>CM028229.1:21390005-23974338 GCA_016432845.1 Psidium guajava | reverse complement strand
CATTTTCGAGCTGCAAACAGATTTTCATTTGTCAGGACACTGCATATTAGTGGCACAATAGTATATAGTATATCGACGGAAGAATTGTAAACCGAGATACATTTGGACAAGCTAAATAGGAGGCGGTTTCACAGGTAAAAAGCTAAGGAACCTCGGTCGGTTCACGCTATGATGAATCTTCCATTTCTTTGTTAGGACTCAATTTCTGTTAGATCTTAGGAAATTGCATTTCCTCATTAGGACTCAATTTCTATTGTCAGCACTCCATTTTCCTTAGGAGAGAAAATGAAGAAAAATAGTTGAACTTGCCAAGTTTTGGCCTTTGTCTGCAAATTGTGTTCCAAGTTGTTTTGGGACTAAAAGTTCCATTGGAGCTCGAAACTGTGATTCTTCTCAATCGATAAAACATCAGTCTTGGATTAAGGTTGAGGTTGTGTGGATGATCATTTCCATGATTCAGTAGTAATGTAGCAAGATGAGGATGATAGAAGCACACCTGATTCTGGGTGGAGCTGGCTGCAGCTTGGCTATCACCTGTAAGCATGGCAGTTTTGATGCCTAGCGATTTAATATCCTCGATGGCCTCCATTGACCCAGTTCTACAAGCATCTGAGAGACTGAACTTTCCCACTGGGCTTTGTCCAATGTATATGAATCCATATGTGTCCGTTTCAATGCCGCTCGCTGCGGCACACTCCAGCAAATCAAAGGAGAGGTTAAGAAGAAACATGAAAGAAAAATAAGGAAGGAGAAAGCTACTGTTGAGTAACAATTTTCTTGAGCTAATTATTTGAAATTCGCTAGTCATCATTACAGAGAAACCAACCTGGCTCGCAGCCGGCCCTTAGACCAATTCTCCGGTTCCCAATATAGATTCTTTTACTGTTGATTTGACCATAGATTCCTTCCCCAGGAAAATTTTGAAAATCCTCCACATCTTCAGGCTTTGGCTCAACAGAGAGAGAATTGGCATAATGAATTATGGCAGCTGACATTGGATGGCTTGATTTACACTCGATGCTCGATACCCTTCACATTGCAAAATTTGGTTTCAGGTTCTAGAGTGTGACGCTCGATGTTTTCAACTCCAATCTCAAACATGAGCCAATGATTGAAAAAGAATCTTCAACAGTTTCTTGATTAAGTTGAATAAGGGATGAATGAGTCAGATTACCAGTAGAGCAAAGTGTTAAGGTCGATGTCATTGCAAATTGATTGGAAGTTGGTCACCACAAACTCTCCCCTCGTCACTGTCCCGGTTTTGTCGAAAGCCACGGTTTTAACCTTTGCCAGAATTTCCAGATAACTCCCTCCTTTAAACAAGAGCCCGTCTTTTGCAGCCCTCGAAAGTGCGCAGAAGAATGTGGTGGGCGTAGAGAGGATGAGTGCACAAGGACACGAGCCGACCAGAACAACTATTGCCAAGTGAAACCAGTAGTCTTCATTCTGAAGCTTCAGTGCAGCAGGAACCGCAGCAATACAAGCCGACACCAAAGCAAGTCCTACAAAGAAAAGATAGACGTCAGGCTCATGAAATGCTTTGAAGATGCATACTATTCTAGAAAGTGCTTGGTTGCTATTGATTTTAACCCACCCAGTCATCTTGAAAGCAAAAGCAATTGAATGTTTGAACTCTGACAACGAACATACCCGTGCATCAATTTTCAGTTTTTTTTCATAAGGAAAAAAAAAATCAGTAACCTGGAATACTCGTAAACAATTCTCCTCTAGAATTAGCATCTGGGTTGGTTATTTCGTTTCTCTCCATAAAGTTGTGGGGATAAATATTTATAGAACACAATCGGCTGTCAGTGCATCCTTTTGCAAAGGAAATTGGGTAACTTGCTTGCCTGGAATGTAGTATTTTGCAAACTTGTCTATGAGGCTTTGCGTGCGAGACTTCTCCTTATGAGCCTCCTCGACTAGTTTAGCCATTCGGGCCACCACACAATCTTTAGCTAGAGCCGTGGTTCTCACACTAATATAGCCTGCAATGACAGATTGTGATCCAGTGGAAAGAAGACTCGATAATCAGAACATGCTATGTTGCGGAAAAAGGAAACCATGCTTTGTTGCCATGCATGGACACTGACCATTTAAATTGATCGAGCCCGCCCAGACTATGGAATCAACACCCTTGGCAACAGGATATGATTCCCCAGTCAGCATTTTCTCATCCGCGTCACATTTCCCATCCACGACAATTCCGTCGATTGGTATGGCTTCACCGGCCTTCACAGAAAGTACTGTGCTCATTTTCACATTGTTAACATCAACAGACTCTCCGGTCTCGGCTATAACAGCTTTTTCTGGAGTCATGCTTGCCAACGATGACATGGTTGCCATAGCCTTGCCACAGAAAATAAACCAGATCCCTAGTAATAAGAATTGTGTATCTATCCCGATAGTAATAGATGAAGAGGAAATAATCTGTTGCAAGCATGGAATGGTGCATTTTCAGGCTTTCTTTTGTGTAATGTTTAAGCATAATACGGTGTAATGTTCTTTCTGTATGACTTGGTCAAGTCTATGTGGAAACATCGAACATCTTATCGCCGTCTTCAGCCAAAATGCACTGATTTACAAGATTCAAGTCCAAAGTTCAATCGAACTACCTAAACAAGTTCTTTTTGTCTATTTTGCTTGGCTAAGTTAATAACTAGCCACAAAATTGGAGGGAAAAACGTTCATTCTTCCCTATTTTGTTGCTAAACAGAGAATTGAATGTCGAACCTTTTGACTAGCTCTCAACTCGAGCCACTGAGCAATGGCAAATAGGAAGACTATGGAAGCAGCTTCCCAGTAATCTTGCAAAGCAAGTGTTCCTATCACTGCAAAAATTCAGCATCGCAACAAGATTACATGACCATAATCAATTTCTCAAGACGATCGACTTATCACATATACACAGATGTAGGATCAATGACAAAATCATTGAGTGAGGAATCAGTCCCGCCATTTTTCATTATTCGACAGCCTACCACCTAAGATATTCTCAGATGGATCAGTACCATTACTTCATCTACAGTCCAAAGCCTTATCTTTCTGTATATTGGGTAAGTGATATCTGAGTCTAACTTTCCAATACAAGTCTACAGTCTAGCACCCTATTCGATCAAAAGCAAGTCATCTATAAACTGGATTGGGAATTCATGAAGAATGACTTGCTCCTGCCATAATGCTAAGAGAAAGAACTGATCCATAACTTCTCACAGGATAGATCAATCGACAATGTAAATTTCTGTGTATTAACGTGCCGATCCATCAATTGTTTTCGTTCATTTCACTTTGCAAGATGGTTAAAGCCTATGTCTTGACAGCGAGAAGACACGGTTAGTTTGGTGACATCACGCCTCAGCTCACGTTACGCGCCACGGCCGATAGATCGTTTACTTAGGACCTTTACAATGATCATTATCCCAGAAAAAACATAACCTCCAGTAAATGAGCCACATGGACTGGCATCCCATCTTGCGAAGAACAATTAATCATCTGAAAAGGATAATTACCTGAAATCAGAACGAGAACGCTGATGTTTAGAGTGAGATGCTTGATGGACTCAAAGCTCCGCCACGCAATCGGCGGAAGGCCAATGACAACAGCAGCCAGAGCCAGCCATTTCAGTGGCTGATAAACATACTTAAGAAATGACAAACCGAACAACAACCCGCAAACGATCAGTGCCGGCGAAGGCCATTTCGTCCCTGAATCAATCTTGCCCTGATGTTTAACGCTAGCTTCCAATCTCGCCTTATTTAGTGCCTCAACTGCCATATTAAGCACATCACACCATCACTACAAACGCCTAAAATGAAATTCTAGGACAAAGTAAGACTTAGCGTAAGCAGCTGCGATCGATCATATTCATACCGAGTTTGGACTGAGAAACGATTAGAGGGTCGTGGAGGACGATGACCGTTTTTGTCGGAACGATGACTGAGATGTCGTTGACCCCGTCGACCTGCCTCAGGATCTTCTCGACCAATGCAACTTCTGTGGCACAGCAAAGGCCCAACACTTCCATGTACGTTTTCTCTGTGTCGGATGACATTCTTTCTCTCCCTCCCCCTCTCCCTCTCTCCCTCTCTCTCGGCAAGAAAGATGGAGCAGAGCGTTTGGCATAGAGAAGGGTGACATATACATGATCGTTTGGGTTCCGGTCGGGGAAGGTATCATCTGCTTGAGCTTTAAGATATTCAGGTTTGGACTGTGAATAAGAAACTACTTATTTAGTGAGAGTTGGTGCGTTGGAATCTAAGCAGCGTTGATACTGATATGCCACACGCAATACGACACGATATGTCAATTTGTCGTTTTTGAAAAAAATAATGAATTTCGACACGTTATGACATGTTATATATTTAATGAACTATTTTATATGTACATAATAAATTACCATTTTTTATAATTATTTCAATCAAATTGGTGTAATTCAAATCCACAAACAAATAAATAATAAAAACGAGCCTAGAATGAATTTCTACTAAAAACATTAATTCACCGTTTGTTAATATTGGTAGAATATTAGGTTTTGATAGAAAAAAAAGGCTTAAGTCTATTAGGTTTTTGATAGATTTACCTTTTGACCCATAAAATATTGAAATTTTTTAGAGTTGAACCTATGCGTGTTCGCTTGTCATGTGGATGGCAAACTCTCGTGTTGTTGGCATGTCAGGAGTGTAAACCATGTGCGGTCGGATATACGATACGAGTCTAACACTGACATGAAGGCCCCCGAAAAGTATCCGTGCTTCCTAGGTTGTGATCATTTTGTTCTTAGGGTGTCTTATTTAGAGCCATCAAATAGGTTGGTCGAGTCAAAAATGGTCCAACCTATTTATCCCACTTTGACTTATTTTTATGCAATATAAATCTAGCGACTTATGCCCGACTTGATTTATATTGCTAAAACACTTCAATATTTAATTCAATTTAGATAAACTTGTTCCTTATACATTTTTTAAAGAAAATATATAATCTTTAATAACTTAAAAGTGTTTTATATTTTTTTCCCTCTACGTTCGGCAAGGGTCATCGGCCAGATGTTGGTTGTTGACTTGTAATTAGTATAATTTTAAATCTTGCTTGTTAATCTATTTTGTACTTGTTGATACGTCAGATTAATTATCAAATACACCAAATGTTGATCGGTATCGTGTTGACCGCTTCGCAAACGTCGAAGTCTGCATTATTTTTATTCTCAGTTCATATCGGCAGGGTTGGAAAATGAACAGTTAATTATTTATAACGCGAGATTTTGGTGTTTTGGAATTCAACGGGCCTTCCTCATGAGACTATCGCTTGAGAAATGCACTAGTTAAGATTGTCACCCCTTGTGCTGAGGTTGTCTAATTCTTAATACCAATACAACAAAAAAAAAAAGTTTGATGTATTGTGGCATATCTCTCTCTCTCTCTCTCTAAGGTGTCATCTTCTTGGACTTTCAAATGTATACTCTATTTTATAGTGGCAAAGGTTGGGTTATGACTAGTTAATTAACTTATTGTATGAGATTTGGTATGTTGGAAGTCAACAAGATTTACTCAGGACACGAGAAACGTACTTGCTAAGTTGTGTGTCTTACTCTTATACTAATACAAGTACAAATGAAAAAAAATAATTCGCTCTAAAATACGTGCCGATGTAATTTTTAGTCGTCTTATTTCATTTTTTTTTTTTGCAAGATGCCGTGATTTAAATCTATAACTTTAGGTTCCAAGAAACATCTTGCAATTAACTCTCTTTTTTTAATCTTCTGGCGTTGGGTTCATGAAAAATAAATGAGTCAAGAAAAATGTTTTCCTCTGATGGGAAAAACATATTCAAAAGTGGGAAAATGATTTTTTCTTCTTGAGAAGAGGAAAACATTTTTCATCATATTTCCTTCCTCCATTCTTTCTCATTTCTTTTCTTTTTAATTAGTTTTTATTTCCTGTCGCGACCTAAAAAATCGAAGTTTTCCAATCTTAGGTTAATGGATTACTAGATTAATTAATTAAATTAACCAACCTAGTTCAAGCTCTCCCAAGCTCTACCAAATCGCAACTTAGGTTCAATATTTAATATGCAAAGATTTTTAACTTGGAGTCGCCACTAATCATTTTGGGTAGGTTGATTAGATACCTAAATAAAATATCGGGAGACATACTTTATTCCTACGAACCAGAGATCAATGAGTTCGGGGACTTGGTTACGCTAACATTTCTATCAACGCCCTTTCGGTACCTAATTTCATGAAAATCCTTTTTCATTGATGATTGTGAATTGAATGACTTTTCCTTTAAAAATGACATGAATGACCATGTATTTGCAAAAATGATTTTTTTTTTGTATTTTCGGATTAAATGACAACTATTATGAAAACATGCCTTAAATGAGTTATCCTCCAATTTAATCTAAGAAAATGATTTCTCAAAGTCTTAACTTATATTAGACGATATTTATGAGATAAAAATAGACTTTTGGCATGGTTAACTATGAAAAATGAGAGTTATTTTTTTGGGTTTCTTTTTTTTATTTAACGAAAGCAAAAAATCAAATGCAAAGATTTGAACAAAGATAAACAAAAATGCCCATAATATACCTTTGAATTTCAATTTTCCTAATGAATTCACTCATTCCCAAAGATCTGGGCTAGAGAAGAATTTTATCCGCTACTTCCTCGGAGATTCAAGCTAGTATGCAGATAATTGTATAGAATGACATCATCCCTTGTTACCAAAGGGCGGAATACGAAATTCTATACTAAATTGCCGTCCCATTCCACAAGATCGTGGCTAAGGCATGCAATTTATTTTCCGAAGGGTCAAGGCACAAGGGAGCATATATTATGAGCATGTTTGTTTATAAATGTGCAAACTAGATAAACAAACAACGACTAAACAGACATGACCAAATATAAACAATGGTGGACCGTCTTATTTAAATTTTCGAAAATATGAAGGGGTAGCCGAAAACGTGAATTTGGGGTTCACCTTTCCTCATTTAAAGTTCAATTTTAATTTGAGAAAAACTATTCTTACAGATTTGCAAAGTGCTTCAGAAAATTCTCAAAAATTTGGATAACTACCCAATTCAACCAAACCTTATCCCCAAATCAAATGAACTAAAAAAAATCCGCAAGAGATAAGGCAATTCAACCACCAGATAAACAATCCAACCAACTCATATGTTAAAGATAATCATTGAGATCAAAATTCTATCCATGACAAATCAAACGTTATCCAATTAAGCACAAATCCTTACCCGCAATATGAGATAGCATCAAATAACCATGAGATAGAGCAATTCAACCAACACAAGAGCCAAAGATAATCATAAGGGACAAGACCATTCATCATTATGCAGATTTCGGCAATTCAGATTATTTAGCAATTTTTCGAAAAATATGCAACTCTCAAATATATGCTCAAGATTTAAAAAAAAAAACAACAACTCAATCGGGTAACAATATTTATCCGAAAAAATTACTCTATCTACTGAGCATTCAAATCAAGCAAAGTGATTTTTTTTTTCAGATTTTTTCGAAATAAAGATGTTACCTAATTCGAGTTCGTATCGAAACTTGAGCAGCCAACAAACGTGGACTGATCGACGAGAGGAACTTATCACACGCCAATGGGGACGGCTTGCACCAATTTACAGCAGGAAAGTTAAGCTTTAATTGGCGCAAAACAGTGAGGGAATTGCCCAAAAAATCTGCACTAAATAAGAAGCAAAATCAAGCTGAATGAACCCTATTTCGGACGAGGAACAACAACTAATCTGGCACCCGAACAGCAAGAGATTCGAACTGGACAGCAGTCCAATTCTGTCGTGGAACAGCAACCAAAAAATCCTTCTGAGCACTGGGCGAAAACTGCACTGAATAGTCAGTGAAAAACACTCAAATCAATGCTGTTTTGGGCACAAAACAGCAGCAAAAACAACTTTAACAGCAGCAGAAAACACCTCGAACAGTGAGGAAAAAAAAAGGGCAGCGTCTTTGTCAAACCCTGAACAACAGTGAACTCAGCATGATCAGTAAGAAAACCGATGCTGATCCGAGAAAGGTGCTAGAGGAACCCCGAGACGCCAAATAAGAACTTGGTCTTCTTTGTAATGCTCATGGACGAACCCTCATCAAGATAATCTCGCGATGAACCTGCAAAATTAAAATCAGTTCTGGCTTTGAATATGGACCGAACACACCCATCTTGCTCCTAGTGGACTGCTCGTGTGAGAACTCTGCCATGTCTTCCCTTCGAGGAAACTCCCCGCAAAGAAAACATGAAAAGAAGATTTCTTTCTCACTCTCTCCTGTGTGTTTTTCTTTTGCGAATGAGCCTCCTTGTGCAGCCCGGGAATTCCTCAAGACAAATACCATCGCAGGTCTCCTTTTGGACTGTCTCTTGCATGCCAAATTTGACCTGCTAGCCAGTGAAGAGAAAAAGGCTTTCTTCTTTCATGGGAACCTTTTGAGAGCGTATGGCCGAATATTACAATGAATTGGCCTCCCTTTTCTCTAGCCCCTCTCTCTGCCGCATCTTCTAATGAATGGCCTCTTCAACCCTAAGCTTAAGTTAGCTTATATAGGCACAAGGTGAATTCTAATGACCGTAGAATTAGACTCCGAGCATAGGATTAGCTTTCAACCGCAGGATCCAAAATTCTAATTTTTAAAGAGTTTCATCTCCTTAAAACTCTTAAAATTCAGATTTTTCAAAAGTCATAATGGACTAGAATAAATCTGAAAAATAAGTCCAAAAAACTCTCATAATTTTCTGCACACTCACTCCTAGCTTTAGCCGAATTTCTCAAGCTTGCTCGGATCCATTACTCGTCAATTTAAGCTCAATTCCTCACCGTCGATGCAAAATGCAATGTAGAAAAAATAAATATGCAATGCATGGAGAAATATTTTTTGTGAGAATTAATTCTCAATTTTATGTAATATGAATGAAAAAAGAAAAAATCAAAATTTAGGTGTCAACAGTTGCCCCTCTTTGAGTGGAGGCTCGCAGAGGTTTCGCTCAAAGACCAAATTGAACCTAAATTTTGACAATGCAAATGAAATAAATGATGTATTTTTTTGCGGGACTTTCAATCCAATTTTTTATGCAAATGAAGTAATGAATGATATGCAGAACTATAAATAACATGTGTTAAGACTTCTATACTCCAAGTAAATGGAATAAAAACCTACACATGGATCGCATATGAGATATTGGTCTTACCAAACACCTCATAATGCTGGTGATTCTCTTGAGTTCCAAGCTTCTTATTGTGGATGCAAGCATCTTAAGATACTGTGGCCTATCTATTATCAGAAATCTCATTCTGATGCAAGACAGCGCAAGATATGTAATGGAGAAATGTGCTTGAGTTATGATTCAAGCTGCACTTTTTGTCTCTTGGGACCACCATCGTTTTAATGGGTCATCATGAGTCGGTAAAATGCTTTCTGAGATCACGAGAGCAGGTCGATCGTGAGTCAGTAAAGGTTTTTGAGATCAAGATCACGAGAGCAGGTCAATCATGATTTGATAAAAATAATGATTAAGAACACAAGAGCAGATCGATTGTGAACTGATGAATATCTCATGAGAGCAGGTCGATCATGAGTTAGGTAAATATCTAGATCAAGATCACGAGAGCAGGTTGATCCTGATTTGATAAAGATTAGGATCAAGAACACGAGAGCAGGTCGATCGTGAACTGATAAATAAAATGATCAAGAACACAAGAGCAGGTCGATTGTGAACTGATGAATATCTCATGAGAGCAGGTCGATCATGAGTTAGGTAAATATCTAGATCAAGATCAAGATCACGAGAGCAGGTCGATCGTGAACTGATAAATAAAATGATCAAGAACACAAGAGCAGGTCGATTGTGAACTGATGAATATCTCATGAGAGCAGGTCGATCATGAGTTGGATATGAGCAAATCACAACTAACATTTGATAAAGCTGTCAATTTGAAAAGGGTTTAGAAAATCTTACCAGGATTTTCTGAGTCTTGGTCAAGGAATAAATAGGCTGACTGCACATACCTACTTGTTCACTTAAAGTATAATCATGCGTATGAACAAAACCAATGCTAACGCGACATGCATTTCATAAAAATCACACTTCATCGAAGAAGGTAGATACCTGAATGATCGTATGTGCCATAACGGATTTGAGTACCTTGAAAATCATCAGTATTCATTCTCTTGAAAGGTTCAGGTTGAAAATATACTTATCTGAGGACTTGGAGGGTTGCTTGGTGGGCTCTTGCTAACAGGATATGTTCATTCAACAATCTCGAATAACTTTCGAGACCTTGGGAGGCAACTTGAACATCGAAAATGCATCTGCTCAGAAGATGTCAGATATAACACATGCAAGCATATATGCTGAAATTCATCAATTGGGTTTATGCAAAACTACTCAGCTGAGTTTGCCTTGATTAGAAATATTCTATGTATGATGTAGTAACTCATAATGTGGATTATGCATAACGCTTTTGTCAAATTTACATTACCAATTCTGTTCAGGAAGGTGACTATGTTATGAATACCTCAAATGTACTTTGAATGGGGGACTTCAGTCTAAAAGGATTTTCTCTCACTCTCGAGAAAAGTTGTTTATCCTGACTGCAGGATTGAAGAGAATCACTCAATCTTATGATCATCGTATTCAACAATGGTCAGAGTAATCTCGTAATTGGTACGACAGAGCCGATCTGGAGGTCTTGATTAGGACCGTAATGAGGGCTAGGTCAATGGTTTAGCAAATGGGACTCTTTGTTGAGTCAAGGCCATTGAAAGAAGTTCTTCATCATCTGCTCTGAGTTTACAAGTCAAGAACCCTGCAAAAATAAGAGAGAAATAATCTTGCTTGAACTTCTTCGAGTGATTCTTAAAATCATTCAACTCTACGTTAACTCAAGTGCTCTAATCTGAAGAGACTTTCAAAGGTTGTAACGTAGGCTAGGATTTGGGACTGAGAAATAAAAAGGCTTGTTTTGTCTCAGAAAGTATATAAGGAGAGCTTGATATTGGTGATCATTGCAGTCTTATCACCGATCTCGGCCTTCTGAATTTGTTTTCAATGAATACCATCATTGCCCAGGGATGGTAATCTTCTACTAGGAATTGCACTTTGCAAGTTGACTTCTCTAGGGAGTCTTCTTTAGTCCCCATTGGAGATTCACAAGAAAAGTAGCATACAAAAATGTACAGTCAAAGTTCAAAAATACTTTACAAATGAACAAAAATTGAACAGGCATTGGCCTTGCTTTTGATAATAGGCACTTTGCTTTTTACTGCCCAGGATTTTTGTGGGATCAGTCTTTGCTTTTCTTACTCCCGACTCCTTTTTTTTTTGAATTTTTTTTCGACGTCTTGATTTTTTTCTCTTGACGTTTTCATTTTCTAGAGCGAGCCCTTTTTCTTTTAGGCTGCACTTGCTTCTTTTTCTTTTTTGACAATCCCGTGATTTTGAAGCCCTCTCTTCGTAAGGAATTACAACAACAAGATAATTTGCAAAAATGATGCTAGACATTACATGAACGATCTAACATACAAAATGAGCTCGCTCGGGTCTCTGTTGATCCGATTTCTTTCAATTCTGCTCTTCAAGAAAATGCCATCTTCGCCTTGGAATGAGCAAATAATCACCAACAAGGGTTTAAAAAAATGAATTCGCAGGCTCAAGTGGGCTATGCAAAGGATATAAGTGTGTAGGATAGAGAAATGAATGCTCTTCGTCATCCTAAGGCACTTGAATTACAGTTCGAGCTTAATGCAAAGAAACACCCGAAGATTGATGTTAGTTTGAGCAAGAGAATTTCTAACCATTTACCTCATGCTATTGGAATTACCTTCGTCTTGCCCCGATGTGGGGTGGTTCTTGACAGGGGTAAGAAATGACACCGCCGCTCAAAGGGGTTTGCAACGAATAACCTGTACTGTTTGGGATAGGGAAATGAATGCCTCCTTCACTTCGGCTATCGTACCTTTTGCGAGAAAACTCATCACCTTGGGGAACGCCAAACTTATCTACCGCTCAGCTCACTAGGGATTAAGATGCATGACGTGTATGGAAATGGCTTGCCTTTCATTATCCTGTCATGCCCATTCTGTACATTTAATGCATCATATGTAGTTCATGCTCCCTATTCAGAGTTGGTAAATTAAACATGTAGAATAATCATGCATAAACCATGGAATGTATAGGGACAATGCAAATGTGGCAATTTTTAGCATCATACAAAAAATGTACTTGCTTGAGAAACAGAATGTGCAAGTATGCACAAGAATTCTTGAGAATGGGGGGAATCTGAGTTGCCCCAGAACATGTTGAACAAGTCGGGGAGGTCTACTCCTCGAGTTAAGGACTAGCTCATTCCTACCTTTGCCCCAGAGCAAGGAAAAGATGCATGAACGAGTCAAATGAAGACTTTAGATGCTCTGACTTGTTCAATAGCGACAACTATCGTGGTCGGTCGAATGCCCCTGCAAGAAGGAAAGCAAAAAGTTATCCACATGACCAAATGAGTTAACGAAGAACTCCCTTTTCCAAGTCGGGGTTTGGTATCGATTTGCCCCATTTTCAACAGGATCGATTACATCGGATGCTCATAGCTTCAGCAAGATCTGGGATTGCCCTAGTCATGGTATCGTAAGGAGTTTGGCTCCGAGTTTAGCAAACCGCTTGTTTTCACACTTGATCCTGCATAGGACAAAATGTGCATGAATAGGGTCTTGAAAAGATGAAGTGAGCAAAAATTGGAAAGCTCCGATTGTTGATTTGCTTCAGTGATAGCAATCATAGACATGTCCTCTAACTTGGCGCCTGCAAGAAGGAAAATAGAATGTCATTTTCAGAAATGATCAGGCTTGGCAAGAGATACTCCCTTTGAGATCAGGTGGCCTTGTTTTCGTCTTTCATCAACTGACATGGCATGATCAAAGGATCCAGTCAAGGGTGAAGCATGGATCAACTTCGACTGGCCGATGGACTGGTGTACTGACCGATGCACTCCCTATAGTTGGAGTTGCCCCGATCCCTCCGTTAAACTGAATCACGGCCATAGTAGATATCTTTCTATCGAGTGACAAACCATCTATGACCGTAGATGCTCCCTTGTTCGTGCTCAATCGAACTCTAGTCTTGAATCATCTCAGGGACAGGAGCCTCGTGGACGATGTAGTCGATTGAGGGATCGGTCGGGAATTGCCCCGAGGATCATCATTGGGCCGATCAAAGAACAATCGAAGGTAATGACCGATGTAGGGATTGATGACTGAGACTCGATGCAGGACCATCAAGGATCATTGTACGCTTGGTCAGACACTGATGAATGGCTGACTATAGGACCATCATGCGTACAAACGCCAGTTTTGAAGACAACCATGGCTTGCAGTCGGTGTAATACTTGAACTTCAACTTGATCGGACCAATGTGAACTAGATTCCAACTGATGAGTCGCTCCATTGCTTAGCATGGGGAATAATCATGGGTGAAGCATGGTCCACCTCAACTGGTCGATGATCTGGGATCGGCTAAGGACTCCAGCTCGAGGCTCATAACCCATATGGGGAGCTGCCTAAGGATCGATCGGGTTGATGCATAGTTGATGCATAGTTCAAGTTACGAATCGGCCTCCTGCCCCAGAACTAATCCTGATTGCTCCGAGAGCTTGCTCGATGATGGCGATGATGAGTAGCTTTGATCAACTTCTGGTTGACTGTCAATCATCCCAGGTATCCCAAGTAGCACTTTATGCTTGACTCGGTCGGGATGTTCCAACTGCATGCTTGGGACCACCAGTAAATCTAGGTTTCCACCACAATACTCCCAAGCGCGAAATGTGAGATCTCCCGCATCAATCATGTCTTGGATCTGGGTCTTCAATGTGAAGCATTGCTCTAGTACGTAGCCGGTGCGACCGTAATGAAAGTCACAAAATTTGTCATGATCGAAATTGTGGGCATTTCAATCCTAGAAATTTTTTCGTCAGGACTAATCCTTTCTTCAGCAATATGGGCCAGATGATGGATATAGCCACAGGGAGTTGAGTGAATTCCAATTCCTTCGGGACCAAGGGTCGGTCTGGGATGACATGCTTTTGGTGATCACGGTGCTGCCTTTGAGTGGCACATCGTTGATCAGAGATGATGGGGCCAGGATATCGGTTAAACCTAACTGGGTCAGGAAAAGCCTTCGAATTTGGATTGAGCACACCAAAACATGAATTGGTGTTGGACGGAGAAGGTGCTTGATTTGCCTTGACCAGATACTTCAAAAGGCAAACAACTCGTTCAACGAGATTAACGAGACCGTTTATCCGTTCGTTTAAATCCTTCACCTTCTCTTTCACCTTCTCTTCGACGAGAGCCGCGATTTCAGCATGGTTGGCCATATTCCTCGTTCTCGAGCGAGTGGGATAAGTACGTGGAATATTCATGATGAATTGCCTTTAAAAGTGCATCAATATGATCAGTGTGATGAGTGAACACAACGCGTCGATCCACGGCTCTAGACCAGACCCTCACACGACCTCACTTGACTCACGACCCTGACTCAGGAAAATTCCAGTTCCGTCAGCTTTTGGGAGGAAATTCGTGAAAAATCATGGAGTGGTTGAAATATCATTAAACTTTACTAACTTGTAGCCAAGACGATGATGAAAAACTTTCATGTTTGGTGCCAAGGCTAAAAGTGCACGGATCAATATAGTTTAATGCTTCTTTAGAAACGTTTGTCCAGAAAAACTGCTTCATCCGGTTTTCATTTGAAAGGAAAAAGGGCCATTAAAAATATGAATTAAAGTCCGAAATTTTTCAGGCCGCTATTTCAAAGTTCACTTTACAACTTCCATGTTTTGACTTCATTCAAAAAGGCCCATTACCAGTAGTAAACGGCGGGCCAAAAGTGAGGTCGGAAAAATCATGAAATTTTAGGCTGCTCCGCCCTGACCATTAATTCCATTATAAATAGAAACTGTGACGGATTGATCCAAAAGTTTTTGTCAAGATGTATTAGGATCCTCTGGACATTTCTTATGAAGAAAAGTTGTTCCAGATTTGTATGGAAAAAATCAGAAAAATCACGCAACGGAACAGGGTCGACTAGAATAACGACGCGCCTAATAGCCATGGACTGACTTAGAAAAAGACGATGTATGCACGAAAGCGAAGATCGCGGATTCAGAGACAAGCGGAATGATATCCATGCATGCATTATTAGCCAGTTTTTATAGCTTTAGAGAGCGAATCGTACCCGCCGATTCGGGTCATACTCAGCATCTCTTAGGCTTGGGGGATGTCAAGAATTCCTCTCATGCCCGTAGATTCAGGCCAGAGTGGGGAGTTCTTGACATAGTCGGAGTCAAAGGCAAGGTCGTCTATTCCTCCATCCTGAGGCTAGGCAGAGTCTTGCCCAGACACCATCCTAGGCTCATCTAACATTTTAAGGTCTGATGCAATGCATGTCACGCACGACACGTATAATTCACTCAATGATGGTATATCGCATTAAAACAAATGGAATTTAATGCCAGTAATCAAGTAAACCTGCATAAATGATTAGAAAATCAAGGCCAATTCAGAATGATCATTCATGAAAATTAGTCCAAAATAGACAACAATTCACGACCACCAAGATATAATCTGGAAAATTCAATCCAGAAATCTAAGAACCATTCAAATCACTTGATCACAATCAACCAGTCTCAATTCACAATTAATCAATCCAAGGATAACTCAAGAAAATCAAATGGCCTAAGTCAGCACATGATTTTTTCTTTGAAGATTCAAGGGTAAATTTATTTTTTTCCGAAAAATCAATTTTGATTTTCTGAAAATTAGAAATCCAGTGAACCCTTTTATTTCAAGAAAAATTTTGGTATTTCAATCCCTAGTGGAGTCGCCAAGCTGTCGCGACCTAAAAAATCGTAGTTTTCCAATCTTAGGTTAGTGGATTACTAGATTAATTAATTAAATTAACCAACCTAGTTCAAGCTCTCCCAAGCTCTATCAAATCGCAACTTAGGTTCAATATTTAATATGCAAAGATTTTTAACTTGGAGTCACCACTAATCATTTTGGGTAGGTTGATTAGATACCTAAATAAAATATCGGGAGACATACTTTATTCCTACGAACCAGAGATCAATGAGTTCGAGGACTTGGTTACGCTAACATTTCTATCAACGCCCTTTCGGTACCTAATTTCATGAAAATCTTTTTTCATTGATGATTTTGAATTGAATGACTTTTCCTTTAAAAATGACATGAATGACCATGTATTTGCAAAAATGATTTTTTTTTTGTATTTTCGGATTAAATGACAACTATTATGAAAACATGCCTTAAATGAGTTATCCTCCAATTTAATCTAAGAAAATGATTTCTCAAAGTCTTAACTTATATTAGACGATATTTATGAGATAAAAATAGACTTTTGGCATGGTTAACTATGAAAAATGAGAGTTATTTTTTTGGGTTTCTTTTTTTTATTTAACGAAAGCAAAAAATCAAATGCAAAGATTTGAACAAATATAAACAAAAATGCCGATAATATACCTTTGAATTTCAATTTTCCTGATGAATTCACTCATTCCCAAAGATCTGGGCTAGAGAAGAATTTTATCCGCTACGTCCTCGGAGATTCAAGCCAGTATGCAGATAATTGTATAGAATGACATCATCCCTTGTTACCAAAGGGCGGAACACGAAATTCTATACTAAATTGCCGTCCCATTCCACAAGATCGTGGCTAAGGCATGCAATTTATTTTCCGAAGGGTCAAGGCACAAGGGAGCATATATTATGAGCATGTTTGTTTATAAATGTGCAAACTAGATAAACAAACAACGACTAAACAGACATGACCAAATATAAACAATGGTGGACCGTCTTATTTAAATTTTCGAAAATATGAAGGGGTAGCCGAAAACGTGAATTTGGGGTTCACCTTTCCTCATTTAAAGTTCAATTTTAATTTGAGAAAAACTATTCTTACAGATTTGCAAAGTGCTTCAGAAAATTCTCAAAAATTTGGATAACTACCCAATTCAACCAAACCTTATCCCCAAATCAAATGAACTAAAAAAAAATCTCCAAGAGATAAGGCAATTCAACCACCAGATAAACAATCCAACCAACTCATATGTTAAAGATAATCATTGAGATCAAAATTCTATCCATGACAAATCAAACGTTATCCAATTAAGCACAAATCCTTACCCGCAATATGAGATAGCATCAAATAACCATGAGATAGAGCAATTCAACCAACACAAGAGCCAAAGATAATCATCAGGGACAAGACCATTCATCATTATGCAGATTTCGGCAATTCAGATTATTTAGCAATTTTTCGAAAAATATGCAACTCTCAAATATATGCTCAAGATTTAAAAAAAAAACAACAACTCAATCGGGTAACAATATTTATCCGAAAAAATTACTCTATCTACTGAGCATTCAAATCAAGCAAAGTGATTTTTTTTTTTCAGATTTTTTCGAAATAAAGATGTTACATAATTCAAGTTCGTATCGAAACTTGAGCAGCCAACAAAGGTGGACTGATCGACGAGAGGAACTTATCACACGCCAATGGGGACGGCTTGCACCAATTTACAGCAGGAAAGTTAAGCTTTAATTGGCGCAAAACAGTGAGGGAATTGCCCAAAAAATCTGCACTAAATAAGAAGCAAAATCAAGCTGAATGAACCCGATTTCGGACGAGGAACAGCAACTAATCTGGCACCCGAACAGCAAGAGATTCGAACTGGACAGTAGTCCAATTCTGTCGTGGAACAGCAACCAAAAAATCCTTCTGAGCACTGGGCGAAAACTGCACTGAATAGTCAGTGAAAAAACACTCAAATTAATGCTGTTTTGGGCACAAAACAGCAGCAAAAACAACTTTAACAGCAGCAGAAAACACCTCGAACAGTGAGGAAAAAAAAAGGGCAGCGTCTTTGTCAAACCCTGAACAACAGTGAACTCAGCATTGATCAGTAAGAAAACCGATGTTGATCCGAGAAAGGTGCTAGAGGAACCCCGAGACGCCAAATAAGAACTTGGTCTTCTTTGTAATGCTCATGGACGAACCCTCATCAAGATAATCTCACGATGAACCTGCAAAATTAAAATCAGTTCTGGCTTTGAATATGGACCGAACACACCCATCTTGCTCCTAGTGGACTGCTCGTGTGAGAACTCTGCCATGTCTTCCCTTCTCGAGGAAACTCCCCGCAAAGAAAACATGAAAAGAAGATTTCTTTCTCACTCTCTCCTGTGTGTTTTTCTTTTGCGAATGAGCCTCCTTGTGCAGCCCGGGAATTCCTCAAGACAAATACCATCGCAGGTCTCCTTTTGGACTGTCTCTTGCATGCCAAATTTGACCTGCTAGCCAGTGAAGAGAAAAAGGCTTTCTTCTTTCATGGGAACCTTTTGAGAGCGTATGGCCGAATATTACAATGAATTGGCCTCCCTTTTCTCTAGCCCCTCTCTCTGCCGCATCTTCTAATGAATGGCCTCTTCAACCCTAAGCTTAAGTTAGCTTATATAGGCACAAGGTGAATTCTAATGACCGTAGAATTAGACTCCGAGCATAGGATTAGCTTTCAACCGCAGGATCCAAAATTCTAATTTTTAAAGAGTTTCATCTCCTTAAAACTCTTAAAATTCAGATTTTTCAAAAGTCATAATGGACTAGAATAAATCTGAAAAATAAGTCCAAAAAACTCTCATAATTTTCTGCACACTCACTCCTAGCTTTAGCCGAATTTCTCAAGCTTGCTCAGATCTATTACTCGTCAATTTAAGCTCAATTCCTCACCGTCGATGCAAAATGCAATGTAGAAAAAATAAATATGCAATGCATGGAGAAATATTTTTTGTGAGAATTAATTCTCAATTTTGTGTAATATGAATGAGAAAAAAAAATCAAAATTTAGGTGTCAACATTTCCTTTTTATTTTTATCTTTTCTTTTCCTTTTTTGTTTCTTTTCCCTTCTTCTTCGGTTGGTCATCAACCATGACCATGGCCGACTACCGATTGCACGAGAGCGAAGCAAAGCCTCACCTGAGGCATGTGAGATGAAGCCCAGCCTCGCTTGAGGTTGAATAGCTTGACCTTGCTGGCCTCGAGTAAGGCCAAGTACCATTGGCTTGTGGCAAATTGAGGTCTCGTCTAAGGTTGGCGAGGCTCAAGCTTGCCTGTGGAAGTTTGCCATGGTTGGAGATCGGCAGAAAATGGGAAAAGACAAGAAAAAATAAAAATAAAAATAAAAATAATTAGAATTGAAAAATAAAAAACAAAACGAAAAAAATAAAAATAGTACTTATTAAAAGGAGTGCAGGGAGAAAAATCAAATTGGATTATCACTATTTCGCATAAAGAATGATGGATTTCAAATCAAGTGCATAAATATCTTTAAACCATTTTCTTATTTCTGGATTCTATTTATGGTAAACATAGATTACCGTTTTTGCGGCTTATGGTGTTATCTGATGTAACTTTTTTTCTTTAGTTTTTTTTTTAGTATGAAAAAGCTATAATAAGGGGACAAGCGGAGTTTAGATAACACGTTAATACACCGTTTTTAATCGATTTTAGCAACTACCTTTATGGTATAAAAGGATTGATCTTTCTATTTTGAGATAGACTCCCAAGGAAATCTCTGGCTAGCAGTGGCCATAATGTAAATCATTCATTCCATGAAAAATAAAGGCATGGCGAATTAGCGGAATTGTTTGCTGAACACACTATGTAAAAGCAATCTCTTTCCTCTCGTTATAAAGTGAGGGTGGCAATTCGTTTCTAGTCGTATAATTAATTATTCGTATCATATTGAAAAAAGGGTATTACATGCTCTTTCACGGTGTTTGGATCCCCTAACATAATATTAGGGGTGATATTATCCAATCTAGGCCATCCAATTCAAAATGGACGGTTCAGATTGATCCATATCATATTTGTAAAAGAGGGAAAAAAACTTTTCGGCGGGAATTTTAAAATTTTGAATCGATCAATCTGAGCTGTCTATTTTTGAATTGGACGGTTCAGATCTCTTATGTCACCCCTGACATAGTTATACTATATCAGTGGATCTAGATAAGCAAGTCCTCTTTCTTGTTTTATTGTAATTTTTCAGCAGGAACTCTTCTTTCCCGTCTTCTTTCCTTTGTGACCGAGGTATACACGAAAGAAAGCTGCTGGTGTCAACGGATGAGTTCGGTTCGATTTTCTAGAAAGCTGCCGATGTCAACGGTTCTGTTTAGTTTGATTTTCCGGAAAGCAGAGCTGTCGCTGTCAATGGTTTAGCTCGGTTCGATTTTCAGAAAAATGAATCGAATTCGTCCGCTGTTTCTGATTCTTCGTCATCTTCAGTTCACACATGCCAAGAAGGCCCACGCCATCGCCTTCCGATCTCCGGGCCTCTACCCAAAAGACATGGCCTGCGACCCGTCCGCCCGGCACTTCCTCGTCCGCCCCCTACGAAGCCGTTCCATCCACGCCGTCTCCGACGCCAGATCTGGTGATCCCAACGAGATAGGCTGGAGGGCTACTTGCTAAAACCCTAAAAAAATCGAAGAGAACCGAGAGGGGCCGACGACAGTAGCTTCGGATTCCCACGAAAATCATACGAAGCTGGAGAATCCCACGAGATGGATGAAGCCGAGAGAGATTGCTACTAATCGGAGGGGAGATTAGCGGTTTGAAAACTTGCACAAGGGTGTCGGAACGAGAGAGCGTGTGCGTATGCGGCGATGGAATGGACTGCGGGAGAGCGACTCAGGGCTTCGAGTCTTTGAGTTCAGAAGCCTAACTGAACCTTGCATAAGTACATGCGTATGGTTCGGTTCAGTTAACCGTACTAAACCATTAATATCTAAACCAATAAAAAAAAGGATTTTTTTAGTATCCAAATTGAAATTCGAATTGAACTAAAATTGTACGAAATTTCAATTCGATTTAGTTAGATTTTTAGTCCAGTTTTTTATTCAGTTTTTACATACGTAGCTACCATTGCGGTTAATGCAAAGTGTTTACAGGGCTTAAATGCACCAATAGAGGATTAGAGGAGAAGTTTTACATTGATCAGAAGCCAGAATTTGGCATCTCTGAGGCCAAGTCTTTCGTGTTCTTTCGGTGTAATAGGATTAGGGGAGGTCTAAAACAATTCTTCATGGCTTATACATCACATGGATGCTTACAAATGATCGTTGCTTAGAAGAATAAGAAAGGGCAGTTACTGAGCATCCGCAAATTGTCAATTGTTTCTCCTTGAAAGCCAATAGTCAGCGTTAACAATATCCATGACAGCCTATCGTCTTTCACATCTTTTATTCCAGTACCCGATAAGCCTTTGAAGCTATAACCTCAAGAGTACTTAGATTGTTCTATGGGGGTGGAAAAGTTGGCTTGATTGGGTTGGAATTTGTTAGCAGTTTGGCCGATATGAAAATGGGGATTTCGAGTATTTCCTATCAACAATGTTTACTGATGAATGAGTAGAAGATTAGATGCTACTTTAGTTGCATATATCAGATTGTATCTTTTCAAGCTGATGGTACCTAATTATCTTAATGTATGTGGAATCTGGGTCACATTGAAGGACCAACGTTCCGCATCTGCCTTTGATTGAGTAGGAGAAGGAGGTACGTAGTTGTAAGAACAGCTCTGGCGAGGCTATAGAGTTGTGGGAATGGTTATGGCGGTAATCTCAACATGTTGGCAGGGGCTAATTGTTATGAATTTCAAATTGAATTTGGTCATTCCATGTGACTTGTGATCCAAGAAGTAAAATCACCTGTCCCTCTAAGACCAGAGAATTTCAACTCCAAGGCGGTTAAAAATCATGTTCCTAAATAGACATTAGGGGGATCATAACTTGTCATCCGTCAGAGCAAAACTACTGCTGGAATACCAAACAAGCAGGAAAGAAGTGGCAAAAAAAAAAAAAAAAGAAGAAGAAAGAGACTACTGTACCAGAAGCAACTTTGGAGCTTTTACCTCAGGGCAAAGTTGCATGGAAGTGGAACTTAGGACCATCCAACAACCCATGAATGGCCTCTCATCCAAAATTTAAAGCATGTCCCTCTGATTAACTATTGGTCTCCCCCATCACCAATCAATCTCTCTGGCTAACCGACCGGCCAATTAATCGCCCCATACCTTCCTAAAGAGAAGCTTGACAAATATTCCGTGGAGACATTTGGCGTTTGAGAATAGATTTTTTTCCTTCGTTGGTGGTGGCCACTGACCAGAATGTGTATTATTCTGGTGACTTGTCAATCTTGTTCATGTAAGCATTTGCACTGCTTCAGGAGACATCGCGTGGTGATTGAGGAACTGATTGATCGTCAAGATGGATGAGGAGTTGCCCTTCTCCCGGCAACGCTACCTGCAATGCAGGGTCCGGGGACGGATCGTTTCACATGCTGTAGTAGATTTCCTTGGAGTGCAGACCCTGTGTGGCCTGGGTCGAAACTCCCTCAGGGTTTTACTCTCGAGAAATAACAAGCCAAGAAAATTAGGTCTCCATGGCGTGACATGAAGTGAAGAGAGGCCAACGTAGCCAAGAATGAATTACCAGCGGCAATTGGAGACTTGCAACAAGAGACTTAAAAAGACGTCCACATTGAAGTCGTAAAATCACCGGCAATTCATCCTTGGCTTCATTCTACTCGCTCCACAGATCATGCAATGCCAATGACCCTGAATCACATCACAAGCTGATGAGCTCTTCAACTTTCATGAGATTAACTCTTATCTCCATGGTTTTGCATGGCTTCTTAATGGAGCTATCCTCTGCTATATATAGGAGAAGAAAGAATAGAATAAAGAGCAAAAAGAAGGCATAAGTGAGGAACATATTCTCTCTCGTTCTCTCTCTTCGCAGCAGGTGGAGGGACAGCACAAGTTGCTCGCTCGCTCTCTCTCTCTCTCTCTCTCTGCGTGGAGCAATATGAATGGCATATTTAGTTCCATAGTGCATACAGTCAACGCTCTGGCTTTTGGGAATGGTTGACATGTTGAGAGAGAACTTGCCGGATGATAGAATCTCAAGATATCGACGCTCTGGCTTTTGGGAATGGTTGACATGTTGACAGAGAATTTGCCGGATGATAGAATCTCTCAAGATATCGATTATCCCGGGAGATAAGAGCGTGTAGTGTCGACGCATGAAAGGACTTTGTCGGCCTAACGCGAAATCCGGCTACTTATCAAATTGCTCGACCAATCCCTTTAGATGTGAAGGAAACGCATTCCTATAAACTTACTCGGGGATTACGGTAGAATTAATATGCCCAAGACTGGACTTGAATCACTAATTGTAGAAATATATCACGTAACGGACATAACTTGTTTTTCACAAATTACATATTCCCATTGCAACCTCGAGAGAGTCCTCATCCATTTGACATTTGAGTGAGATTCGTTATCATTGTCTTTTTTTTTTTTTCTATGTTTTGTCATTCTTTTTTGTGAAGAACGTCAGAAGCAATAGACTCAAGAAATGACATTTCAAGAAACATGATGTCATGTCACATTTAAAATGATAGCCGTGCTTTAGCAGTTTATCCAAAAGGGAGCAAAGGCTGTGATAGGCTACATGAGTGGATCACTCTCCTTCCCATGATTCCCAACATCTCTCACTCGTTCATAACGGGCTATCCATAATTCTCTGTTCTATACAATGTTTATATTAAAAAAAAATAATATGTGCGATCAATATATTATAAGAGCTCGTTGCCATATATATCTGTTAGATGTATATAGTGGCACCATTGAGCTCATTGCCATATATCTATTAGGAATATATAACAACTCAAAATGGGCACATTACCTTAGAGTAGATCCGGTATGTAGTATTATAGATCAATTAGTCACATTTACATCATATTTCTCTTGATCTCTTTAAGTATGTTATATATATATTGTATTCACAATTGTGATTAAATTCTAATAATTATAATTGGTCGACTTGGGAACACATAGATAGAATGTTACATTAAAACAAATTAATCTTATTCTTCTCTTATACCTCTCAATCTCACTTCAAATTGCTTTTTTAGAAATATCTTATTATATCGAATCAATTTCATGACATTAGCGGCATTCTAAGATAGCAAACACTGAATGAAAATCTTAGGAATAAGTAAGAGTCATTAGGGGACTTAATTGAGAAACTCTTATCTTTGAGAGTCTTACATGGTTAGAAAGTTAAGATCAAAATTTCCGCCAACTCTTATTAGTTGACTCATGCATACATAGTATGAAATATATGTATCATGATATTCTCTCCTTTCTTGTAGAATGTATGTCTTTTCACTTAATACTATATAGATGATAGTTTAGACATACCCAATGTCTAACCTAAGTTCGTAAATTTACTATATCCGAAAGTATCTATTATAACTTACATCTGGCAATAAAGATAGATAAAGTGAAATATGTGAGCTATTTCACTTTCAAACATTATAGACATTAACCTCATCTTAACACTCTATTAATGTGACATCTATACTTTAAGCACGAGCTCTCAATTATCACCTAGATAATGAGCTTAAAATTATATCATTTCCATTTATCATATAATAACTAGGAACGATTACCCATGTGAATGGGTTAATTTCTTATCTACTCGACATACCTTCTCAATATAATGCACTAAGCATGAATACACAAAAATATCATACAAACTGATAGACATCAATAACAATAACAAATACCATTAATTATGAATTTTGAAAAATATAAATATCCAGTACTCCAACTTTCATGCTCTTATAGAGATTTCAGTATATGGAACTAATTGCTTTGTTTAGACATGACAAGGAAAACATCTCTAGAAATATTCGTGTCCGTTTGTTGGGTGTTGCAATGGATCCATAGTGTAAGTTATTACTGTTTGACTATCACAATTAACCAATATTAAACTTGCAGTATTCTTAGTAACATAACTAATTCTTAACCGTATTGACAAAATTCCATGAAGCTTCTGACAATTAATATATCATCAACATATAATAATAAGCTCACAAATTGTTATTTGAATTTTTCAATATATACACCATGATTTTTATCAATCATTACAAAATCATACGCTACTACGATATTATGAAAACATATATACTATTGTCTCAAAGACTGCTTAAGGCTATATATCGATCTTAAAAGTCGACAAACTTTTTGTTCTTGGCATTCTATGACAAACCCAACGAATTGTTCTATGTAAATTTCTTCTTCTTAATCTCCATTAAGAAAAGCCGTCTTTATATCTATTTGATGTAATTCAAGATCCACATTAGCTACTATTGTCAGAATAAGCCAAATTGAGGTAACTCTAATCATAGGAGAGAAAACCTCATCATAATCAGTCCCTTCCTATTGATTATACCCTTTCACTATAAGACGAGCCTTATATCTCTTAATTGAGCTATCAATGTTACGCTTTGTTTTAAGAACTCACTTGTTCCTAATGGCTTTGTGTCCATTTGTAAGATCAACCAGTTCTCAAACCTAGTTTGATTTCATTGACTCCATATCTCATTCCATTGCTTGTATCAATTTTTTTTTAATCAAGGCAAGTTAGAGTCTGATTTACATTCCTTAGCTCATCATCTTCTTGTAGAGTGACTGTGAAAGTTTTCTCTTTAATGTTTAAATGTTGACGAGTAGATGGAGAACGCTTTTGCAACTTATTCGCCAAATTGGAGATCGTATATTTATCATGCTCCATTACACTCCCACTCAAATTAAATAATGACGTCATCTTCTCATCAAGTGTTGCAATTGAGACTGATTCGAAATATATTTCCCACTTCTCACATTGCTTTCACTTGGATGATATGTCCCAATAATGCCATTATCACGAATCAAGGTTTCAAATAGAGAATAGTTTTCATCTATTTTGTCATTTTTCAAAAATACATTCACTAAAAATATGACATCTTGTGATTCAAATTCAATTATACTCTCACATTCTTGCTCACCTATAATACATACCTTTTTGAATACTCTTAGTATCTCATGCTCTCAATATCTCATGAAGATACTTTGTTTACGTCTACGGTTCAATTTCCTATACTTGTGGGAGGATTCATGTATATAGGCAATATGTCCTCAAGGTCTAAGAAAAATCAAATTTTATTTTTGACCTATCCCCAACTTATATGGAGTGAAAGCAACTAATTTAAAAGTCACTCGGTTAAGTATCTAGACAGTAATCAACAAAGTATCACCTCAAAAGGTGATTAGCAAATTAGCCAAAGCAATCAAAAACGATGACGTCAAAGTAATGCCACTTTTCTAACGAGTTCTAGTTTAATATGTTTAAAATCATTAATCAGAGGCGCATACAGGAAATGCAAAGAATACTTCATCCTGCGACACTTAACATAAAAGAATTGGCACACATATTATATAACGCCTATATTTACACACTAATGGGCATACATATAAGTTAGGAGTATGCCCTAAAGCAATCATATGATGGTCACATGTATGGCATAAATATTGTACTATCAATATTTTATTAATGGCAAGACGCGTGTTTATTCATCTTGTCCCCTTGTTTTAGATGAATAAAGTCAACTAGATCAGTTGAAACTGATACCATTCTTGAGGCATCAAGAATGTGTGTAACGAGTCATCAGTTGATGTCTGATCTTCAAATTGGTTTCTGATCAAAGGATCATGGATTAGGCGTCCATGTATCTATTGAGACCAGTGTGTTCGCAACCTCGCTATTGAACATTGGATGCCCAATAGGAATGACGAGTCACAAGTCATCGGACGTTAGACGTCTAAGTTGGAACACAGGTTTTCGTATTGAAACGAGCTCGATTGAATCCACTGAACGTGATGAAAGAGCGATTGACTAACATAAAGGCTTCGTGCTCGGTCAATGTCTCAATCACTCTTGGCTTTGGTGTGTTAATAGTCCTCAGACCTGACCCACGATGCTAGCTTGTATATTAGATGGCTGTGGTTCATAGGTACGATATTAGCTGATCATTGACCCGCTTTTGTGCATGATGGTCACAATCCTCCATATACGAAGTCACAAGCGTGGACAACAATTAGAATCTGTTTCCTCATTAGATGAGGTGGATGTTCTTTGCAATCTATGTGTGACGGTGCATTAGAAAGTTTTTGGTCAAGGTAGAAGTCGAGAGGAGTCTCGCCGAATGCACGTTAGATAAATTTGTGCATATGATTGAATCTATGGGTTTGACTCAGATATCCATGGCCCTCATTCGATCGGGATATAGTGAGATAAAATGATTGAATAATATCGAACGAAGGCCAATAGGTTCACTTTGTCTTTGTACTTTATCCTGATTGGGTAATCGTGATATGTTGCTAGTCGTCACTCATGGTTTGTGGGATCTAAGGATTAATTTGGGACGATCAATTCCTTAAGGAATCTCACTGCCAGTTCAGGGGTGAACCTAGGGATGTCACACGCCTTAACCAACATCTAGCGACATCCATAATGAAGACGGGATCACGAGAATGCGATAGAACTATTTGGATAGTCAAAAGGAGCTGAAACGGATTGGATTCGTTTTCTCCATCTAAAGCTCACTAAAGAACGAAATAGATAACGCAGGCATTACATCAGGATGAGGTCATAGATGATATAATGGTTACATCATGTCTACATTATCATTGGATAAGAATTGTTATCCAAAAGAAAGGATAAGAAAGATTATCCATTAGAAAGTCAAAAGTAAGATAGAATTTTCTATATGTTTAACAAAGACATTTGGCACATCAAACGACGTGATTTGAATACGAAACTCGAGAGACTTGAAGTCTAGAATGTCTAGAAACTGACTGACTAGCTGGTTAAAGGCGATAAAATTGCTGCCTTTGACCGCCGTCCAATGGGCGGGGCCCACGTGGCTGGTCAAAGACGGTTTGACCGCCTTTTTCTAGCGTCCAGCTGGCCACATGGGCCAGCTAGAAGCCTATGTGGCGGCCTTTCATTGGCGCCATGTGAGGCGGTTTAGAGGGGCAGTTGTTGACACCTGATTTTTAATTTTCCATTCTTTTTCAAAATTAATAACAAATTCATAAAAATTCATAAAATTGAAAAAATAAACTTTGGGGGACCTTGGCCAAGCCTAGGGAACCAATTTTGACAAAAAAATAATTTTCCGTATTTTAACTATTTTTTCGGTATTTTTAATTTTAATTTTAATTTTAATTTATTTTATTTTATTTTGAAAATTAATAAAAAAAATTCATAAAAATTCATAAAATAGAAAAATCAACTTTGGGGGACCTTGGCCAAGCCTAGGGAACTAATTTTGACAAAACAAATAAATATTTTCGATATTTTTAGTATTTTTCAGGATTTTTATTTTCGAAAATTCATAGAAAATAAAGAAAAAAATCAGAAAATTAAAAAATCGACTCTGGAAGCCTTTCCTAAGCTTAGGCTACCATTTTTGAACAAAAAATAAATTTTCATTTTTTTTTGCATTTCTTAATATCTTTTTTAGAAATTAGGAAAATATTCAGTAAGAAATAACATTTGAGGCCATAAAAATGTGAATAAATAGTCAATATTTTTATTTTAATCTTCTCTTCATTTTGGACAAAGAAAATCTGCAAAAATCAGTTTGGAATCGGGAATTACTTTGCTAATCTCATTTTTAGATTATTATTATTATTTATTATTTTATTTTTTAGTTTTGTAATTTTTCAATTTCTGGAGTCGTAACATTGTCCTCTAATATCATCGACCATGTTCTGTTACTTCATGCTGGTGCAATGTACAAATTTAGGCTTTTTTATTGAGATCTTGTTGGTGTCACCGATATCAACGGTGGATTCTCCATCCGTCAAGGAGCCCCAGCAGAAAATTTGTTCTTGAAATATGGAAGGGCTAAAGATGCAAGCTACATTCTTATTTGTTTATTTGCTTACCTGCCAGAAAATTGTCGCATTGGGAGCTGTTTAATTGTTTAGTCAAACTTTCATCAAGGTTTCTTGGTTTCAAGAGTTTGAAGAGCCTCGACCTGCAGCACCCGAATGAAGACTCGTCAGTGAGTGAGGAATGCTGGCAGAAGAGGTCTTCTTCCTCCATGATGCTGTCGAAAGCGCAAGGGGTGTCGACAGGAGAGGGAGGCAATCGCATATGGGAAAAAAAAACATCTAATAAAAGAGGAGGGGGCCAAGAAGTGGAGAGGGGGGTCTTTCACCTCCGCCGAAGAAGCCTCTGTCTGGGGGATGCTCTACTTAAGGACGGGTGGACTGATGTGGTCCTACTCAAGTTGCTCCGGGCTCGTGAATTCAAGGTCAAGGAAGCTTTCGTAATGCTGCGGGACACTATCCACTGAGGAAGGCATTTCGGCATTGACGCCCTTGCCGACGAGGACCTCACCAACGATCCTGACAAAGTCACGTTCACGTGTGGCTACGATCTATAGGGACACTCCGGGTGCTGCAGCGTATGCAAGGAGTCTCAGAACAAAAGTTGCATTGGAAGACGTTCGCTAACGAGGAGAAGCAGGTCGAGCTCTTGAGGTGGAGGGCGCAGTTCTTGGAGAGGCAACACAGATCCACTGTGAGCTTGTCCATCTTAGTGGTCGAATGAAAGTTATTGACCTGGGAGACGAAAACTAGAGCAAGGGCAAAAGTTCAGGTATGCTGTCATTCGACCCAGAGATCTTTATGACATGGTCTAAAGAACCGCGAGAGTGTGAAGAGAAATACGGGGTTAACCATGACATAGGAGTGTCACGTGAAGAAGTAGAAAAGAGGCGACAGACTTATAGGTATAATGAGTCGGGGAAGCATGAGGGTGTCGCAATCTCTAAACTGATCTTGGATCAATTCAGTGATACCTTAGTTAGGAGTTTCCTTGCTGCTGCTGTCGTGCCTTTTGTTTAGGCTCGATTGGATGTAGAGGGAGAAATGGGAGACGCTTTCGGACGAAGGGGAGGAGAGGTACACGTCGACCAAGAAGGTGCTCTTGAAGATAATCTGAATCTGTGATCTCCCTGTGATTTTTCATCATTTTACTTACTTGTGCGCACACTCATGCATAAGAGAGAGAGAAGGAAAGGGGCGAGATAGATGGAGATATGAAGGTCTATTTGGCGAGGCAGTTTCATATGTTCGGAGTTCACGTGCGTAGGGCTATGTTCATCCTTCTACTAGTGAGCATGCCTCTTGCTCGGAGTTCAACGTCAAGTGGATGACTTCAACCACAGCGTTGCCCTCGTGATCATGCAGTCCAATAGCAATTACTCTCATGCTGGATTGCTAGCGTATGAGAACTTTTTATCTGAATGGGGGCAAGTGGAGCCATGCAAGCCAACGAAGCTGAACCGGGAAGACTACAAGGAGACGAGAGTTGTAGTTATTAAAGCGGAGGGAAGAGCGAGCAATCTGGTGATGGAGGTGGAGGTGAACAGGTTGACGGAGAAGCTGTGGTGATGGAGAACTTGCTATCTGGCCCCACCACGTATGGCTGAATGCCCACACGCCGGACTGCTTCGGTGCTCCGGAAGAGCTGCTCCGTCAACGATGTGTGCTAGGGTTCCTTAGAAAACCTACCTCTGGAGCTGGGGAGAGACCTGCGCGTACTCCAGAGGTTCACTCCTCAATAAGGTCCTCTACATTGCCGTGGGATCTGGATAAATACCAACATTCATGGAGCTCGTGGTGGTGCTGAGGTGCGGTTGGATGAGGAAGTGGATGGTAGTAACATATGATGTTAGTGATATGGTTGACCTTCTGGTTGATATGGGTTATATCGGCTTAAAGTCTAGCTTTAGCAGGATAGAGAAGGTGATTTCATTGTATTGGGAGGTTGGTTGAAGAAAGGGAGGATTTAGATGTCTGGAGGATGAAAAAAGGGCGAAGACCGTGGTTTTGGAGGAAATGAGAGAAGTTTCGAGGAGATTACTTGAAGCTGGGAAATTTCTCTGTCATCAAAAATGCGTTGCCTTTGTTACTTCTGTGCCTAGTATGTGGAGATGGGTTTAAAAAAAAATGAAAAGAAAGAAGCGGATAGATCATCAAGGGGTGCTTGAGCATTCTCGCAGGGGCTTCACCCAGGCTAGTTTGCATGGAGAGCAATGGAATCTCTTCATCCACGTGACAGCATCCGTGGTTGAGCAACCACAGCCAGTTAAGCTTTCAGGCTTTACGATGTTCACGAGCAATCTCCCCGTTGTAGATCAAGACAATATCGAGCCAACTCGTACGTGAATTCCCATAGCTGACTGGTCCGAAGGTGCAAGCTTGGAGTGTAATCTTTGTTAAAAAAAAGAGGAAGGATGAACGAAAGAAAAGAAAGCTCAAATGCAAGAGACTAACATAAAGCAAGTCAATGCACTGGTAGAGAGAAAGATCGCTACAATAGCAAGAGACAAAGCATGGGTATAGAGTTTAGCCAAGCTGCAGCAACTTGAGGAAGAGAGGAAGAGGTTCACGGCTGATGCTTAACTCGCTTAGTTTATGTCTTGATCAGAGCTTACCAAGATTTGATCGAAGATGTCTTCTTCAAGACCCAGTAAATAATCCAGCAACTCAGCAAGATCGAGGCATAATGCGGGGATAGTTGCTCAAACCGCTGTAGATGTTGAGCTACATGCTGAGTTTGGGGAGTTTGGTAGTTCCTTTGACTATTCAAGCTCAGTATGGGCGATGTCCCCACCTGGTCCGGGCCCAAATCACCCCATTTCACGGGGAAGTACACTTTGAAGTAGGCTGAGGGGAGTTATGTCGTGACCGATGAGGTGATAGAGGTCCAAGTACCAGAAGGTATTTATAGTAGTGGTGAAGATCCTGCCAGGGGGATTGATTCTGAAGTCATTATGAAATCTTATGACCTACTTCAGATGTTCAAGTGCCTTTTTGTTGAATTGATGGTCATGCTCCTCACACAAACGCCAAGTTTTCACGGGAAGCTCACTTGAGTCTTCTCGAACTGACTCTACACCATCGCCATTCCTCATCCCCTTCTTCCTGCTTGTATATATACTGCCTGTCCTCATCCTCTATATGGATCCAAGTTTTTGCTCGCCCTTGGTCTTTGAATCCAGCATCCTCCGCCATGCTCAATCTTCTATCTCCTCTGCTCGTACTTCCACTTCCCTGTATAGCCACACGTCCTGCCTCGAACAGCCGTGGATCACCTCCCCCACGTCTTTTGATCCAAATAGCAAACCGAGACGTCCACCATCACCGTCACTGAAGTCCCCCTTGCATATCATTATTTTTGTCCTCGCCGTCACTGTCAGACTCAAGAGTCCTCCATCTTGCCAGAGTTCGTCAACACCACCGTACGGATCCATAAAGGGAAGGACTTCGCTCGAAGATCACTGAGGATAAGGTCGACCAGAAGTTCAAGTGACATTCATTGAGCTGGAGCGCAAGAGCAGAAAATGGAATCCAAGGAATTAGACAACACCCACTAAAAAAAAGAGATGAGCAGAGAGTTCCCCCCTCTCTCTCTTTCTCTCGCGTGGATCTTGGTGACGAGGAGCATTCATGCTTTTCTTCTTGCCTGAAACGAAGGGTGTCTCGATCGACGCGATAGCCGAGAAGGTGAGCTGCACAACATGGGGCGATAGGGTGGGACATGTACGAATGCGGCGTAGACGGTGACCGACGGATATCCCATGAAGGAGCGTACGTGAAACCATGCGACTTATAAGAGGGCAAACGTATGAAGATGCATGGGAAATTCTTGCTATGGATGAGGTCAGTTACTGGTGCTCTATGGTAATTTTTAATAACATAAGCATTTTTGACGTTATTCGGTAGTACACTTCAATATTTTTGTTCTTTATCATGCATAGTGGAGCAATTGAGATCAATACTTGGCTGCTCTGCCCAAAACATTAGTAAAGAGACGTCATCAAAAGGACTTGCCATTTTAATATGATAAAAGACGATCAATTTGATATAGCACATAATTAAGTCCACAAAGGTCGCACCATTATTAGTTTTAAGTGCAAATTAAATATGTGTCAGGATGACTAAGCATACTTGCCATGTGTTATATGCATGACCAACTGTTAATATATTGCTTGGATACTCCATGATGCACATCTTGTCCTATGATAGAATGTATGTCCCCAAAGTTGCCTGTCAAAGCTTTATCCTTTATATGTGCCTGCATAAAATAAATAAATAAATAAACAAATGAATAATTAGAAAAAATGAAAAAAAAAATTCAAAAAGTAAAATTTAGAAAAATCTCAAGAATTAGAAAATGGGTCATTTCGACTGGCCAATCCTATTTTTGGATGATTTGCCTTCTTGATATTTTCAAAATGATGATTTTGCCCATTATGGGTAAATTGTCTCAAAAAATTCTGAAAAATTAAAAAAAAAATTCTTAGAAATTGTGGAAATTAAAGAGTGACCACTTTCAACTGGTTTGACCTATTTCCATTTTTCGGTCTTTGAAAAATGACCATTTTACCCTTCTGGTCAGTTTGACCCAAATCTTTCCAAATCACCCAAAATGAGTTTTTCATGAAATTGGTACCGAAAGGGCGTTAGAGTAATCTAGCGTAAGCAAGTTCCCGAACTCATTTTCTCTGGTTCGTAGAAATAAATTAGTTCTCCCGCTAATTTATTTAGGTTTCTAATCGACCTATCAAGAACGATTAGTGGCGACTCCAAATTTTAACAATCATTTAAACACAAAATCAAAGTTGCGATTCGATAGGGCTTGTGAGAGCCCGCGTTAAGCTAGTTAATCTAATTAACCTGATAATCCATTCACCTGACCATTAACATAAAATTATTTTTCGGGTTGCGACAGCTTGGCGACTCCGCCGGGGACGTGTTCTTAATTTTTGTAAATTTAAGAACTTAGAGGACTTAGGCCAGAAAATTTCATGAAAATTTATTTCATATGAATTGGGTGAATTCTAACCTCTAGGTGTTAAATGGTTTTGCACAATAAGAGTTATAAGGGGTGGACTGTTTGACTGACCCTTTGTTTTGCAGGTTGGTGTAGGAACTATTTGTTTAAATTCTGCACATTATTGAAGCGGTGTTTGCATTTAAATGTTGTGCATGTATTTACAGTTTTAGCACTACATTACACACGTCTCGTGGCCGGACCTGGGCTACTAGTTTTAGGATGGTATTGTGATTTGGTTTTAGCGTTCGGCGTGAGATCATGTCGAAAGTTAGCCCAGATTCAATCCCGAACCTTTTTTCAAAAATGAGTTTAAAAGTTAGGTCTCAGGCTTGGTAAGATTACCAAAGCAGTGGTTTTAATTTTTAGTTCGAGCAGCTGAAGTGGGGAGGCCCGGCTAATCCTGATTACGTCGTAGGGGTCACGGCTAATCTTGATTATGTATGCGAGATTGTCACCTTGCCGTAAGTCTTTCACTTCAATTTGTCAGCCTTTAGAGTAGATAGGCTAAGATTTAAACTCACGATTCATGTGCATGTCAATGCGACTTACATTGTATTTTTGACGGTGAAAGTAAGTTTTCTAACTTCGTCTTGTATTTATTTTTGGTCGGTCCATGTTAGGAGTCGGTCAAATTTTGAATTTAACATCAAGGTCATTTTTCAAAAGAAAATAAAAATCAAATTAGTATCCCATTTTTGAAAAAAATAAGTGTGAAAAATCCCTTAGGAAAATTTTGTCAACCAGTAAAAGATTTTGTTACATTTTTCTACTTCAATAGAAATGAGATTTTCTTGACAAATTTATCCCTAAAAATTCATTCAGATAAAAGGAAAATCTCTTCGGGAAATTTGCTAAATTTTAAGAGGTTTTATCACATTTTTCAAGTTGTAAAAATTTGCAAGAAAATTGTTTTTGAGAAATTCACCCATGTTTTTCTAAGAAAATTTTCTCTAAAATTGAAAAATAAAATTGGGCTAATGTAGGAATCATGGGCCGACCCCTATTGGATCACATACTGATTATTTTCTTTACTTTTGCAGGAAACTACAGGTACCCGAGGCGGAAGTAAAATTGGATTTACCAATACATCAGGAATAATTTTCAAGGATTAGAAAGGATGGAAATTATCGATGCCTTAACTGATGACCCTGGGGGCAAGCGAAGAAATCCATTCTCCCGGAGACAGAATTATGCCAACCAATGGGCACGTATGGGCTCCGTGTGTAGATGGGGCGGAAAATGCATTCGGGTTAAATATGGGGGCATTTTTATTGTATTGGAGGGATTCGTGTATTCTTGTTGAAAAGACACAGATTATCAGAATCCATGAAGTATGTACATTAATCCGACCTTGCAACGCCTTCTCGATTAAATCCATTAAAGGCTTACTTTTTAACTCTCTCGGATTCAAACCATGTGGAGGATGTTAGAAGATCGGTGTTTTATTAATAAACATGACCCACAGGCGTTCTTCCCAATATTATAGTCAACCGACACCAATAAGTGGACGCCGAAAGAGGCTAAGCACGATTGAAGTGGGGCACGCAACAGGTGGCGGGTTCATTATTAGCACATTGATCGAGTGACTACGGCTGTATTGATTTACCTGGCCAGTCACGGGCCTCACTATGATCGGTGGGGGCCACCACCGAATTCTTTTTCCGTGTCCTTAATATCATCATTAGGGAGAAGCGATGGGATCTCGCTTTTGTTTGGCTGGTTGTAATCATCACAGTCACCATCTGTCAAGATAAGACGCGATTGAGGCAATCCTACCAGACGAGATAGAAATACGTTCCCTACATATTCTGTCGGAAGTACAGTTGACAATAGCGGACTGGATCCAGTAGAGATAGATGACCTTGTCTTGTGAAGATTGCTGCCGACAGTCTCTCTTCTAGAAGAGAAGATTGCATCGAACTATGACGGTTCATATGACGTAAAGAAAGTCCTCCCAGAAGGTGCTCTGATTCTAACCAAGTCGGATATTTGTATTGACTCTGATTTCGTGAGGAAACGAAGAGATGGCGCGAAGATAAAAATATAGACATGCGAAACATTCCTTTTATTCCATACATCAACAGGTTTTACAATAGCTCACTGGGGAGAAAAGGTAAAGCCAAACTGGGCCCTGATAACCGTTACGAAAGAGCTCAACTAAGTCTCCAAACAGTTAATACTCTGGGTGCACCGGGCGCTCTCAGGATTAAGCTCAGCGAGCCTAAAGAAGAGGCGATCGCACTTCTCCTTAGCCTGGGTCATACTGGCCTCATAATGCTCGACGGCAAACTCCAGGTCTGGAATCGTCGCCCTCTCGAAAGCAATGTCTGCCGTAATATCATCAAGTCTCTCCTGCAGCCAACCACATTTGCACCTCATCACAATATTGCCGGGCTCCTGTTCGGCGTAAGTTCAGACCAAGGCCAGACGCGAACCAACTTTCCCCTCTCGCGAACCAGCCACGAAAGCTGATCGTTGGCAAACTTGAGGGCCTTCTTGTGATTATCAGCCACAAATGTGACTGTTGCCAGACGCTCGTGCCGGTCTTGGTAACGAGCTTTCACGACGGCGGTCACAAGGACCGTCTCATAAGCGCGGTTATAGGCAGCTAGAAAATTGATGAAGAGGGTCGAGAAGTTCCGATACTCCTTCCCCAGTTGGGTACCCTCAACAGAAGCAACGTCCACGGTCTTGAATAAACCGAGGATTTCAGCCTCAACGGTAGAGTTTTGGGCTATATGAGCATAACCTCTACCAAGAAGATTGTAGAGTCTCTCCCACCCAGCCAAGACTTTGGCGGAGAAGGTATGGTTAGGAGAATTGGCCATTTTTGAAAGCAGAATACGAAAGAAAGGGGGAGAGAGGTGAGGCAGATGAGCGGAATGTGAAGATGGTAATCTGCTTTGAAGTAAATATTGATTTCATAGTGACGGCATCAACCAGTCAAGATTTCTCTTATCTACCATTCTCTATTGGCACCACCCTCGTTAGCTCGACTTTCAGTTAGGCAGCGACCTCGAGCCAAGTAAAATCCGACGTCTTTGCAGAAAAGCTGGATGAGACGCCACCACTTGGGAAAAGAAAGAATAAAAAAACGAGCTGAGTGGGAGACAAGGAAATTTTCGGCAGAAAGGGAGATACGACTCGTCCTTATCGGAGAACTCGCTCGCAAATCGACGGTGGAGACGACGACGGGAGCCCTACCACTATGAAAAGATGAGAAAAGACGAGCCAAGCAAGAGACACGCAGGAAAGATTGAGAAAGGCAGAACTCTCGGGAGAGGCAAATTTAGAGAGAGTGAAAATACAGAAAGATATAGCAAATCTTGAGGAACCATTCGCCAAATCGAAGATGTCTCAACCCAATACTCTCGAGAGCTATCATTACTTGCTGAATATGGGAAATGAAGAGTTCGAAGCCATGTTTGGGATCGAGCCCATGGAGCTTGGCCCTTCCGCCAACGACGTCCAATATCTCAGTAAAGATAAGGACAACAACAATAAGGGTCAAAAGAAGCGTTACCGTCGCCATACTAAGAAGCAAGTACAAAGGCTTGAGGATTTCTTTAGAACATACCATATGCCAGACGGCAAACAGAAAATGGAACTGAGTCAAGAGCTAGGACTTGAACCTTCGCAAATCAAGTTCTGGTTTCAAAATAGGCGAACCCGAATGAAGACTCGTCATGAGCACAATGAAGCCGAGTTTCTAAGAGTTAAAAATGAAAACCTCCGAGCGGAAAACAAGATATATAAAGAGGCTTTTGACTCCGTCACCTGCCCCAACTGTAATAACCTCTTCCTCACCTTCGATGAAATGCATGATCTGAGGATTGAAAATGCACGTTTAAGAGGAAAGTTAGACCAGTTTAAAACAGATCGAGTTCTATTGGAAGAGGGTACAAAAGGACCAATGCTACTAGATCATCATCAATACCTCCCAAGGAAGAAGGGACAGATCACCACAAAGCGGACATTGACGATGATCTTTTCGCCATAATCAACCAGTTTGATATCGGTAAAGTATTGAGGCTGTGATGCACATGCTCAGCCAGTGACCACCAGACCTTTAACATGGCCGACGCGTACCTAGTCCGGAATGAAGCTAACTGATTATGGAAAAGCCTGCAGATGGGGAAGAAAAATAAATCATAAATGGATGAATATGCTTTATCTTGCACGGGATGTTGTCTTCTTTTATGAATGTCTAGAATTGGCATGAAAGCAAGAAGTAATCATTTCCCTTTCCCCAATTAAATGCTCGAATCTGCCACCACACCAAACTCATAGTGAATTTATTACGAGTAAAAAGCCGCGCGAACTAGAAGGGTAAAGCAGTATCGTTTCAATTTACCCTCAGTTGTCCCGATTCTAAATTAGATCCCTTCTGTTTACAGGAATTTGCGAATTGATCGGAAAATATAGTCGAACCCAAAAATGAAATTCCCCAATTAAACAAAACTTTGGGCAAATAGATTCGTGGACATCGCCACAGAGTGGACGGCTTGAAATGAGGAATATGTGAACGAAAAACCCAAACAATCCCAAAGAAGGGTAATTCTGTATCGTTCTAATTTGCTCATACTCGTCTCGAGTTCTGAATTATTTTATTCCATTCTTAACAGGGTTTGTAAACCGCCCCGAAAAATACAGTGACCTGGAATTACCCAGTACAATACAACGACACCGTGTCATCTCAAGGATTGACTCTTAAAAGGAACCTCCATGAGGGCTTGCGGTCTTGTGGACCAGATGGCATAGGGAATGACAGTGGTCCGAGACGTCCCGAGTTCGATCCCCAAGGGTGGGGAATGTTGTAAGTATTGTACATAAATAAAATAACTTTTTGCACATTTCTTTTTGCAGAAAGAAACGAGAATACTCGACGAGCAATACCAAGGTCAGTATTTTGTCATGAGCTTAGCCTAATGTTGAAGTGTCCAGCCAAAACCAAGAGAAACTCAATCCGATGAACTTGATAAAGGGGTCACGCAAAACATTCAAGATGAAGGGTAAACCAGTATCGTATCCAATTCATCATTTCTAATATTAACTAACATGTCTTCTCCTCCATTATTTGACAAGAAATGTCTAACTTGACATACCCATGAAGAAAATCCTGAGTGGTAAAACCGGTAAAGGAGTTGCGCGAAGCACTCAAGGGTAACTCAGTATCGTTTCCAATTTATTCCCTCCAATACAAGCTAACACGTCTCCTTTCCTTTTTACAGTAAATATTTACACTAACACTTAACATGTTGAAGGAGACAACCTCAAGTGGCAAAATTATGATCATATGAAGAGATCCAGTCTGATGAAGCTGGGGCAAATTGATGGCAAACCCTGAATTGAAAAGTAGAGTATATCCTCTCTAACTCATTTGGTTTTGAGGATAACCTTTCTACTTTCCTTCTTGCAGGGGCATTCGACCGATGACCATGATCATTGTCAATATTCGAGAAACTCAAATGATGCAAATCTTCACTTGACTTCTTCACCCGTGCCTTTCATTGTGCAGGGGCAAAGTATGAAATAAGTTACTCCTCGACTTAAGGAGTAGACTTCTCGATTTGTTTGATCCGCCCACACAATCGGGGGCAATTTACATACTTGTACATATTTTTGCCACATTTGCATGGTGTTTACACAATTTCATGGTTCATGCATAACTGTTTTGCATGTTTAATTTGTCAATTTTGGCTGGGACTATAAACTGTACACGATGCATCGAATGTACAGAATGGGGCACGACAAGACGATGAAAGGCAAGCCATTTCCACATACGTCCTATATTTTAATCCACAGTGAGTTGAACGGAAAATAAATTCCGCATTTCCAAGGCAATGGGTTTTCTCGCGAAAGATACGATGGCCGAAGTGAATGAGGCATTCAGTTTTTTTTATCCAAACACTACAGGTGTCTATTGCAAACCTCTTGAGCGGCGGTTTCATTTTCATAACCCTGTCAAGAGCCACCCCACACTGGGGCAAGACAGAGGTAATTCCAACAATATCAGGAGATAAATGGTTAGAAATTCTCTTGCTTGGACTAACACCAATCTTCGAGTGTTTCTTTGCATGATACTCGAATTTTAATTCAAGTGCGTTAGGATGACGAGGAGCATTTATTTTCTCTATCCTACACACTCATCCTTTGCATAACCCAATTGAGCCTGCAAATGCATTTCTCAAGCCCATGTTGGTGATCCTTGCTCAAGATAACGACGACCAATAGAGAATTCTCGAATTAGCCCATTTCATATGCTAGACTTTCAAGTAATGTCTAGTATCATTTGTTGAAAATCATCTTGTTGCTAAAATTCAAAATCACAAGATTGTTAAACAAAAGAAAAAGAAAGGCAAGTGTAGTCTAAAGAAAATGGGCCTGCTTCCAAACAAAAGGGAGTCGGGAGTAAGAAAAGCAAAGGCTACTCTAAAAAATCTCGGACAGAAAGAGCAAAGTGCTTATCAAAAGCAAGACCAATGCCCATATATCTGTAATGAACTTCTGACTTCGAACATATATTTTGAATTCCCGAAAAAGGATCCCCAAAGAAGTGAGTTTGTAAAGTGTAAAAGAACTACCACCCCTTAGCCAATAGTGGTATTCATTGAAGACAAATTCAGGAAGGTCAAAGATCGGTGACAAGACTGCAATGATCACCAACACCAAGCCCTTCTCATATATTTTTCTGAGCCAAAACGAGCCATTCGTTTCTCAGACCCAAATCCCGACCTACGTTACGACCCTTAAAAGTCTTTTCTGATTAGAGCACTTGAATTAATGTAAGAGTTGAATGACTTTAAGCATCGCTCGAAGAAGTTCGAGCAAGATTATTTCTCTCTCATTTTGCAGGGTTCTTGACTTGTAAACCCGGAGCAGATAATGAAGACCTTTTTGTCAATGGCCTTGACTCGAAATGAGTCTCCTTTGATAAACCTTTGACCCAGCCAACATTACGGTCCTAATCAAGACCTCCAGATCGGCTTGATCGTATCAATTGCGAGATTACTTAGACCCTCGCTGAATGCGATGATGGTATGGTTGAGTGATTTCTTTTCAAATCCTGAAATTAGGATAAACAAGGCTTTCTCGAGAGTGAGAGAAAGCCCTTTCGGACTGAAGTCCCCATTCAGGTTACATCTGAGGTATTCATGACATGATAACCTCCCTGGACAGAATTGGAAATGCAAACTCGACAGAATAGTCATGCATGATCCACATTATGAGCATACACATACGATTTTAATCATTGCAAACTCAACCGAATGGTTTTGCATGAACCGATGAACTCATTGATAAAAATGCTTGCACATATTACCTCTGACACTGTCTGACAGGTAGTGCATTCCTGATAGTCGAGTTACCCTCCGAGGTCTCGAAATTCATCCAGAGGATATTGAACAAACAAGCCCTGTTGGCTAATGCTCGCCAAGCATTTTCAAGTGAGTATATCTTCAGCCTGAACCTTTCAATTCTGATGATTGTCTGGGTGCTCAAATCCATTGCAGCACATAAGGTCATTCAGTGAGCAAGTAGACATGATACAATCAGTCTATCTATGCCTCGATCATTAACTCAGAAGATCCAGGTAAGTCTTTTGAACCCTTGCAACTCATGATCAACATGCTCTCATGAAGTCTTCATCAGCTCACGATTGATATAATCTTGTGTTCTCAAACTTTATCAAATCATGATTGACTAACTCTCGTGTTCTTGATCTTTGCCTCATCGGATTATTCCTAAAGTGACGGGAGAACAGTTAAATTGGGTTTGAGCTTCTGCAGGATTCCTGGTCTCCCCAGATCCCAGAATGACACCCTTCAAGGTAAGTTAAATTGGGTTCGAGCGTCTGCAGGATTCCTGGTTTCCCCAGATCCCAGAATGGCACCCTTCAAGGTAAGTTAAATCGGGTTAGAGCGTCTGCAGGATTCTTGGTTTCTCTAGATCCTAGATATACCCAAAAATCATTTTCTCAATCAATACCTCTTCAGTCTACCAAAAAAAAAAAGGGTGACATTTAGGGTATATTATCTCCGGAGCCCTTCCATTGGAAACCCTAATACGGAATGGTCCGTTCACAAAAGTCCTTCTTACAGGTAACCCAAAGTCCTTCTTACAGGCACCAAGTCCTTCCTACGTGCAACACAAAAGTCCTTTCTACAGGCATCAAAGTCCTTTTTACAGGCAACCCAAAGTCCTTTCTACATGCAACACAAAAGTCCTTCTTACAGGCAACACAAAAGTCTTTCCTACATGCACCAAAGTCCTTCCTACAAGCAATCCAAAGTCCTTATTACAGGCAACACAAAAGTCCTTCTTTCAGGCAACCCAAAGTCCTTCTTACAGGCATAAAGTCCTTTCTACAGGCACAAGTCCTTCTTATAGGCACCAAGTCCTTTTTACAGGCATCAAAGTCCTTTCTATAGGCACAAGTCCTTCTTACAGGGACCAAGTCCTTTCTACAGGCACAAGTCCTTCTTACAGGCATCAAAGTCCTTTCTACAGGCACAAGTCCTTCTTACAGGCAATAAGTCCTTCTTACAGGCATCAAAGTCCTTTCTACAGGCATAAGTCCTTCTTACAGGCACAAGTCCTTTTTACAGGCACAAGTCCTTCTTACAGGCACCAAATCCTTTTTATAGGCATTAAAGTCCTTTCTACGAGCACAAGTCCTTCTTACAGGCACACCAAGTCCTTCTTACAAACAAACCAAATCCTTCTTACAGGCACACCAAGTCCTTATTACAGGCACACAAAGTCCTTCTTACAGGCAACCAAAAGTCCTTCTAATAGGCATTACCATGGGGTGACCTACCATACGGGTCAGATTTTAATTCAATTTTAATCAGTAAAATCCATTCATTAGGAATCTACCATGGGGTGACCTATCATACGGGTCAGATTTTAATTCAATTTTAATCAGTAGAATCCATTCATTAGGAATCTACCATGGGATGACCTACCATACGGGTCCAAGTTCAACCACCCTAAGGTTTTCTTATAACGAATCATCAGGCTCTCATTCCATTTTCAATAGAGCACACATATCAAGCAACCGCCACACAGCGGGTAGGTAAGTGCTAGGTGAACTCTCCTCTTTGTCTCTCCATCACTACATGAAAAACCTCCTCCGACCAGGTCCGAATCAGAACTTACACAGAGGAGTATTAGGGATCGAATGCCATGACTCTTTTTATTTCATTGTGTTGAGTTGATTAGGATTCAGGTGTCATCTCATCTTTGAAATGAACCTCTGCCAAGCTTCCTTTCAAAGAGGGGCAGCTGTTAACACCTGATTTTTAATTTTCCATTCTATTTCAAAATTAAAAAAAATTCATAAAAATTCATAAAATTGAAAAAATCAACTTTGGGGACCTTGGCCAAGCCTAAGGAACCAATTTTGACACAAAAAAATAATTTTCCATATTTTAACTATTTTTCGGTATTTATAATTTTATTTTATTTTATTTTATTTTATTTTATTTTATTTTTTTGAAAATTAATAAAAAAAAATCCATAAAAATTCATAAAATTGAAAAATCAACTTTGGGGACCTTGACCAAGCCTAGGGAACTAATTTTGACAAAAAAAATATAAATATTTTCGATATTTTTAGTATTTTTCAGGATTTTTATTTTCAAAAATTCATAGAAAATCAAGAAAAAAATCAGAAAATTAAAAAATCGACTTTGGAAGCCTTTCCTAAACTTAGGCTACCATTTTTTAACAAAAAATAAATTTTCATTTTTTTTTTGCATTTCTTAATATCTTTTTTAGAAATTAGGAAAATATTCAGTAAGAAATAACATTTGAGGCCATAAAAATGTGAATAAATAGTCAATATTTTTATTTTAACTTTCTCTTCATTTTGGCCAAAGAAAATCTGCAAAAATCAATTTCGAATCGGGAATTACTTTGCTAATCTCATTTTTAGATTAATCTTTTTTCATTCTTAGCTTTGTAATTTTTCGATTTCTGGAGTCGTGACATTGTCCTCTAATATCAACGACCATGTTCTGTTACTTCATGCTGGTGCAATGCACAAATTTAGACTTTCTCATCGAGATCTTGTTGGTGTCATCGATATCAACCGGTGGATTCTCCATCCGTCAAGGAGCCCCAGCAGAAAATTTGTTCTTGAAATATGGAAGGGCTAAAGATGCAAGCTACATTCTTATTTGTTTATTTGCTTACCTGCCAGAAAATTGTCGCATTTGGAGCTGTTTAATTGTTTAGTAAAACCTTCATCAAAGTTTCATGGTTTCAAGAGTTTGAAGAGCCTCGACCTGCAGCACATTACAATGGGGTCAACATGCGTTTGAAGCCTGTCCTCTTCTCGAAAGACTCAAGCTGATGAATTCTGATGGTTTCACACATTTTAACATTGATGCACCGAGCCTTTTGTTCTTTGACGGTGGGGGTATCTTTGATGATTTCGCATAAACCTTGACGACTATGTATATATATATATATATATATATATATATATATATATAAAATAAAGCTTCGTTATAACTATTAAAGAGCTCCTCAAATGTACAAGAACTGGAGATTTGCCACGACCAAAAGACGAGTGGTAAAGTCTCTGTGGACAACAAACAAAAAGCGAGACAGAGAATGTGGAATGCACCATGATTATTAAAGAGAAGACTCCACTCACAAAGGTGGAGATAGTGGAACAAAAAGCAAAAAAAAAAGTGTGAGTGAGGAATGCTGGCAGAAGAGGTCTTCTTCCTCCATGATGCTGTCGAAAGCGCAAGGGGTGTCGGCAGGAGAGGGAGGCAATCGCATATGGGCAAAAAAAAAAACATCTAACAAAAGAGGAGGGGGCCAAGAAGTGGAGAGGGGGGTCTTTCACCTCCGCCGAAAAAGCCTCTGTTTGGGGGATGCTCTACTCAAGGACGAGCGGACTGACGTGGTCCTGCTTAAGTTCCTCTGGGCTCGAGAGTCCAAAGTCAAGAACGCTTTCGTAATGCTGCGGGACACTATCCACTGAGGAAAACACTGAGGCAGCGACGCCCTTGCCGACGAGGACCTCACCAACGATCCTGACAAAGTCACGTTCACGTGTGGCTACGATCTATAGGGACACCCCGTGTGCTACAATGTATACAGGGAGTTTCGGAACAAAGAGCTGCATTGGAAGACGTTCGCTAACGAGGAGAAGCAGGTCGAGCTCTTGAGGTGGAGGGCGCAGTTCTTGGAGAGGCAACACGGATCCACTGTGAGCTTGTCCATCTTAGTGGTCGAATGAAAGTTATTGACCTGGGAGACGAAAACTAGAGCAAGGGCAAAAGTTTAGGTATGTTGTCATTCAACCCGGAGATCTTTATGACATGGTCTAAAGAACCGCGAGAGTGTGAAGAGAAATACGGGGTTAACCGTGACGTAGGAGTGTCACGTGAAGAGGTAGAAAAGAGGCCACAGACTTACAGGTATAATGAGTCGGGGAAGCATGAGGGTGTCGTGATCTCTAAACGGATCTTGGATCAATTCAGTGATACCTTAGTTAGGAGTTTCCTTGCTGATGCTGTCGTGCCTTTTGTTTAGGCTTGATTGGATGTAGAGGGAGAAATGGGAGACGCTTTCGGACGAAGGGGAGGAGAGGTACACGTCGACTAAGAAGGTGCTCTTGAAGATAATCTGAATCTATGATCTCCCTGTGATTTTTCATCATTTTACTTACTTGTGCGCACACTCATGCATAAGAGAGAGAGAAGGAAAGGGGCGAGATCAATGGAGATATGAAGGTCTATTTGGCGAGGCAGTTTCATATGTTCGGAGTTCACGTGCGTAGGGCTATGTTCATCCTTCTACTAGTGAGCATACCTCTTGCTCGGAGTTCAATGTCAAGTGGACGACTGTTGACACCTGATTTTCAATCACTTTTTCTATTTTAAAATTAATAGAAAATCTATAAAAAAAATTCATAAAATTGAAAAATCAACTTTGGGGACCTTGGCCAAGCCTAGGAAACCAATTTTGACCAAAAAATGATTTTCCATAATTTTAGTATTTTTTGGTATGTTTATTTTCGAAAATTAATAGAAAATCCATAAAAATTCATAAAATTGAAAAAATCAACTTTGGGGACCTTGACCAAGCTTAGGGAACCAATTTTGATAAAAAAAATAATAATTTTCCATATTTTTATTATTTTTCGATATTTTTATTTTCGAAAATTCACAAAAAATAAAAAAAAAAGAGAAAATTACAAAATCAACTTTGGAAGCCTTCGTTAAGCTAGGCTACAATTTTTGAACAAAAAATAATTTTTCATATTTTTTTGTATTTTTAATATTTTTTAAAAATTAGGAAAATATTTAATAAAAATAGTATTTGAGGCCATAAAAATGTGAATAATTAGTCAGTATTTTTATTTTAATTTTCTCTTCATTTTGGCCAAAGAAAATCTACAAAAATTGATTTGGAATTGGGAATTACTTTGTTAATCTCATTTTCAGATTAATTAAAAAAAATTTAGAAAATTTATTTATTTTTTTTAAATTTATTTTTTTTAGCTTTGTAATTTTCGATTTTTGCACTTCTGGAGTTGTGATATTATTCTCTGATAGTCCAAATTTTTCAATGACCTGGTGGTGCGATTTTAGTGGTCGTGTTCGATTTTCCGAATTCAGTTTATTATTCGAAGCATTTTTTAGTACTGCATCGTCACGTTCGCAAGACTCGCCAGGCCAACATGCGGGATTGATTTCGCGAGACGTTCTTAAGGATTGACATAATTGAGAAAGATAGGAGGGGTTTTTGAACAAATTTTCGCCAAGACTGGACCGAGCTTCGAGCTCGCTTTCGCGACTGATGGAAAAGCGGACTAAGACACCCTCATTTGCGGTCAACGTTAGCCAAATTGTTCAATCATATTACTTCTCGAGTCAAGCGATCAATCAGTCCACAAGAAACTGATGGTCAACATTGAATAGCATGCACGTGAGTTCCTACCAGTTCATTCTCCTTATCAAACTTGATTTGCAGGTGGATAGACATGGGAGAGAATAATGCTTTCGGTGAAAAAGCAAAGTCAAAAAAGGAGAGGATGAAAGTGGATGCCAGTGAAAATAAAAGAAGGGCACCGAATAAACAAAGAAAAAAAAGAAGGGAAAAGCAAAAGAAAAGTGGGATTTCGGTGGACAAGGCCTGCAATATTAAAACTTCTCTCCATGAGGGATGATAAAACAAAAGAAAAAAAAAAGCAAGAGGAGGAAAGAACCCATCATGATCAGACTCTGAGAATTTCCCGTATTACTTGGGTGACGTAACAAAGAATGTCTCGATTGCTTCTACCCATTTACAGTTGAAGTGCAGCGAGTTGTGAAATTTTCTAAGGACCTTCCAACTCTATGCCCCTGAATATTGTTATCAGATCCTGTGGGCTCAGAAATATATCAAGAGACACTCGAGAGTCCTAAAAAAAATTCTCGGAGAAAGTCCAAGACTTTGAGGCTTCCCCTAGTCGACTTCAAGGGATTAATGGAAGAAAGTTTGAAAACTTCAGGCGGTAGTTCTTGACCCAGCGATTTCTTTCCGAGAATGAGCTCGATTCCCAAGAATGATCGGAAGAGCGAGGTCTGAGTAGAAGCTATGCTCGCATATGAGGCTCTGGGTTCTGGGGGAGGAGAAGAAGGCCGTCAATCTCCTCGTTGGCATTGCTCCAATGATCGAATGGATTATTACATAAAGACGGGCGTATGATTATAAAAAAAAAATGGATACTGTTGTATGCCCGTATTATATGAAGACTGGGACGTGCAAGTATGGAGCTACTCCTGTGTTTGATCGTCCACCTCCTGGTGAACTCATAGCTATGGCGGCAATACAATGTCGATCTGACACTAAGGGAAAGGAAGCAAAAGAAGAAGCTGCCCAAGATAATGTGTGACTATCCTGCGTCCGATGCAAAAATTGCCACCATGAATAATAGCTGCTGAATCAGGTTGTTATTTGCGTGGGTTGAGAGGAAATCCCATGAAGACTTGACTTTCAGACAAAGAATGGGATGAATTCAATGGTCCAAGCGAGTGGTAGCCTTTGCTCTTTTATTGTTGACTAGCAGGTGAGTGAATGAAGGTGAAAAAACGAAAGAAAACGAAAAGGGGGAGGCCCATGCAAAGAGAGATGGTGACACGCACATTAGAGGAGAGAGGAGTTGACGTGAAGATAGGGAGCGAACGTTGAACTCCAGCTGCTGTCCAAGGTTGAATAGCTGCGGTCCAAGGAACAAGAGGGAGGAAAGCATGGTCGCAAGTTGAGCTAAGGAATGGAGGGTTTTCTCTTGTTTTTCGGATGGTGGCATTTGGATGATTAGCTGAGATATTTGGGGGCTGACTTAAAGATCGGCTGGTCCAAGGCTATTGAGGAACGTCCAAGGAGAGCTGTTGAAGTAGCTGCTGTCCATGGGGTAGCTACGGTGGGGGAGGAACGCATGTAGAGCAGGAGGAGGGGAGGGAATAATGCTTTGGGGAGAAAGAAAAAAAAAAGAAAGGGGGGCTCTCGAAAATCAGGGAGGCTTCATACTGAGTCTCAGAACTTCGCTCAGATCGGGGGGGGTCCAGGGACCTTGCTCCGGCTTCCATTTTTCCACGACGATGAAGAAGGATCGTGGACGGCGATAGCAAGGTTTCTGGATGGACGTTCCCTGGTGATGCTGGCATTGACCAGCAAGTAGTTTTACTGTTTTATGACGACGGAGGATAGCACATGGAAGTTTACTTGTCTGCATGAACTTCAACTTCAAGTCCCTGAGCCTAAGCAAGCTTGTGGATCTCACTCTATGCTTCGGCTTTTGTTACTCGTATAAGTTTCGTTAGCAGGAGAAGCATTTGCAATGGATACGAATTGGTGCATTCTCTCTTGACTCATCATCTCTGAATTTCGCCATTCAAGACGGGCTACACGCTGGACAGAGTGTGCCACATGTTCACGTTTATATTCTCTCAAGTAAAAACTGGATCCTCCTCCTCTTAGTAAACTGGAGGGCACACCAAAAATGGCGCAGGAAAAAGACGTTCATGCCTCCATCATTTTCCGTCCACTCAATGCAAAAGATCTGCATCTCTCTGGTTCTTTTGTTTCGTTTTTGGTTTTCTTTTCTTCTCCTATCTGCTCTCCGATTTCCATTTGCAGGAAAAGGAGTAGAAGCCATACGGATTCCAGCCTGGTGAAAACAAAGAGGACCATATTATGGCCGAACCAGTGAAGGAATATGTCCAAAGCCGCGACGTCGTTGCGGTCAACAAAATACAACCTATGTGATGTATTGGGGTTGTGCCAGAGTGGCATCTCGATGACTTTGTAGCTGATATGTGGCGTCTTATCTCCCCGAGTTCTATGCAAAACTAGATGCAAGGGACGTATCTCTATCTTTATGGATTTGAAGTCCATAATCTTACTTAGTATATGTCCTAATGTTGTACATATTGAACTCAGGGGTGGTCGACCGGATCTTCCGGCGAAGATGGGGTCTGAGTTTGAGCATGGAATCAAGCGTTGCACTCACCATCACCATGTACAATCCCGAGTACGTAGTCAAGGGGACCGAGTCGAGCGATCCTTGATCGTGAGGCATTGTCAAGCAACGATCCCAGCCGCGTCCTTGTCCCTCTACGTTAGCGAGCTTAGTCAGAGAATGGACTGGATGGCCGTGAAGTTGCAAACTTTCGCAGCACATGGCTGAAACTCGGAGTCCCTCATATGGCAGTGATGTTCGACGGTATTATAGCAAGGTCCCTTTGGCCATGAATGGTGCGTTCTCTCTCTGTCCCTTTTATCCTCTATTTTTATGCACGAGTTTGTTTCATTTGTTTCTTCCACGAGTTAATTTGTGAGAGGCGTGTGGAATTGCTTGATGTTAGTCTAGGAATCCATTCAAGTAAGCTGAAGCTTGAACAAACTGATTATAATTTGCAAAATGGAAATGAATGGGCACTCTTGCGTGTTATTGAAGCTTGGAAAATCATGGGGAGTTTTGTGGGCATAAGAATGATCCATTTGAAGTTAGCACTTATTATAACATGATTGCTTGATTTTCTATGCACATGGTAGAACCGGAGAGTATAACACTGATAAATTTAACAAAATTTCAACAAGTAATTTTTACTTTATATGGTGTTTATTTGTCTATTATGTAATTCTTTTTCTGTTGAATTTGTCGAAATTAGAATAAGTATAACCAGCGAATGTCCAGTATGTTTGCGTCAATTTGCTGAACACATGCTCTGAATGATAGAATAAGAATACTGGGTGCAAAGAAATTAACATATTCTTTCGGTCATGCAATCACTTGAGTGCATCGGCACTTATATTTATTAATGTGTTGCTACAATTGGTAAGGAGAGATTAGATTATTTATCGTTATATTCCTTTCTATTTTTTATTTTTTATTTTTATTTTATTTTATTAGGTATCAATTTTTAACAATTTATCTTGAGATTCTTTCTCTCTAAAAATTAAAGTTAGTATACCGGCGCATCAGGGACATTCTAGATGGACTTGATTGCAAACTTGGATTCCTTAGAGTATTCGGGCATACTAGAACCGTTGGAAAAATAAACTTGTGCAAACAACACAACTCAAATTTGGTCTCATCCCTTTTGCGGCAGAGTGGATTTGCATTTTTGGGCCACATCCCTGTTAGTGTTTAGTCTCGTCTAGTCGCATGCTGTTGATGTTTCAGATGGCATCAATCAGTGATTCTATAATTCTGAGTTCTGACATCGGTTAATATTGGAAGCGCGATAAATTGATAGAAATAAATTGAATTTTTTTAATATTAATAAGAAAAATTAATAATTCTTTTCAATAAAAAAAGAAGAAGAAGAAAGATTCAAAAAAAAATTCAAAAAAAAAAATCCTCAAAAATCTCAAAAATTAGGAAACGAGTCATTTCGACTGACCAATCCTATTTTTGGTAGATTTCCATCTCAATCTTTCCGAACATAACGATTTTGCCCCTTTTGGGTAAATTATCTCGAAAAATTCTTGAAAATTCTCAAAAATTGTGGAAAATAAGGAACGACCACATTCAACTGGTTTGATCTGTTTTCACTTTTCGAGCCTTGAAAAATGACCATTTTACCCTTCTGGTCAGCTTGACCCAAATTTTTCCAAATCACCCCAAATGAATTTTCGTGAAATTGGTACCGAAAGGGCGTTAGAGTAATCTAACGTAACCAAGTCCCCGAATTCATGATCTCTGGTTCGCGGAAATAAATTAGTCCTCTCACTAATTTATTTAGGTTTCTAATCGACCTACCAAGAACGATTTGTGGCGACTCCAAATTTTTAAAATCATTTAAATAAGAACCAAAGTCGCGATTCAGTAGGGCTTGGGAGGGTCCGCTTAGGTTAGTTAATCTAATTAACCTGATAATCCGTTCACCCGAAATTAATTATTTTTTCGGGTCGCGACAACGACTTCAACCACAGCGTTGCCCTCGTGATCATGCAGTCCAACAGCAATTACTCTCATGCTGGATTGCTAGCGTATGAGAACTTTTTATCTGAATGGGGGCAAGTGGAGCCATGCAAGCCAACGAAGCTGAATCGGGAAGACTACAAGGAGACAAGAGTCATAGTTATTAAAGCGGAGGGAAGAGCAGGCAATCTGGTGATAGAGGTGGAGGTGAACAGGTTGACGGAGAAGCTGTGGTGATGGAGAACTTGCTATCTGGCCCCACCACGTATGGCTTAATGCCCACACGCCGAACTGCCTCGGTGCCCCGGAAGAGCTGCTCTGTCAACGATGTGTGCTCGGGTTCCTTAGAAAACCTACCTCTGGAGCTGGGGAGAGACCTGCGCGTACTCCAGAGGTTCACTCCTCAATAGGGTCCTCTACATTGCCGTGGGATCTGGACAAATACCAGAATTCATGGAGCTCGTGGTGGTGCTGAGGTGCAGTTGGATGAGGAAATGGATGGTAGTAACATATGATGTTAGTGATATGGTTGACCTTCTAGTTGATATGGGCTATATCGGCTTAAAGTCTAGCTTTAGCAGGATAGAGAAGGTGATTTCCTTGTATTGGGAGGTTGGCTGAAGAAAGGGAGGATTTGGATGTCTAGAGGATGAAAAAAGGGCGAAGACCGTGGTTTTGGAGGAAATGAGAGAAGTTTCGAGGAGATTACTTGAAGCTGGGAAATTTCTCTGTCATCAAAAATGCGTTGCCTTTGTTACTTCTGTGCCTAGTATGTGGAGATGGGTTTTAAAAAAAATGAAAAGAAAGAAGCGGATAGATCATCAAGGGGTGCTTGAGCATTCTCGCAGGGGCTTCACCCAGGCTAGTTTGCATGGAGAGCAATGGAATCTCTTCATCCACGTGACAGCATCCGTGGTTGAGCAACCACAGCCAGTTAAGCTTTCAGGCTTTACGATGTTCACGAGCAATCTCCCCGTTGTAGATCAAGACAATATCGAGCCAACTCGTACGTGAATTCCCATAGCTGACTGGTCCGAAGGTGCAAGCTTGGAGTGTAATCTTTGTTAAAAAAAAGAGGAAGGATGAACGAAAGAAAAGAAAGCTCAAATGCAAGAGACTAACAGAAAGCAAGTCAATGCACTGGTAGAGAGAAAGATCGCTGCAATGGCAAGAGACAAAGCATGGGCATAGAGTTTAGCCAAGCTACAACAACTTGAGGAAGAGAGGAAGAGGTTCACGGCTGATGCTTAACTTGCTTAGTTTATGTCTTGATCAGAGCTTACCAAGATTTGATCGAAGATGTCTTCTTCAAGACCCAACAAATAATCCAGCAACTCAGCAAGATCGAGGCATAATGTGGGGATAGTTGCTCAAACCACTGTAGATGTTGAGCTACATGCTGAGTTTGGGGAGTTTGGTAGTTCCTTTGACTATTTAAGCTCGGTATGGGTGATGCCCCCACCTGGTCCGGGCCCAAATCACCCCATTTCACGGGGAAGTACACTTTGAAGTAGGCTGAGGGGAGTTACGTCGTGACCGATGAGGTGATAGAGGTCGAAGTGCCAAAAGGTATTTATAGTAGTGGTGAAGATCCTGCCAGGGGGATTGATTCTGAAGTCATTATGAAATCTTATGACCTACTTCAGATGTTCAAGTGCCTTTTTGTTGAATTGATGGTCATGCTCCTCACACAAACGCCAAGTTTTCACGGGAAGCTCACTCGAGTCTTCTCGAACTGACTCTACACCATTGCCATTCCTCATCCCCTTCTTCCTGCTTGTATATATACTGCCTGTCCTGATCCTCTATATGGATCCAAGTTTTTGCTCGCCCTTGGTCTTTGAATCCAGCATCCTCCGCCATGCTCAATCTTCTATCTCCTCTGCTTGTACTTACACTTCTCCGTATAGCCACACGTCGTGCCTCGAACAGCCGTGGATCACCTCCCCCACGTCTTTTGATCCAAATAACAAACCGAGACGTCCACCATCACCGTCACCGAAGTCCCCCTTGCATATCATTGTTTTTGTCCTCGCCGTCACTGTCAGACTCAAGAGTCCTCCATCTTGCCGGAGTTCGTCAACACCACCGTGCGGATCCACAAAGGGAAGGACTTCGCTCGAAGATCACTGAGGATAAGGTCGGCCAGAAGTTCAAGTGACATTCATTGAGCTGGAGCGCAAGAGCAGAAAATGGAATCCAAGGAATTAGACAACACCCACTAAAAAAAAGAGATGAGCAGAGAGTTCCCCCCTCTCTCTCTTTCTCTCGCGTGGATCTTGGTGACGAGGAGCGTTCATGCTTTTCTTCTTGCCTGAAACGAAGGGTGTCTCGATCGACGCGATAGCCGAGAAGGTGAGCTGCACAACATGGGGCGATAGGGTGGGACATGTACGAATGCGGCGTAGACGGTGACCGACGGATATCCCATGAAGGAGCGTACGTGAAACCATGCGACTTATAAGAGGGCAAACGTATGAAGATGCATGGGAAATTCTTGCTATGGATGAGGTCAGTTACTGGTGCTCTATGGTAATTTTTAATAACATAAGCATTTTTGACGTTATTCGGTAGTACACTTCAATATTTTTGTTCTGTATCATGCATAGTGGAGCAATTGAGATCAATAATTGGCTGCTCTGCCCAAAACATTAGTAAAGAGACATCATCAAAAGGACTTGCCATTTTAATATGATAAAAGACGTTCAATTTGATATAGCACATAATTAAGTCCACAAAGGTCGCACCATTATTAGTTTTAAGTGCAAATTAAATATGTGTCAGGATGACTAAGCATACCTGCCATGTGTTATATGCATGACCAACTGTTAATATATTGATTGGATACTCCTCGATGCACATCTTGTCCTATGACAGAATGTACGTCCCCAAAGTTGCCTGTCAAAGCTTTATCCTTTATATGTGCCTGCATAAAATAAATAAATAAATAAACAAATGAATAATAAGAAAAAATCAAAAAAAAAATTCAAAAAGAAAAATTCAGAAAAATCTCAAGAATCAGGAAATGGGCCATTTCGACTGGCCAATCCTATTTTTGGATGATTTGCCTTCTTGATATTTTCAAAATGACGATTTTGCCCCTTATGGGTAAATTGTCTCAAAAAATTCTGAAAAATTAAAAAAAATTCTCAGAAATTGTGGAAATTAAAGAGTGACCACTTTCAACTGGTTTAACCTATTTCCACTTTCCGGTCTTTGAAAAATGACCATTTTACCCTTTTGATCAGTTTGACCAAAATTTTTCCAAATCACCCTAAATGAATTTTCATGAAATTGGTACCCAAAGGGCGTTAGAGTAATCTAGCGTAAGCAAGTTCCCGAACTCATTTTCTCTGGTTCGCAGAAATAAATTAGTTCTTCCGCTAATTTATTTAGGTTTCTAATTGACCTACCAAGAACGATTAGTGGCGACTCCAAATTTTAACAATCATTTAAACACAAAATCAAAGTTGCGATTCAGTAGGGCTTGGGAGAGTCCGCATTAGGCTAGTTAATCTAATTAACCTGATAATCCGTTCACCTGACCATTAACATAAAATTATTTTTCGGGTCGCGACAGCAGTTTATACAGCCCCTCCCCCTCGTTCTCTCCCTCTCTCTAAACCTCTATAAATAGGGGTAAGGGTAAGGGGCCAAAGTTCATGGGGTTAGAAGTGTGTGAGAGTCATACATATACGTGCCAAAATTTTTGAGAAAGTGAGCTCGAGAATCGACCAATTCGGATATACAAAGTTTGTGTTGCTATTGGTTGAAACGAAGGACTCGGATTGAGACGTCGTGAGGATTACTAGCATAATTCGAGGGCCGTTTCTCCGAGTCTCCATCTTCAAGATCGTACAGGTGTTAGGGCATGTCTAAACTAGAGGCCCGACACCTCTTCGGCTCGAGAACACATAAGCAAAGTCGCATCCAACTTCTGTTATCCAGGTACGTTTCTAAATTAGTTTTAGAATGTTCAATTTTTGATTAAAGTATACAATGATTTCTAAGACGATCTAGGGCGCCGTTTAAATTTATTATCTTCCGTTACATGTATGACATGTCTTTATGTATGTGACGAGCGCCCGGGACCACTAAAAACACAACAAGTGGTATCAGAGCCACGCTTAGAACTCTCGTATACTTGGTTGATTCGGTTTTTGACGATATTTGGAATATCGTCATCGGGTCTTCGAAATTGATTTCGAAACTTCATGAGCCTGACTCCATGCATGTCTAAACTTGATATAGGGCCTTAAGGATCATTGGATGACCTCGAACGGGCAGTGGGACCACCCGTGGCTCACGGCCAGAGGCGGAAACCGCTAAGGGGCGTGAGGGGTCAAATGCGGCCATCGCCTTTTACTAAGTCAAAGTCAACGGTCAAAGGTGGCTACCGCCTTTAACCAGGGGCATGCACGGTAATTTTGAGAAATTAAATCGTTTAGCTTTGCAAAAGAAGAATCGGATCAACTTGATCGAAAAAGTTCCAATGGACTCAAAATGAGCTCAAATTTAGTCGAGCACTCGAAAACGGGCCTTTGACCAAAAGTCATTGCCTTTGGCAAAGTGCCTTGTCAGATTTAGGCATTCCAGGATCATCTGGACACGTTTCTGGCTCTATTTTTCCAATTATGATATCAGACGACGCAAATTGTTGCGAATTAATGTTTTATTGCTCTTTTAATGTATTTGAGCTTGTGTTACGATATCTATGTGATATATATGATGTTTATTCTGGCGGACGGGTTATTATTTGTTTGGAGAATATGTCTGCTGCTGCTGGTTGTTGCTAGGACTGGTAGAAACGGTATAGACATAGGTGTAACCTATTTTGAGACTTAAAATCTCCTCAATTAAATATCAAGTTGTAACGAGTATTAGACTCGTGGCCTACCACCGTCATGGACTTGATACTTTGCCATAGTGAGTTGATTGACTTGTCATGGATATATGGAGATCAATTGCCTTTTATGACAAAGGACCAATCCATAAACGCATTAGATATTGTGAATATTGAAACCAAGCGATTCCAATAACTGTTAGGTGAGGAGTCGTTTGTATTTCAATGTTTACAAGTGACGGTAGGTTAGATTTGACTGTGGCCATGAGGCCAATAACTGTCGAGCGAGACCTTCGTGATCCAGAGGCCAAACAATGATTGGGATGAGCATGAGATGCCTGGATAGGTTAATCTACTCATCTAGTTCGTGTTGAACACTAGTAACTGTCAGAAGAGGCGGACCATGAACTAATGTGACTCCAATCTCCATTAGTAGTCTAGCCCAACGAGAACTAGAGTTTCTCACTGAAGAGTGTGGGATTCGATAAATTTAGTAAGAGCCTATTTCATTTAAAGGCCAAAATGAAATAGTAAGTAATCGATAGATAACACCTAACGACCTGATTTTCTGCACTAGATTTTTGACATACTCTATAAAATGGTAAATACAAACTTAATTGCCTCAATTCTGGACAAGAACTGCTTGACTGGTCCAAATTTCAATGATTGGCTTCGAAATTTGAGGATTGTCCTCAACATAGAGAAGCTCGGATATGTGATGGACAGGGACTTGCCAACTAAGCTCCCTGATGGTATGATCACAGACGAGCGAGACATTTATGAGAAGTGGAAAGAGGACGACCTAAAGGTTAGGTCGTACATGTTGGCGTTCATGAATAATGAATTCCAAAGGAAATATGAGAACATGGACAACGCAATGTCGATTATTCTTCATCTAAAAGAGTTCTTCGATGAGAATAGTCGGATTGCTAGATATGAGGTGTCCAAGATGCTGTACCGCATGAAGATGCCAAAGGGTGCCTCTGTAAATGATCATGTTCTCAAGATGATCTAGCACATAGAAGAGCTTGTAAGATAGGACCTCATTATGGATAATGAGGTAGCTATGGATTTGATCCTCCAGTCCTTATCTGAATCCTTCTTAAGTTTTGTTCAGAATTACCACATGCATAACATGCAGAAGACTCTGGCAGAACTTCATAGCAAGTTAGTGGTATTTGAGAAGGAGATACACAGTAAAAGGCCAAATGTGATGGCCATTACTGAACCGTCTTCCTTGAAGAGTACGACTTTTTCAAAAAGGAATAGAAAGTTCAAGAAAGCTGTGCGAAAGCCAAAGATAGATAAAGGGATTAGTCATTATTGCGGGGTCGATGGGCATTAGAAGATGAACTATAAAAAGTACCTCCCTAGCTTAAAGGTTAAGCAAAAGGACCATCCCCGTAGAGGTATGATTTCTGTGCTTATTGAAATTAATCTTATGGTTAGTTCACAATCCAGCTTATGGGTTCTAGATTCAAGTGCGACGTCACATATTTGTATGTTGTTGCAGAATCTGGAAATAAGCCTGATGCTAAGGCAAAATGAGACGGTCCTGACTTTTGTGAATGGAGCAACAATTGCTGCCATAGCTATAGGGACTTGTCGTGTATTTTTGTCTAATGGACATGTAATGGTATTATCAAACTATTTGTATTATTAAAGAGCTATACGAAACATAATATCTGTATCTCGTCTAATAAAAGAGAATTATGAATTCTCCTTCACAAACGATATCTGTTCCATCTTTCCAAATAGAAAGGTCGTTGGTTCGGCTCTGCTAACCAATGGTCTTTTTGTTGACAACTGATTTTTAATAATTTTTATTTTCAAAAATTAATAGAAAATCCATAAAAATTCATAAAATTGAAAAATCAACTTTGGGGACCTTGGCCAAGCCTAGGAAAACAATTTTGACCAAAAAATGATTTTTAATATTTTTAGTATTTTCTCGTATTTTTATTTTCGAAAATTAATAAAAAAAATCAAGAAAAAAAATGAGAAAATCGCAAAATCAACTTTGGAAGCCTTCGCCAACCATAGGCTACCATTTTTGAGTAAAAAATAATTTTTCATAATTTTTGCATCTTTTAATATTTTTAGAGATTAGGAAAATATTTAATAAAAATATAGCGTTTGAGGCCACAAAAATATGCAAAAATAGCCAATATTTTTATTTTTATTTTCTCTTCATTTTGGCAAAAAAAAATCTGCATAAATTAATTTTGAATTGGGAATTACCTTGTTAATCCCATTTTTTAGATTAATTGTAAAAATTGTAAAAATTTCTTTTTAGCTCTATAATTTTCGATTTTTGCATTTATGGAGTTGTAACATCGTTCTCTGATAATCCAAATTTTCATCTTGGCCCCATTGTGCCCAGAACAACTCAATTTTGCAAAAGGGCCTTAGTTGAATTTTGCATTTTTCGAGGCAAACCTTTTAATGATCCTCAACTCAGAAGCTTGCTCGATGACCTCGAAGTTTGCATGGACTCTATTCCCTCATAAAATGCAATACTGACAGAGATTAGCTTATTAGAAAAAATGATAATGACAATTGTTTCGAGATGGTGGCATACCAGTTGCTTATATTTTGCAAGTGGTGGTTAACCAAAGAGAAGTTTTCAGTCGTTCACCCATTTGTTGTATCTCCTTTTTTGGTGCATAATTCCACAATAGCAATGGGTTGAGTATCAAATATCAGGTGAGGTCAAGGCATCGTCCACAGGGACGTTCGTGAAGTTGAAGTTCGCACAGAACACTGAAACGGGCGAGAATGTAGCCATGAAAATACCTGATCGTAGCATCATCATCAAGCCTAAAATGGTGGGCCGGATTAGAAGAGCGATATCGATAATGAAACTCGTGCAGCGTCCCTACGTTGATTCGTCTCCACGAGGTCCTTGCCAGCTGAACCAGGACCTACATAATCTTGGAGTTTATTACAAGTGGAGAATTGTTTGACAAAATAGACCATCATGGACGTCTCAGTGGGGCTGAGTCTAGAAAATACTTTCAACAACCCATTGATGGGGTAGGTTTTCGCCACAGCAAGAGAGTCTGTCACAGAAGCTTAAAGCCTGAAAATCTGCCACTCGATCCCCGAAGAAACGTGAAAATCTCTGATTTTGGTCTTAATGCATTGCCTGAACGAGAGGTTAGTTTTCTTTGGACAACGTATGGGACTCCTAATTATGTAACGCCAGAGGATATCTCCCATTTGAGAAACTTGACCTCATCACATTTTACAATAAGATTGACAGCGGACAAATTTGCGCTCTTGGACGAAAAGGGATTAGACGCATTTGGAAAAAAGAGGGCAAAGGAGAGGGCACCAATTCAATCGAGCCTCTGTTGGGCACACTGACTTTATTCTATGATTACTAGTCCGTGAATGAGATTTTGGAGACCCTATATAAAATAGAAGGTTTGAATGCTACGGCTGCACATGTTGCGAAGTCGTTGTCGATGGAACCAACTGATATCAAACATGGTGTTGGAGGCTTCAACATTGGAATAACAACCGCCTTATACGTAATGCTTTGAGAAAATATGGGAATGGAAATCCTTACCCAGCCAAAATGAGCACCGTCGTTGGGCTCAGTAGGTGGCTTCCATGTTCAAAGACTTTGAAAGGCAAGTGAAAAGGCTGTAGGAACCAAATAAAAAAGGAAGGAGGAATTTTGCGGAAGCTTGGAGGATTTAATTTGGAGAGAATAACAAAAATGCAAATGAGAGAGCAATACTACAAAATACCTTTGCCAAGGTTTTACACAAAGAAAATCAAGCTTTGCTCTAAGCTTGTTCTTACAAGAAAACTCTCTCTCTCTCTCTCTCTATTTCTTCTCCTCCTTGATATGAAACTTACAAGAAAAACCACACATATTTATAGCCAATTCGATACCTAATTTTTGTCAAACTTAAATGTCTTTATTTGACTACACTTAATTTTATCAAATTCAAGCACACCTAAGTTGTCCATTTTTGACAATCAATAGTCAAAAATTGAGGCTTAAGCACACCTAAGTTGTCCATTAATAGTCAAAAATTGAGGCTTCTTCTTTTTTTGACTTTCTTCCAAAATTTATTTTAATATTTTCAATAGCCTCCCTTAAAATTGATTTTGGAAGTTCATAACGCCAAGCATCGTCTTCAATCTTTCAAACAAATCAACCTTCAATGGTTTTGTCAGGATATCTGCAATCTGGTCTTCTGATCTGCAGAAATTAAGTTCAATTTCACCATCTTTGACTTGCTCACGAATATAGTGATACTTGATGTCGATGTGCTTGCTCCTGCCATGAAATACAGGATTCTTGGCTAATGCAATAGCCGACTTATTGTCACACATCAATTTAGTAGGATTTGCTTGTTCATGCATCAATTCACGCAGCATCCATCGAAGCCATATTGCCTGACAGGCCCCTGAAGCTAATGCCATGTATTCTGCTTCAGCTGTCGAGAGTGCAACAACCTGCTGTTTTTTTGAAGACCAATAAATTACTCCTGATCCAAAAAAGAAAGCATACCCTGAAGTACTCTTTCGAGTCTCAGTATCACTTGCCCAATCACTATCTGTATACCCCAACAGATCAAAGTTGTCAGTATAAGAATATAAAATTCCATGATCACGAGTTCCACTGACATACCGCAAAATTCTTTTTGCCGCCTGTAAATGTGATTGGTATGGTTTCTCCATGAACCTGCTAATAATTCCCACTCCATAGGTAATATCTGGTCTTGTAGAAGCCAAATATCTTAAACTGCCAACAATGCTTTTGAAATAAGTGGGATTTACCAATTCACCGGTTCCTTCTTTCTTCAGCTCTAAACGTTCAATTACGGGAGTTCGAATTGGTTTGAGCGATTCCATTTTTAATCGCTTCAGAATATCATTAGCATATTTCTGCTGTGAAATAAATATGCCATTATCTGTCTGCTTCACTTCAAGCCCGAGAAAATAGGACATCAATCCTAAATCAGTCATCTCGAACTGGCTAGTCATAGCCTCCCTGAATTCTGAAAACATTTTTTCACAGCTGCCTGTAAATATCAAGTCATCAACATAAAGGCACACAATTATTATGTCACCGTTAGTATTTGACTTGATATACAGTGTATGCTCATACGGGCACTTTTGAAAATCACGCTCTAACAGGTATGTGTCGATACGTGTGTACCAAGCACGAGGTGCCTGTTTTAGCCCATACAAAGCCTTCTTCAGTTTGTAAACTTGATTTTCATGCCCTTTCTCATAACCCTGTGGTTGCTCCACGTAGACTTCCTCTTCAAGAACACCATTGAGGAATGCCGATTTCACATCCATTTGATGGATCTTCCAATGATTTTGAGCTGCAAGTGCTAAGATCATCCGGATGGTATCCATCCGAGCCACTGGTGCATATACTTCAAAATAATCAATACCTGGCTTTTGCTTGTAGCCCTTTACAACCAGTCTGGCCTTGTAACGGTCCACCTGACCGTTGGGTTTGTACTTCGTCTTGTACACCCACTTGACACCAATGGGTTTCTTACCAGGTGGTAAAGAAGTTAGCACCCATGTGTCATTCTTCTCAATGGAGTGAATCTCTTCATCCATTGCATGAATCCACCTTTCATCTGCAGCTGCTTCATCATAGGTTACAGGATCACATTCAGCAAATAAACAAAAGTTTACCAATGTTTCATCAGTGATTCCGTTATTATCACTGCCATTGCCTCCTGTGACCACGTAATCTCTGAATTTTGCTGGCGTCTCCCTCAGTCGTTGTGAACGACGTAGTGGTGGTTCTGAAGCTGCTGTTGGTGAAGATGTACCACTAGTTGAAGATGATGGAGGCTCTTCTATTTCTTTCTCCAATGGTTCATCTTCGATGGTGATGCTTTTCTGGTCACCCTTTTGGTTCCAGTCCCAAGCTTCATCTTCAAAAAACTGGACATCCCTGCTGATAATTACCTTTTCAGTGACTGGGTTATACAGCTTATAACCTTTAGTTGTGTCACTATAGCCAATGAAGATGCACTTCTCGCTTTTGTCATCCAACTTCTTTCTTCGTTCATCTGGTATATGGGGATATGCCATGCACCCAAATACTCGTAGAAACGAAACATCTGGCTTGTTGCCGCTCCAAGCCTCTTCTGGGGTTCTTCCAAGAACACTCCTTGTTGGACACCTGTTTAGTACAAATACAGCACAAGCAACCGCTTCTGCCCAAAAATTCTTAGGCAAATTTTTGGCTTTTAACATACTTCTTGCCATTTCAAAAATTGTCCTGTTCTTTCTTTCTGCTATACCATTTTGCTGAGGTGTATAGCTGGCAGCCAACTGACGTTTTACTCCATGAATTTTACAAAATTTGTCAAATTCATTTGAGGTAAATTCTCCTCCTCTATCCGATCTCAACGTCTTCAGATTAAAGCCACTATGTTTTTCAACATAGACTTTAAATTCTTTGAACTTGGCAAATGCTTCAGATTTTTCTCTCAAGAAATATACCCAAGTTTTTCTGGTAAAATCATCAACAAAAATCAGCATGTACCTTTTTTGTCCGACTGATTCAACCTCAATAGGGCCACATATATCTGTATGTACCAGCTCCAAAAGTTGCTTTGCTCTTCTGGCTTTCCCTACTGGAAATGATTCTCGATGTTGTTTTCCAACGAGACATCCTTCGCATGGACGATCTGGACATTCGATTAAAGGCATGCCGGTCACCATCCTTTTCTGAACCAGTAGTTTTAGTCCACGAAAATTTAGATGACCGTATCGAAGATGCCACAGCCAGTTGTTGTCTTTCATCATCGCTTGAAAACTCAAGAGATTCTTCGTCTGAAGAGTCATGGGAAACATCCGGTTCTTCGTCATTTGCACCGTTGTGATCAACTTGTTGTTGACACCTCTGATGGTGCAAATTCCATTTTCAATGTGAACTTTGTGGCCTTTTTCGGAAAGTTGCCCAACACTTAGCAAATTCCAAAAAAGTCCTGGCACAAAGTAAACATCTGCAATAGCAACATTAGTACCATCTTTTGACTTGATATTAATGTTACCTTTGCCCATCACGGGAATTTTTGATTTATTCCCGAAGTTGACTTCACCACGACTCGTCTCATCCAATTGCGAGAATAATTCCTTCCGGCCAGTCATATGATTGCTGCAACCAGTATCTAGATACCATATGTTGGTTCTACAGTGCTTGAGTCATCCTTCTTACATGCTAGCACCATGTATTCTTCAGCATCAGTGGTATGTGCGTGCTCCGCCTGCTCGTACGTCGCCTTTGCATGGCATTCGGATTTGTAATGTCCGAACTTGTTGCACTTAAAACACTTGACTTTTGATTTGTCACGTGTTTTAAATTTCCCGGTGAAATTGGAATTTCCACCTCTTCCTTGGCCTCCTCCGCGACCTCGACCTCCTTGATAGCTTCCTCGATTTGATGGAGCGATACGACTTTGCAAAGCTTGCTCGGGATATGAACTGACGGACTTCTGATTCATTCTTTGCTCATGCGAGCATAATGAACCCATCAACCGCTCCAACGTCATAGTTGATATATCTTGGCCTTCTTCGATTGCCGCAACAACGTAGTCAAATCTTTCAGTCAAAGACCTCAAGATTTTTTCTACGACTCGTACATCTTGGAGTGTTTCACCATTAACCCTCAATTGGTTAACGATGTTTTGTACACGATCAAAATACAAAGAGATAGATTCAGAATCATTCATGTGTAAAGACTCAAAATCACCTCGAAGTGTTTGAAGCCGAACTCTTTGAACACGATCGTCGCCCTTGTAGGATTTTTGCAAAATATCCCACGCTGCTTTAGCGGTCTCGGCATTCGATATTTTTTCAAATATCGTCTCCTCCACGGCTTGAAAGATCGCATATAATGCTTTCTGATCTTTTTTCCGGGATTCCACCAACGAATCCTTCTCCTCCTTTCTCATGGCATTGAATTCTTCGTTATTAGCTACTTCGATGTAGCCATTCTCCACCAGGTTCCACAAATCTTGCGATTTGAACAAAACCTTCATCTGGACGGACCAGTTGTTGAAATTCTTTCCGTTCAACTTTGGAAGTTGAAATTGAACGGAACTTGTGGACGCCATAACTTGGCTCTGATACCAAATGTAGGAAGCAAATAAAAAAGGAAGGAGGAATTTTGCGGAAGCTTGGAGGATTTAATTTGGAGAGAATAACAAAAATGCAAATGAGAGAGCAATACTACAAAATACCTTTGCCAAGGTTTTACACAAAGAAAATCAAGCTTTGCTCTAAGCTTGTTCTTACAAGAAAACTCTCTCTCTCTCTCTCTCTATTTCTTCTCCTCCTTGATATGAAACTTACAAGAAAAACCACACATATTTATAGCCAATTCGATACCTAATTTTTGTCAAACTTAAATGTCTTTATTTGACTACACTTAATTTTATCAAATTCAAGCACACCTAAGTTGTCCATTTTTGACAATCAATAGTCAAAAATTGAGGCTTAAGCACACCTAAGTTGTCCATTAATAGTCAAAAATTGAGGCTTCTTCTTTTTTTGACTTTCTTCCAAAATTTATTTTAATATTTTCAATAAAGGCGAAATGAAGCTGTGACATGTGCTGCTCCATTGCCCATACTTCTCTGCCATGGCACAAGAGGATTGAAGCGGTTGGAGGAGGACAATTAGTGATAGAGCACCGAAAGAAAACACTCATTGGGCAGGACACCATCATGGCACGGAAGAAAGTTAGGCTAAAGGAGGGGAAAGTGGGAGGAGCATTAAGAAAAAGGCACCGAAAGAAAATAATGGGGGGCTCGCCAGAACAGAGGGGGTTTTGGATGATCCGAGTTGACCGATGACTCAAGGGATGACCGGTAAGTTGGAGAGGTTTTGGGGTTAGTTGAAAAAAACATAGGGGAGAGGATAAAAAAAAAGGGAGGTTCCAAGCTCATGGGGGACCTCTACAGTCTCACCTCCATGGAGGTATCGTCGAGGGCTCTCAAATGCGCCGTCGAGCTTTACATACCGGAGGCTGAAAAACAACCACAAACGTCCCAACACTCTTCTGGAGCTGGCCTCGGTGCTCCGAATTCATCCGTCGAAAAACATATGCCTTTACGGCCTCATGCGCATTTTGGGGCATTTACACGTATTCGCTGAAACCTTTATTCCCAAGCACGAAGGGACGGTTGAGAGGCATGAGACGGGACGGCCTTGCTCATCGCTGCGCCGGATCATCTCCGGGATGAGTACCTTCCCGACCCTCTCGAGCTAGGAAGTCCTTCGAGGACAGGCGGAGGACGTTTCGAAGCATGGAGAATGAGCCTTACACCCCACGGATTAAGTGTTGGAGGTCAGCATCGGCTTTTAGGACGGTGGCTGCGTTCCTTTTGGGGGGACTTTGAGCTATCTCACGCCAACAGTAGTTCAACGACATGCCTGGAGTAGAGAAACACGAAAAAAGTGAGGTGGTGTCCATGTTAAAACCAGAGGAAGATCCTTATTCCTAAGTTGTATGCTGACAAGGTTAAGGTCAAGAAGGTGGTGCAAAAGAGCATGCGGACTCATGGGTCTTGTACCTACAACAGTCCCAGAAAATCCTGAAGGATCGACCGTCATGGTTCCGAGATTGTCGAACTGAGGGTGTTTGAACATGCTCCCGACGGCAAATGTTAGAACCATCGAGTTGCTCTACATGCAGCACTAAGCGCCAACAACCTTAGCGCCAGTTCGTTACTCCTGGTTGTTGCGTTATACTTATGCTCTGGAAGATGGGAGGTCCTGGTGGTGCGTGGGGAAAAGGAGAGGAAGACAAAAAACTGGGAATGGAGAAAAGGAGGGGGTGGCTTTGGTCGTGACCAGGGGAGGAAGCTTTGTTGGAGCACTCGCGAGATCCGATTCTTTGAACTCCAACTCACTTTCCCCTGGTCTTGGGATCTCAAGGATCGTGGAGTTTGCTGCATCCATGGGGACGTTGCATGCGAAGTCAACGTGGAAGAATCTCTATATGACAAGGAGATGTTGTAATTGTTGGAGAAATTGCAGGTGAAACTACTGCAAAAACTCTATTTTATTCATTAAAGGAGGTTTTTTTTTCACCACAACGACATACAACTTAAACTTACTTATATGCACTCAAGGATAATTCTAGACTCACAATTAAGATTCAAACTTAATCCCAACAACTCTTTAACGCTAACACAATAAACCAAAAGATCTTAAACTCCCGAGAACTCTTTTATGCCAAACACAGTAAACTAAAAGGTCTTTTGACTTATCTAGAAAATAACAAATTAACTTTTAACACCCCTTCTTAATTTGTGATTTTCATCAAGTCTTTGAACTTCTCGAGCTTCTCCTTGGGTACCGGCTTCGTAAGAATATCAGCTGGCTGATCATTAGTCCCAATGAACTCCAAGCAAATCTCTCCTTTGTTCACTAAATCACGAATGAAATGATGGTGGAGTTCAATATGCTTGCTCCTGGCATGAAACACGGGATTCTTCGTGATGGCTATGGCTGACATGTTGTCACAAAAGATGACAGTTGGATCTCCTTGTTTTTCTTGCAAATCAGTCAAAATGCGCCTAAGCCAAACAGCTTCACAAGCTGCACTTGTTGCTGCTGCATATTCTGCTTCTGCAGAAGATAAAGCAACAGTATTTTGCTTCTTTGAGCTCCAGGAAATCAGCTTCGATCCCAAGCAAAAAAGATATCCCGAAGTACTTCTTCTATCATCGACGGAACCTGCCCAATTGCTATCTATGAAACCAACCAGCTTATTGCTAGACTCTTTTACATATTTGAGCCCGAAATGTTTTGTTCCCTGCAAGTATCTAAGGATCCTCTTAGCAGCAGCATAGTGTATCTTGCTTGGCTTGCTCATAAACCCCGAAACAACACTAACAGGCTGCATGATATCAGGCCTCGTATTAGTGAATAGATCAGAGATCCAACTAAGCTTCGATACATCTTTTCATCAACCATCTCAGCACCATCATCTTGCTGCAGCTTCTCATTAAGTGCCATTGGTGTTGGCACCGGTTTGCAGGACATCATCTGAAACTTCTTCAGCAGGTCATCGATGTACTTTTCTTGCAAAATGAAAATCTCACCTTTTGATTGCTTGACTTGAAACCCGAGAAAATACTTCATGAGGCCAAGATCAGTCATTTCAAACTCTTTCATCATGGCCTTTCTGAATTCTTCAACCATCTTCAAATCAGTTCCTGCGTAAATCAAGTCATCGACATACAAGCAAACAATCAGAAAATTTCCTTTTTCTCCGACCTTCACATAGAGTGATGGCTCACTTTGGCTCCGTTGAAGACCAATCTTTTGAAAGTAAGAGTCAATCCTGCTGTTCCAAGCTCGAGGGGCTTGTTTTAACCCATAAAGAGCCTTTTGGAGTCGATAGACTTTGTCTTCCTTTCCCTTCACGACATAGCCTTCGGGTTGGTGTACATACACCTCTTCTTCTAGCTCCCCATTTAGGAAAGCCGACTTGACGTCGAGTTGGAACACCTTCATCTCCAATTGGGCTGCTAGAGCAAGAACAGTCCTTATCGTTTCCATTCGAACCACCGGTGCAAACGTCTCATTGAAATCGACCTCGGGCTGTTGTGAATAGCCCTTCGCAACCACTCTAGCCTTGTATTTTTGGATGCTCCCATCTTCATTATACTTACTCTTGAAGATCCATTTCAAACCAATCGCCTCTTTGCCATTCGGCAAATCAACTAGTTCCCAGGTCTGATTTTTCTCAATGCTTTTGATTTCCTCGTTCATGGCTCTTTTCCAAATTTCCTCTGATGCAGCTTCCTCGTAATTATGTGGCTCTCCCGCAAACAAAACAAAGTTGCTTGTCGCACAAACATCGGATAGGGAGCGATATCTCCGAGGAGAATCAGAATCTGAGCCATTACTTAAAGAATTAACCCTCGAAGTTTCTCCATCTGTCTGAACATTAAGAGGGGCATCAGCTGGGGGTATAATTCCAACTCCATCAGGATTAGTCGGGATTTGAATTTCATCACCATCCCAATTCCATGCGGCAAACTCATCGAAGATAACATCTCTTGAAATAACCAGCTGATTTGTTTTCGGATTGAAAAGTCGATATCCTTTGGACTCATCACTGTAGCCTATAAAAATGAATTTTTCTCCTTTTTCATCGAACTTCTCTCGATTCTGAGGCAGAACATGTGCATAGGCAATGCACCCGAAGACCTTTAGCTGAGATACTACAGGCTTTCGCTCATGCCACGCTTCGAATGGAGTCTTGTCTCGAACCGCCTTTGTTGGAGAGCGATTTAGAATATACATCGCTGCATTCACAGCTTCTGCCCAGAATTTGTTCGGGAGACCTTTCCCTTTTAACATGCTGCGCGCCATTTCCTCGATCGTGCGGTTTTTCCTCTTAGCCACTCCATTTTGTTGAGGAGTGTGTCGTACTGTGAGCTGCCTCTCAATCCCGTTTTCTTTGCAGTATTCGAGAAAAGGCTTATAAATGAACTCTCCTCCACGGTCTGTTCGGAGAGTTTTAATCAAATAACCGCTGTCTTTCTACAAGAGCTTTAAATTGCAAGAAAATTCTAAAAGCATCCGATTTCTTATCGAGAAAATAAACCCAAATCATCCTTGTATAATCATCAACAAAGAGAATAAAGTATTGTTTGTTACCGAGTGAAGGAGTTCGAGTTGGCCCACATATATCGGCATGAACAAGCTCTAAGGGACTCCGAGCTCTCCAAGCTGTTTTGGGAAAAGGAAACCGGTGCATCTTCCCGTACACACAACCTTCGCAAACTCGGTCTTTAGGGTGAATGGGAGGAAGCCCAGCCACCATGTCTTTCTGCCTCAAAAGTTGCAAGCCCTTGAGATTTAAATGTCCGTATCTCAAGTGCCAAAGATAGGTCTCATCGAGATCTCCACAATTGAGAGCAAAACTCTGCAACTTCATTGAATTGAACGGAAAAAGGCAATTTGCATTCATCTTCACCACAGCCACTGTTTGGTTGTTCTTCTTGTCGAGAATATCACACCGATCATCATAAAAAATCAGCTTATAACCATTCCTCATCATTTGCCCAACACTCAACAGATTATGGGCTATTTTTGGAGAATAATAGACATCATGAATATGTCTTTTGTTACCTCCATTGGCGTGGACAGCAACAACATCTCGCCCTTCAATCTTCACATACTTGCTATCGCCGAGCTCCACTTGCGTGGAGAAATTCTCATCTAGCTTGACGAAGGCCTTGCGATCTCCAGTTACATGGTGACTGCAGCTGCTGTCCAGAAACCACGTTTCGGCTGTGTTCTGCTCCACACCGGAAGAGGAATAGAACAACTTCTCCGTATCATCTTCTTTTGTGAAATTTGCTGCAGAATTCTTCTTCTCGGAACCTTCACCCTTGTTGTTGAACCAACAATCCCTCTCAGAATGATTGGGAATTTTGCACCGAGTGCAACGATAGTGACAATTTCGAGATTCATGACCGGGTTTCTTACAAACACGACAGTACAAGTCCGACTTATATTGTCCCGAAGACGACTTCTTTCCCCGTCCTTGTCCTTGTCCTCGGCCTCGTCCTCGACCCAAACCTCCGCGTTCGTTGTTGAAATTCCCTCTGTTGTCGAATGAAGCTCCTCGTTCCGCAACGCCGAGCTTCTTATCCCTGAGATTGGCCTTCATTTGAAAAATGTGCTCCAGTGGCTGGTTCACATAGCTATTCACTCTCTTTTCATGTGCTTCAAGAGAGCTAAACAACTCATATCGAGTGAGCTGTGACTTGTCCTTCGTCTCCTCGATGACAGCCACAATGTGCTCGAACTTTTGGGGCAAAGATCTGAGAATTCTTTCCACCACTTTCTTCTCCGGAATGTCATCTCCACAGCTCTTTATTTGATTGACAATCTTAGCAACCCTTGAGGAGAAATCGCGAACCGACTCCTTGTCCATCATCGACATGTTGTCGAAATCTTTCCACAAGTTCTGCAACTTAATGGAGATCACCTTATCCGCCCCTTTAAACTCCTCCTTCAGAACTTCCCATGCTTCTTTGGCATTCTTGATGCCGAAAATTCTGGGGTAAATGGATCTACTCACCCCCTGCTGTATTATTCTCAAGGCTGTAGCGTTTTCTTTACATTTGCTTTCAATTCCTGTTGCTCTTCCTCCGAAAGTTCATTGTCAGACTGAACTTCGTATCCTTCGTCCACCACTTCCCACAAATCTTGGGAAATGAAGATCGTCTCCATTTGAGAACTCCAATATTCGTAGTGCTCTCCATCGAAGATAGGTATTTGACTAGGGGAATAGGTGAAGAACGTGACAGGGGTAGATGTAGCCATGAAAGCTCTGATACCAAATTTGTTGGAGAAATTGCAGGTGAAACTACTGCAAAAACTCTATTTTATTCATAAAAGGAGGTTTTTTTTTTCACCACAGCGACATACAACTTAAACTTACTTATATGCACTCAAGGATAATTCTAGACTCACAATTAAGATTCAAACTTAATCCCAACAACTCTTTAACGCTAACACAATAAACCAAAAGATCTTAAACTCCCGAGAACTCTTTTATGCCAAACACAGTAAACTAAAAGGTCTTTTGACTTATCTAGAAAATAACAAATTAACTTTTAACAGTAATTTGGTCGAGTCGATGAGGAGGTGACCCCATCATGACATCTATAAGCATGGTGGTGATGAAGAGATCGTCCGGGGCAATTCCCACAAGCTCTCTTGGCTCCTCGTTGTCGCTGCCATCGTATCCTTTGCTCACTCCTCCATCGGCGTCGGCCCTTCCACTGCAAAGACCTCAAGGGAGTCTTTGTTCTTCACCCACCTACTTCTCCAATAATCAACCGGGGCCAGAGAGTGTAGCATTATCAAGAGCCTGTAAAAAGAGATTTTTCGAGTATTTGTCGTCTCCTTTCCAGCTTCAAATGGCGAAAGGAGGTCCTCAAGGCTGTGTGAGCTTAGCACCATCATTTCCGAGACAGGAAACAACTTTGACGCGTTCCTGAGCCTCAGATGAGGTGATACCTGAGACGGAATCACCGATGTTCTCTACCAAAGGCATGTTGAAGTCGGGATCCGCGCTCTCAGGATGAAGAAGAGCTTTCCGACAAGGAGTCCCTCTCGAAGGAGTTTACTAAGGCGATCAAACCGTCCAAGATCAGCACCCCCATCCTGTCCAACACCTATGCCTCGGGTGAGTCGCGCCTGCAGGAGCTGACTAAAACAGTCGAGCAGCTTGATGATGGAATGATCAATATGCCCATGTTCTTCAAAAACCCGGTGGATCATGTGAAAATGACGGAAGGGAGGGGTCCCTACGCTGCTGACATTAGTGAACACGAGAATGAAGGAGTTGATCCAGCTAAGATCGAGAAATGGGAGATTGCCGACGTCTTTGAAAGAGCAGCGTGTTGATCGTGGGAAGGAGAAGCTGCGCCACCGATGGTCTCAAAAGTTTTGAAGAAATGGAGAAAGGCTAAGCTCAAAGTACCCAACAAATTAGTCGATATTGAAAACCACGTGACGGAGTGGAGAAGGATGTTGGACACTGACTCTAGTGACGTGCGGATGATTGTCATCCAAGGTATGGTGGACGAAGCACAAAAGGCATTGGGAGAGGATTGAGTTCGAGGAAAACTGATGATAGATGCAAAGACGATTGTGGCCAGGCTCGTCCAGCGGTAGGCATGTCTAGATGGCAGTGCATGTCGTGAGGTCTTGATCTCAGGATGTGTATATTCCCTTATTCGTGACCCTTCTCGGAATCTTCACCCTGTATCTGCATGGACATGTCCATGTTCTACAGCTCTCCCAAATCTGAGTACGATATGATCGCGCTCATCCACCATGCCTCGACTTTGGCGTCACCTTCTTCGACACCTCCGGCATCTACGGTCACAATAAATGTATCTTGAAGCACACATTCCAAAAGTAGTACAAAGGCAATGCAGTCTCTTTATTGCTGCCCTAATGAAGTAACATTTGCATCGTCCAAGCATTGCGAACATTTGAGAAAGTTCGGGTGCATCAAAAAGCTAAGGGATGATGGCCATCACATAAAAAGAAATGGAAGGACTAGAGGAAATGGGGGAGACGGATCTGGTTTTACAGTCATGGATTCCTGGGCCCGAAAGAAGAAAAAGAAATGAAGAGGGGAGGGAGCATGAAAGGAGAAGTGTCAGTTTATATGATGTGTTCGCGCAACTGCTATCCTCTGGTTTATGTAATATATGTTCTTTGCCGGGACATGAGGGACTTCCCATCTCCACTAGCACCGGAGGAGTCCATCAACTTTAACGGTTGAACGAAGCTGGGGCTCCAAGCGGCCTCGTCCTGGTCCTCTTCCTCCTCGGCCTCGAAGAAACGGCAGTAACGACCGAAGAAGCGGCAACGCACGAGCGACGCAGGGAGCACGGCACTCACCGACCGACCTTCTCTCTCCATCTCTACATGCAACGAGAATGGGCAATTTGTGCATCGGTTTCTCGCGAAAACTGGGGAAGAAGAGACGTATCGTTGCGATGAATCGCGTCACTAACCACGGCCGCGCGTCGATTTCCATCACAATAATATCTTCGCCGCAGGTCTCATGGTAAATTTCCAGCATATCTTTGTTCTTCTTTTTCACACAGGTTTCGGTGTTTTTCTCTAGCACGCCTGTACATTAGTACACGGTCAAAAGATGGAGGACAAGTTCTACAAATTGGAGACATGCATGTGTAGAAACTTGGAACGAACAAAGGCTGTATCCACAAAAAGGGTTGATCTTGAAGAGCAGGTGTTCAAGGGGAGTACATTGAGAAAAAAAAAAATCATCAACGCGGGCGGACTCTTCCATGATTCCCCCGCAAGCAGCCATCGTGAGTCCCTTACCACCGTTGCCACCGGTGCACCCCAAGCTGATCCGTCGAGCCTCAAATTAAGAAAAGCGATCTCGCAGGTGTCAGCCGTCGAAGAGTAACGGTATGCGATCTAAAGCGTCCAGGTAAGCCCCTTGAACATCCTCCATGTTTGCTGCATTTAAAAAAATGAAATTTTGAGCATTTGAAGTTGTAAAGAAAAAAATTTTGTCAGATGCCAATTTTTATTCGGTACTGTCCGGCGGTAGTGATATGGGAGGGTGGTCATTGGCGTTGGTGATCGTTCGATGGAAATTTTCTGATGAAATCCTTGGGTTACTTGATGAGTTCTATATCTTGTCATTGGTGAGTGTTTAGTGAGGAGAGTACCATATGGAAGACGGTGAGCGAATGAGACGCTTGGAGAAAAAGACCCAAAAAGACAAAAAATAATAAAAATGAGAGAGCATGAGAGAAGGTTTTCTTAGATGCCCTTTAGGTCTTTTGCAGATGGGCTTCTTCCAAATCGGGTTCGAGTGGGCTTGCGAGAGAGAGAGAGAGTAGGCTCATGCTGGAGAGTGGACCAAAATATGCTAATTGGGCTTTAGGTTTGACCGGGAAATTAGAATAAAAATTTGGAATTTTCTTTTGGGCTTTGAGCCCTTTCTTGTTTCTCTACTTTAGAAGGGTTGGGCTTAGAAGCCCAGCCTAGCCCAGATCACGATTTTCGGCATAAAAAAATATTAAAATAATAATAATTAATTAATTCAATAAAAAAAATTTCTTAGAAAATTCTAAAAAAATTGGAAAAATTCCCAAAGGCCTCACGAATTAGGAAATTGATCATTTTAGTTGATGAACTCTATTCTTGATGGTTTTACTCCCCGATCTTTTCAGAATGACGATTTTGCCCCTTATGGGTAAATTGTCTAGAAAAAATTCTGAAAAATTCTCAGAAATTGTGGAAAATAAGGAATGACCACATTCAACTGGTTTGACCTATTTTCACTTCCCGAGCTTTGAAAAATGACCATTTTACCCTTCTAGTCAGTTTGACCCAAACTTTTCCCAATCATCCCAAATGAGTTTTCATGAAATGGTACCGAAAGGGCGTTAGAGTAATCTAGCGTAATCAAGTCCCCGAACTCATTTTCTCTGGTTCGTAGAAATAAATTAGCTCTCTCACTAATTTATTTAGGTTTCTAATCGACCTATCAAGAACGATTAGTGGCGACTCCAAAATCTTAAAGTCATTTAAACAAAATCCAAAATCACGATTCAGTAGGACTTGGGAGGGTTCCGTTCGCCTGAAAATAAACTTATTATTTTCGGGTCGCGACACTTTTCACCATTGACGTGTTGAGTAATGCGATTACCAATCCAAATAAGCACAATGATATTAATGCCATTGAGAAACGCCAAAGCAATAGTCCTAATCCTAAATAACTCTGGCATCTCCGAGTAGGTCACATCGGAGAGGGCAGGATTAATAAGTTGAGTAATGATAGATTCATCAATCCATCTGGTTTTGAACCATACTCAACTTGTGAAGCCTGTCTCAAAGTGAAAATGACTAAATTGCCCTTCATGGGTCAAGGAGAGAGAGCCTATGATATATTGGGATTGATACATACCGATGTATGTGGGCCTATGAATGAAATTGCTAGAGGCGGGTTTTCATACTTCATTACCTTTACTGATGACTATTCTAGGTACAAGTATTTATACTTAATGAAGTACAAGTCTGAATCCTTTGAAAATTTTAAAGAATTTAGAAATGAAGTTGAGAAACAACTAGGAAAAAGTTTCAAGGCCCTTCGATCAGATCGAGGTGGAGAGTATCTTAGTATTGATTTCCTGGATTATATCAAGAAAAATGGCATATTGTCACAATGAACACCTCATGGACTCTTGAACACAACGTTGTATCAAAAAGTAGGAATCGTACCCTATTGGATATGGTGCGATCCATGATAAGTTACACCAACCTACTCATCTATCTTTGGGGATATACCCTAGAAACCGTCGCATACATGCTGAATAGAGTGCCATCCAAGTCTACCCCTACCACACCATATCAGATGTGGTATGGTAAGAAATCAAGTCTTAATCATCTTAAGATTTGGGGATGTCCAGCTTTTGTGAAAAAAGCTGAAATCAGACAAGTTGAAGGCAAGGTCTGAACAGGGTCGTTTTATAGGATATCTGAGAGAAAGTCTTGGACATTACTTCTATTTCCATTCTGACCAAAGAGTTTGGGTCAGCAGGCACGCCATTTTTCTGGAGAAGCAATTCATCAAAAAAAAAAAGGGCGAAGGCCGCAGGATAGCCCTGCAAGAAGGAAATGAAGAGGTAATAACTCCACAGGTTCAAATTCCAATCTCTAATTCGGTGGGAGCTTCAGACACACCGCCTCTGAAAAGGAGTTTGAGAGTGTCTCATCCTCCTGAACGATACTATGGGAATTTGGTTGATGAAATGCACCTGATGTTTATAGTAAACGACGGCGATCAACCAAACGATCTTGAGCCATATACAGAGGCAATGTCAGATAAGGATTCTAACAGATGGCTTGAGGCCATGAAATCTGAAATGGACTCGATATATTCCAACGATGTATGGACATTGGTTGACCCACTTGAAGGTATCGTACCTCCAGGTTGCAAATGGATCTTTAAAAGAAAGATTAATGCAGAAGGTCAAGTTGGAACATATAAAGCTAGACTAGTGGCAAAAGATTATCGCCAAAGAGAAGGTATTGATTATGATGAAACCTTCTCTCTAGTCACCATGCTGAAGTCCATTAGGATTTTATTGGCTGTAGTTGCACATTTGGACTATGAGATATTCCAAATGGACGTCAAAATGGCGTTCCTTAAAGGGTTTCTTGAAGAAGATGGAATAGCCATCTGATTTTGAGTCCAAAGGCGAAGAACATAAGATACGCAAGCTTAAAAGGTCTATTTATGGACTAAAACAAACCTTAAGGAGCTGAAACATCTGATTCGATGAAGTGATCAAATCATTTGGCTTTATGAAGAATCCAGATGAGCCCTGTGTGTACAAGAAGCTCGGTGGGAGCACTGTTATGTTTCTAGTTCTGTATGTGAATGATATATTATTGATTGGTAATGACATACCAATGCTATCATCCATCAAGCTGTTCTTATCGCAGAAATTCTCCATGATGGACTTAGGAGAGGCCACTTATATTTTAGGTTTCAGGGTCTATAGGGATAGATCCAGACGATTGCTTGGCCTCTCATAGTCCACGTACATAATAAAGTGTTGAAAAGGTTCAACATGAAGTATTTCAAGAGAGGGTTGTTATCCTTTAGACATGGAATACGTCTTTCTAAGGGACAGTGTCCCAAGACCCATGAAGAGAGATAAAAAATGGCGAAAATACCATATGTTTCGGCCATTGGTAGCATAATTATGCTACGCTATGTATGAGACATGATATTGCTTATGATGTGAGCATTACAAGCAGATATCAGTTGGATTTAGGTGAAGAACACTGGATCGTAGTCAAGAACATGCTTAAGTACTTGCGAAGAACTAAGGATTTGTTCTTGATATATGGAGAAGCAGACTTTAAAGTTGAGGCATATACGGACTCTGATTTTCAATCAGATCCTAATGACTTTAAGTCAACGTCTGGGTTTGTATTCATAATGAATGGTGGAACAGTAAGCTGGAAAAGTTCCAAGCAAAGTATAATTGCTGACTCCACCACTGAGGTAGAGTATGTGGTAGTTTTAAAAGCTGTAAAGGAAGCCGCCTGGATGAAGAAGTTCATTGCAGAACTTGGAGTAGTTCCTACTATCAAGAAACTGATCCCATTATTTTACGACAACAGTAGAGCGATTGCTCAAGCAAAGAAACCAAGGTCTCACCAGAAGTTTAAGCACATCGAAAGGCGCTTCCATCTCATTTGAGAGATCATTGTGAGAGGCAACATCGCTATGCAGAAAATCGCCTCCGTAGATAATATAACGAATCCCTTCACTAAGGTGTTACCTTAGGCTGTATATGAGAAACACCTTAGTAGAATGGGTTTATGATATCAGCATGGTTGGCTTTAGTGCAAGTGGGAGGTTGTTAGGAGCATGCCCTAAAACAACCATATGATAGTTACATGTATGGCATAAATATTGTACTATCGATATCTTATTAATGGCAAGACGGATGTTTATTTATCTCATCTCCTAGTTTTACATAAATAAAGTCCACTAGATCAGTTGAAACTAATACCCATTCTTGAGGCGTCAAGAATGTGTGTGATGGATCATCAGTTAGTCTATAATCTTCAAATTGGTTTCTGATGGAAGGATCGTGGATTGGGCGTCCATGTACCTGTTGAGACCAGTGTGTTCGTAGCCTCTCTATTGAGCATTGAATGCCCAATAGGGATGACGAGTCACAAGTCATCGAACATTAGACGTCTAAGTTGGAATACAGGTTTTCATATCGAAACGAGTTCGATTGAATCCACTAAACATGACGAAAGAGTGATTAACTAACATGGAGGCTTCGTGCTCGGTCAATGTCTCAATCACTCTTGGCTTTGGTGTGTTAATGATCCTCAGACCTGACCTACGATGCTGGCTTATATATTAGATGGTTGTGGTTCACAGGTACGATATTGGCCGATCATTGATCCACTTTTATGCATGATGGTCACGGTCCTCAATACACGAAGTCACAGGCGTGAGCAACAATTGGGATCTGTCTCCTCATTAAATGAGGTTAATGTCCTATTCGGTCTATGTGTGACGGTGCATTAGAAAGTCCTTGGTCAAGACAAAAGTCGAGAGGAGTATCGCCGAATACACATCAGATAGATTTGTGCATATGATCGAATATGTGGGTTTGACTCAGATATCCATGGCCCTCATTCAATCGGGACATGGTAAGGCAAAATGACTGAATAACATCGAACCAAGGCTAACAGGTGTTGACACCGGATTTTTAATCATTTTTTCTATTGCTAAAGTAATAAAAAATCCATAAAAATTCATAAAATTGAAAAATCAACTTTGGAGACCTTAGCCAAGCCTAGGGAACCAATTTTGACCAAAAAACGATTTTTCATATTTTCAGTATTTTTACGTATTTTTTATTTATTTATTTTCGAAAATTAATAGAAAATCCATAAAAATTCATAAAATTGAAAAATCAACTTTGGGAACCTTAGCCAAGCCTAGGGAACGAATTTTGACCAAAAAAAAATTTTTCATATTATATATATTTTAATTTTTTTTAAAAAAAATACAAAAATATTTGAAAATTTTGAAAAAATAACATTTGAGGCCAAAAAATACACAAAGATAGTTAATATTTTTATTTTAAATCTATTTTCATATTGGCCATCGCAAATTCAGAAAAATCCAATTCGAGTCACGTGTTCCTTCACGAGTATAATCTCGAATCGGGCCTAAAAAAATTTAATTTGAGTCAACTTATTTTTAACTTTCACTTTTTATGAGTTGTGACATTGTCTTCTAATATTTTAAATTTTCATCTTGGCCCAATTATACCCAGAATGACTTAATTTTGCAAAAGGGCTTTAATTAAATTATGCATTATTTTCAGCGACAAGAAATGAGCTTAAAGTTGACATGTGGTAAATTTTGGTGTGTCAAAAATTGTGAGGAGATTTGGACTTAAAGAAATATATTTTTTTCGGGGACTGAATTGTAAATACTTAAAATTCAAGGACTAGAGTGCAAATACCTAACTCTTGAAGGATTATTTTACAAATAATAAAAAGAAGAGTTAGTGGATAAATTAGAATAGAGAAGGGAAGATAAAGAAGAGGAGATGAAGAAGAGAAGTTGGAGAAGAATGGATGGAGAAAATAAGATAAGAATAGAGAAGGGAAGATGGAGATGAAGAAGAGTTAGTAGAGAAATTAGAATGGAAGATAAGAATAGAGAAGGGAAGATGGAGATTAAGAAGAGTTAGTGGAGAAATTAGAATGTGAGATAAATATGGAGAAGGGAAGATGAAGATGAAGAAGAGTTAGTGGAGAGATTAGAATGTGAGATAGAGATGGAGAATGGAAGATGAAAATGAAGAAGAGTTAGTGGAGAAATTAGAATGGGAGATAGAGTTAGTGGAAAAATTAGAATGGGAGATAGATGAGGAGGTTATAAAAGGAGGAAGAAGTGAGCTTGAGAGGGGATTCTTGAGAGAGAAAATTTGAAGTGTTTGGGAGAATTTTTTGAGAGAAAATTTTGGATGTTTGAGAGAGTTTTGGGAGATTGAAGAAAATTTTGAGAGAAAGAAAATACCAAAAGAGAGAGAATTTTGAAGATGATGGGAGTTTAAAGCTAGGGGTTATCATCACAAATTCCTTCATCGATCAATATAAATCAAGAGTTCATCCTCGTCAACGAGCAAACAAATTCAAGCTAAGTGTTTTTATTTATTCATTTATTTATGGTTTTACTCGCAAATTAGCACAAATTGTATACACTTTCTCCCTCTCCTTTTTCTTCCATATTTTATGTCAGGAGAAGGATATCTCTACGTCAACAGCAAAAATCTCGTCGAGATGCAAAAATCGGCCCAGACAAGCTCCTAAGCTGTCCACCGATTTCTCAACTGATCTGTGACTAAAAGTCTCTCTTAATTCAAAAGAAACTCTCTATATTGGGAACATAGAGAGCGAAAATCAATTATAGAAATCCCTCCCAAAAAAATGGGAGATAAGTACTCTTTCTACTCTTCTGGTTTTAGGTGCAGATTAGCACATATTTTGTATACTAACACTTCACTCTATTTTATGTCAGGAAGCCGCAGCTCTATATCAATGGTCAATCCTATGGAAGCACAAAATCGGCTTGGAGGAGTCCTCAAGCGCGCACAAATTTCAAATTGTTGAATCAATTCGTTGTATTTCATTTTAAAAAATTCATACCCCAAAATGGAGAGGACAAAGTCCATCCGCAATTTAAATACCTGCACCATAAATCCCAAAGGGAAGAGCCAAGCCAATGCTTAGCCTCCCATTGGAGGTTTTTACTTATAGTAGTTAAATACCTGCAACTTAAATACCTGCACCTTAAATCCCAAAGGGAAGAGCCAAGCCAATGCTTAGCCTCCCATTGGAGGTTTTTACTTACAGTAGTTAAATACCTGCACCTTAAATCCCAAAGGGAAGAGCCAAGCCAATGCTTAGCCTCCCATTGGAGGTTTTTACTTACAGTAGTTAAATACCTGCAACTTAAATACCTGTACCTTAAATCCCAAAGGGAAGAGCCAAGCCAATGCTTAGCCTCCCATTGGAGGTTTTTACTTACAGTAGTTAAATACCTGCAACTTAAATACATGTACCTTAAATCCCAAAGAGAAGAGCCAAGCCAATGCTTAGCCTCCCATTGGAGGTTTTTACTTACAGTAGTTTAAATACTTGCAACTTAAATACCTGTACCTTAAATCCCAAAGGGAAGAGCCAAGCCAATGCTAGGCCTCCCATTGGAGGTGTTTATTCACTGTCATGTACTTCCTATAATTTAATTTTTGAATCATCAGACCCAAAAGATGAGTAGGTCGTAATACTGCACAGAAGTCGTTAACACAGTCCCTCTTTCGGCTTCAGGGAATCTTTAACACTTAAAAAAATATAACAAATAAAAATATATACCATCCATGCATCCTATTTAAAAAGTGAAAACATAAAAGAGAATACCCTACTAGAGCTTTAGGAATAAACCAAGCCTGAGTTGCCGGATTAGGATATCCATGAAATTAAGGTACCGAAAGGGCATTAGTTTTAATTAACTAGTGTAACCAAGTCCCCGAGCTCATAATCTCTGGTTCGCAGGAATAAATTAGTTCTCCCGCTAATTTATTTAGGTTTCTAATCGACCTACCAAGAACGATTAGTGGCGACTCCAAATTTCAAAATCATTTAAACAAAAACCAAAGTTGCGATTCGGTAGGGCTTGGGAGGGTCCGCATTAAGTTAGTCAAATCTAATTAACCTAATAATCCGTTAACCCCTTTTAAAATTTTAAATTTTTTTTAGAGGGTCGCGACAGACTGGCGACTCCGCTGGGGACGGGATTTTTAAATCTTCGAAAAAAGATAACAATTGGAATACTTGAATTTTTTTCGAAATTTTAAAAGTCTTAGTGGACTTAGGCCAATGAAAATTTCATGGATATCTCGCTTCTGGCGATCTTGTTTGGGACTCATTCTATAGGTGTTATATGTTTTTGCAGGATGGGAGTTATAAGGGGCGGAGTGTTTGGCTAACCCCTTTGTTTTGCAGGCTGGTGTTGGGTTTATTTGTTTAATTTCACATATTTTTAGAAGCGCTGTTTTGATATCAATTGTTGTGCATGTCTTGCATACTCTGAGGATCACGACACCTGCACACACAAGCGTCTAAACCCAAGTCGCGAAATTCTTCCTAGAAAACCATAGATAGGGATCGAATATGTAAAGCTCTTGCGTCGATTACGCTCGGGTTGACCATATTTTATCCCGCTCATTATCTGAATTGACAATTCTTCCCATTGTGATTTGATTGCGCGGAGGGTAAGGTTGTCAATTCAGATAGTGGGGGCCTTTTAGGTCCATACCCCGTCTCTCCTTCTTTTATTTTCTAGAGTTCACTCCTCACTTGAGTCATGCGCATGACTATGTGATTTGCATTTCTCCAAGGTAAAAGTAAGTTCTCTAATTTTATCTTGTATTTATTTTCGGTCGGTTCATGCTAGGTGTTAGTCAGTTTTTGAGCTTGATATTACGACCATTCTTTTAAAAGAAAATAAAAATTAAATTTGTCCCTCATTTCTTTTAAAAAAATTTTTGAAAAAATGATGTGAAAAATCCCTTCATGGGAATTTTATTAACCAATAAGGGATTTTTGTCATGTTTTTATTGCTTCAATAAAAATGAAATTTTCCTGAAAAAATTTTCCTCTGAAAATTTATTTCAATAAAAAGAAAAATTCCCTCAAAAAAAAAACTCTAGTAGACATCAAGTGATTTTATCACATATTTCAAATTATAAAAACTTGCAAGAAAATTCTTCTCGAGAAATTCGCTCATGTTTTTCTAAGAAAATTTTCTCTAAATAAAATTAGACTAATGTCTCGGGGGAATTGTATTGACCAATAAGAGATTTTTGTCATGTTTTTCTTGCTTCAATAAAAATGAAATTTTCCCGACAAATTTTCCTCTAAAATTTTATTTCGATAAAAGAAAAATTCCTTCAAAAAAAAAACTTTGGTAAACATCAAGTGATTTTATCACGTTCTTTCAAATTATAAAAACTTGCAACAAAAATTCTTTTCGAGAAATTTGCTCATGTTTTTCTAAGAAAATTTTCTCTAAATAAAATTAGACTAATGTCTCGGGGGAATTTTGTTAACCAATAAAGGATTTCTGTCATGTCTTTCCTGCTTCAATAAAAATAAAATTTTCCTGACAAATTTACCTCTGAAAATTTATTCTGATAAAAAGGAAATTCCTTCAAAAATTTTAGTAAACGTCAAGAGATTTTGTCAAATTCCTTAAAAAAAATAATAAAAAAAGAGTAATAAATCTGCAAAAAAATTCTGTATTAACCCATTTCTTCCTAAGGGAATTTTTTTTTCTGATTTCTCTATAAAATAGAAAAAATCAAATTGGACTAATATAGGAGTCATGGACCGACATTCCTTGTGTCGCATACTAATTATATCATTTTCTTTTGCAGGGAGATCCTAGATACCCTAGACGGGTGTAAAAATTAAGTTCAAAATATATCAAGAATCATCTCCAGAAATACCAAAAGATGAAAAACACCGAGGCTTCAACCGTTAATTCCGGGGGGCAAACGAACACTATCCATCTTTGACAGACAGAGTTATGTCAATCCGTAAACTTGTATGGGCAGTGTATTCTGATATGACGGTGGATTTATACTGATTAAACACAGGGGCATATTTAATGTATTGCAGAGGATCCCGCGTCTTTTGAAAGACAATATGGATTATATAATCAGAACCCATGAAACAAATACCTTTACCTGATTAAATCAACCAGAGACTGATCTTAAAATTTCCTCTTATCCGAAACATGCGGAGGGCTTTAGAGGACCGAGGTTCTATTAATGAACGTGGCCCACAGGAATTTCTCCCGACGCTATAGGCGACCGACACGAGCAAGTGGACGCCGAAAGAAACAAAATATGGATAAAAGTGGGCACACAACAGGTGGCCGGATTTACTACCAGCGTACTGATCGAGTTGTCATAGCGTTTTTGTTCGTGATCTCAAGATGGATAGTGGGGGCCACCGCCGAACCCATCATCAATGTTCTCGATATCATCGTCTGGAGCAATTAAACAAGAACATCAAGAAGAACATTAAGCCTCGACATCTTCGGTACCTCAAATCGTTCTATTATGCTATGCGGAAGAAACGATAGCAGGAAAATTAAAAAACAAAACAAAACAAAACACGTGAAGCTTTTCTTTCATTCCATTCATCAAAGAGTATTACAACAACTCACTGGGGAGGAAAGGTAAAGCCAAACTGGGCCCTGATGACCATTACGAAAGAGCTCAACTGACTCTCCAAACAGTTGATGCTCTGGATGCACCGGGCGCTCTCGGGATCAAGCTCCGCGAGCCTAAAGAAGAGGCGATCGCACTTCTCTTTAACCTGGGCCATAGTGGCCTCGTAATGCTCAACGGCAAACTCCAGGTCCGGAACCGCTGCCCTCTCGAAAGCAATGTCTGCCGTAATGTCATCAAGTCTCTCCTGCAGCCAACCACATTTACACCTCATCACAATATTGCCTGGCTCCTGTTCGGCGTAAGTTCGGACCAAGGCCAGACGGTCCACCAACTTTCCCCTCTCACGAACCAGCCACGAAAGCTGATCGTTGGCAAACTTGAGGGCCTTTTTGTGATTATCAGCCACAAACGTAACTGTTGCCAGACGCTCGTGCCGGTCTCGGTAACGGGCTTTCACGACAGCGGTCACAAGGACCGTCTCATAAGCACGGTTATAGGCAGCCAGAAAATTGATGAAGAGGGTCGAGAAGTTCCGGTACTCCTTCCCTAGTTGGGTACCCTCAACAGAAGCAGCGTCCACGGTCCTAAATAAACCGAGGATTTCAGCCTCAACGGTAGAGTTTTTGGCTATATGAGCGTAACCTCTACCAAGAAGATTGTAGAGTCTCTCCCACCCAGCTAGGACTTCGGCGGATAAGGTATGGTTAGGAGAATTGGCCATTTTTGAAAGCAGAATACGAAAGAAAGGGGGAGAGAGGTGAGGCAGATGAGCGGAATGCGAAGATGGTAATCTGCTTTGAAGTAAATATTGATTTCATAGTGACGGTATCAACCAGTCAAGATTTCTCTTATCTACCATTCTCTATTGGCACCACCCTCGTTGGCTCGAATTCTCATCAGATAGCGACTGCGAGCTAAGCGAGTCCGAAATCTCCGCAGAAAGTTTGACGAGACACCGCCAATTTGAAAAAGAAGACGGAAAGATGAGCTGAGTGGAAGACACGGCAAACGTTAGCGAAAAGGAGATACGACTTGTCTTCATTGGAGGACCCGCCAGTAAATCGACGGTGGAGATCTTGACAGGGGCCCTCTATCACGAAAAGAAAAAAGAAGACAAACTGAGCGAGAAACAAGGATTTCCCCTTTGATCAAAAGCTGAATATCAGATTTTCTTCCTCGGAAAATCTAATAGCGCTGCCCGTGAAGAGGGAAGTCGTTGCTATTGCCAGAGAGAGAACTTGTCCCCATTTGATAGTCAGAGTTCATTCGCAAGAACTCGCAGGAGAAAGATAGAGAGGAAGGAGTTCTCGTGGGAGAGGAATTCAAAACCTTCACCATCAAAGCATCGGCTTTCAAAGCCTGTTACGAGAAGGCATCAACGATCTCGTGATCCCTTAAGTCCGAGAAGACATCCCGAGGCGGTCTCGAATCGGCAGTCCTAGATCCAGAAATATGTCGAGTATTAGGGGAACGGGCGCATGTTCAACCCTGGTCAAAGCTGATGAAGTTCCTTACCCTGAGGGTCTACTGGTCATGGCCATTGACGGTAATCCAGTCTCTCTGTCAATCCTTGTTACCGTATTAAGAAAATGCCGGTATAAGGTTGTAGCTCAAGCAAAGGCGACAGAGGCCTTAGAGATATTAAGGAGGAGTAGTGACCCGTTTGATATCGTCCTCACCGCCATGGTAGGGATTGACATGGATGTTTTCACTCTCTTGGAAGTCATCAATTCTAAATTAAACATGCCAGTCCTCGTAATATCGGCAAGCGATGATCAGCAAGCCCTAATGAAGGCTGTCTTAAATGGGGCCCAAGACGTCGTAACGAAACCAGTTAGAGTTCAGATGCTTCAAAACATATGGCAGCACGTGGTAAGGAAGCAATTGCATGACGATGAGAACAAGCATCAAGCCTTCAATTTTGTTCCAAGCAACTGGAGAAAGAAGATGAGTTGGTCTCCCGAGCTGCATCGTATGTTTGTTAATGCAGTTCAGCAGCTAGGAATAGATTCGGCACGGCCGCAACATATACTGGAAATTATGAAGGTAGAGGGACTCACTAAAGCAAATGTTTCGAGTCATCTTCAGAAGTACAGAAAAAGGGTGAGAGAACACAATGCAGCTCAGAATCAAGAAAACCAAGGCGGGACTGATCCAAGCCTGAACGTCGAGTCTCCTCGCCACCATAAGTTCCCCAGGTTAGCATGGGGCGAGCCACTTCCCATCATCAACCAAGCTAGTAGCCATGCCATCAATCCCCCAGGCGTTAATCAAAGTATCCCCCAGAATCACCCTAATGCTCTTCAAGAGTATAGACCGCAGGAGCAGTGTATTCAGATTCCTTGGTTTGAGCACCAACCTGTGGCTAGAACTCATCCCATGATCAGCGCGCCTGCGCAGCCAGAGAATCAGACAAGAAGTTATCCTGAGCACTTCCACTTCTCTAATCCTCGAATGGAAGGAGTTTTTGGCAGCAGGACAGTTGGTGATCCCCATACTTTCTCGAGTAATGATGAAGGCTCCAGCATGAGAAGTCAAATTGCTCATGGCGAGGACAGAATGAGAAATCTACCGCCAGCATTTGCCAACAACAATGCCCAATTCGAGCATCAGTTGCTGGAAGGTTCAAGAGATTACCCAGATGATGAGCTTACTGCCTTGGTCAACCAGTTTAGGGTTGACAGACGTCCCAAGCCGCGATCAGGAGCCAGTGAGTAGGGACTCTCAAACATCGGTTATCCACACCCGAACCAACACGAGACTAGCTGATTATCGAAGAGCCATAGGAGAGGCAGAACTGACCTTGAATAAGTGCACCTTTCATTTCATGCTTAATTCCCCTGCGTATGATATTTTCCAGCTTTCTAGGTGTCTCGATTTAATTCAAGGATAAGGGGGCAATTTATTTATCCCGTCGAATGCGTGAATCCCTTTTTATGCTAGATTTAGGGCGGATCAATTTGTGGCAACGTCGCTGACTGCCATAATGAGAAATGTTGAATGGCCTAACGTAGGAAAATTTCAAGTGAAAAGCCCAGGCGAGCTCGAAGACGGGTAATTGTGTGTCGTTCCAATTTACCCTCAATCGTTGCAAAATGCTAAATTGGATTTGTTCCATTCTCACCCAGGGAATCGCAAAGTGCCTCAAGAGTGTCACAAAATGAAATGACCCAATGGAACGCGATAGGACTCATTTGCCTCGAAGGTAACCTTGAAATTAAAGGAGCCCTCCGGTCCACGGACCCGATGGCATAGAAAATGATGATGGTCCAAGGCAACCCGAAAGAAAATAAGGCCCAACTAAGCAAAGCACTTACGTGGCAAGCTCAAAGTGAAGGGCAACTCGGGACATACAATTCAATCCAGTCCAAATGAAGGAACTTCCTCAATTCAAATTCAATAGAAGTACACACAAGGGTAAAACAGTATCGTTCCAATTTTTCTAGAATATGAAGAACATATACTGCCGCATTCTCTTTCATTTTTGCAGGGGAAGTCTCTACTGGCCAGATTTTCCTGTCTAACATTCCCTATCAGTATCACCTCCGCTACTCGTCTCCAATCTCCAGCCAAGCAAATCCGACGTCTCTACGGCAAAGCTAAACGGGACGCCACTACTTTGAAAAAGAAAAGATAAAAAATAAGCTGAGTGGGAGACAAAGACATTTTCGGCAGAAAAGAGATACGACTCGTCTTTATTGAAGAACTCGCCAGCAAATTGACGGTGGAGACAACAACAAGGGGCCCTATCACGAAAAGATGGAAGGAGACGAGCCGAGCAAGAGACACGATAAGAAAAGAGGATTGAGAAAGGCCGGACCCTTGGAAGAAGCAATACAGTTGCTAAACCCACGTTTAATTTTAAAAGAGACGCCATGCTCGGAAGAGGGTCTTAAGGCATAGGCAATCGCTCAGAAAAATTCAAAGAGAGTGAAAACACCGGAAACGAGTAGCAAATATTGAGAAATCATCAACCAAATCAAAGATGTCTCAACCCAATACTCCCGAGAGCTATCATTGCCTGCTAAATATGGGAGAGGAAGAGTTCGAAGCCATGTTTGGGATCGAGCCTATGGAGCCTGGCTCTTCCGCCGACGACGTCCAAAATCTCAGTAAAGATAAGGACAATAACGGTAAGGGTCAAAAGAAGCGTTACCGTCGCCATACTAAGGAGCAGGTACAAAGGTTTGAGGATTTCTTCAGAACATGCCCTATGCCAGACGGCAAACAGAAAATGGAACTGAGTCAAGAGTTAGGACTTGAACCTTTGCAAATCAAGTTCTGGTTTCAAAATAGGCGAACCCGAATGAAGGCTCGTCATGAGCACAACGAAGCCGAGTTTCTAAGAGTTGAAAATGAAAACCTCCGAGCGGAAAACAAGATGTATAAAGAGACTTTTGACTCCGCCACCTGCCCCAACTGCAATAGCCTCCTCCTCACCCTCGATGAAATGTATGATCTGAGGATCGAAAATGCACGTTTAAGAGGTGATTTAGACCAATTTATAACAGGATCGAGTTCTGTTGGAGGAGGGTACAAAAGGACCAATGATACTGGATCAGCATCAATACCTCCCGAGGAAGAAGGGACAGATCACCACCAAGCGGACATTGACGATGATCTTTTCGCCATAATCAACCAGTTTGATATCGGTAAAGCATCGGGACTGTGATGCACTTGTTCAGCCAGTGACCACGAGACCTTCAATATGGCCGATGCATACCTAATTTGGGATGAAGCCAGCTGATCATGGGAGAGCCTGCAGAGGAAGCGGAACTAATCCTGAATGAGTGAATGTGTTTTATTTCCTTGCGTGATGTGTTTTTCTGCTTTTGTGAATGTGTAGAAGCAAGGAGTAATAATCCGACTTCCCCCTATTAAATGCTCGAATCCGCCACCTCACCAACCTCGCGACGAATTGATGGCGAGTGAAAATCTGCATAAACCTGAAGGGTAACTCCGTATCGTTTCAATTTACCCTCAGTTGCTCCAAGTTTTAAAATTAAGCCCCTTCTATTCTCAGGAAATTGCAAATCGACCCGAGAACGCAATCATATCCGAATACAGGTTGGATAAAATTTGGGGGCAAATCAACTCATGGGCATTACCACGGGATAGACAGCTTCGGACAAAGGAAAGTACAAGCGAAAGACGCGAACAATCTCAGAAATGGGTAATTCTGTATCGTTCTAATGTGCACATAATCATCTCAAGTCTTGAATTGTCTTATTCCATTCTTAACAGGGATTGCAAATTACCTCGAGAAATACCGTAACATGGCTCAAGGTGATACAACAGGGCTGTTTTATCCCCAAAGATTAACCTTTGAAAGGATAGCCCCATGGACACCTACGGTCCAATGGACCGAATGGTATGGGGGATGACAGTAGGTCCGAAATATCCCGAGTTCGATCCCCAAGAGTGGGGTATGTTGTATGTATTATAAATAAATGAAACAACTTTTTGTGCATTTCTTTTTTACAAACAGGAATACTCGACGAGTAATATCAAAGTCAGTATTTTACCATAGTCTTCTCATAATGGTGAGGCGCCCAACAAAAGTCGAGGAAAATTCAATCCAACAAAACTGGTAAAAGACTCGTGCAAGACATTCAAGATGAAGGGTAAATCAGTATCGTTTTCAATTTATCCCTTTTAATACTGGCTGATATGTCTCTTTTTCTTTTTACAGGAAATATTTACACTAACATTTAACATGTTGAAGGAGACAAATCCGAAAGAAAATTATGATCATCTGACAAGATCTATTTTGGTGAAAAATGGGGCAAATTGATCACAACTCTGAAGCGAAAAAGCAAATATGTCTTCCTTATCTCGTTTGGTTTCAAGAATAATTTCTCTGCTTCTTGCAGGGGCATTAAACAAACCAAAATGCTCCATCGCCCATATGCTTTATCGCGCAGGGGTAAAGTTTGAGACAAACCACCCCTCGACATAAGGAGTAGGCTTCCCAATTTGTTCGGTCCGCCCACATACTAGGGGCAATTTAAATTCGCCCATATTTGCACATTATATAAACACACGTGATGCTAAAAAATTGTTACATCTGCATTGTGCTTACACAGTTCATGAATTATGTATGACTATTCCGTGTGTTTAACTTACCAACTCCAACTTAGAGCATAAACTGCACAGGAGATATCAAATGTGCAGAATGGGGCATGACAGGATGAGGAAAGGCAAACTATTTCCACACAGGTCTAACATTTTGATCTACAGATAAACAGCCTTTCTCCAGAGTGAGAAAAAGCCATTTCGGAATGAAGTCCCCCATTCAGATTACATTCGAGGTGTTCATACTATAAGAACCTCTTTAAACAGAAATGGTAATGCAATACATGATCTATATGTTGATCGATTGCATCATGAGTTATTACATAAACTACCTTTAATCATGGCAAACTTAGCTGAACAATTTTGTATGAACCAATGAACGCATTGATGAAAATGCTTGCACATGTTAGCTTTGACATTGCCCGACAGGCAACACATTCCCGGTGTTTGAGTTACCTTCCAAAGTCTTGAAATTCATTCGGCGATTATTGAATGAACAAGCCTGGTTGTCCAGAAGCCACCAAGCATTTCTTCCAAATTCTCAGGTAAGTATATCTTCAACCAGAACCTTTCAAGAGAATGAATTCTGACGGTTGTTGGGATACTCGAATCCATTGCGGTATATACAGGTATCCACATTCTTCAATAAAGCATGATTTGTCTCAAGGACAGAAATGTTCGAGACCTTTTGATCTCTGCCTCTTTAGTTTATTCCTAAAACGACAGGAGAATATAATTTGGGTTTGAGCTTCTGCAGGATTCCTGGTCTCCCCAGATTTCAGAATGGCACCCTTTGAGGTACACCAAGTCCTTCTTACAAGCAAAATAAGTCCTTCTTACAGGCAAACCAAGTCCTTCTTACAGGCAAATCAAGTCCTTCTTATAGGCACAAAGTCCTTCTTACAGGCAAATCAAGTCCTTCTTACAGGCAAAACAAGTCCTTCTTACAGGCAAATCAAGTCCTTCTTACATGCAAAACAAGTCCTTCTTACAGGCACAAAGTCCTTCTTACAGGCAAATCAAGTCCTTCTTACAGGCAAAACAAGTCCTTCTTACAGGCAAATCAAGTCCTTCTTACAGGCATAAAGTCCTTCTTATAGGCAAACCAAGTTCTTCTTACAGGCACCAAGTCCTTCTTACAGGCATAAGTCCTTCTTACAGGTAAACCAAGTCCTTCTTACAGGCAAACCAAGTCCTTCTTACAGGCAAAACAAGTCCTTCTTACAGGCACAAAGTCCTTCTTACAGGCAAAACAAGTCCTTCTTACAGGCAAAACAAGTCCTTCTTACAGGCAAATCAAGTCCTTCTTATAGGCAAACCAAGTTCTTCTTACAGGCACCAAGTCCTTCTTACAGGCATAAAGTCCTTCTTACAGGCATAAAGTCCTTCTTACAGGCAAACCAAGTCCTTCTTACAGGCAAACCAAGTCCTTCTTACAGGCACCAAGTCCTTCTTATAGGCAAACTAAGTCCTTCTTATAGGCAAACCAAGTCCTTCTTACAGGCACAAAGTCCTTCTTATAGGCAAATCAAGTCCTTCTTACAGGCACAAAGTCCTTCTTACAGGCAAATCAAGTCCTTCTCACAGGCACAAAGTCCTTCTCACAGGCAAAAATCAAGTCCTTCTTACAGGCATAAAGTCCTTCTTACAGGCAAACAAAATCCTTCTTACAAGCAAATCAAGTCCTTCTTATAGGCACAAAGTCCTTCTTACAGGCAAAGTAAGTCCTTCTTACAGGCAAAACAAAGTCCTTCTTACAGGCAAACAAAGTCCTTCTTACAGGCAAATCAAGTCCTTCTTACAGGCACAAAGTTCTTCTTACAGGCAAAGCACCAAGTCCTTTTTACTGGCACCAAGTCCTTTCTACAGGCACCAAGTCCTTCTTACAGGCACCTCCATGTTGTGACCTACCATACGGGTCAAATCTCAATCAAAATTTAATCAGTAGAATCCTTTTATTAGGAATCTACCATGGTACGACCCACCATACGGGTCAAATGGTATGACCCACCATACGGGTCAAATTTTAATTCAATTTTTAATCAGTAGAATCCTTTTATTAGGAATCTACCATGGGTTGATCCACCATACGGGTTCAAGTTCAACCACCCTAAAGTTTTTTTATATAACGAATCCTTAGGTTCTCATTTCATTTTCAGTGGAACAATCATGTCACGACTCTTTTTATTTCCTTGTATTGAGTCGATAAGAATCCAGGTGTCATCTCGTCTTTGAAATGAACCTCTACCGAGCTTCCTTTCAAAGAGGGGCAGCTGTTGACACCGGATTTTTAATCATTTTTTCTATTGCTAAAGTAATAAAAAATCCATAAAAATTCATAAAATTGAAAAATCAACTTTGGGGACCTTAGCCAAGCCTAGGGAACCAATTTTGACCAAAAAACGATTTTTCATATTTTCAGTATTTTTACGTATTTTTTATTTATTTATTTTCGAAAATTAATAGAAAATCCATAAAAATTCATAAAATTGAAAAATCAACTTTGGGAACCTTAGCCAAGCCTAGGGAACGAATTTTGACCAAAAAATAATTTTTCATATTATATATATTTTAATTTTTTTTAAAAAAAATACAAAAATATTTGAAAATTTTGAAAAAATAACATTTGAGGCCAAAAAATACACAAAGATAGTTAATATTTTTATTTTAAATCTATTTTCATATTGGCCATCGCAAATTCAGAAAAATCCAATTCGAGTCACGTGTTCCTTCACGAGTATAATCTCGAATCGGGCCTAAAAAAATTTAATTTGAGTCAACTTATTTTTAACTTTCACTTTTTATGAGTTGTGACATTGTCTTCTAATATTTTAAATTTTCATCTTGGCCCAATTATACCCAGAATGACTTAATTTTGCAAAAGGGCTTTAATTAAATTATGCATTATTTTCAGCGACAAGAAATGAGCTTAAAGTTGACATGTGGTAAATTTTGGTGTGTCAAAAATTGTGAGGAGATTTGGACTTAAAGAAATATATTTTTTTCGGGGACTGAATTGTAAATACTTAAAATTCAAGGACTAGAGTGCAAATACCTAACTCTTGAAGGATTATTTTACAAATAATAAAAAGAAGAGTTAGTGGATAAATTAGAATAGAGAAGGGAAGATAAAGAAGAGGAGATGAAGAAGAGAAGTTGGAGAAGAATGGATGGAGAAAATAAGATAAGAATAGAGAAGGGAAGATGGAGATGAAGAAGAGTTAGTAGAGAAATTAGAATGGAAGATAAGAATAGAGAAGGGAAGATGGAGATTAAGAAGAGTTAGTGGAGAAATTAGAATGTGAGATAAATATGGAGAAGGGAAGATGAAGATGAAGAAGAGTTAGTGGAGAGATTAGAATGTGAGATAGAGATGGAGAATGGAAGATGAAAATGAAGAAGAGTTAGTGGAGAAATTAGAATGGGAGATAGAGTTAGTGGAAAAATTAGAATGGGAGATAGATGAGGAGGTTATAAAAGGAGGAAGAAGTGAGCTTGAGAGGGGATTCTTGAGAGAGAAAATTTGAAGTGTTTGGGAGAATTTTTTGAGAGAAAATTTTGGATGTTTGAGAGAGTTTTGGGAGATTGAAGAAAATTTTGAGAGAAAGAAAATACCAAAAGAGAGAGAATTTTGAAGATGATGGGAGTTTAAAGCTAGGGGTTATCATCACAAATTCCTTCATCGATCAATATAAATCAAGAGTTCATCCTCGTCAACGAGCAAACAAATTCAAGCTAAGTGTTTTTATTTATTCATTTATTTATGGTTTTACTCGCAAATTAGCACAAATTGTATACACTTTCTCCCTCTCCTTTTTCTTCCATATTTTATGTCAGGAGAAGGATATCTCTACGTCAACAGCAAAAATCTCGTCGAGATGCAAAAATCGGCCCAGACAAGCTCCTAAGCTGTCCACCGATTTCTCAACTGATCTGTGACTAAAAGTCTCTCTTAATTCAAAAGAAACTCTCTATATTGGGAACATAGAGAGCGAAAATCAATTATAGAAATCCCTCCCAAAAAAATGGGAGATAAGTACTCTTTCTACTCTTCTGGTTTTAGGTGCAGATTAGCACATATTTTGTATACTAACACTTCACTCTATTTTATGTCAGGAAGCCGCAGCTCTATATCAATGGTCAATCCTATGGAAGCACAAAATCGGCTTGGAGGAGTCCTCAAGCGCGCACAAATTTCAAATTGTTGAATCAATTCGTTGTATTTCATTTTAAAAAATTCATACCCCAAAATGGAGAGGACAAAGTCCATCCGCAATTTAAATACCTGCACCATAAATCCCAAAGGGAAGAGCCAAGCCAATGCTTAGCCTCCCATTGGAGGTTTTTACTTATAGTAGTTAAATACCTGCAACTTAAATACCTGCACCTTAAATCCCAAAGGGAAGAGCCAAGCCAATGCTTAGCCTCCCATTGGAGGTTTTTACTTACAGTAGTTAAATACCTGCACCTTAAATCCCAAAGGGAAGAGCCAAGCCAATGCTTAGCCTCCCATTGGAGGTTTTTACTTACAGTAGTTAAATACCTGCAACTTAAATACCTGTACCTTAAATCCCAAAGGGAAGAGCCAAGCCAATGCTTAGCCTCCCATTGGAGGTTTTTACTTACAGTAGTTAAATACCTGCAACTTAAATACATGTACCTTAAATCCCAAAGGGAAGAGCCAAGCCAATGCTTAGCCTCCCATTGGAGGTTTTTACTTACAGTAGTTTAAATACTTGCAACTTAAATACCTGTACCTTAAATCCCAAAGGGAAGAGCCAAGCCAATGCTAGGCCTCCCATTGGAGGTGTTTATTCACTGTCATGTACTTCCTATAATTTAATTTTTGAATCATCAGACCCAAAAGATGAGTAGGTCGTAATACTGCACAGAAGTCGTTAACACACTCCCTCTTTCGGCTTCAGGGAATCTTTAACACTTAAAAAAATATAACAAGCCTGAGTTGCCGGATTAGGATATCCATGAAATTAAGGTACCGAAAGGGCATTAGTTTTAATTAACTAGTGTAACCAAGTCCCCGAGCTCATAATCTCTGGTTCGCAGGAATAAATTAGTTCTCCCGCTAATTTATTTAGGTTTCTAATCGACCTACCAAGAACGATTAGTGGCGACTCCAAATTTCAAAATCATTTAAACAAAAACCAAAGTTGCGATTCGGTAGGGCTTGGGAGGGTCCGCATTAGGTTAGTCAAATCTAATTAACCTAATAATCCGTTAACCCCTTTTAAAATTTTAAATTTTTTTTAGAGGGTCGCGACAACAGGTTCACTTTGTCCTCGTACTTCATTCTGACTGAGTAACTGTGATATGTTGCTAGACGTCGCTCATGGTTTGTGGAATCTAAGGATTGATTTGGGACGATTAATTCCTTAAGGAATCTCACTACCAATTCGGGGGTGAACCTAGGAATGTCAAACGCCTTAACCGACATCTAGTAACATCCATAACGAAGACGGGATCGCGAGAATGCGATAGGACTATTTGGATAGTCAAAAGGAGTTGAAACGGATTGGATTTGTTTCCTCCTTCTAAAGCTCACTAAAGGACGAAATTGATGACGCAGGCATTACATCAGGATGAGTCATGGATTATGTAATGATTACATCATGCTTGCATCATCATTGGATAACAATTGTTATCCAAAAGAAAGGATAAGAAAGGTTATTCACTAGAAAGTCAAAAGTAGGATAAAATTTTCTATCCGTTTGACAGAGACATTTAGCACGTCAAACGATGTGATTTGTTCATGAAACTCGAGAGACTTGAAGTCTAGAATGTCTAGAGCCCATGGATGAGGATTGCTGTCGAAAACGATACCATTTGGGCCACATAAATGGGCGACCAAAACTGGCCGACGGGCTGGTCAAAGTCGGCAAAATCACCACCTTTGACCACTGCTCAATGGGCGGTGCCCACGTGGCTGGTCAAAGATGGTTTAACCGCCTTTGACCAGCATTCAGCTGGCCATGTGGGCTAGCTAGAAGCCCACGTGGTGTGCTCCCATTGGCCGCCACGTGAGGCGGTTGAAAGGGGTGGTTTATACCCACCCCTCCCTCATTCTTTCCCTCTCTCCAAACCTCTATAACTAGGGGTAAGGGGCCAAAGTTCATGAGCTTAAAAGTGTGTGAGAGTTACACATATACGTGTTAGAATTCGTAAGAATGTGAGCTCGAGAATCGACCAATTTGGATATACAAAGTTTGTGTTTCCATTTGTTGAAAACGAAGGGCTTGGATTGAGACGCTACGAGGATTACTATCATAATTTGAGGGTCGTTTCTCCAAGTCTTTGTCTTTAAAGTCGCACAGGTGTTGGGACATGTCTAAACTAGAGGCCTGACACCTCTTGGGCTCGAGGACAGAGAAGCAGAGCCGCATCCAACTTCTGTTATGCAGGTACGTTTCTAAACTAGCTTTAGAAAGTTCAATTTTCGATTAAAGTATACAAGGATTTCTAAAACGATCTAGGGTGCCATTTAAATTTATTTTTTTCCGCTATGTGTATGACATGTCTTTATGTATGTGATGAGCACCCGGGACCACTAGAAACACAACATTATATTATCACAAGTGTTCTTACTTATGTTTTTAAACGAACAACCGGGATAATAACAAGACTACTCCACCATATAGCTACTTTATTATCCTCATTCGCCACTACCCATGTTCGAACGTAATGCTACTATGGTACTACCTAAAAAGTGATAGCCCCACACATTCCTCAAAAGCTTGCCTGTACATTAGATACCAATAACTGCCAAATCGTGATATTATAGTGCACTAGTGTGGTCATCATTGTTGTTGTCTAAAAGCATGAAAGGTATCAGCCTTGTCAGATCCAATACCATCCCTTAAAAATAGCGACACGAAACATAGCGAAGCCAGAATTCCTGAAAAACCTACATCTATCCATACTATAGAAACCAATATACAAAAGCATTCCAATGGAAACTTAGGGTCATGGTAGTCTTTCCATGAGTGATTGAAGTCAATGGGTAGACCACAATAAAGGGTGGAAATGGTAGGAGGAATCAATATACCTAACTAGTATGTAAAACGGTTTAACCACAAGGATGAGCAAATAACTCAATTAGTAAAATAACAAAGTCTACAGTTAACCATTAATCGATTACTTAATCAAGAAGGACTCGACCACACTGACAAGAAAATATGAAACTCTTAATGAATGCATGCATAGCACATTTCGACCTCACAAGCACATGAACAAGCAAATAACCACATGCTAACTATTTCATTTTCACTTCATTCCTAGTTATTCATGTGACACATGCCTCAATTCCGTCAACAAGGGACATAGACCTTGAATCTGGATTTTACCCTAGTTTATTGTCCATGGGACACCAGCCATGGGAATCATGAGCAACACAGGACTCAATCTATTTGAGAGACACATGCCTCGGTTCTCCTACTTCGGGGCTCTATTCTAATGAGATAGAGGCCTTTACACTCAAGCTCCCACGAGGTATCGTCTGGACATAGGTGGATATCAATTATCCTCGACATAGGCTGACGGAACGCTCCGTTCATTATTAGTTTCTCAATCACACTGCAATCAGAACAACGAACAACAAACAACCAACTTTCATTATAACACATTAGGCAAGGCAATTTGTACTTGGATTCTTAGGTGTAATGCAACTCTACACTTTCTTAGGATGTACACAACCACGGGACCTCATAGTTTTGATACCAACGAAAATCACACAATGAAAGACCATCTCCACAATTCTCATGCTCAAATAGAGTTCACGGCCAGAGGTCCATACACATCACACGACAACAAACGAACCTCTTCATGAAACCAAGCACACGGCTGAATCCTAATCCAACGATTCTTACACAAGACTAGGTTGCATAATAAGGACTCATTCACACACATCATAACTTCAAACCAAATATGTGGCTCAATAACCCACAAGCCAACAATGTCAAATTCACATGCTTTCAACATAAATCAATAAATCAGCTTTCGAATTTGGTTGGCCGAAGCTCTAAGCACTTCGATTCAAATAATATATCTATCATGCAAGCTTGTTTCCTAACCCATTCAAATCAAAGTTCAATTGGCTCTATCCATCCCCAAATTCGTCTCATTGCAACCAATCAAACGACAAATTAACAAGTTAACAGTAAAGTTAGAAGCTTTATTTGCCTTACAACATTCATGAATAAACGAGATTGAAATCGATGAAGAAGCGAGCTCGAATCACTTTCCTCTCCTTTGGGCATCACAAAATTGAGAGTAATCGGTGGTGTTTCAAGCAATGCCTTAACTAGAGGGGAGAGAGGAGACGACGGAGTGGTCTTGAGGAGCTATGGCCCGCCGGTGTGGTCGTCAAAGCAAGTTTAAACAGTAGTGGATGGCTTGGCATGGGACAAGTGAAGGGGCGAGTGAGAGAAGCCAAGTAGATGAGGTAGGGGGTGTCATATGCAAGACCAAGGGAAAATGGGTGGTGACGAGGCGAAGAGAGGGCTTTATAAAGGGAGGGGAACATGGGTCAATTGGCTAGGGGCTTAAAGGATCAATTCATGCTCAATTCTAGGTCTAAGCTCAATCAAACCAACTCATAACAACGTTCTCATTTCAACATTAAAGCCATAACTCAATTTGAATATCCGACATTTCAATTATAGCTCAATTAACATCTATTATCTTACATTTACATCACAAACGTCGCTACATAACTTACTTTACTCAAAAAATAAAGGCTTACGAAATTCAGGCCATCACACAGACCTAATCATTTTTATTAGGGTTTTATTTTTTCTCTTTAAAACACCATTTTGTTAAGGGGTCACTGAAATAATCAACTATCTTTCGATTCCTTTTCATCGCATAAACATATGAACTGATCAAAAAAGTACTCTTGACCTCGATCGGATCTTAAATTTTTTTGTATAACTTTCTTGTTCAATTGATTTTCTACTAAGCTCATAAATTTCTCAAAGGAACTCATGCTTCAGATTTATGAGAAATCATTGACATGTCTAAATCTATTGTAATCATTTATAAATATGATAAATAAACATCCCCATGCATTGCTCTCACATTTATTAAACCACATATGTTCAAATGAATCAACTACAAAGGAAACTCAACTCTTAGTCCTTTTTCCAAATGGTTTTCTCATTATTTTTCCTTCTATGCAATGCTCATAAATAGGCAGATGGATTTTTTCAATATTGTCCAATAAGCTCTCTTTGGCTTATCTAAACATTCTCTACTAGCCAATAAGATCCAGCCTAGCATGTCATTTATTCACATTATTATTATAAGGTTCAGAAGATGTGAATGAGGAACAACAAACATTAATAATATTGTACTCAATAACAGTACAATAACATCATCTAGAAAATATCTAGAACTATTATAACTTGTTCCTAATGACAAGTCAATAGATTGTTATGAAAGTTCAAATTAAAATCAAGTTTAACCAAAGCCAACACACAAACCAAATTCCGAAAATTTTTTGAAGCATCTAACACATTATGTAGGAATAAGGTGCGGCCAACATACATATTCAATTGGCAAGTGTCAATTCCTTTGACTTCCACTTAGGAATTGTTTCTATCACAGTCTGAATTTTCATAAGCAAATTAGTCAATATCGGATTCAGATTATTACTATTTTGGCGCGATGGGACTTTGAAAATAATAAATTAGTTGAGCACAATATTTGGGGACTGATCGCGTTGTTTATTTTATGGGACTGTTGGTGAATTTTATTCTAGTGTTTGTATATGAAGTCAATCCCGATGTAAAATTTGGCTTGCTGTTGAACTATGAAATCTTGTTATTAATCCCCCACACCACTTGTCCTTTTTCATTTGCCACTCATCCTCCTTTTATCATCCATGCGAAGTTCTTTTTTTCTCCCTTCTTTGTTTGGACGATAACTTCTCCTTCTCCATCATTTTCCACCAACCATCTCTTTTTCCTCTCCCCTCGTTTTGTCTGCCCACTCTCATCTTCTTCATTCTCCCTTCCATCGACGATACCACCGCCACCTCCATCATTGTCCCTTTCACTTCTTTCTTCTAACTTTCACTTCTCGGACGGCCACCATGATGCTCCCCAACCATAGCTTGCCCTTACCACCCGCTGCTTGTTGCCCTCCCTTCCTAGTTTCATTGTCTCATATAGCTTTTGCTCATGGCCGAAGTAGTGACTGAATTGGGATCGTATGACAAGAGCTCACGGTCACTTCATGGTTGGTTCATATGAGGAATCAAAGTGACCCCGAGCTTGAATAGTTCCACGGTGGTCTTGCTCGTGTTCATGCAAAGAGCGGAGGAGTTCAGAGTTGGCACGACAATTTGCAATAGTGAGTTTATGGTGGCTTTTGAGAATAGCTATGAGGCGAGTAGATTTCTAACTCATGAACTCTTTGATTATCAATTATGGATTGTATATTGTTTTGGCTTGATTAATTAGCATCCTTGAGAGTCAATTTGCTGAGATTATGGTAGAATCGTGGAAAGAGAGCATTAATTAGTGGTGACTGTCGCGACTCGAAAATAATTTTATCGAATCGGGTGAACCGATTATCAAGTTAATTTGATTAACTAACCTAACGCATACTCTCCTAAACCCTACCGAATTGGAACTTTGGTTTTTGTTTAAATGATTTTTAAATTTGGAGTCGCCACTAATCGTTATTGGTAGGTCGATTAAAAACCTAAATAAATTAGCCGGAGAACTAATTTATTTTTGCGAACCTGAGAAAATGAGTTCGGGGACTTGGTTACGCTAGATTACTCTAACGCCCTTTTAGCACCATTTCATGAAAACTCATTTGGGATAATTGAGAAAAGTTTGGGTTAAACTGACCAGAAGGGTAAAATGGTTATTTTTCAAGGATTGGAAAGTGAAAATAGGTCAAACTAGTTGAATATGGTCATTTTCTTTTTTTCATAATTTCTAAGAATTTTTCGAAATTTTCTGAGACAATTTACCCATAAGGGGTAAAATTGTTTTTTTGAAAAAATCAGGAAGGAAATTAATCAAAATAGGATTGGCCAATCGAAATGGCCCGTTTCCTAGTTTTTTGATTTTTTTCTTTTGATTTTTTTTAGGTGGATGTGCATGAATTGATGACAATACAAATAAGAATGTGGCATGGCCAAATACGCATGAACTATACTATGTGAAATGTACATGAATGACATTCTTTGGTTTTTTTTTTCAAAGCATTAAAAATTCCCTGAAGCCGAAAGAGGAAATGAGCTAACGACTTCGATACAGAGTTATAACCTCCAACAGGTGGCTCAGCTTACTCATTCTGGGGTCTGACGGTACAGAAATTAAACTGTAGGAAATTAAATGACGGTAAGTAAAGACATCCAATATATGGCCCAACTTTAACTTGGCTCTCCCTTTTGGGGTTTAGTGGTGTAGAAATTAAATTACAGAAAATTAAGTTGCAATAAATAAAGGACCTCCAACGGGGGACTCGGCCTTGGCTCGGCCTTCCCATTGTGGAGTTTGACGGTACTGAAATTAAATTGCAGGAAACTAAATTGTAGTAAATAAAGAACCTCCAATGGGAGACTCAACCTTGGCTCGGCCTACCCATCATGGGGTTTGATGGTACTGGAATTAAATTGCAGTAAATAAAGAACCTCCAACGGGGGACTCAGCCTTGGCTCGTCCTACCCATGTGGGGTTTGTTGGTACTGAAATTAAATTACAGAAAGTAAAGACAGTATATATAGAACCTCCAACGGGTGGGTCAGCCTTCCCATTCTGGGGTTTGGATTTGTTAAGCGAAAAATGCAGAAAATTGTAGTACGAATGCGACATGTGGATATGGAGACATACGAGTACGACATGACATAATCAAAATTTAAATCAATTCATTTGGGCAAGAAAATTCTCGAAGATTTTAATGGTTAGGATTATTACCTGATTTGACAGATTTGATTGCTGAATACGGATCTCGTGTCACCTTATGGACCAAGATTGTGGCTCGAACGATTGGGATGAACTCATGGCTTATGTTGATCGGTAAAGAAATTAGTGATGGTAACACCTAGATTTAAACTCCCACCATCTTCAAGACTCTCTTTTGGAAAAAAGGATTCTCTCTCTTTTTATTTTTATTTTTTTTCTTTCTAATTTTTTTCAATCTCTCAAAACTCTCTCAAACATTCAAAATTCTCTCCCAAAAATCTCCCCTCCAAGCTCTCTTCTTCCTCCTTTTATAGCCCACTCATTTATCTCCAATTCTAATTTCTACACTAACTCTTCTTTATCTTCATCTTCCCTTCTCCATCTCTATCTCACATTCTAATTTTTTCACTAACTCTTCTTCATCTCCATCTTTCCTTCTCTATTCTCATATTATTTTCTCCATCTATTCTTCTCCATCTTCTCTTCTCCATCTCCTCTTCTTCATCTCCTTTTCTCCATCTTTCATTCTCTATTCTAATTTCCCCATTAACTCTTCTTTTAATTATTTACAAAAAAAATCCCTTAAGTATTAGGTATTTGCACTCTAGTCTCTAATATTTTAATGAAAATTCAATTAAGGCTTTTTTACAAAATTGAGTCATTCTAGATACATTAAGCCAAGATGAAAATTTAGACTATTAAAGGACAATGTCACAACTCCAAAAATGCAAAAATTGAAAATTACAAAGCTAAAATGAATTTTCTATAAATTTTTTAATTAATCTAAAAACGAGATTAACAAAGTAATTCTCAATTTCAGATTAATTTTTGTAGATTTTCTTTGGCCAAAATGAAGAGAAAATTAAAATAAAAATAATAATTCTTTTTTCATATTTTTGTGGCCTCAAATATTTTCCTAATTTCTAAAATATGAAAAATTATTTTTTGTTCAAAAATGGTTGCTTAGGCTTGGTTAAGGCTTTCAAAGTTGATTTTTTCAATTTTCTCATTTTCTCTTGAGATTTTATGAATTTTTGAAAATAAAAATGCCAGAAAACACCGAAAATACGAAAAAATTATTTTTTGGTTAAAATTGGTTCCCTAGGCTTGACCAAGGTTTCCAAAGTTGATTTTTTAATTTTTTGAATTTTTATGGATTTTCTATTAATTTTCGAAAATAAAAATGCTAAAAAATACCAAAAATATGAAAAATCATTTTTTTTTGTCAAAATTGGTTCCCTAGGCTTGGCCAAGGTCACAAAATTTGATTTTTTTTTTTTAATTTTATGAATTTTTATGGATTTTATTAATTTTAGGAAAAAAAAGATGATTAAAAATCATGTGTTAACAGATGCCCATCTTTGAAAGGAAACTCGATAGAGGTTCATTTCAAAGACGAGATGACACTTGAATCTTAATCGACTCAACCTAAGAAGATACAAAGAGTCGTGACATTTGATCTCCAATACCTTTTTATGTAAGTTCTAATCTTGACTGAGCTCAATGAGGCTTTTATGAAGTGATGGAGAGATAGAGAGGAGAGCATACCTGGCATTTACCTGCCTGTCATGTGGCTGTTGGTTGACATGAATGTTCTTTGAATAGGCATCTAAAGATTTATTCCGAGGATACTTCGGGAAGGTTAAGATTTGATCCGTATGGTAGGTCAACCCATGGCAAAGTTCCTAATGAAAAAACTCTAATGATGATCTATCATATTTAGAGGATTCGCCTGCATTTTGACTTGTATGGTGGGTCGTACCATGATAGAATCCTGATGAAAGGATTCTACTGAGCGGTTTACCTGATTTCAGGTTTACCAAAGAAAATGCTTGTAAGAAGGACTTTGTACCTGTAAGAAGGACTTTGCACCTGTAAGAATGGCTTTGTGTCTATATGAAGGATTTTTGTGCCTGTAAGAAAGACTTTGGGTGCGTGTAGGAAGGACTTTGGTGCCTGTAGGAAAGACTTTTGGTACTTGTAAGAAAGACTTTGGAAGTGGTTCACCCGATGTGGGATTTACTGGAGGAGTGCATGTAAGAAGGACTTCGTGCCTATAGGAATGATTTTTAAAAAAAAAAAATAGACTGTTCCGTATTGGGATTTCCAATGGAAGGGCTCTAGAGACAGCATGTCTTACGAAAAGGGTCTGTCTATGTGATGCCTGCAACTCAGGACTTGAGAATGAATCATTCTATGTTAGAAGTCATGAATGATTACCTAAATGTTACCTTTTTTAGATAGACAGAAAAGGTATTGATCGAGAAAATAATTTTTGAGTGCCAATCTAGGCTGGGGAGACCAGGAATCTTGCAAAAGTTCATACCCAAATTATCTTACTCTTTCGCTTTAGGAATAAGCCAAAGAAGCAGAAATCAAGAACACGAGAGTGAGTCGATCGTGAACTAATGAAGGCCTCATGAGAGCTTGTTATTCATGAGTCGAAAGGGTTCAGAAGACTTACCTTGGTCTTCTGAGTTAATGATAAAGGGATAGACAGGCTGATTGTGTCATGCCTACTTGTTCATTGAATGATCGTATGTGCTGTACTAGATTTGAGCACACTGACAATCGTTAAATTCATTCCTTTGAAAGGTTCAGGTTGAAAATATACTTACCTGAGAATTTGGGAGAAACGCCTAGTGGTTTCTCGACAACTAGGCTTGTTCATTAATTAATCGTCAAGCGAATTTTGAGACCTTGAAAGGTAACGCGACCATCAGAAATATGTTACCTGTCGGACAGTGTTAGAGGTAACATGTGCAAGTATTTTCATCAATGAGTTCATTGTTCACGCAAACCTATTTAGCTAAGTTTGCAATGATTAGAAGCGCTCTGTGTAATAACTCATGATGTAATCAATCAAAATGTAGATCATGCATAACTATTCTGTCAAGTTTGCATTACCGATTCTGTTCAAGGAAGTTATCATAGTATGAACACCTCGAATGTAATCTGAATGGGGGATTTTAGTCTGAAAGGGCTTTCTCTCATTCTTGAGAAAGGCTGTTTATTCTAATTGCAGAATTGAAAATAAATCACTCAATCTTACCATCATCGCATTCAGCAAGAGTCTGAGTAATCTCGCAATTGGTATGATCAAGCCGATCTGGAGGTCTTGATTAGGACCATAATGTATGTTGGGTCAAAAGCTTATCAAAGGAGACTTTTCACTACATGGTCAATGACGCCTGAACTTATAGTCCACAAAGGATGAGGTTCAATTATGAAAATTGAATTGGAGTTACAGGTAACACTCTCAAGTATGCAAAAGGTTTCTAACTTTTTTTACTCACAAAAGTTGCGAGCAAAGTGACCTTTTGCCCATAGTTAAAAACATTTCATTTCACTTATGAAATATCACTCTTGAAAGGACGCTCCATGTCAATTAGAATTTAGTTTTTTTCATGATGAATCTGTTCCTTTGCCATTTTCTCTTCTTGAATCCACTTTGATGCTTACACTTAGAACCCGAAGCCCCATGTGAGCTAGAATCAATATAACAAATGTCGATTTCTAGTTTAGCCACAAGAAGGCGGTCCATCTCTAGTTCAAGATGGCACATAGTATCATCAAAATATTTATTTTTCATTGTGGATCAAGCGGATTTTTATATGCACCCAGTTATGAGGCAAAAAATAGAAAACTGCTTACACTTGCTGTTCATTAGTCCAAATGTGGCTTGCATCTTACAATTCACTTTATGTTTGACATATGCCTCAAAATTTGTTTTATATTTTGCCCACAAGGCATTATATAAACGTCAAATCTTATAGTGATTTGTCTGAGTTTGGTGCCTGATATCCTGCCAAACTTCCACAGCTCAAGTGACTACTGCACATCAGTTGGTTTTGTTAAATCAGTTAGCAAGTGCGATTCATCTTGCTGTTTTCCTGTCAAACACAGAGAGAGAAGGTCACAACGTGCTTCTGGCTCTTGTCCTCCGAGTCCAGAAGTTCATGGGGACGAAAGGAAGCTGAATCTGGGAAGTAACGCATCACGGTTGTTCAGCAGCGCGCTAGATGCTGGTAATGCTGAATCTGTAGCTCAAAGTGTATTCGGCAATTTCGAAGAAGAAGAAATCATCGAGCACCGCAAGCAAGTCAGAACGAAATGCTGTGCTGTGGCTGACGAAATAGAAATTACTCCGGGGAAGATGAGCACTAGCAGGTGCGGCAAGCAATCAGGAAAGAAATGCTCCAGCAGACTCGAGCAATATTATGCAGGCAGTGGAAGCAGCGTATCGAGAATAGTAATAGATTCTTTTTGGACGCTAACATCAGTTTGGTTTGGTTAAGCTAGCTAGCACTCTTTCTTTTGCCTCTCATTTGAAGCTGAACAATCTGCACTATAAGAGTGGACCAAGTCTTGCCGAGACACGCCCGTATGTAAGTTTCATCGGGCTCAGATTCAATTGCTGTCTGTTAAGTGATCTTCGTTAGAGTATGTTGATTAGAGAAGAGCAAGATCGAGCTTCTCTCCCTCCCTCCCCCCCTCTCTCTCTCTTTGATGAATGTTTCTCTCAAGCTTTTGGCATGACGAATGGATCCCTATCTTTTACCGCGCTCACATCACTATAAACAGCAGTTTTGACTGCTTGGAAGCCATTGGGGGTGTTGACGGCTCGGTTTTTCAAGAAACTTGAACCGAACCGAAACTCAGATTCAGTTCAATTTAATTTTTGGTTTTTTCGTCTTCGTTTTTTTCATTTTCCTTTTTGCTTTACTTCACTTTTGGCCTCGTGACTCCCTGTCGCGTCCCACTTTCAAAAGTTACTCTCTCTTCCCTCCCTTTCGAACGAGAAACTTTCCTGCTTCGCATCACCGGCGAAAGGCGGGCTCCAAACCCCCATCACCACTCCAATCTTGATGACGCGTCAGTTCCCCCCGTCCAAGCTCCACCTTCCACTGCGACCACATACTTAGAGCCCTCGCGAATCTCCCCGATTCTACCGGAATGCCACCCGTTCTCTCTGATTTTTCGGTTCAGTTCATACTTCCGTTCAGTTTTTCGATTCGGTTCTGGCACCCTTAGCCACTAACAGGACTGTCTACCCACTCTTTGATGTGTCCGCCTTTTAATCTTTAACAAAAGAAAAAGCAATCAAATACACGTAATACTAGAACAAAGATACAAGGTCTCCTCTTACTACCCTCGTTGTCACGATTCACCACACTTCCTAAGATGGGGGAGGCACTTGAGGATGATTGCTCTGCTTACCAACCTTATTTAGTGTGGGCTCTCCACTTCTATATGCGCCGACGGTGGGTTTGCCATTGTGGAGGCAGTGTGTCCAGGGATATGGAGCATCTGCTGCTCAAATGTAAGGACTAATAGACTTCCAGTTTCTTCTCCAGTTGTCCCTGGAACTGCATTGCTAACTTGCTTTTAAACATTCGTAGATTTCAGACATCCTCTGAATCAGAGAAGCAATAAAATGTTGAGAAATGTCGATGGTCTTTCAGTCCGGGATCGGGTTTTGGTAGTGGTAGCAAAGACTACATAATCCCGTAAAGCGCTCGAACTAAATCTAAGTCCTATAAGTTCGAATACGATGGGGCAATTTTTTTTTTTTTTTATACTGGTGAAGAAAGAGTATCGTTGGCATTTACACAAGGAGAACAGGATAGCTTACTGAAACTAACATTTCCCCCTTTGAACTGATGGCAACAAAGAGATATGTCAGGGTATAAAGCGACATTTAATTTCGGTTCTCTCTTGCCGCCATGTTTCTATTGCCGATCATCAAGACCACTCAGATATATAAGGAAACTTTCAACCACATTCATACAACACAGGAATTTGGAATCCTGGCATAAGCTACATACACACACAGATAAGCACAACACTAGCTACCGCTTACGTTCACTTCCGGCCACCACCCAAAGCTCCCCTTCCCCGGAAAAGCTCATCAATCCGAGCCTTGATTTCCTCGACCGGCTTAAGAGAGTGCTTCCTCATTTCAGCAACGCCCCGCAACCGTCCCACAAAATTTTCGTAAGCAGGCACCAGCAATTTCGTCACTGAGATCCTCAAGTCCTCCCGTAGCTGTTCATCGCGGATGACACAAGATGATTGCATTCTACATGCATCCTCAAAGTAGATATTGAATGACTTGACTCTTTCCTTAAGAGACCTCATGTCTGCATTCGGAGCTAGAGAGGCATCGTCTAGCTTCAACACACCCAAAACCTTATTCCACGAGCTTCTGATGTAATTCATTTGATATTGTCGCACCTTTGCAGTGTGCTTTCTGATCCAATCCTCCCCTAAGAGCAAACCAAGATCATTGCCTTTCACCTTCTCTACAAGGTACCTTCCATTATTCATCATAAAGATAGAACAGAGAGCAGTGTCCTCGTAAATCTTCGATTTGGCCTCTAAATTACTCTCCAGAAGTTCCATGACCCATGCCATCTGGACTGACAAGGAGGACGAAGAGGCTCGACTATCGAGATCTGGATATTCTTTAGGAGACACGATATTCTCCTCGAAAACTTGTTCGAGGGTCTGCCGAGATCGGCAAGCAGCTCGAAGATAGTTCATTACATATCGAGTAATTGGATGCAGCCCCCCACCAGGAACAGCAGCTTTTGCTGGATCTCGGCGGATTAAATTCTCCAATTCCATGAATATCCCTCTAATTGCCTCTCCTAGCCTCTTCCAAATGGCAACAGCTTCATTTCTAAGAAGCAAACAGTACTGATCAGAGAACAAGGTCTCCAATTCAGGCATCAAGTCTCTCATCGTGTCAAACACATCAAGAACTTTAAATAGGCGCTCAGGCGCCCTAGACCCAATCGCGACTGCATCAGCAAAGTTCAGGAGTTGAATGGCACAGCCACGGCATACCTCCATGAAGCAGAGATCAGCAGCCGAAGATAAGCCAAAGAAGACACGATCGCAGAGGCGGCGCTCGCTGGGGAACAGGATGTAAAGAGCCACTTTCATTGCCTTCATCCACCGGTCTATCTCGTCTTCCAAGTCCTGCCATGGCAATTTCTGGGCTTCCTCGATGCTCAATTTCTGTAATCCCAACCTCGACATGCTCTCCTCCAAGAATTCCCTCCTGCAGCTGCTGTAAACGTGTGAGCACTCCTTCGCAAATCCCGCAGCCACCATGCGCTTCGCGATCTCATGTAAATCATTGATCGTTCCCGACGGCAACGCGTCGATCACAATATCAAAGTCGTCCCCAAGCGGCTGCGCCACCGGAACCTGCCGCTCCTCTCCGTCGCCTCCCTGTTCGTCGTTGTCCTCGTCCTCATAGTCGAACGAGAGGTCTCCATTCAACTCTCCGCGTCCGTAGGGCCGGGTCAGCTCAAAGGATTCGCCGCCGACCTCCATCAGAGACCTGAACTCGTCCTCAAGACGGAACATCGCCTGTTGCATCAGATCGTCGGCGCGGCCGAGGCAAGCAAGGACGGCCTTGTCGGTAGCGGACGCGGAGGACCAATCCCTGACGACGGAGATCAATTCGTCAACGGCATCGAGGAAGGCGGAGGCGTCGGCGGCGTCGGCCCAGATGGGGTTGTCGGAGGTGACGAAGTGCGAGATCTGGTGCTCCAGCGCGTTGAGAGCGCGGTCGAGGGCAGCGTAGGCACGGGGGTTGTCGGCGGCGGCGGCCGCCTTGTCGGAAGGGGACAGCTTATCTCGGGAGAGCCGCCCGTCGAAGTTGGAGAAGATCTGGAGGATGTCGTCGGCCATGGACTCGTCCCGGCCGAGCGTCTTGGCGATGTGGCGGGCGACGGCAAACAGCTTCTCTTCGCCGTTCTCGGCCATGGAGGAGGAGACTGGCTTGAAGAGAGAGAGACGGAGAGAAAGAATGGAGTCTTCAAGAGAGAGAGAGCATGGAGGGGAAGATGAAGACTGAAGACCAGTCTCCAGTCAGTTATGGAGGAAAGGGAAAGGGCAAGGGAAAGGGAACGACGAAAAGACGGGAAAGTCGATTCCACGCGGAAAGACGAAAGAGGCATTGAGAGAGGAGGGACAGAGATGCTCTTTTTGGCTTTCACCTCGTGTCCAGCAATTAGTTTTCAGGTGGCCGTTAGTTGGGCAATGAAAATCCCATTTTGCCCTTGCAATGCCTCGATACATGTCCAATTTAATCCATGAACTACGTGAAAATATTCAACATTATCCTTAACTTGAATTAATAAAAGTATAATATTAAATATTTTTCATTCACTCCATGTACTAAAAGTCTATGAAGTATATTAAACAAATTAAAAATTCAAAAATAACATTATATATTAGGTTAAAATTAGTGAATCACATTGTAAATTTAGCTAAAGATCGATGACCATTTATGTTAATTGTCCCTAATTACTACGTGCGTCGCTTGACGTTTGCATAAAAATCCCGATTTCATATTGATTTAGAGATAAGTTAGAGTCATTGCCTCACCCCTTATATGTGATCATATTTATCTCTCTCGTAAGATCGACCATGTGGTCGGGCCTTGGTTCATCCAATTTCTCTCCCGAACCTCTCGTTCCACCTCCCGACAGCTCGGTGCTATTGAAGCAAATCGGAACCCACGAAATCAGCCTCGATTCTTCAGTTTAGAGGCATGGCCAGCTTCGGCCGGCATGAGATTTCTATAGAAGATCATGTCTTGTGGGCGACGGTCGGTGCTCTCAAAATTTTCATCTCGACAGATGCGCTTTTTACCTTGAGCGTGATGAACACGTGAGTGATGGCGATACGGAGTATTTTGGGAGTTTAAGAGTCGACACATGGGTAAAATGGGAATTTCGACTTGCAGGTAAAAGGGAAAATAGTGGATTCAATTTGTGCATTTTTTCCTCCCTCGTTTCGTGTCTTCTGGGGTAGAAATACGGAATGATAATGGTCGACCACAAAGGCTGAGGGGAAGCGAAATTACATAGCTAGAAAGGAGAAAGAAATAAATAAAACACAGGGCAATATTTTAATGTACATTTTGGTTGGAATAAATTCTTTCCAACCATCACTCTAAATATGATTTTATATGTGCATGACATTTGAGAAAATTACCAAAACAAGTTCTAAACCTATTGTGATTGTGCTAATTCAATTATAAATCTTTTTTTTTGTTAATTCAATCCTAAATATTTTTCAAACCATCGCTCTAAATATGCTTTTATATGTGCATGACATTTGAGAAAATTACCAAAACAAGTTTTAAACCTATTGTAATTGTGTTAATTCAATCATAAATCATTTTTTTGTCAATTCAATCCTAAATATTTTTCATATTTTACTAATTGACTCATGGCCAGAAATTGCTAAGGTGGACACAGGCCATCCTATTTGGTATGGCCATGTAAATATTTTTTAAATATTTTTCTAAATATAGTTTAAAAAAATTTTCTTTTCTTTTCTTTATTTTATTTTTATTTTTTTTAGATTTGGGGCTGAGATGACCTCACCCAAGGGCCTACGAGGGCAACCACGCCCTCACTAAGGCTGTGGTCCCCCTCAACTAGCTGGACTTAGCAAGAATGTTGCAGCCATCACAAAAACTGGACGGGCCCGTCTTGGCCTTGGCTGCGCGGTCCTATGTCCAAAAAGAAAAAAGAAAAGAAAAAAAAGGAATAAAAAAATAAAAAAAATAAAAAATTTTATTAAAAAAATAACAACATTAGTGCTGGTAGCGCCATTTAAGATAGCTGATATTCACGTTAACAATTTCAAGCCAAGATTAGCCGGATGGACTCAATTGACACGAATACAAAATATTTAACTTATGATTAAATTGGCAAAAGAAAAATTATTTATAATCGAATTTGCACAATTACAATAGAATTAAAAAAAATTAAATAATTTTGCCCCGTGATATTTAGGAATTGTTATCCATCAATGTTAATTCTTAACGGTGATAAATATGTATGAATATTTTAGTCCCCGATTCATAATTCTTGAAGAGCCCCCTCGACAGGCAGGAATAGGTCAAGCTTTTCGTGAAGGAGAAACAAAAAACAGGGGAGCAACGAGTGGAGGATTGAAAATGATAGGTAAAATGAGATTTTTGATATGGCAACACTACAGTAGACCATCTTAAATGCACATAAAAAATTATTCGTGGGAACTTCATCTAACACTAATCAAAAGTTTCTGCAATTACATTGAAGTTCCAATCAAATCCTTCACAAATCAACTTTTAAAAAATTAAAAATAAAATAAAAAAACCTCAGAGAAAGGTTATGCTCTTTTGACAAATACAAGACTGATTCTATCAAATGAATTTCTGGGAGGTAAAATGATCAGAGCATGCAATCTTTTTACCTTAATGGCAATCTGCAGCAGCAAGCATTTCAAACGTGTGAATCCTGATTTTCTTTGTTTCCGGGTTTCCATCCTGACAGTATAAAAATCTCAATTTTGGCAATCGCCAATAGACATCCAATTTCGCTTCTTTGAGCATATCTAGACCTTCGATAAGTCTGCAGTTCCCCCGTTGTAAAGCGATTTTAATGACCCTAAAGCTAAAAATAAATGGAATAATAAGTGGATTTGCTATTTTAACAAATAGCACAAACCAATGAAACAGTTGGAGTTAACGAATTATCAGGGGTGATTTTGCTCAGAATGAGGTCTTCACAAGGACATACAGTTAACAATCAATGGACTAATAAGTGGATTTGCGGTTGACATATCCAGGACGGTCCAGTTCCCTGCAGATCCATATCGTCGAAGAGTCCGGCTTGCGATTCCTATAGTCGAATTGCTGGTGCTACAGTATACACATTTCAGGAAGCTAGCTAGTTGCTGACTTTATTTGTCATCCCATTAAACATAAATAGAACAATAAATAGTGTCACGAGGAGAAGGTATTTCATGCAATGAGTACACCATATAACAGTAAAACATGATGCAATGAAAAATGAGTGATTCCGAAATTTAAGAGCAAGATAGAATGACATGCCATATCACACCGGCAATGCGATTGGTGGATGTCATCCAACCAACCATATAAACCCACACGCCAAATACTCTCTCTTCTACGAAAGACCACTCCAGATAAACAGTTGGAAAGATATGTTGGAACAGATCCCACTGGATAAAGGGTAACCAAGAAAACTATAATGAGAATGATTAAACCGCACTAACATATAAGTAGTACTACGCATGCGTGAGAATAGGACCTGCGACTTATCTGCTTACTTCAATCTAGTACGCATGGCAACTGAACAACCTCAGATTTGCAAAATCGTCATTTGAGTAGTCAGATTACCCAAAAGTTCCGACTGAAAATTCAGATGCTCAGTCTTCCTTGTCTCCTGGACTGTATTCTTTTCCTTCATTCTCCAACAAAGAGCGGCTTCCATGATCTGCCTCTTCTCGCGTGCCCACCCGCAAAGGCTCTTCTTTGTTGATGCTTTGGATGAGTATAAACATACAAACCAGAAATACGATTATGAGCACAGTTGAGACCCCTATAAGTGAATGGATATAGCCCATAAGCGATGGGCCGTTAATTCTTTTCACTTCTGTTCTTCCTGCCCTGTATCCTTCAATAAGTCGTGTGATTTGAGATGCCTGATCATCCTCAGTGATCACTTCAGAACCAACCACCTTTCAAAACAAAAAGAGTTGCATGGATCAGTACGAGGCAATATTACTGCAACCCAATACACGGGAGGAACAAGCTAATTGAACAGTGAAGCAATAAAGTCAAAATTCAATCATCACTAGATTTGGCCAACTCCCTTCCTTTGTGTTTTGTTGGGTGGAGAGGTTAGCCATGAGTCCAAGAGACCAGTAAGAAGTCATTATTTGCTCAACAATGGAAATCACAAAAACTTACATGTAACACTGACAAAACTAACTTAGGAAAACAGGCTACCCTTATAAACTGCAAGAAGTGCATAAGAAATGCAAGGAATTCTATACATAAAACTGGACAGTGGACATGGGATGACGGCACCTCGCCCTAAAAAGAATTATTTTCTCAGACAAGTCCTCTTGTCATTTTAAGCAAATATTCATGCTTATACAACGTGTCAAACTAAACAAGCCAAGGGTAGAGGCAAACCTACAGAGTTTTAATTTTCAGAGAGAATGACTTAAACAGAAGGATTTCAAAGAAGAAAACATTCAAAACTATTATTCTCTCACAGGAATCTAACGAAAGCAAAGGAAAAGAGTCAACCTTGCTGCTTTTTCTAGCTAGAAGCAATGCCAAACCAAAAAGTCTGGATTGGTCAGCAAATGAGGCAACAATCAGCACCAATCCCATTCTATTTTCCCTCTCCTGGCAACTTAGATTTCACAGGAGAAAGAAATGCAATATTTTCCCAATTACTTATTGTTGTCTCAACTCATCTCATCAAGTTTGAGTGAGTATATATGCAGAGATAAAACACGTAAGAGACTTATGCACCTTTTCCTCAGCCTAAGATATCCATCAAAATCCACCTATCGTCTCTTGACTTTCATGTCATTAACACAATATTCAATTAGAAAACTCCGAACCACTAGACGCTTAAATTGTTTAGTGTAAAACCATGGACAACTAACTATGTAAGCAAGGAAGCAGAGGCCTTCCAAAGTGTCAGTAAGACTACACAAAAACCATGAAAGCGAAGTCCAAAGTGAACTCAAATCCATTCTGCTTCCTTGCTTAACTTAGAAAACTCCGAACCACTAGATGCTTAAATTGTTTAGTGTAAAACCATGGACAACTAACTATGTAAGCAAGGAAGCAGAAGGCCTTCCAAAATGTCAGTAAGACTACACAAAAACCACGAAAGCAAAGTTCAAAGTGAACTCCAATCCATTCCTCACTTCAAAGAACTATCTGTGTCCCAACAAAAGCAGGCCCTGATGAGATCTATACTGTCATCTAACGTTAAACCTCCTATGAATATTCCAACAGTTTCACATGTTTGACATGAACACCATTGAGAAAGCTAAAACCCATTTCAATGTTTGAGGCAGCCAAGAATTTTGAAAGTCTGATGCAGTAAGATACACTTCCTACAGCTGCATCTTCATCAAGATGAAGGAATTAGCCAAAGTTCCAGACTTTGTATCAAATCTGTACTTGCAAAGGCATAATCAACTCTTCCTATTTGATAGTACAGTACTACAGCCAAATCAATAGCTTTGTCAAAAACAAGCGAAGTCCAGTAGCTGACGAACGAGTGGGTGGAGAGAGATCCTTGTGAAATTTAACCATGTAATTGACATTCAAGTTAAAGCTGAAATCACTACCCGTCATGACTCAAAAATTATATGCAGATATTCTCACAGACACCCCTGACAAGTGCATCAAAACTTGTTTACTTTGACGAATTCCAGAAATAAGTGGAAATACTCTGCATAAGTGCTGAAATAATTTGAGCTGAAAAATGCAATGTGCTCAAGTCATCGTCTCCTGGCCACATTTTTTAGCATCTCTCATATGTGGAATTTTGAATTCCACCAGTCCTTAACTTTGAAAAGACAACAGATACACCAGTATATCACTTCAAAAATTAATAATCAAATTGAATCTTCAAATCTGTCACTACTTCAAAACTATATACTTACCGAAAAGTACTCTTCATTTCCATCCCAAACAACCATTTTTGGAAGCTCAGACTTCTTGTTGACCCCAAATGACTCTGTAAAGTCTTTAAACTGTTTGACCCCAATATAAGCAAATACCAAGTCACGATTAGCATATGCAGCAGCCTTCAATAATTGGACCAATTTCTTTGATTTCTCTTCATTCTCATCTTCCATAATTGTCAACACAATTTTTCGGTCATCATCTTTCAGTAACTTCAGTGTATCATGATTTATTGGCAGAGGCGAAGGTATAAAATTCTGCTTGATGAAGTCTTCCAAAAACTTTTCTGTCGATACAGAGCAAAAGAAACTTGATGTTAGTAACGTAGGAAAGACAATTCTGAGCAACTGAAGTTGTAGAGTTCACAGAAACACGCATCAACTTTTCGCGTATTTAGAAACAGAGCACTTTAGGCAATAAGTAGAAAAAACACGCTGTACCGAAAGGAATCTAAACAAAATGAAAGAGCAACACAATATATAGTGGAGGATGTGTAAGAAAAGGTAGCAGAGATGGATAGCAACACTCTTTTGAAGTTAAATTCAAAACAGATGAAAGTAAGGTGTAAAGACTATAGCAAGAATCAGCACAGTCCAAGAGAAGGTAGTTGAGATTATGGACCTACTTTTGCAAAGAATCAGCCTAATGAGGATGGAAGGTCAACACCATATTTACCTTCAAAGGGACCATAAAAAATGTTCTGTTCGTTGTAATTCGGATGAAGGGACACCAAAGCAGGTACCTTGTCAAACTCGTACACCACCATTATTTCCTCGGAAAAATCCTTTGCCACAGAAAACCATGCCTTTTTCTTGTATTTTTTGCCTAAATCTGAAATCAGTGACTCATTCATGCCAAAACCGATGAATATAGGAAAATGGGTGCCAGCAGATTGCACAAATTCACTGACATCAGAGTCTGAATCCAGAATGGAGACATCAGGAGCAACGAACTTCTTCAGAAAACGAACAAGTAAATCTGCTTTTCTGGGCCCATTATATTCCATTGGTACGCCATGCATAAAAAGTTTGAGGGTAGGAAAACCACTGCATGCAAGCAAGTACGTCCATTATGTCAAAAGATGCTGGACATTATGATTAGATCATAAAGTAGATGGAAACATTCTGATTATTGAGATGGAAACATTATCACAGTGTACACATTAACCAACTTCCAGGCATAATCTATAGAATGATATGAGTTGGATGCTGCTTAGTAGATTAGTAAATGTGCTATTTAAGCTTCCATTGTGGCAAGGAGCCCCAAAGATAGTGCCATACTCTATGTCATGTTTGACCGCAAGACGTGAGTACTTGTCAGCATTAACTTTTGCGATCACTACAGGCTCTTTCAATCCAGCAAGAATTGGGGCAGCTGCATCTAACTGCAACAGAATAACTAAAGTCAATTTTCTATCAGCTCAAAGTACCAATGGACCAGCATAATAAGTCCTGCTGTATGACCGCATTTAGGAGCATATAATATTGAAAAGGTAATAGAAGCCATCACAAACTCATGAAGAGTTATCAGCCAAAGGACACATTCACTCACCTATGAGGGCCCAAATAATAAGCATCTATCAAGCAGATCAATCATTTCTTCCTTGCTTAAATCAGTCAAACGGAGGCATATCCAAACAAGTACTATATTCATTAACATTAGATTTGTCAGTGATTCATCTCAAAGATGAAACTGAAGGTGTTGAACCTCAAAGATCAGTACCCTCAATTAGCAAAGATTCATTTTTTTCTTCAAACAAAGTACATCTGCAGCATCCAAGGCTATTCAAAACATGACTTCTCATATTATCTGACTAAATACTCTACAAAAACAGTGAACAAGAATGACTAAGCAAATACAATAACATCAATATCAACAACACCTTTATCCCAAACTAGTTGGGGTCGGCAATCGATGAACCCGAAGTGAAAAGCTTAAAATATACTTAAAAAAGCAAAATTATGGGTACCAAAAAATTAATAATAATAATGAAAAATAGAATAGAAAATAAAAAATAAAATAAGATAAAATAAAATAAAATAATAAAAAATGAAAAAAATATAAGAAATAAACAATAAAAATAAATATAAATAGAAATAGAAATAAATAGAAATGACTAAACAGGCACTCTAAAACATAGGAAATCCCCCCTCTATAATGCGGAATGACTAAGCAAATATCAAGTGAAAAATATCACACTGCCTAGAGCCTCAGACAGCACAGCTCTGCTTAATGTTAGACAAGTAATAGGATTCTACATTACTACACATGATGGCTTTTTCTCCCAAGCTCTCGCATTGAACAACCAGCAAAAGAAAGAACCCTCAAATCAACAAATTAACATGACGAAGAGAAGGACCTCAGGGGCGAGGCGCTTGCAGTGGCCACACCAAGGAGCATAAAAGTCAACTAAAACGTAATCAAACTTTGAGATTGCCGAGTCGAGATTCGAATCATCCAGCTCCAACACTGTCCCGTCTCTGGCCGAGAAGTTCTCCAAAGCCGTGGACGACGACAGTGATTGCCAAGAGATTGCTAACATCAGCATCCCCACGACAAACAACACACTCAACTTCATAATCAGGCGATTTACACGCGAACTCTCCACAATTCCAGACGACCCTTATCGAATCGCAATCTGGCCTTCTATTTTTCTGTACGTTCCGGTCCTGCCGATGCAGCTCCGCTGTAATTTGAACATCAAATGATTGAGTTGCAGCTCAAATTCCAAAAAGAACAAGCAAAAACTCGCACTTGCTGCGAAAAGAATCATTGACGGCACGAGAATCGGATCCGACCAATGCAAATCAGCCAACAACACTAGCAAAATCAATGAACAGATAGAAAACCCCAAATGGGGGCCGAGAAAATTGCAGGAAAAACAAAAGCGGAATTTCCCTAACTGGAAACCCTGATGCAGCTCGCGAATTTCACCAGAACCAGCAACTCAGTTGCTCGGAAGCAGACTTAAACGAGAAATTGCAGCCTTCTACAGTTTCCCCATCGCGGGGCGGACTAGAGCAGGGAGGCATGAACATCGAGATGAATCGAAATGCGAGCGAGCGCCACTGACCTGGGTAGATCCGCAAGTGGAGCGATGTCTTGTTTTTTGGCGATGTCTTGTTTAGCACTTTGTTTGTTGATCGCTCTTTTGAGTTTGAACTCTCCACTTCGTCTGATTTTGAAGTCGGTGCTTACGAAGACCGAGAAACGGAATCGCGGACAAAGATGTCCTTCTCGAAAAGAAGGAAAAATTGCATTTTAGCCCCAGGTTTTTGTGAGTCATCATAATTTCCCCTTATTTTGCTGTCGTGCTTTTCATTTTGTCACAATTTTTCCCGAAACTTTGCAATTTGAGTGCAAATCCGTTGATATGCATTTCTGGTGTTCCCCCGATATTAATAGTAAAATAAATATAACCGAGGAGAAAATATTGGACATATTAAAAAAACATTTTAGATTCACTACAGTTTGTTATAGCAAAATTAGGATTATGATATTAACATGAGGATATATACTGGAAACAAGTCTTTATTCTCCTAGATGGAAAAATGGGGCTCTCTTAATTTGTTAAATGGTAACGATAGTTAGATTTCGAAGATTTGAAGAGTTGCCGGGTTCGCTAAAATGAAAGTTGTCATTTAATGAGTCATTTTACATGCACCAAGAAATTTTACTTAGGGTGCAGTTTGTTTAGGGAAAAACTTCATTTCAAAGAAAAATGCTTTCCAAAAAATCATTTTTCAAAAAAATGATTAGTTTTCCTTTATTTAGATATATTTGATTGAAAATCTTTCATGGTGTTTGAATCTCATTTGAAAAATAATTTCAATATCATGGTTTTATCTCAAGTTAATAAAAAATTCAAAATTTTAAAATTATTTTTATTTTTAAAATTTTTCCTTCTTGCTCTTCGATTGCTAGCCGTTGCCGAGGCTAGCGACTAGCAGAGCAAAAATAAAAAAATATTTAAAAATTCAAGATGAGTAATTTCAAAAAGTTTTTTTTCACTCCTTTAAATTTGAGAGTTCACTTTTTTTTAATTTTATGGATGAATTTTTTGTTAACTGAAAAGTGTTTTCCGTTGATATGAAAATCTAAAAAACTAATTCCTAGAAAACATTTAAACTCAAACAAACACACTCTTTCACAAAGCTATGATGACAAAAGAACTTTAAAAAAGCGTGGGATACCATCATATCCTATCTTCTGTTTGATGAACTACAGATTTAAAGTCGGATATTTTGATGTCCTATAATATCCATTGTTTAGGGAAAACTAGTTATCACTTTAAATGAGAGATATTGTGCCCATGAAATAATATTGATCTTAGTATCATAAAATATCTTTTCGTGATATAACATTATTATAAATAATTCTTAGTGGCAAAAAATGACAAAGCTGCAATTCCCTTTGTTGATAGGTTTACGAAAGCAATAATTTCTTTTCTATTTTCTGTTGAGGCTAACGCTTTCACCTAAAGGGGGTGAATAGATCATTTCAAAGGATTTTGAAAGTTAATGCAAAAATGTGAACAAATAAACACATAGTTTAACCTTCAGATGATGGAGAGAAGCAGAATATGAGATAATATCAAAATAGGCAGCATGCACAGTTCCACCATCACAAAATATAAACAGAGAGAGTAAGGGTAGAGAAACTATACAAAGGGTTTATAGTGATTCAGCTTTGTTCAAGCCTATGTCCACTTCTTTACATTAGTAGCCAATCGGTTGGATTCTATTAATGAATAGCTCGAAGGTTACAATTTAGTTATGACACTTGAGTCGAAAGACTTCCCGCATAGCACTCACATACTCAAATGCTCTCCTCTAAATATGAAGGTGTATGTACAATATGAAGCTCTCATAATCTTGGACTTTAGAATTATGTTCTCTTTCACGCCAACTTTTTCTTCGACTTTCAGATGTCCTTTTATACTCTTCACCTCTAACTACCCATTGTAAGGTGTCCAAGGATCACTCTTCAAACTTCCCGTTTGAACAAGACTATATCTCAAGAAGATCTCGTGGCCATTGAGGTTAACAAAGGGAAAGAATTAGATCAAATCACCCATACAATTATGATATTGGGTTTTCATAGATAGAGTTCTTCATTAGGAAGGTCAAGCTCCCCTCCCTTAATTCGTGTCCTTCATTGATCTTCAAGATTGAGAATCTTTAAGAATGGTCCAACTCAATTTTTTAGCCGTTGTGATAATGTAAACATCAATGAAATCATCTTGAAATATATCTCTTGATATTCTAGTCATTGCACACGAAATACTCTCTTAGAACTTGAACATCATTCTAATGTTTGAGCACCCCGCTCAATGTCTCAGCTCGACACAGTGTTTGAGTTCCTCAGAATATCATCTGAGTCCTTTGTGCCAGATTCAACCCTTTGTATCCCACACATTCGGATAATTTGCAAAAAAAAGTATTTCATTGCATTAACTCAGATATAAGAGACCGTGAATTGTTTTGTCAACTTTAAAACCAATTAGAGTTTTTCTCAATAATCTCTCCCTTTTTTATAATGACAAAAATCATCCATACAAATATATTAATTGTTGTATTAAAGAAATGTGTAACATGATGATTTGCTACTCAAAGATATTTTGATAGACAATGATATATCATATAGTACTCTTAGCAAAAAGTTAAGTTCTGAAGAAGATGAATTCATTGTTTTGAATTCATTCTCAGAGTGTAGCTCGTTTCTCCTTCAAAACTCTCTAAAACTTGTGTCCAGGTTTATGAGGTCTAAAAGATTTCTCAGATTTTAGAACCAAGACAATCAATTCAATTTTGATCTAAGAAACTTAGTAGATCATATCAAAATAATGCTTAACGAAGCAATTTAGGCATTGTATTTGTTCAAATCATGATAATGAGTAGGTTCAGCTCATTGAGTATAAATGTATAGCAATGTATATGTTTGGGTTTCTAGCGGTCCCGGGCGCTCGTTACATACACAAAAACATATCATACACGCAGCGGAAGAAAATAAATTTAAACGACACTCTAGATTGTCTTAGAAATCCTCGTACACTTTAATCGAAAGTTGAACTTTTTAAAGCTAGTTTAGAAATGTACCTGAATAACAGATATTAGATGCAGCTCTGCTTCTTTGTCCTCGAGCTCAAGAGGTGCCGAGCCTCTAGTTCAGACAAGTCCCGACACCTATGCGACCTTGAAAATAGAGATTCAGAGAAATGGCCCTCGGATTATGCTAGTAATCCTTGCAGCGTCTCAATCTGAACCCTTCGTTTTGAACCAATGTATTAACACCTGATTTTTAATCATTTTTTCTCTTTTTAAATTAATAAAGAAAATCCACAAAAATTCATAAAATTGAAAAAATTCAACTTTGGAGACCTTGGTCAAGCCTAGGGAACCAATTTTGACCAAAAATGATTTTTCATATTTTCAGTACTTTTCGATATTTTTATTTTCGAAAATTAATAGAAAATCCATAAAAAGTCATAAAAGTTTTAAAAAAATCAACGTTGGGGACCTTGGCCAAGCTAGAGAACCAATTTTGACCAAAAAATGATTTTTCATATTTTTAGTATTTTTCGATATTTTTATTTTCGAAAATTCATAAAAAATCAAGAAAATTGAGAAAATCGTAAAATCAACTTTGGAAGCCTTGGCCAAGCTTAGGCAACCATTTTTAAACAAAAAATAATTTTTTTATTTTTTTATATTTTTAATATATTTTTTAGAAATTAGGAAAATATTTAATAAATAATAGCATTTGAGGCCACAAAAATACATAAAAATAGTTAATATTTTTCTTTTAAATCCCTTTTCATGTTGGCCATTACAAATTTAAAAAATTCAATTCAAGGTCGTGTATTCCTTCACGAGTATAATCTTGAACCGGGCCTAAAAAAATTCAATTTGAGTCAATTTATTTTCAATTTTCACTTTTAGGAGTTGTGACATTGTTATTTAATATTTCAAATTTTCATCTTGGCCCAATTATACCCAGAATGACTCAATTTTGCAAAAGAGATTTAATTAAATTTTGCATTATTTTCAGGGGCAAGAAATAAGTTTAAATTTGACAAGCGATTGAACTAGACATACAGTGAATTTTGACCAAGCATAAGAGAGGTGTGTCAAAAATTGTGAGGAGATTTAGACTTAAAGAAATATTTTTCCAGGAACTGAATTGCAAATACTTAAAATCTCAGAGACTAGAGTGCAAATATCTAACACTTGAGGGATTATTTTGTAAATAACAAAAAGAAGAGTTAGTGAAGAAATTAAAATAGAAAAGGGAAGATGAAGAAGAGGAGATGGAAAAGGGAAGATGGAGAAGAGAAGATGAAGAAAATAAGATAGGAATAGAGAAGGAAAGATGAGATGAAGAAGAGTTAATGGAAAAATTAGAATGAGAGATATATGAATGGGTTATAAAAGAAGGAAGAAGTGAGCTTAGGAAATAGGATTTTTTTTTTAGAGAAAATTTTAAATGTTGGAGAGGGTTTTGAGAGATTGAAAAAAATTAGAGAGATAAAAAAGAGAGAGAGAATTCTTTTCCAAAAAAGAGTCTTGAAGATGGTGGGAGTTTAAATCTAAGTGTTACTATCACTAATTTCTTTACCGATCAACACAAGTCATGAGTTCATTCCCGTTGTTCGAACCGCAATCTTGATCCAATAAGGTGACATGAGGTCTGAATTCGGCATTCAAATCCGTAAAATCAGGTAATGGTCCTAACCATTAAAATCTTCGAGAATGCCATTATATCAATAGATTGATTTAAATTTCGATTGTGCTGTGTCATATTCACATGTCGTATTCGTATTGCAATTTTCTGCATTTTTCGTTTAAAAGATCCGAATCCTAAATTGCGGTCGATTTTGCCCCAAACTTGGTGGTATAAAGATCTCTTGTACTATACTTTCTGCAACATCAAACTCCAAAATGGGAAGGCCAACCCACCCACTGGAGGTCCTTTATTTACTGCATTTAATTTATGCAATTTAATTTTTGCACCATTAAACCCCAAAATGAATAGGCCGAGCCAAAGTCGAGTCCCTTGTTGGAGATTCTTTATTTACCTCATTTAATTTCCTGCAATTTAATTTCAGTACCATCAAACCCCAGAATAGGAAGGCAACCCACCCACTGGTGATCCTTTATTTTCTGTAATTTAATTTCCTGCAATTTAATTTCTGTACCATCAAACCCCAAAATGGGTAGGTCGAGTCAAGGCCGAACTCCTCGTTAGAGGTTCTTTATTTACTGCAATTTAGTTTACTGCAATTTAATTTCTATACCATCAAACCCTAGAATGGGTAGGCCGAGCTAAGGCTAAACCCCTTGTTAGAGGTTCTTTATTTACTGCAATTTAATTTTTTGTACCATCAAACCCTAGAATGGGTAGGCCGAGCCAAGGTTGAACCCATCGTTGGAGGTTCTTTATTTACAGTAATTTTGCTTTTAGCAATTTAATTTTCTACACCATAAAATCCCAGAATGGGTAGGCCAAGCCAAGGCCGAGCCTCACATTGGAGATCCTTTATTTGCTGTATTTACTTTTTGTAATTTAATTTCTGAATCATCAAACCTCAGAATGAGTAGGCCGAGTCACTGCTAGAGGTCGCAACACTGCATAGAAGTCATTAGCTTACTCCCTCTTTCGGCTTTAGGGAATTTTTAATGCTTTAAAAATACAAAAAAATGCCACTCACATGTATTTCATTTAAATAATGAAAATACAAAAAAGAGAACACCCCGCTAGAGCCTTAAGAGTAAACCAAGCTTGAGTTGCCGAAATTAGGATATCCATAGAATTAAGGTACCGAAAATGTATTAGTTTTAATTAACTGGTGTAACTAAGTCCCCGAACTCATAATCTCTGGTTTGTAGAAGTAATTTAGTTTTCCCGCTAATTTACTTAGGTTTCTAATCAACCTAGCAAAAATGATTAGTGGCGACTCCAAATTCTAAAATCATTCGAACAAAAATCAAAATTGCGATTTGGTAGGGCTTGGGAGGGTTCCTATTAGGTTAGTTAATTTAATTAACCTAATAATCCGTTAACTTGGGAATTTTCCACTAATCGAAAAATTTTTAGGATCACAACACAATGGAAATACAAACTTTGTATATTCTAATTGGTCGATTCTCAAGCTTACTTTCTCATGAAATTTGGCACATATATGTGTGACTCTCACACGTTTCTAACCTTAGAATTTGAGACCCCTCACGTCCATTTATAGAGGGTGAGATTGAGAGAGAAAGAGGGGGAGGGGCTGTTTAAACTACCCCTCTAGAAGCCGCCCCACGTGAAGGCCAATGGGAGGTCGCCATGTGGGTTGCCAGCTGGCCCACGTAGCCAGCTGGCTGCTGGTCAAAGGCGGTCAAACCGCCTTTGACCAGCCACGTGGCACTGCCCTAATGGGCGGGGTGAAAGGCAGTAATTTTACCGCCTTTGACCAACCCATCGGCCGGTCATGGCCGCCTAATTAGGTGACTCAAACGACATCGTTTTTGGAGATGATCTTTGTCCATGGGCTCTAGACATTCTAAGCTCAATGCCCCTCGAGTTTCGCGATTAAATCACGTCGTTTGACGTGCTAAACATCTTTGTCGAACGAATAGAAAATCCTATCCTACTTTTGACATTTTCTATAGGATAACCTTTCTTATCCTCTCGACTTCTACTTTGGCTAAAGGACTTTCTAATGTACCATCACACATAGATCGCATAAGACATCAATCTTATCTAATGAGGAGACAGATTGCATAGTGATATATGTTCAGAGGATAAATGAACATTTAGGGTACACCAATAAAGATTTAGAGCAAAATCATGTAAGTATGTCATTACTCAAAACTTGTATGAGAGTAACTTGAATCATTTTCAAAATCTGTTCTTGTGATATTCTCAAAACTTTTGAGAAGCTATATCATCCTCAAAACTTGTATGCACAAAACAATATGTTCTTGTGTCATTTTCAGACTTGTTCACCTAAAAGTATAATTTAAATTTTGATGCTCATTCCTGCAAATCATACTATTTATTAGGAGTGTCAAAATGGCCTGCGTCGACCCGACCAACCCGGCCCGGCCCGAAAATTTAGTAAATTTTCGGGCCGGGTCTTGGTACTGTTTCAGTACAGTATCGGTACTGCTAAAGGCCCAAAAACAAAAGTTGGCTTAAATCAGTACCAAAACTTATCTCACGCGGCCCGAAAATTTGTACTTAGGTTTCTACTTTCTAGTTGGTCTGCTTCCTCCCTGGCCAAAGCAAGGTAATCTTTCACAGCATTGGCCGACCATATATCGAAAATCGTCAAATCCCGACCGACCGATTGAGTTCCTCCCCGGCCAGTCTCTCTCATCGTCAAATCCCGACCAACCGAGCTTCCTCCTCGGCTAGAGCAAGGTAATTTTTGGCAAGCTGTTGATTCCCATTTTCCTGTTTTGCTTTTGCAGATGTTCTCTTGCTTCTCGCGTTCGATTTGATCTCATTGTGTCGTAATTATGCTAGATCAAAATCTTTATCGAGTGATGTGAGGTCAAAGTTGTTCGTCCATCTGTATAGTTCAAGGGTTTTGGCGGGTTTATGACTGATTTGTGGTTTAGGGTTCATTCATTGGCTAAAGTTAGGATCTGTGTCCCAATCCCTAGAGTTGTGCAGCAATATCTAAAGTTCAATTAAGAGTTGGTAAAAAAGGGATTACAGTTTCGACTAGTCTGTCAGTATTTTCATGGAATGGAATGTTCATATGACAAATTTGTGAACCATGTAATGTTATCATCTGGATAAACCGTAAGTGCATCTCCTTAATAGACTCTTTCATGGACTGTAATTGGGTTGCCTAGAGTCAAAACTATTGACGTGATATGAGTCGAAGGTGAGTGATCACATGGATGTTTCATTTCTTATTTGGAGAGATTTCCTGTAGTTTGCAGGGTTTAAATTGCTTCATAAGTGTAATGTCTGATCAGTGTTTCTCTTGTTTCTTCTGCATGCAAGGTGGTGGTGAAAGTATTGATCAAGTTTATCAGCACTGCAGCTTAAAGGAGCAGGTTAAGGTGGTTTTTTCTGGGATAACTTCCTTGTCATTTTTAATCTTGCCACTGATTTCCAATATGGAAAACTATGCATAACGTGGATATTGCAAAATTCGAAGATTTTGTAAAAATTGCACTAGCCATTTCAACTTGGTTGTCCTTAGTCGAATTGAGTTGCAAATTTGTGACTAGACTTTCTATTTAGGTAAGGTACTTATAGGCTGAATTATGTGCAGTTTGCTAAGGTTGAGGTCTTTTTTTTTTATGCAATGGCTGCTTGATGGGGTCTTGTTAGCTATTCTCTTTTCAAGAACTACTCTTCCTGGGTTCCCATCCTTAATGATTTGTTATATTTGAAGAACTGCTTAGGCGAGATCCTGTATTCGGGATTTATATGAAGTCTCTGAGGCTCTCTTTCTAGCTGGTTATGTAGATGGTCAAGAATGGCAATTGTTTATCATTACCATCTGCTCTGCCAATTGTGAGATTTTTTGCGACCCAACTTGTGTTTTGATAAGGAATCAAATGGGAACAAGTTCCATTTCTATTAATCCCTTCATGTTAGAAGTGTCACAACACGAGTTCCGTCTATGATTTACTTAAGTATGGGTAAACTCAAATTCTCTTCAGAGTCTTAGATTCTTAGTCCAGATTCTTTTGTGATACATTCCACCTGCTCCTGGAGATGACTATGTCATTTTTTTTCACATCTTTTCTTATTAACACAAGATAAATTTGGTCCTACATCTATCTTTCGATGTTGATTCTTCATTTATCCTTTCATGCCCTACAAACAGGCTCTACTTAGGTAGGAGATATTCTTCTTAGTAGAATTCATATGCCGTTAGACATGGATTTTGATGGTAATTCAATGATGAAGCCACAGGATTTTCTTTTAATCTTGATTACTCTTTACACTAGTAAATTCACTCTCCTTTCGATTTTGCATTATCTCATCATTACTTTAAGAATATGGCGATGGTGTATTTTAGTTGTGAAAAATCTTATTATACCATCAAGTTCCAAACTACTACCAGATTGTTTCTGTCATCTTGTTCTCTTCTAGCTCTTCGTCCTTCAATTTCTACCATCTAATATGCTTTTCTTTCCCTAGTATGGCATGCACAATACTTCCCTTCACCTCTGATTGAATGAATCATATGCTTAGAAATCCTCTCCGGAAGGAAATTGTAGCCATGCAAAACTTGGGTGGTCTTGTCTCTTATGCTCTAGTTCTCCTTGTCTTACTTTATAGAACTCAGACTAGATTGGCCCAAAGCTTGCTATAGGGAAGGTACAACTTTGAGTCTTTTATAGGCATGTGTTCTCTTATTCTCTAGTCCATTAGTCCATTATTGGCTTTCATGTTTGTGCATGTATTTACCTATATATGACTAGGAAATCTATTGGAGAGATTAGACAAAGCAGCCATTCTTTCCACGAGGGTGTCAAGCTTGACCTTGAAAGTAAGGAGCTTGCAAACACTTTCAAGTTAGGCTAAGCAAACTCCTCCAATCTGAGCTCTAAAATGCAAAAGTATCTATTCTTGGCTGTTGACACCTGGTTTTTTAATCATTCTTTCTCTTTTTAAATTAATAGAAAATCCATAAGCAAAATTCATAAAATTGAAAAATTAACTTTGGGGACATTGGCCAAGCCTAGGAAACCAATTTTGACCAAAAAATGATTTTCCATATTTTTCGTATTTTTCAGTATTTTTTATTTATTTAATTTCGAAAATTAATAGAAAATCCATAAAAATTCATAAAATCGAAAAAATCAACTTTGGAGATCTTGGCCAAGCCTAGAGAACCAATTTTGACCAAAAAAATAATTTTTCGTATTTGTTTTGCATTTTTTTTAATATTTTTTTAGAAATTAGGAAATATTTAATAAATAATAGCATTTGAGGCCACAAAAATATATATAAAAAAAAGAGAGAATCAATATTTTTCTTTTCCTTTTCTCTTCATTTTCAGGTTAATTGATAAAAAAAATAAAAAATAAAAACAAATTCATTTTAAATCTGTATTTTTGATTTTTGCATCTTTCGAGTCATGACATTGTTCTCTAATAGTCCAAATTTTTCAATGGCCGGATGATGCATTTTCCGTTTTTTGTGTTCGTTCAATTTATCATTTGTGCTTTCTCAAAAAGCTAGCCAGGAAGAGACTCAGGATCGAGATGGGACGATGGTTTTGCAGTCACGGCTTACTTTCTCGAATATTGCAATGACCTTAAGAATGGTTTCGTCAGGGAGCTTAATACTTTGATGAAAGATTCCTAATTTGAGACGTTCTTTGTCCAATCGCTTGGAAAATTTGTGCACGAGCTGTGGCATGGTTATAAACTCGCTTATGGTACCAAAAGAATCCTCGGTTACGAGGAGGGCTATTGAAGGCCCCCTCACGTGCACTAGCCTCATAGACAATTATTTCCTGTTGAAGCGGGATATGTGTCGAAGAATAATGCCAACTTGAATTCTCCGGGGAAGAAACAAGGTTTCTTGAGCACGCAGTTCACTGGAGTCGCACTTGAAGTTGACAACTTTCGACAAAATGACATTGCAGGGAGTTTAAAAGACTTGGGCAAGAATGTGGGAAACTATAATGGATTTCGGAGCTGTTTGCTTGCTAGGGTCTTCGCTAGGATTGAAAAGATCGCTGCAACAATCCACTGGTAGGCTCACCAGCGGCTTTGATCCACTAGCAGGGACGACTTGTTCGTAATTATGAGCAGCCAGCGAAAAATATATCATTGATCAAGTTTTCGGTGCGCTTTTGAAAGCATGTGCACGTGGGACCAATTTTAAGGGTATATGGGAAGGCTTTCGGTGGAAAGAGGAATCATTTTTTTTAAGGACAAATCATTACCGATGGCAAAAGAGAAGCCACTTCATGGAGAGCGCACGGCATGTTGAGAGAGGCCATAGAAAACATAAAAGGGACCCATCATGAGGACACCGGGGGACAAAAACTTTCGGTGGAAGACAAAATAGGTGGTGGACGGCAAAAAGAAGTAGAGTGGAGGGGGAATCTTGGACTGAGATCAAATGGAATGGAGAGGAGGAAGAGATGGAGGTGGTGACTTCGGTTGCAGAGGGGGGATTCCTCCAAGACTTTTCGATGGATCGATGACGATGGTGGACTTCAAGCATAATGATCTCTCTGGGAGTCTTCCCTCTGATCTTTGCTACCGTTGGCCCAAAGTTCAGATTCTTTTGCTGCATGATAACCAATCCAATGGCCTGCTATCAGAGACGCTAACCCAATGCAAAGAACCCCTCCGCATGTCGAACCTTCGCCAGATACAACGGCTTGCTTGAGCTTGTCTCCGACGGAGATGACCTATTCAGACTCGGACGGCCCCGACTCATCTTTGGAGACGTTTTCGGTCCCGTTATTGTCAACCAGGATCCGAAGACCCTCGGATGGTTCTCGTCGCTGCTCGCGAACACGCGAGTTCTGAGGCTGTTGCACCAAAGGGATTCTGATTCTAATCGAAGCTAAGTCCAGCATTTCTTTTCCTCTTGATGTTATAGAGCTGTGTGTATGTCCCTGTCTCTTTTAAACTTGTCATCTCTCTCTTTCTCTCAGGAGGAATCTTACATAGAGACGAAGGAAAAGCACACGGCAAAGGGCTGGCTAGAGAAAGCTCACTCTTCTCTTCGTCCTTCTCGATCTCGCTCACGCCTTCGAATCTCCGACTGCCTGACCAGCCTCGGATCGTCCACGCACGGTCAAATCGAGGTACTTGCGCTTCCCACAGCGGAAACCACCATCCTTGCAGCAACTCTGATGGCTCCTCCAAGCTCTACTCATCCCTAGATTGCGGAGACAGCAATATGGGAGTATGTACATGTTCTCGATGGGGAACATGCAGATACTGTATATGTACAATGGAAATGCAGTGAGGGAGATAAGCACGTCCACTTCAATGGACTTTGAAACGTCCCCCTGCCAGCTGAAGTCGACGAGTCCTTCATTTGGACAAAGGGTTGTGAACTCAAACGGTGCAAAATACGCTGGCAACAAGAAGAAGATAGGGACGAAGGCGTAGACTTTTTGAGGAGCTCCACAAGAGACTGGCGATGGGATTCTGAATGCAATTTCTCCATTCGGGGGAAGAAGACAAAAAGCTCACCCTCATCCAGTAGTTCTACGAGCTCAGAGTAACTGTCCTACCATCAGTGCTTTTCACCCAACTCCAGAACCCACGGGGCAGAAGTAACTTCCCAAGTAGCGAAGCTCATCGGGATGGCCGGCACGAACCATGAGTTCTTCTAAGTCATTAACCGCGGCGTCGGCGGTGGCGTCATTACTGGCCCCCCATCGCGAGATCGACGCAATCTTCAGGTTCTCCATGATGAGGAGGCCCGGAGTCGTGAACGGTTACTCCGATGCTCATGTAGATAGGGTGAGGGTTCCTGGAGTAGAGGAGCCAAGGTCTCTGGCTTTCGTTTTCCTCGGCGAATCCTCAAAGCATTGGAGGAGAATCCTTCGAACTGGGAGACACCAATATAAATGGTGGTGACTATCACAGTGATCATCACTAGCATCAAGGCGACATGAGATCGTTTTGTTGCTGGGATTTAGAGAGAAAGCTTCCTCGGAAAGTCCAACTTGAGGGAGTCATGTTCAGCAACAGCAAGTGATGACGATGATGCATCAACAAGCCGTACAGTTTCAGCTGAGGAATTCGAAATACTGGGGGCTCGCTCAGGAGCTTCTGAATGAGTTTTGCAGCATCAGGGCTAAGCGAAGCGGCTTGACAAAGCTTGGGATGATCAAGATGGCGGTAATAGCAGACAAATGGGTCTTCAAAGCAATAGTCTCTCGGGTCCTGCGGGCTCTCTCCTTCTCTTTGCCTGTCTCTCCATCGACATCTCAATCGTCTGTGTAGAAGTAGAGCGACTGCAGCGAGCGTGGGCGTTATGAAGGAGGTAAAGTTGAAACCCATCGAAGTGACCCCCGAGACCTTTACGGAGTTCGGCCAAGTCATCGAGGCGTCCCCCGACGTCGACGAGTTTGGTTCAGAGGACGCTCAGCTCGACCTCAGACGTGGAGTTCCCATGTTTTACTTAATGCATATTGAAGATCGACTACTCAAGTTTTCTAATATAACACATCATGCCAGTGTGACCCAGTGTCTTGGTTCAGTTGGTGGGCATACTTGGTATCTTGGTGTTACTATACCCTCTATCGCAGTTCCTGGGGGAGTGAAAGATGAAACTACCGAGAATTTAAAGCAATCTCGGTGTAGTCACTTCTATGTGTCTTTCGCTGTGGATGACGTGTCTATGTTCAGAATCTCTGGTCCCAAATTTATGAAGCTTCATCACGGTAAATGGCATGCTGGGCCCCTATTTTGGGTAGATAAAATGGATTTCCATGACTTAGAACTGAGTAATACCAAAGTAGTGGATCGCACTGTTCACGACTTCATGAAGAAGAATGGAGTTGTCTTCTTAATCGATGAGTAGCCGTGCTTGCCTTTATGCTCTGGATGCCGTGCAAATATTCAAGGTTCATGAAGGTGTTGTCGAAGATATAGTGTAGCGCCTCAGACATGAATATTTATTTGGTTCGGTTGGTGATGAGCAATATTTGCTGATATGGGATCTACGGACTCAACCAGTTAGCAAGCCTGTCCAATTTGTAACTACTCATCAGAGATCAGTACCGCACTCCACATCTTCGATGCTCACAAGGAAGAAGTTTTCCTGAGTTGGGTGGAATTCGAAGGATAAGAAAAAATTAGTTTGATGCTGCCTCGGTGGAAGACTTATGGTGTGGGATCCTAGCAGAAGTGATGAAGAGCAGACGCCGGAGGATGCTGAAGATGGGTCGTCCGAGTTGCTCTTGATTCATGGTGGCCATGCAAGCAAGATCTCAGACTTTTCAAGGAACCCATGTGAGGACTGGGTTGTAGCCAGCGTGCCTGAGGACAATATCCTTCAAATATGGTAGATGGGTGAGAATATCTATCATGATAAGGATGATATCCCAGGAGAAGAGGCCTAGCCGAGCCGGTCCAGAGGTCATGAAGCTGGCGCGCAAGTTCATTCGCAAATCAGTCGAGGAGGTCGAGGAGAATATTTGCAAGTTCGCCAAGAAGGGAGGGACAAAACGCTGCGTATGTTGAAGATAAGATCGAGCAACACATATCAAAGCAGGTACGTAGGTTTCTTCTTCTTGGATGGAAGCATAGATATATATTATTTATTATTATCAGGATTATTATTTTAATAAAGACATTTGCTTGGGACTGAGTCAATAATTGGCAATATTGATCATGTGCATAGATGTTGGAGAGTGAGAAACGTGCCATTTCATTTCAATGGGTGAAATGACTTCAGTTTAAATATTATAACTATGCTGTCCAATGGGTGGAATGCTTGAAGCGGCTGAAGTGGACCAATAGTTAAGGCAAATAATTGTCGATTCAATGTTTTGATGGACTGAATTTGCATATCTGAAAAAAAAAATCGCGTTGCAAGATTGAGACTGCTATTTATCTTAATCCAAAGATCGCATTTTCATTTAGAGAAGATATCATATTTTAAAACATTTAGACTTAGAACCCAAGATTTTCTGGAGAATTTTAGGACTTAATTCAAATTATTTCCTAGACATTTAGGATGATCTTTGTTTAGGATAGTTGTAATTTCATTATCAATTAATTCCGAAAATTCGAAAAAAAATATATAAATAAAAATAATAAAAATAAAAAAAATAATTTAAAAAAATTCAGAAAAATTCAGAAAAATATCAGAAATTAGGAAACGGGTCATTTCGATTGACCAATCCTGTATTTTTGGTGAATTTCCACCCCGATCTTTTTAAAATGACGATTTTGCCCCTTATCGGCAAATTGTTTCAAAAAATTTCGAAAAATTCTCAAAAATTGTGAAAAATAAGGAATAACCACATTCAACTGGTTTAACCTGTTTTCACTTTCAGATCCTTGAAAAATGACCATTTTACCCTTCCGATCAGTTTGATCCAAACCTTGCCTTCTCAAATGAGTTTTCATGAAATTGGTACCGAAAGGGCGTTAGAGTAATCTAACGTAACCAAGTCCCCGAACTCATAATCTCTGGTTCGTAGAAATAAATTAGTTCTCCTGCTAATTTATTTAGGTTTCTAATCGACCTATCAAGAACGATTAGTGGCGACTCCAAATTCAAATTTCAAAATCACTTAAACAAAAAACCAAAGTCGCGATTTGGTAGAGCTTGGGAGAGCTCGAACTAGGTTAGTTAATTTAATCAACTAATCTGGTAATCCATTAACCTAAAAAATGAATTTTTAGGTCGCGACAGCTTGGCGACTCCGCTGGGGAACTTGTTCTTAATTTTTAAAAAAATTTAAGAACATAGAGGACTTAGGCCAGGAAATTTCATGAAAATTCATTTGGTTTGACTTGGTTGGATTCTGATCTTTTAGGTGTTAAATGGTTTTGCAGAATGGGAATTATAAGGGGTAGAGTGTTTGGCTAACCCTTTGTTTTGCAGGTTTGGTGTTGGAATTGTTTGTTTAGTTTCGCACATTTTTGAAGCGGTGTTTGTATTTAACTATTATGCATGTTTAATCGCTTTAGCACTACATCACACACGTCCCGTGGTCGGACCTGGGCCACTAGTTTTAGGATGGTATTGTGATTTGGTTTTAGCGTTCGGCGTGAGATCACGTCGAAAGTTAGCCCAGATTCAATCCCGAACCTCTTTTCAAAAATGAGTTTAAAAGTTAGGCCTCAAGCTTGGTAAGATTACCAAAGCAGTGGTTTAAATTTTTAACTCGAGCAGCCGAAGTGGGGAGACCCGGCTAATCCTGATTACGTCGTAGGGGTCACGGCTAATCTTGATTATGTGCGCGAGATTGTCGCTTTGCCGTAAGTCTTTCGCTTCAATTTGTCAGCTTTTAGAGTAGATAGGCTAAGATTTAAACTCACGATTTATGTGCATGTCTATGCGACTTACATGGTATTTTTGACGGTGAAAGTAAGTTTTCTAACTTCATCTTGTATTTATTTTTTTGGTCGGTCCATGTTAGGTGTCGGTCAAATTTTGAATTTAACATCAAGGTCATTTTTCAAAAGAAAATAAAAAACAAATTAGTATCCCATTTTAAAAAAAAATAATAAGTGTGAAAAATCCCTTAGGAAAATTTTGTCGACGAGTAAAAGATTTTGTTACATTTTTCTACTTCAATAGAAATGAGATTTTCTTGACAAATTTATCCCTAAAAATTTATTCTGATAAAAGGAAAATCCCTTCGGGAAATTTGCTAAATTTTAAGAGATTTTATCACATTTTTCAAGTTGTAAAAATTTGCAAGAAAATTCTTTTTGAGAAATTCACCCATGTTTTTCTAAGAAAATTTTCTCTAAAATTGAAAAATAAAATTGGACTAATGTAGGAATCATGGACCGACCCCTCTTGGATCACATACTGATTATTTCCTTTACTTTTGCAGGCAACTACAGGTACCCCAGGCGAAAGTAAAATTGGGTTCAACAATACATCAGGAATAACCTTCAGGAATACGAAAGGACGGAAATTATCGATACCTTAGTTGATGACCCTGGGGGCAAGCGAAGAAATCCATTCTCCCGGAGACAGAATTATGTCAACCAATGGGCACGTATGGGCTCTGTATGTAGATGGGGCGGAAAATGTATTCGGGTCAAACATGGGGGCATTTTTATTGTATTGGAGGGATTCCTGTGTTCGTGTTGAAAAGACGCAGATTATCAGAATCCATGAAGCGTTCTTTCCAATATTACAGTCGACTGACACCAATAAGTGGACGCCGAAAGAGGCTAAGCACGATTGAAGTGGGGCACGCAACAGGTGGCGGGTTCATTATTAGCACATTGATCGAGTGATTACGGCTGTATTGATTTACCTGACCAGTCACGGGCCTCACTATGATCGGTGGGGGCCGCCACCGAATTCTTTTTCTGTGTCCTTAATATCATCATTAGGGAGAAGTGATGGGGGTCTCGCTTTTGTTTCTTTGGCTGGTTGTAATCATCACAGTCACCATCTGTCAAGATAAGACGCGATTGAGACAATCCTACCAGTCGAAATAGAAATACGTTCCCTACATATTCTGTCGGAAGTACAGTTAACAGTAGCGGACTGGATCCAGCAAAGGTAGATGACCTCGTCTTGTGAAGATTGTTGCCGACAGTCTCTCTTCCAGAAGAGAAGATTGCATCGAACTATGATGGTTCATATGACGTAAAGAAAGTCCTCCCAGAAGGTGCTCTGATCCTAACCAAGTTGGATATTTGTATTGACTCTGATTTCGTGAGGAAACGAAGAGATGGCGCGAAGATAAAAATATAGACATGCGAAACATTCCTTTTATTCCATACATCAACATGTTTTACAATAGCTCACTGGGGAGGAAAGGTAAAGCCAAACTGGGCCCTGATAACCATTACGAAAGAGCTCAACTGACTCTCCAAACAGTTGATGCTCTGGGTGCACCGGGCGCTCTCGGGATTAAGCTCCGCGAGCCTAAAGAAGAGGCGATCGCACTTCTCCTTAACTTGGGCCGTACTGGCCTCATAATGCTCGACGGCAAACTCCAGGTCCGGAATCGCCGCCCTCTCGAAAGCAATGTCTGCCGTAATGTCATCAAGTCTCTCCTGCAGCCAACCGCATTTGCACCTCATCACAATATTGCCCGGCTCCTGTTCAGCGTAAGTTCGGACCAAGGCTAGACGGTCCACCAACTTTCCCCTCTCACGAACCAGCCACGAAAGCTGATCGTTGGCAAACTTGAGGGCCTTCTTGTGATTATCAGCTACAAATGTGACTGTTTCCAGACGCTCGTGCCGGTCTCGGTAACGAGCTTTCACGACGGCAGTCACAAGAACCGTCTCATAAGCGCGGTTATAGGCAGCCAGGAAATTGATGAAGAGGGTCGAGAAATTCCGATACTCCTTCCCCAGTTGGGTACCCTCAACAGAAGCAGCGTCCACGGTCCTGAATAAACCGAGGATTTCAGCCTCAACGGTAGAGTTTCGGGCTATATGAGCGTAACCTCTACCAAGAAGATTGTAGAGTCTCTCCCACCCAGCCAGGACTTCGGAGGAGAAGGTATGGTCAGGAGAATTGGCCATTTTTGAAAGCAGAATACCAGGGGGAGAGAGGTGAGGTAGATGAGCGGAATGCGAAGATGGTGATCTGCTTTGAAGTAAATATTGATTTCATAGTGACGGTATCAACCAGTCAAGATTTCTCTTATCTACCATTCTCTATTGGCACCACCCTCGTTAGCTCGAATTTCAGTTAGGCAGCGACCTCAAGCCAAGTAAAATCCGACGTCTTTGCGAAAAAGCTGGATGAGACGCCACCACTTTGGAAAAGAAAGAATAAAAAAACGAGCTGAGTGGGAGACCAGAAAATTTTCGGCAGAAAGGGAGATACGACCCGTCTTTATCGGAGAACTCGCTCGCAAATCGACGGTGGAGACGACGACGGGAGCCCTACCACTATGAAAAGATGAGAAAAGACGAGCCAAGCAAGAGACACGCAGGAAAGATTGAGAAAGACAACTCTCGAGAGAGGTAATACAAATGCTAAGCCCACGCCAAATTTTAAAAGAGACATCCTCCTGATAATCTTCATCCATACTTTAAAGAGAGTTTTAAAGCATACACGGTTTAGAAAGAGTGAAAATACAGAAAGATATAGCAAATCTTGAGAAACCATTCGCCAAATCGAAGATGTCTCAACCTAATACTCTCGAGAGCTATCATTACTTGCTGAATATAGGAAATGAAGAGTTCGAAGCCATGTTTGGGATCGAACCTATGGAGCCTGGCCCTTCCGCCGACGACGTCCAAGATCTCAGTAAAGATAAAGACAATAACGGTAAGGGTCAAAAGAAGCGTTACCGTCGCCATACTAAGGAGCAAGTACAAAGGCTTGAGGATTTCTTTAGAACATGCCCTATGCCAGACGGCAAACAGAAAATGGAACTGAGTCAAGAGCTAGGACTTGAACCTTTGCAAATCAAGTTCTGGTTTCAAAATAGGCGAACCCGAATGAAGACTCGTCATGAGCACAACGAAGCCGAGTTTCTAAGAGTTGAAAATGAAAACCTCCGAGCGGAAAACAAGATGTATAAAGAGGCTTTTAACTCCACCACTTGCCCCAACTGCAATAGCTTCCTCACCCTCGATGAAATGCATTATCTAAAGATCGAAAATGCACGTTTAAGAGGTGAGTTAGACCGATTTATGACAGGATCAAGTTCTGTTGGGGGAAAGCATGAAAAGACCAAACCCATGGGATCATCATCAATACCTCCCGAGGAAGAAGGGACAGATCACCACCAAGCGGACATTGACGATGATCTTTTCTCCATAATCAACCAGTTTGATATCGGTAAAGCATTGAAGCTATGATGCACATGCTCAGCCAGTGACCACCAGACCTTCAACATGGCCGCCGCGTACCTAGTCCGGAATGAAGCCAGCTGATTATGGAAAAGCCTGCAGATGGGGAAGAAAAATCAATTCTGAATGGATGAATATGCTTTATCTTGCATGGGATGTTGTCTTCTTTTATGAATGTCTAGAATTGGCGTGAAAGCAAGAAGTAATCATTTCCCTTTCCCCAATTAAATGCTCGAGTCTGCCACCACACCAAACTCATAGCGAATTTATTGCGAGTAAAAAGCCGCGCGAACTAGAAGGGAATTTGCAAATTGATCCGAGAATACAGTCGTACTCAAAAACGAAATTCCCTAGTTGGACAAAATTGTGGGCAAATCAATTCGCGGATATTATCACTGAATGACAGACTTCAAATAAGAAAAATGCGAAGGACGCGAGCAATCTCAAAGAAGGGTAATTTTGTATCGTTCCAATTTACCCAAGATCGTTTCGAATTCTGAATTACTTTCCTCCGTTTTAACAGGGATTGAAAATTGTCTTGAAAAGAACTGCGGCGTGAAACTGCCTAGTGCAAGACCGTGTCTCTTCAAGGAATAACACCTAAAGGCGAACCTCCACGAACGCCTACGGTCTTGTGGACCAGATGGCATGGGGAATGACAGTGGTCCGAGACGTCCCGAGTTCGATCCTCGAGGATGGAAATGTTGTAAGTATTGTAAATAAATAAAACAACTTTTGCTCGCATTTCTTTTTGCAGAAAGAAATAGGAATACTTGACGAGCAATACCAAAGTCAATGCTCTGCCACAATCTTGGCTCTAATGATGAAATGCCCACTGAAAGTGGAGACAAACTCGATCCGGTGAAGCTGATAAATGGAGTCACGCAAAACATTCAAGATGAAGGGTAAACCAGTATCGTTCCAGTTTATCCCTTCTAATAATGGTTAACACATCTCCTTTTCCTTTGACAGGAAATGTTAACACTAACATTTGACATGTCGAAGAAGATAACCTTAAGCGGCAAATCATGATCATTTGATAAAATCCAGTCTGATGAAATTGGAGGCAAATGATGGCAAACCCTGAATTGAAAGGGGCAAAGTCTGAGATAAGCCACTCCTCAATTTAAGTTGTAGACTTCTCGATTTGTTCGATCCGGTCACATGACCAGGGGCAATTCAAATCCTCTCATGGTTGAAAATTTTCTTCCATACCTACTCATTTCACAAACATGCATGATGCCAAAATTGCCATATTCATATTGCGTTTACATATTCCGTGATTTATGCATGACTCTTCTGCATGTTTAATTTGTCAATTCTAACTTGGGGCATAAACTGCATATGATGCATCGAATGTGTAGAATGGGGCATGACAGGATGATGAAAGGCAAAATAGTGAGTCGTGCGCAAAATAGGTCCCGCATTTCCCAAGGCAATGAGTTTTCTCGCAAAAGGTACGATAGCTGAAGGGAAAGAGGTGTTCATTTCTATATCCTAAACACTACAGGTGACCTTTGACAACCCATAGTGAGTCGTGCGCAAAAGGTACGATAGCTGAAGGGAAACAGGTGTTCATTCACATACACGTCCTACATCCATAGTGAGTCGTGCGCAAAATAGGTCCCGCATTTCCCAAGGCAATGAGTTTTCTCGCAAAAGGTACGATAGCTGAAGGGAAAGAGGTGTTCATTTCTATATCCTAAACACTACAGGTGCCCTTTGACAACCCATTGGAGCGGCGGTTTCATTTTCATAACCCCTGTCGAGAACCACCCCCACATCGGGGCCAAATGAAAGTAGTCCCAGCAATAGCACAAGGTAAATGGTTAGAAATTTTCTTGCTCGGACTAACATCAATTTTCAAGTGTTCTTTTACTTTCAGCCTCGTACGATAACTCAAGTGCCTTAGGATGATGAAAAGCATTCATTTCCCTATCCGATACACTCATATCCTTTGTATCACCCAATTGAGCTTGCGTATTTATTTCTTAAAACCCTGTTGGTGATCACCGCTAATTTCAAAATGAAGATGGCACCACCTGAAAACAGAAGAACTCAGAAGAAGTAGATGTACATAAAGTTCCCGAGTCAGCTCTTTAAGTGCGCTACATCTTTGATATGTACGTGTATATGGCACAATTCTTGGAAATTCTCTTTTCTAAACAGAACAGAAAAGACAAAAAGGAAAAAAAATGGGACCAAAAGAAGAAAAGCCAGTCCCTGGGCATGAAAAAGCGAAGCGCCAGTCAAAAGCAAGTCCAATGCCCATTCAAACCAATGTGAATCCCCAATGGGATCAGGTTGTAAAAGGAAACTCTTTGAATGAGTCAAATACCATCATCAGACAATAGTGGTATTCTCTAAGGACTGTTCTAGATGGGCCGAAATTGCGACAAAGATGTGATGATCACCAATGTCAAACCCATCTCATGTATCTTCTAGGCCAAAATAAGCCTTCTTTAGTCTCCAATCCCAACCTACTCTACAACCTTTCAAAGTCTTCTCTGATTAAGGCACTTGAATTAACGTAGAGTTGAATGATTCAAGGTATCGCTCGAAAAGGTACGAGCAAGACTATTTCTCTTTCATTTTTGCAGGGTTCTTGACTTGTAAACCCAAAGCAGATGATGAAGAATTTTTGTTAATGACCTTGGCTCAAAAGAGTCCCCTTTGGTAAACCTTTGACCCAGCCTACATTACGGTCCTAATTAAGACCTCCAGATCGGCTTGATCGTACCAATTGCGAGATTGCTCCGACCCTTGTTGAATACGATGATGGTAAGGTTGAGTGATTTCTTTTCAAATCCTGCAATCAAGATAAACAAGCCTCTCTCAAGAGTGAGAGAAAGCCCTTTCGGACTGAAGTCCCCATTCAGGTTACATTCGAGGTATTCATGACATGATAACCTCCCTAGACAGAATTGGAAATGCAAACTCGATAGAATAGTCATGCATGATCCACATTATGAGCATACACATACGGTTTTAATCATTGCAAACTCAACTGAATGGCTTTGCATGAACCGATGAACTCATTGATAAAAATGCTTGCACATGTTACCTCTGACACTGTCTGATAGGTAGTGCATTCCTGATAGTCGAGTTACCCTCCGAGGTCTCGAAATTCATCCAGAGGCTACTGAACAAACAAGCATTGTTGGCTAATGCTCGCCAAGCATTTTCAGGTGAGTATATCTTCAGCCCGAACCTTTCAATTCTGATGATTGTCTGGGAGCTCAAATCCATTGCAGCACATAAGATCATTCAGTGAGCAAGCAGACATGATACAATCAGTCTGTCTATGCCTCGATCATTAACCTAGAAGATCCAGGTAAGTCTTCTGAACCCTTGCGACTCATGATCAACATGCTCTCATGAAGTCTTCATCAGCTCACGATTGATATAATCTCGTGTTCTCAAGCTTTATCAAATCATGATTGACCAACTCTCGTGTTCTTGATCTTTGCCTCCTCGGTTTATTCCTAAAGTGATGGAACAACAAAATTGGGTTTGAGCATCTGCAGGATTCCTGGTCTCCCCAGATCTCAGATTGGCACCCGAAAATCATTTTCTCGATCAATAGCTCTTCAGTTTACCCAAAAAGGTGACAATTAGGGTATGATATCTTTGGAGCCCTTTCATTGGAAATCCCAATACGGAACGGTCCATTTTCAAGTCCTGAGTTGCAGGCACCACATGAACAAGCCCTTTTAATAGGGTATGCAGTCTCTGGAGCCATTCCATTGGACACCCCAATACGGAATTGTCCATTTTCAAAAGTCCTTTCTACAGGCACCAAAAGTCCTTCCTACAGGCACACCAAGTCCTTTTTACAGGCAACCAAAAGTCTTTCTTATAGGCAACAAAAGTCCTTCCTACAGGCACTTAAAGTCCTTCTTACAGGCACCAAAGTCCTTCTTACAGGCAACCAAACGTCTTTCTTACAGGCACCAAAGTCCTTCTTACAGGCAACCAAAAGTCCTTCTTACAAGCAACCAAAAGTCCTTCTTACAGGCACCAAGTCCTTTCTACAGGCACAAAGTCCTTCTTACAGGCATTTCCATGGGATGACCTACTATACAGGTCAAATTTCAATCAAATAAGTAGAATCCTTTCACCAGGAATTTACCATGGGACGACCTACCATACAGGTCAAATTTCAATCAAATCAGTAGAATCCTTTCATTAGGAATCTACCAAGGGTTGACCTACCACACGGGTCCAAGTTCAACCACTCTAAGGTTTTCTTATAACGAATCCTTAAGTTCTCATTCCATTTTCAGTAGAACATTCAGGTCAGGCAACCGCCACATAATGGGCAGGTAAGTGCCAGGTAAACTCTCTTCTTTGTCTCTCCCTCACTGCATGAAAGCCTCCTCAAACCAGGTCTGGATCAGGACTTACACAGAGGGGTACTAGAGATCAAATGTCACGACTCTTTTTATTTCATTGTATTGAGTCAATTAGGATTCAGGTGTCGTCTTGTCTTTGAAATGAACCTCCACCGAGCTTCCTTTCAAAGAGGGGCAGCTATTGACACCTGGTTTTTTAATCATTCTTTCTCTTTTTAAATTAATAGAAAATCCATAAGCAAAATTCATAAAATTGAAAAATTAACTTTGGGGACATTGGCCAAGCCTAGGAAACCAATTTTGACCAAAAAATGATTTTCCATATTTTTCGTATTTTTCAGTATTTTTTATTTATTTAATTTCGAAAATTAATAGAAAATCCATAAAAATTCATAAAATCGAAAAAATCAACTTTGGAGATCTTGGCCAAGCCTAGAGAACCAATTTTGACCAAAAAAATAATTTTTCGTATTTGTTTTGCATTTTTTTTAATATTTTTTTAGAAATTAGGAAATATTTAATAAATAATAGCATTTGAGGCCACAAAAATATATATAAAAAAAAGAGAGAATCAATATTTTTCTTTTCCTTTTCTCTTCATTTTCAGGTTAATTGATAAAAAAAATAAAAAATAAAAACAAATTCATTTTAACTCTGTATTTTTGATTTTTGCATCTTTCGAGTCGTGACATTGTTCTCTAATAGTCCAAATTTTTCAATGGCCGGATGATGCATTTTACGTTTTTTTGCGTTCGTTCAATTTATCATTTGTGCTTTCTCAAAAAGCTAGCCAGGAAGAGACTCAGGATCGAGATGGGACGATGGTTTTGCAGTCACGGCTTACTTTCTCGAATATTGCAATGACCTTAAGAATGGTTTCGTCAGGGAGCTTAATACTTTGATGAAAGATTCCTAATTTGAGACGTTCTTTGTCCAATCGCTTGGAAAATTTGTGCACGAGCTGTGGCATGGTTATAAACTCGCTTATGGTACCAAAAGAATCCTCGGTTACGAGGAGGGCTATTGAAGGCCCCCTCACGTGCACTAGCCTCATAGACAATTATTTCCTGTTGAAGCGGGATATGTGTCGAAGAATAATGCCAACTTGAATTCTCCGGGGAAGAAACAAGGTTTCTTGAGCACGCAGTTCACTGGAGTCGCACTTGAAGTTGACAACTTTCGACAAAATGACATTGCAGGGAGTTTAAAAGACTTGGGCAAGAATGTGGGAAACTACAATGGATTCCGGAGCTGTTTGCTTGCTAGGGTCTTCGCTAGGATTGAAAAGATCGCTGCAACAATCCACTGGTAGGCTCACCAGCGGCTTTGATCCACTAGCAGGGACGACTTGTTCGTAATTATGAGCAGCCAGCGAAAAATATATCATTGATCAAGTTTTCGGTGCGCTTTTGAAAGCATGTGCACGTGGGACCAATTTTAAGGGTATATGGGAAGGCTTTCGGTGGAAAGAGGAATCATTTTTTTTAAGGACAAATCATTACCGATGGCAAAAGAGAAGCCACTTCATGGAGAGCGCACGGCATGTTGAGAGAGGCCATAGAAAACATAAAAGGGACCCATCATGAGGACACCGGGGGACAAAAACTTTCGGTGGAAGACAAAATAGGTGGTGGACGGCAAAAAGAAGTAGAGTGGAGGGGGAATCTTGGACTGAGATCAAATGGAATGGAGAGGAGGAAGAGATGGAGGTGGTGACTTCGGTTGCAGAGGGGGGATTCCTCCAAGACTTTTCGATGGATCGATGACGATGGTGGACTTCAAGCATAATGATCTCTCTGGGAGTCTTCCCTCCGATCTTTGCTACCGTTGGCCCAAAGTTCAGATTCTTTTGCTGCATGATAACCAATCCAACGGCCTGCTATCAGAGACGCTAACCCAATGCAAAGAACCTCTCCGCATGTCGAACCTTCGCCAGATACAACGGCTTGCTTGAGCTTGTCTCCGACGGAGATGACCTATTCAGACTCGGACGGCCCCGACTCATCTTTGGAGACGTTTTCGGTCCCGTTATTGTCAACCAGGATCCGAAGACCCTCGGATGGTTCTCGTCGCTGCTCGCGAACACGCGAGTTCTGAGGCTGTTGCACCAAAGGGATTCTGATTCTAATCGAAGCTAAGTCCAGCATTTCTTTTCCTCTTGATGTTATAGAGCTGTGTGTATGTCCCTGTCTCTTTTAAACTTGTCATCTCTCTCTTTCTCTCAGGAGGAATCTTACATAGAGACGAAGGAAAAGCACACGGCAAAGGGCTGGCTAGAGAAAGCTCACTCTTCTCTTCGTCCTTCTCGATCTCGCTCACGCCTTCGAATCTCCGACTGCCTGACCAGCCTCGGATCGTCCACGCACGGTCAAATCGAGGTACTTGCGCTTCCCACAGCGGAAACCACCATCCTTGCAGCAACTCTGATGGCTCCTCCAAGCTCTACTCATCCCTAGATTGCGGAGACAGCAATATGGGAGTATGTACATGTTCTCGATGGGGAACATGCAGATACTGTATATGTACAATGGAAATGCAGTGAGGGAGATAAGCACGTCCACTTCAATGGACTTTGAAACGTCCCCCTGCCAGCTGAAGTCGACGAGTCCTTCATTTGGACAAAGGGTTGTGAACTCAAACGGTGCAAAATACGCTGGCAACAAGAAGAAGATAGGGACGAAGGCGTAGACTTTTTGAGGAGCTCCACAAGAGACTGGCGATGGGATTCTGAATGCAATTTCTTCATTCGGGGGAAGAAGACAAAAAGCTCACCCTCATCCAGTAGTTCTACGAGCTTAGAGTAACTGTCCTACCATCAGTGCTTTTCACCCAACTCCAGAACCCACGGGGCAGAAGTAACTTCCCAAGTAGCGAAGCTCATCGGGATGGCCGGCACGAACCATGAGTTCTTCTAAGTCATTAACCGCGGCGTCGGCGGTGGCGTCATTACTGGCCCCCCATCGCGAGATCGACGCAATCTTCAGGTTCTCCATGATGAGGAGGCCCGGAGTCGTGAACGGTTACTCCGATGCTCATGTAGATAGGGTGAGGGTTCCTGGAGTAGAGGAGCCAAGGTCTCTGGCTTTCGTTTTCCTCGGCGAATCCTCAAAGCATTGGAGGAGAATCCTTCGAACTGGGAGACACCAATATAAATGGTGGTGACTATCACAGTGATCATCACTAGCATCAAGGCGACATGAGATCGTTTTGTTGCTGGGATTTAGAGAGAAAGCTTCCTCGGAAAGTCCAACTTGAGGGAGTCATGTTCAGCAACAGCAAGTGATGACGATGATGCATCAACAAGCCGTACAGTTTCAGCTGAGGAATTCGAAATACTGGGGGCTCGCTCAGGAGCTTCTGAATGAGTTTTGCAGCATCAGGGCTAAGCGAAGCGGCTTGACAAAGCTTGGGATGATCAAGATGGCGGTAATAGCAGACAAATGGGTCTTCAAAGCAATAGTCTCTCGGGTCCTGCGGGCTCTCTCCTTCTCTTTGCCTGTCTCTCCATCGACATCTCAATCGTCTGTGTAGAAGTAGAGCGACTGCAGCGAGCGTGGGCGTTATGAAGGAGGTAAAGTTGAAACCCATCGAAGTGACCCCCGAGACCTTTACAGAGTTCGGCCAAGTCATCGAGGCGTCCCCCGACGTCGACGAGTTTGGTTCAGAGGACGCTCAGCTCGACCTCAGACGTGGAGTTCCCATGTTTTACTTAATGCATATTGAAGATCGACTACTCAAGTTTTCTAATATAACACATCATGCCAGTGTGACCCAGTGTCTTGGTTCAGTTGGTGGGCACACTTGGTATCTTGGTGTTACTATACCCTCTATCGCAGTTCCTGGGGGAGTGAAAGATGAAACTACCGAGAATTTAAAGCAATCTCGGTGTAGTCACTTCTATGTGTCTTTCGCTGTGGATGACGTGTCTATGTTCAGAATCTCTGGTCCCAAATTTATGAAGCTTCATCACGGTAAATGGCATGCTGGGCCCCTATTTTGGGTAGATAAAATGGATTTCCATGACTTAGAACTGAGTAATACCAAAGTAGTGGATCGCACTGTTCACGACTTCATGAAGAAGGATGGAGTTGTCTTCTTAATCGATGAGTAGCCGTGCTTGCCTTTATGCTCTGGATGCCGTGCAAATATTCAAGGTTCATGAAGGTGTTGTCGAAGATATAGTGTAGCGCCTCAGACATGAATATTTATTTGGTTCGGTTGGTGATGAGCAATATTTGCTGATATGGGATCTACGGACTCAACCAGTTAGCAAGCCTGTCCAATCTGTAACTACTCATCAGAGATCAGTACCGCACTCCACATCTTCGATGCTCACAAGGAAGAAGTTTTCCTGAGTTGGGTGGAATTCGAAGGATAAGAAAAAATTAGTTTGATGCTGCCTCGGTGGAAGACTTATGGTGTGGGATCCTAGCATAAGTGATGAAGAGCAGACGCCGGAGGATGCTGAAGATGGGTCGTCCGAGTTGCTCTTGATTCATGGTGGCCATGCAAGCAAGATCTCAGACTTTTCAAGGAACCTATGTGAGGACTGGGTTGTAGCCAGCGTGGCTGAGGACAATATCCTTCAAATATGGTAGATGGGTGAGAATATCTATCATGATAAGGATGATATCCCAGGAGAAGAGGCCTAGCCGAGCCGGTCCAGAGGTCATGAAGCTGGCGCGCAAGTTCATTCGCAAATCAGTCGAGGAGGTCGAGGAGAATATTTGCAAGTTCGCCAAGAGGGAGGGACAAAACGCTGCGTATGTTGAAGACAAGATCGAGCAACACATATCAAAGCAGGTACGTAGGTTTCTTCTTCTTGGATGGAAGCATAGATATATATTATTTATTATTATCAGGATTATTATTTTAATAAAGACATTTGCTTGGGACTGAGTCAATAATTGGCAATATTGATCATGTGCATAGATGTTGGAGAGTGAGAAACGTGCCATTTCATTTCAATGGGTGAAATGACTTCAGTTTAAATATTATAACTATGCTGTCCAATGGGTGGAATGCTTGAAGCGGCTGAAGTGGACCAATAGTTAAGGCAAATAATTGTCGATTCAATGTTTTGATGGACTGAATTTGCATATCTGAAAAAAAAAATCGCGTTGCAAGATTGAGACTGCTATTTACCTTAATCCAAAGATCGCATTTTCATTTAGAGAAGATATCATATTTTAAAACATTTAGACTTAGAACCCAAGATTTTCTGGAGAATTTTAGGACTTAATTCAAATTATTTCCTAGACATTTAGGATGATCTTTGTTAAGGATAGTTGTAATTTCATTATCAATGAATTCCGAAAATTCGAAAAAAAATATATAAATAAAAAATAATAAAAATAATAAAAATAAAAAAAATAAAAAAATAATAATTTAAAAAAATTCAGAAAAATTCAGAAAAATATCAGAAATTAGGAAACGGGTCATTTCGACTGACCAATCCTGTATTTTTGGTGAATTTCCACCCCGATCTTTTTAAAATGACGATTTTGCCCCTCATCGGCAAATTGTTTCAAAAAATTTCGAAAAATTCTCAAAAATTGTGAAAAATAAGGAATAACCACATTCAACTGGTTTAACCTGTTTTCACTTTCAGATCCTTGAAAAATGACCATTTTACCCTTCCGATCAGTTTGATCCAAACCTTGCCTTCTCAAATGAGTTTTCATGAAATTGGTACCGAAAGGGCGTTAGAGTAATTTAACGTAACCAAGTCCCCGAACTCATAATCTCTAGTTCGCAGAAATAAATTAGTTCTCCCGCTAATTTATTTAGGTTTCTAATCGACCTATCAAGAACGATTAGTGGCGACTCTAAATTCAAATTTCAAAATCACTTAAACGAAAAACCGAAGTCGCGATTTGGTAGAGCTTGGGAGAGCTCGAACTAGGTTAGTTAATTTAATCAACTAATCTGGTAATCCATTAACCTAAAAAATGAATTTTTAGGTCGCGACAGCTTGGCGACTCCGCTGGGGAACTTGTTCTTAATTTTTAAAAAAATTTAAGAACATAGAGGACTTAGGCCAGGAAATTTCATGAAAATTCATTTGGTTTGACTTGGTTGGATTCTGATCTTTTAGGTGTTAAATGGTTTTGCAGAATGGGAGTTATAAGGGGTGGGGTGTTTGGCTAACCCTTTGTTTTGCAGGTTTGGTATTGGAATTGTTTATTTAATTTCGCACATTTTTGAAGCGGTGTTTGTATTTAACTGTTATGCATGTTTAATCGTTTTAGCACTACATCACACACGTCCCGTGGCCGGACCTGGGCCACTAATTTTAGGATGGTATTGTGATTTGGTTTTAGCGTTCGGCGTGAGATCACGTCGAAAGTTAGCCCAAATTCAATCCCGAACCTCTTTTCAAAAATGAGTTTTAAAAGTTATGCCTCAGACTTGGTAAGATTACCAAAGCAGTGGTTTAAATTTTTAACTCGAGCAGCCGAAGTGGGGAGACCCGGCTAATCCTGATTACGTCGTAGGGGTCACGGCTAATCTTGATTATGTGCGCGAGATTGTCGCTTTGCCGTAAGTCTTTCGCTTCAATTTGTCAGCTTTTAGAGTAGATAGGCTAAGATTTAAACTCACGATTTATGTGCATGTCTATGCGACTTACATGGTATTTTTGACGGTGAAAGTAAGTTTTCTAACTTCATCTTGTATTTATTTTTTTGGTCGGTCCATGTTAGGTGTCGGTCAAATTTTGAATTTAACATCAAGGTCATTTTTCAAAAGAAAATAAAAAACAAATTAGTATCCCATTTTAAAAAATAATAATAAGTGTGAAAAATCCCTTAGGAAAATTTTGTCGACAAGTAAAAGATTTTGTTACATTTTTCTACTTCAATAGAAATGATATTTTCTTGACAAATTTATCCCTAAAAATTCATTCTGATAAAAGGAAAATCCCTTCGGGAAATTTGATAAATTTTAAGAGATTTTATCACATTTTTGAAGTTGTAAAAATTTGCAAGAAAATTCTTTTTGAGAAATTCACCCATGTTTTTCTAAGAAAATTTTCTCTAAAATTGAAAAATAAAATTGGACTAATGTAGGAATCATGGACCGACCCCTCTTGGATCACATACTGATTATTTCCTTTACTTTTGCAGGCAACTATAGGTACCCCAGACGAAAGTAAAATTGGGTTCAACAATACATCAGGAATAACCTTCAGGAATACGAAAGGACGGAAATTATCGATACCTTAGTTGATGACCCTGGGGGCAAGCGAAGAAATCCATTCTCCCGGAGACAGAATTATGTCAACCAATGGGCACGTATGGGCTCTGTATGTAGATGGGGCGGAAAATGTATTCGGGTCAAACATGGGGGCATTTTTATTGTATTGGAGGGATTCCTGTGTTCGTGTTGAAAAGACGCAGATTATCAGAATCCATGAAGCGTTCTTTCCAATATTACAGTCGACTGACACCAATAAGTGGACGCCGAAAGAGGCTAAGCACGATTGAAGTGGGGCACGCAACAGGTGGCGGGTTCATTATTAGCACATTGATCGAGTGATTACGGCTGTATTGATTTACCTGACCAGTCACGGGCCTCACTATGATCGGTGGGGGCCGCCACCGAATTCTTTTTCTGTGTCCTTAATATCATCATTAGGGAGAAGTGATGGGGGTCTCGCTTTTGTTTCTTTGGCTGGTTGTAATCATCACAGTCACCATCTGTCAAGATAAGACGCGATTGAGACAATCCTACCAGTCGAAATAGAAATACGTTCCCTACATATTCTGTCGGAAGTACAGTTAACAGTAGCGGACTGGATCCAGCAAAGGTAGATGACCTCGTCTTGTGAAGATTGTTGCCGACAGTCTCTCTTCCAGAAGAGAAGATTGCATCGAACTATGATGGTTCATATGACGTAAAGAAAGTCCTCCCAGAAGGTGCTCTGATCCTAACCAAGTCGGATATTTGTATTGACTCTGATTTCGTGAGGAAACGAAGAGATGGCGCGAAGATAAAAATATAGACATGCGAAACATTCATTTTATTCCATACATCAACATGTTTTACAATAGCTCACTGGGGAGGAAAGGTAAAGCCAAACTGGGCCCTGATAACCATTACGAAAGAGCTCAACTGACTCTCCAAACAGTTGATGCTCTGGATGCACCGGGCGCTCTCGGGATTAAGCTCCGCGAGCCTAAAGAAGAGGCGATCGCACTTCTCCTTAGCCTGGGCCATACTAGCCTCATAATGCTCGACGGCAAACTCCAGGTCCGGAATCGCCGCCCTCTCGAAAGCAATGTCTGCCGTAATGTCATCAAGTCTCTCCTGCAGCCAACCGCATTTGCACCTCATCACAATATTGCCCGGCTCCTGTTCAGCGTAAGTTCGGACCAAGGCCAGACGGTCTACCAACTTTCCCCTCTCACGAACCAGCCACGAAAGCTGATCGTTGGCAAACTTGAGGGCCTTCTTGTGATTATCAGCCACAAATGTGTCTGTTGCCAGACGCTCGTGCCGGTCTCGGTAACGAGCTTTCACGACGGCGGTCACAAGGACCGTCTCATAAGCGCGGTTATAGGCAGCCAGAAAATTGATGAAAAGGGTCGAGAAGTTCCGATACTCCTTCCCCAGTTGGGTACCCTCAACAGAAGCAGCGTCCACGGTCCTGAATAAACCGAGGATTTCAGCTTCAACGGTAGAGTTTCGGGCTATATGAGCGTAACCTCTACCAAGAAGATTGTAGAGTCTCTCCCACCCAGCCAGGACTTCGGAGGAGAAGGTATGGTCAGGAGAATTGGCCATTTTTGAAAGCAGAATACCAGGGGGAGAGAGGTGAGGTAGATGAGCGGAATGCGAAGATGGTGATCTGCTTTGAAGTAAATATTGATTTCATAGTGACGGTATCAACCAGTCAAGATTTCTCTTATCTACCATTCTCTATTGGCACCACCCTCGTTAGCTCGAATTTCAGTTAGGCAGCGACCTCAAGCCAAGTAAAATCCGACGTCTTTGCGAAAAAGCTGGATGAGACGCCACCACTTTGGAAAAGAAAGAATAAAAAAACGAGCTGAGTGGGAGACCAGAAAATTTTCGGCAGAAAGGGAGATACGACCCGTCTTTATCGGAGAACTCGCTCGCAAATCGACGGTGGAGACGACGACGGGAGCCCTACCACTATGAAAAGATGAGAAAAGACGAGCCAAGCAAGAGACACGCAGGAAAGATTGAGGAAGACAACTCTCGGGAGAGGTAATACAAATGCTAAGCCCACGCCAAATTTTAAAAGAGACATCCTCCTGATAATCTTCATCCATACTTTGAAGAGAGTTTTAAAGCATACACGGTTTAGAAAGAGTGAAAATACAGAAAGATATAGTAAATCTTGAGAAACCATTCGCCAAATCGAAGATGTCTCAACCTAATACTCTCGAGAGCTATCATTACTTGCTGAATATGGGAAATGAAGAGTTCGAAAACATGTTTGGGATCGAACCTATGGAGCCTGGCCCTTCCGCCGACGACGTCCAAGATCTCAGTAAAGATAAAGACAATAACGGTAAGGGTTAAAAGAAGCGTTACCGTCGCCATACTAAGGAGCAAGTACAAAGGCTTGAGGATTTCTTCAGAACATGCCCTATGCCAGACGGCAAACAGAAAATGGAACTGAGTCAAGAGCTAGGACTTGAACCTTTGCAAATCAAGTTCTGGTTTCAAAATAGGCGAACCCGAATGAAGACTCGTCATGAGCACAACGAAGCCGAGTTTCTAAGAGTTGAAAATGAAAACCTCCGAGCGGAAAACAAGATGTATAAAGAGGCTTTTAACTCCACCACTTGCCCCAACTGCAATAGCTTCCTCACCCTCGATGTAATGAATTATCTAAAGATCCAAAATGCACGTTTAAGAGGTGAGTTAGACCGATTTATGACAGGATCAAGTTCTGTTGGGGGAAAGCATGAAAAGACCAAACCCATGGGATCATCATCAATACCTCCCGAGGAAGAAGGGACAGATCACCACCAAGCGGACATTGACGATGATCTTTTCTCCATAATCAACCAGTTTGATATCGGTAAAGCATTGAAGCTATGATGCACATGCTCAGCCAGTGACCACCAGACCTTCAACATGGCCGCCGCGTACCTAGTCCGGAATGAAGCCAGCTGATTATGGAAAAGCCTGCAGATGGGGAAGAAAAATCAATTCTGAATGGATGAATATGCTTTATCTTGCATGGGATGTTGTCTTCTTTTATGAATGTCTAGAATTGGCGTGAAAGCAAGAAGTAATCATTTCCCTTTCCCCAATTAAATGCTCGAGTCTGCCACCACACCAAACTCATAGCGAATTTATTGCGAGTAAAAAGCCGCGCGAACTAGAAGGGAATTTGCAAATTGATCCGAGAATACAGTCGTACTCAAAAACGAAATTCCCTAGTTGGACAAAATTGTGGGCAAATCAATTCGCGGATATTATCACTGAATGACAGACTTCAAATAAGAAAAATGCGAAGGACGCGAGCAATCTCAAAGAAGGGTAATTTTGTATCGTTCCAATTTACCCAAGATCGTTTCGAATTCTGAATTACTTTCCTCCGTTTTAACAGGGATTGAAAATTGTCTTGAAAAGAACTGCGGCGTGAAACTGCCTAGTGCAAGACCGTGTCTCTTCAAGGAATAACACCTAAAGGCGAACCTCCACGAACGCCTACGGTCTTGTGGACCAGATGGCATGGGGAATGACAGTGGTCCGAGACGTCCCGAGTTCGATCCTCGAGGATGGAAATGTTGTAAGTATTGTAAATAAATAAAACAACTTTTGCTCGCATTTCTTTTTGCAGAAAGAAATAGGAATACTTGACGAGCAATACCAAAGTCAATGCTCTGCCACAATCTTGGCTCTAATGATGAAATGCCCACTGAAAGTGGAGACAAACTCGATCCGGTGAAGCTGATAAATGGAGTCACGCAAAACATTCAAGATGAAGGGTAAACCAGTATCGTTCCAGTTTATCCCTTCTAATAATGGCTAACACATCTCCTTTTCCTTTGACAGGAAATGTTAACACTAACATTTGACATGTCGAAGAAGATAACCTTAAGCGGCAAATCATGATCATTTGATAAAATCCAGTCTGATGAAATTGGAGGCAAATGATGGCAAACCCTGAATTGAAAGGGGCAAAGTCTGAGATAAGCCACTCCTCAATTTAAGTGGTAGACTTCTCGATTTGTTCGATCCGGTCACATGACCAGGGGCAATTCAAATCCTCTCATGGTTGAAAATTTTCTTCCATACCTACTCATTTCACAAACATGCATGATGCCAAAATTGCCATATTCATATTGCGTTTACATATTCCGTGATTTATGCATGACTCTTCTGCATGTTTAATTTGTCAATTCTAACTTGGGGCATAAACTGCATATGATGCATCGAATGTGTAGAATGGGGCATGACAGGATGATGAAAGGCAATCCATTCACATACACGTCCTACATCTATAGTGAGTTGTGCGCAAAATAGGTCCCGCATTTCCCAAGGCAATGAGTTTTCTCGCAAAAGGTACGATAGCTGAAGGGAAAGAGGTGTTCATTTCTATATCCTAAACACTACAAGTGACCTTTGACAACCCATTTGAGCGGCGGTTTCATTTCATAACCCCTGTCAAGAACCACCCCCACATCGGGGCCAAATGAAGGTAGTCCCAGCAATAGCACAAGGTAAATGGTTAGAAGTTTTCTTGCTCGGACTAACATCAATTTTCGAGTGCTCCTTTACTTTCAGTCTCGTACGATAACTCAAGTGCCTTAGGATGACGAAAAGCATTCGTTTCTCTATCCAATACACGCATATCCTTTGCACCACCCAATTGAGCTTGCGTATTTATTTCTTAAAACCCTGTTGGTGATCACCGCTAATTTCAAAATGAAGATGGCACCACCTGAAAACAGAAGAACTCAGAAGAAGTAGATGTACATAAAGTTCCCGAGTCAGCTCTTTAAGTGCGCTACATCTTTGATATGTACGTGTATATGGCACAATTCTTGGAAATTCTCTTTTCTAAACAGAACAGAAAAGACAAAAAGGCAAAAAAATGGGACCAAAAGAAGAAAAGCCAGTCCCTGGGCATGAAAAAGCGAAGCGCCAGTCAAAAGCAAGGCCAATGCCCATTCAAACCAATGTGAATCCCCAATGGGATCAGGTTGTAAAAGGAAACTCTTTGAATGAGTCAAATACCATCATCAGACAATAGTGGTATTCTCTAAGGACTGTTCTAGATGGGCCGAAATTGCGACAAAGATGTGATGATCACCAATGTCAAACCCATCTCATGTATCTTCTAGGCCAAAATAGGCCTTCTTTAGTCTCCAATCCCAACATACTCTACAACCTTTCAAAGTCTTCTCTGATTAAGGCACTTGAATTAACGTAGAGTTGAATGATTCAAGGTATCGCTCGAAAAGGTACGAGCAAGACTATTTCTCTCTCATTTTTTCAGGGTTCTTGACTTGTAAACCCAAAGCAGATGATGAAGAATTTTTGTCAATGACCTTGGCTCAAAAGAGTCCCCTTTGGTAAACCTTTGACCCAGCCTACATTACGGTCCTAATTAAGACCTCCAGATCGGCTTGATCGTACCAATTGCGAGATTGCTCCGACCCTTGTTGAATACGATGATGGTAAGGTTGAGTGATTTCTTTTCAAATCCTGCAATCAGGATAAACAAGCCTCTCTCAAGAGTGAGAGAAAGCCCTTTCGGACAGAAGTCCCCATTCAGGTTACATTCGAGGTATTCACGACATGATAACCTCCATAGACAGAATTGGAAATGCAAACTCGATAGAATAGTCATGCATGATCCACATTATGAGCATACACATATGGTTTTAATCATTGCAAACTCAACTGAATGGCTTTGCATGAACCGATGAACTCATTGATAAAAATGCTTGCACATGTTACCTCTGACACTGTCTGATAGGTAGTGCATTCCTGATAGTCGAGTTACCCTCCGAGGTCTCGAAATTCATCCAGAGGCTACTGAACAAACAAGCCCTATTGGCTAATGCTCGCCAAGCATTTTCAGGTGAGTATATCTTCAGCCCGAACCTTTCAATTCTGATGATTGTCTGAGTGCTCAAATCCATTGCAGCACATAAGATCATTCAGTGAGCAAGCAGACATGATACAATCAGTCTGTCTATGCCTCGATCATTAACCTAGAAGATCCAGGTAAGTCTTCTGAACCCTTGCGACTCATGATCAACATGCTCTCATGAAGTCTTCATCAGCTCACGATTGATATAATCTCGTGTTCTCAAGCTTTATCAAATCATGATTGACCAACTCTCGTGTTCTTGATCTTTGCCTCCTCGGTTTATTCCTAAAGTGATGGAACAACAAAATTGGGTTTGAGCATCTGCAGGATTCCTGGTCTCCCCAGATCTCAGATTGGCACCCGAAAATCATTTTCTCGATCAATAGCTCTTCAGTTTACCCAAAAAGGTGACAATTAGGGTATGATATCTTTGGAGCCCTTTCATTGGAAATCCCAATACGGAACGGTCCATTTTCAAGTCCTGAGTTGCAGGCACCACATGAACAAGCCCTTTTAATAGGGTATGCAGTCTCTGGAGCCATTCCATTGGACACCCCAATACGGAATTGTCCATTTTCAAAAGTCCTTTCTACAGGCACCAAAAGTCCTTCCTACAGGCACACCAAGTCCTTTTTACAGGCAACCAAAAGTCTTTCTTACAGGCAACAAAAGTCCTTCCTACAGGCACTTAAAGTCCTTCTTACAGGCACCAAAGTCCTTCTTACAGGCAACCAAAAGTCCTTCTTACAGGCACCAAAGTCCTTCTTACAGGCAACCAAAAGTCCTTCTTACAGGCAACCAAAAGTCCTTCTTACAGGCACCAAGTTCTTTCTACAGGCACAAAGTCCTTCTTACAGGCATTTCCATGGGATGACCTACTATACAGGTCAAATTTCAATCAAATAAGTAGAATCCTTTCACCAGGAATTTACCATGGGACGACCTACCATACAGGTCAAATTTCAATCAAATCACTAGAATCCTTTCATTAGGAATCTACCATGGGTTGACCTACCACACGGGTCCAAGTTCAACCACTCTAAGGTTTTCTTATAACGAATCCTTAAGTTCTCATTCCATTTTCAGTAGAACATTCAGGTCAGGCAACCGCCACACAATGGGCAGGTAAGTGCCAGGTAAACTCTCTTCTTTGTCTCTCCCTCACTGCATGAAAGCCTCCTCAAACCAGGTCTGGATCAGGACTTACACAGAGGGGTACTAGAGATCAAATGTCACGACTCTTTTTATTTCATTGTATTGAGTCAATTAGGATTCAGGTGTCGTCTTGTCTTTGAAATGAACCTCCACCGAGCTTCCTTTCAAAGAGGGGCAGCTGTTGACGCCTGGTTTTTTAATCATTCTTTCTCTTTTTAAATTAATAGAAAATCCATAAGCAAAATTCATAAAATTGAAAAATTAACTTTGGGGACCTTGGCCAAGCCTAAAAAACCAATTTTGACCAAAAAATGATTTTCCATATTTTTCGTATTTTTCAGTATTTTTTATTTATTTAATTTCGAAAATTAATAGAAAATCCATAAAAATTCATAAAATCGAAAAAATCAACTTTGGAGATCTTGGCCAAGCCTAGAGAACCAATTTTGACCAAAAAAATAATTTTTCATATTTGTTTTGCATTTTTTTAATATTTTTTTAGAAATTAGGAAATATTTAATAAATAATAGCATTTGAGGCCACAAAAATATATATAAAAAAAGAGAGAATCAATATTTTTCTTTTCCTTTTCTCTTCATTTTCAGGTTAATTGATAAAAAAAATAAAAAATAAAAACAAATTCATTTTAAATCTGTATTTTTGATTTTTGCATCTTTCGAGTCATGACATTGTTCTCTAATAGTCCAAATTTTTCAATGGCCGGATGATGCATTTTCCGTTTTTTGCGTTCGTTCAATTTATCATTTGTGCTTTCTCAAAAAGCTAGCCAGGAAGAGACTCAGGATCGAGATGGGACGATGGTTTTGCAGTCACGGCTTACTTTCTCGAATATTGCAATGACCTTAAGAATGGTTTCGTCAGGGAGCTTAATACTTTGATGAAAGATTCCTAATCTGAGACGTTCTTTGTCCAATCGCTTGGAAAATTTGTGCACGAGCTGTGGCATGGTTATAAACTCGCTTATGGTACCAAAAGAATCCTCGGTTATGAGGAGGGCTATTGAAGGCCCCCTCACGTGCACTAGCCTCATAGACAATTATTTCCTGTTGAAGCGGGATATGTGTCGAAAAATAATGCCAACTTGAATTCTCCGGGGAAGAAACAAGGTTTCTTGAGCACGCAGTTCACTGGAGTCGCACTTGAAGTTGACAACTTTCGACAAAATGACATTGCAGGGAGTTTAAAAGACTTGGGCAAGAATGTGGGAAACTACAATGGATTCCGGAGCTGTTTGCTTGCTAGGGTCTTCGCTAGGATTGAAAAGATCGCTGCAACAATCCACTAGTAGGCTCACCAGCGGCTTTGATCCACTAGCAGGGACGACTTGTTCGTAATTATGAGCAGCCAGCGAAAAATATATCATTGATCAAGTTTTCGGTGCGCTTTTGAAAGCATGTGCACGTGGGACCAATTTTAAGGGTATATGGGAAGGCTTTCGGTGGAAAGAGGAATCATTTTTTTTAAGGACAAATCATTACCGATGGCAAAAGAGAAGCCACTTCATGGAGAGCGCACGGCATGTTGAGAGAGGCCATAGAAAACATAAAAGGGACCCATCATGAGGACACCGGGGGACAAAAACTTTCGGTGGAAGACAAAATAGGTGGTGGACGGCAAAAAGAAGTATAGTGGAGGGGGAATCTTGGACTTAGATCAAATGGAATGGAGAGGAGGAAGAGATGGAGGTGGTGACTTCGGTTGCAGAGGGGGGATTCCTCCAAGACTTTTCGATGGATCGATGACGATGGTGGACTTCAAGCATAATGATCTCTCTGGGAGTCTTCCCTCCGATCTTTGCTACCGTTGGCCCAAAGTTCAGATTCTTTTGCTGCATGATAACCAATCCAACGGCCTGCTATCAGAGACGCTAACCCAATGCAAAGAACCCCTCCGCATGTCGAACCTTCGCCAGATACAACGGCTTGCTTGAGCTTGTCTCCGACGGAGATGACCTATTCAGACTCGGACGGCCCCGACTCATCTTTGGAGACGTTTTCGGTCCCGTTATTGTCAACCAGGATCCGAAGACCCTCGGATGGTTCTCGTCGCTGCTCGCGAACACACGAGTTCTGAGGCTGTTGCACCAAAGGGATTCTGATTCTAATCGAAGCTAAGTCCAGCATTTCTTTTCCTCTTGATGTTATAGAGCTGTGTGTATGTCCCTGTCTCTTTTAAACTTGTCATCTCTCTCTTTCTCTCAGGAGGAATCTTACATAGAGACGAAGGAAAAGCACACGGCAAAGGGCTGGCTAGAGAAAGCTCACTCTTCTCTTCGTCCTTCTCGATCTCGCTCACGCCTTCGAATCTCCGACTGCCTGACCAGCCTCGGATCGTCCACGCACGGTCAAATCGAGGTACTTGCGCTTCCCACAGCGGAAACCACCATCCTTGCAGCAACTCTGATGGCTCCTCCAAGCTCTACTCATCCCTAGATTGCGGAGACAGCAATATGGGAGTATGTACATGTTCTCGATGGGGAACATGCAGATACTGTATATGTACAATGGAAATGCAGTGAGGGAGATAAGCACGTCCACTTCAATGGACTTTGAAACGTCCCCCTGCCAGCTGAAGTCGACGAGTCCTTCATTTGGACAAAGGGTTGTGAACTCAAACGGTGCAAAATACGCTGGCAATAAGAAGAAGATAGGGACGAAGGTGTAGACTTTTTGAGGAGCTCCACAAGAGACTGGCGATGGGATTCTGAATGCAATTTCTCCATTCGGGGGAAGAAGACAAAAAGCTCACCCTCATCCAGTAGTTCTATGAGCTCAGAGTAACTGTCCTACCATCAGTGCTTTTCACCCAACTCCAGAACCCACGGGGCAGAAGTAACTTCCCAAGTAGCGAAGCTCATCGGGATGGCCGGCACGAACCATGAGTTCTTCTAAGTCATTAACCGCGGCGTCGGCGGTGGCGTCATTACTGGCCCCCCATCGCGAGATCGGCGCAATCTTCAGGTTCTCCATGATGAGGAGGCCCGGAGTCGTGAACGGTTACTCCGATGCTCATGTAGATAGGGTGAGGGTTCCTGGAGTAGAGGAGCCAAGGTCTCTGGCTTTCGTTTTCCTCGGCGAATCCTCAAAGCATTGGAGGAGAATCCTTCGAACTGGGAGACACCAATATAAATGGTGGTGACTATCAAAGTGATCATCACTAGCATCAAGGCGACATGAGATCGTTTTGTTGCTGGGATTTAGAGAGAAAGCTTCCTCGGAAAGTCCAACTTGAGGGAGTCATGTTCAGCAACAGCAAGTGATGACGATGATGCATCAACAAGCCGTACAGTTTCAGCTGAGGAATTCGAAATACTGGGGGCTCGCTCAGGAGCTTCTGAATGAGTTTTGCAGCATCAGGGCTAAGCGAAGCGGCTTGAAAAAGCTTGGGATGATCAAGATGGCGGTAATAGCAGACAAATGGGTCTTCAAAGCAATAGTCTCTCGGGTCCTGCGAGCTCTCTCCTTCTCTTTGCCTGTCTCTCCATCGACATCTCAATCGTCTGTGTAGAAGTAGAGCAACTGCAGCGAGCGTGGGCGTTATGAAGGAGGTAAAGTTGAAACCCATCGAAGTGACCCCCGAGACATTTACGGAGTTCGGCCAAGTCATCGAGGCGTCCCCCGATGTCGACGAGTTTGGTTCAGAGGACGCTCAGCTCGACCTCAGACGTGGAGTTCCCATGTTTTACTTAATGCATATTGAAGATCGACTACTCAAGTTTTCTAATATAACACATCATGCCAGTGTGACCCAGTGTCTTGGTTCAGTTGGTGGGCATACTTGGTATCTTGGTGTTACTATACCCTCTATCGCAGTTCCTGGGGGAGTGAAAGATGAAACTACCGAGAATTTAAAGCAATCTCGGTGTAGTCACTTCTATGTGCCTTTCGCTGTGGATGACGTGTCTGTGTTCAGAATCTCTGGTCCCAAATTTATGAAGCTTCATCACGGTAAATGGCATGCTGGGCCCCTATTTTGGGTAGATAAAATGGATTTCCATGACTTAGAACTGAGTAATACCAAAGTAGTGGATCGCACTGTTCACGACTTCATGAAGAAGAATGGAGTTGTCTTCTTAATCGATGAGTAGCCGTGCTTGCCTTTATGCTCTGGATGCCGTGCAAATATTCAAGGTTCATGAAGGTGTTGTCGAAGATATAGTGTAGCGCCTCAGACATGAATATTTATTTGGTTCGGTTGGTGATGAGCAATATTTGCTGATATGGGATCTACGGACTCAACCAGTTAGCAAGCCTGTCCAATCTGTAACTACTCATCAGAGATCAGTACCGCACTCCACATCTTCGATGCTCACAAGGAAGAAGTTTTCCTGAGTTGGGTGGAATTCGAAGGATAAGAAAAAATTAGTTTGATGCTGCCTCGGTGGAAGACTTATGGTGTGGGATCCTAGCAGAAGTGATGAAGAGCAGACGCCGGAGGATGCTGAAGATGGGTCGTCCGAGTTGCTCTTGATTCATGGTGGCCATGCAAGCAAGATCTCAGACTTTTCAAGGAACCCATGTGAGGACTGGGTTGTAGCCAGCGTGCCTGAGGACAATATCCTTCAAATATGGTAGATGGGTGAGAATATCTATCATGATAAGGATGATATCCCAGGAGAAGAGGCCTAGCCGAGCCGGTCCAGAGGTCATGAAGCTGGCGCGCAAGTTCATTCGCAAATCAGTCGAGGAGGTCGAGGAGAATATTTGCAAGTTCGCCAAGAAGGGAGGGACAAAACGCTGCGTATGTTGAAGACAAGATGGAGCAACACATATCAAAGCAGGTACGTAGGTTTCTTCTTCTTGGATGGAAGCATATATATATATTATTTATTATTATCAGGATTATTATTTTAATAAAGACATTTGCTTGGGACTGAGTCAATAATTGGCAATATTGATCATGTGCATAGATGTTGGAGAGTGAGAAACGTGCCATTTCATTTCAATGGGTGAAATGACTTCAGTTTAAATATTATAACTATGCTGTCCAATGGGTGGAATGCTTGAAGCGGCTGAAGTGGACCAATAGTTAAGGCAAATAATTGTCGATTCAATGTTTTGATGGACTGAATTTGCATATCTGAAAAAAAAAAAATCGCGTTGCAAGATTGAGACTGCTATTTATCTTAATCCAAAGATCGCATTTTCATTTAGAGAAGATATCATATTTTAAAACATTTAGACTTAGAACCCAAGATTTTCTGGAGAATTTTAGGACTTAATTCAAATTATTTCCTAGACATTTAGGATGATCTTTGTTTAGGATAGTTGTAATTTCATTATCAATTAATTCCGAAAATTCAAAAAAACATATATATAAATAAATAATAATAAAAATAATAAAAATTAAAAAAATAATAAAAATAAAAAAAATAATTTAAAAAAATTCAGAAAAATTCAGAAAAATATCAGAAATTAGGAAACGGGTCATTTCGACTGACCAATCCTGTATTTTTGGTGAATTTCCACCCCGATCTTTTTAAAATGACGATTTTGCCCCTCATCGGCAAATTGTTTCAAAAAATTTCGAAAAATTCTCAAAAATTGTGAAAAATAAGGAATAACCACATTCAACTGGTTTAACCTGTTTTCACTTTCAGATCCTTGAAAAATGACCATTTTACCCTTCCGATCAGTTTGATCCAAACCTTGCCTTCTCAAATGAGTTTTCATGAAATTGGTACCGAAAGGGCGTTAGAGTAATCTAACGTAACCAAGTCCCCGAACTCATAATCTCTGGTTCGCAGAAATAAATTAGTTCTCCTGCTAATTTATTTAGGTTTCTAATCGACCTATCAAGAACGATTAGTGGCGACTCCAAATTCAAATTTCAAAATCACTTAAACGAAAAACCAAAGTCGCGATTTGGTAGAGCTTGGGAGAGCTCGAACTAGGTTAGTTAATTTAATCAACTAATCTGGTAATCCATTAACCTAAAAAATGAATTTTTAGGTCGCGACATTGGCAAATGCATTTTCATTTTTTTTGAAAGGCAGTTGATGCGCGTCGTCAACGCAATCAAAATTTAAATCCTTATCAGACCTGACTAAAATCTAGCAAGAGCAAGCAAGGGTCGAATCCATAGGGAATTGTGTTATGAAATTCTCTTAACGTTAATTTCGGTAATCGTCTTGAGGTCAAGTAACAAATAATTTGAAAGTGCTTAAATTAAATGAACTAAACAAGAAATAATAACGTTGACTATCAATGAATAAAGATCTAGGACATACAACTTCCCCTAGCACCTTGAATACTTTGATCCTTCCCTCTTCGGTTATTGATCTCTGAATTGTTAACCTCGGGTTCTAATATCTTCTTACGCCTCTTCCGAGTGCTCTAAGAACGTATTCTTGGTATCGAGCTAATCACTCTATTCCTAGGCAATTAACTAGTGAGAACCCATTATGTGACAACCCTAATTGGCTACCTAAGGTGATCAGGTATATTCCTATCCTTCTCACTAATTAGTTCCGTTTTCCAACGCGACGCTAACTTAGGCTATTCAGTCCACGGCTTAATCTAATTAACTTTTCCAAGCCCAATCAGATTACCAGATCAAATTAATTGGTGATCAGTCAATCAATCGCATTAAGAGCAAAATCTGAATAAACAACTCATTGAAATCAATAACACAAAGAAAGGAATTCACATTCTAAACAAAAATACTGAGTTCAATTGTAGCCCTAGAAAACCAAATTAGTTCATCATCTCGAAATCAATAATCCAAACAATACACAACGACATGACATAAACGAAGGAAATAGGAAGAAGAAACTCCGCCGAAATCCTCGCCGTCACTTCAGTTCTTCCTCTGCTGTTGTCTCCCCATTCAGTTGTGTATCCAATGTCGTTGTTTTCTTTTCTGCCGAGTGCTCGCTAGGGTTGATGTTTGATAAAAGAGAATATATATATCTTTCCTGATACGAAAAGATATCCAAAGAAAATGTCACTTCCTATTTTTACTCAACCCTAGTCTAAAATATCTCTTAATTTACGAAAACGTCCTCCGCGTGCGTGGTTGATGACTTTCTCGAGCAGACGTGTCTCTGGATTGTAAACAGACGCATCCTTCATTGTGGCAGACGCGTCCGTCATGCTCCTGGATTGGCTTTGTGGCGACGGACGCGTCTTTGAAGTTGGCCAGACGCGTCTCTTCCTTTCTTCAGCGACGGACGCGTCTCTCATTGAGACGGATGCGTCCGTCTTGCTTCTGATCTTCCAGCTTCTAAAGCGGACGCGTCCTTCCTTCTCACAGACGCGTCCCTCACTTGCAAAAAAAAAGAAAAATTCCAATAGCAACATTTAAACAGAAAACTAGCAAAATACATCAAAGAAATTACATTTTATGAATTTACTCCGGCTAATCGAACATTTTGCTCGCTTCACAAGGCCCTTTTTACTCTACTTTCGTAGAGTTATCACACCCCAAACCTACCTTTTGCTAGTCCTCGAGCAAAATCAAACAGAATGAATCAAAATTACCAAACATTCCTCAACTGTCTCCGAGTCAACTAGTCATGAAATATCTTCGTATATTCTCAGAAGTGATTGTACTTGTCCTCAATAGTCCAATTCATTCCGTTTCTTAATTCGCACTAAACAAGTCATAAGGCTCATCCTTTACTAAGACAAAACATTTTTATTATTTGAAGAACATCATCTCATGCCTGATAAGCAACCGATATCGCCAACCCATATTTCAAGCAAAACATAATCCGTAACAATTCACAGAGACCAGCCTTTTCTTACTCTATCCACTTGTCCAAGGGTTAAACCATCCAACACACGCACACTCAGCACAATGATACATGATTCTTAAGTGTCCCGTCCTTATAACCACCCATGTAACGAGAAATCAACCAATGACTCTCGATCCAGTTGGACCAAGGCATTAAGTGATGAAGCACTCCTTAGGTTTATTCTCGGGTCAGTTAGGGACTAACAGACACCTTCAAGTACATATCCAGATCACATTATAACAGAAAATTATAATTCAACTCTGGACATTGGTACTTATAACCATGATCTTTGATTTCTCAGTTTTTTTTTCATTTTTTTAATGATTGTTTCCCTAGGTTTCGTTTCAAGAGATAATCAAAAGCACGTCCTGATCCTCATTACTTCACATGTTCTACCAAAATAACAGTTTGATTCAATCAGAAACCTACCGAGACATGAGACCATAGTTTGTTAAAAATCAAAATTTCAGGTTTCAACTTCGGATAGATCAAAATGACAAGTCTTAGCACAAATTAATCTCCAGAACTCCTCTTTCCATCAAAGACTCGTACGAACTCACTGGTAATCCTCATCGAATAGAAGTCATTCCCAACCAATTAACAGCAGAGACGTGAGGAATCAGATGCTCGACAAGACTAACTGGCATTTATCAACTTCAAACTATAATAGCAACATGTAAAGCAACACCCCCAAACCTATTATGAACCATATATCACTACTCAGCAGACACAAACAGATTCAACCTACACCCCCAAACCTAATATGGAACATCGTCCCGATGTTAAAAGAGAGAGGGTAAGAAAGGGACTCCCCTGGGGTTTACTCTTCTTCCGAAGAGTCTTGGTTGGCGCTTTCCTCCTCGCTCTCCTCGTTGTCCACGTATTCGTCCCATTGAGCGGCTTGTGAAGATTTTTCCCACGGGATCATGTTTTGGAATTGCGACATGTCATAGCCAGCCGCCATCCGATGTTAAAAGATTCTTCCCACGGGATCAGTTAAAACCTGTCTAATCTCTTCGGCTTTTTCAGCATTCAAGCCAGACCCTACCAATGCTGCATATTCATCGACGTCAGGGATAGGTAACTCAAAGAAACGATTAAGTGTAACAGCGTCAAACCGGACTGTTTTACCACGCACACGGACTTTACCCCCCTGATAGTCTGGTACTCAAGCATAGAACTCGCGAACCACCGGAATAACTGCCGGGTCTCGAGGCTCGCAAAATGTCGTCCAACCCCGTCTAGCCATTTCAGCGGATAGCCAATAATGCTCGAACCCGTCCGGAATACGGGGGATTCCTCTCTCGGAAATAAATTTTTTGTTTCGCGCAAGGGCCTCGGCAAGCCGTTGCTGGGCATTAGCTGCGAGGGTGCTCGATTCGGCCCTAGCGGCCGAAGCTTTACCCCTATGCCTAGTTGGTTGCTCACTCTCATTCCTAAGTTCGTCATTCTTTGTTCGCACCATGATCTTGCTAACAAACTAACCTAGGCGTGATGCTCGGAAAGAATAGATGGAACGGTGTACCTTGATAGAGAGAGAAGGCTGTTCGAATTCTTCTCGGCGTCTCGCGAGGGAGATGGAAGACGCGGTGAGGGTGGAGTTCGCGAAGACGCGTCCCTTGATGGAGAAGGGGGCCGCGTCCGTTGCAGAGAGCGAAGCCGCGTCCGTTGAAGAGGGAGAACTCAGGGAGGGAGTTGCGTTTGGGTGAGCCGCGTCCGCTGCAGGATAGAGTGATTTAGGGTTAGGGTAAAAAATTTGTCACGATTGAGCGTCCTTTTATAGGAATGATTGAGAGACGGACGCGTCTCTCCTTGGGCGGACGCGTCCGTCACGCGTCTGAGGAGAGACGGACGCGTCTCTCCTTGGGCGGACGCGTCCGTGCGCGTTTGATGAAGGGAGGACGCGTCTGTCCTTTTTGGGGGACGCGTCCTTGCGTCGGTGGTATTTTTTTTTTTAAAATCAGGAAAGATTTCAATAAAACAAAAACAAAAGAGGGAAGGGAAAGGAAATTTGGGTTGCCTCCCAAAAAGCGCATGTGTTTATAGTCGTTAGCTCGACTTTCTCAGTTAATCAGGCTTCTTGTAATTGAGTCGAGGTAGCTCCTCGATCGATGGTCTCTTCTCGGTAATGCTTCAATCGTTGTCCATTGACCTTGAACGTTCTCTCAGCGTTCTCTGTCTTGATTTCTACTGCTCCGTGGGGAAAAACCGCCACTACTTGGAATGGCCCCGACCACCTGGATTTCAATTTACCAGGAAATAACTTCAGTCGAGAATTGAAAAGTAAAACCAACTCACCTGGTACGAAGGTCCGATTGAGGATCTTGCTGTCGTGCCATTTCTTCGTCTTCTCTTTATAAAGCTTTGCGTTCTCGTAAGCTTGATGTCGAAACTCCTCGAGCTCATTTAGCTGTAAACATCTCTTCTCGCCAGCTCTCACAAGATCCAAGTTCAATTTCTGCAATGCCCAATACGCTTTGTGTTCGAGTTCCACTGGCAAGTGACAAGCTTTCCCGAAAACCAATCGGTATGGTGACATGCCGATAGGATTTTTATAAGCTGTTCTATAGACCCATAGGGCGTCATCGAGCTTCAATGACCAATCTTTCCTTGTTGGACACACTGTCTTCTCCAGGATGCGCTTTATCTCTCTGTTTGATACCTCAATCTGTCCGCTTGTTTGTGGATGATATGCTGTTGCAATTCTGTGCTTGACTCCATATTTGTTGAGCAATGCGTCAAACTTTCTGTTGCAGAAATGTGTGCCTCCATCGCTTATGATTGCCCGTGGTGTGTCCAAATCGAGTGAAAATCTGTTTCTTCAAAAACTTAACAACCACTTTAGCATCATTAGTGGGCAAAGCGATTGCTTCAACCCATTTAGAGACATAATCCACAGCCATAAGAATGTCTTTGTTATTAAAAGATGAAGTGAAAGGTCCCATAAAATCTATACCCCAAACATCGAACAGCTCTACTTCGAGGATGTTCTGCAACGGCATCTCGTGTCGTTTTGAGATGTTTCCAACACGTTGGCACCTGTCACAACATGCCACAAAGGTATAAGCATCTTTGAATAGAGTAGGCCAGTAAAAACCTGATTGGAGCACTTTCGCTGCTGTACGATCCCCTCCAAAGTGTCCTCCATAGGGTGAGGCATGATAGTGCGTGAGTATGTCACTCACTTCCTCCTCTGGCACGCATCTCCTTATGACCTGATCTGCACATTGCTTAAACAGGAACGGCTCATCCCAAAAATAATAACGCACATCATGCAACAGTTTCTTCCTCTGTTGAGCATTGAATTCAGGCGGGATATAATCAGAGACAATGAAGTTCACAAAATCAGCATACCAAGGGACCGAACTGCTATCAACTAAGAACAACTGTTCATCTGGAAACGCCTCATTGATCAATGTTTTGTCCTTAGTTTCTGTTTTAGACTCTAACCTAGACAGGTGATCCGCTACTTGATTTTCTGTTCCCTTCCTATCTCTAATCTCCAGATCAAACTCTTGTAGCAGTAGAACCCAGAGAATTAACCTCGGCTTAGCTTCTTTCTTCTCAATCAAGTACTTGATTGCCGAGTGATCTGTGAAAACTATAACCTTGGTACCAACAAGATAGCTACGGAATTTATCAAAGGCAAACACAACAGCAAGCAGTTCTTTTTCAGTAGTTGTGTAGTTCACCTAGGCATCATCTAGGGTACGGCTAGCATAATATATAACATGAAAAACCTTGCTTACCCTTTGTCCTAATACCGCTCCAACAGCATAATCACTAGCATCACACATCAGCTCAAAGGGTAAAGTCCAGTCAGGTGCAATGACGATGGGTGCGGAAACTAACCTGTTCTTTAACTCACCAAATGCTGAGAGGCATGCATCGTCAAAGATAAATGACTTGTCCTTCTCCAACAAGTTGCACAACGGCTTTGTGATCTTGGAGAAATCCTTGATGAATCTTCGATAGAACCCGGCGTGGCCTAGGAAACTTCGAATTGCCTTGACTGATGTCGGTGGTGGTAGTTTCTCAATTGTCTCGATCTTGGCTTTGTCCACTTCGATGCCCTTGCTTGAAATCCTATGACCAAGGACAATACCTTCTCTGACCATGAATTGGCATTTTTCCCAATTCAAGATCAGGTTAGTATCCTCACATCGCTTCAACACGCGAGCTAAATTTGTCAAGCAATCAGAATATGAAGTTCCAAAGACTGAGAAATCATCCATAAAAACTTCTAATCCATTTTCCACCATATCACTAAAAATAGCCATCATGCATCGTTGAAAAGTCGCAGGCGCATTACATAGACCAAAAGGCATTCTACGGAAGGCAAAAGTCCCATATGGACAAGTAAAAGTTGTTTTCTCCTGATCCTCCGGAGCAATCAAGATCTGATTGTATCCAGAGTAACCATCCAGAAAGCAATAGAATTCCTTACCAGCCAACCTGTCGAGCATCTGATCAATGAATGGGAGAGGAAAGTGATCCTTCCTTGTGGCTTTGTTCAGCTTGCGGTAATCCATGCATACTCTCCATCCCGTCACTGTTCTTGTTGGGATGAGTTCATTCTTTTCATTGGCCACCACAGTCATACCTCCTTTTTTCGGGACACACTGCACAGGACTCACCCATGAGTTATCAGAGATGGGATAGATGATACCTGCGTCTAGCCACTTGATGATCTCTTTCTTGACCACCTCCTTCATATTCGGATTTAATCGCCGCTGAGCTTCAACCGACGCTTTCTGGTTATCCTCCAGGAGGATCTTGTGCATGCAAACTAATGGGCTAATTCCTCGAATGTCTGCGATCGTCCAACCTAGAGCTCTCTTGTGCTCTCTAAGAATCTGAAGCAATCTCTCTTCCTCCTGTGATGTCAAATCTGCAGAGATGATTACAGGTAAAGTTTTAGAGGGTCCGAGATAAGCATACCTTAGATGCTCTGGCAGCGGTTTGAGCTCTAGCGTTGGCGGTTCTTCAATGGAGGGCTTCATGGGATTTAGTGGTCGTTCCAAAGGGTCAAAACGATTGAACCTCTTTGTCAAATATGGTGAAGCCTCCATCATACTCACAAATTCGTGCACCGCTTCAGTCTCTGAGACTTCTGAAGTTAGCGACACTTCCAAAGGATCTTCGGGATATATCTGAGAGAAAGAATTAGAAGAACACCTGTCCAGAACATCTAGAAAGAAACATTCGTTAGGTTCGCTTGGCCATTTCATAGACTTATAAACATTAAAAGTCACTTCCTGATCGTTGACCCGAATGGTCAATTCTCCCTTCTGGACATCTATCAAGGCTCGTCCTGTAGCTAGGAATGGCCTTCCTAGAATAATTGGAATTTCCTGGTCTTCTTCAAAATCTAACACAAGGAAGTCAGCAGGGAATATAAACTTATCTACTTTTACAAGCACATCCTTAATAATCCCTCTAGGATAAGTGATAGACCTATCGGCTAACTGCAGAGAAACTGACGTAGGTTTAACCTCCCCCAAACCTAACTCCTTGTACACAGAGAAGGGCATCAGATTAATACTCGCACCAAGATCACACAGAGCTTTACCTGAGAAGGTTGAACCTATGGTGCATGGAATCGTAAAACTACCTGGGTCCTTTAGCTTTGGCGGTAGTTTCTTTTGTAGGATTGCGCTGCACTCCTCAGTTAGTGCCACGGTCTCGAAATCGCCTAGTCGTCTTTTCTTGAAAAGCATGTCTTTCATAAACTTGACATAACTTGGCATCTGTTCCAGTGCTTCTGCAAAAGGAATGTTAATGTGAAGCTTTTTAAATACGTCGAGAAACTTACGAAACTGGGCTTCCTCATTCTGCTTCCGCGCTCTCTGCGGAAAAGGTAGAGGCGGGCGCTCCAATTCTTCTCTTGCAGCTCCTTGCTTCTCCTTCTTTTGCGTTGGTGCGATTGGAGCTTCAACAGGAGTGGTGTTCGCTGGAGATGGGTCGACACCATTGTGTCCCTCTGCAGTGTTAGATGCTTCTTCTTCAGCTATTTCCCTTCTTCTTTCCACTTTCTTGTGCACTTTTTGAAGTTCCCGGCCGTTTCTCAGAGTCACTGCCTTCACATGCTCCCTGGGGTTGATTTCAGTATTGCTTGGAACCGATCCCTGTGGCCGAGAGTTCATAGCCTGCGCCAATTGACTTACTTGGTTCTCTAAATTCCGGATTGACGCCGCTTGATTCTTCATCAACGCATCTTGATTAGCCATGTACTTCATCATCATCTCTTCGAAGTTTGGCTTCTTCTCTAGTTCCTGAGTGCGAGGTTGCTGGAAACCTAGGGGTTGCTGGAATCCTGAATGCTGTGGTGCTCGTGGCTCAGCTCCTTGTTGCCCTCTCCAAGAAAAGTTAGGATGGTTTCGCCATCCCGGGTTGTACGAGTTGGAGTAGGGGTTGTTCCTCTGGTTTCCAATGAAGTTCGCTTCTTCCATGCTTATCGAGCATTGATCAGTGGTATGCATCCCTCCACAGATCTCGCAACCGCTAGAAGTTCCCTGCACTGAATTAACGCTCACCGTTTCAAATTTCTTCGTGAGTGCCGACAGTTGAGCTTGAATCGATGTCAAGGCATCGACTTCAAGTGCTCCAGGTGCTCTTCTTCTAGACATTCGGTCGGCGTGCTGATTCGGTAGACAAGTTCTTCTCATTGTCTCCAGGAGATCTAGCCCTTCACGATAAGATTTCTTCAGGAACGATCCACTTGAAGCCAAGTTCAAATCCTTACGCGAGGATTCAGTCAGTCCATTGTAAAAGGCTTCTAGCTGTCTCCATCCTGGCAGGTCATGGTAAGGACACTGGATCAGTAGATTCTTAAACCGCTCCCATGCTTCCACAAAGGATTCCAATTCTTGCTGTCGGAATGTAGTGATTTCATTCCTCATCTGCGATATCCTCGATGGAGGGAAATACTGATCTAGAAAAGCCACCTCCATCTGCTCCTATGTAGTAATAGAATTCACCGGGAGTGAGTTAAACCACCCCCATGCTCTATCCTTCAGCGAAAAAGGGAAAAGCTTCAACCTGACTGCATCTGGTGGAACACCATTTTGCCTGAATGTGTCGCAAACACTCAGGAACTTGCTCAAGTGCTCATATGGATCCTCCATTGGTGAACCTCTTAATTATACCGAATTCTGGATCATCTGCATCACTGAAGTCTTGATCTCATAATCACGAGCTTGGATAGCTGGTGGTGCAATGCAGGATCGATGAACATGCGGTCTTGCTGATGTGAATTCCACCATTGGCCTGTTGTCCAAGTCCGGCACTGCATTATTAGCTTCCACCGGGAGCAAATTGTTCCCAACCGGGTTTGCCTGGTTATGATCTGCCATGTCAGTCTGTTGTGCTCTTGATCTTTGCCGGAGTAGTCTGTGGAAAGTTCTCTCGATTTCAAGATCGAAAGGAATCGGCTCTACGCTCCGACTGCGTCTCATGCAACCAAAATAAAACAAAGAGTAAATATATAAGTAAATTAAACAATAAGTAAAACTTGATCGTCAATTGATCACCGATACTCAAGGTAAAAGAAATTTCGTTAGAAAACAATTCCCCGGCAACGGCGCCAAAAATTTGATGCGCGTCGTCAACGCAATCAAAATTTAAATCCTTATCAGACCTGACTAAAATCTAGCAAGGGCAAGCAAGGGTCGAATCCACAGGAAATTGTGTTACGAAATTCTCTTAACGTTAATTTCGGTAATCGTCTTGAGGTCAAGTAACAAATAATTTGAAAGTGCTTAAATTAAAAGAACTAAACAAGAAATAATAACGTTGACTATCAATGAATAAAGATCTAGGACATACAACTTCCCCTAGCACCTTGAATAGTTTGATCCTTCCCTCTTCGGTTATTGATCTCTGAATTGTTAACCTCGGGTTCTAATATCTTCTTACGCCTCTTCCGAGTGCTCTAAGAACGTATTCTTGGTATCGAGCTAATCACTCTATTCGTAGGCAATTAACTAGTGAGAACCCATTATGTGACAACCCTAATTGGCTACCTAAGGTGATCAGGTATATTCCTATCCTTCTCACTAATTAGTTCCGTTTTCCAACGCGACGCTAACTTAGGCTATTCAGTCCACGGCTTAATCTAATTAACTTTTCCAAGCTCAATCAGATTACCAGATCAAATTAATTGGTGATCAGTCAATCAATCGCATTAAGAGCAAAATCTGAATAAACAACTCGTTGAAATCAATAACACAAAGAAAGGAATTCACATTCTAAACAAAAATACTAAGTTCCATTGTAGCCCTAGAAAACCAAATTAGTTCATCATCTCGAAATCAATAATCCAAATAATACACAACGACATGACATAAACGAAGGAAATAGGAAGAAGAAACTCCGCCGAAATCCTCGCCGTCACTTCAGTTCTTCCTCTGCTGTTGTCTCCCCATTCAGTTGTGTATCCAATGTCGTTGTTTTCTTTTCTGCCGAGTGCTTGCTAGGGTTGATGTTTGATAAAAGAGAATATATATATCTTTCCTGATACGAAAAGATATCCAAAGAAAATGTCACTTCCTATTTTTACTCAACCCTAGTCTAAAATATCTCTTAATTTACGAAAACGTCCTCCGCGTGCGTGGTTGATGACTTTCTCGAGCAGACGTGTCTCTGGATTGTAAACAGACGCATCCTTCATTGTGGCAGACGCGTCCGTCATGCTCCTGGATTGGCTTTGTGGCGACGGACGCGTCTTTGAAGTTGGCCAGACGCGTCTCTTCCTTTCTTCAGCGACGGACGCGTCTCTCATTGAGACGAATGCGTCCGTCTTGCTTATGATCTTCCAGCTTCTAAAGCGGACGCGTCCTTCCTTCTCACGGATGCGTCCCTCACTTGCAAAAAAAAAGAAAAATTCCAATAGCAACATTTAAACAGAAAACTAGCAAAATACATCAAAGAAATTACATTTTATGAATTTACTCCGGCTAATCGAACATTTTGCTCGCTTCACAAGGCCCTTTTTACTCTACTTTCGTAGAGTTATCAGCAGTTTTGTGACTTGAGAGCTATTAGTAATTAATGTTGAATGTTTAATTTGTTAGATGGATGAAACAAGTGCTTCGAGTACCACAGAAAAAAAGAGGAGATCTACGGTGTGGGAACACTTCAAATAGATTCTTGATAAAGAAAAGGCTGAATGTTTATATTGTGGGGCTGAGATAGGTTGTGCTAGTAGTCAGGGGATGTGACAGTCCGAAAATTCGACCCAATTATCGGAACTTCTAAATGAATGGAAATACTTCGTTAATACACTCTGATCGACGCTCACTCAGGATTAGCTACCTTGAGATGACTAGCCGAAGGGGAAAGGCTATCTGGAAAGAATTTCCCAAACAGCCGCCCGTTGGTCTGAGACAGAGAAAGAGTCGTTATTTAATGAAATTGGCCACAAAATGAAATCCGACTTTGGACAATCGAATCAGTAAGATAAACACAATCTAGAAATGAAGTCAGTTTCAGAAATGTCGCCAGAAGGGCAGACAGCCGGTGTACGTCGTGAAGCAAGACGTGATTGGAAAATTACCGAAATGCCCCCGGTAAATACTCAGTCCTTAGAATTAGTTGAATTAGGATTTTTTGGGAGTAGATTCGGTAAATCGAAACCAAACCCTGTCTGAATTTCGTTCGCGCTCGGGACCCGACCGGTGCATTTGGCACGCAAATCGAGGCAAGTCAAATCAGTTGTCAAATCAATCGATATCTTGTCAATCCATCAATCAAATCCTGGCACAAGTTCCCATGCAAATCTTTCAATCAAGTCAAGTGCATGTCAAAGTACAAAATCCATCCATTCTACTATTTCACCTAACCTACTACCATAAATTTGAATTTGCTAAATCTTGGACTTAAGCCTTCACTCTCTCTCCTCACCCCATTTTCCCCTCATTCAGCCGAACTCCATCTCTCCCTCTCCTTCATTTCTTCTTCGTTTTCTTCTCCCTCCGCCGGTGCTCTCCCGTCGTCTGCCTCAAGCCGCCGCTCGTCCGCCATTCTCCGGCCGCCGTTGCCACCGTCCAGCCACTACGTCACTTCGGTAGGTCCTCTCTTCCCTTCTCCTTGCTGTTTCGTGGTTTGAAAACCACCTTGAAGCCGCCCCGATCTCACCTCACCGTCTCTCTCCCTCTCGGGTCTCTTCAGCCGGCAGCCCCGAACGCCGTTTGCTCCGCCACCATACGGCCACCGTCCCTCCCGTCGACCATCATCACTCCTAGGTAAGGGTCCCAAGCTTGGTCACCTTCATTTCTATGGCCGTTTGATCCCGTTTGTTGACCCAAACTCGGCCGTTTCTTCTTAGGCCGAGAGCTTCACCTTCGTCCGCCCCATCCTCGACATTGCCGCCGCTTAGCTCAGCCACATTCGGGTAAGCTTAACCTCTAATTCTAGCTTAGGCTTGACGTATGCGAGCATGTTTGGGTTGCTAGAGGTTTATGGCAAGCAAGTAGTGTAAATAATGAGGGAATGTAGTTGATTGGGTTAAGGCAAGTTGGAACATGTTTCGGCCGGGCCTTGTACGTGGGCTTGAGGAATAAAACGGGCCTCGAAATTGTTATTATGGGCTGCCATTGAGTGATGTAGGCGTGGGAGGTATGGGCCGTGTATGATTAATGGGCTTGAGGGCTTAAATTAGGCAAGTTTAACCTAAAATAAGCTAATGGGCCTTAATGATTCTAACGGGCTTGTGAATGAACGAAATAAGAAACTTAATTGGGCCAAGAAAGATTGATTATAGGCTGCAAATCGTGAAATGGGCGCGTAATACAATAGGTCTTTGAGCATATGTGGGCTTAGGGGCTTGATTTTATGTTAATTGGGCCAAGACTTAACAAATCGGGTCTAATTCAAATAGTGGGCCACATATGGACGAAAATTGAACTTAATTGGGCCTAAATTATAATTTGAATGTTAAAATATAAGGCCCAATAGGGTATATGGGCTTAGGATAGTAAATTAGGCCTAAGATAGTCGAATCGGGCTTAATAGGTTAATTTTTAGAATTGGGCTTGGGCCTCACACGAATTTAATAATAATAATGGGCCCGAATTATATATGTGAATTAAGAATTAATTTATGGGCCTCGAACCTTAGAACGGGCCTTAGGCCCAATTGATCTTAAATAAATTAATTAGGCCCTAACCTAAGCTAAGCCTAATTTAATTAAACTCAAGGGTTTATTAAGACATTAAATCATTAATCATGGGTCACTAATCCCCTAGGAACTAATAATAGCTACCGGGTTCGACTGGAAAGCTGAGATTGCCAGGATTAAATACCGATTCCATGGGCTCCCAAGCTAGCGTTAAACTTGAATGGATTTGCTTGGGGAACTAATCGTAGAGCATTGGGCCGACATGAGGCTTGTCTGGCAAACGTAGTAAATTACTCGTATGATTCCTTGTTGTGCTCTGTTCCTATGCTTCTGTACCATTGCATGCATGCTCTGTGATGGAATCACTGCTTACTATTATCTGGACCCGCATTCATTTAGAGAATAGCATGAGTCACCATAGATGTGACATGAGAATGAGCCTCAGATGCGTGCTATGTGAGGGAAATGGAGGGACAAGGGAGTAGCCAACGTAAGGCGTCCGAGAACGCAGTTGTGACATTGGCCGGATGGCATTGTTGGATGTGCCCTGATGGGATTTGGAGTGATAGGCGAGATCGATCCATTATGGCCGGTTGAGGCCTGAGCATGATCCGTGGGATCCAATATGGCCGTACGAGGCCTGCTTCATTACATATGGCATTATGGTTGATTGTTGTTATTGCTCGTCTGCATTGCTATGCGTTGTGCGTCATGTTATACGCTGGGACTTGGTGACTAGGGAGATCGAGAGTGCTTGAACCTTGGATCGCGAACCCTAGTACATTGGTTAGGACCGACCCCACTTGTATACCCTACCCTACGCTAGGATTAGTGGTGAGCTTGCTGAGTCCTCGACTCACTGGTGGTAGTTACCTTCCTTTTCAGATCCTGGACGCTAGTGATGGCTGCACCCCTGATGCTTTTTGGATTGCCGATTCAGATGGATACCGAGATCACCCTCCATTTTGATATGCATGCTACGCTGTGGCATAGGCACGTGACGACTGTATTAGTAGATCAGGGTGGACCCTACCTTGTACCCCATAGGTTCGAGGCGTGATTTAGAGAGGGCCTTCATGGTTTTGAGGGACCGCAACGAGACCCTCCGATACCCATGGAGGAGGACCCATTCTGGCTACAGCCTGCCGAGTATGGAGGCCAGGTGATTGACCCCGACCCATTGTAGGAGTTGCCGTCTCCGGGACGATCTGAGATCGATGGCCACGAGGAGGGCGATGCCATGGATATCGATGAGGAGGATCCAGAAGAGGACCCCGTGGAGGATTCCGAGGAGGAGCCTGAGGAGGACTGAGTCCCTAATGCTGGTCTAGTATTTTGATGTTAGCGAGAGCGTAGGTTTGACTGTAGGTGGTGGTTTCTTTTTGGGGTCTGTACCTAACGCTGATGTTATGATATTGTCGCGACCTAAAATTCATTTTTAAGTTAATGGATTACCAAATTAATTAATTAAATTAACTAACCTAGTTCGAGCTCTCCCAAGCTCTACCAAATCGCGACTTAGGTATTTGTTCATATGATTTTAGAATTTGGAGTCGCCACTAATCATTTTTGGTAGGTTGATTAGAAACCTAAATAAATTAGTGGGAGAACTAACTTATTTTTGCGAACCAGAGAAAATGAGTTCGGGGACTTGGTTATGTTAGATTACTTTAACGCCATTTCGGTAGCATTTCATGAAAGCTCATTTGGGATGATTGGGAAAAGTTTGGATCAAACTGATCAAAAGGACAAAATGGTCATTTTTCATGGCTCGGGGAGTGAAAATAGGTCAAACCAGTTGAATGTGGTCGTTCCTTATTTTCCACAATTTCTGAGAATTTTCCAGAATTTTTTCAGCATTTCTGAGATTTTTTTTTCAGAATTTGGTCAGTCGAAATGACCCGTTTCCTAATTTCTGAGATTTTTTTTTCTAAATTTTTATTTTATGATTTTTATGATCTTTTCTTTTTTTTATTAATGCTTTTTAATGTTTTCACTTTCCTGAATGCAATGCATGAATGGTAATGAATGCATGAGTGAACCAAAATGAACTCAATGACATAAATAATTGAGGAATGCAGTGAAAGGCATGCGAAAATTAAGATTAAATTTCCCTACATGCGAAATTTATCTAATCAATTAAAACATGCGAAATAATATTAACGCGACTATAATGTAACATGCAAACAAGATGCTCTAATTACGTGAATGACGTAGCATAATGACGAGAAACATATAACATGGCAAAGTAATGTGAGTAACTATATAAGTTGGCAAAAATGACATGAAACTATGATGACATGACGAAATTGCATGCGACTAACATGACATGGATTAATGACATAGCAAAAATTATGACATGATGAGATAAATGCAACAAACCATCTGACATGTTGAGTTATGCACTCTAACCTATATTTCATACATACATAAAATAAAACACATTATCTAAACGCATGACATGGAATATTCTAAATTACATGAATGCGTATGCACAAGATATTTTTGGTATTTTTTTGATCAATTTCGGAATTAATTATTAATGAAATTGAAACTATCCTAAACAAAGATCCTCCTAAATGTCTAGGAAATAATTTGAATTGAATCCTAAAATTATCCAGGAAATCTTTGGTCCTAAATCTAAACATTTGGAGATATAATATTCTCTCTAAATTACGATGCAATCTTCAGAACAAGCAAGTGAATATCTCAGGTTTCAAATTAGGAAATACCTGGAATTGCTTTCCGATTATTTGCACCGAGACTTGATCAAACCTTGCATTTTGAATCGAACGCCCATGGAAATTCCTCGAATGGAGGCTCACACGTACAAGTGATATTCAGTGGTTCTTGGACTGATTAGGGGACTGTCTCTTCAAACTTGTAAAACTTTGGCATTTCTTCTTCTGAAGTGTGCGGGCTCCCTACAAAAGTAGCAGCAACAGTGGTGTTTTTCTGCTCATGATGGAAACATCAGTGCAGCCGAACGAGGCATTTAGGGTTCTAATAAAAGGCTTCGGCATCCAATTTGTGTATCTCAAAGCAACATTTCCCTCGATCTCCTGTGCTTGAACGGCCATTTTCGGTGCCAAAGATTCGAACTCTAAGTGAAAAATCTGATTCGACCTCTCCAAGAGAAGACACTTTTCTGCTGCGCCTCCTAACTTTTCAACCTCATCTTTTGTCTCGGAATTCATGCTCCAAATCGGAGATCGTCTTTAGGTACTAATCGCACCTTATAGTAGCATCTTCTTTCTCTGCAGCTAATTCTGCAACCTCCTCCTTCAAAAAAAACTTCAACTTCTCTCTCGGCTTTATCCGCTCTCTCGACTATCTTGCTGGTGTCTTCCTCGGCTTGCATTAACTTATCCTCTAGATTAAATATCCTCTCCGTCCACCACTTACATCGAACAAGTGTAGCTTCCTTTTTATATTCTACCCTGATATGGTCTTGTTTAAGGTTTTCAAATTCACTTTCAGCTTGACGAGCACGTTCATTAAGTTCTTGAGCATTCTTCTTTCAATCTCTAACTTCGCAAGGGCTTCCTCCAAAAATTCCACTCCAGCCTCGGCTTGTCTGGCTTATTCTTTAAGTTTCTCGCAACCCTCCTATGCACGAGATAATTCTAATTCCAGATGAGACGATCTCTCCGAGCTCTACTGGACTGAACATGGCCGGCCTCTTTTTCAGCTTCTAATTCTGCAATTACTTTCTTCAAGCTGTGAATTTCAGCTTCAGCTTTGGAACTTCTACCACTATCACTATTTTGCTCCTGGAAATTGAAACCTTGCTGTATTCTTCCTTCTTCGCAGCAGAAGAAACAGAAACTCCCTTCGGCACGTTGACCCCATATTTGCTCATCAACTCAGCACCCTGGTACTCGTGGATGTTCAGCTGCTCTTCCTTACTTTCTTCTGAGGTTGAGGCCTGGCTCTGCCGAAGCTCGCTTGGGGCCAGAGAAGGCAGCGATAGCTCCATGCCTTGAGGCTATGCGCGGCTCGTCAAGCGCTCTGCTTCGGGTTGTGGCCGTCTTTTCGGGACTCCGAGTTAGAGTGCCCAACTCGCTCCCCATCCTGTTTCCCCTGAGATGGTCCCAGCCAAAGGCATCCAGCTCCTCGAGCCAAATTACAGGATGGTAGCAGTATTATTTTAGACCACGATCTTTCCAAAGCATGCTTTGTGTAAGCAACATTCATGTCCATTCTTCTCGAATCAATCAGTCGAAAAATTTGAATCCCCAGCTGGCCACGGTAGATATCCATGCTGAACCAAGGAACAGACCTTGAACAATATTCCATATGGCAAGGCAACTCCTGCAGGTGGAAGCATAACGGGTACAAGATCTGAACGATAAGTACCAGGAGGGATACATTTCAGGGTGAACTATCCAATCTGTTCTTTGCAGCAAACAGGATGCTCATCGAAATCAAGAAGCTGATGACCATGCTGAAGTGCCGAACGCACGGAGGAAGATTGGCCAATACAGAAGGATGGGGTAAAATCAACTTCCCTAACCTAACTCGAGTTATACGCACTTCAAAACGCCCCGAGATTAAGACACCATCCAGTCACTTAATAACATTATGAAAATATACTTACTTTCCCACCTGTCAATGTTTTAAAATGGACGCATATATATACGAAAGGCACAAGACCATTTTCTCCTCCAACCCATGCTTTTGTCGGAAGCACATCTCCGTCTACGTTCACCCTTCTTGACCGAGGCACACCAGATACATTCAGCTACTTGGTTACCTCAGCAATTGATTTCTCTGTTCCCCTATGATGAACAAGCAAAGAGCCAATCCGCTCGTAAGCTTCTTCCTCATCTTCATAACCTACTTGAAGTATCCTTGGCGCGTTGACGGAACACAAGGCTTTTCTCTCCGCTTCCTGTAATACAATTAAATGGATTATCTCGAGTGCTTGGATCCGAATTTCAAGATCATCAACTGGTTCTCGGTCAATTGACAATGCAGTGCCAAGCTCAAAAGGCATCTTCGCTCTATCTTGCTCAGCATAGATCTTGCAGCCGACAAGAGGCAGAAGAAGAGCAGGCCAAAAGAACTCGGGCACAAAAAGGAAATTCCGCAGTTGGTTCTGAGCTTCAAAGCAGCAATTGCGAATAATTCCAGATACCTCCTTTTACCGCAGTGGACTACTTGAATCAAATTGACGAATGATCTGCTTAAGAAGACCTCATTTGGGGTCCGGTAGAATCTTCCTTCCTTCTTATTTTTTTTTTGAAACGTTTACCAAGATTGAACCCACCTACCCAAATGAATCATCGCCAGATTCATTGGAAGATCTAAAAAGTGACCTCACAAACTTCGTCACATATACTCCTTGCACCTTTTCATTTTCTGTCTGGAACAATGACGCAAGATGCGGAAGTGAACTCGGCACCCGGTGAGCTTGGAAGGCACAGGCGTAGTGTATAGACGTCGAGCTCAAGCAACCACTTATCATCAGTGAGTGCCTCCCGAGGCAAGTATGCAATGCAGGGGACCAGTCACATACTGCCTGAACGACTGGAGGAGTAAGAGCTGTCCACTGGTTGATGTTTTGACTCTTCCGCCAACTGCCTCCCCTCGGCTTCTCTCTCGTTCTCCTTATTCCTCTTGCCTCCCCGTCCTGAAAAAAAAAATCAGAGCTCCCCCTTGAAGTTCAGTTAGCTCCCCGCGTTGGCCACCTCCCGAGCTTTTTCGCCTACCCCCATCGTCGTGGACCAACATCTCCATCGACTCTTCCTCCCCTTGACGTGAAGATGGACCTTCTCCAGCCTTTTTTTTCTTTTTGCCGTGGGGTCTCTATTGATCGTGCGGCCACCGGCCTTCCCTCGGATGTGGCCTATATCATCAGAGGCTAATCGCGTCGACAAAACCCAACCGCAATTCCATTCGCTCTATTGTAGACGGCCCATACTCAGCCTTGAAGTTTTATTACCTATGTTGCCTGCCAACATATAAGACGACTAGGAGCATGTATTTTCAAGTAATAAGGCCAAGACGCCCAAACCCTAAGAACCTTAACTTCATTCCCCAAGAAACTGAACTCCAAAATCACCTTCATCCCACGATGCCCCCACCTTTCTTCTCTCTCTTTTTTCTTTTTCCCGTATCCTTGCGTCGGAAGTACCCATTAAGGGCTGTCTCCCATTCTTGATTTCTTTTTGACCTGGTCAATTTGTTCCCTTCGAAGAATGTGCCTTTGTCCACTTGCAGGGTAATCTCTTTTGGTGTACCAAATTTTCAAAGGCTGAATTTCTAGAAGAAAAAGTAACCTCCACAGTAGCAAAATAGATGCTCGTCACAATTGAATGACCTTGCGGACATTTTCATCCTTGACTTGACCGCCAATTTATTGCAACCTCACTTTGACCACTAATTCCAAATGGTAGTTCCACAAGAACCTTCACATCATCGATAAATACACTAGACAACAGGCACGCATGTGACCTAGAATCACTTGGGACGGTCTTGGTGCCTTCGGTTCTCGGTGATTGTCCCGATCCTTGCTCAATGTGTCGTCGCTTGACGAACGAGGAGTTTTATAGAGATGGTGAGCTCGATCGGGAGGATTTGGGATGTACCTTGAGTCAATAAGAGGTCCTGACGATGTGTGGCAAGGTTCGATTCTGTGAAGGAAGTTTCGACTGAGCTTTGAAAATCTAAGCTCGTATTCTCGTCCATGGTGGTGTGCAAACTTCCTAAGATCTCTCTTTTGTGTTATGGTTTATTTTCATGGGCAATGCCGAAAAAATTTTATTTTTGATAAATCGAATTGAGAATAAAAAAAACCCCGATTAAACTCTCTTTTCAAAAATTGAGAAATTTCGAGCACCATTGGGCTGAGAAATTTTGGATATTTAGAGGATAATGTCACGACTGTTAGAAAAACAAAAATTGAAAACTACAGAAATAAAATGAATTTTCTATAATTTATTCAATTAATCTGAAAATGAGATTAACAAAGTAATTCCGGATTTCAGAATAATTTTTGCAGATTTTCTTTGGCCAAAATGAAGAGAAAATTAACAGAAAAATAATGACTATTTATTTATATTTTTGTCGCCTCAAACGCTATTTATTATTAAATATTTTCCTATTTTTCTGAAAAATATTTAAAAAATGCAAAAATATGAAAATTTGTTTTTTGTTCAAAAATGGCTACCTAGGCTTGGCGAAGGCTCCCAAAGTTGATTTTGTAATTTTTATGAATTTTTATGGATTTTCTATTAATTTTCGAACATGAAAATACCGAAAAATACTGAAAATATGGAAATTTATTTTTTGGTCAAAATTGGTTCCCTAGGCTAGGCCAAGGTCCCCAAAGTTGATTTTTCAATTTTATGAATTTTTATGGATTTTTTTATTAATTTTAAAAGAGAAAAAATGATTAAAAATCAAGTGTCAACAGATATGTATATATGTTGTTGTTTGTGTTTATTCTGTTCGTACTACCCCACCATTTTGTGTGTATGCATGTATGGTTAGGCGGCACGTTTCCACAGGTACGAGAGTTTGACGAAGGGCGCATCGTCTGGTTGCGACGATAGGTTTTTCCTGGGCCGTCGCGTATCGTAAGCCCGACGAGTGTGATGAGAATATTCAGTAGGAATGTGATGTCGCGTGTCCGATAGGGGATCCGGGGCGTGACATCCCCGTTGGAGTGGTATCAGAGCAAGGTCAGCTCGATATGAGACTGTTCGAGGTTTTGGAGTGATAAGGATGTTGATTTTGGGGTAGTTAGATAGACAGACCCTAGACCTAAGGATAGGAAAGGGTACAATGCATGAATTGATTGGCGCATGTGAATGCTTAGTACAATTGATTGCCTAAAGTAGACTGAGGCAGAGGTATTCTGAACTAAGTTGCAGGTGCGTCAGGACCTGAGGTAAGGTTCTAAGGCATAGCCCCGTGAGTTGGGCATTTGATTGCTGATTACAGAATGGGTTAACTTGTTAGGTGCTGCTTGTGTTTGTATGCCTAGTCAGCTGTCGCGCGCTACTTAACCATCATGCATTGCACGAATTTCTGCATTTAAAGAAAAATGAGTTTGGAAAGGAAAATGGTTTAGAAATGAAAACGATATAAATTTGGGAAATACATGCATCTCATGTTGTTGGATTTGGTGACCGTCAGCCTGGTATGGGACGGGATTGACGGGACGTCTAAAAACTGTAATGAAGCGTGGTATGAGACACGTGGAACGGGATTCACTCTGTCTGTGGGTAACTTAGGACAACTGTTCGCACCAAGAAACGAGGAGGGCGGGGAGTGGTCGTCGGGGCAGAGACCTGATCAAGGAAGCGGCACCCGACAGGCTTCTAGTTGAGGTGGCGAACAGAGTGGCCTAGGTTGTGCACTGATAGGGTTGAGTCTAGATGTCAACTGGGTTCAATTGCATTTAAGCTGCAGCGACTATTTACATGCATATACATGTCAGTGGACGCGATAGTAGGCGAAAGCTTAGTTGCTAGATTTAGAATTCCGAATTCCTAAATGGGAATTTCGTTTGTTTTAGGTGTGAGTTTTAGCAAGGATGAGCAATAGGGGCAGAAGACCGACTGCTGGTGCATCGAGCTCGAGGGCTCTTGAGTCTGAAGGGGATCCTAGGATCGAAGAGATGATGAGAGTTCTGACTGAAGTGAGTAACTTGATGGCTAGGCAAGCTGCTGAGAGAGCTGCCACTGTAGCCCAAGCAGCTGAGGCCGGCTTGGCCGCTGCAAATGGAGCCAATGGAGGCAATGGGCATGGTAATGGAGGACGTCAGACTCATCACATAGTGGAACAGTTTCTGAAGTTGCAACCGTCCAAGTTTGATGGTAGTGGTGGTCCCGAAGTGGCTGTCTTGTGGATCGAACAGCTTGAGAAGGCCTTTACCGTTTTGGGTTGCGCAGATGAGGAAAAGGTTTCGTTGGCAACTTATCAGCTCCAGGGTACTGCAGATGACTGGTGGAAGGCCACCAGAGGGCGAGTCTTTCCAGATGGCATGAGGCCGAACTGAGTTGCTTTCTGTGCAGCATTTAATGGAAAGTATTTTTCTGAGGCAGCCCAAGAAAGGAAAATGGAAGAGTTCATAAGACTTCGCCAAGGATCTATGACTGTGGATCAGTATGAGGGTGAATTTGCCAGGTTATCCAAGTTTGCTCGAAGGCTGATTGAGGATCCGTGGGACAAGGCCAGGAGGTTCAAAGAAGGCTTGAGACCTGAACTGAAGAGTATGATAATCGCCACAGGACTGAGAGACTATAATGAGATTTATGAGAGAGCACTGGCGATAGAGCGAGACCTACAAGAGAAGGCTGCCGCATCTGGATCGCGGTTTGTGGCAAGAGGGAATTTCAGAGACTTTGGCAAGAGGCCGATGAAGGACACCCGCAGGTTCGTTCCACCTGCAAGAAGGACTTTGGGAAAACCGTTACACTCTGGGAATCAGAACTGCCGTGACTGTGGTAGGAGGCATGGGAACGGCCCTTGCCCAAGGAAGACTGGAGGCTGCTTTGGATGTGGACAAATGGGGCATATTCTGAGGAACTGCCCGAAAGGAGGTCCGAGACCCCCGTTCCAACCGCAGCAACAGCCGCCGATGGCGAATGCTTCTCAAGGGAATAAGAACCATCCACCTGCTCAAGGACGAGTCTACGCAGTGGCACGAAAGGACGCTGAGAACGCGCTAGGGGTGATCATAGGTACCGTCTCTCTCTGTGGTCATACTGCTTATCCTTTGTTTGATCCAGGAGCGTCGCACTCCTTCGTATCTGCACGTTTTGCTGAGTTATCTGGGATGAGTGTTAAGCCGTTGGATGTGACTTTGCATGTAACCACCCCGTTAAAGGATAGAGTGATTGTTGCGTTAGGATGTAAAGGGTGTAAATTAGTTTTGGACGATAGAGAGGAAGAGATCGATTTAGCTGTTTTGCCTATGTTTGATTTCGACGTGATTGTTGGCATGGATTGGTTGGTTAGACATGGGGCAGTAATAGACTGTGGTAGAAGTATGATACAGCTAAACCCGGTAGGTCACCCTGGGTATGACTTTAGAGGGAATCGAGGAGGAATGTCGATTCTTTGGATCTCGTCGTTGGAAGCAACCAAACTAATGGACGAAGGTTGTCTGGGATTTTTGGCATCAGTGTCAGATTCGTCTGCTCTAGAAGTGAAGTTGGAGGAAGTACCTGTAGCAAGAGAGTACCCGGATGTGTTTCCACAAGAGTTACCTGGCTTGCCACCAGAGCGCGAGGTGGAGTTTGTGATTGAGTTGGCACCTGGAACAGAGCCGATCTCGAAAGCACCGTATAGAATGTCGTTGTCTGAGTTGAAGGAGTTGAAGGTACAGATGCAAGAGCTATTGGATAAAGGATTTATCCGCCCCAGCGCTTCGCTATGGGGAGCTCCGGTGCTGTTTGTTAAAAAGAAGGATGGATCATTAAGACTGTGTATCGACTACAGGCAGCTGAACCAAGTGACGATCAAGAACAAGTATCCTCTGCCTAGAATTGATGACCTGTTTGACCAGCTTCAAGGCACGTGTGTGTTCTCCAAGATAGACCTAAGGACAGGCTATCGCCAATTGAGGATTAAGAAGGAGGACGTGCCTAAGACTGCCTTTAGGACAAGGTATGGGCACTACGAGTTCACAGTTATGCCATTTGGATTGACAAACGCCCCAGCAGCATTTATGGACATGATGAATCGAGTGTTCAAGGAGTTTCTGGATCAGTTCGTGATAGTCTTCATTGATGACATTTTGGTGTATTCGAAGAGTTCTGAGGACCACGAGGAACACTTAAGAATTGTCCTGCAGACGCTAAGGGAACACTCGCTATATGCGAAGTTTAGCAAGTGTGAGTTCTGGTTAAGCAGAGTGGCGTTCCTTGGACACATAGTATCTGGAGAAGGAATATCAGTGGATCCAGCAAAGATCGAGGCTGTAGAGAAGTGGCCGAGGCCAACAATTGTGACTGAAGTACGAAGTTTTCTTGGATTGGCTGGTTACTACAGACGCTTTGTGGAAAGGTTCTCGGTGATAGCGTCTCCTCTGACCCACTTGTTGAAGAAGGAAACGAGGTTTGAATGGACCGAGAAGTGCGAGGAAAGTTTTCAGGAGTTGAAGGATCGATTAACCTTCGCACCAGTGTTAACCATCCCGTCTGGACCTGGAGGGTTCGAAATTTATAGTGATGCGTCATTAAGAGGATTGGGATGCGTCTTGATGCAGCATGGACGAGTAGTAGCTTATGCATCTCGACAGCTGAGGCCACATGAGATGAACTACCCGATGCACGACCTGGAGTTAGCTGCCATATTGTTCACATTGAAGATTTGGAGGCATTACCTGGTGGGAGAGAAGTTTCAGATTTTTACAGATCATCAGAGTTTGAAGTATTTGTTTTCGCAGAAAGAACTGAATATGAGGCAGCGTCGTTGGATGGAGTTGTTGAAGGACTACGACTGTGATATTCTGTACCATCCAGGAAAGGCGAATAAAGTGGCGGATGCTCTGAGTCGGAAGTCGAGCATTGCGCATATGATGGTCAAGGAATGGACATTACTGGAGGAAATCAGAGATTCGGAGTTCAAGGTCGAGGTAGAAAACCTCTCAAGTCTGATGGCTACTTTGCAGATCGAGCCAGAGATTCAGCTAAGGATCAAGGAGTTGCAGTCCACGGATCCAGACATTCAGAAGATTGTGATGATGAATGCAGATGAGAGGAAGACTGAGTTCCAAGTTACTGCTGATGGAATATTGAAGTTTAGAGGACGCCTGTGTGTGCCAAATGACGAAGAGCTGAAGGAAAGGATTTTGTCTGAGGCGCACAGAAGTAACTACAGTATTCATCCAGGGAGTACGAAAATGTATCAGAATTTGCGTCAGCACTATTGGTGGAATGGAATGAAGGCGGATATGGCTAAGCATGTAGCTAAATGTCTGACGTGTCAGCAAGTAAAGGCGCAGCACTGCAAACCTGGTGAACTACTGCAACCCCTGGAAATCCCAGAGTGGAAATGGGAGCACGTCACTATGGACTTTGTGATAGGATTGCCCAGGAGTCAAAGAGGGAATGATTCGATATGGGTAATAGTGGACAGACTGACGAAATCAGCTCATTTCATTGCAGTACGAAAGAACTCTACATTGGAAAAGTTGGCTGAATTGTACGTGAGGCAGATCGTGAGGTTGCATGGGGTACCAGTAAGTATTGTATCAGACAGAGATCCTCGTTTCACAGCTACATTCTGGAGGAGTTTGCAGGGTGCTTTGGGGACAGAGTTGAGTTTCAGTACAGCCTACCATCCTCAGACGGATGGTCAGTCGGAATGGACTATACAGACTCTGGAGGATATGTTGAGAGCTTGTGTGATTGATTTCAAAGGAGGCTGGGAAGAACAGTTGCACTTGGTGGAATTTGCGTACAACAACAGCTATCAGCAGAGTATCAGAATGGCCCCGTTTGAGGCTTTGTATGGGAGAGCTTGCAGAACTCCGATTTGCTGGGACGAGGTTGGTGAGAAAAGCATAATAGGCCCAGAGTTAGTTCAACAGTCAGTGGAGGCAGTCAAGGTAATCAGGGATAGACTGAGAACCGCTTAGAGCAGGCAGAAAAGCTACGCAGACAAGAGACGTAAGCCGTTGGAATTTCAAGTAGGAGATCACGTCTTTCTAAAAGTGTCGCCGATGCGAGGACTATCTCGGTTTGGCAAGAAAGTAAAGCTGAGTCCAAGATTTGTTGGGCCATTCGAGATTCTGGAAAAGATCGGGACACTGGCTTATCGTCTAGCACTGCCGCCGAACTTATCGCAGATTCATAACGTGTTTCATGTATCGATGCTCCGGAAGTACGAGCCGGACCCTGGCCATATACTCGATCATGAAGTCATTGAAATGGATGACCGCGTCTCGTACGTGGAAAGGCCAGTAAGGATTGAAGATCGTAAGGAGCAGGTCTTGAGGAACAAGACAATACCGCTGGTTAAGGTTATCTGGGAGCACCATGGGACTGAAGGAGCGACTTGGGAAAGTGAGAACGAGATGAAGAAGAAGTATCCGTATTTGATTGAGTAGCTTAGTGTAATTTCTGTTTTGTTGTAAGGATTGGTAGATTGTAAATTTCGAGGACGAAATTTTTATAAGAAGGGAAGAATTGTAACAGTCCGAAAATTCGACCCAATTATCGGAACTTCTAAATGAATGTAAATACTTCGTTAATACACTCTGATCGACGCTTACTCAGGATTAGCTACCCTGAGATGACTAACCGAAGGGGAAAGGTTATCTGGGAAGAATTTCCCAAACAGCCGCCCGTTGGTCTGAGATAGAGACAGAGTCGTTATTTAATGAAATTGACCACAAAATGAAATCCGACTTTGGACAATCGAATCAGTAAGATAAACACAATCTAGAAATGAAGTCAGTTTCAGAAATGTCGCCAGAAGGGCAGACAGCCGGTATACGTCGTAAAGCAAGACGTGATTGGAAAATTACCGAAATGCCCCCGGTAAATACTCAGTCCTTAGAATTAGTTGAATTAGGATTTTTTGGGAGTAGATTCGGTAAATCGAAACCAAACCCTGTCTGAATTTCGTTCGCGCTCGGGACCCGACCGGTGCATTTGGCACGCAAATCGAGGCAAGTCAAATCAGTTGTCAAATCAATCGATATCTTGTCAATCCATCAATCAAATCCTGGCACAAGTTCCCATGCAAATCTTTCAATCAAGTCAAGTGCATGTCAAAGTACAAAATCCATCCATTCTACTATTTCACCTAACCCACTACCATAAATTTGAATTTGCTAAATCTTGGACTTAAGCCTTCACTCTCTCTCCTCACCCCATTTTCCCCTCATTCGGTCGAACTCCATCTCTCCCTCTCCTTCATTTCTTCTTCGTTTTCTTCTCCCTCCGCCGGTGCTCTCCCGTCGTCTGCCTCAAGCCGCCGCTCGTCCGCCATTCTCCGGCCGCCGTTGCCACTGTCCAGCCACTACGTCACTTCGGTAGGTCCTCTCCTCCCTTCTCCTTGCTGTTTCGTGGTTTGAAAACCACCTTGAAGCCGCCCCGATCTCACCTCACCGTCTCTCTCCCTCTCGGGTCTCTTCAGCCGGCAGCCCCGAACGCCGTTTGCTCCGCCACCATACGGCCACCGTCCCTCCCGTCGACCATCCTCACTCCTAGGTAAGGGTCCCAAGCTTGGTCACCTTCATTTCCATGGTCGTTTGATCCCGTTTGTTGACCCAAACTCGGCCGTTTCTTCTTAGGCCGAGAGCTTCACCTTCGTCCGCCCCATCCCCGACGTTGCCGCCGCCTAGCTCAGCCACATTCGGGTAAGCTTAACCTCTAATTCTAGCTTAGGCTTGACGTATGCGAGCATGTTTGGGTTGCTAGAGGTTTATGGCAAGCAAGTAGTGTAAATAATGAGGGAATGTAGTTGATTGGGTTAAGGCAAGTTGGAACATGTTTCAGCCGGGCCTTGTACGTGGGCTTGAGGAATAAAACGGGCCTCGAAATGGTTATTATGGGCTGCCATTGAGTGATGTAGGCGTGGGAGGTATGGGCCGTGTATGATTAATGGGCTTGAGGGCTTAAATTAGGCAAGTTTAACCTAAAATAAGCTAATGGGCCTTAATGATTCTAACGGGCTTGTGAATGAACGAAATAAGAAACTTAATTGGGCCAAGAAAGATTGATTATAGGCTGCAAATCGTGAAATGGGCGCGTAATACAATAGGTCTTTGAGCATATGTGGGCTTATGGGCTTGATTTTATGTTAATTGGGCCAAGACTTAACAAATCGGGTCTAATTCAAATAGTGGGCTACATATGGACGAAAATTGAACTTAATTGGGCCTAAATTATAATTTGAATGTTAAAATATAAGGCCTAATAGGGTATATGGGCTTAGGATAGTAAATTGGGCCTAAGATAGTCGAATCGGGCTTAATAGGTTAATTTTTAGAATTGGGCTTGGGCTCCACACGAATTTAATAATAATAATGGGCCCGAATTATATATGTGAATTAAGAATTAATTTATGGGCCTCGAACCTTAGAACGGGCCTTAGGCCCAATTGATCTTAAATAAATTAATTAGGCCCTGACTTAAGCTAAGACTAATTTAATTAAACTCAAGGGTTTATTAAGACATTAAATCATTAATCATGGGTCACTAATCCCCTAGGAACTAATAATAGCTACCGAGTTCGACTGGAAAGCTGAGATTGCCAGGATTAAATATCGATTCCATGGGCTCCCAAGCTAGCGTTAAACTTGAATGGATTTGCTTGGGGAACTAATCGTAGAGCATTGGGCCGACGTGAGGCTTGTCTGGCAAACGTAGTAAATTACTCGTATGATTCCTTGTTGTGCTCTGTTCCTGTGCTTCTGTACCATTGCATGCATGCTCTGTGATGGAATCACTGCTTACTATTATCTGGACCCGCATTCGTTTAGAGCATGGCATGAGTCACCAGAGATGTGACATGAGAATGAGCCCCAGATGCGTGCTATGTGAGGGAAATGGAGGGACAAGGGAGTAGCCAACGTAAGGCGTCCGAGAACGCAGTTGTGACATTGGCCTGATGGGATTTGGAGTGATAGGCGGGATCGATCCATTATGGCCGGTTGAGGCTTGAGCATGATCCGTGGGATCCAATATGGCCGTACAAGGCCTGCTTCATTACATATGGCATTATGGTTGATTGTTGTTATTGCTCGTCTGCATTGCACGAACTGCATTGCTATGCGTTGTGTGTCATGTTATACGCTGGGACTTGGTGACTAGGGAGATCGAGAGTGCCTGAACCTTGGATTGTGAACCCTAGTACATTGGTTAGGACCGACCCCACTTGTATACCCTACCCTACGCTAGGATTAGTGGTGAGCTTGCTGAGTCCTCGACTCACTGGTGGTGGTTACCTTCCTTTTCAGATCCTGGACGCCAGTGATGGCTGCACCCCTGATGCTTTTTGGATTGCCGATTCAGATGGATACCGAGATCACCCTCCATTTTGATATGCATGCTACGCTGTGGCATAGGCACGTGACGACTGTATTAGTAGATCAGGGTGGATCCTACCTTGTACCCTATAGGTTCGAGGCGTGGTTTAGAGAGGGCCTTCATGGTTTTGAGGGACCGTAACGAGACCCTCCGATACCCATGGAGGAGGACCCATTCTGGCTACAGCCTGCCGAGTGTGGAGGCCAAGTGATTGACCCCGACCCACTATAGGAGTTGCCGTCTCCGGGACGATCTGAGATCGATGGCCACGAGGAGGGCAATGCCATGGATACCGATGAGAAGGATCCAGAAGAGGACCCCGTGGAGGATTCCGAGGAGGAGCCTGAGGAGGACTGAGTCCCTGATGCTGGTCTAGTATTTTGATGTTAGCGAGAGCGTAGGTTTGATTGTAGGTGGTGGTTTCTTTTTGGGGTCTGTACCTAACGCTGATGTTATGATATGTATATATGTTGTTGTTTGTGTTTATTCTGTTAGTACTACCCCACCGTTTTGTGTGTATGCATGTATGGTTAGGAGGCACGTTTCCGCAGGTATGAGAGTTCGATGAAGGGCGCATCGTCTGGTTGCGACGATAGGTTTTTCCTGGGTCGTCGCGTATCGTAAGCCCGATGAGTGTGATGAGAATATTCAGCAGGAACGGGATGTCGCGTGTCCGATAGGGGATCCGAGGCATGACAGGGGACCAATTCGATGCATCGTTACTTGTCAAGATGTAAGGAATACCCATATGCAAATGTTGATAAAAGGCAAGCGTTGGGTCAATTTGGTAGGGTTGGTAGTTCATCTGGCCCTTGGAAATTTGACCAAGATGTTAGTCGAAGGGACCTAGCGACGATGTTTATTATTGGTGAGTGCCCTTTCAAGTTCATAGAAAACGAGGCATTTCAGATATTTTTGCATAGACTCCAACCAAAGTTTGTAATCCCGAGTCGTAACACATTGAGACATGACTGTTACAAGTTGTACTTGGAAGAAAAGGTAAATTGAGGAAATATTTCACCGAGACATCTCCAAGAGTCTGTCTTACGACCGATACATGGATGTCATGTCAGAATCTGAGTTATATATGTCTCACTGCTCATTTAATCGATGCTGATTGGAAGTTGCAAAAGAAAATATTAAATTTTTGTCAAATCTCAGGTCATTCTGCCAAGATTATAGGAAAATTGATTGAGAATTTGCTTGATTGAGTTGGGGATCCAAAATGTATTTTCTATCACCGTGGACAATGCGAGCTCAAATGACTTAGGGATTGAACATTTAAGAAACAAACTTAGCTCTTGGAACTCTCTGGTATTGAGAGGCGAGTTACTTCACATGAGGTGTTATGCTCATATATTAAGTTTGATTGTGAGAGATGGGTTGAAAGACATGAATGATTCCATCGTTAGAATACATTCGGCTGTGCGTTATGTGAGGTCTTCTCCTGGGAGATTGAGACGTTTTAAGGATTGCATTGAGTTTGAAAATATTGAGTCCAAGAGTCTTGTATGTTTGGATGTGGAAACTCGTTGGAATTCGACGTACATGATGCTAGAAGCAGCTCTAAAGTTTCAAACAGCTTTTAGCTCATTGGCATTTCGAGATCACAAATTTGATCAAGAGCTTTCCAAGGTGAAAGGATTGCCCACTAGTGATGATTGGGAGTATGCCCGCAACTTTCTTCCTTTCTTGAAGTTATTCTATGATACGACTTTAAAAGTTTCGGGTTCTTCTTATGTCACTAGTAATGATATGGGGAAGAATGTGTATGGGATCCATGGAATTATTGACAAGTATTGTCAGAATGAGGACCCAAGTTTACAGGAGATGGCTAAGAAGATGAAGTTCAAGTTCAATAAGTATTTTGGCAATGTGAACAACATCAATCTCACATTATTTATTGCTTGTATACTTGACCCACGACATAAGTGGGGATATGTGAAGTGGATGATTAATGATGTGTATGAAAGTAAGGACGCGACAACTTTACGAGATAGAGTATTAACATCTCTGACATCATTGTTCGAGCAATACCGCACCGGTGTTTGCCCCCAAAGCAACTCGAGGCAAAAGAGCACAAGGATGGTAAGCACGTCAACGTCTCTCGTGGTTGATGCTGATTTTATGACTACAAAGTATCTTAGCCAAACCGGACAAGAATATTTGGAAGAAAAATCTGAATAGGACCTATATTTGGAGGAAAGATGTGGACGTTATAGCGCTACCTTTGATATCTTAAGTTGGTGGAAAGGAAATTCTTCGAGGTATCCTATCCTCTCTTCCATTGCTCGAGATATTTTGGCCGTGCTTGTCTCAACTGTAGCATCAGAGACCGCATTTAGTACGGGAGGTCATGTGCTTGATGTGTTTCGTAGCTCTTTGACCCCTAGCATGGTTAAGGCTCTTATATGTGCTCAAGATTGGTTACGAAGCGCGCCACTTTCTTGTTCGATTGAGGAGGACTTAGAAGAACTAGAATAGTTTGAGTCAGGTAAAAAAATTTAGTTGTAGAATATTTATATCTTTCTATATTTCAATGGATACCTTAGTTCTCATGTTCATCATAAATTTAATGCAGAGTTACCAACTACGGCTATTGAACCAAACTTGACATCAATGTCTCTTGATGATTGACATATTTCCATGTTTGAGGAGGCTGGTAGGCTTAGAAACATGTATAAAGGAAAGGTATTTTGGGATCTCTCATTTATTTTTGGACAGCGTATGCTTTTTTTCCTCTTGTTTTGTCAATGTCTAAGTGTCCTTTAGATTTTCTTTGGATGTGTTATCATCTAATTCAGAATCAATTGTCTAGCTGTTTGCTTTCAGCATGTTTTGATGTTATATTGTAGATTGAAATCTTTTTCCATGGTCATTTTTACTATGCATTTTTTCTTTTTGGGTTGCTTTTTCAAAAGATGAAATGGGGTTCATTCAATGTCCTTTTTTCACCTTCTGGATCAGGTGCAGGATCTGCCAAGATTGAGGAGAAGAAGGCAGAGAAAATTTTGAATTATGCTTGAAGAACATGATTGACATTGGCCTTTCTTTATGATCTGATTATCTTGCATTTTTGTTGGCGATAGAGATGACAAAGTGGGGTTTGTGTCCCGTCCTAGCTGAAAGTCATGTAAACTAGTAACTAAAAAATGGAGAATGATTCAACCAAAAAAAAGGGGGAATGAGAAACATTGTCATCTTTTTAAGAAATGATTTGGCAGTTATGCATTACTTGTCCCTGTAGTTGCACGTCCTCGTATGTACGAACAAACTAGAATGATTTTCAGAAGAGAATGCTATTGGAGTTGAGATCTTAATTTACGATCTGCATTGCCATTATTCTTTCCATCCTCTGTATTTGGGTTTTTCTGGTCCTCCAGTCATTCTGTATTTGGTCTTTTGGTGATTCTTGTGCAGTCCTTTCCACAATTCTATCGACTTCTATTATGCAAGTTTCTGGCTTTGAAGTAGTTTTACTGTTGCTTAGCCCTTGTTTACCATGCAAATGAATAGGGAGAGGCTTATGAAGATGGCAGGTTCTGTCCACACTGGTGGAAAGGGTACCGTGAGAAGGTCTGGAAGTCAGTCCTACTCATAAGTCGGATGTTTTGATTTCTTGGCTTCTATGTTTCAATTTTTTTTTAAAAAGGGCCGGCCGGACCCAACCCGGCCCAGCCCAAACTTGGTACTGTTTGGTTTTGGGCAGGGTCGGGCCTATGCGAGACCCGGCCCGACCCGGCCCATTGACACCCCTACTTTTTATCCTTTTGACTATTCATCCCTTTGCAACAATAGATAATTAAGGGATAATCTCTCACCCTTTTTATCATAAGCAAAAAAAGGCATAAATCAAACCACAAATATATATTGCCGGTCAAACTTCAAACTTAGAATCATCAAATAAAATTAAAAAATGATCGACTCTTAAGACTTGTCTTTATTATTGCATAGTTTTCAAGAATCATTAGTATATAGGTCTTGTAAAGAGTTTGTTCATATCTCAGTGTGTGGTTAATGCTATGTATATACATGCATATGTTCATGTTTCTAAAGTAAATCAAGAGTCATGTTTCAAGCCTATAAATAGGTGTGTCTTGTAACTATTTTAGTATGGGTTAATCGATTATGAATACAGAATATTAAAAAGTCTTCTTCGGTTTCCTCCTCTTTTGTGAGTAAAGTTGAGTTGTGAGTATTTGTGAGAGCGTTGCTTTCGATTTAGCCCATCAATGACTACCTCTGTGGTTTTTGGTTTGGGGACTTTAAACTCTTCACATGCCGAGAGTGAGAGGGACCAATCAACAGTGCAAGCTTCCTTGTGGCAAGGCCAGGCTCCACATACTGAAAACCATTGAAAACGCCAAAGAGAATCTCCAACAAAAGTTAGCTGCAATGAAGGATTAAAGTACTAGAGATTGCTGGATCGTGATCACTGGCTGTTGGTAGTTTGATGGATGATGCAGTAACAACGGGGACATGTCCGACAGGGCTTGAAGACCTACAAAAATAAAAAGCAATGGGTATCGACTTGTCATGAATCGGAACGACTATGATGAAGGAGTGGCAGGTCACCGTGGCGAGGAAGGCTGGAGCAAACTTTGTCGCTAGGTTCGCAGCGAAGCTACTCAGACAACTGAGCAACAGGGCGTCACATTGGGAGCAAGGGTTCGCGGGCTTTGTAATGCACAGGCAGGGACTTTATGGCGTTGTGGCAATGGACGATAGGCAAGTTACTGTTGCTGATGTAGTCCTTCTGTGGTGTGTGGTGCGGAGTGATCCACAAGTTCAGCAACTACGGGCTAATTCTGATCGAGTCTTGTTCTGCCCAATTTTCTCTAGCGGAGAATATTTGGTCAACCACTGGAGGGCTTGACCGCATATTTAATGGTTTAGCATATAATATTTCTTTCCTTTGATAATGAATACATTTTTTTAGTGATCCGTTCATATTTCCTTCCCTCTTAATCCCTCATGTCCGAATATGATTTTGATCTAGCAGAAAACCAATGTTTTTTTCGATATTGCAACTTTCGGCAACACGCGTATGTGTAATGGCTTTTGCTGAATTTTCTCTCACCATGGGCTAGCTAGATTATGCTCAAAACCAACTATATAAACACATCCACCACTGGTCCAATTTGTGTTCAAACTTTATGCAAATGCTCCTAATATCTATATGCAATTTAAATAATTTTCTTTTGTTGTTTTGTTAGGGAACAATGTCTAGATCCCTAATTTCCATGTAATAAATGAATGACTTACTAGGTCGTCAAAATTCACGTGTCAACAATCTACAACTAAACAAGATCTACCTATAAAGTCTACTTAGGTTGCGATGGGCTATTCTTAGGAGTCCATCTTTTTATCCAATTAGAACGCAAGGTCGAATAATCATAAGTTGTTGCCTTATACACAATTTGATAAGAAGAGGAATGGCTGTTGATCCAGGTGGGGGCATAATTAGATGAAGTTGTTAACACCATTGAAGATGTGGAAACAGTTGATATTGTTGAGCCATCAGATCATTGGACGACATGGAGGCAAAATTTGGCAGTTCAAATATTTAATTAGTGGAATGCAAGTCAAAGTCATCAAGGAGTTGCATGATTAAACATTATTTAGAAAAATCATTTCTTTTCCATTGTTGTAAGACTTGTGTTGTAAGATTTTTTTTCCATTGCTATTAGACATGTGTACATGGTACTGGTTTGTCGTTGAGGCACATGTTCTTTATGAAATGTTTAATTATGGTTAAACTACAGGTTACGTATCTCCTCCAAATAGGCTCAATTATATATCATTTATCTTGCTTTCCAACGAACTAATTACCTAATTGCTATTTATGATTCAGATCAACTTAATGTAATTTCGCATTATATTATTCGTGGGTTTTTTGTAACCCTAGCTTACTTAACAATTCCAAATGCTTAATGTGTAGCCACCCCGCTCCGAATGCTATCGTCAGAATCGTGACACCCAAGTCGTCACATCCATCTGTTCTTATTATAAACAATTATTTTCACGCAGCGGATAATCTCACAAGACCATAGAGAGGGGAAGTTACAATGGTTTTTAGCAAATTTAAGTAGACACGTCGATTTACAAACTTCGAGTATACAATCTCATAAGTTAGGAGTTGGTCATGAGTTTATTTATGTACAATGGTCAACACAAGTCGATACATAAGTGTCGCGACCCTAAAAATTTTTCATTTGTGAAAAATTCACAGGTTAATGGATTATTAAGTTTATTAGATGGATTAATATAGTACGGACCCTCCCAAGTCCTACTGAATCGCAACTTTGGTTTTTGTTTAAATGATTTTAAAATTTGGAGTCACCACTAATCATTTTTGGTAGGTTAATTAGATACCTAAGTAAATTAGTGGGAGGACTAAATTATTTCTACGAATCAGAGGTTATGAGTTTGGGGACTTGGTTACAATCGTCTTCATTGGACTCTCGAGCAAACTCATTTTTTTCACAGCAGAAATGTCTTCTATGTAGAGTAGGAAGGGCTTGTTTCGCAACTCGAACTCTTCGTTCTTGGACTTCTGAGGTGATCAAATTACAGAGAAACCATCGAAGATGTCGTTCTGAGAGTATAGGACGACATAGGTGGTTCTAAGGAAAGAAAGGTTCGTGAAGAGGTTCGAAGATTAGAGTCACTAGCAAGAAAAGGAAAGGATTTCGCAAAAAATCGTGAAGACCATAGAAAGAAAAGCGCCCAGATTCCATAGCCACAAGAGAAGCAGGGAAATTGTTGATGATAGGAAGCCCCCCCAAGGATCCAGATGAGCTCCGAGAGGATCTCTCTTTCTTTCGTTCCCCGATCTCCATTTTCTAGTCCATATCGTGCTCCCCGAATCATTACATTGTTGGGGACTTAAATTAAGACCACTTTTCCACCATTTTTTATTCATCTCCTCACCCCCTTCTTTTTTCTTTTTTTTTATCATCAACCTCCTCCCAATTTCTCCCCGCATCCTTTTCTTCTTTTTCACCAAATTGTCCCCCCCCCCCCCACTTCTAGCATTCCTTCCGCTTCATTTTTTAATCCCAAAATCCTTCCCCCTCCTTTTTTAATCCCAAAATCCTTCTTTTGTCCTCTCTTCACGTGGCCTCCTTATTATTATTTTTTTATCTTTCTTTGTCTCTTCTTTTATTAAACTAATCCAACCCTTCACCTTTTGATCAAAACCCCTTTTATTTTATTCTCCTATGTTTTTTCTTCTTTTTCAGCCATTCTCTCGTGAAAACTCTCCATAGCCATCGCCATAATCTCGTATATCTTGTTCCCCAACTCCTTGAATGGGTTCAACTTGATATCAACAACTTGAGGTGTCATAATCGATGTGATCTTGCATGCCTTTTGCATAAATACTGGCATCAGGGCCAAAGATGAAAATTTGGAATATAAGGGGACGATGTCACGACTCCAGAAATGCAAAACTGGAAAAAAATTTACAGAACTAAAATGAATTTTTTCTAATGTTTTCAATTATTCTGAAAACGAGATTAACAAAGTAATTCCTAATTTCAAGTCAATTTTTGTAGATTTTCTTTGGCCAAAATGAAGAGAAGATTAAAAGAAAAACACTGACTATTTATTCATATTTTAGTGGCCTCAAATGTAATTTTATTTTCAAATATGCTCCTAATTTCTGAAAAATATTAAAAAATACAAAAAATATAGAAAATCATTTTTTGGTCAAAATTGGTTTCCTAGGCTTGGCCAAGGTCCCCAAAGTTAATTTTTCAATTTTATGATTTTTATGGATTTTCTATTAATTTTTGAAAATAAAAATACCAAAAAATACTGAAAATATGAAAAATAAATTTTTGATTAAAATTGGTTTCCTAGGCTTGGCCAAGGTCCCCAAAGTTGATTTTTCAATTTTATGAATTTTTATGGATTTATTTTATTAATTTTCGAAAATAAAAATACCGAAAAATACTAAAAATATGAAAAATCATTTTTGGGTCAAAATTGGTTTCCTAGGCTTGGCCAAGGTCTCCAAAGTTTATTTTTCAATTTTATGAATTTTTATGGATTTTCTATTAATTTCCGAAAATAAAAATACCAAAAAATACTGAAAATATGAAAAAATCATTTTTTGGTCAAAATTGGTTCCCTAAGCTTGGCCAAGGTCCCCAAAGTTAATTTTTCAATTTTATGAATTTTTATGAACTTTCTATTAATATTTGAAAAGAAAAGATAATTAAAAATCAAGTATCAATAATAAGGAGACGATCACCTAGGACTAACCTAGTACTTAAGTGCCTCCTGTGCCAAAAGTCCTTCAAAATGCCGCAATCTCTATCAAGACTTGCAGGCTTCCAAAAATGTCACATCATCAGCTTGTCCAATTTCACCTAAATCGCTACTTCGGTCAGCCCACCTTCGGCCACCCCATCACTTGGAGCATCCTATCATCGTCCCCGTTGTCCTTGTCAAAGAGCTCGCAAGGTAGTAGGTCCTCGCGCTGTCCGTCAATATTAATAAATATCGACACAAACTGGGTCACTTAGTGGGCTATACCCACGACCACGTCTATGGTCACTATGGCGACGATGAGGGTAAACGTCCTACCAAGGAAGTTGGACAGAACGTAATCCTACAACTTGAACTTGACGGAGATAGGGAGGACATAGCGGGATCTAACGGTATCGAAATCGAACTCATCCTTATCTTCTAAATCACGAACACCACAAGTGTAAGTATCTTAGTGAGTCAATGCAGTCACTTTAACACTCACTTGATTTGCTATATGAATTCGGTTTCATAACAAGCAAGTCAAACTATTTTGCAAATTTACAAACGAGCAACATTCAAACATTGTTGTGCATACGTGTCGTGTGTGGGATATGATATGATATGATAGGCAAATGAATATATGCATGCACTCCCATGCATGTTGCTTACTATTGTTGTACCAAAGTCCAGTTATCAACATGTATCAATGATGGCTTTGTTGTACTCAATAAATTTTTTAGCTTTACTGCCTATATGACATGAGTTGAGGCACGATGCTAGCTTGAGATGTTTCATATGCGAGCGAGGCATAAACCTGAGACGTACGATACGCGGGTCGGACCTGATGCGTTTAATGCAAGTCAAGTGGGATTTTAATACCGAGCATTGAGCATTGAAGCAAGGCATGCATTGGTGTAAGACCTGATGCATTTAACGTGAGTCGAATTAAATCCTGGTTAAGTGAACCATTGATTGATGTCTGGAAATGATTATTGAACAGTGGCATGCTTTAGTTGTCATTCCTGATATGTGGATTCGTTTCGTATATGTATGCCTATTAAATTGATTTGGACTTGTGCATATTATGCTCTATTTGTGATACTGCTGGAATCGTTAGACAAAGAGCACTAATTTGGCCTAGAACTGTATGTTAGGGCCGAATCGATGACCGTACCGTACCCTACGCTAGACTTAGTGGAGAGAGCTTATTGAGTCCTCGATTTACTGGTTTTGTTTGCCACCATTTTCAGACCCCTAACCGTAGAGATGAGCATTCCACCTATTTGTTTTGGACTCTCCGTGGCGGTGGATGTGATATGAGACATTTTACCGAGGCTAATAGTACAGTGTGGGCTAGGCATATCACTACCATGTGGGTCGATCCCGGAGATCCGTTTTTAGTACCCCATAGATATGAGGCTTGGATGGCCAGGAGAGCCCTAGAGTTCAGAGGCCCAGTGCGAGATTTTGATATCCTGATCAAGGAGATGGGAGACCCTTTCCTTACTCGCCCTACAACTTTTGGTGGAGAGGTCGTTAACCCTGATCCGAGCGAGCAGCGGCCTTTAGAGGGGTAGATGGAGATTGATGGCTAAGACGATGGTGACCCTATGGATACCGAGCGTTCATCTCCTGAGTACGAGGAGGAGTTTGACCCTGAGGAGCTACTTTGGCAGTCGGACTGGAGTGACGCTGACTAGGAGTAGGCCTCTAGGTTGATGTGCCCTTTTGGAGTGTGGGATTAGACAAGTGTTGTATTCTATTTTGATGGTCTTGTATCCCTAACGCTTGGGAGTTATATATTTATATGTGTATTGGCAGTTGTTGCTTATGTCTAGGTGTTTTTCTCTCTCCTACTCCATTCTCTCGTGTGCTTGTCTGGGTTTGACTATTGCTTTCGCTATTGTGGGTGTTATGAGATGCGTCGTTTGGCCGCGGCAAATCCTGGGTCGTCGTAATTTGTGGGCCAGACGGGTGCAGATTTGCGGGATGTCACGAGCTCGTAGGGTTTGGGGCATGAAAAAATGAGTCACAATTCTGCTACTATACCCCTAATTTCACATGCAACCAACTGGATGTATTATATTTAATTCACCAAGTTCATGGCTAAGCTACATGTTCAAGGTATATGCATACTTTTCCACATTTTGGGGACAAATCCCATCGTAAATCCCACAACCACATGACTATTTCTAGCTGGATAATGTAAATACCATTTTTAAATTTCTTATGAGCTACATTGCTTACACCAGAGTAGCTAGCTTATATTCATGGCGTGAGTTCTCATGCCAAGATATGGGTGCAAGTAAACCAAAGGTTGTCTACCTTGCCATGGTCAACAAGACCGGTCCCCTATCTGTCCAAGTTGGTTTTGTTTGTTGTCCAGGTCTCGTTCGATTTATGCCAATCTCTCTCTCTCAAGATAACTTACTCCTTTTGGTTAACTCGACAACCCAAGCTGGCTAATACTCCATCAAATGACTTAAGCTTTCCTTGGATTAAACCTATGCCTAACCCTCTTAGCCCTATAAGAAATCACTACCACCATTCTCCTTCCTCCCCTACCCCTTCAAAAGCATACCCCCCCTCCAAAAAAAAAAATTCGGGCGCCACATCTCTCTTCATTCACTGATTCCTCCTTACTTAACATTGATAGTAGTTTACTATCCTTGTGATTGACTATTTGCTTAATCAAGCTACAACAAGCTGACTCTACCTATCTGAAAATTTCAAGTCAGACATTTGCGGTCATCCCTTTGCCTATCTTTGTTTTGCACTGCTTAGTCTTGACCGAACACATATCATGAAGCAAGAGAGGGTAAGAGGGATAGAATTGGCTCGCCTTGGTTGGTGATAGCAAAGGTGGCTGGCTTAATCTCAGGCGGACCTTCGGTGGTTGGCGGTGCAAGGCTGGACTGAGGGCTTTTCTTGTTCCCAAAAATGAGGTTGCGAGAAGCTTTTCTCCCTTTTCTTGCCTAACGTATTCCTCTTCCTCTTTACCGGCGGATTCCACAAAGTTTAGAGAGAAATCATGGGTTTGCTTTCCCCATGGTTCTCATGATTACAATTTTGGTGACATAAGATGTCACTTGCCAAGTGTTCCATACTCTCTCTTGTCTCCTCAATTTCTACACACAGCATCTCCACTTTTCACACTTGGGCACGGACACCGCTTATTGTTTTCTCATTGTGTGAATTTAATTTTCAATTATGGTCACAATCGTATACAACCTCGGTTGAAACTTATCAATTTCTCTTCTCTTCTCTTTTTTTTTTTGGAATTCCTAAGAGTTCCCAATCGGGAGCTAATGTCATGGGGTGACTCATCGTTTGTTGAAGGATTTATTGGTTGTTTTAAGCACACATGGGTTTTGGAACTTGGTACCTCGCTTATAATGAACGAATCTTCCCAAAGTAGCCTTCTTCGTACTTAACTATTCCGATCGTCTATACCCTTAATAGCTTGTTGCGAGTTTATTTTTGTAATAAATCAGCTTTCTAATCTATTTCATTTATTTTCAAATTACTTAGGATTAATTACGTGGCAACTCATTTCCACATCTATATAATTTCCTTCGACAATCTCAAACAATCGATCTCGGTGAACTTTTATTTAGAGATGAAAGACAAATCTCAGGTAACAATTACTTTGTTAGTAAATCAGCATTGTGGTTACAAAGTAGTAATCAAGAGAGTTGGTTTTGTTGGAAATATGGTGTGGGTGAATGAGAAATTGTTTCCCAAAGAACACCCTTGAGTTGGTGTTAATGGATGATTTGTAACGATGCTCTAATGCGAGCTCAGAAGCAGAGCATGTTTCGGATGAGCTCAGAAGCAACGTTCAGAAGCCGCTCTCGCAGGGTCAGAACCAGCGTTCAAAAGCATCTCACACAGGTTCATAACCAGCGTTCAGAAGCAGCTCGAGTGGGGTTTAGATCCAGCGTTCAGAAGCAACTCGAGCGGGGCTCAGATCCAGCATTCAGAAGCAGCTCGCGCGGGGTTCAGATCCAGCGTTCAGAAGCTACTCGCGCAGGGTTCAGAAGCAGCTCGCGACGCTCAGAAGATGACCATTTGTAATGTTTTGGAATGTCATTACATTACGACAGTTATAAATGGCAGAGTTAATCATCCATTATGACATAGACGGCACATTTAAATGTCTGTTACACCACAACAGTCACGAATGGCGAATTCAATCGGCCGTTATCAACTGTTACACCATATAATTCCGAAATAACCCCTCACTCTGTCTTATAAATAGATGATTCTCTTTCAGTTTAAAATACACAGAGACACAGATACACAGACGCACACTCAGACGAAAACTAAAACTCTCCCTCTGTTTTCTTGCATTGTTTTCGATAGTGTTCAACACAAGTTCTTCAAGTTCGCCGAAAGCTCTAAGGTACTGTGCTCACCTCTTAGCTGTCAACCGTTGTATCCTGGGAGACAGATGCTCACGAAACCTCAAGCACAGAGTTGAGGGAGCGAATCTGTTTTAAGGAAACTGTGTTCAACACAGGCCTCGGTTTATACTTGTGTCGATCCCACTTTTCTTATGTCGAAAAGCTATTTGCAAGTGAATCTGAAAGTTTTCACCAAACCTTTTTAAATAGTAAGTGTTTTCCAGGAATTCAGATTCAGACACGTTCTGCTTCTAAATGCCCTTTCTGAGCTGATTAGATTCAGATTCAGACTCAACAGGTTTTCCCAATATTCGTTCTGAACTAGTGAATCTGAATCGTTTTGGAGATTAATTATAAACAGGTCTCTTTCCCACCAACAATCTTAAAACAGATTCACCTGCTTCTGAACTCTGTTTAATAGTTCCGAAGCAGAAACGTTTATTATCGACTCTCCTTTTGAACTCTTTCTGATACTTTAGAAGCAGGAAATCTGCTGTCAATTCTTCTTCTGAACTCGTTCTGATAGCTCAGAGGCAGAAAGTTTTGCTGTTGATTCTTCTTCTGAACTCCTTCTGATAGTTCAGAAGCAGCATCTTTAGCTGACGAAATAGATTCTCATTATTTTCAAATGGCTAATGAGAAAGAAGTTGTTCAACTTGGTTCTGAAAACCTTGGTCAATCTTCTGCTCCTGTTTCTGTTCCCGTTTCTGTTCACCAAGGCGAAAAGCCTGAAAAGTTCAACGGATCGAACTTTAAAAGGTGGCAACAGAAGATGTTGTTTTATTTAACAACGTTGAATCTTGCGAGATTCTTGACTGAGGAAGCTCCTCAAATATCCGATGGTGAAACGGATAAACAAGCCTTCAATGCTCTTGAGGCTTGGAAGCATTCTGACTTCCTCTGTAGGAACTATGTCATGAATGGCTTGCACGAATCTTTGTATAATATCTATTGTACAATCAATACTGCAAAAGAGTTGTGGGAATCTTTGGACTGGAAATATAAAACAGAGGATGCCGGAGCAAAGAAATTTGTTGTCGGTCGATTCCTTGATTATAAGATGGTGGAATCTAAGACTGTGATCAGTCAAGTGCAAGAAATCCAAGTGATTTTGCACGAGATTCAATCTGAAGGGATGAATTTGAGTGAAACCTTCCAAGTGGCTGCCATTATTGAGAAGCTACCTCCTGGGTGGAAGGATTTCAAGAATTACCTTAAGCACAAGCGAAAGGAAATGAACTCGGAGGAGTTGATTGTCAGACTTCGCATCGAAGAAGACAACAGAAGCTCTGAATGCAAGAGGTTCAATCCCACTACAGCTAAGGCAAACGTTGTGGAGCACAATCAAGCCCACAAGAATAAGAAGGCCATCAAGCCGAAGTTGGGATCGAAAGGAGGAGTCTCCAAAACAAAGTTCCAAGGGAAATGCTTCAACTGTGGCAAGATGAGTCATAGATCCGTGGAATGCAGATTTCCGAAGAAGAAGAAGCATGAGACGAACATGGTGAATGATGTCACTCATGACTTCTCAGACATAAATCTCTCTGTGATGGTGTCTGAGCTGAACCTGGTCGGGTCCAATCCAAAGGAATGGTGGATTGACACTGGTGCCACGAGGCACGTATGCTCCAACAAGGACCTGTTCACAACTTTCGAACCAATTGATGGAGAGAAAGTCTTCATGGGAAACTCGGCCACGTCTGCCGTTGAAGGCCAAGGGAAGGTGCTTCTGAAGATGACCTCTGGGAAGGAGCTGACTCTGAACAATATTCTGTATGTGCCAGAAATCCGAAAGAACCTGGTCTCTGGGTCTCTATTGAACAAGCACGGATTTCGTATGGTGTTCGAGTCAGACAAAGTTACTTTGTCAAAATCTAGAATGTATGTGGGAAGGGGATATGTATCTGATGGGCTTTTTAAGCTCAACGTGTTGATAATTATCAATAAAGATAATAAGTCTTCCGTTTATATGCTTGAGTCTTCCAACTTATGGCATGGCAGACTTGGACTTGTTAATTATGATACATTGCGTAGATTAATTAACTTGGAGCACATTCCCTCATTCCAAATTGATTGTAAACACAAATGTGAAATCTGTGTTGAGACAAAGTTAACGAGATCATCGTTTCAAACAATTGAAAGGAACACCGAACCCCTTGAGCTAATTCATAGTGATGTTTGTGATTTGAAATTCATACAAACAAGAGGTGGTAATAAATATTTTATTACCTTTATCGATGATAGCACTAAATATTGCTATGTGTATTTGCTTAAAAGCAAAAGTGAAGCCTTAGAGAAATTTGTTCTCTATAAGAATGAAGTTGAGAATCAACTCAACAAGAAAATCAAAAGATTGAGAAGCGATAGAGGTGGTGAGTACGAAGAACCGATTGGTGAATTCTGTGTACAACACGGAATTATACATGAAGTAACTGCACCCTATTCGCCTCAATCAAATGGTGTGGCTGAACGTAAAAATCGCACATTGAAAGAAATGATGAACGCGATGTTACTAAGTTCAGGTTTACCCCAAAATATGTATGGTGAAGCTATTTTGTCAAGCAATTACCTTTTAAATAAGGTACCTCGGAAAAAGGAGGATAAAACCCCTTATGAGTTATGGAAAGGTAGGAGACCATCCTATAAATACTTACGAGTGTGGGGGTGTCTTGCAAAAGTAGCTATTTCAACACCAAAGAAAACAAAGATAGGTCATAAAACGGTGGATTGTATTTTTATAGGCTATGCACATAACAGTAATGCATATCGTTTTCTTATACATGAATCGAAAATTTCAGATATACACAAGAATACGATCATGGAATCTAGGAATGCATCATTCTTCGAAGGTGTATTTTCTTACAAATCCAATGATGGATCTAGTTCGTTCAAGCGAACGATTGATACTACGAATGAAGGAAGTCATGATTCTGATCATGACAGAGTTCAGATGCAGAGCGAGTCTGCTTCTGATCATGACAGTATTCAGAAGCAGAGCGAGTCTGCTTCTGACCTACTCCAAAGAAGAGTTCAGAAGCAGAGCGATCCTACTTCTGAACAGCTCAGACGGTGCAAAAGAGCAAGAGTGGAGAAATCATTTGGAGATGATTTTCTAACTTATTTGTTAGAAAAGAAACCACTAAACTATTCAGAAGCAGTAAATTCTTCTGAGGGACTTCTATGGAAAGAAGCAATTAAAAGTGAAGTTGATTATATATTGCAGAATCATACTTGGGAGTTAGTGGATCCCCCTCTTGGATGTAAACCTTTAGGATCAAAATGGATCTTTAAAAGGAAATGAACGCAAATGGTTCTGTTGATAAGTATAAAGCCAGACTTGTAATCAAAGAATACAAGCAACGAGAAGGCTTAGATTACTTTGATACTTATTCTCCTGTGATGAGAATAACCTCCATTAGGATGATACTTGCAATTGCAGCATTGCGAAATCTAGAATTACATCAAATGGATGTAAAAACAGCTTTCCTAAATGGTGATTTAGATGAAGAAATCTACATGGAACAACCTGAGGGTTTTATAGTTCCAGGAAAAGAAAGGAAAGTCTGTAAATTGGTTAAATAATTGTATGGCTTAAAACAAGCGCCAAAACAGTGGCATGAAAAGTTTGATAATGCAATGGTTACTAATGGATTTAAGATTAGTGAATGTGATAAATGTGTCTACATTAAAGAAATAGAAAATGGCTATGTCATTTTGTGTCTTTATGTAGATGACATACTCATCGTCGGTAGTAATGATGAAATGATCAAATCCACTAAGAATATGTTGAATTCGAGATTTGACATGAAAGATATGGGACTTGCTGATGTGATTTTAGGAATTAAAATCACAAGAACGTCAGAAGGTCTTATCTTAAATCAGTCACACTATGTGGACAAAATTCGTGGAAAGTTCAATGTGGATGATTCTGGTATTGCGAGAACACCACTCGACAATAGTTTTCATCTATCCAAGAATAAATGAGAGAGTATTTCTCAAGTAGAATACTCTAGAGTTATTGGAAGTCTGATGTACTTAATGAGTTATACTAGACCAGACATTGCGTACTCAGTTAGTAAATTGAGTAGATATACGAGCAATCCGAGTGCTGATCATTGGAAAGCAATTGTAAGAGTACTTAGGTACCTACAATATACTCGGAATCATGGTTTGCACTATACCAGATACCCAGCTGTTCTAGAAGGATACAGTGATGCGAACTGGATATCTGATATGAAAGATTCAAAGTCTACTAGTGGATATATATTTACACTAGCGGGTGCAGCCGTATCATGGAAATCCTGTAAGCAAACGGTTATAGCCAGATCCACAATGGAATATGAATTCATTACTTTGGATAAATGTGGAGAAGAGGCTGAATGGCTACGCCACTTACTAGAGGATATTCCAAAATGGCAAAAACCTGTGCCACCAATTTGCATATATTGTGATAGTCAATCTGCAATTGGAAGAGCACAAAGTAAAATGTACAATGGTAAGTCTAGACATATACGTCGTAGACATAATACCATTAAACAACTGCTCTCAACTAGAATTATCTCTATTAACTACGTGATGCCAAAGGATAATATTGCGGATCCGCTAACCAAAGGGTTAAATAGAGAGTTAGTTGAGAAATCGGCAAGAGGAATGGGATTGAAGCCCATGAAAGAATGAGTTGATATAAAGGAAACCCAACCTAGTTGACTGAAGATCCCAAGATCTAGGTTCAAAGGGACAACCTAATTATATTGACTTAGTGATGTCACTGTGGGGGTTTATCCCTAAAACCATTCCTCAGAAATAATAGTGATATTGTAAGGAAAAGGATAGCAATTTTGCTTTAATGATTCTTAAGTGGAGCAATTAAATTACTCAAAATTAAGTAATCACCTATGTGAGAGAGAAGTGGGGCCGCTTCAAAGTATAATTTTTGGGGGCTAAATTCTTTAGAAACTCTCGCAGAACCAGGTTGGTGTTCATGGCCAAAACGAACACAATCATGAGAACTGAAGAAACGTTTGATGATTCCTGTGTGGAGTATATGGTTCGTTTACATAAGAAAGCAGGACAGTTCAAGGACATCATGTCTACTGGACAGCTAGTAAAGTACATATACTTTCACAAGGGAAGGTTTAAAGGGTAACACCTACCTATCCTATGCAGGTTTCATTTGTCGAACACTATCATCGAGTCAAAAACAAAACAATTTTCATTCATGTGGGGGATTGTTGGAAATATGGTGTGGGTGAATGAGAAATTGTTTCTCAAAAAACACCCTTGAGTTGGTGTTAATGGATGATTTGTAACGATGCTCTAATGCGAGCTTAGAAGCAGAGTATGTTTCGGATGAGCTCAGAAGCAACGTTCAGAAGCAGCTCTCGCAGGGTCAGAACCAGCGTTCAGAAGCAGCTCACGCAGGTTCATAACCAGCGTTCAGAAGCAGCTCGAGCGGGGTTCAGATCCAGCGTTCAGAAGCAACTTGAGCGGGGCTCAGATCCAGCGTTCAGAAGCAGCTCGCGCGGGGTTCAGTTCCAGCGTTCAGAAGCTACTAGCATAGGGTTCAGAAGCAGCTCGCGACGCTCAGAAGCTGACCATTTGTAATGTTTTGGAATGTCATTACTTTACGACAGTTACAAATGGCAGAGTTAATCATCCATTATGACATAGACGGCACATTTAAATGTCTGTTACACCACAACAGTCACAAATGGCGAATTCAATCGGCCGTTATCAACTGTTGCACCATATAATTCCGAAATAACCCCTCACTCTGTCTTATAAATAGATGATTCTCTTTCAGTTTAAAATACACAGAGACACAGATACACAGACGCACACTCAGACGAAAACTAAAACTCTCCCTCTGTTTTCTTGCATTGTTTTCGATAGTGTTCAACACAAGTTCTTCAAGTTTGCCGAAAGCTCTGAGGTACTGTGCTCACCTCCTAGCTGTCAACCGTTGTATCCTGGGAGACAGATGCTCACGAAACCTCAAGCACAGAGTTGAGGGAGCGAATCTGTTTTAAGGAAACTGTGTTCAACACAGGCCTCGGTTTATACTTGTGTCGATCCCACTTTTCTTATGTCGAAAAGCTATTTGCAAGTGAATCTGAAAGTTTTCACCAAACCTTTTTAAATAGTAAGTGTTTTCCAGGAATTCAGATTCAGACACGTTCTGCTTCTGAATGCCCTTTTTGAGCTGATCAGATTCAGATTCAGACTCAACAGGTTTTCCCAATATTTGTTCTGAACTAGTGAATCTGAATCATTTTGGAGATTGATTATAAACAGGTTTCTTTCCCACCAACAGGTTTTTCTAGGGATGCTACATAATGTTATATATAATTTCTACCAAACAATAGACATGATAAAATATAAGAATATTCGACTTTAAATCTGCAATTCACCAAAAATTGAATAAGATATAACACAATCCATAATTTTTTTATCCTTTTTTTTTCAATCTTATGTTAACTAGAAATGCGAACGATCAAATGCAACCTTAAAAATCGACCAAAATTCAAGTGAGAAACTAAGGATATCACACTTCCTATGCAACCGGAGAAGTAGAATTAGAGACTTGATTGCACTAATTGTCTAACTAGTGTAATTTCGATTCCATAACTTAATTGATTTGTTTAACTAATTGTCCACATGATGTTTGACAATTTTATATCCTATGCTACTAAATGATGTCCGTACATGAGTGCACAACAACCAAGGAAAAGTAAACAATCACAATTAATAAGATAAAAGAAAAGTGTAAGAAAGCAAACTCAAGAAAGTTTCGGGCAAAGAGCACACATGGCCTTGTTATTAAGAGCTTGCACAGAGAACACATGAGCTAAGTTCAAATTAAATCTAATTTCTTACCAAAAAGATCGAATTATCTAAACCTTAACTAAGACTGCTTATTTCACGAAAAAAAAGAATGACTTGAAAAACATTTTACTAAAATCGATCACTTGTATTGCTTTAAAAAATGATGAACAAAAAATATTATCATTGTCCACGAAAATATTTAGGCATAAATTGTTGTCTATAATAAAATCACTTTTCATCAGTCATTTTCGGCAAAATAAATGGAGCCTTCGAAGGTAATCACTAAGAATTTCTAAACTATATATGTGCTAATTAAATAGAAACTAAGCTAAATCTAATGCCAAAGTCTAATGGCCTAATTAAGCTTTTATTGGAAGCATTTTTTTATTTTTAATTTTGTTCGACTTTTTTTTGTAAAATCCTTAATTATAAAATTCCGGAAAGGGGGATTCGGGCTGGGCCTTTGGGTCTGGGCCACATGTAAGATTAGGTACGGGCTTCGCATGGATGCGGGCCATGTAGACAAGAAGACTTACGAGTTAAGCCTCTTTCAATGAAAATTGCCAAAGCTCAATTCCTTCTAGAAATGAATCAAGCCCTTATTTACCAGAAACAGATTCTACCCATTTTGAACATATCAGCACTTAAGCCCAATTTTACTTCTTACCGTACTAAATCTACCTTAAGCACAATTTCTTTCTCTAAAAATTATAAAGAGAGAAAGAAATCTCCTGGAGGAGCGGAAGAGAGATGAGATCCAAAGTTGAGGCCGGGTAGGGTCGTGCTTGCTTTCTTTGGATGGGCCTTAAGGCTATTGGGCCCAACTAAGCTTATTTCCTTCGGGCTAAATTTTAGCTTTCCAAGCTGATCCATTGAGAACACTCTGATGGGCTCACACTGGGCTCTTGGATCTTGATGGGCTTGGGCAGGGTCCGTGCGGACCAGGCTTTCCTCGCAAACTTTGCGAATTGGACAAGACAGATATTTTTATTGGGTATCAACACAGGTCCAAATGAAGAGCCAACATCGAGATTAGTGTGTTACCTGTAGTGGTGACCACGGGCAGGTTCAGGGTCATAAATTTTCCGAACCAACGGTTTCGGGCCCAACCCGTGGGCCCAAAGGCCCCAAACGGTTATAATATAGCCGTTTTTTCTTTTTTCTTTTGTTTTTTTAATAATTATTAAATTAATTTTTTTAATTTATAAAATAACCATAACCATTATAAATAATCATCTTCATCTTTCATTTTTCCTCACAACTTCTCTAAAATTCTCTCATTTTTCTCATTTCTCAAATTCTCTCAAATTTCCTCAAATTCTCTCAAATTCGCTCAATTTCTTCTGCTTAATTCTCTTAAAAAATGGCTAGTGGAAGAGGAAATAGCCCGATGATTCCCGAAGAATCCAATTATTCTCATGATCCTCGTGAGTATGCACATTGGGGATACGATGATGAAGATGATATCAACGTTATTCCTAATGTCGAGCACATCCCGACGCAAGAAAGTCTACAACCAACTACCAATACCGGAGAAGCGTCAACAACAAAAGAAATGAGTCGAGGGGGTACATCCATCATATGGCAACACTTCACCAAGCAACATTTAGAAGGTAACGACTACAATTTCATATGTAACAATTGCAAAAAAGCATACAGGTTTACAAGTGGAAGCGGCTATGGAACATATCGATGACATTTGGCGTCAAAACATCCAACGGAATTGGGGATCGACACGAAGTAACAACAAATTCCCAAGTTTGTCGATTCTAACACTTCTAATTTATTTCATTACGATAGAAATAATTATGGGGAAGAATTTGCTAAATTTACTGTCGTTGACCATTTATCGTTTAATTTTGGTGAAATTTTTGGTTTTAATACTTTTGTACAAAATGCATGTACTCCACAAGTAAAACCCATTTCGAGAAATATGGTTAAACGCCAAATATTTAAACTTTATAAAAAGGGAAAAGATGATTTGAGAATTTTTTTTGCATTTTTCAATGGACGTGTACATATAGGTAGCGACATTTGGAATGATCCTTGGCAAACTCATTATTATATGGGTATTACATGTCATTGGATAGACGATGATTGGAATATTCAAAAAAGAATAATTGCATTTCGAGTTTTTGATGAAACCCATACGGCACATAATATTTATATAATAATTAAGTAAGTTTTAGAAGAATATTTATTGGTTAATAAAAGTTTTTCAATTGGTTTTGATAATGCCACGTCAAATACTGCTTCTGTTCGCGAGTTAGAAACAATTTGTAAACCCGCTTTTTATGGAAATATTTTTCACATTAGATGTGCTTGTCATGTTTTAAATTTATGCGTACAAGATGGTTTATGAACTCTCGAAAATTCTCTTCGTCCAATAAAAATAGCAATTCAATATTTATGGAAACATCCCAAAGTTATGAGAGAATGGGGTAGATTTTGTAAACAAAATGAAAAAAAATAAAAAAAAACTCCAAGAGATTTTCCAAATCGTTGGAATTTTAAATACGAGTTGCTTAATCAATCTTTTTCATATAAAGATTTATTATGTACATTTTTTGCGAATTATGTTTCTCAAAGTAATTTATACCCACAAGAGTGGGATATTTGCAAAAGAATTTTAGATTTGTTAAAAGTTTTTAATAATGCAACTTATACTTTATCCGGTGTTTATTATCCTACTGCACATTTATTTTTAACAAAGTGTCTAAATATTGCTGATATTTTTCAAGAAAATGAAGGCGATAATCAATTAGGTCCAACTATTATAGCAATGCGAACGAAATGGATGCAATATTATATCAAAATTCCTATTATCTATTTGGTTGCTTGTGTTTTGGATCCACGTACGAAAATGGATGGCTTGCTTGATGATTTGAATTCATACTATGAGTGCTTACATTTGACTGAAACCGTAAATATTAGAGATATAGAAAAAGAAGTTAAAGATATAATAATAGAATTGTATAATGATTTTTGTAATAGATATAATATAGTTGATGATAGTGGAACTTCTTCTCAACCTAATGGCATGCAAGGCAAGCACCTAGGTAGAGGGTCTAGAAATCTAATAAATAGGCAAAAAAGACAAAAGGGAATAATGGGAAATATTTCTGAAATAGAAATTTATTTAACTACTGTATTTGAGTTTCCTCAATCAGAAGGCACGGATTTCCAAATTCTAAAGTGGTGGAATAATCATTCAACTCAATTTCCAGTACTAGCTCACATTGCAAAAGAGATTTTATCAACTCCTTGTTCAACAGTTGCGGTTGAACAAGCATTTAGTACTAGAGGTAATATTTTGAATGATTGATGTTCGAGATTATCTCCGGATTCAGTTGAAGTTCAAGTTTGTGTCGATGATTGGACAAGGGCGGCATATCGACAACAAGAAATGGATTGCAACAACAAATCCGAATTCTTCAATGACAAAGATACCACCACCACGAGTACCACCGTTACAGGTAGCAACGATTGATGATGAGGTAAGTATGGGGTTATGAAAGGTAAAAGAACTACATGGGCTTTGATTCTTATATCCCTAAGAAGATATGTAGGTGCTTAATGATAATTCATTAAGTTCAAGCCCTTTCCTCCCTCCCTTTTTTTTTCCCCCGATCCCTAAATTTGATTACAATTTGCATTTGAAAATTTATTATTTCATAATTTTGTCTTTTTTATTTCATAATTCATTATTTAATTTTTTTTATTTCTTAAAATTTTATTTGAAAATTGGTTTGAATCGGACGGAACCGCCGGTTCGGAACTGGTGGTTCTGCTCGGTTCAAACCGGAACTGAAACCAGCCCTTGAACCGGCCCGAATTGCCGGTTCATGAACTGGAACCGGAACCGCCTTCAAGGTTCCGGTTCCGGTTCATGCTAGTCACGAACCGGAACCAGGTTCCGAACCGTGGCCACCACTAGTTACCCGTGAAGTAACTTTACTTATTTGCCCACTTTGCTAATAATCATTTGATCTTCTTGAATGGAGATAAGGAGTCACTTCTCACTCTAAAATCTGGCTTTGAGAGATTTTACTTTTTGTCTCTGGTCGGAAACTCAGTCTCAAAGGATCGAGATCTTTGGAGCTAAAATTAGGGCTAAACTGTTCAGTGGCTTCTTCAAAAACAGTCACTTTAAAGTTGGCTCTTAGTTTGCCTAAGGTTTAGGGTAAGCCTTAAGATCCTAGGAAGATTGAACTTTGAAGCATGTTGACTGCAAGAGTGAGCGGAAAGTGTTCTGCCTTCTTTTGGAAAGGCTCTATTGTGCATGCTAGAGGTGCTAAAGTTTATTGGAACCAGGTATGTCTACCAATGAAACAAGTAGACTTGGGGTTAAAGAAATTACTGGAATGGAATAATGTTTTTATTCCAAGAAATGATTTGGAACATGATGCTGAAGACCAGTTACCTGTGAATAACTTGGACTGAATTCAACACATAATGTCAACACAAGTTTGTCTATCTCGAGCAACCGTAGAAGTCAGGGAAGTTCAAAGTTCGTTTGAAGCTGCTCTGACAAATCAAGAACATCCAAGTTCTCAAACTTACTGATGCACGCTGGTAGAGTAGTAATAGCATTACCTGCCAGGGACAAGGAGGACAAGGTGGAAAAACAGGTAAGATCCATGAGAAAATCCGCTTCCGATAGACTGCAATTGCTTAGACCCAGGTGAACTAGATTCGGCAATCCAATGGTGCAATCTGAATTGACTGAATCATGTTCCATCTTGCGTGGAAACTTATGAAGCTTGGAGCAACCATTCGCACTGATATGCCTCAGAGCTTGCAACCTGTGTATGCTGCTAGGAAGAACTGAAAGTTCCTTGCAGTCATCCATAAGCAGAAGTTGGAGAGAAACGAGATTCTCGATTGAATCTGGCAATTTTTCGATTGCACTTTCATTTAAGCTAAGTATTAGCAGAGCTTCCATTTGTGTCGAGATGGTAGGGAACTTCGCGAGACTGGAGCATCTATCGAAGCGCAGGAATTCGTAATATTTCGATTTCAGTATAGTAGGACAAGTCTCGAGGCTTAAACAGCATTCAAGATCCAAATGAACAAGCTTCTCCTGATGCCCGACAGATTCATGGATCTCAACTAATCGAACGCATCCATGCAGTGTCAAACTTTCAACATTCGGGATCATTGAAAGGTCAGGAAACTTCTTGAGAAACTCACTTTCACCAAAATTGACATATTTCAAATTTCTAAGATTCTGCAACATATGAGAATCAAAATTTAAGAGTTAGCTTTCCATTGGCTTGGGTATGTCATTAAACCTACAAATGTTAAGGACATACCTTGAATTCACTCCCCAATTCTAGAATAAGACTGTACCACATATGAAGCCCGACGAGCTTCTCTGGGTTGCGAAATGTGGGAAAGATTGTTGAAGGGTATGCAAGCCATTCAAACCATCTCACCTCTGGAGCAAGACATTGCTCGGATCCATCGGGAAAGCATGCATTTCGAAGTATGAGCAATCTCAACCTCTTCAAATTTGCTAACGAAGCAGGACTAATGTGCAGATCTTCTTCTGGATTATACTCTGACAGACCGATTGCTTTGATTGCAGTTGATTCCTGTAAAATAAAAATATAGCATGCCGAGATTATCAAAAAATGAAACATCATGACTAAAGTTATCCGATTCATTCTATGGTTGCAGCATGTATGATGTGCACAAAGTTTAGACATACCGGTATTACTGTATCCGATGCCAATACTTCCCGAACATCATCATACGACCATAACCTGCTGCATCTGCTTGGCTCCTCTGGGCATTCTTGATAGACACTGTCTTTGGCCATTAATTGAAGCAAGTCATGCATTTGAATCTTCCCATTTTCAATACTTATAAGAGACCTCTCAACTAGTACTTGCACATCAATGATCGGTTCAAAGCCGCATGCATCAAGAACTTGGTTTACGTATTTATGATCCTTCCCCACAAAGAAACAACCAATATCGAGAAAAATTTCCTTCTGCTGATCATCCAGGGCCGCAAAGCTAATCTTCAGGACATTATTGATCATTTCGTTTGGATGCTCTGCAAGTTTATTCAATGCGCTCTTCCACTGCTCTTTGCTTCTACCATGCAAAAATGAACCCAACACTACAAGCGCCAGCGGTAGCCCGTTTGCATACCTCAGAAAGCCATCCACCAGATCCCTACTCATCCCCATTTTTTCACCCTTTGGAAAAGCATGACGACTAAGGAGCTCAAGAGATTCGGTGTGATTTAAAGGTTTGACCTCGTATATTTCATTCACACCGTGAGAAGTTAGCAAATGTTTATCTCTTGTTGTAATGATGACCCGACTTCCTTCACCGAACCAGTCGCGTTCTCCGGCTAATGCATCTAACTGGTCCATATCACTCACATCGTCAAGAACAAGAAGAACGTGTTTGCAGCAGAGTCTATCCCGTATCAAATTAATCCCCGCATCGACGCTTGACGCATCTAAGTCTTTTGTCCCCAACATCTCCTGTAGAAGTTCCTTCTGCAGATGAACCATGCCGTGATTTCTCGATGTTTCGCCCACTTTGTCGAGGAAGCAGCGGTAGACAAATTGACCAGCCAGAGCATTGTAAACAGCTTTAGCAATTGTTGTCTTTCCGATGCCTCCAGTCCCCCAGATTCCCACCATGTGAGCATCACTAAGTTCCTTTCTCAACAACGATTTGACTTTCTCTACCCTGTAATCTATTCCAACTGGATGCTTTGCAACATGGAGGGGCACTTTGCCTAACTTGACTGAGATCTCTCTTGTTATGTTCTCAATTAGGCTGGACTCATCTCTGTAAAATGCAAAAGGCAAGAAAACAAGAATTACCAAAATTACAGTAAATGCAAACTTTCTTCAGATAATGCAATATTTACCAACATATTAAAGCTTTCATTGCTATTTTTCCATTTTCAGGCACTTATTAACCTTACCCAACCAAGGTAATAAGTGATTATATATGAGAATTACCCGTTGTCCAGATGCCAGCCAGACAAATTAGCAGCTTCAACAAGAGCTTTACTCCATTTCTTCACTTTCTCTGAATCCTTCCCATACTTGAGTCCATGCTTTGCCAGTGCCTTCCCGTAACTATCGTGCCTTCCTCTTACTTTCCTCGGTTCCACTTTGTAAAACACGGGCATCACAACCTGTTCATTCATCTTCTTGCACTCTAATATCTGCACTAGCTCCTCCAAGCACCACGGTGATGAAGCGTAGCTCTCGGAGAAGATGACGACCGCGATGCGGGATCCTTCGATTGCCCTCGTGAGCGAAGGTGATATTCCGTCTCCCTTCCTCAGTTCCTTGCTATCCATGAACGTCCTCACGCCGGCCCGATCCAAGGCCTTCCACAAATGACCAACGAAGTTGTTGCGGATATCTTCGCCTCTGAAATTGAGGAACACGTCGTAGTTTCGTCCCGGCTGCAAAGAAGAGGCCATTAGAGAAACTGGAATGCTGCCTATAGCTTAGATTCTTACTTGAGATTTGAAAGCATTGTTGGTTGAGATGGGAGTCTGGAGACCTGTATTTTGGTCCCTTAGTTTTTTTTTTTTTTTTCGGTGGATTAGTTAATTGGCACGAAGTAGGACATCAAATTGTAGTGGCCGGGCTTGTTTTGTCCATTTAGCCCTCGTTATCGTAAACGCAGGAGCACTTTAAAACGCTTCACGCAACTTGACGCCAAAGAAAAAGTTAACTCCTCTTTTTTTTTTCTTTTTTTTTTTTCGAATTTGTGTTGCGGGAAAGTCAACTTGATGAGAATACGAGAAGTAGACCACAAGTTGTGGCAGACACACACATATATATATTCACAATGATAGAAATAACAAATATAACGAGTTATAATCTGAATAATAAGCTATAGTTTAGTTATAATTAATGTAACTCCTTGGTAAAGGATTTCTCCATAAAACAATTTCTCCTAGAGTAGCCATATAACGCTTGGCAAATCTTATTAGTACAGAAAGACATAACTAACTAATGGTTATTGCCACGCACTACAAAAAAAGAGCTTTTAGCCATGAAATATAATTCATCGTTAATTTGTGATGAAAATAACTTTCGTCGCAAAATTTATCGCAAAATATTAGCCACGAAAAATTAGCGATGAAAGATAATTCATCCCCACTTTGCGACAAAAATAACTTTCGTCGCCAAATTCATTGCAAAATAATAAAGGGATTTTAGCAACGAATAATTAATGATGAAATATAATTTGTTACTAATTCGCGACGAAAATAGCAACGAAAAAACTTTCGTCCCACATTTGTTGCTAAATTCATCGCTAACTAGCGATGACATACTTTTCATCGCTAATTGGCGACAAAAAGAGCTCGTCGCAAAATTAACGACGATATTTGTGACAACTTAGTTTTGTCGCTATTTTTGCAACAAACCATTTTTGTCGTTAAAGTCCAACAACATTTTTTCGTCGCTACTTTCGTAATTGAGTAAAATTTTCCCTTTTCAAATCCCTTTTCCCACTTTTCTCTCCATACTCTGTTCCCTTCACTCACTCTCTTCTCTTTTCTCTCTTCTATCTTCTCTCTTCTTACTTGTATTATATGGTAACCATGGAATAAATTGTTGTCTATTTCACCATTTTCTTCCATCAATTGCCATAAGTTTCATCAATATTAAGTTATTTTCTTTTTTTTAGGTATGTGTCCATGTGAGATATTGTGATTCTCATCAAATTGAGCACTTTCTACTATAAAGAATTTAACCAAATACTTGGGTAAGTTTTCTTGTCACGCCCCGAACTCGGCGGGCGCACGCAACGTCCCCTAATACCTACTCGATCGTCGCTCGACTAATGTGGGCGACGACCCAGGTCTCATCGCCTGCCAAGCGACGGCCATTAAACACGACAGCGGAAGCGCTCTAATCTCCAGACAATATGCATACGAATAATAGATAGATAGAAACCAAATTGAAACATAACATAATATAATAAAACATGATAGGTTCAGACATAACTTAACCACGTGGTCGGGTTCGAGATATCGGGGGTAGAGAGGGAGACTACGCAGGGTCTCAACACACAACAAAAATCAAAAGATAGTCTAGGAGTGAACTCCAGCCTAGTAGGACTCTGCGCCGCTCTGCTCTGAGGATGACAGCTCCTCTGGATCATAATCATCAGGTACAGGCGCCATCAAGTCCTCCTCTTCATCGGGCCCGTCAACCTCAAGGAAGCCGTTTTCATGGCCGTCTATCTCCATGGGCCACAGACTCTCAGGCTCGACATCCATAGGCTCGGAATCAACTACCTCACCTGGAGCTGTCCTAAGGTCTATAGGACCATATTGGTCCTCGCTATGGATCCTAATGTCAAAACTTGGAATTGGGTCACCAAACAAAAGTCCCCTACACTCAGTCTAGGCCTCGAACTTTAGAGGCATCAGATACCCTCCACTCTTGTCGACCCACGCCTTACATTCTACCTTTTTATAAGCTACGCCATCCGTACCTAGATAAATGGTCTCCCACCTTTCAATCTCATGTGGGATTCCATTAAAGGTACCTAAGTTCTCCATTTTCAGGGGTGAGGATCTGTAAGGCGATCAGCCACAAGTGAGTTGAAAACTCAATGAACATGCGCCTAAACCAGGTATAGAATGCAACATGCACTAAACATCAACAACCAGGCCAATCTAACATGAAACGACGTGAAGTAATTGTACATGAATATTCAGACAAATTCATCAACCTCATACCACATGCGAACTTTCAGTCTCATACCACTAGTTCATTTCAATCGAATACAATGCAGCATGCTATGCTTATCCCCAATAGGATTTGTTGGTGGCTCTCTGGGCACTGCCGACTGTGCCCCAAACCCTGGCCCTTTTGACACTCCGGTTGACACCCTTATTGCTCCAACGTCTCGTGCCTCGCATGCCACAGACGTAGTACTGTGACCATGGCTCTCTAGGCACTGCGATCGGTACTCCTTGTTGCTCCAATTCCAGTGGCTCTCAGGGCACTGCGGGCCATCCTGCATGGTTCTACGCACTCCGCTAAACGAGGTACATATCTCATGCCAGCATGTCATGCAAACAGTCACTCACATTCGCATCATGCAACGTGCGACACTTCGGGACCTCGTCCCCAATCGGTACTCATGGAAGTCAACTTTATTGAATGTGGTCTCCTCAAGCTCATTTCATGCGAACATAGCAATCGTGCATGCGTCTCAAGCATTAACTTCCCACTCTAGGAGTCACAATTCAGTCGCACATGAATTTCTAGCCATTGCGACCCATGACTACACTTCAAGCATGCATGTACACTTTGAGTTCTACTCTCAACTGATAATTACACTCCATGACCAACAACTGCATCCCATGTTTGGCAATTCTACACACATGCACATTAACATCTCTCTATAGTAGCTCACGGTCACACTTCAATACACATGCATGTGCACTTCACATTTAGACTTCAATTAAAATTATAATCCATAACCAACAAGTGTAATGCTCGGCCATACCACACACACACATTGACTACCCCAACGCTTGGAGTTCACGGTTTCCACTTCTAATATCCACACATTTCAACTTCCAGCACTAATTATCAATTGCACTCCATTGGGCGACGACTATCACTCATGACCGGTTCTCAAGCACACATGCATACACAATCTCCAGCCTTTACGTCTCACGACCCCACCATAAACACACGTGCGCTTCTAGTCCCAAAATCCACCATCAACTACTCTACATGTACAGAAATTCTAGCCCGTGATTGGCGATTCAAACTCACGCACACAAGCTTCCTAGGGCCATTGAAGTTCACGGCCATGACTCAATGCACTATCACATGGAAATCCCAGCAATATAACTCACAATGGGCATGCGTACACCTCAATTACAGCAACAAATATCAAGCGCACTCTATGGATATTCACTATAGTTCATGGCTGAAGCCCAGCATGCATGGACACAGAATTTTCAGCAAGATCATCAAGATGCAGTGTCATCTAAGGCTACCTTGGCTTTATCCTACGTTCTATACTAGGGTTAGAGACATGCTCACCTTCACAAGCTCGACAAACCTTGGACAACAACAATCTTGGACAGCAATGACAACCATGGTTCCTAGCAAGACCTAACCGAACTCATATGTAGAAAACCTCATCAATGGAACACCAATGGCTCGGCCATTGCTCTAACAAGCAATCCCAAGAAGGATCAACATCTATCTTACCTTAACAAGGACGTAGATGGACACAACAAGGTTGGTGGAGGGTCGGATTGCACACACAACGTCGAGGCACCGGCAGTGGCGAAGACTCACCACGACCAGCTTCTATCCAAGCAAGGTCCACAAATTTTCAGTAGTTGAATGACTAATCTAACTAGAGAATATCGAATTTCAAGATCTTACGGATGTGTGGGGGAAAACGGGAAATCGTTTGGACTCCAGAAGAGCTCGAACGGGCGATTTCTTCCCGGACACAAGCTGGAGCCCGCTGCGACGGGATTGGAGCCGTCTACTTCGTGGGGTTGTTCCGGCCAGCTCCGGCGGCCATTTGGTGCGAGTAGGGTATCAAATCGACGGGCTAGAAAAGCAGAAGGAAATGGTTTTGGTTTCGTAGCAAATGAAATTTTGTAGAAGAAGTTATGGCCTTTAGAAGATGGGTAGTGCAGGGGAACCGAGAGGGAGAGGACGCGCGGGAGAGAGAGAGAGTAATAGAGAGGGAGAAGCTCTTTGGTTCTTGAGAGAGGGAGAGAGTGCAAGAGAGAGAGATCTATCATCCCCTTTTTAATTTTAGAGGAAAAATTAAAATTCAAAGATGGAAGTGACATGGCATTGGAACTCTAATTTGCCATTAATGATGAGGTGACCAAAAGTGGGCTTCATAAATGAGGAAGAGACAAGGTAATCATGAGATTTCTTGAAAAGGAAAAAATGAGATTTGAGGTGACAAGTACTCTTGGAAAAGGTGAGATGTGACCGATGTGACACATTTTCTCGGGAAACATGTCATCGGGACCCAATGAACCTCTAACATAGATGGCACGCACTACGAGGTCAAGCCAATCTAATGCTCTAATCTCACAGAGAAATCTTAAATTACAGCCCAGGAAATTTAGAGTAGAACCAGGGGCGAATTAGTCATTCTCAATCTTTGCCTCACTTCTCGGCACTCCGATACAAAACCACTAAATTTTGAGCTCTTAGACACAATGTTTAGAGTTCAATTGCAGTATCTATGAATATTCGATTGTCCAAATTCAGAAACTCATTTTTGTGGTCACTTTCATTTAATAACGACTTCAGCAAATACTCAGACCAACGAGCGGCTGTTAGGCGATACGAATATCTGTCCTAGGTAACCTTTCCCTTTCGGTTAGTCATCTCGAGTTGATCAGGCTCAAGTGAGATTTAACTAAAGCGCTTAATGAAATACATCCATTCAATAAATTAAACCCCGAAAATGGGTCGAATATCCATGATGTTACACTTCTTGACTTGGTAATTTGTTCATTTTTTTCACTTGAATTTTTTTTAGGTATGTATACATTTGAAGGAGTGCAAGTATTCGTCGCTAATTAGTGACGACGTAATGCCCGTCATCGCTAATTAGCGATGACAATGCTTTTTTGTTGCTAATTAGTGAAAGACCTCCTTTTTGTCGCTAATTGGCGGCGATGCTTTTTTTTTTTTTGTCGCTAGTTAGCGACGACATCTTAATGGTCATCGCTAAACTAGTGATGAAATGGATTCATCGCAAAATTAGCGACGACATTTGCGATAACTTTTACTTGCCGAATTGATGCCATAATAGTTCCGTATAAAAAGTGCATAAATGGTAAATTTCATATGTGTGATAAAATTAGGGAATATCTTTGTAGATTTAGGTTTACCTTGAACTACTGTAATTGGACTTGCCATGGAGAACCATTTATAGATTTAATGAAGAATATTAAATAGTAGATATGATATTCTTAATATTTTATGATATTTTTTAATTTCTATAGAGACACAATGTAAAGTCACGGGCCTTGGATGTATAATAAGAACTTACCTAGATGTCGAGGATTCACTGATGAGGTAGGAGCAACGGGTTTTGATGAGAATGTGTATAATGAAACTTATCTATCTAATCAATTTTGGGAAGTATTGAAAGTAGCAGATGAATCTTTATGGACAAGTTGTGATAACCATACCAAGTTGTTAGTGACATCAAGACTATTAAATATCAAGGCAGAGCCTAATGTGCCTAAGAATTGCTTCAACTCTTTTGTTGAAATAATACGAGAAACATTGCCTCGTAATAATATCATACAAGTGATTTTTATAATATGAAGAAGTTAGTGGATAACTTAATTCTTTCAGTTGTAAGGATTAATGTATGTAATGTTGGGTTTGTATGGGCAACAATGAAACATTTTCATCCATAGAGTAACGAAGTAGAAATAAATAATAACTTGTTGTCGCGACCTAAAATTCATTTTTTAAGTTAATGGATTACCAGATTATTTGATTAAATTAACTAACCTAGTTCGAGCTCTCCCAAGCTCTACCAAATCGCGACTTTGGTTTTTTGTTCAAATGGTTTTAAATTTTGGAGTCGCCACTAATCATTTTTGGTAGGTTGATTAGAAACCTAAGTAAATTAGCGGGAGAACTAAATTACTTCTACGAACCAGAGATTATGAGTTCGGGAACTTGGTTACACTAGTTAATTAAAACTAATGCCCTTTCGGTACCTTAATTTCATGGATATCCTAATTTGGCAACTCAGGCTTGGTTTATTCCTAAGGCTCTAGTGGAGTGTTCTCTTTTTGTATTTTCACTTTTTTAAATGGAATATACGTGAGTGACATTTTTTTGGTATTTTCAAAATATTAAGTATTTCCCTAAAGCCGAAAGAGGGAGTGAGTTAACGACTTCTGTGCAGTGCTGCGAGCTACTCATTTTGGGGTTTAGTAATTGAAAAATTAAATTATAGGAAGTAAATGACAATAAATAACGACCACCAATGGATAGCTCAGCCTTGGCTTGGCCCTCTCCTTTGGGGTTTAAGGAGCAGGAATTTAAATTGCAAAAATTTAAAATGACCTCCAGTGAGTGGGCTCTGCCCTTCACATTCTGCGGTTTTAATTCTTTAAAATAAAACGAATTGATTTGACAATTCGGTCAGAAGTCCATCGACGGATCAATTGAAAATTTAATGGGCACTCAAGAGCTCGTCAGCGCTAATCTTACACCTCCATGGGATTTACCGTTGACTTGGAATTGTCCTTTGTCTGACATAAAAATATGGAGAAATGGAGTAATGGAGCAAATATGATTTAATTCACATTAAAAATTAGAACAATGAAAGAAGCACTTAGCTTCAATGGCATTATGAGAAGTGCTTGATAGATATAATTGGTTCCTGCTTGAAATCAAATATGGAGAAATGGGAGAAGAGTAGAAAATTTGGGCTAGTTTATACTAAAAAATCAAAGAGAGTAGAGGGACACTTACTTGCAAATCTGGGATGAATTCTTGATTTATGTTGATCGACGAAGAAATTGATGATGATAACCCGCTAGCTTTAAACTCCCATCATCTTCAAAATTCTCTCTCTCTTTTTGGTATTTTTTTCCTCTCAAAGTTTTCTTCAATCTCGCAAAACCCTTTCAAACATCCAAAATTTTCTCTCTAAAAAAATTCCACCTCTCAAGCTCACTTCTTCCTCCTTTTATAATCCACTTATCTATCTCCCATTCTAATTTTTCCACTAACTCTATCTCCCATTCTAATTTCTTCACTAACTCTTCTTTATTTTCATCTTCCCTTCTCCATCTCTATCTCACATTCTAATCTCTCCACTAACTCTTCTTCATCTTCATCTTCCCTTCTCCATATTTATCTCCCATTCTAATTTCTCAACTAACTCTTCTTTATCTCCATCTTCCATTCTCTATTCTTATCTTATTTTCTCCATCCATTCTTCTTCATCTTCTCTTCTCCATCTTCCATTCTCTATTCTTATCTTATTTTCTCCATCCATTCTTCTCCATCTTCTCTTCTCCATCTCCTCTTCTCCATCTTCCCTTCTCTATTCTAATTTCTCCACTAACTCTTCTTTTTGTTATTTGCAAAATAATCCTTCACGAGTTAGGTATTTGCACTCTAGTCCCTGAATTTTAATTATTTACAATTTAGTCCTTGAAAAAAAATATTTCTTTAAGTTCAAATCTCCTCACAATTTTTGACACAATTCACCGCATATCAAATTTAAGCTCATTTCTTGTTACTGAAAATAATGTAAAATTTAATTAACGTCCTTTTTGTAAAATTGAGTCATTCTGGGTATAATTGTGTCAAGATGAAAATTTATAATATTAGAGAACAATGTCACGACTCCAGAAATACCAAAATCGAAAATTACGGATTTTCTACAATTTTTACAATTAATCTAAAAATGGGATTAACAAGGTAACACCCGATTCAAAAATAATTTAATTTTTTTTTGCTAATTTTCTTTTGCCAAAATGAAAAGAAAATAAAAATAAAAATGTTTACTATTTATTCATATTTTTGTGGCTTCAAATGCCATTTATTTATTAAATATTTTCCTAATTTACTAAAAATATTAAAAAATGAAAAAATATTAAAAATTATTTTTTGGTCAAAATGGGTCCCTAGGCTTGGCCAAGGTCCCCAAAGTTGATTTTTCAATTTTATGAATTTTTATGAATTTTCTATTAATTTTCACAAATAAAAATACCGAAAAATACTGAAAATATGGAAAATAATTTTTTGGTCAAAATTGGTTTCCTAGGCTTGACTAAGGTCCCCAAAATAGATTTTTTAATTTTATGAATTTTGATGGATTTTATATTAACTTTAAAAGAGAAAAGATCACTAAAAATCAGGTGTCAAGAACTGTTCCTCTTTGAAAGGAATCTCGGTAGAGGTTCATTTCAAAGACGAGATGACACCTAAATCCTAATCGACTCAACACACATGAAAATAAAAAGAGCCGTGACATTTAATCTCCAATACCCCTCTTTGCATGTTTCGATCTAGATCTGATTTGAGGAGACTCTGATGGAGGGAAAGAGAGACACAGAGGTGAGTTTACCTGGCACTTACCTGCCCCTTGTATGGCTGTTGCCTGACATGAATGCTCTACTGAAAATAGAATGAGAACCTAAGGATTCGTTATAAGAAAACCTTAGGGTGGTTGATCTTGGACCCGTATGGTAGGTCACCCAATGGTAGATTCCTAGCGAAAGGATTCTACTGATTGATTAAGATTTGACTCGTATGGTAGGTCACCCTATGGAAATGCCTATAAGAAGGACTTTGTGTGCCTGTAGGAAGGACTTAGTGCTTATAAGAAGGACTTTTGTGTGCCTGTAAGAAGGACTTTTGTGCCTATAAGAAGGACTTTAGTGCCTCTAAGAAGGACTTTTGGTTGCCTGTAGGAAGGACTTGGTGCCTGTAAAAAGGACTTTTGATTGCCTATAAAAAGGACTTTTGGTTGCCTGTAGGGAAGACTTGATTGCCTGTAGGAAGGACTTAGTGCCTGTAAGAAGGACTTTGTGTGCATGTATGAAGGACTTTGAGTTGCCTGTAAGAAGGACTTGGGTGCTTGTAGGAAGGACTTTTATGTGGCCTGTAAGAAGGATTTTGGGTGCCTGTATGAAGGACTTTTGATGCATGTAGGAAGGACTTTGGTGCCTGTAAGAAGGACTTTGGTTTGCCTATAAGAAGGACTTTGGTGCATGTAAGAAGGACTTTTGTGTTGCTTGTAAGAAGGACTTTGGGTGCCTGTAAGAAGGACTTTGGTTGCCTGTAGGAAGAACTTTAGGTACCTATAAAAAGGACTTTTGAAAATGGACCATTCCGTGTTGGGGTTTCCAATGGGAGGGCTCTAGAGACAGTATACCCTAAATGTCACCCTTTGGGTAGACTGAATAGATATTGATTGAGAAAATGATTTTCGGGTGCCAATCTAGGATCTGGGGAGACCATGAATCCTGCAGACGCTCAAACCCAATTTCACTTACCATGAAGGGTGCCATTCTAGGATTTGGGGAAACCAAGAATCCTGCAGAAGCTCAAACCCAATTTTTGTTGTCCCATCACTTTAGGAATAAATCGATGAGGCAAAGATCAAGAACACGAGGGTTGGTCAATCATGATTTGAAAAAGTTTGAGAACACGAGATTATATCAATCGTGAGCTGATGAAGACTTCATGAGAGCATGTTGATCATGAGTCGTAAGGGTTCAGAAGACTTACCTGGATCTTCTGAGTTAATGATCGAGGCATAGACAGACTGATTGCATCATGTCTGCTTGCTCACTGAATGACCTTATATTCTGCAATGGCTTTGAGCACCCAGACAATCATCAGAATTGAAAGGTTCAGGCTGAAGATATACTCACCTGAAAATGCTTGGCGAGCATTAGCCAACAGGGCTTGTTTGTTCAATAGCCTCTGGATGAATTTCGAGACCTCGGAGGGTAACTCGACTATCAGGAATGTACTACCTGTCAGACAGTGTCAGAGGTAACATGTGCAAGCATTTTTATCAATGAGTTCATCGGTTCATGCAAAACCATTCAATTGAGTTTGCAATGATTAAAACCGTATGTGTATGCTCATAATGTAGATCATGCATGACTATTCTGTCGAGTTTGCATTTCCAATTCTGTCCAGAGAGGTTGTCATGTCATGGATACCACGAATGTAACCTTAATGGGGACTTCAGTCCGAAACGGCTTTCTCTCACTCTCGAGAAATACTTGTTTATCTTGATTGCAGGATTTGAAAAGAAATCACTCAACCTTACCATCATCGCATTCAGCGAGGGTCTGAGTAATCTCGCAATTGATACGATCAAGCCAATCTGGAGGTCTTGATTAGGACCGTAATGTGGGCTAGGTCAAAGGCTTATCAAAGGGGACTCATTTCGAGTCAAGGCCATTGACAAAAAAGTCTTCATCATCTGCTCCGGGTTTACAAGTCAAGAACCCTGCAAAATGAGAGAGAAATAATCTTGCTCGAACTTCTTCGAGCGATGGTTAAAGTCATTCAACTATTACATTAATTCAAGTGCTCTAATCAGAAGAGACTTTCAAGGGTCGTAACGTAGGTCGAGATTTGGGTCTGAGAAACGAAGGGCTCGTTTTAGCTTAGAAAAATATATGAGAAGGGCTTGGTGTTGGTGATCATTGCAGTCTTGTTACCGATCTTTGACCTTCCTGAATTTGTCTTCAATGAATACTACCATTAGCTGAGGGGTGGTAGTTCCCTTACACTTTGCAAGCTGACTTCTTTGGGGATCCTTTTTCGAGAATTCTCAAAATGTATGTTCGAAGTCAGAAGTTCATTACAGATGTATAGGCATTGGCCTTGCTTTTGATAGGCACTTTGCACTTTCTGCCCGAGATTCTTTGGAGTAGTTTTTGCTTTTCTTACTCCCGACTGCCTTTTGGGAGCAGGTCCATTTTCTTTAGGCTACATCTTTTTCTTTTCTCTTTGACAATCTGTTGGCTTTGAATTTTCGCAACAAGATGATTTTCAAAAGATGATACTAGACATTACATGAAAAGTCTAGCATATGAAATGGGCTCATTCGAGAATTCTCTATTGGCCCAGTTATCTTCAATTCTGCTCCTTAGGGGGAAGGCATTATCTTTGCCTTGAAATGAGCAATGATCGCCAATATGGGCCTAAGAAATGAATTTGCAGGCTCAATTGGGCTATGCAAAGGATGAATGTGTAAAATAGAGAAACTAAATGCTCTTCGTCATCCTAAAGCACTTGAATTAAAATTCGAGTATCATGCAAAGAAACACTCAAAGATTGATGTTAGTCCAAGAAGAGAATTTCTAGCCATTTATCTCCTGATATTGTTGGAATTACCTCTGTTTTGCCTCAGTGTGGGATGGTTCTTGACAGTGTTATGAAATGAAATCACCGTTCAAGTGGGTTGTCAATGGTTGCCTGAAGTGTTTGGAATGGAGAATGAATGCCTCTTTCACTTTGACTATCATACCTTTTGCGAGAAAACCCATTGCCTTGGAGAACGCGGAATCTGTCTACCGCTCAACTCACTGTGGATTAAATATAGGACATATGTGGAAAAGGCTTGCCTTTCATCGTCCTGTCATGCCCCATTCTGTACATTCGATGCATCGTGTACAGTTTATACCCCCAGTCAAAATTGACAAATTGAACATGCAGAATAGTCATGCATAAATCATGGAATGTGTAAACACCATGCAAATATGGCAATACAATGTACAAATATGGAAATTGCCCCTGGCTGTGTGGGCGGATCAAACACATCGGAGGCCTATTCCCCAAGTTGAGGAGTAGCTTGTTTCTAGCTTTACCTCTTTTCGATCCAGGGTTCGCCATTGATTTCCCCTATTTCATCAGACAGATCGCATCAGGCGATTATAACTTGGCCCCTTGGGGCTGTTTTCTTTGACGTATCAGATGTTAGTTTAACATTTCCTGTAAAAAGGAAGGAGACATGTTAGCTAGTATAAAAAATGATGAATTGGACACGATACTGAGTTACCCTTGAGTGCTTCGCGCAACTCCTTTACCAGTTTCGCCACTCGGGATTTTCTTCGTGGGTATGTAAGTTAGACATTTCCTGTCAAACAATGGAGGAGAAGACGTGTTAGTCAGTATTAGAAATGATGAATTGGATACGATATTGGTTTACCCTTCATCTTGAATGTTTTGCGTGACCCCTTTATCAAGTTCACTGGACTGAGTTTCCCTTGACTTTGGCTGGACGCTTCGACATTAGGCTAAGCTCACGAAAAAATACTGACCTTCGTATTGCTCGTTGAGTATTCTTGTTTCTTTCTGCAAAAAGAAATGCGTAAAAAGTTGTTTTATTTATTTACAATACTTACCACATTCCCCACCCTTAGGGATCGAACTCGGGATATTTCGGACCACTGTCATTCCTCATGCCATCAGGCCCATTGGACCGTAGGCGTCCATGGAAGCTTTCTTTTAAGAGTTAACCGTTGAGATGGCGTGGTCTTGCTACTTTGCATTGGGCAATTCCACATCACGGTTCTTTTCAAGGCAATCTACAGTCCCTGTTAAGACAGAATAAATCAATTCAAAACTCAAGACGTTTATAGGTAAATTGGAACGATACAGAATTACCCATTTTTGAAATTGCTTGCATCTTTTGCTCGTGCTTTTCTTTTGTTTGAATCTGTCCGTCTTGCGATAATGTCTACGAGTAGATTTGCCCCCAGTCTTCTTCAATATGAGGACTTCGCATTTGGGCATGGCCGTTATCGGGTCAATTTGCAAATTCCTGAGAATAGGAGGGGCTTAATTTTAAAACTTGGAGCAATTGAGGGTAAATTGGAACGATACGGAACTACCCTTCGAGTTTATGCGGATTTTTACTCGCTATTAATTCTTCCTCAGGGTTGGTGAGGTGGCGGATTCAAGCATTTAATAGGGGGAAGTTGGATTATTACTCCTTACTTTTACATAACTTACAAAAGCAGAAAAACACATCATGCAAGGAAATAAAACACATTCACTCATTCAGGATCGGTTCTGCTTCCTCTACAGGCTCTCCCATGATCAGTTGGCTTCATCCCGGATTAGGTATGCATCGGCTATATTGAAGGTCTGGTGGTCACTGGCTGAGCATGTGCATCACAGCCTCGATGCTTTACCGATATCAAACTGGTTGATTATGGCGAAAAGATCATCGTCAATGTCCGCTTGGTGGTGATCTGTCCCTTCTTCCTCGGGAGGTATTGATGATGATCCAGTAGCATTAATCCTTTTGTACCCTCTTCCAATAGAACTCGATCCTGTTATAAACTAGTCTAACTCACCTCTTAAACGTCCATTTTCGATCCTCAGATCATGCATTTCATCGAAGGTGAGGAGGAGGCTGTTGCAGTTGGGGCAGGTGGCGGAGTCAAAAGCCTCTTTATACATCTTGTTTTTCGCTCGGAGGTTTTCATTTTCAACTCTTAGAAACTCGGCTTCGTTGTGCTCATGACGAGTCTTCATTCGGGTTCGCCTATTTTGAAATCAGAACTTGATTTGCAAAGGTTCAAGTCCTAGCTCTTAAATCAGTTCCATTTTCTGTTTGCCGTCTAGCATAGGGCATGTTTTGAAGAAATCCTCAAGCCTTTGTACTTGCTCCTTAGTATGGTGACGGTAACGCTTCTTTTGACCCTTACCGTTGTTGTCCTTATCTTTACTGAGATCTTGGACGTCGTTGGCGGAAGGGCCAAGCTCCATGGGCTCGATCCCAAACATGGCTTCGAACTCTTCATCTCCCATATTCAGCTGGCAACGATAGCTCTCGGGAGTATTGGGTTGAGACATCTTCGATTTGGTTGATGATTTCTCAAGATATGCTATCTTCTCTTGTATTCTCACTCACTCTGAATTCTTCTGAGCGACCGGGTATGCTTTCGAAACCTTTTCTGAGCACGGATGAATGTTTCAGGAGAATGCCTCTTTTTAAAACTTAGGCGTGGGTTCATAAATCGTATGCTCCCTCCAAGATTCCTGTCTTTCTCAACCTTTTGCTGTATCTTCTGCACGGTTTGTTTTCTTTCATCCTTTCCATAGTGGTAGGGCTCCTGTCATTATGTCTTCTACCTATCTCAAGCGTCGGCGTTGCAAGTGAGGTCTTTTCCCCGTTCACAAATAAAGACAAGCCTTCTCTTCTTTTCGCTAAGGTTTGCCGTGTCTTCCACTCAGCTCGTCTTTCCATCTTCTTTTTCAAAGTGGCGGTGTCTCGTCAAACTTTCTGCAGAGATTTCAGACTCGCTTAGCTCGAGGCCGCCATCTGATGGGAATTCGAGCCAACGAGGGTGGTGCCAATAGAGAATGGTAGATAAGAGAAATCTTGACTGGTTGATACCGTCACTATGAAATCAATATTTACTTCAAAGCAGATTACCATCTTTGCATTCCGCTCATCTGCCTTACCTCTCTCCCCATTTCTTTCATATTCTGCTTTCAAAAATGGCCAATTCTCTTAACCATACCTTCTCCGCCGAAGTCCTGACTGGGTGGGAGAGACTCTACAATCTTCTTGGTAGAGGTTATGCTCATATAGCCCAAAACTCTACCGTTGAGACTGAAATCCTCGGTTTATTCAGGACCATGGACGCTGTTTCTGTTGAGGGTGCCCAATTGGGGAAGGAGTATCGGAACTTCTCGACCCTCTTCATCAATTTTCTGGCTGCCTATAACCACGCTTATGAGACGATCCTTGTGACTGCCGTCGTGAAAGCTCGTTACCAAGACCAGCATGAGCGTCTGGAAACAGTTACATTTGCGGCTGATAATCACAAGAAGGCCCTCAAGTTTGCCAACGATAAGCTTTCGTGGCTGGTTCGTGAGAGGGGAAAGTTGGTGGACCATCTGGTCTTGGTCCGAACTTACGCCGAACAGGAGCCGGGCAATATTGTGATAAGGTGCAAATGCGTTGGCTGTAGGAGAGACTTGATGATATTACGGCAGACATTGCTTTCGAGAGGGCGGCGATTTTGGACCTGGAGTTTGCCGTCGAGCATTATGAGGCCAGTATGGCCCACGCTAAGGAGAAGTGCGATCGCCTCTTCTTTAGGCTCGCGGAGCTTAATCCCAAGAGCGCCTGGTGCACCCAGAGCATCAACTGTTTGGAGAGTCGGTTGAGCTCTTTCGTAATGGTTATCAGGGCCCAGTTTGGCTTTGCCTTTCCTCCCCAGTGAGCTATCGTAAAACTTGTTGATGTATAGAATAAAAGGAATGTTTCGCATGTCTATATTTTTATCTTCACGCCATCTCTTCGTTTCCTCACGAAATCAGAGTCAATAAAAATATCCGACTTGGTTAGGATCAGAGCACCTTCTGTGAGGACTTTCTTTACGTCATATGAACCGTCCTAGTTCGGTGCAATCTTCTCTTCTAGAAGAGAGACTGTTAGGCATAACCTTCGTAAGGTCATTCGCCTTTGCTAGATCTAATCCACCTCTATTAATCGTGCCTTCGAAAAAATATACAGTGAACATGTCCCAGCCTTAACTAGCAGGATAGCCTCAATCATATATTATCTTGACAGGTGGTGATTGTAAAAATGATGATACACAACCTAACAGACAAAGGTAAGACGCCATCACTCCTCTCTGATGATGATATCGAAGACATGGAAAAAGAATTCGGCGGCGGCCCCCACCGATCACAGTAAAACCCACAACTGGTCATTATTATCATTCTGACCACTCGATTAGTATGCCAATAAGCCTGGCCATCTATTTCGTGCCCCACTTCAATCATACTTTATTTCTTTCAGCGTCCACTTGTTCGTGTCGGTTTCCTGAAGCGTTAGGAGGAATGATTGTATGCCAATAGACCTTTAGTTGATTTAATCAAGAATGCACCGTGAGATGAATTTGCTTTATGAGTTATGTTTACGCATTTCGTGTTTTTTCAACATAAATACAGAAACCCCTCTCAATACATTAAAACTCCCCCAGGCCCGATAAATTTACGACCCCATCAAAATACATAATTCATACGTGCCCATTGATTGACGCAATTCTGTCTATAGGACTTCTTTGCTTGCCTCCAGGATTATCGGTCGAGGTATCGATGACTACCCATCCTTTCATATCCCCCATGATTATCTTCGGCGTATTGTTGAATCTAATTTCGCTCCCGCCCAGAGTACCTATAATTCCCTGCAAAAATAAAGGAAATAATTAGTATGCGATCCAAAAGGGGTCGGTCCATGACTCCTAGATTAGTCCAATTTTGTTTCTTCGTTTTATGAGAAATCGGAGAAAATTTTCTTACAAAAACATGGGTAAATTTCTTCAGAAAGAATTTCCTTGCAGATTTTATAACTTAGGAAAAATATGACAAGTTCCTTTGATATTTACCAAATTTCTCGAAAAAATTTCCTTTTTCCTCAGAATGAATTTTCAAGGTAAATTTGTTGAGAAAACCTTGGGTCCATTGAAACATTAAGGAAAAATGTGACAAAATCTTTTTATTGACCGACGCCTAACATGGACCGACCAAAAATAAATACAAGATGAAGTTAGAAAACTTACTTTCACCATGAAAAATACCATGTAAATCACATAGACATGCACATGAATCGTGAGTTTAAATCTTAGTTTATCTACCCTAAAGGCTGATAAATTGAAGTGAAAAACTTACGGCAAGGCGACAATCTCGCTCACATAATCAAGATTAGCTGTGATCCCACAACGTAACCAGGATTAGTCGGGCCTTTCCACTTCGACTACTCGAGACAAAAATTAAAACCACCGCTTTGGTAATCTTACCAAGCCTGAGGCCTAACTTTTAAAACTCATTTTTAAAAAGAGATTCGGGATTGAATCTGGACTAACTTTCAACGTGATCTCACGGTGATCGCTAGAACCAAATCACAATACCGTCTTAAAACTAGTTATCCAGGCCCGGCCATAGGACGTGTGTGATGTAGTGCTAAAGCAATTAATCATGCACGACAATTAAATGCAAACACCGCATAAAAAATTCAATAATTAAACCACGATTTTCACACACCAAACCTGCAAAACAAGGGGTTAGTCACAAACACTCCACCCCTTATAACTCCCATCCTGCAAAACCATTTAACACCTAAAGAATGAGTTCCAAGCAACTGCTAAATCAAAACTAATGCCCTTTCGGTACCTTAATTTCATGGATATCCTAATTTGACAACTCAGGCTTGGTTTATTCCTAAGGCTCTAGTGGAGTGTTCTCTTTTTGTATTTTCACTTTTTTAAATAGAATATACGTGAGTGACATTTTTTTGGCATTTTCAAAATATTAAGTATTTCCCTGAAGCCGAAAGAGGGAGTGAGTTAACGACTTCTGTGCAGTGCTGCCAGCTACTCATTTTGGGGTTTAGTGATTCAAAAATTAAATTACAGAAAGTAAAAGACAATAAATAAAGACCACTAATGGATAGCTCAGCCTTGGCTTGGCCCTCTCCTTTGGGGTTTAAGGAGCAGGAATTTAAATTGCAAAAATTTAAAATGACCTCCAATAAGCGGGCTCTGCCCTTCACATTCTGCGGTTTTAATTCTTTAAAATAAAACGAATTGATTTGACAATTTGGGTCGAAATCCATCGACGGATCAATTGAAAATTTAATGGGCACTCAAGAGCTCGTCAGCGCCAATCTTACACCTCCATGGGATTTACCGTTGACTTGGAGTTGTCCTTTGTCTGACATAAAAATATGGAGAAATGGAGTAATGGAGCAAATATGATTTAATTCACATTAAAAATTAGAACAATGAAAGAAGCACTTAACTTCAATAGTATTATGAGAAGTGCTTGATGGATATAATTGATTCCTGCCTGAAATCAAATATGGAGAAATGGGAGAAGAGTATAAAATTTGGGCTAGTTTATACTAAAAAATCAAAAAGAGAGTAGAGGGACACTTACCTGCAAATCTGGGATGAATTCTTGATTTATGTTGATCGATGAAGAAATTGATGATGATAACTCGCTAGTTTTAAACTCCCATCATCTTCAAAATTCTCTCTCTCTTTTTGATATTGTTTTCCTCTCGAAGTTTTCTTCAATCTCCCAAAACCCTCTCAAACATCCAAAATTTTCTCTCTAAAAAAATTCCTGCTTTCAAGCTCACTTCTTCCTCCTTTTATAATCCACTCATCTATCTCCCATTTTAATTTTTCCACTAACTCTATCTCCCATTCTAATTTTTTCACTGACTCTTCTTTATTTCCATCTTCCCTTCTCTATCTCTATCTCACATTCTAATCTCTCCACTAACTCTTCTTCATCTTCATCTTCCCTTCTCCATATTTATCTCCCATTCTAATTTCTCCACTAACTCTTCTTCATCTCCATCTTCCCTTCTCTATTCTTATCTTATTTTCTCCATCTATTCTTCTTCATCTTCTCTTCCGATCTTTCATTCTCTATTCTTATCTTATTTTCTCCATCCATTCTTCTTCATCTTCTCTTCTCCATCTCCTCTTCTTCATCTTCCCTTCTCTATTCTAATTTCTCCACTAACTCTTCTTTTTGTTATTTGCAAAATAATCCTTCAAGAGTTAGGTATTTGCACTCTAGTCCCCGAATTTTAATTATTTACAATTTAGTCCCTGAAAAAAATATTTCTTTAAGTTCAAATCTCCTCACAATTTTTGACACAATTCACCGCATATCAAATTTAAGCTCATTTCTTGTTACTGAAAATAATGTAAAATTTAATTAACGTCCTTTTTGTAAAATTGAGTCATTCTGGGTATAATTGTGCCAAGATGAAAATTTAGAATATTAGAGAACAATGTCACGACTCCAGAAATACCAAAATCGAAAATTACGGATTTTCTACAATTTTTACAATTAATCTAAAAATGGGATTAACAAGGTAACACCCGATTCAAAAATAATTTAATTTTTTTTTGCAAATTTTCTTTTGCCAAAATGAAAAGAAAATAATAATAAAAATATTGACTATTTATTCATATTTTTGTGGCTTCGAATGCCATTTTATTTATTAAATATTTTCCTAATTTACTAAAAATATTAAAAAATGCAAAAATATTAAAAATTATTTTTTGGTCAAAATTGGTTCTCTAGGCTTGGCCAAGGTCGCCAAAGTTGATTTTTCAATTTTATGAAGTTTTATGGATTTTCTATTAATTTTCAAAAATAAAAATACCGAAAAATACTGAAAATATGGAGAATAATTTTTTGGTCAAAATTGGTTCCCTAGGCTTGGCCAAGATCCCCAAAATTGATTTTTAATTTTATGAATTTTGATGGACTTTATATTAACTTTAAAAGAGAAAAGATCACTAAAAATCAGGTGTTAACACTTGTACATGGATCGACCTTAGGGATTATCCATGTATTTCAATTGAAATCTAAAATATTCATCAAGAGGGTTCTACGCTTACCTTAAGAAACACATATGAGCTGACTCAATTTGTTATGTTTTTGAGCTCCACAAACATTAAGCCTCTAATTTTGATATACCACCAATCACGAGTCGACGAAAGACTTTCACCCCTTAATTGTTCTAGTGATGCTTGAGAAGGCAACGATTCGGGCTTGAACTCTAATCACGAACAACTCACGATCCTTAACTATTTTGCACGAGAACAATTGTCACACGTGCACAAAATAAAACAACACGAGACTCAAGGGAAATGGGCCTTTCTTTAGCTCCAAGTTGGGGTTAACCCCTAGACCGCCCTAATTTATGGTGGTTTTGGACGGTGGCCATTGGCCACTGCCTTTGACTTAGTTAAAAGTAGTTTGATTGCCAGCTTGTCCTGTTTGCGGCTACTGTGTTTTGCTGTTCGTCTTTGCCTCGTGTCGCGCGATCTTATCACTTCGTCTAATGGACAATAAAACATTATCCTTGCACTTTTATTAGATAAGAAATCTTGTCTCTTATTATCTCGTTATTCGTGTAAATGTCACATCAGTATGAATCATGCTAAGGTTGTGTTTACATCGCATACTTATCCATTCGTGTTTTAGAGATTAGAATCAAATCTTATTTGATCTAATTTTTCTTGAATATCCCTATAGTCATAATTGCAAATACCTTTGCAATTCCATCTTTCATTTTAATGTCGTCACGCATTGGTTATGATGTGTGGCGTCTCTAGATTTACCACTGAGCTGACAGTAGGACATATACTAATTGATTAGTATCACCAATATGATTGATTGTCCCTAATCAATTTTTGGGTCCCACAAGTTTTGAGTAACATTTAGTGATATATCATGGCTACCAAGATAGTATGAATGTTGCAAGAACATAATGAACATATCAGCTTTGGTTTACAGTATAATTTGAGCATTTTATCTTAACTATGTCTTGATCGAACAAATGCCATGAATTATAATCAAGCCACCAATTCGTTCATATGCATCAATCTATTTGCCTTAAATATTCATGAGACATTCTCGTCAACTTTGGCCAAGGATTTTCCATGCACCTTCATGAATAAATAGCATAGGACATCAATTTCATACTTAAACGAGAAGACAAATCCCATTATCGCTCATGTCTGTGATTTCGTATGCGAACCAACTATGACCATTAAGTATAGAGGCGGATCAATAACCCGCTAATACAAGCACTTGTGAAACATAGCCAATTGACATACAAGCCAGCATCATGGCTCAGGTCTAAGGATCTTTACATCTAACCAAAGCATGAACAATTAGACGTTGACCCCGTGCGAAACTTACTTGCTTGCTAATCGTTCATTGTGTGTCACGTTCAGTAAATTTGATCAAACTTGTTTGAAACGAATACCTATGTTCCAACTTAGACATCTAATGTTCGATGACTTGTAACTCATCATCCCCAATAAGCATCCAATGATTAACGGCGAGGTTGCAAGCACATCGATCTCAACAGGATCATTGAAGTACACTTGATGATTTATAGACTAGGATTAGTTTAAAGATCATATTTAACTAATACCTGTCACACATATTCTCAAGGTCTCGAGAATATGTTCAGTCACAACTAATCTTATGAACTTCATTCATTTAGAGCTATGAGAAAAAAAATGAATGAACACGTTTTTCTATTAACATAAATGAAAGTACAATTAAATGTCCAAATACAACTATCGCATGGTTGCTTTAGGCATCCACCTAACATGTAGTAGGAGTTGTATGTTATATTAGGGAGATGATGAAAATGTTTAATCTTACAAACATTGTAGTTAACTTAGGTACAAGATTAACAGGAGGTAGGGTCGTAATCGAAAGTTTAAACTATGCAAACAAATGTTTTATTTACCCTTAATTCCCAGATTGCAAAAAGTTTTATGTTTCTCAGGCTACTGCTGAATACATGACTTGGCATGCAAATCATGAAACAGAAGAGGGTTTAATGTGTTATCCTTCAGATACAGAGGCATGGAAACATTTTATAGAACATACCCTAAATTTATGATTGAATCTCGAAACATCAGGTTATGTTTTTTTGCTGATGGATCTACCTCATTTGGGAAATCAAGAAAAAGTCATTCACGTTGGCCAGTTATCTTAACTCTGTACAATCTTTATGAAGATACCTTATATGTTTTTGACATTGATCGTGCCTACTCGCAAAATCCAAAAAAGTTGATAGATATTTATATGCAACCATTGATTGTAGAGTTATAACAATTATGGGATGAAGGTGTCCTTACGTATGATGTTTCTACTGATCAAAGCAGAGCATAAATTGCTTGAGAATTGCTTCAACTCTTTTGTTGAAATAATACAGGAAACAATGCCTCGTAATAACATCATACCAAGTGATTTTTACAATATGAAGAAGTTAGTGGATAACTTAGTTCTTTCAGTTGTAAGGATTAATGTATGTAGTGTTGAGCTCGTACGGGTAACAACGAAACTTTTTCATCCATATAGAGTAACGGAGCATAAATAAATAATAACTTGTACGTAGATCGACCCTAGGAATTATCCGTGCATTTCAATTGAAAACTAAAATATGCATCAAGAGGGTTCTAGGCTTATCTTAAGAAATACACTTGAGCCAACTTGATTCGTTATGTTTTTGAGCTCCACAAACGTTAAACCTCTAGTTTTGATAAACCACCAATCACGAGTTGATGAAAGACGAAGCTCTCAGACTTTCACTCCTTGATTGTGTTAGCGATGCTTGAGAAGGCAACGATCTGGGCTTGAACTCTAATCACAAACAACTCACGATCCTTAACTATTTTGCACGAGAATAATTCTCACACGTTATTGACACTTGATTTTTGGCTAATTTTATCCTCAAAAATTTTAAAAAAATCCATAAAAATTCATAAAATTGAAAAATCGACTTTGGGGACCTTGGTTTGGCCTAGAAAACCAATTTTGAGAAAAAAAAATAATTTTTTTGTATTTTTTGGCATTTTTATTTTCAAAAATTCATAAAAAAATCCATAAAAAGTGAGAAAATTGAAAAATCAACTTTGGGGACCTCAGCATAGCCTAGGGAACCAATTTTGAACAAAAAATAATTTTCCTTATTTTTCATATTTTTCTACATTTTATTTTTAAAAATTCATTAAAAATCCATAAAAAGTGAGACAATTACAAAATCAGCTTTGGAAACCTCAGCACAGCCTAGGGAACCAATTTTGAACAAAAAATAATTTTTCCTATTTTTTGCATTTTCTTATATTTTCAGAAATTAGAAAAACAATAAAAATAGCATTTGAAGTGAGAAAACTACCAAAAAAATAGTCAATATTTTTTATTTAATTTTTTCCACATTTTGGATGAATAAATTTTGAAAAATAAGGTCTGGAATCTAGGGTTTCTTTATTAATTTATTTTTTAGATTATTTAAATAATTTTAGAAAATCCATTTTAACTTTTTAATTTTCCATTTTTGCATTTTTAGAGTCGTGTCATCCTCCTCTATTTTTCAAAATTAAAATCGAGTCCAAAAGCCCTCAGAATTGTCCAATTTCGCTAAAAGGGACCAAAATGCAATTTCTGATTTTTCAATTTAGTCCCTAAAATCACTAAAACTGAAATTAAAAATTTTCTAGGGACTGAATTGAAAATAGGGTGACGTCACCCCCTAGATTTTGACCTTCTGAATCCAATGGTGGCAACAATTTTGGCAAAAAAGTCTATTAAGACTTTGGATTTTGCAAATTAGTCCCTCGGGTCAAACTGAAATTTTGGGGTTTCTGTGTAAATATTGAATAATTTTTGGGAAATACACCATTTTTATGTAAATTCAATGCCCCTGAATCCAATTTTGAGGTCAATTTTGAGAAATGCGGGTTATTTTGGGTTTAATTTTGGATTTGTTTTTGGTTGGGTGGGTCAACCGGGTCGAGTTGACCCGACCCGGTCAACCCAACGACCCGGCCAAGGGGTCGTCTTCCCCAAATGTTTCAAACGAGCGATTAGGTCGGAAATCGGCCAACCGACTTGGAGATTTACCGGGCAAGAAGGGATTCTGATTCCGTTCGAGAAAGATTTTTAGGGATTGATTGACAACGAACTGGGGGTTTCGGTGAGGGAAGATTTTCGGGTATAAAGGGGGGTCTTTTCTAAAAAAAAGAGGGATTTTTTTGGGAGGCTCTGTTTTTAGGGTTTTGACGGCCGGAGAGCTTTAGGAGCTTCATCAGAGCATACTGCGAGGAATCAAGCCCTAATATTGATCCTGCGAGTTTCCTAAAGCTTAGGAGAATCATTAGGACTAAACGGTAAGTATTTTCGTCGCGATAATAGTTAGATGCCATTGACGCATAATCGGAGGTCCACCAATGGTGAAACTCGCATTTCTCTATCGTTCTTTCTGATTCTTGGTTTAAAATGCTCCTTTAGTTACGTTGCTTCCATTCCTATTTTCCCTTTTTATTTTCGTTGTATGAAACTCCTGGGACAACTTTGAAAGTCCTTCGGCCTACCAAGCACCCGTAAACCCTTCTCGTGCGTAACCAACCTTCCCGATTATGCGGTTGAGTTTTTGATATTTCTGTGTTGCTCCTTGATGTGTCATATCGTTTGTTTAGTGCTAAAATCTTTCGTATGGATTCGTCGCTGGATTGGTTCTCAGTTGATGGTCATTTTGATAAGCTTTTAGGCACTTTTATCGTCTGAAAATTAGGAGCATATGCGTATTAGAGTAGATAAGGATGGATTCGGGACAAAAAGGAAGATTCGGGCACAGTTTTAGGTCATTTTTTAGTACACCGGCGAGTTCGCCGGACACTGGGATTCCTCCGACCATCTTCTACGGCAAAGAGTCAAACCAGGCAATAGATTGAATCTGACGGCCAAGATTAGAACACGTGTCAAAATCGCGTTTTTTTAGAATAAAAATCTTCAGCCTGTATTTTACAATCATTTCAGAAAAATAAAAAGAACGAACGGCCGGGATTTAGTCCATTTTTGATATAAGCCGTCGGATTTGGAAATCAATAAAAAAATTAAAAAATAGGAAATTAGCAAAATTCAATACTACGCCGTTTTAGTCTATAGAATTAAATTAAGAAAATAAATAAATAATAAATAAATAATAATGATTAACGTGAAAAATAATACAAAAAATAGGACAAAAAATACATAAAAATCATAAAAAAATGCATTTGTAAATCTAAAAATTCGGGAACTATAGGAAAATAAATGAAAATAAAAATAAAAATCAATTATAAAAATTTCGTAGAAGCCTTAAAAATTGGAAAAATGGATAGAATATATAAAAACTATTTGGAAAAATATAAAAAATCAAAAAAAAAATTCTAGAAAATATAGAAAATATTCTAGAAAATAAGAAAATCCCCAGAAAGTCTTAGAAAATCCTAAAATTTTTTTTAAAAAAAATAGGAAAAGTGTTAGAAAATGAAAAATAAAAATTCCAGAAAATATAAAAAAATATTCTAAAAAAGGGGAAAATTCTTAAAAAGTCTTAGAAAAGTCTAGAAATTTCAAAAAAATTCTAAAAAATTCTGAAAATCAAGGAAAAACCATACCCAATTGGTTTGACCCATCTTCACATTTTGACCCCCCGAGCCTTAGGAAATTACCATTTTGCCCTTCTAGCCAGCTTGATCCAAATTTTTCCAAATCATTCTAAAACTTAATTGGTATTCTTTCTAGGATCCTAAGATACCATTAAGATCTTACTTGACTTGATTCTTTTATTCATTGATTGCGCAGTTATTCTTTATGGTTGTGATTGATAGGTTAGCTTTCTCACTCGCATGAACCCTTTACACCTTTAGGCCCCCCATCTAGGAAACATCTGCATGAATTCCTTAAGATAGAAAATCACCCAACTTAGGTACCGAAAGGGCGTCAATAGCAATATTGACGTAACTAAGTCCCCGAATCTAGATCTCTGGTTTTCGTAGGATCGAACGATCTCTCCTAATTGTTCGATAGGGTTTCCAGTTATACCCTCCAATAAATGACTGGTGGCGACTCATATGATATGCACACTAATCACATGTCACCCGACCACACTAAGGTCGATCCCGGTTTAAAATTTTCCTGACGCGATTTGGTATGGGCTTGGGAGGGCTCGAGCTAAGCCCAGATATCAAGATGGGCCTAGCAATCCATTAACTCTCTCGGGATCCGGAAATCTCGGGAGGGTCGCGACATACGTGCACGAAATAAAACAACACGAGACTCAAGCGAAATGGGCCTTTCCTTAGCTCCAACCCCTATTTATGGGGGTTGGGGTTAGCCCCTAGATCATCCTACTTTAGCGTGGTTTTCGACGGTGGCCATTGGCTACTGCCTTTGACTTGGTCTAAGGTAGTCTTGTTGCTAGCTTGTCCTGCTTACGATTGCCGTGTTTTACCATTCATCTTTGCCTCGCGTCGTGTAATCTTATCATCTCGTTATTCATGCAAATGTCACATCAGTATAAATCATGCAAAGGTCATGCTTATATAGCATACTTATCCATTCGTGTTTTAGAAATTAGAATCAAATCCTATTTGATCTAATTTTTCTTGACTATCTCTATAGTCATAATTGCAAATACATTTGCAATTCCGTCTTTCATTTTAATGTCGTCACGCATTGGTTATGATGTGTAGCATCCCTAAGCTCACCACTGAGCTGATAGTATGATGTATATTAATTGATTAGTATCACCAAGAAAATTGATTGTCCCTAATCAATTTTTGAGTCCCATAAGTTATGAGTGACATTTAGTGATATATCATGGCTACCAAGATAGCATGAATGTTGCATGAACATAATAAACCTATCAACTTTGGTTTACAGTGTAATTCGATCCTTTTGTCTTAACTATGTCTTGATCGAACAAATGCCATAGGTTATAATCAAGTCACCAATTTGAACATATTCGTCAATCTATCTGACTTAAATATTCATGAGACATTCTCGTCAACTCTAGCCAAGGATTTTCTATGCACCTTCGCGAATAAATAGCATAAGATATAAATCTCATACTTAAATGAGAAGACAGATCCCACTGTCGTGCATACCTGTGATTTCGTATGCGAACCAACTATGGCCATTAAGTATAGAGGCGGATCGATGACCCATCAACACGCGCACTTGTGAACCATAGCTATTTGATATACAAGCCAGCATCGTGCCTTAAGTTTAAGGATCTTTACACCTTACCAAAGCATGACCAAGTAGACATTGACTCCATGTGAAACTTCCATGCTTGTTAATCATTCATTGTGTGTCACATTCAGTAAATTTGATTAAACTTGTTCAGTACGAATACCCATGTTGCAACTTAGACATCCAATGTTCGATGACTTTTAACTCATCATCCCCATTAAGTATCTAATGATTAATGGCAAGGTTGCAAGCACACTAGTCTCAACAGGATCATTGAAGTACACTTGATGATCTATAGACCAAGAATAGTTTAAAGATCATGTTTAAATGATACCTATCACACATATTCTCAAGGTCTCGAGAATTGGTTCGGTCGCAACAAATCTTATGAACTTCATTCGTTTAGAGCTATGAGACAAAATAAATGAACACGTCTTGCTATTAACATAAATGAAAGTACAGTTAAATGTCTAAATATAACTATCGCATGGCTGCTTTAGGGCATTCACCTAACATGTAGTAGGAGTTGTATGTTATAGTAGAGAGATGATGAAAATATAGAATCTTGCAAACTTTGTAGCCAACTTAGGTACAAAATTAACAGAAGGTAGGGTCGTAATCAGAAGTTTAAATTATGTAAACAAATGTTTTATTTTCCCTTAATTCCTAGATTGCAAAAAACTTTATGTTTCTCAAGCCACTGCTAAACACATGACTTGGCATGCAAATCATGAGACAGATGAGGGTCTAATTGTTATCATTTAGATACAGAGGCATGTAAAAATTTTGCAAAACATACCTTGAGTTTACGATCGAGTCTCGAAACATCAGGTTAGGTTTTTGCGCTGATGGATCTACCTTATTTGTGAAATCAAGAAAAAGTTATTCATGTTGGTCAGTTATCTTAACTCCGTATAATTTTCTATTTGATATGTGCATGAAGATACCTTATATATTTTTAACATTGATCGTGCTTACTCGCAAAATCCAAAAAAGTTGATAGATTTTTATATGCAGCCATTGATTGCAGAGTTATAACAGTTATGGGATGAAGGTGTCATTACATTTGATATTTCTACTGATCAAACATTTGTAATGAAAACTGCTCTTCCTTGGATGATAAATAACTTTCCAGCTTATGGAATGTTATTTCGATGGAGTATAGCTAGGATCTTAAGATGTCAGATATGTTTGTAGAGATCAAAGTCATTCAAATTAAAACATAGTAAGAAGCCCAGCTATTTTAACTATCACAAATAATTTTCAGAAGAAATAAAAAAGAGTTCATCAAGAATAAGATTGAAAGAACACCTCCACCATTGAGGTTAATCGATGATCAAATTGGGAGCAAGTGTATAACTTTCCAATTGTTGTTGAAAACCCTCGTGGCATAACTATTGTGTATGGAAATACATATAAGTGGACTAAACGTAGTGTATTTTAGGATCTACCATATTGGAATACCCATTTTATTCATCATAATCTTGACGTCATGTACATAGAAAAGAATATTTTTGACAATGTGATAAATACTGTGATGGATGTCACTAGAAAAACAAAGGACAACTTGAATGCAAGAAGAATATGAGAGATATTTGTGATCGGCCATCACTAGATATGGATGCAAGTAGCAAGAGACCAAAACCAAAAGTAGTTTATACATTGGACAAAGACCAGAGATGGGATATGTGTCAATGGTTGAAATTTGTGCGGTTTCCAGATGGATATGTTTCAAATCTCTAGAGATGTCTTGATTTGAATGAATGTAAGTTGACAGATTTGAAGAGTCATAATTGTCACATATTTATAGGAAGACTAATTCTAATAGCTTTCAAGGAACTTCTACCAAACTTTTTATGGGGCGCCATTACAGAGTTAAGTAATTTCCTTTATGATATTTGCTCGACAGTGTTAAAAGCATCACACATGGAAAAACTAGAAAGAGATATTTCAATCATTCTTTATAACTTAAAAAAGATATTTCTTTCATCGTTTTTTGGTTTATTAGAGCATCTCTTAGTTCACTTGTCTTATAAGGCTAAAGTTGCAGGTCTCCTCTAATTTCGATGAATGTATCCATTTTAGAGGTAAAATATTTTCTGAATAAATTTCAAAATACTTTATTATATATTATGTTATGATAAACTTCTTTCTATTACAACTAGGTTCTTCTATCATTTGCCAAAAAAGTGAAAAATAAATCATGTGTTGAAGTTTCCGTTTGTAATGAATATATTGTACAGTGCAAGAGGCAAAAAGTAGGAAAAAAATGATGAGGGTCCCATTAATCCCAATTGCAAATCATATCTATTTTTAATTATCTTGATCGACCAAGTAGGGCATGTAAATTTCATTACTTAATAGAAAAAATGATGGGCACCCCATATTATATATATATATATATTACTAAACTGTCTAGAAGTGGAGCCATACTTTCAGTAAGTGTACATATGCAAATATATGCATTGTGTGTGAAACATTTGCTAATATATAAATGATATTTAGTAATAGAATTTTTCAAACTTTAATGTATGGGCTACCACGAAATGAGTTTGACCATTTGTGCGATGAAGAATTTACAGCACGGTTCAAAAATATGTAAGTTGCCTATGGACCAAAACCAAGTTATTAATATTTTATACATCATTTATTAAAATATATATTATTGACTTCGCTTGTGTGACCTTAGGTTCACAATCATGCAGTCCAAATTCAAGAGTATAAAGTTAGCCAGTATATTTCATAAATAGATATAATTTTCACACTTAAGACTATGGAATGAGAAAAGCCACAATGAATATGGTGCGTATGTTCGATCATCTAATATTGACAGTACAAAAGATGACTTTTATTGCTTGTTGAATGAAATCATAGAAATAGAGTACCTTGGACCATTCATGCGAGTTGTGTTATTTAAGTACATGTGATTTGACCTCATCAAATGAATGAAGGTGTAGACGAAGTTTAATTTGGTTAAAATAAATCACAAGAAAAATGTATATGAAATATGAACAATTTGTCTTAGCACAACAAGTAATTCAAGTATATTATGCATCATATCCTAGTTTGAAACATGACGAACCTGATTGGTGGATTGTATGTAAAAGCAAAACGTGAAGAAAAATCGAGAAACACTAGAATGATATAACATATCAACAAGAGGAAGTTTGTAACATTGTTTAAACTAGGGAATATAACGTTCCAACTTTATGAGATCCATGTGGAGCAGCGATAGATGTGAATCCAATTGAAATTCGCGAATCAAATTTAGAAAGTATTGATGAATCTGATTTTGAGACAGAGGATAAATATAATGCTCATGAAGAAGATGAAGATGAAGATGAAGATGAAGATGAAGATCAAAAAGAAAACGAAGGCGAAGGTGAAGATGAAAATTATGATTTTTGAGACTTTTTACTAACTATATGTAATTATTATTATTGTTGTTGTAGTAGTAGTTGTTGTTGTTGCCGCTGCTGCTGTAATTTTTTATTGTTACTTTCATGGCCGAGTAATTTTTTCATTTTTTTTCACTTGAATTTTTTTTTAGGTGTTGGAGTTTGTGAATATTTCAAGAACTCTTATTTCTCATACCGAGCACACTTTTGTGAGTCTAGAAAAACTGAAGTATAAACCAATGACATGTGATCCCTGCACATAGAATGCGGGGGTTCGAGAGTAACGCTCCCGAAACAGGGGTCCTGTTAACTAGTCAGCGGGCGGGGGTTTCACATCCCTATGAGTGGACGGCTTGTCCACTCACTGGTGAGCAGGTAGGTGCTCGAGATCAGTGCCCTCGAAACAACATTGGGTTTAGGTTTTTTTTTTTTATAAGTTGGCCCCTTTATGGCTCCATATCAAGTACATATATACTTAAAGGAATGTGCATATTCATCACTAAAGTAGCTGTTCATTAGTGACAACATCTTGTAGTCATTGCTAATTTGCGATGACACCACTTATTTGTCGCTAATTGGCGACGATGACTTTGTTGACACTGGATTTTTAATCACCTTTTCTCTTTAAAAGATTAATAGAAAATTCATAAAAATTTATAAAATTAAAAAATTAACTTTAGAAGCCTTGACCAAGTCTAAGGAACTAATTTTGAACAAAAAGTGATTTTTCATTTTTTTCGTATTTTTAAATATTTTTTGAAAAATATAAAAATACTTGAAAATTCAGTAATAATAACATTTAAGGCCACAAAAATACACAAAAATAGTCAATATTTTTCTTTTAAATTCTTTTTCATGTGAGCCATTATAAATTTTGAAAAATGCAATTCGGGGTTATGTGTTCTTTCACGAGCATAATCTCAAATCAGGCCTAAAAAAACTCAATTTGAGTAATTTTATTTTCATTTTTCACTTTTAGGAGTTGTAATATTGTCCACTAATAATCTAAATTTTCATCTTGACCCAATTGTACCTAGAATGACTTAATTTTGCAAAAGGGTCTTAGTTGAATTTTCCATTTTTCAACGGCAACAAATGAGCTTAGATTTGATAAGCGATTGAACTAGACATGGGGTGAATTTCGATCAAGCATAGGGGAGGTGTGTAGAAAATTGTGTGAAAATTTGGACTTAAAGAAATATTTCTCTAAGGACTGAATTGGAAATATTTAAAATCTCAAGGATTAGAGTGCAAATACCAAATACTTGAGGGATTATTTTGTAAATGACTAAAAAAAGAGTTAGTAGAGAAATTAGAATAAAGAAGAGAAGATGGAGAAAATAAGATGGGAATATGAAAGGGAAGGGAAGATGGAGATGAAGAAGAGTTAGTGTAGAAATTAAAATGGAAAATAGATGAGTGGGCTATAAAAGAAGGAAGAAGGGAGCTTGGAAGGGAATTTTTTGGAAGAGAAAATTTTGAATATTTGAGAGGGTTTTGAGAGATTGAAAAAAAATTAGAGAGAAAGAAAAAAAAAAGAGAGAATTCTTTTTCAAAAGAGAATATTGAAGATGGTAGGAGTACAAAGTTAGGTGTTACCACCACTAATTCTTCTATTGATCAACACAAGTTGCAAGTTCATTCCCGTCGTTCGAGCCATAATCTTGATCCACAAGGTGATGTGATGTCTAAATTCGGCAATCAAATCCGTCAAATCAGATAACGATCCTAACCATTAAAATCTTCTAGAATTTCGTTATTTAAATGGATTAATTTAAATTTCCATTATGCCATGTCATATTCGTATGTCTTCATATTCACTTGTCGTATTTGTATGTCTTCATATCCACATATCTTTATTTATTACAATTTTCTACGTTTATTGCTTAAAAGATCCGAATCCCAGATTGCGATAAGCTCTGCCCCTTACTTGATGGTGTAAAGATCTTCGGTATTTCATCTCTTATTTTTTGATTTCCGCATTATCAAACTCCAGAATCGGTAGGCCAAACCACCTGTTTGATGTTCTTTATTTATTGCCTTTTGTATTCTACTTTCTGTAATTTAATTTCCATATTATCGAACCCCAGAATTAGTAGGTCGAGCCATCTACTAGAGGTTCTTTATTTACTGCTTTCTGTACTCTATTTTATGCGTTTTGGTTTCTTCACCATTGAATCCCAGAATTGGTAGGCCGAACCACCTGCTGGAGGTTCTTTATTTACTGCTTTCTATATTTTATTTTATTTTTCAATTTAATTTTCATATTATCAAACCCCAAATCGGTGGGCCAAGCCACTTGCTGGAGGTTCTTTATTTACTGATTTCTGTACTTTATTTTATGCATTTTAGTTTCTATACCATTGAATCTTAGAATTGGTAGGCTGAGCGACCTGCTACAAGTTCTTTATTTACTGCTTTTTGTACTTTGTTTTATGCATTTTGGTTTCTATATTATCAAACCCCAGAATCGATAGACCGAGCCACCTGCTGAAGGTCTTAACACTGCACAGAAGTCGTTAGCTCACTCTCTCTTTCGGGTTTAGGGAATTTTTAATGTTTATCTTTATATACTACTTTTTATATCGCTTTCTTTAATATTGCGTTTATATTCAGAATATTTTGCATTGACAATCTTATTTAATTAGAAAATACCAAAAAATATCATTCATGTGAATTTCATACAGTATAGCTCATGCATATTTTGCCATGCTGTATACGTATTTGTATTGCAATTTTCTATATTTTTCGATTCGAACCCCATATCGCAATAGGCTCTGCCTCCTACATGGTAGTGTAAAGGTCTCATGTATTTTGTTGACAAGTTTTGTGATACGTATGTCGTATTCGTATGTCATGTACGCATGTCACATATGTACATTATATTTGCATATACATGTATGCATATTGTATTCGCATGTCATGTACGTATGTCGTATTCGTATTGCCATGAATTCATGCATATTCATCCAAAAAAAATTCAAAGGAAAATATCCCAAACATTAGGAAACGGACCATTTCAACTGGCCAATCCTATTTTTGAGAATCTTCCCTCCTGATCTTTTCAAAATGACGATTTTACCTCGTATAGGAAAATTGTCTTAAAAATTCTAGAAAATTCAGAAAATCTCAAAAATTAGGAAACGGGCCATTTCAATTGGCAAATCCTATTTTTGATGGTTTATTCACGTGTCGCGTCCGCATATGTATCATTCGCGTACACATGTTCCATACGCATGTCCATGTACGCATGTCACGTTCGCACGTCCATGTACATATGTCGCGTTCGCACGTTCATGTATGGATGTCGTTGTTGACACTTGATTTTTAACCAATTTTATTTTAAAAAATTTTTAGAAAATTCATAAAAATTTATAAAATTAAAAAATCAACTTTTGGGACCTTGGTTGGACCTAGGGAAGCAAAAAATAATTTTCCATATTTTTTGTATTTTTCTGCATTTTATTTTCAAAAATTCATAAAACATCAATAAAAAGTGAAATAATTGTAAAATCAACTTTAGAGACCTCAACCTAGCCTATGGAACCAATTTTGAGCAAAAACCAAATTTCTATATTTTTCGTATTTTTCTGCATTTTATTTTCAAAAATTCATAAAAAAATCAATAAAAAGTGAGAAAATTGCAAAATCAACTTTGGGGACCTCAGCCAAGCCTAGGGAACCAATTTTGAACAAAAAATAATTTTCCTTATTTTTTACATTTTTAATATTTTCAGAAATTAGAAAAATAATAAAAAAAATAATAATAAATAGCATTTGAAGTCATAAAATTACCAAAAAATAGTCAATTTTTTTAATTTAATTTTCCCTTCATTTTTTATGAATAAATTTTGAAAAAGTAAGTCTGGAATTTAGTGTTTCTTTGATAGTTTCATTTTTAGATTATTTAAATAATTCTAGAAATTCCATTTTAGCTTTTTAATTTTCCATTTTTACATTTTTAGAGTCGTTTCATCCTCCTATATTTTTCAAAATTAAAATCCAGTCCAAAAGCCCTCAGAATTGTCCAATTTCACAAAAAAAGGACCAAAATGCAAAAATCTGATTTTTCAAATTAGTCCCTAAAATCATTAAAAATGTAATTAAAAATTTTCTAGGGACTAAATTGAGAATAGGGAGACGTCCCATTATTGCTCTGAGTCCAAGCCAACACTTAACACCAGTGTTGCGCGATCGCTTATATGATATGTGGTGCACCAACTTATTCAAATGCAAGTTTTCTTGATGGGTCTATGTCAAAGATGTTGCAAATGCTCACATACTGGCGTTGGAGGTCCCATTAGTCCGTGGCAGACCTGGTTCAGTTGTAAAGTGATAATTCTACGAAAGTAGAACTAAAAGGGCCGTTTTAGGCGAGTAAAATGTGCAGCTAGCTGAAGTAATCTCATCAACTTTAGGTTATTTAGGGTGTTTCTGCTATCTCCAAGTTATTCAATGGCTAAAGGATTATTTGCAGGTGAGGACGCGTCCGAGTCAAGAAGTGAGACCGTCCGTTTTTGAATTTGGAAGCTCGAAGCAGAAGCACAGTAAGGCGACGGACGCGTCCGTCTCACATGAGAGACGCGTCCGTGTATGAAGAGAAGGAACGGACGCGTCCGTCAAAAGGGAGAGATGCATCCGTCTCTCTCCAGAAGCAAGGAAGACGTGTCCATTGCCAATCCAAAAAGGGAGAGACGCGTCCGCCGCAATGAAGGACGCGTCTGTTGATATCAACGGACGCATCTGCTCGCGGAAGTCATCAGCCACGTGGAGGACGTTTTTGTCAATTAAGATATATTTTAGACTAGGGTTGAGTAAAAATAGGAAGTCGTATTTTCTTTGGATATCTTTTCGTGGGGGAATATCAGGAAAGATATATATATTCTCTTTTATAAAAGACCAACCCTAGCGAGCACTTTGGGGGAGGCAACGACAGTGGATACACGACAGAATTGGGAGACAACGGCAGAGGAAGAACGGGAAGTGACAGCGAGGATTTCGGCGGAGTCTCTTCTTCCTATTTCCTTCGTTTGTTTTATGTCGTTGTGTATTGTTTGGATTATTGACCTCGAGATGATGAACTAAATTCCTTTTCTAGGGCTTAGACGGAACCTCGTGTACCGATGTATTTGTGAACTCCTACCCTTTTAATGCAATTTGGTTTATCAGTTCTGTTTGTCTGTTTTGTTCTTCATGCTTATTAATCGCCTAATCACCGATTAGTATAGATCAGATAACCTAGGGAGACTCGGGAGAGTAGTTTAGGTTCAGATCAATAAACAAGACAACCTAAGTTAACCCAAGAGTTGGAAAACCAGGTTATTAGTGAGCAGAATAGGGATAGACCTGGTCACCTTAGGTAATCAATTAGGATCAATTCATAATGGGTCACTACTAGTCGCGAGCCTAGAGATAGAGTGAGCGATTTGATACAAGTCGATACGTTCTCACATCCTCGGGAGAGGTATGAGGAGATTTTAGAATCCTAGGTTAACAAAGCTGATTTATTCAATAGCATTAGGGAAGGCGGAATCGGATACAAGGTCACGAGGGGAAGTCGAGCGTCCTAGATCTCTTACCATTGATTGTTACTTTGATTGCTTTCATTTTCCATTTTGCTAGGTTTATCTCTTACTCAATTTCACTTGACCTCAAGACGATTGCTGATAGTAACGTTAAGAGAGTTTTGTATTACGATTCCCTGTGGATTCGACCATTACTTACCCTAGCTACATTTATAGTCAGGTCGGATAAGGAATTATATTTGTTGCGTTGACGACGCGCAACATAAAGGTTGCCTTGTATACACAAAGATCGTTCAACGATCAAGATTTGAAGAAGCTATCCCTGGTCAAAGGAAAATCAGTTTCGATGGCATGCCTGGATAAATATCGTCTTAATGCTGAAGGAGCTCTTAGTGGTGCGGTGCTGCTTTCAGCGATTGCTGCATTTTCTCATTTACGTTCATCCGGTGGCGGTTGGTGATGGCTTCTCGTTAACCGGAATTAGCCATGGCCCGGGTATACGTTGGAGTGAATAGGCGAGACAAGATCGGAAGCTTGAAGTTGAATGGGACGTTGGTGAGTCTGCTCTTTAGGCTGGATGGCGAGAGCGAGGTGGTTAGAATTAGGCACGTTGCCGCCCATCATAAAAAGCTCGATAAGATCCTAAAACTGGCCGTGAATGTCGCCGCAAACCGTGACCGGACACTTCACTGGCGGAACGTTCCACTCATCCACGAGTATTGCCCTCGTATGATCGCAGAGTGTCTTCACTTCCGCCTCCGTCAACGACTTGCACTCCATCAGTTGTTCGATCTGATGGTCCAGATCCACGTGCGACGGCATCGTTCAGGCAGGGATACTTGCATGATAAATGAGAACAAGATGCAGTATGTTCATGCAGTTGTAGACTATAAACTTAATTGTCAGATATTAGCATTTGCAAATGCTTTTTGGAGAGGGTTGACTGATCTTATATAACCATCGTGGCTTAAGTTATGTAACGCAACTGAATTTAATCAGTTGCTTTCCGGTGGAATATGCATCTGCGGTTTACCTTTCAGATATGACAGAACTTTTCACGTGCACATGTGAAGATGTGGAGACAATGTTTGTTGTGGACGTACAACATTATTTACAAGCATTTGTGGGGGTAGCGCGGGGTCTTTATGCTATAGTAATTGCATTCAGAGGGACCTAAAGAGCAAGCAATTCAAGATCTTTCGGAGGCTGATTGACAATGGCGAGGCTTGAGGATTGAAAGTGACATCAAACCCATCAACAATTTTGGGGACAAAAGGGAATTTGAGATCGAGGGAGGAAGATGGTGCGATAGAATCAGAAACTGCGTGTATCGTAAGGAGACACACCATGAATCAAAATTCGTTACTACGACAAGGCATCTTTTAGCGGATGACAACGCCTTTGGTCAGCTGCAATGGAGGGTTTAACGTCGAAGGGAATGCGCTACGCTAATTAGGCTCTTCTTTCATGGTGTAATGCGGGTGGCATGGCTTCTATACTGCACTGCGACGAGTTCTGGAATCTTTTCTCCAGAAACACTAGCGTTAAGTACCTAAGTGGTGGTGGAATGTTCTTTGACGCGATGGATGTGTCACGGTGGGGCATGTTAAGAAGAATGCTTAGAGGAGTAGCCAACCTACGGGGAGTCTAGAGAACCTCCCGAGGAGTTCTTGCGATACCTGGCAACACCCAGGAAGAATCTGAACATGAAGCCCTACGTTAATTCATTGGTGGGAGTTGGAGTTGCATCATCTTTGTATCGTTGTTCAAGAGGGAGATGGAGACGGGCTTTGAAAAAGCTAGTCGGAACAGAGAAAGGAGGGGGAGAACTGTCTTTCCCCGAGAGATTGGGCGATGAGGTCAGGGGGGCAAAAGGGGATCCAATGGAGAGGGATCCAGATTTTTTTTTTGAAAGGCTCTTCTGGAGAAGTTGTAGGGGAAAGACCTTTTAACTCAGCACCTGCAAGCGTTGAATCGGACTACAGCGGTGACAATACTATAGGGGAGGTCCTGCATCTTGTGGAATCTTTTTTGAGCGAATCTATTTCTATGTAAAAATAGAACATTTTGCGAAAGTCTTCTATCTAACCTTTATGTGTTAAATGGTTTTGCAGATGGGTGTTATGAAGGGTGGAGTGTTTGGTTAACCCATTGTTTTGCAGGTTTGGTATGAGGGAATATGAATTTAATTTTTGCACATTATTGAAGCGGTATTTGCATTTAATTGTTGTGCATGATTAATTGCTTTGGCACTACATCACACACGTCCCATGGCCGGACCTAGGTGTTGACACCTGATTTTTTATCACATTTTCTCTTTAAAATTAATAGAAAATCCATAAAAATTCATAAAATTAAAAAATCAACTTTGGGGACTTTGGCCAAGCCTAGGGAATCAATTTTGACCAAAAACGTATTTTCCATATTTTTAGTATTTTTCAATATTTTTATTTTTGAAAATTAATAGAAAATCCATAAAACTTCATAAAATTAAAAAAACAACTTTGGAAGCTTTGGCCAAGCTTAGGCAACCATTTTTGAGCAAAAAAAAAATTCGTATTTTTTTTTATTTTTTAAATATATTTTTTAGAAATTAGGAAAATATTTCATAAATAATGGCATTTGAGGCCACAAAAATACATAAAAATAGTCAATATTTTTCTTTTTAATCTATTTTCATGTTGGCCATCGTAAATTTAAAAAATCCAATTCGGAGTCGTGTATTCCTTCACGAGCATAATCTCGAATCGGGCCTAAAAAATTTAATTTGAGTCAATTTATTTTCATTTTTCACTTTTAGAAGTTGTGACATTATTCTCTAATATTATAAATTTTCATCTTGGCCCAATTATACTCAGAATAACTCAATTTTGCAAAAGGGCTTTAATTAAATTTTGCGGCAAGAAATGAGTTTAAATTAAAGAAATATTTTTTTCAGGGACTAAATTGAAAATACTCAAAATCTCAAGGACTATAGTGTAAATACCTAACTCTTAAGGGATTATTTTGCAAATAACAAAAAAAGGAGTTAGTGGAGAAATTAGAATAGAGAAGGGAAGATGAAGAAGATGAGATGGAGAAGAGAAGATGGAGAAGAAGAGATAGAGAAGAATGGATGGAGAAAATAAGATAAGAGAAGGGAAGATATAGAAGATGAGATGGAGAAGAGAAGATGGAGAAGGATGGATGGAGAAAATAAGATAAGAGAAGGGAAGATGGAGATGGAGATGAAGAAGAGTTAGTGGAGAAATTAGAATGGGAGATATATATAGAGAAGGGAAGATGGAGATGGAGAAGAATAGGTGGAGAAATTAGAATGTGAGATAGAGATGAAGAAGGGAAGATGAAGATGAAGAAGAGTTAGTGGAAAAATTAGAATGGGAGATAGAGTTAATGGAGAAATTAGAATTGGAGGTAAATGAGTGGGCTATAAAAGGAGGAAGAAGAGAGCTTGAAAGGGAGGGAATTTTTGGAGAGAAAATTTTGGATGTTTGAGAAGGTTTTGGGAGATTGAAGAAAAATTTGAGAGAAAAAAAATACCAAAAAGAGAAAATTTTGAAGATGATGGGAGTTTAAAGCTAGAGGGTTATCATCATCAATTTCTTCATCGATCAAAAATTCATCCCAGATTTGAAGCTAAGTGTCCCTCTACTCTCTTGATTTTTTAGTATAAACTAACTCAAATTTTCTACTCTTCTCCCATTTCCTCATATTTGATTTCAGGCAGGAATCAATTATATCCACCAAGCACTTCTCATAATGTCATTGAAGCTAAGTGCCTCTTTCATTGTTCTAATTTTTAATGTGAATTAAATCATATTTGCTCCATTACTCCATTTCTCCATATTTTTATGTCAGGCAAAGGACAATTTCAAGTTAACGGTAAATCCCATGGAGGTGTAAAATTGGCATTGACGAGCTCTTGAGTACCCATTAAATTTTCAATTGATCCGTCGATGGATTTTGGCCCGAATTGTCAAATCAATTCGTTTTATTTTAAAGAATTTAAACCCCAGAATGTGAAGGGCAGAGCCCGCTCATTGGAGGTCATTTTAAATTTCTACAATTTAAATTCCTGCACCTTAAACCCCAAAGGAGAGGGCCAAGCCAAGGCTGAGCTATCCATTTGTGGTTTTTATTTATTGTCATTCACTTCCTGTAATTTAATTTTTGAATCACTAAACCCCAAAATGAGTAGCTCGCAGCACTGCACAGAAGTCGTTAACTCACTCCCTCTTTCAGCTTCAGGGAAATACTTAATATGTTGAAAATGTCATTCACGTATATTCAATTTAAAAAAGTGAAAATACAAAAAGAGAACACTCCACTAGAGCCTTAGGAATAAACCAAGCATGAGCTGTCAAATTAGGATATCCATGAAATTAAGGTACCGAAAGGGCATTAGTTTTAATTAACTAGTGTAACCAAGTCCCCGAACTCATAATCTCTGGTTCGTAGAAGTAATTTAGTTCTCCCGCTAATTTACTTAGGTTTCTAATCAACCTACCAAAAATGATTAGTGGCGACTCTAAATTTTAAAACCATTTGAATTTGGTAGAGCTTGGGAGAGCTCGAACTAGGTTAGTTAATTTAATCAATTAATCTCCATTAACCTAAAAAATGAATTTTATTTCGCGACACTGGGCCACTAGTTTTAGGATGGTATTGTGATTTGGTTCTAGCGTTCGGCGTGAGATCACGTCGAAAGTTAGTCTAGATTGAATCCCGAACCTCTTTTCAAAAATGAGTTTTAAAAGTTAGGCCTCAGGCTTGGTAAGATTACCAAAGCAGTGGTTTTAATTTTTTGGCTCAAGCAGCCGAAGTGGAAAAGCTCGGCTAATCCTGGTTACGTCGTGGGATCACGGCTAACCCTGATTATGTTCGCGAGATTGTCGCCTTGCCATAAGTCTTTCGCTTCAATTTGTTAGCCTTTGAATATATAGGCTAAGATTTAAACTCACGATTCATGTGCATGTCTATGTGACTTACATTGTATTTTTCACGGTGAAAGTAAGTTTTCTAACTTCATCTTGTATTTATTTTTGGTCGGTCCATGTTAGGTGTCGGTTAAATTTCGAACTTTACATCATAGCCATTTTTCAAAAGAAAATAAAAATTTAATTAGTGCCCCTTTTTTAAAAAACTTGAATATGAAAAAAATCCCTTCGGGGAATTTTATTGACAAATAAAGAATTTTGTTACATCTTTCCTGCTTCAAGTCAGATCTTCTTGACAAATTTTACCCTTAAAAAAATTCATTCTAATGAAAAAGAAAATTCCTTTCAGGGAAATTTGCTAAATATCAAAGGATTTTATCACATTTTTTCCAAATTCTAAAATCTGCAAGAAAATCTTTTTTGAGAAATTCACCCATATTTTTTGAAGAAAATTTTCTCTAATTCCTCATAAAATTAAAGAATAAAACTGGACTAGTTTAGGGGTCATGGACCGACCCCTCTTAGATCACATACTAATCATTTCCTCTACTTTTGCAGGGAATCATAGGTACCCCAGGCAGGAGTAAAATCGGGTTCAACATTATACTGGGAATAAACTTGAAGAATGCAAAAGAATCAGAAATTGCCAATGCCTTAGCCAATTACACTGGGGCAAGTGAAGAAGTCCGGGGACAGAATCATGTCAATTAGTGAGCACGTATGCGCTATGTATTTTGATGAGGCCGTAAATTCATCCAAATCGGGCCTGGGGGCATCCTTAATGTATTGGAGGAGTTCTTATATTTTTGTTGAAAAGGCATGGATTGTGTAATCAGAGCCCATGAAGCAAGTTTATAACCCGGCTTACGATGCCTTTCTGATTAAATTGAATAAAGGCTTTCCTTTTTACCTTTCTCGGATTTGAAACACGTGGAGGATTTTGAAGGACCAGTATTTTATTGTTGAACATGGCCCACGGGCATTTCTGCCAATGCTACATGGCATTTTGCCAACACTACGGGCTACCAACACAAACAAGTGGACGCCGAAAGAGATTGAGCATGAGCAAAGTGGGGCACACAACAGGTGGACTAATTTATTTATTGGCGCACTAATCGGATGGTCGTTTACAATAATTCACGTGGCTAGCTCACGGGGCTCAAGGTGACTAATGGGGTTCGCTGTCGAAAGTTGATTCAATACTCTTGATATTATTGTCTGAAGTAGCTAATATCGAGAAAAATGTTAAGCATCGGCGCCTCTAGGGTTTTGAACCGTTCTATCATGCTATACGGAAAAAGATATGGCAAGAAGATCACAGCACAAGAGATGCGAAACTTTCCTTTCATTCCATTCATCAACGAGTTTTACAACCACTTATTGGGGAGGAAAAGTAAAACCAAACTGAGTCCTAATAAGCATCACAAAAGAGCTCAACTAGCTTTCTATGAAACTAATATTCTACCTACACTAAGCAAGCTGGGATTTAAGATCTGCAAGCTTGAAGAATAGATGGATACATTTCTCCTTTTCTTTGGCTGCATTGACCTCGTGATGATCAACGGTGAATCTCAGATTCTCAATCAAGTCTCTCTCGAAAGCTATATCTGCCGTTAGATCATCGAGCCTTTCCTCCAGCCACTCATATCTGAACTTCATCACGATATCGCTCGAGTCATGCTCAAAGTAAGTCTAGTTCAAAGCTAGATGTTCCACCAGCTTCTCTCTCTCTCGTAAACCATTAGCGAGGCACGTTCTTCGGCAGACATGATGGCCTTCTTATATCGGGCAGCCGCTTGTTCTGCAGACTCCATGCGTTTAGATCGATCTTGATAGGGACCTCTCACGACGCGGGCTAAGGTGACCGTTTCCTAAGTGTTCCAGAAGTTTCTAGAAAGTTGATGAAGACATGTGGAAACGCTCTGTATTCCCTCTCTAAGCTGGTGCCTTCGACCGAAGAAGCATTTATTTTCCCGAACAGACTGAGGATCTCAGCTTCAACACTCGGGTGATGGGTTATGTAAATATAGCATCGGCCAAGAAGATGATAGAGTCTCTCCCATTTGAACATAATGTCGGCTGGGAAGATGTGGGTAGAGAGATTGGCCATTATCAAGGAGGAAATCAAGGCAGATGACCGGAATACGAAATGGAAGAGGAGAAAGATGAAGCAGATGATTGGAATGCGAAGGAGATAATTTGCTTCAAGTTAAATATCGACTTCACAGGTGCAGTTTTTATCGGCCAAATTTTCCTATCTGCCATTCTCTGTCGGCACCACCACCGTTGGCTCGAATCCCCGTTAATTTATAATCTCGAGCCGAACGAATCCGAAATTTCTGCAAAAACGTTTGAGGGGATGCCACCACTTTAAAAAAGAAAGAAGAGATAGAGGAGCCGAGTGGGAGACAAGGCAATCTGTAGCAGAAAAGAAGAGAAGACTTGTCTTCATTTATAAACAGAGAAAAGGGATCGCCTGTAAAGCCGACACTTGAGACAGACGGGAGCCCTACCACTATGAAAAGATGAGAAAAGACGAGCCAAGCAAGAGACACGCAAGAAAGATTGAGAAAGACAGAATTCTTGGGAGAAGCAATATAGATGCTAAGCCCACGCCTAAGTTTTAAAAGAGACCTCTTCCCGGTAATCTTCATTTATACTCTGAAGAAAGTTTCGAAGCATACTCAGTCACTCAGAAAAGTTCAGGGAGAGTGAAGATACAAGAAGAAATAATGAACCTTGAGAAATCACTAACCAAGTCGAAGATGTCTCAACCCAATACCCTTGAGAGTTATCGTTACTTGCTGAATATGGGAGAGGAAGAGTTTGAAGCCATGTTTAGGATCGAGCCCATGGAGCCTGGCCCTTTCGCCGACGACGTCCAAGATCTCAGTAAAGATAAGGACACCAACAGTAAGGTTCAAAGGAAGTGTTACCGTTGCTATACTGAGGAGCAAGTACAAAGGCTTGAGGACTTCTTCAGAACATGCCCTACGCCAGACGGCAAACAGAAAATGGAACTGAGTTAGGAGCTAGGACTTGAACCTTTGCAAATCAAGTTCTGGTTTCAAAATAGGCGAACTCGAATGAAGACTCGTCATGAGTACAACGAAGCCGAGTTTCTAAGAGTTGAAAATGAAAACCTCCAAGCAGAGAACAAGATGTATAGGGAGGCTTTTGACTCCGCCACCTGCCCCAACTGTAATAGCCTCCTCACCCTTGATGAAATAAATTATCTGATGATCGAAAATGCACGTTTAAGAGGTGAGTTAGACTAATTTATGACAGGATCAAGTTCTGTTGGGGGAAAGCACGAAAAGACTGAGCCTATGGGGTCAGCATTGATGCCTCCCGGGGAAGGAAAGATGTATCACCACCAAGCAAGTGGCATTGACGACGAACTCACCGCCACGATCAACCAGTTCAATGTGGATGACGTACTAGGGCTATAATGTGCACACGGAGCCCGTATTTCGAAGCTGGAGATCACGAGTCCTTCAGTATGGCCGACGCGTACCTAGTCCGGAATGAAGCCAGATGATTATAGAAAAGCCTGTAGAGGAAGCAGAACCAATCCTGAATGAGTGCATATGTTTTACTTCCTTGTGTAGAAGTTTTTCTGCTTTTACTGATGTCTGTAGTTTATGCAAAAGCAAGAAGTAGTGACCCTTCTCCCTCTTATTAAATGCACGGATCCGTTGCTGCACCAACTCGCAACAAATTAATTGCGGGTAAAAGAAATTCGCGTAAACTCGAAGGGTAACACCGTATCGTTTCAATTTACCCTCAAATAGTTTCAAGTTTTAAATTGAACTCATCGTATTTTCAGGAATTTGCAAACTGCCTCAAGACTACAATCATATTCAAATGCGAAGTTATCGTATTAAATAGAGCTTAAGGGCAAATCAATTCGTAGATATTACCGGTGGATGACCAGCTTCAAACAAGAAACATGCGATTGGCCTGATGGCATGGGATTTTAAACCAGCTTCAAAGATCGGTAATCTTGTATCGTTCTAATTTTTCCATAATCATCTCGAGTCCTGAATTACTTTCATTTTTAACAGGGATTTTAAATGGCCTTAAAAAGAATTGGGACGTGGAATTGCCCAACGCAAAGTAGCAAGACCACACTATCTCAATGGTTAACTCTTAAAAGAGAGCCTCCATGGATGCCTACGGTCCAATAGGCCTGATGGCATGGGAAATGATAGTGGTCCGAAATAACCCAAGTTCTATCTCCAAGCCTTGGCCCAAATGACAAAGTGTCCAACGGAAACCAGAGACAAACTCGACCAATGAACCTGATAAAGAGATTATGTAAAACATCCAAGTTGAAGGGTAAACCAGTATCGTTTCCAATTTATCCTTTCCAATATCGGCTAACATGTCTCTTTTCTTTTTGACAGGAAATGTTAATACTAACATTTAATATATCGAAAAAGACACCCCCAAGCGGCAATTCAAAACTGTATTGCTCGACCTGCTCATATGCCTAGGGGCAATCCAAATTTTCCCATTCTTGACATGCTTGCACATTTCGTAAACATACATAACGCTTGAAAATTGTCACATCTATAGTGTGTTTGCACATCCCATGATTTATGCATGACTTTTCTACATGTTTAATTTTGCCAATTCTGGCTTGGGGGCATAAACTTCAAATAATGCTTTGAATGTATTGAATGAGGCATGACAGGATGATGAAAGGTGACCCATTTCCATACACGTCCTACATCCGCAGGAAGTTTTGTGCTAAATAAATTCCGCATTCCTCAAGATAATGGGTTTTCTCACAAAAGGTACGATAGTCGAAAGGAAGAAGGCGATCATTCATCTACCCTAAACACTACAGGTACCCATTGACAACCCATTTGAGCGGCGGTTTCATTTGATAACCCCTGTTAAGAACCACCCCACACCGGGGCCAAATAGAGGTAGTCCCAGCAAATAGCAAGAGGTAAATGGTTAGAAATTTTCTTGCTCGAACTAACATCAATTTTCGATGGTGTCTGTCGCGACCTAAAATTCATTTTTAGGTTAATGGATTACCAGATTAATTAATTAAATTAACTAACCTAGTTCGAGCTCTCCCAAGCTCTACCAATCGCAACTTTGATTTTTTTTCACATGATTTTAGAATTTGGAGTCGCCACTAATCATTTTTGGTAGGTTGATTAGAAACCTAAGTAACCTAGCGGAAGAACTAAATTACTCCTGCAAACCAGAGATTATGAGTTCGGGGACTTGGTTACACTAGTTAATTAAAACTAATGCCCTTTCGGTACCTTAATTCCATGGATATCCTATTTTGGCAACTCTCACTTGATTTATTCCTAAGACCCTGGTAAGGTGTTCTTTTTATGTTTTCACTTTAAAATGAAATGCATAAAGGGTATGAACGCAATCGTTGACATACAAATACGACACACAAATACGGACATACGAATATGATATACGAATACGTAGATATGCGAATACGAATACGTGCGTGACGTGCGAATGACATACGTACATGACATGCGAACGACATACGTACGTGACATGTGTATGAATACGATATGCATACGAGATAGACGAATACATATACGTGCGTTACATGCGAAGGACATACGTACGTGGACATGCGAATGATATGCGTACGTGACATGCGTATGAATACAACATGCATGCGGGAATAAACGAATACGAATACATATGTGACATGCGTATGAAGATGCACGAATACGATATGTAACATGCATACATACACCATACAAATACGTGGCATATATATGTGACATGCATAGTGATATGTGTATGTAAATACGTACATTTCGATTTTGCCCATAAAGGGCAAAGTCGTCATTTTGAAAAGATGGGATAAAACCCTCATTTTTGAAAAAGAGGGGATAAAACCCTCATTTTTGAAAAAGAGGGGATAAAACCCTCATTTTGAAATTTTTGATTTTTCTGAATGAATATGCATGGGTTAATAACATATCATAACAGACAAATGTGGATTTGCAAACGTCGCGTACGTGACGTGCATACGAGAACAAACAAATACGATATGTCTATACGAACATACGGATAACATAACAAACATACATGAGACATACTACATGAGATGCACATGAATGGCATTTTTTGTATTTTCAGATTTTCCATTTTTTTTTTGTTTTTTGGATTTTCTACATTTTTTTTTGTATTTTGGATGTATTATAAAAGAATGCAAAATCACCCAAAGCAAATGAAGATGTGAAGAGAGAGCAGGTAAAGTAAAACTACCCTAAGGATATTGAAAATAAAACCCGCAACTCGTCGGGTGAATAATTACAGACCAATTAAATAAAACCCGAGACATGATCGGGAATACAACAAAAATGGACCGGAATGGACATCGGTCAAACACCCGTCGCCAAGCCTCGTGGGTCGAGAGTACAACAAAACGGACCGGAATGGACATCGGTCATCCTCCAGTCTTCAAAGCATCGGGCCGAAAGCCAAATGAAAATAATGAACTTATCCAATCGGACATGCACAATCACCAATGAGTTAAGACAATTCAAAAACTCAAAGAGAGTTTAACACGTGCTGATTAAACTTCATTGAGACCATTTTTTACATTTTCCAATGCATTAACACAAAAAATATGAATTAAATCATACTGTCCATGAACATTCTTAGGGAGAAAACAGTAACCATAAAATACAAAAGAAATAATGAAATGTATGTAAAAATTCTGAGATTTTTTATGTGGATGGGAAAATGTGTCTTTGAAAACTTTCATGTTTTACATTCTTATTGAAGAGACACTCATTTTCGTGTAGAAAATGGTCTTTCATGAGAGCTCAGCAGCAAACAAACAAATTTCACAGAACAGACATATTTCAGGATTAAGCTTAAATGGACACTCAAATCTCAAAATTAATGCACCAAACTTTCCAGTCTACTAAACAAGACCCCAATGAACAACTTTCATTTTTTGTGAAGTTTCAAAAGAAGACTCTAAACGTAAGATAACTACAAATCAATATGACCACGCACAGAAAAACACTCAGACTCAAGGACGCCAACAGAATTGCATGATTTCATTAAATGCATTAAAAATACGAAACGTGCATGAATATTTTTGTATTTTTTATATGTTATGCATTAAGATCTTATGAACAAATTTCATGAAGAGGTCTTTATGAAACAAAGTCTAGAATAACCCATGGAAAATCATTTAGCGTCAAAGGTCAGATCAGAAAAATTCCATCTCAGGTTCTGATCACCATATTTCCAGATTTCTGCTTTCAATTTCGGGACCCTTTTGACATAGCAAACGACGTCAATTTTCGTGCCATAATATATCAAATCGAAGATCTCGAAGTCATCTACGAATGTTCAGTACATTTATTTTCGAGATTTCGTCATCTAAACACGAAAAATTGAGTTACCAGATAATTGCACATGCTGATGCGCCTAGAGCTCGTTGGAGATGAATCCATCGCGTCGCCAAGGCTTGTTCCACGGTGGCGAATTTTTCTCTCTCAAAATTTTTTTCTCTTGAAATCTCTCCAAAAGAATTTTTTTTTCTCCAGTTTTTCTTCAATCTCCAAAAACTCCCTCAAACATCCAAAATTTTCTCTCCAAAAAAATTCCCCTCTCAAGCTCATTTCTTCCTCCTTTTATAAATCACTCATTTATCTCCCATTCTAATTTTTCCATTAACTCTATCTCCCATTCTAATTTCTCCACTAACTCTTCTTCATTTTCATCTTCCCTTCTCCATCTCTATCTCACATTCTAATTTCTCCACTAACTCTTCTTCATATTCATCTTCCCTTCCCCATATCTATCTCCCATTCTACTAACTCTTCTTCATCTCCATCTTCCCTTCTCTATTCTCATCTTATTTTCTTTATCTTATCTTCTCCATCTCCTCTTCTCCATCTTCCTATCTTCATCCCCTCTTCTCCATCTTCCCTTCTCTATTCTAATTTCTCCACTAACTCTTCTTTTTGTTATTTACAAAATAATCCCTCAAGTATTAGGTATTTGCACTCTAGTCCATGAGATTTTAAGTATTTGTAATTCAGTCCCTGGAGAAATATTTCTTTAAGTCCAAATCTCCTCACAATTTTCGACACACCTATCGCATGTTGAATCTAAGCTCATTTCTTACTATTGAAAATAATGCAAAATTTAATTAAAGTCCTGTTTGTAAAATTGAGTCATTCTGGGTATAATTGGGCCAAGATGAAAATTTGGAATATTAAAGAACAATGTCACAACTCCTAAAAGTGAAAAATGAAAATAAATTGACTCAAATTGAATTTTTTTAGGCCGGATTCAAGATTATGGTCGTTAAGGAATACACGACCTCGAATTGGATTTTTTAAATTTGCGATGGCCAACATGAAAAGGGATTTAAAGGAAAAATATTGACTATTTTTATGTATTTTTGTGGCCTCAAATGCTATTATTTATTAAATATTTTCCTAATTTCTAAAAATTATATTTAAAAAAATACAAACAAATATGAAAAATTATTTTTTTACTCAAAAATGGTTGCCTAAGCTTGGCCAAGGCTTCCAAAGTTGATTTTGCAATTTTCTCATTTTTATAGATTTTCTATCAATTTTAGAAAATAAAAATACCGAAAAATACTGAAAATATGAAAAATCATTTTTTGGTCAAAATTGGTTCTCTAGGCTTGGCAATGGTCTCCAAAGTTAATTTTTTCAAATTTATGAATTTTTATGGATTTTCTATTAATTTTAAAAAAGAAGAAAAGAAAAGGTGATTGAAAATCAGGTGTCAACAGTGTCTTAGCTTTCAACTTTGTGCGATAATTCAAGTGTCTTAGGATGAGGAAAAGCATTCATTTCTCTATCCAATACACTCATCCTTTGCGTCGCCCAATTGAGCCTACATATTCGTTTCTTAAAACCTCTTTGGTGATCACCGCTAATTCCAAGGTGAAGATGGCCCCACCTTAAGGCAGAAGAACTCAGAAGAAGTGGGTTTACATGAAGTCCTGAATCGACTCTTCAAGTGCGCTAAGTCTTTAATATACATGTGTATGTGGCACAATTTTTAGAAATTCGTTTCCTGAACAAACAAAAAGGCAAAAAAAATGGGACCAAAAGAAGAAAAGCCAGTCCCGAGGCCTGAAAAAGCAAAGTGCTAGTCAAAAGCAAGGCCAATACCTATTCAAATCAATGTCCATGTACACTTAGTGAAAACGTCGTGTCTTTTGTTATAAATTCCCAATGGGATCTGATTGCAAAAGAAAACTCTTCGAGTGAGTCAAATTGTAAAATATACTCAGATGAAGTTTATACCGTTCGGAAGTGACAACGGTATCAGTAGAAGTTGACACCTTCCTTATATAACGACGGTGTCCTTTGAAGACTAAGTCACGACCTAAAATTCATTTTTTAGGTTAATGGATTACCAGATTAAATGATTAAATTAACTAACCTAGTTCGAGCTCTCCCAAGCTCTACCAAAATCGTAACTTTGATTTTTTGTTCAAATGATTTTAAAATTTGGAGTCGGCACTAATCATTTTTGGTAGGTTGATTAGAAACCTAAGTAAATTAGTGGGAGAACTAAATTACTTCTACGAACCAGAGATTATGAGTTCGAAGACTTAGTTACACTAGTTAATTAAAACTAATGCCCTTTCGGTACCTTAATTTCATGGATATCCTAATTTGGCAACTCAGGCTTGATTTATTCCTAAGGCTCTAGTGAAGTGTTCTCTTTTTGTATTTTCACTTTTTAAAATGGAATATACGTGAGTGACATTTTTTTTGGCATTTTCAAAATATTAAGTATTTCCCTGAAGCCAAAAAAGGGAGTGAGTTAACGACTTCTGTGCAGTGTTGCGAGCTATTCATTTTGGGGTTTAGTGATTCAAAAATTAAATTACAAGAAGTAAATGACAATAAATAAAGACCACCAATGGATAGCTCAGCCTTGGCTTGGCCCTCTCTTTTGGGGTTTAAGGTGCAGGAATTTAAATTGCAGAAATTTAAAATGACCTCCAGTGAGCGGGCTCTCCCCTTCACATTCTGGGGTTTTAATTCTTTAAAATAAAACGAATTGATTTGACAATTCAAGCCGAAATCCATCGACGGATCAATTGAAAATTTAATGGGCACTCAAGAGCTCGTTAGCGCCAATTTTACACCTCCATGGGATTTACCGTTGACTTGTAGTTGTCCTTTGCCTGACATAAAAATATGGAGAAATGGAGTAATGGAGCAAATATGATTTAATTCACATTAAAAATTAGAACAATGAAAGAGGCACTTAGCTTCAATGACATTATGAGAAGTGCTTGATTGATATAATTGGTTCCTGCCTGAAATCAAATATAGGGAAATGAGAGAAGAGTAGAAAATTTGAGCTAGTTTATACTAAAAAATCAAAGAGAGTAGAGGGACACTTAGCTTCAAATTTGAGATGAATTCTTGATTTATGTTGATCGATGAATAAATTGATGAAGATAACCCTCTAGCTTTAAACTCCCATCATCTTCAAAATTCTCTCTCTCTTTTTGGTATTTTGTTTCTCTCAAATTTTTCTTCAATCTTCCAAAACCCTCTCAAACATCCAAAATTTTCTCTCCAAAAAATTCCCCTTCTCAAGCTCACTTCTTCCTCCTTTTATAATCCACTCATCTATCTCCCATTCTAATTTTTCTACTAACTCTATCTCCCATTCCAATTTCTTCACTAACTCATCTTCATTTTCATCTTCACTTCTTCATCTCTATCTCACATTCTAATTTCTCCACTAACTGTTCTTCATCTTCATCTTCCCTTCTCCATATTTATCTCCCATTCTAATTTTTCCACTAACTCTTCTTCATCTCCATCTTCCCTTCTCTATTCTTATCTTATTTTCTCCATCCATTCTTCTTCATCTTCTCTTCTCCATCTTCTATTCTCTATTCTTACCGTATTTTCTCCATCCATTCTACTCCATCTTCTCTTCTCCATCTCCTCTTCTCTATTCTAATTTCTCCACTAACTCTTCTTTTTTGTTATTTGCAAAATAATCATTCAAGAGTTAGGTATTTGCACTCTGGTCCCTGAATTTTAATTATTTACAATTTAGTCCCTGAAAATAATATTTCTTTAAGTCCAAATCTCCTCACAATTTTTGATACAATTCACCGCATATCAAATTTAAGCTCATTTCTTGTTACTGAAAATAATGTAAAATTTAATTAAAGTCCTTTTTGTAAAATTGAGTCATTCTGGGTATAATTGTGCCAAAATGAAAATTTAAAATATTAGAGAACAATGTCACGATTCCAGAAATACAAAAATCGAAAATTACGGATTTTCTACAATTTTTACAATTAATCTAAAAATGGGATTAACAAGGTAACACCCGATTCAAAAATAATTTATTTTTTTTGCAGATTTTCTTTGGCCAAAATGAAAAGAAAATAAAAATAAAAATATTGACTATTTATTCATATTTTTATGGCTTCAAATGCCATTTTATTTATTAAATATTTTCCTAATTTACTAAAAATATTAAAAAAATACAAAAAAATATTAAAAAATATTTTTTGGTCAAAATTGGTTCCCTAGGCTTGGCCAAGGTCCCCAAAGTTTATTTTTCATTTTTATGAATTTTTATGGATTTTCTATTAATTTTCGAAAATAAAAATACCGAAAAATACTAAAAATATGGAAAATCATTTTTTGGTCAAAATTGGTTCCCTAGGCTTGGCCAAGGTTCCCAAAATTGATTTTTTAATTTTATGAATTTTGATGGACTTTATATTAACTTTAAAAGAGAAAAGATCACTAAAAATCAGGTGTCAACAGCTGCCCCTCTTTGAAAGGAAGCTCGGAAAAGGTTCATTTCAAAAACGAGATGACACCTAAATCCTAATCGACTCAACACATAAGAAAATAAAAAGAGCCGTGACATTTAATCTCCATTACCCCTCTTTGCATGTTTCGATCCAGATCTGATTTGAGGAGACTCCGATGGAGGGAAAGAGAGACACAGAGGTGAGTTTACCTGTCACTTACCTGCCCCTTGTATGGCTGTTGCCTGACATGAATGCTCTACTGGAAATGGAATGAGAACCTAAGGATTCGTTATAAGAAAACCTTAGGGTGGTTGATCTTGGACCAGTATGGTAGGTCACCCCATGGTAGATTCCTAGTGAAAGGATTCTACTGATTGATTAAGATTTGACTCGTATGGTAAGTCACCCCATGGAAATGCCTATAAAAAAGACTTTTTGTGCCTGTAGGAAGGACTTTGTGTGCCTGTAGGAAGGACTTAGTGCCTGTAAGAAGGACTTTTGTGTGCCTGTAAGAAGGACTTTTGATTGTCTGTAGGAAGGACTTGATTGCCTGTAGGAAGGACTTGGTGCTTGTAAAAAGGACTTTTGATTGCTTGTAGGAAGGACTTTGGTGCCTGTAGGAAGGACTTGATTGCCTGTAGGAAGGACTTAGTGCCTGTAAGAAGGACTTTGTGTGCCTATATGAAGGACTTTGGGTTGCTTGTAAGAAGGATTTTTGTGTGGCCTGTAAGAAGGATTTTGGATGCCTGTAGGAAGGACTTTTGATGCCTGTAGGAAGGACTTTGGTGCATGTAAGAAGAACTTTGGATTGCCTGTAAGAAGGACTTTGGTGCCTGTAAGAAGGACTTTTGTGTTGCCTGTAAGAAGGACTTTAGGTGCCTGTAGGAAGGACTTTAGGTGCCTATAAAAAGGACTTTTGAAAATGGACCATTCCGTGTTGGGGTCTCCAATGGAAGGGCTCCAGAGACAGTATACCCTAAATGTCACCCTTTGGGTAGATTGAAGAGGTATTGATTGAGAAAATGATTTCCGGGTGCCAATCTGGGATCTGGGGAGACCATGAATCATGCAGATGCTCAAACCCAATTTCACTTACTAGGAAGGGTGCCATTCTAGGATCTGGGGAAACCAGGAATCCTGTATAAGCTCAAACCCAATTTTTGTTGTCCCATCACTTTAAGAATAAACCGATGAGGCAAAGATTAAGAACTCAAGAGTTGGTCAATCATGATTTGATAAAGTTTAAGAACACGTGATTATATCAATCGTGAGCTGATGAAGACTTCATGAGAGCATGTTGATCATGAGTCGCAAGGGTTCAGAAGACTTACCTGGATCTTCTGAGTTAATGATCTAGGCATAAACAGATTGATTGTATCATGTCTGCTTGCTCACTGAATGACCTTATGTGCTGCAATGGATTTGAGCACCCAGACAATCATCAGAATTGAAAGGTTCAGGCTGAAGATATACTCACCTGAAAATGCTTGGCGAGCATTAGCCAACAGGGCTTGTTTGTTCAATAGCCTCTAGATGAATTTCGAGACCTCGGAGGGTAACTCGACTATCAGGAATGCACTACATGTCAGACAGTGTCAGAGGTAACATATGCAAGCATTTTTATCAATGAGTTCATCGGTTCATGCAAAACCATTCAGTTGAGTTTGCAATGATTAAAACCGTATGTGTATGCTCATAATGTGGATCATGCATGACTATTCTGTCGAGTTTGCATTTCCAATTCTGTCCAGAGAGGTTATCATATCATGAATACCACGAATGTAACCTTAATGGGGACTTCGGTCCGAAAGGGCTTTCTCTCACTCTCGAGAAAGGCTTGTTTATCCTGATTGTAGGATTTGAAAAGAAATCACTCAACCTTACCATCATCGTATTCAGCGGGGGTCTGAGTAATCTAGCAATTGATACGATCAAGCCGATTTGGAGGTCTTGATTAAGATCGTAATGTGGGCTGGGTCAAAGGCTTATCAAAGGGGATTCATTTCGAGTCAAGGCCATTGACAAAAAAGTCTTCATAATCTGCTCCGAGTTTACAAGTCAAGAATCCTACAAAATGAGAGAGAAATAATCTTGCTCGAACTTCTTCGAGCGATGCTTAAAGTCATTCAACTCTTACATTAATTCAAGTGCTCTAATCAGAAGAAACTTTCAAGGGTCGTAACGTAGGTCGGGATTTGGGTTTGAGAAACGAAGGGCTCGTTTTGGCTCAGAAAAATATATGAGAAGGGCTTGGTGTTGGTGATCATTGCAGTCTTGTCACCGATCTTTGACCTTCCTGAATTTGTCTTCAATGAATACCACCATTGGCTGAGGGGTGGTAGTTCCTTTACACTTTGCAAGCTGACTTCTTTGGGGATCCTTTTTCGAGAATTCTCAAAATGTATGTTCGAAGTCAGAAGTTCATTACAGATGTATGGGCATTGGCCTTGCTTTTGATAGGCACTTTGCTATTTCTGCCCGAGATTCTTTGGAGTAGCTTTTGCTTTTCTTACTCCAAACTCCCTTTTGGGAGCAGGTCCATTTTCTTTAGGCTACATCTTTTTCTTTTCTCTTTGACAATCTGTTGGCTTTGAATTTTAGCAACAAGATGATTTTCAACAAATGATACTAGACATTACATAAAAGTCTAGCATATGAAATGGGTTAATTCGAGAATTCTCTATTGGCCCAATTTCTTCAATTCTGCTCCTTGGGAGAAGGTGTCGTCGTTACCTTGAAATGAGCAAGGATCACTAACATGGGCTTGAGAAATGAATTTGCAGGCTCAATTGGGTTATGCAAAGGATTAGTGTGTAGGATAGAGAAAATAAATGCTCTTCGTTATCCTAAAGCACTTGAATTAAAATTCGAGTATCATGCAAAGAAACACTCAAAGATTGATGTTAGTCCAAGCAAGAGAATTTTTAACCATTTATCTCCTGATATTGTTGGAATTACCTCTGTTTTGCCCCAACGTGGGGGTGGTTCTTGACGAGGTTATGAAATGAAATCACCATTCAAATGGGTTGTCAATGATTGCATGGAGTGTTTGGAATGGAGAATAAATGTCTCATTCACTTCGACTATCGTACCTTTTGCGAGAAAACCCATTGCCTTGGAGAATGCGGAATCTGTCTTCCGCTCAACTCACTGTGGATTAAATATAGGACGTATGTGGAAATGGCTTGCCTTTCATCGTCCTGTCATGCCCCATTCTGTACATTCGATGCATCGTGTATAGTTTATATCCCTAGTCAAAATTGATAAATTGAACAAGCAGAACAGTCATGCATCAATCATGGAATGTGTAAACATCATGCAAATATGGCAATACAATATACTAGTACGGAAATTGGCCCTAGTTGTATGGGCGGATCAAACACGTTGGGGCTTATTCCCCGAGTCAAGGAGTAGCTTGTTTCTGGTTTTGCCTCTTTTCGATCCGGGGTTCGCCATTGATTTCCCCTATTTCATAAGACAAATCGCATCAAGCAATCATAACTTGCCCCCTTGGGACTGTTTTCTTTGACGTATCAGATGTTAGTTTAACATTTCCTGTAAAAAAGGAAGGAGACATGTTAGCCAGTATCAGAAATGATGAACTGGACACGATACTGAGTTACCCTTGAGTGCTTCGCACAACTCCTTTACCAGTTTTACCACTCGGGATTTTCTCCGTGGGTATGTCAAATTAGACATTTCCTGTCAAACAATGGAGGAGAAAACGTGTTAGTCAGTATTATAAATGATGAATTAGATACAATACTGGTTTACCCTTCATCTTGAATGTTTTGCGCGGCCTCTTTATTAGCTTCACTGGATTGAGTTTCCCTTGGCTTTCGCTAGACACTTCAACATTAGGCTAAGATCATGACAAAACACTGACCTTGGTATTGCTTGCTGAGTATTCCCGTTTTTTCTGCAAAAAGAAATGCGCAGAAAGTTGTTTTATTTATTTATAATACTTACAACATTTCCATCCTCGATGATCGAACTCGGGACGTTTCGGACCACTGTCATTCCCCATGCCATCCGGTCCACAAGACCGTAGGTGTTCGTGGAGGTTCGCCTTTAGGTGTTAATCTTTGAAAAGACGCGGTCTTGCACTAGGCAGTTTCACGCCGCAGTTCTTTTCAAGGCAATTTTCAATCCCTGTTAAAACGGAGGAAAGTAATTCAGAATTCGAAACGATCTTGGGTAAATTGGAACGATACAAAATTACCATCCTTTGAGATTGTTCGCGTCCTTCGCCTTTTCTTGTTTGAAGTCGGTCCGTCTTGCGATAATGTCTATGAGTTGATTTGCCCCCAGTCTCGTTTAACAAGAGGAATTTCGCATTTGGATATGATTGTATTCTCGGGGCCGTTTGCAAATTCCTGAAAATGTAGGGGATTCAATTTAAAACTCAAAGCAACTTGAGGGTAAATTGAAACGATACGGCGTTACCCTTCGAGTTTGCGCAGATTTTCAGTTGCAATTAATTCATTGCGGGTTTGGTGAAGCGGCAGATTCAAGCATTTAATAAGAGAAGGAGAACCACTACTTCCTGCTTTTACATTAATTCCAGCCATCTATAAAAGCAGAAAATTCCCTGCACAAGATAATGAAATATATGTATTTGCTCGAGATCGGTTCGGTTTCCTCTGCGGGCTCTCCCATGATTAGCTGGCTTCATCCCGGATTAGGTATGCATCGGCCATATTGAAGGTCTGGTAGTCACTGGCTGAGCATGTGCATCACAACCTCGATGCTTTACCGATATCAAACTGGTTGATTATGGCGAAAAGATCATCGTCAATGTCCGCTTGGCGGTGATCTGTCCCTTCTTTCTCGGGAGGCATTGATGATGATCCAGTAGAATTGGTCCTTTTGTACCCTCTTCCAATAGAACTCGATCCTGTTATAAACTAGTCTAACTCACCTCTTAAACGTGCATTTTCGATCCTCAGATCATGCATTTCATCGAAGGTGAGGAGGAGGCTGTTGCAGTTGGGGCAAGTGGCAGAGTCAAAAGCCTCTTTATACATCTCGTTTTCCGCTTGGAGGTTTTCATTTTCAACTCTTAGAAACTCGGCTTCATTGTGCTCATAACGAGTCTTCATTCGGGTTCGCTTATTTTGAAACCAGAATTTGATTTGCGAAGGTTCAAGTCCTAGCTCTTGACTCAGTCCCATTTTCTGTTTGCCGTCTAGCATAGGGCATGTTCTGAAGAAATCCTCAAGCCTTTGTACTTGCTCCTTAGTATGGCGACGGTAACGCTTCTTTTGACCCTTACCGTTGTTGTCTTTATCTTTACTGAGATCTTGGACGTTGTTGGCGGAAGGGCCAGGCTCCATGGGCTCGATTCCAAACATGGCTTCGAACTCTTCCTCTTCCATATTCAGCAAGCAACGATAGCTCTCGGAAGTATTGGGTTGAGACATCTTCGATTTGGTTGATGATTTCTCAAGATCTGCTATCTTCTCTTGTATTCTCACTCACTATGAATTCTTCTGAGCGACCGGGTATGCTTTCGAAACTTTTTCTGAGCACGGATGAATGTTTCGAGAGAATGCCTCTTTTTAAAACTTAGGCGTGGGTTCATAAATCGTATCGCTCCCTCCAAGATTCCTGTCTTTCTCAACCTTTTGCCGTGTCTTCTACACGGTTTGTTTTCTTTCATCCTTTTCATAGTGGTAGGGCTCCTGTCGTTATTTCTTCCACCTATCTCAAGCGTCGGCGTTGCAGGTGAGGTCTTTTCCCCGTTCACAAATGAAGACAAGCCTTCTCTTCTTTTCGCTAAGGTTTGCCGTGTCTTCCACTCAGCTCGTCTTTTCGTCTTCTTTTTCAAAGTGGCGGTATCTCGTCAAACTTTCTACCGAGATTTCGGACTCGCTTGGCTTGAGGTTGCCATATGATGGGAATTCGAGCCAATGAGGGTGGTGCCAATAGAGAATGGTAGATAAGAGAAATCTTGACTGGTTGATACCGTGACTGGTAGATTACCATCTTCGCATTCCGCTCATCTGTCTCACCTCTCTCCCCCTTTCTTTCGTATTCTGCTTTCAAAAATGGCAAATTCTCCTAACCATACCTTCTCCGCCGAAGTCCTGGCTGGGTGGGAGAGACTCTACAATCTTCTTGGTAGAGGTTACGCTCATATAGCCCAAAACTCTACCGTTGAGGCTGAAATCCTCGGTTTATTCAGGACCGTGGACACTGCTTCTGTTGAGGGTACCCAATTGGGGAAGGAGTATCGGAACTTCTCGACCCTCTTCATCAATTTTCTGACTGCTTATAACTGCGCTTATGAGATGGTCCTTGTGACTGCCGTCATGAAAGCTTGTTACCAAGACCGGCATGAGCGTCTGGAAACAGTCACATTTGTGGCTGGTAATCACAAGAAGGCCCTCAAGTTTGCTAACGATCAGCTTTCGTGGCTGGTTCGTGAAAGGGGAAAGTTGGTGGATCGCTGGCCTTGGTCCGAACTTACGCCGAACAGGAGCCAGGCAATATTGTGATGAGGTGCAAATGCGGTTGGCTGCAGGAGAGACTTGATGACATTACGGCAGACATTGCTTTCGAGAGGGTGGCAATTCCAGACCTGGAGTTTGCCGTCGAGCATTATGAGGCCAGTATGGCCCAGGCTAAGGAGAAGTGCGATCGCCTCTTCTTTAGGCTCGCGGATTTTAATCCCGAGAGCGCTTGGTGCACCCAGAGCATCAACTGTTTGGAGGCTCAGTTGAACTCTTTCGTAATGGTTATCAGGGCCCAGTTTGGCTTTACCTTTCCTCCCTAGTGAGCTATTGTAAAACCTGTGATGTATGGAATAAAAGGAATGTTTCGCATATCTATACTTTTGTTTTCCTGTCATCTCTTCTCTTGTGCAGCATGATGAACGGTTCAAGGCACTGGAAGTACCGAGGCTTAACATTTTTCTTGATATTAACTACTTCAGACGATTAAATCAACTTTCGATAACGGGCCCCACTAGCCATCTTGAGCCCCGTGAGCTACCCACGTGAATTATTGCAAATACGACCATTCGATTAGCGTGCCCATAAATCAGGCCACCTGTTGTGTGCCCCACTTCAATCGTGCTTAGTCTCTTTCGGTGTCCACTTATTGCTGTCGGTCGATTGTAACGTTGAGAGGAACGCCTATGGGCCATGCTTATTAATAAAACACCAATCACTCGAAGACCTCCACGTGGTTCGAATTCAAGGAAGTTTTAAGGCCGACCTTTGGTTAATTTAATCGGAAAAATGTTGTGAGATTGGGTCAATATACACATTACATAAATTTTGACTACACAGTCTCTAGTTCCCCAAAAAAAGTACAGGAATCTCCCAATACATTAAGAATACCCCATGCCCGATCTGGATAAATTTACGACCCCATCAAAATACAAAGCTTGTACATGTTGACTGATTGACACGTTTCTAACTCTGGAAGGATTGACTTCTTCGCTTGGCCCCAGGATTATCAGTTGAGGTATCGATGACTACCCATCCTTTCATATTCCCCGTGATTAACTTCGGCGTATTGTTGAATCTAATTTCGCTCCCGCCCAGGGTACCTATAATTCCCTGCAAAAATAAAGGAAATAATTAGTATGCGATCCAAAAGGGGTCGATCCATGACTCCTAAATTAGTCCAATTTTGTTTTTTCATTTTATGAGAAATCGGAGAAAAGTTTCTCACAAAAACATGGGTAAATTTCTTCAGAAAGAATTTCCTTGCAGATTTTATAACTTAGGAAAAAAGTGACAAGTTCCTTTGATATTTACCAAATTTCTCGAAAAAATTTCCTTTTTCCTCAGAATGAATTTTCAAGGTAAATTTGTTGAGAAAACCTTGGGTCCATTGAAACATTAAGGAAAAATGTGACAAAATCTTTTTATTGGTCAACAAAATTCCTCGAAGGGATTTTTTCACATTCATCATTTTTTAGAAATGGGATACCAACTTAATTTTTATTTTATTTTGAAAAATGACGATGATATTAAGTTTAAAATTTGACCGACGCCTAACATGGACCGACCAAAAATAAATACAAGATGAAGTTAGAAAACTTACTTTCACCATGAAAAATACCATGTAAATCACATAGACATACACATGAATCGTGAGTTTAAATCTTAGTCCATCTACCCTAAAGGCTGACAAATTGAAATGAAAGACTTACGGCAAGGCGACAATCTCGCGCACATAATCAAGATTAGCCGTGATCCCACGACGTAACCCGGATTAGCCGGGCCTCCCCACTTCGGCTGCTCGAGCTAAAAATTAAAACCACTGCTTTGGTAATCTTACCAAGCCTGAGACATAACTTTTAAACTCATTTTTGGAAAGAGATTCGGGATTGAATCTGGGCTAACTTTCGACGTGGTCTCACGCTGAATGCTAAAACCAAATCACAATACCATCATAAAACTAGTAACCTAGGTCCGTTCACGGGACGTGTGTGATGTAGTGCTAAAACAATTAATCATGCACAACAATTAATATACAAACACCGCTTCAATGTTTCAAAAATTAAATAACAATTCTCACAAACCAAACCTGCAAAACAATGGGTTAGCCAAACACTCCACCCCTTATAACTCTCATCTGCAAAATTATTTAACACCTAAAGGTTAGAATCCAACAAATTATCAAACCAAATGAGTTCCCATGAAATTTTTATGGCCTAAGTCCTCTAAGTTCTTAAATTTTCAAAAATTAAGAACACGTCCCCAGCGGAGCCGCCAAGCTGTCGCAACCTAAAATTCATTTTTTAGGTTAATGGATTACCAGATTAATTGATTAAATTAACTAACCTAGTTCGAGGTCTCCCAAGCTCTACCAAATCGCGACTTTGGTTTTTTGTTCAAATGATTTTAAAATTTGAAGTCGCCACTAATCATTTTTGGTAGGTTGATTAGAAACCTAAGTAAATTAGCGGGAGAACTAAATTACTTCTACGAACCAGAGATTATGAGTCCGGGGACTTGGTTACACTAGTTAATTAAAACTAATGCCCTTTTGGTACCTTAATTTCATGGATATCCTAATTTGGCAACTCATGCTTGATTTATTCCTAAGGCTCTAGTGGAGTGTTCTCTTTTTGTATTTTCACTTTTTTAAATAGAATATACGTGAGTGACATTTTTTTGGCATTTTCAAAATATTAATTATTTCCCTGAAGCCGAAAGAGGGAGTGAGTTAACGACTTCTGTGTAGTGTTGCGAGCTACTTATTTTGGGGTTTAGTGATTCAAAAATTAAATTACATGTAGTAAATGACAATAAATAAAGACCACCAATGGATAGCTCAGCCTTGGCTTGGCGCTCTCCTTTGGGGTTTAAGGTGCAGGAATTTAAATTGCAGAAATTTGAAATGACCTCCAGTGAGCGGGCTCTGCCCTTCACATTCTGGGGTTTAAATTCTTTAAAATAAAACGAATTAGTTTGACAATTCGGGCCGAAATCCATCGACGGATCAATTGAAAATTTAATGGGCACTCAAGAGCTCGTCAGCGCCAACTTTACACCTCCATGGGATTTACCGTTGACTTGTGGTTATCCTTTGCCTAACATAAAAATATGGAGAAATAGAGTAATTGAGCAAATATGATTTAATTCACATTAAAAATTAGAATAATGAAAGAGGCACTTAGCTTTAATGGCATTATGAGAAGTGCTTGATGGATATAATTGGTTCATACCTGAAATCAAATATGGGGAAATGGGGGAAGAGTAGAAAATTTGAGCTAGTTTATACTAAAAAATCTAAGAGAGTAGAGGGACACTTAGCTTCAAATCTAGGATGAATTCTTGATTTATGTTTATCGATGAAGAAATTGATGATGATAACCCTCTAGCTTTAAACTCCCATCATCTTCAAAATTCTCTCTCTCTTTTTTGTATTTTCTTTCTCTCAAAGTTTTCTTCAATCTTCCAAAACCCTCCCAAACATCCAAAATTTTTTCTCCAAAAAATTCCCCCTCTCAAGCTCACTTATTCCTCCTTTTATAATCCACTCATCTATCTCCCATTCTAATTTTTCCACTAACTCTATCTCCCATTCTAATTTCTTCACTAACTTTTCTTCATTTTTATTTTCCCTTCTCCATCTCTATCTCACATTCTAATCTCTCCACTAACTCTTCTTCATCTTCATCTTCCCTTCTCCATATTTATCTCACATTCTAATTTCTCCACCAACTCTTCTTTATCTCCATCTTCCCTTCTCTATTCTTATCTTATTTTCTCCATCCATTCTTCTTCATCTTCGCTTCTCCATCTCCTCTTCTCCATCTTCCCTTCTCTATTCTAATTTCTCCACTAACTCTTCTTTTTATTATTTGCAAAATAATCCTTCAAGAGTTAGGTATTTGCACTATGGTCCCTGAATTTTAATTATTTATAATTTAGTCCCTGAAAATAATATTTCTTTAAGTCCAAATCTCCTCACAATTTTTGATACAATTCACCGCATATCAAATTTAAGCTCATTTCTTGTTACTGAAAATAATGTAAAATTTAATTAAAGTCCTTTTTGTAAAATTGAGTCATTCTGGGTATAATTGTGCCAAAATGAAAATTTAAAATATTAGAGAACAATGTCACGATTCCAGAAATACAAAAATCGAAAATTGCGGATTTTCTACAATTTTTACAATTAATCTAAAAATGGGATTAACAAGGTAACACCCGATTCAAAAATAATTTATTTTTTTTGCAGATTTTCTTTGGCCAAAATGAAAAGAAAATAAAAATAAAAATATTGACTATTTATTCATATTTTTATGGCTTCAAATGCCATTTTATTTATTAAATATTTTCCTAATTTACTAAAAATATTAAAAAATATTTTTTGGTCAAAATTGGTTCCCTAGGCTTGGCCAAGGTCCCCAAAGTTTATTTTTCATTTTTATGAATTTTTATGGATTTTCTATTAATTTTCGAAAATAAAAATACCGAAAAATACTGAAAATATGGAAAATAATTTTTTGGTCAAAATTGGTTCCCTAGGCTTGGCCAAGGTCCCCAAAATTGATTTTTTAATTTTATGAATTTTGATGGACTTTATATTAACTTTAAAAGAGAAAAGATCACTAAAAATCAGGTGTCAGCAGACTATTATGAGGGTTGAGACTAATGACAAAGAGGCGATGATCACCAATGTCAAACCCACCTCATATATCTTTTGGGCCAAAATAAGCCTTTTATTTCCTTGGTTCCCAATCTTATCCTTCGTTATAACCCTTGAAAGTTTTTTTTTTCTAGATTAAGGTGCTTGAGTTAACGTAGAGTTGAATGATTTTAAGCATCGCTCGAAAAGGTACGAGCAAGATTATTTCTCTCTCATTTTTGCAATGTTCTTGACTTGTAAACCTGGAACAAATGATGAACACTTTTTGTCAATGGCCTTGAATCAACAGAGTCCCCTTTGGTAAGCCTTTGACCCAGTCTACATTATGGTCCTAATCAAGACCTTCAGATCAATTTGATCGTACCAATTGCGAGATTACTCAGACCCTTGCTGAATGCGATGATGGTTAGATTGAATGATTCATTTTCAATCCTGCAATCAGGATAAACAACCTTTCTCGAGAGTGAGAGAAAGCCCTTTCGGACTGAAGTTCCCCATTCAGATTACATTCGAGGTGTTCGTACGATGATAACCTCCTTGAGCAGAATTGGTAATGCAAACTTGAAAGAATAGTTATGCATGATTCACATTTTGACTGAAGGTATCATGAGTTATCACACATATTGTTTCTGATCATTGCAAACTCAGTTAAACAGCTTTGCATGAACCAATGAACTCATTAATGAATATACTTGTATGTGTTACCTCTGACATTGCCTAACAGGTAACAAGTTCTCGATATTTGAGTTACCTTCTTAGGTCTCGAAATTCATTTGGCGATCAACGAATGAACAAACCTAGTCATTGAGAAACCACCAGGCGTTTCTTCCAAATCCTCAGAAATTGGGTTTGAGCTTCTGTAGGATTCTTGGTCTTCCTAGATCCCAGAATGACACCCTTTGAGGTAAGTGAAATCGGGTTAGAGCTCCTGCAGGATTCCTGATCTCCCCAGATCCCGGAATGGAGCCCTTTATGTGAATACCTCTCCTGTCCATCTAAAAGGTAACATTTAAGTGGATACTATTTCTAGAACCCTTTCATTGGAAATCCCAATACAGAACGGTCCATTTTCAAGTCCTGAATTGCAGGTACAATGTGAACGAGCCCTTTTGTAGGGTATGCTGTCTCTGGAGCCCTTCCATTGGAAATCCCAATATGGAACGGTCCATTTTCAAAAGTCCTAAGTTGCAGGGACCACATGAACGGGCCCTTTTTGTAGGGTATGTTATCTCTGGAGCCATTCCATTGGAAATCCCAATACGGAACGGTCCATTTTCAAAAGTCCTGACTTGCAGGCACCACATGAACAAGCTCTTTTTGTAGGGTATGTTATGTCTGGAGCCCTTCCATTGGAAACCCCAATACGGAACGGTCTTTTCAAAAGTCCTGAGTTGTAGGCACCACATGAACAAGCCTTTTTTGTAGGGTATGTTATCTCTAGAGCCCTTCCATTGGAAACCCCAATATGAAACGGTCCATTAAAAAAACAATAGCTTACAGGCAACCAAAGTCTTTCTTACAGGCAACCAAAGTCCTTTCTAGAGGCACTCCAAAAGTCCTACTTACCGGCACCAAAGTCCTTCTTACAGGAAACCAAAAGTCGTTCTTACAGGTACCGAAGTCCTTCTTACAGGCAACCACAAAGTCATTTTTACAGGCACAAAGTCATTTTTACAGGCATTTCCATGGGGTGACCTACCATACGGGTTAATTTCAAATTTTGATCAGTAGAATCCTTTTACTAGGAATTTACCATGGGACGACCTACTATACAGGTCAAATCTCAATCAAATTTTAATCAGTAGAATCCTTTCATTAGAAATCTACATGGGGTGACCTACCATACGAGTCCAAGTTCAACCACCCTAAGGTTTTCTTATAATGAATCCTTAGGTTCTCATTCCACTTTCAGTGGAGCATTCATATCAGGCAACAGCCATACGATGAGCAGGTAAGTGCTTGGTAAACTCTCATCTTTGTCTCTCCCTCACTGTATGAAAGCCTTCTTTAAGCCAGGTCTGGATCGAAACTTGTAAAGGAGGATATTGGAGATCAAATGTCACGACTCTTTTTATCTCTTAGGTTGAGTCGATTGAGTCGATTAAGATCCAGGTGTCAGCTCATCTTTGAAATGAACCTCTACCGAGCTTCCTTTCAAAGAGGGGCAGCTGTTGACACTTGATTTTTAATCATCTTTTCTCTTTTAAAATTAATAGAAAATCCATAAAAATTTGTAAAATTGAAAACTCAACTTTGAGGACATTGGCCAAGCCTAAGAAATCAATTTTGACCAAAAAATGATTTTCCATATTTTCAGCATTTTTCGGTATTTTTATTTTCCAAAATTAATAGAAAATTCATAAAAATTCATAAAATTGAAAAATTAACTTTGGGGACCTTGGCCGAGCCTAGGGAACCAATTTTGAGCAAAAAATAATTTTTCATATTTTTTGCATTTTTTTATTATTACTTTTGGAAAATGGAAAAGTGCTTGAAAATTAATTTGAGGCCACAAAAATATGAAAAAAGAGTCAGTATTTTTATTTTTATTTTCTCTGCATTTTGGCCAAAGAAAATCTACAAAAATTAATCTGAAATTAGGAATTACTTTGTCAATCTCGTTTTCATATTAATTGAAAAAATTATAGAAAATTCATTTTAAATCTGTAATTTTTTATTTTTACATTTTTTTTGAGTCGTGACACTATACTCTGGTAATATAAATTTTTCAACGTCCAAAATGGGTAGGATCGAAAAGCAGGCACTCGAAATAGAAATTCTGAGGACACAAGAGCAGCACAAATAAGAGTCAAATAGGCCGTCATTCTTGGACCCAAGGGTAGAAAAACTATCTGCCAAACTTCGCCCTCCACAGAAAAAGAGAAACTCTCTCTCTCTCTCTAGCACGCATAAGTGGATGCTCCTGAAAATGCTTTAGGTCGGAGATCACGAGCGCAAGAACAGGCACGGGTGATTTGGGGGATGTAATCATCAAATGGCAGGCTAATGACTTCCTACTGCTCCTTGTGGGATTAATAGCAAGGCCAAGCATCCTGAGGTTGTGTCCATAGGCCCTGATTGCATCACTTTCATAAGTTGCCCAGCCAACCAACTACTGGATGTAGCTCTTCTCTGTTCAGATGAATCATCACGGCGTTTTCTCAATATGACCAGCTAGTCACCAAAATCTTAAATAGATTCAGAGAAAAAACCAGTTTCGGGATATAGTGTCCGCAACACCAGCAGAGGGACGTGAGGAAAAGCTTCTTTTGGTCACCTTCGATAAGATGAAAGAGGCCGAAACAACCACACAACTACTCGCACTTCATGAGACAAAAGATCATCATTCCATTTTTCCCGTGGGAAGCATGTGATGGACTCCACATGATATAGATCAGCAGACCAAGCTTAGTGGGATAAAAGGAAAAGAAGAGGTGGCACCGATCCCAACTTTTGATGTCAAGCGTCGGCGTCCAACGATCTTTCTGACCTACCAGATCACTGGGGAGCACTAGAGGGATATGGGTCTGCCATTCAATTGCGTTTTTTTTCTCTCCTGTTTGAATCTGTCGTTCAACTCATAGCGGTGCAAGCAATATACACGAAAATGACAACTGGGACAAAGGAAGATGGGGGGAACTCTCTGGAGGAGGAGAGAGGACCACGAACATTCTTTCGGTAAAAAAAGGACCTAGAAAACAAATTCAGGGGGATTTGGAAAAAAAAAAAAAAGAACAGCCTCCAAAGCCATGGGCATGGACCGCGGCAACCCCAAGCGCTATGACTGGGCCCACTCGGCCTACACCGCCAAGGGCGTGAGCGTTGTGGGTCAGGCGGTCTCGGAATGGTTCTACACCAGCCCACCCGGGCTCGTCGACTGGCTCAACTCCAACTGCACGTCGCAGATTTAGATCTTCAGGTACAAGAGGGCGACAGAGTCATTCAGCACCAAGAAGTTCTGCGACCGGCGTAGGTACGTGTATTTGATCTTGGTGTTTGCGCTTGATCCATGCTCACACCGCGACAGTGAGAGTGTAGCGGTTAGTTTGGGGTCTGGGAATGAGCTCGTTAAGTGCTTGAAATGTTCGAAGAGAGGGCCACTGATCTTTGGGGTCAGGGATACTCGCATGATAAGTGAGAACAAGATGCAGTATGTTCATGCAGTTGTAGACTATAAACTTAATTGTCAGATATTAGCATTTGCAAATGCTTTCTGGAGAGGGTTGACTGATCTTATATAACCATCGTGGCTTAAGTTATGTAACGCAACTGAATTTAATTAGTTGCTTTCTGGTGGAATATGCATCTGCGATTTACCTTTCAAATATGACAGAACATTTCACGTGCACATGTGAAGATGTGGAGACAATGCTTGTTGTGGACATACAGCATTATTTACAAACATTTGTGGGGGTAGCGCAGGGTCTTAATGCTATAGTAATTGCATTCAGAGGGACCTAAAGAGCAAGCAATTCAAGATCTTTCGGAGGCTGATTGACAATGGTGACGCTTGAGGATTAAAAGTGACATCGAACCCGTCAACAATTTTGGGGACGAAGGGGAATTTGAGATCGAGGGAGGAAGATGGTGCGACAGAATCAGAAACTGCGTGTATCGTAAGAAGACACACCATGAATCAAAATTTGTTACTACGACAGGTCATCTTTTAGCGGACGACAACGCCTTTGGTCAGCTGCAATGGAGGGTTTAACGTCGAAGGGAATGCGCTACACTGCGACGAGTTCTGGAATCTTTTCTCCAGAAACACTAGAGTCAAGTACCTAAGTGGTGGTGGAATGTTCTTTGACACGATGGATGTGTCACGGTGGGGCATGTTAAGAAGAATGCTCAGAGGAGTAGCCAACCTACGGGGAGTCCAGAGAACCTCCTGAGGAGCTCTTGCGATACCTGGCAGCACCCAGGAAGAATCTGAACATGAAGCCCTACGTTAATTCATTGGTGGGAGTTGGAGTTGCATCATCTTTGTATCGTTGTTCAAGAGGGAGATGGAGACGGGCTTTGAAAAAGCTGGCCGGAACAGAGAAAGGAGGGGGAGGACTGTCTTTCCCCGAGAGATTAGGCGATGAGGTCAGGGGGCAAAAGGGGATCCAATGGAGAGGGATCCGGATTTTTTTTTTGGAAGGCCCTTCAGGAGGAGTTGCGAGGGAAAGACCTTTCAGCTCAGCACCTGCAAGTGTTGAATCGGACTACAGGAGATATTGACCCAGAGTTTCTGGCAGCCCTTCCCCCAGATGTTAGAACGGAAGTTTTAGCACAACAGCGAGCGTAAAGGCTTCAACAATCTCAAGGAACTGGGGACATCATGGAGAGGAATTTTGGCTTAGTCGGGGGTCTCCTCGATCTTGCTCTTGATCGCTAACGCAAGGGAGGAGATCGAGGTTTGGGAGAGGAGACACGAGATTTTTCTTACCCAGGCAAAGCAAAAGGGGAGGCTCGTAAATTTTCTGGGGGGTCTGAGCTTCTCTCTAGGAACTCTCGTGGAGCTTCATAACCACCTCCTGGCTTTCTCCATCAGCAGGAACCGGTTCTTCAAGCACTCGCTGACCCACCATCTCTCTCTCAGGCTCGAGCAGCTCGGCACCAAATTCAGGAACCGCTCTCGCGGTTTCGCTCACTGGGGTGGTGGGGATGGCGGCGATTCTGAGCCGGAGCCGTCCGCGCGATCTCATCCGTTGCTCGACCAACCACGTCCCTCTCACTCCCATCAGCTTCTTGGAGCGGTCAGCCAAGGTCTACAGGGACGTGACCTCGGTGGTGCACGGCGACGTGAAGTACACTTGGAGCGAGACTCACAAGCGGTGTCGTAGGTTGACCTCTGCTCTGTCCCGGCTAGTAATTTCTTGGGGAGATGTGGTAGCCACCTTGGCTCCCAATGTCTTTGCAGCATACGAGCTGCATTATACGGTCCCCGTGGCCGTAGCGATCCTTTGCATGCTCAATACCTGGTACGACCCGTCGATGTTATTGATACTTCTGAAACATTCGAGAGCCGAGATCATTTTCGTGGACTGTCAGCTACTCGAAGTTGCTCGCCATGCAATTGACTTGATCGACGAGACAGAAACAGAACCGTCGACTCTAATCATCATTTCTGAATCGGATGGTTCTGTTCCTCTGCATCCTTTAGGCATTTTCGAGTATGGAGGACTCGTGGCCTCGGGGTCTGGCAATTTCGAGGCGTGCCGATTGTTGACAACTGATTTTTAATCATATTTTCTCTTTTAAAATTAATAAAAATACATAAAAATAGTCAATATTTTTATTTTAAATCCCATTTCATGTTGGCCATCGCAAATTTAAAAAATCCGATTCGGGGTCGTGTATTTCTTCATGAGCATAATCTCGAATTGGGCCTAAAAAAATTCAATTTTAGTCACTTTATTTTCATTTTTCACTTTTAGGAGTTGTGACATTGTTCTCTAATATTCCAAATTTTTATCTTGGCCCAATTATACCCAGAATGACTCAATTTTACCAAAACGGCTTTAATTAAATTTTGCATTATTTTCAATAGCAAGAAATGAAATTAAATTCAACATGCGGTAGGTGTGTCAAAAATTGTGAGGAGACTAGTTGAAATAGAAATACACTTCCTACGTATTCCTTCGGAGGTACAGTTGACAGTAATGGATTGGATCCAGCAGAGGTAGATGACCTCGTCCTGTGAAAATTGTTGCCAACAGTCCCTCTTCCAAAAGAGAAGATCGTTTCGAACGATGATGGCCCATATGTCGTGAAAAAGGTGCTCCTTGGAGGTACTCTGATCCTAGTTGAGACGGATAGTCTTATTTTCTCTAGTACAGTTAACTCTGATTTTGTAAAGAAAAGAAGAGATGGCAGAAGATTAAAGTACAAACATGCAAAACATTCCCTTTATTCCATACAAGCTTTACAACAAGTCACTGAGAAGGAAAAGTAAAGCCAAAACGACCTCTAATAAGCATCACAAAAAAGTTCAACTAGCTCTCCATGAAATTAATGCTCTGCCTACACTGAGCAATCTGGGAGTCGAGATCTGCAAGCTTGAAGAACAAGCAGGTATATTTCTCCTTGTACTTGGCTGCATTCATCTCATGGTGTTCAACGGCAAGTTTTAGGTTGTCGATTAGGTCTCTCTCGAAGGCTATATCCGCCGTTAGATCATCAAGCCTCTCCTCCAACCACTCACATCTAAACTTCATCACAACGTCCCTTGAGTCATACTCAAAGTAAGTATGATTCAAAGCTAGGCGCTCCACCAGCTTCTCTCTCTCGAGAACCAACAGCGAGACCCGCTCATCAGCAGACTTGACAGACTTCTTGTATCGAGCAACTGAGCGTTCTGCAAACTCCAGGCATTCATACCGATCCTAATAGCGGGCCTTCACGACGCGAGCTAAGGTGACCGTCTCCTGGGTGTTTCGGCAGGCCTCCAGAAAATTAATGAAGACGTGTGGGAGCGCCCTGTATTCCATCTCCAAATTGGTGCCTTCGACTAAAGAAGCATTTATCTCCCTGAACAGACCGAGGATCTCAGTTTCGACACTCGGATGATGGGTTATGTAAATATAGTCTCAGCCAAGAAGATGATAGAGTCTCTCCCATTTGTACATAACGTCGGCTGGGAAAATCTGTGTGGGAAGATTGGCCATTATCGTTAAAAGATTAAGGAGAGAATCAAGACTGACGAGCAGAATACGAAGGTAGTAGAGGAGAAAGTCGGAATAGGCTAGCGGAATGCGGAGACGGTAATCCGCTTCGCATTAAATATTGACTTCACAGTGGCAATATCTATCGGTCAGATCTCCCTACCGGCCATTCCCTTTTGGTGATTGTCTTTATCAACTCGAATCCCTTGGCATGTCTGCAATCTCGAGCTGAGCAAATCCGAAATCTTTGCAAAAAAGTTTTGAGGTGATGTCGCCACTTTGAAAAAGAAGAAGGAAAAGATGACTTGAGTGGAAGACATGGCAAACTTTAGTGAAAAAGAAAAGAAGACTTGTCTTCATTTGTAGACCGCGACACATGAAACAGGTGGAAGAAATAACGATAGGAGCCCTACTACTATGGAAAAGATAAAAGAAAACGAACCGTGCAGGAGACACGGCAAAAAGTTGCGAAAGACAGAAATCCTGGAGGGAGCGATACAATTGCTGAACCCACGCTCGAATTTTAAAAAGAGATGTTCTCCTGATAATCGTCGTCTACACCCTGAAAAGAGTTTCAAAGACGATCGCCCAGAAAAACCCAAAGAGAGTGAAAATACCAGAAGAAGTAGCAAACCTTGAATCGAAGATGTCTCAACCCAACACCCTTGAGAGTTATCGTTACTTGCTGAATATAGGAGAGGAAGAGTTCGAAGCCATGTTTGGGATCGAGCCCATGGAGCCTGGCTCTTCCGTTGACGAAATCCAAGATTTCAGTAAAGATAAGGACAACAACGGTAAGGGTAAAAAAAAAACGTTACCGTCGCCATACTAAGGAGCAAGTAAAAGGCTTGAGGATTTTTTCAGAATATGCCCTATGCCAGACGGCAAACAGAAAATGAAACTGAGTCAAGAGTTAGGACTTGAACCTTTGCAAATCAAGTTCTGGTTTCAAAATAGGCGAACCCGAATGAAGACTCGTCATGAGCACAACGAAACCGAGTTTCTAAGAGTTGAAAATGAAAACCTCCAAGCGGAGAACAAGATGTATAAAGATGCTTTTGACTCCGCCACCTGCCCCAACTGCAATAGCCTCCTCACCCTCAATGAAATACATTATCTAAGGATCGAAAATCCATATTTAAGAGGTGAGTTAGACCAGTTTATGACAGGATCAAGTTCTATTGGGGGAAAGCATGAAAGGACCGAGCCCATAAGGTTAGCATTGATGCCTCTCAGGGAAGGGGAGATGTATCACCACCAGGCAAGTGGCATTGACGACGAACTCACCGCCATGATCAACCAATTCAATGTGGATGAAGCACTAGGGCTGTAAAATGCACACGAAGCCCGTATTTCGAAGCTGGAGATCACGAGTCCTTCAATATGGCCGACGCGTACCTGATCCAGAATGAAGGCAGATGATTATGGAAAAGCCTGCATATGAAGCAGAACCAATCCTGAATGAGTGCATATGTTTTACTTCCTTACGTAGGAGTTTTTCTGCTTTTATTGATGTCTGTAGTTTATGTAAAAGCAAGAAGTAGTAACCATTCTCCCTCTTATTAAATGCACGGATCCATTGCTGCACCAACTCGAAACGAATTAATTGCGGGTAAAAGAAATCCGCGTAAACTTGAAGGGTAACACCGTATCATTTCAATTTACCCTCAAATAGCTCCAAGTTTTAAATTGAACTCCTTGTATTTTCAGGAATTTGCAAACTGCCTCAAGAATACAATCATATTTAAATGCGAAGTTCTCGTATTAAATAGAGCTTGAGGGAAAATCAATTCGTAGATATTACCGGTAGATGACCTGCTTTAAATAAGAAATATGCGAATGGCCCGAGCAATCTCAAAGATCGGTAATCTTGTATCGTTCTAATTTTTCCATAATCGTCTCGAGTTCTGAATTACTTTCATTTTTAACAGAGATTTTAAATGGCCTTGAAAAGAACCGGGATGTGGAATTGCCCAATGCAAAGTAGCGAGACCACGCCATCTCAACTGTTAACTCCTAAAAGAGAGCCTCCATTGACGCCTACAGTCCAATGGGCTTGATGGCATGGGGAATGACAGCGGTCCGAAATATCCCGAGTTCGATCCCCAAAAGTGGGGAATGTTGTAAGTATTATAAATAAATAAAACGACTTTGTGCGCATTTCTTTTTGCAGAAAAAAAGGAATACTCGACTAGCAATGCCAATGTCAGTATTTTGTCACGATCTTAGTTTATTGTTGAGGTGTCCAGCAAAAGCCAAGGGAAACTCAATCCAGCGAAGCTAATAAACAGGTCGTGCAAAACATTCAAGATGAAGGGTAAATCAGTATCGTTCCTAATTCATCCCTTCCAATACCGGCTAATATGTCTTCTTTTCTTTTGACAGGAAATGTTAATACTAACATTTAATATGTCGAAGAAGACAGCCCCAAGGGAAAAATTATAATCATCTGATAAGATCCACTCTGATGAAAATTGGACAAATTGATGGCTACCCTAAATCGAAAAAAGTCGTTCGACCGATAATCATGACGGTTGTTAACATTGAAAATGCCCAAATGTTGTGCAGGGGTAAACTCAGATATGGGCCATTCCTCGATTTAAGGAGTGGACTCCCAATTCGCTCATTCTGCCCATATATCTAGAGGCAATTCCAATTCACCCATTTTCTTCTATACTTGTATTTTTAATAGATGGGTGTGAGGCTGAAAGCTACTAATCTGCATTGCATTTACACATGCCATGATTCATGTATGACTGTTCTGCATGTTTAATTTTGCCAATTCTGGCTTGGGGCATAAACTGCACATGATGCATCGAATGTGTAGAATGGGGGCATGACAGGATGATGAAAGGGGGCCTCATTTCCATACACGTCCCATATCTACAGTGAGTTATGTACCAAATAGGTTCCGTATTCCCCAAGGCAACGGGTTTTCTCGCGAAAGGTACGATACCGAAAGGAAGGAGGCATTCATTTCTCTATCCTAAACACTGCAGGTGACCATTGAAAACCCATTTGAGCGACGGTTTCACTTCGTAACCCCTGTCAAGAACCACCCGACATCGGGGCCAAACGGAGGTAGTCTTAGCAATAGCATGAGGTAAATAGTTAGAAATTTTCTTGCTCGGACTAACATCAATTTTCGAGAGTTACTTTACTTTCAACCTCACACGGTAAATCAAGTGCCTTAGGACGACGAAAAGCATTCGGTTCTCTATCCAATATACTCATATCCTTTGCATCACCCAATTGAGCCTGTGTATTCATTTCTTAAATCCCCGTTGATGATCATTGCTCATTCCAAGATGAAGATGGCGCTACCTCAAAGCAGAAGAACTTAGAAGAAGTAAGGTCTACACAGAGTTCCTAAGTTAACGCTTCAAGAATGTTAGACCTTTGTGATATATGTGCATGCGACACAATCTTCGAAAATTTCTTTTCCTAGACAGAATGAAAAAGAAAAGGCAAAAGGTAGGACCAAAAGAGCCAGTCCCGAGCATAAAAAAGCAAAATGCCAGTTAAAAGCAAGGCCAATGCCCAGTTAAATCAATGTCCATGTACACTCGGTGAAAACATCTTGTCTTCTGTTGTAAATTCCCAATGTGATTTAATTGCCAAAGAAGACTCTTCGAATGAGTCAAATTGTAAAATATACTCAGATGAAGTTTATACCGTTCAGAAATGACAACGGTATCGGCAGAAGTAGATACCATCCTCAAACAACGATGGTATTCTTTGAGGACCGTTCTAGAAGGGCTAAAACTGGTAACAAAGATGCAATGATCACGGATGTCAAACCCATCTCATATTCTTCTAGGCCGAAATAAACCTTTTTACTTCCTTGGTATCTAATCCCAACCTACGTTACAACCCATGAAAGTCTTTTCTGATTAAGACGCTTGAATTAACGTAGAGTTGAAAGATTTTAAGCATCGCTCGAAAAGGTACGAGCAAGACTATTTCTCTCTCATTTTTGCAGGGTGCTTGACTTGTAAACCCGAAGGAGATGATAAAGACCTTTTTATCAATGGCCTTGACTCAAAAGAGTCCCCTTTGGTAAGCTTTTGACCCAGCCTACACTATGGTCCTAATCAAGACCTCCAGACCGGCTTAATCGTACCAATTGCGAGATTACTCAGACCCTTGCTGAAGGCGATGAGGGTGAGATCGAGTGATTCCTTTTCAAAATCCTGCAATCAGGATAAACAACCTTTCTTGAGAGCGAGAGAAAGCCCTTTCGGACTGAAATTCCCCATTCAAATCACATTCGAGGTATTCATACAATGATAACCTCCTCGAACAGAATTGGTAATGCAAACTTGACAGAATAGTTATGATTTACATTTTGATTGAATGCATCATGAGTTACCACACATATTGTTTCTAATCATTGCAAACTTAGCTGAACAAGTTTTGCTTGAACCAGTGAACTCATTGATAAAAATACTTGCGCATGTTGCTTCTGACACCGCCTGACGGGTAGCACATTTTTTTATGTTCGAGTTACCTTTCAAGGTCTCGAAATCCATTTGGCGATTATTGAATAAACAAGCCTAACTGTCAAGAAAGTCACTAGGCATTTCCCCAAATCATCAGGTAAGTATACCTTCAACCTGAATCTTGAATGAATTCTGACGATTGCCAAGGTGCTCGAATCCAGTGCGACACATATAGGTATCCACCTTCTCTAATGAAACATGATTCGTCTCAAAAATAGAAATGTTCGAGATGTTTTGATCTCTACCTCTTTGACTTATACTTGAGCAATAAGAGAATACAAACCGGGTTTGAGCTTCTGCAGGATTCTCGGTCTTCCCAGATCCCAGAATGGCACCCTTCATGATAAATTAAATCGGGTTTGCGTTTCTGCAGGATTCTTGGTCTTCCCAAATCCTAGAATGGCACCCTTCAAAACACCAAGTCCTTTATACAGGCACCCCAGAGTCCTTTCTACAGGCACACTAAAGTCCTTTATACATGCACCCAAAGTCCTTCCTACAGGCACCAAACCCTTCTTACAGGCACCAAAGTCTTTTCTACAAGCACCCCAAAGTCCTTTCTACAGGTACACTAAAGTCCTTTCTACAGGCACCCAAAGTTCTTTCTACAAGCACACTAAAGTCCTTCCTACAAGCACCAAAGTCCTTCTTACAAGCACCAAAGTCCTTTCTACAGGCACCCAAAGTCCTTTCTACAGGCACCCTAAAGTCCTTCTTACAGGCACACCAAAAAGTCCTTCTTACAGGCACCAAGTCCTTCTTACAGGCACCCAAAAGTTCTTCCTACAAGCACCAAGTCCTTCTTACAAGCACCCAAAAGTCCTTCTTACAAGCACCCAAAAGTCCTTCCTACAGGCACTAAGTCCTTCTATAGGCAACCCAAAGTCCTTTTTACAGGAAACACAAAAGTCCTTCTAGGCAACACAAAAGTTCTTTCTACAGGCATCAAAGCCCTTCTTACAGGCAACCCAAAGTCCTTTCTACTGGTAACCCAAAGTCTTTCTTACAGGCAACACAAAAGTCCTTACAAGCAACACAAAATTCCTTCCTACAAGCACCAAAGTCTTTCCTACAGGCAACCCAAAGTCCTTCTTAGAGGCTGTCGCGACCCTCTAAAAAAATTTTAAATTTTAAAGGGGGTTAACGGATTATTAGGTTAATTAGATTTGACTAACCTAACGCGGACCCTCCCAAGCCCTACTGAATCGCAACTTTGGTTTTTGTTTAAATGATTTTAAAATTTGGAGTCGCCACTAATCGTTCTTGGTAGGTCGATTAGAAACCTAAATAAATTAGCGGGAGAACTAATTTATTCCTGCGAACCAGAGATTAGGAGCTCGGGGACTTGGTTACACTAGTTAATTAAAACTAATGCCCTTTCGGTACCTTAATTTCATGGATATCCTAATTCGGCAACTCAGGCTTGGTTTATTCCTAAGGCTATAGTAGGGTATTCTCTTTTGTGTTTTCACTTTTTAAATATGATGCATGGATGGTATATATTTTTATTTGTTATATTTTTTTAAGTGTTAAAGATTCCCTAAAGCCGAAAGAAGGAGTGTGTTAACGACTTCTGTGCAGTATTACAACCTACTTATCTTTTGGGTCTGATGATTCAAAAATTAAATTATAGGAAGTACATGACAGTGAATAAACACCTCCAATGGGAGGCCTAGCATTGGCTTGGCTCTTCCCTTTGGGATTTAAGGTACAGGTATTTAAGTTGCAAGTATTTAAACTACTGTAAGTAAAAACCTCCAATGGGAGGCTAAGCATTGGCTTGGCTCTTCCCTTTGGGATTTAAGGTACATGTATTTAAGTTGCAGGTATTTAACTACTGTAAGTAAAAACCTCCAATGGGAGGCTAAGCATTGGCTTGGCTCTTCCCTTTGGGATTTAAGGTACATGTATTTAAGTTGCAAGTATTTAACTACTGTAAGTAAAAACCTCCAATGGGAGGCTAAGCATTGGCTTGGCTCTTCCCTTTGGGATTTAAGGTATAGGTATTTAAGTTGCAGGTATTTAACTACTGTAAGTAAAAACCTCCAATGGGAGGCTAAGCATTGGCTTGGCTCTTCCCTTTGGGATTTAAAGTACAGGTATTTAAGTTGCAGGTATTTAACTACTGTAAGTAAAAACCTCCAATGGGAGGCTAAGCATTGGCTTGGCTCTTCCCTTTGGGATTTATGGTGCAGGTATTTAAATTGCGGATGGACTTTGTCCTCTCCATTCTGGGGTATGAATTCTTTAAAATAAAATACAACGAATTGATTCAACAATTTGAAATTTGTGCGCGCTTGAGGACTCCTCCAAGCCGATTTTGTGCTTCCATAGGGTTGACCATTGATATAAAGCTGCGGCTTCCTAACATAAAATAGAGTGAAATGTCAGTATACAAAATATGTACTAATCTGCACCTAAAACCAGAAGAGTGGAAAGAGTACTTATCTCCCATTTTTTGGGAGGGATTTCTATAATTGATTTTCGCTCTCTATGTTCCCAATATAGAGAGTTTCTTTTGAATTAAGAGGGACTTTTAGTCACAGATCAGTTGAGAAATCGGTGGACAGCTTAGGAGCTTGTCTGGGCCGATTTTTGCATCTCTACGAGATTTTTGCTGTTGACGTAAAGATATCCTTCTCCTGACATAAAATATGGGGAAAAAAAGAGATGGAGAAAGTGTATACAATTTGTGCTAATTTGCGAGTAAAATCATAAATAAATGAATAAATAAAAACATTTAGCTCGAATTTGCTTGCTCGTTGACGAGGATGAACTCTTGATTTATATTGATCGATGAAGGAATTTGTGATGATAACCCCTAGCTTTAAACTCCCATCATCTTCAAAATTCTCTCTCTTTTGGTATTTTCTTTTTCTCAAAATTTTCTTCAATCTCCCAAAACTCTCTCAAACATCCAAAATTTCCTCTCCAAAAAATTCTCCCAAACACTTCAAATTTTCTCTCCCAAGAATCCCCTCTCAAGCTCACTTCATCCTCCTTTTATAATCTACTCATCTATCTCCCATTCTAATTTTTCCACTAACTCTATCTCCCATTCTAATTTCTCCACTAATTCTTCTTCATTTTCATCTTCAATTCTTCATCTCTATCTCACATTCTAATCTCTCCACTAACTCTTCTTCATCTTCATCTTCCCTTCTCCATATTTATCTCCCATTCTAATTTCTCCACTAACTCTTCTTCATCTCCATCTTCCCTTCTCTATTCTTATCTTCCATTCTAATTTCTCTACTAACTCTTCTTCATCTCTATCTTCCCTTCTCTATTCTTATCTTATTTTCTCCATCTATTCTTCTCCAACTTCTCTTCTTCATCTCCTCTTCTCCATCTTCCCTTCTCTATTCTAATTTATCCACTAACTCTTCTTTTTGTTATTTGTAAAATAATCCTTCAAGAGTTAAGTATTTGCACTCTAGTCCTTGAATTTTAAGTATTTACAATTTAGTCCCTGAAAAAATATATTTCTTTAAGTCCAAATCTCCTCACAATTTTTGACACACCAAAATTCACCACATGTCAAATTTAAGCTCATTTCTTGCCGTTGAAAATAATGCAGAATTTAATTAAAGCCCTTTTGCAAAATTAAGTCATTCTGGGTATAATTGGGCCAAGATGAAAATTTAAAATATTATAAGACAATGTCACAACTCATAAAAAGTGAAAATTAAAAATAATTTGACTCAAATTAAATTTTTTTAGGCCCGATTCAAGATTATACTCGTGAAGGAACACGTGATTCGAATTGGATTTTTCTGAATTTGCGATGGCCAATATGAAAATAGATTTAAAATAAAAATATTAACTATCTTTGTGTATTTTTTTTGGCCTCAAATGTTATTTTTCCAAAATTTTCAAGTATTTTTGTATTTTTTTTTAAAAAAAATTAAAAATATATATATAATATGAAATTTTATTTTTTGTTCAAAAATGGTTGCCTAGGCTTGGCCAAGGCTTCCAAAGTTGATTTTTCAATTTTCTCATTTTTTCTTCATTTTTTGTTTTATGAATTTTCGAAAATAAAAATACCGAAAAATACTGAAAATATGAAAAAATCGTTTTTTGGTCAAAATTGGTTCCCTAGGCTTGGCTAAGGTCCCTAAAGTTGATTTTTCAATTTTATGAATTTTTATGGATTTTTTATTACTTTAGCAATAGAAAAAAAATGATTAAAAATCAGGTGTCAATAGAGGCAACACAAAAGTCCTTCTTACAGGCAACCCAAAATCCTTCTTACAGGCATGAAAGTCCTTTTTACAAGCACCAAAGTCCTTCCTATAGGTAACCCAAAGTCCTTCTTACAAGCAACACAAAAATCCTTCTTACAGGCAACCCAAAGTCCTTCTTACATGAAAGTCCTTCTTACAGGCATGAAAGTCCTTTTTACAAGCATGAAAGTCCTTTCTACAGGCACAAAGTCCTTTCTACAGGAACTAAGTTCTTTCTACAGGCACCAAAGGTCCTTTTTAAAGGCAGCCCAAAGTCCTTTTTACAGGCGACCAAAGTCCTTTCTACAGGCACTCAAAGTCCTTTCTACAGGCCACCAAAGTCCTTTCTACAGGCATCCAAAATCTATTCTACAGGCACGCAAAATTTCTTCTTACAGGCACCAAGTCCATTCTATAGGCACCCAAAGTCCTTCTTACAGGCATGTCCATGGGATAACCCACCATACGGATCAAATCTTAGTCCAATTTTAATCACTAGAACCCTTTCATTAGGAATCTACCATGGGGTGACCCACCATACGGGTTAAATTTCAATCCAATTTTAATCAATAGAATCCTTTCATTAGGAATCTACCATGGGGTAACCTACCATACAGGTGAAATTTCAATCAAAGTTTAATCAGTAGAATCATTTTGTTAGGAATCTGCCATGGGTTGACCCACCATACGGGTCCAAGCTCAACCACCCTAATGTTTTCTTATAACGAATCCTTAGGTTCTCATTCCACTTTCAGTAGAGTATCCATGTCAGGCAACCGCCACACAACGGGCAAGTAAGTGCCAGGAAAGCTCGCTCCTCTATCTCTCTTTCACTTCATAAAAACCTCTTCAGTCTGATTTGGATCAGAACTTGCTCAGAGAGGTATTGGAGATCAAATATCACAACTCTTTGCATTTTCTTAGGTTGAGTCGATTAAGATTCAAGTGTCATCTCGTCTTTGAAATGAACCTCTATCGAGCTTCCTTTCAAAGAAGGGCAGTTGTTGACACATGATTTTTAATCATCTTTTCTCTTTTAAAATTAATATAAAAAAATCCATAAAAATTCATAAAATTAAAAAAATCAACTTTAGGGACCTTGGCTAAGCCTACAGAACCAATTTTGACAAAAAAAATAATTTTTCATATTTTTAGTATTTTTCATATTTTTAGTATTTTTCGATATTTTTATTTTCGAAAATTCATAAAACAAAATCAAGAAAAAAATGAGAAAATTGCAAAATCAACTTTGAAAGCCTTGGCCAAGCTTAGGCAACCATTTTTTAGTAAAAAATAATTTTTCCTATTTTTGCATTTTTTTTAAAATATATTTTTTAGAAATTAGAAAAATATTTAATAAATAATAGCATTTGAGGCCACAAAAATACATAAAAATAGTCAATAGTTTTCTTTTAAATCCCTTTTCATGTTGGCTATCACAAATTTAAAAAATCCAATTCGGATTCGTGTATTTCTTCACGAGCATAATCTCGAATCGGGCCTAAAAGAATTCAATTTGAGTCAATTTACTTTCATTTTTCACTTTTAGGAGTTGTGACATTGTTCTCTAATATTCCAAATTTTCATCTTGGCCCAATTATACCCAGAATGACCCAATTTTACAAAAAGGGCTTCAATTAAATTTTGCATTATTTTCAATAGCAAGAAATGAGCTTAAATTCAACATGTGGTAGGTGTGTCGAAAATTGTGAGTAGATTTGGACTTAAAGAAATATTTCTCCATGGACTGAATTGCAAATACTTAAAATCTCATGGACTAGAGTACAAATACCTAACACTTGAGGGATTATTTTGTAAATAACAAAAAGAAGAGTTAGTGGAGAAATTAGAATAGAGAATGGAAGATGGAGAAGAGAAGATGGAGAAGAGGAGATGAAGATTGGAAGATGGAGAAGAGGAGATGAAGATGGAGAAGAGGAGATGGAGAAGAGGAGATAAAGAAAATAAGATAAGAATAGAGAAGGGAAGATGGAGATGAAGAAAAGTTAGTAGAATGGGAGATAGATATGGAGAAGGAAAAATGAATATGAAGAAGAGTTGGAGAAATTAGAATGTGAGAAAAATATAGAGAATGGAAGATGAAGATGAAGAAGAGTTAGTGGAGGGATTAGAATGTGAGACAGAGATCGAGAAGGGAAGATGAAAATGAAGAAGAGTTAGTGGAGAAATTAGAATGGAAGATAGAGTTAGTGGAAAAATTAGAATGGGAGATAGATGAGTAGGTTATAAAAGGAGGAAGAAATGAGCTTGAGAGGAGAATTTTTTGGGAGAAAAAATTTTGGATGTTTGAAAGGGTTTTGGGAGATTGAAGAAAAATTGGAGAGAAAGAAAATACCAAAAAGAAAAAGAAAATTTTGAAGATGGTGGGAGTTTAAAGTTAGGAGTTATCATCACCAATTCCTTCATCGACCAACATAAATCAAGAGTTCATCCTCATCAACGAGCAAGCAAATTTGAGCTAAGCGTTTTTATTTATTCATTTATTTGTGATTTTAGTCTCAAATTAGCACAAATTGTATATACTTTCTCCATCTCCCTTTTTCCCATATTTTATGGTAGGTAAAAAAAAAAAAGAGACAACTCCGTATCAACAATAAATTCCATGGAGGTGCAAAGTGAGCCCAAACAAATTCCAAGGTGCCCATCAAATTTGCAGCTGACCCGTCAACGGATTTTAGTTGAAATTGTTGAAACAATTTGTTGTATTTTATTTTAAAGAACGAAAACCCCAGAATGAAGAGGCAAAGCGCATCCACTGGAGGTCGTTTATTTCCTGCAATTTAAATTCCTGTACCATCAAACCCCAAAGGAAAGAGCCAAGCCAATGATAGGCCGTCCATTGGAGGTTTTTACTTACTGCAATTTAAATTCATGCACCATTAAACCCCAAAGGGAAGAGCCAAGCAATGCTAGGCCGCCCATTGGAGGTTTTTACTTATCGCAATTTAAATTCCTGCACTGTCAAACCCCAAAGGGAAGAGCCAAGCCAATGCTAGGCCCCCCATTGGAGGTTTTTACTTATCGTTATTTAAATCCCCGCAATTTAATTCCTGCACTATTAAACCCCAAAGGGGAGAGCCAAGCCAAGGTTGGGCCATCCATTGGAGGTCTTTATTTACTGTCATTGACTTTCTGCCGTTTAATTTTTGAATCACCAGACCCCAAAGTGAGTAGACTGTAACACTGCACAAAAATCGTTAACACACTCCCTCTTTCGGCTTTAGGGAATTTTTAACACTTTGAAAATAAAAAAATACCACTCATGCATTCTATCTAAAAAGTGAATATACAAAAGAGAACTCCTCACTAGAGTCTTAGGAATAAACCATGCTTGAGTTGCTAAATTAGGATATCCATGAAATTAAGGTACCGAAAGGGCATTGGTTTTAATTAACTAGTGTAGTCAAGTCCCCGAACTCATAATCTCTGGTTCGTAGAAGTAATTTAGTCATCCCACTAATTTACGTAGGTATCTAATAAACTTACCAAAAATGATTAGTGGCGACTCCAAATTTTAAAACCATTTGAACAAAAACCAAAGTTGCGATTCGGTAGGACTTAGGAGGGTCCGAATTAGATTAATTCATATAATAAATCTAATAATCCGTTAACTCGATCAAAAAAATTTCATAGGGTCACGACACCCACCACATAGCGAATGGGATCCTATCAGCATAAATTATATTTCTAGGACAATATCACGGCCCAAAGGAGTTGTCTATAGCCATAGAGGTGCATATCTCAATTCGATCGCGACATTTCTTCTTCACGAGATGGGCTCGATGCCGGTTTACCTGTGGACAATATCTATGTTTCAATGCAACGGATGATGCTTGATTTAAGGAGTAGCGGCATATGGCGGCACCAACGTGAATCTCCAGAAAGTCTCTCAAAAGGGGATATTTGATAGTATTGCTATGCATAATGTGACTCACATGGGAGGAAACACCGTCAGGGGCGAGTATTATAAGAATCAGGAAGCGACAAACAAGGCATTCGAGGAAGGATGGTTCCATAGCAGGACCTTGCTATGAAGCATCCTGACGGCTACATCGAAGTAAAAGATCGTTTGATAGATGTTATAATTTCGGGAGGAGAAAATATAAGCATCGTGGAGATAGAGACAATTCTGTACAGCCATCCGACGGTTTTAGAGGCTACGGTGGTCACGCGTCCTGGTAATCATTGGGGGCAAACGTCTTGCGCGTTCATGAAGTTAAAGGAGGGATGCGATGTTGATGCAAGAGACTGGATCCAAGATTGACAAAGGAATATGACATGGTGAGAGATTGGAGTTCTGGTTGCAGTGGCCCTTCAGTAAGTAAAGGACGATGGATATGGGAGAACCTTGGGTCTTTTAATTCCTTTTGCATGGCTTTGCGCGAGACATCTCCACACTCCTGGACCATTCTCTTCACTTTTGAAAGAGTGCATGTGTGTTGGAGCTAAATGATCAATCTATAGAGGAACCCAAGACCCAGACCTGTGACCGCTGGACGAGTTTCGACCGGAGCGATTCCTGGACGGTGACGGCCAACGGTTTAAGGCCATCAGGTAAGTCTCCGAACTTCGTCATATGCTAGTTATTCACTTTAATCGAAAACTTGATCATCAAGAAATGGAAATTAAGGCTCGCCGGAATCTTTTAATCATATTGTGGTTGCCCGTTCAATAGTTCCGACAATGTCGTTTTGGCCTATATTTAATTTAGGATGTTAGTCTCTGTGGTCTCGTCCAATTTAGGCAAAAATGGTGGAAGAAAATGATTCTGGTGAAATCCCAAAATGGGGTGCTGAAGAAATCTCTACGTAGCCGAAAAAGAAAACCCCTAAAGAAGAATAAAAAAGAGAGAGGAATAAAATATGGGATAAAAGAAAAGAATAAAGAACGTGATCAGAATAAGGATGGAGAAGAGTACCAGAAAAGACAGCAGAACGGAGAAGAAAAATGGTGCGAAAAAAAAATTCTAAAAAAAACATTCCATAAAAATCTCAAAAAATTTCAAAAATTCTCAAAAATCTTAGAAATTAGGAAATGCGCCATTTCGACTGATCAATCATATTTTTGATGAATTTTCTTCTCGATCTTTTCAAAATGACGATTTTGCCCCTCATGGGCAAATTGTCTTCAAAAATTCTGATAAGTTCAGAAAATTCTCAAAAATTAAGAAACGGGTTATTTCGACTGACCAATCTATTTTTGGTGAATTTCCACCCTAATCTTTTCAAAATGACGATTTTACCCCTTATGGATAAATTGTTTCGAAAATTTTTGAAAAATTCAGAAAAATCCCAGAAATTGGGAAACGGGTCATTTCGACTGACCAATCCTATTTTCGGTGAATTTTCATCGCGATCTTTCCAAAATGACGATTTTGCCCCTTACCGGCAAATTGTCTCAAAAAATTCAGAAAAATTCTTAAAAAATATTGGGAAATGAGGAATGTTCACATTCAACTGGTTTGACTCATTTCACTCCATAATCTTTGAAAAATGATCATTTTACCCTTCTGGTCAGTTTAATCCAAACTTTTCCCAATCATCCCAAATGAGTTTTCATAAAATAAAATGGTACCGAAAGGGCGTTAGAGTAATCTAGCGTAACCAAGTCCCCGAACTCATTTTCTCTAGTTCTTAGAAATAAATTAGTTCTCCCACTAATTTATTTAGATTTCTAATCAACCTACCAAAAACGATAAGTCGCGATTTGGTAGAGCTTGGGAGAGCTCGAACTAGGTTAGTTAATTTAATTAGTTAATCCAGTAATCCATTAACCTAAGGCTGAATTTTAGGTCGCGATAATAACGAATACTTAGGTTTTCATTCCCTTTTCAGCAGAGCAATAAACAACCGCGAGATAAACAGGAAAGTTTCAGAGAAATCCCTTGCCTCTCTATCTCTCCCTCACTTCATAAGAGCCTCCTCAAGCCCAGCCTGAATTAGAACTTACGCAAAAAGTTATTGGAGATCAAATGTCACGACTCCTTGTATTTTCTTAGGTTGAGTTAATTAAGATTCATGTGTCATCTCTTTTTTGAAATGAACCTCTACCGAGCATCTTTTCAAAGAGGGGCAGCTGATAACACCTGATTTTTAATCATCTTTTCTCTTTTTAAATTAATAAAAAAATTCATAAAATTTTATAAAATTAAAAAAGTCAACTTTGGGGACCTTGGTCTAGCCAAGGGAACCAATTTTGACCAAATTTTTTTTTTCATATTTTCAGTATTTTTCGGTATTTTTATTTTTGAAAATTAATAGAAAATCCATAAAAATTCATAAAATAAAAAAAATCAACGTTGGAGACCTTGGTCAAGCTTAGGAAACCAATTTTGATCAAAAAATAATTTTTCATATTTTCAGTATTTTTCGATATTTTTATTTTCGAAATCATAAAAAAAATTAGAAAATTACAAAATCAACTTTGGAAGCCTTGGCTAAGCTTAGACAACCATTTTTGACAAAAAATAATAATAATAATTTTTCATATTTTTTTTATATATTTTAAGAAATTAGGAAAATATTTGAGGCCACAAATATACATAAAAATTGCCAATAGTTTTCTTTTAAATCTCTTTTCATGTTTGCCATCACAAATTTAAAAAATCCAATTCGGGGTCGTGTATTCATTCACGAGCATAATCTCGAATCGGGCCTAAAAAATTCAATTTAAGTCAATTTATTTTCATTTTTCACTTTTAAGAGTTGTGACATTGTTCTCTAATATTTCAAATTTTTATCTTAGCCCAATTATACTCAAAAGGACTCAATTTTGTAAAAGGGATTTAATTAAATTTTGCATTATTTTCAGCGGCAAGAAATGAGCTTAAATTTGACATGAGGTGAATTTCGACTACGTATAAGGGAGGTGTGTCGAAAATTGTGATGAGATTTCGACTTAAGAAAAATTTCTCCGGGGACTGAATTGTAAATACTTAAAATCTTAGGGACTAGATGCAAATATCTAACACTTGAGATATTATTTTGCAAATAATAAAAAGAAGAGTTAGTGGAGAAATTAGAATAAAGAAGGGAAGATGAAGAAGAGTTAGTAGAATAGGAGATAGATATGGATAAGAGAAGATGAAGATGAAGAAGAGTCAGTGGAGAAATTAGAATGAGAGATAGAGTTAGTGGAGAAATTAGAATGTGAGATAAATGAGTGTTGACACTTGATTTTTAATCATCTTTCCTATTTTAAAATTAATAAAAAATTTATAAAAATTTATAAAATTGAAAAATTAACTTTGGGGACCTTGGCCAAAAATTGATTTTTCATATTTTCAGTATTTTTTGGCATTTTTATTTTCGAAAATTAATAGAAAATCCATAAAAATTCATAAAATTGAAAACTCAACTTTGGAGACCTTAGTCAAGTCTAGGAAATCAATTGTGAGCAAAAAATAATTTTTCATATTTTTCGCATTTATTATTATTTTTATTTTTTGGAAAATAGAAAAAATGCTTGAAAATTAGTAAAAATAGTATTTGTGGCCATAAAATGTGTATAATTAGCCAGTATTTTTCCTTTAATTTTCTGTTTATTTTGGCCAACGAAAATCTCCGAAAATTAATCCGTAATTAGGAATTACTTTTAATCCCATTTTCAGATTAATTAAAAAAATTTAATTTAATTATAGAAAATTCATTTTAGCTTGATAATTCCTGAGTTTTGCATTTCTAGAGTCGTGACATTGTCTTTTAATGGTCCAAATTTTTCAATGACTTAATGGTACATTTCTCATTGTTGCGGTTAGAATTCCTCACCAGGCTCATCAGGAGTATGTCCCACAACTTGCAAAGTTGTGGAGTAGTGATAGCGTGGCTATGATCTCGCGGTTTATGGTTGAATTGCAGGGGGTAAAGAAAGTGAAGTAGCTCATATTCCAAATCACAAGTTCTCCATCAATATTGTTAGGAACCTGAGCCAAAAAGGTCATTGGAGGATTAAAACTCATCTAGCAATCAGTCACTTGGATATCAGCAAAATCCACAATATTGTTACTGACATGCGCAAAGTATTTGGCAAAAATTCTCAAGTTGAGCAGCAGAGGTTGCATGGAAGAGTATTCTTGGACAATATTAATCCAGAAAATCAAGCTCTTTTGATCTCAGTGTCCTGCTTTGTGAAGACATCACATTATGAAAAATATCTGTGTGACAAGCAAATCGTTGTTGATGCCAAGACAAGTGAATACATCCATGAAATGGATGATGATGCCAACTTGAAGTCCTGCAAGTTGCGTAGGTTGCCATTTCAAAATTTGCAAGGAAGGGAGCTTTCTTGGGGGAGACATCATCATTATGGAAACAAGGGTGGAGAGGCAATGATGGATGGGCGGACTCTTTCATCAGACATTCAACAAAGTGGGGACACGTCGGGTAGTTGGTCTGTAGACAGTAGACTTCTTTTAAGTCGGAGCAAAGACTCTATTCTGAGGTGGTACAGCTGCGGCCGTCTAGGGTACATCTTACTTCCGGTGCCTCGAAGAACGATGTCAAGGACGAAATGCAATCGATGTTAAAGAAGAAGAGTACAGTGAAGAAAAAATTATGCCGGCTCATCTAGGGAGCAAGCCAAATGCACGGCATCTTTTGCTGAGAAAATGACGAATAATGACGAGCACTGGATTCAAATGGTGATCTATCAACCCATTATCTCAATAGAATGATGGCAGGCACCGAAATAAAGGGGGGGATAGGTGAAGAGAACACTCAGGAAAAGGTCCAGGGAGACACGATGTTGGGAGGGTGCTCTGGCCTCCCTTGCGAAGCCAATATGAGAGGAGGGCAAGAAGATGACTACGGGCCTCTATCGGAGAAACCCTTCTTTGATATTGTTCTTTCAAAATCACACGTTTGTACAGGTTATAATCTGATTGTGATGGTATGAAATCCTTACGAGATGGCTAGGGAATCTCAAGGAGAAGTTCCAAACCAGTTGACAATGGATGATCCTGAAGGAAAGTTTGCATTACTGGAGAACTCATCAGTGGATGGTAATCTGGAGAACTTGAAGAAAGAACTCTCTAGTAGCTCAAAGCTGACAAGAAAAGGCGTTCTCTACCTAGGACACCAGCTCAAGAAGTACTCATGATCGAAATGCCGATGAGAGTCTACACAGCGGCCAGTGTTTTGGTGACGCATCAGTTCGTAGGGCTTGCAACAATAGATGTTTTGACTGTTATGGGTCTTGTGGACCCCAAACTGGGAGTTCCTTTGTTGGTGGGCGTTCCTTCCTTCACGAATTTGTTTTTCAGAAAAGAAGGTGGGGAGGCCATTGTCAAAAGAGCAACTTGCATGAGAAGAGAGATGGCTACTTGACATGACTCTTGGAGAACCCACTAAAGGGTAATCGTGAGCAAGCTGGAAAGGAAAAGGAGAAAATGCCATGATCCCACTATCTCTTCTGGGACCAAGGAAAATATTGGCTGCCAGTTGATTCTGAGGAGAGGGAAGATTTTGAGTTGCCCCTTGGTTGCAGCCCCGATACTAGTTAATCTCCTCATCCCCAAGGATGGCTCCTTCTACGACTCACGTCACTTGTGCACTAGTTCATTATAAGACAGCTACTAGAAGGATTCACAAAGGAGTGGGCATCCATTTTTGTGAGACAATCAAGCTTCAAGCTTCTAACAGCTGCTAAAGTGCCGATTATCATGATGTGCCTTGGCACTGGATTGGCACATTTCAGTGGGTTTCCGCAGAAAAGATTCGCTCGGAAAGAAAATGGAATTGAATTGTGTTGAGGAAACTATCCCGCCAAGAATTTTGATTCTGACAAAACTCATTTTAAGAAGTCTAGTTAATGGAAGTATATCTTCCTAACAGAAAATCACGATGTGAAAAGAGCGTTGAATATCCCACAACTGGCGTTCAGACTCAAGGAAGAGTCGTCACCATAGTGCTTTTGAATGGTCAGAAGGAGGAACTATGCTTGTGCCTCTAAAGGAATCAGAAGGAGGAGTCTGCGTCTGAGTAATTCAGATGAAGTGTTTGACTGCCTCAAATGGATTCAGATGGAGGACATCATTGCCTTTGAAGACCTCAAGAAAGACTCATGTGAGACGTTGACAGTAGGATCCGTAAGAGCTCAAATTCACAGAGTAAAGCCAAATCAGATTCAGAGACTTCACAAAGTTTGAAAGCTGCTTCTGAATGGATTCAGATTCTGCAACTGGACTAAGAAGACCCACGATTGACAAGAGTCCAATTGATTCCAGAAATTACGGGAAGTGAAAGGATTCGATCTACAGGATAATTGTCCATCTTTATTAGGACAAAATCCTTGATTGGATATTATCTTTGTTTTCCTTCCTCAGAGGATTCAACATCTCTCAAATATAGAAACTGAAGATTTAGTTGTATAGGCGACTGAATCTGAAGCAACTAGAATCCTTCTTCAACGGCTATCTAGTATCTTTCCAAGATTATCTCGTTCAATTAAGGTTGATTGAAGATTGACGAGTGATCCCGTGGAACACCTTGACAACGGCTAGTTGGAGGTGAAAGGGGTATAAAAGGAGAGTGCTGGTATTTGTTAAAAAAAAGAATTAGATAGAAAAAGACGAGCAAAAACTGTTGAGAGAATTATTCTAACTTCTCGTGGAAATACTCTTGTGAGTCAGTTGAGAGAAGTTCATTATAACCTTGTGATTATCATAGTGAAATTCAGCCAACCGGCTGTCATCGTGGGAGAGTGGACGTAGGCTTACTATAGCCGAACCACTATAAATCTGTGTACACATTTCTTCTTCTGAACTCTCTCTTTTCGTGCATACTTGATCTGTTTCATTTCAATATTCGGTTTCTGTGTTTGCTAGCGCTTATAATTCAAAATATTCAGAAGCATCTATTCACCCCCCTCTAGGTGTCGTTGCTAGCCATATCAATTGGTATCAGAGCTTGGTTGCTCACTTTTGTGAAGTGTTCTACTTCAGAGCTAACGATCTATCATGTCTAGCAACAACTTCTCAGGTTCTGGTGACTCATCATTCTACAACAAACCACCGTACTTCGACGGAAAGGATTATAACGTTTGGTACAACAAGATGAAGTGGTTCATCAAAGCACTAGATGATCAAATGTGGGATGTAGTAACCAGAGGAGTGGTCCCTATCATTTCCGCAAATACGGGATCAGAAGGAAATCCAACGATTCTTACAGATACTGAAAGAATCAAAAGACAAGGACTCGACTCTAAAACTGTTCACTCACTTTTCTGTGCTCTATCCTCACCAATATATAATCGTGTAGCAGAAGAAGAATCTGCAAAAGCGATATGGGACAGACTACATGTCACGTATCAGGGCACTAATCATGTCAAAGAAACTAAACTCAGTATACTACTGAGTGACTATGAAGCCTTTAAAATGAAACCTGACGAAACAATAGCTGAGATGATTGACAGGTTTCAGATTCTGGCTAGTGGTCTGGCACAACAAGGTGCTCCTGTTGCTGAACCAATGCAGGTCAGAAAAATCCTCTGAGGATTAACCGAAGAATGGAACTACATCAAGCCTTCCATTCAGGAATGTCAAACTATAAGACCATTATCCATCGACGAGTTAGTTGGAACTCTGCAATCATATGAGACAGAGAGGAACAATAACAAACCAAAGATTTCAAAAGGTAAGAAGTCAATTGCTCTTTCATCTAACTTTGATGGTGAAGTTTCAGATTCAGATAATGAAGATGAAGACGATGAGGAGCTTGCATTAATGGTGAAAAAGTTCAGAAAGATGGTCAAGAAAGGTAGATTCTTCAAGGGAAAGAAGACTTTCAGAAAGAACGACCAAAAACAATCTGGTCATGACAAACAGCAAAGCAAAGACATCGTATGCTTTAATTGCAAGAAAGTGGGACATATAAAACCTAAGTGTCCACTGCTGAAGAAGGACAAAGCCAAATTTGAAAAATACAAGAAGGCTTTAAAGGCAAAAATACTAAGTGATTCTGAGGAAAGCGATGAAGACTATGCAAACATATGTCTCATGGCAAATTCAGATACAGAGGTAAACTTTTCTGAGCTACCTGATGATGTTTCTGAATACATAACAGAGCTGTGCAAAAACTATAAAGAAGTTCTCAAAAGGATTTCAATTTTGAAAAAGGAAAATCAATCTTTGAAACAGCAAGATCTTTCACAAAAAGATAAGATCGAATTTTTACAAAAAGAATTTCACTCTTTAAAGGAAAGTCACGATCCCACTTTAAAGGAAAACGATTTGTTAAAAACTAAAATTGAAAACATAACTAAGAAGTTTTCTCATAGTTCTAGAAATCTGTAAAATATCATTTCCTCCCAGATTCCTTATGGTAATAAATCTGGTTTTGGTTTTAAAAACAAGATAGTTCTGAAAACAATTTTTCAGATTTTGAAAACAGATTGAAACATCGTCTTACCAAGTCTGCATATCAACAACATTTTTCAAAGAAATTTACTAAATCGTCACATCAACCTTACAAGTTTTATTATCCACATAATCATTTACAAAGACAGATTACAAAGCCATATCATTCGCAAAATCGTTATAGATCATATCATATTCCTGGTAGACGTTTTCAGAACATGCGTAGAACTCAAAATGTTTACAAAACTCATTGTCGCGACCCTAAGAATTTTTTTCGATCAAGTTAACGGATTATTAGGTTTATTATATGAATTAACCTAATACAGACCCTCCCAAGTCCTACCGAATCGCAACTTTGGTTTTTGTTCAAATGGTTTTAAAATTTGGAGTTGCCACTAATCATTTTTGGTAGGTTGATTAGATACCTAAGTAAGTTAGCGGGAGGACTAAATTACTTCTACGAACCGGAGATTATGAGTTCGGGGACTTGGTTACACTAGTTAATTAAAACTAATGCCCTTTCGGTACCTTAATTTCATGGATATCCTAATTTGGCAACTCAAGCTTGGTTTATTCCTAAGACTCTAGTGAGGTATTCTCTTTTTGTATTTTCACTTTTTAGATAGGATGCATGGGTAATATTTTTTTTTTATTTTCAAAGTGTTAAAAATTCCCTAAAGCCGAAAGAAGGAGTGTATTAACGACTTCTGTGCAGTTTTATAGTCTACTCACTTTGGGGTCTGGTGATTCAAAAATTAAACTGCAGAAAGTCAATGACAGTAAATAAAGACCTCCAATGGATGGCCCAGCCTTGGCTTGGCTCTCTCCTTTGGGGTTTAATGGTGCAGGAATTAAATTGCTGTAGTTTACATAATGGTAAGTAAAAACCTCCAATGGGCGGCCTAGCATTGGCTTGACTCTTCCCTTTGGGGTTTGATGGTGCAGGAATTTAAATTGCAGTAAGTAAAAACCTCAAATGGGCGGCCTAGCATTGGCTTGGCTCTTCCCTTTGGGGTTTGATGGTGCAGGAATTTAAATTGCAGAAAATAAACGACCTCCAGTGGATGCGCTTTGCCTCTCCATTCTGGAGTTTTAGTTCTTTAAAATAAAATACAACAAATTGTTTCAACAATTTGAATTAAAATCCGTTGACAGGTTGGCTGCAAATTTGATGGGCACCTTGGAATTTGTTTGGGCCCACTTTGCACCTCCATGGAATTTATCGTTGATATGGAGTTGTCCCTTTTTTTTACCTACCATAAAATATGGGGAAAAAGGAGATGGAGAAAGTGTATACAATTTGTGCTAATTTGAGACTAAAACCATAAATAAATGAATAAATAAAAACACTTAGCTCAATGGAGAAAGTGTATACAATTTATGTTGATCGATAAAGGAATTTGTGATGATAACTCTTAACTTTAAATTCCCACTATCTACAAAAAAATTTTTCTCTTTTTGGTATTTTCTTTCTCTCCAATTTTTCTTCAATTTCCCAAAATTCTCTTAAACATCCAAAATTTTCTCCCCAAAAAATTCCCTTCTCAAGCTCACTTCTTCCTCCTTTTATAACCCACTCATCTATCTCCCATTCTAATTTTCTCCACTAACTCTTCTTCATTTTCATCTTCCCTTCTCCATCTCTATCTCACATTCTAATATCTCCACTAACTCTTCTTCATCTTCATCTTCCATTCTCCATATTTATCTCCAATTTTAATTTCTCCACTAACTCTTCTTCATCTCCATCTTCCCTTCTCTATTCTTATCTTATTTTCTCCATCCATTCTTCTTCATCTTCTCTTCTCCATCTTCCATTCTCTATTCTTATCTTATTTTCTCCATCCATTCTTCTCCATCTTCTCTTCTTCATCTTCATTTCTTTATTCTAATTTCTCCACTAACTCTTCTTTTTGTTATTTGCAAAATAATCCTTCAAGAGTTAGGTATTTGCACTCTAGTCCCTGAATTTTAATTATTTACAATTTAGTCCATGAAAAAAAATATTTCTTTAAGTTCAAATCTCCTCCCAATTTTTGACATAATTCACCGCATGTCAAATTTAAGCTCATTTCTATTTACTGAAAATAATGTAAAATTTAATTAAAGATTTTTTTGTAAAATTGGGTCATTCTGGGTATAATTGTGCCAAGATGAAAATTTAGAATATTAGATAACAATGTCACAACTCCTAAAAGTAAAAAATGAAAATAAATTGACTCAAATTGAAATTTTTTAGGCCCGATTCGAGATTATGCTCGTGAAGGAATACATGACCCCAAATTGGATTTTTTAAATTTACGATGGCCAACATGAAAAGGGATTTAAAATAACAATTGACTATTTTTATGTATTTTTGTGGCCTCAAATGCTATTATTTATGAAATATTTTCCTAATTTCTAAAAAATATATTTAAAAAATACAAAAAAATATAAAAAATTACTTTTTGCTCAAAAATGGTTGCCTAAGCTTGGCCTAAGCTTACAAAGTTGATTTTGCAATTTTCTCATTTTTTCTTGATTTGTTTATGAAATTTCGAAAATAAAAATATCGAAAAATACTGAAAATACGAAAAATCATTTTTTTGGTCAAAATTGGTTCCCTAGGTTTGGCCAAGGTCCCCAAAGTTGATTTTTTAATTTTATGAATTTTTATTGATTTTCTATTAATTTTTTAAAATAAAAAAAATAATTAAAAATCTGGTGTCAACACTCATTACCCGCACAACTTCCATAGAAGGTATACTAGTTCACATCCTTCACAATATTCACACAGATTCACAAGATCACGCTCTTCACAATATCCTAACAAGCAATCAACAAAAGAATATTACTCTAGAAGTTTCTCAAACTGTGGTGGTAGAAATCATAGCAATAATGAATGCATGTTTGTATGAAAACCTGTGAATAGATCTGCTTATACTAACTTTCATGGACTCTAGTAAATGAGGGTACCAAAACAAAGGTAAGATTATTTTTGCTTGCAGGTACCTCAAAGGGGAAATAAGAAATAGTTTCTAGACAGCGGATGCTCAAGTCATATGACTGGTAATCTAGAAAACTTTACTAAATTATCCTTGATTAGTGGTAGAAGCGTATCATTTGGAGGTAAGAATAAAGGTAAGGTAGTAGGTCAAGGAACAGTTAAGATTGGAAATCTCATTATTAACGATGTATTCCTCGTTAAAGGTTTGAAGTACAATCTGATATCGGTAAGTCAACTATGTGATTCTGGTTATAAAATCTACTTCCAAGATATGAAATGTACAGATATTAGCAGTGATAATAAACAGAGCTTTTCTAAATATCGGCATGGAAACATTTATCTTCTGGATGTTGCATCTAAAAAATTAAGTGCCTCATCTCGATCAAAGATGAATCTGATCTCTGGCATAGAAAGCTTGGCCACATAAGTGTTAAGCATATTTCGAAATTATCATCCAAGAACCTGGTACGAGGGCTACCTCAAACAAAATTTGAAAAGCCAGATCTATGTACTGCATGCACTCTGGGAAAACAGGTTAGAAGCATTTTTAAGCCCATAAATCATGTTTCAACTAATCGTGTATTACAGTTGCTTCACATTGACCTCTTTGGACCAAACAAGATTCTAAGTCTTGGAAGTAAGAAATACTGTATGGTTATTGTTGATGATTTCTCCAGATTCACTTGGGTTATTTTCTTAGCTCACAAGACTGATACATTTGCTACATTTTCAAAAAGGATTCAGAATAAAAAAAGGTTTTATGATTTCTTACATTAAAACTGATCACGGTGGAGAATTTAAAAACTAGGATTTCTCTAGTTTTTGTGATGATACTGGAATTAAACATACATTTTCTACTCCTTACACACCTTAACAGAATGGGGTTGTTGAAAGGAAAAATCGTTCTTTACAAGAAATGGGACGAACTCTTCTTATTGAAAGTAAAATTACATCTCATTTTTGGGCAGAAACAGTTTCAACAGTTTGTTACATTCTAAATCGAGTTTCCTTAAGACCCATCCTTGAAAAGACTCCTTACGAAATTTTTAAGGAAAGGAAACCCAATCTTTCATATTTCCATATATTTGGCAATAAATGCTTTATATTGAAAAACGCTAATGATCGTGTTGGCAAGTTTGATGGTAAGTCAGATGAAGGAATCTTCCTAGGATACTCAACAACTAGCAAAGCCTTTCGAGTCTACAACAAATCCTCTCGATCGATAGAAGAATCAATGAATGTCAAATTCGCAGAATACAGTCAGAAGGAAGGAGACAAGGAAGAAGCTATTCAAACACCAACTATATATCTCAACCCAGAAGAAGATAGTGGTTCAGGAGATATTCAGATTCATGAACCCGAAGCAACCACTTATTCAGATCAAGGAAAAAGGCAGAATGACTGTATCACATCGCAAGAAGATGAAAGATTCAACACAAACTGGAAGTACAAGTCCAGTCATCCAAAGGATCTCATTTTAGGAAACTTGGATGAAGGTATAAGAACCAGATCGAAGATAAGAGAACAATCAGGGAACTTCGCACTAGTATCTGAATTAGAGCCAAAAAGTGTTGAAGAAGCTCTAATCGATGAAAGCTGGATAAGTGCAATGCAAGAGGAGCTCCAGCAATTCAAGATCAATAACGTCTGGAAATTAGTGCCAAGACCCAAAGACAGACCTGTCATCGGCACAAAATGGGTTTTCAGAAACAAACTGGACGATAAGGGAAAAGTAATCAGAAATAAGGCAAGACTGATTGCAAAAGGATACTCCTAAGAAGAAGGGATAGATTATGATGAAACATATGCATCAGTTGCCAGATTAGAAGCCATCAGGCTACTTCTCACGTATGCCTGTTACAACGATTTTAAGTTGTTTCAGATGGATGTAAAGAGTGCCTTCTTAAATGGCAACATCAAGGAAGAAGTTTACATTGAACAACCACCAAGGTTCGAAGAACCAAGAGGAAAGGATCTAGTTTATCTACTGAACAAAGCTCTATATGGTTTAAAACAAGCTCCTCGCGCCTGGTATGAAAAGTTAAGTAACTTTCTTTCTCAAAAGAAGTTCAAAAAATGCACAGTAGATACTACTCTGTTTATTCAGAAGCAGGGTAAAGACTTTCTGATCATTCAAATTTATGTGGATAACATAATATTTGGTTCATCTAACGAGTCTCTGTGTAAGAATTTCTCCAAAGCTATGCAGGATGAATTCGAAATGAGCATGATGGGAGAATTAAAGTTCTTTCTCGGACTTCAGATTCATCAATCTGAGAAAGGGATTTTTATCCATCAAGAGAAATATGCTCTTGAAATTGTAAAGAAGTTTGGTTTGCAGAATAGCAAAAAGATGGAAACTCCCATGGCCCATTCATCAAAATTGGACAAGGATGAAGATGGAAAGAAAGTGGATCAGAAGCTATATCGCAGCATGACTGGCTTGCTCCTGTATCTTACGGCATCAAGGCTTGATATCTTGTATAGTGTATGTTTATGCCCAAGATTTCAATCCAGTCCCAGGGAATCGCATCTCTCAGCTCTGAAAAGAATCATCAAATACATTGGAACTTATCCAAATCTCGGACTATGGTACTCAAAAGAATCAACTTTTGTGCTAAAAGGATATTCAGATGCAGATTTAGCGGGTTGCAAAGTTGATAGAAAAAGCACTTCTGGAACGTGTCAATTAATGGGAGATATGCTAATCTCATGGTTTTCTAAGAAGCAAAGCACCGTGGCTCTATCAACAGCAGAAGCAGAATATGTATCTCTCGGAAGCTGTTGTGCTTAGATTCTATGGTTGAAGCAGCAATTAAGGGATTATGGAATTGAAGCTTCAAATGTTGAAATTCTTTGCGACAACACAAGCGCAATTAATCTTACCAAGAATCCAATACTCCATTCGAGAGCGAAGCACATTGAGATAAAACATCACTTCATACGAGATCATGTTTAGAATCAAGAGGTTCAAATTCATCATGTGGACACGAAGAATCAACTTGCAGACATTTTTACCAAGCCTCTTGATAAGCTAAGTTTTAATTTTATTCGTGATAAATTATCAATCACTAACCCTTTTTGTTAAGATCTATAAGAAACAGGAAACGATCAAGACCAAATTATCTCAGAGACTAGGTCTTCAAACTCAACTTGAAAGGTCAGCTCAAAGTTTCAGATTCAGAAACAAATAATATGAAACTTCGGGAGCAAGGTTTCAAATTATTAAAAATTTCAAGTAAGTAATTTTATTTGACTGACAGAACCTAAGACAAAAAGGTACGTTCTCTAATTTCATTCTATTTATGCTATCTTGATTGATATAATATATTTGTTCAAAATATTTTTGCAATATTCCTGATTCTGTTGCAAAAAACACCGTTGTTCTGTGTTCCCTTTTAAATATTGAATTCTCTTCTTTTGAAAAACCCTAAACCCTTCCGAGTTTTTCACAAGTTCTTTCGCTCTCAAAAAGACCTCATCTTTTCTTCCTCACATTCCTCTTTCTAAATGGCTCCGAAATCATCCTCGACGGCGAAGAAGACATCTGGTCCAAAATCTGAACAGGCAGAAGGTTCACGGAGAATCGAGAAGCGACCACGAATTTTAGAATCATCTCCGACAATGAAGACGAGAGAGTATTTCGACGAGAAAGTCGAGACGGCTCATCGTATCAAGCATCTCTATGATAATCTGAAAGCAAGAGATGGTGCGTACACCAGTGTCAGTAAGTTTCTGAATACTTACCATTTTTCTAGTGAGGAAGAATACTTAGAATGTCTGAATAAGCCATTGAGAACTGTCATTCCGGGTGATGATGATACTTTGAACATGGCGATGAAAAAGGGAAGAAGGGAAGTGGTCCCTGAAAAATCAGTCTCGAAAAGATCATCTCCTAAAGGGAATGTGCCTAAGGAATCGGCTGAGAAAGGAAAGGGAGAAGAGTCAAAAGATGATGATGATTATCTGTACAAAAACTTTGCGAAGTTCAAATCTGTTTTGGTCAGGAGAAAAGGATATACTGATCAATTCTTTCTGAATTCGAATCACAATGACAGATTTGAGACTCTTAAAGAGAGAGGTATTATGCCTCACAGGGTTTTCGACCTTGATTATTTAGAGTCTGTCGGAATCCCTCTGAAGATGCATCTAAAAAAATGTAAACTGGACTATTTTGTGGAGAGGAAGGCTCCCATTTATCCTGATTTGCTTGTCTATTTTTACTCCACACTGTCCTTCTTTAATGCAAATTCTCTGTATTTCAAGATAGGTGATAAACTCTGCTATCTGAGGGAAGATGAATTGGCTCATTTAATGGGGGTTAAATTCAGAGAGTTTACTCCTATCAATGTCCAGCCGAAGGAGGCTTTTGCATATTCGACAGGGAAAGAAAATTTCTCTAAAGATCCCAAGGCACATATTGCCTATGATGATTTTCCCCTGAAGCACATCATGATGCACAAGATTGTGATCGAGTCTCTTCGACCCAAAGCATCATCAAAGACTGACACCTTAAGATTCGATGCTAAGTTGATGTGGGCACTGTTGACAGGATACAAGTTTAGTCTTGCACATGTAGTCATTCTGCATATGTATAGAACTGTGTAAAAGACTAAAGGTCAACTGCCATATGCAGCTCTCATCCATGACATCTTCAAATACCACAATCAAATCCTGCCTAAACCTCTTACAGAGAAAAAGGTTTCAGTCAAAACAGGTGGAGCTGAAATGCTTCAAAAGATGGGTTTCAGGCTGAAAGATGGCATGTGGTACAACAAGTCACGAAAAGTACTAGTGGCATTTGAGCAAGATGAGAGATCAGCCAAAAGAAGGAAGGTTATGGCGACAAAGGTGAAAGAAAAGAAGATTCAGAGCATCTCTTCTTCAAGCAGTTCTGAATCTGACAATGAGGAAACACCCTCTGCCTCACTAAAAAGGACAAAGAAGTTGACCCTTCAGAAGGAATCAGGGTCTACTAAGGTGAAAACAAAATTACAGAAGGAGAAGCAAAAGAAGCTTGCAGTAGAAGAACCTTCAGCTACTGAGGAACAAGCTCAGATGGAGGTTGAACAGGAGGAACCTCGTTCAGAAGCAACTCTTGCACAACCTCAGGGGGAGGTTCTGGAAACAACTGAAGGAGTGGCTGAGGAAGATAAAGAAGCACTCTTTGAACGACAAATGGAAGCTGCAAGAGTTCTAAGTCTTCTCGATGCACGACCAAAAGAGGACTTACCAATTATTCTTTAGGAAGAAGTTCCTGTCAAGAGTGTTTTCTCCAGGCTCTTCAGAGACTTAGAACCAAAAAAAATTAAGGCGACGTCATCATCTCAACCTTCAGAACCAATAGCTGATGAACAGCCACAACCATCTGAAGCTCAACCAGAAAGTGCAGATGATGCTTCAGAACTTGCCCTTACTCATACAGAATCTGACAATGTCTTACTTTAAATTGAACAGGATATTCAGAATATGCACACAGAAGTTAGGGATAAAGCTAAACTCAGACAGGAAAACAGAGAACAGATGCAGGCATTCGAGGCAAACGTCGAGGCTAAACTAGCTGCTTTGGAGGACTTAGTCAAGAAGACTTGTAGTTTGCTTTGCGCCAAAATAGACGATCTGGACAGTTTCACCATTATCAGATCCAAGAAAAGCAGACCTCAAGATGAAGCCAAAGGGGATGATGACGAGCCAACTCTTTCTTAAATTCTTTTCTTTAAACATTGTTCATGACTCTTAATCTTTTATTATGTTTATTCATCATTTATTATCTGTATCTCTTTTTGTTGATGACAAAAAGGGGGAGAAGGCATGTGTTTACAGGTGGCTAAACATATAACAATCTGGGGAGAAGGCATGAACTGTTTGCAGGTGGTATGAACTGTTTGTAGGTGGCTAAACCTATAACAATGTGCAACCGTAACATGATATGGTGTTATCTTTTTCAGAAGCATAATACGGTGATAACTTTTTAGAAGCATGATATCGCTCACCCTGTTGCACTACTCGAAAGTTTTTTCATCCACCTTTATTATTAAAAGATTCTTATAAATTAATCATTTCATTATAAAGAATCTTTCGTGCTTAATCTAAATTATTTTACTTTATCATTGCTTAAACCGAAGGAGTTTTGTCATCATCAAAAAGGAGGAGATTGTTGAGGAAACTATCCCGCCAAGAATTTTGATTCTGACAAAACTCGTTTTAAGAAGTCTAGTTAATGGAAGTATATCTTCCTTGCAGAAAATCACGATGTGAAAAGAGCGTTAAATATCCCACAACTGGCATTCAGACTCAAGGAAGAGTCGTCACCATAGTGCTTCTGAATGGTCAGAAGGAGGAATTATGCTTGTGCCTCTAAAGGAATCAAAAGGAGGAGTCTGCGTCTGAGTAATTCAGATGAAGTGTTTGACTGCCTCAAATGGATTCAGATGGAGGACAGCATTGCCTTTGAAGACCTCAAGAAAGACTCATGTGAGACGTCGACAGTAGGATCCGTAAGAGCTCAGATTCACAGAGTAAAGCCGAATCAGATTCAAAGACTTCACAAAGTTTGAAAGTTGTTTCTGAATGGATTCAGATTCTGCAACTGGACTAAGAAAACCCACGATTGACAAGAGTCCGATTGATTCCGGAAATTACGGGAAGTGAAAGGATTCGATCTACAAGATGATTGTCCATCTTTATTAGGACAAAATCCTTGATTGGATATTATCTTTGCTTTCCTTCCTCAGAGGATTCAACATCTCTCAAATATGGAAACTGAAGATTTAGTTGTATGGGCGACTGAATCTGAAGCAACCAGAATACTTCTTCAACGGCTATCTAGCATCTTTCCAAGATTATCTCGTTCAATCAAGGTTGATTGAAGATTGACAAGTGATCCCGTGGAACACCTTGACAACGGCTAGTTGGAAGTGAAAGGGGTATAAAAGGAGAGTGCTGGTATTCGTTCAAAAAAAAATTAGATAGAAAAAGACGAGCAAAAACTGTTGAGAGAATTATTCTAACTTCTCGTGGAAATACTCTTGTGAGTCAGTTGAGAGAAGTTTATTGTAACCTTGTGATTATCATAGTGAAATTCAGCCAACCGGCTGTCATCGTGGAGAGTGGACGTAGGCTTACTATAGGCGAACCACTATAAATCTGTGTGCACATTTCTTCTTCTGAACTCTCTCTTTTCGTGCATACTTGATCTGTTTCATTTCAATATTCGGTTTCTGTGTTTGCTGGCGCTTATAATTCAAAATATTCAGAAGCACCTACTCACCCCCTCTCTAGGTGTCATTGCTAGCCATATCAAATTGGACCCTTCAATATTGTTATTTGGACGCAGAAATCTTAGAATGGATTGCATTGATGAAGAGGAACTTGCACGCGTGCATGAATACAACTTTGACCATTCCGGTGCATTCGACACTAAGCAAAATACTCTGTCCTATGGACAAATTGAAAAATGGTCAGGCTGTAAATATACCCATTTATGACTTCATGATTTACACAAATCATGTCTATCCAGTAAGAAGGGCGAATCCTTCAGATGTTATAATCTTAGAAAGCATGCTGATTTTCCACGACACTCGTGTCCATGAGTTGGTGAATGTGAAGATATTTGTTGATGCAGATGCCGATGTATGTTTTGCGAGAAAGATACGGCGTGATGCTGGTGAAAAGGGACGGGGTATTGGTTCTGTACTTGAACAGTACTCAAAATTTGGGAAGCCTACTTTTGATGATTTTATCCTTCCAACCAAGAAGTATGCTGATATCATTATTCCCCGTGGAGGAGACAATCACGTGGTCATTGATGTAATAGTTCAACATATTAGGACAAAGCTTGGCCAACACAATTTATATAACAAAGCATGACTTCATCTTCTAGGCGGATTGAGTAATTCGATTAGTGGCTAAACAAGGTTTGGGGCACCTTCCATTCACGGAAGAGCTGGTGGTTACACCTACTAGATCTGCATATACCGGTGTGGATTTCTAGAGAATTGGAGGACAAGAGATCGTGCAACAAAAGAACACCACCGAAAGAGAAAAAAAAGACTAAAAAAATTATGAGTGGAGGGGTACTCAAAGAAAAGCAGTCTCACGGTGGAGCTCGGGAAAAAAAAAAGGGGATAGAGGATGAATATGGGGGATGAATGCCTACACGAACTTGTTGGTACTTGTTTTTCTTACATGGCCGGTTTTATTTGTCATCATACCCATGATTTATCTGACACGGATCATATAGAAACATAACTACGCTTCTTCAAATGAGTTGATGCGGATCGATGGGAAATCTACGCTTTGGGCCTAAAAGAGAACAATTGGAAGCTAGACTGTGCATGATACTCATAAGGAAGCTGTAGACATGTGGATTGCAGAACCATTTTTATCGTGGGAGTGATGGCGTGCTAACTTCTGCCTTTCCGATACAGCAGGATCAATGAGATTAATTTTTCTTGTTTTGAAACTGCTCATTCCATCAGCCATGGTCTTGCATCGGGACTCAATTACGAAAGTAAACACGCTGTGTGAGTAAGAACTCTCCTCATTTATGCTGGTAGCACTAGTTCTCCTATTTGACACTCCCCGTAACAAGAGTTGGTTCACATCCTTCATAGTGCACATGCTTTCCTCAGAGAGGTTCTCCACAAGCACGCCAGAGCAAGAGAAATGAGCAACGACATTGATAGTTAAGCTGTTTGTCAAGATGCATAATTTGTTCCTGATTTATACGGGCAAAAAGAGCACTAAAAAATAAGAGGAGTTAAGCCTTGTTGGTTCAACAACTTATCTTCCAATAATGCCTGTGCTGCCCCCCACATTGTGTGAGTTTTCCCACTTCCAATCTGGCCATAAGCAAATATGGAACTGTCAAATTTGGCCAAGCAATTTTCTATCACACCCCAAACTACAATAATAGGAGATTGTGACACGGCTGTCCCTTTCTCAAAAGGACGCAGCCTCAACTTAACTAGAATCCAACCTGATAACAAATATGTATATCCATATATACGACTTCAAGAAGTTCCTTAGTTACAAACATCAGAGCTTGCTACTAAACCATAAATAGATATATACACATATCCTTCCAAATGGTAGAAACGTCTAATATCCACTTAAAAGGGCTCACCAATTACAAAAAGAACAACTCACAACTTATAATAAAAGCTTCCCCCCAACAAAATATCATCCACTAACGATCGCTCACGTTCTACGGACGACTCGCTGGATATGAAAAACCAAAAAGATGAAAGGAATGAGCTAACACAGCTCAGTGAGTAATACATTTCTTCTAAGCGGATCGAACAATCACTATGCATATTTAAAACACAAAACAAATACCAATGATTTAATCCATTGGTTAATCTCATCAAAACACATGTCAATGGTCTATCCATTGACTAATCATATGCTCAAGGTTCTAACTATAGTCACGCATAACGCTCGTGACAAAAGACAACCAAGATTCCCCCCTTGGCAAGGTCTTCACCTACAATGCCGGTGACTCGGCCTACAAGGATATCCTAAATAGTATGCGCATACCCACAAATCCATTAGTCGGGTTCACAGTTATCTTGAGCAACACAAAATCACAACAACTCAAAACCAATAGCAGAAATCTGTCATAAATTATCTCAACCAGAATGAACATCACCATCAACTCAAAATCAGTAGTACAAAGTACTCATAAAACCATCTTGAATAGACAAAACAGCAGTAAATGTTCGATCCTGTTTTATGCAACAAAAGTGCTTTAAACACCGCTTTTACTTTCCTTTCAAAAGAACAAATCACATTAGAAACTCATATTATACCTTCTCGGAAAAATATGAGTTTATACAAGTCAAAGAAGAAATAGTATCACTCACCAGATAACGGCAAAATAAAATACAACTGTTACTCGAGCCGATGCGTCCGATTTCCTATTCAAAAGTACGGAAAATGGATCAAAAACAAATAATATGACACTCTAATGGACGACTCAACTAATTTACACATATTTAACGACAAAACGACAACTACGTGTCAACGGAAGCTTGTCTATAGCAGATTTCCTTGGCTGTCCACAGTGGACAGCTCGCGCGGTAAAACGGATAAAGTCATAACTTACCCCACTGAGCTCCGTTTCAAGCCCTATTATAGTCCAAACGAAGGTTATTCGATGTACTACAAAAGTCCTAATATGATCAACCTCAAACAATGACCAAAAAATGAAAATATCGGCTCTTGAAATATGCTGTTCGCGCGTGTAATATAGCAACCAGAACAGCTCACGCTTCAAAACTAAAAATATTATAACTCACTCCACCGAACTCCGTTTCAAGCCATCTTATAGTCCAAACGAAGCGCCGTACTACAAAAGTCATAACATAATCAACCTCAAACAACGACGAAAAAATGAAGATATCGGCTCTTGAAGTATGCTATTCGCGTGTGTACTATAGAAACCAGAACATCTCGCGCTTCAAAACTAAAAATATCATAACTCACTCCACCGAACTCCATTTCAAGCCATCTTATAGTCCAAACAAAGCTTATTCGACGTACTACAAAAATCATAACATGATCAACCTCAAAAATTAACGAAAAATGAAGATATTGGCTCTTGAAACATGCTGTTCGCAAGGATACTATAGTGACCAGAACTTAAAATTTTGTTTCGAGCAACCTATAAGTCCAAATTGAGATCCGTAAAATCCCACGGCTTCACAACGTCCTAAATTTTCATCTCCATACAAAAACACAGCATAAAAACTCCTCAAATGAACCTAATATTTTAAACTCGACTTAGGTCCGAAATTAAGCCATAACTCCCAAAATTACTTCAATATGAGGAACGAGAGGTACGAGTACCCATTGAACATTGTTAAACGACGTCGGGATCGCCGGCGAGGCACGTGGCTTGGACTTCTCTTCCTCCTTCCTCCCTTTTCTTTCTTCCTCTTCTCCTCTCTTTCTTTCTTTCCTTTCTCTCTTTCTTTTCTTTCTTCTCTTCCTTCTTGCGTGCATTTGTTGCAAATGGGGAAGGGAGTTACTACCATGTCCTCTTTTTTTAAATATTTTTTTGACTTCTAACCTTTTATTTTATTTTATTTTATTTTATTTTATTTTATTCACCACCATTCAATGACATGTTTAAAGAAGCCTAGTTATTACATTCTACCCTCCTTAAAAGAAATTCCGTCCACAAAATTCGAAAAAACTGCACTTACATCAATTTTCAAACAAGTGAGGATACTTACATGTCGCTTCCTCCTCGAGCTCCCAAGTAGCCTCCCTTTCCATGTGGTTTTGCCATTGAATCTTCACATATGGGATTGTACGACGTCGTAACACTTGATCCTTTCTGCCCACAATACGAATAGGATATTCTTCGTACGTTAAGTCTTCCCTTAGCCTCAAAGGAGTATAACCCAATATATGATCAGGACTTGGCACATATTTTCGTAATAAAGATACATGGAACACGTCATGCACTCCAGATAACGCTGGTGGCAATGCTAATTTGTAAGCAACCTCGCCAATCCTCTCCAATATCAAAAGTGGTCCAACGTATCTCGGACTCAACTTACCACGCGTGCCAAATCTCATAACACCTCTCGTAGGAGAAACCTTCAGAAATATATGATCGCCCACATCGAATTCTAAATTACACCGTTTGAGGTCGGCGTGACTTTTTTGGCGGCTTTGTGCTATTTTTAAACGCTCTCGAACAAGCCTGACTTTCTCTTCTGATTTCTGTATAAATTTAGGACCTATTAGCTTTTTCTCACCCACATCATCCCAAGAAACTGGTGTCCTGCACTTTCGACCATATAAAGCTTCAAAAGGAGCCATCTTAATGTCGGAATGATAGCTATTATTATATGAGAATTCCGCCAACTGTAGGTGCTCATCCCAAGCGCCGCCAAAATCAATAGTATATGCTCTCAGCATATCCTCTAAAGTCTGAATAGTTCTCTCTGATTGGCCATCTGTTTGTGGATGAAATGATGTGCTGAAGTTGAATCTAGTACCCAATACTTTTTGAAGACTCTTCCAAAAGTTGGACACAAACTGTGGATCCCTATTAGAAACAATGTTCATCGGAACCCCATGAAGCTTTATTATCTCATTAATGTACCGTTTTGCCATGTCTTCGAGTGAGAGGCCGAATCGATATGACAAGAAGTGAGCAGACTTAGTCAACCGATCGACAATCACCCATATAGCATTTTTACTACTTGGTGTCCTCGGTAAACCCACGATGAAATCCATAGTAATATGCTCCCACTTCCATTTCGGTATCTCAAGTGGGTGCAGCTGTCCGCCTAGTTTCTGATGCTCAATCTTTGCTTGCTGATAAACCAGACATTGATTAACAAACTTCACAATGTCTCTCTTCATGTTGATCCACCAAAAATTTCCTCTCAAATCCCTGTACATCTTAGTGCTTCCTGGATGAATCGAGTATTTAGTGGTGTGAGCTTCCTGCAATAACTCCTTTTTTAATCCTACATCATCGGGAACACATAGCTGACCACAAAACCTCAATGATTCATCCACATGGATATTAAAATCTGGTTGTTTCCCGGCTTCTATACCTTCTCTAATCTTTCCTAGTTGCGAATCATCATTCTATTTATCTTTAATCCTATCAATCAAGGTTGGTTGAACTCGAAGATTAGATAATCGAGCACCTAGCTGATGCACCAATACCTCTAATTCTAGTTTTCTCGTATCCTCGAGAATAGAATACTGAGAAGTGAGCAATCCTGCTATGTTTTCAGAAGATTTACGACTCAAAGCATCCGCTACTACATTTGCCTTACCCGGATGATAGTTGATAGACAAGTCATAATCTTTTAAGAGTTCTAGCCATCTTCTCTGCCTCATCTTCAATTCTTTCTGAGTAAAGATATACTTCAAACTTTTGTGATCAGTAAATACTTCACATTTTTCACCATACAAATAGTGTCGCCATATTTTCAAGGCAAACACAACCGCTGCTAACTCCAGATCATGAGTGGGATAATTTTTCTCATGTACTTTCAACTGTCTCGAGACATATGCCACCACTTTACCATCCTGCATAAGAACACAACCTAGACCTTCTTTAGATGCGTTACAATAGATAGTGAAGCTACCAGTTCCTGAAGGTAAGGTCAATATAGGAGCTGTCACCAATCGCCTCTTTAACTCTTGGAAACTACGCTCACATTAATCAGACCACATGAACTTAATCCCTTTCTGAGTTAGCCAAGTAATTGGACTAGCAATTTTGGAGAATTCTTCCACAAATCGCCTGTAATAACCTGCTAACCTAAGAAAACTTCTCACTTCAGTAACATTTGTAGAACGGTTCCAATGAACAACTGCTTCAACTTTCTTCGGGTCAACAGAAATACCATCCTTCGAGATTATATGGCCCAAGAACTCAATATGATCAAGCTAGAAGTCACACTTACTGAATTTAGCATACAACTTTTTCTCACGTAAAGTCTGTAAAACAAGCCGCAAGTGCTCCTCGTGTTCCTCGAATACACCAGAATATCATCAATGAATACCACCATAAATCTATCAAGATACTGCCTGAATACTCTGTTCATCAAATCCATGAAAGCAACAAGTGCATTTGTTAGTTCAAAAGGCATGACAAGAAACTCATAATGTCCATACCTTGTTCTAAAAGCAGTTTTTTGGCACATCATCTACTTTTATCTTCAATTGGTGATATCCAGAGCGAAGGTCGATTTTTGAAAATACTCGAGCTCCTTGGAGTTGATCAAATAAGTCATCAATCCAAGGCAAAGGATATTTATTCTTGATCGTCACCTTATTAAGTTCTCGGCAGTCTATGCAAAGCCGCATACTACCATCTTTCTTTTTAACAAATAGAACGGGAGCTCCCCAAGGTGAGACACTAGGTCTAATAAAACCCTTATCCAAAAGCTCCTGTAACTGCATTTTCAACTCTTTTAACTCAGCAGGTGCCATCCGATAAGGCACCTTCGAAATAGGTGCGGTGTCAGGTATTAACTCAATGCAAAATTCAATTTCTCTATTTGGAGGTAAGCTGGTTAAATCATCAGGAAACATATCCGGAAATTCTCTAATAATAGGAACATTTTCTAGCTTTGCAACTTCCTTACTCATGTCTTTTACACAAGCTAGATAACCACAACAACCCTTTCTTAGAAGCTTCCTTGCTTGCATAACTGAAATTAATCTGGGAAAAATGTCTCTACAACTTCCCGAAAAAGAAACTTCATGTTGATTCGAAAGTCTAAAGATAACTTTCTTTGAATAACAATCAACGGTAGCATGATGTCTTGATAGCCAGTCCATCCCTAAAATGACATCGAAATCTCGTATATCTAACAATACCAAATCTCCCGGCATTTCTACATCATCAATTCGGAGTATACATCTCTTAAATACACAATCAGCAATCAAGAAATTACCAGTAGGAGTATCAACTCGCAATTCATATTCAAGAGGGTCGGGTGGCACATCGAGTTTCTTTGCGAATTCAGTAGAAATAAAAGAATGCGTAGCACCAGAGTCAAATAATACATAAGCACTTCGCGAGGCAACCGAGATATTACCTGCAACGACGGTATTAGAAGCCGCTGCATCCTTTTTCATCATAGTAAAAACTTTTCCGGTCATCTTCTGTTTTTGTTGATTTTCTTAGGGGCGACCAGCTGAAGAGACCGTCTTCTTCATAGAACAAGAACGTGCTATATGTCCAGTCTGCCCACACACAAAACATATTCTACTATCCGCAGCTACACTCCTCTGAGTGGGACATCACGTGCCATATGTCCCATGTTTCCACAAATAAAACAAGCTCCAGTCTTGTGGTAACAAGGACCGCTATGATGTTTTCCACATATAGTGCAAGGACCCTAAATAACTAAACTCTTCCCTTTTTCCAAGATTGCTAATATTTCTCTGTCTGACGTTACCACTTACTTGACTTTCTTGGAAATAAGTATATTTTGGCTTCTTATATGGAGGAGTAGCCTATGTGCCACTTCTAGAAATCTCACGCTCGATCTTAATTGCTCGTTCCAGCACGTCCTTATATGTTGGTAAAGAAAGAGACACAAGTGTGAAACGAATATCAGGTCGTAGTCCCCTCACAAAATGTTCGGCTTTTTCCCCTTCATCGGCCACCAGACGCCCCGCAAATCTACTCATCTGGTTGAAGCGGCCCGCATACTCTAGAATAGTAGAGTTGCCTTGTGAAATATGTAGAAAATCATTCTTCATTTGTGCTTGGAACGATTGTGGAAAGAATTGGGCATTGAAAGTTTCCTTGAAATTCTTCCAAGATGTGACAGTGTCCTCATCTCCAAGGGCGAACTTCATCCCTCCCACCAATACTCAGCTTCTCCTTCTAAGTATTGAGCAGCAAAGTCAACCATTTTCTCCTCAGGAACCTCTTCAACTCTAAAGATCCCCTCTATCTTCCTAATCCAACGTTCTGCTGCAAGAGGATCAATTTTCCCATCATACGTGGGTGGATTCGCCTTTCTAAACTGGGCGAAAGTATAATCTCTATCACCTTTAGGCTGAACGACTCCAATTATGTTGTCTTGGGTCCTTTGCTGTTAGCTTTCCTCTTGTGGTTCTTATAACTCAACTCTTGCATCTTCTCCTCCCCCTCTTGTCGAAGGCCTGCCTCTAGAACCTCGAGACATATCTTCATAATTAAAGTTAATAGCTCTCTTGCTCCTATTACCTTTGCGAAAATTAGCAAGTAGCTCCCCATCAGAACTCATGGCTACCTAGATCCAAGTATAAAACAAAACTACATCTTAGTGTCTCTTAGGCTAACGCATTAAAATCTATCACACTATCTCACAACGTCCCATATCTAGACCCATAAAAATCATAACCTATGCTCTGATACCAATAAATGTCACACCCAAACTACAATAATAGGAGATTATGACACGGTCGTCCCTTTCTCAAATGGACGCAGCCTCAACTTAACCAGAATCCAACCTGATAACAAATATGTATATGCATACATACAACTTCAAGAAGTTCCTTAGTTACAAACATCAGAGCTTGCTACTAAACCATAAATAGATATATACACATATCCTTCCAAGTGGTAGAAATGTCTAATATCCACTTAAAAGGGCTCACCAATTACAAAAGGAACAACTCACAACTTATAATAAAAGCTTCCCCCCAACAAAATATCCTCCACTAACGATCGCTCACGTTCTACGGGCGACTCGTTGATCTGAAAAAACAAAAAGATGAAAGGAATGAGCTAACACGGCTTAAAGAGTAATACATTTCTTCTAAGCGGATCGAACAATCACTATGCATATTTAAAACACAAAACAAATACCAATGATTTAATCCATTGGTTAATCTCATCAAAACACATGTCAATGGTCTATCCATTGACTAATCATATGCTCAAGGTTCTAACTGTAGTCACGCATATTTTTCGTGACAAAAGACGACCAAGATTTCCTCCTTGGCAAGGTCTCCACCGACAATGCCGGTGGCTCGGCCCACAAGGATATCCTAAATAGTATGCGCATACCCACAAACCCATCAGTTGGGTTCACAATTATCTTGAGCAACACAAAATCACAACAACTCAAAACCAATAGCAAAAATCTGTCATAAATTATCTCAACCAGAATGAACATCACCATCAACTCAAAATCAGTAGTACAAAGTACTCATAAAACCATCTTAAATAGACAAAACAGCAGTAAATGTTCATTCTTGTTTTATGCAACAAAAGTGCTTTAAACACCGCTTTTACTTTCCTTTCAAAAGAACAAATCACATTAGAAACTCATATTATACCTTCTCAGAAAAACATGAGTTTATACAAGTCAAAGAAGAAATAGTATCATTCACCAGATAACGGCAAAATAAAATACAACTGTTACTCGAGCCGACGCGTCCGATTTCCTATTCAAAAGTACGGAAAATGGATCAAAAACCAATAATATGACACTCTAATGGACGACTCAACTAATTTACACCTATTTAACGACAAAACGACAACTACGTGTCAACGGAAGCTTATCTATAGCAGATTTCCTTGGCTATCCACAGTGGACAGCTCGCGCGGCAAAACAGATAAAGCCATAACTCACCCAACCAAGCTCCGTTTCAAGCCCTCTTATAGTCCAAACGAAGGTTATTCGATGTACTACAAAATTCCTAATGTGATCAACCTCAAACAACGACCAAAAAATGAAGATATCGGCTCTTGAAGTGTGCTGTTCGCGCGTGTACTATAGCAACCAGAACAGCTCGCGCTTAAAAACAAAAAATATTATAACTCACTTTACCGAACTCCGTTTCAAGCCATCTTATAGTCCAAACGAAGCTTATTCGACGTACTACAAAAGTCATAACATGATCAACCTAAAAAAACGACGAAAAAATAAAGATATCGGCTCTTGAAGTATGCAGTTCACGTGTGTACTATAGCAACCAGAACATCTCGCGCTTCAAAACTAAAAATATCATAACTCACTCCACCGAACTCTGTTTGAACTCATCTTATAGTCCAAACGAAGCTTATTCGACGTACTACAAAAGTCATAACATGGTCAACCTAAAAAAATGAATGAAAACTGAAGATATTGGCTCTTGAAACATGCTGTTCGCACGGGTACTATAGCGACCAGAACTTAAAATTTTGTTTCGGGCAAACTATAAGTCCAAATTGAGATCCGTAAAATCCCACGGCTTCGCAACGTCCTAAATTTTCATCTCCATACAAAAACACAGCATAAAAACTCCTCAAATGAACCCAGCAATTTAAACTCGACTTAGGTCCGAAATTAAGCCATAACTCCCAAAATTACTTCAATAGGAGGAACGAGAGGTGCGAGTACCCATTGAACGTTGTTAAACGACGTCGGGATCGCCGGCGAGGCACGTGGCTTGGACTTCTCTTCCTCCTTCCTCCCTTTTCTTTCTTCCTCTTCTCCTCTCTTTCTTTCTTTCCTTTCTCTCTTTCTTTTCTTTCTTCTCTTCCTTCTTGCGTGCATTTGTTGCATATGGGGAAGGGAGTTACTACCATGTCCTCTTTTTTTTAATATTTTGTTGACTTCTAACCTTTTATTTTATTGTATTTCATTTTATTTTTTTCACCACCATTCAATGACATGTTTAAAGAAGCTTAGTTATTACATTTTCAACAAAAGGGGCGCCTACAAGCTAAGAAATATTGAGCTGTGATGCCTCTGTGTCAGCCACAGCATCAATTGTGAATCCTTGACCATCAATTAAAACAAAGTCAGTAGACACATTTCGCGCTATCATATCTCCCTTTCTTCATCATGGTTTAGCAAAGAAGGAATTTTCCATGGATTGGTGTTGTGGATCGATTAGGTGATGAATGCTAAAAGAAAACCCACTGTGATTTTTCCGGGGGGAAAAAAGGACCACGGGAGGCGATGCTCAGAGGAGAGACCAAGGCAATGAGCTTCAAGGGAGGCTTGGGAGGGGATTATTTTTTTTCTTTCCCGAAGGATGTTTAACTATGATGGTCTGAGGCCCATCTTTCGTGGCACTCCCCTCGCCTCCATCCACCACTCACTCATCGTCGAGAATGATAAACAATCATCAAGCTAAGTTCAACATCGGTACCCTTGTGATTTTTTGATAGCTACATAGATATATGGTGCCGACTTCCTTTCAGCTGGTGCTCTATTCTTTCTTTGATTTGCAGGGGTTCATCGGTGTTAGAGCTCATTCGTGAGTTAGAGGGTGGGAGGTCTGGCTTCTATAGACCACCAAATGCCTCCACTTCTCCATTGAGCAAGTTGTAGATTTTTATTGAGAACAGAAGATATAGAGGAGGAGGCCAACGGGGAATGACTTGTAGCTAGTCATGAAGAGGATGAAGTCGCGGATGCGTTGGCCCTACATTTGGAAACTATTCTCCAGCACCTTATGCGTTCTTTTGGAGGATACCAGAGAAGAAATCCAAAAATCTGGTATGGATTTTTGGAAAAATGCAAAGTAATTTTCTCCAAGATTTAATTGTCATTATGCTATGCCATATTATTACCATGTCATTGAGCCTTTGCATGTCGCACATAATTTGCTTGATAAAATGCCTCGGGTAGTTTAAAACCCCAACTTTGAAACTGTTTTTCGGAGTTGTTTCATATGATACGTGGTCATTTCCTTGTTTGAATGCATTCTCCATGTGTAAACGTTCGTTTTGATATACTATGGTACCCCTAATTGCAACCGAGATGTGAAATATGCTCCTCCAAAATTGCCTCGTTAGTCTAACGGGAATCAGGAAATCTTGTCTAAGTATTAGACTCAATCTAACTTGCTTTTTTCATGCTCATTTTTTATTATCTTAACATGCATATTTTCGGGCAAGTCTTGATTTATTATGTTCCTGGTATATAGTAGAATACGTATATACTCTCATTTTCCCTCAGTTCGATCTTTAGGGAGAGTTATGAGGTTGGGAACGTCCCCTATTGACCCGATTTGTGACTTGATTTGAGATTCAAATAACTCAGATCCCCGACTTTCGAGGTGATTTTCTCTTCCACCTTGCGTATATTCCGGGCCATTCTTGTTTCATTTCTTTCCCTGTATATGGCTGTTCATGTTGGTGTATTTCTTCACCATTGTTCATAAACGAAGATCAAATTATGAGCCCGAGAAAATGCTTCAATGAGCTGAATGGCTAGTCGAAATCTCTGGTTGTTTTTCTAAGTGTTGGGGAGCAGTGTGGGGGAGCATATTCTTGGCTCGTTTTTGGCACGGTCTTGCGATCATTTTTTGAGCCGTCAAGTTTCTTTGAAACTACACCTCACCTATTTTCGCACGGTATGAGTGGTTCATCATGAATTTTTTTTGTGGAGCAAAATATGGGGCTATGAAGACGCCTCATTGAGCTCAGAAACTAGAGGTAGTCTCATCATTTTTTGGCTAAGTGTTTGGGTAGTGCGCGAAGGCTCCTTCACTGCGTGCTTGCGATGTGTGCATTTGGTATTTTGCTGAGAAGTTTGATATTTTGATAACCTGGTGTTACGTAGTTTATCTAATCCTAAACGTTTTTCCAAAAAGATGCATGAGATGGGAGATTTCAGAGCTTGAAAATAGTCACATAGCCTTTTTATGTGCCTGGGTTCAAACCCAGGTTTCCCAAGTTGCTTGGGTTCATTTATTCAAGCATGCTTTCATTCAATTCTTGACATATCTTTTGTCATTTTCCTATGCCTGACAATTCCTTGCGTGTTGTAGTTTACGTCAGTGTGTGTTTTTGCTGATGGTATCGTCCGAGGCACTCACGAATAGCCCGTTAAAATTCCTTCATGAGCAGCCCTTGCGATAAAAATAAAAACTAAGTATAGTGGGTCAACCAATGTGGGCTTTTCCCCGTGAATTTCGGTCATGTTTTGACGCGTTTCATTTGCTTATCTTCAACTTGCGTCATTCCTAGTATGTTGTAGTCTATGAAGTACCGACACGTTGTCGGCGCCACCGTGTTGCGTGTCCGACACCCTCGGACACGTCCGGAAACGCAGTCAATGCGTGTCGAACTTCTGATACGAAGTCAACGAGCCAGACACGTCGACGACGCGCGAGTCCGAAGAAGGATCTAGGGAAGGTGGGAGGAGAAGAGAAACTGGATGAGCACTTGGTAGCGGTGTCGGTGACCAGGTGGGGGAGAGGAGCACGTAAGGTCGGAGGAGGCAAGGTAGGTGGTGGGACGGCGAGAACAATAACGGCGAAGCGTTGGGCCAGACCGAGAGGACATCGGTGAAGGCGGAAAGCTCTGAGGAGATGACTCGTGCTCAACGGCCTCTCTCTACTATGCCCTAAGAAGCACCATGGGAGGACCCCTTCGTGCTCAATTGGCTTCTAATGAAAATAGGGAGTGCAAGTGAAGAGGAGAAGAGAAGAAAGCAGAAAAGGGAGAGAGAAAAGTAAATGACAAGAGAGAAGTGACTAATCAATGAGGATGCAGGGGCAATAATAGGCGTGAGACAGTGTAGGGAGGCGAAAGGGGTGAATGTTTTAGCAAATAAAAAAGTGGGGTGAGTTAAGTGGTGGTGGAGCATAGAAATGAGAGAAAGATGGGGTAATTTGACATAGTCAATCACCAAATTTTCGATCAAAAAAGATTTACTTTTTCTATTCTAAATTTTCTCCAATTCCATGTATTCTTGAAATGAAATTGTAATTGAATTTGTTAATTCAAAATAATGAATGATATTAACAAATTATGAATTAATAATTTTAAAGTAAATTTATTTTAGGCTTTTTTACTTATTTTTGTGAATTTGAATTAAATTAATTTGATTGAAATAATTATAAAAATAATAAGTTATCATATATATAAATTTAAATTAAATATATAACGTGTCCTAGCGTGTCGAAATTCTTTATTTTTTAAAAATGACGTGTCGGCGTGTCGTGTCGTGTCGCGTATCGCGTGTCCGTGTCGGTGCTACTTAGGTTGTAGTTTGCATCCATGTATAGATTTTCTACGGGATGTTCCCGAGGAGTCGAGAATTAATGTGAAAAAAAACCCCACGATGGGCAATTTTGAGGATAATAAAATTCAAAGAAAATATTTCCGGAGCTGCGTCGTTTTGAAAATCAACCCGGAATTCTTTCGGTTTGTGTCGAGTGCCTTTGGGGCATGTACCAAGTCAACCCCGCCCGTCACACAAAAAAAATTATTATTAATTAATAAAAAAAATAATAAAAAAATCCAGAAATTCAGAAAAATCTTAGAAGTTAGGAAACAAGCCATTTTGACTGGTCAATCCTATTTTTGGTGAATTTACACCCCGATCTTTTCAAAATGACGATTTTGCCCCTTATGGGTAAATTGTCTCGAAAAATTCTGAAAAATTCTGAAAAATCTCAGAAATTAGCAAACGAGTCATTTTGACTGACCAATCCTATTTTTAGTGAATTTCCACTTCGATCTTTCCAAAATGACAATTTTACCCTTTATGGGTAAATTGTCTAGAAAAGTTCTGAAAAATTCAGAAAAATATCAGAAATTAGGAAACGGGTCATTTCGACTGGTCAATCCTATTTTTGGTGAATTTCCATCCCAATCTTTCCAAAATGACAACTTTGCCTCTTTATGGGTAAATTGTCGCGAAAAATTTAGAAAACTCAGAAAAACTTCAAGAATCAGGAAACGGGTCATTTCGACTGGTCAATCCTATTTTTAGATAATTTGCCTTATTGATATTTTCAAAATGATGATTTTACCCCTCATGGGTAAATTGTCTCGGAAAATTCCGAAAAAAAATCTTGAAAATTGTGAAAAAAATAAGGAATAACCATATTCAACTGGTTTGACCTGTTTTCACTTTCCGATCCTTGAAAAATGACCATTTTACCCTTCCGATCAGTTTAATCCAAACATTGCCTTCTCAAATGAATTTTCATGAAATTGGTACCGAAAGAACGTTAGAGTAATCTAACATAACCAAGTCCCCGAACTCATAATCTCTAGTTCGCAAAAATAAATTAGTTCTCCTGCTAATTTATTTAGGTTTCTAATCGACCTACTAAGAACGATTAGTGGCGACTTCAAATAAAAAATCTTTGCATGGAAAGAACTTAAGTTGCTATTCGGTAGGACTTGGGAAGGTCCGAATTAGGTTAGTCAATTAACTTGATAATCCGTTCACCCGATTGATAAAATTAAATTCTTTTTGGGTCGCGATAATGAGTAGGTTATAAAAGGAGGAAGAAGAGAGTTTTTAGAGAAGGATGTTTTTGGGAAAGAGAAAATTTGAAATGTTGGAGAGGGTTTTAAGAGAATGAAAAAAATTTCAGAAAAAAAAAAAGACAGAGAATTCTTTTCCAAAAAAGAGTCTTGAAGATGGTGGGAGTTTAAATCTAGGTGTTACCAGCACCAATTTCTCTACCGATCAACACAAGTCACGAGTTCATTCCCGTTGTTCGAGCCGAATCTTGATCCACAAGGTGATACGAGGTCCAAATTCGACGGTCAAATTCGTCAAATCAGGTAACAATCATAGCCATTAAAGTCTTCGAGAATATCTCTACCTCAATGGATTGATTTAAATTTCGATTATGCTATGTCATATTCACATATCGTATTCGTATTGCAATTTTCTATGTTTTTCGCTTAAAAGATCCGAACCCCAAATTGTGGTAGATTCTGCCCTATATTTGGTGGTGTAAAGATCTCTTGCATTTAATTTCTGCACCGTCAAATCTCAGAATGGGAAGGCTGACCCACCCGTTGGAGGTTTTTAATTTACTGCAATTTAATTTATGTACTATCAAACCCCAGAATGGGTAGGCTGAGCTAAAGCCGAGCCCTTCGTTGGAGGTTCTTTATTTACTGCAATTTAATTTCTTACAATTTAATTTATGTACCATCAAACCCCAGAATGGATAGGCCGAGCTAAGGCCGAGCCTCTCGTTGGAGGTTCTTTATTTACTGCAATTTAATTTCCTGCAAGTTAATTTATGTACCATTAAACCCTAGAATGGGTAGGCCGAGCTAAGGCCAAGCCTCTCGTTAGAGGTTCTTTATTTACTGCTATTTAATTTCTGTACCATCAAACCCCAAAATGGGTAGGCCAAGCCAGGGCTGAGTCCCTCGTTGGAGGTTCTTTATTTACTGCAATTTAATTTCTTTTAATTTAATTTTTATACCATCAAACCCTAGAATGAGAAGACCAAGCCAACACTGAACCCCTTGTTGGAGGTTCTTCATTTACTGCAATATAATTTTCTGCACCATCAAACCCCATAATGGGTAGGCCGAGCCAAGGCCGAGCCCCTCGTTGGAGGTCCTTTATTTACTGCATTGCTTTTTTGCAATTTAATTTCTAAATCATCAGACCCCAGAATGAGTAGGCCGAGCCACCTGCTGGAGGTCGCAATAATGCACAGAAGTCGTTAGTTCACTCCCTCTTTCGGCTTTAGGGAATTTTTAATACTTTGAAAATACCAAAAAAAAAAATATTACTCACATGCATTCCATCTAAATAGTGAACATATAAAAAGAGAACACTCCGCTAGAGCCTTAGAAATAAACCAAGCATGAGTTGCCGAAATTAGGATATCCATGAAATTAAGGTACCGAAAGGGCATTAGTTTTAATTAATTGGTGTAATCAAGTCCCCAAACTCATAATCTCTGGTTTGTAGAAGTAATTTAGTTCTCCCGCTAATTTATTTAGGTTTCTAATCAACCTACAAAAAATGATTAGAGGCGACTCTAAATTCTAAAATCATTCGAACAAAAACCAAAGTTGCGATTCAGTAGGGCTTGGGAGGGTCCATATTAGGTTAGTTAATTTAATTAACCTGATAATCCGTTAACCTGGAAATTTTCCATTGATGGAAAATTTTTTAGGGTTACGACAATTACATTGATTGAAATAATGAAAGGTACTTTCATTTCCCCCATTCGAAATACATGGTAATCCTTTATAAACTCATTTGAGCCTATGAATGAAGAATTCTTAAAACAATCTTGTCAAGAATCATCCCATATTAGGGCATATTTGGAGGTTCATTAGTTGACTTTTTCGAGAAAAGATCAAGTTATGACTTTATTGTGCTGATTTGGATTATCCTTTTTGTGGTAGCTTCAGATGATATCCTATGAAAGCTTGAAACGTCTTAAAGTGAGGAAGAGCATTTATCTCTCTATCCCCAAACATTTTATCCTTTAATAAGCCAATTTGAGTCTTTAAAACTTCATTTTTGAATCTAGTTGATGATGACCTCCCTACACCAGGGCAATACATATGACTTACCAGAAGATGGGATAACATCATGATAATTTTGAGAAAGTCCTTAAAGCTCATCTGGAAAAGAGTCAAGAAGGCAAAAGTGAGTACAATTAATGGCTAGCAAAAGCAAAGAGCCTGGTTAAAGCAAGGTTAAAGCCCATCATTGAAAAATCACAAGATTTGAAATATGATCGAGAAAAGCAATGTCATCATGTCAAAAGGCAGAGTCTGCCAAATGAGATGAAAGGAAAAGAAGAGCCTCTAAAGCTTGATTGAAAATAAGCATCTAAGAGACTTCTAAGTTTAAAAGTTTGAATTTATCTCCAATGGATATGACATTTGGTAATGACGCAAAAGTGATCACTAACTTTTCCTTAGCCTCGTTCTGAAAACATGGCCTTTTCTAAGCCTGCCTTGAATTAATGTTACAACTTATCGTAAAGACTTTTCTTATTGAGATGTTTCAAGTCGACACAAGATTTCACATAAGAAGCTACTGCCTAAAGGAGTAAGTACAATTTTGTCTTGTCTTGTCTTGTCCTTGAGGTTCTTCATTTATAAACCCAAAGGAGACATCTTCAAAATTTGATTCAATTCTAAACTCAAAATATCTATCCATTACATAAACCTTTAACCAAACCAACACTATGGTCTCTTAAAAGACCTTCTCTGATTAATCAGATGTATATACTATAAATAGTTCCAAATTTCTAAAACATAGGTTTTGAGCAATGCTTTGAGTGTTCTTTAGAAATTTCCCCAATGAAAAGACAAAAATGATATAAGTGAGATTGTAAGAAGTCATCTTTGATAAGCGTACTCCAATTGATGTTTTAATCAAACCATTTTGGTAATTTCCTACTGTCGCGACCTAAAATTCATTTTTTAGGTTAATGGATTACCAGATTAATTGATTAAATTAACTAATCTAGTTCGAGCTCTCCCAAGCTTTACCAAATCGCGACTTGGGTTTTTTGTTCAAATGGTTTTAAAATTTGGAGTCGCCACTAATCATTTTTTGTAGGTTGATTAGAAACCTAAGTAAATTAGCGGGAGAACTAAATTACTTCTACGAACCAGAGATTATGAGTTCGGGGACTTGGTTACACTAGTTAATTAAAACTAATGCCATTTCGGTACCTTAATTTCATGGATATCCTAATTTGGCAACTCAAGCTTGGTTATTCCTTAGGCTCTAGTGGAGTATTCTCTTTTTGTATTTTCACTTTTTTTAATGGAATATACGTGAGTGACATTTTTTTTTTGCATTTTCAAAATATTAAGTAGTTCCCTGAAGCCGAAAGAGGGAGTGAGTTAACGACTTCTGTGCAGTGCTGCGAGCTACTCATTTTGGGGTTTAGTGATTCAAAAATTAAATTACAGGAAGTAAATAACAATAAATAAAGACTACCAATGGATAGCTCAGCCTTGGCTTGGCCCTCTCCTTTGGGGTTTAAGGTGCAGGAATTTAAATTGCAGAAATTTAAAATGACCTCCAGTGAGCAGGCTCTGCCCTTCACATTCTGGGGTTTAAATTCTTTAAAATAAAACGAATTGATTTGACAATTCGGGCCGAAATCCATCGACGGATCAATTGAAAATTTAATGAGCACTCAAGAGCTCGTCAGCGCCAATCTTACACCTCCATGGGATTTATCGTTGACTTGGAGTTGTCCTTTGCCTGACATAAAAATATGGAGAAATGGAGTAATTGAGCAAATATGATTTAATTCACATTAAAAATTAGAACAATGAAAGAAGCACTTAGCTTCAATGGCATTATGAGAAGTGCTTGATGGATATAATTGGTTCATGCCTGAAATCAAATATGGGAAAATGGGAAAAGAGTAGAAAATTTGGGCTAGTTTATACTAAAAAATCAAAGACAGTACAGGGACACTTAGCTTCAAATCTGGGATGAATTCTTGATTTATGTTGATCGATGAAGAAATTGATGATGATAACCCGCTAGCTTTAAACTCCCATCATCTTCAAAATTCTCTCTCTCTTTTTAGTATTTTTTTTCTCTCAAATGTTTCTTCAATCTCTCAAAACCCTCTCAAACATCCAAAATTTTCTCTCTAAAAATATTCCCCTCTCAAGCTCACTTATTCCTCCTTTTATAACACACTCATCTATCTCCCACTCTAATTTTTCCACTAACTCTCTCCAATTCTAATTTCTCCACTAACTCTTCTTCATTTTCATCTTCCCTTCTCCATCTCTATCTCACATTCTAATTTCTCCACTAACTCTTCTTCATATTCATCTTCCCTTCTCCACATCTATCTCCAATTCTACTAACTCTTCTTCATCTCCATTTTCCATCTCCTCTTCTCTATCTTCCCATCTCCATCTCCTCTTCTCCATCTTCCTTTCTCTATTCTAATTTCTCCACTAACTCTTCTTTTTGTTATTTACAAAATAATCCCTCAAATGTTAGGTATTTGTACTCTAGTCCATAAGATTTTAAGTATTTACAATTCAGTCCCTGGAGAAATATTTCTTTAAGTCTAAATCTCCTCACAATTTTTGACACACCTACCGCATGTTAAATTTAAGCACATTTCTTGCTATTAAAAATAATACAAAATTTAATTAATGCCCTATTTGTAAAATTGAGTCATTCTGGGTATAATTGGGCCAAGATGAAAATTTTGAATATTAAAGAACAATGTCACAACTCCTAAAAGCGAAAAATGAAAATAAATTGACTCAAATTGAATTTTTTTTAGGCCCGATTCGAGATTATGCTTGTGAAGGAATACACGACCCCGAATTGGATTTTTTAAATTTGCGATGGCCAACATGAAAAGGGATTTAAAGGAAAAATATTGACTATTTTTATGTATTTTTGTGGTCTCAAATGCTATTATTTATTAAATATTTTCGTAATTTCTAAAAACATATATTTAAAAAAATAAAAAAATACGAAAAATTATTTTTTACTCAAAAATGATTGCCTAAGCTTGGCTAAGGCTTCCAAAGATGATTTTGCAATTTTCTCATTTTTTCTTGATTTTTTTATGAATTTTCGAAAATAAAAATATCGAAAAATACTAAAAATATGAAGAATTATTTTTTGGTCGAAATTGGTTCTCTAGGCTTGGCTAAGGTCCCCAAGGTTGATTTTTTTCATTTTATGAATTTTTATAGATTTTTTATTAATTTCAAAAGAGAAAAGATGATGAAAAATCAGGTGTCAACAGCTGCCCCTCTTTGAAAGGAAGCTCGGTAGAGGTTCATTTCAAAGACGAGATGACACCTGAATTCTAATCGACTCAACACAAGGAAATAAAAAGAGTTGTGACACTTGATCTCTAGTACCCTCCGTAGCAAGTTCCGATCTAGACCCGGCTTGAAGAAACTTTCATGCAGTGAGGGAGAGACAAAGATGAGAATTTACCTAGCACTTACCTGCCCGTTGTGTGGCAGTCGCTTGACACGCAAGCTCTACTGAAAATGGAATGAGAGCCTAAGGAGTCGTTATAAGAACACCTTATGGTGTTTGAACTTGGACCCATATGGTAGGTTAACCTATGGTAGATTCCTAACGGAAGGATTCTACTGATTAAGATTTGACCCGTATAGTGGGTCACCCCATGGTAGATTCCTCATGAAAGGATTCTACTAATTAAAATTTGACCCGTATGGTGGGTCACCCTATGGAAATGCCTGTAAGAAGGATTTTGTGCCTATAGAAGGACTTGGTACCTGTAAAAAGGGCTTGGGTACCTGTAAGAAGGGCTTTTGTGTGCCTGTAGAAAGGACTTTGGGTGCCTGTAGAAATGACTTTGTGTGCATGTAAAAAGGACTTGGTGCCTGTAAGAAGGACTTTGGATGCCTGTAAGAAGGACTTCGATGTGCCTGTAGGAAGGACTTTTGTTGCCTGTAAGAAGGACTTTTGTTGCCTGTAAGAAGGACTTTGGTGCCTGCAAGAAAGACTTTGGGTGCCTGTAGGAAGGACTTTGGTGCCTGTAAGAAGGACTTGGTGCCTGTAGAAAGGACTTTTGATTGCCTGTAAGAAGGACTTTCGGTGCCTGTAGGAAGGACTTTGGTGCTTGTAAGAAGAACTTTGGTGCCTGTAAGAACGACTTTGAGTTGCCTGTAAGAATGACTTTTATGTTGCCTGTAAGAAGGACTTTGGAAAATGAACCATTCTGTGTTGGGGTCTCCAATGGAAGGGGTCTAGAGACAGTATACTCTAAATGTCACCTTTTGGGTAGACTGAAGAGGTATTGATTAAGAAAATGATTTTCGGGTGCCAATCTAGGATCTGGGGAGACTAGGAATCCTCCAGACGCTCAAACCCAATTTCACTTACCATGAAGGGTGCCATTATAGAATCTAGGGAAATCAGGAATCCTGCAGAAGCTTAAACCCAATTTTTGTTGTCCTATCACTTTAGGAATAAACCGATGAAGCAAAGATCAAGAACACGAGAGTTGGTCAATCATGATTTGATAAAGTTTGAGAACACGAGATTATATCAATCATGAGCTGATGAAGACTTCATAAGAGCATGTTGATCATGAGTCGCAAGGGTTCAGAAGACTTACCTGGATCTTCTGAGTTAATGATCGAGGCATAGACAGACTGATTGTATCATGTCTGCTTGCTCACTGAATGACCTTATGTGCTGCAATGGATTTGAGCACCCAGACAATCATTAGAATTGAAAGGTTCAGGCTGAAGATATACTCACCTAAAAATGCTTGGCGAGCGTTAGCCAACAGGGCTTATTTGTTCAATAGCCTCTGGATGAATTTCGAGACCTCGGAGGGTAACTCGACTATTAGGAATGCACTACCTGTCATACAGTGTCAGAGGTAACATGTGCAAGCATTTTTATCAATGAATTCATCGGTTCATACAAAACCATTCAGTTGAGTTTGCAATGATTAAAACCGTATGTGTATGCTCATAATGTGGATCATGCATGACTATTCTGTCGAGTTTGCACTACCAATTCTGTTCAAGGAGGTTATCACAGTATGAATACCTCGAATGTAATATGAATGGGGGACCTCAGTCCGAAAGGGCTTTTTCTCACTCTTGAGAAAGGATGTTTATCCTGATTGCAGGATTGAAAAGAAATCACTTAATCTCACTATCATCGCATTCAACAAGGGTTGGAGCAATCTCGCAATTGGTACGATCAAGCCGATCTGGAGGTCCTAATTAGGACCGTAATGTAGGTTTGGTGAAAGGTTTACTAAAAGGGACTCTTTTGAGTCAATGCCATCGACAAAAAGGTCTTTCATCTGCTTTGGGTTTACAAGTCAAGAACTCTGCAAAAATGAGAAAGAAATAATCTTGCTCGAACTTCTTCGAGCGATGCTTAAAGTCATTCAACTCTTACATTAATTCAAGTGCTCTAATCAGAAGAGACTTTCAAGGGTCGTAACGTAGGCCGAGATTTGGGTCTGAGAAACTTAGGGCTCGTTTTGGCTCAGAAAAATATATGAGAAGGGCTTGGTGTTGGTGATCATTGCAGTCTTGTCACCGATCTTTGACCTTCCTGAATTTGTCTTTAATGAATACCACCATTAGTTGAGGGGTGGTAGTTCTTTTACACTTTGCAAACTGACTTCTTTGGGGATCCTTTTTCGGGAATTCTCAAAATGTATGTTCGAAGTCAGATATATGGGCATTGACCTTGCTTTTGATAGACACTTTGCTCTTTCTGCCCGAGATTCTTTGGAGTAGCATTTGCTTTTCTTACTCCCGACTCCCTTTTGTTTGGAAGCAGGCCCATTTCCTTTAGGCTACACTTGTTTTTCTTTTTCTTTTGTTTAACAATCTTGTGATTTTGAATTTTAGCAACAAGATGATTTTCAACAAATGATACTAGACATTACATGAAAGTCTAGAATATGAAATGGGTTAATTCGAGAATTCTCTATTGGCCCAATTTCTTCAATTCTGTTCCTTGGAGGAAGGTGTCGTCGTTACCTTGAAATGAGCAAGGATCACTAACATGGGCTTGAGAAATGAATTTGCAGGCTCAATTGGGTTATGCAAAGGATGAGTGTGTAGGATAGACAAAATAAATGCTCTTCGTCATCCTAAAGCACTTGAATTAAAATTCGAGTATCATGCAAAGAAACGCTTGAAGATTGATGTTAGTCCAAGCAAGAGAATTTCTAACCATTTATCTCCTGATATTATTGGAATTACCTCTGTTTTGTCCCAGTATGGGGTGGTTCTTGACAGGGTTATGAAATGAAATTACCATTCAAATGGGTTGTCAATGGTTGCCTGAAGTGTTTGGAATGGAGAATGAATGCCTTCTTCATTTCGACTATCGTACCTTTTGCGAGAAAACCCATTGCCTTGGAGAATACGGAATCTGTCTACCGCTCAACTCACTGTGGATTAAATACAGGACGTATGTGGAAATGGCTTGGCTTTCATCGTCCTGTCATGCCCCATTCTGTACATTCGATGCATCGTGTATAGTTTATGCCCCCAATCAAAATTGACAAATTGAACATGTAGAACAGTCATGCATAAATCATGGAATGTGTAAACATCATGCAAATATGGCAATACAATGTACAAGTATGGAAATTGCCCTTGGCTGTGTGGGTGGATCAAACACGTTGGGGGCCTATTCACCGAGTCGAGGAGTAGCTTGTTTCTAGTTTTACCTCTTTTCGATCCAGGGTTCGCCATTGATTTCCCCTATTTCATCAGACAGATCGCATCGGGCGATCATAACTTGGCCCCTTGGGGCTGTTTTCTTTGACGTATCAGATGTTAGTTTAACATTTCCTGTAAAAAGGAAGGAGACATGTTAGCTAGTATCAGAAATGATGAACTGGACACGATACTGAGTTACCCTTGAGTACTTCGCGCAACTCCTTTACCAGTTTCACCACTCGGGATTTTCTCCGTGGGTATGTCAAGTTAGACATTTCTTGTCAAACAATGGAGAAGAAGACGTGTTAGTCAATATTAGAAATGATGAATTGGATACGATACTAGTTTACCCTTCATCTTGAATGTTTTGCGTGACCCATTTATCAAGTTCACTAGATTGAGTTTCCCTTGGCTTTGGCTGGATACTTCAATATTAGGCTAAGCTCATGACAAAATACTGACCTTGGTATTACTCGTCGAGTATTCCCATTTCTTTCTGCAAAAAAAAATGCGCAAAAAAGTTGTTTTATTTATTTACAATACTTACAACATTCTCCACCCTTGGGGATCGAACTCGGGATATTTCGGACCACTGTCATTCCCCATGCCATCAGGTCCATTGGACAGTAGGCATCCATGGAGGCTTCCTTTTAAGAGTTAACCGTTGAGATGGCGTAGTCTTGCTACTTTGCATTGGGCAATTCCACATCACGGTTCTTTTCAAGGCAATTTACAATTCCTGTTAAGACAAAATAAATCAATTCAAAACTCAAGAAGTTAATGGGTAAATTGGAACAATACAGAATTACCCTTCTTTGAGATCGTTTGGGTCTTTCGTTCACATATTCCTCCTTTGAAGCCATCTATTCTATGGCGATGTCCATGAATTTATTTGCCCCAAGTTTTGTTTAATCGGGGAGTTTCGTTTTTTGGGTACAACTGTATTTTTGGGTCAATTTGCAAATTTCTATAAACAGAAGGGATCTAATTTAGAATCGGGACAATTTGAGGGTAAATTGAAACGATACTGCTTTACCCTTCTAGTTCGCGCGACTTTTTACTCGCAATAAATTCACTACGGGTTTGGTGTGGTAGCAGACTCGAGCACTTAATAGGAGAACAGGAAATTACTACTTCTTACTTTTGCGTTCATTTCGAACATCAATAAAGTAGAAAACATCCAATGCAAGGAAATGAAGCGTCTGCATTCGTTGAAGATCGATTTTGCCCCCTCAGCAGGCTCTCCCATGATTAGATGGCTTCACTCTAGACTAGGTACGCATCGGCCATATTGAAGGACCCGTGATCCCAGCTTCGAAATACAGACTCCCTATGCATATTACAGTCCCAGTGCTTCATCAACATTAAACTGGTTGATTATGGCAGTGAGTTCGTCGTCAATGCCACTCGCCTGGTGGTGATACATCTCCCCTTCCCCGGGAGGTATCGATGCTGATCCAGTAGCATTGGTCTTTTGGTACCCTGCTCCAACAGAACTCGATCCTGTTATAAACTGGTCTAACTCACTTCTTAAACTTGCATTTTCGATCCTCAGATCATGCATTTCATCGAAGGAGAGAAGGCTATTGCAGTTGGGGCAAGTGGCAGAGTCAAAAGCCTCTTTATACATCTTGTTTTCCGCTCGGGGGTTTTCATTTTCAGCTCTTAGAAACTCGGCTTCGTTGTGCTCATGACGAGTTTTCATTCGGGTTCGCCTATTTTGAAACCAGAACTTGATTTGCAAAGGTTCAAGTCCTAGCTCTTGACTCAGTTCCATTTTCTATTTGCCGTCTGGCATAGGGCATGTTCTGAAGAAATCCTCAAGCCTTTGTACTTGTTCCTTAGTATGGCGACGGTAATGCTTCTTTTGACCCTTACCGTTGTTGTCCTTATCTTTACTAAGATCTTGGACGTCGTCGGTGGAAGGGCCAGGCTCCATGGGCTGCCTCTCCCATATTCAGCAAGTAATGATAACTCTCAAGTGTGTTGGGTTGAGACATCTTCGATTTGGTTAATGATCTCTCAGGGTTTGCTACCACTCCTCGTATTTCCACACTCTCTGAAATTTTCTAAGCGACCGTGTATGCTTTGAAACTCTCTTTAAAGGAAGATGAAGATTATCAGGAGAACGTTTCCTTTTAAAATTCAAACGTGGGTTTAGAAAACTGTATTGCTTCCCCTGAGCGTTCTGTTCTTTTCTCAACTCGTTTTATCGTATCTCTCACCTAGCTCGTCTTCTTTCATCCTTTCACGATAAGGGGGGACCCCTGTCGTTATCTCTATCGTCAATTTGCCAGCGAACCATCCAATAAAGACAAGTCGTATCTCTCTTTCTGCTGAAAATTTTTTTGTCCCCCACTCAGCTCGTCTTTTCGTTCTTTCTTTTTCAAAGCGATGGCGCCCCCATCTAACTTTTCCGCAGAGACGTTGGATTTGTTTGGCTCAAGATTGCAGATGAGTAGCGAATTCGAGCCGATAGGGGTGATACAGATATGGAACGGCAGATAGGAAAGTCTGACTAGTTGATACTGCTATTGTAAAATCAATATTTACTTCGAAGCAGATTACCATCTTCGCACTCCGTTAGTCTCCCCTTACCTTTTCTTCCAATACTCTCGTGTTCCGTCTGTCTGCCTTGATTTTCTCCTCGGTAATGGCCAACCTTCCTACACACATCTTCTCGGCTGATGTTATGTTCAAATGGGAGAGGCTCTATCATCTTCTTGGTAAAGGTTATATCCACATAGCGCATCATCCGAGTGTCGAAGCTGAGATCCTCGACCTATTCAGGGAGCTAAATGCTTCTTTGGTTGAAGGCACTAACTTGGAGAGGGAATACAGAGCGTTCCTACACGTCTTTATCGATTTTCTGGAGGCTTGCCGAAACACTCAAGAGACAGTCACCTTAGCCCGCGTCGTGAAAGCCCGCTACCAGGATCGATCTGAATGCCTGGAGTTTGCAGAACGTTCAGTTGCTCGATACAAGGAGGCTGTCAAGTCTGCTGGTGAGCGGGTCTCACTGTTGGTCTACGAGAGAGAGAAGCTAGTGGAGCGCCTAGCTCTAAATCAAACTTATTTTAAGCATGACTCGAGAGACGTTGTGATGAAGTTCAGATGTGAATGGCTGAAGGGGGGGCTCGACGATCTAATAGCTGATATAGCTTTCGAGAGGAACCTGATCGACAACTTAAGACTCGCTGTTGAACACCACGAGATGAATGCAGCCAGGTACAAGGAGAAATGTACTCGCCTATTTTTCAAGCGTGCAGATCTCGACTCCCAGGTTACTCAGTGTAGGCATAGCATTAATTTCATGGAAAGCCAGTTGAGTTCTTTTGTGATATTTATTAGGGCTCAGTTTGACTTTACTTTTCCTCCCCAGTGAGTAATACTTCTTGATGAATGAATTGAAAGAAAAGCTTCGTATCTTTGTGCTTTAATCTTCTCGCGATTTTTTTTCTCCGCATAGCATGAATGACTTAAGGTATTTCTCATACTCATTTCAATTAGGATCAGAGCACCCCTTGGAAGCATCTTCTTCACGACCTATGGGTCACCGTAGTCCAGAGTAAACTTTTCCTATCGCAGCAACCTTCGCAGGATGAGGTTATCTACTTCTGCTGGATCCAATACGCCACTGTCGACTGTACTTCTGGCGGAATACGTAGAGAACGTATTTCTACCTCGACTGGTAGGACTGCATCCATTTTATCTTATCACGACAGATGGTAGCCATAAAATAATGGCCTACAGTTTAGTAGACAAAGGCGAGACCCCATTACTCCTCTCTGATGATGATATCGAAGACATGGAAAAAGGATTCGGCGGCGGCCCCCACCGGTCATAGTGAGGCCCGTGACTAGTCAGATAAATTAATACAGCTGTAATCGCTCGATCAATGTGCTAATAATGAACCCGCCACCTGTTACATGCCCTCGCTTCTCTCATGCGTTGTATCTTTCGGCGTCAACTTATTGGTGTCGGCAGAAATGACTATGGGCCATGCCTATTATTAAAACACCGGTTCTCCAATCAACGTTGTTCGAATCCAAGAAAGATTGAGGCAGGCCTTTGGTTGATTCAATCAGAAAGGTATTGCGAGATCGGGTCAACATATATGTTACATAGATTTTGCCTATACAGTCTCTGGTTCCCCCAAATACATTAAGAATACCCCATGCCCGATCTGGATAAATTTACGGCCCCATCAAAATACAAAGCTTGTACATGTTGACTGATTGACACGTTTCTGATTTTGGAAGGATTGATTTCTTCGCTTGCCCCCAGGATTATCAGTTGAGACATCGGTAATTATCCGTTCTATCGTATTCCTCAAGATTGTTCCTGATGTATTGTTGAATCCAATTTTGCTCTCGCCTGGGGTACCTGCGATTCCCTGCAAACGTAAAGGAAATAATGAGTATGTGATCTAAGAAAGGTCGGTTCATGACTCCTAAATTAGTCCAATTTTATTTTACAATTTTAGGAGGAATTAGGAAAAATTTTCTTAGAAAAATATGGGTGAATTTTTTAGAAAACATTTTCTCGCATATTTTATAGCTTGAAAAATGTGGAAAAATCTTCTAACGCTTATCAAATTCTCTAAAGGAATTTTTCTCTTTTATCAAAATGAACTTTAGGGGTAAATTTGTTAAGGAAATCTCATTTCTACTTAAGTAGGAAAGATGTGACAAAATCCTTTATTGGTCCACAAAATTCCCAGAAGTGAATTTTTCGCATTTTATTATTATTATTATTATTTTCAGAAATGGGAAACCAATTTAATTTTTATTTTCTTTTGAAAAATGACCATGATATTAAATTGAAAATTTGACCGACACCTAACATGGACCGACCGAAAATAAATACAAGATGAAGTTAGAAAACTTACTTTCACCGTGAAAAATACCATGTAAGTCACATAGACATGCACATGAATCGTGAGTTTAAATCTTAGTCTATCTACTCTAAAGGCTGACAAATTGAAGCGAAAGACTTACGGCAAGGCGACAATCTCGCGCACATAATCAAGATTAGCCGTGATTCCATGACGTAACCAGGATTAGCTGGGCCTTCCCACTTCGGCTACTCGAGTCAAAAATTAAAACCACTGCTTTGGTAATCTTACCAAGCCTGAGGCCTAACTTTTAAAACTCATTTTTGAAAAGAGGTTCGAGATTGAATCTGGACTAACTTTCGACGTGATCTCACGCCAAACGTTAGAACCAAATTACAACGCCATCCTAAAACTAGTGACCCAAGTCCGGTCACGGGACGTGTGTGATGTAGTACTAAAACGATTAAACATGCACAACAGTTAAATGCAAACACCGCTTCAAAAATGTGCGAAATTAAATAAACAATTCCAACACCAACCCTGCAAAACAAAGGGTTAGTCAAACACTCCACCCCTTATAACTCCCATCCTGCAAAACCATTTATCACCTAAAAGTTAGAATCCACCCAATTCATATCAAATGAATTTTCATGAAATTTTTCTGGCCTAAGTCCTCTAAGTTCTTAAATTTTCAAAAATTAAGAACACGTCCCCAACAGAGTCGCCAAGCTGTCGCGACCTAAAATTCATTCTTTAGGTTAATGGATTACCAGATTAATTGATTAAATTAACTAACCTAGTTCGAGCTCTCCCAAGCTCTACCAAATCGCGACTTCGGTTTTTTGTTCAAATGGTTTTAAAATTTGGAGTCGCCACTAATCATTTTTGGTAGGTTGATTAGAAACCTAAGTAAATTAGCGAGAGAACTAAATTACTTCTACGAACTAGAGATTATGAGTTCGGGGACTTGGTTACACTAGTTAATTAAAACTAATGCCCTTTCGGTACCTTAATTTCATGGATATCCTAATTTGGCAACTCAAGCTTGGTTATTCCTAAGGCTCTAGTGGAGTGTTCTCTTTTTGTATTTTCACTTTTTAAAATGGAATATACGTGAGTGACATTTTTTTTGCATTTTCAAAATATTAAGTATTTCCCTGAAGCCGAAAGAGGGAGTGAGTTAACGACTTCTGTGCAATGTTGCGAGCTACTCATTTTGGAGTTTAGTGATTCGAAAATTAAATTACAGGAAGTAAATAACAATAAATAAAGACCACCAATGGATAGCTCAGCCTTGGCTTGGCCTTCTCCTTTGGGGTTTAAGGTGCAGGAATTTAAATTGCAGAAATTTAAAATGACCTCCAGTGAGCGGGCTCTGCCTTTCACATTCTGGGGTTTAAATTCTTTAAAATAAAACGAATTGATTTGACAATTCGGGCCGAAATCCATCGACGGATCAATTGAAAATTTAATGGGCACTCAAGAGCTCATCAGAGCCAATCTTACACTTCCATGGGATTTACCGTTGACTTGGAGTTGTCCTTTGCCTGACATAAAAATATGGAGAAATGGAGTAATTGAGCAAATATGATTTAATTCACATTAAAAATTAGAACAATGAAAGAAGCACTTAGCTTCAATGGCATTATGAGAAGAGCTTGATGGATATAATTGGTTCATGCCTGAAATCAAATATGGGAAATGGGAGAAGAGTAGAAAATTTGGGCTAGTTTATACTAAAAAATCAAAGAGAGTAAAGGGACACTTAGCTTCAAATCTGGGATGAATTCTTGATTTATGTTGATCGATGAAGAAATTGATGATGATAACCCGCTAATTTTAAACTCCCATCATCTTCAAAATTCTCTCTTTCTTTTTAGTATTTTTTTCTTTCAAATTTTTCTTAAATCTCCCAAAACCTTCTCAAACATGCAAAATTTTCTCTCCAAAAATATTCCCCTCTCAAGCTCACTTATTCCTCCTTTTATAACCCACTCATCTATCTCCTATTCTAATTTTTCCACTAACTCTATCTCCCATTCTAATTTCTCCACTAACTCTTCTTCATTTTCATCTTCCCTTCTTCATCTCTATCTCACATTCTAATTTCTCCACTAACTCTTCTTCATATTCATCTTTCCTTCTCCATATCTATCTCCAATTCTATTAACTCTTCTTCATCTCCATCTTCCCTTCTCTATTCTCCTCATAATTTTCCTTAAGTCTAAATCTCCTCACAATTTTTGACACACCTACCGCATGTTAAATTTAAGCTCATTTCTTGCTATTGAAAATAATGCAAAATTTAATTAAAGCCCTGTTTGTAAAATTGAGTCATTCTAGGTATAATTGGGCCAAGATGAAAATTTGGAATATTAAAGAACAATGTCACAACTCCTAAAAGCGAAAAATGAAAATAAATTGACTCAAATTGAATTTTTTTAGGCCCGATTCGAGATTATGCTCGTGAAGGAATACACGATCCCGAATTGGATTTTTTAAATTTGCGATGGCCAACATGAAAAGGGATTTAAAGGAAAAATATTGACTATTTTTATGTATTTTTGTGGCCTCAAATGCTATTATTTATTAAATAATTTCCTAATTTCTAAAAACATATATTTAAAAAAATACAAAAAATATGAAAAATTATTTTTTACTCAAAAATGGTTGCCTAAGCTTGGCTAAGGCTTCCAAAGTTGATTTTGCAATTTTCTCATTTTTTTCTTGATTTTTTATGAATTTTCGAAAATAAAAATATCGAAAAATACTGAAAATATGAAGAATTATTTTTTGGTCAAAATTGGTTCTCTAGGCTTGGCTAAGGTCCCCAATGTTGATTTTTTTAATTTTATGAATTTTTATAAATTTTTTATTAATTTCAAAAGAGAAAAGATGATTAAAAATCAGGTGTCAACACCTACCATTTAATTCAAGATTGTTTTCTTAGAGGATTTTTTTTATCATATTTGATATTGTTGACACTTGATTTTTGGACAATTTTATTTTCAGAAAATTTTTAGAAAATTTATAAAAATTTATAAAATTGAAAAATCAACTTTAAGAACCTTAGCTTAGCCTAGCCTAGGAAATCAATTTTGAGTAAAAAAATAATTTTTCATATTTTCAGTATTTTTTCGTATTTTATTTTTAAAAATTCATTAAAAAATTAAGAAACAATTGAAAAAATTGAAAAATCAACTTTGGGGTTCTCGACCTAGCCTAGGGAACCAATTTTGAGCAAAGAATAATTTTCCATATTTTCAGCATTTTTTCGCATTTTATTTTCAAAAAATTCATAAAAAATCAATAAAAATAAAAAATTGCAAAATCAACTTTAGAGACCTCGGCCTGGCCTAGGGGATCAATTTTGAGCAAAAAATAATTTTCCTTATTTTTCAAATTTTTAATATTTTTTAGAAATTAGAAAAATACTAGAAAATTAATTAAAAAATAGCATTCGAGATCAAAAAAATACAAGAAAAATGGCCAATACTTTTATTTTAATTTTATCTTCATTTTGGATGAATAAATTTTGAAAAATTCAATCTAGAATTGAAAGTTTCTTTGTTAATTTCATTTTCATATTATTTTAAAAAATTCTAGAAATTCCATTTCAGCTCTGTAATTTCCCAATTTTACATTTTCAAAGTCGTGTCATCTTTCTCTATTTTTCAAAATTAAAATATAGTCCAAAGGCCCACAGAATTGTCAACTTTTCCCTAGTGGAGCCAATCAAATTTCAAGCCTCACTTTATCTTTGAAAGTGATCTCTCTCGAAATTTCTCTCAAAGAGGGGTAGTTGTCGACATTTGATTTTTTTTTAGTCTGTTTTTAGAAAATTCATAAAATAAAATTCATAAAAATTAAAAAAAAATATATAAAATCAACTTTACAAGCCTTGGCCAAGTCTAAAGAACCTTTTTTAAAATAAAAATAATTTTCATATTTTACGCATTTTAAATATTTTCAAAAAATAGGAAAATATGTGAAAAATGAAGAAAAATAGCATTTGATGCCACAAAAATACAACAAATGGTCGATATTTTTATTTTAATTCCCTTTTCATTTTTTAGCAAATAGAATATGAAAAAATTATTTAGGATTATAGGTTTCTTCATTGAGCATAATCTCAAATTAACCCAAAAAATTACATTTTAGCCCTTTAATCCCATCTTCACATTTTTAGAGTCGTGACATTCAACTCTATTACCAAAAATTAAAATCCAGTCCATTTGTCTCATGATTGCACAATTTAGACCAAAAGGACTAAACTACACAAATATTTTCCAATTTAGTCCATGGTATTATTCAAAATGAAATTAAAAAAAATTTTGAGACCATATTGAAATTAGAAGCCTGTCACTCTATAGTTGTCGACCTAATGAATCAATTGGTGGTATTGGTTTGATCCAATTTGGCCATTTAGGGTTTGGAATTCTCAAAATGGTTTCTCGAGTTGAATTGGAAATTTGGAGTTTTTGCATAATTCAACTCCAATTCTGCCTAATTTTGGCATTTTCGAATAAAATCCATGCCCCTAAGTTCAATTTTAGGGTTTAAATTGACAATTTGTGAATTTTTAGGGGTCAATTTATGAATTTTTGGTGTGTCGAGTTTGTCGGGCCAGGCTAGATCCGACTCAATGACTCGTGCAGTACCTTCTTCTCCAATTCCCTCTCTCATGCAGGTTCAAACAGCCGAGGAAGCCCAAACTTTGACCCCCAAACCGAAGCTCTTCCCGAACACAATCAGAGGCACCGCGGGGTAGGCTTTGTACAGTGCCAGTTCCGCTCTGATTGAGCCCAATTTCCCGACCAATGGTCGCCGGAGCTCGTCTGACAAATTTAGTCAATGTTGCGGGGGTGCAAAAGTTAACTCCAATGTAAAACGTCCCAATTGGATGGGAATTCGCACTCGTTGGACTTGCTAACAGACTTAACGGAATCCCCAAGTTGCTTCGGCACCGTTTGTGCCATTTGACACACGTGATCGCGTGTGGGAGCAAGGCAATGGACATCTCCCGTGCGCAAAAATTTTAAGTTGAGGGGTATATAAGGTTTTGTGTATTTTCAGGTGGAGAGGATTGGCCATTATGTTCCGAGAGCTCTAATGGGCTAGAGAGAGAGAGTGAGAGGAAGAAAGAGTCTCTCAAAAGCTCTCGACGACGCCACAGAGCTTAGAGCTTGAGATGTGGAACTTCGACTAAGAGGATCCAGACCAAATCAAAGCTCAGGACTAGTCCTAGGAGCTTTGTTTCAATCCCAAGAGCTGATCGAACCAGCTTGGGAAGCTTGAAAATCTCCAAATCGGTGAGTTGCACTTTCAAGCTTACCTCTATGCATCCATGGCAGATTGTTGATTTGACCTTAATTCTTGCAATTGCTTTGTGCATTTCGCTCCTCGTGCATCCCCGAGCATGTTTGTGTCTTGGTTTTGCATTGATTTTGTGAGAAAACTTTAAGTTGAAACCTCCAACATGGCCAAACTCAATTGGAGCTCCAGGTAAGCTTCTTAAGCTCACAATGATGTTGCCTTGTGAAGTAATCGAATAATTATGCTCTTGAGTGCTCGTTGGACCTCCATTGATGTACTCTATGCAAGATTGTTCCTGTTCTAGCCTTTAGATCTTGCTATGCTTTGGATATGTTGATATGGATTAGATTAGGAGTCAATTGACAGGTTTCAGGTCGATCAGTCGAGGTTTCACTATCGAATGTCTTCGAAAAACTCTTAGCCATTCGTTTCATCATCGTTGCAAGAAAGACGATGACTAGTCAGCTCACGCTGACTTGGTTAATGCCTACCTGGCGCTGATGTGTTACCACACGGAATGCCATGTGGCAACCACACCAACGTAGACGCTTATTTTTTGTTTTTGCAAATATAACAAAATTATCTAGATTGGACGGTGGGTGTAGCGTCACTTGTCATGATCTGGATTTTTCAGAAATAAAAAATGATTTCTTCAAATATTAAATAGAACTTTCGAAAAGTAAAAAAAGTTTTTGATCAGATGGTTGAGATTTTGTCTTCTAGATTGATCCGGGCCGTAGGATTTGGCATGTGGAATGAACAATTGAGATCTGGTCGCTGCTTGATCTCAATCATCCATTTTAGTATGTAGATGTAATGTCTATGGGCTAGCCATGTGGGTAACTTTGGACCATAGGATTATAAATTAAATAAAAAATTCTCAAAAAATGATAAAAAAAAAAATCGAAGAAATAGAAAACAAGTTTTTAAATCCAAAATTGGGTCATTTTGCTCCGGTTTGGACCCATTCGGGTCTAGTTGGGGTTTTGGGTTCATGGGTTGGTCAATCCAGTCGAAAAAAATAGCAGAAAATATAAAATAAATAAAAATCAGAAAATATTATAAAAATTCATAAAACAATTCTAAAAGATTAGAAAAAATTAGAAAATTCCCAAAAATCATAAAAAAGGAAATTATCACATTCAACTAATTTGACCCATTTTCATTGATTCTGGTCCCTGAAACTTCAAAAATGACTATTTTGTTCCTTTGGACATTTTGTCCCAAATTTTTCTCAAACTTCCTCTAAACTCTAATGGTCCATTCACTGAGCCTTTATGACTTCATTATGCGTTATGATAAATTGGGTGGTGTTTTTTTTTATGCGATTTATCTGCGTGACATGGTTCCTCAATTTGTGCACTTTCGATGATTAATTGTAATTAATAGGATAGTCACTCGCCATTTGCATGAATCCTTTGAAAGTTAGAGCTTACTTCGCCCTAAGATATTTACATGAAATCCGTAGTTAGGAAATCCGCTCAACTCAAGTATGGAAAGGGTGTCGACTGAAACATTGGCATAGCTATATCCTTGGATCCTCTTCTCTACTTTCCAAAAGAGATTGGTGACAACTCCGATAGCATGCATACTTATCACATGTCACCTCACTACATTAAGGTCGAGCCCGTCTTAATATAAAATTTTGCTGTTGCAATTTGGGTATGAGCTTAGAGGGCTTGCCTCTCGATCATTTGTTACCCTTATCGAGGTGGACGAGATCCTGGCAATCCATTAATCCCTTCGAGATCATCAACAATCTCTCGAGAAGGGTCACAACAAATGAATTGTTGATGTTAATTGCAAGTAATATAGTAAATTTCAATTATTAAAAAATATCATCTAGGCAATTAATTGAAAACGAAGTAAAATGGATATATGTTCTTAGGAAAATGGGGTTATTGCAACTGTTGGGTACTCGCCCCGGCGGAATTCGAAATAAATAGGATGGAAAATGGGTCAGGAGGTGGCTCCCCCCACATACGATGCTCAGAGCACAAGTCATAACTCACCTTGTTCCCCGCCAACTGAGCCTTTCGAAATCCCAACCTATCCCTGTCCATTCTCCGAAGCAGATTCACTGCGACTCGCTCTTGTCCATCTTGAGAAGATGTACTTCCACGAGGACGGTTCAGCAAATTCACTCGCAGATGCTCACAAGGTCCATCGACAAGCCCAATTTCCTCCTCGCGAAGCTCGTCGACCTCAAGGACATGTCGTACGCTTCTCTCGTCTTCTCTCGAGTTCCTCAACCCAATGACTACGCCTTCAATGTAATGATCCGGGGCCTAACCACCACACGGCACGATTACCCCTTGACCCTGCACTTCTATTACCGAATGAAATCTGTAGGGCTGAAACCCAATAATTTCACGTACCCATTTCTGTTCATAGCATGTGCGAATCTTTTCGAGTTGGACCATGGTCGAGCGGCTCATTCTTCGGTGTTTAAGACTGGGTTGGATTCGGACAGTCATACTAGTCACTCGTTGATTATGATGTATGCCAAGTGCAGGGAGCTGGCGGATGCACGCAAGGTGTTTGACGAAATTGCCGACAGAGATTTGGTCTCGTGGAACTCGATGATCTCTGGGTATGCAAAAATGGGTTTTGCAGCAGATGCGGTCGAGCTGTTCGGGAAAATGAGGGAGGAAGGCTTCATGCCTGATGAAATGACTGTGGTAAGCACTCTCACGGCTTGTGGAGACTTGGGGGATCTGAGATTGGGCAAGTGGATAGAGGGATATATTCTGGATATTGGGATGAAGTTGAACTCATACGTGGGATCTGCCTTGATTGATATGTATGGGAAATGTGGGGATTTGACATCAGCGAGGGGGATTTTTGATAAAATGGTAAAGAGGGATGTAGTGACTTGGAATGCTATGATCACAGGGTATTAGCCTTTTTCTCTTGCCTGCTTACTTTATGAAATCACCAGTTATTACCTCATTTCATCTGTGACATTGTTGTTTTCTACTAGTCTAAGGTATTAGCTTTTCTATGAGATGCTCATTCTCAACTATAAGTCTTTACCAGGATTTATCCTGATCCAGTCTTCAAATTTGCATATATAGTCTTCATAATACTAATACTAATGTATGTCTTCAGCTGAGTGATAGTCGAGGTCTGCCCCAGCCTCTTTGTCTAGCGGTCACAAGATTGCTTGTTTTCTACTATTGGATAATTATGAGAGGCTTCTTCTTCTTCTGGCAGTGCACTCTGTCAGCTTGATTCTTGCTTCTCTTTTACTGGTTCATATTCTAGCCTTTCAGTAATGAGGATGGTGCCACTCATGCATTTTTTTGGGTTGTCTGTGGGAGCATTTATCCTTCCAATTGATTTGTGTGTTCTTCCTTTACCTTTGGTTCAGTTAATCAGTTAGTAGTGTCTGAGGGGCTCTCTAACTTTTTGCCTTATTGATTTGTGACAGTTATGCCCAAAATGGGATGGCTGATGAAGCGATCACTCTATTTAGCATGATGAGAGAGGCTGGCATTGATCCGGACAAAATTACATTGCTTGGTGTGTTGTCTTCTTGTGCCTCAATAGGGGCTCTAGACCTGGGGAAGTGGGTGGACACATATGTTTCTCGTGGTGGCTTAAGGCGTGATGTTTATGTTGGTACTGCTTTAATTGATATGTATGCTAAGTGCGGAAGTCTAGACAATGCTCTTGAAGTTTTTGAAGACATGTCTCAGAAAAATGAGGTATCTTGGAATGCTATGATTTCTGCCCTAGCTTTTCATGGTCGAGCAAAGGAGTCATTAGCACTATTTGATCGCATGTTGAAAGAGGGTGGGCATGTCTGCCCAAATGACATCACATTAATCGGAGTACTCTCTGCATGCGTGCATGGTGGTCTGGTTACTGAGGGGCGTAGATTATTTGCTTTGATGTGCACATTATTTGGATTGGTCCCAAAGATTGAGCATTATTCTTGTATGGTTGACCTATTTTCTCGTGCTGGACTTTTATATGAGGCGTGGAGCTTCATTGAGAAGATGCCTGGAAAGCCAGATGAAGTTGTTCTGGGGTCATTACTTGGTGCCTGTCAGAAGCGGCAAAATGCTGATATTGGTGAGCGGGTGATGCAGCTGCTTCTGGAAATAGAACCTTCAAATTCTGGGAACTATGTTATTTCATCAAAACTCTATGCTGATGTGAAGAAGTGGGATGAGTCGGCAAGGATGAGAATATTGATGAGGCAAAGGGGTATAGCTAAGACACCTGGTTGCAGTTGGTTAGGGATTGAGACTCAGCAGCATGAATTTCATGCTGGTGATAATTTGCATCATAGCACAGTGGAGATGTATCAAGTATTGGTGAATGAGATGAAGAGGGAAGGTTACATCCCGAAAGCTGACAATTCTGAAGAAACTGAGGATCAGTGTATTGGTTAAGTCTTTGGTAATGGAACTTATTTTGTCCTCATTCTTAGACTGGTGATTTGTTGCAATTTTTTAATATTTGTCTTGATATCTTATGTGCACTATTTGCTTGTGCAATTTCTGTGTTGCTATTATATTTCCTTTCATAGCTCTTGCATGATGCATGCTGAAGGGCTTCTGTACTTTCCTTCAGGATAATTTGCTCAAACCAGTCTCAAGCATTCTTTCCCTTCTTTCATACTGCCATTGATCTTTACTTTTTCTGCTTAAACCTAAACATGGAAGTCCACTCAAGAACTGCTGGTTTTTCAGTTCTGAATTGTCCTCTTCTATCCCATTGAACACCAACGGTATAAAATAACTTTTTTAATTAATTATAAAGAGATGTTCATAATACAAACTTTTGAAGTAACTTGTACAATCTGACCCAAAAATAATAATAATAATAATAATAATAATAATAATAATAATAATAATAATAATAATAATAATAATAATAATAATAATAATAATAATAATAATAACTTGTACGAGAAATGTTTCTTGAGATACAGTTTCTTAACCATTGTCTTCATTATTATCCTTCCTTTAGCCTGCATGAGAACCTACTAAGTAGAGTTTTGTTTTGCGCACTTCTGTGGCAAGTTAAGTTCTACCTTCAGTATCTGAGTGGTATTGAAAATGTTCTAACTCTTCTAGTCTTGATTAAGCAAATGTATTTGCTGCTGTTTGTTTTATTAGGACAATATGTTGCTATTTTCTGTAAAATCTCCATTTGTCTTTTAAGTGAAAATTTATTCTTAACTACCTCTGGCAATTGTTGTTCTTCAAATGAGTGCTGTTTTACTTCTCTCAATTTTCCCTCTTTAAATATTTGGTCATTACTCACTTGAAGTCATTTTTGTGTTTTAAATTTTAAGCTCCTTATTTTCTGGTCACTGATGTTTGAATGCTAGATAGAACTTAACGTTTTAAAGTCATTATCAGGATCTTCTCTACTCTTCAACCAAATTTCTATTGTAGATAGCTCTTCAACATACATTTCTCCAACGTAATTTCTCAGATTAGGGATCAATGCAGATTTTTTTTTAATTTTTAAATTTATTTACAAATCTTATATATCTTTCTGGGAGTACGATAATTTATGATGAAATAAGATACTTCTCATTGCTTTTGCCTCCTTTTATTGTCTAGAGAAACAAAGCATTTTGTCTAACAATTGGTGAATGACTAATTCGAAGTTCATCTACTCCAGAATTACGTAAGTGTGCAGGGAATGTTGTGCTGACAATCTGCTAAAGGATAATGTCCTGCTATTACTAAACAGCTTTGTAGTAGATAATGCATTACTTGGTGATGTAATAGTATTAAAAACTTCCATAGTTGATTATGGCCACCTACTTTGTGGATGTAATACCTCCTCCTATGTATCTGCTCCAACCATTTAAAGGTGCATATTCTGTGCTCCGGGGGTTGCCTTTGTCCCTTGAAATATGTCATATTGAACTTCCATGGTGGGGTTTTGGTGAGAAATTTCTTTGGACATGCACAAATAGAACCAAAAAGTTATCTCAAGAAAATAACATTAGCTGAAAACCCAGAAAATCTTTATCAAATAGCTCTAACCAAGCAACTAGTACTGATGGTTTGTCCGAATAGAATAGTTTCTGTAAATAGTATCAGAATATTCGGTGCAGAGAAGATGTTTAACCTGTTAATATCATTACAGTTTTAGTAATCTATGTTTGATCGTTTTTCTAACTAGCCATATTATAGTTGGGGTTATTTATATTCACGTCATTAAGTTGGATTTGCATTGTCACTAGTTGTGATTATTGCATGCTTGATGATAAATGATAGCAGACATGGTTTTCTGCACATCAAAAGAAAGAAGAAACATGCATATGATGAACCAAACGATGCTCTATCATAGGGCAGATGGTTCAGGCAAAAGTTATTTCTCTCGAGGATATAAACAAAAGCAAAAATTCACGGACAAAAATAGGACTGGTATTAGTAAAGTTGAGGCAAGAGAAACTATTGTCAAGAAATTAGAGTTTATGGATTAAGTTGGAAACTGAATAAACAGGGCACTAGGAAGAAAATAGTAGTCCCTTGTAGAGGATGTGATGCTAGATGTACTGCAATTACAAAAGGCACATTTTGTCTGGTTTGTTTGCACGACACAGTGCTTATAGCAGTCAGGACTTGTTTCTGTGCTTATCTCATGGCATGTACAAATGAACCTACTTAGCTACTAGGTCGGCTGAGACTTTAATCAAGTTTTATATGATCTCTGCTGCAGCAATGTTTTTCTGTGACTAAATAGGATTTCTCCTATTTAGTGACCTGCATTTTATCATAACCATATCTCTCTCACCTTTATTACCATCCAAAAATATGCAAACAAAATGTTATGTTGATCCTTAATATTGTGACCATGTATTAATATTTTCTGCAAGTTTCTTTCTCAATCCTCTATTTGAATCACAACTAAAATATGTATTGAGATTTACAGCTTTGATAGCAACTTTGCACTGGCGAGTGATTAAGCAGTTCACTGGAAATAATTCCAGCATATGGATGGATTCTCTGAAATGACTTGCAATGCCTAGCGCAGGAGCTTAGAACAACCCCCGGATGACTGAGATATGGTGCATTTGTTCCTGCAAGCTCTCGAAGCACTTGGCACAGAGGAATTAATGGTAACTCCAAGTTGGTTTTTATTTATTTATTATGTATTTTGATGATGTGTTGAAAGACTGCTTCTGTGTGGTTCATAGCATAGCTGCTGTTCGGCGGTCGCTAATCTGGGATTTCCTTAGAGAGTGAGAGCCCTGGAAATCAGAGAGTGTATTGAGTGCACGCTACATTTTTTGTTTCTGCACTTGAAATATGCATCTAGGCCCAACAATTGTAGGGGCCTTTCAGAATCCCAGGTGTGGCTAGTCTACCCTTAATCTTATGCTTCATTTTGCAGCAAGTGCCTTTACATAAACTCGAACGACTTACTAATGATTGAGTTGTTTCGCAGATGGAAGTGTACATGTTATTGAGGCCTGTTGTGGAGGTAATTGAAGTGTCCAGTTGACAGATAATAGATTTGAAGATGGTTTGCTAAGAATTACAAGTTTGTTTTGGTGAAAGTTGAATATATATTAATCTAAAGCTTGTGAGGACTTCTTGCTCCATGGGTTTATGCATATGGTTGCTAATAACTAATGTTATTCTACCCTTAATCAGGCCATCTTGTTCGATGACTGTAATTGCTCAAAGATTCGAAATCCAGATGCAATTCAGAAGTCATGGCGATCACTTTATGCTAGATGAAAAGTGACGGTAAGTTGTAGGGTGGAATGAAGAAGATCTACAAGAGGCATCTAATCTAAGATAAATTTTCTAAAATCTGTTCATTCTGATTGTATCACCTACGTAGAGGATCTAATTCAGATCATGTTGATTCAAACACTTTCCTCAGTTTGTTTCTTTGCCCATACTTGCTAATCTGCCCACTTGTTGGGGGGTTGGACTAACAGACCTTGTAGCCTTAAGGAGTTTCAATTCCATCAAATGAAGTTGTGTACTTCATAACCTGCTCACTCACGCTCCCTCACCAAAAAAGAAAAAAAGAAAAGAAGAAAAAAAGCCAAAGATGTAGCTGCTACTCAATTTTCATATTCACTTGTATAAAATATGTACATATCATTTGGAAACAAGTAAACAGTGATTATGCAGGTTACTGAGATTATAGCTTTTGTTGATACTGTCCAGAGAAATGTCTATTTTGCCTTCTAGTGCCAAATACTTCGTTTCAACAGGCACTTTTAATTACACATGTTATTGTCTATGAATTGTAGGACCACGACAAGTGATAATATATTTTCCTTACTTGCATGAATAGTTAAACTTTATTCTAAGCATGAATGACAATGCTTGCTTAGAAAAATTGTTCCCGAACAATTCTGTAGTTGCAAAGAATTTGTTCTCTACACAGTTGTTGGTTGATTATTTGTGGGTTGATCATGTTATCATGGAGAAACACGTTAGAGTCCAAAGGATTTACGTTAAGTCGGAGTAAGACGGAATACATGAAGTGTGAGTTCGCCACGACAAGAGGAGATGATCAAGAACCTGTGGATATGCTTGGACAGGAGGTACCTAAGAAAGATGCTTTCAGATATTTGGGATCAATTTTGCAAAAGAGGGGAGAGATTGACGAGGATGTTAGCCATAGAATCAAAGCAGGTTGATGAAATGGCGCAGTGCATCCGGATTTTTGTGTAATCGCAAAATCCATCTTAGGTTAAAGGGAAAATTTTATAGAACAGCAATAAAACCTGCAATGCTATACGGAGCTGAATGTTGGCCGATACAAAAGCAACGTGAGCATAAAATGGGAGTAGCGGAAATGAGAATGTTAAGGTGGATGTGTGGTCATACAAGGATGGATAAGATAAAAAATGACGATATTCGACGAAAAGTTGGAATAGCACCGGTGGCAGAGAAGATGAGAGAATATAGATTGAGATAGTTTGGACATATTTTTCGTAGACCCTTAGATGCTCCGTTATCGAGAAAACGATACGAAGAAAGGACGAGGTCGGCCGAAACTTACTTAGGGGAAGGTAGTAAAACAAGATTTAATAGAGTGAGAAATAGATTGGCGTATGGTCTGCGTTAGGACGAAGTGGAGGAAAGTTATCCGCATTGTAGAAGGGGGGATTTCCTATGTCCCAGAGTGCCCTGTTTAGTGCTTTCTATTTATTTATATGTTTATTTATTTATTTATTACTGGGTAGCCATATTGTTACTTTTTATATTTATATTTATATTTATATTTATATTTATATTTTTTATTTGCACTTTTATTTTAGTATATTTTAAACTTTTCGTTTTTGGTTCATCGACCGCCGACCCCAACTGGTTTGGGATAAAGATGATATTGATGTTGATGTATCATGTTATCATGCCAAGAGTTAGAAAGATTAGATGTCTTCTCGTCTTGTTTGAACCTTTTGTTGGCCTTGTTTTGGAGTTGTGGCCTTGAGATACAAGTTCATCTAATTTATCATTGCCTATCCAAAGGAACTCCTTTCATGTGTTTCAGGAACGAAGGTATATGTTATGTGAATTAAAAGGATGTCTTAGAAAGGAAATCTCATTATTCAATCTCTGGATGACAAGAGAGAATTTCATATTGATCATTTTGTAATCCTCTAAGACTTATGCCTTTTATCTGTTGATGTAATGCCTGAATGATAATTGTTCAGAGTATTAGCAAGTTGGGGTATGTGTAATTGTACTAGGCTTGACCCTAAGCCTATAAGTACTCCTTTTATTCCTAGAAATAAAATAACTTTCTCTTTTATCGTTAACATGGTATCAGAGCAAAATAAACCTGATTAGACATCACAATCATCTTCCGTCACCATCGTCCTTCATCCTTTATGCCGGTGAATAGAGATCTCTCTCTCAGAGCAACACAAGACATTGGTGAAGGTCGTCTATCCAACGTGACTCCCCCTAGTGGTCGCTAGTCAGAATGTGACCCCTCCTTGGTGGTCGCCCCTCCCTAGTGGTCGCTGGTTAGGTGCGACTAGTTGAGCACGACCCCTTTGTGGTCATTGATTGAAGGTCGCCCATTCAACGTGACCCCTCCCTCGTGGTCGCAACTCCTCGTTGTTGCCGTTGATTGAGCGCAACTTGCTTAGACAGTCACTGGTGGTAGTTGATTTAGGGTTAGACGTTTCCTGATGATCGCTGGTTGAAGTGCGACTCTCTTAGTGGTTGCATGACCATGTAGTGGTAAGATTTTCTTATAAATGTGCTGAAGTTGTTGATTTTGCTATTCTGACCAGGATTTTGTAAAGTGAATAGATGTTTTATGAGGTGACTGTGCTAAATTTGTGAATGGGTGTTAGTGAATGTGTTGAATTTGTGAAAGGGTGTTTTGTGAAGTTAAATTTTGGTGGTTTTTTTTTATTGATGTGGGGTTGAATTTGCGAAACTAAATGCTGGATTCTCTCTGCTGTTGATGGGTGATGATTGAGACTCGCATGTAATACATTAACGTGAGTTTTTTAGTGATTAGTGGTGTTGTAATAGTTTGTGGAGATGTCTATTGGTTTAGCAAGTTCTCTGTCCATTATTTCGGGTTGGTTCCTCCTCGTACTTCTTCGAGTTCAGGATCTTTTGGTCCCTATAATATGATGACAGGTCTACACAATTGTTGCGACCCTCCTTGCGAGGATTTTCTTTTTTAATGCGAGAGGAGCTAATAGATTGCTAAGCCTCTGGATTAGGCTTAGCTCGGGCACTCTTAGGTTCATACCAAATCGTGTCAGGGAGAATTTAAAATCAAAATCAACCTTAGTGTGGTCGGGTGACGTCATCAGTGTACATGCTTTCGAAGAGGCCACTAATCATTTTTTGGATGGTATGATTGTAAGCCCTATTGAGTAGTTCGGAGAGATCATCCGCTTCTACGAAAATCAGAGAAGTGGATTTAGGGACTTAGTTACATCGACTCTTCCTTTCGGTATTTAAGTTAAATGATTTCATAATCTATAGAATTATGCAAATGCTTTTTGGGTAAGGTAAGTCTCTCGCTTATTTTATTTTATTTTCCAATCTGGATTGTAGATTTAGCTGTCGGGTTCGAAGACTAAGTCTACAATCCAGATTGGAAGGCGTGGCTAATCCATTGTCGTCCGATTGAACATTTATTTTTTATTTTCAAAAAATGATTTTTATTTCCTAAAAAGCTAGATCTTGACATGTAGCATAATATCCACCGTCAAATTCATTTTATTATTTTTTCAAAAAATCAAAAAAATTTATAACCAAAAAATCTTTTTCTTCTTTTTTAAAAAAATCCGTGACTGATGTGGTAGGTCACGTCAGCGCCACGTGTGCGTTGATCGGGTCAACTGTCTTTGACTGATCAATGCATTATCAGAGAAGGAGAACAGTCTGACGAAAACCTACCAAAACACTTTGATTTCACGCCTAATCGATTTTGAACAATGAATCAAACAACATCTTCTATTTTCAACAAAGACTCCTAAATTAGGCTAAACCAAACTTATGGAGATTCAATTTGCAAACGAGATTCAAGGTGCAAATTTCGACGCTAAAATCATAAACCAGCATATCAAAAAGCATCTAGGGTGACCGAGGGAACTTACCTAGGCGTACATGGGGCTCGATGACATCCAGAATAGGCCATGGAACTCATGGTGGCCGAAAGTTTATGTGGTCGGCTTAGGCGGTTTCACCAAGAATCAACTCGAAATGAAGATGAGCATGAATTTAGGGGATGTATAGGACTCAAATCGAATAAGGAACTTGAAGAAAAATGTACAAATCAACGAGCTACCATTAGAGGTTGAGCTTAAAAGCTTCAATGGTGCTTACCTTGTTTGGGGATGAAATGCCAAGCGAGATGGTTCCTTGTGCTCCTTGAGCCACTAGGAAGCTTGGTAAGTTAGTGAAAAAGTTCGGTTTTGCCTCCTTCATTCTCACAAAAGCTTGGAAATTTTCGGCCGAGCTCAACAATGGTGACTCCCATTCTCTCATGTCTCTCTTTATGATCACCTAAATCTGTTGTAACTGTCCCACTCTTAAAAACCCCCTTCCTTTTATCTCAAAATCGTCTGAGAATCTATTAGGCCCCCTTCTCTAATTTTTTTTTTTTGCACGGGAGCATGATAAAACTAGAGCTAGTTCTGATTTGTTTCGTCAAAAGAGTCAACGGATTGATTGGGTTGGGTCAACACGACCCGATTGACCCGATTTTGCTAAATGTTCCAAATTACTCTCAAATTTGTTAAAATTATTCAAAATTGATGTCAGAATCTAACTTAGGAGCATGAATTTTGTTAGGAAATGATTTTTCCTCCAAACTTTTTTGAGGATTTATATGAAAGCCCCAATTTTCAAATATGATTCGAGAACCTATTTTGCAAAAAAAAAAAACCTAGATGACCTTTGTTTGTAAAAAAAAATGATGCCACCATTTGATTCAGAAAGCCAAAAACTATGGGATGATGTGCTCTGATTTTTTTATTTAGTCCTCGGATAATTTTTAATTTCATTTTATGTATTTGGAGGACTAATTTGGAAAACTAAAATTGCACATTTTGGCCTTTTTTTTTTTTCGAAATCTGGTAATTTTGTGAATTTTTGGACTAAAATGTAATTTTGAAAAATAGGGGGGAATGTCACAATTGAAAATGTAAAAATGGAAAAATAAAATGCGGAAATGAAATTTCTAAATTTTTTTGGATTAATCCGAAAATATGATTAACAAAGTAAACCATAATTTTGAATTAATTTTTTCAAATTTGTTTCGACCAAAATGAAGAGAAAATTAAAATATTTTCGTATTTTTGTGATCTCAAATGCTATTTTTGTGAATTTTTCAATATTTTTTCTATTTTCTGAAAATAAAAAAAGAAAAAGATATGAAAATTTATTTTTTGTTCAAAAATGTTCCTTGGGCTTGGATAAGGCTTCCAAATTTTATTTTATTTTTATATTTTTTTCTTGATTTTCTATGAATTTTATTGAATTTTTTTAAAAATTTTTAAAAATAAAACTGACGAAAAATTAGGTGTTAACAACAATACATTTATTCTAATCGCTAGTCTAAATGGCTTGACAAAAAGCCCCCTGAAGATTGAGCCAGTCTAGAAGATTGGAAGATCATTGACGCTATTTTGTGTACACTTTTATGGGGAAGTACGTTGAATCTATTCGCTATCTTTTCATAGATTGTGCGATAACCTATGAGGTATGGACAAAGTGCACTTTATTGTATTCTAGTTTTTGATATGTGGGAGGCTTTATTTCAAGCTAAAATTGGTGATGTTATGTTGGCAAAATATTATGCTCGTTTTGCGTCTTTGAATCAGTGTCTCAAGTCTTATTTTTCCCATGCTACTATGCTTACTTAGATGCAGCAACAAGAAACGGACATGATAATCATGGTCTTTCCTCATGGTATTGGTCCAGATCATAGTGTTCTTCATTAACAGATTGCCTCTTAGAACACTATCCCTTCCAGTGAAGAAGTTTATTTTCAAGCTAATCGTTACACTTCCAGTCCCAAAACTTCAGCAATTTCACACAATAGTGCTATGGTGGCTCATGGAGGTCAAGGGACACGTGGTCGTATTAGTAGTCATGAACATTGGAATTCTGATAGTTCTCATTATGGTCGCGGTCATGGTTTTCAGGATCAAGGTGTTATTCGTGGTGGTGAAAATAATGTTTATAGAGGAGTTCATGGTGGTAGTTGAGTGAATCATTTTTGTATTTATTGCTAGCTTCCTGGACATACTATTGATTATTGTCATGACCTCTATCTTGAGCACGTGGTGGTATTTTACATCAGAGTTCTTATGTTGACACTTCGTAATAAAATGGAGTTGTTGAACGTAAGAACCGTCATTTGTTGGATGTTACTCATTGTTTACTTCTTCACACATATGCCTAAATCCTTTTGAAGCTATGCTCTTCTTACAACATGTCATTTTATTAATCATCTTCTATCCTTCGTGTTAAAAGGAATCATTCCTATGCTCTTCTTTATCCTGATTGTCCTTTGTGGTCTGTTCACCTTTATATTTTTGGATGTGTCTGTTTTGTTGATTCTTTATCTGTTGGGTTAGACAAATTATCACTTTATGCTGAAAAATGTATATTCGTGGGTTACTCCTGTATTCAAAAGGCGTATGTCTCTTATAATTCTATTCGTTGTCGAGAGCATGCTTTTGTTGATATGACTTTCTTTGAGGATCAATCAATTTTTGGGGATATTCGTCCCTAGGCACCTAGGCACCATTAAGCATGGATCTTTTGCCACACTTTGCACCTACTTTTCAACTGGAGCCACCGCCTATTACTTCTAATGATGCTCCACTAGATCCATGATTAGTAGTATCAACTCCTCTTCAAGTCTATACATGTGGTCCTTGCTCTGTTTGGTGCCGTACCTCTACACTAGTGAGCGCGGCACGACCACCACCTCCAGTCCAGGCTTCTGATTATCTTCCACCGTCTCCTATCAGTTTTCCTATTGTTCATCGCACTCAATCTCGGTATCATCTTTCTCATTTTGTGTCTTATTATAATTTAAGCCCTTAGATGTTTGTTTTGTATCATCTCTTGCATCTATTTTTGTGCCAAGTAGTGTGCAGGAAGCATTGGCCCATCTAGGTTGGGCTCGTGCTATGGAGGACAAGATGACTGAATTATGTCATAATAAAACTTGAGAGCTGGTTTTCATTGCCAACTAACAAATAATTAGCGGGTTGTTATTGGGTCTTTGTTGTCAAATACCATTCAGTCAGTTGAGCACTCAAAAGCGCGTCATGTGGGAAAGGGCTGTAATCAAACTCATGGTATTGAGTATGATGAGAAATTTTCTCCGATGGCCAAATTTCCTTTTGTCCATATTGTTATCTTTGTGACTACTTGGTCTCAATGGACTCTTCATCAATTTGATGTCAAAAATGCATTTCTTTTTGGTGATCTCGAACAACAAATAATTTTTAGTATTTTTTGGATTTTTAAATATTTTTTTGTATATTAGGAAATAATAAAAAATCAAGAAAAATAGAATTTTTGGCCCCAAAAATATGGAAAAATATCCAATACTTTTTTTTAAATCCCTTTTCATTTTGGTCTCTTAAAATTGAAAAAAAAATCAATATAGATATATGTTTCTTCACAAACATAATCCCAAAATTGGCCAAAAAACTAATAGCATTTGAGTCTCTTTATTTTCTTTTTTTTTTTTACTTTTTCTGAGTTGTGGCATTTGATTCTCATGCGTTATATTGCATTTTGGTCGGACATGCTACACATTTCAAATTTGAGCTTAAAATTGCAAGAAGGGGTCAAATTGGTGTTGGAATAGAAAAAAAAATGAAAATGATAATGTTGACTAAGTCAACTGACCTAGCCTTGGGAAATGAATAGAAGCATTTTTGGTTCTCTTCTTCCTTCGCGTGAGGTGGAACCAATGTTGAACAAGGATGAAATTAGGCACTAAATGGGCACACCCATGCTTTCAAACGGAACCCACTGATTGCCCTTGCTATTGGGGGAACTATTGAACCATTTTTGGATGGGGCAGTGGACGTGAGAAGAGCTCGAACAACTTCAAATGGAACCCACTGATTGCCCTTGCCCCTTTCGGGCAAGACGTCTTGAAATATTTCAAAAAAATCCAAAAATCACAAAAAATGGGAAGTGGTCAACTTTGACTGGCCAAGTCCATGTTGTGTGATTTTGGCCCCTGATTCTTTTTAAAATGACGATTTTACCCCTCATTGGTAAATTGTCTCTGAAAAATCTAGAAAAATTTTAGAAAATTCAAGAAATTGGAAAATGGACACATTTAACTAGCCAATACCATTTTCAATAACTGGAGTCCCTAATCCCTTCAAAGATGATGCTTTGCCCCCTTTGGGTAAATTATCTCCCAAATTGATGATTTTGCCCCTGATGGGCAAATCGCCTTTAAATTATCCCGAACTCCATCCAAACCTCCAAAAACCCTTATCTAAGCCATTAAGACTATACTAGGAAAGCCATGTTGATCTTCATGCATTTTATCCTCACGTCATTGGATCCTTGATTTGCGTACCTAATTTACTGATTGTGATTGGTAGGTTATATATTCTCCTCTGCATGAACTCCTAGGTTCTAAAGCTTACCTCTCTTCAAGTTATCTACATGAATTCTATAAATTAGGAAATCATTCAACTCAAATATTGAAAGGGCACCGACTAGCAAGTCGACGTAACTAAGTCTCCAAATCCATTTATCTGATTTTTGCAAAATCGAAAAATCTCTTCTAATCGTTTGACGGGGTTTCCAATCATACCCTCCAAAAATGATTGGTGGCGACTCCGATATCATGCACACTGATGTATATGTCAGCCGACCATAGTAAGATTGAACTCGATAACCCTCCGCGATTTGGCATGGGTTTGGGAGGGCTTGAGTTAAGCCGGCTCTAGAAGGCTCAGCAATCCACCAGCTGATCTTGAAAAAATATTGGGTCACGACAGTCAAGTGTAAATGATCCTCAGACCTGAGGCATAATGTTGGCTTATATGTTGAATGGTTATGGTTCACAAGTGCCCATATTGGCGGATCGTTAATCTACCTCTATACTTGATGGTCATGGTTTGTTTGCATATGAAGTTACGAGTGTGTACAACAGTGAGATTTGTCTCCTTGTTTAAGTACAAGGTTGATGTCCTATGCGATTAATTGCGATAATGCATGGAAAATCCTTAGCTGGGGTTGTGATCGACAGTGTCTCAATAATATACATGTCAGATAGATATGAGCATATGATTTAATTAGTAGCTTGACTAATAATCCATGTCTTTTTTTCGATCAAGACATAGTAAGACATAAGGATTGAATTACACTATAGTCAAAGCTGACAGGTTCATTATCTTTTTACAACATTCATACTGTTTGGGTAGCCATGATATATTGTTGCAAGATATCACTCATGGCTTGTGGGATCTAGAAATTGATTATGGACAGTCAATTCTCTTGGTGATACTAATTTATTAGTATCGGTCTTGTTGCCAGCTCAAGGTTAAACCTAGAGATATCACACACCATAATTAATGTGTGACAATATTGATAAGGAAAATGGAATTGCAAAAGTGTTTGTAATCATGACTAATAGAGATAGTCAAACAAAATAAATTGCATGGGGTTCGATTCTAATTTCTAATTACGAACGGATAAGCATGTGATGTAGACATTACCTTAGCATGATGTCAAACTGATATGATATCTGCAGAATCATGAAATGATAAGATTTATCATCTAAAGGATCATAGATAAGATTTCTTATCCAATAAAAGTCAAATAGATAATGTTTGTTATTTAAAGACAAAGCATGAACTATGAAATGTTACTCGAGAAATAAAATGAGAAGATAACAACGAGACGGCAACATGATGCAAGAGGTTAGCTGGGACCAACTTTGGCCCACCAACTGGCCCAACCCTAACCCCAACCTCTATAAATATGGTTGGGAGTTAAAGGTTAAGGGAGTTTTTCCCTCTTCTTTCCTCGCTCGTCCACGTGAGTTCTTCGTGTTTTTTATTTCTTCGTGCATGTGTGATATTATTCTCACATGAAACACTTGAGGGTTGTGAATTTTTCATGATCAAAAGGAAAGGCTTGGTTCATTGCATTTCAAAGATTGCTAGCACAATCATTCACAAGCTTTGTCCTTCATTCGTCTCGCAATTGGTGGTGTATCTGAACTAGATGCCTGACATTTATGAGGCTCAAGAACAAATAAACCAAGTTGACTCAGGCACTCTTCGAACTGTAAGCCTAGAACCCTCTTGATGTATGGTTTTTGTTTTCAACTGGAATGCACGGATATTCCCTAAGGAAGACCTACGTACCGGTTATGTTTAATTTCACTATGCATGTGATGGTTTTGATGAAAGTATTGAATTTTCCAACATGAAACCTAACATCGACATAGTGACTGGTGTGGACTATTGGGAACGAGACATAGTATCTGTTACTTGTGGTATTACTTTTAGTAGAATAAAGTCTATTGTATGGATCGACGTAGGAAGCACCGAACGAGTGATTGTGGATTCTGTTACCTAGTGAACGTGAGTGGGAATCTGGCTGGACCCTCTAATATTTCGATGGGCCATCTTGCTTCTAGGAGGGAAGGTCGTTTACTAGTGAATAAGCGACCATAGATTCCCAACTAGGAGGAATTGATTTGGAAAGTTTTCATAGGTGTAAGAATGAGGTCGAGAGCCTAAACATGTGAAAATAAGGTCTAGTATGTATATGCTTAATGGTAATAGTTGTCCTTTTCTTCTTTTCCAAAATCTCGTTAGAGGCACCTTTATGGGGAAAGATATGTTTTAAGATGTTAAAATAGTATATGAATATAGTAAAATAGTATATTACAACGACCGTCCTCGCAGAGGATTTTCTTTTTGTGAATGGAACTAAGGGATTGCTAAGCCTCTAGAGTGGGCTTAGCTCGAGCCCTCTCAGGCCTGTACCAAATCGCATCAGGGACGAATTTAAAATTGGGATTGACCTCAGTGTGGTAGGGTAACATGTGATCAACATACATGTCATCGGAGTCGTTACCAATCATTTTTTAGAGCGTATGATTAGAAACTCTATTTAGCGATTGGGAGAGATCGTTCAATACTATGAAAACCGGAGAAATAGGTTTGGGGGCTTAGTTACGCTGACTTGTTGGTTGGCCCCCTTTCGATATCCAAGTTGAGTGATTTCCTAATCTTTAGAATTCATACAGATTTTTTTTAAAGATAAGTCCTAAAATCTAAAGGGTTCATGGAGGCAGGGAAAGACTATCCTATCACAGACAATTAGTAATTAAAAATGTGCAGATCAAGTAATTAGTATGTGCAAATAAATCGCATCAAATCAATACTCAAACGGCCACATGGTAAGTATAGTAGAGCCCTAAGGGCTTAGAGAATGTATCAACTGGGTTTAGGAGTTATTTGGAAAATTTTGGATCAAATTGATCAGAGAGATAAAATGGTTAATTTCCAAGGTTTGCGGACTCAAAATTATGAAAAAGTTTAAATCAACCGAATATGGTCATTTCCTATTTTTGTAAATTTTATTATTTTTTTGAATTTTATTATTTTTTTTGAATTTTTCCTTTTTTTAGAATTTTTTATGATTTGTTTTTATTAATGTTTCGAACCAGATGGGGCTAACTAGACCCACAAATCGAAGAATTGAGCCAAACCCATGCAGGTTTGAACTGATTCTCAAAACGATATAGTTTTTTATTTTTTTTCCATTTTCTAATTTTTCTAATTTGTTTTATTGTTTTTCAAAATTTTTATTCTATTTTCTAATTTTCCCACTCAAATCTAATCCTATGGCCATAGGAATGTCACATGGAGGATTCTCAGCTGTCGGATTAAAAAAATATTAATAAAAAATAAATTATTATTTCTAAAAAAATAATTTTTATTTCTAAAAACGTAGATCTCGACATGTGGTAAAATGTCCACCATCGGATCTGGGGTTTACTTTAATTCAAAACTGAATTTTTTATCTAAGAAAATCTTTTTTTTTTTTTGTAGAAAATGATTTTTATTTTCCAAAATTTCCAAATTGTGACACATGGCACAATGTCCACTGTCCGGCTGAGATTTTATTTATTAATCTAAAAATCAACATTTTTAGAAAAAATCCTAATAAGTTAAAACTGACTAGCACCCGAACTGACCGCCATGAGGCTAATTTGTGGAGTTAACCGATCAGTTGCTCGTAGTTGAAGATGACTAGTGCCATGCTAGTTCCAGCGAGCTCATTGGAGACACAAGCATGAGCCAAAAATCCTATGGAAATGAGGCAATCTTTGTGCTAATTAAACACTAGCCATCTAAGTTTAGATGTATGTCATATTTATTTTCTAAATCAACTTGAAAATGCCTCAACTACTGCTGACCGAACACCTATTCCCGGCAAGTTTCAATCTACCAAAATCCATGTTAAACAAACAATCTAAGCTATCAAACAACATCTAAGGAGCATCAACAGACTTACCTAAATGTTGAGTAAGCTTGTGGATGTCTTGGGAGAACTATACAGATTGCATTGGGACCGAAGGTTTAGGGGAGCCAAAGGATTTATGCTGCAGAAAATGCAATATAAACACATATTTGGGATCAGCAAGGACAGATGAACGATTTGGAGCAAGAATCTTGAAGAACAATCAAGAAACGAAGGATCCGCCACTGCTAGACCTTTGATTGTTCATTAATAGCCCCTACGCTGATCGGCGATGAAATGACATACCGTTTGATTCTGAAGATTAGCTAGGACCTTCGGATGTTCAGATGGCCGGTCTTGGAGCTCGATTTTGAGCCGGATGCTTTGAAGAATCTCTTGAAGCTTCCTAGTGAAGCTCCTCCAATGGCAATGACAGAGCTTGCCGTGAGCTCCCTACCTCTCTCCCCCTCTCTCTAGTTTGCTATCAACTTGTTGTAACCGAATTCCTCCCCTCTTTTTATCTAAAAACCATGTGAGAGTTAGTTAAGCCATCCAATCCCCCAATTTTTTTTTTGCACATGCAAGGGTGAGAAAACCAGAGTTGGCTATGGTATTTCTTAGTTAAAAAGGATCAACGGGTAGATCGGGTTGACCCAACCCAACTCGGTTGACCTGATTTTGCTGAATGCTTCAAATTAGCCCCAAATTCATCAAAATTACTCAAAATTAATGTCAAAATCAAACTTAGGAGCATGAATTCTATCAAGAAAAGTGAATTTGGTGAAAACCTTGTGCGGATTTACATGAAAACCCCAATTTTGGCCTTCGACCGGAGAACCCAATTTGCAAAACCAAATCCTATATGTCCTTTTCTACAAAAAATAATGCCATCATTTGATTCAAAAGTTCAAAAATTAGGGATGACATTCCTTGGTTTTTTAATTCAATCCATAGAAAATTTTTTAATTGCATTTTATTGATTTTAGGGAATAAATTGCAAAATGAAATTGTGCATTTTGGTCCTTTTTTCCGAAATCCAGCAAGTCCTGGAACCTTTGGATTGAAATGTAATTTTGAAAAAGAAAGGGGGATGTCAAGACTTTGAAAGTGTAAAAAAGAAAAATTAGAGGGCTGAAATGAAATTTCTAGAATTTTTTGGGAATTAATCAAAAAATGTGATTAACTAATAAACCATAATTTTAAATTAATTTATTCAAATTTTCTTCATCCAAAATGACAATAAAAATAAAATTAAAATATTGGCTTTTTTTTGTATTTTGGTGATCTCAACTGCTAATTATTTTTTATTTTTCAAATATTTCTACATTTTTAGAAATACTAAAAAAGTGAAGAATAAGAAAATTTAATGTTTGTTCAAAAATAATTCCTTAGGTTTGGTCAAGGCTTCCAAAATTTATTTTTTAATTTTGTGAATTTTTATTGATTTTGTATGAATTTTATAAAAAAATTAATTTTTGTTTAAAAATGGTTACTTGGGCTTGGTCAAGGCTCCTAAACTTTATTTTTCAATTTTATGAATTTTTATGAATTTGTTTAAAAAATTCTAAAATAAAATCAACTAAAAATCAGGTGTCAACAATGATCAAATCGACTTAGGTGTGCTTCTTGGGGTAAGCCTTAAACCCTTTTGGTGTATACTTCAGCTTTCAATTGTAATGTACAGATATCCCCAAAGGTAGATCCACGTATGGGTTTATTTATTTCCGCTGCATTGTTTTGATTAGATGAAAAAGTTTCAAAATTTACCATACGAAATCGAGCACTTTCACCCCTGCCACTCCTGATTGACCTGTAGCTACGATCCACCCACGAGAAGTTAAGCGCCCTTGCCACCTAAGGTATCGTAGGTCTGTCGCCACCTCCATCGTCACCCGACGATTTGTTTATGATTTAACCCATAATCTCTAATTAGGTCATTAATTGCTCTAAAGACTAGATTAATTATGTTAATTATGGGTTAGTTTAGATTAGTCATGGTTGAGTTAGCTTAATGATGGTTAGGTTAATGAGTCGACTATACTTAGGTTAAATAAACCTTAGTTAAGTTAGAGTAACCATAGTTACTTTAGTTTAATCATAGTTACTTTAAATTAATCATGGTTAGATTAGATTAATCATAGTTATTTTAATCTAACTATAGTTACTTTAATTATTTGTAGTTGTTATAGTTAATCGTGATCGGGTTAATTCATTGAGGTTGGCTTAGTTATTTATTGTGGGATTAATTAACTAATAAGGGTTAGTTAATTATAGTCTAATTAATTAATTAAGATGAGTTTAGCTAATTATAATTTGGTTAATTAATTTTAGCTTGGTTAATTGGCTTTGGTCTAGATAATTACATTTTTATTAATTAACCATTACTATCAAGTGATTATTGGGTGTTGATTTGTTGATTGCTGATTGTCTTGATTTTTTATATAGACCTGATAAGTAATTACCCATGTTAGAGTATTATGTTTATTGGTGAATGAATATTCGTGTGATCACATGTGACTTTTCGATTGCATCTTTAAGCATTAATGACCTTTTTTTGTTGAATTTTGGGCACAACCATGATTATATCGAACTAAATGTGAAGATATGAATTGGTTTGGTTGTGTGGCATGCTTATGTGGTCACATGATGAAAAGATGTTACCATAAGGTAGTTGGGGTCATTGTCAATACACTTGATGGCTTGGGTTCGTCACCTGATACGTGCCATGCAGATCAAAATCACACGACTTATCAGTTGCCTGAAAGTTAGTGTCGCCAAGCTGGTCGGATTCCTACTGCAACTTGTGAAGGACCGAACTTCCTTACTAAAAATGCATGATATTTCCATCTTGGAGAGTATTGAGAGGCTATTAGTTGACATCGTCGACGAAGTAGGATGATGTCTGGTCCTGACAGAAGAGCACCAATTGTCTAGTGTGCTGTGGTTGAGAGTGGATTATCTCTTGTTGACAACCAGAACACATGTATTGCATTGTGCTTGAAAGATTATGATGAGTGTTCTCATTGCAAGCCTTAGTTTGTGCATGATTTGAATGTTATGCTGATTGCATTGTGCATGAAAGATTATGTGTAAGATTGCACGTGAATGATGGTTAATTATTGAGGTATGTGCCTAATCATATGGTAGCTAGAATGTTGCATGAGTTGCATGTTTCTTGACCTATTATTTTTTTTATAGGGCATGTTTAAGCCATCCTGAGCAAATTAATGCCTTGCTCAAATATAGGTGTTGACTCATAGAAATTTTATATCTTAGGACTTTAACGATTAAGGTTCATTCAGTATGGTTTAGGGTACCACTTGACTAGTTCTTTGATGTCACGTATCATCTGGTTTTAGGTTCAAACTGCATTTGGGAACATCATTTTGACAACACTTTGGATGGATGAGGGGATGGGATACCTAGTGCCTCATTACTTCAGAGCTTGGTTTGCTTACCATGGCAAGGTCTTCCTCAAGCATATTCGTGGGGTTGAGGGACCCTCGATAGCGACTTTGAAAGTCCAAACTTGGGACTCGATAGACATAATACCCTGGATGGGGAGGTTGAGGGCAAGGAGTTTGAGCCGATGGAAGACCTCGAGACCCCTACCTTTGAGTGGGCATAGAGGAGGAGACCTTTTGTGATAGAGCTTTTGAATGTAGTGTTGACCTTATCCTGAACCAGTATCTTTTTGGTTGTAGTAAGAACTAGCCTTGAGATTGGGCATGTAGATGTTTCGTTTCCCAGGGTTAACAATATATATATAATAATCTTTTGCTAATATTGGTTGTTGCTTGCCTACTGCCTATTCCTGCTATTTTTATTATTACCTAGAGAAGTAGAACATTGCACGTGCTTAATTGCATGATAAAATGAATAGGTTGATGATGTGCTTGGAATGTCATCCTTAAATAATCTGAGGTGCTCGGTAGGGTTGTTACGGGCTTGAGCATTGGGCATGACCACCTCGCTCAAGAGTGGTATCAGAGTAAGGTCAACCTGATCCGTTTGGTCATGGCCTGGAGTGATAAGGTGCGCTAGGTTTTGGGATAGTTAGTAGGATTAAAATCTCATGTATGTGATTATCAATTGGTTTTTTTGATTTTAGTCCTACGTTCTTTTTATATTTTGCTTTTGGACGAGCATGAGCTCATAAGGTCCTGTAGGATAAGCAACCATAATGCGAGGGTGCTTAGAGGAAGAGTAACTTAGGAGGATCTCAGAGTGGACGGGATTCTTCAGATGTTAGAGGCCTTAGGAGATATTGTGGGGGTAACAAGTAAGGAACCAAGCTAATGTTGCTGTCACTCCGCCTAAAGACCTACTGATTGAAAATGGGAATGGTGGGTAGCTGATAAATAATTTGGTAGAGCAATTTCTAAAACTGAAGTTGCCAAAGTTTTCAAGGGCAGGTGGTCCAGAGGCTATAACCTCACGGATTAAAGAGGTTGAAAAAAGTCTTTGCCTTGCTGAAGTGTTCTGAAGAAGATAAGGTAATGTTGGCTGTTTACCAACTGGAAGGTAACGCTAGTACATGGTAGGAAGCTATGCGGGGAAGGATCTTTCCTAAATGTATGGTCTACTATAGGATGCCTTCGTCGAAGTTGTCTATGTAAGGTACTTCTCGAACTGTGCGTAAGAGCACAAGATAGTCAAATTCTTACATCTTCGACAGAATCAAATGTTGATGGATCAGTATGAGGCAAGAGTTGTTGAAGTATGCACTAAAAATGATTGAGGACCTTATGTTGGGTTTCTAGCGGTCCCGGATGCTCGTTACATACGTAAAAACATGCCATACACACCGGAAGAAAATAAATTTAAATGGCGCCCTAGATCATCTTAGAAATCATCGTATACTTTAATCGAAAAATTGAACTTTCTAAATCTAGTTTAAAAGTGTACTTGGATAACAGAGGTTGGATGTAGCTCTGCTTGTTTGTCCTCGAGCCCAAGAGGTATCGAGCCTCTAGTTCAGACACACCCCAACACCCGTGCGACCTTGAAGATGGAGATTCGGAAAGACGGATATTCGGAGAAACGACCCTCAGATTATGCTAGTAATCCTCACGGCGTCTCAATCCGAATCCTTTGTTTTCAATCAATGAAAACACAAACTTTGTATATCCGAATTGGTCGATTTTAGAGATCACTTTCTCGCGGAATTTGGCACGCATATGTGTGATTCTCACACATTTCTAACCTTCTAAAATTGAAACCTCTTACCCCTATTCATAGAGGATGGGGAGAGGGAGAGAATTAGGGGGAGGGGCGGTATAAACCGCCCCTCTTAAATCGCTTCACGTGGCGGCCAATGAGAGGCCGCCACGTGGGCTTCTAGCTGGTCTATGTGGCCAGTTGGACACTGGTGAAAGGTGATCAAATTGCCTTTGACCAGCTACGTGGGCCCCGCCCATTGGGCGGTGGTTAAAGGCGGCAATTTTGTCTCTTTGACCAGCCCGTCAGCCAATTTTGGGCGCTTATTTGGGCGGCCCAAATGGAATCGTTTTCTATGGCGATCCTTATCCACGGGCTTTAGACATTCTAGACTTCAAATCCCTCGAGTTTCGTGATCAAATCATATTGTTTGACATGCCAAATGTCTCTGTCAAACGGATAGAAAATCTTATCTTACTTTTGATATTTTCTAGAGGATAACCTTTCTGATCCTTTTTTTTGGATAACAATTCTCATTCAACGATGATGCAGGCATGATGTAACCATTACATGATCCATAACATCATTTCGATGTCATGCATGTGTCATCTATTTTGTCCTTTAGTGAGCTTTAGAAGGAGGAAACGAATCCAATCCGTTTCAGCTCCTTTTGACTATCCAAATAGTCCTATCGTATTCTCGCGATCACGTCTTCGTTATGGATGTCGTCAAATATCTATTAAGGCGTGTGACATCTCTAGGTTCACCCCTGAACTGGCAGTGAAATTCCTCAAGGAATTGATCGTCCCAAATCAATCCTTAGATCCCATAAACCATGAGTGACGTCTAGTAACATATCACGGTTATCCAATTAGAATAAAGTACGAGGACAAAGTGAACCTATTAGCTTTGGTTTGGTGTTGTCGACACCTGATTTTTAATCATCTTTTCTCTTTTAAAATTAATAAAAAAAATCCATAAAAATTCATAAAATTAAAAAATCAACTTTGGGGACCTTGGTCAAGCCTAGAGAACCAATTTTGACCAAAAAATAATTTTTCATATTTTCAGTATTTTTGATATTGTTATTTTCAAAAATTCATAAAAAAATTAAGAAAAATGAGAAAAATTGTAAAATCAACTTTGGAAGCCTTGGCCAAGCTTAGGCAACCATTTTTGAGTAAAAAAATAATTTTTCATATTTTTTTTTATTTTTTTAAATATATTTTTTAGAAATTAGGAAAATATTTAATAAATAATAGCATTTGAGGCCACAAAAATACATAAAACTAGTCAATATTTTTCTTTTAAATCCTTTTTCATGTTGGCCATCGCAAATTTAAAAAATCGAATTCTGAGTCGTGTATTCCTTAACGAGCATAATCTCGAATCGGGTCTAAAAAAATTCAATTTGAGTCAATTTATTTTCATTTTTCGCTTGTAGGAGTTGTGACATTGTTCTTTAATATTCCAAATTTTCATCTTGGTCCAATTATACCAAGAATGACTCAATTTTACAAACATGACTTTAATTAAATTTTGCATTATTTTCAATAGTAAGAAATGAGCTTAAATTCAACATGCGATAGGTGTGTCGAAAATTGTGAGGAGATTTGGACTTAAAGAAATATTTCTCCAGGGACTGAATTTCAAATACTTAAAATCTCATGGACTAGAGTACAAATACCTAACACTTGGGAGATTATTTTGTACATCACAAAAAGAAGGGTTAGTGGAAAAATTAGAATAGAGAAGGGAAGATGGAGAAGATGAGATGAAGAAGGGAAGATGGAGAAGAGGAGATGAAGATGGGAAAATAGAGAAGAGGAGATGGAGAAGATAAGATAAAGAAAATAAGATGAGAATAGAGAAGGAAAGATGGAGATGAAGAAGAGTTAGTAGAATGTGAGATAGATATGGAGAAGGGAAGATGAATATGAAGAAGAGTTAGTGGAGAAATTAGAATGTGAGATAGAGATGGAGAAGGGAAGATGAAAATGAAGAAGAGTTAGTGGAGAAATTAGAATGGGAGATAGAGTTAGTGGAAAAATTAGAATGGGAGATAGATGAGTGCGTTATAAAAGGAGGAAGAAGTGAGCTTGAGAGGGGAATTTTTTTTTTTGGAGAGAAAATTTTGGATGTTTGAGAGGGTTTTGGGAGATTGAAGAAAAATTTGAGAGAAAAAAAATACCAAAAAGAGAGAGAATTTTGAAGATGATGGGAGTTTAAAGCTAGAGGGTTATCATCATCAATTTCTTCATCGATCAACATAAATCAAGAATTCATCCCAGATTTGAAGCTAAGTGTCCCTCTACTCTCTTTATTTTTTAGTATAAACTAGCTCAAATTTTATACTCTTCTCCCATTTCCTCATATTTGATTTCAGGCAAGAACCAATTATATCCATCAAGCACTTCTCATAATGCCATTGAAGCTAAGTGCCTCTTTTATTATTCTAATTTTTAATGTGAATTAAATCATATTTTCTCCATTACTCCATTTCTCCATATTTTTATGTCAGGCAAAGAACAACTTTAAGTCAACGGTAAATCCCATGGAGGTGTAAAATTGGCGCTGACGAGCTCTTGAGTGCCCATTAAATTTTCAATTGATCAATCGATGGATTTCAGCCCGAATTGTCAAATCAATTCGTTTTATTTTAAAGAATTTAAACCCCAGAATGTGAAAGGCAGAGCCCGCTCACTAGAGGTCATTTTAAATTTATGCAATTTAAATTCCTGCACCTTAAACCCTAAAGGAAAGGGCCAAGCCAAGGCTGAGCTATCCATTAGTGGTCTTTATTTATTGTTATTTACTTCCTATAATTTAATTTTTGAATCACTAAACCCCAAAGTGAGTAGCTCGCAGCACTGCACAGAAGTCGTTAACTCACTCCCTCTTTCGGCTTTAGGGAAATACTTAATATTTTGAAAATGCCAAAAAAAATGTCATTCACGTATATTCCATTTAAAAAAAGTGAAAATACAAAAAGAGAACACTCCACTAGAGCCTTAGGAATAAACCAAGCCTGAGTTGTCAAATTAGAATATCCATGAAATTAAGGTACCGAAAGGGCATTAGTTTTAATTAACTAGTGTAACCAAGTCCCCGAACTCATAATCTCTAGTTCGCAGAAATAATTTAGTTCTCCCGCTAATTTAGTTAGGTTTCTAATCAATCTACCAAAAATGATTAGTGGCGACTCCAAATTTTAAAACCATTTGAACAAAAAACCAAAGTCGCGATTTGGTAGAACTTGGGAAAGCTCGAACTAGGTTAGTTAATTTAATCAATTAATCTGATAATCCATTAACCTAAAAAATGAATTTTAGGTCGCGACAGGTGTTATTCAGTCATTCTATCTTACCATGTCTTGATCGAATGAGGGTTATGAATATCGAACTCAAACCCACAGATTCGATCATATGAACAAATCTATCTGACGTGTATTCGGCGAGACTCCTCTCAACTTCTGCCTTGGTGAAGGACTTTCTAATGCACCGTCATGCATAGATCGCATAAGACATCAACCTCATCTAATAAAGAGCCAGATCCCAATTGTTGCCCACGTCTGTGACTTTGTATATGGAGGACTGTAACCATCATACATAGAGGCGAATCAATAGTCGGTCAATATCGTACCTATGAACCACAGCCATCCAATATACAAACCAGTACCGTGGCTCAGGTCTGAGGACGATTAACACACCAAAGCCAAAAGTGATTGAGACATTGACCGAGCACGAAACCTCCATGTTAGTCAATTGCCCTTTCTTAACGTTTAGTGGATTCGATCGAACTCGTTTCGATACGAACACTTGTGTTCTAGCTTAGACGTCTAACATCCAATGACTTATGACTCGTCATCCCTATTGGGCATCCAATGCTCAATAGCGAGGCTGCGAACACACTGGTCTCAACAGATTCGTGGAGGCCCAATCCACGATCCTTCGACCAGGAACCAATTTGAAGATCAGAGACCAATTGATGACTTATCACATACATTCTTGATGCCTTAAGAATGGGTATCAGTTTCAACTAATCTAGTGGATTTTATTCATCTAAAATAAAGGGATAAGATGAATAAACATGCGCCTTGCCATTAATAAAATATCGATAGTACAATATTTATGCCATACATGTGACCCTCACATGATAACTTTAGGGCATATTCCTAACACCTCTGGATAGGACAAAGAGATTTTGAGATAGACTAAAGCCCAAGATTAAGGATTTGCTAGTGTCGCTAAATCTTAAGGACTATAACGAGCTTTATGAGAAGGCCCAGCTTGTGGAGAAAATCATGACTGAAAGAGCAGTAGCATCTGAATCACAGGTTGCACCCGCTATAAGAGATAGCCATTGGTTTGAGAAGAAGCCAATAATAGGAGGAAAATATCCCATTTCACCCAATTGGAGGAACGTTGTAGGGAAGCTGGTGTACTGCCCTAATGATATATGTTGACTCTATAAGTAGAAGCATGGATCAACCCTGTGCCATGTTAAGATGGGAGCTTACTTTAGATGTTGTTAGTATGGCCACCAGGTGAGAGATTGCCCATAAATACAAATGGGAAGGCAAGCACTACTACTGCAAGGAGGATAGTTACAAGGAAATGCTTCTAGAATCACCTGAACTAATCAAGGAAGGGTATATGTTGTCACTTAAGAGGAGGCGAAGGACTCGTCGACTGTTACAGGTATGGTCTTCTTACATGAACATATAGCTTATGCGTCTTCTGATCCTGGTGCTACGCGTTCATTTGTTGTTAAACTATTTGTTAGGTTAGTTGGTTTGAGTCCAAAATCGTTAGGAATGGTACTTAAGATTTCTATATTGCTAAAGGATAATGTAGTTTGTGGTAGGTTGCCCTGACTGTAAGTTGGTTGTAAGTGGTCACGAGAAAAAGATATATATGATTGTGCTAGAGATGTTTGATTTTGATATTATTATTGGTCTGGATTAGCTCACAAAACAAAGAGCTACAATGGATTGCTATCACAAGGTAATTTAGTTTAACCCATTGGGCAGAGTTAGCTTTGCGCTTATTGGAAATCAAGAGGGAACTTTGATTCTTTTACTTTCGTCACTTGAGGCGACTCGTCTGTTGGATAATGGTTGTCAAGACTATTTGGTGAGTGTGGTTAACATGTTGATTGAGGAACTAAGGATGGAGGACATTGCTGTGATGTATGAGTTTTCTGATGTCTTTTTGCAAGAGTTGCTAAGATTACCACCAAAAAGAAAAATGGAGTTTGTGATTGAGTTGGTCCCTAGAACGGAGCCGATCTCCAAGGCACCATATTGTATGGCATTATCGAAACCCAAGGAATTGAAAATGCAGATGCAAGAGTTGCTTGACAAAGGTTTCATTCGACCTAATGCATCGCCATGGGGAGCACCGGTGTTATTCATAAGGAAGAAAGATGGGTCATTGTCACTTTCACTAATTACCGACAACTCAATTATGTGACGATCAAGAATAAGTGCTCATTGCCAAGGATTGACAATTTGTTCAACCAACGTCAGGGAGCTTTAGTATTTCCAAGATCGACCTATGAATGGGATATTATTAATTGAAGACTAAGAAGGAGGATATATGAAATACGGCATTTAGGATGCGTTATGGTCACTATAAGTTCACCATAACATCGTTTGGTCTAACAAACGCCCCTGTTGCTTTCATGGATTTGATGAACCAGATGTTCAAGGAGTATTTAGATCGATTCTTCATTATATTCATCAATGATATCTTGGTATACTTAAGGAGTTTTGAAGATCACAAGCAGCATCTGAGGACAATATTGCATACTCTTCGAGAGAATAAGCTGTATGCTAAGTTCAATAAATGTGAGTTTTCACTAAATCGTGTAGCTTTACTAGGTCACATGATTCTGAAGAAGGGATTTCTGTGGATTCGACCAAGAATGAAGTGGTCATGAACTGATAAAGGCCAATGACAGTGAAGGAAGTTTAGAGTTTCTTGCGATTAGCATGCTATTAAAAATGTTTTGAGGAAAGATTCTTCACAATAGTTATGCCTTTGATGTGACCGTTGAAGAAGGACAAGAAGTTTGAGTGGATGGATAAGTGTGAGCATAGTTTTCAAGAGCTTAAGTACAACCTAACTACAGCTCCTGTTTTGATAATACCGACCGATCCTAGAGGTTAAGAGATTTACATCAATGCGTTATATAAAGGATTAAGTTGCATTGTAATGTAACATAGAAGAGTAGTTGCATACGTGTCTCGTTAGTTAAGGCCACGTGAGTTGAACTATCTGACGTATGATCTAGAGCTAGCAGCAATCATTTTTGCTCTCAAGATCTAGGGGCATTATCTGGTTGGACAAAGATTTCAAGTTTATACCGATCATTAGAGTCTTAAATATCTATTCTTTCAGAAGGAGTTAAACATGAGACAATGTCATTAGATGAAGCTTCTTAAGGATTATGACTATGAGATTCTATATCGTCCGGGTAAGGCTAACAAGGTCACATATGTGCTAAGTCAAAATTCAGCAATTACTTAGATGTTGGTCCAAGAGTAATGTCTTTCGGAGAAACTGTGAGATTTGGATTTTAAGTTGGAGGTTAGCCATCTATCAAATCTAATGACTGATTCTACGATTTAGAAAATCCTTCAATTGGGCTTAGGAAAAAGAAAAGCTGAGTTTCAAGTAACCGATGACGGGATGCTAAGGCTCTAAGCACAATTGTACATGCATGTCGATAAAAGTCTTAAGGAGAAAATCTTGTTAGAAGCGCATCGTAGCAGTTATAGTATTCATCTAGGAAGCATAAAGATATATAAGAATTTGACGCAATTCTACTGGTGGAATGGCATAAAGGCTGACATAGCCAAGTATGTGGCGAAGTGTTTAATATGCTAGCAAGTGAAGGAGCAGCATTGTAAGTCTGGTAGATTGTTATAGCCACTTGAGATTTTAGAGTGGAAATGAGAGTATATCATGATGGACTTTGTAATGGGTTTCTTAAGGAGTCAGAGAAGTAATGATTTGATTTGGGCTGTTGTCATAGACTAACGAAGTCTTTGCATTTCATTACCGTGTGAAAGGACTTTGTATTGGGTAGGTGTGCTGAGTTGTATGTGCGACACAAAGGGTGTCTCCAAGGAATACCGGTGAGGATCACGTCGAATTGTGATCCGCAGTTCACTACCACCTTTTGGAAAAGCTTGCAGGCTACATTAGGAATAAAGTTACAGTTTAGTATGGCTGATCAATAATAGATAGATGGCCAGTCTCAAAGGATAATTTAGATGCTTAAGGATATGTTATGCGCATGTGTTTTGGATTTCAAGGGAAGTTAGGAGGAACAACTTCATTTGGTTAAGTTTGCCTACAACAACAATCATCAACAGAGTATTAAGATGGCACTTTTTGAAGCATTATATGGTAAGGCCTACAAGATACTAGCTTGTTGGAATGAGGTTGGCGAAAAGAAGATCACTAGCCTTAAGTTGGTGTAACAGTTATTGGATGCTGTCAAGATCATTAAAGAAAGACTTAGGATAACCCAAAGTCGTCAGAAGAGTTATGCCAACAAGAGGCATAGGCCATTGGAACTTCAACTAGGAAACCATATTTTTCTTAAGGTATCACCTATACGAGAGACATCTCATTTTGGCGAGAAAGGGAAAATAAACCCAAGGTATTATAGACTGTTTGAGATTTTGGAACGAATTGAGAATTTGGCTTGTTGTCTCGCATTACCATGGAGACTTGCTCAAGTGCATGGCATTTTCACGTATCGATGATGAGGAAGTATGAGCCAGACTAGCTCACGTGTTGAGTTTTGAAGAGATTTTGGAATGCTTGATGAAAATTGTGGACATGAAAGAACAAGTGCTTCAGAGCAAGATAATCCCTTTAGTTAAAGTGATCTGGAAATACCATGGAACATAGGAAGCAATGTGGGAAAGTGAGGAAGTTATGAAAAGTTAGTATCATTTTCTTTTTGAAGATGTGTAATGGTTTAATTTCGAGGATGAAATTCCCTAAGGAGAGGAGAGTTGTAGTGTTCCAAATTTCAAAGTTTGTAAGATTAATGAGGCTTAAGCGCACTCCAAATGCCAAAACTTATGTACAGTATTAACATTAGTCCCAAAACTTTCAAAATGATCATTCAAGTGCCCTCTCCCCATTAATACCTATCATCTCACATCACTTCTCTCTCTCTCTCTCCCCTCACTTCTCTTTCTTTTCTATCTCTCGTCTCTTTTTCCCCATGGCCAGCTAAGACCCTCTCCCCCTTTCCTTTCTTTTCTTCTTTGGCCAGCTCCCACCAAATACAACCTGCCACTACTATTCTCTTGTGTCACCACCCACCATGCGCCATAGCTTACCAATCGCAAGTGCCCGCTAGCTTAAATTGCCACCCACAAACTTTTGAGACCCTCATCAACCCTGCCACCCCTCTTACGTTTTGCCTTAACCGCCACCACACCCCCCTTGTTGCCACAAGGAGCCTGTAGTTGATGCCTACACCTCCATCTATCATAGCCACTCCACCCCCGACCCTTCTCCACCCTACTAGGGCCCTTGCCAACCCCTCTCCAACCCATAGCAATAGTCCACCTATGAGAAGTCAAGGGCCTTCGCCACCCAAGCCGTCGCCTCTGCCGTTGTCATCGAATGATTTGTTTGTGAGTTAGCCCTTAATATCTGATTTGGTTGTTAATTGCACTTAGGGCCAAATTAGTTACGTTAATTATGGGTTAGGTTAGTTTAATCTTGGTAGAGTTAGACTAATGATGGTTAGGTTAATTCATCGACTATAGTTAAGGTTAGATTAACCTTAGTTGAGTTAGAATAACCATATTTGCTTTAGTTTAATCATGGTTAGATTAGATTAATCACAGTTACTTTAATCTAACTATAGTTACTTTAATTAACTGTAGTTGTTCTAGTTAATCGTGATTGAGTTACTTAATTAAGGTTGGCTTAGTTATTTATTGTGGGATTAATTAACTAATGTAGGGTTAGTTAATTGTAGTCGAGTTAATTAATTAAGATGAACTTAATTAATTATAATTAGGTTAATTAATTTCAACTAATTTAATTAGCCTTGTTAAGATATGAACTAGCTTGGTTGTTTAGCGTGCTTATGTGGTCAACTTATGAAAAGACATCACCCTAAGGTACTTGGGGACGTTGTTAATACACTTGATGGCTTGGATTCGTCATCTGATATGTTTATGCCGAGTCGATTGGAATCAGAGGACTTATCAGTTGCCTGACAATGTATCGCCAGGCTAGTCGGATGCGATCGCAACTTGTGATGGACTAAAGTTCCTTCAAAAAGGCTCGATATGTCTATCTTGGGGAGTCTTGAGAGGCTATTAATTGCTGTCATCGACGGAGTAGAACAACACCATGTTTTGCTAGAAGAGCACTAATTTCCTAGTGTGATGTGGTTGAGAGTGGAGTATCTCTCATTAAACTAGAACATGTGGGTTGTATTGTGCATAAGTGATTGTGATGAGTATTCTATTTGTGTGCCTTAGTTTGTGTGTGATTTGAATGTCATGTTGATTACTATACTATGTAAGCTAGGATGGGGCAAGCTTGCATGTGAATGATGATTGACTATTGAAGTATGTGCCTGTGGACACATAAATTTTATTGCATAAAAAAGGAGAATTAGTTTTAGTTCTCACAAAAAAAATAAAAATAAAAAATAGGTGTAGCCGCAGCAGAACAAGAAGTAGTTCAACGATGCCGCTGAGAATGATCGGGTGATGTCCAACAGATACATGTTCGTTAAGGAGTTTGGAGTCTACGACGAGACGGTCCAAAAGACCGAGAGCCTTAATGCCATCCTCACTACTCTGGAGAACTGAGAAGACTGGCTCAAGTTTTCTTTTTTAAGTATGTTGCATAATTATAGCAAAGTACCGAGAGAGATGCTGCAATTGCGTGATGGGAACAAAAGCGACAAAGTTGGTCCCAAAAAGAAAAGAGACAAAATAGTGGCTGGGGCACTACAACTAAAAGAGGTTCAAAAAAGGTGGTCTGCCGGTCAATAAAATGATAAAAAATGGTGCACATGCTCAACCACTAACGTGTATGAGGGAGGGCTCTTTCTTTTGAATCATCTTTTGGCCAACAAAAAAGGGGAGAATAAACTCCTCCATGGGATGCTGGTCTTGGACTTGGATGGAGGCTGACCAGAAGAATCTCATGGATCTGGGTACCTCATAGCTGGAAAGGAACCAACGGTTGGAGAATCTGATTGCCAGGAGGAGAGCAAGGAACCTAATAACACTGATGGAGAAAAATCTGATAGACTTTGATAGTGATGATTTTCCTTTTAAGGTGCCTTCTATGGCAACTACGAGAAGAAACCCTTTTGATGGTCCTGATGATTTTTCTTATAATGTTGGTTTGCCCCCTATTCTCGGGTCTGCACCTTCAATTTTGTTGCCAAGAAGAAATCCCTTTGATATTCCCTATGACCCCAATGAAGAGAAACCCGATCTTAAGGGAGATAGCTTCCAGCAAGAGTTTGGCATTTTCTTCCGGCCTTCGAATTCAAGATTTCCAGCCATGTTCAGGATTTAGAGTCTGTCTATGTCAGCAAATCTGGAGAAGAGACAACAACTGCTGGCGTTGGAGGAAATATAAAGTGAGCCTGTGTAAGACGTCTCCAAGGACTTTAGAGAAGAGAGAAGTGCATGCATGAGGAACGATGGAGAGAAAAAGAACGAAGTCAAAAAGAGATAGGGGACATTTTGTAGTGGGAGGCGTGGATGACAGGCCTCCCAACATCTTTCGATGAGAGAGTGCCAAAAGTGGTCAAAAGACCATTGATGAATACCTGGGATAGGACAAAGACGGTCCACGAAGATTGATGATGGCAGACAAGATTGACCGGGTTTTCCTCCTAGAAGAAGCAATTGATAATGGGGACAGCGACAAAAAAAAAAAAGAGAGAAAGTGGACGAACCCGAAACTACATACAAAATTAAAGGCTGGCAAAGGGAAGCAGAAAGCGCCAACTTCGACTCCGACTTCACTGGCTTACTTGATCATCTTCCCCGGAAGTCGAGAGGGGTTGACGGGTCGCAACTTGCGAGTCGCTATGGCAATAAGTTCGAGTTCTAACTCTCGGCAATACGTCCTCCGTCCATCACCGCCTCGATGCGGCTCCGGCGTCACTCGAGTTCCCCCGTGACTTCGTCCCTCTTAACAAGCCTTGCCTCATCTCCAGAGCTGCCACAGTTGCTCTTTCTTCTCCGATTCTTCGTTCTTGGATCCCGCTTTCTTGAGAGCTCCCAATTTCGAGTTCCATCTCCCTTCGCGTCCAGATCAAGGAAGTTAGGTCTGAGTTAAAGTACCAGAACAGGGCGTGCAAGAAGGTCGAGCATGCGAATAAGAAGCTGGACCACCGCAAGATCTCCCCAACTAGATTCCGGGCAAGAGGAACCCAATTGTCCTCGCTTCATTGCCATCCAGTTCAAATTCCATTATCACCAACTCGCCATCACAAGCGTCTCCCATGTCCAAGATTCCATCTTTTTACCCCCAAGAGCAAACCCTCTTTCGTCCTCATCGCCTCTACTAAGCGGCAACTCTACACCACAGACCTACAGCCTACTCCCCGGATCTCCTACACCAGATCTACACCAATCGCAGCTCCACCGGCCCAGGGGAGCTCACAAGCAGAGTCTCTCTCTCTCTCGAGGAGGAGGAGGGGGGCATGAAATCGAGGATTGAAGAACCTAGAAGGAGACTGCTCTCCAGGGCCCATTATCCGAGGATCAGCCACTCATTCATGATCTGCGAATCCACGTCCAGCTGCAGATTCGGGTCCCGATGCCCATTTGCTTTGTCAAACGCCACCGAGATCGCGTTCGAGACGGCCCCTTCGGCCTGTAAGATCGAGATCCAGCGCGTGCTCTAGTCCCACTATAGCTTCAAGGTTGACAAGTTCGCCTCTGCTCTGACCTCAATCACTCCTCCCGAAGTTGCAGATCCTGATGCGTTGTGTGCGGAGGAAGGTGTCGCGACGAAGGAGATGAACAGTAATGACCGGCCTCCCACGCCCGCAAGTTTTGGTATCTGCTAGGCCCGCTCACGTTCAAGTCCGCTCTTGGGCTTGATTCTTCGCTGCTGGGCCTATTAACAAAGAAGAGAAAGAAGCCTAACTGGACTGGGCTGAACGAAAGGAGAATAAAAGGAAGATGGGCAGCAGACCTGGTCTGCGTGTGGGCTCGCGCAGTGAACCCAAATTAAACTGGGCGCCGAGCCTAAAAAAAAGAAAAGGAAAGAATGGGCTGCACAAGTGGGCTGAAGAAAGAAAAAGAAAAGAGGAACTTGGGCCCTGAGGTTCCCGGATCAAGCCCAGCTGTGTACTATCCAGGCTGAGGAGGACGGGCCCAGCTCGTTTCGTGTTATCTTGTTTAAAAAAAATAAAAATAAGTGTCATTCTTGATTTTATGATTTTAAATGTAATTTATCACAGGTTTCTATAGTAACTCTTTTGTTATGTCTTATGCAGAATAGGCTTGCTTCGTATCAACGGTGAATCATTGCAGGAGCACGAAATCAATCTTCGCCCAAATCGTTGAATTAGGTAACAAATCCTATCTTTAGGATAATTTCAATATCTGTTACTTAATCCGAATATCTGGATCCCGAATAATATTCTGTGAATGTTTGTGATAATCTCTAGAATATTCTGGTTGTTTATTATTCGTTGTTTAAATTAGTTGAATTCTGAGTAAGTCTCATAAAATACTGTATTTGTACTCAGAATATTTTGCATCGTTAATTTAATCTAAAAATAAAAAAAATGTAGAAAAAAAATCCAAAAAAATATGGAAAATCTGAAAACACCAAAAAATGTCAATCATTTGCATTGCATATAGTATAGCTCATGCATATCATGATATGTTATTAATCCATGCATATTCATTTAGAAAAATAAAAAAATTTCAAAAAAAAGAATGAAGGTTTTATCCCCTCTTTTGAAACATGAGGGTTTTATCCCCTCACAGATAAATTGTCTTCAAAAAAATCCCAAAAATCGGGAGACGGGCCATTTTGACTGGTCAATCCTGATTTTTTCAAAATGACGATTTTGCCCTTCATAGGCAAAATCGAAGCATATACATATTCATATACGCATGTTACGTATGCCTATCCACGTACGCCTATCACATATACATGTCGTATTTGTATGTTCGTATTCGTATGCCCATATTCTTATACCTATGTATGAGTGTCTGCGTACGCATGTCTCGTCGTATGTCATGTACGTATTCGCATACAAATGTCCCCATACGTATGTCACGTACATACTCGCATACGCATGTCCCTGTATGTATGTCATTCGTATGTCACATACGTATTTGTATTCGTATCCCCGTATGCATGTCGTATTCATACCACGTCGTATTCATATGCATGTCACGTACGTATGTCATTCGCATGTCACGTACGTATTCGTATTCATCTATCCTTGTATGCATGTCGTATTCGTACGCATGTTACATACGCATTTGCATACGCATGTCCACATACATATGTTATTCGCATGTCACGTACATATTCGCATTCGCATATCTACGTATTCGTGTGACGTATTCGTATATTCGTGTTTGTGTGCCATATTTGCACGTCATATTTGCATATCCTTGCATTCCATTTAAAAAGTGAAAACATAAAAATGAGCACCTCATTAGCGCCTTCGGAATAAACCAAGCTTGGGTTGCCAAAAATAGGATATCCATGAAATTAAGGTACCGAAAGGGCATAGTGTTAATCAACTAGTGTAACCAAGTTCCCGAACTCATAATCTCTAGTTCGTAGAAGTAATTTAGTTCTCCCGCTAGATTACTTAGGTTTCTAATCAACCTACCAAAAACAATTAGTGGCAACTCCAAATTAAAAAATCATTTAAACAAAAACCTAAGTCACGATTTGGTAGAGGTTGGGAGAGCTCGAGCTAGGTTAGTTAATTTAATTAATTAATCTGGTAATCCATTAACTTAAAAATGAATTTTAGGTCGCGACAGCTTGGCGACTCCACTAGGGACTGGAGTTTTTGAACTTTCGAAAGAATAAAGCACTAATTGTAGTACTTGAATTTTTTTGAAATTTTAAAAGCCTTAGTGGACTTAGGCCGATGAAAATTTCATGGATATCTTGCTTCTGGCGATCTTGGTTGGATTCTAATCTTTAGGTGTTAAATGGTTTTGCAGGTGGGAGTTATAACGGGTGGAGTGTTTGGCTAACCCCTTGTTTTTGCAGGTTTAGTGTGTGGAAATTTGAATTTAATTTTTGTACATTTTTTGAAGCGGTGTTTGAATTTAATTGCTGTGCATGATTAATTGCTTTAGCATTACATCACATGCGTCCCGTGGCCGGACCTGGGCCACTAGTTTTAGGATGGTATTGTGATTTGGTTTTAGCGTTCGGCGTGAGATCACGTCGAAAGTTAGCCCAGATTCAATCCCGAACCTCTTTTTAAAAATGAGTTTAAAAGTTAGGCCTCAGGCTTGGTAAGATTATCAAAGCAGTGGTTTTAATTTTTAGCTCGAGCAGCCGAAGTGGGAAGGCCCGGCTAATCCTGATTACGTCGTAGAGGATCACAGCTAATCTTGATTATGTGCGCGAGATTGTTGCCTTACTATAAGTCTTTCGCTTTAATTTGTCATCCTTTAGAATATATAGGTTAAGATTTAAACTCACGATTCATGTGCATGTCTATGTGACCTACATGGTATTTTTCACGGTGAAAGTAAGTTTCTTAACTTCATCTTGTATTTATTTTCGGTCGGTCCATGTTAGGTGTCAGTTAAATTTTGGACTTAACATCGTGGTCATTTTTTCAAAGAAAATAAAAATCAAATTGGCATCCCATTTTAAAAAAATGAATGTGAAAAATCCCTTCGGGGAATTTTGTTGACTAAAAATGGATTTTTTCACATCCTTAATGCTCCAATGAATACAAGATTTTCTTGACAAATTTTTCTTGAAAATTCATTCTAATAAAAGAGGAAAATTCCTTCAGGAAATTTGCTAAATAATTAAAGGATTTTATCACATCTCTCAAGTTGTAAAAATCTGCAAGAAAATCCTTTTTGAGAAATTCACACATGTCTTCCTAAGAAAATTTTGTCTGATTTCATCATAAATTTGAAAAACAAAATTGGACCAGTGTCGAAATCATGGATCGACCTCTTTTGATCACAAACTAATTGTTTCCTCTACTTTTGTAGGGAATCACAGATACCCTGGCTGGAGCAAAATGCGGCTCGTTGATGATGGCATGCCAGGAATGACCTTGAAGAATTACCGATGTATTAGCCGATAACCCTGGGGACAAGCGAAGAGATCAAACCTCCAGGAGACAGAATTGTGTCAATCAGTCAGCATGTAGGAGTTATGTATTTTGACGGAGCTGTAAATTTATCCAGATCAAGCGTGGGGGCATTCTTACTGTATTAGAAGGGTTCCTGTATTTATGTTAAAAAAAAAGAAGAGAAAAAAAAAGAAGAAAGCATAAATTGTGTAATCAACACCTAAGAAACAGATCTGACCCTACAACACCTTCTTGGCTAAATTAGTCAAAGCATTTAATGGAGAACTGGCGTTTTATTACTGAGCATAGCCCACATGCATTTTTGATCGACACCATAGGCGACCGACACCAATAAGTGGACGCCGAAAAGAGAAAACCCGAATGAAGTGGGGCACGTAACAGATGGCTGGTTTATTATTAGTGCACTAACCGAGTGGTTACATCTGTACTAATTTACACGACTGGTCACAAGTCTCAATGCGGCTAGTGGGGCCCACCGCTGAATCCTTCCTCTATATCCTCGATATCATCATCAGAGGGAAGTAATGGGGTCTTGTCCTCGTCTGATAGACGGTATGTCATCATCTTGTGGCTACCATCTGTCAAGATCAGTAAAATTGAGGCAGGCCTACCGGTTGAGGTAGAGATACGCTCGCTACGTATTCTTCCAGAGGCATAGTTGATGGAGGCCGATTAGATCCAGCAAAAGCGAATGACCTTGCCCTACGAAGGTTGTTACCAGTGGTCCCTCTTCCAAGAGGGAAGTTTGCTCTGAACCATGACGGCCCGTATGTTTCAAAGAAGCCGTTTTATCATGCTATGAAAAAAAAAGATGACAGGAAAATAAAACACAAACATGTGAAGCTTCCTCTTCATTCCATTAATCAGCAAGTATTACAACAGCTTACTGGGGTGGAACGGTGAAACCAAACTGGGCCCTGGTAACCATTACGAAAGAGCTCAACTGACTCTCCAAACAGTTGATGTTCTGGGTGCATCGGGCGTTCTCGGGATCAAGCTCCGCGAGCCTAAAGAAGAGGCGATCGCACTTCTCCTTAGCCTGGGCCATACTGGCCTCATAATGCTAGACGGCAAACTCCAGGTCCGGAATTGCTGCCCTCTCGAACGCAATGTCTGCCATAATGTCATCAAGTCTCTCCTACAGCCAACCGCATTTGCACTTCATCACAATATTGCCCGGCTCCTGTTCGGCGTAAGTTCGGACCAAGGCCAGACGGTCCACCAACTTTCCCCTCTCACGAACCAACCACGAAAGCTGATCGTTAGTAAACTTGAGGGACTTCTTATGATTATCATCCACAAATGTGATTGCTTCCAGACGCTCGTGCCGATCTTGGTAACGAGCTTTCACGACGGCAGTCACAAGGACCGTCTCATAAGCGTGGTTATAGGCGGCTAGAAAATTGATGAAGAGAGTTGGGAAGCTCCGATACTTTTTCCCCAGTTGGGTACCCTCAACAGAAGCAACGTCCACGTTCCTGAATAGACCGAGGATTTTAGCCCTAACGGTAGAGTTTTGGGCTATATGAGCGTAACTTCTACCAAGAAGATTGTAGAGTCTCTCCCACCCAGCCAGGATTTCGGCGGAGAAAGTATGGTTAGGGAAATTGGCCATTTTTGAAAGCATAATAGGAAAGAAAGGAGGAGAGAGGTGAGGCAGATGATCGGAATGCGAAGGCGATAATCTGCTTCAATTTAAATACTGATTTCACAGGAGCAGTCCTTATTGGTCAGGTTTTCCTATCTACCATTCTCTGTCGGCAACACCCCCGCTGGCTCGAATCCCTATCAGACGGTGACCTCGAGCTAAACAAATCCGAAATCTCCGCAGAAAGTATTGATGAGACACCGCCACTTTGAAAAAGAAGATGGAAAGACGAGCTGAGTGGAAGACACGGCAAACGTTAGCGAAAAAGAAGAGAAGGCTTGTCTTCATTTGTGAATGGGGAAAAGACCTCACTTGCAACGCCGATGCCTGAGACAGGTGGAAGTAATGACGACAAGAGCCCTGCCACTATGAAAAAGATGAAAGAAAACAAACCATGCAAAAGACACGGCAAAAAGCTGAGAAAGACAGGAATCTTGGAGGGAGCGATATGATTTATGAACCCACGCCTAAGTTTTAAAATAGAGGCATTCTCCTGAAAACCTTCATCCGTGCTCAGAAAAAGTTTCAAAAACATACACGGTCGCTCAGAAGAATTCAAAGTGGGTGAGAATACAATAGAAGATAGCAGATCTTGTGAAACCGTTAACCAACTGAGGATGTCGCAACCCAACACCCTTGAGAGCTATCGCTACTTGCTAAATATGAGAGAGGAAGAGTTCGAGGCCATGTTTGGGATCGAGCCCATGGAGCCTGGCCCTTCCGCCGATGATGTCCAAGATCTCAGTAAAGATAAGGACAATAGCAGTAAGGTTCAAAAGAAGCGTTACCGTAGCCATACTGAGGAGCAAGTACAAAGGCTTGAGGTGTTCTTCAAGACTTGCCCCATCCCAGACGGCAAACAAAAAATGGAGCTGAGTCAAGAGCTAGGACTGGAACATTCACAAATCAAGTTTTGGTTTCAGAATAGGTGAACCCGAATGAAAATTTGTCATGAGCACAACGAAGCTGAGTTTCTAAGCGTTGAAAATGAAAACCTTCGAGCGGAAAACAAGATGTATAAAGAGGCTTTTGACTCCGCCACCTGCCCCAACTGCAATAGCCTTCTCCTCACCCTCGATGAATGCATGATTTGAGGATCGAAAACGCACGTTTAAGAGGTGAGTTGGACCAGTTTATAATAGGATCGAGTCCTGTTAGATCAGGGTACAAAAAGACCAATGCTACTGGATCAGCATCAATACCTCCCGAGGAAGAAGGGACAGATCACCACCAAGCAGACATTGACGATGATTTTTTCGCCATAATCAACCAGTTTGATATCGGTAAAGTATCGGGCCTGTGAACATGCTCAGCCAGTGACCACCAGACCTTCAATATGGCCGATGCATACCTGATCTGGGATGAAGCCATCTGATCATGGGAGAGCCTGCAGAGGAAGCAAAATCAATCCTGAATGAGTGAATGTGTTTTATTTCCTTGCGTGATGTGTTTTTCTGCTTTTGTAATATGTAAAAGTAAAAAGTAGTAATCTCACTTCCTCCTATTAAATGCTCGGACCCGTTACTTCACCAAACCCGCAAAAATTAATGGCGAGGAAAAAATCCGCGTAGACTTAAAAAGGGTAATTCCATATCGTTCCAATTTACCATCAATTGCTTCAATTTTGAATTAGACCCCTTTTATTATCAGGAATTTGCAAACTAACCCGAGAACGTCGCCATACTCGTATGCGAAGTCCTCTTAGCAAATCAATTCACGGATATTATCACCGAATGGACGGCTTCAATGAAGAAAATATGAACGAAAGACTCGTGCGATCTCAAAGAAAGGTAATTTTGTATCGTTCCAATTTACCCAGGATTGTCACAAATTCTGAAATACTTTCTTCCGTCTTAACAGGGGATTATAAGTTTCCTTAAAAAAAAAAAAGAAGAAGACAAACTGAACGAGAAACAAGGATTTCCCCTTTTGATCAAAAAGCTGAGTGTCAGATTTTCCCCCTCGGTAAATCCAATAGCGCTGCCCATGAAGAGGGAAGTCGTTGTTATTGCCAGATAGAGAATTTGTCATCATCTGATAGTGAGAGTTCATCTGCAAGAACTCGCAGGAGAAAGATAGAGAGGAAGGAGTTCTCGTGGGAGAGGAATTCAAAACCTTCACCATCAAAGCATCGGCTTTCAAAGCCTGTTACGAGAAGCCATCGACGATCCCGTGATCCCTCAAGTCCAAGAAGACATCCTGAGGCGGTCTCCAATCGGCAGTCCTAGATCCAGAAATATGTCGAGCATTAGGGAAGCGGGCGCATGTTCAACCCTGGTTGAAGCTGATGAAGTTATTTACCCTGAGGGTCTACCGGTCATGGCTATTGACGGTAATCCAGTATCTCTGTCAATCATTGTTACCATATTAAGAAAGTGCTGGTATAAGGTTTTAGCTCAAGCAAAAGCGATAGAGGCCTTAGAAGTATTAAGGAGGAGTAGTGACTAGTTTAATTTCATCCTCACCGCCATGGCAGGGATTGACATGGATGTTTTCACTCTCTTGGAAGTCATCAAATCTGAATTAAACATGCCAGTCGTCGTAATGTCGGAAAGCGATGATCAGCAAGCCATAATGAAGGCTGTCTTACATGGGGCCCAAGATGTCATAACGAAACCAGTTAGGGTTCGGGTGCTTCAAAACATATGGCAGCACGTGGTAAGGAAGCAATTACAAGACCAAGAGAACAATCATCAAGCCTTCAATATTGTTCCAAGTAACTGGAAAAAGAAGATGATTTGGTCTCCCGAGTTGCATCTTATGTTTGTTAATGCAGTTCAGCAGCTAGGAATCGATTGGGTACGGCCGCAACATATACTGGAAATTATGAAGGTAGAGGGACTCACTAAAGGAAGTGTTTCGAGTTATCTTCAGAAGTACATAAAAAGGGTGAGAGAACACAATGCAGCTCAGAATCAAGAAAACCAAGGCGGGACTGATCCAAGCCTGAACGTCAAGTCTCCTCGCCACCATAAATTCCGCAGGTTAGCAAGGGGCCAGCCACTTCCCATCATTAACCAAGCCAGTAGCCGTGCCATCAATCCCCTAGGTGTTAATCAAAGTATCCCCCAGAATTACCCTAATGGTCTTTAAGAGTATAGACCGCAGGGGCAGTGTGTTCAGATTCCTTGGTCTGAGCACCAACCTGTAGCTAACATTCATCCCACGATCAGCGCGCCTGCGCAGCCAGAGAATCAGACAAGAAGTTATCCTGAGCGCTTCCACTTCTCTAATCCTCGAATGGAAGGAGTTTTTGGCAGCAGGACAGTTGGTGATCCTCACACTTTCTCGAGTAATGATGAAGGCTCCAGCTCGAGAAGTCAAATTGCTCATGATGAGGACAGAATGAGAAATCTATCGCCAGCATTTGCCAGCAACAATGCCCAATTCAAGCATCAGTTGCTGGAAGGTTCAAGAGATTACCCAGATGATGAGTTTGCTGCCCTGGTCAACCAATTTAAGGTTGATAGACATCCAAAGCCATGATCGGAAGCTAGTGATTAGGGACTCTCAAACATCGGTCATCTATGTCTGAACCAGCACGAGACTAGCTGATTATCGAAGAGCCACAGGAGACGCAGAACTGACCTTGAATAAATGCACCTTTCATTTTATGCTTAATTCCCCTACGTGTGATATTTCCAGCTTTCTAGGTGTCTAGATTTAATTAAGGGGCAATGAGGTAATTTGTTTTTTATCCCGTCGAATGTGTGAATCCCTTTTTTATGCTAGACTCCAGGCGGATCAATTTGTGGCAACATCGCTGACTGCCATAATGAGAAATGTTGAATGGCCTCACGTAGGGAAATTTCAAGTGAAAAGCCCAAGCGAGCTCGAAGACGGGTAATTGTGTGTCGTTCCAATTTACCCTCAATCGTTGCAAAATGCTAAAACGGATTTGTTCCATTCTTACCCAGGGGATTGCAAATTGCCTCAAGAGTGTCGCAAAATGAAATGACCCAATGGAATGCGATAGGACTCATTTGCTTTGAAGGTAACCTTTAAATTAAAGGAGCCCTCCGGTCCACGGGCCCGATGGGATGGAAAATGATGATGGTCCAAGGCAACTCGAAAGAAAACAAGGCCCAACTAAGCAAAGCACTTATGTGGCAACTCGGGACATACAATCCAATCCAGTCCAAATGAGGGAACTTCCTCAATTCAAATTCAATGGAAGTATACGCAAGGGTAAAACAGTATCATTCCAATTTTTCCAGAATATGAAGAACATATACTGACGTATTCCCTTTCATTTTTGCAAGGGTCATCACTGTGCTGGATAGGTAAGTATCCTTTCCCCTTAAAACTCAATAAAATCCAAAAAAAATCTTAGAATTCTCAAAGCAGGCGCCAAAGTTTCTACAACTCATTCACATGGACAAAGACAACTTATGATCCCTAGAGTCTTCTTACATGCTTGCATGACTTGTTCATCAAGATTTTCACAAAAATCTCATGAGTTATTTGATATCGATTGATCAAAGTAAATCTTTGTTTCACCGACCCTTTGACCATGCGACGTCAGCTAAAGGAACATCGGGCAAATAGAAGAAGTCCTTGTCCACCAAATTCCCAAAGTCAAACTCCCAGCTGGGGCATGTATGGGGGCAATGTTGGATTCTGCCAAAGCCTGACCTAATTGAGAATGGGGCAAATTGATAGCAAACTCCAACTTGGAAAAAGGGGAGTATCCTTTCTCTTCCTCATATGTCTTCCAAAGTGACATCTGATTTTCTTCTTGCAGGTGCCGAGCTAGAAGACATGTCTTTGATTGCTACCACTGAAGCAAATCAAAGTCGAAGCTTCTCCATCATCTTAAGATCCTATTCATGCACATTTTTCTTGTGTAGGATCCGGTGTTGGAAACAAGTCATTTGCCGAAATTCAAAATCAAATTCCCAGCAGTGACTACATCTGGGGCAATTCCCAATTTTGGCAAAAGCTATGACCGCCTAATGCGATCCATCCTGATGGAAATGAGGCAAACAAGGGCATTCGACCAACCATGTTGGTCTTCGCCATATCACAACTAGAGCGAACATATTCTGGGGCAAACATGAGAATGAGCTCGTCCTCGACTCAAATTCGTTTGATTCACTCGCCTGTCTTGGGGCAACTTAGATTCCCCTTCATCTGTTTTTGAGAAGCATGGAAATTCTGATTAATTGCTACATTTGCCTGGTTGAAAAATGCTTGCACATTGTGTGGTTCATACATGATTGATCTTCATGATAAATTTACCAACTTTGAATAAGGAACGTAAATTACATATGATGCATCGGATGGACAGAATGGGGCATGACAGGATGATGAAAGGCAAATCATTCCCATACACGTCCCGCAGTCTAATCCCTAGTGAGATGAGCGGTAGTCAGGATCCGCATTCCTCGAGGCGATTGGTTTTTCTCGCAAAAGGTACGATAGTCGAAGTGACAGAGGCATCCTTTGTCTACCTAAACACTACAGGTGTCCACTGCAAACCTCTTTGAGCGGCGGCTTCATTTTCTCAACCCTGTCAAGAACCACCCTACATTGGGGCAAGACGAGGTAATTCCAACAGCGGCATGAGGTAAATGGTTAGAAATTCTCTTGCTCAGACTAGCATCAATCTTTGGGCCTTGCTTTGCATTTTACTCGAACTTTGATTCAAGTGCCTTAAGATGATGAAGAACATTCATTTCTCTATCCTATACACTACATCCATTGTATAGCCCAATTGAGCCTGTATATTTATTTGTCGAACCCTGCTGGTGGTCATTGCTCATTCCAATTTGAAGATGACGTCATCACCAAGGAACATAACTGGAGAGACTGGGGCAATAAAGAATCCCCAAGTGAACTCATCTCGTATGTTAGATTTCTCATGTAGTGTCTAGCATCATTCCTTACAAAGAAAGGAAAAGAAAGAGAGGTGTCAAAAAATAGCTCTCTCTCAAGAAAGAAAATGGAAATCGGGATTAAAAAATGCAAAGGCTAATCCCACAGAAAATCCCGGACAGTTAAAAAGCAAAGTGCCTACCAAAAGCAAGGCCAATGCCCATTCAATCCTCGTTCATTTGTAAAATATGTTGAAATTTGGGTGTGCATTTTATCCTCCCTGAAAATCCAGACGGGTTGACTTGTAAAGAAAAAGTCTCCAAAAGAGTCAAATGGGAAGTTGCAATCATCAGCGAAAGCTCCATCCTCAAGCAGTGATGGTACATTTTGAAATCAATTTCAGAAGGCCAAGATCAGTGACAAAACAGCAATGATCACTAGTATCAAGCCATTCTCATATATTTTCTAAGCAAAAGCGAGCCTTTTCGTTTCTTAGTCCCCAAATCCTAACCTACGTTACAACCTCTCAAAGTCTCTTCTGATTAGGGTACATGAATTAACGTAGAGTTGAATGATTTTAAGCATCACTCGAAGAAGTTCGAGCAAGATTATTTCTCTCTCTCATTTTTGCAGGGTTCTTGACTTGTAAACCCGGAGCAGATGATGAAGATCTCTTTCAAAAAAGCCTTGACTCCGCAAGAGTCCCATTTGGTAAACCATTGACCTAGCCTATATTACGGTCCCAATCAAGACCCAGATTGGCTTGGTCGTACCAATTGCGAGATTACTCAGACCCTTGTTGAAAGCGATGATGGTAAGATTGAGTGATTTTTCTTAAATCCTGCGAATCAGGATAAATAGCTTTTCTCGAGAGTTAGAGAAAGCCCTTTCAGGCTGAAATCCCCCATTCAGAGTACATTCGAGGTATTCACAATGTAATTACCTCCTTGAACAGAATTGGTGATGCGAACTTGACAGAATAGTTTTGCATAAATCCACTAAATGAATTTCAGCATGCATGTCTGTACATGTTATATCTAAACATTGTTTGAGCACATGCTTTCCTGATATTCAAGCTACCTCAAGAGGTCTTGAAATTCATCCAAGGGTGATTGAATGAACAAGCCATGCTGGCAAGTGTCCACTTGGCAATCTTCCAAGCTCTTAGGTAAGTATGTTTTCAACCTGAGCCTTTCAAAAGAATGAAAATCTGATGATTGTTAAGGCACTCAAATCCGTTGCGGCAGATACAGTCATTCAAGTATTCACCTTCTTTAGTGAAGCGTGATTCTTATGAAATACATGTCGCATTAGCATTTTGGTTTGGTCTATGCGCATAACTTTGCTTCAAGTGAATAAGCAGGTAACGATGCAGTCAGCCTGTCTACTCCATGACCATTCATTCAGAAGACCCAGGTAAGTTTTCTGAACCAATTTTTGAATATCTTGTATTTACACTGACATGGCTCGTGTAGCATACCCTCTCGATGTGATTACTGCCCTGTGAGATTGGCGGTACATCTTCCTTTCGGATCGTTCAAGACCAGCTCTAGCGATCTCGAAACTCCTTCGAATCATTAAAGACCAGGTCTTGTCATCTCGGTCCCTTTCAGATCATCAAAGACCGGCTCTAATGATCTTGAAAGAAATCTACCTCTCAACTACCCAGAAAACCCAAGTAAGTTTCCTGGATCTCTTCTCGAAATTACAATTCCAACATCCTGTGTTTGTACTGATGCAATTCGTGCAGCACAATTTCAATGTGGTTACCACCCTGTGGGGTTGGCGGTACCTCATTCATCTCTTGATATGATTCTGTCCTGTGAGATTGGCAGCATATCCCTCCATGATATGACTTCGCTTCGGCGACATATCCTTCTGATATGGTCACCACCCTGTGGGGTTGGCGGTACCTATCTTTATATCCTGATACGGTCACTGCCCTATGGGGTTGGCAGTACCTATCTCCTTGATGTGATTCCACTCGAAGAAATGCGGTGGACACATCCCCTTATAGATCTTGCGCTTTCTCGCATCAAGGGGAAACCTCTGGTAACGGATAGGCACCTAGTACTTTAAGATCCTAGCAACCACAAGAAGCTTAGAGCTTGAGGGAATTATCAGCATTATGATGTATTTGGTAAAACAAGTATTTTCATATGCGATCCATGTGTAGATTTCTCTAGCCCATTGCATGGGAAGAATGAGTCTTGGCACATGTTATCTTCAGTTTCTGCATACCATGCATAATATTCTTTCGCATAGGAAATGAGATTAAAACTCCCGCAAAAAAAATACCATCGTTCATCACTCGCATCAAAAAATTTAGGTTCAATTTTGTCTTTGAGCGAAACCTCTATGAGCCTCCACTCAAAGAGGGGTAGCTGTTGACACCTAAATTTTATTGCATAAAAAGGAGAATTAGTTTTAGTTCTCACCAAAAAATAATAATAAAAAAAAATAGGTGCAGCCGCAGCAGAACAAGAAGTAGTTCGACGACGCCGCTGAGAATGATTGGGTGATGTCCGACAGATACATGTTCGTTAAGGAGTTTGGAGCCTACGACGAGGCGGTCTAAAAGACCGAGAGCCTTAATGCCATCATCACTGCTCTGGAGAACTGAGAAGACTGGCTCGAGTTGTCTTTTTTAGGTATATTGCATAATTATAGCAAAGTACCGAGAGAGATGCTGTAATTGCGTGATGGGAACAAAAGCGACAAAGTTGGTCCCAATAAGAAAAGAGACAAAATAGTGGCTGGGGCACTACAACTAAAAGAGGTTCAAAAAAGGTGGTCTGCCGGTCAATAAAATGATAAAAAATGGTGCACATGCTCAACCACTAACGTGTATGGGGGAGGGCTCTTTCTTTTGAATCATCTTTCGGCCAACAAAAAAGGGGGGAATAAACTCCTCCATGGGATGCTGGTCTTGGACTTGGATGGAGGCTGACCAGAAGAATCTCATGGATCTGGGTACCTCATAGCTAGAAAGGAACCAACGGTTGGAGAATCTGATTGCCAGGAGGAGAGCAAGGAACCTAAGAACACTGATGGAGAAAAATTTGATAAACTTTGATAGTGATGATTTTCCTTTTAATGTGCCTTCTATGGCAACTACGAGAAGAAACCCTTTTGATGGTCCTGATGATTTTTCTTATAATGTTGGTTTGCCCCCTATTCCCGGGTCTACACCTTCAATTTTGTTGCCAAGAAGAAATCCCTTTGATATTCCCTATGACCCCAATGAAGAGAAACCCGATCTTAAGGGAGATAGCTTCCAGCAAGAGTTTGGCATTTTCTTCCGGCCTTCGAATTCAAGATTTCCAGCCATGTTTAGGAATCGGATTCTGTCTATGTCAGCAAATCTGGAGAAGAGACAACAACTGCTGGCGTTTTTTGGCGTTGGAGGAAATATAAAGTGAGCCTGTGTAAGACGTCTCCAAGAACTTTAGAGAAGAGAGAAGTGCATGCATGAGGAACGATGGAGAGAAAAAGAATGAAGTCAAAAAGAGATAGGGGACATTTTGTAGTGGGAGGCGTGGATGACAGGCCTCCCAACATCTTTCGGTGAGAGAGTGCCAAAAGTGGTCAAAAGACCATTAATGAATACCTGGGATAGGACAAAGACGGTCCACGAAGATTGAAGATGACAGACAAGATTGACCGGGTTTTCCTCCTAGAAGAAGCAATTGATAATAGGGACAACGAGAAAAAAAAAAATAGAGAAAGAGGAGGAGCTCGAAACTACATACAAAATTAAAGGCTGGCAAAGGGAAGCAGAAAACGCCAACTTCGACTCCGACTTCACTGGCTTACTTGATCATCTTCCTCGGAAGTCGAGAGGGGTTGACGGGTCGCAACTCGCGAGTCGCGGTGGCAATAAGTTCGAGTCGTAACTCTCGGCAATATGTCCTCCGTCCATCACCGCCTCGATGCGTCTTCGACGTCGCTCGAGTTCCCCCGTGACTTCGTCTCTCTTAACAAGCATTGCCTCATCTCCAAAGCTGCCACAGTTGCTATTTCTTCTCCGATTCTTCGTTCTTGGATCCCGCTTTCTTGAGAGCTCCCAATTTCGAGCTCCATCTCCCTTCGCGTCCAGATCAAGGAAGTCAGGTCTGAGTTAAAGTACCAGAACAGGGCGTGCAAGAAGGTCGAGCATGCGAATAAGAAGCTGAACCACCGCAAGATCTCCCCAACTAGATTCCGGGCAAGAGGAACCCAAATGTCCTCACTTCATTGCCATCCAGTTCGAATTCCATTATCACCAACTCGCCATCACAAGCGTCTCCCATGTCCAAGATTCTATCTTTTTACCCCCAAGAGCAAACCCTCTTTCGTCCTCAGCGCCTCTGCAGAGCGGCAACTCTACACCACAGACCTGCAGCCTACTCCCCGGACCTCCTACACCAGATCTACACCAATCGCAGCTCTACCGGCCCAGGGGAGCTCACAAGCAGAGTCTCTCTCTCTCGAGGAGGAGGAGGAGGAGGGGGGGCATGAAATCGAGGATTGAAGAACCTAGAAGGAGACTGTTCTCCACGGCCCATTATCCGAGGATCAGCCACTCATTCATGATCTGCGAATCCACGTCCAGCTGCAGGTCCAGGTCCCGATGCCCATTTCCTTCATCAAACACCACCGAGATCGCGTTCGAGACGGCCCCTTCGGCCTGTAAAATCGAGATCCAGCGCGTGCTCTAGTCCCACTACAGCTTCAAGGTTGACAAGTCCGCCTCTACTCCGACCTCGATCACTCCTCCCGAAGGTGCAGATCCTGATGCGTGTGTGCGGAGGAAGGCGTTGCGACGAAGGAGATGAACAGTAACGACGGGCCTCCCACACCCGCAAGTTTTAGTATCTTCTGGGCCCGCTCACGTTCAAGTCCGCTCCTGGGCTTGATTCTTCGCTGCTGGGCTTGATTCTTCGCTGCTGGGCCTATTAACAAAGAAGAGAAAGAAGCCCAACTGGACTGGGCTGAACGAAAGGAGAATAAAAGGAAGATGGGCAGCAGACCTGGTCTGCGTGTGGGCTCGCGTAGTGAACCCAAATTAAACTGGGCGCCGAGCCTAAAAAAAAGAAAAGGAAAGAATGGGCTGCACAAGTGGGCTGAAGAAAGAAAAAGAAAAGAGGAACTTTGGCCCTGAGGTTCGCGGATCAAGCCCAGCTGTGTACTATCTAGCCTGAGGAGGACGGGCCCAGCTCGTTTCGTGTTATCTTGTTTAAAAAAAAATAAAAATAAGTGACATTCTTGATTTTATGATTTTAAATGTAATTTATCACAAGTTTTCTATACTAACTCTTTTGTTATGTCTTATGCAGAATAGGCTTGCTTCGTATCAACGGTGAATCACTGCAGGAGCACGAAATCAATCTTCGCCCAAATCGTCGAATTAGGTAACAAATCCTATCTTTAGGATAATTTCAATAACTGTTACTTAATCCGAATATCTAGATCCCGAATAATATTCTGTGAATGTTTGTGATAATCTCTAGAATATTCCGGTTGCTTATTATTCGTTGTTTAAATTAGTTGAATTCTGAGTAAGTCTCGTAAAATACTGTATTTGTACTCAGAATATTTTGCATCGTTAATTTGATCTAAAAATAAAAAATGTAGAAAATCCAAAAAAAAAAATATGGAAAATCTGAAAATACCAAAAAATGTCAATCATTTGCATTTCATATAGTATAGCTCAAGCATATCATGATATGTCATTAATCCATGCATATTCATTTAGAAAAATAAAAAAATTTCATAAAAAAGAATGAGGGTTTTATCCCCTCTTTTGAAACATGAGGGTTTTATCCCATCACAGACAAATTGTCTTCAAAAAATCCCAAAAATCGGGAGACGGGCCATTCTGACTGGTCAATCCTGATATTTTCAAAATGACGATTTTGCCCTTCATAGGCAAAATCGAAGCATATACATATTCATATACGCATGTTACGTATGCCTATCCATGTACGCCTGTCACATATACATGTCGTATCTGTATGTTCGTATTCGTATGCCCGTATTCTTATACCTACGTATGAGTGTCTGCGTACGCATGTCTCGTCGCATGTCATGTACGTATTCGCATACACATGTCCACATACGTATGTCACGTACGTACTCACATACGCATGTCCCTATATGTATGTCATTCGTATGTCACATACGTATTTGTATTCGTATCCCCGTATGCATGTCGTATTCATACCACGTTGTATTCATATGCATGTCACGTACGTATGTCATTCGCATATCGCGTACGTATTCGTATTCATTTATCCTTGTATGCATGTCGTATTCGTACGTATGTTACATATGCATTTGTATACGCATGTCCACATACGTATGTTATTCGCATGTCACGTATGTATTCGTATTCGCATATCTACGTATTCGTGTGATGTATTCGTATATTCGTGTTTGTATGCCATATTTGCACGTCATATTTGCATATCTTTGCATTCCATTTAAAAAGTGGAAACATAAAAATGAGCACCTCATTAGCATTTTCGGAATAAACCAAGCTTGGGTTGCCAAAAATAGGATATGCATGAAATTAAGGTACTGAAATGGCATTAGTTTTAATCAACTAGTGTAACCAAGTCCCCGAACTCATAATCTCTGGTTCGTAAAAGTAATTTAGTTCTCCCGCTAGGTTACTTAGGTTTCTAATCGACCTACCAAAAACGATTAGTGGCGACTCCAAATTAAAAAATCATTTAAACAAAAACCTAAGTCACGATTTGGTAGAGCTTGGGAGAGCTCGAGCTAGGTTAGTTAATTTAATTAATTGATCTGGTAATCCATTAACCTAAAAATGAATTTTAGGTCGCGACAGTGCCTGATCATGTGGTAGCTAGAATATTGCGTGAGTCACACGCTTTTGACCTGTTATTGCTTTATAATGCATGTTTAGGTCATTTTGAACAAATCAATGCCCTGCTCAGACTTAGGCATTGCCTCATGAAGATTTTATATCTCACTCATTGTTTTAATCACTTTCAGGACTTTAGCGACGGAGGTTCGCCTGGTACGGTTCGGGGTACCTCTTGACCAATCCTTTGATGTCACTTACTATCTAGTTTCAAGTCCGAATCATGTTTGGGAATATCATGTGGTGACACTCTAGATGGATGAGAGGATAGGGTACCTAGTGCCTCAATGCTTTAAAACCTGGTTTGTTTGCAATAGCGATATCCTCCTCAAGCTTATTGATGGTTTGAAGGAGCCTCGATAGTGACTCCAAAAGTCTAAACTTGGGACCTAATGGATATTGACACCCGGGAAGAGGAAGTTGAAGACCCAGAGCCCAAGCCAGTGGAGGATCCTAAGACCCCAGCTAGCTACTACCTTTGAGTGGGCGTAAAGAAGGAGACCCTTTGTACTGGAGCTTTTGGATGTAGTGTTGACCCTACTCTAACCCAGTATCTTTTTGGTAGCCATAGGAAAATCCTTTAGGTTGGGCTTGTAGATGTTTCATTTCACAGGATTAACAATATATATAAATAAAAAGATCTTTTACTAATGTTGGGTGTTATTTACATACTGCCTATTATTGTCATTTATATTATTCTTTGGGAAAGTAGAACATTTTGTATGCGCTTAATTGCATGATAAAATGAATGGGTCGATGACGTGCCTGAGACATCATCATTAAATGACCTTGGTTGCATGTTAGGGTTATTGCAAGCACGAGGATCGGGGACATGACAGTATAGGCTTGGCTCCATTTGAAGTGTTTTATGGTAGAGCCTGTAGAACTCTCATATGTTGGAACGAAGAGGGAGAATGAAGTCTAATGGGGTCAAAACTAGTTCAAATTAAGACTGATATAGTCAAAGTTATAAGAGAGAGACTTAAGGTCACTCAGAGTAGGAAGAAAACTATGCCAACAAGCAAGAAAGACAATTAGGATTTGAGGTGGGTAATCATGTATTCTTGAAGGTATTACTGCTATACTTATCAACTGATACAATCAAAGTTATAAGAGAAAGACTTAGGGTCACTCAGAGTAGGAAGAAAAACTATGTTGACAAGCGAGAAAGACCATTAGGATTTGAGGTGGGTAATCATGTACTCTTGAAAAGGATCTCAAATATGTGATGTATTTGATGTATCAATGTTAAGAAAGCATCATCTAGATCCTCATCACGTGTTATATTTTGAAATACTTGATGTTGACGAAAGGGTCAGATACATTGAGGAACCCATATAGATTCTAGATTGGAGGGAACAAGCCCTTGAAAATAAAACTATCCATTTAGTTAAGGTGTTATGGTGATACCGTGACGTTGAGGAAGTGACATAGGAAATTAAGGAAACTATGAAACAAAGGCATCCCCAACTGTTTGAAGGAGGAGACAAGATTTAAATTTCGAAGACAAAATTTCCTAAGGTAGGGAGGATTGTAATGACCCTAAAATTGCCCTAAAACCTCAAACAGCTTATCTTGAATATTATCAGATAATTTAGAACTGATAACAATAGGGCTACAGATTATAAGTCTCGGTTGGGCTAAGTACGTAAAAATTCAACTAGACGAGGATGCGAGAGCGCCCTGACACATAGGGGGCTAGTTGTTAGGCACATGGCCAGGGAAAGGACACGTGTTAAGTGGTTGAGGACACATGGCACACATGACATATGGCGGCCAGCCACGTGTCCGTGCATAACATGGGTAATGACACGTGTCACGTTGTGATTCCCTTGTTCATTAGCTACTTCCTACTATAAATAGAACCTAATGTCAATTCATTTCATCCTTCGATTGTCAAAAAAATTTCTAAAGCACATCCACACCTAGCCTCATATGCCTAAGCCCTATTGTAGCTAGTATCCGTGGTCTGTCATTGATCACCTGGATTCACCCGTCATCGTCATTGTCGATTCACCGTCAAAAGATTGAGGCAAGTGAAATTCTAACTTTTATAATTTGTTTGGATTAATGTTAGAATTATGCATTGATGGTTAATAGCATCTTTGTTTTCATGGAAATCTAATTGATTTATAATCTTGAAATCTCATTAAGGTGAGAATTGTAAGTCAATGGTTGAAAACATACTCATTTCCATGAAACTCTATTTGATTCGTATCTTTGAAATCTCGCTTGTTACGCATGGTGTTGAATTTCTGAAATTTCTATCAAAAGGGGTGCCAAGAAAGGTAAATCGCATGTTGCACACGTAACATGACATCTCATTATATTACTTTATTCCCTATGGAGCTAGAGGGAATTTGGGATGCTTCCGCTCTATTTAGGAATTGCTCCTGCGCTTCGTATGAACTAAAATGCCTCTTGGAGGAAGAGATACCGCAAAAAGATTTATAACCGATGACGGTCTGTTTGTGAGCCGGGGTTGCATTGCATATGAAATCAATAAAAATTGAAAAAAGAAGATTTCATCTTTCGAATGCATAAAAACTATGAACTACTGATGCTATGTATTTTGATTCCAATGCTTGCATGCTAGTGGGACATTTGCGGGGGCATAAGCTCGCTGTTGTTAGGTTTTGGTTTTTAGATAGAAATAATGTCATGGGTTAGCCCGGCTATTTTGACCCTCTGCTATGGCATCCCCCAAGGGTGCATAGCCTCTTGGGAGGACCAGGTGGATACGAATCACCTTGAGGTGATGTTTAAGAAGCTTGTAAGTATGTTAGCCACTGAAGTAGGCTAGTGGTTTGCCCAAATCATGTACATTTTTGTTGCTTTGTATATCACTGATGACAACGACGAGCTCTTGGGTCCCTTTCCCATATGTTCGGACATCAGCAGCAGTAGCACTGGGGGTGAACCACCTTAGTTCGGAGGTAGTATTGTGGGGATGAGGTTTTTGATGTTTGGACATATAGTGGAGTGGAGTTTGTAGAGACAAATGCAAAATTTTGAGTGTAAAATATATAGCACTGGGGGCGGACCACCCATAGGGATGTGCGTTTATGGGATGGTTTGTAGTGGTGTTTGTTTTGTAAACTCACATCCCTAGGAGTCAAGCATAACATTGTACTGGTTTGTGAGCCCATAAAATGAAAGAATAACTTAAAATCCCAATGCTATTCATGTGTTTACTGATTGAATGTTTGCAATTAGTTAAACCCCTTGAATGGCCATACCCTGTTAGGTGTGCTTGCCAATTGTCAGAGGATAGATGCACTTGTATTCTGTATGGCCGACTTGATTGATTAGTTCAAATAGTCTTTCGCATGTGCCATCTTTGAGATTAAATAAGAGAGCATGGTTAGCAAGTCTTGGAAAGAAGGTTGTGGCAGACTAGGACATCACAAAATCTCACTAGATTTCTAAAACTTGTTCCTAATTCATTACTTACTCATATATATATACATATATATATATATATATATATATATAAAGGTTCACGACAACTGATAACACTTCTTTGTCAAAATTCTATTTCTTACAATTGAGGACATGTGCATGGTGAGAAATGAGCTTTCTTGATCTATGCTAATGCCACAAAGACATACTTCTTTTTACGCAAAAATTCCAAGCATCTCTCATATTGCTTGTTGTCTGTCTTCCGACAGGAGTCTATGCACGCACTTTTTATGGTGAATAGTTCAAGCATTTCAACGAAAAAGAAGCATCATTTTTTCTTGGGTTAATACCACAAAAAACCCCAAACTGGTACGCTTGTGACAAATTTACCCCAAACTATTTTTTTGACCATGAAAAACCCCAAACTGGTACACATGTGACAAATTTACCCCAAACTATTTTTTTGACCTCAAAAAATCCCAAACTGGTACATTTGTGACAAATTTACCCTAAATTGATATATTTGCGACAAATTTACCCTCCGTTAATTTTCGTTAAATTTAACGTTAAATTGCTTAGTTAAATGGCATATGAAACTTCACGGGTATACCGGTTTATGATTTTTACCCTCTGTTTACCATATGTTTATCAATTTAGGAATTTTCGTGGTACTGAACCAATTTAATAAAGGGTAAATTTGTCATAAATGTAATAGTTTGGGGTTTTTTGTGGTAAACAAATTTATTTTAGGGTAAATTTGTCACAAATGTACCAGTTTGGGATTTTTTATGGTCAAAAAAATAGTTTGGGGTAAATTTGTCACAGGCGTACCAGTTTGGGGTTTTTCATGGTTAAAAAAATAGTTTGGGGTAAATTTGTCACAAGTGTACCAGTTTAGGGTTTTTCGTGGTCAAAAAAATAATTTGGGGTAAATTTGTCACTGGTGTACCAGTTTGGGGTTTTTCGTGGTATTAACCCTTTTTTCTTCAACCAAGAGCGTTTACAAGGTCACTTTAGAATTGAGCCCTTCTTGCATAGTTTGGAGTGAAAGGTTATATTTTGGACATTTATCCGATTCAAGGATGATCGTATAAACCATTTATTCGACTGACAATATTCTGATGGGAATTTTTCTGGCGATTAATATGAGATGATTGAGGAGATGCAAGACCGTATGTGGTCCCTCTTTGGAGGTGGTGTCCTAGCACTTTTTTCTTTTTTTCGGAATAAGCATGGTACACCACTTCTTCTGGAAAGTTGGACTTATTCTATTGGAATGTCAAACCTTGCCCACGAGGAACCTTGAATAGTAGCTAGTCATGTGAAGAATCTAAGCAACATAATAGTGCGGGTGCCGCAAAGTCAACGCTAGTTCTTGCTGTATATAGATAAGTCCCTTCAGTCTAGTATTAGTACATGTCTTATGCCCAATGAAAACGAATTCCGTTGGTATTGTTGTACACCATTCAACTTTGGTCATTAAATGGGCTGAGAAGTCTTACATGAAGTTGCAGAGAGCGAATTTGTAGTCAAGAAAGATTTGCCGGCTTCGTACGCCACGACGGGCACTCACATTGGATGGCCCGCAGGTTATTCTTGGCGACATTTTGTTCTCTCCTTCTCATGTTAGGCTCAAGAGACCACTACCGTTGCAAGTTGTTCTTGGAGAATTTAGGGTGCGTTTGGGAATAATTTTTTCCAAGGTTGTTATTTTTTTGAAAAAAATAATGGAAGCCATTTACAAAGTTCGAATTTTAACCAAACACCGTTTATGCCAAACTTGACTTTCAGTGCACCTTAAATTACATTTATCAAACACTATTTACATTTCGGAAACCCGTGTAAGCTAAAGTTGCTTGCATTCTCCAAAAGACTTTCCCTAAAAGCCAAGCCAACGCACCCTTAATGTTTCTAAGAAAAAGAAGCCGGTCAATTTGTTGTTTCCTTTTATATTATATATAATTTAGTAGTACGGGCATGAAGATTGACTATGTTAAGATTCGGTGCCCAAGCACACCAAAATAGAGTGTAAAAGCGGGAAAGACTAATCGAGACACAAGATTTATCTTGCGTCACCCTTAAATTAAAGTATATTTAACAGATGATTCTACTATAATCAGCACATCGCACATCTTTGTTGCATCACTCAATCACATGTGAAAGAGATAATATGATAATAGCTATTCATGGCCCCAAGTCCAAACTATCAATCAAACACAATCTCAAACTATGAAAGTCAACATACCTAGAGGACCATGGAAAATCTTGCAAGTTCCATGAACATGTTAAATCAAGATGTTTTACCTGCGCAAAATTTAGAGTAGTTTGCATTCAGTCTGCAAGATTTGAAAGGTTAACCTTCGGCTATAACACTAATGCCCATTTCTCTCAAAAAAGATGCTCACTTGTGTAAATGTTAATTCACGCCATCAATAGCAGGAAAATCCTATGTTAACCTAGGCTCACATATACTGGGTCAATCACAACATTACTCGTCATTGGTCATGGATTCCACCTGGTATCACAAAATTTAATTTGTTTAATTGCTTCTTGTCCATGGACCCGAATCTAAATAAGAGGTTCTCAGCGTGAAAATTATCCAAAAAGTCCTAAACATATTGACCTTTTACCAAATCATCCCTAAGCATTTTAATTTTATCGATTGAATCCTAAATATTTTCATAGTTTTCTAATTGACTCAATTTGTCTTACTTTTTGTCAACAAACACTAACATAGATGCATGCCATCCTACATGGACAATTTTTAAAAATGTTTTAACACTTTTTCAATCTTTATTTATTTAATTTGTTTTCTTTTCTTTTTCCTTTTCCTTTCTTTTTTTAAAAAAAATTATTTCTATTCAAAGGGCTAGGGACCTCTGCAGCTCTCGCTGTGGTCCCTCGTCGGTTACTGGTGAGGCAAGGGTGTGGCAGCTCTTGGTGACCACATCGAGGACAATGACTAGCTAGTAGTTCTACTAGCCCTTTGACCCAAAAAAGGAAAAAGAAAGAAAATAAAATAAAAATATTTTAAAAAATTAAAATTTGTCCCCATTAACACTAGTTGTGCCACATAGAATGATCGACATCCACGTGTATTTTTTCTGGTCAAAATTAGTCAGATGAACTCAAGTGGCAAAAGATATGAAGGTTTATGACTCACTTGGTAAAATTAAAAAATTTAGGATTGGATTGGTGTAAATGCAATATGCTTAGGGCTTTTTTACGGTTTTCCCTTTTCATCAATAGCACCCTAGTGGTGGATACAGGAATGGTAGTTTCTTATAAGGTTTCTTTGGAAAATAATGTCATGAAAAGGGTTTGATAAATACTTTTTTTTGGGTCGAAAGTTTGATAAATACTTGAATGCCGAAAAATGAACTTTTCACCACTCAAAGACAGACACAATTTATGCTCAGAGAATTAATGGACAAAATGATTTAGGGCTTAACTAAAATTAGGACTATGATATAGTCGTTTCGGGATGCTAATCTATCCCATTAGTGACCACCGGACTTAAGATCTCTAGTCTTTGATGACTAGTTTCTTTGGGGAAACAATTTAAAAAAATCCTAAATTTATTGTGCTTGCATCAATTCAGTTTTAAACTTTCAATTTTGCCAATTTAGTTTTAAACCTTATGACAATTTGCTAATTGAGTTCGACTACTATCAATTTTGGCTAGAAATTTTGACGTGGATGCTAGTGCTGAAGTGGATATTTTTTGTAATTCTAAAATAATTTTTTTAATTTTACATTTTATATTTTCTTTGCTTTATTATCTTTCTGGTTGGCAAGGTTGGCCTACTGGGAGGCCAACCACAGCTTTGCTTACCACGGGTGAGGATTCGAAATCCCTCACTAGACCTAATCGAAGGCCTTCATGACATTGCCATCAGCGGGCGAGTCGGCCTTCACCTAGTGTAAGTGAGGCCTTCATAGCAAGCAAGGGTCTCATTAGTGGCATTTGCAACCTGTGAGGGTCGTGATGTTTAAACTAAAAAAAAAAAAAACAAGTTCACAAAATATTTAAAATTATCAATGTTAGCGCCAGTCGTACCATGTAAGATAATCAATATCCATACTAGTGAGTTTTAGCCAAAATTGGCTGAAATGACTCAATTGAAAAATTGTCAAAAGATTTTAGATTGATTGACCAAATTGAAAGCTTTAGGAGTGAACTGACGTATGTGCAATATGATTAGGACATTTTTTGTAATATTCTCAAGCCGAATTTCCCATCATTACCCTGGTCTCTAAGTGTTCATTGGACTAGATTTTTCGAACCAATTGGTGGTAACTCTATTCTGGGTACCTGAGTTTAGGATCATTTTGCATCGTGTAGATTATCCGAACTTAGGATTTGAGAAGATCTTAGGCACCGAGGCGCTATTACTCTGGATTTGCAAAATTCACGGTTCTACTGATAGAGTAGTTATCTTTGATTCCTCTATGCACTCCAGGGCCAGAACAAAAGTTGGACATATCAAGGATGTCAATGCGAGGGTTCACAAGGTATTTTCATTATGCCTGTTGACTTTACAAATACTAAAAACACCTCGAATATAATCAATGGGAGAAAAGTTGGTCAAGAATATGATCTACATATCAACTTGTTTTTTGAAAAGCTAAAGCAAGTGACAGATTTAGACGAACGTACATATCCTGATTTAAGATACATTCTTATTCTGGTTGCTTTATTGTCATCTCGGAATCGATTCAGTTCTTCTAGGTTGACAAGCGTTGAAAGAACTTAGTATCTGCCATATTCATGAAATAGACTGCCTCCAATACAAATATGCATCGTCGAGCTACAAAACTTTGAAAAAAAGGTTTTACTAAGGAGATGAGATGAAATCAAGTACCTAGTTTTTTCTTTTTTCTTTTGGCTAACAGGATAGTCATACCATTTATGCAAAAAAATCATGATAAGATGAATTTGTTAACAGGCCATTATAGTCTACGTACCTTTATTAGTGGTTAACCTCTTTCAAGACAAGAACAAATCATCAACATGTCCAACTGTAGCTCTCTCTATCCCTTTTGACATGGCCATCTCTTTCCCTCCCTCCCTCTCCCTCTCAAACCTATATAATTCCTGTATGGAGTTCTTGTACAAATCAACAAATTTTAACGATTTTCCAACAAATTCCATCATGGATAACTACAATATCTATGTGATTTCTTAAAGTTATGAACTATTTGGCTATGTTTATTTGTCTAGATTTCTAGCCAAGATATGACTAGATTGGATAGGATACGAAATCCTAGGATTTTGCTACACTCTATCGATTGGTTGCTAAATCATAGGAATAAAGTCAGATATTTTCACATTCTATTATGTACATTATTTGGTATGAATGCCATGCCGATTTAAACGAACCTGAAAATGCACAAATGGAGATGATAAGAATATTTCATGATTCACTGCTAAAGAAAGAGAAAATGCACAAACAGAGGTAAAATGGAGATAACATCTATTAATCAAGTCATAATTATTGTACGGTCTACATCCTAAGCAGAAAAAGAGCTCATTGTAGCATTTTAGAGTTACATGTCAACAATGACGAGAAATGGAAATGGGTAATAGAAAAATTGATGAGGTATATTAGCTAGGGAACATCCAATCTAGTAAAAGAGAGAAAACATGATTATTCACAAAATATTTTGGTTTGACTCTCTCGCCATTTTCATAAAACGTGAACATGAACCGCAAAACAATAGACTTTTTATGTGAATTAGAGGTCCGTAGAGGAGGAGTTTCTACTCTATCGATGTTTTCGTGGAGTTTTAACATGAACAATTACAGAGGAACCGTGAAGTATCAACATGAACTGGAGATACGAGGAAAATGAGATGGAATGAATTACGAAGATCTATTTCGCATTTGAATTAGTTCATTTGAATTTATTTAAAATCGGAGTTCTTATTATTTATTTTTATTACTCATTTTTATTATTTTTTTCTCACTTTTTTTTATTTCTTTTTTATTGCCTTCCATCATTCCTTAATATAAATTTCATTGAATATGTAAACTATACTAAAATACCTAAACAAGTAATGAAATATAGATACAAAATAGATTTGGACATATACAGATTGTATATTACTGAATAGAAAGAAATTCAAACACATAAATAAAAAATAGGAATAAAAATGAATATTTTCCATATATTTTTTAATTTCCTTTTTATATTAGGATGTAAATATTTTTATAGTGATATTATTTTAATTTTTTTAATTAATAAGGTTATTATTAGGAAGAAATAGTTTTTATGCCATGAATATAAGCAATCCTATTCACCTTTATCTTACCTAGCCCATAGATAGTTATATTCGGGCTATATCCCTCTTCTATAAGACTTTATTATATCTTATGCAGAAACCAAACATAGGGTATGATAAATTTTATATCTCCTGACTTTTATCTTGGCTAGTGTGGCCTCTAGAAAGTTTCAGATTTGAGTTTAGGTTACGTGGTGATTATAAGGACCTACATGAAAACCATTATGATTCTCTGATTCTGTTCCTCAGAATAAAAAAAAAGGATGAGAACCATATTTAGTAACATAAATGATTCTGATTCCGATTTTGATTTTATTCTCAGAAGCAATTTTGGGGAAAAAATAAGAATAAAAAAAGTTGATTCTAAAAAAACAAAGAACCACTTTTGAGAATCAGTCCCACATCTCTCGCTTTTTCCTTTCATTTCTCTTATCACTTGTAGAGCAAGTCTCATTTTCAAAGAAAAATATGTAAGATTATAAAAATAAAAATAAAAATAAAAATAAAAAAAATCGGAAGAAATTCTAAAAGATCAGAAAATTTTCAAAAAAATCTCTAAAAATAGAAAAAGCTTAGGGTAGGCTAGTTTGATATCATTTTCATAAATTTGAGCCTAGATTCCTAAGAAATCATAGATTTTATTCTTTTTTAGTGAAATCATAAACACCTTTGAAATAAAATCTAAACCACATTTATATAAGCCGTTAAGGTTTCATTAGGATTTTATGATGCAATTTATCAATGCCATAATCTCTTGATTATGCACTTGATTTCATTGGTTGTCATTTGCCTAGGTTAAGGTATTTTAAACTTAGTCCAGTTTTAAAAAATTTGAAAAAAGACAAAGACAATCTGCATGAACACTTAGCATTGGTTTACTGGTTGAAAATTTACATAAAACTCATACAGAAAGTACTTAACTTTGGTGCCGAAAAGACCCACCAACATAACCTAGTCGTCGGACCCTAGATTTTTCTGGTTGTGGAGAATTGAATGTCTTTTCTCGATCACTCGATAAGGTTTTGGTTCACCTTCCTTAGAGACTAGTGATGACTCTATTTGCATATACACATATGCCACTGATCACATTAAGATTGAATCCAAAGTTTCCTTCATTGCCATTTGATATAAGCCTTGGAGGACCTGGGCTCATCTAAAATTATATAATAACCCAACATGGTCTCTCCTTTTTTAAGGTTAAAATGACTGGTTATGAGAAGTCAATTAGATGGAATAGCATGAAAAAAAATTATATATGCAATATGTTATATAAGAGAATCAATATTAATTAATCTTCAATTAATTAGAAATATAGAATGAAATTTCACAAAGTAACTATGTAATTATTTGACTTAAATGAAAAAAATTAAGAAGAGAAATTATTCTTGAGGATAAAAATTTTATTCAGTTATCAAATGTGATTCTATTTTAGAGACAAAAATTTTGAGAAATTATCAAACGTGCTCGGATTCTCTAAAACTCATTTAGGGAACAAAATAAAAAAAAATCTTTTTAATTAAAGTCATTTTTTCGAATCAGAATGGTTGCCATGCAAACCCCAAAGTTATGCCCCTCTGACTTTATATATTGACGTCCTAAAAATATAGGGAAAATTACCAAAAAAAATATTAACATATTGTATTTGTACTAATTTAGTTATAGACACCAATTTAATCCTAAATCTTTTGACAATTTGTCAATTTAGTCCAAACCTATTAATGATTTGCCAATTCAATTTTTTCGCCAATTTTGGTTGAAAATTACTAGCATGACAGTTTAGTCGGTGCCAATCTTTCCACATGGTACGATCAATGTTGAAGTGGATAATTTTTTAAATTGTTTTTAAAAAATCTAGAATTTTATTTATTTTTTCCTTCTTCCCTTTTTCTTTTTAACCTTGGCCAAGGTTAGCATGAAAAAGAAAATAAAAAGTACACGAAATTTAGGAAATTTTTCAAAAATTTTAAAAATTATCTATGTTAGTGTCTGTAGTGTCACGTATGATGATTGACTTTGACTAGAACACCATGTCAATGATTTCCATCCAAAATTAGCTGGAGCACTAAATTTACAAATCATCAAAAGATTAAAGGTTAAATTGGCACTATTCAAAAGCATATAGAAAGATTTATGTGACATTCTGGATTTTTTACCCTTTTTGGAGTTTAATAAATATAATGGATACATTCCATTGGAGCACTCTAGTTAGATCTCACGTGGAACTTGCAACTCCGAGCTGGCTAACCAGAAGGGAAAAGCTACATGGAATTTTAAAGTACGTGGACTTGGCCAGTCGATACGTGTATCGCCCAATGAGCCGCCCGTTGGCCTAAGTATTTGCTAGAGTTGCTACCAGGTGGATGGGCCACAAAATGAATTCCAAACTTGGACAACTGATCTTCCAAGATTATCGCAGTGATAATTTAAATACAAATTGAGAAGTTCTCCAATCGATGGATTTGTTCTGAGAATTGAGAAGTAAAACAAATAGCGAAAAATAACAGTTTCACCCTTGGCTCATTTTAAGACTCCCTAGATTGTGGATAGAGTCCGGGAGTGATTAGAGCTTTGGACTGGATTAGCCTCGTTAAGCGTGTCGCATGCAGTAGAATTCCATCCAATATCGATGGCACATTTTTCGAGGAGATGTTAAATCATATCACGTATATAATGAAAGCTGTCAAGTCCCATCTATCTTGCAAAAGTCAAGTCTCACCTTTTTTTATGTCACATCACAACTTTTGAAGATATCAAGTCATTATTGCATTTGTCTTTTCTTCATTAATTCGCCATATTACCTTTTTGCTTTTCCAAGGCAATCATTGCCTTTTGTCTTTGAAGACAAGTCAACTCGTCCCACTTTTCCAAGACAATGATGAACTTTCTTTTTGTCTCGTCCTTATTAGAACCTAAGACAAGATCTTAATTTTTGTCCCATCTTCATAAAACTTATGACACCACTCTCTTCCCAAGACTCCCCATCCAATCACTCTCTTCCTAAGACCATTATAAGCCCATTTCCAAGATAACAAGTCATCTCTCACCCTCTCCCATGCAAAAATTACATCTAAGATAGGATTTGGGATTTCTAATTTTGGACTTGGAAGACAAAAGCATCTTTTTCCTCTCTCACTCCTCTCCTTCATTCCCTCTTCTCTCACTCCCCCTCAACCGATCTCTCTCTCTCTCTCTCTCTCTCTCTCTCTCTCTTGGCTCCACCGGTTACCACATTTCACTAGAGACTACCCCACGATCGAGACACCACTACCATCACCTCCTCACCAAAATCCCTCACTCTCGGCCCTAAGTAGAAGACCCTCAAACTCTCCCTCTCGGCTCTCGCGTTTTCGCGGGTTTTAGTGCTCACCCGGAGGAAAACGGCTCGTTCATACTTATCCGGAGTCCAAATGACTCCATGTTTTCTCCCACATGACTGTAAGACGAAGCACTTCGAAGAGGCGGTTTTTTAAGATCTGTCCTGAAGTCGCTTAAACCAAAGAAAAACCATGACCCTTGTACACCCTGATTTCCAGCAATCTGTGTCCGTATTATTTCCATGATTTTCGGAGCTTCGCTGCTCCGATTGAGCTCAAATCAACGAAGGTTTCTTCATTGCTCTCTCCTCTTTCGTCCAAAAAATAGTTCAAGTAGAGCTCTAAATCATTCCTAGGTTCTCATGGAACTAGGGGTGTGTGCTGCCGACTTTCCCCGCTGCCTTCGCCGGAGTCGCCGTGGATCGCCGGGACATTCTCTCAGCTTTGCTCAACTCTCGTAGATGATGCCGTTCATGTTGCCCCATCCTCAGCACCGAACTTTGACTAGAGTAAGCATCGCCCCTAAACCTCGCTTAAAATATCGAATAATGTTAAGGTTTTGTGCTCGGGTTATGGTGGAAAGTTGTGAATGGTCATCTTGTGAACCCTAGGGCTAGTCTTGTATACCAAGTTGCACGTCTAGAAGTCTAGACAACTCGAGGTGAAAACCAAGGCATTGAATGTAAGTTTTATGTTCCGAGAGTTGATGGTCATGTGAGCGTGTGTGCTGGTCCCGTATATTAGGAGCTGGTCTTGAGAGAAATATTATGTCTTATGGATCGTAGAGTCAATCTTGAGTATTGGAATGAATGCCTAAAAGGTTGAGAAGTCTAGAACGGAAAACAGGGCTCCAACCATGAATTGTATGCACTGATAACTGCTAGTCATGTGCGATAGATGCTGGCCATATGTGGTAAAATGTGTTTTTTGTAGATTCTAATGATGGCTGTGGGTGCCGAATTGCGAGTCTGGAGGTTTAGATGACTTAGGTTGGGAACCAAATCCCGAAATTTAAGTTTTAAGGCAAGTAGATTGTGTCTTGAGCACCGAAGACTTGATGTATGTTGTCGGCTGTGCAATTGAGTGTGATGGTCGTGCATCATGTGAATTGAGCTCGTGGAGCAAACGATAATCTTGATGACTCTAGGAGTTTAGGAAATTGATTATGATAAAAACGAGGCTTAAAGTGAGTCTTAGAGCTTGTAACTCCCGAAAAGATATCAAATGGTCGACAAATGGCTATGAATTGTGTGGAATAAGGGCAGGCGATAAGTGGAATATGATGATTCTGTGCATATTAGAATTGGCAATGAGACCCTGAATGTTTGCCTTAAGGTCTAGGCGACCTAGAATGAGAACCGAGCCCGGGAATATGAGTTATGGGATAGTTGAATCCTTTTGAGGACTCTAAATCGTGTCAAGAGGGCTAGTATGCATGTTGAATGGTAAATAGAGCCTAAATTGGGAAAATGGGACAGGGGTAATGAGTTCCGTAGCGTGATGCTTTACGTTCGTAGTTAATGTTCTTCAATGTGTGCTCGAACTACATAAATCGATTCATGAATATTATGATTGGCATACTTTGGCGTGATTATGTGTAGCATGATGCATGCTCCTAAGGTGAGATGCGTGTGTGGAAGCTGACTTGCATGGATAATTTGTGAGTTGCGAAATGCGTGCCTGCTTTGTCGTGTGTCGGAACTGTAAGAGATGTGAATGCAATGGGAATTGATATGCTTGAGTATTATACGACGATTAAAATGCCTATATGTGGCATGTGATACATTGCATGATGCTTCGAGGTTATGGGTTTAGCAGAGTGTGTAGAACCGTGCACGCAAGTCGACAATGCCCAAAGAGCCACCGAAATATGGAGAGATAAAGAGACGCCGATGAGTTCGCTATTGAGAGCGTAGGTCATGCATTGTGCCATCTATTACGTGCTCGGCATTGGGCACCTGGAGTGACAAGGGCCCCGACCTGGTGTAATAAGACACGAGTCCGAGGCACAGTCTTGAAGGCGTGCAAGACGCTGGCCAGATCTGAAAGTGCCTAGAGAGCCACCGGGGTATGTTTGGTCTGCCAGTGCCGACTGAGCCTCCATGGACCCCCGAGAAAACCATATGAGTTTGCCACATCTATATGGATTGAATTTGTGATATGTGTATGACGGGTTTAATATGCTATATTCGTATGTCATGAAAGTATGATAGTTGCGGGACGATTTGTAGTCTGACATGAAATACGTGATCACTATCCTTTGACTTAGTATATTACCTGTGAATTGTCGAGTTGTCATTGGGGATTGCTATGTATGTGCTGTTTCTCTAATTTGAGTTTAGAGTCTTGCTTATTGAGTTTATAAAACTCACGCCTTGGGCTGATGGCCGTTTTAGACCCCCGACCTTGAGTATGATTGGACCACGGATCGTTTTTGGGATACCCTAGAATTACATGTTTAAGGCCGATCCTGTGCAAATTTTTTTTCTAAGTCGGTTTAGGCATGTGCTTGCTGAGTCTCTCGACTCACGCTGTGTGGCTGATCACCCTTTCAGGTCCCTATCCTGTAGAAGTCCCAATTATTGGGGCAATAGCAAGGCGAAGGAGGTTTATAATATCTTGGCATGTTTCCCTGTTGGCTGTGGCCTTTGTTAGGGAATTTAGTGTTTAGCTATATTTGGATCTCGAGGAAATCCATTTTGATGTAAATTGTCATACTACATTTTTGAAATTTCTATAAAGAGATAATTGTATGATTGTTTTCTCTCTTTCTCTACCCTTTTCTATACATGTCTGGGTATGTATGGCCTTCTGCTGTTGCGATAACTCTAAGGATCATTGGTCGGCGATAATTCCTAGGCATCGTGAATTCTAAATTCGACCAATCGATCAGCCATAGAGAGGGGTGTTGCATGGCTCGAAGTGGTATCAGAGCAAGGTTAGCTCGATTTGGAGATAATTAAGGGTTGGAGTGATAAGGATGATGATTTATGGGGTAAATAGATAGAGGGACGCCTAGGCTTTGACTGAGATTGGGCGTGGTGCGTGTTAATTGAGTGGCGCATGCACCTGATGATTTAAACTGCTTGTTTGAATTATACGGGCTCATTGTACTAGATATTGTCTATTGTGCACTAAGCTGCAGATCGTGTCTGGACCTGGGGTAAGATTCTAAAGCCTAGCTGGGATAGAGATGTCTTTTTTTACTGTTGTTTGTAATTGTAAGCATAGTCTACTGTCGCGTGCTGCTAGACGATCATGCATTGCATGAATCATTGCTTTGAAAATAAAAATTTGAGAAAGTGCATGCATGAGCATACCATGTTTTACTGGATTGGATAAACTGTTAACCTAGTATGGAATAGGATTGACAGGATACCTAAAAACCATAAAAAAACGTGGTATGGGACATGTGGAGTGGGACTCTCTTTGAAGGTGTATGACTTGGAGGACGACTATAACGATCATGTCCGACAAGGGCGGGGAGTGATCGCCGGAGTAGAGAGGCTCGAACAAGGTAGGGCTCCTGGCAGGCTTCTAGGATGGCGATGGGGGCAGAAGTTGTTGGGAGTATGCCCTTAAGACAACCATGTAAGTGTTACATGAAGGGCATAAGTTGAGCTTTCAACATGATATTTAATCGATTGGCAAGACGTGTTCATTCATCTTGTCCGATCACTCAGATGAATGAAGTCCATAAGATTAGGTGTGACTGAAACCCATTCTCGAGACATCGAGAATATGTGTGACAGGTCTTCAGTTAATACACCGTCTTTAAATGGTTCCTGGTCGATGGTTCAATTAATAGGCATTATTGAACCCCTTGAGACTGGTGCGTCTGTAGGAACTACGCTATTGAGTATTGGATACTCAATAGGGATGACGAGTCACAAGTCATTGGACATTAGATGTCCGAGTTGGAAACGCAGGTGCTCGTCGAGGACGAGTTCACTGAACGTGACACAAAGTGGACGATTAGCAAGCATGGAAAGCTTCGCGCTGGTTCAACGTCTAATCGTCCAAGCTTTGGTGTGTAAGTGATCCTTAAACTTGAGGCACAGTGCTGACTTGTGTGTTGGGTGGCTATAGTTCACAAGTGCGCATATTGGCAGGTCATCGATTTGCCTCTGTACTTGATGGTCACAGTCATTCGCATACGAAGTCACATGTGTGCGCAATATGGGATATGTTTCCTTGCTACGCGAAGAGAGGGTGTTGTCCTATGCGATCTACTCGTGACGGTGCATTGGAAAATCCTCGGCCGGGGTAAGACAAGATTGTCTCGTAAATGCACGTCAGATAGATTGAGACATATGATCGAATTTGTAGGCTCGACAATTCCATGGCCTTCGTTCGATCGGGACAAGGTTAAGACAGAAGGATTGAATTACACTATAAGCCAAAGCGGACAGGTTCATTTATGTTCTCGTAACATTCATACTGTCTGGGTAGCCATGATATGTTGCTAGACGTCACTCATGGCTTGTGAGACCCAGAGACTGAAAGGGATAGTCAGTTTTCTTGGCGATACTCATTCGATGGTATAAGTCTCATTGCCAGCTCAGTGGTGAACCTAGGGATGTCACACACCATAACCTGTGCGTAGCGACATTAAATATGGAAGATAATATTGCAAAGGCATTTGCCATTGACTATTGAGATAGTCAGACAGAAATTAGTTCAAATTGGATTTGATTCTAATCTCTAATCACGAACGGATAAGTGCTGATGTAAGCATTGCGCAGGCGCTGCGCAAGTGTTGATGTAAGTGCTGCGCAGGCGCTGAGCAAGCGTTGCGCAGGCGCTGATGCAAGCGTTGCGAAAGTGCTGATGCAAGCGTTGCGTAAGCATGATGTCATATGGATGACCATGGAATGCAAGCGCTGCGCAAGCGTGATGTCATTTCGGTGTGACATTTGCACGGATGACGAGATGATGAGATAAAATTTCTTGTCCTCTAAAAAAGTCTAAGGATAAGATTTCTTATCCTCTAGAAAAATCTAAGGATAAGATTTCTTATCCATAAATTCTAACGGATAAGATTTGTTATCCGATAATCGCACGAAAAACAAGGACTAAACCTCCTTTGACCAAGTCAAAGGAGGTGAAAGATGGGCGGTAAATTACCGCCTCTACCCCTCACCCAACCCCTATAAATAGGCGTAAGGGGTTAGGGTTTTAGAACTCAAAAAAGAAAAATCCTTTGAACTCTCTTGATTTCACTTTTCCTCGAGAGAATTTCGTGTCGTTCTCGTGATGAATCTTAGGGAGTTTCGAACTCTCGTTTCACCAAGAACGACCAAAGGGTCGTGAGGTAGTTCGTGATGAAGAAAACGAGCTTCGTTCGTCGTTTCTCAATTGTCGCTAGCACAATCGAGGAATGGACGGCAGTGAGCTTTGTCTCCCATCACCGCGCGTCTGGTGGTGTGTCTGAACTAGAGGTTCGTCATTTGACGGACTCCGAGAACATGAGAACGAGCCCATCCAAGTTTTGGTTTTTGAGGTAAGCCTAAAACCCCCTTGATGCATGATTTAGATTTTCGATTACAATGCATGAGCTACCCTAAGACGATCGAGGTGCGCAGAATCGCCTGCTTCCGCTATTTTTATCTATATTTGAATGAAATTGATTGTCATTTTCCTGCGCGCCGCCCTAAAGGGAATACAAGATTCCCAACAAGTGGTATCAGAGCCTAACTTTGGTGTACTCGTGCGTTGGATCGATTTCCGTTCTAGAAATCTTTGAGGTTTGCCGTTTAGGTTTTGGAGAATGGAATCCACCAAACGGCGAATCGAAGTTGATAGTGATCAACTTATCAAGGATTAGAATGGACTCGATCTTGAATCGAAAATTCGTGATTGAAAACGTGCTGAAAAGGTTGGCTAAGGCGATGAGATCGCGCAACGATTTGAGGAAACGGATCGAGAAACGTTCGCTGAACCGAGAATGAATTGTCGACCGAGAGGTCGGCGGCCACCGACCATAGCTGGTCGGTTAGACCAACCAGCTGGACCACTTGGCTGTGGGGGCCAGCTGGCATGGTCAAAGGCGGTTGCTCGGTCAAACCCGTAGGTCAGACCCTAACGAACTCGGAATTGTGTGAAATTTGGTTGGGCGCTCGGAAACGAGCCACTGATCAAAACTCATTACTATGTAATGAAAAACACTTATTTTCGCGATTTGAGGTCATCTTGATGGGTTTTTGGGCCAATCTTTAAATTTCAGTACTGTTTTCAATTTTAGAAAGAGTTTTATTAGAACCCTTCGAAGCTTGGATTATGAATCCATTGCTTGGAAATGAGAGGATGGTGCTATGAAACTTCAATGTGATCTTTGGGCTCGAGATCCTTTCAACTTGGTTCATAGTCACCTTGTGGCATGAATATTTATTCTACTGAACATTTATTTCTATTTATGTTCTGGCAGATGGGAATATATGTTGGATGATATATGGATATATCTGTGCTGCTACTGGTTGTTGCTAGGACTGGTAGAAATGGATAGTTTTAGATGAGACCATTGAAAAACCTAGAATCTCCTTAATATAAATATAAATATCAAGTTGAAATGGGTATCAGACTCGTGGCCTTCCACCATCGTGGAGTAGATGCTTTATCATAGTGAGTTGATTGACTCGTTATGGATACATAGGGGTCAATTGCCATCTATGATAGAGGACTGCTCCATTAAAGCATTTGATGTGGTGGGATTGGAACCAGGCGATTCCAATAACTATCAGGTGAGGGTCGTCTGTATTTCCAATACCTACAAGAGATGGTGGGTTTTGACTTGACTATGGTCATGGGGTCAAAAACTGTCAGGTGAGATTGTCATGACCTAGAGGCCGAATAATGATTGGGACATGTATGAGATATGTTGGATAGGTTGATCCACTCATTTAGTTCACGTTGAATGCCAATAACTATCAGGTGAGGCGGACCATGAGCTAATGGGACTCCAATCCCTGCTAGTGATCCTACCCAACAAGGATTGCCGTTTCTCATCCGAGGAGTGTGAGATCCGAAAAATTTAGTGGGAGCCTATTTCGTTCAAAGGCCAGAATGAAATAGTAATACCATTGAAAGTCAATGCCCAACGATTGGATTTTTTGCTAAAGATAGTTATTACTCTGCTATTGTGAAAAATAAACCCAGTTGCTTTAAATCTATTTACAAGAACCTTTTGAATAGCCCTATTTCAATGTTTTGGCTAAGAAAAATTGAGAATTATTCTCAATTGATAAAATTTAATTATGTGCCAAATAAAAGGTTTATTGTCTTCCTTTCATAAAGGGTTAAACCCTAGATTTACGTCACTTATGAGAAGTGACATAAGCGTGACCTAAAAGTTAGGTCAGACGAGAACATAAACATGGTGCAAAGTCGATTATTCTGTAATTGAAAATTATTTGATAAAATAATCGAACCTCAAGATATGAGAGATCTGAAGCACTGTATTGTATCATGATGGTTGAGAACCATCCATGAATGATAATGTTCTCTAAAATCTGGCACATAAAGAATTAGCAAGATTGGATCTCATTATGAGTAATGAGAAGTTTGTGATTTCATCTTTCAATCCTTGCCTAATTCCTTTTCTGGATACGATCTAGAATTGCCATACATTGATTGCTTATAAGAAGGACTTGCACAACTATAAGCCAAATGCAATGGCTATGCCTGGAATTTATTCCATAAGAGGTGAGACTTCTTGGAAGAAAATAAAGCCAAAGGAAAATAATTGTGCAAGCCTTAGCCAAAAAATTAAAAGGGGCAGAGGCCAACCTTTTGGTGTCAATGGGCACTGGAGGAGGCACAATGAAAGGTCATATTGAGCTTGAATGTCAAGCTAAGGGACTGACCTTATAAAGGTCATAATCACTGTGCTTATTGAGGCTAATAGTTAGCCTGGTAATTCGATTACCGAAGTCAGTAAGCACCGTGTTGTTAATGCCATTATTAAAAACCCTAGATAGTCTAAATCCAAAGTATGTTTGGCGTCTCTGACTAGGTTATTTTGGAGAAGGCAAAACCCATAAGCCGAGTAAGAATGGATATGATAATCCATCTGGTTTTGAACCATACCTGACATGTGAGAAATGCCTTTAATGAGAAATGACCAAAAATGCCCTTTATAGGGCATGGACCATTAGATGCGAATATACTAAGATTGATACATTCAGATGTATATGGACTGAACAATAAGATTGTTAAGGGTGATGAATTCTCACTTCATTATCGAATTTGTACTTAATGAAGTATATATTTGAATCCTTTAAAAGTTCAAGGAAATTAGAAATGAAGCTGAGAAAATATATGTAAAATTATACTATCACTCTTCAATTTGATTGAGGAGGTGAGAACCAGATTTTACATATCAATAGAATAATGGCAATTATCTAAAAGGGCCTCTCCAAAATGTTGGTGTACCTAAAGTTCATTGGATGAGGAACAACATGTGAATTACACCTCTGTAATGAGATCCTTTTTGGGATGTGCCCTTTTGATGACCACAGATCGACTGAACAAGAGTGCCATCCAAAATATGCTTTTATTATGCCCTATGAGATATGGCAAAAAGAAAACAGATTAGTTGGAGGCAATGGATCTTTAGTTCAGTGGGAGCTTCTGATATACACTTCTTGGGTGGAGCACGAGAAAGTCTCGTTCCCAAAAGATTGTAGAGAATTGGTTAGGAGAATTTGACCGTCATTACAGTAAATGATGGTGATTCACCAAATAATCCTAACACCTAAGAAAAGGCGATGTTTGACATCAATTCTGGAAAAAGGCTCGAAACCATGAAATCTGTAATGGACTAGAGATATTCCAACAATGTTTTGAACATGGGTTGACTTGCCGCATGGTATTATACCAATAGGCTTCTCGTGGATTATCTAAAGAGAATTCACTTTTGAAGTCAAGTTGGAATACATCAAAGATGCCTGGTAGAGAAAAGTTCTCACCTATAGGCAATTCTGAATTCCATTTTGATTTATTAGATATGGTTCTGCACTTGGAATATAAGATATTCCACGAGGATGTCAAAATGGCTTTCTTGGCTAGATTTCCTAAAAAGGACATCTATATAGAATAGCCGAGGGATTTTGAATCCCAAGATGACGATCCAAAGGTGTGCAAGTTAAAAGGTCTCTTTCTAGACCTAGGCGAGCATCCAGAAAATTGGAATATCAGCTTGATGAATTGTCCAAACTGTTTGGATTCGTCAAAAGGCTAGATAATCTCTATGTATATGTGAAGCTCAGTGGGAGCATTATTACATCCCAAGGTTACATATCAATGACATGTTGGCAATTGGAAATAAGTTTCCTATGCAAGTCATTGATTTAATGTTCTTGTCGCGAAAGTTCTCCATAAAAGAATATAGAGAAGGCCATTTACGGATATTAGATATCAAGATCTATGAAGGTAGATCTAGATGGTTAGTTGGCCTCTCATAGTCTGCATACATTAAAAGTGTTAAATGGTTTAGCATAAAATTCCTTTCTTAAAGACAGTGTCCCAAGATTCCTATAGAAAGAGAGCAGACAATGTCTCCGCTGATTATGGCATAAAGTATGCAATGCTACGTACGAGATTTGATATCGTGTATGCTGGAAGTGTTATAGACAGATGTCAGTTGAAGTTCCATGTTGAGAACGTTGGATGAAAGTTAAGAAAGCCCTTAAGTACTTTTGAAGTACTAAGGATTTGGTCTTGACTTATGGAGAATTGAAGATTGAAGCAAATGAGATTATGATCTCGAATTAGATCTCCAAGGCTATGGGTTTATTCATGAAATAGTCTCTTGGAAATGTTCTAAATAGAATCTAATAGTTCAGTTTCTCCTATAAAGCAGAGTAGATAAAGCAAACTTTGGAAGTTTGAAGTGGGAGATGCCTAGATGAAAAGTTCACCCTTGAACTTAGACTTATTCCTTTTAACTAAGGAATAGAGGTCTCACTAGTCCAACTATCCAAAAGGCATCTCCATCTCTTTGAATTAATGTTGGGAATAGGTTAAAATCACCTTGCAGAAAATCACCGCAGCGGAAACGCAGCGGACTCCCTCACTAAGGCTTTATATCTATCTACGTTTCAGAAATAATTAGATAGAATGGGTTTAAGAAACCACATGGTTGCCTTAGAGCAATTGGGAGATTGTTGGGAGTATGGCCTTAAGACAACCATGTAAGTGTTACATGAAGGGCATAAGTTGAGCTTTCAACATGATATTTAGTCGATTGGCAAGATGTGTTCATTCATCTTGTCCCATCACTCAGATGAATGAAGTCCATAGGATTAGGTGTGACTGAAACCTATTCTCGAGACATCGAGAATATGTGTGATAGGTCTTCAGTTAATACACCGTTTTTAAATGGTTCCTGGTTGATCGTTCAATTAATGGGCATTATTGAACCCCTTGAGACTAGTGCGTTTCTAGGAACTCCACTATTGAGTATTAGATACTCAATAGGGATGACGAGTCACAAGTCATTGGACATTAGGTGTCCGAGTTGGAAACGCAGGTGCTCGTCGAGGACGAGTTCACTGCACATGACACAAAGTGGACGATTAGCAAGCATGGAAAGCTTCGCACTGGGTCAACGTCTAATCGTCCAAGCTTTGGTGTGTAAGTGATCCTTAAACTTGAGGCACAGTGCTGACTTGTGTGTTGGGTGGCTATAGTTCACAAGTGCGCATATTGGCAGGTCGTCGATTTGCCTCTGTACTTGATGGTCATAGTCATTCGCATACGAAGTCACATGTGTGCGCAATATGGGATATGTTTCCTTGCTACGTGAAGAGAGGGTGTTGTCCTATGCGATCTACTCGTGACGGTGCATTGGAAAATCCTCGGCCGGGGTAAGACAAGATTGTCTCGTAAATGCACGTCAGATAGATTGAGACATATGATCGAATTTGTAGGCTCGACAATTCCATGGCCTTCGTTCGATCGGGACAAGGTTAAGACAGAAGGATTGAATTACACTGTAAGCCAAAGCGGACAGGTTCATTTATGTTCTCGTAACATTCATACTGTCTGGGTAGCCATGATATGTTGCTAGACGTCACTCATGGCTTGTGAGACCCAGAGACTGAAAGGGATAGTCAGTTTTCTTGGCGATACTCATTCGATGGTATAAGTCTCATTGCCAGCTCAGTGGTGAACCTAGGGATGTCACACACCATAACCTGTGCGTAGCGACATTAAATATGGAAGATAATATTGCAAAGGCATTTGCCATTGACTATTGAGATAGTCAGACAGAAATTAGTTCAAATTGGATTTGATTCTAATCTCTAATCACGAACGGATAAGTGCTGATGCAAGCATTGTGCAGGCGCTGCGCAAGCGTTGATGCAAGCATTGTGCAGGCTCTGATGCAAGCGTTACGCAAGCGCTGATGCAAGCGTTGCGCAAGCATGATGTCATATGGATGACCATGCAATGCAAGCGCTGCGCAAGCGTTGCACAAGCGCTGCTGCAAACGCTACGCAAGCATTGCGCAAGCACTGATACAAGCGCTGCGCAAGCGTGATGTCATTTTGGTGTGACATTTGCACGGATCACGAGATGATGAAATAAAATTTCTTATCCACTAGAAAAGTCTAAAGATAAGATTTCTTATTCTCTAGCAAAATCTAAGGATAAGATTTCTTATCCATAAATTCTAACGGATAAGATTTGTTATCCGATAACCACACGAAAAACGAGGAGTAAACCTCCTTTGACCATGTCAAAGGAGGTTAAAGAGGGGCGGTAAATTACCGCCTCTACCCCTCACCCAACCCCTATAAATAGGCGTAAGGGGTTAGGGTTTTAGAACTCAAAAAAGAAGAATCCTTTGAACTCTCTTGATTTCACTTTTCCTCGAGAGAATTTTTTGTCGTTCACGTGATGAATCTTAGGGAGTTTCAAACTCTCGTTTCACCAAGAACGACTAGAGGGTCGTGAGGTAGTTCGTGATGAAGAAAATGAGCTTTGTTCGTCGTTTCTCAAGGGTCACTAGCACGACCGAGGAATGGACAGCAGTGAGCTTTGTCTTCCGTCACCGCGCGTCTGGTGATGTGTCTGAACTAGAGGTTCGGCATTTGACGGACTCCGAGAACATGAGAACGAGCCCATCCAAGTTTTGGTTTTTGAGGTAAGCCTAAAACCCCCTTGATGCATGATTTAGATTTTCGATTACAATGCACGAGATACCCTAAGACGATTGAGGTGCGCAGAATCGTCTACTTCCGCTGTTTTTATCTGTATTTGAATGAAATTGATTGTCATTTCTCTGCGTGCAGCCCTAGAGGGAATACAATATTCCCAATAGAAGTGACCCAAGTTATACATTGAAAATGATGAGTCTAGGCGTCGTGCTGAGTCTAGTTGATTTTAGAAGGTACAATGTCTTATTTAAAATGCATGGCATAACATGGCATATTGACAGACGCGATAGGAAGCCAAAGCGTGAGTAGATTGCTTAAGTTTTTAGTTCCTTGATGGAACTGAGATAGGTTTAAGTGAATAGCATTTGGGACTATGAGCAATCGAGGCAGGAGGATCGGTGAAGCAATTGATTTGTAAGTTTCTACAGTTTAAGGCCCAAGGATAGATGAGGTCTTGAGAATGCTAAAAGAAATTGGGAATCTAGTGGGCAGATAGACTCAAGAAAGAGCTGCCGCTACTACCCAAGCTGTTAGAACTCTAGTATTCACCGTGAACGGGGCCCCAAGAATAATGGGACAAACGGAAATGGAGTTCGTTAGATATACCAGTGAGTTAAATGGTTCCTAAAGTTGAGATTATAAAAGTTAATAAGGTTAATGGATCCGAAATAACCCCCCGGATCGAGAAGTTTGAAAAGGAAGTTTGGTGGTGGTACTCTTCTGAGGCTGCCCAAGAAAAGAGGAGGGAAGAATTTCTATGATCGTGTCAAGACTAAATGTCTAAGGATGGGTATGATATCAAGCTCCTAAGGCTACTAAAGTAGAGATGAGGACAATAGAGAACCATAGGATGAGCAAGGAGATTTCAAGAAGAATCGAAGTTAGAGCTTAAGGGTCAATCGATGACCCTGGATTCAAGGGACTAGGAACGAGAGTGTGCTTGAAGTGTGGCCAGTAAGGCCCTTAAGATGGGAGGTGTTCATAGAGAGAGATGGTGAAACGGATGCCGCGGTAGCAAGGAGAACACCCGTAAGGATTAACTCCTGAGAATTATATGTGGTTGAAGAATAGTGCACCCTAGGGATGAAGCATCTTGATCTTCTTGATGGTTATAAAGAGCTAAAATGTAAAGGAAACTAAGTGCTGAATAGTTGGATAGAGAATCGCAACCTCTGGACAACTTTTATTTAGGTCATATTGACTGGTCTTTATCTTGTAAGGAGAGCTTGCCGATGGATTAGATTAGTAGAGACAATATAATAATGAGATGGCAAGCATCTATGGATTTCGTAGGCTTGAACTTAGAGTTGGATCTGATGGTCCTAGTTATCTAAATTTGTCTGATGGCTAGAACAAACATATGATTGTGGTTCACAAGGAAGTTAGTGAAAGCTAAGAAAAACTTAGGCATGAATTCAAATGGACGATTGTGTGAAGCTTGGCAATCGATAAGTAGGTTGGATGGTTGTAGATCCTAAGCCTGAAATAATGACGCAGCACGCCGATGGTCTAAGTTATTGGCTGTTACATGGAACAAGTGATCGAATAATAAATAGACAGAATAAGAAAATAAATCAAACACCAGATGTACGTGGTTCGGTCATAGAGACCTACGTCTACGGAGAGAGCAGCAATGAATCCCACTATAGATCAAGCGATACATGGAGATTAAAAACACCACTCGAGTCACTCAAACACTCTTAGTGTTTCTCAACCCCAATTACATTCAAGAACGTAAGCAGTGTTTAGCCCCACAATTCTTAATAAAATAATATTTCAAACTCACAAAGGAATTAATATGCAAATCTTACAACAAGATTTTTTTTTGTTTCAACACTTGAATTCTTGATGTAATTCCACGAAGATGAACTCTTGCCAAGCACTCAACAAAATGGCACTTCCTTGACGATCTTCTTATCAACAACAGTAGACTTGTATATAGACCAATAAGCCACACACATATTGGAGAAATAAAATAGGGAATTTCAGTCAATGAAAACCAAATTGACTTTTTTATTTTGTCTTTATCTCACGTGGAAAATTCAACTCCAATATAAAAATTGTTCTTAATCTTGATTTGAAATATATCAAATAGAATATATCACACTATTTTCATCAAGATAGATTTCCGTGATATTCAAAACAAATCTTATCTTTAATTTCAAGATCAAGATATATTTGTTTTTAAAATTCAAATTTTCGCTTCGGGCTCAAATTCGTGATATATTCTAACAATCTCCACCTTGTCTCGACATTTGAGCTAGGTCACAATCGCTTTACTAGAATTCTGAACACTATCGTTACTACTCTCCCAACAGCCCCAGTGGGCTCAACCGCCACAAATATCATCCAAGTCCAAGCCGCGCTTGAACTTCGCCATAATCAAGAACCTCATCAGAATACCAACTACACATGCACCTTTAATTACTCCGCAAGAACTATCCGATGCAATCTCCTCTACCATAGATAAAGCAAAACCATCACTGCATCCATATCTGTCAGGAGACTGATTACGTACCTTGTCAATAGCAACAGTTCCAGTAATTATTAGCTCTACCGGCTCCACCTTACTACAAGCACTATATGTGTCGATTAATTCATTAGCACTCGCTACATTAGAAGTTTCTGGTTGTAACTCCACTTTAAGCTGAACACCGTTCAGATCCGCATGAACACTGCTATAAATGCCCATAACCTGAAGTATTGGAGACTCGTCAAACATAACTTCTCTGCTGATAATAGGGGAATTTAATTCTGGGCACCACAACGGATAACCTCGCTCACCTTGTGCATAGCCCAGAAATATGCACTTTTTTTCCCTTTTATCGAGCTTACCATCACTAACTAGAACATAACATGGGCAACCAAATATTCTAAGAATTAAAAATAATCAGCAACGTTACTTAACCACACTTCTTCGGGAATCCAATATCCAATCGCAGTTGACGGGGATCTATTCATCAGGTAGCTCGCCGTACTAAGCGCATCCGCTAGAAATCTTCTAGCCATACCAGCACTAAAGAGCATTTTATGGGCCGTCTCTAGTAATGTTATGCTCATTAATTCTGTAACATGTTGTGGTTCATCGGCACAAGTGCCGTGTCTCACTATGCCTAGCAAAACTCCATATTTTTGTCAGTCCGCACCTGCTTGACCGATTTACCAGTCTCCTTTTCGATCAAAGCTTTTACCTGCTTGATCCTAACAATAACATCAAACTTGTGCCTAAGCACAAACACCCAAGTCTTCCTCGAGTGGTCATCAACAACTGTTAGCATAAATCTAGTACTCTTCCTTGAAGGAAACCGCGACAATCTGCGAACATCTAAGTGAAGTAATTCTGTAATTTCCGTAGTTTCTCTGATATTCTCACTAAACTGCACTTTTCGCTATTGATCTAAATCACAGCACCTGCATATATTTAGTTGGTCAGTCACATAATCACATAATACATTTCTTTCACTTAAAACCTTTAGGCTTCTCTTGCTAATGTGCCCCAATCGCATATGCCACAAGTCTGATTCTCGAATAGATGAATCTGACGTCTCCGCGGGGAAATCCGTCACTATCTCACCTTAAAGCTCATAAAGACCATTGCGTTTCATTGCTCTCATTATTATTAAGGCACCTCAAACAATTTTCGAGATACCATATTCTGAAGAATATCGATACCCAGTTGAATCCAGGGTACTCGAGCAAATTAGATTTTTCTTCAATGCTGGAATATGCCTTACTTCAGTCAATGTCCTCACAATACCATCATGCATTCTGATACTCACATTGCCAATACCTACAACATCGCATTCAGCATTGTTTCCCAACTGCACTTTACTACTATCCGTGCATTGATAAGTAGTAAACCAATTCCTGTTTAGTGTAGCATGAAAAGAATAACCAAAATCCATAATCCACCCGTCAAACAACGAATAATCAATGGCAGACAAGACAAAATCAGCATTATCCGAACCACCATCAGCTATAGCTGCAACATCATCAACAGATTCAACTCTAATTTCCTTACTTTTGTCGTTTTTCAGCTTAAGACAATCTCTTCTAAGATGCCCCATCTTGCCACAATTCTAACAGACAGCACCACCAGTCCTAGACTGACTGCGTCTATTCATGTTCATAATATTTCTGCTAATACGAGTACTAGCTTTTCCTCTATTTTCACCTATTAAAGCAGCAGATATAGATTCGTTAGATTCTCTTCTACGGATGTCCTCACTCAGAATTAAATCTCGAATCCCATCAAAAGTTAAACTTATTGATCTAGAGGAATTACTAACAACAGTAACAGTAGTATTCCAACTATCAGGCAATAATGATAATAAAATCAAAGCACATATCTCATCTTCAAAGTCAATCTCAACTAAACTCAATTGACTAATGATCACATTGTATTCATTAATATGATTAGTAACTGACGCACCTTCCCTCATCTTCAAATTAAATAGACATCGCATCAAATAGACCTTGTTGATCGTAGAGGGCTTCTCGTACATATCTGATAGGGTTTTCATCAAACCCGCAGTAGTATTCTCTTTGACAATATTAAATGCAACGTTACAAACTAATGTCAGCTGAATAACACCCATCGCTCGTCTATCCAGCAATTTCCAATCAGCTTGTTTCATCGTCTCTGGTTTCTCCCTAAATAGGGGCAAATGCAGCTTCATCTAATATAGATAATCCTTAATCTGCATCTTCCATAAACCAAAGTCGCTCCCCTCAAATCTGTCAATTTTCACTTTAACTTCTTTTGTCACCATCAATTCACTTCACTTCAGCCAAATCAAGCTCTGATACCAATTTGTTACGCGGAACAAGTGATCGAACAATAAATAGATAGAATAAGAAAATAAATCAGACACCAGATGTATGTGGTTCGGTCGTAAAGACCTACGTCCACGGAGAGAGCAGCAACGAATTCCACTATAGATCAAGCGATACACGGAGATTACAAACACTACTCAAGTCACTCAAACACTCTTAGTGTTTCCCAGCCCCAATTACATTCAAGAACGCACACAATGTTTAGCCCCACAATTCCTAATGAAATAATCTCTCAATCTCACAAAGGAATTAATACGCAAATCTTACAATAAGATTTTTTTTTATGCTTCAACACTTGAATTCTTGATGTAATTCAATGAAGATGAACCCTTGCCAAGCACTCGACAAAACGGCGCTTCCTTGATGATCTTCTTATCAACAACAGCAGACTTGTATATAGACTAATAAGCCATACACATATTGGAGAAATAAAATAGGGAATTTCAGTCAATGAAAACCAAGTTGACTTTTTTATTTTGTCTTTATCTCACGTGGAAAGTTCAACTCCAATATAAATATTATTCTTAATCTTGATTTGAAATATATCGAATAGAATATATCATATTATGTCACGCCCCGAACCCGACGAGCCACGCGACATCCCTATTACCCGTACGATCGATTGGATAATAAGAACGACGGCCCAGGATACTCGTCGTTGTCCAATCGACCTCAGAGTTCCTTAAGCAACGGAAACGAGCTCCTTCAACTTGATACACAGAAAGGGATAGATAGGGAGACCAACTAATCTAATTTACATCAAACCACTCCTTATATTACATCATATTTATATACATCGGTTTGGCAACATTAAATATGCACAAATCAAAATTTCTGTCGTCCTTTGACATCTTATAGCTCGACCTTTAACAAAAAGAGCTTAGGTCGGCAATTTCTATCTTCGACTATAAGCAAACCATACAAATTTCTACAAAAGAGCTTCGACTCCAACTGTGCTCATAGACATCCGCCCCACCATCCGATCTAAGAAAAAGCTAAGTTTCCGACTCAATATCCAACTCAATCCCCTGCCTTACTAGGATCGCATTCACTGCGGCGGTTTGGGGTCTGAAAAATGGGGAAATCACCCATGAGAACTAATCTCAGCAAGTTCACCCTAAATCCCTCTCAGGATACCAAATATCCCTAGACCCAACTCCAGTAAGCAATCACAAAGTAATCACAATTACGAGTACTCAAACAATATCACATGTAGAGGATAGCAGTCAATAGTTTACTTGCCCTCATAGGCCAATAATACAAATAAAATAGTCTCAATTTCAGATAGCAAGTTCAAATGCACATGTATGCGATTTTTCAATCTCAACTCTTGACTCATTAATCCTCAAGACCCGCGTAATGAAACCGCCTCAGGTCTGTACTCAACCCGTGTAATAATACCGCCTCAGGTTGGTACCCGTACCTCAGCCCGCGTAATAGTACCACCTCAGACTAGTACCCGTGCCTCGACCCGCGTAATAGTACCGCCTCATGTCGACACCCTCATTTCTTCATCAATTACCCCGCGTAATGGTACCGCCTCAGGGTTTCATTTCTCACAACATTATCTATCGTGCCATCATTATGAGACACCATTCTCATCAAGCAATTCCAATTGCGTTCGATAAATCAAACGGCATAATCAAGTAGATAATTCAAATGTAATGTCATCAAATGACTCATACATAATTCAAGCCAAGCAGTTCGAATATATAATCTTGACTCAATAAAACATCTAAGCCGATCATTCATGGCTAGCAAACGCAATTGCATCAGACATTAGCTATCTTGTCCTTTCTCACTTTGAGCCGTCAAATTGGGCCCACGACATCACGTAAACCCTTTCTAAGCTCACAAGGACGGTCCTCAAACCTCATCACCAGTATTGTTCAAAACTTCTAAAGTGTCACAGTTAACACCCTCACTTCCGAATTGGGTCCATTTGATCCCCGATTGGTTAAATTTCTCATTTCTCAAGCTCCAGACATCGCGGGGCCCACAATCGTACTTAAGGACAGAATTATTTACTCAGAAACAACCACAATTCAAGTGCGTCCCGCGCACTATAAGTCTCAACAGCCACTATATACACAAATATCTCAAGGTCAGTCAATTTTCCTCAAACGATCTACCCCGTATTGCGTCCTAGAGCTAATCCAGGCAATATCTGTCATCCTACACAAGATTAAGGATGCGACTTACCAAAAGAAAGCTTGACAAGCTGTGGAAACAAGCTGAAATGGCGAAGGACAACCGGCGACAACCGAGACCGGCGGCGGCGCACGACGACAAGGGAAGAGAACGGCTAAACCAAGAGGAACTGGGGCTGTGAGAGGGCTGTTTAGGCACCAAAACGAACTAGAAATCACATATTTGACATGAAAATGAGATCTAAGGGTAGCCGAGGTCGACATATATCAATTTGAATCAAAACAGAAATTCGGCACCTAGAAAACAGTTTCGTCGACTGATACGAGAAAATACATTTGAAGGATCAAACGACCTCGGATTGAGGCGATTCAAGTTGGGTTAGAACCGTAAGACATTGAACTACAACATATCCAGAATTTGGGGCTAAATGAGAGGGGGGAGAAAAGAAGGAAAGTTTTCCACCGTGAGAGAAAAAGAAAGAGGGATGGTGATCTGCCGTAAGAGGGAAGAAGAAGAGAGAAAAAGTCAAATGGTCTTCCCAAAATAATATTGTTTTATTTAAAATATCTCAAAATATTAATTAAATAATCAAAATATCTACTTACTATTCATCGATTTGACCAAAAGTTGGTCAAAGCTTATCCAATCTGGTCAAAACTTGGAAAGCAATTTTGACTAGTCAATCCTCAAAATTCGTGCCAAAACGGGACTGATTGGGACTGAATCGGTGTTATTTTGGCTCAATCGCGAAGGGAAAATGACTCGAGATGATCTTGAAAAAGTTTTCTGACTTCGGTAAAATTTATCTCACACCCTAGCCACTGAATCTAGAGCAAATCGGAGACTCGACAGAAATTTCTAATATTTGCCTTCCTTCTCGGTACTCCGAGTCCAAACTATCAATTTCTGATCATTTCTCGTCAATATCCAAATTTAGCAACTGCAACGCTCTTGAAAATCGATTGTCCTATTCGGAACTCAATTTGTGGCCAAATTCATAAGATAGCAGCTATAATGAAATTCTCAAACTAACGAGTGGCTGTTAGGAGTTACGCGTATCGATCAATTGATCCACGTACTTATTTTCCTAGATAGCCCTTCCCTTTTGGTCAGTTATCTCGAAGTGATCAGTTTCGAGTGGAATTCATTAATAGTGCATCCATGACATATCCATTCTATATTCAAGTCTCAAACAGGGGTTGAAATTCAGAATGTTACACACTATTTTCATCAAGATAGATTTCTGTGATATTCAAAACAAATCTTATCTTTAATTTGAAGATCAAGATATATTTGTTTCTGAAATTCAAATTTTCGCTTCGAGCTCAAATTCGGGACATATTCTAACAATGACCTTATAACAGCCTTCATGGATACAAAGAAACTCTGAGGAAGAGCGAAACGAGGAATTGTGGGACGAAAAGCCGATTGAATACTTTGAGGACATTCTGAGTTTATATGATGATCAAAATGTAAAGCGTATAGATTGAGTATAAGCAAGTGATTTATGAATCGTACTAATCATTGTTGGAAATGAGAAAAACCTAAGTTGACTAGGACTGGCATGAGAATGAGCGACTTGTGAAGAATGGTGATGATGATATCTCGATAGGTTTGAATTAGGAGATTCTGATGGTTAGCCTTGAGAAATAGATTGTGGATATGGAATGGTGAGAACCCGGTAACCAAGGGATTATAGGCTTGAATAGTGATGAACCTTGAGGGTTAGAATGAATCATTACTACGAGGCTTAGAGATGAAAAGGTGAGACTTACCATGAGGCAGATAGTAACACTGGATTACGGACCAAATGGATTACATGCTTCGGCTCGTTATGAGTAGCGACAAAAAAAAAGGTGTAGCATTGACTGAAGTCTAAGTATTCAATCATGGAAATGATAGACGCCTATAGAATTTGGGGGTCGATACTAGGAGGGCTCATGAAGTCGGTGACCTGCGAATGAGCGAATGATGATAGTGAGATGCTAGGTAGAGCTAAAGTTTGAGAGAATAAGCGGTACGTGAGCCAAGTAAAAGGATTCTTGGCAGTAAAGAAACGGGCTAATTAAGAAAATGGAATAGAGGGTTTACTCCCGAGTAATGCCATGTGGGCTAGCGATAGTGGAAATTGAACTTGGAGCATCCCTGATGAAATTGAGCGGGTGTAAACTAAGTTGTGACCAGACAAACTTGCGAACCGTAATGTGGTAATGACCTGCGTCGAGCATCATGATGGCAAGACATGAAGATTCTTGAGAAGCGAACCTTCGAGTAATATAGTGGAAAGCTTGAAAAAGGGATAAGGGCAGGTAAAGTCGCCAAGAGAGTTAAATGGATAAGTGGCATAGGTTTTTGAAACCCTAAATATGAAACGATGTATCCCATAAAGTATCGTCAGCTCGAAACTATCGTGGTTTGAAATGAAATGAATAGCGAAGTCTCGCATGCGGGAAAACGGGTGCGCTAAGTTCGGGGAGTATCATGAGACGAAATTAGCCATTTGGGAAAAGCAGAGAGAAGATAAAGCCCGAATATCCGTTTGAATCGTTTAGCGAGGTGCCTTAAACAAGAAGTGTCGGATGCCTAGTGGATATTGATGAAAGTCAAGAGAGTTGTGACCTACGCCTCCATCGTGATCGGAGTGGGACCCCTACGGTGAGATCAGGGTGGTATCGCGATGAGACTCACACAAGCTAGTCGGCATGATCGGACAGCACCATGGTGGGGTGTGAAATGTGCGTGTTTTGGAAGACCGTAGCCGACATAATCCTAGGCATGACACAAGGAAAATGGAATCGAGGAATAGTTAGAATATAATACATTCTAGGTAATGGGGAATGCTTCGTTTAGAGGGATGAAGTTGATATTGTGGTCTCGAAAGATGCGACGTGCATAGGTAAGAAGGAAGCATGAACTGGACTTGATCATAGGAAATTAGTACTGAATTACAAATTGCTATTGCATATTGGGCCTTTAAACATTTAAGTCGATAAAGATCGCTCTGAATAGTTAAGATTGCGGGATCTGACGATTAACAAAGGCGAATGATCGAGGTACGCAAAGAAGACGTGATTGGGCCACATGGTTGAAGGACCAGGAGAGTGTTGTATTAATAGAACGGAAGGAAAGAGCAAGTTTCGAGGACGAAACTTTTTAAGGGGGGAAGATTATGACATTCTGGATTTTCTACCCATTTTTAGAGTTTAACTAGAATGGATACATTTCATTGGAGCGCTCTAGTTAGATCTAACTTGGAACTTACAACTCCAAGCTGGTTAACTAGAAGGGAAAGGCTACTGGAATTTTAAAGTACGTGGACTTGGCCAATCGATATACGTATCTCCCAATGAGCCACCTGTTGGCCTGAGTATTTGCTAGAGTCGCTGCCAGATAGATGGGGCCACAAAATGAATTTCGAACTTGGGCAACTGAACTTCCAGGTTTATCGTAGTGATGATTTAAATGCAAATTGAGAAGTTCTGCAATCGATGGATTTGTTTTGAGAATTGAGAAGTAAAGCAAATAGAGAAAAATGACAGTTTCGCCCTTGGCTCATTTTAATACTTCTTAGATTGTGAATAGATTGCCTTGTGAGTGATTAGAACTTTGGACTAGATTAGCCTCGTCAAGCGTTCGCATGCAGTAGAATTCCATCTAGTCCCGATGGCAAGTTTTTCGAGGAGATCGTCAATAATGAAAGCTGTCAAGTCCCATCTATCTTGCAAAAGTCAAGTCTCACCTTTTTTTATGTCACATCACAACTTTTGAAGATATCAAGTCATTATTGCCTTTGTCTTTTCTTCATTAATTTTTCATATCACCTTTTTGCTTTTCCAAGGCAGTCATTGCCTTTTTGTCATTGAAGACAAGTCAACTCGTCCCACTTTTCCAAGACAATGATGAACTTTCTTTTTGTCTTATCATCATTAGAACCTAAGACAAGATCTTAATTTTTGTCCCATCCTCATAAAACTCATGATACCACTTTCTTCCCAAGACACCCCATCCACTCACTCTCTTCCCAAGACCATTATAAGCCCCTTTCCAAGTTAACAAGTCACCTCTCACTCTCTCCCATGCAAATATCACATCTAAGATAGGGTTTGGAATTTCTAATTTTGGACTTCGAAGACAAAAGGGTCTTCTTCTTCTCTCACTTCTCTCCTTCTCTCTCTCTCTCTCTCTCTCTCTCTCTCTCTCTCTCTCCATTTGCCACCACATTTCGCCGGAGATCACCCCAAGACCAAGACACCACCACCACCTCCTCATCAAAGTCCCTTACTCTCGCCCCTAAGCCAAAGACCCTCAAACTCTTCCTCTCGGCTATCTCGCGTTTTCGCGTGTTCTAGCACGCACTTGGAGGAAAATGGCTTGTTTGAGCTCGTTCGGAGTCCAAATGACTTTACATTTTCTCCCACATGACCATAAGACAAAGCGCTTTAAAGGTTTGAAGGCGATTCCCAAGATCTACCTCAAAGCCCCTCAAACCGAAGCAAAAGCATGACCTATGTATAACCCGATTTCCAGCAATATGTGTCCGTATTATTTCGTTGATTTCTAGAGCTTCGCTGCTCTGATTCAGCTCAAATCAGTGTAGGTTTCTTCATCTATCCCTCCTATTTCTATTCGTCCAAAAAATAGTTTATATGGATCTCTAAATAATTCCCAGGTTCAGTTTGAATTAGGGGTGTACGCCGCCGACTTTCGCCGCCGCCTTTGCTGGAGTCGCCGTGGATTACCGAGACTTTCTCTCGACTTTCGCGGATGACGCTGTTCATGCCTTCCCATCCTCGACATCGAACTTTGACTAGAGTAAGCACTACTCCTAAACCTCGCTTAAAACATCGAATAATGTTAGGCTTTTGTGCTAGGGTTGAATTTATGGCGGAAAGTCATGTTTTTGGGCACCGACAACATGAGATATGCTGCTGGTTGCGTGCGATACTTGCTGTTCACGAGGGTAAAATGGTCATCTTGTGAACCCTAGGGCTAGTCTTGTGTACCAAGTTGCACGTCCTGAAGTTTAGACAACTCGGAATGAAAACCAAAGCATAGAATATGAGTTTTGTGTCCCGAGAGTATCGCGACCCGAAAGAAATTTTATTTCAGATAATGGGTTAACGGATTATTAGGTTAATTAGATTAACTAACCTAACCAACCTAGTTCGAGCTCTCCCAAGCTCTACCAAATCGCGACTTTGGTTTTTTGTTTAAATGGTTTTAAAATTTGGAGTCGCCACTAATCATTTTTGGTAGGTTGATTAGAAACCTAAATAAATTAACGGGAGAACTAATTTATTTCTGCGAACCAAAAATTATGAGTTTGGGGACTTGGTTACGTTAGATTACTCTAACGCCCTTTCGGTACCAATTTCATGAAAATTCATTTGGGGTGATTTAGAAAGATTTGGGGTCAAACTGACCAGAAGGGGTAAAATGGCTATTTTTCCAGGTTTGAGGAAGTGAAAATAGGTCAAACCAGTTGAATGTGGTCATTCCTTATTTCCCAATGTCTTTGAGAATTTTTCTGAATTTTTGAGACAATTTGCCCGTAAGGGAGAAAATCGTCATTTTGAAAAAATTGGAGTGGAAATTCACCAAAAACAGGATTGGTCAGTCGAAATGACCCGTTTCCTAATTTCTGAGATTTTTCAGAATTTTTCGGAATTTTTCGATATTTATGGTTTATTTATATATATATTTAACCCTTTTTTTATACATTTTTTTTTAAAGTGAAGAAGTTTGGGCCGGGTCCATGCCAGTGTTAGCAATTCTCAAACAATAGAAGATAACCAAAAACGAACCCATCAACTAATATACAATAAACCTGTTTTAAGAAAAGCATTTAATTTGCCTCCAAATAGAACACCCCAACGCAACGCGATAGACAAATTACTATCTGTACTAGTATTCTGATTAAATAGATTAATGGGACCCAGCTTAGCATGAGCGACCGACACATGAAGGTGTTTAATATTATTCAGCATCGGAGGCCCAATAAAAGGTTTTATTGACCAGGTAGCAAATTGCCAATTGAATACATGCAAAGAAACAATACTTAAACTCTAATGGTTATAGATATATGTGTCTGACCAGATCGTAACTCAATGTATTTAGGAACACGATCATTGCGACCAATAAGCAGAAAAGAGAGAAATAAAAGGAACTTTCAATTCAAGCTATCCATTCCCACTTCCAACTTCATTTTACCATTTATTCTACTTGGGACATCACCAAAGAAACCAGAACCACTGAAGGACCCCTTTTGTAAAACAAATCTACGCATTTAGCAAAAGGGGCACACAAGCACTTGGCCTGTAGTTTCAAGTCCAATTTGCACTATCCAGCGAATGAGTCGAAACTACCTAAACCTTTAACCCAGCATAAGATAGGAAATGAGGAAGTAATCACTAACCTGAACCTCAGAAGCTCATTTGATCTTGGGAGTTAAGCAATCAACGAAGACACTCCACTTTCCAAAATAGTTGCCGAGAACCTCTGGCTGGTAGTATTACTGCATCCGTTGAACCGTTATCCTTGATGCTCCGGATGTGGAGGAGGTGTAGCTCGGCGAGGAACCGATATCGCGAAGCTTCTCGTTTCATCTTCAAAGTGATTGTCCAGACCAAGCTTGATTCTAGCAATGCTTACGTAGTAAAACCATCCAAAGAGCATACTGGAGTAACCCTTATCGGAGGTAGAGTGGCCAAAGCAATCGACGCAACGTAGATTCTGATAAAAAACAATCGAGAGAAGATGCGAGGAACACAGAATAAAAAAAAAAAGAAGATAGAAATTTAAAAATCTTGAAATACTTAACTTCAGTTTGGTAGACAATATTCTCGGTTCTTGACTGAAGTTAAGTGATCCCCGTGCTTCGGGATTGCAATGGGAATCCATGTAGAAATGAGGACGAATCTCCGACTTCAACGGAAACCTCACTTGGAAGCTCAGTTGAGCTGACCCGAGTGTTACCATCCGGATGGGTCACTTCAGACTCCCTCTCTCAACGTCATCAGATAGTTGATCGTGGTGGAAAAAGGGTTCGTGGCTCTGACCCTCCGGTTGAAAGACATGGGCAAGAAGCGGAGAGAAATGTCGTTGGAGACGAATGACACATAGAGCACAAGGCTGAGGGCCGCGAGTTTGAAGAGCTGGACTCTGGATCGAATGATCTACATTGAGACCATCTTTATCCGTGCGATGGCGATGAGCGAGCGGTCATGCGGCATATGGCGAAGAAGATCGAATTCTTAAACCCATATTTGCTGAGCAAATACTCATTGAGAATGGGGACGCGGACGTTGGACCAATGTCACGAAGTGATGAGCAGCGTAGTGAAGAATCTGCTTCCAGCCACCATCACTTCCCTACTCCATCGTCATTTCTTTTTCATCTTCGAAAGACCCTAGCTTCCCAGGTCGTCCCCCTCGTGTCATCACCGATCATTGAATGATCCCCCCGCCAACTATGGTATGTATCTGCATCCAGAAAACCCAAAGAGCCCCCTACACCACCTCGTGCTTGAACGCTGACGGATCCAAAAGAAAGAGCCAAGACCACGACAGCATTTTTTTCTTTTCTTGGGTTGTCAACGAACCAATAATCAACAGCAACAGCGGTGGGCACCGTTCCAACGAGGTAGGTGGATTAGAATTGTTTTGATACTTGCATCTGTTGCTTGAGCTTGTCACCGAAAAGCTGCGTCGAACTTTCACGGGTTGACCACCATATTTTCATGCATGGGCGGGATTCGCGTATTTAAAACTCTAAGCGGCAGAGGGCCGCCACAAATGATCGAAACAGGTGCAGCTTGGTTCCCCCTGGAAAAGGTGAGCTTGAAGAAGTTTTATTAAGTTCAAGGTAAAGCCATAGGGAGAAGAAGAGTAAGATGAGAGGATCCCGCTTTTTTTTGCCTCCACTCTTCCTTGTCCCCCCGAGTGCCCAATAGACGGCACCTTCCCCAAGATCCATCTCCTGAATTCTTTTTTTTGCTTTCGGTGGAGTTTCATTTTCTTATCATTGTATCCACCCACGTCTGTCTCCTTCTTTCGGTCCGTTGTCCTCTTCTCTCCTTCAATTATCAATGTGTCCAATCGCAGCAACAAATTCAAAGCAAAGGGCTGATGATGAGACTCCACTGTTCTGGCTACAGAGCATCGGCATGTTCATGATGTCGGCAACTCCTTCATTTCTTGTCTGTTGCGGTAGATCGTTAGTTGCTGACCTCTACGTGCAAAGTATTTCATGAAAGAATTCCAGCGCAATGAACCTGGCACGCCTCTTGTTGTCCTGAAGAAAGCTAATAAATGGAGAAATAGGTGTGGATGGAGAGGCATAGGCTCTGCATTGCCCATCGAACTGTACGAACTTTGCAATGATTTTAGTTAAAGAGATGGATTTTTCAGCCCGAGTCTCTTGCTACGTGTAGTAGCCCATGAAGGATTTTGGAAGAATTAAGAGTTACAAAGTGCGCACTATTGGTGGCATTGTCAAATGCAGTGACCAACATTTCAATGATCATAATTGATGCCATGGGAGGTGTCAACCAGACAGATGTCCACTTGAGCCACAACTGCTCCAAGTGCATATTACCTCCACAAGATTGGGAAGGAATTCGAGAGTCTTGGTTTCTGTGGGAGATGGATTGATCGGATAAATCAAAATTGCCGCATCATGCACATTTCTCCTCAGGGCACTTGCCAAGTCAGGCAATTGAAAACCCTTCTTTCTTATGTCGCCTAAAACCTACCGGTTGGTTAAAGCGATAATGGTAAAAAAAAAAATGGAAGTTGACATTCGAGTCACCCTTTCCTCTTTGGGATCAAACCCCCTGTGTCTTCTTCTTAATCTTCTTGCTACAACAGACAATCCTCGGACCAGAAAGAGGTCCCTTGTTTTTGTATACATACGAGCGGGTGCATTCTCCGAAAACCCATTCGATTCCTATCCGAGCTTTATCAAATATCCATGAGCATTCTGAGTACAACGGGGCCCAAACGAAAATTTGGACTATTGAGAGACAATGCCACGACTCTAGAAAGGCGGAAATCGAAAATTATAGAGCTAAAATGAATATTTTGCATTTTTTTTATTAATCTGAAAGAGATTAACAAAGTAACTATCGATTTCAGATTAATTTTTGAATTTTCTTTGGCCAAAATGAAGAGAAAATTAAAAGAAAAATACTGACTATTTATTTTATTTATTATTATTATTTTAAATATTTTTATGGTCTCAAACGCTAATTTTTATTAATTATTTTCCTAATTTATGAAAAATATTTTAAAAAATACAAAAAATATATATATGAAAAATTATTTTTTTATTCAAGAATGGTTGCCTAGGCTTGGCCAAGGCTTCCAAAGTTGATTTTGCAATTTCCTCATTTTTTTCTTGATTTTCTATGAATTTTCGAAAATAAAAATATCGAAAAATACTAAAAATATGGAAAATCATTTTTTTGGTAAAAATTGGTTCTCTAGGCTCGGCCAAGGTCCCCAAAGTTGATTTTTCAATTTTATAAATTTTTATGGATTTTCTATTAATTTTAAAAGAGAAAAAGTGATTAAAAATTAGGTGTCAACAGCTGCCCCTCTTTGAAAGGAAGCTCGGTAGAGGTTCATTTCAAAGACGAGATGACACTTGAATCCTAATCGACTCAACACACAAGGAAATAAAGAGAGTCGTGACATCTGATCTCCAATACCCCTCTATGTAAGTTCTGATCCAGATCTGGTTGGAGGAGGCTTTCATGCAGTGAGGGAGAGATAGAGAGGCAATGGATTTACCTATAACTTACCTGCTCGTTACAGGACTGTCGCCTGGCATGGGTACTTTAATGAAAATGGAATGAGAACCTAAGGATTCGCTATAAGAAAACCTTAGGGTGGTCGAACTTGGACCCGTATGGTAGGTCACCCCATGGTAGATTCCTAGTGAAAGGATTCTACTAGTTAAGATCTGATTGAGATTTGACCTGTATGGTAGGTCGTCCCATGGTAGATTCCTAGTGAAAGGAATCTACTGATTAAAATTTTGAAATTTGACTTGTAAGGTAGGTCACCCCATGGAAATGCCTATAAGAAGGACTTTGGTGCCTATAAGAAGGACTTTGGTTGCCTGTAGAAAGGACTTTGGTGTGCTTGTAGAAAGGACTTTAGCATGCCTGTAAGAAGGACTTGGTTTGCTTGTAGAAAGGACTTTGATGCCTGTAAAAATGACTTGATTTGCCTGTAAGAAGGACTTGGTTTGCCTGTAAGAAGGACTTGGTGTGCCTGTAAGAAGGACTTGGTTTGCCTGTAAGAAGGACTTGGTTTGCCTGTAGAAAGGACTTTGATGCCTGTAAAAAGGACTTGATGCCTGTAGAAAGGACTTTGATGCCTGTAAAAAGGACTTGGTGCCTGTAAGAAGGACTTTTGTGTTGCCTGTAAGAAGGACTTTGTGTTGCCTGTAGAAAGGACTTTGGGTTGCCTGTAAGAAGGACTTTGATGCCTGTAGGAAGGACTTTTGTGTTGCATGTATGAAGGACTTGGTGTCTGTAAGTAGGACTTTTGTGCCTGTAAGAAGGACTTTGGGTTGCTTGTAAAAAGGACTTTTGTGCCTGTAAGAAGGACTTTGGGTTGCCTGTAAGAAGGACTTTTGTGAATGGACTGTTCTGTATTGGGGTTTCCAATGAAAGGGCTCCGGAGACAGTATACCCTAAATGTCACCTTTTGGGTAGACTGAAGAGGTATTGATTGAGAAAATAATTTCCGGGTGCCAATCTCGGATCTGGGGAGACCAGGAATCCTGCAGAAGCTCAAACCCGATTTAACTTACCTGGAAGGGTGCCATTCTGGGATCTGGGAAGACCAATAATCCTGCAAAAGCTCAAGCCCGATTTTTGTTGTCCTATCACTTTAGGAATAAACCGATGAGACAAAGATCAAGAACACGAGAGTTGGTCAATCATGATTTGATAAAGCTTGAAAACATGAGATTATATCAATCGTGAGCTGATGAAGACTCCATGAAAGCATGTTGATCATGAGTCGCAAGGCTTTAGAAGACTTACATGCATCTTTTGAGTTAATGATCAAGGCATAGACAGACTGATTGTATCATGTCTGCTTGCTCACTAAATGACCTTATGTGCTGCAATGGATTTGAGCACCCAGACAATCATTTGAAAGGTTCAGGTTGAAGATATACTCACCTGAAAATGCTTGGCGAGCATTAGCTAGCAGGGCTTGTTTGTTCAATAGCCTCTAGATGAATTTCGAGACCTCGGAGGGTAATTTGACTATCAGGAATGCACTACCTATCAAATAGTGTCAGAGGTAACATGTGCAAGCATTCTCATCAATAAGTTCATTGGTTCAGCAAAGTTTGCAGTGATTAGAAGCATTCTATGTAATAACTCATGATGCAATCAATCAAGATGTGGATCATGCATGATTATTCTGTCAAGTTTGCATTACCAATTCTGTTCAAGGAGGTTATCACAGTATGAATACCTCGAATGTAATATGAATGGGGACTTCAGTCCGAAAGGACTTTCTCTCACTCTCGAGAAAGGCTTGTTTATCCTGATTGCAGGATTTGAAAAGAAATCACTCAACCTTACCATCATCGCATTCAGCGAGGGTCTGAGTAATCTCGCAATTGATACGATCAAGCCGATCTGGAGGTCTTGATTAGGACCGTAATGTGGGCTGGGTCAAAGGCTTATCAAAGGGGACTCATTTCGAGTCAGGGCCATTGACAAAAAGTCTTCATCATATGTTCCGGGTTTACAAGTCAAGAACCCTGCAAAATGAGAGAGAAATAATCTTGCTCGAACTTCTTCGAGCGATGCTTAAAATCATTCAACTCTTACATTAATTCAAGTGCTCTAATCAGAAGAGACTTTCAAGGGTCGTAACGTAGGTTGGGATTTGGGTCTGAGAAACGAATGGCTCGTTTTGGCTCGGAAAAATATATGAGAAGGGCTTGGTGTTGGTGATCATTGCAGTCTTGTCACCGATCTTTGACCTTCATGAATTTGTCTTCAATGAATACCACCATTGGTTGAGGGGTGGTAGTTCTTTTACACTTTGCAAACTGACTTCTTTGGGGATCCTTTTTCGGGAATTCTCAAAATGTATGTTCGAAGTCAGAAGTTCATTACAGATATATGGGCATTGGCCTTGCTTTTGATAGGCACTTTGCTCTTTCTGCCCGAGATTCTTTGGAGTAGCCTTTGCTTTTCTTACTCCCGACTCCCTTTTGTTTGGAAGCAAGCCCATTTTCTTTAGGCTACACTTGTTTTTCTTTTTCTTTTGTTTAACAATCTTGTGATTTTGAATTTTAGCAACAAGATGATTTTCAACAAATGATACTAGACATTACATGAAAGTCTAGCATATGAAATGGGCTAATTCGAGAATTCTCTATTGGCCCAATTTCTTCAATTCTGCTCCTTGGGGGAAGGTGTTGTTGTTACCTTGAAATGAGCAAGGATCACTAACATGGGCTTGAGAAATGAATTTGAAAGCTCAATTGGGTTATGCAAAGGATGAGTGTGCAGGATAGAGAAAGTAAATGCTCTTCGTCATCCTAAAGCACTTGAATTAAAATTCGAGTATCATGCAAAGAAACACTCGAAGATTGATGTTAGTCCAAGCAAGAGAATTTCTAACCATTTATCTCTTGATATTGTTGGAATTACTTCTGTTTTGCCCCAGTGTGGGGTGGTTCTTGATAGGGTTATGAAAATGAAACCGCCGCTCAAGAGGTTTGCAATGGACACCTGTAGTGTTTGGAATGGAGAATGAATGCCTTCTTCACTTCGACTATTGTACCTTTTGCGAGAAAACCCATTGCCTTGGAGAATGCGGAATCTGTCTACCGCTCAACTCACTGTGGATTAAATATAGGACGTATTTGGAAATGGCTTGCCTTTCATTGTCCTGTCATGCCCCATTCTGTACATTCGATGCATCATGTACAGTTTATACCCCTAGTCAAAATTGACAAATTGAACATGCAGAACAGTCATGCATAAATCATGGAATGTGTAAATATCATGCAAATATGTACAAGTATGGAAATTGCCCTTGGCTGTGTGGGTGGATCAAACACGTTGGGGGCTTATTCCCCGAGTCGAGGAGTAGTTTGTTTCTGGTTTTGCCTCTTTTCGATCCAGGGTTCGCCATTGATTTCCCATATTTCATCAGACGGATCACATCAGTCGATCATAACTTGGCCCCTTGGGGCTGTTTTCTTTTACGTATCAGATGTTAGTTTAACATTTCCTGTAAAAAGGAAGGAGACATGTTAGCCAGTATCAAAAATGATGAACTGGACACGATACTGAGTTACCCTTGAGTACTTCGCACAACTCCTTTACCAATTTTACCACTCGGGATTTTCTCCGTGGGTATGTCAAGTTAAACATTTCCTATCAAACAATGGAGGAGAAGACGTATTAGTCAGTATTAGAAATGATGAATTGGATACGATACTGGTTTACCCTTCATTCTGAATGCCTCGCACGATCTCTTTATCAGGTTCGCTGGATTGAGCTTCCTTCAACTTTCGTGGGCCACTTCACCATTAGGGCCAAGATCGTGACAAAATACTGACCTTGGTATTGCTCGTCGAGTATTCCTGTTTCTTTCTACAAAAAGAAATGCGAGAAAAAGTTGTTTTATTTATTTACAATACTTACAATATTTCCATCCTCGAGGATCGAACTCGGGACGTTTCGAACCACTGTCATTCCCCATGCCATCTGGTCCACAAGACCGCAGGTGCTCATGGAGGTTCCTTTTAAGAGTCAATCCTTAAGATGACACGGTGTCGTTGTATTGTAGTGGGTAATTCTAGGTCACTGTATTTTTCGGGGCGGTTTACAAACCCCGTTAAAAATGGAATAAAATAATTCAGAATTCGAGACGAGTATGAGCAAATTAGAACGATACAGAATTACCCTTCTTTGAGATTGTTTGGGTCTTTCATTCACATATTCCTCATTTGAAGCCGTCCATTCTGTGGCGATATCCACGAATCTATTTGCCCAAAGTTTTGTTTAATCGGGGAATTTCATTTTTGGGTACGACTGTAGTTTCGAATCAATTTGTAAATTCGTGCCCATTGGTTGACATAATTTTGTCTCCGGGAGAATGGATTTCTTCGCTTGCCCCCAGGGTCATCAGTTAGGGCATCGATAATTTCCATGCTTTTTGATCCCTGAAGATTATTCCTGATGTGATGTTGAACCCGATTTTGCTCCTACCTGGGGTACCTGTAGTTCCCTGCAAAAGTAAAGGAAATAATCAGTATGTGATCCAATAGGGGTCGGCCCATGATTCCTACATTTGTCCAATTTTATTTTTCAATTTTAGAGAAAATTTTCTTAGAAAAACATGGGTGAATTTCTCAAAAAGAATTTTCTTGCAAATTTTTACAACTTGAAAAATGTGATAAAACCTCTTAAAATTTAGCAAGTTTTCCGAAGGGATTTTCCTTTTATCAGAATGAATTTTTAGGGATAAATTTGTCAAGAAAATCTCATTTCTATTGAAGTAGAAAAATGTAACAAAACCTTTTACTGGTCGACAAAATTTTCCTAAGGGATTTTCACACTTATTTTTTTTTCAAAAATGGGATACTAATTTGATTTTTATTTTCTTTTGAAAAATGACCTTGATGTTAAATTCAAAATTTGACCGACACCTAACATGGACCGACCAAAAATAAATACAAGATGAAGTTAGAAAACTTACTTTCACCGTCAAAAATACCATGTAAGTCGCATAGACATGCACATGAATCGTGAGTTTAAATCTTAACCTACCTACTCTAAAGGCTGACAAATTGAAGCGAAAGACTTACGGCAAGGCGACAATCTCGCGCACATAATCAAGATTAGCCGTGACCCCTACGACGTAATCAGGATTAGCCGGGTCTCCCCACTTCGGCTGCTCGAGCTAAAAATTAAAACCACTGCTTTGGTAATCTTACCAAGCCTGAGGCCTAACTTTTAAACTCATTTTTGGAAAGAGGTTCGGGATTGAATCTGGGCTAACTTTCGACGTGATCTCACGCCGAACGTTAAAACCAAAGAGCATACTGGGGTAACCCTTATCGGAGGTAGAGCGGCCAAAGCAATCGACGCAACGTAGATTCTGATAAAAAACAATCGAGAGAAGATGTGAGGAACACAGAAAAAAAAAAAGAAGATAGAAATTTAAAAAATCTTGAAAAACTTAACTTCAGTTTGGTAGACAATATTCTCGGTTCTTGACTGAAGTTAAGTGATCCCCGTGCTTCGGGATTGCAATGGGAATCCATGTAGAAATGAGGACGAATCTCCGACTTCAACGGAAACCTCACTTGGAAGCTTAGTTGAGCTGACCCGAGTGTTACCATCCGGATGGGTCACTTCAGACTCCCTCTCTCAACGTCATCAGATAGTTGACCGTGGTGGAAAAAGGGTTCGTGGCTCTGACCCTCCGGTTGAAAGACACGGGCAAGAAGCGGAGAGAAATGTCGTTGGAGACGAATGACACATAGAGCACAAGGCTGAGGGCCGCGAGTTTGAAGAGCTGGACTCTGGATCGAATGATCTACATTGAGACCATCTTCATCCGTGCGATGGCGATGAGCGAGCGGTCATGTGGCATATGGCGAAGAAGATCGAATACTTAAACCCATATTTGCTGAGCAAATACTCATTGAGAATGGGGACGCGGACGTTGGACCAATGTCACGAAGTGATGAGCAGCGTAGTGAAGAATCTGCTTCCAGCCACCATCACTTCCCTACTCCATCGTCATTTCTTTTTCATCTTCGAAAGACCCTAGCTTCCCAGGTCGTCCCCCTCGTGTCATCACCGATCATTGAATGATCCCCCCGCCAACTATGGTATGTATCTGCATCCAGAAAACCCAAAGAGCCCCCTACACCACCTCGTGCTTGAACGCTGACGGATCCAAAAGAAAGAGCCAAGACCACGAAAGCATTTTTTTCTTTTCTTGGGTTGTCAACGAACCAATAATCAACAGCAACAGCGGTGGGCACCGTTCCAACGAGGTAGGTGGATTAGAATTGTTTTGATACTTGCATCTGTTGCTTGAGCTTGTCACCGAAAAGCTGCGTCGAACTTTCACGGGTTGACCACCATATTTTCATGCATGGGCGGGATTCGCGTATTTAAAACTCTAAGCGGCAGAGGGCCGCCACAAATGATCGAATAGACGGCACCTTCCCCAAGATCCATCTCCTGAATTCTTTTTTTTGCTTTCGGTGGAGTTTCATTTTCTTATCATTGTATCCACCCACGTCTGTCTCCTTCTTTCGGTCCGTTGTCCTCTTCTCTCCTTCAATTATCAATGTGTCCAATCGCAGCAACAAATTCAAAGCAAAGGGCTGATGATGAGACTCCACTGTTCTGGCTACAGAGCATCGGCATGTTCATGATGTCGGCAACTCCTTCATTTCTTGTCTGTTGCGGTATATCGTTAGTTGCTGACCTCTGCGTGCAAAGTATTTCAAGAAAGAATTCCAGCGCAATGAACCTGGCACGCCTCTTGTTGTCCTGAAGAAAGCTAATAAATGGAGAAATAGGTGTGGATGGAGAGGCATAGGCTCTGCATTGCCCATCGAACTGTACGAACTTTGCAATGATTTTAGTTAAAGAGATGGATTTTTCAGCCCGAGTCTCTTGCTACGTGTAGTAGCCCATGAAGGATTTTGGAAGAATTAAGAGTTACAAAGTGCGCACTATTGGTGGCATTGTCAAATGCAGTGACCAACATTTCAATGATCATAATTGATGCCATGGGAGGTGTCAACCAGACAGATGTCCACTTGAGCCACAACTGCTCCAAGTGCATATTACCTCCACAAGATTGGGAAGGAATTCGAGAGTCTTGGTTTCTGTGGGAGATGGATTGATCGGATAAATCAAAATTGCCGCATCATGCACATTTCTCCTCAGGGCACTTGCCAAGTCAGGCAATTGAAAACCCTTCTTTCTTATGTCGCCTAAAACCTACCGGTTGGTTAAAGCGATAATGGTAAAAAAAAAATGGAAGTTGACATTCGAGTCACCCTTTCCTCTTTGGGATCAAACCCCCTGTGTCTTCTTCTTAATCTTCTTGCTACAACAGACAATCCTCGGACCAGAAAGAGGTCCCTTGTTTTTGTATACATACGAGCGGGTGCATTCTCCGAAAACCCATTCGATTCCTATCCGAGCTTTATCAAATATCCATGAGCATTCTGAGTACAACGGGGCCCAAACGAAAATTTGGACTATTGAGAGACAATGCCACGACTCTAGAAAGGCGTAAATCGAAAATTATAGAGCTAAAATGAATATTTTGCATTTTTTTTATTAATCTGAAAGAGATTAACAAAGTAACTATCGATTTCAGATTAATTTTTGAATTTTCTTTGGCCAAAATGAAGAGAAAATTAAAAGAAAAATACTGACTATTTATTTTATTTATTATTATTATTTTAAATATTTTTGTGGTCTCAAACGCTAATTTTTATTAAGTATTTTCCTAATATGAAAAATATTTTAAAAAATACAAAATATATAGATGAAAAATTATTTTTTTATTCAAGAATGGTTGCCTACGCTTGGCTAAGGCTTCCAAAGTTGATTTTGCAATTTTCTCATTTGTTTTCTTGATTTTCTATGAATTTTCGAAAATAAAAATATCGAAAAATACTAAAAATATGGAAAATCATTTTTTTGGTAAAAATTGGTTCTCTAGGCTCGGCCAAGGTCCCCAAAGTTGATTTTTCAATTTTATAAATTTTTATGGATTTTCTATTAATTTTAAAAGAGAAAAAGTGATTAAAAATCAGGTGTCAACAGAGAGTTGGTGGTCATATGAGCGTGTGTGCTGGTCGCATATATTAGGAGCTGGTCATGAGAGAAATATTATGTCTTATGGATCGTGGAGTCAATCATGAGTATCGAAATGAACGCCTAAAAGGTTGAGTTTAGAGTCTTGCTTACTGAGTTTATAAAACTCACGCTTTGGGCTAACCGCCCTTTTAGACCCCCGACCTTGAGTATGAGTGGGCCACGGATCGTTTTTGAGATGCCCTAGAATTGCATGTTTAAGGTCGATCCTGTGTAAGTTTTGTTCTAAGCCGGTTTAATCATGTGCTTGCTGAGTCTCTCAACTCACGCTGTGTAGCTGATCGCCCTTTCAAATCTCCGTCTCGGAGAAGTCCCAGTTATTTGGGCAGTAGCGAGGCGAGTGAGGTTTAAACTATATTGGCGTGTTTCCCGGTGGGCTGTGGCCTTTGTTAAGGAAGTTAGTGTTTAGCTATATTGGGATCTCGAGGAAATCTCTTTTGATGTAAATTGTCAAACTACATTTTTGAAGTTTTTATAAAGAGATGATTGTATGATTGTTTCCTCTCTTTCTCTATCCTTTTCTATGCATGTCTGGGTATGTGTGGCCTTCTGTTGTTGCGATAACTCTGATGATCATTGGTCGGCGACAATTCCTGAGCGTCATGAATTCTAAATTCGACCAATCGATCAGCTATAGAGAGGGGTGTTGCGTGGCCCGCTGGGCTCGGGGCGTGACAATTTAAGATTGAATCACCACAAGTTTAATATGTTTGGAACTTCTTTTATATTTTTTTGTCTAAAAATATATCTTATGATCATTAGACCATGTGGACCCACCCCGTCTAGCCCTTTAATCATACGGGCCCAACGGTGGAACCAATATATGCTCTATGATGAAGATGGTCTTATTCCACATGATCTAGTGACCATGCAATACGAACTCTTACTTCTCGCATTCAGTTCCACTAAGGCATTTACCATCGTTTCTCTAGATAGAACAACCAATATGAATGATATTCCATTTGAAAACTAAGATGTCGACATCACAGAACTCACGTCAAGTTAATCTACCTTACAGTGTTCTTGTATTGGATTTCGACAAGTGTGAGATATTGAGTAAAAAATGACCAGACTTCATATACTATTTTAGAAAATTTATGCACAAATATGAAGTGTCTACAACTCTATCTATACGTATTCGGTTCCTTTCATTGCATCCACCACAGAAAGAGTCTCCATTGAGAAATTCCCACCTGTGTTGGGGGGCATTATATTCTCGGAATACCCAATTGGACACCACCATTAGCAACTCCACCACGAGGCCAACGGGTCCAGAGCCAAGAAATGCTTATTTGCTCTCAGAGTTGAACATACCAAATACGGGTGGATCGGCATAGAGAAGAAGAATGTGGAATCTCTCTCTTTGAAGGGGGATTGGATAAGAATACTCCACATGGGCAATTGCTACCAGCCGAGCTGACCAATATAAATAAGATAACAGTCCTTCCACAGCAAACATGAACAAACTCCATTCATCGTCGGCATTCTGAAGAGAAGGATGCTAATGGTCGTCGCTGTTAGGTGTGGTCTCGCATGAAGAGGAAGAGAGTATATGTGAGCCAAGGATGACTTGCCGCTATATGTACTGCCATCGGCAGATGTCTTTCATGTGTTGGATTGGGTCTCACGCGACAAGTTATCCTTGGTTCCGGTTTGCTCACTTTCTTCTCATGTCAGGTCTCAACTTCTGACATAACCCTTTTTGTCATATGAGGCAGCATGGGATGTGATGCTTTCTGAACCCTAATTTCATCATCTAATGTGCAAGTCAACTTCTTTGTGGGATTTACCAGCTGCATATCTTTTATTCGTTTCCGTTTCCTTACTCATATGCCTGTTTATGTCACTGGAGATATTAGGGTTGGGTTGAGGATGCCCAGATCTGGATTTCCATGAACCGTCCAATCTGGATCTCATTTTTCATTGTTGACACGAGCGTTTCAACAATGAAAAATGATGCAAATCCAACGTCGGATTTTACGAGCTCAAGACAAGACGAGACAATGTCATTGTTTCTGAGTTTGCTCTGTTGATCTCATGTCATGTCATTTTCCACCGTACCTAATTTTCAAAGTTGCCATTTCGTTGCCATGTTTTTTTTTAGATCTAGTTCTATCCTATCCTATGTTATTATACAAGCCATACTGTGTGTGTGCATGTTATTTCATTTACTCATAATGCCCGGATGTTGGATTTGCCATGTCATGACATTCTCTCGTTATGCATGAATTTTGACTTTGCCGTTCCCATCCCATATGTCATTTTCTGTTTTTTTTTTTTTTTTGGGTAAAGAAAAAGAAGAGGGAGGGATCCATATGTCATTTTCTTAATATGCCCAAAATTTTGAATTTGCCATATTGTTCCCATGTCATGTTAATTTCCCGTCATCTCTGAATTTCAAACTTGTCACCGCATTGTTGATATGCCATGTGATTTTTTCTCGTTATGTCTGACATTCGAACTTGCCATAGCTCTGCCATGCCATGTCATTTTCTCATCATATCTAAATATGGAATTTGTCTTTCGTATCCGTGTCATGTCAATTTGTCAAATAAATAATGAAATTTGCATCCGAACTAACGTATACCTACACTATATCACACCAAATTGGAGTCACGCCGCTACACTAGGGAAAATGGGCCTCGTCAGTTAAATACAACGTCAATTAAGTATTTTGGCAACATCTTAAAATTATATACAAAACTCCTGCATGCCAAGGTAATTAAATAACTAATGACTTAGGACTTAACCGAACTTGGGGTTATGTTACCACATGGTTATTGTGGGATGTTGTACGGCAACGGTGTTTTGAAATGCAATTTGCGTCTGAACTGATGTATGCCTAGTGCCTACACAATGTTACACGCAAATGAATTCATGCTAGTACACATGAGAAAACACCTCCCTTAATCAATATGATGTCGAATAAGTGTTTTGACGACATCTTAGATTTTTTTTTTAAAACATAATGGATGCATAGGCAATCAAATGACAAATGTTCATGACGAGACCAAAAATTGAGCTAGGGTACCGCAAGTATTGTGGGATGTGGTACCGCCAGGGTGTTGTCGAATGGAACTTGCATTCGAAGTGACATATACTAGGAAAAGGACACATTTGGTGCTAAAAGTTATCTATGAAAATCACTTTGGTGGCAAAAGTTTCAATCGGACCACTTATGTGCCAAATCAGAGACAAAGGGATCATTTTGGTACTTCCGGCAAAATTTTCCGACCAAAAGTGCCACATGTCATTAATAATTAATTTTTCAATGTACAATGGCATTTTAAAAAAATTATAAGTCCACGTGGATTTTTTCACTTTAAAATAAATTAAAATAAATCAAATTCAATTTTAAAAATTAGCGAAAATTTAAATTCGTTTAACAAAAAAATTTATTAAAAATAAGCTAAAAATTTTAACAAAAAACCCTAATTTATTTTCTTTTGAAAAAAGGACAAAAATTTTCAAAAGTAGGGGGTTAGGGCGTCCAACCCCTCGTCGTTGACTCCCTACCAAAAAAAAAAAAACAATGGCCAGAAATGGCTAACCAAGGTGGAGCATGGCCAATGGGGGACGCTGAGCCTCCGCCAGGGCCCCTAGTTACGGTGGAGCGGCGACAGCGAGGGCTTAAGCGCTCACCATCTGTTTGCAAACATTTATTATTATTATTATTATTTGGATTTTTTACTTTTTTTTGTCAAATTTTTAACCTAATTTTTCAATTTATTTTAAATAAAATTTGTATTTTTTAATTTTTTTTTTCAAATTCTTAGATTTTTTTTTTAAATTTATAAAATTTTGATTGGACCTTGCCGAAGTCGCGTCAGCCTTGAATATTAATAAAATAATGCACATCAGAATTTCGGGTACAAATCACACTTGACATCGTTTTTTTTTTTAAATTGACACTTAAATAATTCGATTGAAACTTTTGGCATCAAAGTAATCTCTGTACATTACTTTTGGCACGAAAAGTATCTTTTCCCGACATATACCTATGTAATGTGTAACATAGATTGAGTCAGGGTACAACATATGAGAAAATGCCTTCAATTTTTAATACGAGGTCGAATAATTGTTTTCCCAACATCTTAAAATTAAAAGACAAAAAAAAGCATCATGCATGCTTAGGCAATTAAATGACAAATGGTTTAGTGCTTAACCAAAAATAGGGCTATGGCACCGCAAGAGTGTGGGATGTAATACCGCAAGGGTGCTGTGGAATGGATGTCGCATTTGAACATACAACTGACATATGCCCCCACAATGTTACACCCAATTGGAGTCATTCCACTACACAGAGAAAATGCCTTTACTAGTTAACACGACATCGAATAAGTGTTTTGGCGATATCTAAAAATTAAATGTATAAATATCATGTATGCTTAGACGATTGAATGGGAAATAATTTAGGACTTAACCAAATCTTGGGCTATGGTATCACAAAGGTGTTGTGGGATGCGGTACCTTGAGGGAGTGGTGGAATGATAGCTGCATTTCGAACTAACATATGCCTACAGAATGTTACAAAAATTGAGTCAAGTCACTTAACGCGAGACAAACCTTCGTTATTTAATACAATGTCAAATAAATGTTTTGGCGATATCTTAAAATTATATAAAGAAAACACATCATGCATGATTAGGAAATTAAAGGATCAATGACGTAGGATTTTACCAAAAAATTGGACTATAGTACCACAACGGTGTTGTGGGAAGCTAGTCTGTCTCACGCGATATAATGTCGAATAAGTGTTTTGGTGATAAAGAAAACACATCATGCATGCTTAGAAAATTAAAGGATAAATGACAAAGGATCTGGCTGGAAAATAGGGCTATGGTACCGCAAAGGTGCTGTGGGATGCTGCTACTCTATCTCACGCGTAACCATATGGATAATATAACGTCGAATAAGTGTTTTGGCGATATCTTGAAATTGAAAAAAGAAAACAATTCCTGCAAGCTTTGAAAATTAAAGGATAAATGATATACATTTTACCCAAAAAATGGGGCCACACAACGGTGTTGGGGGATGCTAATATGTCCCACACGTAACCATACCCCAAAACTAAGACCTCTGCTTCTTGTTGACCAGTTTTCTTTACACGCGCGCTTTGGTAGCTGAAATTCCCGTTACTGCATTAGCCTTTTGGTGTCTAATCGATCCAGGTTTTCCAAATCGATTGGTGGCGACTCTAGACCACTGATTATGTTTAAGATCATTTTGAGTTCCATGTATTATCCGAACATAGGATTTGAAAAGATCTTAGGAACATAGGCACAACTACCTGGCTACTCCGATTTGCAGAATTCTGAGGTAGCACAGAAAGAACTATCTTTCAATTCTCCATGGGCTCCCATAACATAAATGGGACAAATCAAGGATGTCAATACAAGGGGCTAATGTTGAAAAGGGAAATATTTTCCTAATAGTACTATTGAGGGTAATATAATTTTAACTGTAGATCCTTACACTATCACTGCTTATTTTGCATAAAGCACTCATTGATTAAAAAATCGTGTGGTCAGAAATAATTGATAATACCGTCAAACTGTTAAGATAGCAGCTTCCATGTTGATAATTAGTGATTCATTTTTGACGTAAAAGTTTCTAGTCCAATTTAGATTACTGTAATAGGAATGAGAAACAATCATAGAGAAGTTCGGAAAAATGGGGTAGGAATCATTTGTCACATAGGGCAAGATTTAGATGTCCACCAAGCGTGTGAGGAGTTAGAATAAACTCTAAACCTTTGTACTCCTCCCCCCGCGCCAAATCTACTTCTACTACTGTGTAACACCATTTTGTTGTTGCTAATAAACCTATATTCCTTGAATTAACCTATCCTGCCTCTTGTCCGTTCCCTACCAATTACACACTATGCACATCACTAATAAAAAAACTATCATCGCTATCAAAATCATGCTTCCTCATAATTAAATTCGTACAGTTAACAAGGTTTTTTCCTTTTTTTGTAATAAATATTGACTTCGCAGATTGTAAAAGGCACTTTGAGTATAACGAATGGGACGGTCGTCGGTCAAGAAATGCGCTGGATATCACTTGTACTTTGGTTTCCCATCCACATAGAAAAGAAGAATGTGGAATCTCCCACTTTAATTAGGGATTGGATAAGAATATTTCAAATGGGCAATTGCCACTTGATACCAGCGGAGCTGACTAATATAAATAAGAAACCATTCCTTCCATAACAAAAATGAAAAACTTTTTTAATCTGTGGCAATTTGAAGAAGGTGATGCTAATGGTCGTAGCTGTTGGGTGTGGTCTCACATGAAAAGGAAGAGAGTACATGTGAGCCAAGGATGACTTGCCGCCATATGCATTGCCATCGGCTGATGTCTTACATGTGTTGGATTGGGTCTTATGCGACAAGTTATGCTTGGCTCTGGTTTGCTCACTTTCTTCTCATGTCAGGTCTCAACTTCTGTCCAAACCCTTTTTTTCTCATGAGGCTGCTTGGGAAGTGATGCTTTCAACTGTAACATCATCACGTAGTGTGTAAGTTAATGTCTTGGTTGGATTACCAGAAGTTAATGTCTTGGTGGGATTACCAGCTGCATATCTTTTATTCGATCTTGTTGCGTTACTCATCATACGCCTTGCATATGTAACTGAAGTTATTAGGTTGGACCAGTCTGCCGGATCAAAGGGTTTCAAGGGTAAGTTCCATTTGAATAACCCGACCTTTATCTGAGCTATCTTAGGAGAGGGCGAAGCGAGGGTCTTGCAGAGTCCACGGCTCAAGCGAGCCTTCCCTTTCTCGAATCGAGGTTTTTGAACCGTACCAGATTCTTCTGTTTGAAGTTTGGAACCCTTACTAGAAATCGTGAGGGCTCTAGTCCCTCTATCCCCAAAAATGGAACCATTTGACTCCTTTAAGGTCAGGATTTATGGCCACGCGCTCGTATGTAAGCCATAGAATCTAGAATCTCACGGCTCAGATTACCTCCCATCTGGAGTCGTCAGAGTAGTCGCCTGGTAGTCTCAACCTCCTCTTTTCTTCGCCTCTTGGTGGGCACGGTACGGTGCAAACCGCCAGTGAATTGTTCTAGGAGTTGATGATAGAGGAGGCCTGGCAGAGGCAAGTGGCGAGGCAAAGCGAGGAGAGAGAGAGAGAGAGAGAGAGAGAGAGAGAGAGAGAGAGAGAGAGAGAGAGAGAGGGAGAGTTACGACTCAACCTATTCCATGTAGACCAAAGCTCCAAAAGGAGTACTTGTAATAACCTCACAAAATGATGACCATTTGGGTGAGGCTATTGACTTATTAGTCACTCGGTAGGGCTCTTGCAACCAAAGTGGAATTTTGGAATGTTGCAAATTTCACACTCGAAAGAGCTATGTCATCGTGAGTGTTGGCCCATATCAAGCAAGGATACTTTCCCTCATCTAGTCGGTTCCTACTCCTTCCGTCATTCTATAAGTTATACCTTGTCCAAACCCTCTTGCCATGGTAGCCATTCCATGGCTTCGTTTTACTGAGTATGGGCCTTGTCTTTTCACGAACCACAATTTCTAGAGGAGGACTTGCTCTGATGCTATTTGCAGCGACCGAGCTCATTTCATGGAGGCCAAGCCTTCAAAAAGAGTAGTGGACATGACCATATAAGCTGATGACTATTTGGAGGTGATAGTTTACATATGAATCACTCAAAAGAAACCTCTCTCAATTGATGTGAACTCTGGATTAAAAGGGATTTTGATGCAATGGGAATGTTTAGTATTGGAACTCCAATTGAAATTGCCCTTAGTTATCCAATTGAAATTCAAAGTAGCAGACCTTAGACTTATTCACTTTTATGCTTTTGTTAATTTTTCAATCTTTGCGTAGGAACTACTCGCTGTAACTGTGGATCACATATATGTTCTTTTGTAATTTTTCAATTGGGTACTATCATGCATTAGTTCCAAAGTGGAAATGTCCTCAATGAATCAAGATGCGTTTGTGGTTAGCACATAAATTACTTTTAACGAACGACTTCCGTGATGCTTGATAATTGGGAGGGAATCCATATTGCTGTCCCTTCACCACAAGGTTGAGTCCGTGTTCTACTTGTCTCGAGATTGCCCACTTCCGATGAACATTTCGATCAGGTTGGTAGCGCCCAGCATCCAACAAATTTAATTTTTTTTTTCCACTTTTCAAGAAATTTTATGAATCAATTATCAAATTCTGACCCAAAAAAAAAAATCAAATAAAATTCAAAAAATTTATTTCTTTTCCACAGTCTTTTCCATGTATATGATATATGTATGAGTCGTACCTCATCTTGTATTTGCGATTCATGTATCGGTATTAGTGACACTCTTGATGAATCAATCAATAAATTCAACTAATCCATCATATATGATATCAATATCATACAAGTACTGTTCAACATTGTAAGAGGTAAAAATACCAAAACATTTCACTTTTTACCTCATGAAGATAGCCTACTAAATTAATTTCCCTTTTGCAACTAAGAAATTATTTTAATTAATATTAAAAAACTATTCGACTTACCCTCTTCACCTATTTGAACTTCTAAAATATTTAGTTAATCCCCTTGCTAAAATTTTTGCCTCTATTTTCAAACTTCCTTCTTTTTTTTTTAATAATTTGGGAGACAAACTTCCCAGCCAAAATTCTAAAGTTAATATTCTTATATTACAAGAAAATCCCAGAGTTTAGAAGGATTATACAAGACCCTATTAGGTTCTTGAATGGAAAATTTGTCCCTAATTTTACGTTAACAAGTAATCTGAATTAATTAGTCTCATTAATTTAAGCATATATATATAAATGAATGATTTCCATCACTACAATAAGAAAATTAAGTCAGAGTTAATAATTTTATGAAATTACCGTAATTCCTTATGCCATGTTTCATACATGACCAAGGAATATGAAATGGAAACCCATTCTAGGCAACCAAATACCTTGAAGTGGGATCCCTTTTCTATTGTTTGGTTGCAATTTTGCATATAAATAAAAGAAACGTCCAATGAGAGTTTGTCGCGACCTAAAATTTCAAGATTTCAGGTTAATGGATTACTAGATTAATTGATTAAATTAACTAACCTAGTTCGAGCTCTCCCAAGCTCTACCAAATCGCAACTTAGGTTCAACATGTAAAGATTTTTAATTTAGAGTCGCCACTAATCATTTTATGGTAGGCTGATTAGATATCTAAATAAAGTATCGGGAGAAATACTTTATTTCTGCGAACCAGAGATCGGTGAATTCGGAGACTTGATTACGCTAACATTTCTATCAACGCCCTTTCGGTACCACTTTCATGAAACTGTTTAATCTGACAATTCTTGATGAATTCTAAGTTAAAAATCAAAGGTGCATTTTTATTGGGTTTTCTCTTTTTATGACTTTTTTTTATTTTTTATTTTTACTTTTTTATGTAATTTTTCTTTGAAATTTATGGAAAAATGAAGGAACGGTTTTTTGATTATCTTAAAAGATTTCGGGTTTTAATTTTGAATTAATCCCAAAAAATTTTAAGAAAATCTCTTAACCCTAAATCTAAATCTTTTTTTAAGAGAATGAAATGGATTTGAAAACATTTATTTTATTAACAAATAGGATCCCTAGAAAACCCTATCTCTCTAAAAATGATGAGATTTGTTTTTTTTTAAAAAACCCATATCCTGCTATATCTTAAAAAAATCTTCTGAGATTTTGTGCTTGCTTTTTTTTTATTTTTATGAATGAATTGAAATTGCAAATCTTAAAAAAAAATCGAAATTGCTTCCGAATTAAGTTTCAATCTGAAGCCTGACAGATCGACCCTAAAAATTCGAAATATCCACTATGAAAATGATTCTATCTAAGGCCTGATAGATAGACTTATTTTCATACATGCGGTTGCGGATTAGGAGATTTTCCTAATCGATTACATTTTGAAATGTTTTGGATATCTTGAGAATACTAAAAAAAAATCTTTAAATTATCAAAAGATTCTACATAATTTCCAAAATATCCATTTTATGATGCAATCTCATCCGAAATATTCTAATTAAAAATATTCATGCCACAAAATACATCGAATATCTAGGGATATGCCACCACTCGAAAATGTGCATCAAGACATATGCAATTATCCACAACATCATGAGACGAAGCCAATGTGTATCTCAAGATATCTTTATCCTTGACATTCAAAACCTGATTTCAACATGCAATTGTCGAGACCAATTATTGCAAATATCAGAAGATAAAAATTTGCGTAACCGAGATATCACCTAATATTCACATTAATTCAAAATGGTAAAAAAAATCTGAGTGAATTAGATCCTCACCTAATCTGAAAATAATTTCAGATTTATTGTGTCTCGCGCACGTAGGCGAATCGAATTGGGACTAGCTTGGCAAAGGAGATCCACGGCTTATGCTCCCAGGTCGGCTCGGTTCCGCAGCAACTCGCGATGGTTTGTAAATCAAGGCTTCGCAGTGACAAAATTAGCAGCTACCCGTGGAGTTCGGTGACAGACTCCTCATGGACAGGTCACGAAGCGAAGATGTTAGACTTCAAGAGTGGGCTGGTTTTGTCATACGTGATTCGAGAACTTGCCGAATTGTTTGACCACCGAATGCTATCAGGAAAGCATGTAGATATGCTGGGAATTGCTAGACACTTTGGACTCCTTGATGGTTGCCAAGTGCCTCCGCTGGATCATGGAAACAAAGAAATTTGATGGATAGCAATCAAGAACAAAATAGAATTTGACTTTTCTTGAGACTCAGAGCACTTAGTCTTCGTGGGAAGTGGGCATGGAGCTCTAAAAAATAATCCTCTTTTCTTTCACCCTTTTTGACTAAGCCACCCCCCACTTGTCAGACCCTTTTCTCTCCTTTCTCCGAAAATCCCCGAACCCTCCTTTACGTGACCGAGCATCTCCTTTTATAAGCGAATGAGCCCCTTCTCTTTGCTCAACAACTCTATTGATATTCCAAGATTTGCTCAACAAAAATCAACCGATATCGGTTAATATCACATCCATTTCTCGACAAAAATCAACTCAATCCCGAAATATGTAGATTGCGCAAGGATTTTTTTGGAAAAATGATTTATTATTCTATCTTTTGAAATTTTTTCCTTTTTCTTTTTTTTTTATCCGCAGCCGGTCCAAATGCAAATATGTGAATGCAAAAGGTAAAACTATACTAAAAATGTAGACCAAATTATTTTGTAGGGACTAAAGTTAGTCTCTAATTTTTTATGAAATAAATGATCAAAATTTAGGTGTCAACAGAGTTGCAAAACAAGAATAAAAAAGCAACAATTTCTACTAAAAATTGGTCAAAAGGATTATGTGGAAATTTAGGACAAAATTGAAAAAATAAAAAAGTTTAGGACTGAATTGGCATAAACACTATAAACTTGGGATTGATCAGACAATTTTCCCCTCAATGAAGATTTTGAGACTTATTAGTCCTGGCTGACAATCACCCCAAAATATTTTGAATTGTTATACTGGCAACCAGTCCCAGACACAATTATTCACTTGATTGTACAAGTTGAGAATGTTCATTTTACGACTTATCAATAAGTCTCAAACTTCAGGGGCAATTTCGTTATTTTTCCCTTTACGGTCAAGTTCTTGCTGAGACACCCGCAACTATTGTAATCCTCCGGAGGCTTGCATTCTAAAAGGGAAAAAATCGGAACTACGTTGTAAGTTCCTAAGAAGCTCGTAGCGAAGGTACAAAATTCAAGATGTTACACCTTAATTTGCATTAACTGTTCAATTGAGTCTTTTCATTATCAACATGCATAATCATGCTGACGTGGCTGCTGACATAACAAGTTTAATCATTTAAAGAGAAAATGAATAGAGATGGTTAAAAAGAGAAAAAAAAAATCTGAAGGAGAAAAAGAGATGGAGATGGAGTGAGTTTGAGGAAGGGAAGTCAGTGGTGATTGCAGCTCTTCAGTCTCTCGAGCTTAGTCCTCTCTTCTCTTTCTCCGTCGTATCTTTTTGAAGGTTGCGTTATTTCCTACTCCTATATGACTTAATCCATCTCATATTTACCAGAAAGACAAAAATTCCCTAAAGTATTCAAATACACTTTAAAGTGATGACCCTTGTTCTGTTTTTGTGGGGAATCTAGTTGCCACAACGAGGAATATCACATGTTTTACTTTTGTTTATTGTGGGTATCCCATGTATTATAAAGGTCACTATGTTATTTTCGTACTTCGCTTTCCGTCAAAATTAGTTTTGTCGCAAAGAGAAATTTTCAAGAAATCTAGTTCTTTTCTACATTATTGAGCAAATTTATTTATTAATTGTCAAATAGAATCTCAAAAAATTTTAATAGAGACAACTTTTCGACACAGTCACATATCTATAAACTTTTACTTGTACCATCATAAAAGAAGTTCCATAAATTCAAAAGATGATATTAATTTTTGTCAATCCAAAATGATCAAATTTCACTGTCATTTCAACTATATTTCTTATTTTATGCAAGCATTGATAAAACTACATTTGAAGTTTCACATTTGCGGAATGAAACTGTGGTTTTGTTTTGGAAAATCTTTGAACAGAACTTTTGTTTTGTTTCGTTTCATCCAATCAACCCTTTGTATGCATATGTTATACAAGACAACTAATAAGAAACGGTTCAATAATGATTTGCACAACAAAGGTAAAAGTTTATAAACATGTGTCCGTATTAACAAAGTCGTCTATAGATTCCACTTGATAATTAATTCACAAATTTGCTCGACAATGTAAAAAACAGCTAGGTTGTGTAGAACATTTTCCTTTGACCAAATCTAATTTTTACGAAAGTAATATCCAATAATAGAAAAAAAAAATAAAGCATGCAGTATTCTCAATTAAGGCAACTAGATGCTAACTGCAAATAGAAAAACTAGAAAAGAAAAGAAAAAGAGAGCGAAAGTAAGTAACTTGAAGCCACTACTTTAAATTGCAATTCAAATGGTTGAGGGTAATATTCTCGTCACAGTAATAATGAGGTGAATTTAGTCTTCCATGGGATGGAAAGGGCGCCACCTTTTTTTTTTTAGTTAAATGACCGAAATACCCTCCTTTCTCTCATTAATCTGTTGTTTCCTTTTTTCAAAATCAAGCTAAGCAAAAAACTACCTTTATTACTATAATCTTTCTCGTTAGTTTCACCAAATAAATGCGCCATTACACTCAACAAGATATCATCGTATTATGCATCATGTTATCATTTTTCTTAGTGAAAGTTATTACATTAAATTTATGATTTAATATTTTTAATCACAAAAGGACCATACTTGATTTTTAATCACATTTTCTCTTTAAAATTAATAGAAAATTTATAAAAATTCATAAAATTAAAAAGTCAACTTTCGAGACCTTGGCCAAGCCTAGGGAACCGATTTTGACAAAAAAATAAATTTTTTCATATTTTTAATATTTTTTAGTGTTTTCAATTTTTTTAAAAAAAATTCATAGAAAATCAAGAAAAATGGAAAAAATAAAAAAATAAACTTTGAAAGCCTTGGCCAAGCCTAGGGAACTACTTTGAATAAAAAATAATTTTTCATATTTTCGCATTTTTAATATTTTTTGAAAATTAGAAAAATATTTGAAAATTTATATAAAAAAAGCATTTGAGGCCACAAAAATAAAAAAAAATAGTTAGTACTTTTCTTTTAATTTTCTCTTCATTTTGGCCAAAGAAAATCTATTAAAATTGATCTGAAATCGGGAATTACTTTGTTAATCTTATTTTCAAAATTTAAAAAAATTATTTTAGCTCTGTAATTTTCAATTTTTACATTTCTGGAGTCATGGCATTGTCCTCTAATAGTTTCAATTTTTCAATGGCTAAATGGTGTATTTTCCATTGTTGCGTTCGGTTTCCCAAATTCAATTTATCACTTGAAGGCTTCATCACATATAGCGGCATTCCCACCCCTTATTTTGCGGCAGGGTGGGGATGGAAACCACCTAGGTGGTTATTGGATTGATTTTGCTCAAGTTGAAGCTGATGGACTGTGACGAAACACGCTTCCATTATCTTAATGTTTCAGTTACATTAACGCAAGCGGAAGATTTACATAATTTCAAAATACCACATTCATTAAACTTTAAATAGTTCAATTTCATACATTAGCCATATTCGAAAATAAACACGTAAGGCATACAAGAAAATACTAGCCTTCTGTTAGGCTACACAGAAAGGGTCAACTCCTTTCTACCAGAACACCAATATCCGGTCGTCCTGACGGATATATCAAGCACAAGAAGAAAAAGGCCCAAACCGGTAGATGGCCTTTGATAACATATATATAACAGGATCTCCTCGGCATCCCACCATGTCTAATTATCTGAAACGTGTTGGTCAACAAGAGTGAGCCAACGCTCAGCAAATAAAACATCTAAATATTACAAATACAATTCAATTATCACTAGACGTTAATTTATCCAAGACATACATTTTTACACAATTAGCAATTTAGCTTTATATTCTTTCGATTTATTCACTAAACTTATAACATTAGCTCAATCAACAGGCAATCACAGCGGGAATAAAATGCACACAGATGAAAATGCCATGCATACATAAATGTGTAGTTATGCATTTATCTCATCTTTAATTCATCTTTCTGTTCAAAATTCAACAGAATTCCTTGCCAAGGCCCATGAATTCCTCCTCGACATTCGCGCATGACACTACCAAGATTTCCACACTTGGGCATCTCCACTCCGGAGGCTTCCCTGATCACACAGCAGGGGCTACCCTGATTACACAATAGAGGCTTCCCAAACACCTGAGGCTCCATCGGTACGCTGTCCGATGGGAATTTTCTTTTCAACTTTTTTCCTCCATGATCAATGCACACATGTGATTAAATGGTATGCCATATGATCATGTCATATGCAATTCACTCAATTTCTCATCATTTGGCATTCACAGTAACATTTTCTCACATTACAATTGAATTCATCTTATTACTGAAATCGGGGCAGATTTAGGCTCAGTTAATCACCGCGATTAACATATTAATTAAAATCATAAAATTCCCAAAATTTACCAAATAGTAGTTCACTCAGTGAGGATCAACTTTCATTTTAAGCTCTTGAGCATCAAACCCACGGATCAAAGTGTTTCACCCAATTTTCGTGAATGACATCTCCAGAAACAGATTCGCACACTGAACGAAACTTGAACATTTACCCAAGTAAATCAATCCCAAAAATCACCAAATTTTATTATGTGGTAGTCAAGATCCAGATCTAAAGCTTTCGTGACCAGACCCTAAGTTAGATCATTTTATATTTTTCACTGAAACTCGTAGAAATAGCATCAATTTCCAGACCCAGAAACAGAACACACTTAGTTCAAAATATGATCTCAATGCTAACTTAGATTATCCCAAAAATTCCAAATTTAATATATGTTGTAGCTTAGTATGTTAGGACCAACTTTCGTGTCTTGTTCTGGAGTTATACTGATGACTCTAAGAAAGTAGAGCTAAAAGGGCCGTTTTAGGCGAGCAAAATGTGCAACTAGCCGAAGAAATTTCATCAATTTTAGGTTATTTAAGTGATTATATTATTCCCAAGTTATTTAATGGTTAAGATTATTTACAGGTGAGGGACGCGTCCGAGCCAAGGAGAGACGCGTCTGCCATGGACGTGAAGCTCAGAAGCATGACGAACGCGTCCGCCTCATATGAGAGACTTGTCCGTCTCCACAAAGCCAAGACAGGAGTATGACGGACGCGTCCATCCAACGTGAGAGATGCGTCCGTCTCTACACAGTAGCCAGACGGACGCGTCCATCTAACCATAGAGACGCGTCCGCCACTCTCCAGAAGCAATGAAGATGCGTCCGTTCAATCCAAAGATGCGTCGGTCCAGACGTGTTGCTCGCAGAAGTCACCAAGCACGCGGAGAACTCTTCAGCGATTCGGTCGGGGATTGGAGAGCGTTTTCGTAAATTAAGAAATATTTTAGACTAGGGTTGAGTTAAATTAGGAAGGTTATTTGTTTGGGATATCTTTTCGTGTGGGACAACTCGGGAGATTGAGATATATTTTCATCTTTGAGAAAGAAAGAAGGGGGCTAGCAGTTTTGGGGAGAAACGGCAGTGGATACACAAGAGAGTTCAGAGTGGACAAACGGAGGAAGAACGTGGAAGCGACGGCGAGGGTTTTAGCGGACTCTCTTCTTTCTATTTCCTTCGTTTGTATTATGTCATTGTGTATTGTTCTGATTATTGTCCTCGAGATGATGAACTAAATTCCTTTTCTAGGGCTTAGACGGAACCTCGTGTACTGATGTATTTGTGAACTCCTATCCTTTTAATGCAATTTGGTTTATCAGTTCTGTTTGTCTGTTTTGTTCTTCATGCATGCTAATCGCCTGATCACCGATTAGTATAGATCAGATAACCTAGGGAGACTCGGGAGAGTAGTCTAGGTTCAGATTAACGAACAAGGCAACCTAAGTTAACCTAAGAGTTGGAAAACCAGGTTATTAGTGAGCAGAATAGGGATATATCTGGTCACCTTAGGTAATCAATTAGGATCGATTCATAACAGGTCACAACTAGTCGCGAGCCTAGGGATAGAGCGAGCGATTTGATACCAGTTGATACGTTCTCATATCCTCGGGAGAGGTATGAGGAGATTTTAGGATTCTAGGTTAACAAATCTGATTAATTCAATAGCATGAGGGAAGGCGAAATCAGATACAAGGTCACGAGGGAAAGTCGAGCGTCCTAGAGCTCTCATTATTGATAGTTTGCATTATTACTTTCTGTTATTGCTTTTAATTCAAGAATCCCCATTTTATTTTCCACTTGACCTCAAGACAATTACCGAGAATAACGTTAAGAGAATTTCGTAGTACAATTCCCTGTGGATTCGACCCTTGCTTGCCCTTGCTACATTTTAGTTAGGTTAGATAAGGATTTATTTTTGTTGCGTTAACGATTCGCATCAAATTTTGGCGTCGTTGCCGGGGAATTGTTTTCTAATGAAATTTCTTTTACCTTGAGTATCGGTGATCAATTGACGATCAAGTTTTACTTATTGTTTAATTTACTTATATATTTATTCTTTGTTTTATTTTTGTTGCATGAGACGCAGTCGGAGCGTAGAGCTGATTCCTTTCGATCCTGAAATCGAGAGAACTTTTCACAGACTACTCCGACAAAGGTCAAGAGCACAACAGACTGACATGGCAGATCATAACCAGGAAAACCCGGTTGGAAATAATCTGGTTCAGGTGGAAGCTAATGACGGAGCATTAGACTTGGACAACAGCGAGACCACATGTGCATCGATCCTGCATTGCACCACTAGCCATCCAAGCTCGTGATTACGAGATCAAGACCTCAGTGATGCAGATGATCCAGAACTCAATGCAGTTCAGAGGGTCACCAATGGAGGACCCACATGAGCACTTGAGCAAGTTCCTGAGCGTTTGCGACACATTCAGGAAAAACGGTGTTCCACAAGAAGCAGCCAAGTTGAAGCTGTTCCCATTTTCGCTGAAGGACAGAGCATGGGGGTGGTTCAACTCTCTACCGGTGAATTCTGTCACCACTTGGGCACAGATGGAGGAGGTTTTTCTGGACCAGTACTTTCCCCCATCAAAAATATCGCAGATGAGGAACGAAATTACAACATTCCGCCAGCAAGAATTGGAATCGTTTGTGGAAGCATGGGAGCGGTTCAAGAATCTACTGATCCAGTGTCCCTACCACGATCTTCCAGGATGGAGACAGTTGGAAGCCTTCTACAACGGACTGACTGAGTCCTCGCGAAAGGATCTGAACTTGGCTTCAAACGGATCGTTTCTGAAGAAATCCTACATTGAAGGGCTAGACCTCCTGGAGACAATGAGAAGAACCTGTATGCCGAATCAGCACTCTGATCGGATGTCTAGAAGGAGAGCACCTGGAGCACTCGAAGTCGATGCCTTAACATAAATTCAAGCTCAACTGTCGGCACTCACGAAGAAATTCGAGACGGTGAGTATTAATTCGGTGCAAGAAACTTCAAGCGGCTACGAAATATGCGGAGGAATGCATACCACAGATCAATGCTCGGCAAGTATAGAGGAGGCGAACTTCATCGGAAACCAGCGGAACAACCCCTACTCCAACTCGTACAACCCATGATGGCGAAACCATCCAAACTTTTTATGGAGAGGGCAACAAGGAGCTGAGCCGCAAGCACCGCAACACTCAGGATTTCAGCAACCCCCAGGATTCCAGCAACCTCGAGCTCAGGAGCCGGAAAAGAAGCCGAACTTTGAAGAGATGATGATGAAGTATATGGCCAACCAAGATGCGTTGCTGAAGAATCAAGCGGCTTCCATTCGGAATTTAGAAAACCAAGTAAGTCAATTGGCGCAGGCTATGAACTCTTGGCCGCAAGGATCACTTCCAAGCAACACTGATATCAACCCAAGGGAGCATGTAAAGGCGGTAACTCTGAGGAACGGTCGAGAACTTCAAGAGGTGCACAAGAATGTGGAAAAGAGAAGGGACACAGCTGAAGAGGGACCATCTAACATTGTAGATGGCCACACCTATATCGACCCATCTCCAGCAGACAGCACTCCTATTGAAGCTCTAGTCTCACCACAACAAAGAAAGGAGAAGCAAGTAGCTGCAAAAGATAAATTGGAGCGCTCGCCCTTACCTTTCCCGCAAAGAGCGCGGAAGCAAAACGAGGACGTCCAATTTCGTAAGTTTCTTGATGTATTTAAAAAGCTTCACATTAACATTCCTTTTGCAGAAGTACTTGAGCAGATGCCGAGTTATGTCAAGTTCATGAAGGACGTGCTTTCTAAGAAAAGACGACTAGGCGATTTTGAGACCGTGGCGCTAACTGAGGAATGTAGCGCGATTCTTCAAAAGAAACTACCGCCCAAGCTAAAGGATCCAGGTAGCTTCACAATTCCTTGCACCATCGGTTCAACATTTTCAGGTAAGGCTCTCTGTGATCTTGGTGCGAGCATAAATTTAATGCCATTTTCTGTGTACAAGGAGTTAGGTTTGGGGGAGGTAAAACCTACATTGGTATCGCTGCAATTAGCCGATAGGTCGATTACCTATCCTAAGGGGATTATTGAGGATGTACTGGTTAAAGTAGATAAGTTTATATTCCCTGCTGACTTTCTTGTGTTAGATTTTGAAGAAGACCAGGAAATACCGATTATTCTGGGACAACCATTCCTAGCCACAGGACGAGCCTTGATAGATGTCCAGAAGGGAGAATTGACCATCCGGGTCAATGACCAAGAAGTGACATTTAATGTTTACAAGTCTATGAAATGGCCAAGTGAACCTAACGAATGCTTCTTTCTAGATGTTCTAGATAGGTGTTCTTCCGAGTCTTTCGCACAGGCATATTCCAAAGATCCACTGGAGGCGTTGCTAACCTCGGAAACCTCAGAGAGTGAAGCAGTGCGCGAAATCTTGAGCATGATGGAGGCCTCGCCGTACTTGACAAAGAGGTTTAGCCGTTTCGACTCTTTGGAACGGCCTATGAACCCCATGAAGCCCTCCATTGAAGAGCCGCCAACATTAGAGCTAAAACCGCTGCCGGAGCATCTAAGGTATGCATATCTTGGATCCTCTAATACCTTACCTGTAATCATCTCTGCAGAATTGACAGCACAAGAGGAAGAGAGGCTGCTTCGGATTCTTAGAGAGCACAAGAGAGCTCTAGGTTGGACGATTGCAGACATTCGAGGAATTAGCCCATTAGTTTGCATGCACAAGATTCTCCTGGAAGATAACCAGAAAGCGTCGGTTGAAGCTCAGCGGCGATTAAATCCGAATATGAAGGAGGTGGTCAAGAAAGAGATCATCAAGTGGCTTGACGCAGGTATCATCTATCCCATCTCTGATAGCTCATGGGTGAGTCCTGTGCAGTGTATCCCGAAAAAAGGAGGTATGACTGTGGTAGCCAATGAAAAGAATGAACTCATCCCAACAAGAACAGTGACGGGATGGAGAGTATGCATGGATTACCGCAAGCTGAACAAAGCCACAAGGAAGGATCACTTCCCTCTCCCATTCATTGATCAGATGCTCGACAGGTTGGCTGGTAAGGAATTCTATTGCTTTCTAGATGGTTACTCTGGATATAATCAGATCTTGATTGCTCCGGAGGATCAGGAGAAAACAACTTTTACTTGTCCATATGGAACTTTTGCCTTCCGTAGAATGCCTTTTGGTGTATGTAATGCGCCTGCGACTTTTCAACGATGCATGATGGCTATTTTTAGTGATATGGTGGAAAATGGATTAGAAGTTTTTATGGATGATTTCTCAGTCTTTGGAACTTCATATTCTGATTGCTTGACAAATTTAGCTCGCGTGTTGAAACGTTGTGAAGATACTAACCTGATCTTGAATTGGGAGAAATGCCAATTCATGGTCAGAGAATGTATTATTCTTAGTCACAGGATTTCGAGTAAGGGCATCGAAGTAGACAAGGCCAAGATTGAGACAATTGAGAAGCTTCCACCACTGACATCAGTCAAGGCAATCCGAAGTTTCTTAGGCCATGCGGGGTTCTATCGAAGATTCATCAAGGACTTCTCCAAGATCACGAAACCATTATGCAACCTGTTGGAGAAGGACAAGCCATTTATCTTCGATGACGCATGCCTCGCAGCTTTCGGTGAGTTAAAGAACAGGTTAGTTTCCGCACCCATCGTCATTGCACCTGACTGGACTTTACCCTTTGAGCTGATGTGTGATGCTAGTGATTATGCTGTTGGAGCGGTATTAGGACAAAGGGTAAGCAAGGTTTTTCATGTTATATATTATGCCAGCCGTACCCTAGATGATGCCCAGGTGAACTACACAACCACTGAAAAAGAACTGCTTGCTGTTGTGTTTGCCTTTGATAAATTCCGTAGCTATCTTGTTGGGACCAAGGTTATAGTTTTCACAGATCACTCGGCAATCAAGTACTTGATTGAGAAGAAAGAAGCTAAGCCGAGGTTGATTCGCTGGGTCCTACTGCTACAAGAGTTTGATCTGGAGATTAGAGACAGGAAGGGAACAGAAAATCAAGTAGCGGATCATCTATCTAGGTTAGAGACTAAAACAGAGACTAAGGACAAAACATTGATCAATGAGGCGTTTCCAGATGAATAGTTGTTCTTAGTTGATAGCAGTTCGGTCCCTTGGTATGCTGATTTTGTGAACTTCATTGTCTCTGATTATATCCCACCTGAATTCAATGCTCAACAGAGGAAGAAACTGTTGCATGATGTGCATTATTATTTTTGGGATGAGCCGTTCCTGTTTAAGCAATGTGCAGATCAGGTCATAAGGAGATGCGTGCCAGAGGAGGAAGTGAGTGACATACTCACGCACTGCCATGCCTCACCCTATGGAGGACACTTTGGAGGGGATTGTACAGCAACGAAAGTGCTCCAATCAGGTTTTTACTGGCCTACTCTATTCAAAGATGCTTATACCTTTGTGGCATGTTGTGACAGGTGCCAACGTGTTGGAAACATCTCAAAACGACACGGGATGCCGTTGCAGAACATCCTCGAAGTAGAGCTGTTCGATGTTTGGGGTATAAATTTCATGGGACCTTTCACTTCATCTTTCAATAACAAATACATTCTTATGGCTGTGGATTATGTCTCTAAATGGGTTGAAGCAATCGCTTTGCCCACTAATGATGCTAAAGTGGTTGTTAAGTTTTTGAAGAAACAGATTTTCACTCGATTTGGAACACCACGGGCAATCATAAGCGATGGAGGCACACATTTCTGCAACAGACAGTTTGACGCATTGCTCAACAAATATGGAGTCAAGCACAGAATTGCAACAGCATATCATCCACAGACAAGCGGACAGATTGAGGTATCAAACAGAGAGATAAAGCGCATCCTGGAGAAGACAGTGTGTCCAACGAGGAAGGATTGGTCATTGAAGCTCGATGACGCTCTATGGGCCTATAGAACAGCTTATAAAAATCCTATCGGCATGTCACCATACCGATTGGTTTTCGGGAAAGCTTGTCACTTGCCAGTGGAACTCGAACACAAAGCGTATTGGACATTGCAGAAATTGAACTTGGATCTTGTGAGAGCTGGCGAGAAGAGATGTTTATAGCTAAATGAGCTCGAGGAGTTTCGACACCACACATATGAGAACGCGAAGCTGTACAAAGAGAAGACAAAGAAATGGCATGATAGTAAGATATTAAACAGGACGTTCACCCCTAGTGAGTTGGTCTTACTTTTCAATTCTCGACTGAAGTTATTTCCTGGTAAGTTGAAATCCAGGTGGTCGGGGCCGTTTCAAGTGGTGTCTGTCTTTCCCCACGGAGCAGTAGAAATCAAAACTGAGAACTCTGAGTGATCATTCAAAGTTAATGGACAACGATTGAAGCATTACCGAGGAGAGACTTTTGATCGAGAAGCTACCTCGACTCACCTACAAGAAGCTTGACCAACCAAGAAAGTCGAGCCAACGACTATAAATAAGGGCGCTTATTGGGAGGCAACCCAATTTTCTTTCTATTTCTTTTTAATTGCGTCTTATAGTAAATTCGTGGTAGTTTAAAAAAAAAGAAAAAAAAAGAAAAAACGTGACGGACGCGTCCGCCCAAAGAGAGACGCGTCCGTCTATCATCCTACGCGCATGGATGCGTCCGCCCAAAGAGAGACGCATCCGTCTCTTCTCAGACGCGTGACGGACGCGTCCTCCCAAGGAGAGACGCGTCCGTCTCTCCTCAGAAGCCCCTCAGACGTATGACGGACGCGTCCTCCTCAAATGAGAGACGCGTCCATCCCTCAATCATTCCTATAAAAGGGCATCGATCGTGCCCATTTTTCCTACCCTAACCCTAATTCACCCTTTTCTTCTCCTCAGACGCGTCTCGCCCGGTGCCGCCTACGCCCATCAGGATCCCGCACAAATCACTTGACCGGTTTTTCTCTGCGAAGGACGCGTCTTCCGGCTCTCTCTCTTCAACGGACGCAGCCGTCTCTCTCCATCCAGGTAAACCGTTCCATCTTTTCTTACCGAGCATCACACCTAGGTCATCTTGCTAAGAAGCTCATAGTATGGTGCGAACAAAGAATGCCGGACTTAGGAATGCGAGTGAGCAACTGAATAGAGATAAGGGTAAGGCTCCGGCCGGTACAGCCAAATCAAGCACCCTTAGGGCTAATGCCCAGAGGAGGCTTGCCGAGGCGCTTACAAGGAACAAGAAATTTATTTCCGAGAGAGGAATCCCCCGTATTCCGGACGGGTTCGAGCATTATTGGCTATCCGCTGAAGTGGCTAGACGGGGTTGGACGACATTTTGCGAGCCTCGAGACCCGGCAGTTATTCCGGTGGTTCGCGAGTTCTATGCTCGAGTACCAGATCATCAGGGGGGTAAAGTCCGTGTGCGTGGTAAAACAGTCCGGTTTGATGCTGACATGATTAATCGCTTCTTTGAGTTACCTATCCCTGACGTCGATGAATATGCAGCATTGGTAGGATCTAGCTTGAATGCTGAAAAAGCCGAAGAGATTAGACAGGTTTTAACTGATGGAGCAGGGCAATGGGAGATGCACAATGGCGAGTTTGTTTCCATCAAACGGAACACTCTCAATCGGTTTGCCAAAACTTGGTTTTATTTTGTAGTGTTCTCTATGATGCCTGTAACTCATCACAATCTGTGCAGGCGTGAACCTGCAATCCTCATTTATGCCATACTGACCCATCTGCAGATTGATGTAGGCCAACTTCTATTCAGGGGGATTTTATAATCCTTGGAAGCCACGAAGGGATACTGGTACCCCTCATTGGTCACCATGCTTTGCCGTCAAGCTGGCGTCCCCATTGAAGACCATGAGGAAACACTTCCACGAGGTACGATTATGACTGAAAAATATATTGAACAGTTGTGTGGTGGAAACAGTCGGGATATGCAGTCAATTCAAAGGAGGAACAGGGCACGCGCACGTGCCCTCCGTGAGGGACCATCCGCACCAGCAGTAGATCCTCAGCCTGAGAGACAGGACGTCCCCGACACCCCAGCACCAGCCGACTCCGGGAATGTAGTCCTTCAGCTCCTTCGCCAAATGCGGAGAGAAAACAGGGCGACAAGGCAAGAGTTCCGCCTCCGCCACGAGCATATTGATGAGAATTTGCGACGCAACGAGGACAATATGCGTTTCCAATGGGCAGCGGCTGGATATGACATGTTGCAATTCCAGAGCATGATCCCATGGGAGCAGTCTTCACAGGCCGCTCAATGGGATGAGTACGTGGACAACGAGGAGAGCGAGGATGACAATGCACAACAAGACTCTTCGGAGGAAGAGTAGACCCTAGGGGAGTCCCTTTCTTACCCTCTTTCTCTTAACATCGAGACGATATTCTTGTGTAGGTTTGGGGGTGTCAAACTTTACGGGTGTTGCTGAGTAGGTGCAATTAGTGATGAATATGACTGATTGCTGAGTAATGAGTTATGGTGAATAATAGGTTTGGGGTGCTAAGTTTTATAACGGAGGATTGATAGTTAGAGTCTGAATTTGATAATTGCCAGTTGGTCTTGTTGAGCATCTGATTCCTCACGTCTCACTGTCAATTGGTTGGGAATGACTTCTATTCGATGAGGATTACCAGTGAGTTCGTACGAGTCTTTGATGGAAAGATGAGTTTTGGAGATTAATTTGTGCTAAGACTTGTCATTTTGATCTATCCGAAGCTGAAACCTGAAATTTTTTTTAACAAACTATGGTCTCATTGCTGGGTAGGTTTCTGATTGAATCAAACTGTTATTTTGGTTGAACATGTGAAGTAATGAGGATTAGGACATGCTTTTGATTATATCTTGAAACGAAACCTAGGGGAACAATCATTTTATTCAAAAAAAAAAGAGAAATCAGGGATCATGGTTCTAAGTACCAATGTCCAGAGTTGAACTATAATTTTCTGTTTTAATGTGATCTGGATATGTACTGATAGTGTCTGTTAGTCCCTAACCGACCCGAGAATAAACCTGAGGAGTGCTTCATCACTTAATGCCTTGGTCCAACTAGATCGGGAGTCATTGGTTGATTTCTCGCTACATGGGTGGTTATAAGGACGGGACACTTAAGAATCATGTAACCTTGCAGAATATTTGCTGAGTGTGCTTGTGTTGGATGGTTTAACCTTTGGACAAGTGGATGGAGTGATGCAAGGCTAGTTCCTGAGAATCGTTACAAATCATGTTTTGCTTTAAAAAATGGTTTGTCGATATCGGTTGCTTATCATGGCATGAGATGCTTTTTCTCAAATAATAAAAATGCTTTGTTTTAGTAGAGGATAAGTTATGTGACTTGTTTTAGTGCGAGTTAAGCAAAGGAATGAATTGGACTATTGGGGACAAGTACAATCACTTCTGAGAATATTAAAAGAAGGTATTTCATGACTAGTTGACTCAGAGACAGTTGGTGAATGTTTGGTAGTTTTGTTTCATTTTATTTGATGTTATTTTGCTCGAGGACTAGCAAAAGGTAGGTTTGGGGGTGTGATGACTCTAAGAAAGTAGAGCTAAAAGGGCCGTTTTAGGCGAGCAAAATGTGCAACTAGCCGAAGAAATTTCATCAATTTTAGGTTATTTAAGTGATTCTACTATTCCCAAGTTATTTAATGGTTAAGATTATTTACAGGTGAGGGACGCGTCTGAGCCAAGGAGAGACGCGTCTGCCATGGACGTGAAGCTCAGAAGCATGACGGACGCGTCCGCCTCATATGAGAGACTCGTCCGTCTCCACAAAGCCAAGACAGGAGTATGACGGACGCGTCCATCCAACGTGAGAGATGCGTCCGTCTCTACACAGTAGCTAGACGGACGCGTCCGTCTAACCATAGAGACGCGTCCGCCACTCTCCAGAAGCAATGAAGACGCGTCCGTTCAATCCAAAGATGCGTCGGTCCAGACGTGTTGCTCGCAGAAGTCACCAAGCACGCGGAGAACTCTTCAGCGATTCGGTCGGGGATTGGATGGCGTTTTCGTAAATTAAGAAATATTTTAGACTAGGGTTGAGTTAAATTAGGAAGGTTATTTGTTTGGGATATCTTTTCGTGTGGGACAACTCGGGAGATTGAGATATATATTCATCTTTGAGAAAGAAAGAAGGGGGCTAGCAGTTTTGGGGAGGAACGGCAGTGGATACACAAGAGAGTTCAGAGTGGACAAACGGAGGAAGAACGTGGAAGCGACGGCGAGGGTTTTAGCGGACTCTCTTCTTTCTATTTCCTTCGTTTGTATTATGTCATTGTGTATTGTTCTGATTATTGTCCTCGAGATGATGAACTAAATTCCTTTTCTAGGGCTTAGACGGAACCTCGTGTACTGATGTATTTGTGAACTCCTATCCTTTTAATGCAATTTGGTTTATCAGTTCTGTTTGTCTGTTTTGTTCTTCATGCATGCTAATCGCCTGATCACCAATTAGTATAGATCAGATAACCTAGGGAGACTCGGGAGAGTAGTCTAGGTTCAGATTAACGAACAAGGCAACCTAAGTTAACCTAAGAGTTGGAAAACCAGGTTATTAGTGAGCAGAATAGGGATATATCTGGTCACCTTAGGTAATCAATTAGGATCGATTGATAACGGGTCACAACTAGTCGCGAGCCTAGGGATAGAACGAGCGATTTGATACCAGTTGATACGTTCTCATATCCTTGGGAGAGGTATGAGGAGATTTTAGGATCCTAGGTTAACAAATCTAATTGATTCAATAGCATGAGGGAAGGCGAAATCAGATACAAGGTCACGAGGGAAAGTCGAGCGTCCTAGATCTCTCATTATTGATAGTTTGCATTATTACTTTCTGTTATTGCTTTTAATTCAAGAATCCCCATTTTATTTTCCACTTGACCTCAAGACAATTACCGAGAATAACGTTAAGAGAATTTCGTAGTACAATTCCCTGTGGATTCGACCCTTGCTTGCCCTTGCTACATTTTAGTTAGGTCAGATAAGGATTTATTTTTGTTGCGTTAACGATTCGCATCATATACATGTCCACAAGAAGAGATACAAAAATATTAATCTTCAAAGGTTAGATCAGAAATAGATCTTCAAACCCAGAAACAGAACACACTTAGTTCAAAGTATGATCTTAATGCCAACTTAGATTATCCCAAAAATTCCAAATTTAATATATGTTGTAGCTTAGTATGTTAGGACCAACTTTTGTGTTTTGTTCTGGAGTTATACATGTCCACAAGAAGAGATACGAAAATATTAATCTTCAAAGGTTAGATCAGAAATAGATTTTCAAACCCAGAAACAGAACACACTTAGTTCAAAGTATGATCTTAATACTAACTTAGATTATCCCAAAAATTCCCAATTTAATATATGTTATAGCTTAGTATGTTAGGTCCAACTTTCGTGTTTTGTTCTCGATCTTTTGGAGTCTACGAAGAGTGGTACAAAAATAGTGAAAACAGGAGCCATGGGTAGCTACAGATTAGTACAGATCAGACTCGTGTTTAAGTAAGGCCTTTAGACCACCAAATGGACTTCAAAAATTCCCAAACAATTATATGACATAGTTCAAGATGTTAGAATCATTTTTCATGTTTTGATCTTAGTCTTTTGGAGTCTATATACACCAGTACGAAAATAGCAAAACAGAGGGGTAGGAATTATCTCTTTTCAGGGCAGCTTGCTCAACCCAACCATTTGGCCATTTTCTCTCCACATGAGCACGAAATTTATCATTCACACATCCATTTTCATATCATGCTCCAAATAATCAAGCCTAGCAAACTTTGAATCATAAAAGTGTAATAGAAAGATGTTAAACTTGCCTCAAATGCCAAGAACACTTCAATCTTTGAGAAAATCACCCTTGATCTTCCTTAATCTTCTTTGAAAGTAATTTGTGGTGTGAAATTTGTTTGAATTTCAGAATGAATGAGAGAGAGCGTGTTCTTGAAAGAGTGGAAAGATAGTGGGTTTAGTAATTAATTGGGGAGTCATAATTATGTTGGGACAAAATCATGAAATTGGTCTAAAGAATAATAATTATGGGACAAGATCATGGAATTGGAATCATGAATTGGTCCACACCAATTTCTTCAATGCTTCCCTAGGTTGGCCGGCCATGAATTTAGGGGATAAAAGTTCCATTTTGTCCCCCACAAGCTTAATTATGTATATTATGTCTATTAACCTTAGTTTAGACTATGGTAAAAATAAATTGACCATAGTAAAAATAAATTGACTATAGTTGTCTCAATAATTTAATTAGTAACTCAATTAACATTTTTAGGGTGTCCCCTTTGTATTGTCACTCCTTATCCGAGAAATTATTCTCACATCACTGACTCAAAAATTTACTTAACATAGTAAATTTCTAAGTCAAATAAATTGACTCTAATATAACTGTCATTCTTAATTAATTAGGCGAGAAAAATCGGGATGTCACATGGACAATTGCAGATATATCTTGTCCCTGGAACGTATATTGATGTTATGCTTCTTGAAGGACCAGGTTGAGGAGTTGGAGACCTCGACTATTCAGCTTCTTATTGTGTTAAGGCCCTTGAGGATCCCATTTTCTTTAGCTCGGGATGCTTTTACTGAAGCATTAGGATTGATGCTTGCTCTTGGAATGAATCCCGAGGCACAAGTTCAACCTTGGGGAAAGGGACCTATTCTCGTGGGGAAGAAACTAGAGAGTGGTTCGCATAGACATTTAAGATTGCCTTTCACGAAAGCGAGTGGAGCTCATTCCAAAGGTCTTAGTGTCACACCCTAAAACCACAATAATGGGAGTTGTGACACGGCCATCCCTTTTTCAAAAGGATGCTGTCGCGACCCTAAAAATTCTTTTTCGATCGGGTTAACGGATTATTAGGTTTATTAGATGAATTAACCTAATACGGACCCTCCCAAGTCCCACCGAATCACAACTTTGGTTTTTGTTCAAATAGTTTTAAAATTTGGAATCGCCACTAATCATTTTTGGTAATTTGATTAGACACCTAACTAAATTAGCGGGAGAACTAAATTACTTCTACGAACCAGAGATTATGAGTTCGGGGACTTGGTTACACTAGTTAATTAAAACTAATGCCCCTTCGGTACCTTAATTTCATAGATATCCTAATTTGGCAACTTAAGCTTGGTTTATTCCTACGACTCTAGTGAGGTGTTCTCTTTTTGTATTTTTACTTTTTAGATAAGATGCATGGGTGGTATTTTTTTATTTTCAAAGTGCTGAAATTTCCCTAAAGCCGAAAGAGGGAGTGTGTTAACGACTTCTGTACAATGTTACAGTCTACTCACTTTGGGGTCTGGTGATTCAAAAATTAAACGGCAGAAAGTCAATGATAATAAATAAAGTCCTCCAATGGATGGCCTAGCATTGGTTTGGCTCTTCCCCTTGGGGTTTAATGGTGCAGGAATTAAATTGCGGGAATTTAAATGACGGTAAGTAAAAACCTCCAATGGGCGGCCTAGCATTGGCTTGGCTTTTCCCTTTGGGGTTTGATGGTGCAGGAATTTAAATTGCAGGAAATAAACGACCTCTAGTGGATGCGCTTTGCCTCTCCATTCTGGGGTTTTAGTTCTTTAAAATAAAATACAACAAATTGTTTCAACAATTTAAACTAAAATCCGTTGACGAGTCGGCTGCAAATTTGATGGGCACCTTATAATTTGTTTAGGCTCACTTTGTACCTCCATGAAATTTATCGTTGATATGGAGTTGCCCCCTTTTTTTTTTACCTACCATAAAATATGGGAAAAAGGGAGATGGAGAAAATGTATACAATTTGTGCTAATTTAAGACTAAAACCACAAATAAATAAATAAATAAATAAATAAAAACACATAGCTCGAATTTGCTTGCTCGTTGACGAGGATGAACTCTTGATTTATGTTGATCGATGAAGGAATTGGTGATGATAAATCCTAACTTTAAACTCCCACCATCTTCAAAAGTTTCTCTCTCTTTTTGGTATTTTCTTTCTCTCCAATTTTTCTTCAATCTTCCAAAACCCTTTCAAACATCCAAAATTTTCTCCAAAAAAAAATTCCCCCTCTCAAGCTCACTTCCTCCTTCTTTTATAACCCACTCATCTATCTCCAATTCTAATTTTTCCACTAACTCTATCTCACATTCTAATCTCCACTAACTTTTCTTCATCTTCATCTTCCCTTCTCCATATTTATCTCCTATTCTAATTTCTCCACTAACTCTTCTTCATCTCTATCTTCCCTTCTCTATTCTTATCTTATTTTCTCCATCCATTCCTCTTCATCTTCTCTTCTCCATCTTCCATTCTCTATTCTTATCTTGTTTTCTCCATCCATTCTTCTCCATCTTCTTTTTTCCATCTCCTCTTCTCCATCTTCCCTTCTCTATTCTAATTTCTCCACTAACTCTTCTTTTTGTTATTTGCAAAATAATCCTTCAAGAGTTAAGTATTTGCACTTTAGTCCCTGAATTTTAAGTATTTACAATTTAGTCATTGGAAAAAAATATTTCTTTAAGTCCAAATCTCCTCACAATTTTTGACACACCTCCTCTATACTTAGTCAAAATTCACCGCATGTTAAATTTAAGGTCATTTCTTGTCGCTGAAAATAATGCAGAATTTAATGAAAGGACTTTTACAAAATTGAGTCATTCTGGGTATAATTGGGCCAAAATGAAACTTTGAAATATTAGAGAACAATTTCACAACTCCTAAAAGTGAAAAAATGAAAATACATTGACTCCAATTGAATTTGTTAGGTCCGGTTCGAGATTACACGACCCCGAATTGGATTTTTTAAATTTGTGATGGCCAACATGAAAAGGGATTTAAAATAAAAATATTGACTATTTTTATTTATTTTGGTGGCCTCAAATGCTATTATTTATTAAATATTCTCCTAATTTCTAAAATATATATAAAAAATACAAAAAAAATGAAAAAATTATTTTTTGTTAAAAATGGTTGCCTAAGCTTGGTCAAGGCCTCCAAAGTTGATTTTGTAATTTTCTCATTTTTCTTGACTGTTTTATGAATTTTCGAAACTAAAAATATCGAGAAATACTGAAAATATGAAAAATTATTGTTTGGTCAAAATTGGTTCTTTAGACTTGGCCAAGGTCCCCAAAATTTTTTTTCAATTTTATGAATTTTTTTGAATTTTTTTTATTAATTTTAAAAGAGAAAAGATGATTAAAAATCAGGTGTCAACAGCTGCCCCTCTTTGAAAAGAAGCTCGGTAGAGGTTCATTTTAAAGACAAGATAACACCTGAATCCTAATCGACTCAACCCAATGAAATAAAAAGGAGTTGTGACATTTGATCTCTAATAGCCCTCTTTGCAAGTTCCGATCCAAATCTGGCTTGAAGAAGTTCCTATGAAGTGAGGGAGAGATAGAGAGGCTTGCGACTTGCTTCCTCGTTGTTTGGCTATTGCCTAACATGAATACCCTACTGAAAGTGGAATGAGAACCTAAGGATTCGTTATAAGAAAACCTTCGGGTGGTTGAACTTGGACCTGTATGGTAGGTCAACCCATGGTAAATTTCTAATGAGAGGATTCTACTTATTGAAATTAGACCCGTATGGTAGGCATCCCATGGTAGATTCCTAATGAAAGGATTCTACTGATTAAAATTGGATTGAAATTTGACCCGTATGGTAGGGCAAAACATGGTAGATTCCTAATGAAAGGATTCTACTAATTAAAATTAGATTAAGATTTGACCCGTATTATAGGTCACCCTATGGAAATATCTGTAAGAAGGACTTTGTGCTTTGTTGACACCTGATTTTTAATCATTTTTTCTATTGCTAAAGTAATAAAAAATCCATAAAAATTCATAAAATTGAAAAATCAACTTTGGGGACCTTAGCCAAGCCTAGGGAACCAATTTTGACCAAAAAACTATTTTTCATATTTTCAGTATTTTTACGTATTTTGTATTTATTTATTTTCGAAAATTAATAGAAAATCCATAAAAATTCATAAAATTGAAAAATCAACTTTGGGAACCTTAGCCAAGCCTAGGGAACGAATTTTGACCAAAATATAATTTTTCATATTATATATATTTTAATTTTTTTTTAAAAAATAAAAAAATATTTGAAAATTTTGGAAAAATAACATTTGAGGCCAAAAAATACACAAAGATAGTTAATATTTTTGTTTTAAATCTATTTTCATATTGGCCATCGCAAATTCAGAAAAATCCAATTCGAGTCACGTGTTCCTTCACGAGTATAATCTCGAATCGGGCCTAAAAAAATTTAATTTGAGTCAACTTATTTTAACTTTCACTTTTTATGAGTTGTGACATTGTCTTCTAATATTTTAAATTTTCATCTTGGCCCAATTATACCCAGAATGACTTAATTTTGCAAAAGGGCTTTAATTAAATTATACATTATTTTCAGCGACAAGAAATGAGCTTAAATTTGACATGTGGTAAATTTTGGTATGTCAAAAATTGTGAGGAAATTTGGACTTAAAGAAATATATTTTTTTCAGGGACTGAATTGTAAATACTTAAAATTCAAGGACTAGAGTGCAAATACCTAACTCTTGAAGGATTATTTTACAAATAATAAAAAGAAGAGTTAGTGGATAAATTAGAATAGAGAAGGGAAGATGAAGAAGAGGAGATGAAGAAGAGAAGTTGGAGAAGAATGGATGGAGAAAATAAGATAAGAATAGAGAAGGGAAGATGGAGATGAAGAAGAGTTAGTAGAGAAATTAGAATGGAAGATAAGAATAGAGAAGGGAAGATGGAGATTAAGAAGAGTTAGTGGAGAAATTAGAATGGGAGATAAATATGGAGAAGGGAAGATGAAGATGAAGAAGAGTTAGTGGAGAGATTAGAATGTGAGATAGAGATGGAGAATGGAAGATGAAAATGAAGAAGAGTTAGTGGAGAAATTAGAATGGGAGATAGAGTTAGTGGAAAAATTAGAATGGGAGATAGATGAGTAGGTTATAAAAGGAGAAAGAAGTGAGCTTGAGATTGGATTTTTTGGAGAGAAAATTTTGGATGTTTGAGAGAGTTTTGGGAGATTGAAGAAAAATTTGAGAGAAAGAAATACCAAAAGAGAGAGAATTTTGAAGATGATGGGAGTTTAAAGCTAGGGGTTATCATCACAAATTCCTTCATCGATCAATATAAATCAAGAGTTCATCCTCGTCAACGAGCAAGCAAATTCGAGCTAAGTGTTTTTATTTAGTCATTTATTTATGGTTTTACTCGCAAATTAGCACAAATTGTATACACTTTCTCCATCTCCCATTTTTTCCCATATTTTATGTCAGGAGAAGGATATCTCTATGTCAACAGCAAAGATCTCGTAGAGATGCAAAAATCGGCCCAGACAAGCTCCTAAGCTGTCCACCGATTTCTCAACTGATCTGTGACTAAAAGTCCCTCTTAATTCAAAAGAAACTCTCTATATTGGGAACATAGAGAGTGAAAATCAATTATAGAAATCCCTCCCAAAAAAACGGGAGATAAGTACTCTTTCCACTCTTTTGGTTTTAGGTGCAGATTAGCACATATTTTGTATACTGACATTTCACTCTATTTTATGTCAGGAAGCCGCAGCTTTATATCAATGGTCAACCCTATGGAAGCACAAAATCGGCTTGGAGGAGTCCTCAAGCGCGCACAAATTTCAAATTGTTGAATCAATTCGTTGTATTTTATTTTAAAGAATTCATACCCCAGAATGGAGAGGACAAAGTCCATCCGCAATTTAAATACCTGCACCATAAATCCCAAAGGGAAGAGCCAAGCCAATGCTTAGCCTCCCATTGGAGGTTTTTACTTACAGTAGTTAAATACCTGCAACTTAAATACCTGTACCTTAAATCTCAAAGGGAAGAGCCAAGCCAATGCTTAGCCTCCCATTGGAGGTTTTTACTTACAGTAGTTAAATACCTGCAACTTAAATACCTATACCTTAAATCCCAAAGGGAAGAGCCAAGCCAATGCTTAGCCTCCCATTGGAGGTTTTTACTTACAGTAGTTAAATACCTGCAACTTAAATACCTATACCTTAAATCACAAAGGGAAGAGCCAAGCCAATGCTTAGCCTCCCATTGGAGGTTTTTACTTACAGTAGTTAAATACCTGCAACTTAAATACATGTACCTTAAATCCCAAAGGGAAGAGCCAAGCCAATGCTTAGCCTCCCATTGGAGGTTTTTACTTACAGTAGTTAAATACCTGCAACTTAAATACCTGTACCTTAAATCCCAAAGGGAAGAGCCAAGCCAATGCTTAGCCTCCCATTGGAGGTTTTTACTTACAGTAGTTTAAATACTTGCAACTTAAATACCTGTACCTTAAATCCCAAAGGGAAGAGCCAAGCCAATGCTTAGCCTCCCATTGGAGGTGTTTATTCACTGTCATGTACTTCCTATAATTTAATTTTTGAATCATCAGACCCAAAAGATAAGTAGGTCGTAATACTGCACAGAAGTCGTTAACACACTCCCTCTTTCGGCTTCAGGGAATCTTTAACACTTAAAAAAATATAACAAATAAAAATATATACCATCCATGCATCCTATTTAAAAAGTGAAAACACAAAAGAGAATACCCTACTAGAGCCTTAGGAATAAACCAAGCCTGAGTTGCCGAATTAGGATATCCATGAAATTAAGGTACCGAAAGGGCATTAGTTTTAATTAACTAGTGTAACCAAGTCCCCGAGCTCATAATCTCTGGTTCGCAGGAATAAATTAGTTCTCCCGCTAATTTATTTAGGTTTCTAATCGACCTACCAAGAACGATTAGTGGCGACTCCAAATTTCAAAATCATATAAACAAAAACCAAAGTTGCGATTCGGTAGGGCTTGGGAGGGTCCGCGTTAGGTTAGTCAAATCTAATTAACCTAATAATCCGTTAACCCTTTAAAATTTAAAATATTTTTAGAAGGTCGCGACAGACTGGCGACTCCGCTGGGGACGGAATTTTTAAATTTTTGAAAAAAGATACCAATTGGAATACTTGAATTTTCTCGAAATTTTAAAAGTCTTAGTGGACTTAGGCCAATAAAAATTTCATGGATATCTCGCTTCTGGCGATCTTGTTTGGGACTCATTCTATAGGTGTTATATGTTTTTGTAGGATGTGAGTTATAAGGGGCGGAGTGTTTGGTTAACCCCTTTGTTTTGCAGGCTTAGTGTTGGGTTTATTTGTTTAATTTCGCACATTTTTAAAAGCGCTGTTTTGATATCAATTGTTGTGCATGTCTTGCATACTCTGAGGATCACGACACCTGCACACACAAGCGTCTAAACCCAAGTCGCGAAATTCTTCCTAGAAAACCATAGATAGGGATCGAACATGCAAAGCTCTTGCGTCGATTGCGCTCGGGTTGACCATATTTTATCCCGCTCATTATCTGAATTGACAATTCTTCCCATTGTGATTTGATTGCGCAGAGGGTAAGGTTGTCAATTCAGATAGTGGGGGCCTTTTAGGTCCATACCCTGTCTCTCCTTCTTTTATTTTCTAGAGTCCACTCCTCACTTGAGTCATGCGCATGACTATGTGATTTGCATTTCTCCAAGGTAAAAGTAAGTTCTCTAATTTTATCTTGTATTTATTTTCGGTCGGTCCATGCTAGGTGATAGTCAGTTTTTGAGCTTGATATTACGACCATTCTTTTAAAAGAAAATAAAAATTAAATTTTTCCCTCATTCTTTTAAAAAAAAAATTTGAAAAAATGATGTGAAAAAATCCCTTCATGGGAATTTTATTAACCAATAAGAGATTTTTGTCATGTTTTTATTGCTTCAATAAAAATGAAATTTTCCTGAAAAAATTTTCCTCTGAAAATTTATTTCAATAAAAAGAAAAATTACTGCAAAAAAAAACTCTAGTAGACATCAAGTGATTTTATCACAATTTTCAAATTATAAAAACTTGCAAGAAAATTCTTCTCGAGAAATTCGCTCATGTTTTTCTAAGAAAATTTTCTCTAAATAAAATTAGACTAATGTCTCGGGGGAATTGTATTGACCAATAAGAGATTCTTGTCATGTTTTTCTTGCTTCAATAAAAATGAAATTTTCCTGACAAATTTTCCTCTGAAAATTTATTTCGATAAAAAGAAAAATTCCTTCAAAAAAAAAACTTTGGTAAACATCAAGTGATTTTATCACATTCTTTCAAATTATAAAAACTTGCAACAAAAATTCTTTTCGAGAAATTCGCTCATGTTTTTCTAAGAAAATTTTCTTAGACTAATGTCTCGGGGGAATTTTGTTAACTAATAAATGATTTCTGTCATGTCTTTCCTGCTTCAATAAAAATAAAATTTTCCTGACAAATTTACCTCTGAAAATTTATTTTGATAAAAAGGAAATTCCTTCAAAAATTTTAGTAAACGTCAAGAGATTTTGTCACATTCCTTTAAAAAAAAATAATAAAAAGAGTAATAAATCTGCAAAAAAAATTCTGTATCAGAAATTAACCCATTTCTTCCTAGGGAATTTTTTTTTCTGATTTCTCTATAAAATAGAAAAAATCAAATTGGACTAATATAGGAGTCATGGACCGACATTCCTTGTTCGCATACTAATTATATCATTTTCTTTTGCAGGGAGATCCTAGATACCCCAGACGGGTGTAAAAATTAAGTTCAAAATATATTAAGAATCATCTTCAGAAATACCAAAAGACGAAAAACACCGAGGCTTCAACCGTTAATTCCGGGGGGCAAACGAACACTGTCCATCTTTGACAGACAGAGTTATGTCAATCCGTAAACTTGTATGGACAGTGTATTATGATATGACGGTGGATTTATACTGATTAAACACGGGGGCATATTTAATGTATTGCAGAGGATCCCGCGTCTTTTGAAAGACAATATGGAACCCATGAAACAAATACCTTTACCAGAGACCGATCTTAAAATTTCCTCTTATCCGAAACATGCGGAGGACTTTAGAGGACCGAGGTTCTATTAATGAACGTGGCCCACAGGAATTTCTCTCAACGCTACAGGCGACCGACACGAGCAAGTGGACGCCGAAAGAAATAAAATATGGATAAAAGTGGGCACACAACAGGTGGCCGGATTTATTACCAGCGCACTGATCGAGTTGTCATAGCGTTATTGTTTGTGATCTCAAGATGGATAGTGGGGGCCACCGCCGAACCCTTCATCAATGTTCTCGATACCATCGTCTGGAGCAATTAAACAAGAACATCAAGAAAAACATTAAGCCTCGACATCTTCGGTACCTCAAATCGTTCTGTTATGCTATGCGGAAGAAACGATAGCAGGAAAATTAAACAAAAAAAAAACACGTGAAGCTTTTCTTTCATTCCATTCATCAAAGAGCATTACAACAGCTCACTGGGGAGGAAAAGTAAAGCTAAACTGAGCCCTGATAACCATTACGAAGGAGCTCAACTGACTCTCCAAACAGTTGATGCTCCGGGTGCACCGGGCGTTCTCAGGATCAAGCTCCGCGAGCCTAAAGAAGAGGCGATCGCGCTTCTCCTTAGCCTGGGCCATACTGGCCTCGTAATGCTCGACAGCAAACTCCAAGTCCGAAATTGCCGCCCTCTCGAAAGCAATATCTGCCGTAATGTCATCAAGTCTCTCCTGCAGCCAACCGCATTTGCACCTCATCATAATATTGCTCGGCTCCTGTTCGGCGTAAGTTCGGACCAAGGCCAAACGGTCCACCAACTTTCCCCTCTCACGAACTAGCCACGAAAGCTGATCATTGGCAAACTTGAAGGCTTTCTTGTGATTATCAGCCATAAATGTGACTATTTCCAGACGCTCGTGCCGGTCTCGGTAACGAGCTTTCACGACGGCAGTCACAATGACCGTCTCATAAGCGCGGTTATAGGCAGCTAGAAAATTGATGAAGAGGGTCGGGAAGTTCCGATACTCCCTCCCCAGTTGGGTACCCTCAACAGAAGCAGCGTTTAGGGTCCTGAATAAACCGAAGATTTCAGCCTCAACGGTAGAGTTTTGGGCTATATGAGCGTAACCTCTACCAAGAAGATTGTAGAGTCTCTCCCACCCAGCCAGAATTTCGGTGGAGAAGGTATGGTTAGGAGAATTGGCCATTTTTGAAAGCAGATCACGAAAGAAAGGAGGAGAGAGGCGAGGCAGATGATCGGAATGCGAAGGTGATAATCTGCTTCAATTTAAATAATGATTTCACAGGGGCAGTCCTTATTGGTCGAGTTTTTTCTATCTACCATTCTCTGTCGGCAACACCCCCGCTAGCTCGAATTCCAGTCAAGCGGCAACCTCAAGCTGAGCAGACCCGACGTCTTTGCAGAAAAGTTGGACGAGCTGCCACCACTTTGAAAAAGAAAGAATAAAAAACGAGCTGAGTGGGAGACAAAGAAATTTTCGGCAGAAAAGGAGATACGACTCGTCTTTATTGGAGGACCCGCTAGTAAATCGACGGTGGAGATCTTGACAAGGGCCCTCTACCACGAAAAGAAAAAAGGAAGACGAACTGAGCGAGAAACAAGGATTTCCCCTTTGATCAAAAGCTGAATATCAGATTTTCTCCCTCGAAAAATCTAATAGCACTGCCCGTGAAGAGGGAAGTCGTTGCTATTGCCAGAGAGAGAACTTGTCCTCATTTGATAGTGAGAGTTCATTCGCAAGAACTCGCAGGAGAAAGATAGAGAGGAAGGAGTTCTCGTGGGAGAGGAATTCAAAACCTTCACCATCAAAGCATCGGCTTTCAAAGCCTGTTACGAGAAACCATCGACGATCCCGTGATCCCTCAAGTCCAAGAAGACATCCTGAGGCGGTCTCGAGTCGGCAGTCCTAGATCCAGAAATATGTCGAGCATTAGGGAAACGGGCGCATGTTCAACCCTGGTCGAAGCTAATGAAGTTCCTTACCCTGAGGGTCTACTGGTCATGGCCATTGACGGTAATCCAGTCTCTCTGTCAATCCTTGTTACCGTATTGAGAAAATGCCGGTATAAGGTTGTAGCTCAAGCAAAGGCGACAGAGGCCTTAGAGATATTAAGGAGGAGTGGTGACCAGTTTGATATCGTCCTCACCGCCATGGTAGGGATTGACATGGATGTTTTCACTCTCTTGGAAGTCATCAATTCTAAATTAAACATGCCAGTCCTCGTAATATCGGCAAGCGATGATCAGCAAGCCATAATGAAGGCTGTCTTAAATGGGGCCCAAGACGTCGTAACGAAACCAGTTAGGGTTCAGATGCTTCAAAACATATGGAAGCACGTGGTAAGGAAGCAATTGCACGACCATGAGAACAAGCATCAAGCCTTCAATTTTGTTCCAAGCAACTGGAGAAAGAAGATGAGTTGGTCTCCCGAGCTGCATCGTATGTTTGTTAATGCAGTTCAACAAGTAGGAATCGATTCGGCACGGCCGCAACATATACTGGAAATTATGAACGTAGAGGGACTCACTAAAGCAAATGTTTCGGGTCATCTTCAGAAGTACAGAAAAAGGGTGAGAGAACACAATGCAGCTCAGAATCAAGAAAACCAAGGCGGGACTGATCCAAGCCTGAATGTCGAGTCTCCTCGCCACCATAAGTTCCGCGGGTTAGCATGGGGCGAGCCACTTCCCATCATCAACCAAGCCAGTAGCCGTGCCATCAATCCTCCAAGCGTTAATCAAAGTATCCCCCAGAATCACCTAATGCTCTTCAAGAGTATAGACCGCAGGGGCAGTGTATTCAGACTCCTTGGTCTGAGCACCAACCCGTGGCTAGAATTCATCCCATGATCAGCGCGCCTGCGCAGCCAGAGAATCAGACAAGAAGTTATCCTGAGCACTTCCACTTCTTTAATCCTCGAATGGAAGGAGTTTTTGGCAGCATGACAGTTGGTGATCCCCACACTTTCTCGAGTAATGATGAAGGCTCCAGCACGAGAAGTCAAATTGCTCATGGCGAGGACAGAATGAGAAATCTACCGCCAGCATTTGCCAATAACAATGCCCAATTCGAGCATCAGTTGCTGGAAGGTTCAAGAGATTACCCAGATGATGAGCTTACTGCCCTGGTCAACCAGTTTAGGGTTGACAGACGTCCCAAGCCGCGATCAGGAGCCAGTGAGTAGGGACTCTCAAACATCGATCATCCACACCCGAACCAACACGAAACTAGCTGATTATCGAAGAGCCACAGGAGAGGCAGAACTGACCTTGAATAAGTGCACATTTTATTTCATGCTTAATTCCCCTGCGTATGATATTTTCCAGCTTTCTAGGTGTCTCGATTTAATTCAGGGACAAGGGGGCAATTTATTTATTTTTTTTTATCCCGTCGAATGCGTGAATCCCTTTTTATGCTAGATTTAGGGCGGATCAATTTGTGGTAACGTCGCTGACTGCCATAATGAGAAATGTTGAATGGCCTCACGTAGGGAAATTTCAAGTGAAATGCCCAGGCGAGCTCGAAGACGGGTAATTGTGTGTCGTTCCAATTTACCCTCAATCGTTGCAAAATGCTAAATTGGATTTGTTCCATTCTCACCCAGGGAATCGCAAAGTGCCTCAAGAGTGTCGCAAAATGAAATGACCCAATGGAACGCGATAGGACTCATTTGCCTCGAAGGTAACCTTCAAATTAAAGGAGCCCTCCGGTCCACGGACCCGATGGCATGGAAAATGATGATGGTCCAAGGCAACCCGAGAGAAAATAAGGCCCAACTAAGCAAAGCACTTACGTGGCAAGCTCAAAGTGAAGGGCAACTCGGGACATACAATTCAATCCAGTCCAAATGAAGGAACTTCCTCAATTCAAATTCAATAGAAGTACACACAAGGGTAAAACAATATCGTTCCAATTTTTCTAGAATATGAAGAACATATACTGCCGCATTCTCTTTCATTTTTGCAGGGGAAGTCTCTACTGGCCAGATTTTCCTGTCTAACATTCCCTATCAGTATCACCTCCGCTACTCGTCTCCATTCTCCAGCCAAACAAATCCGACGTCTCTACGGCAAAGCTAAACGGGACGCCACTACTTTGAAAAAGAAAAGATAAAAAATAAGCTGAGTGGGAGACAAAGACATTTTCGGCAGAAAAGAGATACGACTCGTCTTTATTGAAGAACTCGCCAGCAAATTGACGGTGGAGACAACAACAAGGGGCCCTATCACGAAAAGATGGAAGGAGACGAGCCGAGCAAGAGACACGATAAGAAAAGAGGATTGAGAAAGGCCGGACCCTTGGAAGAAGCAATACAGTTGCTAAACCCACGTTTAATTCTAAAAGAGACGCCATGCTCGGAAGAGGGTCTTAAGGCATAGGAAATCGCTCAGAAAAATTCAAAGAGAGTGAAAACACCGGAAGCGAGTAGCAAATCTTGAGAAATCATCAACCAAATCAAAGATGTCTCAACCCAATACTCCCGAGAGCTATCATTGCCTGCTGAATATGGGAGAGGAAGAGTTCGAAGCCATGTTTGGGATCGAGCCTATGGAGCCTGGCTCTTCCGCCGACGACGTCCAAAATCTCAGTAAAGATAAGGACAATAACGGTAAGGGTCAAAAGAAGCGTTACCGTCGCCATACTAAGGAGCAGGTACAAAGGCTTGAGGATTTCTTCAGAACATGCCCTATGCCAGACGGCAAACAGAAAATGGAACTGAGTCAAGAGTTAGGACTTGAACCTTTGCAAATCAAGTTCTGGTTTCAAAATAGGCGAACCCGAATGAAGGCTCGTCATGAGCACAACGAAGCCGAGTTTCTAAGAGTTGAAAATGAAAACCTCCGAGCGGAAAACAAGATGTATAAAGAGACTTTTGACTCCGCCACCTGCCCCAACTGCAATAGCCTCCTCCTCACCCTCGATGAAATGCATGATCTGAGGATCGAAAATGCACGTTTAAGAGGTGAGTTAGACCAGTTTATAACAGGATCGAGTTCTGTTGGAGGAGGGTACAAAAGGACCAATGATACTGGATCAGCATCAATACCTCCCGAGGAAGAAGGGACAGATCACCACCAAGCGGACATTGACGATGATCTTTTCGCCATAATCAACCAGTTTGATATCGGTAAAGCATCGGGACTGTGATGCACTTGTTCAGCCAGTGACCACGAGACCTTCAATATGGCCGATGCATACCTAATTTGGGATGAAGCCAGCTGATCATGGGAGAGCCTGTAGAGGAAGCGGAACTAATCCTGAATGAGTGAATGTGTTTTATTTCCTTGCGTGATGTGTTTTTCTGCTTTTGTGAATGTGTAAAAGCAAGGAGTAATAATCCGACTTCCCCCTATTAAATGCTCGAATCCGCCACCTCACCAACCTCGCGACGAATTGATGGCGAGTGAAAATCTGCATAAACCTGAAGGGTAACTCCGTATCGTTTCAATTTACCCTCAGTTGCTCCAAGTTTTAAAATTAAGCCCCTTCTATTCTCAGGAAATTGCAAATCGACCCGAGAACGCAATCATATCCGAATACAGGTTGGATAAAATTTGGGGGCAAATCAACTCATGGGCATTACCACGGGATAGACAGCTTCGGACAAAGGAAAGTACAAGCGAAAGACGCGAACAATCTCAGAAATGGGTAATTCTGTATCGTTCTAATGTGCACATAATCATCTCAAGTCTTGAATTGTCTTATTCCATTCTTAACAGGGATTGCAAATTACCTCGAGAAATACCGTAACATGGCCCAAGGTGATACAACAGGGCTGCGTTATCCCCAAGGATTAACCCTTGAAAAGAAAGCCCCATGGACACCTACGGTCCAATGGACCGAATGGTATGGGGGATGACAGTAGGTCCGAAATATTCCGAGTTCGATCCCCAAGGGTGGGGAATGTTGTATGTATTATAAATAAATGAAACAACTTTTTGTGCATTTCTTTTTTTTACAAACAGGAATACTCGACGAGTAATATCAAAGTCAGTATTTTACCATAGTCTTCCCATAATGGTGAGGCGCCCAACAAAAGTCGAGGAAAATTCAATCGAACAAAACTGGTAAAAGACTCGTGCAAGACATTCAAGATGAAGGGTAAATCAGTATCGTTTTCAATTTATCCCTTTTAATACTGGCTGATATGTCTCTTTTTCTTTTTACAGGAAATATTTACACTAACATTTAACATGTTGAAGGAGACAAATCCAAAAGAAAATTATGATCATCTGACAAGATCTATTCTGGTGAAAAATGGGGCAAATTGATCACAAGCTCTGAAGCGAAAAAGCAAATATGTCTTCCTTATCTCGTTTGATTTCAAGAATAATTTCTCTGCTTTTTACAGGGGCATTCAACCGCTAAACCGTGGCGGTCGCTGTCATTAAACAAACCAAAATGCTCCCTCACCCATATGCTTCATCACGTAGAGACAAAGTTTGAGACGAACCACCCCTCGACATAAGGAGTAGGCTTCCCAATTTGTTCGGTCCGCCCACATACCAGGGGCAATTCAAATCCGCCCATATTTGCACATTATATAAACACACGTAATGCTAAAAAATTGTCACATCTGCATTGTGCTTACAAAGTTCATGAATTATGTATGACTATTCCGTGTGTTTAACTTACCAACTCCAACTTAGAGCATAAACTGCACAGGAGACATCAAATGTGCAGAATGGGGCATGACAGGATGAGGAAAGGCAAACCATTTCCACGCAAGTCTAACATTTTAATTTACAGATAAACAGCCTTTCCCCAGAGTGAGAGAAGGCCCTTTCGGATTGAAGTCCCCCATTCAGATTACATTCGAGGCGTTCATACTATGAGAACCTCCTTAAACAGAATTGGTAATGCAAGCTTGACAGAATAGTTTTGCATGATCCATATTTGGATTGATTGCATCATGAGTTATCACACAGACTACTTCTAATCATTGCCGACTTGGTTGAATAGTTTTACATGAACCGATCAACTCATTGATGAAAATGCTTGCACATGTTACCTCTGATACTGCCTGACAGGCAACACATTCCCAATGTTCAAACTACCTTCCAAAGTCTTGAAATTCATTCAGCGATTATTGAATGAACAAGCCTGGTTGTCGAGAAGCCACCAAGCATTTCTTCCAAATTCTCAGGTAAGTATATCTTCAACCTGAACCTTTCAAGAGAATGAATTCTGACGGTTGTTGGGGTACTCGAATCCATTGCGGTACATACAGGTATCCACCTTCTTCAATAAAGCATGATTTGTCTCAAGGACAGAAATGTTCGAGACCTTTTGATCTCTGCCTCTTTGGTTTATTCCTAAAGCGACAGGATAATATAATTTGGGTTTGAGCTTCTGCAGGATTCCTGATCTTTCCAGATTCCAGAATGGCACCCTTTGAGGTACACCAAGTCCTTCTTACAGGCAAAATAAGTCCTTCTTACAGGCAAACCAAGTCCTTCTTACAGGCAAATCAAGTCCTTCTTATAGGCACAAAGTCCTTCTTACAGGCAAATCAAGTCCTTCTTACAGGCAAAACAAGTCATTCTTACAGGCACAAAGTCCTTCTTACAGGCAAATCAAGTCCTTCTTACAGGCAAAACAAGTCCTTCTTACAGGCACAAAGTCCTTCTTACAGGCAAATCAAGTCCTTCTTACAGGCAAAACAAGTCCTTCTTACAGGCAAATCAAGTCCTTCTTACAGGCATAAAATCCTTCTTACAGGCAAACCAAGTCCTTCTTACAGGCAAACCAAGTCCTTCTTATAGGCACCAAGTCCTTCTTATAGGCAAACTAAGTCCTTCTTACAGGCAAACCAAGTCCTTCTTACAGGCACAAAGTCCTTCTTACAGGCAAATCAAGTCATTCTTACAGGCACAAAGTCCTTCTTACAGGCAAATTAAGTCCTTCTTACAGGCACAAAGTCCTTCTTACAGGCAAATCAAGTCCTTCTTACAGGCACAAAGTCCTTCTTACAGGCATAAAGTCCTTCTTACAGGCAAATCAAGTCCTTCTTACAGGCATAAAGTCCTTCTTGCAGGCAAACAAAGTCCTTCTTACAGGCAAATCAAGTCCTTCTTACAGGCACAAAGTCCTTCTTACAGGCAAAGTAAGTCCTTCTTACAGGCAAAACAAAGTCCTTCTTACAGGCAAACAAAGTCCTTCTTACAGGCAAATCAAGTCCTTCTTACAGGCAAAGCAAGTCCTTCTTACAGGCACAAAGTTCTTCTTACAGGCAAAGCACCAAGTCCTTTTTACTGGCACCAAGTCCTTTCTACAGGCACCAAGTCCTTCTTACAGGTATCTCCATGTGGTGACCTACTATACGGGTCAAATCTCAATCAAAATTTAATCAGTAGAATCCTTTTATTAGGAATCTACCATGGTACGACCCACCATACGGGTCAAATGGTATGACCCACCATACGGGTCAAATTTTAATTCAATTTTTAATCAGTAGAATCCTTTTATTAGGAATCTACCATGGGTTGATCCACCATACGGGTTCAAGTTCAACCACCCTAAAGTTTTTTTATATAACGAATCCTTAGGTTCTCATTTCATTTTCAGTGGAACAATCATGTCACGACTCTTTTTATTTCCTTGTATTGAGTCGATAAGAATCCAGGTGTCATCTCGTCTTTGAAATGAACCTCTACCGAGCTTCCTTCAAAGAGGGGCAGCTGTTGACACCTGATTTTTAATCATTTTTTCTATTGCTAAAGTAATAAAAAATCCATAAAAATTCATAAAATTGAAAAATAAACTTTGGGGACCTTAGCCAAGCCTAGGGAACCAATTTTGACCAAAAAACTATTTTTCATATTTTCAGTATTTTTACGTATTTTGTATTTATTTATTTTCGAAAATTAATAGTAAATCCATAAAAATTCATAAAATTGAAAAATCAACTTTGGGAACCTTAGCCAAGCCTAGGGAACGAATTTTGACCAAAAAATAATTTTTCATATTATATATATTTTAATTTTTTTTTTAAAAAATACAAAAAATATTTGAAAATTTTGGAAAAATAACATTTGAGGCCAAAAAATACACAAAGATAGTTAATATTTTTGTTTTAAATCTATTTTCATATTGGCCATCGCAAATTCAGAAAAATCCAATTCGAGTCACGTGTTCCTTCACGAGTATAATCTCGAATCGGGCCTAAAAAAATTTAATTTGAGTCAACTTATTTTAACTTTCACTTTTTATGAGTTGTGACATTGTCTTCTAATATTTTAAATTTTCATCTTGGCCCAATTATACCCAGAATGACTTAATTTTGCAAAAGGGCTTTAATTAAATTATACATTATTTTCAGCGACAAGAAATGAGCTTAAATTTGACATGTGGTAAATTTTGGTATGTCAAAAATTGTGAGGAGATTTGGACTTAAAGAAATATATTTTTTTCAGGGACTGAATTGTAAATACTTAAAATTCAAGGACTAGAGTGCAAATACCTAACTCTTGAAGGATTATTTTACAAATAATAAAAAGAAGAGTTAGTGGATAAATTAGAATAGAGAAGGGAAGATGAAGAAGAGGAGATGAAGAAGAGAAGTTGGAGAAGAATGGATGGAGAAAATAAGATAAGAATAGAGAAGGGAAGATGGAGATGAAGAAGAGTTAGTAGAGAAATTAGAATGGAAGATAAGAATAGAGAAGGGAAGATGGAGATTAAGAAGAGTTAGTGGAGAAATTAGAATGGGAGATAAATATGGAGAAGGGAAGATGAAGATGAAGAAGAGTTAGTGGAGAGATTAGAATGTGAGATAGAGATTGAGAATGGAAGATGAAAATGAAGAAGAGTTAGTGGAGAAATTAGAATGGGAGATAGAGTTAGTGGAAAAATTAGAATGGGAGATAGATGAGTAGGTTATAAAAGGAGAAAGAAGTGAGCTTGAGATTGGATTTTTTGGAGAGAAAATTTTGGATGTTTGAGAGAGTTTTGGGAGATTGAAGAAAAATTTGAGAGAAAGAAATACCAAAAGAGAGAGAATTTTGAAGATGATGGGAGTTTAAAGCTAGGGGTTATCATCACAAATTCCTTCATCGATCAATATAAATCAAGAGTTCATCCTCGTCAACGAGCAAGCAAATTCGAGCTAAGTGTTTTTATTTAGTCATTTATTTATGGTTTTACTCGCAAATTAGCACAAATTGTATACACTTTCTCCATCTCCCATTTTTTCCCATATTTTATGTCAGGAGAAGGATATCTCTATGTCAACAGCAAAGATCTCGTAGAGATGCAAAAATCGGCCCAGACAAGCTCCTAAGCTGTCCACCGATTTCTCAACTGATCTGTGACTAAAAGTCCCTCTTAATTCAAAAGAAACTCTCTATATTGGGAACATAGAGAGTGAAAATCAATTATAGAAATCCCTCCCAAAAAAACGGGAGATAAGTACTCTTTCCACTCTTTTGGTTTTAGGTGCAGATTAGCACATATTTTGTATACTGACATTTCACTCTATTTTATGTCAGGAAGCCGCAGCTTTATATCAATGGTCAACCCTATGGAAGCACAAAATCGGCTTGGAGGAGTCCTCAAGCGCGCACAAATTTCAAATTGTTGAATCAATTCGTTGTATTTTATTTTAAAGAATTCATACCCCAGAATGGAGAGGACAAAGTCCATCCGCAATTTAAATACCTGCACCATAAATCCCAAAGGGAAGAGCCAAGCCAATGCTTAGCCTCCCATTGGAGGTTTTTACTTACAGTAGTTAAATACCTGCAACTTAAATACATGTACCTTAAATCCCAAAGGGAAGAGCCAAGCCAATGCTTAGCCTCCCATTGGAGGTTTTTACTTACAGTAGTTAAATACCTGCAACTTAAATACCTGTACCTTAAATCCCAAAGGGAAGAGCCAAGCCAATGCTTAGCCTCCCATTGGAGGTTTTTACTTACAGTAGTTTAAATACTTGCAACTTAAATACCTGTACCTTAAATCCCAAAGGGAAGAGCCAAGCCAATGCTTAGCCTCCCATTGGAGGTGTTTATTCACTGTCATGTACTTCCTATAATTTAATTTTTGAATCATCAGAACCAAAAGATAAGTAGGTCGTAATACTGCACAGAAGTCGTTAACACACTCCCTCTTTCGGCTTCAGGGAATCTTTAACACTTAAAAAAATATAACAAATAAAAATATATACCATCCATGCATCCTATTTAAAAAGTGAAAACACAAAAGAGAATACCCTACTTGAGCCTTAGGAATAAACCAAGTCTGAGTTGCCGAATTAGGATATCCATGAAATTAAGGTACCGAAAGGGCATTAGTTTTAATTAACTAGTGTAACCAAGTCCCCGAGCTTCTAATCTCTGGTTCGCAGGAATAAATTAGTTCTCCCGCTAATTTATTTAGGTTTCTAATCGACCTACCAAGAACGATTAGTGGCGACTCCAAATATTAAAATCATTTAAACAAAAACCAAAGTTGCGATTCGGTAGGGCTTGGGAGGGTCCGCATTAGGTTAGTCAAATCTAATTAACCTAATAATCCGTTAACCCCTTTTAAAATTTAAAATTAATTTTTTAGAGGGTCGCGACATGCTTGTAAGAAGGAATTTTGGTTACTTGTAAGAAAGACTTTGGTGCTTGTAATAAGAACTTGGTGCCTGTAAGAAGGACTTTTGGTTGCCTGTAGGAAGGACTTTTGGTGCCTGTAAGAAGGACTTTTGGTTGTCTATAGGAATGACTTTTGGTGCTTGTAAGAAGGACTTTTTTTGCCTATAGGAAGGACTTGGTGCCTGTAAGAAGGACTTTTGGTACCTGTAAGAAGGACTTTTATGCGCCTGTAGGAAGGACTTAGTGCTTGTAAGAAGGACTTTTTGTTGCCTGTAGGAAGGACTTGGTGCTTGTAAGAAAGACTTGGTACCTATAAGAAGGACTTGGAGTGCCTGTAAGAAGGACTTTTGTGCGTATGTAGGAAGGACTTAGTGTGTAAGAAGGACTTTAGGTGCATGTAAGAAGGACTTTTGTGTGCCTGTAAGAAGGACTTAGTGCCTGTAAGAAGAAATTTGGGTGCCTGTAAGAAGGACTTTTGTGCGCTTGTGGAAAGGACTTCGGGTGCCATTCTAGGATCTGGGGAGACCAGAAATCCTGTAGAAGCTCAAACCCGATTTAACTTACCTTGAAGGGTGCCATTCTGGGATATAGGGAAACTAGGAATCCTGCAGAAGCTCAAACCCGTTTTAACTTACCTCGAAGGGTGCCATTCTGGGATTTGGGGAAACCAGGAATCCTGTAGAAACTTAAACCCATTTTAACTTACCTCGGTGGGTGCCATTCTAGGATATGGAAAGACCAGTGATCATATAGAAGCTCAAACCCGATTTAACCAACCTCAACGGATTCATGTTGAAGATATACCTACCTAAGGATTTGGAAGAAATGCCTAGTATTTTTTCAATAAATAGGCTTGTTCATTCAATAATAACTAAACGAATTTCGAGACCTTGAAAGGTAACTCGAACATCCGGAATGTGTTACCTGTCAAGCAGTATCAGTGGTAACATGTACAAGTATTTTCATCAGTGAGTTTATTTGTTCATACAAAACTACTCAGCAAAGTTTGCAGTGATTAGAAGCAATTTGTGTAATAATTCATGATGCAATCAATCAAAATGTGTATTATGCATGACTATTTTATCAAGTTTACATTACCAATTCTGTCTAATGAGGTTATCATGGTATGAACACCTCGAATGTAATATGAATGGGGGACTTCAGTCCGAAAGGGCTTTTTCTCACTCTCGAGGAAGGCTATTTATCCTGATTGCAGAATCGAAAAGAAATTACTCACCATCAACGCATTCAATAAGAGTCTGAGTAATCTCGCAATTGGTACGATCAAGCCGATCTGGAGGTCTTGATTAGGATCATAATGTAGGTTGGGTGAAAGGTTTACCAAAGGGGATTCTTTTAAGCCAAGGTCGTTAACAAAAATTCTTCATCATCTGCTTCGGGTTTACAAGTCAAGAACCCTACAAAAATGAGAGAGAAATAGTCTTGCTCGTACTTTTTCAAGCGGTACTTTGAATCATTCAACTTTACGTTAACTCAAGCGCCTTAATTAGAAAAGGCTTTCACGGGTCGTAACGTAGGTTAGGATTAGGAACCAAGGAATTAAAAGGCTTATTTTGGCCTAGGAAATATATGAGATGGGTTTGACATTGGTGATCATCGCATCTTTGTCATTAGTCTCAATCCTCAGAATAGTCTTCAAAGGACACCGTCATTGTATGAGGAAGGTGTCAACTTCTACTAATACCATTGTCACTTCCGAATGGTATAAATTTTATCTGAGTATTTTTCACAATTTCACTCATTCGAAAAGTTTTCTTCTGCAATCAGATCCCATTGGGAATTTACAACAAAAGACAAGATGTTTTCAGTAAGTGTACATGGACATTGATTTGAATGGGCATTGGCCTTGCTTTTGATTGGCACTTTGCTTTTTTTTTTATGCCCGAGACTGGCTCTTTTGGTCCTGCCTTTTGCCTTTTCTTTTTTGTTCAATCTAAGAAAAAGAATTTTCAAAGATTGTGTCGCATGCACATACATATCAAAGGTCTAGCATAATTGGAGAGTTGACTCAGGGACTCTGTGTAGACCTTACTTCTTCCGAGTTCTTCTGCTTTGAGGCAGCACCATCTTCATCTTGGAATGAGCAATGATCACCAACGAGGTTCTAAGAAATGAATACGCAAACTCAATTGGGTGGTGCAAAGGATATGAGTGTATTAGATAGAGAAGTGAATGCTTTTCGTCATCCTAAAGCACTTAAGTTACCGTACGAGGCTGAAAGTAAAGGAACACACGAAAATTAATGTTAGTCCAAGCAAGAAAATTTCTAACCATTTACCTCGTGCTATTTGCTGGGATTACTACCATTTGGCCCCAATGTGGGGTGATTCTTGATAAGGGTTATGAAATAAAGTCATCGCTCAAATGAATTATCAATGGCCACTTGTAATGTTTATAATAGAGAAACGAATGCCTCCTTCTATTCGGTATCGTACCTTTTGTGAGAAAACCCATTGCCTTGGGGAATTACGAAACCTATTTGACATACAACTCACTGTAGATATGGGACATGTATAGAAATGGGGTCGCCTTTCATCATCCTATCTTGCCCCATTCTACACATTCGATGCATCATATGCAGTTTATGCCCCAAGCCAAAATCGGCAAATTAAACATACAGAAGACTCACACATGAATCATGGCATGTGCAAACGCAATGCAGATGTAGCAATTTTTTAGCATCATGCATGTTTACAGAATGTGCAAGTATATTAAGAATTGGAGAATTTCTTGTGAAAGGGGAATTACGAATTGCTCTTAGATTGAGAGTTTATTCTTTAAGTCGAGAAGTGACCCATATATGTGTTTGCCCCTATACAAGATCTAGGCCTTTTCAATGTTAACAACCATGATGGTTGTCAGTCGAACACCCTTTTCTGATTCATGGTAGCCATCAGTTTCCCCCATTTTCATTAGAATGGATATTATCAGAAGATTCTAATTTTTCCCCCTTGGGGCCGTTTTCTTCGACATGTCAAATGTTAGTATTAACATCTCCTGTCAAAAGAAAAAAAGATATGTTAGCCGATATTGGAGGGGATAAATTGGAAACGATACTGGTTTACCCTTCATCTTGAATGCCTTGCACGAGTCTCTTATTAGCTTCATCAAATCGAGTTTGTCTCCACTTTCGGTGGGCATTTCACCATTAGAGCCAACGTTGTGGCAGAGTATCGACTTTGGTATCGCTCGTCAAGTATTCCTGTTTCCTTCTACAAAAGAAATATGCAAAAAGTTGTATTATTCATTTACAAGACTTACAACATTTCCATCCGCGAGGATCGAACTCGGGACATCTCGAACCACTGTCATTCCCCATGCCATCTGGTCCACAAGGCCACAGGTGTTCATGGAGGTTCCTCTTAGGGGTTAATTTTCGGATGGCACAGTCTTGTCGTATTGGGTAATTTTACACCATGACGTTTTTTCAAGGCAATTTACAATCCCTGTTAAGACGAGAGCAATAGTGGACCTGAGTCCCTTACTGGTCAGGAGACCCGAAATAATGCAAATCAAAGCTTTGAAAATATGATCCAAGGGATCCTAGCACAGGTATGGTATCCCGACCAAAGGAGCCCTTTAGGCTATGGAGGGTCAAGGGATTCCCTGTCAGTGCTCAAGAACCTTGAACAAATTCCTTAGACTAAGAAATGCAGAATTCGAGATCCCTTTCTCATACACAAGATCCGGTCAACCAGTGAGTGCAGAGGATACTATCAGGATGCTTCAAAGAGTGCTCATAACTCAGAGAGATTTTTTCGCCTAAGAGGCCATTAGTAGGATGACAAAAGTGTTTAGAACATATGGGAAAGCATTCTCATATATTTCATAGACTGGAGAATTTCTTGCCCTTACAAACAATATAACACCTTCTTATATAGAGAAGGCGAGGAAAGACAAAGACAAAACGCTGCCGACACTACAGGGTTGCCGACACTACAAGGCTGAGATATACTCTATCGATACAAGACAACAGTCAAAGCTGCCGATTATTGAAAGCAGGAAAAAGATACAAATGTGGACTAGTCGTCCTTTAGAGTTGTGTCCGAGGCATGGCTTGGGGTCTTGTCTGTCTGATGGTCGTCCTCTCCATTCCTGTTGCTTTGGTAGATGTCCCACCAGTACTGTTGTTCTGCAGTGAGAGGAGGAGGTGCTGTGGAGCTGCTTCCTATGTCTTGTTTGTCTCCGGGAGGGATTGGACTGGTGTACTGGTTCCATGGAGAATCCAACACGTAAGGGTCTTGTGAATCAATCATTGGGGCATCATCATGTGGAGGAACAGGTTGTTCTCAGGGTACTAGTATGGCTGGGTCCATTGGCCATATCTGCGGTGGGATCTGTCCATTCATCTGGCAAAAGGTGTAGGTCTCGATATTCGTGATGGTTTGTAGCAATCCTGGAATTCAATGTTTTGGCAATGATGAAGGATTGGAGATTTTGCTGTAGTCTGAAAGTAGACATTCCCGTAAGGGGTGGATCATCTGAAACTTCACCATATCCAGCTGAGGAGATAAAGGTCCATGGACTGTGGAATAATATGATGATGTTTCTTTCTGGTTCAAGCCTACCTATCCGATTATGAGTGGAAATGAATCGATCCCAAGACTGAATAGTCTGGTACAATAATAACATCTGTGTGAACATCTTCATGCTTGGATGGCCAAATTCATTTCTCATGGATCTTTGGATGGTCTGGTATAACTACTCTGTAGGGAACTCAAAAGCTATTGTGTAAAAATGCATGAGCAACCAGAAAAACCATTTTAAGTATTCAGGGAATGGAAGACGAGGATCCCATCTGAAAAGCTTGATGAACGGATACCTTGTATCAAAATCTAGATTAATCTGTTCGAGGAGTCCTTGGTACCCTTCTGTTACTTCTCTGTGGTAGTTCTGAAGACTTCCATGAAGATCTTGGAATCTTCCTTCCTGGATGATGGCTCTGACTTCAGGTGGGTATTGGAAGATTACCCATGTTCTTTAAATGTCCTGGGTCTCATACCTGTGAGGACCAATGTACCGTCTCTTCACGTACATTCGTGAGGCTTCCATCTTCTTCGGGCAGGATAGGAAGTTCGCCAATACATTGCTTTTCCCTTTGAGATGTATGGTCTCAAATAAATACTTAGAGAACCATTTTGCCCATCGTAAGAGCTAAGGATGAGGGATCTGTCGCTGTTTGAACTTGATCATATTTGGAAATGATGCCATATCCATCTCAATGATGAAATGGACTCCAATAAGATGGAACTCAAATTTCTTGATTCCATTTTTCACAGCTAAAATTTCCTTGAACGTCGAATGGTAGTGCGTCCGGGCCGGTGTAAAACTCCCGCTCTTGTATCCACAAATATTTCTGACTCCGTTTCTTTCTTCAATGAGGATTGCTGCCCAGTGAGTGTCACTGGCATCAGTTTGAAGAATTCTGGTTCTGTCAGAGGGGATGGTCAAGGGTGGTAGATTTTGGAGTCGCTGCTTCAAGTAGGCTACTGCCTTAGTCTATTTTTCTCCCCATGAGGGAGGTTCCTTCTTCGACACAGCCTGCAATGGCTTGAGATGAATCGCAATCTTGGGAACAAAGTCCTGCAAGTAATTTACAATTCCGAGGAAGACTGCAGTTTCCTTCCGGGATAGTTTTGCTGGAAATCATAAGAGTTCCTCTGTAATATGGGGTTTTCGACAATATGTTCTTTCGTCCAATTGCATTCCTAAGAACTCGATTTCTTTCTGGGCTAGGAGCATCTTCTTTTCTGATAGCATGATACCATGAGCTCGTACTAGGGAGGTGAGCTGTTCCAGAAGGGAACAATGAGATTTTTCATCTGCGTTGTAGAGCAAAATGTCATCTACATAAATCTGGGCTTGTTGGAGTATAGGCTGGAATATTCTACACATGGCTTTTTGGAAAATGGAGGGAGCTGTTTTCAGTCCAAAAGGGAGGACTGTCCATTGGTAGTGGTGATTTAGAATACATAATCCCGTTTTGTGTCTTTCATCAGGATGGATCCCGAGTTGCCAAAAGCCAGATTTGAGATCGAATTTCGAATAGATGCGGGCATTCACCAAACTGGTGGACCATGAGTTTTTGTGAGGTAGAGGAAATTTATCATCCCGAAGGAATGTGTTTAAGGGTTGATAGTTGACTACCAATTTGAGTTTTCCTCTAGCCTGTTCAGCCATCTTATTCACTTAAAAGGCTTCACATGCCCATTGGGACCTTGTCGGATCAACTGGTTCAATGAGTCCCTAGCTTAACAGGTCATCACATTCGGCTTCCGCGAGGCGGAGTTGTTTAGGGTTCATACCCAGATGGGTAGCTCTGGTAGGATTTGTTTCCTGGTCTGATTTGAAAGGGAGCCTAACAAAGAAGTCAGGGTTTTTCCAAAGAGGAGAAGAATGTTTGGTCATAAAATGACCATGGTCATCAGCACAAAGCGCTTTGAGATTTTGGATGATCGGGTCAAGCATTTGAGGGGCTATTGAAAAAATTCTCTATTTGTCTGTGAACTATTTCACTTGGGATTTGAATTTGATTCCTCTGGGAAGAATCCTTACCTTGAGTTTGGCAAGGATATCCCATCCAAGAATTAAATCTCTATCTGGTGCACTGCATCCCAGTATCTGTGTGGTAACTTGACATCCTGGCATAATCTTAATGGTTATTGGATGACTTTTGTAATAGGAGGAGAAGATGTCTCCTGATGCAGAGGTGAAGTTGGTGATATGAGGTTTCCAACATGAATGGGGGAGTATTTTGGTATCTAACAGAGAGATTGTAGCACCTGTATCAATGAGGGCTACCAGGGATATGGGTTTAGGTATATCGGGAGTGCTGATTTGCACGAGGACATACAGATGAAAGTTTTGGGGGGAATCTGTGGATTCCTGGAATCGGTAGGTGGGATAGAAGGTATAGATGGAATCAGAGGTATCCGATTCCGAATCTATGAGTTCAGCCTAGAGTGCTAAAATGGTTTCGGGTTCGGGTTCATCATCAAAGGAGAAGAGTGATTCAATGTCATCTTCTTCGAGTGAGACTCCTGTAGCCTTTTCAAGCTGTCTCACCATTCATTGTCCCTTAGGAGCTTTGAGACAGTTTTTGGCATAATGGCCTTTCTTGTTGCAGACGAAGCACCGATCAGATTTGGTCTGCTTTGAAGCAGTCTTGTGGAACTTCCTTCGTAGATATTTCCACTTTTTTTTTCTTGGTTTTTCAGCCCCCTAGTGGTGTCGAGGATATCAACCTTTCCTGTAATGCCTAGTCCTCTTATATTTGGTACAATCCATTCCGTCACAATTTCGAGGACATTTGATCTTCCAATGGGAACGATCGCAGGCTTGAGAAATCTTCCTATTTTCTGTCATATATTTCTGGAAGAGTTCACGCCTATGACAAAGATCTTCAATAGCTAAATGAATAGCCTGCTGAAGTTCTCCGAAGGTGGAGTCTGGTACCGATCTTTGGGCTGCATGCAAAGACTTCTCAACTATCTGTGCCACTTCTTTTAGAATAGATGCCATGTAGACCGTCTTGAGATTGTTGTCAGCCCCAATATCATAAAACAGTTTCATCATGATCTTGAAGTGTTTATCAAGATCTCTCTTTTCCAATGAACAGCATCTCCGTTCGAAGTACTCTTTCCTCTTTAAGTCAGTGAGGCTCTGTACTCGTCCGGCAAAATAAGTATGGATTATAAGGAGGGCATTTTCGAAGTTGCCAGCGAGGAGAGACATCTGGTCTTGTTCTCCCAACAAATACCACCATCGCTTGAGTGATCCCATAAAACGGGTTGTAAAGTCAAGGAGTGAGGCATAAATATCATGATCATGGAGTTCTTTGGCCAAAAGCCAGGCATGAAACTCTTGTATACGGTCAGGCCATTTAAAGAACGGTATATCATCCATGGTGAAATACCTGGTAGAACTGGAAGGGTTTTGGTTTTCTGCTTGGGGTAGATTTTCATCGACTGGATCTACAACCGGATCTGGTATCGGGTCTGCCATAAAAATGGCTGATGGCTTGGAGAAGCTTTCTTCTTCTTCCGAAATATCCTCAAATGTGTCAGATTCCGAATTAGTGAGTTCGGATGCTTGGTAGACAATCTGGGTTGTGGTCGGGATCATGTCCTTCGCCTGCTGTCTTAGAAATCCATCAATAGGATTTGAGATCATTTGGACAGAGGGCTTGCCTTCAGGCTTGGCTTCAGATGAACTATCATCTTTTTCTTTCCCTTTGTTTTTCGCAGCTTCTTGTCTGAGTTGTTCTTCCCTTAACCTTTTTAGTCGAAGGGAATTCGAAGAAGGGAAAAGTTGTAACTCACTAGGAGTCACCTGAGGAAGCGTTTGTGGCATCATCACGCTCCTATAAGGGAAGATAGGACCAAAAAGATTGGATTCTGTCCGAGTTTCCAGAGGAGGTGCCAAAGGTTGTGGCCTTGTTGTGGCATCAAGTTGTTGTTGGAGCATCCGGATTTGATTGCGGAGCTTGGTGATTTCTGGAGTCTGGTCTTCCAGATAATGATGTGGTATTCTTCCTTGTTCCAGGAGGGACAGCCTGGTCTGGAAGCTTTCAATCATTCTTTTAATGAGACCGACATCAGTACGGACTTCATTCAGAACCATGTTCTGGGCCAAGGCATTCACTGTTTGCCAATTCAAAGTGGTTTCGACAGGATCAGTTCCTGCCTTCATTCCAAAGGGAAGGATAACATCCTTCATGGGAATTTTGGGAGTGTGGTGAAACTTCCCTTCCAAATCATTGAAAGGCTCAGGAGGTGGAAACACCTGTGGTTGAGGTTGACGGATAGTGGGTAAGGGTGGAAAGTCATTAGGATTAAACATCCGGACCGACTCAATAGGTGGTTCATTGAACCAGTTGATCCGACAAGGTCCCAATGGGCATGTGAAGCATTTTATGTGAATAAGAAGGCTGAACAGGCTAGAGGAAAACTCAGATTGATAGTCAACTATCAACCCTTAAACACATTCCTTCTCGATGATAAATTTCTTCTACCTCACAAAAACTCGTGGTTCACCAGTTTGGTGAATGCCCGCATCTATTCGAAATTCGATCTCAAATCTGGCTTTTGGCAACTTGGGATCCATCCTGATGAAAGACACAAAACGGAATTATGTATTCCAAATCACCACTACCAATGGACAGTCCTCCCTTTTGGACTGAAAACAGCTCCCTCCATTTTCCAAAAAGCCATGTGCAGAATATTCCAGCCTATACTCCAGCAAGCCCAGATTTATGTAGATGACATTTTTCTCTATAGTGCAGATGAAAAGTCTCATTGTTCCCTTCTGGAACAGTTCACCTCCCTGGTACAAGCTCATGGTATCATGCTATCAGAAAAGAAGATGCTCCTAACCTAGAAAGAAATCGAGTTCTTAGGAATGCAATTGGACGAAAGAACATATTGTCCAAAACCCCATATTGTAGAGGAACTCTTACGATCGTAAATTACTTGCGGGACTTTGTTCCCAAGATTGCAATTCATCTCAAGCCATTGCAGGCTATGCGGAAGAAGGAACCTCCCTCATGAGGAGAAAAACGGACTAAGGCAGTAGCCTTCTTAAAGCAGCAACTCCAGAATCTACCACCCTTGACCATCCCCTCGGACGGAACCAGAATTCTTCAAACTGATGCCAGTGACACTCACTGGGCAGCAATCCTCATTGAAGAAAGAAACGGAGTCAGAAATATTTGTGGATACAAGAGCATGAGTTTTATACCGGCCCAAACGCACTACCATTCGACGTTCAAGGAAATCTTAGCTGTGAAAAATGGAATCGAGAAATTTGAGTTCCATTTTATTGGAGTCCATTTCATCATTGAGATGGATATGGCATCATTTCCAAATATGATCAAGTTCAAACAGCGACAGATCCCTCATCCCCAGCTCTTACGATGGGCAGAATGGTTCTCTAAGTATTCACAAATAAAACAAGCTCCAGTCTTGCGATAACAAGGACTGCCATGATGTCTTTCACATGTAGTGCATGGACCCTAAATAACTATACTCTTCCCTTTTCCAATATTACTAATATTTTTCCGCTTGGCGTTGCCACTTGCTTGACTTTCCTGAAAATGAGTAACATTTGGCTTTTTATATAGAGGAGTAGCCTGCGTGCCACTTCTAGAAATCTCACGTTCGATCTTAATTGCTCGTTCTACCACGTCCTTATATGTTGGTAAAGAAAGAGACACAAATATGAAACGAATGTCAGGCGGTAGTCCTCTCATAAAATGTTCGACTTTTTCCTCTTCATCGGCCACCAAACACCCCGCAAATCTACTCATCTAGTTGAAACGACCCGCATACTCTAAAACGGTAGAGTCACCTTGTGAAATATGTAGAAAATCATTTTTCATTTGTGCTTGGAACGACTGTGGAAAGAATTGGGCATTAAAAGTCTCATTGAAATTCTTTCAAGAAATAGCATTATCCTCATCCCCAAGGACGAACCTCATTCCTTCCCACCAATACTCAGCTTCCCCTTCTAAGTATTGAGCAGCAAAGTCAACCTTTTTCTCTTCGGGAACTTCCTCAACTCTAAAGATTCATTCTATCTTTCTAATCTAACGCTCCGCTACAAGAGGATCAGTTTTCCCATCATACGTAGGTGGGTTCGCCTTTCTAAACTGGGCAAAAGTATAGCCTCTATCACCTTTAGGCTGAACGACTCCAATTATGTTGTCTTGGGTCCTTTGCTATTGGTTTTCCTCTTGTGATTCTTGTAACTCAACTCTTGCATCTTTTTCTCCCCCTCTTGTCGAAGGCCTGCCTCTAGAACCTCGAGACGTATCTTCAGAATTAAAGTTAATAGCTTTCTTGCTCCTATTACCTTTGCGAAAATTAGCAAGTAGCTCTCGATCAAAACTCATGGCTACCTGAATCCAAGAATAAAACAAAACTACGTCTTAGTGTCTCTTAGGCTAACGCATTAAAATCTATCACACTATCTCACAACGTCCCGTATCTATACCCATAAAAATCATAACCTATGCTCTGATACCAATAAATGTCACACCCTAAAACCACAATAATGGGGGTTGTGACACGGTCATCTCTTTCTCAAAAGTATGCAGCCACAACTTAACCAGAATTTAACCTGAGAACAAATATGTATATCCATACATACGTCTTCAAGAAGTTCCTTAGTTACAAACATCAGAGCTGGCTACTAAACCATAAATAGATATACACCCATATCCTTCCAAATGATAGAAACGTCTAATATACACTTAAAAGGGCTCACCAAGTATAAAAGGAACAACTCACAACTTATAATAAAAGCTTTTACCCCAACAAAATATCCTCCACTATCGATCGCTCACGTTCTACGGGCGACTCGTTGGATCTGAAAAACAAAAAAATGAAAGGAATGAGCTAATACGGCTCAGTGAGTAATACATTTCTTCTAAGTGGATCGAACAATCACTATGCATATTTAAAACACAATACAAATACCAATGATTTAATCCATTGGTTAATCTCATCAAAACACATGTCAATGGTCTATCCATTGACTAATCACATGCTCAAGGCTCTAACTGTAGTCATGTATAACGCTCGTGACAAAATACGATCAAGATTCCCCCCTTGGCAAGGTTTGCACCTATAATACCGGTGGCTCGGCCCACAAGAATATCCTAAATAGTATGTGCATACCCACAAACCCATCAGTCGGGTTCACAGTTATCTTGAACAACACAAAATCACAACAACTCAAAATCAATAGCAGATATCTGTCAAAAATTATTTCAACCAAAATGAACATTACCATCAACTCAAAATCAATAGCACAAAGTACTCATAAAACCATCTTGAATAGACAAAACAACAGTAAACGTTCGATCCTATTTTATGCAACAAAAATGCTCTAAATACCGCTTTTACTTTCCTCTCAAAAGAACAAATCATATTATACCTTTTCAGAAAAACATGAGTTTATACAAGTCAAAGAAGAAATAGTATCACTCACCAGATAACGGCAAAATAAAATACAACTATTACTCGAGCCGACGTGTCCGATTTCCTATTCAAAAGTACGGAAAATGGATCAAAAACCAATAAAATGACACTCTAATGGATGAATCAACTAATTTACACATATTTAACGAAAGAACGATAACTACGTGTCAACGGAAGCTTGTCTATAGCAGATTTCCTTTGCTGTCCACAGTGGACAGTTCGCGCGGCAGAACAGATAAAGCCATAACTCACCCCATCGAGCTCCGTTTCAAGCCGTCTTATAGTCCAAACGAAGCTTATTCGATGTACTATAAAGTTCCTAAGATGGTCAACGTCAAACAATGACCGAAAAATGAAGATATCAACTCTTGAAGTATGTTGTTCGCGCGTGTATAGTAGTAACCAGAATAGCTCGCGCTTCAAAACTAAAAATATTATAACTCACTCCACCGAACTCTGTTTCAAGCCATCTTATAGTCCAAACGAAGCTTATTCAATGTACTACAAAAGTCTTGACATAGTTGACCTAAACATTGAACAAAAACGGAAGATATTGGCTCTTGAAATATGCTGTTCGCGCGTGTATAGTAGCAACCAGAACTGCTCGTGCTTCAAAACTAAAAATATCATAACTCACTCCACAAACTCCGTTTCAAGCTATCTTATAGTCCAAATGAAGCTTATTCAATGTACTACAAAAGTCTTAATATGGTTGATCTCAAACAATGAACAAAAACTAAAGATATTGGCTCTTGAAATATGCTGTTCGCCCGGGTACTATAGCAACCAGAATTGAAAATTTTGTTTTGGGCAAACCATAAGTCCAAATTGAGTTCTGTAAAGTCCCATGGTTCCACAACACTCTAAATCATTATTTTCCCCAAAGAATCTTAGATCAACGACTTCAAAATCTGACTTCACAGCTTAATTTTTCTATAAATCCGAATTTGAGCTCTAATAACATAAAACGTTTTAATTTAGCCAAACGAAGAGGGCGAGCACATACCTAGCCTTACGATTGGTGGTGAAACGAGCTTAGTGAGACATTTGCGACGGGTGGTGCGCACACATGATTTTATTTCTCTCCCTTTCTTCTTCCTCTTTTCTCCTTCTTTCCCCTCTTCTTTCTTTCCTTTCTCTCCTTCTTTTCTTTCTTCTCTTCGTGCTCTTGTTGCAGAGAAGAGTAACTACTATCTTCTTTTTTTCTTTTCTTTTTGTTGACTTTCAACCCCTTTTTTTATTATTTTCTTTATGTGGGTCCCACCACCATTCAATGACATGTTTAAAGAAGCCTAGTTATTACACTTAGAATTGGTATAACTCTGTCATAGGTCTCCTTCATTGGTGATATCTTCGCTCAGATAGTCAACTCCAAAACTTCACTCCACTGGTTATGGATATGCTTCGTGCAAACGATTCTACTGATGCCCATGTGCTGGCATGTGTTCTATAAATTCTTCAAGTGGGTATCACAGGTCATCTGATAGGACCTACTCAAAGGAGCTTTGTTTGATTTTCTTGGGATAGCAGCTTCAGTCTCCTGATTTTGTTTCGGCAATGAAATTTTTTGCTTTGCGTACCTTTGTCATATACTCTCAAATCGATAGGAGAGGTTCCATTTGAATTCAGGGAAGTTCTCTATCACAGTGATTGCAGCAATTTCATACTCTTCTAAACTTGGCCAGGCAATGGTTTTAGCTGCTCTTGTATCCATATCAGATGTAGCCTCAGGTTGTTCGAAACGGGAGATATGTGGGACATCTCTTTGTAGAATTCCTTAATGAGCATGCATGTCCAAACAAAATATTCATATAAAGCAATTGATGCCTTCTGCCAGTTGCTTCGTTTGGAGGCTGAAAACGTTATAGTCCTGATCTTAATTTTCAGTTCTGCTCAACTAACCATCACGAACCTTACCCATACTGTGCTGTTTTACATGATACGGAAGAGCTTCGAGAAAGATATTGCGGTCAACAACTGCCTTATTAACTTGAATGCACGATGTGATAAGGACTTGGTCTCCTGGAGTGTGATGATTAATGCATGTGGGGGTACATGGAAAGATTGAGGCTTCTCTCGCGGATGGAACTCACTGGCATACAACTAGATGCCATTACTTATTTAAGTATCCTGTCAGTTTACAGCCAGGCGGGCTTAGTTCATCAAGCCAAGATGATTTTTCATTCTATGGTTGAACAGGGACTGTCTCCAAACACAAAACACTATTTGTGCATCATAGACCTCCTTGGAAGAAAAGGACATCTGCATGAGGCCTTCGAGATTGTTAAAGGGTCACCACATCTATGTTCCACTACCCTTCTCAAGTCTTAGTTGAGTGCTTGTTCTGTGCAAACGAATGGAGAAAGAAGCTCAAAGTGAACATTTAAACTCGATTAATGGAGGGCCTTCATCATACTCTAATGAAGGCATTGCATGGGCATCTAAAGAGCTCTTGGAGCTCGTTGCACTCATAAAAGGATAAAAATCAGATTGATGGTTTCATTCAAGGGCCGATTGTTGATGCTGTTACTAACCAGATAAACGTTATTTGGACAATCATGAGCTGGTGGAGGGCGGCATGATGAAAAGCAAAAAGTAAAGAGACAAAAGGGAGCATGAGGGGATAACACACCAAAAGAAGAAATGGTTGGAGGCATGATGATCAGACAGCCCTTGAGAGCACTCACGAAAAAGCATCTTCACGTGAAGGGGACCAGGCGGAAAAAAAAAAAGGAAGAGGGGAAAGAGGAAGCTCTCTCTAGAGGGGCTATCTTTTTCCCTTTGATTTTCTCTTGGCACCAAGAGCTAGCTAAAAAGGAGAAAAGATGGTGGAAGAGACATTATGAAGAGAGCAGAAAGTCAATGAAGTGGCAGGAGAGGAGCTCTTAGTGGAGAAGTGGGAAAAGAAAATGTGGACAGCAAAACATCTGGTGGGAAGGACTTCAGGGTCTTCGGGGATGATTTTCAGAGCACAAAAAATCCTCATATGGTAAGGTCAGAGTAGGAGGCCATCTCTCACACCTGTTATCTGTGCGCGTCCACCAGCTAAAAGGGCAGTCTACATATGTAGTCGGCTACGTTGGGTTGTTGTGTTGATATTCTCTACTATTTTGCTTGTCCTGTGGTTCCTCTCCTGGGGTCTTTTAACTGTTCTTTGGGCACTCGTCATTGAACTTTTTGCCACTCTCCTCCATGTAAGTTTTAGAATACCAAACTTGAAAGCTCGCCTAAATGCATTTCGTGAGGAATTTCGTGCTATTTAGCGTAATTACAGTGAGTTGTTGGTAATCTTCAGCTTAAAAAGGAGAGGATTCTCTTAGGCACAAAAGAAAAAGCAAAAGGAGGAGGACTCACAAAGAGCACTAGTGCGAGGGCAATAAGGACTGCCGGCACAAGAGAGAAAAGTTGATCCACTTGATGAATGCTTTTCGGTGAAGAGGGAAAAGAGCAAATATTCACAACGCCATCACAAAAGAAAATAACCAGATTGAAAGGACACAGTGGACTCAAGTTAGCGTGGATAGATTTGATCAAAATGTGAAGGCAAAAGATTTTGGCTGGTTTTGAAAGTGGGGAGCTTAAGCAGACCATGATTAAAGAAAGAAAAGAAAGGCATGATGATGGGAAGAGTGGGCATTTCTTTCGGGGCGGGGTGTCGCGACCTAAAATTCATTTTTTTAGGTTAATGGATTACTAGATTAATTAATTGAATTAACTAACCTAGTTCGAGCTCTCCCAAACTCTACCAAATCGCGACTTTGTTTTTTTTTTATTCAAATGGTTTCAAATTTTGGAGTCGCCACTAATCATTCTTGGTAGGTCGATTAGAAACCTAAATAAATTAGTGGGAGAACTAATTTATTTCTGCGAACCAGAGATTCTGAGTTCGGGGACTTGGTTACGTTAGATTACTCTAACGCCCTTTCGGTACCAATTTCATGAAAATCCATTTGGGGTGATTTGGAAAGATTTGGGTCAAACTGACCAGAAGGGTAAAATGGTCATTTTTCAAGGATCGGGGAATGAAAACGGGTCAAACCAGTTGAATACAGTCGTTTCCTATTTTCCACAATTTTTAAAAAAAACTTTTGAAATTTTTTTTTTGAGGCAATTTGCCCGTAAGGGGCAAAATCGTCATTTTGGATAATATCAAAAAGGCAAAATTGCCGAAAGTAGGATAGACTAATTAAAATAACTTGTTCCCTAATCTTTGAAATTTTTGACAGATTTTTGGAATTTTTGCTGATTTTTTTTTAATTTTTAATTTTTGTTATTTTTGTTATTTTTATTTATATATATTTTTATTCCAACATTGGTAATTTGGGCTGGGCTTCTAAACTGACGAAATTAGAAATGACTTTAAACCCAAATGCTAATCGAAAGCCCAAATTTTATTTTAAAGCCCAGATTGATTTAAACCTAGCCCTAACCCAACCGGTTAAGATTTCGGTCCAAAGCCCGCTCGCAACCCAAAACGAATTAAACCCAGATTAGTTTGCAATGGCCCATTAAGCCTCTCGCCCTCAATCAGCCCCAAAATGTCAACACCTAGCAGCTTTACCCTTTTAGTACCTACGCTTGTGCGCTCTTTTAGTTGGTTTCCTCTATTTATTATTATTTTTTTTTTACAATTGCCGTTTCACTTTGATTCCTTTTATTATTATATACGTATTTTTTATTCTGGTTTGTCATCCTCCCTGGACGTTCTCTACCCAAACTAAAGTAGTTCCCTCAATAACGTTGCAGAGAACGTCAATCACGAAACTTTGCTACGACTTCGGACAAACACCTTATACTATGCGCACCGAAGAACTTACACCCGTGAGCCACCACCGTAAGCCAATACCATAATAAATGCAGCAGCAAGCAAGGCACGAATTCAAGCCGAAACAGACATATCATGCAGGTACGCGTATAAAGAAGAAAACAAAGATAGGACTATCGGCTCAAACATGAACGAAACGAACAAAATTGAATGGTACGGGACGTGCCTGGTCAGAACTTCGAGCTCATCTCCCTTGGCCTTTCCTGTTAGACTGCAGCTCGTGTCGTCTCATGGGTACTCATCTTCAAAAGCATCGCTATATCATCTAGAAAACGCCAGCTTCGTTTGAAACTCACTGGTAGAGAGGATGAGTCGTCAAAGTTGCTGAAGTGGTCCCCCGTTCTTTAGTCGTGGACCGTCTTGAATGTTGGATGCGAGTGGCGCCACCATTGCCTTCGTTCCGATGATGCTCTAATGGCATCCTTCTCCATCAACCCCCAGATCTCATTGTTCTCCCCTGGATAATCTGGTCAAATAGTTCACCGCCAGAATAGAACTCCATAACGATGTGGACGAATAGTGGATCCTCGTAAATACCCTTAATCACGATGATATTCTCTTGACCAGCTAAGTGGCGCATCATTTGGATCTCCTTCCTAACATCCCCCACATTCTCCTCGCGTTCGTAACTTCCTCCTCTTCCTCATATTCTTCATCATCGGCAATCGCATCTTGATATTACTAGTACATCGAGGCCAAGTCGTTCATGTTGCTTTCTACCCCAGTGGACTCCTTATGTCAATGGCTAGTACTTCTTCTACCTTCCAACTTGTTCGAGAGGAATCTTCTCCATAGCTTGTGGGTTTGCTTCACTGCACTCGATGGCTTTCAAACGAAATATCTACACTTTTCGCGCGATCGCATTCTTCATACTTGTCTCGAGAGGCAATTTTCTATTTTACTCGATGACCTGCCTTTATTTTTGCCCACGCAGCTTGACCGTCGTCACGGCTGACCAACACTTCCACGACTTCGTTTAGGTTCCTCGGGTTTAGTCGGCCACAAGGGTGACGTGTGCGCTTCAAATAATTGTGGACGAACGAGTTCACAGCGTCGCCTCCAATCTCCATATCTTCGGGCTGAATCTGTAGCAATCTCCCCATATCTTCGAGCTAGTGTGAATGGAGCTCAAAAGCTGGGCCTCGTGTTCTGATGAATGAAACGGGTCGACCTCCTCGATGGTGTGTGTCGTCACCCCTACGGCCAGGATGAACGGAAGATAGCTCAGCAATCTCGACTCAAAGATAGCAGCTACAAGAGGCCGTTCGCTACTGGACTTCATTCTCCAATTCCATCGACTTCAAATGTAACCCTTGATCGATGCCACCGCCTGAGCATACGTACCGATACACGCATGGCTTATGAACATGCAAGATTAATACCCAAGAACTTCAACAAGACCATGCACTCGTCTTCCAAGTTTCGAGATATCAGTATTAGTAGGAGAACTGGCAATGCAAGGACGGGTGAAATGTAGGAAACTTCTGGACAGCAGCTCCTTTGGCGTGCGTTAACTTATCGTTGGCATCTGAACTTGTGCGTCCCTCTTCATCACTTTCATTTTCTAGGCTCTCCTACCTATTCGGCTCTTGCTCAACCAGAACTCTCTGTTTGTGATGGCTGTGATGGCCGAGCACGATTCGTTTGTTGTCTCTCTAGTGGTTTTCCTCATCCTCGTCCTCTTCTCAGCTCGGCAACATTCGAAAATCTTCAAGACCAAGTCAGTGTCGCACATAATGATACTGTCCGACGGAAAGTTTAGAACAGTCCCAAAAGATCCAGCTTCGTAGCCTCATGTTTTGCCACCTCAACCTGCTATTCCAACTCCAGAACCATCTCCGGTCTCTCTGTCGTCCCAAGTTGTATTGGCTGCTGAGTTTATGATGAGATCGACTTAAGCAAATCACCCACTGTTCCCATATTCGACCCCCGAATATCGTCCGTGACCGCCACAAACTTGCTCAGCCTCCCCTCCCCATATTCATCTTCATCCTTCTCTTTTTTTCTTGCTCTCTTCTTTTTTTTTTTTTAGCTCTACCTTTCTTAACTTGAATCTGCCGCTTCTTCTTATTGTCTCTTCATGATGCTTCACTTCTCTTCAAGAGCCAGCTTGTTCAAAGCATCACGTAGCTAAGCTTGTTGTTCCATGGCTTGAAGACGATGCACCTTATCTACAGCTTCACGCCGTTCTTGTTCATCAGCATCTCCCTCGTGATTGACCCGTCTCCGCCATCGCCATCCAGCCGAGCATGTGGAAGTGCTGGAGAGTTGATCTAACTTCGAGCTTATGAATAGCCTCTTGAATGTTGAATGTTGCCCTCATGACTCAATGTTACTTCTCCTTCTTGTCGTAAACACACAGTATATGAACCGTGTGTCCCTAGTGCATCCTCAGCGATCGAATCGACAAGATGGGTGGATGAAGAAGGGTCGGAATCGACGGTCGTGGATCCCGATCTGGAGCAGCAGCTGAGCTTCCATCCTCTGACCCATCGGAACAGATGATCCCTCTATTGGAAAACCCTCTTTCTCTTCTCGTGAACTCCTCCCTTACCTCCTGTCCTCTTCCGAAAAATAGTCAACTTCCCAGTGACGTTTGAACTACAGTGCTGTCGCTACTCGATCCACAACTGTGAACCCAAATACCCCATTGATAATCTAGGACGCCATTCTCTCTCTTGGGACACTTTCGTCGATCTTTCGAACTTGCGTGCTTGCTTGCCTGATCTCGTCTCCAATTAGCTTCGACTCCCCTGGCTTGCTCCGGCTGAGCCGTTGGTGCCAGAAATTGGGCTCCTCACCCTCCCGAAAGGATGGGGTTGTGTTCATCGGAGCCTCCCAGCCGAACTTGGCTGTCTTCACCCCTGAAGTGAGCTCGACTAGAGGATAACTTCTCAGGAAGCTCGAGCTCCCGCCAACGAACCGTCCCCCCAGTTTCAGATCTATGTCCTTGAAGAGTCGGAATCTCCAGGAAGAAAGAGGGCCTCTACCTTTTTTCTTCCCCTGACGATGACCTTTTTGAGGATCTCCGTCAGCCAATGGGGATTATACGAAGAATAAATCAAGTGCAGACTCCCCCTCAAGTGCGAAACTCGCCTCTTACGCTGCCACGGGAGCAAGAAACTCGGTTTCGCATGCATGCAAGACACCCTCACAGCCGCGTCAATCGACCAAGGGGACGTTTTCGGCATCGCCCAGGCTGGCGTTGAGAACATGGACGCGAATGAAGAGCGCGACGTAGTGCAGGAAGGGCTCATATGGATTGAGTCACGAGCTGCGTCTCATCGGACCAAATGGCCGGATCCCAGATTCGTCACCAAACGGAGCAGGATCTACCTCCCTTCAAGCTTCCCGGGAGAGAGAGAGAAGGAGCTAGCCGGGGAGAGGCTGTGGGTATCCCAGAATGTGTTCGAATGGCCGTCCAATGGACGGCCAGGAGGAGACGTCGTGATCCACCCCCCACTACTCCTGCTCACTTTTTTTTTCATTATGGTCGGCTTCCATCCCCATCGGGAACGCTCAGCAAGTACCTAATCTTCTTTTCCACGCCTGTCTTCCTACTCTTCTTTCGGTCCACCTCTTTTCATCAAGTGCTCGTGTTCCATCTCTTCAATAGAGATCTCGACACATCAGGACAAATTGCACCGCTTCCCTTCCTCTTTCATGGCATATAATGCGTGCGAGAGGCATGAATTTATACGTGGAATATAAGCATGTAGAGTCCTCAAAGTGAATTTGCCTCTACTCAGCCAACATCAGTTTGACTGTTGACCACCAATCAAGTGCTGGGGAACATTGGTGGCATGGCATTTTGCTCGTGGATGTCACGGGAGCTACTGGCATGGTTTGAAAATATGGATACGAGTGGACGGTGCAGCAGCAAGTCACGACTGGCTGGTCAATCGCGAAATAGCTTAAGTTTGAACAGGGACGGCGGGGCAGCTTCACGGTCGGTGTCGTCCTGAGTCGACCCCCCACGTAAAAACCAGTTGCAATCCGCGTCAGCTGCAACCGTGATCGCGCGAAGGTTGGTGTCTCCGTTCATTCTTGATTTTGGTGGTTACTTCTGCCAAGTCAGGCCCTTTTAAGTCGTATCTGTTGACCCATTTGGACCGTGGCATTGTGGCAAACTCCCTTGCCCTCTCTCTCAATATTTCGAAGATGAAAACCAGGGGAAAGATCCCGTGGGACGAGTTCATCGTCACGAGATCCTCGAGCATCGTGTGGAGGACCTCCCCTTTTTTATTCTTTCTTTACTTCCTCCTTATCTCCTTCATTTGACAGAAACCCATTTTTCCCTTTTAAATATGCTCACCTCTCTTTTCTTTTCTTTTTGAGGAGCCACCCCACTATGCGTGTCCCCCATGGCCCTCATTTCCTTTTTCCTCATCATTGCCCCCTTTTTTTTAACCCGTCCATCCAACTTTCATCATGGTGTTCCCTTACTCCTTCCTTTAGTGCATGAGTCACCATATCATCAACAAGACAATACTCATGCCCGAGTTTGGTAGCCTCACTTTGACTTCCAGTTGGCCTCGTAAACATTTTGAAAGATCATATCCCTGAATAAATAACATGATTGTACAATGCTTAATTACAGTTCGCGGCACTGGTGACTAAAAAATCATGTTCTCCTAAGACCTTCATAAATGCATATTCTTTCGGTGCACTAGGTCTTGTCAAATAGAGCCGATTAAAAATTCTTCGAGGCTTCAGATTCAGGTTGAGAGAAAAAGCTCCGGATAATGAATTGAGTTCGGAAAATCGAACGTGACTACCAAAAATATGCTATCAGGCTATTGAAAAATTCAAAATATTGGAGGACTATGTCACGACTCCCAAAATGCAAAGATTGGTCATTGCAAAGCTAAAATGAATTTTCTACAATTTTTACAATTGATCTACAAATGGGATTAATAAAGTAATTCCTGATTCTAGATTACTTTTTACAAATTTTCTTCGGCCAAAATGAATAGAAAATAAAAATAAAAATATTGACTATTGTTTTGTATTTTTGGTGGCCTCAAATGCTATTTTTCTAATTTTCAATTATTTTTGTATTTTCTGAAAAATATTAAAAAATGCAAAAAATATGAAAAATTATTTTTTCTTCAAAAATGGTAGCCTAAGCTTAGAGAAGGCTTCCAAAGTTGATTTTTCAAATTTCTCATTTTTTCTTGATTTTCTATGAATCTTCGAAAATAAAATAAAGAATAAAAATACCTAAAAATACTGAAAATATGGAAAATCATTTTTTGTTCAAAATTGGTTCGCTAGGCTTGGCCAAGGTCTCCAAAGTTGATTTTTCAATTTTATGAATTTGTATGGATTTTCTATTAATTTTAAAAGAGAAAACATGATTAAAAATTAGGTGTCAACACGGGGGTATCCACAAAAAGAAGAAAAGGGAAGGAGTTCCTAAGGATTCGAGGAAGGTGGTGGTTGCAGCGCCAGTTACTGCTACCGCCTCTGGTGCTATGGCCCTAGCTATTGTCGTCGAAGAGGAAGGAGAAGAAGACCTTGAAATGTAGGAAACAAGGAAACCATAAGGTTAATGAGTCGGCAAGATAAGTCAGAGCTCGAGCAACTTCTATTGTGGCAGCTCCCTTTGCTGATGATCTTAGTCTAGTCCCATTGCGTTAGCTGCACCAACAACAATAAGCTCTACCATGACTCACTCGGAGAAGCAACCTCGCAACGCCTCTCCATCGGTCTTATATTCGATGAGGATCTCGTCGGGCAAAATTGACCTTCCTCTTCTCCTCCTCGCCCCCCACTTTCTGCGCAAATTCTACGAATCCCATCTCCCTTATTCCATTCCTACTGCATCTTCCGTTTCTGGGTCTCAAATCGTAGTAGGTCTCTATTCTCTCTCACTTTTGCTAAAGAAGCAGGAGACCGAGGAGGTTTCCTACAGAAGAAAGAAGGAGGAGCTTTCCCAAAGTGTGGCAGAGATAGAGGATATTTAGTGGTTGTTGATGAATGTAGTCACCCTGAGTTGTTTGCTGTTGTTACTCTTTATAAAGCTGATATTCATGTGTAATATGGTGCTGAGATTATCTATATATGAGGTGTTATGGTTGCTATATATGAGGTGTTATGATTGCGTTAGTCTTTGCTCATTCATTGTTAAGGATAATGTATCGCTTCCACTAGCGTTAATTTGGATATTAAGGTTTTTAGGTCGGCAACTGTCCTGAGATGTCGCATGTATCGACTGTCATCGTGCAGATGTCGCGCACTCGTGGAAGTTCAAGGCGTGACATCCAATTTTGGTATCAGAGCAAGGTTAACTCGATCAAAAGTGATTCGAGGCTTGGAATGATAAGGAGTGATGATTTGGAGCAAGGTCAGCTCGACCAGAAGTGTATTCGAGGTTTGGAGCGATAAGGGTGTTGATCTATGGGATAGTCAAGTAGATAGACCTTAGGTGTCTGCTAGCTTTTGAGCAAGTTTTGTTTGTCGCGTGAGTATGCCTATGATTGCTAGGCTTGAATCGTTTGATGCTGAGTGATTTACAGTGATTCCGCTAAGTTGCAAGTGTGACTACTGGACTTAAGGTTGTCGCGACCCGAAAAAATAATGATTTTCGATTGGGTTAACGGATTATTAGGCTAATTAGATTAACTGACTTAACGCGGACCCTCCCAAGCCCTACCGAATCGCAACTTTGGTTTTTTTTTTTATGATTTTGAGGTTTGGAGTTGCCACTAATCGTTTTTGGTAGGTCGATTAGAAACCTAAATAAATTAGCGGGAGAACTAATTTATTTCTGCGAACCAGAGATTATGCGTTTGGGGACTTGGTTACGTTAGATTACTCTAACGCCCTTTCGGTACCATTTCATGAAAACTCATTGGGAATGATTGGGAAAAGTTTGGATCAAACTGATCAGAATGGGTAAAATGGTCATTTTTTATAGATCGGGAAGTGAAAATAGGTTAAACCAGTTGAATGTGGTCATTCTCTATTTTCCCACAATTTCTGATATTTTTTTTTGAAATTTTCAGAATTTTTCGAGACAATTTGCCCACAAGGGGCAACATTGTCATTCTAGAAAAATCAGGGTGGAAATTCACCAAAAATAGGATTGGTTAGTCGAAATGACCCGTTTCCTAATTTCTGAGATTTTTCTGAAATTTTCAGAATTTTTCGAGACAATTTATCCATAAGGGGCAAAATCGTCATTTTGGAAAAATCAGGTTGGAAATTCACCAAAAATAGGATTGGTCAGTCAAAGTGACCCGTTTCCTAATTTTTGAGAATTTGTTTTGAATTTTTTGGAGTTTTTAGAATTTTTCCTCCTCTCTCTTTTTTTTTAAGGGATTTTCCATTTTTTGGGAATTTAAAATTACTTTCTATTTTAATTTTTAATAATTTTTTTGGAATTTTTTATCCTTTCTTTTTCTTTCCTCTTTTTTTTATTATTAATTTTTGGACTGGGAGTCAACCTGGCCCATTCAGCCAAGATTCGAATCGGGCCTTAAGGGCCCGAATCGGTCTAAGAAAAGGGACACCTACTAGGCCTGACCCAAAATCTATTTATTTAGCCCATCTTCCTCTTTTTCTAACAGGCCTAAAGCGGCCCACTCGAGCGGCCCAAAAACAAAATCAGACCCACAATCGGCCGAAGTCCCAAATTGAAATATAAGCCTACACCTCGAGCCCAAGGCCCAACACGTACACTCATTTTCTTAATCCATGTTTTTCTATTTGATTCTCCCTAATTGTAGCAGTTCAACATTCAAATATTACCGGCCCCTTCAACAGGTTTGATCAAGGAAAGAAACAACAAAGCAATCACTGGTGGCTTGACAATTGCGCAATTCAAATATGAGACATTCACAGACGCATTTTCTTCGTTGTGCACACAAATAAACACGCGACTTGCAACGACTTAAGCAAAAGAAGCTTAGGGATTAGTAGAGATCAACTAAGGATGAAGATCTTACCTTCAAAAGTAGCAGCTGGTGTGAGCGACATGCAAGGTGTCTTGAGGTGCACTACGTCGCCCATTTAAGTGCCTCGGCCAATTGCAACCGTTGCCTCAGAAATCGGTTTCGCAACTTGATTTTCTCCCTTTGCCGTGATAATTGCAGCTCTCCTCTCCTCTCCTATCTGTCTTTTCTTTTCCATCGCCCGTGCTTCCTCGTGGACTTCCTCAGCGCTCCGAATGGTGTCCAATGTAGCCTGGAGGTGATAAATTCTTTCCGACAAGCTTTGAACTTCAGCACGAACCCTCCTTTCAGTAGATGACAATATTTCTTTTTCTTGCTTCAGAACAGCAACCTCCATATTCAACTTCCGAGTAAATTCCTCAGCAGAAATCAAAGACCCTGAACTTTTACGAACCCGTCGCTGGTAGTCAACTATCAACTAGAAAAATCCACATTTCTTGCTAGCACTCTGTTTGGTTCTTTCTCTCTTATGTTCAGATTCATTCATCAGCCTATCAAGTTTCTCCCTCATAAAATCTGCTTCCAGGGCCATCTTATCCCGCTAGGCCCTCCCAATAGAAGGCACAATTGTCACCTTATTTAGTCGCCAATCAGACCTGGCCACGCTTGTTTACTGCAGAGTTGTCTCCAAGTTGTAGAATAAGCTGATACCTGCTCTTCCTTTTGACCGTGCCTCTTTTATCAATCGCCTCCTCCCACGCTTTTTCTTTTGGTCCATGTCGTTGCAATAAACTATCATTCTTGCCGCAGAAAGCCAGGTGATTGGAGAGTAGACAGTCAATCCTTTCCTATCCGTTCTTTTTGTTGAACTTCCAGCACCTCATTATTAACGGAGCTTACAGGATGCCTTGACGAAAAGAGTGAAGTAATATATATTTTCCAATCGTTCAGTCCCGAAAGCAAGGGTGCCTATGCGGAAAACCTTTATAGACGTAATGTTACCCAACATCAATGGCAAGCAGTTTAGAGGATCTCTATGAAGAGGACTAAGCAAGCAAACCACAGATGTAGTAGAACCACAATACCAGCTCCTATCTTCTAGTCAGTCAAAACCTTCACATTACAGGATAGGCCAACCAAACTAACACAAGCCGCTTCATTGAGTCATCATTTAGGTAAGCTTGAACCAAACCAAGAGGAGACCAAAAATACGAGTCCCCATAGAAGTTACCTACATATTATCCAAAACTCTTCTGAGAAGTTCATTCCTCCATTGAACCACCAGCTGTAGCTGCTTCCGGGACAGCAGTAGCTGCTGGCGTCGCTTCTGAGACTTTTCTTCCATAGGAACAACAGCTGCTGGTGTAGCTTCCAAGACATTTTCTTCCTTTGGAGAAATGGCAATCGTAGCTTCTGAGGCTTTACGCTTTTCCGCCGAATCCTTCGGATGTTTCAATCCCTCCTCAACATCGTACAACCTGCTATTGAACAGATTAATTCCTTCAAGACGTGCTTCAAAGCTGATGGTAAAAAAATTGTTGAATTCCTCGAGCTTTTCCTTCAATGACGTCAGCTTCATTCTCGAAAGCGATCCTTTGGTGAGACCCAACCTCTAGGCTTCTTCTAGCTTCGAGCATGTGCGTGTCTCCCATTTTTTTTCGTCATCACCATCTTCTACTCCCTTTTGTTTTGCTCCCGAGAGTTCCCTCAGCTCTCCATCCCCGTCCGACGCTGTCATCAACATGAAAAAGGGAGAGGTGCAGCTGGTATGAGGATTTCTCGGTTGGGTCATGAAGTACAACAAGAAGGCCGCCTTTGCTGCGAAGGCGAACTGAAGGAAGGTGAGGCACGTGACGAGGTGGCCTCCGTCGCCCGTTGGGGCTTCAGCTTGCTGGCCTTCTGCCACTCAAATCTCCTTGGTCAAGATGCCCCCACGTGGCCTCTCCATTTTTTTTGTTTCGGTCCTCCCCTCCATTCCTCCGTGGATGTTAATGCGAAAATCACTTCCTCTGGCACAAGCTTTTTTCTCTCATTCACAGCAATTGTAAGCTTGCTTGAATGGACTTGGGACGCTGCCCTTGCTCAATGAGGCCTGACCACGGAAGGTCATGAAACTTCACCCAACGGACATGCAATTCGACTGGATCTTAACTTCGGTGAACATTTAGGACTCCACAAGACAATGATTGGATTCCATCAAGGATGTCGCACTTCGTCATGTAGAGTCACTCCAGCTCGTAAAGATCAGGAATTTTCTCCATGGAATGAAACGCTGTTGAAAGGGTTGTCACCGACGCTCAAGTAGACCAAATTGGTCATGCTCTTGAGCGACCATCATTCATGCTTAATGCAATGACACCAGCTGCTCCGAAGGACCATATAGTCGTCCATAAGAGAATAACCAGCGTAAACAGTCTCCATACCATCTTGACAACCTTCTGAAGCACCAACATGGTAAATGGAAATCTCTCTCTATATTCTCACGGTTCTTCCCCATGGAACCTCGCTCTGAACTACTGAGCCCGGTGATCCATATGACAGCCTTTTTGCTGAAGCAGCTCCTCCAAGTTTCTCGGCATATAAATTGGACTCGAAGAAGTTCGTAAGTGATCATCACAAGGGAAAGAGCAACGAAGCTTCAGAAAACGGTCATGAAATCAGCATGCACATGCTCAGACGGATTGGATTTCCCTTCCCATACTCGTAAAAAGGTGATCTGCATGTAGTCAACGGCTAGACAGCAACTCGATTTGAATGGGGGACGATGGCCAGCTCTTGCAGAGGGTGGCAATGGGAGCTGAGGAAAAACTCATAGTGTCGCGTTCTTCTCGTCTTCAGCTAAGAGCCCCACAGGTTCCTCTCTAGATGCGCAAGGAGCAACCACAACTATGTAGTTGGATCTGCTCGAAAACCCAAGGTGTCGCGTAATATCATTCGTCTCCAGAACCACCGATAACCTGATCTTAGACGGGGTCTGCACTTGACGGGATGAGAAATCAGAGAGCAACTAGAAACTCTCAAAGTCATTACCGGCTCAAGAGTCGTCTTCGTGCCATGAGCGGGTTCATAGATGCTAGTATATCTCCCAACGGTCGGCCTTTGGTTTCGGGAACTAGCTTTTCCACAGTCTCTTCAAGCTAGCTCCCACGAGCTTCCAGTTGAACTCGGCACTTTGCTCGAATAGGACCTGAATCTCAAGGCCAGATTCCCAGCTCTCCCCCGGTGAAACGCTGCCTCCGCTGCCGCCGTTTCTCTTGTTCTTCAAGGCTTTGAGAGAGACTTCCCCTTAGGAAGCTTATTGGTTCTCCTGGGCTTATCAACGACTCCCCCAGAACCATCGCTTCCCCTGGCAAAATTTTACTTGTTTTGCAGCGGGTGGTCTCAAATTCCGAGAGCAGTGCCCATGCCACCTCCGCTTCCAGCTCCCCCTTTCATTTTCCCTTTTTTTTTTCTTTGAACGCGTGAAGCTCTATCCCTTTCGGTGCTACTGTCGGTTCTTGCTATGGCCATGTTCCCACCTGTCAGTCTTGCCTACAATAATGACTTGAATATTGGCTCAGATACTGTCTCCCTTGGATGAATGTGGCCCCTCCTTTAGCTGAGCTCGTTAAGCGAAAAGGAAAGGATAGATTCAGATGCCTCGGATCCACTAGTCTTCTTTTCTTTCTCCTCCGCATCTGCATGTCATCGTCTCCTTGCTCGTTTTCCTTCTGCCGACATTTTTTCTTTCGGCTAAAGTGAAATGATGATGCTGCCACAAACAATGAAGCGTGCTCGTTTTTTTATTTGTCCACTTGATACCCTCAGAGCGATATTTCATTGTGAGCATATTCAAAGTACTCCCACTGAAGGGCGCTAGCGGATGCCTTCGAGTCTCCTTATGATCCAAATCGCACGTAAGCAATGCATTGAGAAACTTGCTGCTCAAATCTTAGGCTTCGTCGAGTGTATCTTCCCTTTCGATGCTCCTCTGGGTAGCCCCGTGACAATTTTAATTTTATTTTTGGTAAATCGAGGCTAAACTGAGGATAAAAAAATTCTAATTAAACCCTTTTGTCCAAAATTGAGGAATTTCGAGCCATTGGGCTAAGGTAGAAATTTTGGATATTGAAAGACAATGTCACAACTCCAGAAATGTAAAAAATAAAAATTATAGAGCTAAAATGAATTTCTTACAATAATTAATTAATTTTTTTAATAAACATGAAAATGAGATTAACAAAGTAATTCCCAAATTCAGATTAATCTTTGTTGATTTTCCTTGGCCAAAATGAAGAGAAAATTAAAAGAAAAATACTGACTATTTTTACATATTATTGCGGCCTCAAATGTAATTTCATTTTCAAATATTTTCCTAATCTCTAAAAAAATATTAAAAAATACAATTTTATAAATTTTTATGAATTTTTTATTAATTTTAAAAGAAAAAAAGATGACTGAAAATCAGGTGTCAACAAAGGTGAGAACCTAGACTCTAATTGTTGTGTACTAGCGATAGTTATCTTGTGGCTGCTTGTTAGATGAGAACTTTATCGATCAAAATATAGGCTTGATGATCTTTATGCTTAATGGGTCAGTATAGTAATTGATAATGTTAAGCCTAAGAAAGGGCTTAATGTGAAGTGAGCAGTATGTGAGGAGCAGTGAGGACCATCATGCATTGTACATGTTAGTTGCATCAAAATTTGAAGTTTGAGAAACGTACATGCATGGTTCATGACATTATTTTATTGGACTTGATAAACCGTCGCTTGGTATGGGATAAGCTATACGTATGCCTAAATACTGTAGTGAGATACGGTATGAGACGTGTTGAACGGGTTCTTCATAGTGGGCACCTGACTTGGGGACAAATCAGGCGAAAGCTGGTGGGCTTGTAACGACTTGATCTGATGAGAACGGAGAGTGATCGCCGGAGCTAGGGAGAGCTCGGATAATGTGCGACTCTTGATAGTCTTCTAAGATGGCGACGTGGGCAAGAATGAACCAAGTCACGCATTGAAAAATGGGTCTAAGCATTGTGTGAAGTCTGACTTATTTTGAAAGGTACATTGCATTAAAGTTGATTTTCAAAAAAAAAAGTTTTACAAAAATACAAAGCATTGCACATGAAGAATCGAAACGGTGGATAAAAGTCTAAGTGGCTTGAGATACCTTGATTAAGGAATGCCAGAATGTCTTATGGATATTGGTGAAAGTCGAACATTTGTTGTATACCTCCGTTGTGATCGGAGAGGGCCCCTGTTGTGTGATCAGGGTAGCCTTGAGATGTAATAAGATCTAAACAAGCTAGTTTGCAAGTGATCCGACTGCGTTGTGGTGGGTGTGAATTATGTGAAATGTGTTTAAATGACCGTACCCAACAGAATCCTGGCGTGGCATGTGGTTCTAGCATTAAGAATTGGAAAAACAACATATGTACAATCTGAGTGATAAGGGACAATCTGCCTGAATGTATACTGGATGTGGTAAGTCCATTGAGTGGTGCCATGTGAATTGACGAGTATAACGTTCATGGAGTGATCATAAGCGAGTGGCCTAGTAATATCACCAAGTAGAGTTATGATCAGTGAGGTGGATAACGACCCTAAGAATGGTTAAGATTGCGAGATGTGGCAATTAAGGAAGATAAGTCATTAGAGTACACAGCAAAAAAGTGAGATAATGGCTGTAAGAGTTTTGTTTTTGCTAAGGAGGAAGTAAAGGACAAGTTTCGAGGATGAAATTTCTTAATGATGGGAGATTTATAACATCCCGAATTTTGGACGTTTATAAGTTGAAATAAATTAAATTTTAGGATTAGGATATAAAGCTTGAACATCACCTTGAAAGGCTCGAAAGTTAGCCGATTGATTTCCGAATGCCGAAAAGAAAGGAAAAATATTAAAAGTGACCGTTTTACCCCGATTTGACCTAGACTATATGGCTAGATGCGTGTTAGTAATTTTAATGAGGCTAAAAAAATTGTTCAGCAATATTCCAAGTTATTTTCCGATTGCAGTTAAACCAAATCAGCAACGATTGAGTTCCTACCGAACCTGAAATTTTATGATTTTTGAGAAATGTCTTTTTAATCACCTTTTTTACTACTTTGACTAGCTATGACCGGAAATAATTGATGCCCAAGCTTTATTAATCCAAATTTTACTGATAGTTCAAAAATCAGTTAACTCGTTTAGCATTATGTCACTTTCGATGAATAGTCATTGGCGATAATTATCCTTAAGATATTTATTGATCAAATCACTCTCTCTCCTTCATAATTACTACTGATCTCTCTCTCTCTCTCTCTCTCTCTCTCAAAACTTCGATTTTCTCTCCCTCTCTCTCTGTTAGAGCTAGAATTCTGCCGCCCACTTTGATCGACCACTGCCGAAGATCCAACCATTGTATCATCTTGATTTTCAGGTATGTTGTAGTTCATTGTCTTGAGATTTTACTTCAACTTGAATCACTTCGATCTGAGGTCGTTTGACCCTTCAAATCTGCTTTGTTGTTTCAGTTGACGAACTAATTTTTTGTTACCCAAATTTGAAATATAACTCATGTTGATATATGTTAACCCTAGCGATCCCTAGAGCTTGTTTTCATGTAAAAATATTAATTTCTAGCTCGAGACCCATCTCATTCAATCCTGAACAGCCTCGGTTTCCTTGGGTTTTGCCGAGTTCTGCCATCGCCTTCATGCTCCACCAATTGCCATTGTGCCATTCATCGTTCTGTAGCCCGTTCGGCTTCAAATTAGCCTCGTCGAGATAGGCCGACCCTCTATCTCTCGATTAGGGTATTAAATAACTTGATGGTTGATTTTGATGTGTTGCGTTTAAGTTGAGTAAATTACGGCTTTGAAGAACAAGATATGAAATGGAGGTTTAGCAGACCTATTGAGGTGTCAGAATGCAGAGTAGGTTAGAATTGACGTCAATTATAGCTATAGTATGCTGAAGTAGTTAGTTTGGATGTTTAGCACGAATACCGAGGTGAACATGCTTGGAGGGCAAAATTAAAATTTTAGATTAATTGGGGAATTGAATTGCTAAGAGATTAAATAGGCTAGAATTGGAGCCAAGTTTGGCTATAACGTGATGAATCGATAGAATTAGATGTTCAAAGTAAGAACCTAGGCAAATTAATGCTTGAAATGTGATAACGGATAAAATCGATTTTGAGTTAATGTCTATGTCTTATTATTCAGTTTGCCTATTAGTATTCGTTTGACTGCATGCTGCTTTGTGTTTGATCCATCGTGACTGTCTAGTTGTTTGATTGTTAAATGTTGTTGTGTATATATCTGATTGGCCGTTTGAACCCCAAGATAGAGTGCATGTCTAGTTTTGAATTTGAGTTATGCGATTTCCTTTTTGAGATTTAAAGGTGAGTTTTACTGAGATATGTTCTCATGGTGAATTCCTCCACCTTTCAGACCCTAGGATATAAGCATCACAGGGATACCATAAGATTTGATATCCAAGTGGCGGAGTACTTAATTGGCAATGACAATTGACGTTGAATTGGTGGTTGCTGATGAATATGATTGCCTTGGATTGTTTATTGTTATTAATCTTTGTAAAGCTAATATTTATATGTAATATGGAGCTGAGATTATGTATGTGTGTGTGTATGAGGTGTTATAGTTGCGCTAGTCTTTGCTCATTCATTGTCAGGGGTAATGTATTGCTTCCGCTAGCGTTTATTTGGATATTAAGATTTCCAGGCCGTCGACAGTCTTGGGACATCGCATATATCGACCATTGTCATACAGATGTCGGGCGCTCGTGGAGGTTCTGGGTGTGACAAATTTTCTAATTACAACCTTCTCTAGGCAAAGTGATAACAAAATGCAAGGTAAGATAATATATTGTTGAGTATAATAGAGTATTTTTATTGTGAAATTGATCAGAGAAATGATAGTAATAAAGGCAATTTTGTCGGTTAGTCTACTATAAGGAAAAATAATAAAGTGAAGAGAGAGGAGGGCATTTTGGTCATTTAACTACAAAAATGAGTGTTTTAGCCAAAATTGGGGTGGAAATATTGTGGCCCTTTTTTAATTGTATTTTGGTTTTCAAACTTTCCCATTAGATAGCCACTCTACCCACATCATTATGTACATTAATAATGAAAAGTCTCGATTGTACAACTTATACAAATTCAACGACTCCATTGCAAGATTGTCATAAGTTATTGGACTAAAATTATAATTACCGCCCTATAATTATTATCCTAGAGTGCATATTATACTATTAGCAATGGTTATAATGGGATGAAATCTAAAATTGTAGTGACTAATATTTTGGAGAATAAATGACTATCTTATATAACAAGTTGCCTGATAAGATAAAATCATAATAAATTTTCCATTTTGTGGCTGCAAAATGATTGTATGTTTAGTCGCAACGAGATTGAGTAATTTATATCATCAAAAGCTAGATTACCAAGGACTTCGTTGCTTACATATTGCACGTGAGAGTCCTAAAAAAGAAAAGGAAATAGAAGAGAACCTTATTTAGGGTAGAATTACATAAAGCAGGGAGAGCCGTATACATTGTTTTTTCTTTCCCAAATATCTTCAATTAATTATGTGAATGGATAATTATGTATACTAGGAATTTTTTTATTCTTCTCATAATTCAATTTTACACTTGGAATCTTTTGTATCTTACATTAACCTCCCAAGAAAAGCATCTATATGCGTGGTGTATCTTCATCACTTTCTTTGCATTGAGTACGTTTCTTTTTATTGTGTAGCTTTATCAGGTTGGTTAATAAAATATTGTTTCAACAGAATGGTTTTGCCTCGTCTTTCGAATGTTGATTTCTTACATACACGCCTCACGTCTTTCCTGTTTATTAATTCATCTTTAAACTATGACTGAATAGTGTGTGATAAAGCACGTCATTTTTGTCAAAATTCAATATAATAATGATTCAAACGCACCCACACACAAGACGGGGTCATGGTGATGAATTTGGAGAAACAGCACGGTATTCGGCTATGTATCATATTTACGGTTGTATCTTGATTAAATAGCCAAGTTACTTTTGTCAAAAAGAGAAATTTTCAAGAAATAATTCTTTTCAACTTGTCTAACAAATTTGTCGATTTATTGACAAGTTGAATCTAGAAAAGTACTAGCATAGACATCTTTTCAACGCAATCACTTGTTCATAATTTTTCACATTTGTTGTGTGTATTGCCATCAAAACTCTTTCTTATAAGTTGCCTTTTATACACATATATATTTATATATAATGTGACGATCGATGAAAAGTACAAAATAAGAAATGATTTTTTAAATTCCAGTGATCTCTCGTCATTTTGAAATAACAAATATTCGTACCGTCATGAAATGTTTTTGAAAATATATGAAGACAAGAGGGTTTGATGGTGTTATACACCACAAAAGTAAAAGTATATGAACATAAGATTGTTATACAATATTGTGTATGTTAATCTCTACATTTTACTTGACAATAAACCCATAAATTTCCTTGACAATGTGAAAAAGAATTAGATTACTTGGAATTGTTCTTTTTGACAAAAATTATTTTACGTACCTAAAAGATAAAAATAATAAGAAAAATTAATGTCTAAAATATAAAAGAGATATCCACATTAAACAAACACACAGACACACAAATGAGAAAATTTTAATTTTGACAACTAGATTCTGAACAAAATAGAGAAAGGAAGGAAAGTAAATAAATTTGGGGCTATCTCTTTAAATTATAGTTGAATGATTGATGGCAATTTTCTCTTTTCAGTAAAAAATGGGGTGGACTTAGTTATACAAAGGGTGGAATTGTGGCAGCTCTTTTCTAGAAGGCTTGATTGAGGACGCAGTTGCTAGCATTTTTCGACATTCATTAGGCAAGATCGTTGATGGAATTGTAAAATCTTTGAGAGAAACATCGGCTTTGCAGATGGATATTCCTTGGATAAAATTATCCCATGGAGAGATGGGATAAAGGTGTAAAGAATTTTTCATATTCATGGTATGAAAGCTATTTTTCTTGAATAAAAAAATTCTTAAATAATACATATTAAATATGAATTACGTTTAAATAGCAATATTAAAAATTAAAATTAAAATATTTTTTTTATTTATATGTATATGCATTTGAAATTTTAGTTTCTTTCTACTTTATAATACATATTTTATGCGTACACACACTACATATCTATAGCATTACATATTTTAGGTATGAGTATAGTTTATTATTTAAAAAATTCATTAAGAAATGATGGAACGAAAAAAAAATTAATGAAAAAAGATATATAAAATTAAAGATGTATAAATATAAAAAATGAAGTACAAGAACCAAGGTTTTAAATGAAAATAATTTGAACTTGAAAATGAAAATAAATCTAGAAGAATTTGGGGTAATGAAATTTCTAATAAAAAATCTAGAAATCTCTGGTTTAAGTTGAAGTTTTACCACTCCTTTATAGTTTTTTAGTTTACATCAAAATTCTATGAAATATGGTGAGAGAGTCGAAACTTCTTCTCCTTCGTAGGTTTCTAGTTCACGTCAAAAGTCTATGAAAGCTTAAAGAGAGTCAAAATTCATTCTTCTCCACAGCTTTGTGGTTATGTTTAATGAAAGTAGCAAGAGAGGCAAAACTTTTTGTAGTGCAAATATGAATGATCATATTTTCTCTCTTACTTGAGTTGGGAGTGAATTATGAGAGTTTCTTATAGTCCTTGCTTGTGCATTTTAAGGTTAAGTTATATCAATATGTGTAAACACCGTACAATAAACATGATAGGATATGAACATATCTAGCTTTAGTATTGTTATTTACCAAATAATGGACAGGTTATGGTAAAATTCCTAAATTTCATATCCTATCTTATTCTAACTAGAAATTCAAACCATCAAATGCAGCCGACAAAAGTACACCGTAATGGCGTGCACTTTAATCCCAAAACTTTTAAAATGTGCACTTAAATGCCATGTTCGAAGAAAATCATACACTTCAGTGCCAAGTTCGATTTGAAGCGTACATGGCATGTCAGAAAGTCTATGCGGATTTTTTACATTAAAAGCTTCAGACGATATGGCTTGCTAGAGGCTGACTTAGCAATTTGAAGATCAAACAACGTCATTCACTTTTGCTTTGCCCAATCATAAACCCTAAATCCCTAATTGAACTCCAAATTGCAAATCCTAACTGGCTGAATTGAAATTGAGTCCTTATGAAGTTTGGCCCCCAAAGTAGATGAAGAATGAGAAAAATGGAATCAGTTTTGGTTCGCCGAGCCACTCGAAATTTAGCAACTATTTCTTCCAATCCCCTCATTATATCATTTTTGTAAAGACACACTAAAGGTTTGTGTTCGACATTCATTTTATTTTGTGCAATGGTTTTTGCCAACTGATGTTCATCTTGTATCATTTATTGCTAGAAAATAAGTAATTTGTCATTTTCTTCTTCTTCTTTTTTTTTATGTCTACAGAAGCTTGCAAATCGTAAAGCTGAACAGCCCATACTTAAAAATGGAGCGAAGGAGTTTTAGTAGCAACTCAAATTTGTTTCAAACAATTGAAAAAGATGATGAGGTTTACTATTATTGTGGGTTGTCAAGTCCAAGAAGAACATCTTAGACTCGATTGAAATTGGAGAGAAGATTTCATGGATGTGGCAGGTATAGAGAGGGGTCGAAGTGCAAATATTTCAAATGGGTAGATTGAAAGTTATCCTGCTAAGCCACAGATGTGATATTGAAGCTTCTTAAAAGACAACATGAACCTCCACCTACATTCATGGACACGGAGTTGGATGATGTTGATTCAAGGGAAGTTGAGATAAAGGCTATAAAATCTGTGACCAATCAAATGAAGAAGGAACTATCAACGGTAAAAAGACAAAGAAAGTATCATCAAGCATTAATTATGTTTTTGCTCTATTGTGTATCATATTTAATGATCAAGTGCAAGGTATGTAATGAGAGAAAGTTTCTTAGTCTACCATAGGTGAAGATCACTTGAACATATACTTGTATTGGATAATGTATAAGTAATGAATAATTTTTGTATGGATCAAGAGATTGCTATGGTATTTTATTGGGAATGGAAGGTTGTAATGTAGTGTTTGCTTAGTTTTTGCTCAGTTCTTGGACTATTTATGCATTATCAATCTCTATTCGCTGAGTTTTTAATTTACTTATTTGGTTTGCTATAAATGAGCTGCTAGTTTGCTACTCAGTTGCTTTGCAGTTTTCTACATTTATTACTTAGTTCAAATTTAGTGGTTGACTTGTTAGAATTTTAAGCAACTTGCAATTTGTTAAGTTTATTGTTCAACATTTGTTTGCTTGAGATCTTTGGTTTCGTGGAATAGAGATATTTGGCTTGCAAGTTGTTGAATTGCTACAAATGTTATAGGTGATTAGATTGGTGATTTGATGCAAATGTTGGTTCTCATGGTTATTATTTAAGTGCCATAATTTGTAAATGTTGATCACTTGAGTGCCAGTCAGAGGCAAAAAGTGATCAATTAAGTTTCAATTATCTCTAAAAGAGATTACTTTAGTCCTAAGTTATTGTTAAAGTGATCATTTTAGTGTCAAGTTGTTGTGAAAGTGATCACTTAAGTGCTAACTTATTATGAAAGTGACCATCTAAGTACATCATCAAAACTTGCAATACTAATTCATTTACGAGCAACTTGCTGGTCTAACCTGACTTGCAGGATCTGACCATTATGCACTAGTAATTGCATAGTATTACCATTATGTACTAGCAACTTGCTTGGTGCATTGAAAAGTTGCATCAACAACTAGTTAGTGCACCAAAACAGTACCAAATGCACCATCAAGTTACCAGTGCACCGATGCACCAAAATAATTATGGTGCATCATAAAATACACCTTACTTGCATGTCTAATTTGATTAAAATGTATAGTAGCAATAACAAATGGTGCACCAGCAAAACCTTCGGTACTAGAACCTACATTAGCAGTACTAGCCACATTCATGTGCCCACCACAACTAGCAAGCATAACCAACCAACAACAGCCACAAACATTCAATAACATAACAAGCACGGCTACCATAGTAATGTAAATAGGAAAAGTATAATTGAAAATTTCACATTGCTCCATTGACGTAGTTTACATAAGTTGAATAAATAACCATGTCCTTCCTAGCAAATGTCCAACATACAGGTAATTGTGGTTTCCAACAAAAAATTAATACTAATCGATCTACTTCGCTCCTAATTTGTTAACATTGATAACCCCCCAAGCTCATTTTCCTTTCGATGGTTTTTTCACTTGATTTATAATCCTAGAACTCTTTCTAACATACACAAGTTATGGTTCTTCAAGTGGCCTTTCGATTGAGGTAGAACCCTTGCTGGTTTCTTTCTTGGTAGATTTTTCTAAGCTGTAGCTATTGTATTCTTCTTTGTCAATCTATTTTTTGGCATAGCCATTAACTCTTGAGTTGGTTTACCTTTAGAGATAAGCATTTCTAAGCTTCTCCAAAGCTACAATAACATAACAGCATAAACAAAGGGGCTTTAAAATTGCAAATGGCATAATTAAATACATAAGTCCTACCAAACTTACATGCAATATAGTCATTCCAGTATGTTTATCGTGGAATAGGCCATAAGTATATTCCCTCAACCTCTTCTAAAGAGCCCTTCTTGTTCATTATGGAAATGATGGCTTTGCAATAGGTTGTGTTGGCCCTTGAGGCAGTGGTAGTGGCAGTAGTAGTGGCAGCAGTGTAGCAAGTTCTGTTGGCCCTTGAGGTAGTGGTAGTGATGGCAGCTATATAGTAAGATTTGTTGGTCCTTTAGGTAGTGGTGGTGGCTGGGCAGTATATCCTGCTCTTGCCCTTCTTCTTACCTGCAGTATCGAAACAATATTAGACTATTAGTCATAAAATAAGAAAAACAAATAACGTGCAACTTACTAGATATTTTCTTCTCATTTGTTCAATAGTAAACTCAATATGCTTCTTTATTGGCCCTTCATTTCGGTACACAACATGCTCTGTTGTTGGCACTTCAGTTGGTTATGAAATATGTCCTTTTGTTGGCTCTAAAGGTGGCGGCAGAGGCTATGCAGCAGGGTCTACTCCTTCAAGTGGTGGTAGTGGTGGTGGCTGGGTAGTATGACGTGCTCTTACCTTTCTTCTCACTTGAAATAAGGTTAGATAAGTGGTCATAAGATAAGATATACAAACAAATAATATACAAATTACTGGATATTTTCTCCTCAATTATTGAACAGTAGGCCCAGTATACTCTTCTGTTGGCCCTTAAGGTGGCTATATAGCATTCCATCCTATTCTCTTTCTTCTCAATTGAAGTGCGGAAGCAAGGTTAGACAAGTAGCCATAAAATAAGACAAACAAAAAATGTACAACTTATTGGATGTTTTCTCCTTGTTTATTGAATAGTAGACTCAGTATGCTTTTTTATTGGCCCTCAGGGTGGCTGTACAGCATGCCCTCCTATTGCCACTTTAGTTGGTTGTTCAACTTGTTCATCTATTAGCCTTCACTTAGCTCTTGTGTGGAATCTGCAATAAGCTATTGCTTCCTTAGTTTACAACCTTTCTTATTATGGCCTCCCTTATGGCAATACGTGTATGTCATTTTTGCACCAACTTTAGTCATTCTTTGCATTGAAACCTCCCTTTCTTGCATTCTTCGTCTCCACTTTAGCCTTCTTACTTGTCTCTTTTGTTGCAAAGATGTAGGCCCATCTCGATTTGTTGGCTCCCAGAGTTTGGTACTTCTAATGGGCTGCATCATGAATTGGTATGTGTCAAGATATGACTTGTTATTATAGCAATCAGCTAGGTAATTTTTTGGGGTTTTTTTTTTGCTGGTTCTATATGGAAAAAATGGCATGTGAGTAGGAAATTCCAATTAGTTGCCATGGTCAAATCACTTCCTCCTCTTTAGGTGAATGACATACGTATCATCATTTTTCTTGATCTTAAATCCGTCATTGCTATTCCAAATTGGACGACAGAACTAGCTACCAGCCAAGTTCTCATCTAATCTCTTGGCAATCTTGGTACCACATACTCTAGTCCACTTTCTAGCGTTATCTCTTTATTGCGTAGCCTAGTTATTACCATAAGTCATATGTCCTCAAGCATGGCAACGATTGGTTTGCATCTCGCAAATAATATGCTACCATTGAAAGCTTCGCTGAGATTGTTGTCGATGATATTGTACTGGAATTCCTCGCTGAAGAAGGTCTTACACTAATACTTCGCTTCAGTTTCAAATAGTGCTTCGAAACCATCCTTGGTCAACTAAAGCAAGTGTTCTTTGGCTATCCTAAATTTAGATATGTTGGTGCTCTTTGTAATTTGCCAGAATTGATTTTGCAACTTATCCCCTTTGTACTTCTTTGATCAGTTTGCATACATGTGTCTGGCATACATCCTATGCTTGGTATATGGCATCAACTCAGTTAATATAGGAACAAGTCCTTGCAATATTAAATCAAGACATAATTGTAAGAATAAGGACAAATACAACATAATGCAATTAACATTTTGAAAGAATCAATTGACAATGATATTATCTTTTATTGGTTGCTCATGAAAGTCCAATCTCCCCCATTAGTTATCTCTAATTCAGTCATAAAATTTTTGCTGAACTAGGACCAATTGTCCTTGTTTTCTATCTTTACAACAGCGCAAACTATTGAAAATATTTGGTTATTAGCATCTCGACTAATTGCAACCAATAATTCTCCTTTATACAAATCCTTTAGAAAGCACCTATCCAATCCTACAACTCTTCTGCAATCAGATAAAAATTCCTGCTTGCATGCATTGAAGCACGCATAAAATCTATCAAAGAAAATCTCAAAATCAGGCAGTAGTCTCTCTATAACCTCCATATATACTCTACTTGGCTGATTTTGAAGTCCGTATTCATTAGCATAAGGTTTTTGCATAGGTGTAGCAATACTGGTTTAGGATCATCATAAGGTTTTTGCATTCCAACACCCTTCCATCTAGGAAAAATATCTAGTCGTCCACAAATAAAAGGTGAGATAGGGTCTTACAATACCTGTTCAACTTTATCCCTTTTATGGTACCTTCCTTTACTGCTTTCCCCATCAATGCCAGAGAGTATTAACCATAAGAATAAAGAGATAGGGGGATATGGGGTCCCCTTGACGAATCCCTCAGGTTTGGTTGAAGTAAGGAAGAAGTTCTCCATTAAGCTTGATACTCAAAGAAACCGAGGTCACACACTTCATAACCCTATTTACCTATATCTTGCAAAAATCCATATTCCTTAGACAAGCCTCTAGGAAATCCCACTCCACCCTATCATATGCTTTTTTCATATCAAGTTTTAGGATGGCTTGAAATTTTTCCATTCTCTTACTTACCTTTAGTTGGTGAAGAACTTCTTTTACGACAAGGATGTTATCTTGAATTTATCTTCCCCCTATGAAGTCACTCTGTTCGTCCTTTACAATATCATTCAGTCATGGTTTGCGTTTGTTTGCTAGCACCTTAGAAATGACTTTGTAAGCAAAATAACAGAGGCTTATAGGTCGAAATTGATCCAGCTTTTTAGGGTTTTTGACTTTAGGAATAATGGTAACGTGGGTTCTATTCAGCTTAGGGTTTAGGTTTCTCGTGATAAAGAATTGTTGAACTTCCTTAAAGACTACTGTTTTGATTTTCTCCCAATTCTGGTGGTAAAAAAGACCATTTAATCTATCTGGTCCCAGAGCTGTTGAGGTACCCAATAGGAAAATAGTAAATTGGACTTTGAGAAATGAGACTTCGACTGATAATGTCGCAGTCATCTCATTTCTGACAATTGCTAGGCACTGCTGCAAAACTATTTGGAAGTCTCGAGGGCCATCAAAGCTGTACAAGTTCTTTAAAAACTCCGATGTCATCTCCTTTAGTTTCTTTGGATCTCGAATCCAGGTATCATTCTCAGCCTTCAGCATAGATATTATGTTGCACTGTGTTCTTTGCATTGTTGTGGCATGGAAATATTGTGTCTTTTTGTCTCCTCACTTAAGCCTGTTAATTCTCGACCTTAAACCCTAGTACATCTCTTCCCTTCTCCACGTGTTTTCAATCGCTTTTGCAATTTCTTACTGTTTTCCTCTGTTAGTGGCCAAATTCAGGTCATTAATCATTTTTTTAAAGCTCAGTGTGCAGTAATCTGATTTGATTTTTGCTATTCATGAAGGTTTTTTTTTACTCCATTGGTTCAAGGATGCTCTGACCGCTTGAATCCTCCCAGTTAACTTAGCTTTAACTAAGTTCGGTGAGCTCTAAACCTCTTCAATAATCCTCCCATAGTCCTTATGGTCCTACCAAAATGCCTCAAATATGAAAGTTTTCTTCTTCTTCATTGGGATCGAGGTGAGAGTAAGCAATAAAGGACCATGGTCTGAACCAATGGTTGGTAGGGCAAAAACTTCAACTTCTAGGAACTCAACTCTCCATTCGATATTACAAACTGCTCAATCGAATCTTTTCTTAACTAGTTCCTCCCCTTCTCAATTGTTTGACTAGGTAAAACCAAACTCCTTGCTCTCTAAATCCATCAAGCTACATCCATTTAGGAGCTCCTGGAAAGCAAACAACCAATAGCTCTCCGAGTCTCTCTTTCCTACCTTCTCCCATAGGTATAAAGTTTCATTGAAATCTCCTATACAGACCCATGGTAGGTTGTTTAAGGCTTTAATATGTTGAAGTTGTTCCCAAGTTTGGGTTCTCTTCTAGTAAGAAGCTGGCGCATGAATAAAAGTCACCCTAAATGGCGATAACAATTCTAAATCCTGATACTTGATGTCAATAAAGTCATTTGTGGTCAGGAATACTAAGATTGAGACCTCCTCTGTCCATAGTAAAGCTAAACCACCCCTAATTCCTACTGCGTTTACTAAGTAGAGATGCTGAAACTTTAGTCTTTTGGAAACACGATATAAATAAAAATCCCTTCTGATTCTTCGTTTCACTTAGAAAAATCATCTTGTGCCATTTTTTTTAAGCCGCAATGGCTTGTAGGGATTGAACTACCAAGGGTGTGCCCAACGCTTGACAGTTCCAACACAAAAGAATCATTTTTAAATCGGTGGCTTCTTAGGGCTAGCTAACATAGCTCAAATAGTTGTGCCTTCGAGAACTTGGGTTTCTACAAGCTTTGACTCGTCTAAAGGCTATAAACCCATATCTTTCTTTGCATAGGTATTGTATCTTTTGGCTTTTTTAAACTCCTTTGCCCTTAATGCTATTTTTGGTTTTCTGCAGTGGAACACATTCTTGCTGAAATGAAGGTAGCTCTATCGGTAAGGAAGGGGTTTGATTCGCCATCACAATTTGCACTCCCATCTGTGATATTTCCACATTTACATTATCACTTTCTTGGGGTTTCCTTTTGCTTCTCTCTTTTTTGGAGGGACTGTTACTCTTGTGGGCTGGATGGCGTTATTTGGAGCACGCTATTCTGTTATGAGTTTATTGGGGTTTCTGGGATATTTTCCTCTTTCATAGGTTCCTCCAAGGGTAGTTCATAGAAGGATTTCCAAAAAGGGCTAGAGACGTTGAACTCTGCTTTTAGCCAGGAACCATAAAGTAGGTTGTCATCATTTGAAAAGAACTCCTCGTCGTAAATAATTTCAGTACATTTCTAGGTGTAGTGTCCCAGCTTGCCACAGGAGCAGTAGTAGATTGGAAGTCTTTCATACCAGAAGTATAGCTGGTGTTATCTACGCTTGAAATTGTAGATCATCCCAAACTCAAGGGGGCTGACAATGTTTAAATGACTTTGGCTTTGCCTATTGATAAGGCAGAGTAGCCTTTAGTTTCAATCTTCACATCTAACACTCCCTCCACATTTTCAGCAATGCTCCTAATAACTTATTCCTTTCTCCCCTCTACAGGTGGCCCATGGATGTGCATCCAAAAGGCACAAGTGTCGAATTTGATTCATTGAGGTAGGGTACTTGGTTCCTAAGATTTCAAAACTAAGACATGGCAAGAGAAGGACCATGGTCCAGATTCCTGGTTTCTTCCTCTATTTTGGGGAATGTAAATTTAAAAATCCTAAACCGTATGTGCTGACATCGCATGCTATTACACTTACAATCTTTCCTCATTGTTGATTGGAATGCTTGGAAGTTCACTTCTGGGCTACAATGTAATTTTCCAAACACAGCACGTTTACCTTCTTGCAGACTCTCCTCTGAAATAAAATTATCTAGGACTATGGTTTTGCTCTTCGCCACAGATATTTTAGTCTTTTGCTGAGAGCCTCCATAGGCTTATCTGTTCTCTATCTCTTTCCATTACTTTACTCCACCGATATCGAGACAATTGTAGAGAGAAAATGTACATATTAGCAGGGATTGGTTTGGAAAAAAAGCGAGTTGCTTGAGGAAGAGACCTGTTAGATGTCACATCTCGCTGAAAGGGAAAGAGTTGTAGGTTGGATGGGTTTGTGGGTTTGGGTCTTGGTTGTACAACATGATTACTATTCGATTCATAACTTTTAGGGTTTACTGTTCGATTCCCACTCTTGGAGCTCTTCCCTTAGCTAAAGATCGCGTTGTTCACCTAGCCATGTGTTAGCTCAGCCTCGCCAGATCTAGACGAGGCCAAGTATGCCCAGCGATAGAGGCACAGGTGGTTGGCGAGGTCCTCATCAGGCCTCTTTTCCAGTGGAGGAGGAAGGAGGAAGAAGATGAACAATAAAAACTAAAAGAAAGAATAGGAAAAAAAAGTAAATAAAGAATTTGAAAAAAAACATTTAAATATTATTAAAAATTATCCTGTCGGCGTCGGTCGAGTCCATGTCAATGCTGGACGATCAAAGTTGAGTGAATGAATTGAATTAATAATAATGTAAAAGGTTTTAGTACTGAATTGATACAAAAAATATATTTAGGATTGAATTGACACACATAAAAAGTTTGGAACTAAATTAAAAAAAGTGCAATAAATTTATGATTTTTTTTGACAATTTTCCTGCTAAAACTCATTGGTAAGTTAGGTTCAAAATCTCGATTATGAAGTGAGAGGTCAAAAACTAAAACATGGATCGCAAGCTAGTAGAAAGCAAAAGAGAGTAAGTAAAAAAAAAAAATTACGCAGCGTGACGAATTTTCTACTTCGGCACTGGAGAAGATACATTAGTCACTTCTTTGTCACAAACAAGACCTTAAAAACGATTATAAAGACTAAAGCTTGACTGATCTAGTATAGTAGCAAAAAAAGAATGAAGGACAAAATCTCTTGAAAGACACCTCATTTGAAACTGAGGAAAAGCAAGCGCATTGACCCAGTCCCCTCCATATTAAAATTAATGGCTGTGAAGCTTGTCAACCATTCAACCGAGATCTGAGCTTGCTGATGCAGCGTCATATCCACTGCCCTCGCGACCGAAGCCTGGTCTTCCTCCAGGTCCCTGCAATTTAAAAACAAGATAAATTTCTCCGTGAACAGCCAACATGAAAAACAAATTCATAAGTAATAAAAACGCTCGTACTTCCTCCTAATAAAAACGGCCGTTCATGAGTTCCCATCTCAACATCAAAATGATGGGAAGCAGAACAGACAGGGAAAAGTCAGCAGTCTTGCCGGTAATAGCGTTCGAAAACCACAAGGAAAACCAACACTCCTCGACAGGATCAAAACATGTTGAAGCTACCCATGAACATCCTCAACAACAATATGTTGGGTTTTGGGAACCCAAAAACCCATAAAAAAGTGAATGAGAAAGGCAAATGAATAGTCCCACATAGGATAGAAGATAGAGGAGTATTGGGTTTAAATAGTGGAGTCTTGCCAATGGGTTTGGGCCCCAAGGGGCACCCCACTTTTGTGGAGGAGAGAGGTCTTAGACAAAGTTAGACCGGTCCACCCGCGCGCGCGCCGCCGCCGCCGTCCGTCCGACCGGCCGGCTCGGCTCGGATCGGGCCGGGCCCGGGTCCGGGTTAAGCCCATCGATTTTATTTTTTAATTGACATATCCGTTGAATTTTTTTTTAATTAATTAATTTTTCGGATGTTGTCTATTAGTAATCTATCTTCAAGCCATTGGTTCGTGTTCGTTAATTACCGAACAAATGCATTGTTTCGGCATTAACCGAACACCCAACAAAGGTGTTGATTCGGCAATAACCGAACACCGAACAATCATGACTTCGTGACTCTTCGTTTGGACTGTTTTAATATAATTGTTTTCAAACAGAACGCACAGATTTCATTCATTTATTCTGTTTTCGAAAAGACTCATCCCATTCACTCTCATTTTGTGCGATAATTCCCGAAGTTGAGTTCGAAGGATTTTCGTCGACGAAGTACCACTTCGACGAAAGTGTTATCCGTTCTATCCTGGGAGGCGATTGTCCACGCAACCTTGGGTACCCGTGGAGGGGACAAATTCGTCTTAAGGACACGATGTGAATTCGTCGGGCTCGGATCGATCATCTAATCAATTTCTCATTTACTCTTCATTCAGGTTTGTCTATTTGCCTTATTTTCATATATGCGAACACACACATAGGAACACCATCGACAACAATCTTAAGACGAATTTTCTTCCCTATTCTATGTTCGCATTCCACCCTGTTTGTCAAGTGTTTTTTTTTACTCTACTCGTTTCTGTGGTTTTCGTTTTATTCCATTCTCAACAATTTCTGTTTTATATATTCATAAATTATTTCCTTCGTGTCTCATCGTATGTTGCTAGTATAATAGTTCATGTTTGGATTTTGCGAAAATTACATTACTTGTGTTGTCATATATATTCACTCGCACAATTATTTCTGTTTTCGTAACAGAAATGGCTTCGACATCAATGACGCCTGTTGCGTCTGTTCCGACTCATGGAGAAAAGCCAGAAAAGTTCAATGGGTCTGATTTCAAGAGATGGCAACAGAAGATGTCGTTCTATCTCACGACTTTGAACTTGGCAAGATTCCTCGCCGAAGATGCTCCTAAGTTGGATGAGGGAGAAATGGACAAGGAAAAGTTTGCTGCGATGGATGCGTGGAAGCATTCTGATTTTCTGTGTCGCAACTACATCCTCAATGGTCTAGACAATACCCTGTATAATGTGTATAGCCCGTTGAAAACGGCTAAGGAACTATGGGAAAGTCTAGACAAGAAATACAAAACCGAAGATGCCGGATTGAAGAAGTTCATAGTCGGCAAATTTCTAGACTTTAAGATGGTCGACTTCAAGACCGTCTTAAGTCAAGTCCAAGAACTTCAAGTGATTATGCATGACATTCATGCCGAGGGTATGATTCTGAGTGAATCATTTCAAGTGGCTGCCTTCATTGAAAAGCTGCCACCATCTTGGAAAGATTTCAAGAATTATCTGAAACACAAGAGAAAGGAATTATCACTTGAAGACCTGATTGTTCGATTGAGGATCGAGGAAGACAATAGACTTTCTAAAAAGAAAGTTGGTAGCAAACTGGAGGTCTCAAGAGCCAACTTTGTTGAAGGAGGATCGAAACCCAACAAGAAGAGGAAGACGTTTGGAGAGGGATCCACCCAAAGCCAGAAAAAGTTCATTGGCAAATGCTACAATTGTGGAAAAGCTGGACATCGAGCCAAGGATTGTAGAGCCAAGAAGAGAAAGCATACTCAAGCTAATGTGGTGGAACAAATTTCCGATGGCATTGAAGATATCAATCTGACTGCTATGATATCCGAGTGCAACTTGGTGGGAAACCCAAAGGAATGGTGGATTAATACTGGAGCAACTCGCCATTTATGTGCCAATAGATGGATGTTCACATCCTATACGCCTATGGCATGTGATAAGAAACTCTATATGGTAATTCATCGTCCTCTAAGGTTGAAGGCATTGGCAAGGTTGCTCTGAAGATGACGTCTGGAAAAACCGTGACACTAGTCGATGTGCTGCATGTGCCAGACATACGCAAGAACTTAGTGTCTGGATCTCTCCTTAGCAAGAATGGTTTTAAGTTGGTGTTTGTATCTGACAAGTTTCTACTCTCTAAGAATGAGATGTATGTAGGAAAAGGTTATTTGAGTGAGGGTTTGTTCAAGCTGAATGTAATGACTGTTATACCTAATGATTCTATGAATAAAGTTGTTTCTGCTTATGTGCTTGAGTCTCCTAATTTATGGCATGCTAGATTAGGACATGTTAACTACAAGTCAATAAAGAAATTGATGAGCATGGGACTATTGCCAAAATCTGATTGTCCAAATGAAAAGTGCCAAGTATGTGTTGAATCAAAGTTCTCCAAGCCTCCTTTTCATTCTATAGACAATAAAATCACTGAACCTTTAGATTTAATACACACTGACATATGTGATTTGAAAACAATACCCACAAGAGGTGGTAAAAAATATTTTATCACTTTTATAGATGACTGTTCAAGGTATTGTTATGTCTATTTGCTGAGTAATAAAGATGAAGCTGTAAATGCTTTTAGAACTTACAAGTCTGAAGTTGAAACTCAGTTAAATAGTAAAATCAAAATGATAAGAAGTGATAGAGGTGGTGAATATGAATTTCCTTTTGAGGAAATTTGTTCTGAATTTGGTGTTATTCACCAAATTACGCCTCCTTATACGCCACAGTCCAATAGTGTGGCAGAAAGGAAAAATCGATCATTAAAGGAAACGATGAATGCGTTATTGAATAGTTCTGGTTTACCACAGAACTTGTGGGGGGAAGCTGTTCTGACAGCTAATTTTGTTTTAAATAGAGTACCCCACAAAAGGATACAACAAACTCCATATGAGAAGTGGAAAGGTAGAACGCCTAATTTGAAATACCTCAAAGTGTGGGGGTGTTTAGCTAAGGTTGCCATTCCTAAACCTAAGAAGGTTAAAATAGGACCGAAAACCGTTGATTGTGTCTTTATTGGATATGCTCTTAATAGTAATGCATATCGATTTCTAGTTCACAAGTCTGAAATCCCTGATATACATGTTAATACGATTATTGAATCGAGGGATGCTTCGTTCTTCGAGAATATTTTTCCGTATAACAGAGTATATGAGACAATCAATAATGATAAAAGGCCTAAGGAGACTACGCCTAGAAGCGAACCTATAGAGGATGAACCTAGGCATAGCAAAAGACAAAGAATCTCTAAGTCTTTTGGACCTGATTTTCTAACATATTTGTTAGAGAATGAGCCTCGGACCTTTAAAGAGGCTGTGACATCCCCAGAAGCTCCGTTCTGGAAAGAAGTTAATAATGGTGAGGTTGAATCCATCTTGTCAAACCATACCTGGGAATTGGTTGATCTTCCTCCTGGTAATAAACCACTACAATGTAAGTGGATATTCAAAAGGAAAATGAAAGTGGATGGCACTATTGATAAATATAAGGCTAGGCTTGTGGTAAAAGGATACAAGTAACGAGAAGGTCTAGATTATTTCGACACTTATTCACCTGTCACAAGAATTACATCCATAAGGATGCTAATTGCTATAGCAACAGTGTATAAGCTTGAAATCCATCAAATGGATGTGAAAACGACCTTCTTAAATGGGGATCTGGAGGAAGAAATATATCTGGAACAACCTGAAGGGTTCATTGTTCCAGGACAAGAGAAAAAGGTATGTCGACTTATCAAGTCACTCTATGGATTGAAACAAGCACTGAAACAATGGCATGCTAAATTCGACCAAGTCATGTTGTCGAATGGTTTTAAGATAAATGAGTGTGATGAATGTGTTTATTTTAAAAATACTCATAATGGCTTTGCTATTCTGTGCTTGTATGTAGATGACATGCTTATAATGGGTAGTGATAGTGAGGTTGTTAAAGCAACCAAACGCATGCTCACAAGTAAGTTTGATATGAAAGATATAGGAGTTGCAGATGTTATTTTAGGAATTAAAATCCAAAAGACATCTGGATGACTAGCTTTATCGCAGTCTCATTATATTGAGAAGATTCTTGAGAAATGCAAGAATCTAGATATTATACCAGCAAAGATCCCCATAGATGTTAATTTACACCTTTCAAAGAATACTGGTGAAAGTAAAGCTCAAAATGATTATGCTAGTATACTAGGCAGTTTAATGTATGTCATGAACTGTACTAGGCTGGACATAGCTTGTGCTGTGAGCAAGCTGAGTCGATTTACAATTAGTCCAAATGACAATCATTGGAAAGCAATGAAACGTGTATTGGGCTATTTGAAGCACACTCAAAATTATACTTTACATTACACAAAATATCCAGCAATACTTGAAGGATATTGTGATGCAAATTGGATAACTGGCACAAAAGACACAAAATCCACAAGTGGGTATGTGTTTACACTTGGTGGGGGGGGCAGTGTCTTGGAAATCATCCAAACAAACTTGCATTGCAAGGTCTACTATGGAAGCAGAATTTATTGCTTTGGATAAGGCTGGTGAAGAAGCAGAGTGGCTTCGAAATTTCTTAGAAGACATTCCTAATTGGCCTAAACCAGTGCCAGCTGTATGTATTCATTGTGATAGTCAAGCGGCAATTGGTAGGGCAAGGAATGTTATGTATAATGGAAAGTCCCGACATATACGTCGAAGACACGATACCGTAAGATAACTACTCTCTAGTGGAATTATCACGATTGACTATGTGAAGTCAAAAGATAATATTGCGGATCCATTAACAAAAGGCTTAACTAGAGAGATAGTTGAGAAAACATCAAGGAGAATGGGTCTAAGGCCTATAAAATAAGTCTTCATAGCGGAAACCCCACCTAGTTGACTGGAGATCCCAAGATCTAGGTTCAAAGGGACAACTAAGTTATGCAAGCTGAGTAGAGTACTGTCAACTCTTACTCATTCCCGTATAAAGACAGTACAGACGTGTCAAGGTTAAGCATAAGCTTTTAATGATTCTGATTTAGGTATATGAAATACCACATTTTCAGAAATCACCTATGTGAGTGTGAAGTGAGGGCCGCTTCTAAGGTGAATTTGAAAGGCCGAATTCCCGAAAGCACTCATGAAACCAGGCGGTGTTCATGGCCAAAACGAACACAATAGTGAGAATCAACTTTGGTTGAGAGATAGTTGTGTGACTCCTATTGTCTTGACTTACAACGAAGGTCGACAGTTCAAAGACATCAAGTCTACTGATTGACCGAGTAAGTCTGATAAGTTTCACTAGGGAAAGTTCAAGGTCTCTGACTACTTATCCCAATGCAGCATTCTCTCATGGATTAATCACACATTGCATTTCATCCATACATGAAGAGTCATGCTATCTGAAATTCTCATTCATGTGGGGGATTGTTGGGTTTTGGGAACCCAAAAACCCATAAAAAAGTGAATGAGAAAGGTAAATGAATAGTCCCACATGGGATAGAAGATAAAGGAGTATTGGGTTTAAATAGTGGAGTCTTGCCAATGGGTTTGGGCCCCAAGGGGCACTCCATTTTTGTGGAGGAGAGAAGTCTTGGACAAAGTTAGGCCGGTCCACACGCGCGCGCGCCGCCGCCGTCGTCCGTCCGACCGGCCGGCTCGGCTCGGATCGGATCGAGCCGGGCCCAGGTCCAGGTTAAACCCATCGATTTTATTTTTTAATTGACATATCCGTTGAATTTTTTTTTAATTAATTAATTTTTCGGATGTTGTCTATTAGTAATCTATCTTCAAGCCATTGGTTCGTGTTCATCAATTACCGAACAAATGCATTGTTTCGGCATTAACCGAACACCCAACAAAGGTGTTGATTCGGCAATAACCGAACACCGAACAATCATGACTTCGTGACTCTTCGTTTGGACTGTTTTAATATAATTGTTTTCAAACAGAACGCACAGATTTCATTCATTTATTCTGTTTTCGAAAAGACTCATCCCATTCACTCTCATTTTGTGCGATAATTCCCGAAGTTGAGTTCGAAGGATTTTCGTCGACGAAGTACCACTTCGACGAAAGTGTTATCCGTTCTATCCTGGGAGGCGATTGTCCACGCAACCTTGGGTACCCGTGGAGGGGACAAATTCGTCTTAAGGACACGACGTGAATTCGTCGGGCTCGGATCAATCATCTAATCAATTTCTCATTTGCTCTTCATTCAAGTTTGTTTATTTGCCTTATTTTCATATATGCGAACACACACATAGAAACACCATCGACAACACAATCATCATCAATAACTCCTTTAAGTTGCTCGCTTTTACAACAGGAAAATTACCTGCGTTTTTCTCTCCACCTCAATCTCACCCAAAAGAAAATGACCAGCAAAGAAACGGTGATGACAGCCCATATCCAGCAAGTTCAACGCGCAACATGGTTCATTGTTGAAAAATTATCATCAATTCACCATAACATTCTGCTAAATTATCAATGTTCACCTGATAAAAATGACATCACAACAAGTTGAAATCAGACCAGAGAAGCAGACATATCAGCTACATGTCTGTGCTTTGTGAGAGAGATTCAGAACTTCTAGTGGGTCTCTTATCTAACTTCAGTATATGTAATTTTTTTTTTTGTAGTTTAACCCAAGAAAAAGAACATTATCTGCTGCTTTCAAGCACAACAAATTCCATGCGTGCTATGAAATTTTGAGTCTCTTTTGACTCAATCTAGACATGTGTCCAAGAGAACCAAGACAATGGTCCCCTTCTTTTTTGGTTCAGCGCAAACTCCATTAAGACTTCGCAACCCGCGACATGAGGAATGCATGAATTGCTGGGGGAGTTTCTGTGCACAGGAAGCCACAGACCCCTAATGGCAAAAGTGGTCATAAACTGATCTTCGGAAAATGTGATCATAAGCTAATCTTGTTCCTCTACCCCTTCACATTAGCTTTTAATTTTCTTCTCAAACTTGCTAATCTTGTTCCACATTTGAATTTATCACAGAAACGCATCATGATTAACAAAAGTGAAGTGCTACAGCAAATCTTGTCCAAATCTGTTTCCTACTCATTACATACCAATCCTTGAGAATAGCATGGCGAAAATGAAATTACAAAATGAAAATATCCAGCAACAAACAACAAATTAGTAGCTATGCCAACTTAGAGCAAATTCACCAATTAAATCTGGAGAAAGAGACCAGAGTCATTCATGGGGGGAGAGAGAGAGAGAGATTGCACGTGAGCAATCACAAGGGAGATAGTGAGTGAAGGAGCGCCGTCGAGCGAGAGAGTAGAAGCGAGGGAGAGGGAGCAGTCGCGAGGGAGCAAATGCGAGGGAGACGGAGAAAGAGCAGTCAATCTCGAGAAGCAGATGCAAGGCCATGAGGATTTGCCAAAAAGAAAAGGGCTTTGTTTTTAAAAGAGGTAAACCTGGGTTTCTAATATTTTCTTGAGGGCAAAAAAGGAACCTGACAAAAATTCATTAATAACATTCTGAAAATATTGAAAGCTCAATGCTAATAGGCTCAATGCTGATAGGATCATCATTAAGCTTTCAGCCTTCTCAAGGCTAGCTTTCACCTTAAAGCCCCTTGGGAATAGTTACCAAATACCCCAAATTTCCTTTATTGAGCTTTCAAAATGCTAAACCAAATGCACCCATTTGGTCTTTTTTTTAACGTAGTATTGCATCAAATCTACAACACTATCCGTGATGAGCAATTAAGGCATAATTTATTTCTTTAAAATGAAAAAGGTTTGCATACCAAGTCTGCTACGTAACTTGTGATCTTTTCTCATTAGAATCATACAAGAATCAAAAACCCGAAAAATAACGATGCCAATAAAAAATAATAATAATACTAGAAAACGGAAAAATTAGCAAGTGTATTGGCATTGACACAGCCAAGGACCAGCATTATTGTCACAATATCCCCGGCCTTGACCGAACTTGGTAGCACAGCGATCGCTGCAACATTGGTCCCTACACGCGATGGTGCACAAACCTCCGCCTCCATTGCACTCTTTCGGCCGCGGTTCGGGGCACGAACCCGCACTTCCACAGCACCCTTCTGACAGCAGTTCGGGACAATCGTAATAGCAAGTGCAAAGTGGTGGCTTGATGGTGTAGTCGCACGATCCCTGCGAGCCCGGGCCGTGAATCGCGTAGCACCTTTGCTCACACTCGCTGCCCTTCCCACATAACCCTATTCCTTCACTGTAATATGCCTCCCCTTTAGGAATCTCTATCATCCCACCTTTTCTCGCAAAACAGAGGAAAACATGGTCTTATTGTCAGAACCCTAGAATATAAGGTTTGATTAGGAGCAGAACATGCTTTTTAATGCTTTTGTCTCGCCAAGGAAATCAAGTGAAGGATGAGGGAGAAACCTGTGATTACGACTAGGGCAGCGACAAGGCAACGCTTTCGGAAAACTTGGGCCATCATTGGGCTTCAATCGCTTCTTACATTGGTAGAAAAACACCATTGGTGCGCACACTTATAGCAATAGCAATCTAGGCATAATGGTGATATATTAGGGAATTACGAACTGGGCCGATTCAGAATTTTTTAAAGGATGTCCTTTGATGATAACTTTAGGAAACTAAATCAATGGATTCATTAAATATTGATTGCGTTTTATCCACATGCGGAGATTTCCTGATATTTTCAGGCTTATATGTTAAAATGACATGCTTTATAAAGATACGAGTGCTCTACCATTCAAAGGAAAAACAAATTACTATATTTCCACGAATATATATATATATATATCCATATATAGGGCTAAAATAGAATGCATACCACTCGCAATAATTACTTCCGGAACGAAATATCTTTCACTGAAAGTAATTCTTTAGAAAGGATTGGTCGACGAAATATGAACCAAAAAGTAAATCTTGATATAGCTTAGAATAATACATTTTGATTACCGCGAAATATATTGGTAACTATGGATTATTTGATTGGAATGAAATTTGGAATGGGCTTTTGAATACAGGGAAAATGATTCTGTGGCAATTCTAGATGTGAATAATTTAGGTAAGTAAGGAATTTAGCAACTTAATTCGAGATGGCACTATACAAACATTAACCCAACTAAAGTTTGACTTGAAGGAAAAGTTTAGAAGGTACCTATTATTAATGAACAAACATAAACAAATTTTGGCGGAATTTGACTCGATGGTAGAGTTTGAGAATCTAATGGTATTACGTAGGAGTTTTGACTTAACGACGGAACACTAAGGATAAAGATAGACGCTAGAGTTTGACTCGACGACGAGAATTGAATGCTATAGCTAGGGCAATCTAAAGTATAGTACATGAAATGTAAAGATGATTGCAAGATAGCATTTAGTTTGTTTGAGGGGGCCTTTTACGTCGGACAACTGGTTTTACTTGAAGTGATGCTGTGGTAACTGTCACTTGACGGTTCCGAGCGATTGTTCATTTTCAGGTAACTTCCATCGATTGCATCTACATCGCTGTATTTTCGCAAGTTCCTCCCTATGTTCCTGAACAGTTTTCTCCATCGTGTATGGGCTGTGTGGTAATTATCATAACTGTTATTTGAATGGGCCTTCAACTAGTAACCGTTCCCTTCAAGATGTGCATTCTCTGTTCCATTCATCTTGGTGATTTCAAGTTTTTAGTGGTATTCTAATAAAAGTTTACTGCTAGCACTTATATTGGCGGTTTCTAACTATTCATGGTCGTATTTCGACAAGTTGATATGGAAGAGTATCACCGATAGAGTGGTGTGCTAATAATGGTGCTCACGTGTTATGCACGTGACTGCTCACAATGTGTTGTTCACATATTCCTCGTCATTTACGTGCCAAACATGTGCATACCGATAACCAGATCGGATCATTTTTTGGGTGCCAATAGTTTATAATATGTTATATATATATTTAGATCAAAGTGCCTTTCAAGAATTAATTTTCCGGACTTTCACTAGTTTAGTTCGTAAAAAAAACTTAGTCAATGGAAAATACTTTCCCATCAATAGAAAATTCATACACAAACGTAGGCAAGTGAATTCCGTAATCTATAGAGGGAAAAACACTTTCCTGAATTGGTCCTATCGAAATTTGTATTTTTCAATTTTTAATATTTTCTATTTCATTTCAGTTTTTCTTTTCTTTCTTTTTCTTTGTACTTTTGTTGGTTGCTAGACGTCGGTGACGACTGGTGAGCCTTGAGCTCGCCAGATCAAAGTGAGCCTGTCGATATCAATGACCAATCACAGTGGAGGATGTCGTGACTAGGGAAGAAGGAAAAAGGAAGAAAGAAAAGAAATATATATATATATAATGTACACATAAACTATAATTTCAAAATTCAAAATTTTTTAATATGAGATTGAAATCATTTTTCAAATGAGATGCAAATAATAGAAAATAACTGAAGTCACATATCACTTAGGAGTGTTAATGGTTCGGTTCGATTCGATTCGATTTTCCTAAAAATCGAACCAAACCAAACCAATAGGATAAGCAATTGAATTGAACTGAACTGAATTGTTATCCGAATCGAATACAAACCAAATAAAAAATTCGATTTGGTACAGTATAGTTCTGTTCAGATTTTCGGTTTTCCTCTATTTTATATTTGCATTGAATGAAATCGACGACTCGTACCATTGCCGTTGAAGCTCGCCAAGGATAAACACGGGACGTCTCCACAAGAATGTCTACCGTTGATAAGGTCACTCTACCTCCTCCTCCCTCGATGAAACTCTGTACGGGGCGTCAATGGTCTCCCCAAAGTCCTCCTCCATAAGTCTCGCGAGAGCTCCGCTGAAGTACTTCCCTCCGCGTTTCCTTCCTTTCTTTACTGTCTCTCATCCCTGTTGCCGCGGTTTGAGCTGTGCCGAAGTCATCTTGATTGGAGCTCTGATTTATCATTCAGCGTGCATGCTGTTCTCGCGGCTTTTGATTTGGTCTTACAAATCGGAGTGACTGATTTGCGTTATCACTGTTTTGACGGCTCAAGGAGTTTGGCTGCTCTAGCATGGTTTTGAGTATTTAGAGGCGTCGATTGGATTGAGCCGACAAGAGACGTGCGTCCAATGATTCATGATTAGGGAGAAACACAGGAAGATTCTTCGGTTTAGCAAAGAGAGGATGGAGAGATGAGAGAGAAGATCAAATGTCAGAGTGAGGAGAAAACGCGGAGGTCGTGGCAAGATTAAATCTCGGGGGAAATGCTATAGTTCAGTTAATCGAACCAGATCGAAGCAAAATAAACCAAACCGAAAGAAAAAAATACGCTATTTTTGCATCATCCAAATCAAAAACCGAACCAAACAGAAAATATATGAAATTTCGGTTTGATTTCAATTTTGGTTTGGTTCGATTCTGACACCCCTAATATCACCAAACAAAAAAAAAATAACAATTTTCCTAAAAAATAACTTCCTACAAAGTCCTTATTTTTTAGAATACCTTATATATATTTTGGCTCACAAGCATAATTTCTAATCTCTTTTATTTGATTTTTGTTTCTCTTCTTTCTCTCTCCTTTCATCTTTATTATAATTTCTCGACCAAGAAAAATCATTATTATAGTTCATTTCTTCCCTTGCAGTTCCGAACCCAGCAAAATCAGTTGGCCTAGGGGAGCACCCACCTTCGCAGCTCCGTAAGCCAATGCACTTTTACACTCAGCCAATCAACCTCCTCCGATATACATCTCTACCTTTTTCTCTCTCTCCCGCAGCCATGGAGATCGAGGTCATAACCAACGGCCGTGCAAGCGCGACTCAATTTCCATGTCCTCAACCTCCGTGGCCCACAACCACCATGGCCGCCATTCTAATGGGAAGACGGACGAGAATAAAGAAGCAGGAAGCACAGAGAGGGGGAGAGAGAGACACACTCATCGGCTGCATTTTTTGGTCATTGGGAATCAGCAGAGGACGTGGTTCACAATCCAGAAGCACAAGGGAAACATGCCTTCTCGAGACTGGAAGATAAATAATTATTACAATGAGGGAGGGATTTAACTGAAATTGAAGTTGATTTCGTTAACAGCAGTTTCGAATTGCAAGAGTTAACCGAAATTATTCATAAATGGACAATGATTCATCTCCAAAAATGTGGGAAGAATTTGCCTTCATTATGCTAAATGGTTCCGATTAGGCGCTTTTGGGTTGGGGGGGCGGGGAGGGGGGTATTGGATCCCGTACCATAGCTCCTCTATGTCAAGAGTGACATAGAAGCAAATCCAGCCGTTCATTTAAATCTGATGGCCGGGATTGCGCCACATCACCCGAAGAGTTGAGTCCAAATTTTGGGCTGGAAGAACCACATTTCATTTATAAGAAAAAAACAAAAACCCAAAGAACGAAAGGAAACAAATCTCGCTCTCGCTCTTACCCCTTTGCCTCTGGAATCTCTATCGAGTGAGGAAGCAACATCGACAACAGATCTCGCTTTTGCTCTCGCCCCTTTGCCTATAGAAGTCCTATCAACCGAGAAAGCAACATGGGCAATGACTCCGAGGCTACAACGATTTTTGTTGAGTCGGTATCGTTCTCTCTTCTTTCCTCGATCTTGCTTAAGTGTGTTTGATCTTTCTCTCATCTAGATTCGTCTCAATGTTGATCGGGGCCCGTCGTTGAGCTATACGAACATGTGGGTCTAGGATTTGCTTCTCCTCTTTGATTTGTTCATGGCATCGGCCCTTCTTCTTTGTACATCTACATGTAAGTTGTGCAGTGATGTGTTTAGGTGAAACCTGCGTGCTTGTGATTTTCTTTTTTTCCAGATCCTTGTGTTTTGGATTTATCTTTTCCCCCAATTTTAAGCGCAAATTTTTTTTCTAGAGGAAAGCCCGCTTTGTGTGATTTCTCAATTTTTTCTCCATTTTCGAGGTGATACGGGAATTGGGGAGCTTAGGTTGAAGCTAGGTTGATATTGTTTGGGATCCTTCCTCTGATTGTGTGTCTAAACTTGGGCCAGCTTTATGTGATATGCATCTTGCCTTTTGTGAGTTTTTCATTTTGCAAGGTGAACTTACAATTGAACATACAACTCACTGTCATGAATGCTTGTTTTTGCATGGCTGATCTTGTCTGTTACCATCCTGTATTGATATTCTTCTATACTAAAGAAATTTGCTTCATATTGCTAGCTTAATTATCTTTGTTGAGGAAGTTTACGATGAAGTATGCGTTTGAGGTGAATTTTACGTTAAACATTCAAAATTTGATTTTTATTTAAAACGTGGCTTACCAAGTTTCTGTGATGAGGTTGATAAAAAAAAGCTAGTACATATGATGAGGTTGGTCAATCTGTGATGGCTCTTCTTAGCTCAATAGTCTTTTCTTCTCCATTAATCTTCCGTTGTAGGAATATTTTATGAGTCTGGAAAGCTTGAGGTCCTAGTTTGGGCTTGTTTCTCTTCTTTCTTGAATGCATGATGTAATCACTGAATTGATGGATGGTAAGTCATGCAGATATTGCATGTGCAATTTATTCGTCTTGCTTTTTTTCCAGAATGTTAGCTTCACATAATAAAGTTAGCTTAAGCTTTCATTCTATACAATTGATGTGCTTTTTTTTTTGGCATATCGTGCAACCTTTTCATTTCTCAGGTGATTTCTATGCTTTAGGTGGTTGTTGAGGAGTGGTCATGGGCATTGTTAGTGTTTGCGGTCCTCCTCATACATTTATATATGGATTGATCCATCCTTTTAAGCGGCTGAGTTGATGAATTTCGTGCTTTGTTTGAAATTGGATAAGCTTCCAGTTCTTGGATTTTGGTTCTTTAAATGTCCTTACTCATGTGTATATGGATCCCACACCTACACCTTTAGTTCCTCAAAACCACAATACTACTCCAGCTATTTCTCCTAGCTCAGCTCCAAGTGGATTACCACCAAATTCTTTTCCAGGTATGAAGAGTAAATCCTACAAGCATTTGAATGCCCTTATTTATTTTTGTACATTAATTTGGTTTTTTGGTATATTGGTATTCCTTTGGATTTTAAAGGGATGAGCATCACTAGCAGTCAAATTATGCCTCAAATTGAGACTCCCTCTCAATTGGATGATAATGGCACAAGGTAATTAATGTTTTCATAGAATTATGTTAGTTTTTGTTATGTTTCATTATTTGTTTTTCAAGTTTATCATTTAATAAAGCCACTTTATCCACTATTTTTTTATATGATTTGATCAGCTGTAATGACTAGACTTCATAAATGGATATGGAATTTAATGATATAGATGAGGCATGGGAGTTTTGGAAGATGTATGATTTCAAAATTGATTTTGGTGTACGTAGGAGAGTTACTAACAAAGAGAAGGATGCGTTTTTTTGCACAAAAGAGGGACATCGACAAAAAGATAAATGGCTGAAATTAGTAAAGAGGCCTAGGCTTGAAACGAGGATAGACTGCCATATCGGAATGAGAATTAGATTAGTTCAAGGGAGCGGTAAATATTGTGCATACAATTTTGAGCCAAAGCATTCCTATCGACTCCACTTTGCAGAGTGTACTCATTGATACAGTCACATAGACAAATAAGCGATGTCCAAGCTTAGCAAATTGTGTTGGCTGACAATGTAGGCCTCACACAAAGATAGCAGCATGACTTATCTAGTGTACAGATTGGGGGAAGAGAAAATATTGATTACACAAGTTTTGGCACTTGAGGTATACTTTTCCCGAAGATTATCTTACATGTAACATGAATCTAGATGGATTTTTCAAGAGATTTGATAAGGTGGTGCTTGATAAGTGGTACAAAGAGTTACAAGCAGGGTTTAATAGTAGAGAGAAATTGCCAACGATTTTGTGTCAGACATCGCATATGTTGTAGCAAGCAAGTAAGGTCTATGCACCTTCGATGTTTGAAAATTTTTAGACAAAATGGATGAAAACTTTATCCCTGGTTATCAAGGAATGTAATGAGATGGGCGTCTTGTGTGAATATGTTATTGATTCATATGGTACAAATGAACAAGAGTACAAGGTTACGGGTGGCCCAATCAATGAAGTGGTGAATTGTGCATGTAATCATTTTGAGACCATTGGGATCTTATGTTGCCAAGCATTGAAGGTGCTTGATAACTTGGATATAAAGTTAATTCCTAGTACTTACATTTTGAAGAGGTGGACACGTGAAGCAAGAGATGCAATAGTAGAGAAGCATGGTTTAGATACTCATGTATGAACTGTTGTTATACTCTTTTTTGCTCTATTTATTATTCTAATTTATTGGTAACTTCTAACAAATTCTATATATTCGTTCAGGATAACGGTGGCATGGATGCTACTAATAGATATATAGAGGTGTGTCCTGAGTTTGTGAAGATAGCAGTCAAGGACTCTTAAACTATTCAGAGATATGAATTTATCAAGAAGATGAACTTGACCATAAATATATCACTCGATGAAACGCCATTTGGAGGTGAGTCTCAGGGACATTTAGTAGGCTTAAGTGAAGATATGAGTCTCATTGCAAAATGTATGGGACTCAAGAAGAAAAATGGACGCAAAGGAGAAAAGCGACATAAGAGCTGTCTAGAGAAAAGTAACAGAAAATTAAAGAAGCATGGAGACACACCTCAAGCTTCTTCGTATGCTTCTTCTACACCTCAACTTCTTGAAAGTTACAATAACCCTCCGGGTTTTTACAGTAATCTACTCACTAACATTATTATTGGTTCAGAGGTTGATGGATCATTTGCTGCAGCTCCTCCTAAAGCATAGATTACCATTTTGGAATCTACATTTCACAAGGTTTGGGCTTTTGCAAACCTTCTACATGTCATATGGTTGAGATAGCTTGTATTTTTCTGCAATGAAGTCGTATTGTGCATCTTGAACCCACAAGTACGGATATGTGTCTAGTGATTTGGGAGTTGGCAATGCTAAGAACATGGACAGCTGTACATTGTGGTTTTTTTGCTAATAGTCGTAATCTATTGATTTCAGGATAAACAACTCAAAAGGTTTTGATGAAGTTCTTCATCTATTTGTGATCAATATATGGAACCAAATAGAATACTGCAAGCATTTCAGTATAAGGACAAAAGAGAAAGTAAGCTATATATTGTTTTCTTAATCTGCAATCTTATCCCCTCTGGCTTATTTTCTTAAAGATTTATTGAAGCAAAAGCATCTGCAAGTATCTTCCTTATGCCAGACTATTGATTGCGGCTACTGTACACTTTTCTTGAGAGTTTTTTAATGTAAAATTGAGACTAATTTGCTGCATTTGTATAATACAAAAATATATAAATGTGGAAAGGAGCTATGAAAAGCTTTAGGTAGCATTATAAATCTACCCTCTTCATATTTTACTCTTGCATGTATATGGCTTGGACAACATATGTAAATTTAAAATTTTATGCAGGGGATGGAAGAGATGTTGAAGTTGGGGAGGAAGAAACATCTAAGAAGCATAGAGAACTACATGTGAGAAGGCTTCCTAACACTTATGTTGATTTTCTGTGTAGTCTTAGATCAATCCATTAACCTGCTAGTAACCTTTCTTCAGGAGGCCTCTTCAAGATTGTCTTTGGTGCTTTCGAAGAAGGTTCAACGTTGTAAGGTGGAGGACAAAATTTTGTGCTTATCAACTTTTTCTCATCTTTTAATCTGGGAATATATATTGTACGGTAGTCTTGGACTAAAACAATGTAGAGGAATGTAAAATCCACTTTGAGATTAAATTCACTTGAATAACAACTCTCAGTTTGGATTTTTCAGAGAACTATAATGCAGAGTTTTTAATGTAGGGATGGGATGAGTAGTAATTTCAGATACTCCATCTGGAAATCAAGACATGTTCTTAGATTTGAAAGGTACCTGTCTTGTAGGTTGTTATTGCAACTATGGCTTTTGGAATGGGGATCGGCAAGTTAAATGTCAGAAGAATCATCCACTATGGTTGGCCACAGGTTAATATCTCAATGGCAGTTTTATTGCACTGATGTCCTTTGATACAGAGTTCGTGTTCTTTTCTTTTCTTTTTCTTACCTTCTTTTCCTTTCTAAGAATGCTTAGGTGGTACTTCTTACATATGAGTTTGAGATTACCGGTTGAATTCACTTGCAGAGTGTAAAAGCATACTATCAAGAAGCAGGGCGTGCTGGAAGAGATGGAAAATTAATAGATTGCAGTAAATTATTTAAAACTGTTCATTGTGGGTTAATGTGTCACGCCCCAAGCCCTTCTCTCAAAAACGCGGCATCGCGCTCAGTGCAATCGAATACGAATACACCTTCACTCACCTGGTCAACCATGCGTGACTACCCAGGACATTTTCTTTCTTCGTCGCGACCAGGCGGCGAGTTCATTACTTGTCAACCTGCGACCTGCGGAAGCGTGCCTCCTATACATACATGCACACATACGAAGATTTGGGGCCGTAAACAAATAAAAGGAGAAGCGCAAACATCATTATATACATATCAACAAGCGTTAAGTATAGACTCCCAAAAAAAAATACAACCTATGGTCTGATCACCTACGCTCACTCAGTCTCAAAAGAAACTAAACTGCCATCATCTGACTCAGTCCTCTGGTTCCTCCTCAGGGTCCTCTTCGGGGTCCTCCTCTGGGTCTTCCTCGGGGTCCTCCTCCTGGTCTGTGTCCATGGCCTCGCCCTCCTCATGGCCGTTGATCTCTGAACGTCCTGGGGACGATAACTCGTGCAGTGGCTCGGGACCAATCACCTCTCCTCCATACTCAGCAGGCTGTAGGAAGACAGGATCCTCCTTCATCGGTATCAGAGCGTCTCTCATCGGTCTCTCAAAACCATACAGACCCTCTCTAAACCAAGTCTCGAATCTATGGGGTAGAAAATGTGGACCACCCCGATCCACCCATACTGTGGTAATACGTCGGTGCCACATCGTGGCATGCATATCAAAATGGAGGGTGACCTCTGACTCCATCTGTACAGGCAGACCAAAAAGGATAGGGGGTGCGGCCATCACTAGTGTTCTGGATCTATAAACATGGCAACCATCGCTAGTGAGTCGAGCACTCGGCAAGGTCATCACTAATCCTAGTGTAGAATAGAGTATACTAGTGGGTTTGGTCCTATCTAGTAACTAGGGTTTCAGCTCACCTAACCCAAGTACTCTCACTGGTTGTAGATACCCAACCCCAACACGTGGATAGTCGAACGACGCTAATCAAAGCAAGATGATAATATGCAGACGGACAGTGAATAAGCAATGATAGCAATACAATATGCGAAGACAAATGTATGCATTCAGATTTCCTCGACAGATCCCAGTGGATCTTGCCTGGTTATTTCTCCTATTCCCATAAGGGCTCATCCCACAGTCCCACTTGGCATCGAGCCTCAACCAGCGTGTGATACGCCTCAGGTTGGCACGCTTATCCCTCCATTTCCCCGCGTAAAGACGCCTTAAGGCTCATACTACATGTCACACCTCCAGGTGACCCATGCCATGCTTACAGTACATGATGCTTAGACAACTTCACAGTGCGTCAATCGCAGAGCAGGCAATCTCAAAATCTCATAAACAAAGAATTATAACAGTTCAACAATTGGTTTAACAATCCACATCCATCGGAATGCACCACATGCAGGCTTAGTACCCGGCACGTAATTTGACAATTAACTTGGTTCGATTCAAGTACCCCACATATTATATTAGGCATTTACTTCTTCTCGAGACAGACCCCCAATTAAACTCAATCGTGTTTTACTTCACCCTTAGAATTCATCTGTTTGAGAACCGGGTCCAATCGGGCTTGAAGGCTCGGCCCAACTTGGTCTTTACTATTCAATCCCGGTTCGGTATCGGCCCACAATTAAAGCTTGAAATCACCTTTGGGTCCCAATTAATCTTATTAAATTTATTTAAACCCCATTTACTAAAGCCCAATGGTTTATTCTTAAATTTTAGGCCCGTTAAGAAAATTTAAGCCCAATTGGGTTTGAGGCCCATCTACTTTTCACAAGCCCATGATCTAAATATAATTAATTAAATCTCTTAAGGCCCATTATAATTATTAATTTTCGGATGAGGCCTAAGCCCATTTGTTAAGGTAAGCCCATTAAGTCTATTTTAATATATTTAGGCCCAATTTAGGTCCCTAAGCCCATGTACTTCATTGGGCCCTAAAATTTCACATTCAATACTTTAATTAAGGCCAAATTTCATAAAATTTTCATCCACTTGAGGCCCACCAATAATACACAAGCCCACATGTTCCCATTTGGCCCAATTAGCTTAAAATTTAACCCCTAAGCCCAATTATATCCCTTGACCTATCATTTTACACGCCTAACCCCCTCATCTCAGCCCGAAATCAACACATTATGGCCCAATTTAAATACCACCAGCCCCTATCTCGGCCCAAATCTCTAATTAACCACTTAGCCTAATATAATCCAACCTTAATCACACAATATCCATACAAGCTCCACTTACAAGCCCCTAATGCCCTCGTCCATGCCAATATACGGCTAGCTTAGGGTAGGATTAAGAGTAGAACTTACCACTTAAGGGCTGGAAACCGGTGGCAAGGGCAACGGCCTCAAGTGGTCGAATGGTGGCTCACGATGGAGGAAGGAGAACAGCGGCTATGGTGGCTATTCCAGGGACTCCACAAGGCTCCAAAGGTCCTAAAATAATCATCCCACAAGCCAAGAGAGGTGAAGGGCCGAAGGAAATAAGACAGGTCGGCCGATGCTCCATTGGGTCCCCAAACGACGATCAGAACATAAATGAGAATGGGCCACGAAATTTGAGGTGGAAGTAGTTGGGACACTCATCTAGAGATGGAGATGGACGGCAGCAGCTGACATTGTCACGCCCCGGCTCCCTTTCGGGAACGCGGTATCCCGTTCATGCAATTAACTCTCATCGCGCTCGCTTGGTTTACGATGCGCGACGGCACAGGAAATCTCTTCGTCGCGACCAGACGGCGCGTCCGTTTCTAAACCATCATATGAGCCTGCGGAAGCGTGCCACCTATCCATATATACATGTATGCAATAATTGGGGTAGTACAAAAGAGAATACACAAATCACCAATATATACATATTAACAAGGCGTTCATTACAGACCCCCAAAAAGAAAATACAACCCATGGCCTCAACACCTACGCTCACACTATCTTCCAAAAACTGGACCAGCATCAGCCGAACTCAGTCCTCTGGCTGCTCGTCGGGATCCTCCTCTTGGTCGGTGTCCATGGCATCGCCCTCCTCGTGGCCGTCTGTAACGGGCCTGGGCCTCCCACCTGAACAATATTATTCGCTTTAGACACTAAATCCTCACGGCTTTGTTTCTCCGCAGGCTACTGGCCCACGAAAACACGTTATACAAGTTCAAGGAGTCCAACCCATTATCAACTAGCCCAGGACTTCCCCCCTAGGCGATGTGGGACACGGGGTTTTACATCCCTCCCCCCTAGGGGAACAGCGTCCCCGCTGTGAACCAGCGAGAGTGTCACTGCGGCCCCACACGCAGTCGGGAGTTGGCTCTGATACCAACTGTAACGGGCCTAGGCCTCCCACCTGCACAATATTGTCCACTTTAGACACTAAGTCCTCACGGCTTTGTTTCTCCGCAGGCTACTAGCCCGGGAAAACGCGTTGTGCAAGTTCAAGGAGCCCAACCCATTATCAACTAGCCCAGGGCTTCCCCCTAGGCGACGTGGGACACGGGGTTCACGCCCCAGATCCTACTCGGGAACGCGGCATCCCGTCCCTGCGAAAGATTCTCATCACACTCGTCTGGTTTACGATATGCAACGGCCCAGGAATCACTTCGTCGCAACCAAACGACACGTCTACTGACAAATTTTTGAACCTGCGGAAATGTGCCTCCTAACCATACATACAAGCATACAATGCGGGGGGGTAGTACGAACAGAATGAACATAAACAACAATATATACATAACATAAGCGTTAGGTACAGACCCCCAAAAGAAAACCACAACTAACAGCCAAGACCTACGCTCACACAAAAATCCAAAAGCTAAACTAGCATCAACGGAACTCAGTCCAGCTCAGGTTCCTCCTCGGGATCCTCCTCGGGGTCCTCCTCTAGATCCTCCCCGGGGTCCTCCTCGTCGGTGTCCATGGCATCGCCCTCCTCATGGCCATCAATCTCAGATCATCCCGGGGACGACAACTCTTGCAGCGGGTCGGGGTCGATCACCTGGCCTCTATACTCGGCAGGCTGCAGCCAGAATGGGTCCTCCTCCATGGGTATCGGAGAGTCTCGCTGGGGTCCCTCAAAACCATGAAGGCCCTCTCTAAACCACGCCTCGAACCTATGGGGTACCAGGTAGGGTCCACCTTGATCTACTAGTACAATCGTCATGTGCCTATGCCATATCGCGGCATGCATATCAAAATGGAGGGTGACCTGGGTATCCATCTGAACTGGCAATCCAAAAAGCATCGGGGGTGCTGCCATCACTGGCGTCTTGAATCTGAAAAGGAAGGTAACCACCGCTAGTGAGTCGAGGACTCAGCAAGCTCACCACTAATCCTAGCGTAGGGTAAAGTATACAAGTGAGGTCGGTCCTAACCAATGAGCTAGGGTTTATGGTCCAAGGTTCAGACGTTCTCAGCTCACCTCAGTACTAGACTCCAGCGCATGAACAAACGCGTAACGCATAACAATGCAAATTGTACAACACAAACGGGCCATAACAAGCAATCAGTCATAATGCCACATGCAAATGATGCAGGCCTCGATCGGCCATATCAGATCCCAACGGATCAAGCTTAGGCCTCAACTGGCCATGACAGATCACAACGGATCAGCCCGCTTATCACTCCAAATCCTATCAGGGCACATCCAACAGTGCCATCCGGCAAATGCCACAACTGCATTCTCTGACGCCTTACGTTGTCTACTCCTTTATCCGTCCATTTCCCTCACATAACAACGCCTTTGGGGCTCATTCTCATGTCACATTTCTAGTGACTCATACAATGCTCTCAATGTATACGGGGCCCAAGTGATTGCAACAGCATTTCAGTCACAGAGCATGCATGTAATAGTACAAAAGCATAGGAACAGAGCACCTCAAGGAATCGTACGAGTAACCGATCACGTTTAATAAAATGGCATCCCATAGACCCAGTGCTCTACAATCAATTCCGTAAGCAAATTCAATCGTAGCTAACGTTATCTCGGAAAATCCACTAAATTGGAGTGCGACCCAATCAATGTCAGCAACCCAGTCAATCCCAGAACCCATGTTAGTTCCTAGGGGACCAGTAACCCATAATTAGTATCTTAGTTGTCTTGGGATTCATTAAATTGGGGTTGAGTTAGATTAAGGCTTGGGTAATCGGTTTAGGTCTAGTTGGGCCTAAGGCCTCTTTCAGGTTTCAAGGCCCATAATTATTTCTTAAATTAAAATATATAAATTAGGCCCATTATTTAATTAAATTCGTGCAAGGCCCAAGCCCATTTTTAAGGATTAACCCATTAAGCCCAATTTGGCTATTTTAGGCCCAATTTGCTATCTTAAGCCCATATACATTACTGGGCCTCATTCTTTAATACTCAAAACATAACTTAGGCCCAATTAATTTACAATTTTCGTCCCTTGAGGCCCATTAGTTTATTCCAAGCCCAATTAGTCGCATTACGGCCCGAATAGCTTAAAATAAAACTCCCAAGCCCAATTACATCCTTCGGCCCATTAGACTTGCACGCCCATTCATTATTTGCAGCCCATAATTAGACATTTCTAGGGCCCCATTAGTTTATTAAATTCATCCCTTAACAGGCCCGTTAGAACATTTTAGGTCCGATAACTTATTTTGAGTTAGATTAGCCGAATTTGAGCCCCCGAGCCCGTTAGCTTAATTCGGCCCATCTCAACATGCCTAAATCCCCTTATAACAGCCCACAATTCCATTTCAAGGCCCATAATTAATCCTCAAGCCCACGCACAAGGTCCAGCCGAAACATGCTCCAATTTGACTTAACCCAATCAACTATAATCCTTCCTTATTTACACTAATTGCTTACCATAAACCCCTAGCAACCCAAACATACTTGCATACATCAAGCCTAAGCTGGAATTAGAGGTTAAGCTTACCTTAGAGGGCTGTGGGTGGCGGTGAAGACGGAAATGGGGCGGACGGTGGAGGTGCACGGATGCCTAGGGGAAAACCAAGAGAGAGAGATGAGTGCGGGAGCTGGTCAAGGTGTAAAAAGGGAGTGTCTAGCCGTGGAAAAGAAGAGAAATAGGGCTGGAGACTTACCGAGGGGTGTCAAGGACGACGGGTGGCCGGCGGTGAGGTTAGAGGGCGGACGGCACGGCGGTGAAGCTCGTGGTGGCTGGAGAAAAACCGAGAGAGAGATGAGATTTGGGGTCTCCAAGGTCACAAGATGAAGAGAGGATGGGCCAAGGAGGCTTACCAAGTGACGCCAAGGCGATGGGGGTGGCTGCCGACGGGATTGGACGGTGAACGGCGGCGATGCAAGGTGGCCGACGGACGAAATAAGAAGGAGAAGAGGAGGAAGATGATGGCGTGAGAGAGGGGAGGAAGAGGAAGCTTCGGCCGAATGGGAAAATGGGGAGATGAGAGAGAGAGTGAGGCTTCATATCCAAGGCTTAATCAAATTCAAATGTGTTAGTGGGGTGGTTGAAATAGTGACATGGATTAGATTATGTACTTGACATGTACTTGGATTTGATTGATGGATTGCCTAGGGAATTGAACCTTGAATGATTGACGTGATTGACAAGACATTTGATTGATTTGACGGCTGATTTGACTTGCCTTGATTTGCATGCCAAATGCACCGATCGGGTCCCGAGCGCGAACAAAATTTAGACATGAATTGATTTCGATTTGCCGAATCTACTCTAAAAAATCCTAATTCAACTAATTCTAAGGGCTGAGCATTTACCGGGGGCATTTCGGTAATTTTCCAATCACGTCTTGCTTCGCAACGTACACCGGTTGTCTGCCCTTCTAGCGACATTTCTGAAACTGATCTCATTCTTGCACTGTGCTTATCTTACTAATCGATTGTCTGTTGTCGGGTTTCATTTTGTGGTCAATTTCATTAAATAACGACTCTGTCTCTATCTCAGACCAACGTGCGGCTGTTTGGGAAATTCTTCCAAGATAGCCTTTCCCCTTCGGTTAGTCATCTCAGGGTAGCTAATCCTGAGTGAGCATCGATCAGAGTGTATCAACGAAGTATTTCCATTCGTTTAGAAATTCCGATCATTGGGTTGAATTTTCAGACTGTCACACCGTCTATCTTAGAGTGTCTAGGAGATGGCAGCTCCAATATCGAGTCAGGGTTGGCCACCTCACCTCCATATACAGCAGGTCGTAGAATCGTGGGGTCATCCTCTATGGGTATCAGGGCGTCTCTCAAGGGTCCCTCTAAACCTAACTCGTCCTCTCTATACCAGGCCTCGAACCTATAGGGAACAAGCTGGGGACCTCCCTGATCCACCCAAATGGTAGTCAATCGCCCGAGCCACATCGCAGCATTTCCATCATAATGGTGGGTAACCTCGGGCTCCATCTACACCAGCAGGCTAAAGAACATAGGGGGTGCAGCCATCCGTGGTGTTTGGGATCTAAAAATATGGCAGCCACCGCCAGTGAGTCGAGAACTCAGCAAGCTCACCACTAATCATAGCGTAGGATAGAGAATACTAGCGGGGTCGGTCCTATCCAGTGAACTAGGGTTTACGGTCCAGGGTTCAGACACTATCAATTTCCCATCGGTACCAAACCCCCAACGTATAAGCAAACGTGCAACGCAAAGCAATGCAGATCATACAGCGTAGACGGGCAATAAAAGACAGTCAACCATAATGCCATATGCAAATGATTTAGGCCTCAATCGGGCATAACGGATCCCAACGGATCATGCTCAGGCCTCAATCAGCCATAACGGATCCCAATGGATCATGCCCGTCTATCTCTCCAATTCCCATCAGGGCTCATCCAACAGTGCCACACGGCAAATGCCACAACTGCGTTTCTGACGCCTTACGTTGGCCACTCCCTTTTTCCTCTATTTCCCCGCGTAACAACGCCTCTGGGGCTCCTTCTCATGTCACATCTCTGGAGACTCATGCCATGCTCTCAATGTATACGGGACCCAAATAATTATAGACAGCAATTCAGTCACAGAGTATGCATGCAATGATACATAAGTATGAGAACAGAGCACATCAAAGAATCATACGAGCAACTCACTACGTTTATTAGAACAGGCCTCACGTAGGCCAAGTGCCTTATAATTAGTTCCCCAAGTAGACCCAATCTACTTAACATTATCTCGGGAACCCACTAAATTGGAACTCGATCCAATCGATCCCAGCAAACCAGTCAATCCCAGTAGTCAATGTTAGTTCCCAGGGAATTAGTAACCCCACGAGTAATGAATTAATGGTTTAATATCTCTTTGGGTATAATTGGATAAGGCTTGGCTTAGGTTTGGGCCTAATTGATTAGTTTGGGTTCAATTGGGTCTAAGGCCCAGTCCAAGGTTTAAGGCCCATAATTTATTTCTTAAATTAAATATGTAAATTTGGCCCATTATTGTATTAAATTCGTGCATGGCCCAAGCTCATTTCTAAGAGTTAGCCTATTAAGCCCAATTTGACTATTTTAGGCCCAATTTGCTACCCTAAGCCCATGTACATTATTGGGCCTTATATTTTTATATCCAAAATCATAATTTAGGCCCACTTTATTCTAATTTTCGTCCATTTATGGCCCACTATTTAAATTTGGCCCAATTTGTTGTGTTTTGGCCCAAATAGCTTAGAATTGAAACCCCAAGCCCACTTACATGCTTTGACCCATTACTCTCATGCCCAACTCAACCCATTGCAGCCCATATGGAGTGTTTCATGGCCCAATTACTTGGTTTATTTTCACCCATGCACAAGCCCACTAGCACATCATAAGCCCATTAGCTTATTTTAGGTTCAATTAGCTTAATTTGAGCCCCCAAGCCCATTAGCACTCTTAGGCGCACCTCTTACACGCCTAAATCATGTATTTGCAGCCCATAATCACAATTTGAAGCCCAAACCTCTATAGAACAGCCCACACGTTCGGCCCAAGTTCAAATTCTTACAATTAGTATTAAGTACACTAGCTTAATTCATGCATTCACAACCTTAATCCATCCACCACAACCCTAATCACCACAACCTAGTAAGCATACATCAAGCCTAGACTAAGATTAGGGGTAGAGCTTACCTAAATTGGCTCGGGACGACGACGAAAGCCGGAGAGACACCAAGCGGCCGAATGGGGTTCACGGCCTACAAAAGGGAGTCGGGTTCGGGTCGGTCAAATGGCAAGCTTTACGGCCATGGGAATGAGAGGAAGGAAAGTCTAGAGGCTTACCAAGGTGTGTACGTAGATGGTGGTGGCCGACGGTGACCAAACGACGTCGATGATGGTGGCGGTTGGGCGGTCGGCTTGAAAACCTGAGAGAGAGAGAGAGAAAAGAGGTGAGGTCGAGTCAGCGTCCATGGTGGTTCCTCAAGCCACGAAAAGAAGAGGGAAAGAGGATTAGAGGCTCACCGTGGTGTGGAAGAGGTTGACGGTGGCGGCTGGACGCGAAATGACGGCAACGGAGGCGGCCTCGGGCGGACGGAGAATGAGGAAGAAGAGGAAGAAGAAGGTCGCGTGAGGGAGAGGAGGGTGGAGGAGAGTTCAGCCGAATGAAGAAAATGGGAGAAGAGGGAGAGAGAGAATGAGGTTATTCAAGTTTAATCTAATTCAAAATGTGATAGTGGGAGTTGGTAATGGGGTAATAGTGTTTAGGATTAGACTTGTACCCTTGACATGTGACATTGACTTGATTGAAAGATTGCCTTGGAAATTGAATGTTATAATGGGAGTAGGTTAAATAGTGACTTGATGTGTACTTTAATGTGACCTTTGTACTTGATTGATTGCGTGGGAAATTGAACCTTGATTGGTTCATGGACGTGATTGACTTGTCTTGGAAATTGTGCCATGATTGATTGATGTGACAACTGATTTGACTTGCCTCGATTTGCGTGCCAAACGCACTGATCGGGTCTCAAGCGCGAACGAATTTCGGATTGGAATTGGTTTCGATCTAACGTATCCACTCTCAAAAATCTTAATTTAACTAATTCTAAGGACTGAGCATTTACCGGGGGCATTTCGGTAATTTTCCATTCACGTCTTATTTCTCGACGTGCACCAGCTGTCTGCCCTTCGGGCGACATTTCTGAAACTGAATCTATTTCTCTAGTGTGATTGTCTTAGTAATTCGATTGTCCACTATCGAGTTTCATTTCGTGGGCAAATTCATTAAACACCGACTCCGTCGAAATCTTAGACCAACGGGCGGCTATTTGGGAAAATTTCCCATGTAGCCATTCCCTTTTGGTTGGTCGTCTTAGAGTGGCCAACTTTGAGTAAGGATCATTCAGAGCACATTTATAAAATATACTCATTCATTCCGAAATCTCGATAACTGGGTCGAATTTTCAGACTGTCATAAACGTGGTCGGACAGCGGCGGGACAGCGGGCGGCGTTCGGGCGACCGGCTGAGAGCGAAACAAGGAGAAGGGAGGAGTTTAGGGGCTGTTCAAGCTTCAAGACGCCCCTAAGGCCACGGGGATGAAGAGGTGAGGGATTAGAGAGACTTACCTAGGCTTGAGGAGGCCGGACGGTGGCGGTTGGGCGGCGGAAAGGGCGGACGACGGCGACGTGGACGGCTTGGGCGGACGGGCAAGAGAGGAGCAAGAGGAAGAAGAGAAGAAAATGGGAAGGAAGAGGGAGAATGAGGGGCCGGTCGAAACATATAGGGAGAGGAGGGAGAGAGAGATTATAATAAAGAAAAATAAAAGAAAATCACTTAATAATGGGGTAGGTGTACTTTGGACAAGATGTGTGTACTTGACATGTTGATTTGATTGATGGATTGATGGGCATTGGAAATTGTGCCATGATGTGATTGATTTGATTGACATGACACTTGATTGATGTGCCCAAGCGCGAACGAATTTCGGACTGGATTTGGTTTCGATCTATTGCATCCACTCTCAAAAACCCTAATTTATCTAATTCTAAGGTCTGAGTATTTATCGGGGGCATTTCGGTAATTTTCCATTCACGTCTTGCTTCACGACGTGTATCTCCTCCACAATTAGTATTCTTTGCTAATTTAGGAAGAACACCAACTTTATTGCGTAGTCAAAGAAGTGAAAATCAGTTGAATGTAGCATACAAAATACTGTCTAATTATCACAGGTATGTCTTAGTGTTTTATTTCCAGCCCGTTTTTTTTATTGCTACAGATATGGAATGAACACTGTAAACTGTCGAGCTAGATCACTTGTCGAGTACTTTAGAGAGCACTTCAGTTACGAGAAGTGCTACTTGAATCTGTATACCTACCGTGATGTTGAAGTTTGTTGATTCAATAGGATTTTAAATTTCAAAGGTCCATTCATAAATTGAAGGAAGGTAAATTTCAAGGATGTGAGCAAGAATAAGGAAGTGAAGGAACGTAGTGTAGCTGTGGAGATTGAGGAGGTGTAACATGGTCTCGATTCTTAAATGGATAAGTACTTCTTTGGTCACATTTGCAGTGCTTCCCTGACCATTTTATAGATATATTAGTAATTTAAATCCATCTCTCTTTTTCGTTAATTTACTCCCATATTGTGGGTGTAACAAGAAAACAGTTCTTGAGGTTTTTCGAAGCTTCTCCATTCACTATGCTAATTATGCCTTATGCAGCCACAACTTTGACAAGCTAGCATCTATTGGTCACCTTCTGCTCGCTTCATGTGGCATTATGGAAGAAATTGTTTAAACATAAGCCTATTGAAGCAAGAGATGTCATGGGATTTGGAATACTAAATGGGATATCGATTGGACATTAAATCTTAGTTTGGGTTTCAATTCTGTGGGTTTCTACCAAGTAATCCTTTAGCCCCATTTTCTATCTGAACACTGTGCATTTGCCAAATAATATGCAGATGAACATTGAGTGTATGTCCTCTTGTATTGATTTTCCTATAGCCTTAAGCCTTCATCCTACTAAGATGGCGAGAATCTCATAGATTGTGAATATCTAATTGCAGCTTGCTTCACTGCTGGTGATATCTCAAAAGCATGAGAGGCTCTCAGGTGAATAATGTTTGTTGAAACCACAAGGAAGAAGATGGTATTCTGTTGGAAATGAGCTCTATGATCCAGCGTGGTGTTAACTTAACTGAAGAATCTTGCAAAGAGAATGAAAAGGTTGTAGAAGGATTTGCCTTTCATAGGATACTGTAGAAAACAGAAGATGCAGAAAGCTAATGAGCATTACAAAATAAACAATACATAGGTGCTACTATAAATGTTAAGACTGGGAGTAGTTTCTGTATTAGCCTCAATGATAGCTCTTTTATGTTTATAGCCATTACTGCGTAGTCAGCGTGAGTAGTGAATTTAGGGTCATTGGAAATATTTATCACGGAGGCTTCTTTGATACAATGGTGGTTTTAGGATTTAGTAGTAGCTGGTCACTGACTCGAGATGTAAAGTAGTGACTTCTTTGATGCAATAATGGGTTTACTTATGAATGAAGTATTATGTTTCACTAATTCTCCCTGCAATTTGATCCATAGTTGTTCCTTAGTACTATGATTGTTGTTGGGTTCGAACTTCCAGGCATTGAATTATCATGCGATTAGTTCTTTAATGGTGCCCTGTTTTTTTGTATCGATTAATGTTTTTGCCTTGTGAATAGGATGTTCTGTAGGTTCTTTGGGCTTTTTGTGCCTTTTTTTGTGCTGGTTAATGTTTTTACTTTGTGATACGACTGTATTCTGAAAGTCTCTAAGTCTTCGGGGGGAGTAGGGGATGGTTATCTACCTCATGAGATTGATATGCCCATTACTTGTGGATTCCACAAGGCAATTTCTTTAGTGGTGCCCTGTTTTTTTGTGCTGGTTATCTATCTCATGAGATTGATATGCCCATTACTTGTGCCAGTTGGAAATTTTTGGATTCCACAGATTCTTGTTGGCTCAGGTAGTGCTTAGCTCTATATCTAGAGAGGATTGACTATAATGCAAAAAAGTAGACCCTTCTTGAACAAATAATGTCAATGACTCCGATCTATGTAATGAAGTTTGTGAGAGAGATACTCTGGTTTGTGGAAATGCTGGGATTTGACTCAATTTAGACTACACTTATCTCTCCATCCTCAATCAGGGATAAACTCCTTTTGTGTTAACTTAGTTAGGTGTTTCACCAATTTCACACCCAGAACTTGCACGAATATAAGTAATTCAACATTTAACAGATGCAGTCACAAACTGATGTCAAAATTGAAGTCAGCAGACAAAGCAAAGTTGGATTGGTTTTGGGATAATCTTGGAATTTTCATCTCCCATTGAAGGCGGTGGAAATGCTACAGATATGCGTGTGTAGAGAGCATCAGCGGACTTCAATTTATACAAAAAGCTTATAGTTAAGCTTTGGATTTCACTAGCTGATGTAATTAGCTCCTAATCACTAAATAGTGGAAGACCAAAAACATGATTCCATGGATAAGAAATGGGAATACCCAACATCTATGTTCATACCTATACATGTTGTCTTAAATAAGAAACCGCAACTTTCCATGAAAAGGTATGTTTTAAAAAAAACACATAAAAAATGTATACCTAATCAACAACTACTTTGAAGACTCACAAATAAATTCTAAAACACAGTCAAAAGAAAAGCCTGCATCAGTTTCAAATACAGCAACTTCAGCTAAACTGAAGAAAAAGGAATCGACTACTTGCCAAGAGCCTAAACAAGATTATCTGACTACAAACCCAACCATAAAATTTAATACACCCAAACCCATCCAGAAATAGCAGCAACTCGTAGAATCTACAATAAACTAAGATGAAGGATGTACAGACTGGTTTATCGTCCTCATTCAGTGAAAAAGTTCATGAAGAGGCTTTAAATCTCTAAAAACGAGGTAACATGTAATTTTGTGTGATTGCAAACACATAAATGCAGATACTAAGATCCTACTCACATCCTATAAGTTCAAGCTAGATCTTCTACAAAACAATAATGCAAGGAGCATTTCTAATCGATATTGACATTCCTGAAGCCACTAATCATATCTCGAAAGTTGTCATTCACCTCCCTTGCATTCTATAGCTCCTGTACTATCAATTGAAGTGAACCTTGGGTATGTCCCGATTCTTGTATAGTCAAACGATGCGAACATTGGCTATGTTCTAGCTCTTTTCAAGTTTGTTCCAGCTAAAATCGAGTTTGTTCCAACTGCATTTCCAGACCTCTTATTTTATGGCTACATCTACTGGGACAAGCATTGTCCTGATTAGACATAACAAGAAACCATAGAATTGTTACATCCCTAAACCATTGAAAAATTAAAGTGTCTTACTACAAGAGTAAGCAACTAACATACCTGCATCAGATGTTTGTTATTGGGATGAAATCATATACGCAAACGAATTGTCATTGGTAACTCCTTCATATTGAAAAATTTCAAGTACGCCTATTTTGCAACTTTCCAATTGTTATATCCTTTGTAATTAGCATTACTAAAACCACTTACTTGGACTTCAGTTTGAGGCCAACTATCGCATATACCGATATTACGACCATTGGAAATAACATAATTTTTCTTTAACATTTCGACAAATCTAAAATAACACAGGCAAGTGACATACAACACCAAGGGTCTCTAGCATTCAATTTACAAAGCATTCACTTTACCTTGTATATATATTTAATTTACAAAGCATTCTTGTGAAGATCAAAATAACCACCTTGATGACAAACCTAAAAAAATTTCCACCAAACATAATCAATTTAGATTAGCAAGTTCCTTGAAGCAGTTCAAAAGTTACAAAATATCGTCAGGTTTTTAGTTTTACAATAATCCTTCTTTATCGCTTAAATTTCTCTGCGGCTTTGTCATATTTTCCACTCTTCATTTAAGAACTCGATAAAGAATAAAAGTGATGGGTCAACCCACGTGGATAAGAGAGTAAGGAAAATTTTACAATTATGTAGAGAGTTATTAATATCCTCAATATGCGATCCATGTAATACTACACCATTTAGAAATCAAACAGATGAGAAACTAACCGATTGGAGCGTTGAGTTTGTTCTTCCAAAGTAGAAGGTATAACTTGCCAATCGCTCTCGCCAAAAAGTCTCCACTATAGCATGTCGCGACCCTTTCCCACCCGGAGAGGGAAGAGTAGGCTAACGGATTGCTAAGTCCATATTAAGATCGAGGCTTAGCTCGGGCCCTCCTAGGTCCATACCAAATTGCATTAGGAAGAATTTAAAATCGAGATCAATCTTAGTGTACTCGGATGACATGTGATCAGTGTACATGCCATCAAACGATGCGAACATTGATGGCATTGTCCTGATTAGACATAACAAGAAACCATAGAATTGTTACATCCCTAAACCATTGAAAAATTAAAGTGTCTTACTACAAGAGTAAGCAACTAACATACCTGCTTTAGATGTTTGTTATTGGGATGAAATCATATGGGCAAATGAATTGTCATTGGTAACTCCTTCATATTGAGAAATTTCAAGTACGCATATTTTGCAACTTTCCAATTGTTATATCCTTTGTAATTAGCATTGCTAAAACCACTTACTTGGACTTCAGTTTGAGGCCAACTATCGCATTTACCGATATTACGACCATTGGAAATAACATAATATTCCTTCAACATTTCGACAAATCTAAAATAACACGGGCAAGTAACATACAACACCAAGGGTCTCTAGCATTCAATTTACAAAGCATTCACTTTACCATGTATATATATTCAATTTACAAAGCATTCTTGTGAAGATCAAAATAACACCTTGATGACAAACCTAAAAAAATTTCCACCAAACATAATCAATTTAGATTAGCAAGTTCCTTGAAGCAGTTCAAAAGTTACAAAATATTGTCAGGTTTTTAGTTTTACAATAATCCTTCTTTATCGCTTAAATTTCTCTGCGGCTTTGTCATATTTTCCACTCTTCATTTAAGAACTCGATAAAGAATAAAAGTGATGGGTCAACCCACGTGGATAAGAGAGTAAGGAAAATTTTACAATTATGTAGAGAGTTATTAATATCCTCAATATGCGATCCATGTAATACTACATCATTTAGAAATCAAACAGATGAGAAACCAACCGATTGGAGCGTTGAGTTTGTTCTTCCAAAGTAGAAGGTATAACTTGCCAATCACTCTCGCCAAAAAGTCTCCACTATAGCATGTCGCGACCCTTTCCCTCCCGTAGAGGGAAGAGTAGGCTAACGGATTGCTAAGTCCATATTAAGATCGAGGCTTAGCTGGGGCCCTCCTAGGCCAATACCAAATTGTATTAGGAAGAATTTAAAATCGAGATCAATCTTAGTGTACTCGGATGACATGTGATCAGTGTACATGCCATTGGAGTTGCCACCAATCATTTTTTAAATTGAGTGATTTCCTAATCTATAGAGTTCATGCAGATATTCTTTGGGTAAGACAAGTCCTAGAAATCTAAAGAGTTCATGTAAGTGGGATTTTTCTATTTTATCAATCACAGTCAATGAAGTAAGTGCGCAACCAAGGAATCATAACGTGAAGAAATCACATCAAGTTAAGTCAAAACAAGCTTAGGAGAGTCCTAAAAGCTTAGGAAACATGCTAATTAGATTCAGGGTGATTTGGAATGGTTTGAGTCCAATTGACCAGAAGGACAAAATCGTCATTTTTCAAGGCTCAGGAGGTCAAACATGTGAAAATAATTCAAACTAGTAAATTGTGATTTTTCTCTAATTTTCATAATTTTTTAAAATTTTTCTAGAATTTTTTAGAATTTTTTTTTATTTTTATGAATTTTTCATATTTATTGATTTTTTAAGCATTTTTTTATTTTTATTTATTATTAATTTTTTATTTTTAAATAAATCATCCGAATCGGCCCGAATGAGCCTAACCCGCACCATAGGAACTCGACTCGGGCCTTAAGAGCATGAATTGGTCTAAGAATAGCCCAATATCCTCCTTTTGACTTAGACCAACTTTTATTTCCCTTTTTTTAAAAATTTTCTTTTCCACGAGGCCCAACACATAAGAATAGCCCAATATCCTCCCAACCCATTTAGCAAGAAGGGCCCAACGCACACTCCCAATATGGCCCTCTTATTATCCACACCTCTTATTTATTGTTTATTTTCTATTTTCTTTTCTTTTATTCATTTTTTTATTTCTTATTTCCTTTGCAAGTGGGTCAGTCAACCCTTTCCTCAGTCAACACAAAATAAGAAGCCCATTTTTTTCTTTCGTTTTCTGATTATCAATAATTTTTTACTTCTTTTTTTATTATTTTCCCTAACTAAGCTAACTAACCTGGATTAACACTAACTAAACCTAATATTCGTCTAACCTCCCTATCACTGGAGAAGATGAATAGTGGCTTGTCGGCCAACATTCCATGCCAGTGAGCTCGCCGGAAAATCCCGAAAATAGCCTAAACATGAAATTTTTTTGTCCAAAATTGTCTAGACTAGTTTAACTACTAATCTAAGCTTGAAACTACCTCAAAAAACCACCGCCACAGGCTTCTATTACTATCCTGTTGACACCTAAATTTTACGTTTTTTTTATTATATAAAAATTGAGAATTGGCTTTAGTTCTCACAAAAAAATAATTTTTCAAGCATTGCATATTTATATCGGATCGGTGGTGAATGGGTTTAATTCCAGATTCTAAGCTTAATTTAATTACATGGACTGAGTATTGATACTTGATTTTTAGCCATTTTATTTTTAGAAAATTCTAGAAAACTTATAAAAAATGAAAAAAATTACAAAATGGACTTTGGAGGCCCTAGCCCAGCACAGAGGTCCATTTCCAACAAAAAATATTTTTTTGGAAATTTTCGCATATTTTTAATATTTTTTCGAAAATAGGAAAATAAAAAGAAAAATCATAAAAAATAGCTTTTGAGACCGAAAAATACAAAAACAAATAGCCAATAATTTTATTTTAATTCCCTTTTCATGTTGCCCTCTTGAAAAATCAAAAAAATTAAGTTCGGGACTATGTGCTCCTTAGCAAACCATATTCCCGAATTTTTTCAAAAAATTGTTTTAGCGTCCAAAATTTGAATTTTTATATTTTTGAGTCAAAGACATCAAACTCAGGTCTTCCACATTTTATTTTGCCTGAAAAGCCCTCTGGGTTAGCCCAATTTTGCGAAAAGGATCAATATGCACAAAAATTTTGTAATTTAGTCCCTAAATTGGTTCAAAATAAAATTAAACTTTTTATGGGGACCAAATTGTAAATGCTTAAGACCTCAAGGACTATAATGCAAATACTTAAAACTTAAGGGATTAGTTTGCAAATAACTAAAAGAAAGAGTTGGTGAAGAAAGGAAGATGGAGAAAGGATGATGGTGATAGAGAATGGATGGTAAAAATAGAGAATGGAAGATGAAGATGAAGAAAGGGATATGGAAGAGTTGTCTATAAAAGAGGCGGAGAAGAGATTATGAAGGGGGGAGAAAAAATTTGGAGAGAATTCAAGGAGAAAGGAAGAGAGACTTGAAAAAAAAATTTGAGAGAGAAAAATTTAGAGAGAAAAAAAATCAATGAGAGAAGGGAGCTTGAAAACGAGAGAAGAGAGTTCGGTCGAGAGATTTTCCGATTGAGTCCCTTATGCCATTTCTTCCACCAGAGATTTGCCGGTCTAGTTCATCACCCCGCTTCTTTCATTAGCACTTGATCGCAACCATTCCTTGTTGTTGGAGCTGAGGTCCGACGTCCCGATCCGTAGAGTAATACAAGGCTCAAATTTGGCAATCAAATCCGCCACATTAGGTAACGATTCCATCCATTTGGAATGTTGAAAAATTGCGTTTCCTAAATTAATTGATTTGGATCCATTCTAAATCTTGTTGGATATATCATTTCACTTCCATACTTCAAAATCATATCTTTCAAAATCAGCATCATGTAGATCATTGTACGTGTAACTTATCCTATAAATAAATTTCTTTATCATACCGCATCTTCTTCTAAAACAAATTCATTCATGACATGCATTGCATATAGTTTAATTTTTTTTTATCCTTTTCATGAAAAGAAAATAAAAAAAATTGCACCTTTGAATCTCAAATGAAAATTCATCAAAATTGCCAAGTTGAACATTTTCATTAATTTGGTACCAAAAGGGCGCTAGTAGAAATATTAGCGTAATCAAGTCCCCGAACTCATTAATCTCTGGTTCGTAGGAATAAAGTATTTCTCCCGATACTTTATTTAGGTGTCTAATCAACCTACCCAAAATGATTAGTGGCGACTCCAAGATAAATCCTTCTTTTGATGAAATTGAACCTAAGTCACGATTCGGTAGAACTTGGGAGGGTTCGAGCTAGGTTAGTTAGTTCAATTTAATTAACCTGGTAATTCATTAACTTTAAAAATTGGAAAACCGATTTTTTCGGGTCGTGACAGCTTGACGACTCCACTGGGAACTGTTTTTTTGGAATTTTCGAAAGAATAAAGTACTAATTGGAGTACTTGAATTTTTTTTTCAAAATTTTAAAAAAGCCTTAGTGGACTTAGGCCAGAAAAATTTCGTGAAAATCCATTTGGTTTGAGAATTGGTTGGATTCTAATTTTTAGGTGTTAAATGGTTTTGCAGAATGGGAGTTATAAGGGGTGGAGTGTTTGGCTAACCCTTTGTTTTGCAGGTTTGGTGTGTGAAACTTGTCATTTAATTTTTGAATTATTGAAGCGGTGTTTGCATTTAATTGTTGTGCATGATTAATCACTTGAGCACTACATCACACACATCCCGTGGTCGGACCTGGGCCACGAGTTTTAGGATGGTATTGTGATTTGGTTCTAGCGTTCGTCGTGAGATCACGTCGAAAGTTAGTCCAGATTCAATCCCGAACTTCTTTTCAAAAATGAGTTTTAAAAGTTATGCCTCAGGCTTGGTAAGATTACCAAAGCGGTGGTTTTAATTTTTGACTCGAGTAGCCGAAGTAGAAAGGCCCGGATAATCTTGGTTACGTTGCGGGATAGCGACTAATCTTGATTATGTGCGCGAGATTGTCGCATTGCCGTAAGTCTTTCGCTTCAATTTGTGAGCCTTTAGGATAGTTAGAATAAGGTTAACCCACGAGTCATGTGCATGTCCTTGTGATTGTTTATTTTCCTATCCCACGGTAAAGTACGCTTCTGTACTTCATCTTATCTTATGTTATTGTTTGGGTCGGTCCATGACACTTAGGATTGTGGCGCGTGATTTATAGACAATGGGACACATTGATATGCGTTTCGTGTACATTCCAAAGGCCGAGTTGAAGCAGATGTGGAAGCACTTGAGCGTTGATGCACAGACCTATACCCTTAGTCGTATGGGTCACGTATTGCCACTTTTGGATATCGAATTACAGACTGGGGTCATGCAGGCGCTTGCACATTTCTGGTGCCAATATACTGCTACTTTCATTTTAGGTAAGCACGAGCTCACTCCGACTTTGGAAGAGTATAGCCTTGCCATTGGAAAACCTTTGAGCATTGGTTTAATTCGCCCTTGTGTGGAAATGGATCCAATTTTCATTTTTGCTGAGTTTTTGAAAATTAGCGAAAATAAAATGAGGAAAATTTTAAAAGGAAATTGTCATATGTGCCATTTATCATTCCTCGTTGAACTTTTTTATGAGAGCAATTCATACTTGCAAAGCAGGATCTTTATTCTAGCTTTATTCGGACTTGTGATCTTTTCGCTCCAAAAGAATTTTATTAGTCCATCCATGGCTTGGATAGCTAGGCAAGTTTGCAGTGGAATGAACTTTACTAATGCTATCCTGGCCGAGACTTTTATATCTTTGACTCGTTTTAAGCAAAACAAGGAAAAAATATTTCACGCTCCGGTTGGACTTTTGCAAATGTGGTTTTTCTCTCATTATGCTAAGTTCGGCTCAAAAATGACCATTCCACGGGTAAGTCAAGAGGAAAACCCAATTGCAAAATTTCAAGAGTTGCAAAAAAATATTGCTAGATTGTCTTATTCCGAGTGGATTGATTTATTTAAAGATCCGAGTCCCAAGGTTTTTCTATGGCAAGCTATATGGTTTCAAGTCTCTAAGGCTCGTTTGTACCATGGTGAGCAAGAGCCTATACTTCTTTTGGGTATTATCGGTATGACGCAGTATCATCCTCTCCGTGTGGTGCGGTAATATGGAGTTTTACAGGATATTCCACCACCTTTGGGGCCAAACACTTTTCAAGTTGAATTCGTTGCAAGCGAGAATTATAGAACCGAGATCAAGCATCTTGACCAAACTTGGCTCAAGTCCAAGACTCGCTCACTATCACTACCCAAGGAGGAGCTCGAGGGAAAGGAAAAATGTTATCATGCGAAGGCCCGGTATATTAAGTATCATTTGATACCAACTCACATGCTTCCGAAGTTCCCGTTGGTGATTGTGAAGCCTACCCATCAAGCCGAGATCGAGACCTATGCAAAGAAGACGCAAAAGGCGAAAAGACAAATGAAGACTTTGGCTAAGGAAAATGCACGACTTCGGAAAGAGTTGGAGGCCCATTTGTCTATAGATTGCGTCGCTACAAAGAAAACAAAAACAGCTTGATTTGCCATGTTTAGGATTGTTGTTCCATGTTTAATTGCATTTTCATGACTTTATGAGCTTTTCTTGTAATAAAGGTTACTATTCAGATATGACTTTCTGGTATTACATAATTTTTATTGAACTTTATAGTTTTAATTGATCCATAGAGTCTTCACAGAAAACATTCACAAGGCCCTAATTCATCACTAAAAAGAAATTAAATTCAATGTATTTTCCATTTATTACTGAATTTAATGTGAAAGAAAAACTGTCTCGATTCTGGAATTTTCTCGACTTCACTTTTGTTTCTCGATTTATCACTAGAAAACCTGCTCTTTTGAGAAAAATTAAAACATAAAAGTTGTAGATTGGGCTTTTAATTAGTGAACTGGAAATGTTTGGGCATAAATTCACATTTTTGATGACCCATTTATCCTCAAAGTAAAAATCGGACAGATCAGTTTTCTCGGCAGAAGTTTTGCAAAGATGTATTAAATTGTATTAATCCACAAAGAATTTGCCTGTGACTAAAATATGAAAGTTGTTAATCATCATCTTGGGTATCGGCTCCCAAATTTTCATACCATTTTGACCTCTGTACGAATTAATATGATTTTTCTCGTAAAGGTCGACGAAACTGGAAGCTGCTTGAATCAATCCTTTCGTTTTATCTTTGCCTCATTTTGGAGCTTAGAGAGTGTCATGGACCAACCCACTTTTCTCACACATTATACTTACCCCAATCATTAATTTTGTAGGTAATTCATCACGGATCTCTAGCACCCACATATTACCCGGTCAGTGACGAGAAAAATGGCCGACAAAGCTGAGATCAACGCTATCGTTCATGAAGCACTGCAGGGAGCCTTGGAGGAGCACATGAACATGATGAATAACCATTTCGAGGGAATGCTGTCCCATGCGATGGAGAAGTTGACGATTGATCTCCTAGGCCAGCTGCAATAGTTCAGCTCCGTCTTTCCACCCAAGACAATTCCTTCACCAGGCAACGCTGGCAAAGGCACTGACCGCACTTCCACACATGTGAACCCATTCGAAGGTGTCATTATCACTGGTGCCAGCTCTGACACGTTGCCCGTTGTCCCTGCACCCCGAGCTAATCCTGTAGCCGGGGGAGTAAGTGAGGAAGCCATGAAAGCCATTGCTCAAATGAAGCAGCAGATACGAGAGATAGAAGGGGCGCACAACATACCACAGATTGACCTATCTGTCTTTTCAAAAGTCAATATGCCAGAGAAGTTCAAGACACCCGATTTTGAAAAATATGAAGGCACATCTAATCCAGTTCAGCATGTCCAGATGTACCAGGCAAGAATGAGCAGGCATGTAGTGAATGGTCCTCTGATGATTCAGACTTTTCAGGCCAGTCTGAAAGACGCAGCCATGAAGTGGTATATTGACTACGAGATCTATCATATGGACGATTGGGAAGAGGTGGCCACTACATTTGTCAAGCATTTTAGTTTTAACCTGGACGTCCTGACCACTAGAGAGGACTTGGAACAATCAGAGAAGAAAAAGGGTGAGACGGTCAAGCAATACGCCTCTAGATGGAGGAATATTGTGTCCCAGCTAAAGCCAGTCCGCTTGAGCGGGAACTCATGAGATTGTTTGTCTCTACCCTCCCTTAGGCGATGCGATCACGTATTTTGGCGATTGGGGCAACGTCGTTCAGCCACCTTATTGCAATGGGAGAGGAAATAGAGATCGGAATCAAGAAGGGATGGTACGAAGATACTGGTACCAGTGCAAAACGGTTTGGAATGAAAAAGGACAAAGAACCAGCCCCATAGGTGAATTTTACGTACACCCAAAGGCCTCCGATTCAAGCGCCAAGAGTTCAATAGCAAGCCAACTTTGGCACTCAAGGGCAAAGAGGATTCAGGCGCAATAATCGGCAATTTTCCCCATTTCCCGTAACTCCTTCCCTAGTCTTGGTTGTTCTATGCAAGAAAGAGCTGTTGACATCAGAACCGATGCGCTCGAACTATGCATCCTTTGCAAGGTACGACCCGTCAAAGAAGCGTGATTACCACCGCGGTGAGCCCGGGCACGACACGGATGAATGCTTCACTCTCAAGAACCGGATCCAGGACTTGCTCGAGTCCAAAGCATTCACATTCCAGGATAATCAACAGCCCAATGTCCAAAATAATCCTTTGCCTAATCACTAGGGCAAGGTCAATGATGTTTTTAGTTCGGAAGCTGATCCAGTTGGCGGTTTCAAGGTACGGATAGTTGACACCTTTGATGCTCTAGTCAGGGCAGGCTATTATCGTACTGGAGAGGTGGTATCTTTTGACCAACTGAAGAAAAAAGTCTTTACCCTGATCGACCAAGGAATGATCATATGTTCTAGCCAAGATGGGTTGGTGGCAACCACGTCACAGATAATAATATACTGGGATCAAGAGTTTGCAGCTTTAACTATGACACAAGGTGTGTCCGAGCAAAAAGCCGATCTGAATAAGAACGATATTACAGAATTGATTAAAGATGATCCAGAATTAGCTGACATGCCGCCCTTGGAAAACGCTTGTGATGATGAACTCGGGATTGTTATAGTCGCTGCACCACAGCCATTCCCGTACGCAGATGATAAAGCAGTACCATGGTCTTATGATTTAGCATTGGTGACCAGATCGGGACGGGTTTATGATCATGATCAGTCAGCTAGGCATGCTAATGAGAAAGAGGCTAAGGAATTCTTAGCAATCATCGAAGCCAGCGAGTATAGTATAGTTGATCAACTGAGAAAGTTGCCAGCCCAGGTTTCCTTGCTGGAGCTCCTACAATCATCTGAGAAGCATCGGGACTCATTAATGAAGGTATTGGGGCAAGTGCACGTGCCTGAAGATATTGATCAAGACAAATTAAAGAACTTTGTTGGGACGATCCTACTAAAAGATCAAGTAGCATTCGCCGACGATGAGATCCCGACTGAAGGGCGAGGTCACAATATGGCCTTGCACATAACGGTGAAGCACAAGCAAACCCATGTAGCCCGGGTACTGATCGACAATGGTTCGACTCTAAACTTGTGTCCCCTAGCTACTCTCAACCGCCTGGGTATTGACTTGGCCAGAATGCAGACCGCCAACACTTCGGTTAGAGCATTCGATTGTATGAAGAAGAATGTTCTGGGACAGATCAACCTTGAAATTCAAATTGGACCTTCCATGTTTGATATTCTGTTCCAAGTATTGGACATCCCTTCAGCCTTCAATTTGCTGCTTGGCCGTCCATGGATCCATAATGCAGGTGCCGTACCATCGAGTCTTCACCAGAAAGTTAAGTTTGTGATCGAGCAAAAATTGGTGGTTGTCCATGGTGAGGAAGATCATCGCATTTTCAATGCAACCGCCATCCCTTACATTGAACCAGCCCATACTGAAGAGGACTCGTATCATGCTTTCGAGTTGATACACACTATCCACGCCTCACCAGATAGCCCTTTATCGGTTCCTGAACTGTCAAAAGCTTCTCTCATGGTTGCCAAGGTAATGGTGGGCAATGGGTACGAGCCTGGTACTGGTTTAGGCAAAAGTGGTCAAGGAATGCTCACTCTGATCAAGACGAGTGGAGAAATCCATACAGCTGGCTTAGGATACCGGGGAGATAGGCACCGTGGACGCGGTCGCTGGTATCGTCGAATTAACCATGGATGCCAAAGCCTGATAGGCTGTGGAAAATCAGAATATAGACATTTACCCCTGCCTCTTTATCAGACTTTCATTTCAGTCGGAGTGGTGGGCGGCTATGATGAATTGAGTAAATTCAAGGATGATCTTGGCATAGTCTTCTCCGACACAAAAGGATAGAAACCTGTGCCAATGGTTTTCGTTAACAAAGATGCTGATGAGGATAACATACCTAGCCTAGCCAACTGGTTTAGAGACTTAACTATTGCTGCAATATCTGAAGATCCAATGCAGGTTAATGAGAGCCCCGATGAAGAGCCTTACATGGTGCCTAAAACACCAAGACCGTCCGTCAATACCATATTCGACGATCCACTGGAGGGTTTAGATTTAGAGTAACATCTTCGTGTTTATGTTTTCCCCTGCGTGGGAACTTCCATCGTTTTCTAGAATTCCGTTTCCATGATTTCGTTTTATGTTGCACTGCACGATTTCCCTTTCAATAAGATGTAATTAATTGATTCTTATATCAATGAAATTACAGATGTTTTTATCAAATTTTGTTATCTTGTCGAAGTATTCCAAACCAACCCGATGGCGATAACCAACGATCGAACAATATTGTCATTCATGGTAAGAACTGAGGGTTGGGCTTCTTCAAGCAATTCTCGTCCCATGGTGTTCAAAAACAAAAAACAAAACAAAAAAAAACAAAAAAAAACAAAATTTTTTGAAGGAAGTAAAATATTGTGTGTTTAAACCTTGTTTGTTTTTCTGACTCGATTACCTTATGTTCAGGGGCAAATATGAGGAAGCAAATGCATTGGATCCTACCATACGCCATGCCAATGACTCGGATAGTTTGGATGAATCAGGTTCTGACATCGAGGAAATATAACGGAATCTTGAACACCATGAGAAGGTTAAAGCTCTAACCGGCGAGGAAACTGTCGCAATAAACCTTGGTAGTGAAGAAAACCCCAGCGAGATTAAAATCGGGACGAATCTTCCTATGGGCACAGCTGAGCGTCTGACGAACCTTTTAAGGGACTACCAAGATATTTTTTGCCTGGTCTTATGCAGATATGCCCGGTCTTGATCGATCAATCGTTGAACACTGTCTACCGACCGATCCCTTGATTGAGCCTAAGAAGCAAAGGCAGCGAAAGGCTAAACCAGAACTCGCAAAGAACTTCGAAGAAGAAGTCATAAAACTTATCGACGTTGGATTCATTGAAGTTACCCAATACCCGAGTTGGGTGGCCAACATAGTCCCGGTCTTGAAGAAGGATGCTCGTGTATGAGTCTGTGTGGGTTATCGTGACTTAAATAAAGCTAGCCCGAAGGATGATTTTCCTCTCCCACATATCGATGTGCTTGTCGATAGTACAACGGGTTTCGAATTATTCTCATTCATGGACGGTTTCTTTGGCTATAATCAAATCTTGATGAATGAGGAAGATAAAGAAAAGACAGCATTCACAACCCCATGGGGGGTGTTCCATTACAAAGTTATGCCCTTTAGTCTCAAGAATGCTGGGGCAACATACCAGCGAGCGATGATTGCACTATTTCATGACATGATGCATAATGAGATTGAGGTCTACGTTGATGACATGATAGCTAAGACTCGGCGTTGAGAGGATCGCGTTGTGACATTGACAAAGTTGTTTGAAAGGCTGCAAAAGTTCAAGTTACGCCTCAACCCCGCCAAGGCTATTTGTGAGCTTAAGCCGCCAATGACTGTCAAGGAAGTTCGGAGCCTCATGGGCAGAGTGAATTACATTGCCCGATTTATTGCTTAGCTGTCTGAGACTGCTAAGCCATTTTTTAGGCTACTCAAGAAGAATGCACTGGTCAAATGGGATGGTGAATGTGAAGAAGCTTTTGAGAAATTGAAGCAGCACCTCATGAATCCGCCCGTACTTGTTACACCCACTTCGGGATGCCCTCTAATCTTATATCTTACAATTCATGATGAGTCTTTGGGTGCTATGCTTGCTCAGACAAGTAAAGAAGATGGTAAAGAACGAGTTATCTATTATTTGAGTAAAAAGTTCACAACCTCCGAACTAAATTACTCCAAAGCGGAAAAGACGTGCGCAGCACTAGTCTGGGTGTTTCACCGACTATGGCAATACACTTTGCATTACCAAATATTCTTGGTGACGGAATGTGATCCCATCAAATACTTACTAAATCAACCTGCCTTAGTTGGGAAGCTTGCAAAGTGGCAGATTCTCATTTCTGAATTTGATGTCCAGTATTTGTCAAAAAAGTCAGTCAAATGGCGGGTAATAGCTGATGTCCTGGCCGAAAATCTGGGACAACATGAAGATGTCGACCATCCCGAGGATCGAATCATGTCGGTAGATGACTATTCTTGGACCATGTTTTTTTATGGAGCCGTAAATTTGTCCGGGTCAGGTACCGATACAGTGTTGATATCCCCAGGAGGACAACATTATCCAGTGGCAACGAAATTGGTTTTTCCTTGTACTAACAACATCGCAGAGTACGAAGCATGCATTCTTGGATTGCAAGCCGCAATTGAGATGGGAGTAACCCGGCTTAAGGTGTTTGGGGATTCAGCGTTGATTATTCTGCAAACCGTCGAGAAGTGGAACACACGAGATGCCAAATTGCTGCCTTACCATGAATATCTTGATGAATTAGCGGTTGAGTTTGATGACATCTCATTTGAATATCTATCTAGAACGCAAAATCAGTTCGTTGATGCACTAGCAACCCTATCATCATTGTTGCAAGCCACTGATGGGCTTGAAGTCGAGCCTTTGAAGATCGAGGTATTGAGAAGACCGGTTTATTGTATGGTTACGACCGAGGAACCGGATGGTAAGCCTTGGTACAATGACATCAAGACTTATATCCAAAAGCAGGAGTTTCCAGAGAAGAGTATCGCAGCCGATCGGAGGTATATAAAGAAAATGGCCTTAAAATTCTTTTTCAGTGGCGAGTGCCTGTACAAGCGGTCCTTTGATTCGATCCTTTTGAGATGCATTGATACTACAGAGGCAGTCCGTCTGATGATGGAGGTGCATGAAGGGATTTGTGGTCCGCACATGAACGGCCACATGCTGGCCAAAAAGATCATGAGGTTGGGATATTACCGGCTCACCCTTGAGAGCGATTGCATTTTACATGTCCGAAATTGTCACAAGTGCCAGATCCATAGTGACAAAATTAATGTTCCTCCAAGTGAGTTGCATCAGTTATCTAAGCCATGGCCATTCTCTATGTGGGGCATCAACGTGATTGGCCATATCAATCCGAAAGCATCTAATGGGCATCGTTTTTTTCTAGTCGCTATTGATTATTTTTCAAAATGGATCGAGGCCGCATCGTATTTGGCAGTCACAGCACGAAATGTTGTGAAATTCATCCGTCGGGACATTATTGCTCGATACGGTTCACCTGAAACCATAATCACAGATAATGGCTCAAATCTGAATAACAAGCAAGTGGATGAGTTGTTCAAATAATTCAAAATCAAGCATCTGAATTCTTCTCCATATCGCCCTCAGATGAATGGAGTGGTGGAGGCGGCCAATAAGAACATTAAGAAGATCTTAGCTAAAATGGCTGAAAATCATCATGATTGGCATGAGAGGCTGCCATTTACACTCATGGCATATCGAACTTCAATTCGAACATCTACTGGGGCAGCCCTGTACTCTCTTGTATACGGAATGGAAGCGGTGTTACCAGTTAAAGTAGAGATTCCTTCCTTATGCATATTGTCCCAAGATGGGCTGGAAGAAGTCGACTGGATCGAACAGCGGATGGATCAATTGAACCTGATTGATGAGAAGCGGCTCAAAGCCATTTGTCACGGCCAGTGCTACTAGCAAAGGGTCGCTAAATCCTTTAACAAGAAAGTCAGGCCTCGACTATTCCAGGAAGGAGATCTTGTTTTGCGAAAGTTGTTGCCCATAATTCCACTCCCAGAAGGCAAGTTTGCGCCAAACTATGGCGGCCCGTACGTTGTGAAGAAGGTACTCCCAGGTGGTGCTCTAATTCTGGCAGAGATGGATGGTCGAGTTTTTACCAATCCTGTTAACTCTGATGCTGTAAAGAAGTATTATGCTTGAATTGTTTTTGACATTATTGATAACATGAAGTTTTCATGATTCTCCAATGCATGTCTATTCAATTCCTACTTGCATTACTAATCTCCATTTAGGATGATTTCAATTAGGAAAGTCTCTTTGGTCCAATTGAACTTACCAACTTTGAAGAAGGAGCGTAAATTACATATGATACGTCGAGTGTACAGAATGGGGCATGACAGAATGATGAAAGGCAAGCCATTCCCATACACATCCTATGGTCTAATCTCCAGTGAGATGAGCAGTAGTCGGGATCTGCATTCCTCGAGGCGATGGGTTTTTTTGCAAAAGGTATGATAGCCGAAGTGACAGAGGCATCCAATTCTCTATCCAAACACTACAGGTGTCCATTGCAAACCTCCTTGAGCGGCGATTTCATTTTCTTACCCCTGTCAAGAACCACCCCACATTGGGGCAAGACGAGGTAATTCCAGCAGCGGCATGAGGTAAATGGCTAGAAATTCTCTTGCTCAGACCAGCATCAATCTTCGGGTGTTTCTTTACATTGAACTCGAACTTTAATTCAAGTGCCTTAGGATGATGAAGAGCATTCATTTCTCTATCCTATACACTACATCCATTGTACAGCCCAATTGAGTCTGTATATTCATTTCTCAAACCCCGTTAATGATCATTGCTCGTTCCGATTTGAAGATGACGTCATCACCAAGGAACAGAACTGAAGAGATCGGATCAACGGAGAATTCCCAAAATCTTACATTTTACATCATGTGATTGTTTGACACAGCTTTTGTCTGTGAATATTCATGCTGTTTTAATCTCTCATTCAAAGTCATGGGATTTTAAAATGAGAGCAAATTTCGCCTGAAAGAAAAGGGCATGCTCCCAAAAAAGAGAAAAACATAAAAAACCTCTTCCGAAAAAGAAAAAAAAGAGAGAAAGAGAGATAGCTCTCTCTCAAAAAAAGAAAATGGGAGTCGGGAGTAAGAAAAAGCAAAGGCTAGTCCCACAGAAAATCCCGGGCAGTAAAAGCAAAATGCCTATCAAAAGCAAGGCCTATGCCCATTCAATCCTCGTTCATTTGTAAAATATTTTGAAATTTGGATGTACATTTTATATGTTATCCTTCTTGTAAATCGCAACGACGGACTTGTAAAGAAAATGTCTCTAAGAGAGTTAAATGGGAAATTACAATCATCAACGGAAGCTCCATCCTCAAGTAGTGATGGCACATTTTGAAATCAATTTCAGAAGGCTAAGATCGATGACAAGACAACAATGATCACTAGCATCAAGCCATTCTCATATATTTTCTGAGCCAAAACGAGCTTTTTCATTTCTCAGTCCCAAATCCTAACCTACGTTACAACCCTTCAAAGCCTCTTCTGATTAGGGCACATGGACTAACGTAGAGTTGAATGATTTTAAGCATCGCTCGAAGAAGTTCGAGCAAGATTACTTCTCTCATTTTTGCAAGGTTCATGACTTCTAGACCCGGAGCAGATGATGAAGATCTCTTTAAAAAAAAAAGCCTTGACTCCACAGGAGTCCCATTTGGTAAACTATTGACCTAGCCTATATTACGGTTCCAATCAATACCTCCAGATCGGCTTTGGTCATACCAATTGCGAGATTACTCAGACCTTTGTTGAATGCGATTTCTCTTGAATCCTGCAAGTCAGAGAAACAGCTTTTCTTGAGGGTACGAGGAAGCCATTTCAGACTGAAATCGCCCATTTAAAGTACATTCGAGGCATTCACTATGCAATGACCTCCTTGAACAGAATTGGTAATCGAAACTTGACAGAATAGTTTTGCATAAATTCACTAAATGAATTCCAAAATACATGCCTGTACATGTAACATCTAAATATTGTTTGAGCACATGCTTTCCTGATATTCAAGCTACCTCAAGAGGTCTTGAAAATTCACCCTAGGGATATTGAATGAACAAGTCATGCTGGCAAGTGCCCACTGATAATTTTCCAAGCTCTCAAGTAAGTATTTTTTCAACATGAGCATTTCAAAAGAGCGAATTCTGATGATTGTTAGAGCACTCAAATCTATTGCGACATATACAATCATTCAAGCATTCACCTTCTTCAGTGAAGCGTGATTTTTATGAAGTACATGTCACATTAGCATTGATTTTGTCTATGCGCATAGCTTTGCTTTAAGTGAATAAGCAGTTATGCAGTCAACCTGTCTACTCCTTGATCATTCGTTCAGAAGATCCAGACCAACTCTTGTGATCTCAGTCCCTTTCAGATCATCAAAGACCAGCTTTAATGATCGTGAAAGAAATCTACCTCTCAACCACCCAAAAAACTCAGGTAAGTTTCCTGGATCTCTTCTCAAAATTACAATTCCAACATCCTGTGTTTGTACTGATACAATTCGTGCAGCACAATTTCAATGTGGTCACCGCCCTGTGGGGTTGGCGGTACCTCATCTATATGAGTTGATTTGGTCATCGCCCTATGGGGTTGGCGGTACTTCATTCATCTCTTGATATGATTTTGCCCTATGGGGTTGGCAGGATATCCCTCCTCGATATGACTTCGCTTCGGCAACATATCCTTCCGATATGGTTACCGCCCTATGGGGTTGGAGGTACCTATCTTTACATCTTGATAAGGTCACTGCCTTGTGGGGTTGGCAGTATCTATCTCCTTGATGTGATTCCACTTGAAGAAATGCGATGGACACATCCCCTTACAGATTTTGCGCTTTCTCGCATCAGGGGGAAACCTCTGGTAACGGATAGGCACCCAGTACTTTAAGATCCTAGCAACCACAAGAAGCTTGGAGCTTGAGGGAATCATCAGCATTATGAGGTATTTGGCAAAACGGGTATCTCTGTATGCGACCCACGTGCAGATTTCGTCAATCCATTTCGTGGAGAAAGGAAACCTTGACACGTGTTATTTTCAGTCTTGTATATCATGCATTATTTCTCTTGCATAGAAAATGGGATTAAAACTCCCACAAAAATATCAGCATTCATCATTTGCGTTGTCAAAATTTAGGTTTCAATTGTCTTTGAGCGAAACCTCTGCGAGCCTCCACGCAAAGAGGGGCAGCTATTGACACCTAAATTTTAAGTTTTTTTTATTATATAAAAATTGAGAATTGGCTTTAATTCTCACAAAAAAATAATTTTTCATGCATTGCATATTTATATCGGATCGATGGTGAATGGGTTTAATTCAAGATTCTAAGCTTAATTGAAAAAAAATTACAAAATGGACTTTGGAGCCCTTGGCCCAGCCCAGGGGTCCATTTCCAACAAAAAATGTTTTTTGGAAATTTTTGCATATTTTTAATATTTTTTCGAAAATAGGAAAATAAAACGAAAAATCATAAAAAATAGCTTTTGAGATCGAAAAATACAAAAACAAATAGCCAATAATTTTATTTTAATTCCCTTTTCATAATGGCCTCTTGTAAAATCAAAAAAATTAAGTTCGGGACTATGTGTTCCTTAGCAAACCATAATCCCGAATTTTTTCAAAAAAATGTTTTAGCATCCAAAATTTGAATTTTTATATTTTTGAGTCAAAGACATCAAACTCAGGTCTTCCACATTTTATTTTGCCTGAAAAGCCCTCTGGATTAGCCCAATTTTGCGAAAAGGATCAATACGCACAAAAATTTTGTAATTTAGTCCCTAAATTGGTTCAAAATAAAATTAAACTTTTTATGGGGACTAAATTGTGAATTCTTAAGACCTCAAGAACTATAATGCATATACTTAAAACTTGAGGGATTAGTTTGCAAATAACTAAAAGAAAGAGTTGGTGAAGAAAGGAAGATGGAGAAAGGAGGATGGTGATAGAGAATGGATTATAAAAATAGAGAATGGAAGATGGGGATAGAGAATGGAAGATGAAGATAGAATGAAGGATGAGAATGGAAGATGAAAATAAGAATGGAAGATGAAGATGAAGAAAGGGAGATGGAAGAGTTGTCTATAAAAGAGGAGGAGAAGAGATTTTGAAGGAGGGAGAAAAAATTTGGAGAGAATTCAAGGAGAAAGGAAGAGAGACTTGAAAAAAAAAATTGAGAGAGAAAAATTTAGAGAGAAAAAAATCAATGAGAGAAGGGAGCTTGAAAACGAGAGAAGAGAGTTCGGTCGAGAGATTTTCCGATTGAGTCCCTTATGCCGTTTCTTCCACTAGAGATTTGCCGGTCTAGTCCATCACGCCGCTTCTTTCATTAGCACTTGATCGTAACCATTCCTTGTTATTGGAGCTGAGATCCGACGTCCTGATCCGTAGAGTAATACAAGGCTCAAATTTGGCAATCAAATCCGCCACATTAGGTAACGATTCCATCCCTTTGGAATGTTGAAAAATTGCGTTGCCTAAATTAATTGATTTGGATCCATTCTAAATCTTGTTGGATATATCATTTCACTTCCATACTTCAAAATCATATCTTTCAAAATTAGTATCATGTAGATCATTGCACGTGTAACTTATCCTGTAAATAAATTTCTTTATCATACCGCATCTTCTTCTAAAACAAATTCATTCATGACATGCATTGCATATAGTTTAATTTTTTTTATCCTTTTCATGAAAAGAAAATAAAAAAAAATTGCACATTTGAATCTCAAGTGAAAATTCATCAAAATTGCCAAGTTGAACATTTTCATGAAATTGGTACTGAAAGGGTGTTAGTAGAAATATTAGCGTAACCAAGTCCCCGAACTCATTAATCTCTTGTTCGTATGAATAAAGTATTTCTCCCGATGCTTTATTTAGGTGTCTAATCAACCTACCCAAAATGATTAGTGGCGACTCCAAGATAAATCCTTCTTTTGATGAAATTGAACCTAAGTCACGATTCGGTAGAACTTGGGAGGGTTCGAGCTAGGCTAGTTGTTCAATTTAATTAACCTGGTAATCCATTAACTTTAAAAATTGGGAAACCGATTTTTTCGGGTCGTGACACATCCATAGTCAAGCAAAAATAATCTAGATTCTGGCAATAAAGTTTTAATCGATTTTCACCATTCATTCATGAACCATCATCGCATTAAGTATAATAGAAGTTAGAAAACTCATGAGCGGCCTCTAACCGCGAGGTCTCGTCTATGGACAGCCATCGGTCCATAACTCGAGCAAAGTTCGATCGAGGTGCGACCACATGATTCTCGTCATTTCATTGTATGGACAAGGTAGATTTGAGGTTAGGATGCGTGTTAGGAGTAAGCCCTAAAGTAACCATATGATGGTCACATGTATGGCATAAATATTGTACTATCGATATCATATTAGTGGTAATACGCTTATTTATTAATCTTGGCCATTTATTGTAGATGAATAAAATCCATTAGATCAGTTGGAACTAATACCCATTCTTGACACATCAAGAATATGTGTGACTGGTCATCAGTTGGTCTTTGATTTTCAAATTGGTTACTGGCTGAAGGATCATAGATTGGGCATCCACAAGCCGATTGAGACCATTGTGTTCCCAGCCTTACTATTGAGTATTAGATACCCAATAGGGATAACTGTTAAGAGTATGCTCTAAAGCAACCATGTGATGATCACATGTATGGCATAAATATTGTACTATCGATATTTTATTAATGGCAAGACGCATTGTTTATTCATCTTGTCCCTTTATTTTAGATGAATAAAGTCCATTAAATCAGTTGAAACTGATACCCATTATTGAGGCGTCAAGAATATGTGTGATGGGTCATCAGTTGATCTCCGATCTTCAAATTGATTCCTAGTCAAAGGATTGTGGATTGGGTGTCCACGAACCAGCTGAGACCAGTGTGTTTACATCCTCGCTGTTGAGCATTGGATGCCCAATAGAGATGACGAGTCACAAGTCATCGGATGTTAGATGTCCAAGCTGGAACACAGGTGTTCGTATCGAAACGAGTTCGATCGAATTCACTAAACGTGATAAAAGAGCAACTGACCAACATGGAGGCTTTGTGCTTGGTCAATGTTTCAATCGCTCTTGACTTTGGTGTTTTAATGGTCCTCAGACTTGAGCCACGATGCTGGCTTGTATATTGGTTGGATATGGTTCACAAGTACGATATTGGCCGATTATTTATCCGCCTCTGTACTTAATGGTCACAGTCCCCCATATACGAAGTCATAGGCGTGTGCAACAGTTGGGATCTGTTCCCTCATTAGATGATGTTGATGTCCTATGCAATCTATGCGTGACGGTGCATTAGAAAGTCCTTGGCTAAGGTAGAAGTCGAGAAGAGTCTCGCCGAATGCACGTCAGATAGATTTGTGCATATGATCAAATATGTGGGTTTGAATTAAATATCCATGGCCCTCATTCAATTGGAACATGGTAAAACAGAAGGGCTGAATAATACTGAACTAAGGTCAACAGGTTCACTTTGTCCTTGTACTTCAGTGTGACTAGGTAACCATGATATGTTGCTAGACGTCACTCACGGTTTGTTGGATCTAAGGATTGATTTGGGACGATCAATTCCTTGAGAAATCTCACTGCCAGTTCAGGGGTGAACCTAGGAAAGTCACACGCCTTAACCGATATCTAACGACGTCCATGACGGAGATGGGATCGCAAGAATGCGATAAGACTATTTTGATAGTCGAAAGGAGTTGAAACGGATTGGATTCATTCCCTTTTCCTGAAGCTCACTAAAGGACGAAATAGATTACACGGGCATGACATCCAGGATGATGTCATCGATGGTGTAATAGTTACATCATGCCTGCATCATCGTTGGAAAAGGATTATTGTCCAAAAAAGAGGATAAGAAATGTTATCATCTAGAATTTGTCAAAAAGTAGGATAATAATTTCTATATGTTTGACAGAGATGTTCGACACAGTAAATGACATGATTTGATCATAAAACTTAAGGGACTTGAATTCTAGAATGTCTAAAGCATGTGGATGAGAATCGCCACTCAAAATGATGCCATTTGGGCTGCCCAAATGGGCGCCAAAGCTGGTCGACGGGCTGGTCAAAGGTAGTTAAACCGACTTTGACCACCGCCCAATGGTTGAGGCCCACGTGGCTGGTCAAAAGCGGTTTGAGCACCTTTGACCAGCGTCCAACTAGCTACATGGGCTAGCTAGAAGGATACGTGACGGCCCCCTATTGGGCCGCCACATAAGGCGATCTCTTTGTCCACCCTCTATATATAGGAGTTAAGGGGCTCAACTTCAAAAGGCTAGACACTTGTGAGAGTCACACATATACGTGCCAAATTTTGTGGAAAAGTGAGCTCGAGAATCGACCAATTCGGATACATAAAGTTTGTGTTTCCATTGGTTGAAAACGAAAGGTTCAAATTGAGATGCCGCGAGGATTACTAACATAATCCGATGGCCGTTTCTCTGGATCTCCATCTTCATGGTCGTACGGGTATCGAGGCATGTCTGAGCTAGACGCCCGATACCTCTTGGGTTTGAGGACAAAAAAGCAAAGCCGCATCCAACTTCTGTTCTCCAGATACGTTTCTAAACTAGCTTTAGAAAATTAGATTTTCGATTAAAGTATACAAGGATTTCTAAGATGATCTAGGGCGCCATTTGAAATTATTTTCTTCCGCTGGGCATGTGATATGATTTTATATGTGTCATGAATGCCTGGGACAATTGGAAAGTGGTATCAGAGCCATACTTAGAACTCCCGTATACTTGGTTGATTCGATTTTTGATGATAATTGGAATATCATTGTCGGGTCTTCAAAATTGGTTTCGAAACTTCATGAACCCAACCCCACGCATGTCTATGACAGGGGACCAATCCATAAAAGTATTAGATGCTATGGACATTGAAACTAGGCGATTCTAATAACTGTTAGGTGAGGATTCGTTTGCATTTCAATGTCTACAAGTGACGATGGGTTAGACTTGACTATGGTCATGAGGCCAATAACTGTCAGGTTAGACCTTCATGATCCAGAGGCTGAATAATAATTGGGATGAGCATGAGATGCCTGGATAGGTTGATCCACTCATCTAGTTCATTTTGAACGCCAATAACAGTCAGGTGAGGCGGACCATGAACAGATAGGACTCCAATCCCCACTAGTAGTATGGCCCAACGAGGACTATCGTTTCTCACTAAAGGAGTGTGAGATTCGCTAAATTTAGTGGGAGCCTATCTCATTTAAAGGCCAAAATGGAATAGTAGGTAATTGATAGACAATACCTAACGACCTGATTTTCTGCATCATATTCTTGACATACTCTGTGAAAATGGTGACCACAAACCCAATTGCCTCAATTCTGGACAAGAACTACTTGACTGGTCCAAATTTCAATGATTGGCTTCGAAATTTGAGGATTGTCCTCAACACGAAAAGCTTAGATATGTGCTGGACAATGATTTGCCAACCAAGCTCCCTGATGGAGCGACCACAAACGAGCGAGACACTTACAAGAAGTGGAAAGAGGATGACCTAAAAGTTAGGTCGCACATGTTGGTGTCCATGAATAATGAGTTCCAGAGGAAATATGAGAACATAGACAGTGCAAGGTCGATTATTTTTCATCTAAAAGAGTTCTTCGATGAGAATAGTCGAACTGCAAGATATAATGTATCTAAGGCACTGTACTGCATGCAGATGCCGAAGGGTGCCTCTGTCAATGATCATGTTCTCAAGATAATCTGGCACACATAAGAGCTGGCAAGGATGGATCTCATTATGGATAATGAGTTGGCTGTGGATTTGATCCTCTAGTCCTTACCTGAATCCTTCCCAGGCTTTGTTCAAAACTACCACATACACAACATGCAGAAGACTCTGGCAGAACTTCATAGCATGTTAGTGGTATATGAGAAGGAAATATACAGCAAAAGGCCAAATGTGATGGCCATTACTGAACCCTCTTCCTCGAAAAGTAAGACTTCTTCAAAAAGGAAGAAAAAGTTCAAGAAAGCTGTGCGAAAGCCAAAAACAGATAAAGGGACTTGTCATTACTGCGGGGTCGATGGGCATTGGAAGAGGAACTGTAAGAAGTACCTTGTCAGCTTAAAGGTTAAGTAAAAGGACCATCCCCGTAGAGGTATGATCTCAGTGCTTATTGAAACTAATCTTATAGTTAGTTCACAATCCAGCTTATGGGTTCTAGATTCAGGTGCAACGTCACATATTTATATGTCGTTGCAAAATCTGGAAATAAGCCGGATGCTGGGGAAAAATGAGACGGTCCTGACCTTTGCGAATGGAGCTATAATTGCTGCAGTAGCTATAGGGACTTGTCGTGTATTTTTGCCTAGTGGACATGTAATGGTATTATCAAACTGTTTATATTATGAAAGAGCTATACGGAATATAATATCTGTATCTCGTCTAATAAGAGAGAATTATGAATTCTCGTTTATAGACAGTATGTGTTCCATCTTTCATAATAAAAGAGTCGTTGGCGCAGCTCTGTTGACCAATGGTCTTTTCACCATTGACATGTCTGGTAATGGGATTGCCAATTCGAATAAGCACAATGATATAAATGCCATTGAGAAATGCCAAAGCAGTAGTCTAAATCCCAAGTACCTGTGACACCTCCGATTAGGTCATATTAAAGAAGGCAGGATTAACAAGTTGAGTAATGATGGATTCATCAATCCATCTAGTTTTGAACCATACTCAACCTATGAAGCCTGTCTTCAAGGAAAAATAACCAAATCACCCTTCATGAGTCAAGGAGAGAAAGCTACTAATATACTGGGATTGATAAATACAGATGTATGTGGGCCTAGCAAGGCGGGTTCTCATACTTCATTACCTTTACCGATGATTATTCTAGGTATGGGTATTTGTAGTTAATGAAGTACAAGTTTGAATCCTTTGAAAAGTTCAAGGAATTCAGAAGTGAAGTTGAGAAACAAACAGGGAAAAGTATTAAGGCCCTTCGATTAAGTCAAGGTAGAGAATACCTTAGTGCTGATTTCCTAGATTATCTCAAAGAAAATGGCATATTGTCACAATGGACACCTCCAGGATCTCCTCAACACAATGGTGTATCAAAAAGAAGGAATCGTACCCTATTAGATATGATGCGATCCATGATGAGTTACACCGATCTGCTCATCTATCTCTGGGGATATGCCCTAGAGATCGCTGCATACATACTGAACAGAGTGTCATCCAAGTCTATCCCTACCACTCCATATCAAATGTGGCATGGTAGGAAACCAAGCTGAAATCAGAGAAGTTGGAGGTAAGGTCTGAACAGGGTCGTTTTATAGGATATCCGAAAGAAAATCTTGGATATTACTTCTATATCCATTCTGACCAAAGAGTTTGGGTTAGTAGGCATGCCACTTTTCTAGGGAAATAGTTCATCCATGAAAAGGGTAAAGGCCGCAGGATAGTCCTATAATAAGGAAATGAAGAAGTAACAACTCCACAGGTATAGATTCTAATTTCTGATTCAGTGGGAGCTTTAGACACATCGCCTCTAAGAAGGAGTTTGAGAGTGTATCATTCTCCTAAACGATACTATGGGAATTTGGTTGATCAAATGCAGCCGGTATTTATGGTAAATGAAGACGATCAACCAAACGATCCCGAGTCGTATACAAAGGCTATGCCAGATAAGGATTCTGACAGATGGCTTGAGACCATGAAATCTGAAATGGACTCGATGTATTCCAATGATGTGTGAACATTAATTGACCCACCCGAAGGTATCATACCTATAGGCTGTAAATGGATGTTTAAGAGAAAGATCAATGTAGAGGGTCAAGTTGGAACATATAAGGCTAGACTAGTGGCGAAAGGCTATTGCCAAAGAGAAGGTATTAATTATGATGAAACCATTTCGCTAGTCGCCATGCTAAAGTGCATTAGGATTTTTTTGGTCATAGCTGCACACTTGGACTATGAGATATTGCAAATGGACGTCAAAACGGCATTCCTTAATGGGTTTCTTAAAGAAGATATCTATATGGAATAGCCCCCTAGACTAAAATAAGCCTCGAGGAGCTGGAACATCTGATTTGATGAAGTGATCAAATCATTTGGCTTTATAAAGAATCCGAATGACCCTTGTGTGTATAAGAAGCTTAGTGGGAGCGCCATTGCTTTCTTGGTCCTGTATGTGGATGACATATCATTGATTGGTAATGATATACCAATGCTGTCATCCATTAAGCTATTCTTGTCGCAGAAATTCTCCATGAAGGACTTAGGAGAGGCAACTTATATTTTGGGCATCATGGTCTATAAGGATAGATCCAGACGATTACTTGGCCTCTCATAGTCTGTATACATAGATAAAGTGTTGAAAATGTTCAACATGGAGTATTCCAAAAGAGGGTTGTTCCTCTTTAGACATAGAATATGTCTTTCTAAGGGGCAGTGTCCCAAGACCCTTGAAGAGAGACAGAAAATGGCGAAGATACGATATGCTTCCGCCATTGGTAGTATAATGTATGCTATGCTATGTATGAGACCTGATATTGCTTATGTTGTGAGCATTACAAGCAGATATCAGTCGGATCTAGGTGAAGAACACTGGATCGCAGTCAAGAATATCCTTAAGTACTTGATAAGGACTAAGGATTTGATCTTGATATATAGAGAGGCAGACCTTAAAGTTGAGGCATATACGGACTTTGATTTTCAATCAGATCTCGATGACTTTAAGTCAACATCTGGGTTTGTTTTCACAATGAATGGTGGAGCAGTTAGCTAGAAAAGTTCCAAACAAAGTATAACTGCTGACTCCACCACTGAGACAGAGTATGTGGCAGCTTCAGAAGCTGCAAAGAAAGTCGCCTGGATGAAGAAGTTCATCGCAGAGCTTGGAATAGTTCCAACTATCGAGGAGCCGATCCCGTTGTTTTGCGATAACAGTGGAGTGATCGCTCAAGCGAAGGAACCAAGGTCTCACTAAAAGTCCAAGCACATCGAAAGGCGCTTCCATCTCATTAGAGAAATCGTTAGGAGATGCGACATCGCCGTGTAGAAAATCGCTTCCGCAGAAAATATAGCGGATCCCTTCACTAGGGCGTTACCTCAGGCTGTATATGAGAAACACATTAGTAGAATATGTTTAAGATATCAGCATGGTCGGCTTTAGTGCAAGTGGGAGGTTGTTAGGAGTATGCCCTAAAGCAACCAAGTGATGATCACATGTATAGCATAAATATTGTACTATTGATATTTTATTAATGGCAAGACGCATGTTTATTCATCTTGTCCCTTTATTTTAGATGAATAAAGTCCATTAGATTAGTTGGAATTGATACCCATTCTTGAGGCGTCAATAATATGTGTGACGGGTCATCAATTGATCTCTGATCTTCAAATTGATTCCTGGTCGAAGGATCGTGGATTGGACATCCACGAACCGGCTGAGACCAGTGTGTTTGCAGCCTCGCTGTTGAGCATTGGATGCCCAATGGGGATGACGAGTCACAAGTCATCGAATGTTAGATGTCCAAGCTGGAATACAGGTGTTCGTATCAAAATGAGTTCGATCGAATTCACTAAACATGACGAAAGAGTGACTGACTAACATGGAAGCTTCGTGCTTGGTCAATGTTTTAATCATTCTTGACTTTGGTATGTTAATGGTCGTCAGACCTAAGCCACGATGCTAGCTTGTATATTGGATAGCTGTGGTTCACAAGTACGATATTGGCCGATCATTGATCCACCTCTGTGCTTGATTGTTATAGTTCCCCATATACGAAGTCACATGCGTGAGCAACAGTTGGGATCTGTCTCCTCATTAGATGAGGTTGATGTCATATATGATCTATGCGTGACGGTATATTAGAAAGTCCTTGGCCAAGGCAGAAGTCGAGAAGAGTTTTGCCGAATACACGTCTGATAGATTTGTGCATAAGATCGAATCTTTGGGTTTAACTCGAATATCCATAGGCCTCATTTGATTGGGACATAATAAGACAGAAGGACTAAATAACACCGAACCAAGGTCAACAAATTCACTTTGTCCTTGCACTTTATTCTGACTGGGTAACCGTGATATGTTGCTAAACGTCACTCACGGTTTATGGGATCTAATAATTGATTTGGGATAACCAATTCCTTAAGGAATCTTACTACCAATTCAGGGGTGAACCTAGGAATGTCACACGCTTTAACCGGCATCTGGCAACGTCCATAACGAAGACAGGATTGCAAGAGTACGACAGGACTATTTGGATAGTCAAAAGGAGTTGAAACGGATTGGATTCTTTCCATTTTCCTAAAGCTCACTAAAGGGAAAAATAGATGGCATAGGCATGACATCAGGATGATATCATCAATGATGTAATGGTTATATCATGCTTGCATCATCGTTGGATAAGGATTATTGTCCAAAAGAGAGGATAATAAATGTTATCCTCTAGAAATTGTCAAAAAGTAGGATATTAATTTCTATCCGTTTGACATAGACGTTTGGCATGTCAAATGACGTGATTTGATCATAAAACTTGAGGGACTTGAATTCTAGAATGTTTATAGCCCGTGGATGAGAATTGCGTCTCAAAATGATGCCATTTGGGCCGCCCAATTGGCCACCCAAAGTTGGTCGACGGACTGGTCAAAAATGGTTTAACTGCCTTTGACCAACACCCAATGGGCGAGGCCCACGTGGCTGGTCAAAGGCGGTTACATCCAGTTGGCCACGGGCCAGTTGGAAGGACACGTGGCGGTCCCTTATTAGGCCGCCATTTAAGGTGGTTTAGAGGGGCGGTTTAAACCGCCCCTCCCTCTCTCTCTCTCTCTCTCTCCATTTGTCCACCCTCTATAAATAGGAGTTAAGGGGCTCAACTTCAAGAGGTTAGATACTTGTGAGAGTCACATATATAAGTGCCAAATTTCATGGAAAAGTGAGCTTAAGATTCGACCAATTTGGATACACAAAGTTTGTGTTTCCATTGGTTGAAAATGAAGGGTTCGGATTGAGACGTCGCGAGGATTACTAGCATAATCTGAGGGCCGTTTCTCCGGATCTCAGTTTTCAAGGTCGTACGGGTGTCGGGGCGTGTCTGAACTAGAGGCCCGACACCTCTTGGGCTCGAGGACAAAGAAGCAGAGCTGCATCCAGGTATGTTTCTAAACTAGCTTTAGAAAGTTAGATTTTTTATTAAAGTATTTAAGGATTTCTAAAACAATCAGGGCGCCATCTAAATTTATTTTCTTCGGCTGTGCATGTGATATGATTTTATGTGTGTGACGAGCGCTCGGTGTCACGACCCGAAAAAAATTATTAAATTCAAAATCGGGTGAACGGATTATCAGGTTAATTGACTAACCTAGCTCGAACCCTCCCAAGTTCTACCGAATCGTGACTTAGGTTCAATTTCATCAAAAGAAGGATTTATCTTGGAGTCGCCACTAATCATTTTGGGTAGGTTGATTAGACACCTAAATAAAGTATCGGGAGAAATACTTTATTCCTACGAACCACAAATTAATGAGTTCGGGGACTTGGTTACGCTAATATTTCTACTAGTGCCCTTTCAGTACCAATTTCATGAAGATTTCAACTTAGAAATTTTGATGAATTTTCACTTGAGATTTAAAGGTGCAATTTTTTTTTATTTTCTTTTTATGAAAAGGATAAAAAAAATTAAACTATATGCAATGCATGTCATGAATGAATTTGTTTTAGAAGAAGATGCGGTATGATAAAGAAATTTATTTACAGGATAAGTTACACGTGCAATGATCTACATGATGCTAATTTTGAAAGATATGATTTTGAAGTATGGAAGTGAAATGATATATCCAACAAGATTTAAAATGGATCAAAATCAATCAATTTAGGCAACGCAAATTTTCAACATTCCAAAGGGATGGAATCGTTACCTAATGTGGTGGATTTGAATGGCAAATTTGAACCTTGTATTACTTTACGGATCGGGACGTCGGATCTCAGCTCCAACAACAAGGAATGGTTGCGATCAAGTGCTAATGAAAGAAGCGGCGTGAGGGACTCGACCGGCAAATCTCTGGTGGAAGAAACGGTATAAGAGACTCAATCGGAAAATCTCTCGACCGAACTCTCTTCTCTCGTTTTCAAGTTCCCTTCTCTCATTGATTTTTTTTCTCTCAAAATTTTTTCTCTTTCAAGTTTCTCTCCCTTCTCCTTGAAATCTCTCCAAATTTTTTCCCTTTTTTTTTCAAAATCTCTTCTCCTCCTCTTTTATAGACAACTCTTCCATCTCCCTTTCTTCATCTTCATCTTCCATTCTTATTTTCATCTTCCATTCTCATCCTCCATTCTATCTCCACCCTCCATTCTTTACCTTCATCTTCCATTCTCATCCTCCATTCTATCTTCATCTTCCATTCTCTATCCCCATCTTCCATTCTCTATCACCATCCTCCTTTCTCCATCTTCCGTTCTTCACCAACTCTTCTTTTAATTATTGGCAAACTAATCCCTCAAGTTTTAAGTATTTGCATTATAGTCCTTGAGGTCTTAAGCATTTACAATTTAGTCCCCACAAAAAGTTTAATTTCATTTTGAACCAATTTAGGGACTACATTACAAAATTTTTGTGCGTATTGATCCTTTTCGCAAAATTGGGCTAATCAAGAGGGCTTTTCAGACAAAATAAAATGTGGAGGATCTGAGTTTGATGTCTTTGACTCAAAAATGTAAAAATTCAAATTTTGGACGCTAAAACATTTTTATTTGAAAAAATTCGGGATTATGATTTGCCAAGAAACACATAGTCCCGAACTTAATTTTTTTGATTTTTCAAGAGGCCAATATGAAAAGGGAATTAAAATAAAATTATTGGCTATTTTTTTTGTATTTTTCGGCCTCAAAAGCTATTTTTTATGATTTTTTCTTTTTATTTTCCTATTTTCAAAAAAATATTAAAAATATGTGAAAATTTCCAAAAAACATTTTTTTGTTGGAAATGAACCCCTGGGTTGGGCCAGGGCCTCCAAAGTCCGTTTTGTAATTTTTTCATTTTTTTTATAAGTTTTCTAGAATTTTCTAAAAATAAAATGGCTAAAAATCAAGTGTCAACACTCAAGCCATGTAATTCAATTAAGCTTAGAATCTTGAATTAAACCCATTCACCACCGATCCGATATAAATATGCAATGCATGAAAATTATTTTTTGTGAGAACTAAAGCCAATTCTCAATTTTTATGAAATATATAAAGTAAAATAAAGTAAAATAAAATAAAAATTAAAATAAAATAAAAAAATTAAAATTTAGGTGTCAACAGCTGCCCCTCTTTGAGTGGAAGCTCGCAGGGGTTTCGCTCAAAGACAATTGAAACCTAAATTTTGACAATGCAAATAATGAATGCTGATATTTTTGTAGGAGTTTTAATCCCATTTTCTATGCAAGAGAAATGACGTATGATATACAAGACCGAAAATAACACATGTCAAGGTTTCCTTTCTCTACGAAATGGATTGAGGAAATCTGCACGTGGGTCGCATACAGAGATACCCGTTTTGCCAAATACCTCATAATGCTGATGATTCCCTCAAACTCCAAGCTTCTTGTGGTTGCTGGGATCTTAAAGTACTGGGTGCCTATCCGTTACCAGAGGTTTCCTCATGATGCGAGAAAGCATAAAATCTGTAAGGGATGTGTCCACCGCATTTCTTCGAGTGGAATCACATCAAGGAGATAGGTACTACCAACCCCACAGGGCAGTGACCTTATCAGGATGTAAAGATAGGTACCGCCAACCCCATAGGGCGGTGACCATATCGGAAGGATATGTCGCCGAAGCGAAGTCATATCAAGGAGGGATATGCTGCCAATCTCACAGGGCAGAATCATATCAAGAGATGAATGAAGTACCGCCAACCCCACAGGGCGGTGACCACATTGAAATTGTGCTGCACGAATTGCATCAGTACAAACACTGGATGTTGGAATTGTAATTTTGAGAAGAGATCCAGGAAACTTACCTGAGTTTTTCGGGTAGTTGAGAGGTAGATTTCCTTCACGATCATTAGAGCTAGTCTTTGATGATTGTCGCGACCTAAAAAAATCAGTTTCCCAATTTTTAAAGTTAATGGATTACCAGGTTAATTAAATTGAATTAACAAGCCTAGCTCGAACTCTCCCAAGTTCTACCAAATCGTGACTTAGGTTCAATTTCATCAAAAGAAAGATTTATCTTGGAGTCACTACTAATCATTTTGGATAGGTTGATCAGACACCTAAATAAAGCATCGGGAGAAATACTTTATTCCTACGAACCAAAGATTAATGAGTTCGGGGACTTGGTTACACTAATATTTCTACTAGCGCCCTTTCAGTACCAATTTCATGAAAATGTTCAACTTGGCAATTTTGATGAATTTTCACATGAGATTCAAGGGTGCAATTTTTTTTTTTCATTTTTCTTTTTATGACAACGTAAGGAACTAAATTATATGCAATGCATGCGGTTTAATCTAAATATTTACAAGATAAATTACGCGTGCAATTATCTACATGATGTGAAAATGTGCAACAAAAGCAAACCCCTTTTTTATTTTTTTAAAGAAAATATTACAACGTGCAATAAAAATCTCAAAAATTGGATATGCAATTTATTCCAAAGAAATGCAATATGTCCAACAAGGTATAATCAAAATTCAAATCAATCCATTTAGGCAACACAATTTCGAATATTCTAAATGATTAGAATCGTTACCTGACTTGACGGATTTGATTATCGAACTCGAACCTCGGATTTCCTCGTGGATCAAGATTGCGGATCGCGGCTCGAACGATGGGGATGGACTCGCGGATTGTATTGGTTGATGAAGATAGTAACTCCGAGCTTCGAACTCTCGTTCCCCTCAATTCTCTCTTCTAAAAGAATTCTCTCTTTTTTTTTCTTTTTCTCTCTAAATTTTCTTCTCTCCCAAAATCTCTCCTCAAGTTTTCTTCAATCTCCAAAGTCTTCCTAATTTCTCTATAATATCTCGAAAAGTCCCCCCTTCAAGGCTCTCATTCTTCCTCCTTTTATAGCCTACTCCCCCATCTTCCTTTCTCTATCTTCATCTATCATTCTAATTTTTCCACTAACTTCATCTTCCCTTCTAATTCCACCATCTTCCCTTCTTTATCTCCATCTTCCCTTCTAATTCCACCATCATCCATTCTTTATCTCCATCTTCCCTTCTAATTCACCATCTCTTATTCTAATTCTTCATCGTCCCTTCTAATTCTACCATCTTCCATTCTCCATCTTTCCTTCTAATTTCTCCATCTTCCCTTCTATATCTCCCCTTTTCCATCTTCCTTTATAATTTCTCCATCTTCCCTTCTATATCTCCCCTTCTCCATCTTCCTTTCTAATTTCTCCACTATCCCTAAAATTTTATGTATTTGCAATTCAGCCCCTGAAGTTTTATGTATTTGCAATTCAGTCCCTGAAGTTTTATGTATTGCAATTCAGTCCCTGTGGAAAAATTTCTTTTAAGTTCAAAACTTCATAAGCCTTTCGGCGCACCTCCCTCACGCTCAATCCAATCGTTTGTCAATTTAAGCTCAAATCATCCGTCGTTAGCCATAATAAAATGCATGACCAACAAAAAATTAAATATGCAATGTATGAAAAAATTAATTTTTGGTGAGAACAAATTCTCATTTTTTATGTACTTAAGTGAATGAATTTTAAAAAGTCAAAATTTAGGTGTCAACAGCTGCCCCTCTTTGAGCGGAGACTCGTAGAGGTTTCGCTCAAAGACAAAATTGAACCTAAATTTTGACAATGCAAATGAATGATGATGATGATTTTTTGATTTTTTTATGGGGGAGTTTTAATCCCATTTGATATGCAAGTGCAATGATGCATGATGTGCAGGACTGTAAATAACATGTGTTAAGATTTCTCTGCTCCGAGAAAACGGATTAAAGAAACCTGCATATGGATCGCATATAAAATGTCGGTCTTACTAGACACTTCATAATGCTAGTGATTCCCTTAAGCTCCAGGCATTTTGTGGATGCAAGAATCTTAAGGTATTGGTACCTATCCGTTACCAGAGGTTTCTCCTGATGCGAGAAAGCGCAAGATCTGTAAGGGGATGTGTCCACTGCATCTCTTCGAGTGGAGTCACATAGTTTCTTTCAAGATCATTAAAGCTGGTCCTTGATGATCTGAAAGGGTATCAAAACCATAAGAGCATGTCGATCATGGTTCGAACAAGCATCCAAACACAAGAGCATGTCGATTATGAACTGGATGGATAAGATCAAGAACATGAGAGCATGTCGATCATGAACTTGATAGGGTACCAAAATCACAAGAGCATGTCGATTATGATTTTGATAAAATTTGTCGAGACCACAAGAGCATGTCGATCATGGTTCGAACAAGTTTTTCATGCAGGTCACAAGAGCATGTCGATTATGAACTGGACGAAATTTAGAAATGTGCTTTCTCATTGGTGCAAACTCAAAGTTTGCGATTTTTGAAAAGGGTTAGAAAACTTACCTGGGTTTTCTGGGTAGTTGAAAGGTAGACTTCTTTCAAGATCATTAGAGCTGGTCCTTGATGATTTGAAAGGGAACGAGATCACTAGAGCTGGTCTTTGATGATCCAGAAGAGTTTCGAGATCGCTAGAGTGGGTCTTGGACAATCCGAAAGGGAAATGTGCCGCCAATCTCATAGGGCGGTAACCACATTGAGAGGGTGTGCTATACGAGCCATGTCAGTGTAAACACAAGATATTCAAAAATGGGTTCAGAAAACTTACCTGAGAGCTTGGAAGGTGGCCAGGTGGACACTTGCCAGCATGGCTTTGTTCATTCAATCATCCTTGGATGGATTTCAAGACCTCATGAGGTAACTCGAATATTAGGGATGCATGTGCTTAAACAATGTTTAGATGTAACATGTATAGGCATGCATGCTGAAATTCATTCAGTGGATTTATGCAAAACTATTCTGTCAAGTTTGGATTACCAATTCTGAATACCTCGAATGTACTCTGAATGGGGGACTTCAGTCTGAAAGGGCTTTCTCCTACTCGAGGAAAGCTATTTATCCTAACTGTAGGATTCAAGAGAAATCACTCAATCTTACCATCATCGTCTTCAACAAGGGTCTGAGTAATCTTGCAATTGGTACTACCGAGCCGATCTGGAGGTCTTGATTAGGACCGTAATATGGGCTAGGTCAATGGTTTACCAAATAGGACTCCTGTGGAGTCAAGGCCTTTTTTTAAGAAGATCTTCATCATCTGCTCTGGGTTTATAAGTCAAGAACCCTGCAAAAATGAGAGAGAAATAATCTTGCTCGAACTTCTTCGAGCGATGCTTAAGATCATTCAACTCTACGTTACTTCATGTGCCATAATCAGAAGAGACTTTGAAGGGTTGTAACGTATGTTAGGATTTGGGACTGAGAAACGAAAATGTTCGCTTTGGTTCAGAAAATATATGAGAATGGCTTGATGCTAGTGATCAATGCTGTCTTGCCACCAACCTTAGCCTTCTGAAATTGATTTCAAAATGTGCCATCACTGCTTGAGGATGGAGCTTCCGCTAATGATTGTAATTTTCCATTTGACTCTCTTGGAGACTTTTTCTTTACAAGTCATCCGGTTGGGATTTACAGGAAGGATAAAATGTACATCCAAATTTCAACATATTTTACAAATGAACGAGGATTGAATGGGCATAGGCCTTGCTTTTGATAGGCATTTTGCTTTTACTGCCAGGGATTTTCTATGGGACTAGCCTTTGCTTTTCCTTACTCCCGACACCCATTTTCTTTTCTTTTTTTTTTGAGAGAGAGCTATCTCTCTTTCTCTCTTTTTTTTTTCTTTTTCGGAAGAGGTTTTTTTTGTTTTTCTCTTTTTCGGGAGCATGCCCTTTTCTTTCAGGCGGAATTTGCTCTTCTTTTAAAATCCCATGATTTTGAATGAGAGATTAAAACAACATGAATATTCACAGACAAAAGCTGTGTCAAACAATCACATGATGTAAAATGCAAGATTTTGGGAATTCTCCGTTGATCCGATCTCTTCAGTTCTGTTCCTTGGTGATGACGTCATCTTCAAATCGGAACGAGCAATTATCACCAACGGGGTTTGAGAAATGAATATACAGGCTTAATTGGGCTGTACAATGGATGTAGTGTATAGGATAGAGAAATGAATGCTCTTCATCATCCTAAGGCACTTGAATTAAAGTTCGAGTTTAATGTAAAGAAACACTCGAAAATTGATGCTGGTCAAAGCAAGAGAATTTCTAAACATTTACCTCATGCCGCTGCTGAAATTACCTTGTCTTGCCCCAATGTGGGGTGGTTCTTGACAAGGGTAAGAAAATGAAATCGCCGCTCAATGAGGTTTGTAATGGACACCTGTAGCATTTGGATGGGGAATTGGATGCCTTTGTCACTTCGGCTATCGTACCTTTTGCGAGAAAACCCATCACCTCGAGGAATGCGGATCCCGACTATTGCTCATCTCACTGGAGATTAGACCATATGATGTGTATGGGAATGGCTTACCTTTCATCATCCCGTCATGCCCCATTCTGTACACTCGATGTATCATATGTAATTTACGTTCCCTATTCAAAGTTGGTAAATTCAATTGGACCAAAGAGACTTTCCCAATTGAAACCATCCCAAATGGAGATTAGTAATGCAAGCAGGAATGGAATAGACATGCATTGGAGAATCATGAAAACTTCAGATTATCAATAATGTCAAAACAATTCAAGCATAATACTTCTTTACAGAATCAGAGTTAACAGGATTGGTAAAAACTCGACCATCCATCTCTGCCAGAATTAGAGCACCACCTGAGAGTACCTTCTTCACAACGTACGGACCGCCATAGTTTGGCGCAAACTTCCCTTCTGGGAGTGGAATTATGGGAAACAACTTTCGCAAAACAAGATCTCTTTCCTGGAATTGTCGAGGCCTGACTTTCTTGTTAAAGGATTTAGTGACCCTTTGCTGGTAGCACTGGCCGTGACAAATGGCTTTGAGCCGCTTCTCATCAATCAGGTTCAATTGATCCATCCGCTGTTAGATCCAGTCGACTTCTTCCAGCCCATCTTGGGACAATATGCGCAAGGAAGGAATCTCTACTTCAATTGGTAACACCGCTTCCATTCCGTATACAAGAGAGTACGGGGTTGCCTCAATAGATGTTCGAATTGAAGTTCGATATGCCATGAGTGCAAATGGCAGCCTCTCATGCCAATCACGATGATTCTCAGCCGTTTTAGCTAAGATCTTCTTGATGTTCGTATTGGCTGCCTCCACCGCTCCATTCATCTGAGGGCGATATGGAGAAGAATTCAGATGCTTGATTTTGAATTTTTTGAACAACTCATCCACTTGCTTGTTATTCAGATTTGAGCCATTATCTGTGATTATGGTTTCAGGCGAACCGTATCGAGCAATAATGTCCTGACGGATGAATTTCACAACATTTCGTGCTGCGACTGCCAAATACGATGCGGCTTCGATCCATTTTGAAAAATAATCAATAGCGACCAGAATAAAACGATGCCCATTGGATGCTTTCGGATTGATAGGGCTGATCATGTCGATACCCCACATAGAGAATGGCCATGGCTCAAATAACTGATGCAACTCACTTGGAGGAACATTAATTTTGTCACCATGGATCTGGCACTTGTGACAACTCCGGACATGTTGAATGCAATCGCTCTCAAGGGTAAGCCAGTAATATCCCAACCTCATGATCCACTTGGCCAGCATGTGGCCGTTCATGTGCGGACCGCAAATCCCTTCATGCACCTCCATCATCGGACGAACTGCCTCTGTAGAATCAATACATCTCAAAAGGATCGAATCAAAGGACCGCTTGTATAGGCACTCGCCACTCAAAAAGAATTTTGAGGCCATTTTCTTTATATACCTCCGATCGGTTGCGATACTCTTCTCTGGAAACTCCTGCTTTTGGATATAAGTCTTGATGTCATGGTACCAAGGCTTACCATCCGGTTCCTCGGTCGTAACCATACAATAAGCCGGTCTTCTCAATACCTCGATCTTCAAAGGCTCGACTTCTAGCCCATCAGTGGCTTGCAACATTGATGATAGGGTTGCTAGTGCATCAGCGAACTGATTTTGCGTTCTAGATAGATATTCAAATGAGATGTCATCAAACTCAACCACTAATTCATCAAGATATTCATGGTAAGGCAGCAATTTGGCATCTCGTGTCTTCCACTTCCCAACGGTTTGCAGAATAATCAACGCTGAATCCTCAAACACCTTAAGCCGGGTTACTCCCATCTCAATTACGGCTTCCAATCCAAGAATACATGCTTCGTACTCTGCGATGTTATTAGTACAAGGAAAAATCAATTTCGCTGCCACTGGATAATGTTGTCCTCCTGGGGATATCAACACTGCACCGGTACCTGACCCAGACAAATTTACGGCTCCATCAAAAAACATGGTCCTGGAATAGTCACCTACCGATATGATTCGATCTTCGGGATGGTCGACATCTTCATGTTGTCCCGGATTTTCGGCCAGGACATCAGCTATTACTCGCCCTTTGACTGACTTTTGTGACATATACTGGACGTCAAACTCAGAAATGAGAATTTGCCACTTTGCAAGCTTCCCAACTAAGGCGGGTTGATTTAGTAAGTATTTGAAGGGATCACATTCTGTCACCAAGAATATTTGGTAATGCAAAGTGTACTGCCGTAGTCGGTGTAACACCCAGACTAGTGCTGCGAACGTCTTTTCCGCTTCGGAGTAATTCAGTTCGGAGGTTGTGAAGTTTTTACTCAAATAGTAGATAGCTCGTTTTTTACCATTTTCTTTACTTGTCTAAGCAAGCATAGCACCCAAAGACTCATCATGAATTGTAAGATATAAGATTAGGGGGCATCCCGAAGTGGGTGGAACAAGTATGGGTGGATTCATGAGGTGCTACTTCAATTTCTCAAAAGCTTCTTCACATTCACCATCCCATTTGACAAGTGCATTCTTCTTGAGTAGCCTAAAAAATGGCTTAGCAGTCTCAGACAGCTGAGCAATAAATCGGGCAATGTAATTCACTCTGCCCATGAGGCTACGGACTTCCTTGACGGTCGTTGGCGGCTTAAGCTCACAAATAACCTTTACCTTGGCCGGGTCGATCTCAATGCCCTTGTTACTAACAATGAACCCTAATAATTTACCCGAGCTGGTACCAAAGACACACTTGGCGGGGTTGAGGTGTAACTTGAACTTTCGCAACCTTTCAAACAATTTTATCAATGTCACAACGTGATCCTCTCCACGCCGAGTCTTGGCGATCATGTCATCAACGTAGACCTCAATCTCATTATGCATCATGTCAAGAAATAGCGCAACCATCGCTCGCTGGTATGTTGCCCTGGCATTCTTAAGACCAAAGGGCATAATTTTGTAATGGAACACCCCCCATGGGGTTGTGAATGCTATCTTTTCTTTATCTTCCTCATTCATCAGGATTTGATTATAGCTAGAGAAACCGTCCATGAATGAGAATAATTTGAAACCCGCTGTACTATCGACAAGCACATCAATATGTGGGAGAGGAAAATCATCCTTCGGACTAGCTTTATTCAAGTCACGGTAATCCACACAGACTCGTTCACGACCATCCTTCTTCAAGACTGGGACTATGTTGGCCACCCAACTCGGGTATTGGGTAACTTCAATGAATCCAACGTCGATAAGTTTCATGACTTCTTCTTCAATCTTCTTTGCGAGTTCTGGTTTAACCTTTCGCTACCTTTGCTTCTTAGGTTCAATCAAGGGATCGGTCGGTAGACAGTGTTCGACGATTGATCGATCAAGACCGGGCATATCTGCATAAGACTAGGCAAAGATATCCTGGTAGTCCCTTAAACGGTTTGTCAGACGCTCAGCTGTGCCCATAGGAAGATTCGCCCCGATTTTAATCTCTCTGGGGTTTTCTTCACTGCCAAGGTTTCTTGCGATAGTTTCCTCGCTGGTTAGAGCTTTAATCTTCTCATGGTGTTCAAGATTCCGTTGTATTTCTTCGATGTCAGAACCTGATTCATCCGAACTATCCGAGTCATTGGCATGGCATATGGTAGGATCCACTGCATTTCCTTCCTCATGTTTGCCCCTGAACATGAGGTAGTTGAGTCAGAAAAACAAACAAGGTTTAAACACACGATATTTTACTTCATTCGAAAAATTTTGTTTTTTTTTTAAGACCGCGGGACGAGAATTGCTTGAAGAAGCCCAACCCTCAGTTCTTATCATTAATGTTAATATTGTTCGATCGTTGGTTATCGTCATCGGGTTGGTTTGGAATACTTCGACAAGATTCAAAAAAAATTTTTTGATAAAAACATCTGTAATTTTATTGATATAAGAATCAATTAATTACATCTTATTGAAAGGGAAATCGTACAATGCAACATAAAAGGAAATCTTAGAAAATGACATGGAAATGGAATTCTAGAAAACGATGGAAGTTCCCACGCAGGGGAAAACATAAACACAAAAATGTTACTCTGAATCTAAACCCTCCAATGGATCGTCGAATATGGCATTGACGGACGGTCTTAGTGGTTTAGGCACCATGTAAGGCTCTTCATCGGGGCTCTCATTAACCTGCATTGGATCTTTAGATATTGCAGCAATAGTTAAGTCTCTAAACCAGTTAGCTAGGCTAGGTATGTTATCCTTATCAGCATCTTTCTTATCGAAAACCATTAGCGGAGGTTTCTGTCCTTTTGAGTCGGGGAAGACTATGCCAAGATCATCCTTGAATTTACTCAATTCATCATAGCCACCCACCACTCCGGCTGAAATGAAAGTATGATAAAGAGACAGGGTTAAAGGTCTATATTCTGACTTTCCACAGCCTATCAGGCTTTGGCATCTATAGTTAATTCGACGATACCAATGACCTCGTTCACGGTGCCTATCTCCACGGTATCCTAAGCCAGCTGTATGGATTTGTCCACTAGCCTCGATCGGAGTGAGCATTCCTTGACTGCTTTTGCCTAAACCAGTACCAGGCTCGTACCCATTGCCCACCATTACCTTGGCAACCATGAGAGAAGCTTTTGACAGTTCAGGAACCGATAAGGGGCTATCTGGTGAGGTGTGGATAGTGTGTATCAACTCGAAAGCATGATACGAGTCCTCTTCAGTATGGGCTGGTTCAATGTAAGGGATGGCGGTTGCATTGAAAATGCAATGATCTTCCTCACCATGGACAACCACCAGTTTTTGCTTGACTACAAACTTAACTTTCTAGTGAAGACTCGATGGTACGGCACCTGCATTATGGATCCATGGACGGCCAAGCAGCAAATTGAAGGCTGAAGGGATGTCTAATACTTGGAACAGAACATCGAACATGGAAGGTCCGATTTGAATTTCAAGGTTGATCTGTCCCAGAACATTCTTCTTCATACCATCGAATGCTCTAACCGAAGTGTTGGCGGTCTGCATTCTGGCCAAGTCAATACCCAGGCGGTTGAGAGTAGCTAGGGGACACAAGTTTAGAGCCGAACCATTGTCGATCAGTACCCGGGCTACATGGGTTTACTTGTGCTTCACCGTTAAGTGCAAGGCCATATTGTGACCTCGCCCTTCAATCGGGATCTCATCGTCGGCGAATGCTACTTGATCTTTTAGCAGGATTGTCCCAACAAAGTTCTCTAATTTGTCTTGATCAATATCTTCAGGCACGTGCACTTGCCCCAATACCTTCATTAATGAGTCTCGATACTTCTCAGATGACTGTAGGAGCTCCAGCAAGGAAACCCGGGCTGGCAACTTTCTCAGCTGATCAACTATACTATACTCGCTGGCTTTGATGATTGCTAAGAATTCCTTAGCCTCTTTCTCATTAACATGCTTAGCTGACTGATCATGATCATAAATCCGTCCCGATCTAGTCACCAATGCTAAATCATAAGACCATGGTATTGCTTTATCATTTGCGTACGGGAATGGCTGCGGTGCAGCGACTATAACAATCCCGAGTTCATCATCACAAGCGTCTTCCAAGGGTGGTATGTCAGCTAATTCTGGATCATCTTTAATCAATTCTGTAATATCATTCTTATTCAGATCGGCTTTTTGCTTGGACACACCTTGTGTCATAGCTAAAGCTGCAAACTCTTGATCCCAGTCTATTATTATCTGTGACGTGATTGCCACTAACCCATCTTGGCTAGTACAAATGATCATCCCTTGGTCGATCAGGGTGAAGACTTTTTTCTTCAGTTGGTCAAAAGATACCACCTCTCCAGTACGATAATAGCCTGCCCCAACTAGAGTGTCAAAGGTGTCAACTATCCGTGCCTTGAAACCGCCATCTAGATCAGCTTCCGAACTAAAAATAGCATTGACCTTGCCCGAGTGATCAGGCAAAGGATTATTTTGGACATTGGGCTGTTAATTATCCTGGAATGTGAATGCTTTGGACTCGAGCAAGTCCTGGATCCGGTTCTTGAGAGCGAAGTATTCATCCGTGTCGTGCCCGGGCTCACCGCGGTGGTAATCACACTTCTTTGACGGGTCGTACCATCCCTTCTTGATTCCGATCTCTATTTCCTCTCCCATTGCAATGAGGTGGCTGAACGATATTGCCCCAGTCCCCAAAATACGTGATCGCATCGCTTGAGAGAGGGTAGAGACAAACAATCTCATGAGTTCCCGCTCAGGCGGGACTCGCTTTAGCTGGGACGCAATATTCCTCCATCTAGAGGCGTATTGCTTGATTGTCTCACCCTTCTTCATCTCTGACTGTTCTAGATCCTCTCTAGTGGTCAGGACGTCCAGGTTGAAACTAAAATGCTTGACAAATGCAGTGGCCATCTTTTCCCAATCATCCATGCGAAAGATCTCGTAGTCAATGTACCACCTCATGGCTGCATCCTTTAGACTGGCCTGAAAAGTCTGAACCATTAGAGGGCCGTTTGCCACATGCCTGCCCATTCTTGCTTGGTACATCTGGACATGTTGAACTGGATTGGAAGTGCCGTCGTACTTCTTAAAATCGGGTATCTTGAACTTCTCTTGCACATCGACCTTTGAAAAGACAGATAGGTCAATCTGTGGTATGTTGTGCGCCCCTTCCATCTCTCGTATCTGCTGCTTCATTTGAGCAATGGCTTTCATGGCTTCTTCGCTTATTCCCCCAGCCATAGGGCTAACTTGGGGTGCGGGGACAACAAGCGATGTGCCAGAGCTGGCACTAGTGATAATGACATCTTCGAGGGGTGGAACATATATGGGAGCGCGGTCAGTACCTTTACCAGCGTTGTCTGGTAAAGGAATTGCCTTGGCTGGAAAGACGGAGCTGGACAGTTGCAGCTGGCCTAGGAGATCGGCCGTCAACTTCTCCATCGCATGGGACAGCATTCCCTCGAAATGGTTATTCATCATGTTCGTGTGCTCCTTCAAGGCTCCCTGCAGTGCTTCGTGAACGATAGCGTTGATCTCAACTTTGTCGGCCATTTTTCTTGTCACTGACCGGGTAATATGTGGGTGCTGTAGATCCGTGATGAATTACCTACAAAATTAATGATTGGGGTAAGTATAATGTGTGAGAAAAGTGGGTTGGTCCATGACACTCTCAAAGCTCCAAAATGAGGCAAAGATAAAACGAAAAGATTGATTCAGGTAGCTTCCAATTTCGTCGACCTTTACGAGAAAAATCATATTAATTCGTATAGAGGTCAAAATGGTTTAACCATTTGGGAGCCGATACCCAAGATGATGATTAACAACTTTCATGTTTTGGTCACAGGCAAATTCTTTGTGGATTAATACAGTTTAATACTTCTTTGTAAAACTTTTGCCTAGAAAACGGATCTGTCCGGTTTTTACTTCGAGGATAAATGGGTCATCAAAAATGTGAATTGATACCCAAAAATTTCCAGTTCACTAATTAAAAGCCTAATCTACAACTTTCATGTTTTAATTTTTCTCAAAAGAGCATGTTTTCTAGTGATAAATGGAGAAACAAAAGTGAAGTCGAGAAAATTCCAGAATCCAGACAGTTTTCTTTCACATTAAATTCAGTAATAAATGGAAAATACATTGAATTGATTCAAAAAAAAAATTTGAGTGATGAATTAGGGTCTTGTGAATGTTTTCTGTGAAGACTCTATGGATCAATTAAAACTATAAAGTTCAATAAAAATTATATAATACCAGAAAGTCATATCTCAACAGTAACCTTTATTACAAGAAAAGCTCATAAAGTCATGAAAATGCAACATGAAACAGCAATCCGAAACATGGCAAATCAAGTTGTTTTTGTTTTCTTTGTAGCGACGTAATCTATAGACAAATGGGCCTCCAACTCTTTCCGAAGTCGTGCATTTTCCTTAGCCAAGCTTTTCATTTGTCTTTTCACCTTTTGCGTCTTCTTTGCATAGGTCTCGATCTCGGCTTGACGGGTAGGCTTCACAATCACCAATGGGAACTTCGGAAGCATGTGAGTTGGTATCAAATGATACTTAATATACCGGGCCTTCGCATGATAACATTTTTCCTTTCCCTCGAGCTCCTCCTTGGGTAGTGATAGTGAGCGAGTCTTGGACTTGAGCCAAGTTTGGTCAAGATGCTTGATCTCGGTTCTATAATTCTCGCCTGCAACGAATTCAACTTGAAAAGTGTTTGGCCCCAAAGGTGGTGGAATATCCTGTAAAACTCCATATTACCGTACCACACGGAGAGGATGATACTGCGTCATACCGATAATACCCAAAAGAAGTATAGGCTCTTGCTCACCATGGTACAAACGAGCCTTAGAGACTTGAAACCATATAGCTTGCCATAGAAAAACCTTGGAACTCGGATCTTTAAATAAATCAATCCACTCGGAATAAGACAATCTAGCAATATTTTTTTGCAACTCTTGAAATTTTGCAATTCGGTTTTCCTCTTGACTTACCCGTGGAATGGTCATTTTTGAGCCGAACTTAGCAATGAGAGAAAAACCACATTTGCAAAAGTCCAACCGGAGCGTGAAATATTTTTTCCTTGTTTTGCTTAAAACGAGTCAAAGATATAAAAGTCTCAGCTAGGATAGCATTAGTAAAGTTCATTCCACTGCAAACTTGCCTAGCTATCCAAGCCATTGATGGACTAATAAAATCCTTTTGGAGCGGAAAGATCACAAGTCCGAAGAAAGCTAGAATAAAGATCCTGCTTTGCAAGTATGAATTGCTCTCATAAAAAAGTTCAACGAGGAATGAGAAAGGGCACATATGACAATTTCCTTTTAAAATTTTCCTCATTTTATTTTCGTTAATTTTCAAAAACTCAGCAAAAATGAAAATTGGATCCATTTCCACACAAGGGCGAATTAAATCAATGCTCAAAGGTTTTCCAATGGCAAGGCTATACTCTTCCAAAGTCGGAGTGAGCTCGTGCTTACCTAAAATGAAAGTAGCAGTATATGGGCACCAGAAATGTGTAAGCGCTTGCATGACCCCAGTCTGTAATTCAATATCCAAAAGTGGCAATACATGAGCCATACGACTTAGGGCATAGGTCTGTGCATCAATGCTCAAGTGCCTCCACATCTGCTTCAACTCGGCCTTTGGAATGTACACGAAACGGATATCAATGTGTCCCATTGTCTACAAATCACGCGCCACAATCCTAAGTGTCATGGACCGACCCAAACAATAACATAAGATAAGATGAAGTTCAGAAGCGTACTTTACTGTGGGATAGGAAAATAAACAATCACATGGACATGCACATGACTCGTGGGTTAACCTTATTCTAACTATCCTAAAGGCTCACAAATTGAAGCGAAAAACTTACGGCAAGGCGACAATCTCGCGCACATAATCAAGATTAGTCGCTATCCCGCGACGTAATCAAGATTAGCCAGGCCTTTCTACTATGGCTACTCGAGTCAAAAATTAAAACCACTGCTTTGGTAATCTTACCAAGCCTGAGGGATAACTTTTGAAACTCATTTTTAAAAAGAGGTTCGGGATTGAATCTGGACTAACTTTCGACGTGATCTCACGGCGAACACTAGAACCAAATCACAATACCATCCTAAAACTAGTGGCCCAGGTCCGATCACGGGATGTGTGTGATGTAGTGCTAAAGCGATTAATCATGCACAACAGTTAAATGCAAACACCGCTTCAATAATTCAAAAATTAGATGACAAGTTTCACACACCAAACCTGCAAAACAAAGGGTTAGCCAAACACTCCACCCCTTATAACTCTCGTTCTACAAAACCATTTAACACCTAAGGATTAAAATTCAACCAATTGCCAAACCAAGTGAATTTTCATGAAATTTTTCTGGCCTAAGTCCTCCTTAAATTTCAAAAAATTCAAGTTCATCCCCAGCGGAGTCGCCAAACTGTCGTGACCTAAAAAAATCAGTTTCCCAATTTTTAAAGTTAATGGATTACCAGGTTAATTAAATTGAATTAACTAGCCTAGCTCGAACTCTCCCAAGTTCTACCAAATCGTGACTTGGGTTCAATTTCATTAAAAGAAGGATTTATCTTGGAGTCGCCACTAATCATTTTGGATAGGTTGATTAGACACCTAAATAAAGCATCGGGAGAAATACTTTATTCCTACGAACTAGAGATTAATGAGTTGGGGGACTTGGTTACACTAACATTTCTACTAGCGCCCTTTCGGTACCAATTTCATGAAAATGTTCAACTTGGCAATTTTGATGAATTTTCACTTGAGATTCAAAGGTGCAATTTTTTTTCATTTTTCTTTTTATGACAACGTAAGGAACTAAATTATATGCAATGCATGCGGTTTAATCTAAATATTTACAAGATAAATTACGCGTGCAATTATCTACATGATGTGAAAATGTGCAACAAAAGCAAACCCCTTTTTTTATTTTTTAAAGAAAATATTACAACGTGCAATAAAAATCTCAAAAATTGGATATGCAATTTATTCCAAAGAAATGCAATATGTCCAACAAGGTATAATCGAAATTCAAATCAATCCATTTAGGCAACACAACTTCGAATATTCTAAATGATTAGAATCGTTACCTAACTTGACAGATTTGATTATCGAACTCGAACCTCGGATTTCCTCGTGGATCAAGATTGCGGATCGCGGCTCGCGGCTCGAACGACGGGGATGGACTCGCGGATTGTATTGGTCGATGAAGATGGTAACTCCGAGCTTCGAACTCTCGTTCCCCTCAATTCTCTCTTCCAAAAGAATTCTCTCTGTTTTTTTCTTTTCTTTTTCTCTCTAAATTTTCTTCTCTCCCAAAATCTCTCCTCAAGTTTTCTTCAATCTCCAAAGTCTTCCTTCTTTATCTCCATCTTCCCTTCTAATTCCACCATCCTCCATTCTTTATCTCCATCTTCCCTTCTAATTCACCATCTTCCATTCTAATCTTTTCATCTCCCATTCTAATTCTTTATCTTCCCTTCTAATTCTACCATCTTCCATTCTCCATTTTTCCTTCTAATTTCTCCATCTTCCCTTCTATATATCTCTTTCTCCATCTTCCTTTCTAATTTCTCTATCTTCCCTTCTATATCTCCCCTTCTCCATCTTCCTTTCTAATTTCTCCACTTTCCCTAAAATTTTATGTATTTGCAATTCAGCCCCTGAAGTTTTATGTATTTGAAATTCTGTCCCTAAAGTTATATGTATTTGCAATTCAATCCCTGTGGAAAAATTTCTTTTAAGTTCAAAACTTCATAAGCCTTTCGGCACACCTCCCTCACGCTCAATCCAATCGTTTGTCAATTTAAGCTCAAATCCTCTGTCGTTAGCCATAATAAAATGCATGACCGACAAAAAATTAAATATGCAATGCATGAAAATATTAATTTTTGGTAAGAACAAATTCTCATTTTTTTTATGTACTTAAGTGAATGAATTTTAAAAAGTCAAAATTTAGATGTCAATAATGATCTGAAAGGGAGCGAGATCACAAGAGCTAGTCTTTGATGATCCGGAAGAGTTTCGAGATTGCTAGAGCTGGTCTTGGACAATCCGAAAGGGAGATGTGCCGCCAATCTCACAGGGCGGTAATCACATCGAGAGGGTGTGCTACACGAGCTATGTCAATGCAAACACAAGATACTCAAAAAGGGTGATTTTGAAATGGGTTCAGAAAACTTATCTGGATCTTCTGAACGAATGGTCAAGGAGTAGACAGGCTGACTGCATCATTACCTACTTATTCACTTGAAGTAAAGTTATGCGCATAGACAAAATCAATGCTAATGCGACATGTATTTCATAAAAATCACGCTTCATTGAAGAAGGTGAATGCTTGAATGATTGTATATGTCGTAATAGATTTGAGTGCTCTAACAATCATCAGAATTCGTTCTTTTGAAAGGCTGAGGTTGAAAACATACTTACTTGAGAGCTTGGAAAATGGCTTGTTCATTCAATATCCCTTAGATGAATTTTCAAGACCTCTTGAGGTAGCTTGAATATCAGGAAAGCACGTGCTCAAACAATGTTTAGATGAAACATGTACAGGCATGCATGCTGAAATTCATTCAGTGGAATTATGCAAAACTATTCTGTCAAGTTTGCATTACTAATTCTGTTCAAGGAGGTAATTACATTGTGAACACCTCGAATGTACTCTGAATGGAGGACTTCAGTTCGAAAGGGCTTTCTCCTACTCTCGAGAAAAGCTGTTTCTTCTGACTTGCAAGAGAAATCACTCAATCTTGCTATCATCGCATTCAACAAAGGTCTAAGTAATCTCGTAATTGGTACTACCGAGCCGATCTGGAAGTCTTGATTAGGACCGTAATATAGACTAGGTCAATGGTTTACCAAATGGGACTCCTGTGGAGTTAAGGCCTTTTTTAAAGAAGATCTTCATCATCTGCTCTGGGTTCACAAGTCAAGAACCCTACAAAAATGAGAGAGAAATAATCTTGGTCGAACTTCTTCGAGCGATGCTTAAGATCATTCAACTCTACGTTAATTCATGTGCCATAATCAGAAGAGACTTTGAATGGTTGTAACGTATGTTAGGATTTGGGACTAACAAACGAAAAGGCTCGCTTTGGTTCAGAAAATATATGAGAATGGCTCGATGCTAGTGATCATTACTGTCTTGCCACCAATCTTGGCCTTCTGAAATTGATTTCAAAATGTGCCATCACTGCTTGAGGATGGAGCTTCCGCTGATGATTGCAATTTCCCATTTGACTCTCTTGGAGACTTTTTCTTTACAAGTCAATCGGTTGGGATTTACAGGAAGGATAAAATGCACATCCAAATTTCAACATATTTTACAAATGCACGAGGATTAAATAGGCATAGGCCTTGCTTTTGATAGGCATTTTGCTTTTACTACCCGGGATTTTCTGTGGGACTAGCCTTTGCTTTTTCTTACTCCCGACTCCCATTTTCTTTTTCTTTTTTTTTAGTGAGAGCTATCTCTCTTTCTCTCTTTTTTTTCTTTTTCAGAAGAGGTTTTTTGTTTTTCTCTTTTTTGGGAATAGGCCCTTTTCTTTCAGGCGGAATTTGCTCTTCTTTTAAAATCCCATGATTTTGAATGAGAAATTAAAACAGCATGAATATTCACATACAAAAGCTGTGTCAAACAATCACATGATGTAAAATGCAAGATTTTGGGAATTCTCCGTTGATCCGATCTCTTCAGTTCTGTTCCTTGGTGATGACGTCATCTTCAAATCGGGACGAGCAATGATCACCAACGAGGTTTGAGAAATGAATATACAGGCTCAATTGGGCTGTAGTGTATATAGGATAGAGAAATGAATACTCTTCATCATCCTAAGGCACTTGAATTAAAATTCGAGTTCAATGTAAAGAAACACCCGAAGATTGATGCTGGTCTGAGCAAGAGAATTTCTAACCATTTACCTCATGCCACTGCTGGAATTACCTCGTCTTGCCCCAATGTGAGGTGGTTCTTGACAGGGGTAAGAAAATGAAATCGTCGCTCAAGGAGGATTGCAATGGACACATGTAGTGTTTGGATAGAGAATTGGATGCCTCTGTCACTTCGATGATTGTACCTTTTGCGAGAAAACCCATCGCCTCGAGGAATGCGGATCCCAATTACTGCTCATCTCATTGGACGTTAGACCATAGGATGTGTATGGGAATGGCTTGCCTTTCATCATCCCGTCATACCCCATTCTGTACACTCGATGTATCATATGTAATTTACGCTCCCTACTCAAAGTTGGTAAGTTCAATTGGACTAAAGAGACTTTCCCAATTAAAACCATCCCAAATGGAGATTAATAATGCAAGTAGGAATTGAATAGACATGCATTGGAGAATCATGAAAACTTCAGATTATCAATAATGTCAAAACAATTCAAGCATAATACTTCTTTACAGCATCAGAGTTAACAGGATTGGTAAAAACTCGACCATCCATCTCTGCCAGAATTAGAGCACCACCTGGGAGTACCTTCTTCACAACGTATGGGCTGCCATAGTTTAGCGTAAACTTCCCTTTTGGGAGTGGAATTATGGGAAACAACTTTCGCAAAACAAGATCTCCTTCCTAGAATTCTCAAGGCCTGACTTTCTTGTTAAAGGATTTAGTGACCCTTTACAGGTAGCACTGGCCGTGACAAATGGCTTTGAGCCGCTTCTCATCATTCAGGTTCAATTGATCCATCCGCTGTTGGATCCAGTCAACTTCTTCCAGCCCATCTTGGGACAATATGCGCAAGGAAGGAATCTCTACTTCAACTGGTAACACCGCTTCCATTCCGTATACAAGAGAGTACGGGGTTGCCCCAGTAGATGTTCGAATTGAAGTTCGATATGCCATGAGTGCAAATGGCAGCCTCTCATGCCAATCACGATGATTCTCAGCCATTTTAGCTAAGATCTTCTTGATGTTCTTATTGGCTGCCTCCACCGCTCCATTCATCCGAAGGCGATATGGAGAAGAATTCAGATGCTTGATTTTGAATTCTCTGAACAACTCATCCACTTGCTTGTTATTTAAATTTTAGCCATTATTTGTGATTATGGTTTCAAGCGAAACGTATCGAGCAATAATGTCCCGACGGATGAATTTCACAACATTTCGTGCTGTGACTGCCAAATACGGTGCGGCTTCGATCCATTTTGAAAAATAATCAATAGGGACCAGAATAAAACGATGCCCATTAGATGCTTTCGGATTGATAGGGCCGATCACGTCGATGCCCCACATAGAGAATGGCCATGGCTCAGATAACAGATGCAACTCACTTAGAGGAACATTAATTTTGTCACCATGGAACTAGCACTTGTGACAACTTCGGACATGTAGAATGCAATCGCTCTAAAGGATGAGCCAGTAATATCCCAACCTCATGATCTTCTTAGCCAGTATGTGGCCGTTCATATGCAGACCACAAATTCCTTCATGCACCTCCATCATCAGACGGACTGCCTCTGTATAATCAATGCATCTCAAAAGGATCGAATCAAAGGACCGCTTGTACAGGCACTCGCCACTCAAAAAGAATTTTGAGGCCATTTTCTTTATATACCTCCAATCGGCTGCGATACACTTCTTTGGAAACTCCTGCTTTTGAATATAAGTCTTGATGTCATGGTACCAAGGCTTACCATCTGGTTTCTCGGTCATAACCATACAATAAACCGGTCTTCTCAATACCTTGATCTTCAAAGGCTCGACTTCTAGCCCATCAGTGGCTTGCAACATTGATGATAGGGTTGCTAGTGCATCAGCGAACTGATTTTGCGTTCTAGATAGATATTTAAATGAGATGTCATCAAACTCAACCACTAATTCATCAAGATATTCATGGTAAGGCAGCAATTTGGCATCTCGTGTCTTCCATTTCCCGACGGTTTGCAGAATAATCAACGCTGAATCCCCAAACACATTAAGCCGGGTTACTCCCATCTCAATTGCGGCTTGCAATCCAAGAATGCATGCTTCATACTCTGCAATGTTGTTAGTACAAGGAAAAACAAATTTCGCTGCCACTGGATAATGTTGTCCTCTTGGGGATATCAACACCGCACCGGTACCTGACCTGGACGTTACAGCTCTATCAAAAAACATGGTCCAAGAATAGTCACCTACTGACATGATTCGATCCTCCGGAGGGTTGACATCTTCTTGTTGTCCCGGATTTTTGGCCAGGACATCAGCTATTACCCGAACTTTGACTGACATTTGTGACATATACTGGACGTCAAACTCAGAAATGAGAATCTGCCACTTTGCAAGCTTCCCAACTAAGGCAGGTTGATTTAGTAAGTATTTAATGGGATTACATTCCGTCACCAAGAATATTTGGTAATGCAAAGTGTACTGCCGTAGTCGGTGTAACACCTAGACTAGTGCTGCGCACGTCTTTTCCGCTTCGGAGTAATTCAGTTCGGAGGTTGTGAACTTTTTACTCAAATAGTAGATAGCTCGTTTTTTACCATTTTCTTTACTTGTCTGAGCAAGCATAGCACCCAAAGACTCATCATGAATTGTAAGATATAAGATTAGAGGGCATCCCGAAGTGGGTGGAACAAGTACGGATGGATTCATGAGGTGCTGCTTCAATTTCTGAAAAGCTTCTTCACATTCACCATCCCATTTGACCAATGCATTCTTCTTGAGTAGCCTAAAAAATGGCTTAGCAGTCTCAGACAGCTAAGCAATAAATCGGGCAATGTAATTTACTCTACCCATGAGGCTCCGAACTTCCTTGACTGTCGTTGGCGGTTTAAGCTCACAAATAGCCTTTACTTTGGCCGGGTCGATCTCAATGCCCTTGTTACTAACAATGAACCCTAATAATTTACCCGAACTGGTACCAAAGACACACTTGGCGGGGTTGAGGTGTAACTTGAACTTTCGCAGCCTTTCAAACAATTTTGTCAATGTCACAACGTGATCCTCTCCACGCTGAGTCTTGGCGATCATGTCATCAATGTAGACCTCAATCTGATTGTGTATCATGTCATGAAATAGCGCAACCATCGCTCGCTGGTATGTTGCCACGGCATTCTTGAGACCAAAGGGCATAACATTGTAATGGAACACCCCCATGGGATTGTGAATGCTGTCTTTTCTTTATCTTCCTCATTCATCACGATTTGATTATAGCCAGAGAAACCGTCCATGAATGAGAATAATTCGAAACCCGTTGTACTATCGACAAGCACATCGATATGTGGGAGAGGAAAATCATCATTCGGGCTAGCTTTATTCAAGTCACGATAATCCACACAGACTCGTACACTACCATCCTTCTTCAAGACCGGGACTATATTGGCCACCCAACTCGGGTATTGGGTAACTTCAATGAATCCAACGTCGATAAGTTTCATGACTTCTTCTTCAATCTTATTTGCGAGTTCTGGTTTAGCCTTTCGCTGCCTTTGCTTCTTAGGCTCAATCAAGGGATCGGTCGGTAGACTGTGTTCGACAATTGATCGATCAAGACCGGGCATATCTGCATAAGACCAGGCAAAGATATCCTGGTAGTCCCTTAAAAGGTTCGTTAGACGCTTAGCTGTGCCCATAGGAAGATTCACCCCGATTTTAATCTCTTTGGGGTTCTCTTCACTGCCAAGGTTTATTGCGACAGTTTCTTCGTCGGTTAGAGCTTTAACCTTCTCATGGTGTTCAAGATTCCGTTGTATTTCCTCGATGTCAGAACCTGATTCATCCGAGCTATCCGAGTCATTGGCATGGCATATGGTAGGATCTACTGCATTTCCTTCCTCATGTTTGCCCCTGAACATAAGGTAATTGAGTCAGAAAAACAAACAAGGTTTAAACACACGGTATTTTACTTCCTTCGAAAAATTTTGTTTTTGTTTTTTTTTAAGACCATGGGACGAGAATTGCTTGAAGAAGCCCAACCCTCAGTTCTTACCATGAATGACACTATTGTTCGATCGTTGGTTATCGTCATCGGGTTGGTTTGGAATACTTCGACAAGATTAAAAAATTTTTGATAAAAACATCTGTAATTTTATTGATATAAGAATCAATTAATTACATATTCAAAGGGAAATCGTGCAGTGCAACAGAAAAGGAAATCTTAGAAACTGACATGGAAACGGAATTCTAGAAAACGATGGAAGTTCCCACGCAGGGGAAAACATAAACACGAAGATGTTACTCTGAATCTAAACCCTCCAGTGGATCGTCAAATATGGCATTGACGGACGGTCTTGGTTGTTTAGGCACCATGTAAGGCTCTTCATCGGGGCTCTCATTAACCTGCATTGGATCTTCAGATATTGTAGCAATAGTTAAGTCTCCAAACCAGTCGGCTAGGCTATGTGTGTTATCCTCATCAGCATCTTTGTTATCAAAAACCATTGGCGCAGGTTTCTGTCCTTTTGAGTCGGGGAAGACTATGCCAAGAACATCCTTGAATTTACTCAATTCATCATAGCCGCCCACCCCTCCGGCTGAAATAAAAGTCTGGTAAAGAGGCAGGGGTAAAGGTCTATATTCTGACTTTCCACAGCCTATCAGGCTTTGACATCCATGGTTAATTCGATGATACCAGCGACCTCGTTCACGGTGCCTATCTCCCCAGTATCCTAAGCCAGCTATTTGGATTTGTCCGCTAGCCTCGATAGGAGTGAGCATTCCTTGACCGCCTTTGCCTAAACCAGTACCAGGCTCATACCCATTGCCCACCATTACCTTGGCAACCATGAGAGAAGCTTTTGATAGTTCAGGAACCAGTAAAGGGCTATCTGGTGAGGCGTGGATAGTGTGTATCAACTCGAAAGCATGATACGAGTCCTCTTCAGTATGGGCTAGTTCAATGTAAGGGATGACGGTTTCATTGAAAATGCGATGATCTTCCTCACCATGGACAACCACCAGTTTTTGCTCGACTACAAACTTAACTTTCTAGTGAAGACTCGACGGTACGGCACCTGCATTGTGGATCCATGGATGGCCAAGCAGCAAATTGAAGGCTGAAGGGATGTCCAATACTTAGAGTAGAATATCGAACATGGAAGGTCCAATTTTTATTTCAAGGTTGATCTGTCCCAGAACATTCTTCTTCATACCATCGAATGCTCTAACCGAAGTGTTGGCAGTCTGCATTCTGGCCAAATCAATACCCAGGTGGTTGAGAGTAGCCAGGGGACACAAGTTTAGAGCCGAACCATTGTCGATCAGTACTCGGGCTACATGGGTTTGCTTGTGCTTCACTGTTATGTGCAAGGCTTTATTGTGACCTCGCCCTTCAGCTGGGATGTCATCGTGGGTGAAAGCTACTTGATCTTTTAGCAGGATAGTCCCAACAAAGTTTTCCAATTTGTCTTGATCAATATCTTTAGGCACGTGCACTTGCCCCAATACCTTCATCAATGTGTCGCGATGCTTCTCAGATGACTGTAGGAGCTCCAGTAAGGAAACCTGGGCTGGCAACTTTCTCAGCTGATCAACTATGATATACTTACTAGCTTTGATGACTGCTAAGAATTCATTAGCCTCCTTCTCATTAACATGCTTAGTTGACTGATCATGATCATAAACCCGTCCCAACCTGGTCACCAATGCTAAATCATAAGACCATGGTACTACTTTATCATCCGCGTACGGGAACGGCTGTGGTGCGGTGATTATAATAATCCCTAGTTCATTATCACGAGCGTCTTCCAAGGGCGGCATGTCAGCTAACTCTGGATCATTTTTTTTTATCAATTCTGCAATACTGTTCTTATCTAGATCGGCTTTTTGCTCAGAATCACCTTGCGACATAGCTAAAGCTGCGAACTCTTAATCCTAGTTTATTATGATCTCTGACGTGGTTGCTACCAACCCATTTTGGCTAGTACATATGATCATCCCTTGGTCGATCAGGGTGGAGACTCTTTTCTTCAATTGGTCAAAAGATACCACCTGCCCGGTATGATAATAGCCTGCCCCGACTAAAGCATCAAAGGTGTCAACCACCCGCACCTTGAAACCACCAACCGGATCAGCTTCTGAACTAAAAACAGTATTGACCTTGCCAGAGTGATCAGGCGGATTATTTTGGACATTAGGCTGTTGATTATCTTGGAATGTGAATGCTTTGGACTCGAGCAAATACTGGATTCGGTTCTTGAGAGTGAAGCATTCATCCGTGTCGTGCCCGGGCTCACCGCGGTGGTAATCACACTTCTTTGACGGGTCGTACCTTGCAAAGGATGCATAGTTCGGGCGCATCGGTTCATATGTCAACAGCTCTTTCTTACGTAGAACAACCAAGACCTGGGAAGGAGTTCCGGGAAGTGGGGAAAATTGTCGATTATTGCGCCTGAATCCTCTTTGCCCTTGAGTGCCAATGTTAGCTTGCTGTTGAACTCTTGGCGCTTGAATCGGAGGCCTTTGGGTATAGGTAAAATTCACTTGTGGGGCTGGTTATTTGTCCTTTTTCATTCCAAACCGCTTTGCACTGGTACCAGCATCTCCGTACCATCCCTTCTTGATTCCGATCTCTATTTCCTCTCCCAGTGCAATAAGGTGGCTGAACGACGTTGCCCCAGTCGCCAAAATACGTGATCGCATCGCTTGAGGGAGGGTAGAGACAAACAATCTCATGAGTTCCCGCTCAGGCGGGATTGGCTTTAGCTGGGATGCAATATTCCTCCATCTAGAGATGTATTGCTTGACCGTCTCACCCATCTTCATCTCTGACTGTTCCAGGTCCTCTCTAGTGGTCAGGACATCCAGGTTAAAACTAAAATGCTTAACAAATGTAGTGGCCACCTCTTCCCAATCGTCCATACGATATATTTCGTAGTCAATATACCACATCATGGCCGCGTCTTTCAGACTGGCCTGAAAAGTCTGAATTATCAGAGGACCATTCGCTACATGCCTGCTCATTCTTGCCTAGTACATCTGGACATGCTGAACTGGATTAGATGTGCCTTCATATTTTTCAAAATCGGGTGTCTTGAACTTCTCTGGCACATCGACTTTTGAAAAGACAGACAGGTCAATATGTGGTATGTTGTGCGCCCCTTCTATCTCTCGTATCTGCTGCTTCATTTGAGCAATGGCTTTCATGGCTTCCTTACTTACTCCCCCGGCCACAGGATTAGCTCGGGGTGCAGGGACAACGGGCGACGTGTCAAAGCTGGCACTAGTGATAATGACAACTTCGAATGGGTTCACATGTGTAGAAGTGCGGCCAGTGCCTTTGCCAGCGTTGTCTGGTGAAGGAATTGTCTTGGGTGGAAAGACGGAGCTGGACGGTTGCAGCTGGCCTAGGAGATCAACCGTCAACTTCTCCATCGCATGGGACAGCATTCCCTCGAAATAGTAATTCATCATGTTCATGTGCTCCTTCAAGGCTCCCTGCAGTACTTCATGAACGATAGCGTTGATCTTAGCTTTGTCGGCCATTTTTCTCGTCACTGACCGGGTAATATGTGGGTGCTGGAGATCCGTGATGAATTACCTACAAAATTAATGATTGGGATAAGTATAATGTGTGAGAAAAGTGGGTTGGTCCATGACACTCTCTAAGCTCCAAAATGAGGCAAAGAAAAAATGAAAGGATTGATTCAGGCAGCTTCCAGTTTCGTCGACCTTTACGAGTAAAATCATATTAATTCTTACAGAGATCAAAATGGTATGAAAAGTTGGGAGCCGATACCCAAGATAATGATTAATAACTTTCATGTTTTAGTCACAGGAAAATTCTTTGTGGATTAATACAGTTTAATACTTCTTTGAAAAAATTCTGCCCAGAAAACTGATCTGTCCGGTTTTTACTTTGAGGATAAATGGGTCATCAAAAATGTGAATTGATGCCCAAAAATTTCCAGTTCACTAATTAAAAGCCCAATCTACAACTTTCATGTTTTAATTTTTCTCAAAAGAGCATGTTTTCTAGTGATAAATGGAGAAACAAAAGTGAAGTCGAGAAAATTCCAGAATCCAGACAGTTTTTCTTTCACATTAAATTCAGTAATAAATGGAAAATACATTGAATTGATCCAAAACAATTTTTGAGTGATGAATTAGGGTCTTGTGAATGTTTTCTGTGAAGAATCTATGGATCAATTAAAACTATAAAGTTCAATAAAAATTATGTAATACCAGAAAGTCATATCTGAACAACCTTTATTACAAGAAAAGCTCATAAAGTCATGAAAATGCAATTAAACAACAATCCTAAACATGGCAAATCAAGCTATTTTTGTTTTCTTTGTAGCAATGCAATCTATAGACAAATGAGCCTCCAACTCTTTCCGAAGTCGTGCATTTTCCTTAGCCAAAGTCTTCATTTGTCTTTTCGCCTTTTGCGTCTTCTTTGCACAGGTCTCGATCTCGGCTTGACGGGTGGGCTTCAAAATCACCAACGGGAACTTCAGAAGCATGTGAGTGGGTATTAAATGATACTTAATATACTGGGCCTTCGCATGATAATATTTTTCCTTTCCCTCGAGCTCCTCCTTGGGTAGTGATAGTGAGCGAGCCTTGGACTTGAGCCAAGTTTGGTCAAGATGCTTGATCTCGGTTTTATAATTCTCGCCTGCAATGAATTCAACTTGAAAAGTATTTGGCCCCAAAGGTGGTGCAATATCTTGTAAAACTCCATATTGCCGTACCACACGGAGAGGATGATACTGCGTCATACCGGTAATACCCAAAAGAAGTATAGGCTCTCGCTCACCATGGTATAAACGAGCCTTAGAGACTTGAAACCATATAGCTTGCCATAGAAAAACCTTGGGACTCGGATCTTTAAATAAATCAATCTACTCGGAATAAGACAATCTAGCAATATTTTTTTGCAACTCTTGAAATTTTGCAATTGGGTTTTCCTCTTGACTTACCCGTGGAATGGTCATTTTTGAGCCGAACTTAGTATAATGAGAGAAAAACCATATATGCAAAAGTCCAACCGGAGCGTGAAATGTTTTTTTCCTTGTTTTGCTTAAAACGAGTCAAAGATATAAAAGTCTCGACCAGGATAGCATTAGTAAAGTTCATTCCACTGCAAACTTACCTAGCTATCAAGCCATGGATGGACTAATAAAATCCTTTTGGAGCGAAAAGATCACAAGTCCGAAGAAAGCTATGATAAAGATCCTGCTTTGCATGTATGAATTGCTCTTATAAAAAAGTTCAACAAGGAACGAGAAAGGGCACATATGACAATTTCCTTTCAAAATTTTCCTCATTTTATTTTCGTCAATTTTCAAAAACTCACCAAAAATGAAAATTGGATCCATTTCCACACAAGGGCGAATTAAATCAATGGTCAATGCTCAAAGGTTTTCCAATGGCAAGACTATACTCTTCTAAAGTCGGAGTGAGCTCGTGCTTACCTAAAATGAAAGTAGCAGTATATGGGCACCAGAAATGTGCCAGCGCCTGCATGACCCCAGTCTGTAATTCGATATCCAAAAGTGGCAATACGTGACCCACACGACTAAGGGCATAGGTCTGTGCATCAATGCTTAAGTGCCTATACATCTGCTTCAACTCGGCCTTTGGAATGTACATGAAACGGATATCAATGTGTCCCATTGTCTATAAATCACGCGCCACAATCTTAAGTGTCATGGACCGACCCAAACAATAACATAAGACAAGATGAAGTTCAGAAGCGTACTTTACCGTGGGATAGGAAAATAAACAATCACATGGACATGCACATGACTCGTGGGTTGACCTTATTCTAACTATCCTAAAGGCTCATAAATTGAAGCGAAAGACTTACGGCAATGCGACAATCTCGCGTACATAATCAATATTAGTCGCTATCCCGCGACGTAACCAAGATTAGCCGGGCCTTTTCACTTCGGTTACTCGTGTCAAAAATTAAAACCACCGCTTTGGTAATCTTACCAAGCCTGAGACATAACTTTTAAAACTCATTTTTGAAAAGGAGCTCGGGATTGAATCTGGACTAACTTTCGACGTGATCTCACAGTGAACGCTAGAACCAAATCACAATACCATCCTAAAACTAGTGGCCTAGGTCCGACCACGGGATGTGTGTGATGTAGTGCTAAAGCGATTAATCATGCACAACAATTAAATGCAAACACCGCTTCAATAATTCAAAAATTAAATGACAAGTTTCACATACCAAATCTGCAAAACAAAGGGTTAGCCAAACATTACACCCCTTATAACTCCCATTCTGCAAAACCATTTAACACCTAAAAATTAGTATCCAACCAATTCTCAAACCAAATGGATTTTCACGAAATTTTTTTGGCCTAAGTCCGCTAAGGCTTTTAAAAATTTCAAAAAAAATTCAAGTACTCCAATTAGTGCTTTATTCTTTCGAAAATTCCAAAAAACCTGTCTCAGTGGAGTCGCCAAGCTGTCACGACCCGAAAAAAATTATTAAATACAAAATCGGGTGAACGGATTATCAAGTTAATTGACTAACTTAGCTCGAACCCTCCCAAGTTCTACCGAATCGTGACTTAGGTTCAATTTCATCAAAAGAAGGATTTATCATGGAGTCGCCACTAATCATATTGGGTAGGTTGATTAGACACCTAAATAAAGCATCGGGAGAAATACTTTATTCTTACGAACCAGAGATTAATGAGTTCGGGGACTTGGTTACGCTAATATTTCTACTAGCGCCCTTTCGATACCAATTTCATGAAGATGTTCAACTTGGCAATTTTGATGAATTTTCACTTGAGATTCAAAGGTGCAAATTTTTTTTATTTTCTTTTTATGAAAAGGATAAAAAAAATTAAACTATATGCGATGCATGTCATGAATGAATTTGTTTTAGAAGAAGATGCGGTATGATAAAGATATTTATTTACAGGATAAGTTTCACATGCAATGATCTACATGATGCTAATTTTGAAAGATATGATTTTGAAGTATGGAAGTGAAATGATATATCCAACAAGATTTAAAATGGATCCAAATCAATCAATTTAGGCAACGCAATTTTTCAACATTCCAAAGGGATGGAATCGTTATCTAATGTGGCGGATTTGATTGGCAAATTTGAACCTTGTATTACTTTACGGATCGGAACGTCGGATCTCAGCTCTAACAACAAGGAATGGTTGCGATCAATTGCTAATGAAAGAAGTGGCGTGAGGGATGTTGACACCTGATTTTTAATCATTTTTAATATTGCTAAAGTAATAAAAAAATCCATAAAAATTCATAAAATTGAAAAATCAACTTTGGGGACCTTAGCCAAGCCTAGGGAACCAATTTTGACCAAAAAACGATTTTTCATATTTTCAGTATTTTTACGTATTATTTATTTATTTATTTTCGAAAATTAATAGAAAATCCATAAAAATTCATAAAATTGAAAAATCAACTTTGGGAACCTTAGCCAAGCCTAGGGAACGAATTTTGACCAAAAAATAATTTTTCATATTATATATATTTTAATTTTTTTAAAAAAAATACAAAAATATTTGAAAATTTTGGAAAAATAACATTTGAGGCCAAAAAATACACAAAGATAGTTAATATTTTTATTTTAAATCTATTTTCATATTGGCCATCGCAAATTCAGAAAAATCCAATTCGAGTCACGTGTTCCTTCACGAGTATAATCTCGAATCGGGCCTAAAAAAATTTAATTTGACTCAACTTATTTTTAACTTTCACTTTTTATGAGTTGTGACATTGTCTTCTAATATTTTAAATTTTCATCTTGGCCCAATTATACCCAGAATGACTTAATTTTGCAAAAGGGCTTTAATTAAATTATGCATTATTTTCAGCGACAAGAAATGAACTTAAATTTGACATGTGGTAAATTTTGGTGTGTCAAAAATTGTGAGGAGATTTGGACTTAAAGAAATATTTTTTTTTCAGGGACTGAATTGTAAATACTTAAAATTCAAGGACTAGAGTGCAAATACCTAACTCTTGAAGGATTATTTTACAAATAATAAAAAGAAGAGTTAGTGGATAAATTAGAATAGAGAAGGGAAGATGAAGAAGAGGAGATGAAGAAGAGAAGTTGGAGAAGAATGGATGGAGAAAATAAGATAAGAATAGAGAAGGGAAGATGGAGATGAAGAAGAGTTAGTAGAGAAATTAGAATGGAAGATAAGAATAGAGAAGGGAAGATGGAGATTAAGAAGAGTTAGTGGAGAAATTAGAATGGGAGATAAATATGGAGAAGGGAAGATGAAGATGAAGAAGAGTTAGTGGAGAGATTAGAATGTGAGATAGAGATGGAGAATGGAAGATGAAAATGAAGAAGAGTTAGTGGAGAAATTAGAATGGGAGATAGAGTTAGTGGAAAAATTAGAATGGGAGATAGATGAGTAGGTTATAAAAGGAGGAAGAAGTGAGCTTGAGAAAGGGATTCTTGAGAGAGAAAATTTGAAGTGTTTGGGAGAATTTTTTGGAGAGAAAATTTTGGATGTTTGAGAGAGTTTTGGGAAATTGAAGAATTTGAGAGAAAGAAAATACCAAAAGAGAGAGAATTTTGAAGATGATGGGAGTTTAAAACTAGGGGTTATCATCACAAATTCCTTCATCGATCAATATAAATCAAGAGTTCATCCTCGTCAACGAGCAAACAAATTCAAGCTAAGTGTTTTTATTTATTCATTTATTTATGGTTTTACTCGCAAATTAGCACAAATTGTATACACTTTCTCCATCTCCTTTTTCTTCCATATTTTATGTCAGGAGAAGGATATCTTTACGTCAACAGCAAAAATCTCGTCGAGATGCAAAAATCGGCCCAGATAAGCTCCTAAGCTGTCCACCGATTTCTCAACTGATCTGTGACTAAAAGTCCCTCTTAATTCAAAAGAAACTCTCTATATTGGGAACATAGAGAGCGAAAATCAATTATAGAAATCCCTCCCAAAAAAATGGGAGATAAGTACTCTTTCTAATCTTCTGGTTTTAGGTGCAGATTAGCACATATTTTGTATACTAACACTTCACTCTATTTTATGTCAGGAAGCCGCAGCTCTATATCAATGGTCAATCCTATGGAAGCACAAAATCGGCTTGGAGGAGTCCTCAAGCGCGCACAAATTTCAAATTGTTGAATCAATTCGTTGTATTTCATTTTAAAAAATTCATACCCCAAAATGGAGAGGACAAAGTCCATCCGCAATCTAAATACCTGCACCATAAATCCCAAAGGGAAGAGCCAAGCCAATGCTTAGCCTCCCATTGGAGGTTTTTACTTATAGTAGTTAAATACCTGCAACTTAAATACCTGCACCTTAAATCCCAAAGGGAAGAGCCAAGCCAATGCTTAGCCTCCCATTGGAGGTTTTTACTTACAGTAGTTAAATACCTGCACCTTAAATCCCAAAGGGAAGAGCCAAGCCAATGCTTAGCCTCCCATTGGAGGTTTTTACTTACAGTAGTTAAATACCTGCAACTTAAATACCTGTACCTTAAATCCCAAAGGGAAGAGCCAAGCCAATGCTTAGCCTCCCATTGGAGGTTTTTACTTACAGTAGTTAAATACCTGCAACTTAAATACCTGTACCTTAAATCCCAAGGGGAAGAGCCAAGCCAATGCTTAGCCTCCCATTGGAGGTTTTTACTTACAGTAGTTTAAATACTTGCAACTTAAATACCTGTACCTTAAATCCCAAAGGGAAGAGCCAAGCCAATGCTAGGCCTCCCATTGGAGGTGTTTATTCACTGTCATGTACTTCCTATAATTTAATTTTTGAATCATCAGACCCAAAAGATGAGTAGGTCGTAATACTGCACAGAAGTCGTTAACACACTCCCTCTTTCGGCTTCAGGGAATCTTTAACACTTAAAAAAATATAACAAATAAAAATATATACCATCCATGCATCCTATTTAAAAAGTGAAAACACAAAAGAGAATACCCTACTAGAGCTTTAGGAATAAACCAAGCCTGAGTTGCCGGATTAGGATATCCATGAAATTAAGGTACCGAAAGGGCATTAGTTTTAATTAACTAGTGTAACCAAGTCCCCGAGCTCATAATCTCTTGTTCGCAGGAATAAATTAGTTCTCCCGCTAATTTATTTAGGTTTCTAATCGACCTACCAAGAACGATTAGTGGCGACTCCAAATTTCAAAATCATTTAAACAAAAACCAAAGTTGCGATTCGGTAGGGCTTGGGAGGGTCCGCATTAGGTTAGTCAAATCTAATTAACCTAATAATCCGTTAACCCCTAGAATTAATAAAAATATTTTTAGAGGGTCGCGACAGCTTGGCGACTCCGCTGGGGAATAGAGATTTTTAATTTTCGAAAAAAGATACCAATTGAAATACTTAAATTTTTTCAAAATTTTAAAAGTCTTAGTGGACTTAGGCCAATGAAAATTTCATGGATATCTCGCTTTTGGCGATCTTGCTTGGGACTCATTCTATAGGTGTTATATGTTTTTGCAGGATGGGAGTTATAAGGGGCGGAGTGTTTGGCTAACCCATTTGTTTTGCAGGCTCGGTGTTGGGATTATGTTTAATTTCACAAATTTTTAGAAGCGCTGTTTTGATATCAATTGTTGTGCATGTCTTGCATATTCTGAGGATCACAACACCTGCACACACAAGCGCCTAAACCCAAGTCGCGAAATTTTTCCTAGGTAACCATAGATAGGGATCGAATATGCAAAGCTCTTGCGTCGATTACGCTTGGGTTGACCATATTTTATCCCGCTCATTATCTGAATTGATAATTCTTCCCATTGTGATTTGATTGCGCGGAGGGTAAGGTTGTCAATTCAGATAGTGGGGGCCTTTTAGGTCCATACCCTGTCTCTCCTTCTTTTATTTTCTAGAGTTCACTCCTCACTTGAGTCATGCGCATGACTATGTGATTTGCATTTCTCCAAGGTAAAAGTAAGTTCTCTAATTTTATCTTGTATTTATTTTCGGTCGGTCCATGCTAGGTGTTAGTCAGTTTTTGAGCTTGATATTACGACCATTCTTTTAAAAGAAAATAAAAATTAAATTTGTCCCTCATTTCTTTTTAAAAAATTTTTTTTTGAAAAAATGATGTGAAAAAATCCCTTCATGGGAATTTTATTAACCAATAAGGGATTTTTGTCATGTTTTTATTACTTCAATAAAAATGAAATTTTCCTGAAAAAATTTTCCTCTGAAAATTTATTTCAATAAAAAGAAAAATTCCTTAAAAAAAAAACTCTAGTAGACATCAAGTGATTTTATCACATTTTTCAAATTATAAAAACTTGCAAGAAAATTCTTCTCGAGAAATTCGCTCATGTTTTTCTAAGAAAAGTTTCTCTAAATAAAATTAGACTAATGTCTCGGGGGAGTTGTATTGACCAATAAGAGATTTTTGTCATGTTTTTCTTGCTTCAATAAAAATGAAATTTTCCTAACAAATTTTCCTCTGAAAATTTATTTCGATAAAAAGAAAAATTCCTTCAAAAAAAAACTTTGGTAAACATCAAGTGATTTTATCACATTCTTTCAAATTATAAAAACTTGCAACAAAAATTCTTTTCGAGAAATTCGCTCATGTTTTTCTAAGAAAATTTTCTCTAAATAAAATTAGACTAATGTCTCGGGGGAATTTTGTTAACCAATAAAGGATTTCTGTTATGTCTTTCCTGCTTCAATAAAAATAAAATTTTCCTGATAAATTTACCTCTGAAAATTTATTTTGATAAAAAAGAAATTCCTTCAAAGATTTTAGTAAACATCAAGAGATTTTGTCACATTCCTTTAAAAAAATAAAAAAAAAAGAGTAATAAATATGAAAAAAAATTCTGTATCAGAAATTAACCCATTTCTTCCTAAAGAAATTTTTTTTTCTGATTTCTCTATAAAATAGAAAAAATAAAATTGGACTAATATAGGAGTCATGGATCGACATTCCTTGTGTCGCATACTAATTATATCCTTTTCTTTTGCAGGGAGATCCTAGATACCCCAGACGGGTGTAAAAATTAAGTTCAATAATATATCAAGAATCATCTTCAGAAATACCAAAATACGAAAAACACCAAGGCTTCAACCGTTAATTCAGGGGGGCAAACGAACACTGTCCATCTTTGAGAGATAGAGTTGTGTCAATCCGTAAACTTGTATGGGCAGTGTATTGTGATATGACGGTGGACTTATACTGATTAAACACGGGGGCATATTTAATGTATTACAGAGGATCCCGCGTCTTTTGAAAGACAATATGGATTATATAATCAGAAACCATGAAATAAGTACCTTAACCTGATTAAATCAACCAGAGACCGGTCTTAAAATTTCCTCGGATCCGAAACACGCGGAGGGTTTTAGAGGACCGAGGTTCTATTAATGAATGTGACCCACAAGTATTTCTCCCAATGCTACAGGCGCCCGACAAGAGCAAGTGGGCACCGAAAGAAACAAAACACGGTTGAAGTGGGGCACGCAACAAATGGCCGAATTTATTGGCACACTAATTAAGTGGTGGTAGCTTTATTAATTTACATGATTGAACGCGGGTCTCTAGGCGGCTGGTGGAAAGCCACACTGAATGCCTCTCTAATGTTCTTGATATCATCATCTACCGCAACCCGCGAGAGCATCATGAAGAAGATTAAACCTAGACGAATACGTCTACTTAGTTTCATCGCACGTTCTCGCCTTTTGTCGATGTCCAAAATTAATGCACAAGCTAAAAGTAATCATTTCCCTTTCCCCCCTATTAAATGCTCGGAGCCGTTAACCGCACCAAACTCGAAAAAATTAATATCGAGACGAAATCTGCGTAAATTTGAAGGGTAAATCCGTATCGTTCCAATTTACCCTTAAATTGCTCCGGTTTTAAATTTGATCCCTTCTATTTTCAGGAATTTGCAAAAACGACTCGAGAATACAGTTGTATCCAAAAACCAAATTTCCTGGTCGGGCTAAATTGGGGGCAAATCAACTCATGGACATTACCACGGGATAGACAGCTTCGGTTAAAGAAAAATACAAGCGAAAGATCCGAACAATCTCAGACATGGGTAATTCTGTATCGTTCTAATTTGCACATAATCATCTCGAGTCCTGAATTTTTTTATTCCATTCTTAACAGGGATTGCAAATTACCTCGAGAAATATCGTAACAAGGCCCAATGTGATACAACATGGCCGCGTTATCCCCAAGGATTAACCTTTGAAAAGAAAACCCCATGGACACCTATGGTCCAATGGACCGAATGCAGGAATACTCGACGAGTAATACCGAAGTCAATATTTTGCCACATTCTCGGCTTAATGGTGAAGCATCCAACAAAAGTCGAAGAAAACTCAACCCAGCAAAATTGGTAAAAGACTTGTCCAAGGCATTCAAGATGAAGGGTAAATCAGTATCGTTTCCAATTTATCTCTTTTAATACCGGTTGACATGTCTCCTTTTCTTGTTACAGGAAATATTTATACTAACATGTAACATGTTGGAGGAGACAAATCCAAAAGAAAATGATGATCATTTGACAAGATCTATTCTGGTGAAAAATTGTGGCATTTAACTGCTAAACCATGGCGGTCGCTGTCACTAAACAAACCAAAATGCTCCCTCACCCATATGCCTCATCATGCAGGGGCAAAACTTGAGACAAACCGCTCCTCGACATAAGGAGTGGGCTTCCCAATTTGTTCAATCCACCCACATACCAGGGGCAATTCAAATCCGCCCATGTTTGCACATTATATAAATACACATGATGCTAAAAATTGTCACATCGGCATTGTGTTTACACATTTCACGAATTATGTATGATTATTCCGCATGTTTAATTTACCAACTCCAACTTAGAGCATAAACTGCATAGGAGACATCAAATGTGCAAAATGGGGCATAACAGGATGAGGAAAGTTAAACCATTTCTACACACGGGTCTAACATTTTAATCTACAGATAAACAGCCTTTCTCTAGAGTGAGAGAAAGTCCCTTCGGACTAAAGTCCCCCATTCAGATTACATTCGAGGCGTTCATATTATGAGAACCTCCTTAAATAGAATTGGTAATGCAAACTTGACAGAATAGTTTTGCATGATCCACATTTTGATTGATTGCATCATGAGTTATCACATAGACTACTTCTAATCATTGCCAACTTAGCTGAACAATTTTGTATGAACCAATGAACGCATTGATGAAAATGCTTGCACATGTTAGCTCTGACATTGCCTGACAGGCAACACATTCCCGGTGTTTGAGTTACCTTCCAAAGTCTTGAAATTCATTTGGCGATTATTGAATGAACAAGCCTGGTTGTCGAGAAGCCACCAAGCATTTCTTCCAAATTCTCAGGTAAGTATATCTTCAACCTGAACCTTTCAAGAGAATGAATTCTGACGGTTGTTGGGGTACTCGAATCCATTGCGGTATATATAGGTATCCACTTTCTTCAATAAAGCATGATTTGTCTTAAGGACAGAAATGTTCGAGACCTTTTGATCTCTGCCTCTTTGGTTTATTCCTAAAGCGACAGGAGAATATAATTTGGGTTTGAGCTTCCGTAGGATTCCTGGTCTCCCCAGATTTCAGAATGGCACCCTTTGAGGTACACCAAGCCCTTCTTACAGGCAAACTAAGTCCTTCTTACAGGCAAACCAAGTCCTTCTTACAGGCAAAACAAGTCCTTCTTACAGGCAAATCAAGTCCTTCTTACAGGTACAAAGTCCTTTTTACAGGCACAAAGTCCTTCTTACAGGCAAATCAAGTCCTTCTTACAGGCATAAAGTCCTTCTTATAGGCAAATCAAGTCCTTCTTACAGGCAAACTAAGTCCTTCTTACAGGCAAACCAAGTCCTTCTTACAGGCACAAAGTCCTTCTTATAGGCAAATCAAGTCCTTCTTACAGGCAAACTAAGTCCTTCTTACAGGCAAACCAAGTCCTTCTTATAGGCAAATCAAGTCCTTCTTACAGGCACAAAGTCCTTCTTACAGGCACAAAGTCCTTCTTACAGGCAAATCAAGTCCTTCTTACAGGTATAAAGTCCTTCTTACAAGCAAATCAAGTCTTTCTTACAGGCATAAAGTCCTTCTTACAGGCAAACAAAGTCCTTCTTACAGGCAAACAAAGTCCTTCTTACAGGCACAAAGTCCTTCTTACAGGCAAAGTAAGTCCTTCTTACAGGCAAATCAAGTCCTTCTTACAGGCAAATCAAGTCCTTCTTACAGGCACAAGTCCTTTTTACAGACACCAAGTCCTTTCTACAGGCACCAAGTCCTTCTTACAGGTATCTCCATGGGGTGACCTACCATACGGGTCAAATCTCAATCAAAATTTAATCAGTAGAATCCTTTTATTAGGAATCTACCATGGTACGACCCACCATACGGGTCAAATGGTATGACCCACCATACGGGTCAAATTTTAATTCAATTTTTAATCAGTAGAATCCTTTTATTAGGAATCTACCATGGGTTGATCCACCATACGGGTTCAAGTTCAACCACCCTAAAGTTTTTTTTATATAACGAATCCTTAGGTTCTCATTTCATTTTCAGTGGAACATTCATGTCACGACTCTTTTTATTTCCTTGTATTGAGTCGATTAGAATTCAGGTGTCATCTCGTCTTTGAAATGAACCTCTACCGAGCTTCCTTTCAAAGAGGGGCAGCTGTTGACACCTGATTTTTAATCATTTTTAATATTGCTAAAGTAATAAAAAAATCCATAAAAATTCATAAAATTGAAAAATCAACTTTGGGGACCTTAGCCAAGCCTAGGGAACCAATTTTGACCAAAAAACGATTTTTCATATTTTCAGTATTTTTACGTATTTTTTATTTATTTATTTTCGAAAATTAATAGAAAATCCATAAAAATTCATAAAATTGAAAAATCAACTTTGGGAACCTTAGCCAAGCCTAGGGAACGAATTTTGACCAAAAAATAATTTTTCATATTATATATATTTTAATTTTTTTAAAAAAAATACAAAAATATTTGAAAATTTTGGAAAAATAACATTTGAGGCCAAAAAATACACAAAGATAGTTAATATTTTTATTTTAAATCTATTTTCATATTGGCCATCGCAAATTCAGAAAAATCCAATTCGAGTCACGTGTTCCTTCACGAGTATAATCTCGAATCGGGCCTAAAAAAATTTAATTTGACTCAACTTATTTTTAACTTTCACTTTTTATGAGTTGTGACATTGTCTTCTAATATTTTAAATTTTCATCTTGGCCCAATTATACCCAGAATGACTTAATTTTGCAAAAGGGCTTTAATTAAATTATGCATTATTTTCAGCGACAAGAAATGAACTTAAATTTGACATGTGGTAAATTTTGGTGTGTCAAAAATTGTGAGGAGATTTGGACTTAAAGAAATATTTTTTTTTCAGGGACTGAATTGTAAATACTTAAAATTCAAGGACTAGAGTGCAAATACCTAACTCTTGAAGGATTATTTTACAAATAATAAAAAGAAGAGTTAGTGGATAAATTAGAATAGAGAAGGGAAGATGAAGAAGAGGAGATGAAGAAGAGAAGTTGGAGAAGAATGGATGGAGAAAATAAGATAAGAATAGAGAAGGGAAGATGGAGATGAAGAAGAGTTAGTAGAGAAATTAGAATGGAAGATAAGAATAGAGAAGGGAAGATGGAGATTAAGAAGAGTTAGTGGAGAAATTAGAATGGGAGATAAATATGGAGAAGGGAAGATGAAGATGAAGAAGAGTTAGTGGAGAGATTAGAATGTGAGATAGAGATGGAGAATGGAAGATGAAAATGAAGAAGAGTTAGTGGAGAAATTAGAATGGGAGATAGAGTTAGTGGAAAAATTAGAATGGGAGATAGATGAGTAGGTTATAAAAGGAGGAAGAAGTGAGCTTGAGAAAGGGATTCTTGAGAGAGAAAATTTGAAGTGTTTGGGAGAATTTTTTGGAGAGAAAATTTTGGATGTTTGAGAGAGTTTTGGGAAATTGAAGAATTTGAGAGAAAGAAAATACCAAAAGAGAGAGAATTTTGAAGATGATGGGAGTTTAAAACTAGGGGTTATCATCACAAATTCCTTCATCGATCAATATAAATCAAGAGTTCATCCTCGTCAACGAGCAAACAAATTCAAGCTAAGTGTTTTTATTTATTCATTTATTTATGGTTTTACTCGCAAATTAGCACAAATTGTATACACTTTCTCCATCTCCTTTTTCTTCCATATTTTATGTCAGGAGAAGGATATCTTTACGTCAACAGCAAAAATCTCGTCGAGATGCAAAAATCGGCCCAGATAAGCTCCTAAGCTGTCCACCGATTTCTCAACTGATCTGTGACTAAAAGTCCCTCTTAATTCAAAAGAAACTCTCTATATTGGGAACATAGAGAGCGAAAATCAATTATAGAAATCCCTCCCAAAAAAATGGGAGATAAGTACTCTTTCTAATCTTCTGGTTTTAGGTGCAGATTAGCACATATTTTGTATACTAACACTTCACTCTATTTTATGTCAGGAAGCCGCAGCTCTATATCAATGGTCAATCCTATGGAAGCACAAAATCGGCTTGGAGGAGTCCTCAAGCGCGCACAAATTTCAAATTGTTGAATCAATTCGTTGTATTTCATTTTAAAAAATTCATACCCCAAAATGGAGAGGACAAAGTCCATCCGCAATCTAAATACCTGCACCATAAATCCCAAAGGGAAGAGCCAAGCCAATGCTTAGCCTCCCATTGGAGGTTTTTACTTATAGTAGTTAAATACCTGCAACTTAAATACCTGCACCTTAAATCCCAAAGGGAAGAGCCAAGCCAATGCTTAGCCTCCCATTGGAGGTTTTTACTTACAGTAGTTAAATACCTGCACCTTAAATCCCAAAGGGAAGAGCCAAGCCAATGCTTAGCCTCCCATTGGAGGTTTTTACTTACAGTAGTTAAATACCTGCAACTTAAATACCTGTACCTTAAATCCCAAAGGGAAGAGCCAAGCCAATGCTTAGCCTCCCATTGGAGGTTTTTACTTACAGTAGTTAAATACCTGCAACTTAAATACCTGTACCTTAAATCCCAAGGGGAAGAGCCAAGCCAATGCTTAGCCTCCCATTGGAGGTTTTTACTTACAGTAGTTTAAATACTTGCAACTTAAATACCTGTACCTTAAATCCCAAAGGGAAGAGCCAAGCCAATGCTAGGCCTCCCATTGGAGGTGTTTATTCACTGTCATGTACTTCCTATAATTTAATTTTTGAATCATCAGACCCAAAAGATGAGTAGGTCGTAATACTGCACAGAAGTCGTTAACACACTCCCTCTTTCGGCTTCAGGGAATCTTTAACACTTAAAAAAATATAACAAATAAAAATATATACCATCCATGCATCCTATTTAAAAAGTGAAAACACAAAAGAGAATACCCTACTAGAGCTTTAGGAATAAACCAAGCCTGAGTTGCCGGATTAGGATATCCATGAAATTAAGGTACCGAAAGGGCATTAGTTTTAATTAACTAGTGTAACCAAGTCCCCGAGCTCATAATCTCTTGTTCGCAGGAATAAATTAGTTCTCCCGCTAATTTATTTAGGTTTCTAATCGACCTACCAAGAACGATTAGTGGCGACTCCAAATTTCAAAATCATTTAAACAAAAACCAAAGTTGCGATTCGGTAGGGCTTGGGAGGGTCCGCATTAGGTTAGTCAAATCTAATTAACCTAATAATCCGTTAACCCCTAGAATTAATAAAAATATTTTTAGAGGGTCGCGACAGCTTGGCGACTCCGCTGGGGAATAGAGATTTTTAATTTTCGAAAAAAGATACCAATTGAAATACTTAAATTTTTTCAAAATTTTAAAAGTCTTAGTGGACTTAGGCCAATGAAAATTTCATGGATATCTCGCTTTTGGCGATCTTGCTTGGGACTCATTCTATAGGTGTTATATGTTTTTGCAGGATGGGAGTTATAAGGGGCGGAGTGTTTGGCTAACCCATTTGTTTTGCAGGCTCGGTGTTGGGATTATGTTTAATTTCACAAATTTTTAGAAGCGCTGTTTTGATATCAATTGTTGTGCATGTCTTGCATATTCTGAGGATCACAACACCTGCACACACAAGCGCCTAAACCCAAGTCGCGAAATTTTTCCTAGGTAACCATAGATAGGGATCGAATATGCAAAGCTCTTGCGTCGATTACGCTTGGGTTGACCATATTTTATCCCGCTCATTATCTGAATTGATAATTCTTCCCATTGTGATTTGATTGCGCGGAGGGTAAGGTTGTCAATTCAGATAGTGGGGGCCTTTTAGGTCCATACCCTGTCTCTCCTTCTTTTATTTTCTAGAGTTCACTCCTCACTTGAGTCATGCGCATGACTATGTGATTTGCATTTCTCCAAGGTAAAAGTAAGTTCTCTAATTTTATCTTGTATTTATTTTCGGTCGGTCCATGCTAGGTGTTAGTCAGTTTTTGAGCTTGATATTACGACCATTCTTTTAAAAGAAAATAAAAATTAAATTTGTCCCTCATTTCTTTTTAAAAAATTTTTTTTTGAAAAAATGATGTGAAAAAATCCCTTCATGGGAATTTTATTAACCAATAAGGGATTTTTGTCATGTTTTTATTACTTCAATAAAAATGAAATTTTCCTGAAAAAATTTTCCTCTGAAAATTTATTTCAATAAAAAGAAAAATTCCTTAAAAAAAAAACTCTAGTAGACATCAAGTGATTTTATCACATTTTTCAAATTATAAAAACTTGCAAGAAAATTCTTCTCGAGAAATTCGCTCATGTTTTTCTAAGAAAAGTTTCTCTAAATAAAATTAGACTAATGTCTCGGGGGAGTTGTATTGACCAATAAGAGATTTTTGTCATGTTTTTCTTGCTTCAATAAAAATGAAATTTTCCTAACAAATTTTCCTCTGAAAATTTATTTCGATAAAAAGAAAAATTCCTTCAAAAAAAAACTTTGGTAAACATCAAGTGATTTTATCACATTCTTTCAAATTATAAAAACTTGCAACAAAAATTCTTTTCGAGAAATTCGCTCATGTTTTTCTAAGAAAATTTTCTCTAAATAAAATTAGACTAATGTCTCGGGGGAATTTTGTTAACCAATAAAGGATTTCTGTTATGTCTTTCCTGCTTCAATAAAAATAAAATTTTCCTGATAAATTTACCTCTGAAAATTTATTTTGATAAAAAAGAAATTCCTTCAAAGATTTTAGTAAACATCAAGAGATTTTGTCACATTCCTTTAAAAAAATAAAAAAAAAAGAGTAATAAATATGAAAAAAAATTCTGTATCAGAAATTAACCCATTTCTTCCTAAAGAAATTTTTTTTTCTGATTTCTCTATAAAATAGAAAAAATAAAATTGGACTAATATAGGAGTCATGGATCGACATTCCTTGTGTCGCATACTAATTATATCCTTTTCTTTTGCAGGGAGATCCTAGATACCCCAGACGGGTGTAAAAATTAAGTTCAATAATATATCAAGAATCATCTTCAGAAATACCAAAATACGAAAAACACCAAGGCTTCAACCGTTAATTCAGGGGGGCAAACGAACACTGTCCATCTTTGAGAGATAGAGTTGTGTCAATCCGTAAACTTGTATGGGCAGTGTATTGTGATATGACGGTGGACTTATACTGATTAAACACGGGGGCATATTTAATGTATTACAGAGGATCCCGCGTCTTTTGAAAGACAATATGGATTATATAATCAGAAACCATGAAATAAGTACCTTAACCTGATTAAATCAACCAGAGACCGGTCTTAAAATTTCCTCGGATCCGAAACACGCGGAGGGTTTTAGAGGACCGAGGTTCTATTAATGAATGTGACCCACAAGTATTTCTCCCAATGCTACAGGCGCCCGACAAGAGCAAGTGGGCACCGAAAGAAACAAAACACGGTTGAAGTGGGGCACGCAACAAATGGCCGAATTTATTGGCACACTAATTAAGTGGTGGTAGCTTTATTAATTTACATGATTGAACGCGGGTCTCTAGGCGGCTGGTGGAAAGCCACACTGAATGCCTCTCTAATGTTCTTGATATCATCATCTACCGCAACCCGCGAGAGCATCATGAAGAAGATTAAACCTAGACGAATACGTCTACTTAGTTTCATCGCACGTTCTCGCCTTTTGTCGATGTCCAAAATTAATGCACAAGCTAAAAGTAATCATTTCCCTTTCCCCCCTATTAAATGCTCGGAGCCGTTAACCGCACCAAACTCGAAAAAATTAATATCGAGACGAAATCTGCGTAAATTTGAAGGGTAAATCCGTATCGTTCCAATTTACCCTTAAATTGCTCCGGTTTTAAATTTGATCCCTTCTATTTTCAGGAATTTGCAAAAACGACTCGAGAATACAGTTGTATCCAAAAACCAAATTTCCTGGTCGGGCTAAATTGGGGGCAAATCAACTCATGGACATTACCACGGGATAGACAGCTTCGGTTAAAGAAAAATACAAGCGAAAGATCCGAACAATCTCAGACATGGGTAATTCTGTATCGTTCTAATTTGCACATAATCATCTCGAGTCCTGAATTTTTTTATTCCATTCTTAACAGGGATTGCAAATTACCTCGAGAAATATCGTAACAAGGCCCAATGTGATACAACATGGCCGCGTTATCCCCAAGGATTAACCTTTGAAAAGAAAACCCCATGGACACCTATGGTCCAATGGACCGAATGCAGGAATACTCGACGAGTAATACCGAAGTCAATATTTTGCCACATTCTCGGCTTAATGGTGAAGCATCCAACAAAAGTCGAAGAAAACTCAACCCAGCAAAATTGGTAAAAGACTTGTCCAAGGCATTCAAGATGAAGGGTAAATCAGTATCGTTTCCAATTTATCTCTTTTAATACCGGTTGACATGTCTCCTTTTCTTGTTACAGGAAATATTTATACTAACATGTAACATGTTGGAGGAGACAAATCCAAAAGAAAATGATGATCATTTGACAAGATCTATTCTGGTGAAAAATGGTGGCATTTAACTGCTAAACCATGGCGGTCGCTGTCACTAAACAAACCAAAATGCTCCCTCACCCATATGCCTCATCATGCAGGGGCAAAACTTGAGACAAACCGCTCCTCGACATAAGGAGTGGGCTTCCCAATTTGTTCAATCCACCCACATACCAGGGGCAATTCAAATCCGCCCATGTTTGCACATTATATAAATACACATGATGCTAAAAATTATCACATCGGCATTGTGTTTACACATTTCACGAATTATGTATGATTATTCCGCATGTTTAATTTACCAACTCCAACTTAGAGCATAAACTGCATAGGAGACATCAAATGTGCAAAATGGGGCATAACAGGATGAGGAAAGTTAAACCATTTCTACACACGGGTCTAACATTTTAATCTACAGATAAACAGCCTTTCTCTAGAGTGAGAGAAAGTCCCTTCGGACTAAAGTCCCCCATTCAGATTACATTCGAGGCGTTCATATTATGAGAACCTCCTTAAATAGAATTGGTAATGCAAACTTGACAGAATAGTTTTGCATGATCCACATTTTGATTGATTGCATCATGAGTTATCACATAGACTACTTCTAATCATTGCCAACTTAGCTGAACAATTTTGTATGAACCAATGAACGCATTGATGAAAATGCTTGCACATGTTAGCTCTGACATTGCCTGACAGGCAACACATTCCCGGTGTTTGAGTTACCTTCCAAAGTCTTGAAATTCATTTGGCGATTATTGAATGAACAAGCCTGGTTGTCGAGAAGCCACCAAGCATTTCTTCCAAATTCTCAGGTAAGTATATCTTCAACCTGAACCTTTCAAGAGAATGAATTCTGACGGTTGTTGGGGTACTCGAATCCATTGCGGTATATATAGGTATCCACTTTCTTCAATAAAGCATGATTTGTCTTAAGGACAGAAATGTTCGAGACCTTTTGATCTCTGCCTCTTTGGTTTATTCCTAAAGCGACAGGAGAATATAATTTGGGTTTGAGCTTCCGTAGGATTCCTGGTCTCCCCAGATTTCAGAATGGCACCCTTTGAGGTACACCAAGCCCTTCTTACAGGCAAACTAAGTCCTTCTTACAGGCAAACCAAGTCCTTCTTACAGGCACAAAGTCCTTCTTATAGGCAAATCAAGTCCTTCTTACAGGCAAACTAAGTCCTTCTTACAGGCAAACCAAGTCCTTCTTATAGGCAAATCAAGTCCTTCTTACAGGCACAAAGTCCTTCTTACAGGCACAAAGTCCTTCTTACAGGCAAATCAAGTCCTTCTTACAGGTATAAAGTCCTTCTTACAAGCAAATCAAGTCTTTCTTACAGGCATAAAGTCCTTCTTACAGGCAAACAAAGTCCTTCTTACAGGCAAACAAAGTCCTTCTTACAGGCACAAAGTCCTTCTTACAGGCAAAGTAAGTCCTTCTTACAGGCAAATCAAGTCCTTCTTACAGGCAAATCAAGTCCTTCTTACAGGCACAAGTCCTTTTTACAGACACCAAGTCCTTTCTACAGGCACCAAGTCCTTCTTACAGGTATCTCCATGGGGTGACCTACCATACGGGTCAAATCTCAATCAAAATTTAATCAGTAGAATCCTTTTATTAGGAATCTACCATGGTACGACCCACCATACGGGTCAAATGGTATGACCCACCATACGGGTCAAATTTTAATTCAATTTTTAATCAGTAGAATCCTTTTATTAGGAATCTACCATGGGTTGATCCACCATACGGGTTCAAGTTCAACCACCCTAAAGTTTTTTTTATATAACGAATCCTTAGGTTCTCATTTCATTTTCAGTGGAACATTCATGTCACGACTCTTTTTATTTCCTTGTATTGAGTCGATTAGAATTCAGGTGTCATCTCGTCTTTGAAATGAACCTCTACCGAGCTTCCTTTCAAAGAGGGGCAGCTGTTGACACCTGATTTTTAATCATTTTTAATATTGCTAAAGTAATAAAAAAATCCATAAAAATTCATAAAATTGAAAAATCAACTTTGGGGACCTTAGCCAAGCCTAGGGAACCAATTTTGACCAAAAAACGATTTTTCATATTTTCAGTATTTTTACGTATTTTTTATTTATTTATTTTCGAAAATTAATAGAAAATCCATAAAAATTCATAAAATTGAAAAATCAACTTTGGGAACCTTAGCCAAGCCTAGGGAACGAATTTTGACCAAAAAATAATTTTTCATATTATATATATTTTAATTTTTTTAAAAAAAAATACAAAAATATTTGAAAATTTTGGAAAAATAACATTTGAGGCCAAAAAATACACAAAGATAGTTAATATTTTTATTTTAAATCTATTTTCATATTGGCCATCGCAAATTCAGAAAAATCCAATTCGAGTCACGTGTTCCTTCACGAGTATAATCTCGAATCGGGCCTAAAAAAATTTAATTTGACTCAACTTATTTTTAACTTTCACTTTTTATGAGTTGTGACATTGTCTTCTAATATTTTAAATTTTCATCTTGGCCCAATTATACCCAGAATGACTTAATTTTGCAAAAGGGCTTTAATTAAATTATGCATTATTTTCAGCGACAAGAAATGAACTTAAATTTGACATGTGGTAAATTTTGGTGTGTCAAAAATTGTGAGGAGATTTGGACTTAAAGAAATATTTTTTTTTCAGGGACTGAATTGTAAATACTTAAAATTCAAGGACTAGAGTGCAAATACCTAACTCTTGAAGGATTATTTTACAAATAATAAAAAGAAGAGTTAGTGGATAAATTAGAATAGAGAAGGGAAGATGAAGAAGAGGAGATGAAGAAGAGAAGTTGGAGAAGAATGGATGGAGAAAATAAGATAAGAATAGAGAAGGGAAGATGGAGATGAAGAAGAGTTAGTAGAGAAATTAGAATGGAAGATAAGAATAGAGAAGGGAAGATGGAGATTAAGAAGAGTTAGTGGAGAAATTAGAATGGGAGATAAATATGGAGAAGGGAAGATGAAGATGAAGAAGAGTTAGTGGAGAGATTAGAATGTGAGATAGAGATGGAGAATGGAAGATGAAAATGAAGAAGAGTTAGTGGAGAAATTAGAATGGGAGATAGAGTTAGTGGAAAAATTAGAATGGGAGATAGATGAGTAGGTTATAAAAGGAGGAAGAAGTGAGCTTGAGAAAGGGATTCTTGAGAGAGAAAATTTGAAGTGTTTGGGAGAATTTTTTGGAGAGAAAATTTTGGATGTTTGAGAGAGTTTTGGGAAATTGAAGAATTTGAGAGAAAGAAAATACCAAAAGAGAGAGAATTTTGAAGATGATGGGAGTTTAAAACTAGGGGTTATCATCACAAATTCCTTCATCGATCAATATAAATCAAGAGTTCATCCTCGTCAACGAGCAAACAAATTCAAGCTAAGTGTTTTTATTTATTCATTTATTTATGGTTTTACTCGCAAATTAGCACAAATTGTATACACTTTCTCCATCTCCTTTTTCTTCCATATTTTATGTCAGGAGAAGGATATCTTTACGTCAACAGCAAAAATCTCGTCGAGATGCAAAAATCGGCCCAGATAAGCTCCTAAGCTGTCCACCGATTTCTCAACTGATCTGTGACTAAAAGTCCCTCTTAATTCAAAAGAAACTCTCTATATTGGGAACATAGAGAGCGAAAATCAATTATAGAAATCCCTCCCAAAAAAATGGGAGATAAGTACTCTTTCTAATCTTCTGGTTTTAGGTGCAGATTAGCACATATTTTGTATACTAACGCTTCACTCTATTTTATGTCAGGAAGCCGCAGCTCTATATCAATGGTCAATCCTATGGAAGCACAAAATCGGCTTGGAGGAGTCCTCAAGCGCGCACAAATTTCAAATTGTTGAATCAATTCGTTGTATTTCATTTTAAAAAATTCATACCCCAAAATGGAGAGGACAAAGTCCATCCGCAATCTAAATACCTGCACCATAAATCCCAAAGGGAAGAGCCAAGCCAATGCTTAGCCTCCCATTGGAGGTTTTTACTTATAGTAGTTAAATACCTGCAACTTAAATACCTGCACCTTAAATCCCAAAGGGAAGAGCCAAGCCAATGCTTAGCCTCCCATTGGAGGTTTTTACTTACAGTAGTTAAATACCTGCACCTTAAATCCCAAAGGGAAGAGCCAAGCCAATGCTTAGCCTCCCATTGGAGGTTTTTACTTACAGTAGTTAAATACCTGCAACTTAAATACCTGTACCTTAAATCCCAAAGGGAAGAGCCAAGCCAATGCTTAGCCTCCCATTGGAGGTTTTTACTTACAGTAGTTAAATACCTGCAACTTAAATACCTGTACCTTAAATCCCAAGGGGAAGAGCCAAGCCAATGCTTAGCCTCCCATTGGAGGTTTTTACTTACAGTAGTTTAAATACTTGCAACTTAAATACCTGTACCTTAAATCCCAAAGGGAAGAGCCAAGCCAATGCTAGGCCTCCCATTGGAGGTGTTTATTCACTGTCATGTACTTCCTATAATTTAATTTTTGAATCATCAGACCCAAAAGATGAGTAGGTCGTAATACTGCACAGAAGTCGTTAACACACTCCCTCTTTCGGCTTCAGGGAATCTTTAACACTTAAAAAAATATAACAAATAAAAATATATACCATCCATGCATCCTATTTAAAAAGTGAAAACACAAAAGAGAATACCCTACTAGAGCTTTAGGAATAAACCAAGCCTGAGTTGCCGGATTAGGATATCCATGAAATTAAGGTACCGAAAGGGCATTAGTTTTAATTAACTAGTGTAACCAAGTCCCCGAGCTCATAATCTCTTGTTCGCAGGAATAAATTAGTTCTCCCGCTAATTTATTTAGGTTTCTAATCGACCTACCAAGAACGATTAGTGGCGACTCCAAATTTCAAAATCATTTAAACAAAAACCAAAGTTGCGATTCGGTAGGGCTTGGGAGGGTCCGCATTAGGTTAGTCAAATCTAATTAACCTAATAATCCGTTAACCCCTAGAATTAATAAAAATATTTTTAGAGGGTCGCGACAAGGGACTCGACCGGCAAATCTCTGGTGGAAGAAACAGCATAAGAGACTCATTCGGAAAATCTCTCGACCGAACTCTCTTCTCTCGTTTTCAAGCTCCCTTCTCTCATTGATTTTTTTTTCTCTCTAAATTTTTTCTCGTTCAAGTTTCTCTCCCTTCTCCTTGAAATCTCTCCAAATTTTTTCCCTTTTTTTTAAAAAAATCTCTTCTCCTCCTCTTTTAAAGACAACTCTTCCATCTCCCTTTCTTCATCTTCATCTTCCATTCTTATTTTCATCTTCCATTTTCATCATCCATTCTATCTCCATCCTCCATTCTTTACCTTCATCTTCCATTCTCATCCTCCTATCTATCTTCATCTTCCATTCTCTATCCCCATATTCCATTCTCTATTTTTACCATCCATTCTCTATCACCATCCTCCTTTCTCCATCTTCCTTTCTTCACCAACTCTTCTTTTAGTTATTTGCAAACTAATCCCTCAAGTTTTAAGTATTTGCATTATAGTCCTTGATGTCTTAAGCATTTACAATTTAGTCCCCATAAAAATTTTAATTTCATTTTGAACCAATTTAGGGACTAAATTACAAAATTTTTGTGCGTATTGATCCTTTTCGCAAAATTGGGCTAATCCAGAGGGCTTTTCAGGCAAAATAAAATGTGGAGGACCTGAGTTTGATGTCTTTGACTCAAAAATGTAAAAATTCAAATTTTGGATGCTAAAACATTTTTTTTTGAAAAAATTCGGGATTATGGTTTGCTAAGAAACACATAGTCCCGGACTTAATTATTTTGATTTTTCAAGAGGCCAATATGAAAAGGGAAATAAAATAAAATTATTGGCTACTTTTTTTATATTTTTCGGCCTCAAAAGCTATTTTTTATGATTTTTTATTTTTATTTTCCTACTTTTGAAAAAATATTAAAAATATGCGAAAATTTCCAAAAAAAACATTTTTTTGTTGGAAATGGATCCTTGGACTGGGCCAGGGCCTCCAAAGTCCATTTTGTAATTTTTTCATTTTTTTATAAGTTTTCTAGAATTTTCTAAAAATAAAATGGCTAAAAATCAAGTGTCAACACTCAGGCCATGTAATTCAATTAAGCTTAGAATCTTGAATTAAACCCATTTACCACCGATCCGATATAAATATGCAATGCATGAAAAATTATTTTTTGTGAGAACTAAAGCCAATTCTCAATTTTAAAGAAATATATAATGTAAAATAAAGTAAAATAAAATAAAATAAAAATAAAGTTAAAAACTTAAAATTTAGGTGTCAACACTCGGGATAATTAGAAACCCAACAATGACGAGTCACAAGTCATCGGACGTTAGATGTCTAAGTTGGAACACAGGTGTTTGTATCGAAATGAGTTCGATCGAATCCGCTGAACGTGACGAAAGAGCGATCGATTAACATGGAGGTTTTGTGCTTGGTCAATGTCTTAATCGCTTTTGGCTTTGGTGTGTTAATGGTCCTTAGATCTAAGCCACGGTGCTGGCTTATATATTAGATGATTGTGATTCACAGATACGATACTTAGGACATAGTGAAAATTTTACGCAATGAATGAGAACATTTTTCAAATTTACGTGACGAGAATTTGAACAGGATTGGGTTTGACACAAATAAAAAAATTTACGTTGCGAATGGAGAATTTTCTACGGCATGATTAAGTAAGATTCAAACTTCGCATTGACAATCCAACTAAATTAATATTCACGTCTGAAAATTCGTTCTTTTTCCAAGATAATCCAAATTCTATTATTTTCGGATTCCAAAATTTCGAGACGTCACTACTCTCCCCACCTTAAGAAATTTCGAAAGGAAAAGGATGTAGATCCTTCATAACTTTCTCCCTTTCCCAAGTTGCTCCTTCTGTCCCATGATGTTGCCAAACCACTTTGACCAATGGAATCGTTCTATGCCGAAGTATTTGCTCCTTCCTATCTATGATCCTCACCGAGGGTTCTACAAATAATGTTTGCTCATCCAACTTGATCTCTTTGAAACTCAATACATAAGCTGGGTTAGGCTCGAACTTCTTCAACATCGATACATGGAAGACATTGTGCACTTGCGCAAGTCTTGGTAGTAACGCAAGGTGATATACCAAAGTTCTGTTCTACCCAAGAATTTCAAATGGCCTTACATGCCTTGAGCTCAACTTTTCCTTTTTGCCAAAACGAGACGTTCCTCTCATCGATGATACCTTCAGCTACCCTTAAAGTCCAGGACACACACTTGCAACATGTCCTCAAGCGTCTAAATTGTCCTTTTAGACTAACCATCCGTTTGAGGGTGATAAACTGTACTGAATTGCAACTTCGTTCCCAACGCAGTCTGTAGACTCTTCCAAAATATGGTAGTGAACTTAGGGTTATGATTTGAAGTGATCATCACTGGTACTTCATGAAGTCTTACAATGTGCCTCACATAAAGTTTGGCATATCGTCCAAAGGAAAGTCCTTTCTCATTGGAATGAAATGTGCTAACTTTGTTAATTTGTCGACCACAACTCAAATCAAATTATGCCCTCTCTGACTCCTTGGTAATCCCATTACGAAATCAAACGCGATATGCTACCATTTCCACTCAGGGATCTCCAATGACTATCGCAATCCTCTAGGCTTGCAATGTTGAGCCTTAACTTATTAGCAAGTCAAACACTTGCTACATGCTTGGCTATGTCAGCTTTCATCCCATTCCACTAGTACCGTTGCTTCAAATTCTAGTACATTTTTGTGCTATCTGAATGAATGCTATAATTACTACGGTGTGCCACCGATAAAATTTCTTCTCTTAGATCTTCATCAGCATATACGCATAATCATCCTTGAAACCATAGTATCCCATCCTTGGTTATCTAGAAGTCAGCTCTCTTCTTGGCTAAATCCTCTTGAAAGTTCTTTTGGGTCGCAGGGTCTGTCGATTGCAAGGCCTTGACCTTAGCCTGAACTTTTAGCTCAATCCTCAACATAGCCATAAGACTAGTTAGACGACCCACTTCCAACTTAAAATATGAATCTTACACTTTCTCCAAAAAAAGCCACAAACGTACCATCTGGGCTATTGTTGACTTCAAACTCAGACCATCCGTAACATTATTTGCCTTGCTCGGATGATACAATATTTCACAATCATAATCCTTAAGAATCTCCACCCAATGTTGGTACCTCATGTTCAACTCCTTTTGCAAGAACAAATACTTGAAACCTAGACATGAAACCTTTCTCCAATTAAATAGTGCCCCTAGATTTTTAAGGCGAAGATGATTGCAGCTAACTCCAAGTTATGCATCGGATAATTCAACTCATGACGTCTTAACTGAAAAGACGCATACACTATTACCTTCCTATGTTGCATCAGAATGCAAACTAGACCTTTGAACGATGCATCGCTGTAAATCTCGAAACCTCTTGAACCATATAGAATTGTCAAAATAGGAGCTGTAGTTAGTAGAGGTGGCCACGAGCCAGTTCATTATGAACCGAAACCGACTTGTGTGGCATGGGTCGGTTCCAAGTTATTAAATTTGAAAATCTGTCCGAAACCGGCGATTCTGAGCCGATTCCGAACCTGTAGTTCTAGGCAGGTTTCAAACCGACTCGGTAGCCGTTTGGAAACGGCTATAATATAGCCGTTTCCAAGGTCGACCAAACAGCCATTTGGCCGTTTGGTTAACCAATGGCTATATAGTTGTTTCTTTTTTTAATTATTAAATAATCCAAACCATTATAAATACACATCTTCACCTTTCATTTTTCCTCACAATTTCTCTCAAATTTTCTCGTTTCTCTCGTTTCTCAAATTCTCTCAAATTCTCTCAAATTTGCTCAATTTAGCTAGTTTTCTTCCGCACAATTCTCTCAAAAATGGCTATGGAAGAGGAAAGAGCTCAATGATTCTCGAAGAATCCAATTATTCTCATGATTCTTGTGAGTATGCACATTAGAGATATGATGACGAAGATGATATCAGCGTTATTCCTAATGTCGAGCATATCCCGACGCAAGAAAGTCTAAATCTAACTACCAATACAAAAGAAGTGTCAACAACAAAAGAAATAAGTCGAGAAAGTGCATTCATCATATGGCAACATTTTACCAAGTAACGTCTAGAAGGAAACGACTACAATCTCATATGTAAGCATTGTAAATAAGTACATAGATTTACAAGTGGAAGCGGCTATGGAACATATCGATGACATCTGGCGTCAAAACATCCAATGGAATTCGGGATCGACACAAGGCAATAACAAATTCCCAAGTTTGTCGAATTACGATAGAAATAATTATGAGCAAGAATTAGCTAAATTTACTGCTGTCGAACATTTATCGTTTAATTTTGGTGAAAATTTTGGTTTTAATACTTTTGTACAAAATGCATGTACTCCACAAGCAAAACTCGTTTCGAGAAATACGATTAAACGCCAAATGTTTAAATTTTATAAAAAAGGAAATGATTTGATAAATTTTTTTGCATTTTTCAATGGACGTGTGCATATAGGTAGCGACATTTGGAGTGATCCTTGACAAACACATTACTATATAGGTATTATATGTCATTGGATAGACGATGATTGGAACATTCAAAAAAGAATTGTTGCATTTCGAGTTTTTTATGAAACGCATACGGCACATAATATTTATAGAATAATTAAGCAAGTTTTAGAAGAATGTTTATTGGTTAATAAAATTTTTTCAATTGGTTTTGATAATGCCGCGTCAAATACTGCTTCTATTCACGAGTTGTAAATGATTTGTAAACCCGCTTTTGGTGAAACTTTTTTTCACATTAGATGTGCTTGCCATATTTTAAATTTATATGTACAAGATGGTTTACGAACTCTTGAAATTTCTCTTCATCCAATAAAAATAGCAATTCATTTTTTATGGAAACATCCCCAAGTTATGAGAGAATAGGGTAGATTTTGTAAACAAAATGGAAGAAAACCAAAAAAATTTCCAAGAGATGTTCCAAATCATTGGAATTCTACATACGAGTTACTTAATCATCTTTTTCATATAAAGACTTATTATGTACATTTTTTGCGAATTATATTTCTCAAAATAATTTATACCCACAAGAGTGAGATATTTACAAAAGAATTTTAGATTTGTTAAAAGTTTTTAATAATGCAACTTATACTTTATTTGGTGTTTATTATTCTACTACACATTTATTTTTAACAGAGTGTGTAAATATTACTAGTATTTTTGAAGAAAATGAAGACGATAATGAATTAGGTTCAATTATTATAGCAATGCAAACAAAATAGATGCAATATTATACGAAAATTCCTATTATCTATTTAGTTGGTTGTGTTTTGGATCCACGTATGAAAATGCATGGCTTACTTGATGATTTGAATTCATACTATGAGTGTTTACATTTGACTGAAACCGTGAATATTAGAGATATAGAAAAAGAAGTTAAAAATATAATAGTAGAATTGTATAATGATTTTTGTAATAGATCTAATATAGTTGATGATAGTGGAACTTCTTCCCAAGTTAGTGACATGCAAGCCAAGCACCTAGGTAGAGGGTTTAGAAATCTAATAAATAGGCAAAAAAGACAAAAGGGAATCATGGGAAATATTTCCGAAATAAAAATTTATTTAACTACTGTATTTGAGTTTCCTTAATCAGAAGACACAGATTTCCAAATTCTAAAGTGGTGGAATAGTCATTCAACTCAATTTCCAGTACTAGCTCACATTACAAAAGAGATTTTAGCAACCTCTTGCTCAACAGTTGCGGTTGAACAAGCATTTAGTGCTGGAGGTAATATTTTGTACGACCGACGTTCAGAATTATCTCTGGATTCAGTTGAGGCTCAAGCTTGTGTCAATGATTGGACAAATGCGGCATATCGACAATAAGAAATGGATCGCAACAAATCCGAATTCTTCAATGACGAGGATACCACCGCTACGGGTACCATCGCCACGGGTAGCGACGATTGACGATGAAGTAAGTATGGGGCTATCAAAGGTAAAAGAACTATATGAGTTTTGATTCTTCTATTCCCAAGAAGATATGTAAGCGCTTAATGATAATTTATTAAGTTCAAGCCCTTTCCTCCTTCCCTTTTTTCCCAATCCCCAAATTTGATTATAATTTGTATTTTAAAATTTATTATTTCATAAGTTTATCTTTTTTATTTCATAATTCATTATTTAAATTTTTTTATTTCATAAAATTTTATTTGAAAAACGGTTTAAACCGGATGAAAATGGAACCGAAATCGGCCCTTGAACCGGCCTGAATTGCTGGTTCATGAACTGGAACCGGAACTGCCTTCAAGGTTCCGGTTCCGGTTCATGATAGGTCATGAACCGGAAGTGGCGATTCTGAACCGGAACCGACCCAGTTCCAAACCATGGCCACCTCTAGTAGTTAGTCTGTGCTTAAGTTCTTGGAAACTATGCTCGCACTGGTCTATCTAATCGAACTTCTCATTCTTCTTCAATATGTGCTTCAAGGATATATCTAACACAGAGAATCTTCCCACAAAACATCTATAGTAATTTGCCAAATCCAAAAAGCTTCAAACTTCTATCACTATTATGGGTCTCGGCCAATCTATGACTACTTCGATTTTTGATGGATCCACTGCAATTCCTTCACCAAAAATCATGTGGCCTAAGAATGCCACACGAGCTAACCAAAACTCGTCCTTACTGAACATCTATGATTACAATGACAAATCTATCCAAAAAATCCTTAAATACTTTGTTCAAAAAGTCCATGAAAGCTGCAAGAGCATTCATCAAACCAAACAGCATCGCCATGAATTCATAATGTCCATAGCGCGTCCTAAATGTTATCTTCAGTATATCTTCCTTTTTAATCCTCAACTGATGGTATCTCATCCGTAGATCAATTTTAGAAGATACCGAAGCTCCCTGTAGCTAGTCAAACAAATTGTTGATCCTCTACAGTAGGTACTTAGTTTTTATCGTTACTTCATTCAACTGTTGGTAGTCGATACACAACCTTAATGACCTATCTTTCTTCCTCGCGAATAACACAGACGTGTGCCCCATGGTGATACGTTGGGGGCAAATAAGTCCTTTATCTAGTAACTCCTGCATTTGTACCTTAAGCTCCTTGAGTTCCGACAACGCCATTCTATACGACGCCTTGGAAATCGACTCTATCTCTAGTGCTAGTTCAATAACGAACTCTATTTCTCTTTCTAGAGGCAATCCTGGTAATTCTTTCCAAAAGACATCCGAAAACTCACACACAACAGCAATATCTTCTAACCTAGACTCCCCAACGGATGCGTCCACTATAGTTGCTAGGTAAACTTGGCAACCGCTCCCCAATAAACGGGTCGCTTATAATGATAAAATCACTACAATCAAGGTTCCTCCCTGTTTTCCAATAAATTCATAGCTAGTGCCTTCCTACGGACTTAACTTAATCATTTTACGATAGTAGTCTATTGGGCCCTTTACTTTATCAGCCAGTCCATTCCAACAATCAAATCAAAATCGAACATTTCTAGCACAATTAGATCTATCTTATCCTCATGACCACTTATAATTAGCTTACAATCAGAACAACCTACTGTAGCCACTATGCCATCCTTTAGCGACGTAGAGATTCTAAACACAATACCCAACAATTTTGGACTCAATCTAGCAAGTTTAACAAATTATTTAGCCATAAATAAATGGGTAGCACCATGATCAAACAAAGCATAAGCAACTTGATCGTGTAAGAGGATTGTACTTGTGACGATCGGCGAATCATTTACCTCTTGTCGAGTGATAGTAAACACCCTTCCTTGCGCTTGAGGTAGGTTCTAAAAATTTTGCGACGCACTTCCTCCAGGTTGTCCTCCTAATTGTGGCCTAGTCCACTACCTCTAGGGATAATCCCTCACTTAATGGCCATGCTGGCTACATCCAAAACATTCTCCATTATAGAATTGGCACAGAGTAAATACGTACCTCTACCAGCATAGGAGGCAAACATCTCCTTGATTGGGCACCAGCTTACTAGTGCCACCTTTTCGATTCGACAAAATGTGGCACCTCCCTCCAAATATCGATCTCTTTCCTAGCTGGTTATTACTTCAACCCGAGGGTGCAAACCATGATCTAGACATAGCAACCCTTTCTACTAAGTCTCGCTCTACCATCTGCGCCCTTTCATACGGCTCATTATAGTTCTTCAAATTCAGCGATACTAGCATGCTTTTTAACTCTGATTTCAACCCATCTCTAAACATTCTCGCTTTATCTATAAGATCTTCCATCACCCTCGGTGCATACTTGGACAATTCAGCGAACTTGGCATCATACTGGTCTACTAATAACTAGCCCTGGCACTGGCGAAGGAGCTTATCCATCTTCTATTCTCTCGTAGTGTCAAAGAAATACTCGCCATTGAACGCCCTTATGAGGGCATCCCATATCGGGACCATACCCTCGAGAAAGATCCTATCCGTGTTGGCTCTCTACTAAGTACTCGCATTCTCCTGCATCTGCTAAATGGCCATAGTAACCTTATCGTTATCCATGTACCTCAGCAAGGTGAATGCTTTATCCAATTCCTCGATCCACGAGATGGCAGTCTCAAGATCTTCACCTCCTGAAAATTTCAACAATTTTAGCTTCAAGAATTGCTCCACAAATTTTTTTATTTGGTGTCCATCATTTGCCACTCCAACTAATGCGTTTCCTTGTGGAACTTCTGTGGCAGTGGCTTGATTCCTTATTTGATGTCTCATCAGATCTCCTAGCGCTCCCGGCGCTTGTAGGATTCCATCAGTCCTAGGATCCTCTCTAGTAGGCCTACCTTGAAGTGCTCTCCTACTTTGGTTGCTCATTTCGTAGGGACATACAGGGTCTTGCTTACCTTGTAGTAACCAATGATGAGAAGGCAACTCAACAAATAAAATAATAATCATATGCACAAATTTATAATTCTACTAACTATCTTAGTTCCCATCGCTCCTTATTACTCCAAGCCATGATCGAATGGATTTGGCCAACTATGCTTTGATACCACTTTGGGCGGGGATGTCACACCCTGATCCTCAAGCACGTGCCATCCCTACCTAAATGCCTCAGGTAGGAAAGAATAGCGTCCTAGGTGCGTTAATGACCAAACAAAAATTTTATGCATGTGAAAACGTTTAATATTCCCAAATAGTTAGACAAATAGGGATATCAAGTAGGGAATTCCATTTCCATTTCTATTTGTTTAACTAAATATTTTTAATACATCATCAAAGTAGAGGATCGCTAACCCTACAGAGCTCTACAATATAAATACAACTTCATTCTTCAGGGTGGCTTCTTAAGATAAGCAAAAAGATAGGTGGATCAAGAAGCATTAGCTACTCATCTACTTCCAAAAGAGGGGCTACTCCACCCTCGTCCATCATCACCAAAGATTTAAAAAAAAAAAGGACTACCATGCTCCTAGAGCTAGGGAGACATGGGGACGCCATTAGACGCCTCATAGCAATTGATCTCTCTGTTAGGTGTGTCGAGATGCATCAGATCCCAAGCGGAGATGTGAGGAGTCGGGTTAGGCGGCCCCTCAAATCCACAAAGTGGACCCTAAAGAGTGTTATTAACACGCATGAAATAGGCCTCAAAGATATGAGCTACTAAATAATCAAATCCTTCATCGACCCATATCATTGTGACGTGCTGCTCGTAGGCTCGGTTCGTGCTTAGAACTAGATAGGATGCAACGTAGAATGACGGGTCGCTAAGAACTCTGAACCAGACTAGCCTCTATATCGGTTCTGACCTAAAAAAAATAACCGTAACGGTGCGAGAAATAAATCTCAGTGAGTTGGTACCTAAGCCCGATTAACATGATGATTCGCTCAGGTGTCCCAAATAACCATATCCCATAAAAATCACAATTTTCACAAAATACTAGAGAATTTCAAGTTTTCTCTTGCAATTCAATGAGCGGTGGCTATAGAGTTCATTGCACACAATTGGTGTGACTAAGCACTATGACTAGCAGTGTCTTTTGATAGTATATAAGATTCATATGACTAGCACAACACGAAACTACTAGGAAAATAGTAGATAGTTCGTAAGATTCCTACGACCGTCACGACATAGAACTATCATAAAAAAAATAAGACTGGTACAGATTTAAAACCCATTATGTGACCACATCTATGAAGTACACAATTAGTCAATTCACATTTTATAATTGAACACGGATAGCCAATTTCTTATTTGGTCAAACATAAATCACTTTGATTATTCGATAGTCAGACATCGGTCTCGACCTCAAGCAATCGATAATGACAATAACATAACAACCTCAAATATTGAACTAACTACCAATAACTACTTTGACTATCAACCAATTAATCAACAATTTGTTGATCGATCATCTCTAGCAATTCACTCTCTCACGATCATGAATTTTAATCAATCAATCAATCTAATTTCCAACTAGCCATAAATCATCTCCCTACTCGGTCAAACTTATTTAATCATGGCCATTTAACCTAAACCCAGTCTCTACCTAATCCTGTCATAATTAGACTGCTTGAATGTCTAATTAAGCTAATTAATTAATTAAGTCCCAAATGTAATTAACACCTTAGCCGAGGGTTAGAGGCTGACTAACAACGCGTCGATAACAAGCAACGAATACTGGTTGATTTGGCCAACGGCAGCAAACTTTGATGAGCAATGGTAGTAGTAGCGGTGACTCCCAAACGGCTTAATGAAGCACGACAGAGCAAAAAGAGTTGATTCAGTTGGTTCACAGGTTGATTGAGGGCTGGTTGCCGTGGTGCTCCAATGAGGACGTTCCAGTTGACGGTGATGACAAACGACGGGATGATGACAGTCGATGGTGATGGTGACCATGTAGTGGTGGTGAGAGGAAACAACGACGCGAGCTAGACACGACGGAGGAAATGGGGCGGAGGTGTTGGTGCTGCAGACGGTGAGTTGCTGGGGGTGGCAGCACGACGTGATGGAATGGAAGAACTCGCGGAGGGGATTGGCGAGCTAGGCTAGATGGCAGTGGCACGACAACGACGCGACGGAGGCTCGCGCCTAAGGTAGTTGGCGGGCGAGGAAGGAATACCAAATGGCCTGCATAGTTATTATTTTATAAGTTTATTTTATTTTTTGAAAGAGGGAAACAAGTTTCATACCAAATGGTGAAAAACAAAAAGAAGAAAGAAGAAACTAAACAAAAAAAAAAGGAAAAAATGGGTAAGAAATATTATCTAATTAAGAGTAGACCACACATTTGATCTTAGTCATCGTTTCGGGGATAGCATTGTAATTGAAAATTTTTTGTTCCAAAAGCATCCTAAAGTGGTACTCGCGTGGAATAATTTGGTCAATTAATCATGTGGAGAGTGCCTGCAGTAAAAAGGTGTGTGTTTGATGTAGATTGTGGGACACCAATAGTTACTTGAGCGATCAAGGAAAAATGCAGTTATGTGCGCTCATACGGACATTGAGTTGAACAAAGGCTCATTCGCCCAAAAACATCAATAGTAGTGCATAAAGACAGAGACAGTCCGCTGACCAATTAGCGAATCTGTTGGAATAATTAAGGATGATATCGAGTATAAAAAGAAGGATCTGACTGAAAATAGGCGCACATGATTGCATTAAGAAAAAAATTTCTTTCTGTAATTCCATTTATATCTTATGGCTTTTCATTTGCTTTTTCTTTTGGCCCTTGTAGATCTGTGAGATGGGGCTTCTAGTGTAAACCCATGGCTGACAGAAGTAAGGTTTGTAATAGATCGCGCTAAGGTGTAAAAATCTTTAGCATCGGGGTACTGGACAAGGGATAACCCGCTGCACCCATATGGGAAACGATCCGAATCCAACTTGAGATGACTTAAAGTGAACATTGCGATTTTATTTGATTCGAATAAAAAACAATTAGCACCGGAGAAAATGCGATTATCAAGTGATTAGGAACCCACCGACATTAATTAAATGTGATTCGATTTGAACATGACGCAAAACTGAACCGGAAACAACTCACAAAGGAATCGGGGAGATGATAGAGTTCACAGTGTAGAATTGCTAAGGATGACTTGTCGAAGGTGGAAGAGATATAATGATTATTGTAAAGAATAAAGTGGAAAAGATAATTTCTATATATTTCTTTGTATATAATACTGATGATACATTAGCTTATTTATAGGCTTTTCTAGAAAACTATCTAAAGCGACAAAATAATACGATATTAAATATTATCAAATACAATCAATCAAGGAAGATAATTATATCTCTAACAATATCTCTAGAATCTCCCCTCTAACTCAAGGTAATGTAGAAAAGGTTAAGTGGAGTTTGGAGAAAAGAACTTGAAAAAGTCAAGGTGAATATGCCTTAGTGAAAATATCAGCTGTCTAGATGAAGTGGGAATAAGATGAATAGTACCATGAAGCACATGAGAGAGTAAAAAAAGACAATCTATTTCAATAAGCATGGTATGCTCATGGAAAAAATCATTATGTGCTATTTAGATAGTACTTTGGTTATCGCAATAAATGACTGTTTCACCATTATAATAGACTCCCTTGTCTTCTAATAACCACTGTAGTCATACTAATGCATCAACATCAAAGTGAAGACAGTGAAATAAGGCACCATTAACGTAGCAAAAAATGAAGACCATGAAATAAGGTACCCTTGACGTGGTGAAGAATTTGAAGAACATTAGCAAAGTGAATCATTCACGGTGCCATGATGAATTTAACTTATAATGTGAACAACATAAGTGATGTTAGGATAGGTAATAGTGAGGAATACAAAACTGCCAACCAGTTGTCAATAGAACTTAGGATTCGAGAGGAGTCAAGCATTTGTCATCAAATTTGACAATGGTCTTAATTGGATTTGTTGCAATCTTGTTATCAGTAAGTCTAGCTCAAGAAGGAAGATTAGTGCCATATTTGGCTTGAGAAAGATTATAGTCAGAGGAATCTCAAGCAGCCTCCATGCCTAGAAAATATGTGAGTTGTTTGAGATCTTTCATTTCAAACTGTTGACTCAATTACTAATGTAGTTTCATATACCATCATGATCATCACCAGATAAGAGTAGCAGAATATACCCATGAGATGTTCGTTGGGTAACGAGAGCATTGTCGTAGGTACTAGATGTAAATCCAAGATGTTCTATAGTGGAACTAAATCTAGAATACCATGCACGAGGAGCTTGCTTCAATCCATATAATGCTCAACGTAGTCAGACACATTTTATTAGAAGTGTAAGTGTATCTAGGAGAAGGCTCCATATAACTACTTCAATGAGATCCCCATTGCGGAAGGGCTTTTTGACATATATCTAATCCAAAGCCCATCGCTAAGGAGCGATAGCAAGGAGGCTGCAAATAGAAGCAAGACATACAATTGGAACAAACGTCTCATCATAGTCAATACTATACTCTTTGGTGAAGGTCTTTGCTACTATAGCATTCCACCGTACCATCTGCCTTTGTTTTGATCTTGTAAGCTCATTTACAATCTCCATTTACAACCTATAGTAGACTTTTTAGGAGGCACATCAACCAAATCCCAAGGATGAGATTTTTTCTAATACTTGCAACTCATCCACCATTGCTTGTTGCCACTAGAGGATTAATACGAGCTTCTCTATATGTCAACACTTGTGAAAAGAAAAAAAGCAAATAGTAAAATAACGGTAAAAATAGTGAAGCCGAGCGACCAGTTAACTTACATGAGTATAATGACGAATAGGAGAAGAAGGAACGTCCAAAGGTGAAGAATCCATGGATAGCACACACATGACAAGAGCTGCCAAAGTAGGATTATCAGATATACCTACAGCAAGATTAGGAGACGAAAATTCCAAAGAGGAAGATTCAAGCATGTCATCTTCAGAAAATAGATCAACAGAAGTATTAGTGAAGAAGTGAACCATTGGAGAGTATGCAACTTATGTTCCCCAAAGGTAACATGACAAGATACGCAAAGTCAATTAGAGATAGGATTCCAACATCTACACCCTTAATGCTCAATGCCATACCCAAAGAAGCAACATAGATGAACACAAGGTTCTAACTTTGTGCATTTGATAGGAAGAAGATGCACAAAATATGCCTATCAAATACTCAATGCAGATTGTAATTAGGAACACTATCATACAAGCACTCGTAAGGAGAAATGTTACGATAATAGGTGATGGGGTATGATTAATAGTGATACAGTAGTATGACAGGTTTCTCCCCAAAACAGTTATGGACAAGATGCTAGTATTAGAAGAGTGCATATGATTTCTAAGTCATATCTATGTTTACCCGTTGTTCGACCATTTTGTTGGGAAGTTTCTAGACAAGAACGATGAATGATAGCACTATTTTGAGAAAGAATTCTAGGGAACTCTCTCTTTCTATATTCCATGACATTATCAATACAAAAAAAAAAACCTTAATATCTTGAGAAATTGTGTTTCCATCACGGCAACAAAATTACTATAGATATGAGAAAGTTCAAATCAATTCTTTATAAAATAAAGCTATGTATGATGAGAATAATCATCTACAAAAAGCACAAAATAACAAGATGCTCCCATGGTGGGGTTAGGAAATGGCCCCCAAATTTCATAATGGATTAGATCAAAGGAAGCGTGAGAGATAGATTCATTAATATTGAAAAGGTAAAGCATAATGTTTTCTCAATTTACAAGGCAAGCAATCAAAGGGTTTTTTTGTCAATGGAACCTAAATGACCACTTAAAATTAGAGGACCTAATCTAGAGGAAGAAGGATGATCCAATCGAGAATGCCAATTTTAGATGACATTGTGGTAGCACAATCAATGAAGGAGTTGGGAAGCTTTAATGAAACAAGCTCAAATAATCACCCCACTCTACAACGTGTCCCTATCGCTAATCATATCTGTGGATCCTATTCAAGATAACTATTCGAAGATAAATTAATGTCAAAATCAAATTCACATAGCTAACCCATAGATATCAAATTCACTGTGAGTTTGAGAACAATGCAATAGGTAAGGACAATTTGGACGTCAAAATGTTCCATGTAAGAGTAACTATCATTTAAGAGTTATCATATAGATGCATACGAAGTGTATGATTCTGAATTGCAGGTCATGTGATTACAGCAAGCATAATCAAAAAGAACAATGAGTCAAGAGTACATGGGATCATTGACAAAGTTGCAGGGCTAGGTACAGAGAAACTACAAGTACTAGATTCTTGAATAACGGGCCGAACTATGGACCAAAGATCATTTAAAGATAGACTAATGGACGAACTGTTGGAAGGATCCTCAATGTTAGTAGCAGTAGTGGATGGGCGTGTATTCGGACCTTTGAACCACGATTGGTTTTTTGTCCGCAAAAGTTGTTTATGTTGTAGTTGATAACAATTTGTTACACAATGACCAGGTCAGCAAAAATGCGTACATTAAGGCTTGCGCCATGAGGAGGAACCAGAAGCGGTAAGCATTGCATATGAAGGAGTGGAGATTGATAGAGTTGCGCGTTGCACCTTTAAAGTAGCAAGTCAAGTCTCCTCAATTAACAATTCCACGACAACCGCCTCAAGATGAGGTAAAAGGGTCTGGATATAGAAGTGAAGCTCTTACAAGTTCCAACTCATCGTTAAGTGCCATTAGAAATTGCATAACACAAATATTATCACGATATTCAGTAAACTTATGAGCATCAAAAGTCGACTCTCATTTAGGTTCAAATAAGGCTAGTTGATCCCATAGAGTATGCATGTAAGACGCAAAGTCGTTAATAGACTAACCTCCTCCTAATGCATGCCTTATAGTTTATATTGATGAGCAATTGTGGAATGATGACAAGCAAGAAGATCCCGGCCTTCCTTTGCTGTATTTAGGCAACCAAATTGATGAAGTCTGATAGATGGAGTCGAGGTGTTTCAAAACCATGTCAATATATTATGATTCTTGCTCTCCCACTACTCCAAACTTTTAGCAAATTTATCACCAGCCTCATCAATAAGCTGAGTAGGCTCGCGAATATTTTGAGCCAATATTTTGAGTGACGTAAGGCCAAAGCTTACATCCTCTTAGAAAACTTGATATTTCTTGAGCCTATAAAATGTAGTTTGATGCATCCAAGATGGTCTCGATTTGTACTGAGACTTCTAATTTATCCATGATAGGCAATATACTAGTATAAACCTAGAAGATCCTGTAATGAATTCGAAGAAAAACCTGCTTTTGCAGAGCTAATATGGAGAAAATAAAGCTAAATATATGTTCAGGACGATGAAATACCTCGGGAACCGGTCTGAGTCGCAGCGATTGGCTGACGACTTGGCTGGAAAGTGGCAATAGTAAATATGATGACGTCACTTGCTCAGCGAACCCGATGGATCACATGTGAGGCACATGGGCGCATGGATATCAAGCGAAGAGTACTTAGGCGTTGCGTAAGGGCGAGTGGGAGCTACTCCGGAATTGTTTGCTGGGTTGGACTCGTCGGAGGATGAGGAACCAGTATCTGGTGGCTTTTGTAATATCCAACAGCTAACTTCGGAAAAGGCACTTACAGGTGACAGCGTCGGAGGACCTGTGACGTGGCAGCCTGTGCGGCGGCTTCCCAAGTCTGTTGGTGATGAATTTTCGGGGGCTGAATCGTCTGAAGGCAGCAAGTCTAATGATGCTGTTCAATTTTTTTTTTAAAATAAGCAACCAGATTATCTGAACAACAATCGAGGGCGGCGGTTCAGCGACGAATGGATACCAGCACGGTTGTGGGAATGTCGCTATAACACCGTATAACTCAATGGCTGGTCGCTTCCTCAAACAATAGCAGTTCTGATATCAAGTTAAGAGTAAAGCAGAAAAGAAAATTTATGTTTAATATCTTACCCAAAAAAAAAATTAATGTTTAATACTGATGATTCATTAGCCTATTTGTAGGTTATTCTAGATAATTATTTAAAGTAACGAAATATTACAATATCAAATACATTAATTAGAAGCAACCAAGGGAGATAATTATATCTCTAATGCTATCTCTGAAAATTTACCATGTGATGGGGATTTGGCTGAAATTTAAGTTGGTTTCGCTAGAGCATTTTAGAAGTTCAAAAGTTAGACCGAAATTATACATTATGTGCACTTCATTAATCTCCAACAACGTGAGACGGATTTGCCTTGACCATGCTAAATGTTTAGCTAAGAAAACAATAACGGGTGGTGCACAAGATTACTATAAATGACCATAAAACTAACTTCAAAGGAAAGGACACGACGTACTCATCAACGGAACAACATTTTTGAAAGCCAGGACAAGCACTTGGTGCTGAAGTTATTGTCGCAACCTCCACATCCATGGCAAGAACTTGTCTCGGTTCTGATTAAGCGCTTCGAGGGCACGAATAAACACAGGAGCACAGCGGAGGACCGATGGAGGTGTCGGACGTGCCCTGAGACTTCAGACCACGCTTCGCAGAGCACTTTCGCGTGTGGCTGCCCCATTTCCTCATCGTCAATCCTGGTTTTTGAACAAAAAAAGCAAATAATTTAGATACCCTATTCATGCTTGATGAGAAGTAGATTGTATCATAGATCTTCTCTTTTCTAAAAGGGAAGAGTATAACCTGTGAGCACGAAGAAAGACGAGGAAGACGCAAATACGCTTGAAGGAGTGTAGCCATTTGAATTGTTTTGATTATGATAACGAAAAGACTTGAATCTACAGTTCTCTGATGCATCCTTAGTTACAGTTGCTCAGTCATTTATAGCACACATGAAGCTTGAATTAAGAAATTTTGGTTGCTTTATTGGAATGATTTCCATATTTTCGAGCAATTATAGTCACGCGGGCATTAGTGCGATGATCTTAGTTTCCGTTTGCATACTGAAAGACTATAAATTCCCATTTAGAAAATGCGAATTAACTATTGTAACGAGTGGACTCGCCCGGTCTTAAATTTGCGAGGCTCTTTTCTTTTAAACCTCTTTATAAATTGAAACAGAACTACTTAAAAACAATGGATGAATATTTTTTCTGTATATTCCGAATATTTTAACATTTTATCATTGAACTCTTAAAGAAAAGATGTAGTTAATTTTAGCATCTATAATAATGTGAGAAGTAACTGAGAATCAACCAAGGCAATAAATAGCAAATTTCTGTTTGTTTACCTTCATTTATAGGCCAATCGACATTAAAAGCTCTCAAGATGAAGTTTTGCATACATGGATGTATAACGTGTACGATCATGAGATGGATCTGAAATATCAAATATTTCATTAATCTCCGTGTATTGTGACAATCAATATAGTAAGGGAGAGTACCACAGGAAAATCCTAAGAAATGCCCATAGTGACACCAATACCCTAATTTTTTCGTTATTAAAGCTCCCAAACTTGTACTAGCATGACAAAAAAAAAGTTAGTTTGCGCTAAAAATCCCACACTGAAACCCAAATTTGTATTAATATGACAAAAAAAGTCGAGAGATTGGTGTCGTAGTAGGTATAATTTGTGGATTTCAATGACCCAGAAAAAGTTGAGTACGAGTGTCACAATGCTTATAGCTTAGGATTTTTGGTTGTACTAACCTATATAGTAATGATTTACAGACACCCACACATAGAATGGTGGGGTTGAGCAGTTTGAAGGTCGGATTGGGTTCCTGAAATCTATCCGTCAAAATCAATCTTTTAATTTTTAGAATCTAAAACCTATTGTGCATACCTTAAAATCTAGAACCTACCCTATCACATATTCCAAGGTCTACCTAGGTTCCACTTGTAAGTTGAATTATTATAATAATTATCATCTCTAATAACCATTATTTATTACTACAATCTACTTAGTACAACTCATATTTAGACACATAAAGAATATGAAACATTAATAAAGTAAAAGTCTCAGTCATAAATATTACCGAAAATGGAAACTCAGATTGACAGTTCCATATTACACACTCATTATCAGATGTATGAAATACTGTAAGATCATGTAAAGTGATATAACAAGAAAAACACAAAGATTTGTTTTGGGTTTCAAGTTCTAGGTTCCAAGTTTTAGGTACTTGAAATTTACCTGTCAAAATCGGTTCTCTAATTTTCAAAAGCCGAAACTTATCTTGCACAACATAGAAATTGGAATCGGTTCCCATCAATCCAGTTCTTTGATTTCCAGTTATATCCTAGAACCATTCTAATCCCTATGAAATGGAGGTCATGGTGAAGAATTTGGTGAAATAACTAATTCTGAACAGCCTTGATTTGATCATGTATGCCCTCTCGAACCACCTATGACGACTGCATGCCCTACAAGACTTTATACCATAAGTGGTGTTGTATCTTGAGTTAGTACCCAAGATAAATTGACTGATATATTTATGTATATGACATATGATAAGCATTAAGCAAGACTTTCATCTGTTTGGTTTATCGATAAAGTGCTTTTTCGGAATTAGTTTTCCAGATTTTCATCCGTTTGATTTATTGAAAAATGATTTGGTCAATTGAAAATACTTTCCGGTCAATGAAAAGTTTATGTACAAAATTAGGAAAGTGAATTCCCCAATTTGAAGAAGTCAAACCACTTTCTTAAATTGCTCCTCTTTGTTTTTCTTAATATTTTTAATATTTTGATATTGTATTTTAATGTTTTAATGTTATATTTTACTATTTTTTTTTTGTTCTTTTTCCTTTGTTTCCTTTTTTATTTTCTTTTCTTCTCTCGCCACAATTGGTTGGCGACAGCCATTGCCGAACCTTGGGCTATTGACTTAGCTTGGCCAATCCTATCGAGCCTCATCGGAGGCTGTTGGTGGAGCTCGCCAATATTGGCAAGTGTCACTAGTTTCGAGGCCATCGGATCCGGTGGCCTCAGTGAGCTCGAGGCTTCCTCAATCCCAACAAGTCTCAAGGTCATCGAGCTGGCAACCTCGGGCTCTCTAGATCTAGTGGCCTCAAGGCTCGCCAACTCCCTCAACTAAATCTAGTGGCCTCAGACAGATCTGGCGAGCCTCAAGCTCACCTTCCACTAGCGAGCTTGAGCTTGCCCATGGCCGCTGGCATTGCAGAAGGAAGAAGGAAAAAGAAGTCACAATATTGCAGAAGGGAGAAAAAGTCACAAAGTTGCAGAAGGAAGAAAAAGTCGCATAAGGCTGAAGGAAGAAGAAGAAGAAAAAAAGAAAGAAAGATATAATATGAAATTTAAATTATAGAATATAATTTAAAATTTTAGATTTCTTTTTCTTAATATAAAATGAAATCATTTTTCAAGTGCAAATCAAACACCAGAAAATGTTTTTCATCACATGTCACCAAACAAAAAAAAAACAAACCGTTTTCTAGAAAAATGATTTTCTAAAAATGATTTTCTAGAAAAACATTCTCAGTGAAACAAATGTACCTAAAATTTCAAGTATCATTGAACCGTATTAGCAAATTAGCACTTTGGTTCTAATTGGTTGGACGAAAATTAGGGACAATGATGTTGAAGTTGTTGTCTCGTATCACTTGACAATGGAGTTTTATGTACTTTTCATATTCATGTTGTCACCCTTTATCTATCAGTTTAAGATTTTTGGTTGGACTTTCTAATAAACAAAATCTATATGAAAAAATGCTGACTTATGTGCATTATGTAGAAATTATCGGATTCCTCGGATGCCCCAAATCATGAGTTGTCCTATTTTTTTTCGTGGACAGTGAGATATAAACCGTGGTATGGTGTGCATAGTGATCGAACCTCACTAGCCGATCCCACCAACTTTGGCAAGGAGTCATAATTTAACCATTAACTACGGAATTGATTTTTTTTTTTCCTTTCCTTTCCTACTGAATAACATATTCTTAAAAGGTATTAACCGGTCCGTACGATGCTACGATCTATGGTTTGGACGAAAAACGACGAGCAATTGGGGCATTTTATAATTTCCTTTAAAAAAAGTTTTACGAACCAAGTCCACCATATACTTGCGATCCTTTCTCATTAATGATGAGAAGGGAAAGAAAATTAGCAAGGATATTGGCATTGACACAGCCAACGACCGGCACTGGCGTCACAATATCCTCGGCCATGACTGAACGTGGTAGCACATTGACCGCTGCAACACTCGTCAGTACACGCCTGGCTGCACAAACCCGCACCTGCATCACACATTTTCGGAGGTGATGGCGATCCGGGGCAATCGTAATAGCAAGTGCAAAGCGGAGGGTTGATGGTGTAGTCGCACAATCCTTGTGAGCCCGGGCCGTGGCTTGCTGAGCACCTTTGCTGGCAGTCGTTGCCCTTCCCACATAGCCCGAGTCCGGCAGAGCAAAATGCTTCCACCTTAAGTATCTCTATCATCCAACCTTAAGAAAAGGAAGACATGGTATTAGTGTTAGTAAATTATTATGTAAGGGATGGTTAGGAGCACAACATGCTCGATTTCCTTCTCAAGGCTAACTAATGTTTTTGTCTCACAAAAGGAAATCAGCTAAAGGATGAGAAAGAAACCTGCGAAAACGAGGAGGACAATGAGAACGCAACACTTTCGGAAGACTTCGGCCATCGTTGGTTTCCACGGATTAGGCTCCAGTTTTTTCTCATTCCATTTAGAACATGTTGTACACATATATATAGCTATAGCGCTATATGCATATAGTTAATACATTATGGATGAAATCTAATATGATGAGATTTCTTTCTTTGGCTTGCACGAATTTGGCTCTAGGGTTTTCGTATTTGGGTAGCAACCAGCATTATGACATTTTTAATGATTGTCCGTTGATGATAATTTATAGATATCACATCAAGTCATGCTTTAAGCATCGACTACATTGGATCCACAGGTGGAGATTTCCTCTTTGTTCATGTCTGTGATATGCCTTCATAAAGAAATGGATTCTCTGCCTATCAAAGGAAAATCAAATTATTAATGTCCAAACTAAATCGCATGCGAAAGATTGGAAAACTTTGATTTCTTCGAGAAATCAATTATGACCATACAAAAATATAAGGTAGTTGCTTCTAACTAGATAAGTGGTGCGCTGTAGAAGATGAAGGATGTTCGAATGAATCGCAACAAATCAGCACCTTCTTATTGATTTTGTTCAGTTTATTGGCTCTTCGATGGTGATCTTTCCATGTTTCATTTTCCTCTTTCATGAGGAGCACATCCTCATATAATTTCACCCACTCTACTGCTAGAATTTCTACACGCGACGTATCTTCACTGTGGGAAATCAAAATATAAACAAATAGACCTCCCTTAAAAATTGATGTTGACAATAGGATGAATGAGTGGCAATAATCATGGACAAAGGATTATATCTTCTGTACATAGGGGGTTAATGAATTGATGCGCATGCATGTCTTATCTTTGCTTATGAAAATTTCAAAATTTTAACGTCGAGTATATAGAATCAAAATTGCAAAATTTTATTGAATTTTCTTAATTTGTGTTGCTGTTGATTAATACCTAGGACATGATGAGACCAAAAATTGACCTAACTTTTTTATTCTTATCAGCTAGGGCCAGTCAAATAAGTGGGTTTGGTCTGTTTTTTTTTTTTTTTGGTCGGACGAGTCTGGTTTGAGTTGAGTCAAGTCAGAAAAGGACTAACATAATCAACTCATTTAGCCCATTTTGACCCATTTATATGCAATAGGAATTTAGTGACCCAAACATGATTGGACTTGTGCCTAACCTACACCCAACCCAACCTAGCCCACATTACTAAAACACATATTTATTGAAAAACAATAACTTTTATGCTATGAAAGTGTGGTGTTCAAGATAAAATTGTTAGTAGTTTAATAAGGCTTCAAATAAAATTCTTGACTTGTTTTGTGACTTTTTCTTTATAGAAATATTTTGAGTTTCACAATAAAAGTATCCTAGATCTCTTAAAAGCAATAAGTCAATAGATATTGGCAGGTAAAATCTCATACTAATTTTCATGGATTTCTAGAGATTTAATTAAAATTTTGTTACTATTTTTGGAATTTTGAAAAAAAAAATATCATAAGTAGAAGATAAAATTAGAAAATAAGTTGGGCTACCCGAAAACCCCCAAGTTGAGCCACAAAATTACCAAAAAAAACTTAAATCTATCGTACTTATACTAATTCAGTCCCGTACACTTGCAATGTGACAATTGATTCCTAAACTCTACACTTTGCCAATTAGTCTTTTCGATCATTTTTTACTAGAGATTTCTAACATGCATGCTAGTCATTCTACGTGGAATGGACAACGCTGATGTGGATAATTTTTATTTTTTTTTTAAAATCTCAAAATTTTTGGATATTTTTGTCTTTGTTTTCCTTTCTTTCTTTTTCCTTCATCCTCCATTGGCAGCGAAAGCCTTGGTGAATGCCAATAACCCACCACAAGCGAGGGCCAACACTAATCTCCTCATCCTCAAGTGAGTTTCCACCTTGCCAAATCCTACAAGATTGAGCACACTCAAAGCCGGTAGGGCTCAAGCTCATTAGGGCCGGCAAGTCTCCACCTTGCCCAATCCTAGTGAGCTCGAGTCTTATTGGATCCCTACAAGAGTAAACCTTGCCTAAAGGTAGCGAGGTTGGCCGTCGCTTGTAGTTTATCTCCAGCCATCGAGACAATTCATGGAGATAGTGTTAGATATATGCCCTAAAGCAACTATGTAATAGTTACATATTAGGGATTTCGGTTGTATTTCAATTTATTATTAAATTAATGGCAAAGACGTGTTTATTCATTTGTCCAATTATATATGAATAAATTCCATAAGATCAGTTGTGACTAGATCTATTCTTGAGACGTCGAGAATATGTGTGGCAGGCTTATAGTTAGACTGAATCTTTAAAATGTTCTCGGTCGATGGATCATTGAGTGGATATCAATGATCCTGTTAAGACCGATGTGTTCTTAATTTTCCTTTTAAATATTGGATACTTAAAGGAATGACGAGTCACGAGTCATTAGGTATTGCGATACCCGAATTGGAAAACAGGTGCTTGTGTCAGACAAGTTCACTGAACGTGACACACATTTAACGATAAGCAACATGGAAGCTTTTAGCGTGGTCAATGTCTAATCGTTCATGCTCAAGTCTTGTGTAAATAATCCTTAGACCTGAGGCACAGTGTTGACTTGTACGTTGGATGGCTATAGTTCATAAGTGCGCATATTGGCGGTTCGTTGATCCGTCTCTGTACTTAATAGTTATAAGTCATGCACATACGAAGTCACACGTGTGCGCAAAATGGAATCTGTCTCCTTGTTACATGCAAGGTATGATGTCCTATGCGATCTAGTTATGACAATGCATTGAAATCCTCGGCCGGGGTTGTAGCCGAGAATAAAATGTTTATATCTCGTACAAATGCATGTGAATTAGATTTGTGCATATGATCAAATTGGCGGCTTGACAAATATTCCATGGCCTTTGTTCGATCGGGACATAGTAAGACAGAGGGATTGAATTACACTGTAACTGGAGCTGACAGGTTCATTATGTTCTTAAAATATTCACGCTATCTGGGTAGCCATGACATATTGCTAGATGTCACTCGTGGCTTGTAGGACCTAATAGTTGATCGGGACAATCAATTTTCTTGGAAATACTAATGTGTTAGTATTTGTCTTACTGCCAGCTCAGTGATGAACCTAGGGATGTCACACACTTTAACCAATAAATGACGACGCTGAACGGAAAATATGATATTGCAATTATGTTGCAATCACGACTATCGAATTAGTCAAATTGAAATTAAATTAAATTAGATTTAATTTAATTTTTGGTCTTGGACGTACGTGCATACGATGCGCACGCACTCTTTAAATGGACACATATTGATGTATCCAAAATGCACGCATGTGGTTTTTATTAAATTATATATAGATATAATTTATAGATATATTTATTTACATTGTTTTATTAAAGTTATGTTGCACGCACATGATGTTGTGCGTGCAATGAATGTGGTCAGCACGATTGTGCTGACCATGTTTAACTTTATATAATAATAATTAAAAAAAAAGTTCAAAAAGTCAAAAAGTCAAAAAAGGGGTTGCACTTAATTAGTTGAACTTGATCTTCATGAGTAAGGAACGTGGCCAGTTATTATTTTTGACTTGCACCCCTACACGAGTGCAGATCGTGCATTTTGTGCAAAATTGCACAACGCGCACGATCAATAACCGTGCCTGATCGTGCGCATCATGTGTTGCTCCTTTGACGGTTTAATCTGGAAAAGGTTGCAGAAATAAAAGAAAAGTGCATACATAAAAAGTTAGTGTGTGCCCGTGAGAAAACTAAGAGAGAAAAACCAGAAATACTCTCTCTACGATTTTGTTCTTGCGGTGACCGAAGATCGAGTACGCGGAGAGTTTTTCATCACGAGATTGCTAGCACAATCAAGTGTGGAGTTTTTCCGCGTCGTCTTTCTTCCGTTCGCCGTATGATTGGTGGTGTGTCTAAACTAGAGGTCCGACGCTTGTGGGACTTGCACCGAAGAACATTTGGAGCAACCCGTTTCAAGCAGCTACAAGAGGTAATCCGTATGACTCTATTCGTTTAGTTCGATTTTTTTTTTATTGAAACGCACGAACAACGCCTCTGGAGATACATGTATAGGTATTTTATTTCCGCTGCGTTTATTATATTTTGCCTATGCATGTTACGTGAATCCCAACAGTGGTATCAGAGCCAATCCTTAGGTGTTTTCGTGCGTTTAATTGATTTAGGTTCGTAGTAATTTTTGCGTTCTCATGACCAATTCAATTTTAGTGAATTGTTCTCTATTACGTGGGCTATGAAAGTTGATTATTTTATATGATAAGTTTGATCAACTGAGCAAAAATTGGAACTAAATCAATTTTGAATCGAAAATCTATAGTTAGTATTATTTTATGTATGTATTCTACAAAATGATTTGAGATTGTGAATCTAGAGGCGACGACGCTTTTACCGCTTAGAATTACGCATGTGAAATTGTTTCGCCGGCGTTGATTTCTTAACGCAACTTGCGTTGCTCGACCATGAATTTGATTCAATGCAGAATTTTATTTATGCCTTCCGAAGCTTTAAATTATGAATTTATTGCTTACGTGGAAGGGTGGTGATCATGGAAAAACCCATAATCAATGTATGATGATTATTAATATTTTGGGGTTGTAATTTTTTTAAATGGAGGCTGCGTTCTTCTTTTATTTTTCATGTAATATTTATTTTTAGTATAGTTTAGTATAGTCAATTGTTGGAGTAATTGCTACGAGGATTACGTGGAGGAGCCGTTAAGCCGGTGAGCTCTATGGGCCCGGTTCGCAAAGAGTTCGAGGAACCAAGAAGAAGTGAAGCAGTTCTCCGTCATTAAAATATTAAAATGGTTAAATGTGGTCTTTTTGGCTCAAGACCCATTAAACCATAATTCCATGATCACCACATAGGATAGATGTTTATGCGTTTGACATCTATTTATTTATTATGTTTATGAGAGCATGTTAAACCGGTTAATGTGCAAAGTGAGACCTTTAATAATGACCCAAACCTCCTTTAAAATAATATTAAGTCGTAACGGGTTTGGGACTCGTGGCCTTTCCATTGTCGTGGTTTGATCCTAAATTATAGTGATTGATTGACTGGCTATGGATACATAGGGGTCAATTGTCATTCATAATAATGGACCACTTCATTAAACATATGATGTTGTGGGGTTGAAATTGAACGATTTCCAATAACTGTTAGGTGAGGGGTCGTTTGCGTTTTCAATACTTGCATGAGACGATGGTTTAGACTTAACTATGATCATGAAGTCAATAATTGTCAGGTGAGATTTTCATGGTCTAGAGGCCGAAGTTATGATTGGGACTCGCATGTGATGCGTTGAATAAGTTGTTGATTCACTCACCAAGTTCATGGAACACCAATAACTGCTAGGTGAGGTGAACTATGAGCTGGTGAGACTCCAATCCCCACTAGTACTCTTTACCCAACAAAGATTACCATTTCCCATTTTAAGGAGTATGGGATCCGAATATAAATTTGGTGGGAGGATCTATTTCATTTAAAGGCCAAAATGAAATAGTTATTTTGAAAGACAACGACTAACAATTCATTTTCTGCACAGATATTTATTACTCTGAAAATGGTAAACTCAAACCCGCTTGCTTCGATACTTGATAAGAATTGTTTGACTGGACCCAATTTCACCGATTGGGTGAGGAATTTGAGAATTGTTCTCAATTCAGAAAAACTCGAGTATGTGCTTGATGAAAAGATGCCAACCTCTTTTCCTGAGGGTGGGACCCAAGAGGAACGTGTCACTTATGATAAGTGGCGTGATGATGACTTAAAGGTTAGGTCATATATGCTTGCTTCGATGAATAATGAATTTCAAAAGAAGTATGAAGCTATGGAAGATGCTAGATCGATCATTTTGTACTTAAAGGAATTCTTTGATGAAAATGATCGAACCTCTAGATATGTGATATCTAAGGCATTGTATCGCATGAGGATGGCCGAGGGATCATCAGTTAATGATCATGTTTTGAAAATGATCTAGCACATAGAAGAATTGGCGAGGCTGAATCTTGTTATGGACAATGACTTAGCTGTGGATTTGATCCTCCAATCTTTACCCGATTCCTTCTCTAGTTTTGTCCAAAACTTTCACATGCATAAGATGGAGAAAACTCTTGCTGAGTTACATAGCATGTTGGTAGTTTATGAGAAGGAAATGCCCAACACGAGGCCTCATATGATAGCTATGGCTAAGGCTTCTTCTTCAAAGAGTAAGACTATTTTGAAGAAAAAGAAATGGAAGAAACCTGTGAAAACTGCTGTGCATCCAAAGCCCAAGGTTGAAAAAGAGAAATGTCATTATTGTGGTATCATGGAGCATTGGAGGAGGAATTGCAAGAAGTACCTTGCAAGCTTGAAGGTCAAGACTAAGAACCAACCTTGCAAAGGTATGGTGTCTATGCTTATTGAAACTAACATGATGGTTAGTGCTGAATCCAGCTTATGGATTTTAGATTCTACTGCAACCTCACATATTTGTATGTCTTTGCAGAATCTGGAAATAAGCAGGATATTGGGGCGAAATGAGATTGTCCTGACATTTGCAAATGGAGCAAGAGTTGCTGCAATAGCTATAGGGACTTTTCGTTTATGTTTGCCTTCTGGACATATTTTGGTTTTAAAGAATTGTTTGCATTATGAGAATGCTGTTCGGAACATCATCTCTATACCTCGTTTGGGTAAAGAGAATTATGAATTTTCTTTTATAGATGATGTATGTTCTATTTATTATAATAGAACGTGTGTTGGTTCTGGCTTATTAACCAATAATCTTTATACCATTATGATGTCTGGTAATGCGATTACCAATGTCAATAAGCAAAATAATCATAATGTAAATGCCATAACTAAACGCTTTAGAGATAGTCCAAATCCAAAGTATGTTTGGCATCTCCGATTAGGTCATATTAGAGAAGACAGAATCAACAAGTTGAGTAATAATGGATATATTAATCCAATTGGTTTTGAACCATACTCGACTTGTGAAGCATGTCTTCTGGGAAAAATGACCAAAGCGCCCTTTGTAGGACATAGTGCGCGAGCTGCTGACATACTGGGATTGATACATACAGATGTATGTGGACCAATTAATGAAACTGCTAGAGGTGGTTATTCTTACTTCATTACCTTTACTGATGATCATTCACGGTATGAGTATTTGTGCTTAATGAAGTATAAATCCGAATCTTTTGAAAAGTTCAAAGAATTCAGGTCTGAAGTTGAGAAACAAACATGAAAGAGTATTAAGGCTCTTCGATCTGATCGAGGAGGTGAATACCTTAGTATCGAATTCTTGAATTATCTTAAAGATAATGGCATTTTATCACAATGGACACCTCCTGCAACTCTAGAGCATAATGGTGTATCTGAAAGAAGAAATCGTACTTTATTAGATATGGTACGATCTATGATGAGTTACACCGATTTGCCTATATCCCTTTGGGGATATGCCCTTGAGACAGCTACATATTTACTGAACAGAGTGCCATCCAAATCTGTTTCAACTACGCCTTATGAGATATGGCATGGTGGGAAACCAAGTCTTAATCACATTAAGATTTTGTTGTCCAGCTTTCGTTAAGAAGCTAAGAACAGAAAAATCGGAGGCTAGGTCTGAACAAGGTCGCTTCATTGGATATCCAAAAGAGACTCTTGGATATTATTTCTATTTTCACTCTGATCAAAGGGTTTCGGTCAGTAGGCATGCTTCATTTCTGGAGAATCAGTTCGTCCAGGATGGTGGTGCTGGACGGAAAATAGTCTTACAAGAAGAAAATTATGAAATACCAAATAACCAAGTTCAGACACCGATCTCTGATTCAGTGGGAGCTTCTGATACACAACCTCTTAGGAAGAGTGCAAGAACGTCTCGTCTACCTATTCGTTATAAACACTCGATTGAAGATATTGAGTCACTATTCATTTTGAATGATAGTGATCAGCCGAGTGATCCTAATATTTATGAGGTGGCGATGTCGGACATCGATTCTGGTAAATGGCTAGAAGCCATGAAATCCGAAATGGATTCAATGTATTCCAATGATGTTTGGACTCTAGTTGATCTGCCTAAAGGTATTGTACCAATTGGCTGCAAATGGATCTTCAAGAGGAAGATGAACGCTGATGGTCAAGTTGGAACGTATAAAGCACGGTTGGTGGCAAAAGGATATCGTCAAAAAGAAGGGATCGATTATGACGAAACTTTCTCACCTGTAGCCATGCTAATATCCATTCGGATTATGTTGGCTATAGCTGCGCACCTTAATTATGAGATATTTCAAATGGATGTCAAAACGGCTTTTCTAAATGGTTTCCTCGAGGAGGACATTTATATGGAACAACCACAGGGTTTTGAATCCAATAGTGAAAGTCGAAAGGTGTGTAGGCTTAAGAGATCCATTTATGGACTCAAACAAGCCTCCAGAAGTTGGAACATCCGTTTTGATGAGGTGGTCAAATCATTTGGCTTTATCAAAAATCCGGATGAACCTTGTGTATACAAGAAGCTTAGTGGGAGCGCAATTGTATTTCTAGTTTTGTATGTCGATATTCTTATGATATCATCGATCAAACTATTCTTGTCACAGAATTTCTCCATGAAAGGTTTAGGAGAGGCAACCTACATTTTAGGCATCAAGATCTATAGAGATAGATCGAGACGATTAATTGGCCTCTCACAATCTACGTACATAGACAAAGTGTTAACACGGGTTAACATGCAATGTTCCAAAAGAGGATTATTGCCTTTTAGGCATGGAATCCGTCTTTCCAAGGAGATTTGTCCCAACACTCCTGAAGAAAGAGAACGGATGTTGAGGATACCTTACGCATCCGCTATTAGAAGCATAATGTATGCAATGCTATGTACCATACCTGATATTGCACATGCTGTAAGCATTACTAGTAGATATCAGTCTGATCCAGGGGAAGAACACTGGATTCAGTCAAGAATATCCTTAAATACTTACGAAGGACTAAGGATATATTCTTGATATATGGAGAAGGAGAGTTTAAAGTTGAAGCTTATACTGATTCCGATTTCCAATCGAATCCTAATGACTATAAGTCTACATCTGGGTTTATCTTTATACTCAATGGTGGTGCAGTTAGTTGGAAGAGTTCCAAACAAAGCATAACTGCTGATTCCACCACTGAGGTAGAGTATGTAGCCGCTTCTGAAGCAGCAAAGGAGGCCGCTTGGATGAAGAAGTTCATTTCAGAACTTGGAGTAGTTCCTTCCATTGAGCAGCCGATTACATTGTTTTGCGACAACAATGGGGCAATAGCACAAGCTAAGGAACCAAGGTCTCACCAAAAGTCCAAGCATATTGAGAGACGCTTCCATCTCATCAAAGAAATAGTTGGGAGAGGTGATATCGCCTTGCAGAAAATTGCCTCAGCGGAGAACGTGGCAGATCCCTTTACTAAGGCCTTACCTCAGTCTTCTTTTGAAAGACACATTGACAAAATGGGTTTAAGGTACCAAACAAGCTGGCTTTAGTGCAAGTGGGAGATTGTTAGATATATGCCCTAAAGCAACTATGTAATAGTTACATATTAGGGATTTCGGTTGTATTTCAATTTATTATTAAATTAATGGCAAAGACGTGTTTATTCATTTGTCCAATTATATATGAATAAATTCCATATGATCAGTTGTGACTAGACCTATTCTTGAGACATCGAGAATATGTGTGGCAGGTTTATAGTTAGACTGAATCTTTAAAATGTTCTCGGTCGATGGATCATTGAGTGGATATCAATGATCTTGTTGAGACCGATGTGTTCTTAATTTTGCTTTTAAATATTGGATACTTAAAGGAATGACGAGTCACGAGTCATTAGGTATTGCGATACCCGAATTGAAACACAGGTGCTTGTGTCAGACAACTTCATTGAACGTGACACACATTTAACGATTTGCGACATGGAAGCTTTTAGCGTGGTCAATGTCTAATCGTTCATGCTCAAGTCTTGTGTAAATAATCCTTAGACCTAAGGCACAGTGTTGACTTGTACGTTGGATGGCTATAGTTCATAAGTGCGCATATTGGCGGTTCGCTGATCCGTCTCTGTACTTAATGGTTATAAGTCATGCAGATACGAAGTCACACTTGTGCGCAAAATGGAATCTGTCTCCTTTTTACATGCAAGGTATGATGTCCTATGCGATCTAGTTATGACAATGCATTGAAATCATCGGCCGGGGTTGTAGTCGAGAATAAAATGTTTATATCTCGTACAAATGCATGTGAATTAGATTTGTGCATATGATCGAATTGGCGGCTTGACAAATATTCCATGGCCTTTGTTCGATCGGGACATAGTAAGACAGAGGGATTGAATTACACTGTAACTGGAGCTGATAGGTTCATTATGTTCTTAAAATATTCACGCTGTCTGGGTAGCCATGACATATTGCTAGATGTCACTCGTGGCTTGTAGGACCTAGTAGTTGATCGAGACAATCAATTTTCTTGGAAATACTAATGTGTTAGTATTTGTCTTACTGCCAGCTCAGTGATGAACCTAGGGATGTCACACACCTTAACCAATAAATGACGACGTTGAACGGAAAATATGATATTGCAATTATGTTGCAATCACGACTATCGAATTAGTCAAATTGAAATTAAATTAAATTAGATTTAACTTAATTTTTGGTCTTGGACGTACGTGCATACGATGCGCACGCACTCTTTAAATGGACACATATTAATGTATCCAAAATGCACGCATGTGGTTTTTATTAAATTATATATAGATATAATTTATAGATATATTTATTTACATTATTTTATTAAAGTTATGTTGCACGCACATGATGTTGTGCGTGCAATGAATGTGGTCAGCACGATTGTGCTGACCATGTTTAACTTTATATAATAATAATTAAAAAAAAGTTCAAAAAGTTAAAAAGTCAAAAAAGGGGTTGCATTTAATTAGTTGAACTTGATCTTCATGAGTAAGGAACGTGGCCAGTTATTATTTTTGACTTGCGCCCCTACACGAGTGCAGATCGTGCATTTTGTGCAAAATTGCACAACGTGCATGATCAGTAACCGTTCCTGATAGTGCGCGTCGTGTGTTGCTCCTTTGACGGTTTAATTTGGAAAAGGTTGCAGAAATAAAAGAAAAGTGCGTGCATAAAAAGTTAGTGTGTGCCCGTGAGAAAACTAAGAGAGAAAAACCAGAAATATTTTCTCTACGATTTTGTTCTTGCGGTGACCAAAAATCGAGTACGCGGAGAGTTTTTCATCACGAGATTGCTAGCACAATCAAGTGTGGAGTTTTTCCGCGTCGTCTTTCTTCCGTTCGCCATACGATTGGTGGTGTGTCTGAACTAGAGGTCCGACACTTGTGGGACTTGCACCGAAGAACATTTGGAGCAACCCGTTTCAAGCACGCTACAAGAGGTAATCCGTATGACTCTATTCGTTTAGTTCGATTTTTTTTATTGAAACGCACGAACAACGCCTCTAGAGATACATGTATAGGTATTTTATTTCCGCTGCGTTTATTATATTTTGCCTATGCATGTTACGTGAATCCCAACAGATAGGGTATGATGTGAAGACATTTGCAAAACTCTTTTCATTTTCTAAAGGCTATTTGGTAAATGCAGTTGGGTTTCACAAGTGCTTTAGGAAGCCCTCTTGGAAAATGATAGCATTTCCAAGCATCCCCCAAGGACCTTTAGCTCAAGACAACATTGGACTAGCTTTGGCATTTTGGCTTTCTCGGTATGCTAGGCTTGGTTTTATGGAAATTTTCAATTTCTCATTTCATCCTCACTCACCCATTATGATTCCCAATTTATCCCTTTAAAATAAAAACGTTAAATTTTCAATTTCTCATTTCATCCTCACTCACCTATGCCTAGCGATCGTGCTCGCCTCTCTTCCTCATTCCCAGCATGGCTCACCTCCATTACTCATGTCCCCAATACTTGCCACTCCATTTGGCTATTTTTTTTTTTTGGTATTAGATAAGATATTTGTTTGAGTAAACATTATATTTGTTGGATTTTGTTGGCTATCATTTATCAATGATTTTCATTTGATCCTGCTTGATTGCTAAGGGCATGATTGATAACCATTCTATTTACGGATTCAATTTATAGATGAAATTTTAAGCAAATAAACACGTTTAATAATGAAATAGAATATCTTTTTGAGATAGAAATTCATTTGATGACATTATAAAATTTTTAAGGTTACTTGTGATCGGTAGATGGCGAGTTGGTATACCAACAATTGGGATCAATAACCTACGAATGGGGACTTGCGAATTAACGATCAGTGACCACAGTAGGGGGACTGGCAGACAAAGGGGCGGAAAATGAATTAACGAACCAGTGGATGGTGGAACTGCCAACTAGTGGATAGCAGACTAGTTGATGGATGACGTGTAGCGTCCTAGGCATGCCATCCTTCTAGGGTAATCACGATTTGCTTTAATCTGTTGTTACTTATAATACAAAGAGCGCATGTGGAAGCTATCATAACATAGGCATGGCCATCGCACAAGTGCATTCATTTTGGGTACGTACGCCTGAGGGTATAACCTCTTCAGGTTCACTATAGTTCACCATAGATAATAAGAACACTCAGCTTGTTAGAAGATATTGTCGCGACCCTCTAAAAAAATTTTAAATTTTAAAGGGGTTAACGGATTATTAGGTTAATTAGATTTGACTAACCTAATGCGGACCCTCCCAAGCCCTACCGAATCGCAACTTTGGTTTTTGTTTAAATGATTTTGAAATTTGGAGTCGCCACTAATCGTTCTTGGTAGGTCGATTAGAAACCTAAATAAATTAGTGGGAGAACTAATTTATTCCTGCGAACCAGAGATTATGAGCTCGGAGACTTGGTTACACTAGTTAATTAAAACTAATGCCCTTTCGGTACCTTAATTTCATGGATATCCTAATTCGGCAACTCAGGCTTGGTCTATTCCTAAGGCTCTAATAGGGTATTCTCTTTTGTGTTTTCACTTTTTAAATAGGATGCATGGATGGTATATATTTTTATTTGTTATATTTTTTTAAGTGTTAAAGATTCCCTGAAGCCGTAAGAGGGAGTGTGTTAACAACTTCTGTGCAGTATTACGACCTACTCATCTTTTGGGTTTGATGATTCAAAAATTAAATTATAGGAAGTACATGACAGTGAATAAACACCTCCAATGGGAGGCCTAGCATTGGCTTGGCTCTTCCCTTTGGGATTTAAGGCACATGTCTTTAAGTTGCAAGTATTTAAACTACTGTAAGTAAAAAACCTCCAATGGGAGGCTAAGCATTGACTTGGCTCTTCCCTTTGGGATTTAAGGTACAGGTATTTAAGTTGCAGGTATGCTTGGCTCTTCCCTTTGGGATTTAAGGTACAGGTATTTAAGTTGCAGGTATTTAACTACTGTAAGTAAAAACCTCCAATGGGAGGCTAAGCATTGGCTTGGCTCTTCCCTTTGGGATTTAAGGTACAGATATTTAAGTTGCAGGTATTTAACTACTGTAAGTAAAAACCTCCAATGGGAGGCTAAGCATTGGCTTGGCTCTTCCCTTTGGGATTTATCGTGCAGGTATTTAAGTTGCGGATGGACTTTGTCCTCTCCATTCTGGAGTATGAATTCTTTAAAATAAAATACAATGAATTGATTCAACAATTTGAAATTTGTACGCGCTTGAGGACTCCTGCAAGCCGATTTTGTGCTTCCATAGGGTTGACCATTGATATAGAGTTGCGGCTTCCTGACATAAAATAGAGTGAAGTGTCAGTATACAAAATATGTGCTAATCTGCACCTAAAACCAGAAGAGTGGAAAGAGTACTTATCTCCCGTTTTTTGGAAGGGATTTCTATAATTGATTTTCGCTCTCTATGTTCCCAATATAGAGAGTTTCTTTTGAATTAAGAGAGACTTTTAGTCACAAATCAGTTGAGAAATCGGTGGACAGCTTAGGAGCTTGTCTGGGCCGATTTTTGCATCTCTACGAGATTTTTGCTGTTGACGTAGAGATATCCTTCTCCTGACATAAAATATGGAGAAAAAAAAAGAGATGGAGAAAGTGCATACAATTTGTGCTAATTTGCGAGTAAAACCATAAATAAATGAATAAATAAAAACACTTAGCTCGAATTTGCTTGCTCGTTGACGAGGATGAACTCTTGATTTATATTAATCGATGAAGGAATTTGTGATGATAACCCCTAGCTTTAAACTCCCATCATCTTCAAAATTCTCTCTCTTTTGGTATTTTCTTTCTCTCGAATTTTTCTTCAATCTCCCAAAACTCTCTCAAACATCCAAAATTTTCTCTCAAAAAAAAAATTCCTCTCAAACACTTCAAATTTTCTCTCCAAAAATCTCCCCCCTCAAGCTCACTTCTTCCTCCTTTTATAATCTACTCATCTATCTCCCATTCTAATTTTTCCACTAACTCTATCTCCCATTTCCACTAACTCTTCTTCATTTTCATCTTCCATTCTCCATCTCTATCTCACATTCTAATCTCTCCACTAACTCTTCTTCATCTTCATCTTCCCTTCTTCATATTTATCTCACATTCTAATTTCTCCACTAACTCTTCTTCATCTCCATCTTCCCTTCTCTATTCTTATCTTCCATTCTAATTTCTCTACTAACTCTTCTCCATCTTCCATTCTCTATTCTTATCTTATTTTCTCCATCCATTCTTCTCCAACTTCTCTTCTTCATCTCCTCTTGTCCATCTTCCCTTCTCTATTCTAATTTATCCACTAACTCTTCTTTTTGTTATTTGTAAAATAATCCTTCAAGAGTTAAGTATTTGCACTCTAGTCCTTGAATTTTAAGTATTTACAATTTAGTCCCTGAAAAAATATATTTCTTTAAGTCCAAATCTCCTCACAATTTTTGACACACCAAAATTTACCACATGTCAAATTTAAGCTCATTTCTTGCCGTTGAAAATAATGCAGAATTTAATTAAAGCCATTTTGCAAAATTAAGTCATTCTGGGTATAATTGGGCCAAGATGAAAATTTAAAATATTAGAAGACAATGTCACAACTCATAAAAAGTGAAAATTAAAAATAAGTTGACTCAAATTAAATTTTTTTAGGCCCGATTCAAGATTATACTCGTGAAGGAACACGTGACTCGAATTGGATTTTTCTGAATTTGCGATGGCCAATATGAAAATAGATTTAAAATAAAAATATTAACTATCTTTGTGTATTTTTTTTGGCCTCAAATGTTATTTTTCCAAAATTTTCAAGTATTTTTGTATTTTTTTTAAAAAAAAATTAAAAATATATATATAATATGAAATTTTATTTTTTGTTCAAAAATGGTTGCCTAGGCTTGGCCAAGGCTTCCAAAGTTGATTTTTCAATTTTCTCATTTTTTCTTCATTTTTTGTTTTATGAATTTTCGAAAATAAAAATACCGAAAAATACTGAAAATATGAAAAATCGGTTTTTGGTCAAAATTGGTTCCCTAGGCTTGGCTAAGGTCCCCAAAGTTGATTTTTCAATTTTATGAATTTTTATGGATTTTTTATTACTTTAGCAATAGAAAAAATGATTAAAAATCAGGTGTCAACAGCTACCCCTCTTTGAAAGGAAGCTCGGTAGAGGTTCATTTCAAAGACGAGATGACACCTGAATTCTAATCGACTCAATACAAGGAAATAAAAAGAGTCGTGACATGAATGTTCCACTGAAAATGAAATGAGAACCTAAGGATTCGTTATATAAAAAAACTTTAGGGTGGTTGAACTTGAACCCGTATGGTGGATCAACCCATGGTAGATTCCTAATAAAAGGATTCTACTGATTAAAAATTGAATTAAAATTTGACCCGTATGGTGGGTCATACCATTTGACCCGTATGGTGAGTCGTACCATGGTAGGTTCCTAATAAAAGGATTCTACTGATTAAATTTTGATTGAGATTTGACCCGTATGGTAGGTCACCCCATGAAGATACCTGTAAGAAGGACTTGGTGCCTGTAGAAATGACTTGGTGTCTGCAAAAAGGACTTGTGCCTGTAAAAAGGACTTGATTTGCCTGTAAAAAGGACTTAATTTGCTTGTAAGAAGGACTTGATTTGCCTGTAAGAATGACTTACTTTGCCTGTAAGAAGGACTTTGTGCCTGTAAGAAGGACTTGCGTTGCCTGTAAGAAGGACTTTGTTTGCCTGTAAGAAGGACTTTATGCCTGTAAGAAGGACTTGATTTGCCTGTAAGAAGGACTTGATTTGCCTGTAAGAAGGACTTTGTGCTTGTAAGAAGGACTTGATTTGCCTGTAAGAAGGACTTTGTGCCTGTAAGAAGGACTTTGTGCCTGTAAGAAGGACTTTGTGCCTGTAAGAAGGACTTCATTTGCCTGTAAGAAGGACTTGGTTTGCCTGTAAGAAGGACTTAGCTTGCCTGTAAGAAGGACTTGATTTGCCTATAAGAAGGACTTTGTGCCTGTAAGAAGGACTTGGTTTGCCTGTAAGAAGGACTTAGTTTGCCTGTAAGAAGGACTTGATTTGCCTGTAAGAAGGACTTTATGCCTGTAAGAAGGACTTGATTTGCCTGTAAGAAGGACTTTGTGCCTATAAGAAGGACTTTGTACCTGTAAGAAGGACTTGATTTGCCTGTAAGAAGGACTTGTTTTGCCTGTAAGAAGGACTTTGTTTGCCTGTAAGAAGGACTTGATTTGCCTGTAAGAAGGACTTGGTTTGCCTGTAAGAAGGACTTTGTGCCTGTAAGAAGGACTTGGTTTGCCTGTAAGAAGGACTTAGTTTGCCTGTAAGAAGGACTTTATGCCTGTAAGAAGGACTTGGTTTGCCTGTAAGAAGGACTTAGTTTGCCTGTAAGAAGGACTTTATGCCTGTAAGAAGGACTTGGTTTGCCTGTAAGAAGGACTTAGTTTGCCTGTAAGAAGGGCTTGGTGTACCTCAAAGGGTGCCATTCTGAAATCTGGGGAGACCAGGAATCCTACGGAAGCTCAAACCCAAATTATATTCTCCTGTCGCTTTAGGAATAAACCAAAGAGGCAGAGATCAAAAGGTCTCGAACATTTCTATCCTTGAGACAAATCATGCTTTATTGAAGAAGGTGGATACCTATATATACCGCAATGGATATGAGTACCCCAACAACCGTCAGAATTCATTCTCTTGAAAGGTTCAGGTTGAAGATATACTTACCTGAGAATTTGGAAGAAATGCTTGGTGGCTTCTCGACAACCAGGCTTGTTCATTCAATAATCGTCGAATGAATTTCAAGACTTTGGAAGGTAACTCAAACACTGGGAATGTGTTGCCTGTCAGGCAATGTTAGAGCTAACATGTACAAGCATTTTCATCAATGCGTTCATTGGTTCATACAAAAATGTTCAGCTAAGTTGGCAATGATTAGAGGCAGTCTGTGTAATAACTCATGATGCAATTGATCAACATATGGATCATGTATTGCATTACCATTTCTGTTTAAGGAGGTTCTTATAGTATGAACACCTCGAATGTAATATGAATGGGGGACTTCATTCCGAAAGGGCTTTCTCTCACTCTGAAGAAAGGCTGTTTATCTGTAGATTAAAATGTTAGACCTGTGTGGAAATGGTTTGCCTTTCCTCATCCTGTTATGCCCCATTTTGCACATTTGATGTCTCCTATGCAGTTTATGCTCTAAGTTGGAGTTGGTAAATTAAACATGCGGAATAGTCATACATAATTCATGAAATGTGTAAACACAATACCGATGTGACAATTTTTAGCATCATGTGTGTTTATATAATGTGCAAACATGGGCGGATTTGAATTGCCCCTGGTTTGTGGGTGGATTGAACAAATTGGGAAGGCCACTCCTTATGTCGAGGAGCGGTTTGTCTCAAGTTTTGCCCCTGCACGATGAGGCATATGGGTGAGGGAGCATTTTGGTTTGTTTAGTGACAGCGACCGCCATGGTTTGGTGGTTAAATGCCCCTGCAAAAAGCAGAGAAATTATTCTCGAAATCAAACGAGATAAGAAAGACATATTTGCTTTTTCGCTTCAGAGCTTGCGATCAATTTGCCCCGTTTTTCACCAGAATAGATCTTGTCAGATGATCATAATTTTCTTTTGGATTTGTCTCCTTCAACATGTTAAATGTTAGTGTAAATATTTCCTGTAAAAAGAAAAAGAGACATATCAGCCAGTATTAAAAGGGATAAATTGAAAACGATACTGATTTACCCTTCATCTTGAATGTCTTGCACGAGTCTTTTACCAGTTTTGTTGGATTGAATTTTCCTCGACTTTTGTTGGGCGCTTCACCATTATCGGAAGACTATGGTAAAATACTGACTTTGATATTACTCGTCGAGTATTCCTGTTTGTAAAAAAGAAATGCACAAAAAGTTGTTTCATTTATTTATTATACATACAACATTCCCCACCCTTGGGGATCGAACTCGGGATATTTCGGACCTACTGTCATCCCCCATACCATTCGGTCCATTGGACCGTAGGTGTCCATGGGGCTTTCTTTTCAAAGGTTAATCCTTGGGGATAACGTGGCCCTGTTGTATCACCTTGGGCCTTGTTACGATATTTCTCGAGGTAATTTGCAATCCCTGTTAAGAATGGAATAAAAAAATTCAGGACTCGAGATGATTATGTGCAAATTAGAACGATACAGAATTACCCATGTCTGAGATTGTTCGGATCTTTCGCTTGTATTTTTCTTTAACCGAAGCTGTCCATCCCATGGTAATGTCCATAAGTTGATTTGCCCCCAATTTAGCCCGACTAGGAAATTTGGTTTTTGGATACAACTGTATTCTCGAGTCGCTTTTGCAAATTCCTGAAAATAGAAGGGATCAAATTTAAAACCGGAGCAATTTAAGAGTAAATTGGAACGATACGGATTTACCCTTCAAATTTACGCAGATTTCGTCTCGATATTAATTTTTTCGAGTTTGGTGCGGTTAACGGCTCCGAGCATTTAATAGGGGGGAAAGGGAAATGATTACTTCTAGCTTGTGCATTAATTTTGGACATCGACAAAAGGCGAGAACATGCGATGAAACTAAGTAGACGTATTCGTCTAGGTTTAATCTTCTTCATGATGCTCTCGCGGGTTGCGGTAGACGATGATATCAAGAACATTAGAGAGGCATTCAGTGTGGCTTTCCACCAGCCGCCTAGAGACCCGCGTTCAATCATGTAAATTAATAAAGCTACCACCACTTAATTAGTGTGCCAATAAATTCAGCCATTTGTTGCGTGCTCCACTTCAACCGTGTTTTGTTTCTTTCGGTGCCCACTTGCTCTTGTCGGGCGCCTGTAGCATTGGGAGAAATACTTGTGGGTCACATTCATTAATAGAACCTCGGTTCTCTAAAACCCTCCGCGTGTTTCGGATCCGAGGAAATTTTAAGACCGGTCTCTGGTTGATTTAATCAGGTTAAGGTACTTATTTCATGGTTTCTGATTATATAATCCATATTGTCTTTCAAAAGACGCGGGATCCTCTGTAATACATTAAATATGCCCCCGTGTTTAATCAGTATAAGTCCACCGTCATATCACAATACACTGCCCATACAAGTTTACGGATTGACACAACTCTATCTGTCAAAGATGGACAGTGTTCGTTTGCCCCCCTGAATTAACGGTTGAAGCCTTGGTGTTTTTCGTCTTTTGGTATTTCTGAAGATGATTCTTGATATATTATTGAACTTAATTTTTACACCCGTCTGGGGTATCTAGGATCTCCCTGCAAAAGAAAAGGATATAATTAGTATGCGACACAAGGAATGTCGGTCCATGACTCCTATATTAGTCCAATTTTATTTTTTCTATTTTATAGAGAAATCAGAAAAAAAAAATTTCTTTAGGAAGAAATGGGTTAATTCCTGATACAGAATTTTTTTTTGCAGATTTATTACTCTTTTTTTTTATTATGTGACAAAATCTCTTGATGTTTACTAAAATTTTTGAAGGAATTTCCTTTTTATCAAAATAAATTTTCAGAGGTAAATTTATCAGGAAAATTTTATTTTTATTGAAGCAGGAAAGACATAACAGAAATCCTTTATTGATTAACAAAATTCCCCCGAGACATTAGTCTAATTTTATTTAGAGAAAATTTTCTTAGAAAAACATGAGCGAATTTCTCGAAAAGAATTTTTGTTGCAAGTTTTTATAATTTGAAAGAATGTGATAAAATCACTTGATGTTTACCAAAGTTTTTTTTTAAGGAATTTTTCTTTTTATCGAAATAAATTTTCAGAGGAAAATTTGTCAGGAAAATTTCATTTTTATTGAAGCAAGAAAAACATGACAAAAATCTCTTATTGGTCAATACAATTCCCCCGAGACATTAGTCTAATTTTATTTAGAGAAACTTTTCTTAGAAAAACATGAGCGAATTTCTCGAGAAGAATTTTTTTTGCAAGTTTTTATAATTTGAAAAATGTGATAAAATCACTTGATGTCTACTAGAGTTTTTTTTAAGGAATTTTTCTTTTTATTGAAATAAATTTTCAGAGGAAAATTTTTTTAGGAAAATTTCATTTTTATTGAAGCAATAAAAACATGACAAAAATCCCTTATTGGTTAATAAAATTCCCATGAAGGGATTTTTTCACATCATTTTTTCAAAAAAAAAATTTAAAAAGAAATGAGGGACAAATTTAATTTTTATTTTCTTTTAAAAGAATGGTCGTAATATCAAGGTCAAAAACTAACTAACACCTAGCATGGACCGACCGAAAATAAATACAAGATAAAATTAGAGAACTTACTTTTACCTTGGAGAAATGCAAATCACATAGTCATGCGCATGACTCAAGTGAGGAGTGGACTCTAGAAAGTAAAAGAAGGAGAGACAGGGTATGGACCTAAAAGGCCCCCACTATCTGAATTGACAACCTTACCCTCCGTGTAATCAAATCACAATGGGAAGAATTGTCAATTCAGATAATGAGCGGGATAAAATATGGTCAACCCAAGCGCAATCGACGCAAGAGCGTTGCATATTCGATCCCTATCTATGGTTACCTAGGAAAAATTTCGCGACTTGGGTTTAGACGCTTGTGTGTGCAGGTGTTGTGATCCTCAGAATATGCAAGACATGCACAACAATTGATATCAAAACAGCGCTTCTAAAAATGTGTGAAATTAAACATAATCCCAACACCGAGCCTGCAAAACAAATGGGTTAGCCAAACACTCCGCCCCTTATAACTCCCATCCTGCAAAAACATATAACACCTATAGAATGAGTCCCAAGCAAGATCGCCAGAAGCGAGATATCCATGAAATTTTCATTGGCCTAAGTCCACTAAGACTTTTAAAATTTCGAAAAAATTTAAGTATTCCAATTGGTATCTTTTTTCGAAAATTTAAAAATCTCTATTCCCCAGTGAAGTCGCCAAGCTGTCGCGACCCTCTAAAAAAATTTTAAATTTTAAAGGGGTTAACGGATTATTAGGTTAATTAGATTTGACTAACCTAACGCGGACCCTCCCAAGCCCTACCGAATCGCAACTTTGGTTTTTGTTTAAATGATTTTGAAATTTGGAGTCGCCACTAATCGTTCTTGGTAGGTCGATTAGAAACCTAAATAAATTAGCGGGAGAACTAATTTATTCCTGCGAACCAGAGATTCTGGGTTCGTTCCCCAGCGGAGTCGCCAAGCTGTCGCGACCCTCTAAAAAAATATTAAATTTTAAAGTGGTTAACGGATTATTAGGTTAATTAGATTTGACTAACCTAACGCGGACTCTCCCAAGCCCTACCGAATCGCAACTTTGGTTTTTGTTTAAATGATTTTGAAATTTGGAGTCGCCACTAATCGTTCTTGGTAGGTCGATTAGAAACCTAAATAAATTAGCGGGAGAACTAATTTATTCCTGCGAACCAGAGATTATGAGCTCGGAGACTTGGTTACACTAGTTAACTAAAACTAATGCCCTTTCGGTACCTTAATTTCATGGATATCCTAATTCGGCAACTCAGGCTTGGTCTATTCCTAAGACTTTAATAGGGTATTCTCTTTTGTGTTTTCACTTTTTAAATAGGATGCATGGACGGTATATATTTTTATTTGTTATATTTTTTTAAGTGTTAAAGATTCCCTGAAGCGGTAAGAGGGAGTGTGTTAACAACTTCTGTGCAGTATTACGACCTACTCATCTTTTGGGTTTGATGATTCAAAAATTAAATTATAGGAAGTACATGACAGTGAATAAACACCTCCAATGGGAGGCCTAGCATTGGCTTGGCTCTTCCCTTTGGGATTTAAGGTACAGGTATTTAAGTTGCAAGTATTTAAACTACTGTAAGTAAAAAACCTCCAATGGGAGGCTAAGCATTGACTTGGCTCTTCCCTTTGGGATTTAAGGTACAGGTATTTAAGTTGCAGGTATTTAACTACTGTAAGTAAAAACCTCCAATGGGAGGCTAAGCATTGGCTTGGCTCTTCCCTTTGGGATTTAAGGTACAGGTATTTAACTACTGTAAGTAAAAACCTCCAATGGGAGGCTAAGCATTGGCTTGGCTCTTCCCTTTGGGATTTAAGGTACAGGTATTTAAGTTGCAGGTATTTAACTACTATAAATAAAAACCTCCAATGGGAGGCTAAGCATTGGCTTGGCTCTTCCCTTTGGGATTTAAGGTACAGGTATTTAAGTTGCAGGTATTTAACTACTGTAAGTAAAAACCTCCAATGGGAGGCTAAGCATTGGCTTGGCACTTCCCTTTGGGATTTATCGTGCAGGTATTTAAGTTGCGGATGGACTTTGTCCTCTCCATTCTGGGGTATGAATTCTTTAAAATAAAATACAACGAATTGATTGAACAATTTGAAATTTGTACGCGCTTGAGGACTCCTGCAAGCCGATTTTGTGCTTCCATAGACCATTGATATAGAGTTGCGGCTTCCTGACATAAAATAGAGTGAAGTGTCAGTATACAAAATATGTGCTAATCTGCACCTAAAACCAGAAGAGTGGAAAGAGTACTTATCTCCCGTTTTTTGGGAGGGATTTCTATAATTGATTTTCGCTCTCTATGTTCCCAATATAGAGAGTTTCTTTTGAATTAAGAGAGACTTTTAGTCACAAATCAGTTGAGAAATCGGTGGACAGCTTAGGAGCTTGTCTGGGCCGATTTTTGCATCTCTACGAGATTTTTGCTGTTGACGTAGAGATATACTTTTCCTGACATAAAATATGGAGAAAAAAAAAGAGATGGAGAAAGTGCATACAATTTGTGCTAATTTGCGAGTAAAACCATAAATAAATGAATAAATAAAAACACTTAACTCGAATTTGCTTGCTCGTTGACGAGGATGAACTCTTGATTTATATTAATCGATGAAGGAATTTGTGATGATAACCCCTAGCTTTAAACTCCCATCATCTTCAAAATTCTCTCTCTTTTGGTATTTTCTTTCTCTCGAATTTTTCTTCAATCTCCCAAAACTCTCTCAAACATCCAAAATTTTCTCTCCAAAAAAAATTCCTCTCAAACACTTCAAATTTTCTCTCCAAAAATCTCCCCCCTCAAGCTCACTTCTTCCTCCTTTTATAATCTACTCATCTATCTCCCATTCTAATTTTTCCACTAACTCTATCTCCCATTTCCACTAACTCTTCTTCATTTTCATCTTCCATTCTCCATCTCTATCTCACATTCTAATCTCTCCACTAACTCTTCTTCATCTTCATCTTCCCTTCTTCATATTTATCTCACATTCTAATTTCTCCACTAACTCTTCTTCATCTCCATCTTCCCTTCTCTATTCTTATCTTCCATTCTAATTTCTCTACTAACTCTTCTCCATCTTCCATTCTCTATTCTTATCTTATTTTCTCCATCCATTCTTCTCCAACTTCTCTTCTTCATCTCCTCTTCTCCATCTTCCCTTCTCTATTCTAATTTATCCACTAACTCTTCTTTTTGTTATTTGTAAAATAATCCTTCAAGAGTTAAGTATTTGCACTCTAGTCCTTGAATTTTAAGTATTTACAATTTAGTCCCTGAAAAAATATATTTCTTTAAGTCCAAATCTCCTCACAATTTTTGACACACCAAAATTTACCACATGTCAAATTTAAGCTCATTTCTTGCCGTTGAAAATAATGCAGAATTTAATTAAAGCCCTTTTGCAAAATTAAGTCATTCTGGGTATAATTGGGCCAAGATGAAAATTTAAAATATTAGAAGACAATGTCACAACTCATAAAAAGTGAAAATTAAAAATAAGTTGACTCAAATTAAATTTGTTTAGGCCCGATTCAAGATTATACTCGTGAAGGAACACGTGACTCGAATTGAATTTTTCTGAATTTGCGATGGCCAATATGAAAATAGATTTAAAATAAAAATATTAACTATCTTTGTGTATTTTTTTTGGCCTCAAATGTTATTTTTCCAAAATTTTCAAGTATTTTTGTATTTTTTTAAAAAAAATTAAAAATATATAATATGAAATTTTATTTTTTGTTCAAAAATGGTTGCCTAGGCTTGGCCAAGGCTTCCAAAGTTGATTTTTCAATTTTCTCATTTTTTCTTCATTTTTTGTTTTATGAATTTTCGAAAATAAAAATACCGAAAAATACTGAAAATATGAAAAATCGGTTTTTGGTCAAAATTGGTTCCCTATGCTTGGCTAAGGTCCCCAAAGTTGATTTTTCAATTTTATGAATTTTTATGGATTTTTTATTACTTTAGCAATAGAAAAAATGATTAAAAATCAGGTGTCAACAGATATGTATTTGTATATATAAAATAAGCATTAAGTACAATATTTTTACATTAAAAGAGAAACAACTAATGGTAGACATTCAAAAAGGTATCAGCTCCCTATCTAACCATCCACATAAGGCATACTCCATCAACGACCTGAGACTGCCCCACAACCATGTCAAAAGTAGCCACCGTATTGTCTCAAACCAAAAGCCTACATGTACATCTACTCCTTTGACTAGTGCTCTATTGCCTAATCCTCGCTGTCATCATTTGTGTCATCATTGTACCGTCATCGCTCATCTGCTAATGGAGGGAGTAGCTGTAACTGAATACCTAAGCTACGAACGTAAAGAAAAATGAAGTGATGCACAACATGTCCTTTTGTCTAGTCCACATCCACCTCAATGATAGTATAGAGCCTGCCTACCACAACACAGGTATGGAGGACAGGGATCGGTGACCTCCCATGTGCACGTGATGCGTATTAGTGCACCAAAATGGTAGATGACCCTAGTAGGAGGAGGGGAAGATGAAATAGCTATAGCTAAAAAGATGTTTACCAGCTAGAGTGAGCATCAAAACTTAGTAGGTAGCAATGCTAAGTCAAACAAATAAACCACTTATAGCATGAGTAGATACAATAGGATTTTCACTCACAATATCTGCATGCATTAGTATAGGACGAAGTCTACCAAAATTTCCAAGAGAGAAATAGCATGAGATATTCTAGACAGTTTCCAATTCACACTTGAATGCTTGTACAACACCATCCTCAACTCCTCCTTCCTCACATATACAACAATCAACTCTTAAGTTCACTCTTTATTGTTGGTTACTACACATTGAAATGGAGCGCTAGGTTATCTAAGTAAATGTGGTGACCTGAATTTTATAGGCCAATTAGTCGATGTTAGGTTTGAATTTTAGGGAATCGAATTATGGAGCGATGGATTATTAATGATGATGATTTAGGATTAATTATTTTGCAATCCTTAGTTTGTCAATAGGCGTGATAATAATAATTTGATAGAACATTTTGGGGTGATGTTTATTTTGGATCATGAAGGAATTATTCGCGTCCAAACTAGTTTGTGGGTGAACTACGAAGCTCTAGAACCACCTTAGCCTTTGCCCATTGTCCTTCCCATTATATAAACCCATTTTCTCTCTCTCCTCCCTCATTTCTTCTCTTCCCCTCACCGTAGACAGAGCTCTCTCCCTTTTCTCCTCCTCCTCCTCCTCCTCCTTCTTCTTGTGGAGTTCACCCGAAGCCCTTTGCTCCCTCGTCCTTATGCCAGCAAACCAGTAGCTTGACAACGATGATTCATGGGTTGTTCTAGGCCTCATGCACCAGCCCTTAATATCGCCATCTCTTAATTCCCATTGGTCCCTCTTTCGAGCTTGCCAAAGAGGAAAAATAACATTTCAAGCTCATCTGGAAGATAAATCGAACTCCATTTTTTCATGTACGATCCTAAGGCAAGTGTCCATCTATCCTTACCACTAATTTGTTGAACTACCACTCTTTCTAGAATGGATTATCGAAATTGAGAAATGGATATGCTTATAGACGATTGAACTTGCGGGATGGGTAAATGGTATTTCATGTACGATCCATTGCTTGGTTGATGTCGATGGGTCTTGGGTAAGCAGATTATTAGAGTTGATCATTCTGATTGTTGTTTGTTTGCGATGAATCAAAGTGAAGACATAAAGAGGAAAGTTTGACCACATGGATAGGGAAAGGATTTGCAAGGTTCTATTACTTGAGTTGGCATCTACGAGTCTTGTGTAAGGGAAATTTATGAATGAAATGTCCAGATCATCAATGATTTGTGAGGAATTGTAGTGGGACTATGTATAGAGTTTGGCCACATCTTTTCGAGAAAGGGTTCATGTGGTTTAGAGCTTGTATGAGGGATCCGCTAGTTTAAAGTTGCCATTTGATTTTAGGTAGATTGAAATTGAAGAGGGATCGTCTGACAAGTCATCAAATAGATACAGATTGGAGTTGATTTTACATGGATGTTTGGCCATGGGGTTTAGCAAAGGGGATTGAGGAATCGTTGTGTTTTTCATAGACCTATGATTGTCATGTGCCTTCTCTGTGTGGTTATCTTTGATATTCTGTTGTCTAGTTGCGTGTTGTGGCTTTTCCTGAGTATTTTATTGGTAGAGAGCTCGGTAGCATATGCTTGAATGAATGGTGAATGAACAGGTTAATTGTTCAGCTAGATATTTTCTTGCTGAACTTCAGCTCACCCTTGTCTTTGAACCCTTTTCCAGATGATTAGCTTTTTGCTCCTCAAGATGATAGTGATGATACTGGAGTGAGGCAAAGGAGATAGTGAATAGCATTCGGGATTAGATGTAACCCATTGAAGTCCTCCCAGTATATCTTTGTCATTATAAAACCGATGTAACGGAATGCCTAATTTTGTAAATAAAAGGTATGTATTTTCTAATGTGCCATGCGATCTTGCTACCTATTATAAGCCGTAGTCAAACAAAGAGGCCGTAACCCTTAGGCGTGCCTGCCTTTTGCATCCACTTGTTTATCAACTTCGCTTATGTTATTATAGCTTCCTCATGTGCCCTCTGATATAAATATATTAACAGATTAAACTAGATAATGTGAGTAAGTAGGTGGTGAGCTAGGGTTATTATAGTAAACCTATGAATGATCCTATCTCGCTCTTGGACAAGTCATTTGCTCGGGGATCTTGAATTTTTGTTGCCAATTTCACACCCACGATAGCTCAATCTTGTATCTAAACTACCTGTAACTCTTACAATTAAATTCTAAACCAAGCAGGGTATGCATGTCATGAACACCTCTCTACAGATTCTTGACCAAACGGCCCTACGTGTATATTCACTCCCACTTCACTTAATTCCCAACGACATCCATAATAATCGACTTTCACTTCTCAACCACCCACCAAATGGCTCTAGCCTAACCAACAAAAATAGCATGCGATTCCATTTACTAGGCATGATATCCATACCTTTCTCGGCACTTGCGCCTAATCTGCACCAAATCTACCCCATCTGTAGTCAATAACTAGCTTAGTAATGAGAGTTAGTATTTTACTCACCTCAAGTTGAAGGATTGAGAGAGCGAGACTGATCAAGTGTGAATGTGAAGGGCAAAGACAACAAGGACTGAGTGGGGTCTTCACACCGGGAAAGAAGAGAAAATGGGAGGAGAGAGAGAGAGAGAGAGAGAGAGAGAGAGAGAGAGAGAGGTGAGGCTTTATACTGGGAGGGAAAATTTCGGTGGCCAATGGGACTATAGCTGTGTGAGGCTTTGTGGCCAAACTGCGATTCAAATTCACGCCCGGTCTAACTTTAGGCTTGAAGAATTCAATTGGATTTCTTTTAACGGTCCAATAAAATGGTCTCACCCGAAATATATAGTGACATCCCAAGGCATCACCCTGCTTATGAGATTTATTTTAATCTAGTATTATGTGTGTGTGTGTGTGTGTGTATAGTAGAGAGCACATGCAGAAGCTTAGTAAACTAAAAGCAGTTAATGGCCATATAATCACTTACAAGTGAACTCCATAAAAAGGGCAAGAGCGTCGCCTAAAGGGGTATGGCATTACTCATAGGGTTCACTACTATGTATCCACCATAATATCACGAACAATCGGGCCCAATAGGAATATGAGTTAATTTATATACATTCTAATTGTTTACATTATGCTTTTTCATTAAACGACACCACCGAACACTCTAGGAGGATTTAAAAAGGGCGAAATTTACTTCGAGGTATTATCTACCATTGCCATCAACATGCTTCACTGACATCCTTATCCACTACTTCTCAAATGGCTAGCTTATTTGAAAACGGTTAATCAATGGGAGTGAGTTGAAGCTTAGCTAGTAGGATTTTCTAAGCTAATCAACTAAACCACCTATTCATCACTCGATCAAGCAAGAACCACATTCATCTAGCAAGCAAGACTCAACCAAAAATACTATACATGCGATACCAATGATAGGTAAGCAACCAAAACCATATATGAGACTCGACTATGGCACCACGTAATGTACCATATGAACCTTATGCGCATGAGCATACACTTGACTCATTGTTCAATTTCCACTTATTACCAATTTTCCATGGCATAGGCCATGGTTTCATGAGAGATAGAGGCCTCATTTTCATCAATGAGGGACACAAGCCATGAATCTGGGTTTTACCTCGGTTTATTGTCCATAGAAAAGCAGCCATGAGAATCTTGAGAGATACATGCCCCAACTTATTCGAGGGACACAAACCTTGATTCCTCTACTCTGTTGCTCCATTCCAATGGGATATAAGCTGTGGACTTATCATTTTCACTTAGGCTTCCATGGGATATCATCTAGACACAAGTGGATATCGCTCATCCATGTCAGGACACAGGTCGATGGGACCCTCACTTCTCTCATCTTATTTATTCCATTCATATGCAAACTAACCATTGATCAATCAGATCAATCACAAACATAGTTGACCATATACATGCTTGGGTTCTTAAAAGCAATGCAACCCGACCCCATAGCATACCTATTCAAGCCCACAAAGCACTAGTCACACCTCACGACTAGATGACTTCGAAAATGAACACCCAAAAATCATACATAGTTTATGCTTGACCTAACCACATAGCCAACATCAAATGCATGACAATAACATTAGATCTATATCACCAGACCATCAAGATTCATATCATATCAGCAACAAACAAGACAATCCATTTATAAATCTTGACTACCCAAAGCTACATAAACACGACTCGGTAAGCAAAACCCACATATAAGGCAAATCTCACTGTCAAACCAACTGAACACCATTTGAACATACCAAAACATAAACGGTGACACTGTGCCCAATTGACGAAATAGCTAATGTAATGAAAAGAGTTAGAGTTCTCACTTGCCATCGATACCAAGCAAAGTGAATTTGAAGTCGAATTGCCACCAACAAAGTAGCAGTTTCCTTCCTTCTTCCTTGGCCGTGTGGTCATGTACCCATATATAGTTCAACTTCCATTCACCTCAGATTGATAATAAATATAACAATCAGCTCTCATGTTCAAACGAGCCATAACTCAAGGACGTTATATTAGCTAATGGATCATACATGCAAAGCCATTTTCCCATCCATGTGAGCAATAATTCCATTCTGAATACCCACAATCAAAATTGGCAATTCCCATACAATCAAACGACCAACAAATCATCTAGTAGTAGGATTAGAGGTATACTTGCCTTAGGTTTAAATCAAAGAAGACGGAGCTCAAATTGCCATCCGATTGAGCTTGCTTTCTTCATTCTTGCACTTAGCTGAGGGGAATAAACGGGTAGGCATGCAAGTAAAACGGCAAGTGGCTGAGTTGAGATTGTCGATGTTGATGACGGTTGCTATCGTCAGGGCTGAGCACGATGAGGACGAAGTGATAGGCAGAGCAACTGAGAAGAAGAGGGAAAGAGTAATCAGTGTGGGGGATATGTACATGAATGAGGGGAAACAAATGAGGAGAGAGAGAAAATTAGGCCCCTTTATGGTGAGGCAGTGAAAGAAGGCAATTCAATCAATGGGGTTCTATTCATGTTCCAAATTTCTAGATAAACTCAACCAGATCAAAACTTCACCCCCATATCCATAACCCTACAATGGCTGACCTGGCCAAACTTCGAGGAGGTCTATCTTTTTCTAGTAACAACGTTCACTATTCCTCAAGCCATGCTTGAAATTCACTTCAGTTCAGCAGCATGGCTCGAATGATATGTTGCAACTAGTAACTCAATATACACAAAATTATCAACACATTTATTTGAGTTGGACGTGCCACATGATCAACATTTTTCGTTGAGATGCTAAGTTAATCCTATGACAACTCAAAATTTTCAGGTTTGTAAGATAAATGGATTCATCAATTTTTATTGTTGAATTTCAATCTAAGTAATAATATTAGATTTTTAAAGTTTAAGGGACAACCATTGGGTACAATTTTATTTGATCTGATATAGGAGATCCTGAAGCGCCGGTCAGAGGAATTAACCGATTTAGTCGAATCATGTGTAAAATGTCACGCCCCGAACCCCACGAGCTCGCGACATCCCGTTCATACATTCAATTCACTCGTGCCCGTCTGGTCAACGAGATGCGACGGCCCGGGAAATTATCTTCGTCGCGACCAGACGGCGTGTCGGTCAAACCTGAAACCTGCGGAAGCTATTCTCCAATCCCATATGTGCATACATACGATAATGGGGTACTAATAAAGGAGATAGACACGATAAACATCAATATATATAACGTCGTAAGCGTTAGGTACAGACTCCCAAAAAGGAAATACATACTACGGTCCAAAAGTCTTACGCTCGACCTAACACCTAAAGTCTAGTCTCGGCATCTAGCGGAATTACTCCTCTGGCTCCTCCTCCTCAAGGTTGTAATCTCTCCAGGGGTCAGGCTCCTCCTCGGACTTAGTATCCATGGCATCACCCTCCTCATGTCCGTCAATCTCCATGCGACCTAGGGACGGCAGTTCCACCATCGGGTCTTGATCAACTACCTCACCTCCATAAGCCACGGGACGCATAAGTGTCGGGTTGTCCTCCTCAGGGATAGGGGCATCATGCAGTGGACCCTCCATACCAAATTCACCCTCTCTCATGCAGGCCTCGAACCTATAGGGAACAAAAATAGGGTTGCCTTGATACACCCATATGGTAGTCAATCGTCGATGCCATAGTGTAGCATTCTCATCCACGAAGTGGGTGACCTCTCAACCACCGCCAGTGAGTCGAGGATTCAGTAACCTCACCACTAATCCTAGCGTAAGATAAAGTATACTAGTAGGTTTGGCCCTAATCAATAGTCTAGGGTTCCTAGTCACCTCACCCTGGGCCCACTCTCGAAGGACGAATAACAGCTTAGGGTACGAATCAACAATACTCATGCAATAGTAAGATATGAACATCACACATAGAAGGCGAGCAACCAGCAATCAAAGTCAATGGTCAGTATGCAACACCAAATGCACAATCAACCAACCTCATATGATCCCACTAAATCTAGCCTACGTCTTATACGCATCAAGCTCGTGTCCCAACCCGCGTATGGTACGCCTCAGGTTGACACGCTTATCTCTCCACTTCCCCGAGTAAACACGCATCAAGGTCGACCTCCCCTTGTCACTCCTCCCAGTGACACATGTCATGCTTGCAATCAGTTTTCACCCAAACACGCCTCTAATAGAATCGGGCACAACACAAGTGTTCTCATGAAATAAACGTGCATACAAGTATAGCATGACAAACTGATACTTAGACACCTCATTCAATTAGTAAAGACAATGTGTATACATGAATCAATCATGTGCCCTGCGCGCAACTCGTATCACCAGGGTCTAAGCACTGTACCCTGTACAAATTAAGCTGGGACCAGAATCTATCGAAGGCCCATAATTACTTCTTTAGGTTACATTTGAGTCACCTTAAATGGAGTATAGACACACGTTAATGCCTGAAGTCTTTACGATCCATATCCAGCCCGTTGGTTTAATTTATGCCTAATATAGATTTCGGCCCAACACCCCATTTAAGCCCACAACTTATTATTAGGAACATGTCTTAAATTGGCCCATTCGATTTCACTATTCACGTCCATGGCCCATGGCCCAAAAGTTTCTCAAGCCCGTTAAGCCCAAATTCACCCAATTAGGCCCGAATTTGTTTCCTAAGCTTATTCACAACCTTAGGCCCTAAATTTATTCAACCAAACCCACAAACACAACCTAATTAATCCTTAAATTTTTGTCCATAGTGAAGCCCATTAGAAATGACTTAGGCCCACGAATTCATACTTAACTAGTTTAGCCTAAAATGGACCCTAAGCCCATCTACATCATTCGGCCCATCATTTTACACACCCAGTCCAACAATCACAGCCCACAAATGACATTTCCAAGCCCAACTCAGATTGCCCAGGTCTATGACCAACCCGTATACCCTATTACTCCAATTGGTTTATGATTTCCCTTCACGATTTTCAGCATTTGCACTACACAATCATGCACCAAGCATCACACGGCTAAACCAACTTCATATACAGCATTCCTAGGCTACGATTAGGGGTTTTGCTTACCGAAAATGGCAGGGTTGAAGGTGACAATGATGAGGACACCGGGAGGCCGTTTGGGGACTCACGGCTGATGGGAGAGGGGCGACGGCAAGGGCTGTTCCGGTGGTTCCATGAGCCTTCAAGGACCTAAATGTGTCAGTTTTAGACGTTAAAAGGGTTGAAAAGATGGGCAGAACGGGCTTGGTTAGTCCGAGCTTCACATGCAACATGACGACGAAGAAGAACATAAGGGAGGCGAGCTGGTGGTGGCTCCCAATGGGGCTGTCCACCCATGAGAATGAAGGGAAAGAGGATCATGAGGCTTACCTAGGTAGAGATGAGGCTGGTGGTGGCAGCCAACGGCGGCGAACGGTGGCGGGTTCCCTTGGACGAACGAAGAAGAGAAGAGAATGAAGAAGAAGATGGGGATTTTGGAAGAGGGGAAGAGAGGGTATGGCCGGCCGAAAATAGAGGGAGAGAGGGGAGCGAAGAGATCATAATGGACTTAATAAAATCTAAGGAAAATAACTAGTGGTTAGGTAGGGTTTATGTGACATGATGCGTACTTGAAATGACTTTGATGGATTTGATGGACAACCTTGGAAATTGTGCAATTTGATTGATGGGACATCGATTGATGTGACGTTTGATTTGACCTCACCTCGATTTGCGTGCCAAATACATTGATTGGGTCCCGAGCGCGAACGAATTTCAGATAGGAATTGGTCTCCTTCTATCGTGTTTGCTCTCAATTAATTCCATTTAACCCAATTCTAAAGACTGAGCATTTACCGGGGGCATTTCAATAATTTCCTGTTCACATCTTGCTTCACAACGTACACCGGCTGTCTGCCCTTCAGGCGACGTATCTGCAACAGAATCCATTTCTCCATTGTGACTATCTTAGCAATTCGACTGTCCAAAGTCGGAATTCATTTCGTGGTCCAATTCATTAAATACTAACTCTATCGAAGTCTCAGACCAACGGGCGGCTGTTTGGGATAATTTCCCAGGTAGCCTTTCCCCTTCGGTTAGTCATCTCAGGGTAGCTAATCCTGAGTGAGTACCGATCAGAATGTACTAATGAAGTATATCCATTCATTTAGAAATCCCGACAAATGGGGTCGAATTTTCAGACTGTCACATGAATTACCAAAATATCTCAGTTGTTGTACTAAAAGACTAACCTAACCCTCCTTAGCAAATCACCTATTCATCCCTTGATATTATTCATAAACTAAAAAATCATTAATGGTTGGCTTGACCATTAGACCCCACCCATTCAATACTAATCATCTCAAGTCATCTCTCTCTCTCTCTCTCTCTCTCTCTCTCTCTCTCTCTCTCTCTCTCTCTCTCTCTCTCTCCCTTACCCCCCTTTGGTAGAGACTACTCCCTCCCCCTCTTTCTCTTCTTTTTCTTTTGCAACCACCCCCACTACTTCCACCCTCCTCTGCCATCGCCACTACCGTAGCTCGCCACCATCCCTTATGCGTCATTGCTTTTACACCCTGCCACCTAGCTGCCTTATCTCTACCCTCTGTTACTGCCTCTCAACCCAAGCTACCCCCGAACTAATAGGCCTTGTGCGCCCCAATAAGCCTCCTTTGTCGTTCGCCACCCATTCAGTCACCATCTCCGTGCTTCGTCGATCGCCCCTAGCCACATCCCTCATCATTGTTACTGAGCACCACATGTAGCCTCTGTCGAGCCCGACCTCATTGCCTCAGTATGGCACTCGAGAATAATCGCCATCCATCACCCCTAGCTGTTAACCCAAAGCCCCCTAATCGCCATTATTGTCATGCCTCATCCAGCTATTGCGTCACCACCCATAGCCATCGCCACCGTCATCGCCACCAAACCATTATTTGTGAGTTAATCCCTAATCTATAATTAGACTATAAATTTTGCTTAAGATTAATTAATTATGGATTAGTTAATTTAATGACAGATTAGTTTATTTAATCATGGTTAGGTTAAGTTAATGATTTGGTTAGTTGACCATGGTTAGTTTAGTTAACTCTAGTTAGTTAGATTTCAATCTTAGTACTTTATGGGTAGTTATGGTTACTGTAATTTATCTAGGTTACTTTTTTTACTATGATCGGGCTAATCAACTGAGACATGCCTAATTAATTAAAGTCGAGCTAATTAATTAAGATGGGCTTGATTAGTTATAATTGTGTTAATTAATTATAGCCAGATTAATTAATCGTGATTGTCACGACCTGAAAAACATTTAATTTTTTCAATCGAGTGAACGGATTATCAAGTTAATTAACTAACCTAATTCAGACCCTCCCAAGTCCTGCTAAATCGTAACTTAAGTTCTTTTCATGCAAATATTTTTGATTTGGAGTCACCACTAATCATTTTTGGATTAAGATTTAATCCCTATGGTGGGTCACCCTATGGAAATGCCTATAAGAAGAACTTTGTCCTATAAAAAGGACTTGGTACCTATAGAAAGGACCTTTGTGCCTGTAAAAAGGACTTTTGTGTGCCTGTAGAAAGGGCTTTGGGTGCTTGTAGAAAGGGCTTTCGGTGCCTGTAAGAAGGACTTTTGTATGCCTATGAAAGGACTTTGAGTGCCTGTAGAAAGGGCTTGGATGCCTATAAGAAAGACTTTTGCGTTCATGTAGAAAGTACTTCGGGTACCTGTAAAAAGGACTTGAGTGCCTGTAAGAAAGGCTTTGTATGCCAGTAGAAAGGACTTTGGGTATCTATAGAAAGGACTTGGTATGTGCATGTAGAAAGGACTTGATATGTGCCTGTAAAAAGGATTTGAATGCTTGTAGAAAGGACTTTTATGTGCATGTAGAAAGGACTTTGGATGCCTGTAAGAAAGAGTTTGGTGCCCGTATGAAGGACTTTTGTGTGCCTGTAGAAAGGACTTTGGGTGCCTGTATAAAGGACTTGGTACCTGTAAGAAGGACTTTTGTATGCCTATAGAAAGGACTTTGGGTGCCTGTAAAAAGGACTTTTTGTGGTTGTAAGAAGGACTTTTGTGTGTTTCGAAGGGTGCCATTCTGAGATCTGAGAATACCAGTAATCCTGCAGAAGCTCAAACTCATTTAACTTACCTTGAAGGGTGTCATTTTGGGATCTGGAAAGACCAAAAATCCTGCAGAAGCTCAAACCCACATTATCTGTTCTCCCGTTACTTTAGGAATAAACCGATGAGGCAGACATCTAATCATCTCAAATTTTTTATTTTCGAGAAGGACACGCTTCATTGAAGAATGTAAATATCTGTATGTACTGCAATTGATTCGATTGCCTTGACAATCATAATAATTTTTTCTTAGAGTTCAGGTTAAAGATATACTTACCTTAAGATTTAGAAGAAACTCATGGTGATTTCTCGACAATTGGGCTTGTTCATTCAATAATCAGCAAATGAATCTCGACAGCTCGGAAGGTAACTCGAACATCAGGAACGTGTTACCTGTCCGGCAATGTCAGAGGCAACATGTGCGAGCATTTTCATCAATGAATTCATTGGTTCATGCAAAACTTGTTCGACTAAGTTTGCAATGATTAGAAACAATTTGTGTAATAACTCATGATGCAATCAATCAAAATATGGATCATACAAAACTATTCTGTCCAGTTTGCATTACCAATTATGTTCAAGGAGGTTATCATGGTATGAATACCTTAAGTGTGATTTGAATGGGGAATTTCAGTCCAAAAAGGCTTTCTCTTACTCTCGAGAAAGGCTATTTATCTTGACTGCAAGATTGAAGAGAAATCACTCGATTTTACCATCATCGCATTCAATAAGGGTCTGAGTAATCTCGCAATTCGTACGACCACATCGATCTAGAGGTCTTGATTAGGACCGTAATGTAGGCTAGGTCAAAGGCTTAACAAAGGCGACTCTTTTGAGTAAAGGCCGCTGACAAAAAAGTCTTCATCATCTGCTCTGGGTTTACAAGTCAAGAACCCTGCAAAAATGAGAGAGAAATAGCCTTGCTCATACTTTGTCAAGCGATGCTTAAAATCATTCAACTCTACGTTAATTCAAGCGCCTTAATCAGAAAAGACTTTCGCGGGTTGTAACATAGGTTGGGATTAGGGATCAAGGAAGTAAAAGAGCTTATTTTGGCCTAGAAAATATATGAATTGGGTTTGACATCGGTGATCATCGCATCTTTATCACCAGTCTCAGCCCTCAGAATAGTCTTCAAAGGACACCATCGTTGTATGAAGAAGGTGTCAACTTTTGCCGATACCGTTGTCACTTCCGAACGGTATAAACTTCATCTGAGTATATTTTACAATTTGACTCATTCGAAGAGTTTTCTTTGGCAATCGAATTCCATTGGGATTTTACAATAGAAGACAAGATGTTTTCACCGAGTATACATGGACATTGATTTAAATGGGCATTGGCCTTACTTTTGACTGGCACTTTGCTTTTTCATGTCCGAGACTGGCTCTTTTGGTCCTGCCTTTTGCGTTTTCTTTTTCATTCTTCTGGGAAAAGTAATTTTCAAAAATTGTGTCGCATGCACATACATATCTAAGGTCTAGCATACTTGAAGAGTCGACTCAGGAACTCTGTGTAGACCTTACTTTTTCTGAGTTCTTCTGCTTTGAGGTAGCGTCATCTTCATCTTGGAATGAGCAATGACCACCAACGGGGTTTTAAGAAATGAATACGCAGGCTCAATTGGGTGGTGCAAAGGATGTGAGTATATTGGATAGAAAAAAGAAAGCTTTTCGTCGTCCTAAGGCACTTGAGTTACTGTACGAGGCTGAAAGTAAAGGAACACTCGAAAATTGATGTTAGTTCGAGCAAGAAAATTTCTAACCATTTACCTCGTGCTATTTGCTGGGAATACTTCCATTTGGCCCCGATGTGGGGTATTTTTTGATGGGGTTATGAAATTAAGTCGCCACCTAAATGGGTTATTAATGGTTACCTATAGTGTTTAGGATAGAGAAATAAATGCCTCCTTCCTTTCGGTATCGTACCTTTCGTGAGAAAACCTATTGCCTTGGGGAATACGGAACCTATTTGGCACACAACTCACTGTGGATATGGGACGTGTATGGAAATAGGGTCGCCTTTCATCATCCTGTCATCCCCATTCAACACATTCGATGCATCATGTGTAGATCATGTTCCAAGCCAAAATCGGCAAATTAAACATGCAGAAAAGTCATGCACAAATCATGGAATGTGCAAACACAATACGGATGTAGCAATTTTTAAGCGTCATGCATGTTTACGAAATGTGCAAGCATATCAAGAATGGGAAAATTTGGATTGCCCCTAGACATGTGAGTAGATCGAGCAATACAATTTTGAATTGTCGCTTGGGGTGTCTTCTTCGATATGTTAAATGTTAGTATTAACATTTTCTATCAAAAGAAAAGGAGACTTGTCAGCCGATATTGGAAGGGATAAATTGGAAGCGATACTGGTTTACCATTTATCTTGAATGTTTTGTATAATCCCTTTATCAGGTTCATTGGGTCGAGTTTGTCTCCGGTTTCCATTAGACACTTTGTCATTTGGGCCGAGGCTTGGAGATCGAACTTGGGTTGTTTCGGACCACTATCACTTCCTATGCCATCAGGCCTACAAGGCCTTTAGCGTCCATGGAAGTTCTCTTTTAAGGGTTGATCTTCGAGATGACATGGTCTGGCACTGGGTAATTTCATGTCACGATTCTTTTCAAGGTGATCTAGAGTCCCTGTTAAGACAGAATAAATCAATTCAAAACTCAAGACGTTTATGGGCAAATTGGAATGATACTGAATTGCCCATCTCTGAAATTGTTTATATCTTTCTCTTGTGCTTTTCATTGTTCAAATCTGTCCGTCTTGTGGTAATGTCCACGAGTTGATTTACCCCCAGTCTCGTTTAATACAAGGACTTCGCATTTGGGCATGATTGTTATCGGGCCAATTTGCAAATTCCTGAGAATAGAAGGGGTTCAATTTAAACTTGGAACGATTAAGTGTAGATTGAAATGATACGAAGTTACCCTTCGGGCCTACGCGAATTTTTTTACTCGCGATTAATGTTATCCCAAGTTTGGTGAAGTAAAGGCTCTAAGCATTTAAAAGGAGAACGGGACATTACTGCTTCTTGCTTTTGCGTTCATTCCGGACATCAATAAAAGTAGAAAACATCTAATGTAAGGAAATAAAGTATCTGCATTCGTTCAGGATCGATTTTGCTCATTCTGCAGGCTCTCCCATGATCAGCTGGCTTCATTCCGGATCAAATACACGTCGATCATATTAAAGGTCCCGTGATCACTAGCTTTGAAATACAGGCTCGGTGTACATATTAAGCCTCGGTGCTTCATCAACATCGAACTGGTTGATTATGGTGGTGAGCTCGTCGTCAATGCCACTCATCTGATGGTGATACATCTCCTCTTCCTCGGGAGGCATCGATGCTGGCTCCGTAGGCTTGATCTTTTCGTGCCTTTCCCCAACAAAACTTGATCCTGCTATGAACTGATCTAACTCACATCTTAAACGGGCATTTTCAATCCTCAGATACTGCCTTTCGTCAAGGGAGAGGAAACTATTGCAGTTAGGGCAAGTGGCGGAGTCATATCTTCCAAAAGCTCGACAAGAATGGGGAAGGAACGTATAGCAATGTGCACAAAACGAGAGATCTAGTGACGGGGAAGTCGTTCGGCCTAACTTCGCGGGATCGATGATTGACAGCAATATCCACAATTTCCTTCCGCTCTATTACCAGGCCTAAAACACTATTACCGACATGGACGATGTGACTGCCCAAGAGAAAGCATGCCAACATCACCTCCTGAGAGTGATAGACACCGCGGCGAAGCACGAGAGGGAGCATACCATAGAGGAGGTTTCTCGAGGGCTAGAAAATTCCAGAGATGGCAGGATCAGGATGAACTATCGCAACTTCAAAGGTCTCTCAGATTTTTGTGGTCTACCGAGCTCTCATCATTGTCATCAATGGCTATTCAAGGCCAGGTTATCACCTGCAAAGTCGCCATCACATGAAAAATTTGCCCCGCCGGTGCGTGGGTTCGCATGGTGATTCTGTGCGGAGAAAGGAGTCAAAGTCAAGCGATCCCATGCTGGAGGTGGCGAATCCCAGCTCTTTCGCGCTTAAATGGTCTTAACTTGTACACAGGTTTTGAGATCCTCGGGAGCTGAATGGAGAGAGACCAGTAAAAAAAAAAGGGTCTAAGCAATGGCTCTAAGTTCCTACGGCAGATGATCGAGGCGGAAGCGGCAAAGTTTGGTGTGGAGTACGACAATCGGCAATGTAACTCGAGCCCGTGGACACTCAAAATGGCTGCCGCAAATAAGCCCAAAAGAGCATTGCTGTATCCACATCGCGATTCATGTGTTACCACTCTATAAATGAATTCGAGCTATTTTTCTCGAGTCCAGATTGTACACGAGAAAACAACGAGAACATATAAAGTGGCACTCGCAAGAGTTCCAGCTCTAGTCAGTGAACGGACTCAAGCTCAACCAGTGACTCACAATGGATGAAGTATTCAAGGGATGTGACTTCGTGGACATCTCCGGGATTACAACCAGCGGAAGAGTTTAGCTTCAAGACTACAATATTCTTAAAATGGAGATTCCCACGTCACTTCCACAAAAAATGGAAGTTCTAGAAAGGGAAAGAGTTCTCTTGGCTGCTGCAACTTTGAGAAGGGAGACCATATACAAGCGGACAAATGCATGCGTATTGTCAGAAGGAAGATATGGGGGCTTTCAAATCAACGGTACTGATGTGTTCGATGTTGCCCAGAGGGCGGCCCTCAGCTTGGTTTACCAGAAATTCTACAAGATTCTAGAGAAGATTACTGGCTTGGGATTGCGACTAGTGTATCCAGTAATACTCTTGATGATTATTTGACATAGCATGATTTGAAAGCGAAGTCGAGTCTCGAAGAAGAATTCGAAGTGAAGGATGACTGGGTATTGTCCTTTAAGATCATACCAATCGTCGATATTTCGGAATGGGGATATGAAGCTGCGGAAAAGTCTGCAAAAAGATGAAAACCAAGGGTCAGAATGAAAAGATGAACTCACAGAAGTTAAGTGCTCTTCTACTTCTTTTTACCTTTTTATTTCAATTTTTATTTTATTTCATTCTATTTATTTATTTATTTATTTATTTATTTATTTATTTATTTATTATTATTATTATTATTATTATTATTATTATTATTATTATTATTATTATTATTATTATTATTATTATTGCTACTATTATTGTTATTATTGTTAAATGAACATGGAATTTTCACTCCCATTTCCCAATATTTTTATGTCAGGGAAGAACAATTCCATATTAATGGCGAAGCCCACAGGAGTACAAAATTGACCGGATGAGCTCCTCAGTGCCCATTAAATTTTCAATTGATCCGTCAATGGATCTCGGCTCGAATTATTGGATCAATTTGTTGTTTTTTATTTTCAAGAATTCAAACCCCAGAATGGAGAAAGGGCAAATCCCATTCACTGGAGGTATTTATTTACTGCAATTTAAATTCCTGCAATATAAATTTTGCATCATTAAATCCCAAAAGGAAGAGCCAAGCCAATGCTAGGCCACCCATTGGAGGTTTTACTTACTGTAATTTAAATTCCTATAATTTAAATTCTGCATCATTAAATTCCAAAGGAAAGAGCCAAGCCAATACTAGGCCGCCCATTGGAGGTTTTACTTATCGTAATTTAAATTCCTACAATTTAAATTTTGCACCATTAAATCCCAAAGGGAAGAGCCAAGCCAATGCTAAGCTGCCCATTGGAGGTTTTACTTACCGTCATTTAAATTCCTGTAATTTAAATTCTGCACCATTAAATCCCAAAGGGAAGAGCCAAGCCAATGCTAGGCCACCCATTGGAGGTTTTACTTACCGTAATTTAAATTCCTGCAATTTAAATTCCGCACCATTAAATCCCAAAGGGAAGAGCCGAGCCAATGGTAGGCCGCCCATTGGAGGTTTTACTTACCGCAATTTAAATTTCTGCAATTTAATTCCTGCATCATTAAACCCCAAAGGGAAGAGCCGAGCCAATGCTAGGCCGCCCATTGGAGGTTTTACATATTGTCATTTAAATTCCTGTAATTTAATTTCTGTACCATTAAACCCCAAAAGAGAGGGCCAAGCTAAGGCTGAGCCATCCATTGGTGGTCTTTATTTATTGTCATTTACTCCCTGTAATTAAATTATCGAATCATCGACCCCAGAATGAGTAGGTCGAGCCACATGTTGGAAATCGTAACACTGCACATAAGTCATTAATACACTCCCTCTTTCGACTACAGGGAATTTTTAATACTTTAAAAATAGCAAAAAATATCACTCACATGCATTCCATTTAAAAAGTGAAAACACAAAAAAAAAATATAGAACACTCCACTAGAACCTTATGAGTAAACCAAGCATGAGTTGCCAAATTAGGATATCTATGAAATTAAGGTACCGAAAGGGCATTAGTTTTAATTAACTAATGTAACCAAGTCCCCGAACTTATAATCTCTAGTTCGTAGAAGTAACTTAGTTCTCCCACTAATTTACTTAGGTTTCTAATCAACCTACCAAAAATGATTAATGACGACTCCAAATGTTAAAATCATTTGAATAAAAATCAACGTTGCAATTTGGTAAGACTTGGGAGGATCCGTATTAGGTTAATCCATCTAATTAACCTAATAATCGGTTAACCTGAAATATTTTCCACTAAAAGAAAACGTTTTAGGGTCGCAACAGACTGGCAACTCCACTGGGAACGGGATTTTTAAATTTTCAAAAAAGAAAGCACCAATTGGAGTGCTAGAATCTTTTTGAAATTTTAAAAGCCTTAGTGGACTTTGGCCAATGAAAATTTCATGGATATCTCGCTTCTGGCAATCTCGTTTGGAACTCATCTTTAGGTGTTAATTGTTTTTGCAGATGTGAGTTATAAGGGGTGGAGTGTTTGACTAACCCATTTATTTTGCAAGTTCGGTGTCAGGATCATTTGTTTAATTTCGCATATTTTTAGAAGCGCAATTTTTATATCAATTGTTGAGCATGCCTTACATATCCTAAGGATCACGACACCTGAACACACAAGCGTCTAAACCCAAGTCGCGAAATTTTTCCTAGGTAACCATAGATAGGGATCGAATATGCAAAGCTCTCGCGTCGATTGCACTTGGGTTGACCATATTTTATCCCGCTCATTATCTGAATTGTCAATTCTTCCCACTTGTCGTTCGATTACGCAGAGGGTAAGTTTGTTGATTCAGATAGTGGGGGCTTTTTAGGTCCATACCCAATCTCTCCTTTTTATTTTCTAGAGTCCACTCCTCACTCGAGTCATGCGCATGTCTATGTGATTTGCATTTTTTCAAGGTAAAAGTAAGTTCTCGAACTTTATCTTGTATTTATTTTCGATCGGTCTATGCTAGGTATCTGTAAAATTTTGAACCTAACATCATGGCCATCTTTTTCAAAAGAAGATAAAAATTAAATTTGCCCCTCGTTTCTCAAAAAAATAAATGCTAAAAAATCCCTCCAGGGAATCTTTGTTAATCAATAAATGATTTTGTCACATTCTTACGGTTTCAATAAAAATTAGATTTTCTTGACAAATTTACCTCTAAAAATTCATTTTGATAAAAAAAATAAAATTCCTTCAAAAAATTTTAAGCGTCAAGAAGTTTCATCACATTTTTCAAATTATAAAAACCTGCACGAAAATTCTTTTTGAAAAAAATTCACCCATGTTTTCTAAGAAGATTTTCTAGTTTTGCAAAAATAAAATTGGACTAATATAGGAATCATGGACCGACATCTCTTGCATCATGTACTAATTATGTCCTTTCCTTTTGCAGGGAATCTTAGGTACCCTTAGGAGGAGTAAAAATTAGGTCCAGCAATACACCAGGAATAATTTTTGAAAATACAAAATGATGAAAAATACCGAGGCGTTAATCGTTAATCTAGGAGACAAACGAAAAAGTCCATCTCTGAGAGACAAAATTGTGTCAATCGCTGAACTTGTATGGGCTGTGTATTCCGATACGATGATGGATTTATACAGATCAAACACGGTGGCATTGTTAATGTATTGAGAAGGGTTCCTGTATTTTGTTGAAAAAAAACATAGACTGTATAATCATAACCCATGAAGCGAGTATGTCAACTCGACCTTGTGATATCTTTCTGAGTAAATCAACCAAAGTCTTGTCTTTTAATTTCCTTGGATTTGAACCACGTGAAGATCTTTGGAAGTCTGGTGTTTTATTAATAGACATGGCCCACAGGCATTTCTTCCGATGCTACAGGCGCCTGACACCTACAAGTGGACGTCGAAAGAGACAAGCATGAGCCGAATTGTCCTATCTACCATCAAGTTAAATATTGAATTCACATGGGCAGTCTCTGTTGGCCAGATTGTCCTATCTACCTTCCCCTTTCGATATTATCTTCATCGACTCGAATCCTGGGCAGTCTGCATTCTCGAGCCAAGAGAATCCAACGTCTCTGCGAAAAGTTGGACGGGACACCACCACTTTGAAAAAAAAAGAAAGAATGAAAAGACGAGCTGAGTGGGAGACAAAGAAATTTTCGTCTTTATTGGACAACTCGCCAGTAAATCGACGGTGGAGATAACGGTAGGGGCCCTCTACCACAAAAAGATTGAAGAAGACGAGCCGAGTGAGAGATACGAGAAAGACTCGGGAGAAGCAATACAGTTTTCTAAACCCACGCCCAAATTTTAAAAGGAAACGTTCTGCTGGTAATCTTCGTCTATGTCCTGAAAAGAGCTTCAAAGACAGTCGCTCAGAAAAACTCCAGAGAGAGTGAAAGTACAAGAAGAGGTAACAGATCTTGAGAAATCATTAACCAAATCGAAGATGTCTCAACCCAATAATCTCGAGAGCTATCGTTACCCGCTGAATATAGGAGAGGAGCAATTCGAGGCCATATTTGGGATTCAAACCATAGAGCCCGGCCCTTCCGCCGACGACGTCCAAGATCTCGATAAAGATAAGGACAACAGCAATAAGGGTAAAAGGAAACGTTACTGTCGCCATACCGAAGAGCAAATACAAAAGCTTGAGGATTTCTTCAGAGTATGACCTATGCCAGACGGAAAACAGAGAATAGAACTGAGCCAAGCTAGGACTGGAATTTTCGCATGTCAAATTCTGGTTTCAAAATAGGCGGACCCGAATGAATACTCGATATGAGCGCAATGAGGTCGAGTTTTTAAGAGCTGAAAATGAAAAACTCCGAGCGGAGAACAAAATGTATTAAGAAGCTTTTGATTCCGCCACATGCCCGAACTGCAATAGCCTCCTCACCCTCGACGAAAAGCAGTATCTGAACGTTGAAAACACTCGTTTAAGAGGTGAGTTAGATCAGTTCATAACAGGGTCAAGTTCTGTTGGGGTGAGGTGCGAAAAGACCGAGCCTATGGAGCCGATATTGATGCCTTCCGAGGATGAGGGGATACATCACCACCAAGCAAGTAGCATCGACGATGAGATCGTTACCATGATCCGCCAGTTTGATGCTGATGAAGCACCAGCGCTTTAATATGCATACGAAGCCGGTACTTCAAAACCAGTGATCATGGGACCTTCAACATGGCCGACGCGTACCTGATCCGAAACGAAGCCAGCTGATCACTGAAGAGCCTACAAAGGAAAGAAGATCAAACCTGAATGAATGCATCCGCTTCGTTTCTTTGCTCGTTTTCCACTTTTATTAATGTCCGGAATTAATATAAAAGCAAGAAATAGTAATCTCCTTTCTCCCTATTAAATGCTCGAAGCCATTACTGCACCAAACTCGGAAAAGTTAATGGCGAGTAAAAAGCAACGTAAACTCGAAGGGTGATTTCGTATCGTTCCAATTTACTCTCAATTACTCCAATTCTAAATGGAACCCCTTTCATTCTCAGGAATTTGCAAACCGACCCGAGAACACAATTATACCCAAATGCAAGTTGAATGTAATTTGGGGCAAATCAACTTAGGGGCATTACTTTAGGATGGACAGCTTCAGACGAGGACAAATGCGAACAAAAAACCCGAACAATCTCAAACATGGGTAATTCTGTATCGTTCTAATTTGCCCCTAATTATCTTGAGTCCTGAATTATTTTATTCCACTCTTAATAGGGATTGTAAATTGCCTTGAAGAGCACAGTAACGTGAAATGGCCCAACATAATGCAACGAGACCGCGCTGTCTCAAGAATTAACACTTAAAGGAAAGCCCCATGGATACCGACGGCCCAATGGGCCTAATGGCATAGCAAATGTCAATGGTCCACAGCAGTATTAGTTCAATCCCCAAGGATGGGGAACCTTTTAAGTATTGTAAATAAATAGATAATTTTTTGCACATTTCTTATTGTAGAAAGAAACAAGAATACCTGACGAACAAGATCAAGGCCAATACTTTGCCATAGCCTTGACTATAATGATAAAGTGTCCAACTGAAACTGGAGAGAAGCTCGACCTAGTGAGCCCAATAAAAGGATGATTCAAGGCATTTAAGACGAAGGGTAAATCAGTATCATTTCCAATTTATCTCTTCTGATACTGACTAACACGTCTCCTTTCCTTTTTACAAGAAATATTTACACTAACATTTAATATATTGAAGGAAACGACCTCTAGGGGTAAAATTATGATCATTTGACGAGACTCATTTCAATGAAAATGGGGCAATTTGACTAAAAGCCCTGAAGTGAAAAGAAAAAATGTCTTCCTTAAAGCGTTTGGTTTCAAGGATGATCTTTCTGCTTTGTGCAGGGGCAAAGTCTGAAACAGGCCACTCGTCAACTTAAGGAATAGGCTCCCTATGGGTTGACCTACCATATGGATCCAAATTTAATCCCCCTAAGGTATTATTATAATGAATCCTTAGGTTCCCACTCCATCATTAGTAAAGCAATCAATGACATTTATAAGGTGAGTAAGTAAGTTTTAGGTTAGTCTCTCGACTCTTCTTTTCGTCTCTCTCATATCAAAAGGAGTAGAATGAACTCTAGACTTATACTTTCACAAAAAACTGAGTTGGATGTCATGACTTTTCTCTTTCCCTGGTAAAGTAGACTAGATCTTAGGTATCATCTTATCTTTTAAAGTGATCTTTCAGGAGGCTCCTCTTAAAGAAGAACAGTTGTTGACACATAATTTTTAGCCAGTTTTATTTTTATACAATTTTAGAAAATTTATGAAAATTTATAAAATTAAAAAATTAACTTTTAGGGACCTTGGCTAAGCCTAAGGAATTATTTTTTTAACCAAAAAATGATTTTCTATATTTTTAATATCTTTCAGTATTTTATTTTCAAAATTCATTAAAAATCAAATTTGTGGCCTTGGCCAAGTCTAAGGAACTATTTTCGAACAACAAATAATTTTTCATATTTTTCAAAATTTTTTATATTTTTAGAAATTATAAAATTACTTGAAAATTCCCAAAACTAGCATTTGATGCCACACAAATATGAAAAAATATTCACTATTTTTTTTTAATTTTCTCTTCATTTTTTCCAAGGATAATACAATAAACATTAATTCAAAATTATGATTTACCTAGCTAATCACATTTTTTATTAATTACCAAAAATTCTAGAAATTTCTTTTCAACCCTTTAATTTTTTATTTTTACATTTTTAGAGTCGTGACATTTTTCTCTATTTTGAAAAACTACATTTCAATCAGAGAGTTCAGGAAATTGTTGGATTTCGCAAAAAGGACAAAAGTGCAATTTCAATTTTTGCAAATTAGTCCCTAAAACACATAAAATTCAACTTAAAATTTTTTAGGGACTAAATTAAAAATCAGGGCATGTCACCCCCTAGGCTTTGCCCTTTAGAATCCATTGCAAACATTTTTTTTATAGAAAAATTCATCTAGGGTTTGGTTTTTGTAAAATGGGTAATCGAGTCAAATTTGTAAATCGGGGGATTTTTGTATAAATCCGTACAATTTTTCACCAAATCCACTTTTCTTGATGGAATTCATACTCCTAAATTTGATTTTGGCATTAATTTCAAATTATTTTGATGAATTTGAAGTTGATTTGGGGGGGTTTTTTAGCCAAATCAGGTCAATCGAGTCGGGTTCACCCAACCAATCAACCCCATTAACTTAAAAAACCCCAAGATCAACTTCACCTCCCCTTACTCTTACACACTAATAGATTCAGGAGAAGAGGTTCTGATGAACTCTCAGGTGATTTTTGGATATAAAAGGAGAGGGTGTTATCATCAAAGAGGAGGTTACAAGGAAAAATAGAATAGAAGAGAGAGAGTAAAAAAAACCTCTTTGTTTGCAGCCATTGAAGATCTAATTGCTTTGGAGATGTTCAATTTTGATTTGATCATTGGGATGAATTAGATGACAAAGCAAAGAGCCACAGTAGACTACTATCACAAAATGATTCAATTTAGTCCTTCGGACGGGACTAACTTTGAATTTGTGGGTAATCAAGAAAGAACCTCGACTATAGTGATCTTGTAGCTAGAGGCGACTCTCCTGTTGGAAAGTGGTTGCCAAGGCTACCTGGCAACTGTAGTGGATGCGTCCGTTGAGGAGTCGAGGTTGGAAGATATTACTATTGTGCGTGAGTTTCCAGATGTCTTCCCGTAAAAATTGCCGAGATTACCTCTAGAAAGAGAAATAGAGTTCATTATTGAACTAGCTTCCAAGACGGAACCGTTATCTAAAGCACCATATAGAATGGTGTTGTTGGAACTTAGGGAGTTTAAGGTCTAGATATAGGAGTTGTTGGATAAAGAATTTATTCATCCCAGTGTGTTGCCTTGGGGAGCACCTGCATTATTCTTGAAGAAGAAAATGGCTCATTGAGATTGTGTATCGACTACTAGAAATTGAACCATGTGACGATAAAGAATAAGTATCCATTGTCGAGGATCAGCGATTTGTTTGACCAACTCAAGGAGCTTTAGTCTTTTCTAAGATTGATTTATAGATGGGATATCACTAGTTGAGGATCAAAAAGGAAGATATACCGAAGACGGTATTCAGGATAAGCTATGGGTACTATGAGTTCACTGTAATGCTGTTTGGCCTGACGAATGCTCCTGTAGCCTTTATGGACTTAATGAACATAGTGTTTAAGAAATTCTTGGATAGGTTTGTCATTCTATTCATAGATAACATTCTGGTATACTCAAGGAGTCTAAAAGATCACGAACAGCATTTGAGGGCAGTTTTGGAGACCCTCAAGATGCACCAATTGTACGGCAAGTTCAGCAAGTACGAGTTTTGGTTAACTCGTGTTGCATTCCTAGGCCACGTGGTCTCTAGTGAAGGAATTGTTGTGGATCCATTAAAGATCGAGGCGGTTATGGATTGGCCAAGATCCACAATAGTGATAAAAGTTCGAAACTTTTTGGGTTTGGCAGGTTATTATAAGCATTTTGTTGAAAGATTCTCTGCATCGGCGATGCCTTTGACAAGCCTATTAAATAAAAACGAGAAGTTTGAATGGATCGATTAGTGCGAGAGTAGTTTTCAAGAACTTAAGCACAGGCTAACTACGGCTCCTATTTTGACAATTTCATCTAGTCCATGAGGTTATGAGATTTACAGTGACGTACATTCAAAGGCTTGGGCTACGTCCTGTGCAACATAGAAAGGTAGTTGCATGTGCATCTTGCCAGTTGAGGCCTCTTGAGTTGAATTACCATATGCATGACTTGGAGTTGGCTACGATTGTTTTTGCATTGAAAATTCCATGTGTACACTGATCACCACAGACTCGAGTATCTATTCTCGCAGAGGGAATTGAACATGAGGCAACGATATTGAATGGAGCTTCTTAAGGATTACGATTGTGAAATGTTGTATCATCCGAGAAGGCAAATAAAGTCACAGATGCTCTAAGTCAGAAGTCAGCAATAACCCAGATGATCGCAAGAGAATGGATTCTTTTGGAGAAAGTGCGAGACTCAGATTTTAGATTGGTAGTGAGTCATCTATTGAGTCTCATGGCTACGTTAAGGATTGAGCCAGAAGTACAGACTAAGATTAAGGCCCTACAATCAATAGACCCTGCAATCCAAAAGATCCTATAGGAGGACTCGGCTAAGAGGAAGGCCGACTTTCAGGTAACCGAGAATGGGATACTTCGGTTTCAAGGAACGTTGTGCGTACCTACTGATGAAGGTCTAAGAGAAGAAATTTTATCAAGAGCACACTGTAGCAGTTATAGCATTCATCCTGTTAGCATGAAGATGTACTAAAATTTGAAGCAATACTAATGGTGGAACGAGATGAAGGCCAATATAGCCAAGCACGTGGCTATGTGTTTGACTTACCAGCAAGTTAAGGCTCAACACTGTAAACCTAAGAGATTGTTGTAGCTATTGGAAATTTCTAAGTGGAAATGGAAGCATATCATGATGGACTCCGTGATGTGATTACCAAGGAGTCAGAGGAGGCATGACTCAATTTAGGTCGTATTCGACAAATTTACGAAGTCGGCATATTTCATTCCTATGAGGAAGGACTTTACTTTAGATAGACTTGCCGAACTCTACGTGAAACACATTGTGAGATTTCATGGGGTGCCAGTGACGATCACTTCGGACCGTGATCCCAAGTTTACTGCCACGCTTTGGAAGAGCCTACAAGCTGTGTTGGGAACAAAGCTGCAATTCAGTATAGCCTATCACCCACAGACAGATGGCTAGTCTAAAAGGATAATTTAAACACTCGAGGACATGTTGTGAGCCTGTGTCCTGAACTTTAAGGGGCCTATAACAATAGCTACCAACAGAGTTTCAAGATCGCACCATTTGAAGCCCTTTTATGGTGGAGCTTGTAGAACACCCTTGTGTTGGGATGAAGTAGGCGAAAGAAGGAATATTAGTCTTGAGTTAGCACAGCAATCGGTGGAAGCTGTCAAGGTAATCAGAGATAGGCTCAGGATAACATAGAGTCGTCAGAAAAGTTACATAGACCTCTGGAATTTCAAGTGGGTGATCACAGGCTCTCAAAGGCATTACCAATGAGAGGAATGCCCCGTTTAAGCAAAAAGGCAAAGTTGAGCCCAAGGTATGTGGGACCGTTCGAAATTCTCAAGCGGATCGAAACCTTAACGTATCACCTTGCATTGCTGCCAAAACTTACATAAGTACATAATGTCTTTCATGTATCGAGGCTAAGAAAGTATGAGCTTGACCCAGCTCATGTGTTAAGCTTCAAAGAAATCGAGTTGGATGAGCGAGCATAGCATGTGGAATGACCTGTAAGGATCTTACATAGGAAGGAGCAAGTACTTCGGCATAGGACGATTTCGCTGGTCAAAGTAGTTTGGCAACATCACGAGACAGAAGGAGCAACTTAGCAAAGCAAGGAAGCTATGAAGAATCTACATCCTTTCCATTTCGAAGAGTTGTAACAATAGTCTAATTTTGAGGACGAAATTTCTTAAGGTGGGAAGAGTTATGACGCCCCAAAAATTTGGAATTCGGAATTAAAACAAAAATTAGATTTTTGTGGAAAAAGAATCGATTTTAGGATGCGACTATTAAATTAGTCGAGGCACTAGTCCAAAGTTTGAATCTTGTTTGATCGCGCAAAAGAAAATTCTCCGTTCGCGTCGTAAAATTTTTCATTCACATCGAACCTAATTGTGTCTGAATCCTTATTGTACAAACCCTAAAAATATTCTTGTTCGATGTGCAAAATGTTTACCTTGTCCTAAATTTATCAATTACACTTTTACCCCTAAAATTATGTACTAGAAGACAAGAAAATTTAAATTAGATGTGATTTTTCATCATTTTTTCTTCTTCCCCCCCCCTTATTTTCCCTCTTCCACGCTGGTCAACCACGCCTATTCTCCCTAACTCTTTCAGCCATGTGGCTTCCCAAGATTAATAAGTCTGCCACCCATCATTTCCAGCCACTAACTATTGTCCTTTTTGAACTTTTTTCTGCTGTTCACGTGAAAGTGCAACTGACATTTTCTTCTTCTTGTTCTTGTTCTTTTTCTTCTTCTTCCTTGACGGGTTCCTTGGTTTTTCTTTTCGAGCCTTCACCAGCCCTTGTCACTGTTGCTGCTTCCTCTTCAACTGCTGCCACTACTTCTTCTCCTTCTCGGCTGCTTGTGAATATATTGCCACCGCTGCATCTTTTCTGTCGGCCACTATCGCGACCCTTTGAAAAATTTGTTCTCAGGTGAACGGATTATCAGGTTAATTAAATTAACTAACTTAATGCGGACCCTCCCATGCCCTACCGAATCGCAACTTTGGTTTTTGTTTAAATGATTCTAAAATTTGGAGTCGCCACTAATCGTTCTTGGTAGGTCGATTAGAAACCTAAATAAATTAGCGGGAGAACTAATTTATTTCTACGAACAAGAGATTATGAGTTCGGGGACTTGGTTACGCCAGATTACTCTAACGCCCTTTCGGTACCATTTCATGAAAACTCATTTGGGATGATTGGGAAAGATTTGGGTCAAACTGACCAGAAGAGTAGAATGGTCATTTTTCAAAGATCGGGAAGTGAAAACATGTCAAACTAGTTGGATGTAATCATTCCTTATTTTTCACAATTTCAGAGATTATTATTATTATTATTATTATTATTATTATTATTATTATTATTATTTTAAAAAGGTGGTTTTAGTGGTTTTGATGGAAACATATTCTAAAATGTGATAACATCCAATTTTGATTAAGAAAGTGATTTCCCAAAATCTTAATTTACATTAGATGTTATTTCTAACAGGAGACGAGGTTCCTAACATATTCAACTATAATAATTTATATGAATTAAATTAAAGCAAAAGATGAATGAAAATAAACAAAAATGTGCAAACTACATGATAACAAAACAACCACTAAAATGTGACAATTATTGCAAACATAATTGGACATGCTAGAACAAATAGATGTGCAAATGAATATTCAAATTAGAATATGGTATGCTCACCAATAAACACAAAGCTTGCTTTTGTAATTTGAATTCCCGCGAAAACTTGTACGCTGAGCTCAACAATTATACTGATTCGGTTTGAGCTCATGAGCCGCTTGTAGATTGATTGATCCCCGGTGAGTCTTCTTTATCTTCACATGATCGGCATCAGATAATAGTCTGAGGATAAGTCGCGATTCAGCAACTGAGTCACAAAGTCGATGACTCCTTCCGATCCTGTTTATTTGCCAAGGATCCAACAATGGTCCCCACACGATGTGGAGGAAACAAGACCAGCGATAAAAGGTCATCCTATGTCTGCTTTTCCATACCCATACTGATTGTAAAGGTAGTAGACATAGGGGCCCACACTCTTTGTTTCTATCCTGCGGGAGGAGCACTGAGGAGGCTGGCCTGCAAGAGCTGGAGCTCATTGAGCTGCTACTCGCGGTCTATTTCGATGACGAGGGGGACGACAAGGGCAAGGAAGGTGGTGCCGGCGATTTCAAGTGATCTTCCACACGTTCTGCAGGGGTTTCTTCGTCACGAACGCCATGTCGTGCCCCGCCCGCTTCCTCGTGCCGACGATCTGTGACTCCGAGATTCTAGAAATAATGCTATTTCTGAAGACGGCTCTACCGTCGCTCCTAGGGTTCCGCTTGTCGGGGAGGGAGACTGCGCCTCTTATCTTTCGCCGAGCCCCCCCACGAAAATCTTGACCAGGGCCTCTAGAAGTCCGTATTCCCAGAGGGATTCCAATTGATCATCTCCACAGAGGAAGAATCTGTCCTTCCCGAGAGAAAAGGTAGGTGGTGATGTGGTCAAGCAATCTGAAGATAAGGCTCAGTGGTATGCTGAATGTTGATGGGTTGAACTAAATCGTGGTTTCTCGTGCGGCACCTGTTCTTTCAGGACGATATGCACCAGTACCTATTAGTTCCCCGCCACTTCTCACCATCTTCATAGGCCCTGTCCAATGTCCTTGTCGACAAAGTCTCCATTACTGAACGAGGTTACCGCAGCCACCACATCAAGACCGCTATCTATAGAGGTCACAAAACCCAAGAAACTACCATTCGTGTTGCCGCCCGTTGCCATCCTAGCCAACAACGCGAACTAACCAATCGGATCCATCATATACTTTTCTATTCTTATCTCCAACCTCAGATAGGCTAATAGGAATATTAGGAGGAATGCATTTTTTTTAAAAAGAAATTGCAAGAGATAAGTAATTCCAGACGAAAACCTTATCTTGACAGATAGACCAAGTAAGAGAAGTTGCACGATCTATCCCACCAGATATTCACACATGACCAGGAAGCCAATTCCGCGTAATACTCACTTGTTCATCACACATTGCTGGGGGGAAGTCACCGAGAAATACAGGTTTGGTCAGATCGACCTCAACATCTTTATTGACCCATTTTGCTGGATCTTAGGGAAACCGATTTACCTCAATTCCAAAGTAGCTCCAGGAGATAGATTTCACACCGGTCGTCATCATCAATCGTGTCCACTGGCGAAAACGGACAAGCGGGGAGTCCATGGAACAGGAGAGCCGATGCTCGGCCAGTGAAGGACTTGGTTCTCAGAAACTAAAGTCAATGGCGAACCAGGCACATTTTGGACACCTCCACGCAAGCTGGAACTCCGTCTCCCTGCTACAAACCAAGAAGGCATCCATGTTCGCATGCTTGATCCTGCCGTCGGAGAGCCTGACATAATAATCCCAGGGCTTCGAGCCATACTTATCGTGGATCTACCACTTCATCTTCCTCAGTCTCACCATCTCCGCTTCCCTTCCCGGCACAATCCTCGTCAGCTGTTCAAGATTCTTCCTCCGAAAGCCTACGTACCAGACCAAGATCTCCTTGGACTTCTCCGCCGGCTCCGGATCCAGACGAGGAAAATTCTCTCAACCCATGAGGCGCATGATCAAACCCGACGACCACCGCTGCTTCGTTAAAGGAATCCCTTAGCTGACGAGTGGCATGTTAAAGCATTCTTTGTTGGTTGGTCATGACATACTAACGGAATAAAGTCCATGCATGGTACGTGTAATGCATAGTCTTTGTGGTTTCTCAGACACACTATGTGGACGTCAAGAGTTCAAGTAATTCTTCTACCTTCTTCTGTAAGGTTTTCCTCTCCTTTCCTTTTCGTGTCTGAGCAATCCCCGTGGAGAGCCGAGAGCTCTTTCTTCACTACCTTCTCAACTAGGAACGAAAACCACCTTCTAGAGAAGAATCTAAATCTCACTTCGACCGAGTAGAATTTTTGGCCCTCTCTAATTTTTGTTCAACATTCAAACAGAAGGGGTCTTCCAAAATTAACGAGGACAATATCTGGGAAGGAGCAGAAGATCTTTTTCGACGTATCCTTAGGACTTTTGCTGTCCAAGGAGGTTACCCTCACATGTACTTGATCTGCGTGCCTGGTAACCTTGCTTCTTACAGAAGTAGTCACTTCCTCAAATTGAAGAAGGAAGACATGATACTGGATTCGACTAAGGTTGCACACATCTGGTCATGAATATCGGGAAGAATTGGATGGAGTGCTGAAGATTATGAAGCCCCGACATTTTTGTCCCCGTACATGGAGAACTCTTGTTCTTAAAGGAACATGAATTGCTCGACAAATCAACGTGTATACGACACGCAACTGTTTGGAGAGGCGATGAGGGCTTCTTTGGCTAAAGTTTTCTGAGAGTGGTATTTTTCACCAGAAGGCGAATAAGGTATCCGAGAAGATATGGGGATTCTTTGATTGCAAAATGGAGTTTGGATACAAAAAAGGATCCCCACAAACTAGCTGGACTTTGACTTGAGGTCCTCAGACGCATGGGTAGCTGAGTATAGAAAGAGGAGGAGCCTTTTTTTTTTTTTTATAATACTGGCTTTTGGGTCTTGTATGTAGAGTCAATGGAGATGAGTGGAAGGAATGGAGGGGATTCAGGGGTTCCCTGCAGCGTAACACGTCACCTTCTTCTCCGGCCATATATCTTCAAGAACTCGTCGCAATGATTCAGGACGATCAGGTGCCGAATCTGGATGGAGTTTACGTAAGTAGCCAGGCTCGACTTCGCTTAGAACGGGGAAGCTCTCCCTTGTACATGCATGCACGGAGCTACGGACGATGGTCAGAAGGACCATCTTTCACGTCCTCCTGGTCGAGTGATATCCTGCTCCACACAAAGTTCTTCATGGAGAACACCTTTGATCTATCCAAAATGGATATTGTAAAGGCCCGAGATCTTTGAAGACACCCTAGGTATCACGAGCACTGCGGATGCATCCCTTAACAGAACTTGATCCTGTCATAAACTGGTCTAACTCACCTCTTAAACGTGCATTTTCGATCCTCAGATAATGCATTTAATCAAGAGTGAGGAGGCTATTGCAGTTGGGGCAGGTAGCAAAGTCAAAAGCCTCTTTATACATCTTGTTTTCCGCTCGTAGGTTTTCATTTTCAACTCTTAGAAACTCGGCTTCGTTGTGCTCATGACGAGTCTTCATTCGGGTTCGCCTATTTTGAAACCAGAACTTGATTTGCAAAGGTTCAAGTCCTAGCTCTTAACTCAGTTCCATTTTCTGTTTACCGTTTGGCATAGGGCATGTTCTGAAGAAATCCTCAAGCCTTTGTACTTGCTCCTTAGTATGGCGATGGTAACGCTTCTTTTGACTCTTACCGTTGTTGTCCTTATCTTTACTGAGATCCTGGACGTCGTCGGCGGAAGGGCCAGGCTCCATGGGCTCAATCCCAAACATGGCTTCGAACTCTTCCTCTCCCATATTCAGCAAGTAACGATAACTCTCAAGGGTGTTGGGTTGAGACATCCTCAGTTGGTTAACGATTTCACAAGGCATGCTATCTTCTCTTGTATTCTCACTCACTCTGAATTCTTCTGAGCGACCGTCTATGCTTTTGAAACCTTTTTTCTGAGCATGGATGAAAGTTTTCAGGAAAATGCCTCTTTTTAAAATTAAGGCATGGGCTTAGAAACCGTATTGCTCTCCCCAAGGATTCTGTCTTTCTCAACCTTTCTACTATGTCTCTCGCACGATTTTTTTTTTTCATAGTAGGGGTCCTCGTCATTATCCCTCCCGTTTATCTCCACCGTTGATTTTGTTAGTGCGTTCTCCCATATAGACGAATCCGATCTTCTTTTCCGCTACAAATTTTCTGTCCCCCACTCAACTTGTCTTTTCGTTCTTTCTTTTTCAAAGCGGTGGCGTCCCGTCCAACTTTTCTGCAGAAACATCGGATTTGCTTGGCTCGAGATGGCAGACACGTAGCGAATTCGAGCTAACAAGCGTGATACCGACATGGAACGGCATATAGGAAAGTCTGACTAGTTGATTCTGTCACAACGAAATCAATATTTACCTCAAAGCAAATTACCATCTTCGCGCTCCGCTAGTCTGCCCTGACCCTCTCCTCCAATACTCTCGTGTTCTGTCCATCTGCCTTGATTTTCTCCTTGATAATGGCCAATCTTCCTACACACACCTTCCCGGCTGACGTTATGTTCAAAAGGGAGAGGCTCTATCATCTTCTTGGACGAGGTTATATCTACATAGCGCATCATCTGAGTGTCGAAGCTAAGATCCTCGGCCTATTCAGGGAACTAAATGTTTCTTCGGTTGAAGGCACCAACTTGGAGAGGGAATACAGAGCGTTCCCACACGTCTTCATCAACTTTCTGGACGCTTGCCGAAACACCCAGGAGACAGTCACCTTAGCCCGCGTCGTGAAGGCCCGCTACTAGGATCGATCTGAATGCCTGGAGTTTGCAGAACATTTAGTTACTCGATACAAGAAGGCTATCAAGTCTGCTGATGAGTAGGTCTCACTGTTGGTTCACGAGAGAGAGAGAGAGAGAGAGAGAGAGAGAGAGAGAGAGAGAAGCTAGTGGAACGCCTAACTCTGAATCAAACTTATTTTAAGCATGACTCGAGGGACGTTGTGATGAAGTTCAGATGTGAATGGCTGGAGGGGAGGCTCGACGATCTAACAGTTGATATAACTTTCGAGAGGGACCTGATCGACAACTTAAAACTCGCCGTTGAACACCACGAGATGAATACAGCTAGGTACAAGGAGAAATGTACTCGTCTATTTTTCAAGCTTGCAGATCTCGACTCCCAGGTTGCTCAGTGTAGGCATAGCATTAATTTCATGGAAAGCCAGTTTAGCTTTTTTGTAATGCTTGTCAGGGCTCAATTCGGCTTTACTTTTCCTCCCTAGTGAGTTGTTGTAAAACTCGTTGATGTATGGAATGAAGGGAATATTTCGCAAATCTGTGCTTTTGTTTTCCCGCCATCTCTTTGTTTCTTTACAAAATCAGAGTTAATACAAATATCTGTCTTAGTTAGGACCAGAGCATCCTTTGGGAGGACCTTCTTCACGTCATATGAACCCTCATAGATCGGTGCAATCTTCTCTTCTGGAAGAGGGACTGTTAGGCATAACCTTCGTAAGGTCATTCACCTCTGCTAGATCTAATCCACCTCTATTAATCGCGCTTCCGAAAAGAAATACATAGCGAATGCATCTCTGTCTCAACTAGTAGGATTGCCTCAATCTTGTCTTATCTTAACAGATGGTGGCTATGAAAATGATGACACACAGCCAGACAAACAAAGGTGAAACCCCATAACTTCCCTCTAATGATGATATCGAAGACATGGAAAAATGATTCGGAGGCGGCCCCTACCGATCACAGTAAAATCCGCAATTGGTCATTATTACCGTTCTGACCACTCGTTTAGTGTGTTAATAAATAAACCAGGCCGTCTGTTTCGTGCCCTATTTCACTCATGCTTGACTCTTTCGGCGCCCACTTGCCCATGTCAGCAGAATGGTTGTGGGCCATACCCATTAGTAAAACACCGATCCTCTAATATCCTCCACGTAGTTCGAATCCGAGGGAGTTAAAAAGTAAGCCTTTAGTCGATTTAATCAAGAAGGCGTTGCAAGGTCGGATTAATATGCATGCTTCATGGGTTCTTGATTACACTGTTTATACTTTTTCAACAAAAATACAGAAACCCCCCTCTTAATACATTAAGCATATCCCCAGGCCTGACAGATACATTCATCGCCTCATCAGAATACATAACCCATACATGATCATTGGTTGACAAAATCCTGTTTCCAGGAGGAAGGATATCTTCGCTTGCCCCCAGGGCCATCGGATCGACAATTTCCATCCTTTCTTATTCCTGAAGATTATTTCTGATGTATTGTTGAACCCAATTTTACTTCCGCCTAAAGTACCCGTAGTTCCCTGCAAAAGTAAAGGAAATAATTAGTATGTGATCCAAAAGAGGTTGGTCCATGATTTCTAGATTAGTCCGATTTTATTTTTCAATTTTACGAGAAATTAAAGAAAATTTTCTTTGAAAAACATGGGTGAATTTCTTCAGAAAAACTTTTCTTGCAAATTTTATAACTTAGGAAAGAAATGTGACAAATTCTTTTGATATTTACCAAATTTCTCGAAAGAATTTCCTTTTTATCAGAATGAATTTTTAAGATAAATTTGTTGAGAAAATCTTGGGTCCATTGTAGTATTAAGGAAAAATATGACAAAATATTTCATTGGTCGACAAAATTTCCCTAAGGAATTTTTTCGCATTTATTATTTTAAAAATGGGACACCAATTTAATCTTTGTTTTCATTTGAAAAAAAATGATCATGATGTTAGGTTCAAAATTTGACTGAATCCTAACATGGACCGACCCAAAAAATAAATACAAGATAAGGTTAGAGGTCTTACTTTTACCTTGAAAAATACCATGTAGGCCACATAGACATGCACATGAATCGTGAGTTTAAATCTTAGCCTATCTATTCTAAAAGCTGACAAATTGAAGCGAAAGACTTACGGCAAGGCGACAATCTCGCGCACATAATCAAGATTAGCCGTGATCTCATGACGTAACCAGAATTAGTCGGACCTTCCCACTCCGGCTGCTCGAGCTAAAAATTAAAACCACTGCTTTGGTAATCTTACTAAGCCTGAGGCCTAACTTTTAAAACTCATTTTTGAAAAGAGGTTTGGGATTGAATCTGGACTAACTTTCGACGTGATCTCATGCCGAACGCTAGAACCAAATCACAATACCATCCTAAAACTAGTGACTCAGGTCCGACCACGGGATGTGTGTGATGTAGTGCTAAAACAACTAAACATGCACAACAATTAAATGCAAACACCGCTTCAATTTTCAAAAATCAAATAATAATTTTCATACACCAAACCTGCAAAACGAAGGGTTAGCCAAACACTCCACCCCTTATAACTTCTATCTGCAAAACCATTTAACACCTAAAAATGAGTTCCAAACAAGATCGCTAAAAGTGAAATATCCACGAAATTTTCATTGGCCTAAGTCCACTAAGGCTTTTAAAATTTCGAAAAAAATTCAAGTATTCCAATTGGTGTCTTTTTCTCGAAAATTTAAAATTCACGTTCTCAATGGAGTCGCCAAGCTATCACGACCCTTTGAAAAATTTGTTCCCAGGTGAACGGATTATCAGGTTAATTAAATTAACTAACCTAATGCGGACCCTCCCATGCCCTACCGAATCGCAACTTTGGTTTTTGTTTAAATGATTCTAAAATTTGGAGTCGCCACTAATCTTTCTTGGTAGGTCGATTAGAAACCTAAAAAAATTAGTGGGAGAACTAATTTATTTCTAAAAATCAAAATTACGATTCGGTAGGACTTGGGAGGGTCCATATTAGGTTAATTCATCTAATAAACCTAATAATCGGTTAACCCGATTGAAAAAAAATTCTTAGGGTCGCGACAGCCACTTGAATCTTCTATTACCACATCTTCTTCCTTCTGTTCTTCGGCTGCTGTTGCTACTTTTGTTTCCTTTCTTTGATTCTACTTAGGCTGGAGACTTACTGCTTTTTCTTCTTCTTCTTCTCAGCTACTTGGGAATCTTCTGCTGCTACTGCGTCATCCTTCGTCTACTACTACTAGGTCCTTCTTCTTCTTCTTCTTCTTCTTCTTCTTCTTCTTCTTCTTCTTCTTCTTCTTCTATTGCTGTTGCACGCTCAGTTGCCATCCATCGCCAACTCCAGCCACCAGCCAACTCCTTCCTTACCGCTGTAAACATGTTACTTGTCAACTCACTGTGTCGCTGGCTTGCTCCTCCCGTCCAGCAACTGCCAAACTCTAGCTCACCATCTCCAACTTGTCCTAGCCACTTGAGCTTACCCGTCCTTAGCTACCCACCCCTCTAACCAGTAGCTCCAGTAGCCGCCGTGAACCCACCCCGCCACTCATTCGTTGTTACTCCATTGTTATGTTGTCGCCGCCGTTTACCGGAGATTGCCGTCACTCATTGAAATTCCCCGCCGCCGGCCGGAATGGTCAATGTTTGTGAGTCCGCTATAATCCTTAGCTAAGATGTTAATTGCATTCAAGATTAAATTAGTAAATTAATTATTTTAATTAAAAATTTAAGCAGTCTAATTGTGGCCAATTTAGCTTGGGACCAAGTTTAGGTTAGATAGTCACAATTAAATAAGTTAGACGAAATACCAAAGTAGTCGGTGGCTAGTCAAAAATTAGATTGATTGATTGACTGATTGAATTTATGATCGTGCGCAAGTGATGGACTAGAGCTAAGCAACTGATGAATTGTTCGATTAATTGATTGGTAGTCCAGTAGCCTTGGGTGGTTATTTAATTTTTAGAAGTTATAATTTATGGTGCTATTGTTATTACCGATGGGTTGAGGTTGAGGCCCATATGGGACTGCCTAATAATTGGAGTGAATTCTGTTTGGCCGAATAATAATCGGCTTATTCGTGCTAAGTTGGGAAAATTGGATATTCGTTGATTTTATAATTCATGAAGGCAGTCACACAAAGGTCTTAAAATTTGTGCCAGTCGTACGGTCCATGCCAGTTGTACAATATTTTCAAGATAGTTCCGTGTCGTGCCAGTCATATGAATCCTACAGACTATCAAAAGACATTGCCAGTTGTAATGCTTTGTCACACCAATTGTGTGCTATTTTTCTTGATAGTACCGTGTCATGCTAGTTGCACAAATTTTTACGGACTATCAAAAGACACTGCCAGTCGTAGTGTTAAGTCACACCAATCGTGTGCAATGAACCCCGTGACCACCCATAAATTGATTACAAGAGAAAAACTTGAGAATTGCTGGCCTTTTCATAAAAATGTTGATTGTTATTGCACATTATTAATTGGGACGACTGAGCGAATAGTCTTCTTATTCGGGCTTAGGTTGCTGACTCACTGAGATTTTTTTCTCACCCCGTCATGGTTACCATTTTTCAGCTCCAAGGTAATGGATGAGGATGATAAAGTAGTAGCCTTTCTTGTGGGAGTAAATGAGTAACTAACCCTTGCCAACCCACCTATCTTTTTTATAGTCTTCGGGAGCCACCCTAAAGAATGGGGCTATGTTTATGCTGCTTAGCTCCATAGGGTTAGTGATCCTCTACTCGTTGATGTATTAAAAGTATTTGGCTAAATTAATGAAATGTCCTGCTTTTCTATCCCTATTCTTTCCGACCTGAGGCGTTTTGGTTGAGATGGCTCGTGCCCGAGGATCGAGGCGTGACACCTATTTTGTTTACCCAAAAAAGTGACATTAGGGTATTTCCTTGTTAACGAATGAAATGAGTCTATACCTCTTCTGTGCGCCCTAAAAGGTAACATTAGGGTATTTTCCTTGTGTCTACCCAAAATGTGACATTTAGGTAATCCTTGGTGACTCCTTATGGGAAGATCCACCTTCAAGTCCTGGATCAGAACACCACTTAAGCAAGTCCTTTTGATAGGATAAATCATCTTTAAAATCATTTCGTTAGGAATCCTATTATGGATTGACCTACCATAGGGGTCAGAGCATACCACTCAGGCGAGTCCTTTTGATAGGATAACTCATTTTTAGAATCCTTTCGCTAGGAATTCTATCGTGGGTTAATTTACCACACGGGTCAAATCTTTACCTTTCTAGGGCATTCTTAGGATGAATCCTTAGGTATCTTTTCAAAACGCATTAACATTATGTAATAGCCACACAAGAGGTAGGTACTTGCCAAGTAAATCTCTCTCTCTCTCTCTCTCTCTCTCTCTCTCTCTCTCATCATTAGATGGAAAGATCTACATTGGACTTAGAGCTTTCATGAGAAAGTTTTGTATCAAGTGTCATAACCTCCGCATTTTTTTTGCTAAGTCGAGCTTATTGACACTCAAGTGTAATCTTGTATTTGAGAACAATCTCTACTAAGATCGTTCATAAAAAAAGGCAACTGTTGATACATGATTTTCAATTATTTTTTCTTTACAAATATCATTAAAAATGCAAAATAAAATTGAAAATAAAATTTGGAAGTCTTAGCCATGCCTAATGAACCAATTTTGAACAAAAAATATTTTTGAAATATTTTTTTGATTTTTTGAAAAAATTTTTAATTAGAAAATTGTCCAAAAAATTTGTGACCAAAAAATATGAAAATGTATTTATTATTTTTTTAATTTCAATTTCATATTGGTCACTTCAAAATTCAGAAATTCAAACAGGAACCTACCCTTTCATATTTTTGCATTTAGGTTCCTAGTTTTCTTTTTAAAAAAAAACAACTCAAATTAAGTCTTTTGTAGTGATTTTCTCACTTTGAGATAGTTATGACATTTGACTCTCGTACCTTCAATTGCATTTTGGTCCAACAAATTTCACATATTGAGCAATTTGGGAGAATGGCAAAAATCTTTTCAATTTAGTTCCCGATTTTCAATTAAAGTCCAATTGGGCTTTTTAAACAAGAACCCAGGCACAAATGAACCTTAACCATAGGTTTTTCATCATTTTAAATCTATTTGTGGGATCAGTTTGGCTTGATTTGTTCATTTAGAGTTCGAATAAATCAAATTTTACTTTTGCATCAAAACTAACGTTTGGGGATTTTGCGCTAAATAAAATTAATTTTCCCCAAAATTATCATTCCTAAATGAAACACATGCCATAGGATCAATTGATAGCTTCAATTTGATGAAAAAAATGGTCGAATCAGCGTCCGATTTGAGAAAAAAATTCCAAATCGAGTCAATCAGGTCAGGTTAACCTGTTGACCGAGGAAGCCATAGCAGCATTTGCCAATTCATGTCGTCGCGTGAGGAGCAACACAGGATTCCTAAGACTTGCAGACTTGAACTCGATCCATCCCACTTAGTTGAAGTTGTTGGTGAATCATCCAAGCAACTTCCCCATGATGTCCAACTGTCCCGGACCAGTAGCATAACAAACTAAAAAAAAATCTATTACTGTTTTTCTTTGCTTCTCAATCCCTATGCACGGTAGCTCTCTCTCCCTCCCTCCCAAATTTGCGCACACACAATCTGCTGCCCCCAGTTCCTTTAATTTGTATTCGGTCTCTTCTCTCTCTGCCTTCTTATTTTTGCGCCCAATCCAACCGCCATCCTTAATCTGCCGCCCACTTCTATTTCTTAGTCCACCATGTATCACACAATGTCATTTGACCATGGACCAATGTATTATGACTTCAATGTGGTGCTAGTTTGAAGTTAAATTACAAGGAAATGACTCATTCCTAGATTTGAATAGTCTACCGCGCCACATCACGTGCGTGTGGAAATTTAATTTGATATAGACAAAATTTCTAAGGCTTCATTCATAATAATTTAATAGTCCAATGAAAACTCGTGAAGTTTGCTTACGCTTGTGGTATCATTGTTTTTCTTTAGATTGATAGGTATGGGGTCTATCCGATTCCACTTGGCACCTGTTATGGTCTCCCCATCAAGCTAGAAATGGAGATCCATGACTTTGAAGTTCCCAATGAGCACAAGATCACATTCACCCATGTGATCACCACCCTCAAGGTCGACATTAGTGTCGGCCTAACCCCGGTGACCTACAAGTTTGTGTCTGTATATATTGTGGTCAATGGACAATGTGAAGGCCCTTTCCCTCATGACCTAAGGGGTGATGACGATGACGACAAATGACGATGCGACAGGTGGAGCCACTGGTGAAGGAGTTACTCGGCCACAGGTTAAGTAGAGTCGAGATAGCCAAGTAGCATTTTTGGAAGATCATAATTCTAGAGTGGAGACTTGCAGCATTTTAACCTGCAATTGGTTAGGAGATGGGTTGGATGTATATAGTTGGGGTTAAGTAACCGTGGAACCCCTAGGTTGTCATCTCCATGTTTATATATCGACTAATGTAATCCGTCAGAACTCGTGTTTATAAATATGGGTAATGACATTATGGTTTCTATCTTGTGTTATTAATTAGTCTTTCATTATGCAGTTGAAAACTTTTGCTACATGAGAATAAATACCATATCAATATCATTTATTAGATGTAATGGCCAAGGACGTCATAGCTCTGGCGATGGCACCTGAAGCGGGGTGCTACACCTACTCACCAAGTAGCTCACTGTACTAAATATATCCGCTAGGAAACTTCTAATATTCTACTCATCAATTCTATGGAGAGAATTTTATGGATCATCTCCAGTAATGTTCTACTCATCAATTCTACTACATGTTATGGTTCATTAGCACTAGTGCATTGTCTCACTATGTCATCCTTCATGTAGAATTCATTTAATAGCTCCAAGCAAAACTCCAAGCTTTTGTCAGTCTACATATGCTTAATCATTTTACCAATCTCCTTTTTTATCAAAGCTCTCAACTATCTGATCCTGACAGTAGCATTAAATTTGTGCCTAAACACAAACATCATGTCCTCATCAAGTAGTCATCTGCAACTATTAGTATAAATGTAGCACCCCAGTACGCTATCTCAAAACTCACTCATTACTCACTCTCTTCTTAATCTTTTAGAGTTATAGATAGCACATGTAGAAGGCTTAATTAGAAAATCAGATCAAACAAGATGACCATACTAAAACAAAAGTGTATGACGAAAATGATAGAGGTGGGCACGTCAAATAGAGTATGGCCTTAATAAGGTATGACTAACTAGATGGCACGTCAGTTCTCAAGTAAAAGTACAAATTCTTATATTTACATATATATATAAACATATTTTGAATAGTTCCTACAAAAGTTAAATGAAAAATGTATAAAGTGCGATATCTACGTCGATTACTATACCCCATTCACAGTCTCCTTAGTATCCATATTCTCCCTCATACTATCATTTTCATTAACTAGATCTAACACTTTAAGGGCAATAGGTCTTGAAAATGATTAACAATAATGGGTAAAATATAAAATCTCCGTGAGTCAACGCTCTAAGCTCGAGTAGGATATTGGTTTGCTCAGGATGGCTTAAACATATAAGAAAATGTTGATGGAAAACTAATAGCATGCGATTCCCACAACGCTCTACTTACTACGTGACTAGGCACTTAATTGAACTAGTCAACCATCAATCACATGCATATTTACCTCGCCTTGGTATATATACTACATGATATCATCATGATATTATACAAATAACACACAAATCAAGACACACAACTCGAACACTTATCACATTCTCACATGCATAGTGCATAGTGCATCACATATGTTTCGATTATTTATTTCGCCACGATTAAGCCGACTATAGTTAATTAACTCAACCTTAGTTAATTAAGCTAACCATAATTAATCAAAAGGTAACTAGAGTTAACTAATCTAACCATGATTAACAATAAAAGTAACTATAGTTTACATAAAGTAACTATTAACCTAACCAATGTCAATCAACCCAATCATGGTCAACCAATTAATCTAACCAAGATTAATTATCATCTAATCCACAATTAACATAACTATCCATAATTAATACAATTTAAACTAAACCCTAAATGCAATTAACAACTTAATCAAGAATTGGAAGGTTAACTCACAAACTAAATAATCGATGACGAAGACAACAACATAGGTGGTGCAGTGACATGAGTAGCATGGCAACACAAGCAACGTGGCAACACAAACAATGTAGGCAGTGGTTCCAAAGGACGGTGTTCAATGAATGGTGACTCAAGCGAACGGCTCAGCAATGACGAATGAAGTTAGGGCAACTTGGCTCAGGGGGTGTCTTAACGATGACACAATGACAATGAACGATGGTGACACAAGCTTGAGGGGTGGCAACAAAAATGAAGGTGAGGGAGAGGGATGGTAGTGCATAGCTAAATAGAATAGGGGAAAGAGAGAGAATGAGTTCGGCAAGGAGGGAAGAAAAAAGTGGGCCCAAGGCTCATAATGGGTTTTCTCTCATATCTATAAAGCTAGGGTATTTTGGTAATTTTGCTAGCAAGGGTAGGTCAACAATTTTACAATCATGATTGAGGCCAAAGTGGTAATTTTACGAATAAGGGTAAGATGGTAATTTCAAGGCAAAATATAAAACCGTAAATTTACCTTTATGAGCAAAATCATAAATTTACTTTTAAGAGTCGGCCAAGACTAAGCTCGGGTGCGAATGGTCTCGGTGCTATGATTCAACAACATGATTAACTCTACATGCTTAATTCTACTCGATTTCCCTTGTCCAATATTATCGCTTAAACCTTAAAAATCCAATATTATTTATCTTACAAACAATAGAATTTTGGGGTGTCACAATAAATTTGGTACTCTTCCTTGAGGAAATCACAAATAAATTAAATTTTCAATTTACGTAGTTTCTCTTACAGTCGCACTAAACTATATTTTTTTATGTTGATCCAAATTATAGCACCTACATATATTCAATTTGTCAATATTATAACCACACGGTAAATTTTTTCACTTAGAACATTTACGCTTCTCTTGCTAATGTACCCTAAACGTATATATATCACAATTCAAACTCTCAAACAGATGCATCTAACATCTCCGCGGTGAATTTTGTCTTGCCTCACCTTGAAATTCATATAGGTTATTATGCATGATTCATCTCATTATCACTAAGGCACGTTGAACAATTTTTAGAACTTCACATTTTGAAGTACAATGCGCAGCTGAATCTAGGGCACTCAAGTTCTCTTCAACTCTGGAACATGCCTCACTCTAGCTAATATCCTCACAATATTGTCATGCATTCTAATTATAAATATCGCCAACACTCACAACATTACATTCAGCATTGTTTCCCAACAACACTTTACTATTATCCGTTCACTGATAGGTGGTAAACCAATTTCTATTTTGTGTAGCATGAAATCAACAACCAGAATCCATAATCCATCCATCAAATGACAAATCATCAGTGACAAACAAGAAAAAATTAGCATTATCCAAATTATTGTTAGCTACGGCTGCAACGACATTAGTAGACTCAACTCTAATTTCCTTACCCTTCTCGTTTTTTTAATTTAAAACAATCACTTCTATGATGCTCCATTTTACCACAATTCCAACAAAAAACACCATTGGTGCTAGACTAACTACATCTGTTTATGTTTATACTACTTCTGTTAACACGAGTACTACTTTTTCCTCTATTTTTATCTGCTAAAATAGTAGACATAAATTCACTAGATTCTCTTCTATAGATGTCCTCACTCAGAATTAAACCTCAAATCCCATCAAAAATTAAACTTGTTAATTTAGAGGAATTGCTAACAACAATAACAGTAATATTCCAACTATTGGGTAATAAGGATAATATAATCAAAGCACATACATCATCTTCAAAGTCATTCTCAACCGAACTCAATTGACTAACTATCACATTAAATTAATTGATATGATTAGGAACTGACGCACATTCGTTCGTCTTTAAATTAAACAAACGTTGTATCAAATAGACCTTATTGATCACAGAAGGCTTTTCATACATATTTAACAAGGCTTTCATTAAACTCACAGCGGTCTTCTCTTTCACAATAGTAAATGTGACATTATGAGCCAACGTCAACTGAATAACACCCATCACTCACCTATCCAATAATTCCCAATCAGCTTACTTCATCCTCTCTAGCTTCTCTCCACACAAGGGCAAATGTAGTTTCATCTTATATGTATAACACTCCATCTGCATCTTTCAGAAATCAAAATCCTTCCCATCAGATCTATCAATTTTCACTTTATCTTCTTATATCGCCATCAATTCACTTCAACTTCAGCTAAGCCTAGCTCTTATACCAACTGTTACTCGGAAGCAAGTGATCGAACAATAAAATAGACAAAACAAGAAAATAAATTGGACAACAATTTTATGTGATTCGTCCATATAGACCTATATTTACAAGGAGAGCAATAATGAATTTCACTATAAATCAAGTGATACGATGAAGATTACAATCACACTCAAACACTCTCGGCATTTCCTAGCCCCAATTACATCCCAAAAACTTACGCAATATTTCGCCTCACAATTCCTTACAAATAATCTCTCAATCTCACAAAAAAAAATTTATAAACAAATCTCAAACTCACAAGAATTAACTGGCTTCAACACTCATAGCGTCAAGGTGTAATTCACAAGCAGAAGCTCCTCTTTGATACTCTTCATAATGAAGATCCACTTCCCATTATAGGAAGGGTTGGATCCAAATAGGAAACCTTCTCCAACTAGGATTAAGAAAATAACACACCGATTCAACGAATGATGGATTTCTGTAGATTCAAAAAAAAAAAATCTTATCCAGCACATAATCCAAGTTCGGCCAAACCCACTTCCATATTATATTTTCTTTGATTTTCTTGATTGACTCCTAAAGCCAAAAGAAGATTGCATGCTCTTTTCTCTTATCTTTAAGTTCATGATTAGGATATACTTATTTTTAAAATTCAGATTTTCTCTTTGGGCTCAAACTCGAGGGAGATTTTCAATACATAAGATTGAGATCTTTGAGTGAAAAATGATAAAGTATCGCAAGTTAAAAAATTTCTCCACAGGATGTAATCTCTTGCATTCGGAATCTATGGTGATATTCATGTATAAAATAATGGTACATTCATCTGCAAGTATGAAAAAAGAAAAGGAACACATGAACGCCCGACATGACATTGATATACTTCTATCCATTTTGATGTACTTCGAAGATTAGAAGCGAAGACATATATGATCTACATAACTGTTCCAGAAGATCGTCTCTGGATGTTTCCATGCATAAATCAAGGTCGCGGATTCCATCAAGGTAAATAATATATCACGGCAGACCTGATTTTGGCCAAAATATTCGTGATTTATCGGATTGATGGCTAAGGAACGATCATGACACACATTGCCATATATAAAAAGTTCTCTCTAGGCTGGTCAAGTGGACAGATTGAAGAGTTAGTTTATTTTGCCGAAAATGAATAATCTGTCAAACATTTTTTTTTTTTAAATGATCACTTGTATCGCTTGATGTTATTAGCTCATGAAAATATTTTCATTATCGACAATGATTTATATCTAAATATTATTTTTATGGATGGCGAAATTATTTTTGGCTAATTCATTTTTTTAAAAGGTATATAGTGAATCATTTTTAAGAAAATGATTTGCAAAAGTCACTTACTTTTCGTGAAAAGAAAAACGCACTTGCAATTGGGATGTTAAAACTAAACCGAAAAATTGAATTGAACCACTAATCCAAATGAACCAGTCAAAAATTTTATGCATCTTGGTTCAGTTTAGTTAATTGAAAAATAAACCTTCTTTTTTTTTAAGTATATTTCAGCTTGGTTTGGTTAACCAGACCAAACTGAAAATCTCTTTTTTAATTTTTTTTTATTTTTCTTTCTTTTCTTTTTTTTTTTTTTTGCCTTTTTTATGGCTAAGGGCCAGCGGAGCCACTGGCCGTTGGAGATCACCGGCCCTTGATCGAGGGCAGCGAAGCCCTTGCTGACCGCATGCAAGTGGTCATGGTCCCCTCACAGACGATTGCGAGGGTGTCACGAGCCCTCTCCTCACCAGATCTAGCCTCTCACCAATTCTCAAAGTTCAGAATAATCCTCATGGCCATGAAATGTGCAAGCTAAGTGCAACATAACAAGACGAAGCATTGCGCCAAAGAAAAAAGCATCGTTTCGTTTAGGAAAAATGTGGTGTGGTGGGGACGGAAAAGCAGAAGTGAGAGCGGCCAGATCTAGCGAGGTGAGGGCTTGCAGCCCTCAAACAGGCCCTCCGCCAGCTACCGTGAGGGTGGGCAAGGGCCGTGAGTTCTAGTGATGCCCCTTCTGCAAGGAGCCATGATGCCTTGCCGACGGGGCGACGACCTCGACAAGTGGTTGGCAGCTCCGCCATCAAAAAATGAAAAATAAAAACAAGGGAAAAATAAAAATCAAACCATATTGGGTTTCTAGTTTAGTTCATATTTAATTCAGGGCGATATTTGGTTCAATTCAAGCTTATCTCCAAGTGGTTTAGTTCAGTTTGGTTTTCTTGAAATACCGAGCCAAACTGAGCCATTGACACCCTACTGAAATATATTTTTGATAATTCATTTCGTGGATAAATTGCTAGATTACTCAAGGAAAATTTGAGATATTGATTCAAGCCTCAACGATCAACTTTGGACATCTATAAATACAAAAAACGAAGCTATGAAGACGTGAAGACGTATAACCCCACAGTGCTGAATTTAGGCGGAAACCTTTAAATGTTCAATGGATTCATCATCATAAATGCTCGTTAATTAAATGCATGTGGAAATGAAGGGAAAAAAATGGAAACAAGATGCATAAATAATATGCTGCATGAACGACAATGAATTTTTCCCTTCTTTTTCAGGTTCCAAAATATATTTCGAGAAATCTGATTCCAACTTTTGTCAGAAATAGTAGCCTAAAATGCAAGAATGTGACTTTGATAAATATTTGGGAGGAAAAACAAGTTTTTGGTTTTGTCGAAAATACAAATTCAGCAGCGCTTGTCCTCCCGATCGGGGTCCCAGAAAGTTAGTGAAGATAAAGCACTCCGAAGAAAAAAAAAACGAAACTAAAAAATATATTCCAGAAATAATAGCAAATCAATAGAATCGCCATCCATCCTTTTTTAAAAGCCTGGGATGATTGGAGACTAGGTCCATGCGTGCGAGAAAACTAAACAACTATGCTCAAACGGGTTCGATTACCGCCGCGTTTGACTGGACTTTAAAGAAAGTATCTAAAAAAATTGGAAAGAAGTTGGTTTGTTTCATGGAAAATGAATAATTTTAAAAAAAAATTCTAAAAATGATTGCTTGTATAATTTACAAAAATGAACAAACAAAAAAAATCATTTTCTACGAAATATCTAGACATAAATTGTTAGCAATAATGGAAATATTTTTTTTTGTTGATTAATTATTTTTAGCAATACAAGCGACTGTCTTTTGAACAATATTTTTTAAATCATTCATTTCTCGCTAAACAAATGGAGCATAAGTTAAAGAAATTTCCGAAATGCTAATTGTGTTTGTTAAGTTGTAATTGAAAAGTCCATTAAAGCAAACATTGTCTAGAATAATGTTTGGAAAAATTATTTTTGCAAAGGAATTTTCTTTTTTTGTTAGAAAAGGAAAAAAAATAAAACTTTAGCCAATGACCCAGATTTGGTGCTAACGGTTGTCATCTGAGCTTGCACAACCTCAATGGGCCCCTACAACCCTTGACAAAGGCTATTTGGGGTTGAGTGACCCCTAGCTAGGGTGCACGATCTATGCGAACGTCGCTTGAGGTCGCAAGACCTAGATACCCCTCACCAGGGTTTTGTGACCTTCGCCAAGATTAGCGACCTCGATCAGCCCTCATCGGAATTTTGTGATTCAAAGAGATCGTCGCTTGGGTCGCACCACCTCATCAGCCCATCATTAACTCCTCACCAACCCGTAATGAGCCACCTATAGGCCCTCCTCACACAAAGAAGAAGGACAGTTAAAATTAGGGCATAATGGAAAGATCAAAAAATTAGTAAGGATAGTTTTCGGGAGAAATTTTATTTTCACTAAACCTAGGGACTAGTATGCCTAGAAAGCTAAAAGTCCAAGGCATCCCAATACTTGCCTTGGGCTTTCAGCCTCTTCAAGGCTCATTTCTCCTCAAGGCCATTATAGAAAAATTTCTCCAGCACCCAAAATTTGGCTCATGGGCTTTGGACGCTCAAAGCCCCATGGGAAAGCCTTTCTCAAGTCAAATGGAACCCACGAATGGGGAAGGGTTAGCACTCCCAAGACCCCATTCAATCAAGCCATTGAATGCTGCTATCAAAGTAACTTTATGAAGTTTCGAATTCCAATTTTGGTCTTTCCAAAGACGGAAACTAGTGAAAATCTTACTTCACATCCTCGCACGAATATGGGTGCCATGTGTGTTTGGTGTTTTTGAAATTATATAAGATGATGTCTCAAATATGCATGAATCTTAAGATGAGAGTTATTGATGATGCATGAATAATTTAAAAATGGCGAAGCCAAGTTATAATTTGGGATTTTTAGGCAGAGTTATTTTCGCCCTTTCAACCATACATATGGTACTGGATTTTTGAAAATATAAGGTAGTTCTGAGCGAAAATACTACAAATATCAAAATAATTTTAGATTTCGTTTATTTCGTAAAAAGTGAGTGAGTTAAAAAAATATTTTTCAAAAAAACATTTTAGACCGTCGAGCGTTAGGTCCGCCAGGACTAGTGTTTCCGAAAACCGTCCAAATAAAAATTCCCAACGATGGACTATCGTGAAAATGACCCGCAAACTTTTCCCAATGCAATGGTTTGAAGCTTGAGATTGCATGACTGAGTCTCATCCCCCTTGCCTTGCTTTTTTCAATTCCAAAGTCTTCTCACGCCTTGATTTTTTTTTCCCAGTATTATCGGTTCTCATTTGATATCTGGACGGTCTAATAGAACCGGAAAATTATTAATAGAGGTGAATAATATTGACTTTAATTTTAACATTTTAATTAAGAAAATAATCGATTGATTACTAGGTTACATTTAAGATATAAAATAAATAAATTCATAATAATCAATTCTTTATGGTGTGGGCAATTCGATTCATCTTTCGGAACCGAGAATACAATCTAAAACTACCAGTTCCAATTTTATGGCACTAGGAGCCTAACCAGTGCTCTTAAAAATCGGCAATCCGATCTATGCAGTTCTCAATTTAGTTTGATCCAGTCTTGCTCATTTTTTTTTAATTTTTCAATGCTAATCCCTTGTCCCACCGCAAATGCAGAGAGACGGCCTTGATTTAAAACCCCACGGACACGGCAATCTCAGTGGCGGGCACTTATACCCTCAGTCCAAGACAGAGACAGACCATCAAGATTTGCCAATTTTTTCCCACTCCAATCGCTCGACTTCCTCGGAATCTTTACTCAGTCAAAGCAAGAAGCAGTTCCAAGTCAGAAATCGTACCGAAAATCCATGAAGAAAGTGTAGAACACGGCTAAAAATTGAAGACCTCAAGTCTTCCTGTGTCTGTTGTCCGAGCACCAACCAAACATGTGTATATATACGCACGAACGCAGCTTGACGACCTCAGTCTCCATCTGATCTCTATGTTCAATTCACTCAGAGAGAGATAGAGAGAGGGAGAGTTATGGGTGGTTGTTTCTCTAGGAAATCATCAACTAAAGGGTTGATGAATTATGTACGTGTGGTTCACCTGAATGGCTTCTTGGAGTACTTTGAGCCTCCTGTCACGGCGAGCCAAGTCACCGGCAATGGCAACAAGCTCTCGACCAAGCACTTCCTCTGCACAGCTTCACAGCTTCTCTCCACCACAACAAGCTCCAAGTCCAAGCTCTTGAAGCCCGACGAGGTCCTCGAGCCGGGCCTCCTCTACTTCCTCTTGCCCTACACGGCCCTCCAGGCCGACGTCTCCCCAGTGAACCTGGCCGTCCTGGTCGGGAAGCTCAACGCGCAGGCCAAAAGCGCGCAGCGCAAGACGGTGGGTCCTCCTAGGACTAGCCTCTCGGAGAGGATCTACGTCTCCAGCCCGATGTGCAGCTCGCCGGCTAGGAGCTACGCCTCGAGCCCTGGCCGGATCAGTTTCTCCCCAAGCAGGAGTCCTGTTCGGTCTCTCGAGATTGAGACGGACCTCACGGCGTACGGTGCGCAGAGGTCTAGTGGGGCCCGGTCGTGGAGGCCAAATTTGGACCCGATAAGGGAGAAGTCGTTCAACAGGAGGAGCGAATCGGATTTGCAGGAGAAACATTCGGAGACGGCGAAGTAATTGTACTTTTCAGTATTTAATGTAATCAAGTAAGAGAAAAGAAAAGTTTTCTCCAGCCAGGCTCCGTAGGCTGGCTACTTACTATATATACTCCTTCATGCTTCTACATGTTCAATTTTCCTCGGCTCAAACTGGCTCATCTCCTTGCCACTTAAATTCGTCACGAATCGATCTCTTGTCGCCCTAGTTCATTGTAAAAACAGAGTTGAACTATGAACTCGGGCGATCTGCTGTAACAATTAGAGTTGCTGCCTCTCTTGGGTGCCTAGCATTTCTAACCCATCTGCACGAAGAGAGTTCTTCTCTGAACATCTTTGAATGGTTAGGAATGATGGACAAATACCAAAACTATCAGATATGGATCTTGTGACATGTTCAGTGCCAATCACTGCTGAAAGCCAGAGTCAATCTTTCAATGAAGTGTCAGACTAAGACGATAATCTCCTTGTTACAATTAATGGAACCTTGAATCATTCCACAGACGAGAAATACGGCAAGCTGTACCCGTTACGCTTCCATCCTTTAACCCCTTCTAACATAGAACTTTGGAGCTGCTTTGCCGTGTATGCATACTAAATTTTCCATGGAGGAAAAATCTATGATCACTGAAGCCAGTTTTGGGCCCTTAACTGGTAAGAACATGACATATACACGAATTATGAAATTTGAGGCAATACATCGAAAGGAACTAGTCTAGTTCCTAAGCTTAGCAATCAAATGGAACATGTATAGGTGCTGAAGGCACTGATTTCTGAATAGGCGAGCAATCCCACCCGTTTTCCTTGTTACAAGACACGGTGAAATGCTTTGGAATCCATGTTTCTCCTCTCGAATCTCTTTCTTTTTTGAGCTCCCTCTGCTCTTCTTCTATGGATCTCTTCGCTTCTCTTGCCTTGTCCCAATCTTTGCTCAGAATCCCCCGGCTAACTTCACTCCAAACCACGGCTGATTCGCTCCACGAAATGCCCTAATAAGGGTTGCTCAACACAATCAGAAATGCACTTAAACCCGCATGACAAATTGATAACATCCGTGATAAACGGAATCAGAAAAGGCATAGCATGACAATGCATGCTCATCAAGTAATCAAATAGTCGTCAAAGACAGTTTTGGGCATAGAGATATGGTGGTAAGGTTTCAATTACCTTTGTGTCTTTAACTTGAGGAGTCTTTAACCCAGAAATTATCTCCGCAGCATTGTATATCACTTTTTGTTTCCCGTTTCTGACGTCCTTTACCATCACGGTATTATCCCAGTGACCATCAACTTCATATAACGTCTTCGACGATGATAGATCAATAATCTTCCCTTTGATAGATCTGCGGTTCCTGCCAATCAAGGAAGGGGCTTGGTAACATAACTCAGCTCCAAGGCCCGTCTCTTGGCAAGTGATACGAACATTGCCAACCCAATCAACTCCAGGGACGGGGAAGAACCTGATCAAGAGCTTTGGCGCGTTCATCACATAAGTCTCTCCTAAACTGAGGAGCTTAAGTTGTCTCTTTCCATGCACCTCTGTTTCCACCTTCGTACCTAAATGGTATTTTAGCCCTCAGATTAACAAAGCTATTCAGGTCTATTCTAGTCTAAGGATTGGTAGAACTGTAGTCAAAGAAAGATGAAATGCCTGGCAAAATCAGAAATCAATTAATAGTGTCAAGAAGCAGTAAGTGAAGATCAAGAACACTATACCGTAGAATCTAGGGACAGGATGTTGACACCAGATCATCTCAAGCTCCTCTCTGTCATCTGTTGCATGGAGAGCAGAGACAGGTGGGTGATGTGAAACCTGCGACCATAGAAGCTCAACTCATCAGTCAGCTAAGACATCGTCAAGTCATCAGACTAATTGGGAGAAGTATTGGGTTTATTGAAGACAAATTTGATCGAAACCATGGACTTTACACCATGTTTTTTCCTCGTCCAACTAGTAAAACTATGGGAAAACAGCTTTACATGAACGTTGGAGAAGAAACTGAGTCACCTGTTCAAGAAGAACATTGAGGTTTCCCCTGGAGACATGGTGGGTCTCGCCCAGAATGGGGTTATAAGGGGCGACGCCAAAGATTAAAGGCCGCGTGGTCGAGATGCTCCATGCCACGATTGAAGTCAGCCTCTCCAGCGGACTCTCAGCCCTGCAGCACCGGCTTAACATATCCTCTCCGGTGCAGTACAGCGACTCTCCGAAACATTGGAGCTGTGACTTAGGGATGTTGAAGAGAGGAGGCAACTGCAATTGATAAAAACATAACACACGACATTAAAAATGGAAATGTCCCAACTGAGTAAAACTGTAGTTTCGGCGAAATTCATCAGTGTCACTTGACCCGGTGCAATTCCTATATGTCCTGCAACAGTCGAATTCCATCGGCAGCTTCAAAACGGAAGGAGATTATTATCCTAAATCTCTAATGACTTGACACAAGCTCAACTACTCATATATATACGTATTTGAAACAGGGTTCGGCGCCCCAGTCACGTAGATTCAGGCAAGATTGATACTAGAATGCTTCTAATGTCGATGTTACACAAAGACTGAGAATAATTTACGGCGATTACAGAAAACAACAGAGAGTTCTGTTGTTTCGGTGTCGAGCTGCTGACATTCCCCAATCTTCTGTTTGGTGAGACCATGATTTTACATGTTCAAAAAGAATCACAAAGTTCGTCACCAATAAGACGATGTTGGTAGAGAACTTGGCCGTTATCATGAGCTTACCACCGATATATTTAATCGATAAAAAATTGCATATTAAAATGCAAACCATAAACTAAAAATAATACATATGGTATTTCAAACTCTATTTCTTTCGAGAAAAAATGAATGGAAAAAAAATTCCTAAGAAATAATCGCTTATATCTCTCACAAAAATAAATGAATAAAAAAATTTACATTGTTCAAATGAAAATATTTTTTATTGACTAAATTATATCAAGTAATATAAACTATTATTTTTAGAAATATATTTTTTAAAATTATTCATTTTCTATGAAATAAAGGGAGTTCCAAATCGAATTTTATTACTCTGCGTGTTAGTATCTAATAAGAAATCAAAACACATAAGTTAATCTATATAAATCCGATCTAATCCCATCAAATTTTGTATATAAATCGAATTGGACACGCTTAATTAACAGACTAAACACTAATGGCAAATAAAGTAAATTGAGTTGCTTTTACTCGAGCAAACCAATATTTTATTTCAAAAAAATGAGTATTTTCCTGAACAAATCAAAATGTACGGACAACCAAAGTCTTATTGGAAATAATGAGCGTAAATTTTATTAAGAGAGGTGGAGTCATTATTTATTTTAATGTCTATCTATCACACGCGGCCCCTTTTTTTAACGGAGGATGCGCAGGGGGAGGTGAGATGCTAGGGCCTGCGCATGGGAGACGTTCATCTAAGGGTGGGACTTGCCTGAAAGTTGGTGAGATCTGATCCGGTCCGTACGTTTCTCAAGAGGCCGAGGACGCGTTGTAGGAGATTGGGCGCTCGATAATCCACTTGCGACTCGCCGTCGAGCGATAACGGCGCCGTTAGGACTGGCCTGCTGTCGTTGTCTCCCTGGTTGACCTGCCGCAATTGCAATTTCCACGAATAATAGATTACATCATTTACAAGTTTTTAGTTCAAGAGCAAACCATACTGAGAAATATACCAAACTTTCTTCTCAATTCTACTATGAGATTAAAGTTAACTTTCATCCGTGCTGATATATGTGTGCCAGACTTGTCAAAACAAATTCAAAATTCAAAACTTTAGAATTAAAAAAAAAAGGTTGCTAAATGCTTATTTTGTTCCCAAAATAATCTAATTAGCTCAGCAAATCCCACTTTGAAACACTAAGACCAGAGACCAAATCCGGAGCAGTTAATTTTACTTTTGCCTTGGATTTTTTTTCATGTCCAAGACAAGGAGCAGGTGGGAAAGCAACTTGGACAGGATCTGCAAAATTTCAGAAGAACCCTCATAATTGCGCTCTTGTCTTCAATATAATCTGTATGAAATGAATTGGCTGAAAAGAAAAAGCATGTAGCCGCAAATTCCGAATAGTTGAGGGACCCCAGGTCAAAGTCTGTCCAAACAGGAAAAAATAAAACGAGAAAGCTTTTTTCTCAACGAAAAAGAGAAGTTGGGCGTTGGCAACTTCGCAAGCACGAGTCCCACTTGGCACAGCGACGGGACCTTAATTATGTCGATGATTAACTCAAATAGGACGTGACTGATTCAATAAAATATCGTCCTCCAAAAATTATGATGGGTTTAAAACGAAATAAAGAAATTATGGACACCATTCTCGATGTCATAGTTCATTTCCGTGATGGTCCCAAAAACAAGCGAGATTTGAACCGTCCAATGTAAGTGTGTGTTAGATGGGCCATTTGGCGGTAAAGTCTCATCGCAAATGAGTTGTGTCTATTGAATTGTATAAGATAAACTCTTGGAAACAAAATTTTATGCCTAGAAATTTTGAATAGTTGAAAATTAAACATCCGACGAAATGGCCGAGGAAGTGTAAAAGCGGGTGAAAAGTGGTTTTTCGAAATTTATCGTCAAAAAGTGAAGTGACAAACTGCGGACAGACATATAGATACAGTTCTTCGTCATGTAACTTGGCAAATAATTGCCCATCACGAGAAAAATTCAATGTATGGAAAATTATCAAAACTATTCTCCAAGATTCATAAAAAGAAAACATCGGACTCTCCTGGCGGACGCCAAGAGAAATGATCAAAATTTCAAAGAATGTGCGGGCAAGCGTGGGCGAGCAAAAAATCATGGGATTGTCCGCCGAACCGACCGTTTGACGTCATTCCCCCAATTCAAGACCCGGTGAAAACATCAAGATTCTGGTGCTCTGACACCAAATGGACGACGGAAACTCCCGAGCGAAAAAAGAAGAAGAGAATATTGCCCACGTGTCCGACCGAGCCAATCGAGAAACTACGAGGAAAGAAACCAAGCGATCCACCCAACGGGCGTTTCGCGGGAGGCGCGTCCGCAATATTCGTCTCGATCTTAAAGCAAAAGAAATACGAAAAAAGGAGATGCGAACGCCCGGCGGAAAAGACAAGACTTCCAACACCCACAAAAAACCCCCCCCCCTCGGGAAAAACACAAGGAAGAAAAGGAAAAAATCATAAAGAAAGACGTAAATTGTCGTCGCCGGAGAAAAGGGAAAATCGAACTCCGACATCGAACAGCTAAATGCGTACGCGTACCGGCGACGGAGAGAGATTTACGTCGTCATGTCGATCTGGAGTTCCGACAGAAAACGAAACCTAAAACGTCTACTGAACTTAGAGAGAGAGAGAGAGAGAGAGAGTACCATGGGAAGTGACTGTGAGTGAGGATGGGCCAGGCCTCGGCGGTCGCGGAGAGGAAAGAGAAGGCCACGAAAAAGAAGAGCGGTGAGTCTAGTCTCGTGGGGGGGGGAAATAACGACGACGACGAATGACGAGAGCAAAGCCAAAGGCCCTTTGCTTTATAGGCCGAGGGAGGGAAGAAGGGGGGAGGTTGCACTTGCCGTCCGCTTTCTTTGTTCCCACTCTTTTATTGTGTTGTCGTTCCCAATTTTTGCTTTTCCTTCTTGGACTGAACAATCTGGTATGAAGACGACGTCGTGAGGACTTTGTTAATAAAATATTATATACACATATATATATCATTAATCTCGTCCAAAGAGGTGGACTAGTTGATATTAGGGGTGAGCATAATACGAGTGGACAGTTCTCACCGTAGAACTGAGAACTGTCTATCAAAAACCCATTCCGAAAAATTAAAATCGATACTCATCCGTTAGTTCCATGGATCCACCCAAGAGCTACCTACTAAAGATTTGTTCCAAAAAATAAAATCATGAGCAGCTGGTGTCGACTGGCGGCGATGGTGAGGGCTTGCGTTTACCTTTTTTATTTTTTTCTTTACTTGTTAAACTTTAAGCTTTTTTCAATTTATTATAAGTAAAATTTGTATTTTATTTTTTATAATTTAATTTAAATAAAACTCATATTACAAATCAAATTTGAATCAAACCAACGTCATCTTAGCCACGTCATGACCACGCATGAGAGAATTTTTAAAAACATCATCATTTTGCGAAGTTAACAAAAGGACTTATTTGCACCAACTTAATAAATTTTAGGACTTGATTACACTTTTTGTAAGTTTTAGGATTCAATTCAACTCTCAAGATAAATTTTAGGACCTTTTATTGGACATGTCTTTTTTTATTGAATTTTTAGCTTTCTCATTTTTTAACTAATTAAGTTTGTATTGTTTTTTTTTTATAACCGGGATATTCAGCCGAATCGGCGAGCTAACGCTCAAACCAACGGCGACCAACTAATCCCCGGGGAGGCACCACAGGACCCCCCACCACGGTACTCCGGGTAAGACACCAGTGAATATGGGCGAGTAAGTTTCGATTCCAGGACCGCGAGTACTACACAGTGGGGTCCTAGGAATCTACTCCTTATCACGCAACCATCTGATGGGTGGGTTTAAGTTTGTATTGTTATGTTTAATATTTTCCCAATTTTTTTTCTATCCTAATTAAGTCTATATTTTCTATTTTTTATTTTCCAAGTTTTAGTTTTTTTTTGTAAACTAATTAAGTTTGTATTTTCTATTTTCAATAATATTTTTTCAAAATTTTAGCTTTTTTTATTACTGACTGGACCTCCGGCAAGCTATGTCAACTTCAAATATTAGTTAAATAATGGCACGTTGGATTTCTAGTAATGGATATCGGAGTTGACACTCAAACGATCATTTTTCAAAAAAAAAATTTACACTTAAGTGATTCGAATGAATCTTTTGGCATCAAAGTGATCTCCAAATACACAACTTTTGGTACTTATATTGTTCTTTTCCTTGAAAATCTGGATCTATAGCTCTCTATCATAAATTTACTACGAAAAGTTCAAATCGTTAAATTTTCTTCTCTTTTCACTTATATTCATGCAGTTTCCTCCTACTATGTTTTTTCAGCAACTAATTTATTTGCAATTATTTAATTATTTGGATACTGCATGGTGGTTTTGGTTGATCTTCCAAAAAAAAAGTACAACGGAAAAATGAAGTGAAAAAAACTCCTAAAAATTAATCAAAAATATATATTTTAAAAACAGAGAGAGAGAGAGAGATTGGGGGAAGGGGTAGAGTACGGTTGGAGGCTATATGCGAGGATGAAATTAATTTTTTTGCCCACTTTAATAGTACTAACAGTTGGAGGGTTAGCACGGTTGAAGGTAAAGGGAAATTGCCATCCCCAAACTTATCTACCGACGTGATAGCGGCAGACTCGGGCAATGATGGACGACATGTCCACCTCAGCTCTCGTACAATTGTAGGTGGTTTTTATATCGTTAGCACGATATTGTCCAGTGTGGTTGACACCTGCAAATGTCTTGATGGCTGTAAAACGCGTAGAGTTAGTTCGATGTCTTATTAGGACTTATTTACGAATAAAAACAGTCCTAAATATGGATGAGCGGCCGAATATAATGAGAATAGACTAAATTCCTTCTACCAACTAGATAATATTTTAATATTGTATGTGGGAAGTACTCTCTATCTATTGTACGGATTGTCACGTGCCCAAAAATCCTAGTCGGTGACTATTCATACAGCCTCGAACATTGAAACATTTCAATCAAATTGTTGTTTCCAGCTGAAGTTTTGTTTAGAATGAAACCCATGGAAAAGAAATAGTAATGAAATAAATTAACATGCTCAGTGACACTTCGGAATTGAATTTACAATTTGATAATTGTAATGAAATTAAGCAAATAAATAAATTTATGAAAGGCGGATTTTAAAAGAGAAGTTTCAATTATTTCTCATTTGATAAATTCATTATTGTCACGACCTGAAAAATCGAATCGGTGAAAATTTTCAGGCTAACGGATTATCAGATTAATTAGATTGACTAACCTAATCCAGACTCTCTCAAGGTCTACCGAATCACAACTTTGATTTTTATTCAAATGATTTTAGAATTTGGAGTCGCCACTAATCATTTTTTGGTAGATCGATTAGAAACCTAAGTAAATTAGTGAGAGAATTAAATTACTTCTACAAACTAGAGATTATGAGTTCGGGGACTTGGTTACACTAGTTAATTAAAACTAATGCCCTTTCGGTACTTTAATTCCATGGATATCTTAATTTGGCAACTCAGACTTGGTTTACTCTTAAGACTCTAGTGAAATGTTCTCTTCTCTTCTTTTTTTGTATTTTCACTTTTTAGATGAAATGCATAGATGGTAATGGGTGCATGGATAATCAAAACGTAAATATGCAAATATAGATATGCGAACATATACATGCGGATGCAACATGCAAACGCAAATATGCAGACGCAACATACATATGTAGATATGCGTATGTAGGTATATGAATACAAATAGGCAAATACGAAGAGACATGAATAAGACATACAGATACGAAGACACACGATTACGATATGCAATGCGACACACGTATATGGACGTGCAAATACGACATGCATACATGGACATACGTATATAACATGTGTACGCAAATCATGCATACATGGACATGTGTACACAACATGTGAATGCGGAGATGCGGACACGACACGCGAATAAATTATCAAAAATGGGATTGACCAATCGAAATGTCCCGTATCTTAGTTTTTGGGATCTTTCTTTTGAATTTTTCTGGATGAATATGCATGAATTAATGACAATACGAATACGACGTACATACATGACATGCGAATATGATATGCATACGTGTCACAAAATTAATCAACAGAATACATGAGATCTTTACACTACTAAGTAGGAGGCAGAGCCTACCGAGATCTGGGGTTCCCATAAAAAAATATAGAAAATTGCAATACAAATACACATGTGGCATAGCAAAGTACGCATGAGCTATACTATATGAAATGCACATGAATACCATTTTTTGGTATTTTCGAATTAAATAAGAGTGATGATGCAAAATGTTCTGAATATAAACGTAATATTAAAAGATGCGATATAAGAAGCAGTATATAAAGGTAAGCATTAAAAATTCCTTGAAGCCGAAAGAAGGAGTGAGCTAATGACTTCTGTGCAGTGTTATGACCTCCAGCAGGTGGCTCGGCCTACCGATTCCGAGGTTGGATAATGTAAAAATCAAAATGCATAAAATATAGTGCATAAAGCATCAAATAAAGAACCTCCAGCAGGTGGCTCGGCCTACCGATTCGAGGGTTCGATAATATGAAAATTAAACTGTAGAAAATAAAATACAAAAAGTAGTAAATGAAGAACTTCTAGCAGGTGGCTCGACCTACCAATTCTAGGGTCCGATAATATGAAAATTAAACTGTAGAAAATAAAATACAGAAAGTAATAAATGAAGAACCTCCAGCAGATGGCTCGATCTATCAATTCTGGGGCCAATAATATGAAATTAAACTGTAGAAAATAAAATACAGAAAATAGTAAATGAAGAACCTTCAGCAGGTGGCTCGTTATACCAATTCTAAAGTTCAATGGTGTAGAAACCAAAACGCATAAAATAAAGTATAGAATGCGGTAAATAAAGAACCTCAAAGGTGGCTCGCTCGGCCCATCGATTTTGGGGTTTGATAGTATAGAAACCAAAACACATAAAATAGAGTATAGAAAACAGTAAATAAAGAACCTCCAGCAGGTGGCTCGGTTCACCGATTCTGGGGTTTGATAAAATGGAAATTAAACTACAGAAAATAGAATACAGAAAGTAATAAATAAAGAACCTCCAGCAGGTGGCTCGATCTATCAATTTTGGGGTTCAAATCTAATTTTTGGAGCCAAAATGAAAATTTGACAAACAAACTCACCAATTTGGACCACATAATCAATTTTCCAGGCGCTGTCTGATGACCGAACCGATGAGACCCAAACTCTTCCCAATTCTCGTCTTTTGACTCTCATGATAAAGAACTTGAAATTAGAAAGCAAAGATGCAACACCAAGATATGCAAAAATATTAGAGAAAAGAAAATAACTTCCCTGATCCTCTAAAGACTTTCGCCTAGAATTTGATTTTGATCCAAGCACTTTTGAGAAAAACCACGAGCTTGTCCTTAGCGTGTATCCTTTCATGCTGGGTGCAGTCGTCAAGAATGGCAACGGACGAGCCTGGCTTTGAAAATACTCGGCCATCGTTAGATCATGAATCCTCAATGGGCTATCATCTCCATGGACATCACCATTGTTCACCACATTGGAATACCAATTTCCTTATCTCGAGAATATTTTCTTAATCTGAAAACTTGAGCCGAAACTTGCAATCTAAGCCAAGGAATTTCAACTGATCGGCAAGATTTGAGCATGCCTAGGAGCTTCTTTGAGGCTTCAATGTGGGCGATTTGCAGCAACGAACTTAAGTTTGATTGGTACAAAATAACAAAGAAATTGCTCCCCAAAACGAGCAATAATCAGCCCTAATTATGAGCCAAAAATCTGCACTGGTTATAACAAATAATTACCCAAAATAAAGCTATTTTGGACACTGAACAGTAGCAAAAATAGTCCTGGAATGGTTTGGGAACAACAGACAACATCAACACCAAAACGCATTGAAAACACCCCTCAAACTACTCTGGGATAGCAGCTAACTCCAATGCCAAAAGGCAGTGAAAACAACCTTTGAAATAGCTACGAATCATGCACGAAACAGCAAATTTTTAGTAGCTAAATTCATGCAGTAGCCAACGCGCTTGGATGATGGGTGATGATTCTGTAAGGATGTTTTAATTCCTTCTATTGTCTTTTCCTTCCTTGGAGTTTATTGCTCAAAACCTCAAATCACGTGGTCATGGCTTTGTTGGTGATCAGTTCAGAATCAACTCCAAAACGATTCAGATTCACTTGTAAAAGAATTCTTAGAACGGTATAAGCAATGGAACATATTTTTCAACACGAAATTGAAATCGTGAGATCAACATTAAATATAAATCGAGGCCTGTGTTCAACATAGTTTCCTTAAAACAGATTCGTTCCCTCAACTATGTGCTTGAGGTTTCGTGAACGTCTGTCTCCCAGGATACAACGGTTAACAGCTAGGAGGTGAGCACAGAACCTCAGAGCTTTCGGCGAACTTGAAGAAACTGGTGTTTGAACACTATCGAAAAAACTAATGCAGGGAATAAGTAGAAAACAATACAAAACAGAGGAGAACAGAAGCTTTTTGCACTGAGTCTGAATCTGAATGTTCACGCGCATCAACAAGAATGAGAAAACCAATTATTTATAAGATGAGTAGAGGGATTATTCCGGAATAATTTGGCGTAACAATTTATAACGGCTGATTAAATCTGCCGTTTGTAACTGTTGTAGCATAACCGACAATTAAATCTGCCGTTTATAATTATTACAGTGTAACGGTTGATTAATTCTGCCGTTTCTGGCATAATGGATGATTAACTCTGCCATTTGTAACTGCCGTAATATAATGACATTCCAAAACATTACAAATGGTCAGTGTCTGAGCGTCGCGAGCTGCTTCTAAACGCTAGATCTGAACCCCGCTCAAGCTGCTTCTAAACGCTGGTTATGAATCTACGCGAGCTGCTTCTGAACGCTGGATCTGACCCCCACGCGAACTGCTTCTGAACACTGGATCTGAACCCCGCTCAAGTTGCTTCTGAACGATGGTTATGAACCTGCGCGAGCTGCTTCTGAACGCTGGATCTGAACCTGCGCGAACTGCTTCTGAATCTGAACGTTGCTTCTGAGCTCATCCAAAACATACTCTGCTTCTGAGCTCGCATTAAAGCATCATTACAAAATCATCCATTAACATTTGCCGTTACAAAATCCGTAACATTTAGAAAAAGGAAAGTTGAGCCATGATGCAAAATTGGGCTAGTCGCGAGACCCATTTTTCTGGTCTGCATTCATGTATGCAGATCGTGCGTACGCGCCCCTCGTCGAACCTTCTTTGAGGCCCGAGATTTGCACCCCCTACACTTGCGCGCGAGGCATAGCACTTTGTTGTTATGTTACCACTCCAAAAGAGTGTAACCATATATAAAGCACTTGAATGCCTTCTTTCTTTTCAATGTGGAACTAGAGTTTCCCACTTCCAACTCAAGGATGTTCTTTGAGAAACAATTTCTCATTCACCCATCAAAACACACCACATTTCCAACAATCCCCCACATGATTGAAAATTGTTTTAGTTTGACTCGATGATAGTGTTCGACAAATGAGACCTGCATAGGATAGGTAGGTGTTACCCTTTGAACCTTCCCTTGTGAAAGTATATTTACTTTACTAGCTGTCCAGTAGACATGATGTCCTTGAACTGTCCTGCTTTCTTATGTAAACGAAGCATATACTCCACACAGGAATCATCAAACGTTTTTTCAGTTCTCATGATTGTGTTCGTTTTGGCCATGAACACCAACCTGATTCTGCGAGAGTTTTTAAAGAATTTAGCCCCAACCAATTCTCCTTTGAAGCGGCCCCACTTCTCTCTCATATGGGTGATTACTTAATTTTGAGTAATTTGATTACTCCACTTAAGAATCATTAAAGCAAAACTGCTATCATTTTCCTTACAATATCACTGTTATTTCTGAGGAATGGTTTTCGAGATAAACCCCCATATTGACATCACTAAGTCAATATAATTAGGTTGTCCCTTTGAACCTAGATCTTGGGATCTCCAGTCAACTAGGTTGGGTTTCCTTTATATCAACTTATTCTTTCATGGGTTTTAGTCTCATTCCTCTTGTCGATTTCTCAACTAATTCTCTGTTTAACCCTTTAGTTAGCAGATCCGCAATATTATCCTTTGACATCACGTAGTCAATAGAGATAATTCCAGTTGAGAGTAGTTGTCTAATGGTATTATGTCTATGACGTATATTTCTAGACTTACCATTGTACATGTTACTCTATACTCTTCCAATTGCAAATTGACTATCACAATATATGCAAATTAGTGGCACAGGTTTTTGCCATTGTGGAATATCCTCTAGCAAGTGTCGTAGCCATTCAGCCTTTTCTCCACATTTATCCAAAGCAATGAATTCAGATTCCATTGTGGATCTGGCTATAACCGTTTGTTTACAGGATTTCCATGATACGGCTGCACCCTCTAGTGTAAATACATATCCACTAGTAGACTTTGAGTCTTTCATATCAGATATCCAGTTCGTATCACTGTATCATTCTAGAATAGCTGGGTATCTGGTATAGTGCAGACCATGATTCCGAGTATATCGTAGTTACCTAAGTACTCTCACAATTGCTTTCCAATGGTCAGCACTCGGATTGCTCGTATATCTACTCAATTTACTAACTGAGTACGCAATGTCTAGTCTAGTACAACTTATTAAGTATATCAGACTTCCAATAACTCTAGAGTATTCTACTTGAGAAATATTCTCTCATTTATTCTTGAATAGATGAAGACTATTGTCAAGTGGTGTTCTCGCAATACCAGAATCATCCACATTGAACTTTCCAAGAATTTTGTCCGCATAGTGTGACTGGTTTAAGATAAGACTTTCTGACGTTCTTGTGATTTTAATTCCTAAAATCACATCAGTAAGTCCCATATCTTTCATGTCAAATCTCGAATTCAACATATTTTTAGTGAATTTGATCATTTCATCATCACTACCGACAATGAGTATGTCATCTACATAAAGACACAAAATGACATAGCTATTTTCTATTTCTTTAATGTAGACACATTTATCACATTCATTGATCTTAAATCCATTGGTAATCATTGCATTATCAAACTTTTCATGCCACTATTTTGGCGCTTGTTTTAAGCCATACAATAATTTAACCAATTTACAAACTTTCCTTTCTTATCCTGGAACTATAAAACCCTCAGGTTGTTCCATGTAGATTTCTTCATCTAAATCACCATTTAGGAAAGCTGTTTTTACATCCATTTGATGTACTTCTAGATTTCGTAATGCTGCAATTGCAAGTATCATCCTAATGGAATTTATTCTCGTCACAAGAGAATAAGTATCAAAGTAATCTAAGCCTTCTCGTTGCTTGTATCCTTTGATTACAAGTCTGGCTTTATACTTATCAACAGAACCATCTGCTTTCATTTTTCTTTTAAAGATCCATTTTGATCCTAAAGGTTTGTATCCAGGAGGAGGATCCACTAACTCCCAAGTATGATTCTGCAATATAGAATCAACTTCGCTTTTAATTGCTTCTTTCCATAGAAGTCCCTCAGAAGAATTTACTGCTTCTGAATAATTTAGTGGTTCCTTTTCTAACAAATAAGTTAGAAAATTATCTCCAAATGATTTCTCCACTCTTGCTCTTTTGCTACGTCTGAGCTGGTCAGAAGTAGGATCGCTCTGCTTCTGAATTCTTCTTTGGAGTAGGTCAGAGGCAGACTCGCTCTGCTTCTGAATACTATCATGATCAGAAGCAGACTCACTCTGCTTCTGAACTCTGTCATGATTAAAATCATGACTTCCTTCATTCATAGTGTCAATCGTTCGCTTGGACGAACTTGATCCATCATTGGATTTGCAAGGAAATACACGTTCGAAGAATGATGCATTCCTAGATTCCATGATCGTATTCTTGTGTATATCTGGAATTTTCGATTCATGTACAAGAAAACGATATACAAAACTGTTATGTGCATAGCCTATAAAGATACAGTCCATCGTTTTAGGACCTATCTTTGTTTTCTTTGGTGTTGGAACAGCTACTTTTGCAAGACACCCCCACACTCGTAAGTATTTATAGGATGGTCTCCTACCTTTCCATAACTCATAAGGGGTTTTATCCTCCTTTTTCAGAGGTACCTTATTATAAAGGTAATTGCTTGACAAAATAACTTTACCCCACATATTTTTGGGTAAACCTGAACTTAGTAACATCGCGTTCATCATTTCTTTCGATGTGCGATTTTTACGTTCAGCCACACCATTTGATTAAGGCAAATAGGGTGCAGTTACTTCATATATAATTCCATGTTGTGCACAGAATTCACCAATCGATTCTTCGTACTCACCACCTCTATCGCTTCTCAATCTTTTGATTTTCTTGTTGAGTTGATTCTCAACTTCATTCTAATAGAGAACAAATTTCTCTAAGGCTTCACTTTTTCTTTTAAGCAAATACACATAGCAGTATTTAGTGCTATCATAGATAAAGGTAATAAAATATTTATTACCACCTCTTGTTTGTATGAATTTCAAATCACAAACATCATTATGAATTAGCTCAAGGGGTTCGGTGTTTCTTTCAACTGTTTGAAACGATGATCTCGTTAACTTTGCCTCAACACAGATTTCACATTTGTGTTTACAATCAATTTGGAATGAGAGAATGTGCTCCAAGTTAATTAATCTACGCAATGTATCATAATTAACGTGTCCAAGTCTGCCATGCCATAAGTTGGAAGACTCAAGCAAATAAACGGAAGACTTATTATCTTTATTGATAATTGTCAAGACATTGAGCTTAAAAAGCCCATCAGATACATATCCCCTTCCCACATACATTCTAGATTTTGACAAAGTAACTTTGTCTGACTCGAACACCATACGAAATCCGTGCTTGTTCAATAGAGACCCGGAGACCAGGTTCTTTCGCATTTCTGGCACATAAAGAACATTGTTCAAAGTCAGCTCCTTCCCAAAGGTCATCTTCAGAAGCACTTTCCCTTGGCCTTCAACGGCAGACGTGGCCGAGTTTCCCATGAAGACTTTCTCTCCATCAATTGGTTCGAAAGTTGTGAACAAGTCCTTGTTGGAGCATACGTGCCTCGTGGCACCAGTGTCAATCCACCATTCCTTTGGATTGGACCCGACCAAGTTCACCTCAGACACCATCGTAGAGAGATTTATGCCTGAGAAGTCATGAGTGACATCATTCACCATGTTCGTCTCATGCTTCTTTTTCTTCGGAAATCTGCATTCCACGGAATATGGCCCATCTTGCCACAGTTGAAGCATTTCCCTTGGAACTTGGTTTTGGAGACTCCTCCTTTCGGTCCCAACTTCGGCTTGATGGCCTTCTTGTTCTTGTGGGCTTGCTTGTGTTCTACAACGTTTTCCTTAGCTGCGGTGGGATAAAACCTCTTGCGTTCAAAGCTTCTGTTGTCTTCTTCGATGTGAAGTCTGACAATCAACTCCTCCAAGTTCATTTCCTTTCCGGTCTAAAGATTCCCACAACTCTTTTGCCGTATTGATTGTACAATAGACATTATATAAAGAGTTGTGCAAGCCATTCATGACATAGTTCCTACAAAGGAAGTCAGAATGCTTCCAAGCCTCAAGAGCATTGAAGCCTTGTTTATCCGTTTCACCATCGGATATCTGAGGAACTTTCTCAGTCAAGAATCTCGCAAGATTCAACGTTGTTAAATAAAAGAACATCTTCTGTTGCCACCTTTTAAAGTTCGATCCGTTGAACTTTTCAGGCCTTTCGCCTTGGTGCACAGAAACGGGAGCAGGAACAGAAGCAGAAGATTGGCCAAGGTTTTCAGAACCAAGTTGAACAACTTCTTCTTTCCCAGTAGCCACTTGAAAACAAGGAGAATCTGTTTCGTCAACTAAAGATGCTGCTTCTGAACTATCAGAAGGAGTTCAGAAGAAGAATCAACAGCAAAACTTTCTGCTTCGGAACTATTAAACAGAGTTCAGAAGCAGACGAATTTGTTTTAAGAATGTTGGTAATCAGTTCAGAATCAACTCCAAAACGATTCAGATTCACTTGTAAAAGAATTCTTAGAACGATATAAGCAATAGAACAGATTTTTCAACACGAAATTGAAATCGTGAGATCAACACTAGATATAAACCGAGGCCTGTGTTCAACACAGTTTCCTTAAAGCAGATTCGTTCCCTCAACTTTGTGCTTGAGGTTTCGTGAACGTTTGTCTCCTAGGATACAACGGTTAACAGCTAGGAGGTGAGCACAGAATCTCAGAGCTTTCGGCGAACTTGAAGAAATTGGTGTTTGAACACTATCGAAAAAACCAATACAGGGAATAAGTAGAAAACAATATAAAATAGAGGAGAACAGAAGCTTTTTGCACTGAGTTTGAATCTGAATGTTCGCGCGCATCAACAAGAATGAGAAAACCAGTTATTTATAAGATGAGTAGAGGGATTATTCTAGAGTAATATGGCGTAACAGTTTATAACGGCTGATTAAATCTGCCGTTTGTAACTGTTGTAGCATAACCGACAATTAAATCTGCCGTTTGTAATTGTTACGGTGTAACGGTTGATTAATTCTGCCGTTTCTGGCATAATAGATTATTAACTCTACCATTTGTAACTGCCGTAATGTAATGACATCCCAAAACGTTACAAATGGTCAGCTTCTGAGCGTTGCGAGCTGCTCTGAACGTTAGATCTAAACCCCGCTCGAGCTGCTTCTGAATGCTGGTTATGAACATGCACGAGCTGCTTCTAAACGTTGGATTTGACCCCCGCGCGAGTTGCTTCTAAACGTTGGATCTGAACCCCGCTCCAGCTGCTTTTGAACGCTGGTTATGAACCTGCGCGAGCTGCTTCTGAATCTAAACGTTGCTTCTGAGCTAATCCGAAACATACTCTGCTTTTGAGCTCGCATTAAAGGATCGTTACAAAATCATCCATTAACATTTGCCGTTACAAAATCCGTAACATTTGGAAAAAAGAAAGTTGAACCATGATGCAAAATTAGGCTAGTCGCAAGACCCATTTTTCTGGTCCACATTCGTGTACGCAGATCGTGCGTACGCGCCCCTCGTTGAATCTTCGTTGAGGCCCGAGATTTGCAACCCCCCGCCCCCCTCGCGCCTACGCGCGAGGCATAGTACTTTTTTGTTATGTTACCACTCCAAAAGAGTGTACCATATATAAAGCACTTGAAAGCCTTCTTTCTTTCCAATGTGGGACTAGAGTTTCCCACTTCCAACTCAAGGATGTTCTTTGAGAAACAATTTCTCATTCACCCATCAAAACACGCCACATTTCCAACAGGCTTTTCCTAACTTCAATCTGCAACTTTGGTTAATACGGTGTGATAAAAAGAAAAGACAAAACCCACCTCTTTTGGATGACCTCCAAACTACTTTTGATGTGCAGAATGTGAAGATCCCCTTAGTGGTTTGCCCTCTTTGTTTGTGCCAAGTGTGCCTTGATATCAAAGATTTCTTTGACTTTTTGCCTCCTCTTAATCAACACCGCTTCTTTGCCTTTCTACTAACGAAGTACCCAATTATGAGGTGAGGTAGCTGCAACCATCGTCGTTGAGGAAAGCAGCCGGGACAAAAATATCAGGAATTCAGCTGCAAAGAAGGTTGGCCATTGGGGATGTCAAGTAAGGCCAAATGCTATTTTCTTTCTATCTTTTTTTAACGTAAGATCTGTATCTTCGACTCTCACTGTTATGGCCGTCGATTCAATTGAATCGCCCCTCCTTTTCAGGTATAGGAAGGTGAGTCCCTCTTTTCTTTTTTGGTTTCTAGAGAGCCATGGTGGAGAAAGCTTTTTCTCCTCCTTTTGGTAAACACCTCATCTCTTGTTGATTTCACGAGCTTTTTTTTTTGTTTTAACGAAGGAGACCTCCTGTCCTTTGCATTTTTGTTTTTCCCTTTTTTCTCTTCGGTCAGCCTCCTTTTGTGAGTGCCCCTGCATGGAGTCAAATTCATCATGATTCCCTGTGTGCCCTCCAAGAGAGTTGTCTAGTAATAGCTTGATTTGAGAGAGAATTCTCCTATGTTTTTCTTGTCTACTTTTTCTTTTCCACCCACCATCTCTTGTCTTCCCTCTTTCATCATTGCCTCCCCCATCTTTTGCACCCGAGAAAGTGTCTCCACCTTCGACGTCTCCTCCCATACCAGTATGCAAATGCAGTAATTGATGCGGCCACCACCATGCCATCTGTTGCATGCCAAACATAGACCAGTTTCTCCAAGACGACAGCGGATGTGAAACCACTAATGTCAACGTAGGCAAAGCGGATAGTTTTTGACCAACAAGCAATGCAAAGCCCAGACCCTGAGTTTCCAGCATGGCCAAGTCATCAATCACAGGCTTGAGAGATACCAATTCCAAGTCAATATCAAGGGTAGAATTTGGAAGAACGTTGTGTAGCTGGTCATTATTATCAAATTCTTTCTCCCTAAAAGCATATTGAGGTTGAATGAGAAATTTAACTTTTTCTCTCCTTTTCATGGTCATCAACGCTTTCGAAAATGCTGGATACAGATGACCATCTTTTATGTAAAATTCCACTCCTTCTGGTGCTTCAGCAATAATGGCACCGTCAGGCAAAGCCACCCGATATTTCACCAAGATTTCATCTAGATCGCTAGGTTGCTCATTCCTCTCCCCTTTAACCAAAAACTTTTTCACAACCCCCCCATCCTTAGAGATATCCACTACCCTGATCCACGAAATTAGCTCGACTTCGATTCTCACAGCTACATTTGGAGGAACACCCTCCCAGCCCACAGGTCCATAGCCCAATTCAGGAGGCACGGTGAGCAAGGCACATTCCCCTTCCTTCATTGTAATAATCCCATGGTCTAAAACAGAAACTAATTGACCCTGACCAAGCTTCAATGTCAGAGGTTCATCTTTATCTCTGGTGGAATCGAACCTAGTCCTCTCAATTATAGTTCTCACGAAATGAATGGTAGCTTCGTCGCCAAGATTGTCGTTGTCTTCAACGGCCGAGACGTTGGTCTCCCTGATGCCATTTTCTCAGAGCAAGCGAGAAATGTATCGGTTGCTTCTCCTCCTGATTTTGGTGTGAGTGGAGTGTCTGCCCTCTCTTTTGGATCCTCCTTTGCTTTTGCCGACATATTCACTAGATGCCATACACTTTCACTAGTAATTTCAATTTTTGTCAAGCAAACAGACATCACATTGTCTTGAAATGTTTCCACGATCTCAATTAGCTCAATGTTATGAGATATTATATCACTTGCTTAAATTTCGCAGCCAAATATCTAACCATAGGTGTTCACTCTCAAACTTCAACAATAGTTTTCAGCTGCTAAAAATATTATATAATGAAAGACAACTCTCAAGAATATCTCGCGAAATCAATCCTGCACGTTTGATCGGCCAGTCCTACGAACCCGACAATGTAGCATAGAGAAACACTTCAAATGATAAATTGAACTCGAAAAATCGAATACAACCATGAAAAATGCACCATCAAGCCATTGAAAAATTTGAAATATTAGAGGACAATATCACAATTCCTAAAAGTGAAAAATAAAAATAAATTGACTCAAATAGGATTTTTTAGTCCCGACTCAAAATTATGCTTGTGAAGGAACAACGGCCTCGAATTGGATTTTTCAAATTTACAATGGCCAACATAAAAGGGGATTTAAAAGAAAAATATTGAATATTTTTTTGTGTGTTTTTGTAGTCTTAAAAATTATTTTTCTCGAACTTTCAAGTATTTTTGTATTTTTCGAAAAATATTTAAAAATACGAAAAATATGAAAAACAATCACTTTTTATCCAAAATTGGTCCCTTAGACTTGGCCAAGGCCTCCAAATTTTATTTTTCAATTTTCTCATTTTTTTCTTGATTTTCTATGAATTTTCGAAAATAAAAATGCTGAAAAATACTGAAAATATAAAAAATCATTTTTTGTTGTTCAAAGATAGTTCCCTAGCTTGACCAAGGCTTCCAAAGTTGATTTTGTAATTTTATTAATTTTTATGTATTTTCTATTAATTAATTTTTTAAAGAGAAAAAGGTGATTAAAAATTAAGTGTCAATAGCTGCCCTTCTTTGAAAGGAAACTCGGTAGAGGTTCATTTCAAAGATGAGATGACACCTAAATCATAATCGACTCAACCCAAGAAAATAAAAAGTGTTGTGGCATTTGATCTCCAATACCTCTCTATGTAAGTTCTGATCTAGACTGGACTTGTGAATGCTCTTTTGAAGTGAGGGAGAGATAGAGAAGAGAGCTTACCTGGTGCTCACTTGCCCGTTGTATAGCTGTTACCTGACATAAATGCTCTTTCAGCGGGCACCCAAAGATTCATTCTAAAGATACTCCGAGGAGGTTAAGCTTTGATTCGTATGGTAGGTCAATCCATGACAAAGTTCTTAATGGAATGACTCTAGTGGCGATCTATCCCACTTAAAGAATTTGCCCGCATTTTGACTCGTACAGTGGGTCGTATCATGATAGAATTCCTAGTTAAATGATTCTAATGATTAAAATTGATTGAAATTTGACCTGTATGATAGGTCACTCTATGGTAGATTCCTGATGAAAGGATTTTACTGAGTGATTTACCTAATGTCGGGCTCACCGAAGAAAATGCCTGTGAAAAGGACTTTGTGCCTGTAGGAAGGACTTTGCGTTTGTAAAAAAGACTTTGTGTCTATAAAAAGAACTTTGTGCCTGTAAGAAGGACATTATGCTTGTAGGAGGGATTTTGTGCATGTAGGAGGGATTTTGTGCCTATAGGAAGGACTTTATGCCTGCATGCTTCGATATGGGAGTCACCAAGAATTACCTAAATGTCACCTTTTTCGGGTAGACAGAAGAGGTATTGATTGAAAAAAGTAATTTTTGGGTGCCATTCTGAGATCCGGGGGATCAGAAATCCTGCAGAAGCTAAAATCCAAGTTATCTTACCATGAAAGGTCCCATTCTGAGATCTGGAGAAATTAAGAATCCTACAGAAGTTCAAACCCAATTTAACTTACCATGAAGGATACCATTCTAGGATCTATTGAGATTAGGAATCCTGCAGAAACTCAAATCTGAATTATTTTACCATGAAGGGCGCCATACTGAGATTTTGGGAGACCAGAAATCTTGCATAAACTCAAACCCGATTTAACTTACCATGAAGGATGTTATTCTGGGATTTGGGAAGATTAGGAATCTTGCAAAAGCTCAAACCCGATTTAACTTACCATGAAGGGTATTATTGTGGGATCTGGGGATATAAGGAATCCTACAAAAGCTCAAACCCAGATTATCTTACCATAAAGGGTGCCATTCTAGGATTTGGTGAGACTAGAAATCCTGTAGAAGCTCAAACCCGATTTAACTAAAGGGTACCATTCTGGGATCTGGGGAAACTAGGAATCTTGGATTTTCTAGGTAAACAGTTATTGGGTGGACAAGCTGATTGTGTCATACCTGTCTTTTCACTTGAAGCATAATCATACACATAGATAAACCAATGCTAATGTGACATGTATTTCATAAAAATCACTCTTCATTGAAGAATATGGTTACTTGTATATGCCGCAATAGATTCGAGTGCCTTGACAATCATAAGAATTCATTCTTTTGAAAAGTTTAGGTTGAAGATATAATTACTTAAAGATTTGAAAGAAACCCCTTCTGATTTCTCGACAATTAAGCTTGTTCATTCTATAATCGCCGAATGAATTTCAAGATCTTGGAAGGTAACTCGAACATCGGAAACGTATTACCTGTCAGCTAGTGTCAGAGGTAATATGTGTAGGTATTTTCATCAATGAGTTTGTTGGTTCATACAAAATTATTCAGCTAAGTTTGCAATGATTAGAAGGGGTATGTGTAATAACTCATGATGCAATCAATCAAAATGTTGATCATGCATAACTATTCTGTCAAGTTTGCATTACCAATTCTATTCAAGGAGGTTATCATAGTATGAACACCTCGAATGTAATCTGAATGGGGACTTCAATCCTAAAAGAGCTTTCTCTCACTCTCGAGAAATGCTATTTATCCTGATTGTAGGATTGAAAAGAAATCACTCAATCTTATCATCATTGCATTCAGCAGGGGTTTGAGTAATCTCGCAATTGATACAATCAAGTCAATCTGGAGATCTTAATTAAGACCATTATTTAGGCTGGGTCAAAAGCTTATTTGCTTCGGGTTTACAAGTCAAGAACCCCACAAAAATGAGAGAGAAATAATCTTGTTCGTATCTTTTCGAGCGATACTTAAAATCATTCAACTCTACTTTAACTCAAGCGCCTTAATCAGAAAAGATTTTCACGGATTGTAATGTAGATTAAGATTCGGGACCAAGGAAGTAAAAGGCTTATTTTGGCCCAAAAAATATATGAGGTGCGTTTAACATTGGTGATCAGAGCATCTTTATCACTAGTCTCAATCCTCTAGAATAGTCCTCAAAGAACACCATCATTGTATGAGGAAGGTGTAAACTTCGCTGATATCGCTGCTTGAGGACGATGTGAACTCCAACGGAGGAGACGTTAGTGATCTTTGGAGATTTATCACCGTTCTTGGTCTTCTGGAACACCACTGTTGTATGAGATTGGTGTCAACTTCCGCTGATACCGTCGTCGCTCTCAAACGGTGTAAACTTCAATTGAGTATATTTTACAATTTGACTCCTTCAAAGAGTTTTCTTTTGTAACCAGATCCCATTGAGAATTTACAAAAGAAGACAATATATTTTCACTAAGTTTACAAAATATATATAAAGTTCAAAGGCATTCAAAAATAGACATTGATTTGAATGGGCATTAGCCTTGCTTTTCACTAGCGCTTTGCTTTTTTATGCCCGGGACTGGCCCTTTTTTTAGGAAAAAGAATTTCATATGCATATCAAATATCTATCACACTTGAAGAGTTGATTCGACAACTCTATGTAGACCTACTTTTTCTGAGTTCTTTTGCTTTGAAGTGGCACCATTTTCATTTTGGAATGAGCAACGATCACCAACGGCATTTTAAGAAATGAATATGCATGTTCAATTGGGCAATGTAAAGGATAAAAGTGTATCGATAGAGTAATGAATACTTTTCATTGTCCTAAGGTATTTGAATCGCCGCACGAGGTTGAAAGCAAAGAAACACTCGAAAATTGATGTTAATCCAAGTAAGAAAATTTCTAACCATTTACCTTCTGCTATTGCCGGAACTATCTCCATTTAGTTTCGGTATGAGGTGGTTCTTAACAAAGGTTACGAAATGAAATCGTTACTCAAATAGGTTGTCAATGGTCACCTGTAGTATTTAGGATAGAGAAATGATCACCTCCTTCCCTTCGGCTATTATGCCTTTTGCCAGAAAACCCATTGCCTTAAGAAATGTGGAACATATTTAGCATTTGACTCACTGTAAATTAAAATATAGGACATGTGTAGAAATGACTTGCCTTTCATCATCCTGTTATGCCACATTCTATACATTCGGTGCATCATGTGCAGTTTATACTCCAAGTCAGAATTAGCAAATTAAACATGCAGAATAGTCATGCTTAAATCATGGAATGTGTAAACACAATGCATATGTGGTAATCTTTAGCATTACGCATGTTTACAGAATGTGCAAATATGAAAGAAAATTCTCAACAATGGGAGAATTTGAATTGCCCTAGACATGTAGGCGAATTAAACAAATTGGAGAGTCTACTCCTTAAGTTGAAGAGTGGCTTGTCTCTGACTTTGCCCCTATACAATGAAATGCATGGTTGAAGCATTTGAGCTTATTAATGTTGACAACCGTCATGATCATCAGTTGAATGCCCTTGCAAGAAAGAAAGTAGAAAGGTTATGCTTGAAACTAAATAAGTTAAAAAAGACATACTGTCCTTTTCAATTCAGAGTTTGCTATCAATTTACCCCATTTTCATCAGAAAGGATCTCATCAGATGATCATAATTTTGCCCCTGAGGGTTGTCTCCTTTAATATGTTAAATGTTAGTGTGAACATTTCCTATTAAAAGGAAAGGAGACGTGTTAGTCAGTATTGAAAGGGATAAACTGGAAACGATACTGGTTTACCCTTGATCTCGAATGCCTTGCACGACCCCTTTACCAGCATTGCTGGGTTGAGTTTTCCTTGACTTTCTTTGGACACTTCATCATTAGAGCCAAGGTTATGACAAAGTATTAACTTCGATCTCGTTTGTCGAGTATTCTTGTTTCTTTTCTGCAAAAAGAAATGTGCAAAAAATCGTATTATTCATTTATAATGTTTACAACATTACCCAATCTTGGGGATTGAACTCGAACCGTTTCGGACCACTGTCATCCCCTATACCTTCAGGCCTACGAGACCATAGGCGTCCATGAAGGCTCTCTTTCAATTTAAGAGCCAACTTTTGAATGACATAGTCTTGTAATGTTGCATTGAATAAACTCTATTTTAAGACGCCCCCGAAGCAAGTGACAATCTCCTGTCAAGAATGAAATAGACTCAACTTATAATTGAAATAATTAAGGATGAATCAGAACGATACAAAATTACCTCTCTTTGGTTTACCTGGGCTTTTCACTCGCAACTTCCTTATTTGAAGCTATTCACCCAGTGGCAATATTCATGGATTAATTTACCCCAAGTTTTGTTCAATAAGAGAACTTCGCATTGAGGTATGACTGTGCTCTCGGGACAATTTGCAAATTCCTGAGATTAGAAGGGATTTAATTTAGAACTGGAGTAATTGAAGGTAAATTGAAACGACACGGAGTTATCCTTCGAGCTTGCGCAATTCTTTCACTCACAATTAATATATCGCGAGTTTGGTTCAGTAACGGATCCAAGCATTTAATAGGAGAAAGGAAAATCACTACTTTTTGCTCTTGAATTACTTATAGACATCTATAAAGCAGAAAATATCCTACGTAGGGGAATGAAACAAATGCATTCGTTCATGATCGGTTCTACTTCCTTTGTAAGCTCTACAATGATTAGTTAGCTTCATTTCGAATCACGTACGCATCGGCAATATTGAAGGACCCGTGACCACTGGCTTTGAAATATAGACTCCATATGAACATTACAGCCCTGGTTCTTCGTCAACGTTAAATTGGTTGATCATGGCGGCAAGCTCGTCGTCAATACTAGTTACTTGGTGGTCATACATCCCCTTTTTCTCGGGTGGCATCAATACCGACCCCATAAGATCGGTCTTCTCGTTCATTCCTTTAACAAAACTTGATTCTGTTGGGAATTGACCTAACTTACCTCTTAAACGGGTATTTTCGATCCTCAGATGCTGCATTTCGTAGAGGATGAAGAGGCCACCGCAGTTAGGGCTAGTCACAATGTCAAAAGCTTCTCTATACCTCATGTTTTCTGCTCAAGTCTTTCATTTTCAGCGTTTAGGAACTCGTTTTCACGGCGTTCATAACGAGTCTTCACTTGGGTTTGCCTATTTTGAAACCAGAACTTGACTTGTGAAAGTTTTGGCCTTAGCTCTTGGCTCAGATCATTTCTTTATTTGTTATCTAGGTTAGGGCACTACAAGAAGAAATCTTTTAGCTTTTGAATATGATACTTAGTATGTGTTGACACTTGATTTTTAATCATCTTTTTTTTTAAAATTAATAAAAAAAATTCATAACAATTTATAAAATTTAAAAATCAACTTTGAGAACCTTGGCTAAGCCTAGAGAATCAATTTTGACCAAAAAATGATTTTTCATATTTTCAGTATTTTTTTGACATTTTATTTTCAAAAATCCATAAAACAATAATAAAAATGAGAAAATTAAAAAATCAACTTTGGAAGACTTGCCCAAGCCTAGAGAACCATCTTTGAACAAAAAATAATTGTTCATATTTTTCGCATTTTTTTATTTTTTTAGAAAATAGAAAAATGCTTGAAAATTAATAAATAATAGCATTTGAGGCCACAAAAATATGAAAAAATAGTCAGTATTTTTCTTTTAATCTTCTTCATTTTGGTCAAAGAAAAGTTTCTAAAATTAATATGGAATCGGGAATTATTTTGCTAATCTCGTCTTCACATTAATTGAAAAACATTATAGAAAATTCATTTTAGCTTTGTAATTTTTTATTTTTGCATTTCTGAAGTTGTGACATTGTTCTCTAATATTCTAAATTTTTATTTTGGCCTAATTATATCTAGAATGACTCAATTTTGTGAAAGGGCTTTAATTAAATTTTGCATTATTTTCAGCGGCAAGAAATGAGCTTAAATTTGACAAGAGATTGAACTAGACATGCAATGAATTTCGACCATGCATAGGGGGTGTGTCGAAAATTGTGAGGAGATTTGAACTTAAAGAAATATTTCTCTATGGACTGAATTGCAAATACTTAAAATCTTAGGAATTATAGTGTAAATACCTAACACTTAAGGGATTATTTTGTAAATAACAAAAAGAAGAGTTAGTGGAGAAATTAGAATAGAGAAGGGAAGATGGAGAAGAGGAGATGAAGAAGAGGAGATAAAGAAGAGGAGATGGGAATAGAGAAAGGAAGATGAGATGAAAAAGAGTTAGTGGAAAAATTAGAATGGGAGATGGATAAGTGAGCTATAAAAGGACGAAGAAGTGACTTTGAAAGGGAGATTTTTTTAGAGAGAGAAAATTTTGGATGTTTGAGAGGGTTTTGGGAAATTGAAGAAAAATTTAAGAGAAAAAAATATCAAAAAGAGAGAATTTTGAAGATAGTGAGAGTTTAAAGCTATGGGTTATCATCACCAATTCTTTTATCAATCAACACAAATCAAGAGTTCATCTCCGTTGTTCGAGCTGCAATCTTAATCCACAAGGTGATACGAGATCCGAATTCGGCAATTAAATTTGTCAAATCAAGTATTGATCCTAGCCATTAAAATCTTCAAGAATTTCGTTACCGAAATGGATTGATTTAAATTTTGATTTTGTCATGTCGTACTCGTATGTCTCCATATTCACATGTCGTATTCGTACTACAATTTTTTACATTTTTTACTTAACAAATCCAAAGCCCAGAACGGGAAGGCTAACCCACCCATTGGAGGTTCTGTATATATTGCCTTTACTTTCAGCAATTTAATTCTTGTACCATCAAACCCCAGAATGGGTAAGCCGAGCCAAAGCCGAATCCCTCATTGGAGGTCCTTTATTTATCGTATTTAATTTCTGCAATTTAATTTTCGCACCATTAAACCCCAAAATGGATAGACCGAGCCAAGACCGAATCCCTCGTTGGAGGTCCTTTATTTGCCACATTTAATTTCGGCAATTTAATTTTCGCACCATCAAACCCCAGAATAGGTAGGCCGAGTGTTAACACTTGATTTTTGGCTAATTTTATTTTTAAAATTTTTTTAGAAAATCAATAAAAATTAAAAAAATTGCAAAATAAACTTTGGGGACTTTAGCATAGCCTAGGGAACCAATTTTGAACAAAAAATAATTTTCCTCATTTTTTGTATTTTTCTATATTTTATTTTCAAAACTTCATAAAAAATCAATAAAAATGAGAAAATTGAAAAATCATCTTTGGGGACCTCGGCCTAGCTTAGGGAACAATTTTGAACAAAAAATAATTTTCCTTATTTTTTACATTTTTAATATTTTTAGAAATTACGAAAATAATAAAAAAAATTAATAAAGCAATAGTATTTGAAGCCAGATTACCAAAAAATAGTCAATATTTTTAATTTAATTTTATCTTCATTAATAAAGCAATAGTATTTGAAGACAAGTCCTCTCTTCTTTTCTGGTAAAGTTTGTCTTATTCCCTACTCAGATCATCTTTTTCTTTTTCTTTTTTAAAGTAGCAGCGTCCCCTCAAACTTTTTTGTGAAGATTTTGGATTTGCTTGGCTCGAGATTGCAAACCAGCAGTATATCCATGGATTAGGGATTCGAGCTAACAGGGGTGATATGAAAAGAAAAGGGCATATAGGGAAATTCGACCAATGGAGGATGGCACTCTAAAATCAATACTTAATGTGAGGTGGATCAATATTTTTGCATTCCACTCGCCTACCTTGATTCTCTCCTTTATCATTTTAATGATAATGGCCAATCTTTCTGCGTACATCTTCTCGGTTGAAGTTATGGTCAAATGGGAGAGACTTTAACACGTTCTTGGCCGAGGCAATATTTATATAGCCCATTATCCGAGTGTTGAAGCTGAGATCTTCGGTCTGTTCAGGGAGATAAGTGCCTCTTTGATCGAAAGCACCAATTTAGAGAGGGAATATAGGGCGTTCTCAACCATCTTTATCAACTTTCTGGAAGCTTACTGAAACACCTATGAAATGGTCACCATAACTTGCATCGTGAAAGCTTGCTACCCGGATCGGTCTGAATGTCTATAATCTGCAGAGCTGGCGGTTGTCCACTATAAGAAGGCCGTCAAGTCTGCTGATGAACGAGCTTCGCTGTTGGTTCACGAGAGGGAGAAGTTGATGGAGCGCCTGGCCTTGATCTAGACTTACTTTGAACACGACCCGAGTGACATCGTGATTAAGTTTAGATGTGATTGGCTCAAAGAGAAGCTCGAGGACTTAACGGCGGATATAGCTCTCGAGAGAAACTTGATCGAGAATTTGAAATTCGTTGTTGAACATCATGAGATCAGCGCAACTAGGCAGAAAGAGAAATGCCCTCGCCTATTCTTTAAGCTTTCAAATCTCGAATCTCAAACCGCTTGATGTAGGCAGAGCATTAACTTCAGGGAGAGTCAGCTGAGCTCTTTTGTGATGCTCATTAGGGCTCAATTTGATTTTACTTTTCCTCCTCAATGACTTATTATAAGTGCGGGAGCTACGCATGCATCCTCACTCATCCTCCTTAATGGCGAAAATAAAGCCACCTAGCTTAAGCAAAAGCCATTATGAAAGGCATCCGTGCATTAAACGACGATCACTTACTAGATCTAGTACCTGGATGCTCTTTCCATGCTTTCTTTGAGACAGGACCAATCCTATGTTGAAAGCCAAGATAGTTGGAATAGAAGTTTCAAGGTGGACTCGGAGTTTTGAAGTCTCGGTTAGCTCCAGACTACTGACACATTTCATACCATCCTACTTTTCGTCTTAGTGTTCGATTATCCTTCCTCTCTCCTTCTTGTGGGATGAATTGTATATGAACTCTATTCTTGTTTTCTAATAGGAGTACCTTATGTTTTGGAGTTAACAACTCTCTAGTTTGACTATTTCGACTTTTATGGCAGGGAGTATGTATGGAATGAGAGAAAAGTTTCGTATGTTTATACTTTAATCTTCCCGCCATCTCTTCTTCTGCATAACATGGTAGAACAACTTAAGGCACTAAAAACGCTGAGGCTTAACATTCTTTTTTATGTTCTTATTAGCCGCTTCAGACAATGATATCGAGAACACTAAAGAAGGATTCGACGGCAATCCCCATTGGCCACATTAAGACTCGTGACCAGTCATGTAAATTATTACCCTTGGTCAGTGTGCCAAATAAGTGAACCAAGCCATTTCTTGTGTGCCTCACTTCACTCATGCTTTGTACCTTTCGGCATCCACTTATTTGTGTCGATCACCTATAGTGTCGACAGAAATGCCTATGAGCCATGCTCAACAATGGGGCATCGGTACTCTAAAGTCCTTCATGTTAACCACAGCGTGTTCACTAACTGACGCAATTCTATCTTTGGGACGATCAATCTCTTCGCTTGTCCCATGGTTAACGGATAAGATATCGACAATTTCTCGTCTTTTCACATTCCTCAAGATCGTTCCTAGCATGTTGTTATCATCAGTGAGCCCAATTTTACTCCCGCCTGGAGTACCTATGATTTCTTACAAATGCAGAGAAAGTAATGAGTATATGACCAAAGAGAGGTCGGTCAATGACTCTTGCTTTGTTTTTTTTTTTCATTTTATGGAGAAATCATGTAATTTTCTTAGGAAGACATGAATGAATTTCTCAGAAAGAACTTTCCTAAAGATTTTATAATTTTAAAAAATGTGATAAAATCCTTTGCCGTTTAACAAATTTTTCAAAGGAATTTCTTCTTTTATCACGATAAATTTTCAAGAGTAAATTTGTTAAGAAAATCTTGTATCCATTGAAGAAGGAAAGATGTGACAAAAAGCTTTTATTGGTCAATAAAATTTCCCGAAGGGATTTTTCCGCATTCATTTTTTCAAAAATGGGACACCAATTTGATTTTTTTTCTTTATTTTTATTTTCTTTTAAAAAAATGATCACGATGTTAAGTTCAAAATCTGACTAACACCTTACATGAACTAACCAAAAATAAATACAAAATAAAGTTAGAGAACTTACTTTACCTTGAAAAAATATAATGCAAATCACATAGACATGCACATGAGACAAGTGAGGATAATACTCTAAAAATCAAAATGGAGGGTATGGAACCTGTGACCAATGCTGTCACGATCCATATATAGCAGATTCCCCCCCAAGAGTACTCGCCCGAGAGGGTTAGAAACACTAATCCGGATAATGAGCGGGAACGAATACAAAAGTTTCAACTGCAATCAATCACGAGATCCTTTTGCACCCTTTTGCTTATCTAAGGAAAGCTAAAAGGTAGTTGTAGGCGGGGTTTGACTATCAGTGTGTGCAATGTGTCGTGATCGTCAAAAGATGTAGTATATGCACAGCAATTTATATCAAAACACTGCTTCAAAAATATGCAAAATTAAATAAACAATTTCAACAACAATCTGCAAAACAAATGGTTAGCAAACAAACTCCACCCCTTATCACTACATGTTTGCAAAAACATATAACACATATGAATGAGTTCCAAGTAAGATCGCCAAAAAGCGAGATATCTATGAAATTTTCATCGGCCTAAGCCCACTAAGGCTTTTTTCAAATTTCGGAAAAAATTCAAGTACTCCAATTAGTGCCTTTTTAAAAAAAATCCAAAAATTCCAATCTCCAGTAGAGTCGCCAAGTTATCGCAACCTAAAAAATTTTATATGTGAAAATTTCTAGGTTAACAGATTATCAGGTTAATTAGATTGACTAACCTAATATGGACTCTCCTAAGCCCTACCGAATGGCAACCTTGATTTTTGTTCAATTGATTTTAGAATTTGGAGTTGCCACTAATCATTTTTTGGTAAGTCGATTAGAAACCTAAGTAAATTAGCGGGAGAACTAAATTACTTCTACGAATAAGAGATTATGTGTTTGGGGACTTGGTTACACTAGTTAATTAAAACTAATACCATTTTGATATCTTAATTCTATGGATATCCTAATTTGGCAACTGAAGCTTGGTTTACTCCTAAGGCTCTAGTAAGGTGTTCTCTTCTCTTCTTTTTTTTTTTTTGTATTTTCACTTTTTAGATAAAATACATAAATGGTAATGAGTGCATGGGTAAGTAAAACGTAAATATGCAAATATAGACACGCAAACATATACATGCATACAAGACATACAAATGCAGACATACAAGCGCAACATACGAATGCAGACATACAGACGCGATATGTGTACATGGACATGCTTATGTAGGTATACAAATATAAACAAGCGAATATGAAGACATATGAATAAGACATGCGGATACGAAAACACACGAATACGAGATGCGAATGTGACGTACGTACGTGGACGTGTGAACGCGATATGCATAATGGACATGCGTATTTAACATGTATATGTGAATCATGCATACATGGGCATGTGTACACGACATGTGAATGCGGACATGTGGATGCGACATGCGAATAAATTATCAAAAATAAGATTGGCCAATCGAAATTGCCCATTTCCTAATTTTTGAAATTTTTTTTATTTTGAATTTTTTTGGATGAATATGAATGAATTAATGACAATACGAATACGATGTATATACATGATATGCGAATACGATATGCATACATGTATATACAAGTACGATATGCATACATGTCACAAAACCAGTCAACAGAATATATTAGATCTTTACACCACCGAGTCGGAAGCAGAGCCTACTGTGATTTGGGGTTCAATTAGAAAAATACAGAAAATTGCAATATAAATACGTATGTGGCATGGCTAAGTACTCATGAGCTATACTATATGAAATGCACATGAATGCCATTTTTTGGTATGCAAAATATTCTGAATATAAATATAATATTAAAAGATGCGATATAAGAAGCAATCTATAAAGGTAAGCATTAAAAATTCCTTAAAGCCGAAAGAGATAGTGAGCTAATGACTTCTGTGCAGTGTTACGACCTCCAACAAGTGGCTCAGCCTACCGATTCTGGGGTTGGATAATGTAAAAACCAAAATGCATAAAATATAGTATAGAAAGCAGCAAATAAAGAACCTCCATCATATGGCTTGGCCTACCAATTCTGGGGTTCGATAATATGAAAATTAAAGTGCAGAAAATAGAATACAAAAGGCAGTAAATGAAGAACCTTCAGTAGGTGCCTCGACCTACTAATTCTGGGGTCCGATAATATAAAAATTAAACTGCAAAAAATGGAATACAGAAGGCAGTAAATGAAGAACCTCCAGCAAATGGCTTGACCTATCAATTCTGAGGTCCAATAATATGAAAATTAAACTGTAGAAAATATAATACACAGAACACTAAATGAAGAACCTCTAGCAGGTGGCTCTTTGGGGCTCAATGGTGTAGAAACCAAAATGCATAAAATAGAGTACAGAAAGTAAATAAAGAACCTCTAACAGGTGGCTCGGCCCATTGAAATAAAGAACCTCCAAGGTGACTCGACCCACCAATTTTGGCGTTTGATAGTGTAGAAACCAAAACACATAAAATAAAGCATAGAAAGCAGTAAATAAAGAACCTCTAACAGGTGGCTCGGCCCATTGATTCTGGGGTTTGATAATATGCAAATTAAACTACAAAAAATAGAATACATAAAGTAGTAAATAAAGAACCTCCAACAGATGGCTCGGCCTACCAATTCTGGAGTTCGGATCTAATTTTTGGAGCCAAATGAAAATTTGACAAACAAACTCGCGTATTTGGACCACAAAATTGATTTTCTAGGCGCTGTCTGATCATCGAACCGATGAGACCCAAACTCTTCCCGATTCTTCTCCCTTGACTCTCCTGATAAAGAACTTCAAATTAGAGGCAAAGATACAACACCAAGATATGCAAAAATATTAGAGAAAATACTCTCATGTTGGGTGCGATCATCAGGAATGGCAACGGACGAGCCTGGCTTTGAAAATACTCCGCCATCGTTGGATCATGAATCCTCAATGGGCTATCATCTCCATGGACATCACCGTTGATCACCACATTGGAATACCAATTTCCTAATCTCGAGAATCTTTTCTTAATCTGAAAACTCGAGCCGAAACTTGCAATCCAAGCTAAGGAATTTCGACTAATCAGCAGGACTTGTGCACGCCTAGGAGCTTCTTCGAGGCTTCGATATGGGCGATTTGCAGCAGCGAACTTGAGTTTGATTGGTACGAAATAGCAAGGAAATTGCTCCCCAAAATGAGTAGTAACCAACCCTAATTCTGAGCTAAAAATCTACACTGGTTAATAGCAAATAATTACCCCAAATAAAGCTATTTTGGACACTGAACAGCAGCAAAAATAGCCCTGGAACAGCCCTGGAACAACAGATAACTTCAACCCCAAAAGGCAGTGAAAACACCCCTCAAACTGCTCTGGCACAGCAGCTAACTCCAGCACCAAAAGGCAATGAAATCAACCTATGAAATAGCTACGAATCAGGCACGAAACAACAGATTTTCAGTAGTTGAATTCATGCGGCAGCCGACCTGCTTGGACGATGGGTGATGATTCTGTAAGGGTGTTTTAATTCCTTCTATTGTCTTTTCCTTGGAGTTTATTACTCAAAACCTCAAATCACGTGGTCATGGCTTATCCTAACTTCAATCTGCAACTTTGGTCAATGCGGTGTGATAAAAAAAAAGAAGATAAAACCCACCTCTTTTGGATGACCTCCAAACTGCTTTTGATGTGCAGAATGTGAAGAACCCCTTCATGGTTTGCTCTCCTTGTTTGTGCCAAGTGTGTCTTGATATCAGAGATTTCTCTGACTTTTGTCTCCTCTCAATTAGCACCACTTCTCTACCTTTCTATTGACGAAGTATCCAATTATGAGGTGAGGTAGCTGCAGCCATCGTTGTTAAGGAAAGCAGTCGGGACAAAATATCGGGAATTCAGCTGCAAAGGAAGGTTGGCCGTTGGGGACGTCAAGTGAGGCCAAGTGCTCTTTTTCTCTCTATCTTTTCTGAATGTAAGATCTGCATCTTCGACTCTCACTGTTGTAGCCGTCGATTCAATTGAATTTGCCCCCCCCCCCCCTTTTCAAGTGCAGGAAGGTGGAGTCCCTCTTTTCTTTTTTGGTTTCTAGAGAGCCATGGTGGAGAAATCTTTTTCTCCTCCTTTCGATACACACCACCTCTCTTGTTGATTTCATGAGCTTTTTTTTTTGTTTTACCGAATGAGACCTTCTCTCCTTTGCATTTTCTTTTTTTCCCTTTTTCTCTTCGGTCAACCTCCTTTTGTGAGTGCCCCTGCATGGAGTCAAATTCCATCATGATTCCCTGTGTGCCCTCTGAAGCTTGATTTGAGAGAGAATTCTCCCATTTTTTTCTTATCCACTTTTTCTTTTCGACCCACCATCTCTTGTCTTCCCTCTTTCCTCATTGCCTCCCCCATCTTTTGCACCCGAGAAAGTGTCTCCACCTTCGATGTCTCCTCCCATACTAGTATGCAAATGCAACAATTGATGCGGCTACCACCACGCCAAGACGATAGCGGATGTGAAACTGCTAATTTCAATAGGAGGCAAAGCGGATGGTTTTTGACTAATAGACGATGCAAAGCCCAAACCCTGAGTTTCCAGCATAGCTGAGTCATCAATCACAGGCTTGAGAGATACCAATTCGAAGTCAATATCAAGGGTAGAATTTGGAGGAATGTTATGTAGCTAGTCACTGTTATCAATTCTTTCTCCCCAGAAGCATACTGAGGTTGAATCAGCAATTTAACCTTTTCTCCCTTTTTCATGGTCGTCAACGCTTTCGAAAATGCTGGACACAGATGACCATCTTTTATGTAAAATTCCACTCCTTTTGGTGCTTCAGCAATAATGGTACCATTAGGCAAAGACACTCGATATTTCACCAAGACTTCATTTAGATCGCTAGGTCGCTCATTCCTCTCCCCTTTAACCAAAATCTATTTCACAATCCCCCTATCTTTAGAGATATCCACCACTCTGATCCATGTTCGATTCTCACAGCTGCATTTGAAGGAACACCCTCCCGACCCACAGGTCCATAGCCCAATTCAGGAGGCACGGTGAACAAGGCACATTCCCCTTCCTTCATTGTAATAATCCCATGGTCTAACCAGAAACTAATTGAACCCGACCAAGCTTCAATGTCAGAGGTTCATCTCTATCTCTGGTGGAATCGAACCTAGTCCCCTCAATTAGAGTCGCCACGAAATGAATGGTAGCTTTGTCACCAAGATCGTCGTCGTCTTCAACAACCGAGATGTTGGTCTCCCCAACACAATTTTCTCAGAGCGAGCGAGAAAAGCATCGGTTGTTTCTCCTCCTGATTTCGGCGTGAATGGAGTGTCTGCCCTCTTTTGGATCCTCCTTTTCTTTTGCCAACATATTCACTAGATGCCGTCCACTTTCACTGGTAATTTCAATTTTTGTCAAGCAAATAGATATCACACTGTCTTGAAATGTTTTCACGATCTCAATTGGCTCAGTGCTTTGAGATATTATATCACTTGCGTAGATTTTGCAACCAAACATCTAACCATGTAGGTGTCCACTCTCAAACTTCAACAACAGTTTTAATCTGCTAAAAATCTTATACATTGAAAGACAACTCTCAAGAACATCTCGCGAAATTGATCCTGCATGTTCGACCAGCCAGTCCTGCGAAGGCGGTAATGCAGCACAGAGAAACGCTTCAAATGATAAATTGAACTCGGAAAACCAAACACAATCATGGAAAATGCACCATTAGGCCATTGAAAAATTTGGACTATTAGAGGACAATGTCACAACTCCTAAAAGTGAAAAATGAAAATAAATTGACTCAAATTGAAATTTTTAGGGCCGACTCGAGATTATGCTTGTAAAGGAACAATGACCCCGAATTGGGTTTTTTGAATTTACAACGGCCAACATGAGAAGGGATTTAAAAGAAAAATATTGAATATTTTTTTGTAATTTTTTTTGCCTCAAATTTTATTTTTCATGAATTTTCAAATATTTTTTGTATTTTTTGAAAAATATTTAAAAATATAAAAATATGAAAAATTACTTTTTATTTAAAATTGGTTCCTTAGATTTGGCTAAGGCCTCCAAAGTTGATTTTTCAATTTTCTCATTTTTTTATTTTCTATGAATTTTTAAAAATAAAAATGCTGAAAAATACTGAAAATATAAAAAATAATTTTTTGTTCAAAGATGGTTCCCTAGGCTTGGTCAAGGCTTCCAAATTTGATTTTGTAATTTTATAAATTTTATGTATTTTCTATTAATTAATTTTTTTAAAAAGAAAAAGGTGATTAAAAATCAAGTGTCAACAATTACCATATATTAGTTTCATGTATTCATTTTGATTGATTATTACTAATTCCCACCTCCCTCCATGCTAATAAAAATAGGATTAATACCACAAAAAATTTTAAACTGGTCACCTGGAACCATTCCAAATTACATTTCTAACCATTAAAAAGTCCAAACCAGTACATTACTCCATTCAGTTCTATTAAATTATCGTCAAGTTGCTGAATTAAATCGCACACATTTTGAGATTGTACCCTTTATTTGTCACTGGTATACTAACTTGAAATTCTTCGAAATAATAACACAATTTAAGGGAGACTAATGTAAATTTGTCACAGGTATATCAGTTTGGGGTTTTTAGTGGTCCAAAAATTAGTTTGAGATAAATTTATTACAGTTGTACCAGTTTGGGCTTTTCGTGATAAAAAATTTGTTTGAGGTGGATTTATTACAGGAGTAATATTTGGAGAGTTTTTTGTGGTATTAACCTTTTTATAAGGTAGCATAAAACTCTTTATTCCGAAAATTTGATATCCATTATCCTTCATTTCATACTACCAAACATGATCAATAAAGAGAACGATGATCTCATTCCATTTCGCCAAGTCTACTAGAGTAGTTTTTTTTTTCAGATTAGGTCAATTTTTGCATACTTGGCTAAGAATACAGAAAATTATTCAATTAGTCATAAACTTATTGTACGGATACTACTTGGTCCTAATCTTTCGAATTTTACAAATTTAGTTCAAAATCTTTACAAAAATTCTTATAATGTGTTTACAATCAATATTCACGGGAAATCGATGATATGATGGTCTAACCATTGCAATCTTGTCTTACATGGCACACCTTAGCAAGTTCAGGCAAAAATTGATTGAAAATGCTACATTGGAACTTTGCACAAAGGTTCAGGATTAAATTAGCAAATTTTAAAAAATTTAGAACTGAATTGACTTCCACATAATAAGTTTATGACTAATTAGACAATCTCCCCCAAAGTTTACACTCATGGTCTAGTTAAAGTTAGCCATCCACATGGAATAAGTTTTTTCTTTTGGTAACCGGGGTGTCCAGCCGTGCCAGTGAGCTTACGCTCAAACCGACGACGATCGACTAATCCCCGAGGAGGCACCGCAGGACCCCACCACCACGGCACTCCGGGTAAGACACCAGGAGGCGAGTAAGTTTCGATCTCAGGACCGCGAGTACTACTCAATGGGGCCCCAGCAGTCTACTCCTTACCACGCGACCACCTGATGGGTGGGTTCCACGTGGAATATGTTTATGACTAATTAAGCTATTTTTTGAATTTTTTAAGTAAAATTTGTATTTTATTTTTTGTTAATTTTTCTTTTTTAAAAAGTAAAACTTGTATTACAAATCGAATTTGAACCAAGCCGACATCATCTGAGCCATGTCATTTTCCATGTATGAGAGAAAATATTAAAAAAAAACATCATCATTTTTTGGAATTAATTAATACTTGATTACACTTTTTGTAAGTTTTAGGATTCAATTGAACTTTCATGATAAATTTTAGGAGCTTTATTGGACATGTCTCTTTTTTATTGAATTTTTAGCTTTTTTTATTTTTTTTAACTTATTAAGTTTTCATTTTTTTATTTTTAATATCTTTCCAATTTTTATTTTTTGTTTTTGTAAGCTAATTAAGTATGTATTTTTTATTTTCCAATTTTTAACTTTTTTTTGGGTAAACTAATTAATTTTTTTTGTAAAGAAAAAGAGAGAAGTAAACTAATTAAGTTTGCATTTTCTATTTTCAATCATTTTTTTCAATTTTTATCTTTTTTTATTGCTAACTAAATATCCGGGAAGCAACGTCAGCTCCAAATATTAGTAAAATAATGCCATGTCGAATTTCCGGCGATGCATAACAGTGTTGGCACTCAAACCATCATTTTTTTTAAAAAAAAAACTAACAATTAAATGATCTAGATGAATTTTTAGCACCAAAGTGATCTCTAAATACACAACTTTTAGCACTTATGCTATTCTTTTCCCAGAAAATCTGGATCTATCTCTCTCTGTCATAAATTTACTACAAAAAGTTCAAATCGTTAAATTTTCTTCTCTTTCCACATATATTTATGCAATTTCCTCATACTATGTTTTTCCAGCAATTAATTTATTTGCAATTATTTAATTATTTGGATATTGCATAGTGGTTTTGGTTGACCTTCCACAAAAAGAAAGAAAAATGGAAAAATGAAGTGTAAAAAACTCCTAAAAATTAATAATAAAAAAAAGGAGGAGAGAAAGAGGGATTGTGAGTAGGGGTGGAGCACGGTTGGAGGGCTAGGGATGGCCATGTCCTCTCGCATCGCGAATACAGGGCAGAAAATTTCATTTCATCCTCGCCCAAAGCCTAGCGATTGCTTAATTTTAAAAATTTCATTTCATTCTCACCCAAAGCCTAGCGATGCTTAATTTTAACCGCTCATTCAGAGAAGGTTAGTGAAATTGCCATCGCCAAACTTACTTACCGACATGATGGCCCGGACTTGGGCAATGATGGGCGACATCTCCACCCCAGCTCTCGTACAATTGTAGGTGGTTGTTACCCGGAGCTATTGTTGGCACTCTCGAGTTAGTTAGATGTCTCTTTAAGACTTATGTACGAATAAAAGCAGTCCTAAATATGGATGACATGAGATTGAATATCCACATGGTGGCCGAACATAATGAGAATTGACTAAATTCCATCTACCATTATCTGGACGGAAAGGAACCACGTTCTCTTCCATAGCAAAAATATGATTCTACCAGCCATTAAAGCCCACGTCATCAAGGAAATAAGGGATAAGATAATGACCTTCAACACGTCGATGATATGCCTAGAAACCAATAGATGCAAGCCAACTAAGGCATCAACACTTCAATCTTTGATTAATCCTTGGTTGCTCATCTCTTCTTGTTTTTTTAGCTGTATGTTTGGCCCTTTTGCTTCTGTATATTCGGCTGCCCTCAATGGCCTCTTACTTGCTTGTGTATACCTGCTTTCTCTACCTAGGCTACCCTTGCACTCTTTGTGATACTCCCTAGTGTAGAGCCAGGGTTTTATTTTGTAACCCACGATTTTTAGATCTAAATAATTCTTAACTTATCAAAAAAAAAAAGATAATATTTTAATATTGTTTGTGGGAAGTGCTCTCTGTCTATGATACGAATTGACATTGTTGCAAGCCCAAAAATCCTAGTTGTCATGAAAGTACTTTTGTCCTTCCCATGTGTCGTACAGAGATTTCTAGCTAGTAGAGTATCCAAAGTATATTGATTGCACAAACCCGCCACATGTTAGACGTAATGCTCAAGAATTACTAATTCTAAAGTATCCAGTTAGTGACTATTCATACAGCCTTGAACATTGAAACATTTCAATTATACTGTTGTTTCGAGGTGAAGTTTTGTTTAGAATAAAACCCATGGAAAAGAAATAGTAATCGGTGTTTAAATTAACACGTTCGGTGACACTTCGGAATTGAATGTACAATTTGATAATTATAATGAAATTAAGCAAATAAATAGATTCAAGAAAGGTGGATTTCAAAATAGAAGTTTCAATTATTTCTCATTTGATAAATTCATTACCATATCTGTTAGTTTCATGCATTCATTTTGATTGACTATTACTGATTCTCATCTCCCTTCATGCTAATAAAAATAGAGTTAATACCACAAAAAATCTCAAACGGTGTACCTGGAACCATTCCAAATTAATTTTTTAACCATTAGAAACCCTAAAATAGTGCCCCGGTCCGTTAATTTCTGTTGAATTTTATCGTCAAGATGTTGAATTAGATGACATGTGATAGTTTTTTTTTATTACCGAAGTTTCCATGTGACCATCGAGCTTGTGTTCAAACCAGTGGTAAAACACAATTAATCCTTGGGAGGACCCCGCAAACCTTACAACCACCGGCCCCTGGTTAAATCACCTAACGTCAAGAAGTTTCGAATCAGGACCTTTCATGAAAGGAATTGAGCGCAAACTAATTCGATCATCAAATGGTGGATAGATGACACGTGATAGTTAACGGGTGTACCAATTTGGAATTTTATCTTTTGTTTGTCACATATATACCAATTTGAAATTCTTTGTGGTAATAACCCAATTTAAGGGAGACTAATGTAAATTTATCAATAGTATACCAATATGAGGTTTTTAGTAGTCAAAAAATTAGTTTGGGATAAATTTGTTACAGATGTACCAGTTTATGTTTTTTCTTGTCAAAAATTAGTTTGAAATAAATTTACTATATAGATAATAATTTGGGATTTTTCGTGGTATTAACATTTTATAAGATAACATAAAACTTTTTATTTCCAAAATTTGATACCCATTATCCTTCATTTCATACTACTAAGCATGATCAACGAAGAGAATGATGATCTCATTCCATTTCGCCAAGTCTACTAGAGTAGCCGCACAAGGCCTTTTTATGGATTAGGTCAATTTTTGCATATTTGACTAAGATTATGGAAAATTATTTAATCATTTATAAACTTATTATACGAATACCACTCAGTCCTAATCTTTCCAATTTTATCAATTTAATTATAAAACTTTTTGAAAATTCTAATAAATCCTTACAACCAATATTCATAGGAAATCAATAACATGGTGGTCCCACTTTCTTTGTTTTTGCTACATAAGATAAGCTACCACAATTTCCCCCGGTGGTCACCTTGAGAAAGTTCATGAAAGCGATCTGCTATGTCTTCCTATCAATGTCCTCCCCCAGTTAAAGTCTTTGTGGTCACGAGTCCTTTCAGTTAAATTCTTGTACGATGATTATCTTTCTTTGGGCCCAAAAGGCTTGACGATTTCAAATAATCAATTCACCTCTTAAATTGCTGCAACTGTACATGATCGATGAATTATTCAATGCTCGCGTTGAGGTCCAAGATAATCTCGTGTGAACTTCGTTTTAGCTAGGGGTGACGGGCATAGATTGGGCAGTCCAATCCCCAGTTCTTTGGTGGATAGAATCAGACTGGACCGCCAAGAATATATATATGCACAATTAGAAAAAAAAATAGAAACTTTTGAAGAATTAATTAATCTAATTTCTCCAGTTTCTACTCGATACTCACTCCTCTCCTCTCGCTCGACGCTTGCATTTCGTCTTCACAACACAGTCTCTGATCGTGTTTTTCGATATGCGGTTTCCGATTATATACTATGTAAATTTATTATTTTGTTCGCATTTGAATTCAATGAAGTACAAGTGTAATCCTACTTTGAGCTTAATTCTTTTCAATTTAAGGAGAATGATGCAGGAGCATAATCCTGTTTCAACTATTTTAAGTGTTTTTTTTCCTAATTTAGTATTTTTCTTATTATTTTAGGATTATAAGTATTCATGTGAAGACTGTACGATGGTTATATGTATGTTTTATTAGATTGTATGGTTGATGTTAACACTTGATTTTTAATCATTTTTTCTATTGCTAAAATAATAAAAAATTCATAAAAATTCATAAAATTGAAAAATCAACTTTGGGGACCTTAGCCAAGCCTAGGCAACCAATTTTGACCAAAAAACAATTTTTCATATTTTCAGTATTTTTACGTATTTTTTATTTATTTATTTTCGAAAATTAATAGAAAATCCATAAAAATTCAAAAAATTGAAAAATCAACTTTGGGAACCTTAGCCAAGCCTAGGGAACCAATTTTGACTAAAAAATAATTTTTCATATTTTCGATATTTTTCGGTATTTTTATTTTAAAAAATTCATAAAACAAAAAATTAAGAAAAATGAGAAAATTGAAAAATCAAGTTTGGAGCCTTGGCCAAGCTTAGGCAACTATTTTCGAACAAAAAAGTAATTTTTGTATTTATATATATTGTTTATATATTTTAGAAATTATGAGAATATTTAATATATAATAGCATTTGAAGCCACAAAAATATATAAAAATAGTCAATATTTTTATTTTAAATCCCTTTTCACGTTGGCCATCACAAATTTAAAAAAATCCAATTCGGGGCCGTGTATTCCTTCACGAGTATAATCTCGAACCGAGCCTAAAAAATTCAATTTGAGTCAATTTATTTTCATTTTTTTCACTTTTAGGAGTTGTGACATTGTTCTCTAATATTTCAAATTTTTTATATTAGCCCAAATTATACCCAGAATGACTCAATTGTGCAAAAGGGCTTTAATTAAATTCTGCATTATTTTCAGGAGGAAGAAATGAGCTTAAATTTGACATGTGGTGAATTTTGACTAAGTATAGGGAATGTACGTCAAAAATTATGAGGAGATTTGGACTTAAAGAAATATTTTTTCAGGGACTAAATTGTAAATACTTAAAATTCAGGGACTAGAGTGCAAATACCTAACTCTTGAGGGATTATTTTGTAAATAACAAAAAGAAGAGTTAGTGGATAAATTAGAATAGAGAAGGGAAGATGGAGAAGAGGAGATGGAGAAGAATGGTTGGACAAAATAAGATAAGAATAGAAAGGAAGATTGTCACGCCCCGGATCCCTTCTCGGGAATGCGGCATCCCGTTCCTGCGGAAGATACACCTCGCGCTCGCCTGGTTCACGATAAGCGACGGCCCGGGGATACTTTCTCTTCGTCGCGACCAGACGACGCAACTTGCGCCAAATTCTCATACCTGCGGAAGCGTGCCTCCTATCCATAGACACAAGCATACATAGCAAAGGGGTAGCATGGACAAGATAAACATAAACAACATTTCATAAATACGATTAGTGTTAGGTACAGACTACCAAAAGAAAACCACTAGCTGTAGATCATCCTACGCTCTATTAATCCTCAAAACATCGGGATTCTGCCATGACTCAGTCCTCCTCGTCGGAATCCTCCACAGGGTCCTCCTCTGGATCCTCCTCCTCGGTATCCATCGCATCGCCCTCCTCGTGGCCATCTATCTCGGAGCGCCCTGGAGACGGCAACTCCTGCTTCGGGTCGGGGTCGATCACCTGGCCTCCATATTCTGCAGGCTGGAGCCAAAATGGGTCCTCCTCCATGGGAATCGGGGGATCTCTCTGGGGTCCCTCAAAGCCATGTAGGCCATCTCTAAACCAAGCCTCGAATCTATGGGGCACTAAATAAGGACCTCCCTGATCTACGAGCACAGTCGTCACATGCCTATGCCACAGGGTAGCGTGCATATCAAAATGGAGGGTAACCTGGGTGTCCATCTGGATCGGCAGACCAAAAAGCATCGGTGGCGCATCCATCACTGGCGACCTGGATCTGAAAAAGGTGGCAACCAACGCCAGTGAGTCGAGGACTCAGCAAGCTCACCACTAATCCTAGCGTAGGGTAGGATATACGAGTGGGGTCGGTCCTAACTAGTAACTAGGGTTTGGTACTCGGAGTCCAACGCTCTCGATCTCCCCAGTTATCATCACGCCTCATATAGCCAATACGAGTTTCGTCACAACAATTCATGCAATACAAACGGGCAATATCGACAATCAGCAATAACATTATGCAAATGCCACAAGCCTCAAACGGCCATCACGGATCCCATGGATCAGCCCGCCTATCACTCCAATTCCCATCAGGGCTCTACCAACAGTGCCACACGGCATGCCACGCTGCGTCTCGGACGCCTTATGCTGGCCTCCCTTTTCTCTCCATCTCCCATCAGGGCTCTACCAACAGTGCCACACGGCATACATCTCGGTGCCACATAGGCCCGTACCACACTGCGTTTCTGACGCCTTACGTTGGTCTCCCTTTTCTCTCCATCTCCCATCAGGGCACAATCTCATGTCACACCTCTAGTGACTCATGCAATGCTCTGAATGTATGCAGGGCCCAGATGATCACATCAATAATTCAACACAGAGCATGCATGCCAATAATCATAAGTGCAAGACAGAGCACATCAATCGACCAACTGATACATCTCATGATCAACGAGCCAAGCAGACGTAGATCAATTATCTCTATCCACAAAGTTTCGATAATCCAAGTCCGCCTTACATCTTAAACAAAAGTCTACTATACTATCAATTATCCAAGGACAATCCACTAATCGAGCCCATATAAACCAAGGTCTAATCTGATGAAGGGCCTCTAATTACTCAAGCTAAGTTCGACTGGGCCTAAGGCCCACTTCAATAGTTGAGGTCCAATGATTAATTCTTAAATTAATTCATATGGGTTGGGCCTATTATTTTATTAAATTCGTGTGAGGCCCAAGCCCATTTCTAAAGGTTTACTATTCAAGCCCATATTCATTATTTTAGGCCCAATTTGAATACCCAAGCCCATATACATTTTTGGGTTTCATTCTTTAATGTTCATGGACTTAATTTAGGCCCAATTTAAGAGGATTTTCGTCCATTAGTGGCCCACTAGCTAGATTTGGCCCATTTTGATTAGTTTTGGCCCAATTACTTAATTTTAAAGCTTTCAAGCCCATTAGTTCCCTTTGGCCCATTAAGTACACGCCTAAGCCCACATTTGCAGCCCACTAATCATGTTTTCAAGGCCCATTCGGATGGTGGATATCAACCATTAGTAAGTCCATTAGTTGTATTTAGGCCTGGTAGCTCGTATTAGGTCCGATTCAAGTGATTTAAGTCTCGAAGCCCATTAATCCCTTTCGGTCCATCCTATACACGCCTAGACCGAATTTCCACAGCCTTGTATACCACATTTCCAGCCCTCTACAAGCCTCCAAACTCTTAGTTTAACCCCTTGCACCGTGCACATAACGCAACCTTACTTGTCTAGGCTTGAACCAGGAAATCTCTTTACTAAAAATCATCATAATCGGCCTCTATTAACACTCCACAAATGCATATCACTAACCTAAGCAAAGATTAGGGGTGGAGCTTACCTAAACGGGTTGGGTTGGAGTAGACGACGACGGAAGACACCGGGCGGCTCAAAATGGCCCTCGGCCAACGGAGGATGGTCGGCGTTTGGGGGCTGATCCGGCGCCTTCCAAGGCTTTCCAAGGACCTAGAATGATGGTTGCACATGCCAAAAGAAGTGAGGAACCAAGGAAAGGCAAGGTGACTCGGCCGGGTCCAAAATGAAGCGAAACGACGAGCCGAACGACGAAGGAAAACGGGGCTATTTAGGGTGTTCCATGGGGTGTTCCAGCCATGGAATACAGCTAGAAGTGAGCTAGGAAGACTTACCAAGGGAAGCTACGAGGATGGCGGTGGCTGGGAGGGCCGAACGGCGGCGACGATGGAGGAGCTCGGGCGGACGATGGCGACGGCAAGGAGAAGAAGAAGGAGAAGAAAATAAAGAAGAGAGGGAGAGAGGGAATGCTCGGCCGAATGGGAGAAAAATGAGAGAGGAGAGAGAGTGAGGTTTTCATCCAAGTATATAGCCAAAATTTCAAATAATGGGTAAGTGGGATTAGGTAGAATAGTGACATGGATTTGTACTTTGGTGTGACATTAGTACCTTGACATGTTGATTGATTTATAGATTGACTTGCATTGGGAATTGGACCAAGATTGACTTGTCTTGGAAATTGAACCATGATGTGATTGATGTGATTGAGAAGACGTTTGATTGATTTGACAATTGATTTGACTTGCCTCGATTTGCGTGCCAAATGCACCGATCGGGTCTCGAGCGCGAACGAATTTTAGACAGGATTTGATTTTGATTAGCCGAATCTACTCTCAAAAATCCTAATTCTATTAATCCTAAGGACTGAGCATTTACCGGGGGCATTTCGGTAATTTTCCATTGACGTCTTGCTTCTCGACGTACACCGGCTGTCTGCCCTTCTGGCGACATTTCTGAAACTGACTTTATTTCTTAATTGTGTTTGTCTTACTAATTCGATTGTCCGAAGTCGGATTTCATTTCGTGGTCAATTTCATTAATTTACGACTCTGTCTCTGTCTCAGACCAACGGGCGGCTGTTTGGAAAATTCTCCCCAGTTAGCCTTTCCCCTTCGGTTGGTCATCTCAGGGTAGCTAATCCTGAGTGAGCGTCGATCAGAGGGTATTAACGAAGTGTTTCCATTCCTTTAGAAATTCCGATATTTGGGTCGAATTTTCATACTGTTACAACTCTTCCCTTCTTATAAAAAATTTCGTCCTCGAAATTTACATCCACCAATCCTTACAACAAAAATGGAGATTACATCGATCTACTCAAATAGGTACGGATACTTCTTCTTCATTTCATCCTCGCTTTCCCAAGTAGCTCCTTCAGTTCCATGGTGTTCCCAGATAACCTTGACCAGCGGAATCGTCTTATTCCTTAAGACCTGCTCCTTACGATCTTCAATCCTTACTGGCCTTTCCACGTATGAGACGCGGTCATCCATTTCAATGACTTCATGATCGAGTATATGGCCAGGGTCCGGCTCGTACTTTCGAAGCATTGAAACATGAAACACATTATGAATCTGCGATAAGTTCGGCGGCAATGCTAGACGATAAGCCAGTGTTCCGATCTTTTCCAGGATCTCGAATGGCCCAACAAATCTTGGACTCAGCTTTCCTTTTTTGCCAAACCGAGATAGTCCTCGCATCGGCGACACCTTCAGAAACACATGATCTCCAACTTGGAATTCCAATGGCTTACGTCTCTTGTCTGCATAACTCTTCTGCCTACTCTGCGCAGTCCTCAATCTGTCTCTGATCACTCTGACTGCCTCAACTGACTGCTGCACTAATTCTGGGCCTGTTATGCTTTTCTCACCAACTTCGTCCCAACAGATTGGCGTTCTACAGGCCCTTCCATACAGTGCCTCAAATGGTGCCATTTTGATACTCTGCTGGTAGCTGTTGTTGTAGGCGAATTCCACCAAATGCAACTGCTCTTCCCAACCTCCTTTGAAATCAATCACACAAGCTCTTAACATGTCTTCCAAAGTCTGTATCGTCCTTTCCGACTGACCATCTGTCTGAGGGTGGTAAGCTGTACTGAATCTTAACTCTGTTCCCAGCGCACCCTGCAGACTCTTCCAAAATATAGCGGTGAAGCGAGGATCTCTGTCTGATACAATACTTACTGGTACCCCATGCAATCTCACTATCTGCCTCACGTACAATTCAGCCAACGTTTCCAAGGTAGAGTCCTTTCGTACTGCAATGAAATGAGCTGATTTCGTCAGTCTGTCCACGATTACCCATATTGAATCATTGCCTCTCTGACTTCTTGGCAATCCTGTCACAAAATCCATAGTAACATGCTCCCATTTCCACTCTGGGATTTCCAATGGTTGCAATAATCCTCCAGGCTTGCAATGCTGTGCCTTTACCTGTTGACACGTCAGACACTTAGCTACATGCTTAGCCACATTCACCTTCATTCCATTCCACCAATAGTGCTGACGCAAATTTTGATACATCTTAGTACTCCCTGGATGAATTCTGTAGTTACTTCTGTGTGCCTCGGACAAAATCTTTTCCTTTAGCGCCTCGTCATTAGGCACGCACAGACGTCCTCTAAACTTCAATATTCCATCAGCAATTACTTGGAACTCAGCCTTCCTCTCATCTGCATTCATTGCCACAATCTTCTGAATGTCCGGGTCCGTAGACTGCAACTCTTTGATTCTTAGCTGAATCTCTGGTTCGATCGGCAACGTAGCCATCAAACTGGAGAGGGTTCCTACCTCAACCTTAAACTCAGAATCTCTGATCTCCTCCAGTAAGGTCCACTCCTTGACCATCATATGCGCAACGCTCGATTTCCTACTCAGAGCATCCGCTACCTTATTCGCCTTTCCTGGATGGTATAGAATATCACAGTCGTAGTCCTTCAACAGCTCCATCCAACGACGCTGCCTCATATTCAGCTCCTTCTGCGAGAACAGATACTTCAAACTCTGATGGTCTGTAAAAATCTGGAATTTCTCTCCTACCAGATAATGCCTCCAAATCTTCAATGCAAAGACAATCGCAGCTAACTCCAAGTCGTGCGTCGGGTAATTCATCTCATGCGGCCTCAGCTGTCGAGATGCATAAGCTACCACTCGTCCATGCTGCATCAAGACACATCCCAATCCTCTTAATGACGCATCGCTGTATATCTCAAATCCTCCCGGTCCAGACGGAATGGTTAAGACTGGTGCGGAAGTCAATCGATCCTTCAACTCCTGAAAACTCCCCTCGCATTTCTCAGTCCATTGAAACTTTGTTTCCTTCTTCAACAAACGCGTCAGAGGAGACGCTATCACAGAGAATCTTTACACGAAGCGTCTATAATACCCAGCCAATCCAAGGAAACTTCGCACTTCCGTCACGGTCGTAGGTCTCGGCCATTTCTCTACTGCTTCAATCTTAGATGGGTCTACTGATATTCCTTCTCCAGATACTATATGACCAAGAAACGCCACTCTGCTCAGCCAGAACTCACACTTACTGAACTTCGCATACAGCGAATGTTCCCTTAGCGTTCGCAGGACGATCCTTAAGTGTTCTTCGTGGTCCTCAGAACTCTTCGAATATACCAAGATGTCATCAATGAAGACTATCACGAATTGATCCAAAAACTCCTTGAACACTCGATTCATCATATCCATAAATGCGGCTGGAGCATTTGTCAATCCAAACGGCATAACGGTGAACTCATGGTGCCCATACCTCGTCCTAAAAGCAGTCTTGGGCACGTCCTCCTTCTTAATCCTCAATTGGTGATAGCCTGTCCTTAGGTCTATCTTGGAGAACACACATGCACCTTGAAGTTGGTCGAACAGGTCATCAATCCTTGGTAGAGGATACTTATTCTTGATCGTCACTTGGTTCAGCTGTCTGTAATCGATGCACAGTCTTAGTGATCCATCCTTCTTCTTAACAAATAGCACCGGAGCTCCCCACGGCGAAGCACTGGGGCGGATAAATCCTTTATCCAGCAGCTCTTGCATTTGCACCTTCAATTCCTTCAATTCCGATAACGACATCCTATACGGTGCTTTCGAGATCGGCTCCGTTCCAGGTGCCAATTCAATCATAAATTCTACTTCACGCTCAGGCAATCCAGGCAACTCTTGAGGAAATACATCCGGATACTCACTTACTATAGGTACTTCCTCTAACTTCATTTCTTGAGCAGTCGAATCTGATACTGATGCCAAAAATCCTAAGCAACCTTCATCCATTAACTTGGTCGCCTCTAAAGATGAGATCCAAGGAATCGACGTTCCTCCACGATTTCCTTTAAATTCATACCCAGGGTGGCCTACTGGGTTTAGCTGTATCATACTCCTACCACAGTCTATCACTGCCCCATGCCTAACTAGCCAATCCATGCCAACAATCACATCAAAATCATACATGGGCAGGACAGCTAAGTCAATCTCTTCTTGCCTATCGCCCAGAGCTAACTTACACCCCTTACACCCTAACGCAACAACTACTCTATCCTTCAACGGGGTGGTTACATGCAAAGTCACATCCAACGGCTTAACATTCATCCCAGACAACTCAACAAAACGTGCAGATACGAAAGAGTGCGACGCCCCCGGATCAAACAAGGCATAAGCGGTATGACCACAGAGAGAAACGGTACCTGTGATCACCCCTGGCGCATTCTCAGCGTCCTTGCGCGCCATTGCATACACTCGTCCCTGAGCCGGCGGACGGTTCTGGTTTCCTTGCGGAGCGTTCACCATCTGCGGTTGCTGCTGTTGTTGCTGGAATGGGGGTCTCTGGCCTTTCCTCGGGCAGTTCCTCAGGATATGCCCCGTTTGGCCACATCCAAAGCAGCCTCCAGTCTTCCTCGGGCAAGGGTTGTTCCCGTGCCTCCTGCCACAGTCACGGCAGACCTGATTCCCAGGGAGCGATGGCTTTCCCAGGGTTCTCCTCGCAGGTGGAACGAACCTGCGGTTGTCCTTCATTGGCCTCTTGCCAAAGTCTCTGAAGTTCCCCCTTGGCACAAACCGCGATCCAGATGCGGCGGCCTTTTCTTGCAGATCCCGCTCTATCGCCAGGGCTCGCTCATAGATCTCATTGTAGTCCCTTAGCCCAGTGGCGATGATCATACTCTTCAACTCGGGCCTCAATCCTTCCCTGAATCTCCTGGCCTTATCCCATGGGTCGTCAATCAGCCTTCGTGCGAACTTGGACAGCCTGGCAAATTCGCCCTCATATTGGTCCACAGTCAGCGATCCTTGGCGGAGCCTGATGAACTCTTCCATTTTCCTTTCTTGGGCTGCCTCAGAGAAATACTTGCCATTGAATGCTGTACAGAATGCGGTCCAGTTCGGCCTCATGCCATCCGGAAAGACTTGCCCTCTAGTGGCTTTCCACCAATCATCTGCAGTACTCTGAAGCTGATAAGTTGCTAGCGAAACCTTTTCCTCGTCTGCGCAACCCAACACGGAGAAAGCCTTCTCCAGTTGCTCGATCCACAAGGCAGCTACCTCAGGACCACCACTGCCATCAAACTTCGACGGCTGCAACTTCAGAAACTGCTCCACCATATGATGAGTCTGACGTCCACCATTTCCATGCCCATTGCCTCCATTGGCACCATTCGCAGCGGCCAAGGCGGCCTCAGCTGCTTGGGCAACAGTGGCAGCTCTCTCAGCAGCTTGCCTAGCCATCAGGTTACTCACTTCAGTCAGAACTCTCATCATCTCTTCGATCCTAGGGTCCCCTTCTGACTCAGGAGCCCTCGAGCTCGATGCACCAGCAGTCGGTCTTCTGCCCCTATTGCTCATCCTTGCTAAAACTCACACCTAAAACAAACGAAATTCCCATTCAGGAATTCGAAATTCTAAATCTAGCAACCAAGCTTTCGTCTACTGTCGCGTCCACTGACATGTTTATGCATGTAAATAATCGCTGCAGCTTAAATGCAGTTGAACCCGGTCGACATCTAGACTCAACCCTGCAAATGTATAACCCAGGCCACTCTGTTCGCAACCTTAACTAGAAGCCTGTCGGGAGCCGTTCCTTGATCAGGTCTTTGCCCCGGCGACCACTCCCCGCCCTCATCGTTTCTTGGTGCGAACAGTTGTCCTAAGAAATTCATAGACAAAGAGAATCCCACTCCACGTGTCCCATACCACGCTTCATCACAGTTTTTAGACGTCCCGTCAATCCTGTCCCATACCAGGCTGACGGTCACCAAATCCAACAACATGAATGCATGCATTTCTTTCAAAATCCAAATCTCCTTTTCCAACAATAATTTTCCATTTCTAAACCATTTTGCTTTCGGTGCAGAAATCATGCAATGCATGATGGTCAAGCAGCGCGCGACAGCCGACTAGGCATACAATCACATGCAATACCTCACGGACTAACATTCAGCAATCAGCATTCAAGCGCCCAACTCATGGGGCTCTGCCATAGAACCTTACCTCAGGTCCTGACGCACCTGCAGCTTAGCATGAAATACCTTATCCCAAGGTTACTCTAGATAATCAATTCCGCTAAGCAATCACATGCGCCAACCAAATCATGCATTCTACCCTTCCTAATCCTTAGGTCTAGGGTCTGTCTAACTAACTACCCCAAAATCATCAGCCTTATCACTCCAAACCTCGAACGGTCTCGTATCGAGCTGACCTTGCTCTGATACCACTCGAACGGTGATGTCACGCCCCGGATCCCTTCTCGGGAATGCGGCATCCCGTTCCTGCGGAAGATACACCTCGCGCTCGCCTGGTTCACGATAAGCGACGGCCCAGGGATACTTTCTCTTCGTCGCGACCAGACGACGCAACTTGCGCCAAATTCTTATACCTGTGGAAGCGTGCCTCCTATCCGTACACACAAGCATACATAGCAAAGGGGTAGCATGGACAAGATAAACATAAACAACATTTCATAAATACGATTAGTGTTAGGTACAGACTACCAAAAGAAAACCACTAGCTGTAGATCATCCTACGCTCTATTAATCCTCAAAACATCGGGATTCTGCCATGACTCAGTCCTCCTCGTCGGAATCCTCCACAGGGTCCTCCTCTGGATCCTCCTCCTCGGTATCCATCGCATCGCCCTCCTCGTGGCCATCTATCTCGGAGCGCCCTGGAGACGGCAACTCCTGCTTCGGGTCGGGGTCGATCACTTGGCCTCCATATTCTGCAGGCTGGAGCCAAAATGGGTCCTCCTCCATGGGAATCGGGGGATCTCTCTGGGGTCCCTCAAAGCCATGTAGGCCATCTCTAAACCAAGCCTCGAATCTATGGGGCACTAAATAAGGACCTCCCTGATCTACGAGCACAGTCGTCACATGCCTATGCCACAGGGTAGCGTGCATATCAAAATGGAGGGTAACCTGGGTGTCCATCTGGATCGGCAGACCAAAAAGCGGCGCATCCATCACTGGCGACCTGGATCTGAAAAAGGTGGCAACCAATGCCAGTGAGTCGAGGACTCGGCAAGCTCACCACTAATCCTAGCGTAGGGTAGGATATACGAGTGGGGTCGGTCCTAACTAGTAACTAGGGTTTGGTACTCGGAGTCCAACGCTCTCGATCTCCCCAGTTATCATCACGCCTCATATAGCCAATACGAGTTTCGTCACAACAATTCATGCAATACAGACGGGCAATATCGACAATCAGCAATAACATTATGCAAATGCCACAGGCCTCAAACGGCCATCACAGATCCCATGGATCAGTCCGCCTATCACTCCAATTCCCATCAGGGCTCTACCAACAGTGCCACACGGTATGCCACGCTGCGTCTCGGACGCCTTATGCTGGCCTCCCTTTTCTCTCCATCTCCCATCAGGGCGCTACCAACAGTGCCACACGGCATAATTCTCGGTGCCACATAGGCCCGTACCACACTGCGTTTCTGACGCCTTACGTTGGTCTCCCTTTTCTCTCCATTTCCCCTCAGGGCACAATCTCATGTCACATTCCCAGTGACTCATGCAATGCTCTGAATGTATGCAGGGCCCAGATGATCACATCAATAATTCAACACAGAGCATGCATGCCAATAATCATAAGTGCAAGACAGAGCACATCAATCGACCAACTGATACATCTCATGATCAACGAGCCAAGCAGACGTAGATCAATTATCTCTATCCACAAAGTTTCGATAATCCAAGTCCGCCTTACATCTTAAACAAAAGTCTACTATACTATCAATTATCCAAGGACAATCCACTAATCGAGCCCATATAAACCAAGGTCTAATCTGATGAAGGGCCTCTAATTACTCAAGCTAAGTTCGACTGGGCCTAAGGCCCACTTCAATAGTTGAGGTCCAATGATTAATTCTTAAATTAATTCATATGGGTTGGGCCTATTATTTTATTAAATTCGTGTGAGGCCCAAGCCCATTTCTAAAGGTTTACTATTCAAGCCCATATTCATTATTTTAGGCCCAATTTGAATACCCAAGCCCATATACATTTTTGGGTTTCATTCTTTAATGTTCATGGACTTAATTTAGGCCCAATTTAAGAGGATTTTCGTCCATTAGTGGCCCACTAGCTAGATTTGGCCCATTTTGATTAGTTTTGGCCCAATTACTTAATTTTAAAGCTTTCAAGCCCATTAGTTCCCTTTGGCCCATTAAGTACACGCCTAAGCCCACATTTGCAGCCCACTAATCATGTTTTCAAGGCCCATTCGGATGGTGGATATCAACCATTAGTAAGTCCATTAGTTGTATTTAGGCCTGGTAGCTCGTATTAGGTCCGATTCAAGTGATTTAAGTCTCGAAGCCCATTAATCCCTTTCGGTCCACCCTATACACGCCTAGACCGAATTTCCACATCCTTGTATACCACATTTCCAGCCCTCTACAAGCCTCCAAACTCTTAGTTTAACCCCTTGCACCGTGCACATAACGCAACCTTACTTGTCTAGGCTTGAACCAGGAAATCTCTTTACTAAAAATCATCATAATCGGCCTCTATTGGCGTTCCACAAATGCATATCACTAACCTAAGCAAAGATTAGGGGTGGAGCTTACCTAAACGGGTTGGGTTGGAGTAGACGACGACGGAAGACACCGGGCGGCTCAAAATGGCCCTCGGCCAACGGAGGATGGTCGGCGTTTGGGGGCTGATCCGGCGCCTTCCAAGGCTTTCCAAGGACCTAGAATGATGGTTGCACATGCCAAAAGAAGTGAGGAACCAAGGAAAGGCAAGGTGACTCGGCCGGGTTCAAAATGAAGCGAAACGACGAGCCGAACGACGAAGGAAAACGGGGCTATTTAGGGTGTTCCATGGGGTGTTCCAGCCATGGAATACAACTAGAAGTGAGCTAGGAAGACTTACCAAGGGAAGCTACGAGGATGGCGGTGGCTGGGAGGGCCGAACGGCGGCGACGATGGAGGAGCTCGGGCGGACAACGGCGACGGCAAGGAGAAGAAGAAGGAGAAGAAAATAAAGAAGAGAGGGAGAGAGGGAATGCTCGGCCGAATGGGAGAAAAATGAGAGAGGAGAGAGAGTGAGGTTTTCATCCAAGTATATAGCCAAAATTTCAAATAATGGGTAAGTGGGATTAGGTAGAATAGTGACATGGATTTGTACTTTGGTGTGACATTAGTACCTTGACATGTTGATTGATTTATGGATTGACTTGCATTGGGAATTGGACCAAGATTGACTTGTCTTGGAAATTGAACCATGATGTGATTGATGTGATTGACAAGACGTTTGATTGATTTGACAACTGATTTGACTTGCCTCGATTTGCGTGCCAAATGCACCGATCGGGTCTCGAGCGCGAACGAATTTTAGACAGGATTTGATTTTGATTAGTCGAATCTACTCTCGAAAATCCTAATTCTATTAATCCTAAGGACTAAGCATTTACCGGGGGCATTTCGGTAATTTTCCATTGACGTCTTGCTTCTCGACGTACACCGGCTGTCTGCCCTTCTGGCGACATTTCTGAAACTGACTTTATTTCTTAATTGTGTTTGTCTTACTAATTCGATTGTCCGAAGTCGGATTTCATTTCGTGGTCAATTTCATTAATTTACGACTCTGTCTCTGTCTCAGACCAACGGGCGGCTGTTTGGAAAATTCTCCCCAGTTAGCCTTTCCCCTTCGGTTGGTCATCTCAGGGTAGCTAATCCTGAGTGAGCGTCGATCAGAGGGTATTAACGAAGTGTTTCCATTCCTTTAGAAATTCCGATATTTGGGTCGAATTTTCAGACTGTTACAAAGATGGAGATGAAGAAGAGTTAGTGGAGAATTTAGAATGGGAGATAAATATGGAGAAGAGAAGATGAAGATGAAGAAGAGTTAGTGGAGAGATTAGAATGTGAGATAGAGATAGAGAAGGGAAGTTGAGATGAAGAAGAGTTAGTAGAGAAATTAGAATGGAAGATGGAGTTAGTGGAAAAATTAGAATGGGAGATAGATAAGTGGGTTATAAAAAGAGGAAGAAGTGAGTTTGATGAAAAAAAAATTTTGGAGAGAAAATTTGAAGTGTTTGAGAGATTTGTTTTTGAGAGAAAATTTTGGATGTTTGAGAGGGTTTTGAGAGATTGAAGAAAATTTTGAGAGAGAAAAAAAATACCAAAAGAGAGAGAGAATTTTGAAGATGATTGGAGTTTAAAGTTAGGGGTTATCATCACAAATTCTTTCATCGATCAACATAAATCAAGAGTTCATCCTCGTCAACGAGCAAGCAAATTCGAGCTAAGTGTTTTTATTTATTCATTTATATGTGGTTTTAATCGTAAATTAGCATAAATTGTATGCACTTTCTCCTACCTCCATTTTCCCCATATTTTATGTCAGGAGAAGGATATCTCTACGTCAACGGCAAAAAATCTCGTAGAGATGCAAAAATTGCCCAAACAAGCTCCTAAGCTGTCCACCGATTTCTCAGCTGATCTGTGACTAAGAATCCCTCTTAATTCAAAAGAGACTCTCTATATTGGGAACATAGAGAGCGAAAATCAATTATAGAAATCCCTCCAAAAACAAATTTGAGATAAGTACTCTTTCCACTCTTCTGGTTTTAGGTACAGATTAGCATATATTTTGTATACTGATACTTCACTCTATTTTATGTCAGGAAGCCGCAGCTCTATATCAATGGTCAACCCTATGGAAGCACAAAATCGGCTTGGAGGAGTCCTCAAGCGCGCATAAATTTCAAATTGTTGAATCAATTCGTTATATTTCATTTTAAAGAATTCATACCCAGAATGGAGAGGACAAAGTCCATCCGCAATTTAAATATCTGCACCATAAATCCCAAAGAGAAGAGCCAAGCTAATGCTTAGCCTCCCATTGGAGGTTTTTACTTACAGTAGTTAAATACCTGCAATTTAAATACCTGTACCTTAAATCCCAAATGGAAGAGCCAAGCCAATGCTTAGCCTCCCATTGGAGGTTTTTACTTATAGTAGTTAATTACCTGCAACTTAAATACCTGTACCTTAAATCCCAAAGGGAAGAGCCAAGCCAATGCTTAGCCTCCCATTGGAGGTTTTTACTTACAGTAGTTAAATACCTGTAACTTAAATACTTATACCTTAAATCCCAAAGTAAAGAGCCAAGCCAATGCTTAGCCTCCCATTGGAGGTTTTTACTTACAGTAGTTAAATACCTGCAACTTAAATACATATATCTTAAATCCTAAAAGGAAGAGCCAAGCCAATACTTAGCCTCCCATTGGAGGTTTTTACTTATAGTAGTTGAAATACTTGCAACTTAAATACCTGTACCTTAAATCCCAAAGGGAAGAGCCAAGCCAATGCTAGGCCTCCTATTGGAGGTGTTTATTCACTGTCATGTACTTCCTATAATTTAATTTTTGAATCATCAGACCCAAAAGATGAGTAGGTCGTAATACTGCACAGAAGTCGTTAACACACTCCCTCTTTCGGCTTTAGGGAATCTTTAACACTTAAAAAATATAATAAATAAAAAATGTATACCATCCATGCATCCTTTTTAAAAAAAGTGAAAACACAAAAGAGTATACCCTACTAGTGCCTTAGAAATAAACCAAGCCTGAGTTGCCGAATTAGGATATCCATGAAATTAAGGTACCGAAAGGGCATTAGTTTTAATTAACTAGTGTAACCAAGTCACCGAACTCATAATCTCTGGTTCGCAGGAATAAATTAGTTGTTCCGCTAATTTATTTAGGTTCCTAATCGACCTACCAAGAATGATTAGTAGCGACTCCAAATTTAAAAATCATTTAAAACAAAAATCCAAAGTTGCGATTCGGTAGGGCTTGGGAGGGTCCGCATTAGGTTAGTCAAATCTAATTAACCTAATAATTCGTTAACCCTTTTAAAGATAAAATTTTTTTAGAGGGTCGCGACAGACTGGCGACTCCACTGGGGATGGGGATTTTTAAATTTTTGAAAAAAGATACCAATTGGAATACTTAAATTTTTTCAAAATTTTAAAAGTCTTAGTGGACTTAGGCCAACGAAAATTTCATGGATATCTCGCTTCTAGCGATCTTGCTTGGGACTCATTCTATAGGTGTTATATGTTTTTACATGATGGGAGTTATAAGGGGCGGAGTGTTTGGCTAACCAATTTGTTTTGCAGGCTCGGTGTTGGGATTATGTTTAATTTCACACATTTTTAGAAGTGCTGTTTTGATATCAATTGTTATGCATGTCTTGCATATTCTGAGGATCACAACACCTGCACACACAAGCGTCTAAACCCAAGTCGCGAAATTTTTCCTAGGTAACCATAGATAGGGATCGAATATGCAAAGCTCTTGCGTCGATTGCGCTTGGGTTGACCATATTTTATCCCGCTCATTATCTGAATTGACAATTCTTCCCATCGTGATTTGATTGCACGGAGGGTAAGGTTGTCAATTCATATAGTGTGGGCCTTTTAGGTCCATACCCTGTCTCTCCTTCTTTTATTTTCTAGAGTCCACTCCTCACTCGAGTCATGCGCATGACTATGTGATTTGCATTTCTCCAAGGTAAAAGTAAGTTCTCTAATTTTAACTTGTATTTATTTTCGGTCGGTCCATGCTAGGTGTTAGTCAGTTTTGGAGCTTGATATTACGACCATTCTTTTAAAAGAAAATAAAAATTAAATTTGTCCCTCATTTCTTTTAAAAAAAAATTTTGAAAAAATGATGTGAAAAAATCCATTCATGGGAATTTTATTAACCAATAAAGGATTTTTGTCATGTTTTTATTGCTTCAATAAAAATGAAATTTTCCTGAAAAAATTTTCCTCTGAAAATTTTTTTCAATAAAAAGAAACTTTCCTTCAAAAAAAAAACTCTAGTAGACATCAAGTGATTTTATCACATTTTTCAAATTATAAAAAATTGCAAGAAAATTCTTCTCGAGAAATTCGCTCATGTTTTTCTAAAAAAAATTTCTCTAAATAAAATTAGACTAATGTCTCGGGGGAATTGTATTGACCAATAAGAGATTTTTGTCATGTTTTTCTTGCTTCAATAAAAATGAAATTTTCCTGACAAATTTTCCTCTGAAAATTTATTTCGATAAAAAAAAATTCCTTCAAAAAAACTTTGGTAAACATCAAGTGATTTTATCACATTCTTTCAAATTATAAAAACTTGCAACAAAAATTCTTTTCGAGAAATTCGCTCATGTTTTTCTAAGAAAATTTTCTCTAAATAAAATTAGACTAATGTCTCGGGGGAATTTTGTTAACAAATAAAGGATTTCTGTCATGTCTTTCCTGCTTCAATAAAAATAAAATTTTCCTGACAAATTTACCTCTGAAAATTTATTTTGATAAAAAGGAAATTCCTTTAAAATTTTAGTAAACGTCAAGAGATTTTGTCACATTCCTTTAAAAAAATAATAAAAAAAGAGTAATAAATCTGCAAAAAAATTCTGTATCAGAAATTAACCCATTTCTTCCTAAGGAAATTATTTTTTCTAATTTCTCTATAAAATAGAAAAAATCAAATTGGACTAATATAGGAGTCATGGACCGACATTCCTTGTGTCGCATACTAATTATATCCTTTTCTTTTGCAGGGGGATCCTAGATACCCCAGACGGGTGTAAAAATTAAGTTCAATAATATATCAAGAATCATTTTCAGAAATACCAAACGACGAAAAACACTGAGGCTTCAACCGTTAATTCTAGGGGGCAAACGAACACTGTCCATCTTTGACAGACAAAGTTGTGTCAATCCGTAAACTTGTATGGGCAGTGTATTCTGATATGACGGGTGGATTTATACTGATTAAACACGAGGGCATATTTAATGTATTGCAGAGGATCCCGCGTCTTTTGAAAGACAATATGGATTATATAATCAGAAACCATGAAATAAGTACCTTAACCTGATTAAATCAACCAGAGACCGGTCTTAAAATTTCAACGGATCCGAAACACGCGGAGGGTTTTAGAGGACCGAGGTTCTATTAATGAACGTGGCCCACGAACACTCCCCCGATGCTACAGGTGCCCGATACATATGAGTGGACGCCGAAAGCAACAAAACACGGTTGAAGTGGAGCACGCAACAAATGGATGAATTTATTGGCACACTGATCGAGTGGTGGCAGCTTTATTAATTTACATGATTGAACGCGGGTCTCTAGGCAGCTGGTGGAAAGCCACACTGAATGCCTCTCTAATGTTCTTGATATCATCGTCTACCATAACCCGCGAGAGCATCATGAAGAAGATTAAGCCTCAATATCTTCAGCACCCTAAATCGTTCCCCAGGAGAAGAGATGACAGGAAAACAAAAGTATAGACATGCGAAACATTCCTTTTATTCCATACATCAACAGGTTTTACAATAGCTCACTAGGGAGGAAAGGTAAAGCCAAACTGGGCCTTGATAACCATTACGAAAGAGCTCAACTAACTCTCCAAACAGTTGATGCTCTGGGTGCACCGGGCGCTCTCGGGATTAAGCTCCGCGAGCCTAAAGAAGAGGCGATCGCGCTTCTCCTTAGCCTGGGCCATACTGGCCTCATAATGCTCGACGGCAAACTCCAGGTCCGAAATTGCCGCCCTCTCGAAAGCAATGTCTGCCGTAATGTCATCAAGTCTCTCCTGCAGCCAACCGTATTTGCACCTCATCACAATATTGCCCGGCTCCTGTTCGGAGTAAGTTCGGACCAAGGCCAGACGGTCCACCAACTTTCCCCTCTCACGAACCAGCCACGAAAGCTGATCGTTGGCAAACTTGAGGGCCTTCTTGTGATTATCAGCCACAAATGTGACTGTTTCCAGACGCTCGTGCCGGTCTTGGTAACGAGCTTTCACGACGGCAGTCACAAGGACCGTCTCATAAGCGCGGTTATAGGCAGCTAGAAAATTGATGAAGAGGGTCGAGAAGTTCCGGTACTCCTTCCCTAGTTGGGTACCCTCAACAGAAGCAGCGTCCACGGTCCTAAATAAACCGAGGATTTCAGCCTCAACGGTAGAGTTTTTGGCTATATGAGCGTAACCTCTACCAAGAAGATTGTAGAGTCTCTCCCACCCAGCCAGGACTTCGGCGGATAAGGTATGGTTAGGAGAATTGGCCATTTTTGAAAGCAGAATACGAAAGAAAGGGGGAGAGAGGTGAGGCAGATGAGCGGAATGCGAAGATGGTAATCTGCTTTGAAGTAAATATTGATTTCATAGTGACGGTATCAACCAGTCAAGATTTCTCTTATCTACCATTCTCTATTGGCACCACCCTCGTTGGCTCGAATTCCCATCAGATGGCGACCTCGAGCCAAGCGAGTCCGAAATCTCCGCAGAAAGTTTGACGAGACACCGCCACTTTGAAAAAGAAGACGGAAAGATGAGTTGAGTGGAAGACACGGCAAACGTTAGCGAAAAGGAGATACGACTTGTCTTCATTGGAGGACCCGCCAGTAAATCGACGGTGGAGATCTTGACAGGGGCTCTCTATCACGAAAAGAAAGAAGAAGACAAACTGAGCGAGAAAAAAGGATTTCTCCTTTGATCAAAAGCTAAATGTTAGATTTTCTCCCTTGAAAAATCTAATAGCGCTGCCCGTGAAGAGGGAAGTCGTTGCTATTGCCAGAGAGAGAACTTGTCCTCATTTGATAGTGAGAGTGAGAGTTTATCTGTAAGAACTCGCAGGAGAAAGATAGAGAGGAAGGAGTTCTCGTGGGAGAGAAATTTAAAACCTTCACCATCAAAGCATCGGCTTTTAAAGCCTGTTACAAGAAGCCATCGATGATCCCGTGATCCCTCAAGTCCAAGAAGACATCCTGAGGCGGTCTCGAGTCGGCAGTCCTAGATCCAGAAATATATCGAGCATTAGGGAAACAGGCGCATGTTCAACCTTGGTCGAAGTTGATGAAATTCCTTACCCTAAGGGTCTACTGGTCATGGCCATTGACGGTAATCCAATCTCTCTGTCAATCCTTGTTACCGTATTGAGAAAATGCTGGTATAAGGTTTTAGCTCAAGCAAAAGCGACAGAGGCCTTAGAAGTATTAAGGACGAGTAGTGACCAGTTTGATATCATCCTCACCGCCATGATAGGGATTGACATGGATGTTTTCACTCTCTTGAAATTCATCAATTCTGAATTAAACATGCCAGTCGTCGTAATATCAGTAAGCGATGATCAGTAAGCCATAATGAAGGCTGTCTTACACGGGGCCCAAGACGTCGCAACGAAACCAGTTAGGGTTCAGATGCTTCAAAACATATGGCAGCACGTGGTAAGGAAGCAATTGCACAACCAAGAGAACAATCATCAAGCCTTCAATATTGTTCCAAGCAACTGGAAAAAGAAGATGAGTTGGTCTCCCGAGCTGCATCGTATGTTTGTTAATGCAGTTCAGCAGCTAGGAATCGATTCGGCACGGCCGCAACATATACTGGAAATTATGAAGGTAGAGGGACTCACTAAAGGAAATGTTTCGAGTCATCTTCAGAAGTACAGAAAAAGGGTGAGAGAACACAATGCAGCTCAGAATCAAGAAAACCAAGGCGGGACTGATCCAAGCCTGAACGTCAAGTCTCCTCGCCACCATAAGTTCCGCAGGTTAGCATGGGGCGAGCCACTTCCCATCATCAACCAAGCCAGTAGCCGTGCCATCAATCCCCCAGGCGTTAATCAAAGTATCCCCCAGAATCACCCTAATGCTCTTCAAGAGTATAGACCACAGGGGCAGTGTATTCAGATTCCTTGGTTTGAGCACCAACCTGTGGCTAGAATTCATCCCATGATCAGCGCGCCTGCGCAGCCAGAGAATCAGACAAGAAGTTATCCTGAGCACTTCCACTTCTCTAATCCTCGAATGGAAGGAGTTTTTAGTAGCAGGACAGTTGGTGATCCCCACACTTTCTCGAGTAATGATGAAGGCTCCAGCACGAGAAGTCAAATTGCTCATGGCGAGGACAGAATGAGAAATCTACCGCCAGCATTTGCCAACAACAATGCCCAATTCGAGTATCAGTTGCTGGAAGGTTCAAGAGATTACCCAGATGATGAGCTTACTGCCCTGGTCAACCAGTTTAGGGTTGACAGACGTCCTAAGCCGCGATCAGGAGCCAGTGAGTAGGGACTCTCAAACATCGGTCATCCACACCCGAACCAACACGAGACTAGCTGATTATCGAAGAGCCACAGGAGAGGCAGAACTGACCTTGAATAAGTACATCTTTCATTTCATGATTAATTCCCATGCGTATGATATTTCCACCTTTCTAGTTGTCTAGATTTAATTTAGGGGCAAAGGGGTAATTTGTTTTTTATCCCGTCGAATGCGTGAATCCCTTTTTATGCTAGACTCAGGGCGGATCAATTTGTGGCAATGTCGCTGACTGCCATAATGAGAAATGTTGAATGGCCGCACGTAGGGAAATTTCAAGTGAAAAGCCCAGGCGAGCTCGAAGACGGGTAACTATGTGTCGTTCCAATTTACCCTCAATCGTTGCAAAATGCTAAATTGGATTTGTTCCATTCTCACCCAGGGGATTGCAAATTGCCTCAAGAGTGTCGCAAAATGAAATGACCAAATGGAATGCGATAGGACTCATTTGCCTTGAAGGTAACCTTCAAATTAAAAGAGCCCTCCGGTCTACGGACCCGATGGCATAGAAAATGATGATGGTCCAAGGCAACCCGAAAGAAAACAAGGCCTAACTAAGCAAAGCACTTATGTGGCAAGCTCAAAGTGAAGGGCAACTCGGGACATACAATTCAATCCAGCCCAAATGAAGGAACTTCCTCAATTCAAATTCAATGGAAGTACACACAAGGGTAAAACAGTATTGTTCCAATTTTTCTAGAATAAGAAGAACATATACTGCCGCATTCTCTTTCATTTTCGCAAGGGAAGTCTCTACTGGCCAGATTTTCCTGTCTACCATTCCCTATCAGTATCACCTCCGCTACTCGTCTCCAATCTCGAGCCAAGCAGATTCGACATCTTTGCAAAAAAAAGGGGTTTGAGGGGATGCCACCACTTTGAAAAAGAGAGAAGAAAAAAATGAGCCGAGTGGCAGACAAAGAAATTTTCGGCAGAAAAGAGGAGACGGCTCGTCTTTATTGAGGGACTCGCCAGCAAAATCGACGGTGGAGATAACGATAGGGGCTCCCTATCACGAAAAGATGGAAGGAGACGAGCCGAGCAAGAGACACGATAAGAAAAGAGGATTGAGAAAGGCCGGACCCTCGGGAGAAGCAATACAGTTGCTAAACCCACGTTTAATTTTAAAAGAGACGCCATGCTCAGAAGAGAGTCTTAAGGCATAGGCAATCGCTCAGAAAAATTCAAAGAGAGTGAAAACACCGGAAGCGAGTAGCAAATCTTGAGAAATCATCAACCAAATCGAAGATGTTTCAACCCAATACTCCCGAGAGCTATCATTGCCTGCTAAATATGGGAGAGGAAGAGTTCGAAGCCATGTTTGGGATCGAGCCTATGGAGCCTGGCCCTTCCGCCGACAACGTGCAAGATCTAAGTAAAGATAAGGACAATAACGGTAAGGGTCAAAAGAAGCGTTACCGTCGCCATACTAAGGAGCAGGTACAAAGGCTTAAGGATTTCTTCAGAACATGCCCTATGCCAGACGGCAAATAGAAAATGGAACTGAGTCAAGAGTTAGGACTTGAACCTTTGCAAATCAAGTTCTGGTTTCAAAATAGGCGAACCCGAATGAATGCTCGTCATGAGCACAACGAAGCCGAGTTTCTAAGAGTTGAAAATGAAAACCTCCGAGCGGAAAACAAGATGTATAAAGAGACTTTTGACTCCGCCACCTGCCCCAACTGCAATAGCCTCCTCCTCACCCTCGATGAAATGTATGATCTGAGGATCGAAAATTCACGTTTAAGAGGTGAGTTAGACCAGTTTATAACAGGATCGAGTTCTATTGGAGCAGGGTACAAAAGGACCAATGATACTGGATCAGCATCAATACCTCCCGAAGAAGAAGGGACAGATCACCACCAAGCGGACATTGACGATAATCTTTTCGCCATAATCAACCAGTTTGATATCGGTAAAGCATCGGGACTGTGATGCACTTGTTCAGCCAGTGACCACCAGACCTTCAATATGGCCGATGCATACCTAATTCGAGATGAAGCCAGCTGATCATGGGAGAGCCTGCAGAGGAAGCAGAACTGATCCTAAATGAGTGAATGTGTTTTATTTCCTTGCGTGATGTGTTTTTCTGCTTTTGTGAATGTGTAAAAGCAAGGAGTAATAATCCGACTTCCCCCTATTAAATGCTCGAATCCGCCACCTCACCAACCTCGCGACGAATTGATGGCGAGTAAAAATCTGCATAAACCTGAAGGGTAACTCCGTATCGTTTCAATTTACCCTCAGTTGCTCCAAGTTTTAAAATTAAGCCCCTCCTATTTTCAAGAATTTGCAAAAAGACCCAAAAACGAAATTTCTTGGTTGGACTAAATTAGGGTAAATCAACTCGTGGACATTACCACGGAATGAACAGCTTCAGACAAAGGAAAGTGCGAACGAGAGACCCGAACAAATCTCAGACATGGGTAATTCTGTATCGTTCTAATTTGTTCATAATCATCACAAGTCCTGAATTGTTTTATTCCATTCTTAACAGGGATTGCAAATTACCTCGAGAAATACCGTAACAAGGCCCAAGGTGATACAACAGGGCCGCGTTATCCCCAAGGATTAACCTTTGAAAAGAAAGCCCCATGGACACCTACGGTCCAATGGACCGAATGGTATGGGGGATGACAGTAGGTTCGAAATATCCCGAGTTCGATCCCCAAGGAATACTCGATGAGTAATACCGAAGTCAATATTTTGCCACATTCTCGGCTTAATGGTGAAGCATCCAACAAAAGTCGAAAAAAACTCAATCCGGCAAAATTGGTAAAAGACTTGTCCAAGGCATTCAAGATAAAGGGTAAATCAGTATCGTTTCCAATTTATCCCTTTTAATACTGGTTGATATGTCTCCTTTTTTTTTACAGGAAATATTTATACTAACATGTAATAAGTTGAAGGAGATAAATCCAAAAGAAAATGATGATCATCTGACAAGATCTATTCTAATGAAAAATGGGGCAAGTTGATCGCAAGCTCTGAAGCGAAAAAGCAAATATGTCTTCCTTATCTCGAATAATTTCTTTGCTTTTTACAGGGGCATTTAACCGCTAAACCATGGCGGTCGCTATCACTAAACAAACCAAAATGCTCCCTCACCCATATGCCTCATCGTGCAGGGGCAAAACTTGAGACAAACCGCTCCACGACATAAGGAGTGGGCTTCCCAATTTGTTCGATCCACCCACACACCAGGGGCAATTCAAATACGCCCATGTTTGCACATTATATAAACACACATGATGCTAAAAAATTGTCACATCGGCATTGTGTTTACACATTTTATGAATTATGTATGACCATTCCGCATGTTTAATTTACCAACTCCAATTTAGAGCATAAATTGCATAGGAGACATCAAATGTGCAAAATGGGGCATAACAAGATGAGGAAAGGTAAACCATTTCCACACAGGTCTAACATTTTAATCTACAGATAAACAACCTTTCTCCAGAGTGAGAGAAAGCCCTTTCGGAATGAAGTCCCCCATTCAGATTACATTCGAGGTGTTCATACGATAAGAACCTCCTTAAACAGAAGTGGTAATGCAATACATGATCCATATGTTGATCGATTGCATCATGAGTTATTACACAGACTGCCTTTAATCATGGCAAACTTAGCTGAACAATTTTGTATGAATCAATGAACGCATTGATGAAAATGCTTGCACATGTTAGCTCTGACATTGCCCGACAGGCAACACATTCCCGGTGTTTGAGTTACCTTCCAAAGTCTTGAAATGAACCAATTCGGCGATTATTGAATGAACAAGCCTAGTTGGCAAGAAGCTACCAAGCATTTCTTCCAAATTCTCAGGTAAGTATATCTTCAACCTGAACCTTTCAAGAGAATGAATTCTGACGGTTGTTGGGATACTCGAATCCATTGCGGTATATACAGGTATCCACCTTCTTCAATAAAGCATGATTTGTCTCAAGGATAGAAATGTTCGAGACCTTTTGATCTCTGCCTCTTTGGTTTATTCCTAAAGCGACAGTAGAATATAATTTGGGTTTGAGCTTCTGCAGGATTCCTAGTCTCCCCAGATTTCAAAATGGCACCCTTTGAGGCAAACCAAGTCCTTCTTACAGGCACAAAGTCCTTCTTACAGGCAAATCAAGTACTGCTTACAGGCAAACAAAGTCCTTCCTACAGGCAAAGCAAGTCCTTCTTACAGGCAAATCAAGTCGTTCTTACAGGCACAAAGTCCTTCTTACAGGCATAAAGTCCTTCTTACAGGCAAATCAAGTCCTTCTTACAGGCAAATCAAGTCCTTGTTACAGGCAAACTAAGCCCTTCTTACAGGCAAATCAAGTCCTTCTTACAGGCAAATTAAGTCCTTTTTACAGGTAAATCAACTCCTTCTTACAGGCAAATTAAGTCCTTTTTACAGGCATTAAGTCTTTTTTACAGGCACAAGTCCTTTTTACAGGCACCAAGTCCTTTTTACAGGCACAAAGTCCTTTTTACAGGCACAAGTAGTTTTTACAGGCACCAAGTCCTTCTTACAGGCACCAAGTCCTTTCTACAGGCACCAAGTCCTTCTTACAGGTATCTCCATAGGGTGACCTACCATACGGGTCAAATCTCAATCAAAATTTAATCAGTAGAATCCTTTCATTAGGAATCTACCATGGTACGACCCACCATACGGGTCAAATGGTATGACCCACCACACGGGTCAAATTTTAATTCAATTTTTAATCAGTAGAATCCTTTTATTAGGAATCTACCATGGGTTGATCCATCATACGGGTTCAAGTTCAACCACTCTAAATTTTTTTTTATATAACGAATCCTTAGGTTCTCATTTTATTTTCAGTGGAACATTCATGTCACGACTCTTTTTATTTCCTTGTATTGAGTCGATTAGAATTCAGGTGTCATCTCGTCTTTGAAATGAACCTCAACCGAGCTTTCTTTCAAAGAGGGGCAGCTGTTGACACCTGATTTTTAATCATTTTTTCTATTGCTAAAGTGATAAAAAAATCCATAAAAATCCATAAAATTGAAAAATCAACTTTGGGGACCTTAGCCAAGCCTAGGGAACCAATTTTGACCAAAAAACGATTTTTCATATTTTCAGTATTTTGACATATTTTTTATTTATTTATTTTCGAAAATTAATAGAAAATCCATAAAAATTTATAAAATTGAAAAATCAACTTTGGAAACCTTAGCCAAGCCTAGGGAACCAATTTTGACCAAAAAATAATTTTTCATATTTTCGATATTTTTCGGTATTTTTATTTTCGAAAATTCATAAAACAAAAAATTAAGAAAAATGAGAAAATTGAAAAATCAAGTTTGGAGCCTTGGCCAAGCTTAGGCAACTATTTTCGAACAAAAAAGTAATTTTTGTATTTATATATATTGTTTATATATTTTAGAAATTATGAGAATATTTAATAAATAATAGCATTTGAGGCCACAAAAATATATAAAAATAGTCAATATTTTTATTTTAAATCCCTTTTCATGTTGGCCATCACAAATTTAAAAAATCTAATTCGGGGTCGTGTATTCCTTCACGAGCATAATCTCGAACCGAGCCTAAAAAATTTAATTTGAGTCAATTTATTTTCATTTTTTTTCACTTTTAGGAGTTGTGACATTGTTCTCTAATATTTCAAATTTTTTATATTGGCCCAAATTATACCCAGAATGACTCAATTGTGCAAAAGGGCTTTAATTAAATTCTGCATTATTTTCAGGGGGAAGAAATGAGCTTAAATTTGACATGTGGTGAATTTTGACTAAATATAGGGAAGGTATGTCAAAAATTGTGAGGAGATTTGGACTTAAAGAAATATTTTTTCAGGGACTAAATTGTAAATACTTAAAATTCAGGGACTAGAGTGCAAATACCTAACTCTTCAGGGATTATTTTGCAAATAACAAAAAGAAGAGTTAGTGGATAAATTAGAATAGAGAAGGGAAGATGGAGAAGAGGAGATGGAGAAGAATGGTTGGAGAAAATAAGATAAGAATAGAAGGGAAGATGGAGATGAAGAAGAGTTAGTGGAGAATTTAGAATGGGAGATAAATATGGAGAAGGGAAGATGAAGATGAAGAAGAGTTAGTGGAGAGATTAGAATGTGAGATAGAGATAGAGAAGGGAAGTTGAGATGAAGAAGAGTTAGTAGAGAAATTAGAATGGAAGATGGAGTTAGTGGAAAAATTAGAATGGGAGATAGATAAGTGGGTTATAAAAGGAGGAAGAAATGAGTTTGATGAAAAAAATATTTTGGAGAGAAAATTTGAAGTGTTTGAGAGATTTTTTTTTGAGAGAAAATTTTGGATGTTTGAGAGGGTTTTGAGAGATTGAAGAAAAATTTGAGAGAGAAAAAAAAATACCAAAAGAGAGAGAGAATTTTGAAGATGATGGGAGTTTAAAGTTAGGGGTTATCATCACAAATTTTTTCATCGATCAACATAAATCAAGAATTCATCCTCGTCAACGAGCAAGCAAATTCGAGCTAAGTGTTTTTATTTATTCATTTATATGTGGTTTTAGTCGCAAATTAGCACAAATTGTATGCACTTTCTCTTACCTCCATTTTCCCTATATTTTATGTCAGGAGAAGGATATCTCTACGTCAACGGCAAAAAATCTCGTAGAGATGCAAAAATCGCCCAAACAAGCTCCTAAGCTGTCTACCGATTTCTCAGCTGATCTGTGACTAAAAGTCCCTCTTAATTCAAAGGAGACTCTCTATATTGGGAACATAGAGAGCGAAAATCAATTATAGAAATCCCTCCCAAAAAAATGGGAGATAAGTACTCTTTCCACTCTTCTGGTTTTAGGTGCAGATTAGCATATATTTTGTATACTGACACTTCACTCTATTTTATGTCAGGAAGCCGCAGCTCTATATCAATGGTCAACCCTATGGAAGCACAAAATCGGCTTGGAGGAGTCCTCAAGCGCGCACAAATTTCAAATTGTTGAATCAATTCGTTGTATTTCATTTTAAAGAATTCATACCCTAGAATGGAGAGGACAAAGTCCATCCGCAATTTAAATATCTGCACCATAAATCCCAAAGGGAAGAGCCAAGCCAATGCTTAGCCTCCCATTGGAGGTTTTTACTTACAGTAGTTAAATACCTGCAACTTAAATACATGTACCTTAAATCCCAAAGGGAAGAGCCAAGCCAATGCTTAGCCTCCCATTGGAGGTTTTTACTTACAGTAGTTAAATACCTGCAACTTAAATACATGTACCTTAAATCCCAAAGGGAAGAGCCAAGCCAATGCTTAGCCTCCCATTGGAGGTTTTTACTTACAGTAGTTATATACCTACAACTTAAATACATGTACCTTAAATCCCAAAGGGAAGAGCCAAGCCAATACTTAGCCTCCCATTGGAGGTTTTTACTTACAATAGTTAAATACCTGCAACTTAAATACCTGTACCTTAAATCCCAAAGGGAAGAGCCAAGCTAATGCTTAGCCTCCCATTGGAGGTTTTTACTTATAGTAGTTTAAATACTTGCAACTTAAATACATGTACCTTAAATCCCAAAGGGAAGAGCCAAGCCAATGCTAGGCCTCCCATTTGAGATTTTTATTCACTGTCATGTACTTCCTGTAATTTAATTTTTGAATCATCAGACCCAAAAGATGAGTAGGTCGTAATACTGCACAGAAGTCGTTAACACACTCCCTCTTTCGGCTTCAGGGAATCTTTAACACTTAAAAAATATAATAAATAAAAAATATATACCATCCATGCATCCTTTTTAAAAAAGTGAAAACACAAAAGAGAATACCTTACTAGAGCCTTAAAAATAAACCAATCCTGAGTTGCCGAATTAGGATATCCATGAAATTAAGGTACCGAAAGGGCATTAGTTTTAATTAACTAGTGTAACCAAGTCCCCGAACTCATAATCTCTGGTTCGCAGGAATAAATTAGTTGTTCCGCTAATTTATTTAGGTTCCTAATCGACCTACCAAGAATGATTAGTGGCGACTCCAAATTTAAAAATCATTTAAAACAAAAATCCAAAGTTGCGATTCGGTAGGGCTTAGGAGGGTCCGCGTTAGGCTAGTCAAATCTAATTAACCTAATAATTCGTTAACCCTTTTGAAGATAAAATTTTTTTAGAGGGTCGCGACAGTTGAGATTAAAAGTTGTTTGTTTAAATTCAAGAATTAGATTTTTATAAGCAGTTGGTGTCAGCGATCCCACTGAAATTGGACTGGACCACTAGTCTCTGATCTCGAAAATTTGGGGACCGGGATTACCGATCCGGTATCCCGTAGTCCCCGATTTCATACCAAGACTAGACCGGCCCGGACCATAGATAACCCTAGTTTTAGCTATACAAGATAAGCTACCACAATCTCTCCCGGTGGTCATCTCAAGAAAGTTCATGAAACCAATCTACTATGTCTGTCTGCCTATCAATGTCCTCCCCCATTTAAAGTCTTTCTGGCCGCGAGTCCGTCCAGATACCTAAATTCTTGTACGATGATTATCTTTCTTTTGGCCCAAGAGGCTTGATGATTTCAAATAACCAATTCACCTCCTAAGTTGCTGCAACTGTACATGATCCATGAACTATTCAACGCTGTCAGATCGTGTTGAGGTCTAAGATAATCTTGTATGAGTGGCAACTCGCAAAAGTTTTTTTTTCCTTTTTTTTTGCCAAAGAAGTTGTGTAAATGTGAATTTTGTACCTTGAATATATTCCAGGAATTATTAGGGTCAATCTATTCCACAAGATTGTGTCTTCTCTCCTTTCTTGGGAGATGTCTGAGCGAAAAATTTAGATATGCCATATTGTAAACATGAATTGTGTTCCTCTCATTACTTAATTAAGCTGACGAGAGCAGACAAGATTGACGTCAGAAAAATTATCCAAAATGTCCTAAACCTATCGTACTTTTGCCAATTCATTCTAAAATCTTTTAATTTTGTCCATTAAATTCTAAACCATTTTATTTTTTCCCAATTGAATCTATCAGATCAATTTTAGTCGGAAAACGCTAACGCGAACGTCAATCATCTTAGGTGGCCCAACCAACGCTAATGTGAACAACTTTTAATAATATCTAATTATTATTTCGATTTTTTATTTTTTTATTTTTATTCTTTTTCTTTCTTTTCTTTTACTTTTCCTGGCCAACAAGGTTGCAGCCACGAGGCAAAAACTAGCAACCCCCGATGGCTGGGGGCGGGGGCCTGGGTGAGAACATATTACCCGACCTGTGTCTGTACTAAAGAAATGAAGGGAATATCTGTGAGTGTACTAGTGAAGGAACTTGTGTGCAATCTCAAAGCAAACTCCGGCAAATGTGTTCCGCATTGTCCATGAGGCGTGCACAACTAGGAAACGTAATTTGCCTTTGTTCAGGAAGATCACAAGGTCCTAAAAGTTGCCAATCGCCAACTGGAATCGTATAATGTTGAGCTTTCCTTGCTTCGGCCTTTGGTTTAACTCTCTCCTTTTCCCCTTTCTTCTTTGATTAGTGGATGATTTTACTATTCCGTTGTTAAAGTAAAATCAAAGATTGTACGGGTTGATTTCTAAAGAAAATCGATCAATAACAAGATTTGTTTATGGAAAAAATTTCAAGTCGCCTGATTTCTAAGTGACCCACACTTTCATGAAATCGTTAACTTTATCATGTGCAAATCACTAATTTTTCTTATCTTTGGCCAACTTTATTTATTTTCTTTATCGATGCCTTAAATTTAACAACCTTTATATAGAAGTATCTTCCAGTAACTTATCAATTTTTTTCGAATTAAATTATCAACTTTTTTTCCCTTAATGCCTCAGCAATAATTGAGGAGGTGAGAGGCTCGGAAGCTCACAATTTTTTGCCAACTCAAACAAACGCACATTATAAAATAAACTAAGAAAAGAAACTGTTGTGGAAGAGAAATTATAACTTGATTTAAATTCAAAAGGAATGGAAAAGTAGGCCTTGACTATAAAATAAATTAAGAAAAGCATCGAATGCAAGCACTCCTTAACACCATATTGGACTCCCGTGGGTATAGTAGGGTCATTGAAGATCAACCTACGGCATGTGAAAATTTCTTTTTCTTTCTTTCCGAATACTATAATTTAGTAAAATTTGTGGTGGGTAAATGTCAAAATCACTTTGGACCAAAAAATAATGTCAAAATCACCAAATTATTGGTGTCAAATTGTAACTTTTTGTTAAAAATAATAAATTCATGGGTATCAAGGAAGCTTCTCAAAATTCTCTCCCGAGGCCTACCATCTATGCCTACCTGTCGGACCTGTGTCTATTTTATGGATAGACCGTGTAAGATCTTGTTTGTATAGAACGATATACATACATTTCATGTGTTTTGAAGCCAATCTTTGAGAGCAAAGCAATTCCTTTGAAAACCAAATGTAGACATGACATTCATCTGAACTAGTCTCCGACGTTCTGTGTTATATGAAATATCTAGAAACACTTGGTCAATCGATAGTCCTATATTTATCATTGTCACATTCTAAATCTGAATAAGAAAATAGGAGAGGTCCATCAAGAGAACGAAATCTCAAAGTAACCATAACCAACTATACTGAAAACATATACATATTGGCTAAAAGCTAGTACCAAAGCCATATAGCCCCAAAAAATCCCATGTCAAAGCACTCCTTTGCTTTGTTTGAGGAACTTGAAAGGCTCAAAAGAAAGAAGTGAGCAAATCACAGCTCGATTATCATACTATTGGATCAGGTGCCAATTGAGGAAGGTGAAAAGAAACGGTCATGTGCGGTGCTAGCATTATCGATGAAGTCTGGCCACAGGGCGAACGTTGGTGCGGATTCAATCAGAGTCCCGGGATGAGGCTACCGGTAGCCCGATTTCGGGACAAGTGGAAGCAACACATTGGAAAAACAAAAGGCAGAATTGCTGTTACGGAAGTCCCACGTGGGGGAACCAAGCAGAAGGGAGGAGGTGGACGGAGCATAAGACACGGCCTGGGAGACAATTCCGACATACTTACCTGGACGGGGTCTATGGGCGATCAATAAGGCCCATGGCCTGGTTAGCAACCTCCATGGCACTCTGCAGGGGCACTCGCCTAAGGTCAGCCCATGGCAGCCGAGCCTGTGTCATAATTTGTGACAGTGGGGAACTGCGTTCGCGCGGCCCTACCAATCCAAGTTCTAAGATTTAGTTGTGTTCTAGGGGTTCATCTGGCTGGGTTTCGATCTCGTTTGCAAAATGGTCAATAATCAAATTAAACTCGTTGGTACTTCTATGAAGCGAGAAAAGTCATGGTTTGATGGTGGAAAGGGTGGCAAAATTCATAGCGATACTCGATAAGAGTGCTTCGACATTGAATATCCCTTGATCACCTGAAGTGACGTATCAAGCCCTGAGGAGAATTCTAGTGCAGCTCTCATTTCTTAAGGGCAAAAGAATTCAAACAGTTTGGATGCAAGTCAAATAAACCATTTTGAGCTGGTTCTTGGGGGGTTCTACCTGTCCAAGTCCTCTCACTAGCAAGCGAAAACGGTCGATTGAAACTACGAAATTAGTTCATAAATCTACATATCTTGCGTGTTCCTCTCCTGAACTTCTGTGTGTATATTTATCCTATCACCCTACACCAACTGGGCAGAGCGCTCCTAATGAATTCTTAAGGAAACATGTTCAGAAGAACAGGCAAATTGTGTCTCTCGGGTAATCAAACAGATCGTGGCAGATGAAGCTGAGGAGCTCAGTGCATATGAACACAGAGACATGGCAATTCTGTCTACCAGTTGGTCCTCATTCACGAGAGAAACGGGTCTTCGTCTAAGAGATGTCCGCATGTTTGAGTTCATTGTTAGGGATGACATGGTGTTCAGAGTCTCCATTTCCAGCTGTAATGGTAGGGACCTGATTTGTGTTGATTGAGATAAACATTAGAAGTGTCACTTACCGCGCCTAAATCACCAAGGAATTCAGAATTTGTAATTCCAAATCCTTTGTTCAGTTCTGTTGGTGTACATTAACTACGGTGTGCGCCCATCAGGCAAAAACATCTCATTTAAGGGATAACTGCGTAGCAATTATTTTTGGAAAAAGGAGAAGGTCATGTCTTCAGTTAAGGGGGTGATATCCTATCTTGAATCGGTTATTAAGAGAGAGAAGAAAACTGACAAAAAAAACATAACGACATTTTTTCATTCTCGACAAAACATAGAACTCTCCCAAAAGACTCTCTCGACGACGCTCTTTCATCGAAGCATTCCCGATGCAACGTCAACTCTTAACCCATGAAGATTAAGGTACGCTGCAATTCTGTGACATATTCTTCAATCTGTATATCAATTATTTTGGGTATGCTTTTCCGCTGAGATTTTTTGGGAATTATATTTTCCCTTCATTGGTATGACAGCATAGAGTTATTGATTCTCGATTGCTTGATCTATTTTGTATTGATTTTTGGGATCGAATGTTGAAAACGAGATGGAATACAATTTTCGAAGTTATTGTTCATGCCCTTTTTGATTTTTTTTTCCCAAAAAATGAATTTTTGTTTATATAGTTGGAAAGTACTCGTCGATATGAGAATTTTGACATATTAGTGATCTTAAACGGAGGTCGGATGTGGTCGTGGCGGTAGCTGGAAGCCACTGGTCCTCGACAACGATTTTACCAAAAAAAAAAAAGAAGGTTGGTCGAGGACATGGGTATGCGGCCCAGGCCATTGGTCGAGGCCATGGGGCACGGCCCAGGCCATTGGTCGACCTAGGCCATGGGCACGCGGCCCAGGCCATTGGCTGAGGCCATGGGCTCGTGGCCTTAGCCCGCGGGATAGTTTCACTATTAACCTATTTTGACCCATTGACCTTCGACCCGTTGATTCGTTTGACCGTTGACCCGTTGACAAAAAAAAAGTAAACATTAGAGGTATTTATATGTTTTTACTTTGCATGTCTTTTATTATGATATGTTTATAATCACTCTATGATGATGGATTTTAGTAATCCATATTGTCCCGCATTTGTTGTAAGAACTATGGAATAATATATGGTGTGAATCCTTGTATTCCAAGAAATGAAGAGGAAAATTTGACACTTGCAAGGTTTGTTGGTAAATTAGAAGTTTACCAATGGGATGGTGGTGTTGACATGATGACACATATCATTAAGGTCAATGAAATGATACAAGAAATCATTTGGAGGGGTCATGTCATGGTAGACTTTGAAAAAGTCAAAACGTTGAGAAGTGCTCTTCCTATGGAATGGCATGAGGTCCATGATCACTTATTGAAAAACGGCCCCTATTTATATAAAGAACTTAGAATTAACTTCTTGAGAGAGTTCATTAAAGTCGGAGTAAGGAAAACATCAACTCTTGCTATGAATGAATCATAGAGGAGACAGAATTTCCCTAGCGTAAATCCAAGGGTTTGGGAAAAGCCACTATAGAGACACCTTCCAAGATTAAGAAGTTTCCTGATGAGTTTATTGAGTCTTTCCCTGTTTATGAAAAGTATTATTGGATCTGATATTATTTGATTTCTCGTTCATTTGTCACTTGTAAATATTTTCCTTTTATGTCATTTCCATTCATATCGTTTGTAAATATTGTGACATTCTGGATTTTTGATTCATTTTCAAAATTTATTAATTGAATGGATATATTTCATTAATGCCCTCTAGTTAAATCTCACTTGGAGTTGGCCACTCTGAGATGGCTAATTAAAAGGGAGAGGTTACTTAGGACTTTGACTCCTAACAACCGTCCGTTGGCCTAAGCATTTACTAAAGTCGCTATTTAATGAATTTGGTCGCGAAATAAATTCTGATCTTGAACAATCGAATTCTCATGAATATCACGGTTGAGGTTCTGATTCGGTAGCAGTTAGATCATCAGTTTGGCCAGTCAAATTCAAGACGTCGCGAAGCAAGACGTTAAGTTATATTTTTTTACCGGTTTGCCCCTGGATTGTGACAAGCTCCCTAGGTCGTGGGTAGTTATATTTGTAGTTGTGAGAGCACGTTAGTTTAGTGAGATAGTTCGTCCGAATTCGTTCACGCCCTAGCTCGATAAGTGTATTTTGTACGAAACTCGAGAAAAATGTCTTGTCGATCGCCCCATTACTCGCGTCACCATCAATCCATCATGTCACATCGTCTATCAATTAAATCAAGCTCAATCACTCAATCTAATGTCAAATCCATCTATCCATTATTTTCCTAAAAATCATGCAACCACTTCCACCTAACCCACCTACTTTGGTCCATCAAAGAATAGTTGCATTTTTGTCCTTTTCCTCATCATATCAAGACAATCTCTTTCTCTCTTCCTCACTTCACCATTTGGCCAACCCAATCACACTCTCTCCTCCCTCTCTTCCTTCCTTGGTTCTCCCTCTCAACCATCTTGTGTTTTCACGGGTTCCAGTGCGTACTCGGAGGAAAATGGCTCGTTCGAGCTCGTCCAAAGTTCAAATGACTTCCCGTTTTCTCCCACATGACCGTAAGACAAAGAGTTTAGAAGATGTGAAGGTGATTTCCCAAGATCTACCCTGGAACCCCTCGAATCAAAGTAAAACCGTGACCCTTGTATAGCCCAGTTTCTAACAATCTATGTCCGCATTATTTTGTTGATTCTCGGAGCATCGCTGCTCCGATTGAGCTTAAATCAGCGTAGGTTTCTTCGTCTTTCTCTCCTCTTTCAATTCATCCAAAAAATAGGTCAAGAGAAACTCTAAATCATTCCCAAGTTCTGTTTGAACGAGGGGTGTGCGCTGCCGACTTTCACCCTTACCTTTGCCGGAGTTGCTGTGGATCGCCGAGACTTTCTCGGTTGTTTGACTCTCATGGATGATGTCGTTCGTGCTGTTCTATCCTCAGCACTAAACTTCGACTAGGGTGTAAGCACTGCCCCTAAACCTCACTTAAAACGTCGAATAATGTTAGGGTTTTGTACTAAGGTTGAATTTATGGCGGAAAGTCATGTTTTTGGGCACCGATAGAGCGAGATATGCCATTAGTTGTGTGCGATACTTACTGTTCACGAGGGTAAAATGGTCATTTTATGAACCCTAAAGCGAGTCTTGTGTACCGAGTTGCATGTCTAAAAGTCTAGACAACTTGGGATGAAAACGAGGCATATAATGTGAGTTTCGTGTCCCAAGAGTTGCTGGTCTTGTGTATGTATGAGTGCTGATTGCGTATATTAAGAGCTGGTCTTGAGAGAAATATTATGTCTTGTGGATCGTGGAGTCAATCTTGAGTGTCAGAATGAACGCCTAAAAGGTTGAGAGGTATAGAACGAAAAACGAGGTTTGAAACATGAATTGTACGCCCCGAAAGTTATTGGTCAGGTACGATAGGTACTGGTCATGCATGGTAAAGTGTGTTTTTGTGGATTTTAGTGATGGTCGTGAGTGCCGAATTACAAGTCTGGAGGTTTAGATGACTTAGGTTGGGAATCGGACCTCGAAATTTAAGTGTTAAGGCAAGTGAATTGTGTCTTGAACACCGGAGATTTGTTGTATGTTGTCAGCCATGCGATTGAGTGTGATGGTCGTGCATCATGTGAATTTAGCTCGTGGAGCAAATGATAATCTTGAGGACTCTAGGAGTTTAGGCAATTGATTATGCTAAAGACAAGACGTAACGTGAGTCCTAGAGCTAGTAACTCCCGAAAGGATGTCAAATGGTCGATAAATGGCTGTGAATTGTGTGTGATGAAGGCAGGCCATAAGTGGAATATGATGATTCCGTGCATATTAGAATTGGCCATGAGACCCCAAATGTTTGCCTTAAGGTCTAGGCAACCTATAATAAGAACCGAGCCCAAGAATATGAGTTACGGGATAAGTAAATCCTTTTGAGGCCTCTAGATCGAGTCAAGAGAGCTAATATGCATGTTGAATGGTATCGAGAACCTAAGCTGGGAAAATGGGACAGGGGTAATGAGTTCCGTAGCATAATACTTGACATTCGTATTTAACGTGCTTCAATGCGTGTTCGAACTCCATAAACCGATTCATGAATGATTAGCATGCCTGGTCATGTGTGACGAATATGAAGTTTATGGCATGTGATATGATGTGATGCATTCGGCGAGATAAGGGTGAGGATGACCTTGATGCATGCTTACGCAAGGAATTTGGAGCGATAAGCATGCCGACCTGAAGTGCCTATATGACACGGGTCGAAGCACGGTCCGCTCTGATGCTTTTAACGCGAGGTAGCTAGAGTGATAAGGTGCCAACCTGAGATGCCTATATAACACAGGTTGAGACACGGTGCTAGCTTGAGGCGTCTCATACGCGGGCGAGGCATAAACCTGAGGCGTAAGATACGCGGGACGAACCTAATGCATTTAACACGGATCAAGTAGTATTTTGATACTGAGCATTGAGCATTGATGCATGCATGCATGAGTAATAGATCTGATGCATTTAACGCGGGTCAAGTGGAATTCTGGAAATGTGAAATGAATAATTGTGTTTAGCATGCCTGCATGAGAATTTATTGCTTATAGCATGACTGTCTCATCGATGCGCATGTGTGCCTGACTGTCCCTGAACTTGTCTAATTGTGCGTTATCGTGATGCGATCGAGTTTGGTTGCTTGTGAGAGATGGAATACCCTAGAAATGCAATTTAGGGCCGATCTTGTGTAATTTTTGTTCTAAGCTGGTTTAGGCATGTGCTTACTGAGTCTCTTGACTCATGCCTTGTGGCTGATCGCCCTTTGAGGACCCCGTCTCGGAGAAGCCTTAGTTATTTGGGCAGTAGCGAAGCGAAGGAGGTTTAGACTATCTTGTCATGTTTCTCGATTGGCTGTGGCCTTTGTTAGGAAAGTTAGTGTTTGGCTATATTGGAATCTCGAGAAAATCTCTTTTGATATAAATTGTTAAACTACATTTTGAGGTTTCTATAAAGAGATGATTGTATGATTGTTTCCTCTCTTTCTATACCTCTTTTCTATACATGTCTGGGTATGTGCGGCCTTCTGCAGTTGCGATAACTCTAAGGATCATTGGTCGGGGACAATTCCTAGGCGTCGCAAATTCTAAATTCGACCAACCGATCAATCATAGAGAGGGGTGTTGCGTGGCCCGCCGGATCTGGAGCGTGACAAATATTTCATGAAGTATTTAGTTGTGAATAAATTAAAGAAATTTATTTAAATAATACTTTAGTGGTATTCTATGTTTAAGTGGAGAGTTCTAAATAATTTGGGTAACTTTGAAAGAACTCAATTTTTTCCTAAATGATTATACTAATTATAATTTCAAACCAGGATACTTAGATGATGATTGGAAACATAGTGAACTTTTGAATCTGTGGCCTTATGTGAAATTGTACATTAGTATAATTAGTCGGTGTAAAAAATGTCCATAAATGTTAGCCATTGATGATTTTGTGCAAAATGTCTAAATAACCTCATATTCAGATACAATGGCAACGGCTTCAAAGAACATCGTGATTGAGCTTAATAAGGGCGAGAAATTAAACGGTGAAAATTATGAGAACTGGAATATGAAAATCCAATATGTTCTGGAAGAGCTAGAAGCACTAGAAGCTCCTAACCTGATCATGACAGAACCAGATGATGGAACCACTGCGCAGCACAAAAGAGATAAAGAACCCTTTGTTACTCGGAAGAAAAAGAATTCCACTGTTCGTATTACGTTCCTGAGCAGTATAGAATGATAATGATATCATGCACGAGTTCAGGTAGCATGAGAATGCAAAGGATATGTGTGGGATGCATTAAAGATTAGATTTGTCTAGACTTCTGTTACCAAACTGAGGCAGCTTACAATTTGATTTAACACATATAAGATGCCATATGGGCATAATATGAAGCAACATTTGAGACATATGTCGAATATGATAGTGAGCTCAAAAATACCAGTCATATATTATCTAATAAGCAACAGGTGTAGGCAGTGATCCGCTCTTTGCCCCATAATTGTGAGCATACGAAAATTAACCTAACCTATAATGCGAATGTCAAGACCTTCGAAGATGCTATGCGCCACCTAGAGGTAGACGAGGATCGCCTTCTGGTGGTTAAAACACAAACTGATATGTATTTTGCTAGCTCTGGCTTGCATGGAGCTTTAGGCTCCAAGCGTAAACATCTTAGTGGGTTCAGAAAGGGGAAAGGTAAAGGAGCAGAACCATTTGACAAGAAACCAAAGTTTGACAGGTATGGAAAAAGGAAACGTCCCTTTAAGAGAAACATTTCAAGGGTGAAATGTTACAATTGTGGTAAGAAGGGTCACTTCGCTCGCAATTGTGGCGAGCCAAAAAAGGTAGAAACCATTTATATACTTAAAAGTGTTACTTATGTATCAAGTTCAATATTTCTAATTGAATCTCATTCTTTGTGGACTGTAGACTCAAGAGCCACAGATTATATAGCTAGAGATAGAAATACTTTTGTAGAATTTCGACGAATTCCACGTGGAGCGAAATGAATTTATGTGAGAAATAATTCCAAAGTGGAAGTTAAAAGAATTGGCACCTGTAATCTTGTCATGCATGGTGGTTGCACTTTATTCCTTCATAATGTCCTATATGCTCAAAGATTCATCGAAATCTTGTCTCTGTGTTGGTTTTAGTCAAACTCAATTTTTGTATGAATTTTTATGATAATCGCGTGGATTTGTTGTTAGGTACATATTTCAATGGTTCAGGTTATTTTATGAATGGATTTATTATGTTAGATGTTGAAAACACTAATATGAATGTTTGTTATTCCTTGTTTACATCAACTCATTCTAGTGATAATGATGTGAACGTATGACATGCTAAACTTGGCCATATTGGTTAGCAACATATGAATAGATTAGCCAAAGAGGGCTTAATGGGCAATATCGAGAAAGTCGAATTGCTCACTTGTGAGCATTGTCTAATGGGAAAAACAACTCGAAAGCCATTTGAGAAAGGAACAAGGTCTGAATTTTCACTGCAATTAATCCATACTAACATCTGTGGTCCTATAAATGTTAGGGCAAGACATGGAGCTGTTTACTTCATCACTTTTATAGATGATTTTACTCGATTTAGATATGTCTATTTGATCTCTAATAAATCTGAAACATTAGGTTGTTTTCAGAAATTTATGATCTCAGTGAAAAATCAATTAGATAAGAAAATCAAAGTGTTTAGATCCGATCGAGGTCGAGAATACATATTTGATGAGTTTAGAAATTTGTGTGATGAAAAGAGAATAGAAAGATAGTTGTCTATCCCATATTCTCCGCAGCAAAATGGTGCTACAAAGAGAAGGAACAAAACCCTAATAAAAATAGTTAGATCCATGATGGCACAGGCTCATTAGCCTATCACCTTTTGAGGTGATACGTTGTTGACTGTCGTCTATGTACTTAATCGTATGCCTACAAAATCAGTTTCTTCCATCCCATATGAGTTGTGGATATGTTAAAAATCATATTTAAGTTTTCTTAGACCTTGGATTGTGCCACCTATACTCATGTGACCTCTCATAAATATGAAAAATTAGGTCTAAGAGGCAAAAAGAATATCTTTACAATATACTCAAAACACTCAAAAGGATATGTATTCATAGGCGAGCAAGAAAGTGGAAGTGTAATTGGGTTTGAATATCTAGATGTCACATTCTTAAAGAATGATTTTTTGAAAAAGGATGAAATATGTGAAGACTATTCCCTATTTGAGATACTAGATCAAGATAATATGATAGTTGGATATAATAATCTAAGTAGGGGCAATATGAGAAGTGGGAAGTTAAGTATTAATCATTCTTTATTGCAATCACTTAATAAGTTAATGTCGTTATCTGGTCCGAGTGGGAGCGCAATTGTCGCGACCCTCCCGAGATTTTCCGGATCCCGAGGGAGCTAATAGATTACTAGGCCCGTTAGGTATTTGGGCTTAGCTCGGGCCCTCCCAAGCCCATACCAAATCGCGTCAGGAAGATTAAAATCAAGGTCGACCTTAGTGTGGTCGGGTGACATGTGCATAGTGTGCATGCCATATGAGTCGCCACCAATCATTTATTAGAGGGTATGATTGGAAACCCTATCGAACGATTGGGAGGGATCATCCGATCCTACGAAAACCAGAGATCTAGATTCGGGGACTTAGTTACGTCGATATTGCTATCGACACCCTTTCGGTACCTAAGTTAAGTGATTCCCTAATCTAATGAATTCATGCAGGCGAGATTGGATAAGGTAGGCTCTAAAAATCTAAGGGGTTCATGTTGGCGGGATTATCTATCCTATCAATCATAACCAGAGAAATAAATGCACAATCAAGAAATCAAATCAGGAAGTAAACATGACACATTAAGTTAATTGCAAACAAATGAGAGTCCTAGAAGCTTGGAAAATACATCAATGAGGTTTGAAGATGATTTGGGATGGTTTGGAATGATTTGGGTTAAATTGACCAGAAGGGCAGAATGGTCATTTTAGGAGGTTCGGGAAGCCAAAGTCATGAAAATAGGCTAAACCAGTTGAATGTGGTTTTTCCCTGATTTTCGCGACTTTTAGGAATTTCTCTAATTTTTCTAAAATTTTCTATAATTTTTCTAGAATTTTTCAAAGTTTCTAAGGGTTTTCCTATATATTTTTTTAGAATATTTTCTATATTTTCTGGAATTTTTATTTTTGTTTTCTAATACTTTCCCTAATTTTTTAGAATTTCCTAAGACTTTCTAGGGATTTTCCTATTTTTTAGAACATTTTCTATATTTTCTGGAATTTTTATTTTCATTTTCTAATACTTTCCCTAATTTTTTTAGGATTTTCTAAGACTTTCTAGGGATTTTCTTATTTTTTAGAACATTTTTTTATATTTTCTAGAATTTTTATTTTCATTTTCTAACACTTTTCTTAATTTTTCCAAGCATTTTCTACATTTTTTAACAAATCTACCAATTTTTCTGAATTTTCTATGATTTTTTCCTTTTTATTTATTATTTATTTACTTCCCTATAATTTCGAATTTTCTAAATTTTTATAAGATTTTCAGAATTTTTTATTATTTTTATTGTATTTTTGAGTTTTTATTCGATTATTTATTTATTTTTTATTTTATTATTATTTTTTATTTCTAATAATATTTTTGTTTTGGACCGGGTCGGGTCAACCCGGCCCGTCCGAGAACCCGGCCCGAAAGTCCAAATCTAAACCCTAGGTTAAACGACGTAGTTTTGACTTTTTATTGATTTTCTAATTTTTCTAGTTTTTTTTTATTTTTTAAAAACTATTTTTCAAGCTTTTATTATTTATTTTTTTAGTAATATCATTATATTTTTTAGTTATACGGACCGGGTCAAATGGACCCGGCCCACTAAGCTAAATTCGGCCCAAAATCCTTAATGAAAACCTAGACCAAAACGACGTAGTTTTAGGTAAGATTTCGAATTTTCATATTTTTTATTCTATTTATTTTTCCCGCCTGTTTTCTAATCCAATGGATAGTAATCTACCACGTGGCTAGCCCACAGACGTCTGATCCTCCTAAAGGAATCTACGGCCAGGATCCGATTCGGGACTAAATCCTAATCGTCTATTATTTCGATTTTTTAACAAAATAATTATATAATTCGGATTAAAATCTTTATTAACAAAAAATCCAAGATCGTGACACTTGGCAGCTCCCTATCCACCCGATCAAGATTGCTATTCAGGCTTTGAGGACGTGACGACGTGGACTCCATCTCGGCGTTTGGCTGGGTCGACCTCCGACGTGGCATCTGACATGTTTTACCACGTCATTGCCGCGTCGGACTTTGACCAAGTCAAACAGCCCGCTAGACGTCGTCTTCTTCCCCGAGTCGATACTAAATGAATGGCTGAGGTTCACCGACGACGATCCAACAGTAGAAACAACTCCGATCGAGCTGATTCCGCCGTTAATCAATTCGCACTTGACCCTCGATCAACATATCTAAAACCTAGCCAGATCTATCGGTTGAAATTCAATAATCGAAGCATCTACAGTGAGCACCCATGGAGATTCAATCGAGCAATCTAGACCATAACCATGAAATTCAATCACGAGGAAGCATGATAGAGTGTTCAGGAAGCTTACCTGGGGTCCTGATCAAGCTCTAGATTGCAGCGGCAATGCAAAATGAAGGTACGAATGGGATTAGGAAGGCATGAGGAATAAAACGCATACGAAAGAGGGGAAAATTATAGTCAAATCAGAGTTCTGCCATTAGAGGGCAGAACTCGAGCTCGAGCTTATGACTTACCGTTTCAGGCAACGACGAACGCCAAAGTTGGTGCGGGTCGGATCTCCTAGACTTCAGCAACCCTTTTGAACCTATCTCCAACTTTGGTCGACTCTCAATCGCTCGAATTTTCTAGTTGCAGCCCGATTTTTCTCCAGGCCAAAAGTCCCCAAAACGCAGCTCCCCCGTTGCCTTTTAAACCCAATTCCAGCGCCCTCAACTTCCCCCGAGATCGTCTCGTTGCAATTCTGTTCGAATCTTCCCCTAATCTCTCTCAAATCCTCTCAGAATCGCGTTCAATCTCTCGGTTGGGATTTCCCCCAATTTTGAATCCAATTCGCGCGAGGGAGAAGGAGAACCAGACTTGGTTCTGGGTGAGATGGGTTAAACGGGTTGACCAGGTCGGGTCAACTCGACCCGGTCGACCCATTTAACTAAAAAATGAAAATTAAACCTAGTTTCTCTCACATTTTCTCAAAATTGATGTCAAAATTGACTTTGGGAGGATAATTTGCATCAAAAAATGGCTTTCCCCCTGAACTTTTCAAGCAATTTGCATAAAAATCCCAAATTTCAATTTTGACCCGAGGATCCATTTTGCCAAATCCAAAGTCCTAATGTCCTTTTTTTGTAAAAATTGTTGCCACCAATGGATTTAGGGGGTCAAATTCTAGGGGGTGACGTCGCCCTATCTTCAATTCAGTCCCTAGAAAATTTTTAATTTCATTTTTAGTGATTTTAGGGACTAAATTGAAAAATTAGAAATTGCATTTTGGTCCTTTTTGGAGAAATTGGGCAATTCTGAGGGCTTTTGGGCTTAATTTTAATTTTGAAAAATAGAGGAGGATGACACGACTCCAAAAATGCAAAAATAGGAAATTAAAAAGTTAAAATGTAATTTCTAGAATTATTTGAATATTCAGAAAAATGCAATTTACAAAGAAACCCTAGATTCCAGACCTGATTTTTCAAAATTTATTCATAAAAAATGAAGGGAAAATTAAATAAAAAATATTTAATATTTTTTGGTAATTTTCTGGATTCAAATGCTATTTGTTATTAATTTGTTATTAATTTCCTAATTTCTGAAAATATTAAAAATGCAAAAAATAAGGAAAATTATTTTTTGTTCAAAATTGGTTCCCTAGGCCAAAAGAAGGTCTCCAAAGTTGATTTTTCAATTTGTTGAATTTTTATTTATTTTTTATGAATTTTTGAAAATAAAATGCAGAAAAATATAAAAAAATAAGGAAAATTATTTTTTGCTCAAAATTGGTTTCGCAGGCCAACCCAAGGTCCCAAAAGTTATTTTTGCAATTTTTTCACTTTTTATGGATTTTTTATGAATTCTTGAAAATAAAATGCAGAAAAATACAAAAAATATGGAAAATTATTTTTTGCTCAAAATTGGTTCCTTAGGCTATGTTGAGGTCCTCAAAGTTGATTTTTCAATTTTCTGGCTTTTTATGGATTTTCTAAAAATTTTGAAAATAAAATTAGCCAAAAATCGAGTGTCAACAGCTGCCCCTCTTTGAGAGGAGTCTCGTGAGAGATCTCTCTCAAAGACAAGGTGACACTTGAAGTTTAACCGACTCTACTAGGAAAAGTGAAAAGTCGTGACATCCAACTCTAGTTTCCTCCTTGAAAGCTTAAGTCCAAATTTCGCGCTGCTTGCTTTGATGTGGGGAGAGAGAGAGAGAGAGAGAGAGAGAAGACAGAGTCAGGGGATTTACCTGGAACTCACCTCTTTGCCTCGCATCGCCAGTGAGTGCTCTGGAATGAAGGCTTAAGGATTCGCTTTAAGAAAACCCTAAGGTGATTGGACTTGGACCCGTATGGTAGGTTACCCCATGGCAGATTCCTAATGAAAGGATTCTACTGATTAAAACTTGATTAAGATTTGACCCGTATGGTAGGCCACCCTCTGGGTCATCTTCTTTGTAACGCTGCCATAAAATTTTCTTTTTGGCCGGCTTACTTGCGGTCCTACTGGCTTCATTAATTTGGGACCCCGCTTAACCGTTCTCTAATTTCTGAATTTGCCGATTATAATGCTCTCTTTGGCGCTCGCAGCGCGCCAACTCACACCAATCTTCCAATTTTAACTACTCGCATTGCCTGTCCCTTTCATGCTCTTGGGAAGGAATGTTGAGAACCACAATCTCAGTTTTGATTCGGCTTACTCATGTTTCCTTTTCGAGTTCTCAAAGGAAATCTTGTGTCTTGATAGGCTCTTCTGGTGCTGTTGCTTCAAGCATTCTTTGCACCTCACATTCCTTTCAGGAATAAGATCCACTTCGGTATCCACTCCTAGTTCCTCGATCGAAATAACTTGAGAACCCAGGTCTGCAACTCATTTGTAACCTAGAATCCCTTAGAGCATTAGGATTCGCTTGGTGTCTCCCTCTAGTTCTATGAACTGAATGACTTGTGGCCCTAATTTCATAACCCCTTTAGGGTCTGAAGCTTCCCCGAATAAAAGATCCTAATCGATATCTTCGTCTTGCTCCTCGAACGAACCAGTTCTCCGACTGATGCTAGTTTTGATAATTCAGGTCTTGGTGACAACGAGAGCATACATCTTCGGTTTGATGACCCGATGGGGAATGAATACTCACCATTCTCGTTATCTTAGAAAAAGGGTCTGCATCAACCTCCATTGGTGCTTTCCCTTTGTCTTCAACAAATTTGATTTTGCCCTGCCGAATTACCTCTTGTATCGTCTTTCTGAAGATGATGCAATTCGTTGTATTGTGACTGATCGAGTAGTGCCACTTACAATACCTCTTGTCTACTAATTCTTCCTTAGACGGGATGTTCTGTCCTTCGGCCAACTTTATCATCCCATCTTTCAACAATAAGTCAAATATTTCATCTAACTTGTATATGTCAAACAAGTAGCTGTTTGACCCTTTTGCTTTTGCCTTTGCAAACTCCTTCATCCTTGCCGGTTTAAGAGCTGAGCACACATATAGTTTGTCCAATACTATTGTAACCGCTGCTATCTCCCTTTCTTCTTCTTCTTCCATCGGGAGTTCTCCATTTCGGGATTGCCTGCCCCAATCAAAGCCTGTCTATTCTCTTTCATTGGTCTCCTATCTTTCTCTTTCAATAGGTGTTCATACTTCAAAACTCTGGTCGTTAGTTGAAAGAGGTCATCAAATGTTTGTCCTTCAAAACGCTCCCAAAGGTTAAACTTTAACCCACTGAACGCAAGGTCGGTAAATTCTTTCTCAGTAAGGGATGTCAGGCATCGGTTTCTTGATTTCTTGAACCGAGCGATAAACTAGTCCGCGGTTTCGCCGCTATACTAGTGCATTCTTGCAAGATCGACTATCGATAATTCAAACACTGATCGATAAAATTGAGAATGGAATTGCCTCTCCATTTCAGCCCATGTTCAGATTGAATTTGTTGGTAGATTGATGTACCAGGTAAATGCTGTCTTAGACAGCGATAGAAGAAACAACTTGAGCCTTAAATATTCATTTGTCCCTACTTCTCCGCACTGTGCCAAAAATCGTCCTACGTGCTCCACGGTTGACTAGTCTTCTTCTCCAGTGAAGACGGCAAAATTAGGTGTCTTAAATCTCCTCGGGTATGGAATATTATGCACCCAGTCTGGGTGTGGCTTCCTGTACAATGGCCTTGGAGCACCTCTGTCTACTCCCAACTGCTGAAGCACTATCTCAGCTACTCGATCTGGGTTCCATGGCCTCACATTTTACTGACGGACCCATGCCTCTTGCTCCCTAAGATCAATTGGTATGGGTCTATCGATTCCTTGATTCTCCGCGTTGAAGTTAACAGGCGGCATTGGTCTACGTGGTTGATTCCCAATACCGTGTGGATATGCTAGACCTCCAAGAGGTCTCATTAGTTCTGGATTGGGTACATACAGTACCGGATGTACATTTTGGATATTTGGGTTAACTGCATTAACTTCGGCCGGACTGCCTTGAGGGAAAGTATACCCACTGACTCTATTTACCAAATTCATTTGAGTTGGATTCTCTGGCCTTGGTATGATCCTTATTGGAAGAGGCTGAAGAGGCACCCCTCTACTACTTTGACTAACGATAAGAGGACCATATATTGGAGAATAAGGCGTGGCCATAGAATCATTGACTTGAAAAGGCGATCCTTGAGACGATGAACCTGGTCGCGACATCACCTCATTTATTATGTTGACCACCATCGGCTTCATGACATCAGTGACGTGTCGGATCATATGGTTGGCCAACTCATTTTGCTGTTCTTCAAACATCCTCTTCATCGTAACTACCAACGCAACATCTAGTGCTAGCGCACGAGCTTGATCATCCGTCAACTACCGTGGAATATCGGTAGTAACTCCGACCATTATATTCGCTGCTAAATGCTTGGATTGGTTACCATCATTTGGATTGTTGGTGTTGTCGTTCTGATCATCCACTTGATTTCTCGTTCTCACCATCTTTTCCAAAACTCACCACAAATGTCCCACCATGCATGCCAAAAAGATGTTCGTGCAATTTGAATCGGGAATATCTTTCATCGAAATTCGTACTTCGATTTTTATTAAGAAGAGTTATGTGGCTCTGTTCTGATGGAAAGTCAGGGAGAACAAGCAAATGAGTGTGTGCAATTAATGAAAGTGATGGGAATGGTAAAGAACTACTAGCTATGTTACTCCTAATTGCCTGGAAATGGAAATAGATCGCCTGGATTCGAAAGTACAAAGAACGAAAAGTGCAAGAAAGTTAAAACTACAATATGAACAAAAATGAAGGTTAAAGCTTCAAAGAAACATAATGTATTTTCTAGATGATTACGGAGAGCCCTCCTTTTTTTCTTTTTGAGTACTTATCCTCTTTGCACTTCTAACCGCTCAAGCAGTTATTATTTGATTTCACATCTTTGAATTTTAGCGTTGTAGTCCACCTCTTTCTAGCTCACGATTTTCACAACTGACCCACGCAAATCAGAACCCATGCCTTCCATGATTTGTAACCATATAATTAACTGTCTCTTTTTAAATAATATCTTTTGGTTTTGGAAAACCTGTTCGCACCCATGAGTCTTGCTCTGTATTCCCCGAATTTCGAGATGTAATCTCCATGTTGTGTATTCAAGATATACCAAATTCAAGTACACTATGTCCTTCATTCGATACGCTTTCTTTTAAACTTCCCGAATGGCACACATATCCCGAATGGCCAAACACTATCTTATTAATCGATATGACGCTTCCTTCTTACCGTAGTTCAAGATCTACCAATGGCGCCTTTTTTTTCACGTGTCGTTTTCAAGATACCGAAACGGACTACAATATTCCAGTGTCAACAATAGTATAACGATGCGATCTTAACAACAAGTGTTACGAATGGCAAAAAGTATTTAGCAAACATGGCGGGATCTACCTCTAATCTTATATCTAGCATTCCACCACTATATTATCACATTATCATGCTATGTGACACGCTAGCTAGATCTTTTTTTTTTTTTTAATGTCTGATCCTATTCAATCTTATTCTATTTTACAAGCCATACTATATGCGCTATGAGATTGCAAAACTATGCGCCCTCACTCACGCATTATAGCGAAACCCTAAGAAGGTGAGGAGTTTACCTCCTCCTTTCTAAGTGAGAAAGGTGACCACTGAGGCAACCTCTAGTGGTTTATGAGTCTAATTTGATTCGCATGAATATATCGATTTTTGTGCATTTAGGCCTATTAGGTAGAACTGAGAAATCTAAGCCGACAATTTATGCACCGAGTCTTGGTGTAAACAAATCATAAATGCTAAATGAAAGGGAAAGTAATTCGATATTGCTTAATATTTATAATTTCTTTACAAGCGTGCAACTACAACATAATCTGTAGGCCATTACCATATACTTGGCCAGATTTTAATTACAATCAATTTAACCTTTCTTCTTGATAATGCCGGTTCTAACTCTAGCATTTTCTATTGCTTTTTACCCTTTGGTTGGCCCATATAGAAGCCTGGATATGATCTGGCCGAAGTATAGTAGTCATGCATACTTAAAGACTGCCCAAAACACGAGTAGAGGAACATCTGTGTCCTATGTATTCCTACATTATCTTGGCCCTGACGATGCCTTACGTTGCCGACTAAACCCTAACGCAGCCCAAGTTTCACTCAGGTTCAAAGGTAAAGAACTCATTACTGACTGGACCGTCGCCAGAGTTTACGGAATTGCTGAGAAGACGTTCGTCGCCTCATTCATTTCATAACCCGAGGTTATGCAAACAATTTGCGTCATGAACCAAATGACTTATTCAGCTTGTCCTGTTGAGTTGAAGTATCGCAATTAAGGTGTCCAACAGAGAGACTCAACGGTTCGAGGAAGATTATACTTGCGACGAAATAGAATTTCCACTCCAATTCTCGCATCAAGAGATTCTAGGGGAATAAGCTCACATCAGGTTTCACTTCTAATCATTTAATTTCTGACGTGAGCGAATTCTGCAGATGCATGATCAGATACACATCTAGAATCGATTAGCAGATGAGAGATAAATCTAGGAAAGAATCAAGTCGCGTCACACACAGGATTCACTTCATACGCATTAAAAGAGCGTAAACTATAATATCAGATTACTAAACAAATGAGCAGAAGTCGGAAGAAACTAGAAGTCTCCCCCTCGTACAAGTAATTTTACACCGTTTGCGTATTTATACATATATAGAAGCACATTACACCTAGCTTAGTACTACTTATTCCCGCCAATAAAGAAAGAATATCACAACCACAACACTTTTAACCGAGGCACCTATACTCTCAAACTATCTATCGCTGGTATCCCATCGCCACCACTGGGATCCTCACCTTGTGCCCTCGACTTCCTTTCATCAAAACCTCCCCAAAACTGTATGTTCCAGTCACAGACCGGACAGTGAGAGTAACCGTAAATTTCCGTGACGCACCTGGTCTTATCGTCATTGCTGGAGGGCTGGCTTCGAGAGCGACAGAGGGATCCATTCTGGTCGTAATGACATATGTCTCTTGCTGAGCGACGTTCGTGACCGTGCGAGTGACAGTTTGAGTCCGAACTAAGTGGGCAACAGTAATGGAAGGGGAGTTGAGATTTGACGGGTGGCCCATGGAATAGTTGCATGGCGAGTTTGTGTAGTTCTTGATCTCATGAATATCTATACCAGGAGTTGTGCACAAGAATCCCAAATAATCATTGTAACCTGCCAAGGATCAAGTACTAGAAATCAGACATATTGTAAAATCGAGCAATAGGAATCACACACTCATAAGTGTACTTTTTCGACCAAAAAAAAAATTTGAGTGTACTTTGAGTCATTTGTATCTTGACCACCTGAAGTTTTCAGTAGAGCTTGTTGCAGTACTATGTCAAAATGAGCTGTACTTCACTCCATCATCACTTAACTAAAATTTTCGGGATGTAAAGGATCGATTTAAATTTCCCGTCAAAGTACAAATGACAATTTAAAGTTTCATATAGCAAAGCATGCCATCACTCAGAAATTCCAATCGAAATTGGACAAATGTTGCTTTTACCGACACGAGAAGTACGAGAACTCTGGTCAACAGATAAAATGTATAGGGACTCGCTTCGCAAATCATTCAATATTACAGGGGATGTCTTAAGTATTTCTAACTTAAGCAACTCAGATAAGCTCCTAGATAACTATTTGGAGGAAAGCCATCTGCTTGCTGAGAGACTAGACAACTTATGACTGACAGTATGTATCCCCCAAAAAAAAGAAAATTGTCTTTTACAGTGTAGACATTTCACATTAGAAGCAAATGTGTTCTAATCAAAGCGAAAGCAACCTGAAATCACTTTAACTAGTTTATATGAAGACACAGGTAGAAAAAGGGGAGGATAAATAACCTGCGTCAAAGACAAGTCCTGGGTCTAAAGCAGCTCTAGGATTAACATGACCACTCCCATAATCAAAAGGCGTTGCAGTCACCAGCTTCATGGCTTCTGTCTCAGAGTATTGTTGTGCCTGAAGAGGTCTCCCTGCTCTGTCCAGCTTCGTTGATGTTGTCATCAGAGAAGATTTTATGGAAGCTGGGCTCCAGTGAGGATGCTTCTGCTTTACAAGAGCAGCAATTCCCGCTATGTGTGGAGCAGCCATACTAGTTCCAGAGATCATGGCAAATCCTTCACCTGCTCAAAGCATGTGTTAACTATGAGTATTCAATTTTTTCCCTGTGATAAACAGAGCTATTGCACAACCATTTACAGACAGCACGTGATTTGATTTCTAACAACAAGCAACTAGGGAACTATCTTTCAAAATATCATCAGTGTTTTCTAATTTTAAGTTCTGATTTAATTCTCAGAGCTATATTAGAAGGTGGCTCTGAAGACCAGGAAAAAAAGCAGATAACTATTACCATTCTTGTTTTGGGCATTAAACTGACAAAAAGAGTACCACACAATTCCATGGTTCTGAAAGCTGATAAGAAAAATAATGAGACTTGTTTGTCATTACCAACATAATTAGGCTCGTCCGTCCCATTGGGTGACCATGCAGCCCAAATGAGAGAACCAGGAGCCAAAATATCTGGTTTAAGAAGATCTGCATCTTGGAAGCTGAAATCTTTTATGTTGGGTCCTCTAGCAGAGAATAATGCCACCTGTGGTGCGGATTTGTGGAGTACAGGCATCAAGCCATCCCCTATGCTGCCTATAGCTTTAAAGCTCTTCACCCGTCCAGTCCAGTCTCTAGTGGTAGAGACGTTGTAATAATCTATTAGGTCCTAAGTAACAGCAATATGCATTAGAAAATTGATCCAGAAAAAAATATGATAAGAGAAGATGAGGATGAGCGAGCCCAAAAAAGATGACAAGGGTATCATGGAAACAAATCCTACAGCAACATAAGTCATAAACAAGATGGACGAGAAACAGTTATTACCATTGATTTGCTGACATCTGTAATGAGAATCCCCGGAACACCAACAGGTACCGGATCAAATTTGGTTCCAGGAGAAACATTCTCAACAGCAAGAACAAAGCCAATTGCACCGAGGCTCTTGGCCGTTTCTGAAACTTTCTTGATTGATGCTGTCCCTGTCACAAAGTTGAAGGAATAGCCACAGAGGAGAATGTTTCCCTGGACTAAGTTCTTGTTCAAAACTTCTGGCTTCTGGCAATCAGAGGGGCTGTACCTCATAACGGAAGAATCCAGCAGTACATCATTTGCTGCAACCAATGTGAATGTCCGATTTGGCTGTGTAGAGGCTGCTCTCACCAATTGAAATTAAACATCAATAAAATGGGGAAAAAACTGCTCAACCAAGAAAAGGAAAGAAGTTCTGCGCACTCAACATCCTCTACCATTCTATAAGTGTTAAATACAATCAGGTACATCAACCAGTGCAACTCATATATGGATCCCACAAAAACCAATAGCAGACTCATCCTCAGTCGGAAACAGCACATCAATCCACAGGGAACCTCAGAAAAATGTCAAATGAAGGACACAAAGTGACAAACACTGAAGTTCAATGAGAATGAACATGGTACAACCCTACAGGAAGCACAACCACAGATGAACAGGGCATCTTAAACAGGTTCCAACAGGCTTATTGAATACATAATAGTTCTTCACAGATATTCGCTCACATTCTTCCAGGAGCACAGTTTCTCCACAAACACTATAACAAGCAAATTTACATTTTCATTCAACAACCTGGATTGCTGGTTGTCACATGTTTGTTATACAAATTCGTCATAAATAACACAAACATCCAAAACAAAAACAAAAACAAAAACAAAAAAGAAGGAAAAGAAAATGTATTCCCATTGTAATACCGTCAGAATCAGAAAAGATCAAAATGGCTCAATGCTATTGCTAAGCACCAATTAAATGAACATATTGTCAATCTACTATGGTCCACCAATGACAGATGTAAAAAAATTAAATAGTCAGGCTTAAAAAACTCACGTGATAATCCAATGCCTGGCAATATTTTCCCATTTCCCATCGTAAGATGGTTTTTGTATCTTCTGTCATCAATTGCAGCTGCAACAGATGTTATCCATGGGCTATAGGATACTAGAGTTTTAGGAAAAGGCCCTCCATTTCCTGCAGCCTGAGCAACAAAGACACCTGCTTTGACAGCCGACAGAAGTGTGGCATCAAACGGGTTCAAAAATGTAGTTCTAATGCTTGTTGGTGGGCTATTTGGTCCAACTGACAGACTGAGTATATCCACACCATCGTAAACAGCCTGCAGGAGAAGTCGCCGGGTGAGTACAGTCTTCCTTCAGATTACTATCAATATTTGTTGACAAGCATGACTGAATCGAAGGAATAGATGACCTTTCTAGATATATGCAGCATTTAGGTGTTACTATGTGGAGAATCATTTATCTCAGTAAGCACCGAGATTCTTCCGATGTTTTCATAAAGTAAAGGACAACATCCTTTTGGCCGACACGAAATGATATCTCATCTTCTGGGGTAGAAAAGTTTGTTTAGAAATCAAAACCTTTAAGTCCTTTATTTTTGCAAGGCAAATTCCAGAATATTTAAATCTGAATCAAATCTGTGAGTATGCCGGAGAGAGTCAAAAACGGGAAAAAACAAAGGATGTTTGAATCTAGTTGGCATCAAATTGCAGAAATCTAAATTACAATAGTCCTTCATCTACATGGTAAGAGAGTCAAGAAATGCAAGCCAAACTATAAGAATTCATAGCACTTCTAAGTTGGTCATATATATTGATACCTGATCAATTGCTGCAACTACATCAGCCACAAAACCTCCAAAAAGTCGGTAAAGTGCCTTGTAAACAGCAATCCTGTACAGAACAGATTTCAGAAATTCATTGCTGTCAGAAGAGCTGACTAAGAATGCTAAAGTTGATGAAGCCTACCTAGCTCGAGGAGCCATCCCACTAGCTTTCCCAAATTCATGTCCATGCATTCTCACAGGTATTCCATTGTTACCAGCAGCAATGGCAGCTGTGTGACTGGTATTCAAATAATTGATAAAGCCAGAGATATAAATATTCATGAGAGAAAAGAAAAACATAAGGGGAGTGAATGGAGACAGAAGAACTGAAGTTATTTTACTTAACAAAAAACAGCTTGGAAAAAGGAATCTATTCCATCATAACACACATAAATCCTTTAGCTCCGCTTATGGTGGTTAAAATGATATGTATCTATACTAAGCAACTAGTGTATAAAGCAGCAAAAATACTCAATCATGCATAAGGGAAATAGAGCTGCTCTTATGTTGAACTATGAGATAACTCATCGCATGTCAGTATTAGCGCACTCTAAAGAGACACAAGTCACAAAACAGAAGGGGCAACTCCCTTCATCTTGATATCTTATAGATGAAGCTACAACTGATTCAGATGCTTCCAGAAACAAAAGAAAAGATTAAATAAATAACTAGTGATTTAGACATCACCAACATTGCCAAAAACCAAACTTTCCATTATTAAATTAAGCAGCAGGAACCAATACAAACAACTCTTATTTCCAACTGTAAGAACAACATGGTTGATGAGATTGCAGATCAGTTGTCCAGTCACTCCCTCAGCCATCTTTATCACGCAAGGTTTACAATGTTTGACTTATTCATGATTTTTAAATGAGATCGACAGCAGACTATATTGTGAAACTCACCAAGGACAATGTAAACAGCATGACTTTTTTGCAACTGTTTTCTTCTTAATAACTACTAAGTTTGGAGGGGCATTGGAGCCATTTTATTGAGGATTTAGGTACCGATGCAAAAGGTCGAGCTTGTTCTCTTATGGACAATTCTTTCCTTCCCCATTTTAAAAGTCACAGCAGGTTTTACATTTTTCAATAACAACTAAATCAAATTACTATCCCCAGCATACCACTGAGAAGAAGAAGCGGTTCTATAATAACTGTGCCTAGATTCCACCATACAGTGCCCTCTTTAGATCAGTGTGCACAACGAAGCTATCATCAACTCAATCTACTAAGCATGTTGTTCTCGTTGCTGTGGAAGTCTATCAGTCACCTCATAAACTCTAATTATCCTCAAGGGCTATAGTACTGCAACTGATAAGACCTTTGTAACATCTGTTTGGATGCTGCAGTGAGGCAGAATCTTTCAAACTCATCTTGGGATATACACATATTAGAGAAATGAATAGCTCATGAAGCACATTAATAAATATTAACTTCAATGTATCAAAGACAAATTAAGATGGTACAGATGCAAATAATATATCACATAAGCCAGGTTTTATCTCCCACATCTCAAAAAATAAAATCTGCTTGTCACAGAGTTGCTAAGATAAGCAGATGAAAGACCTAGATTATACAGAATTAGAGCTTGCTATAAGTCAATTTGCAAATGTTACAAGACCTAACCTTCCATGTCCATCACCATCCAAGGGAGAAGCAAAATCAACGGAAGGATTAAATGCCCCAGCTGCTATGGCCGCCTTGGCAAAATGTTGAGCCCCTATAATTTTCCCATTGCAAAAAGACCTCTTGGTGTCGGAATCAACTTCACATTTCCCTCTGTACTTTGGTAGTGGACCATAAGGTTCTGGGTGCGAAGAGAAGCTGGGGTGATGAGGATAAATGCCCGAGTCAACAAAGCCAATCACAATGTCCTCTCCTGCCTTGTCATGCCCTCCTCCTGTAGGCCATACTCCAGTAGGAAGTCCCAGAAACTGTGGAGTGTGAGTTGTAAGTTTCTTCACCTTCCAATCTCTCTCCACGGATTTCACACCAGGGGCATGTCGTAGTATTTCCGCCTACTAATATATTGGAAGGCAATAAGTCCATGATACACAAAAACGATGGGACTACCATCCTAAAAGTCAGATACAGAAATAAATAAGGGAGCTTGGATACTTGGTTTCACCTGTTCAGGAGAAATGTGAACGGCAAAACCATTTATCAGATGGCGATAGCTGTAGAGTTTCTGGTAGGTTCCTCGATCAAACAGCATCCCAAGAAGCATATCATGTTTCTTCTCAAGGTGTTCAGCATAAGACGTAACCAATTCACTGGATGATAACCCATATCATGAGCCAAGGAGTAGAAAAAGATAATGCAACAATAGCAACCAACAAGTTCATCTGAGCAGGGAACTAGGCATGTTGTAGACTAGGCATGTCGTAGAAGGGTGAGTGACATTCTGCTAATGAAGGAATGAAATGAGATATCTCTTACAAGGACAACTAATGAGTAATTGTGTTTATCTTTATTCTCCTTTGGTTGATTGACAATATCTCTGTCAATGCACAACCTAATGGCTATGCATTACAGAATTTTTGCTGACCATACTATAACAACTTAATGATTATGGATTTAATAAATTGGCTCACCACAATATAACAATTTACATCTGAAAAGATTGTTTCTAAAGTCATTGCTAACTCCACAAAGCTCTGTTTCAACTATGCTTGATGGTAGAGAAATGCAATGCCAAGACGACAACTGCAACTGTACAAGAGTGCATACCAATTATAACAAAGAGCATAAATGAGAAGCTTGTAGAAATATGGCTAGGAAATAGTAACATTCACAGGTAATGCTCAGAGTGCACAACAAAGCAAGATTGTACCGCACTTCATACGACCATAAATGAGATAACAGGCAACAGCTTGGGTTTGTGGATATTAACTTTCCCAAAACAACAAACTACTCATAAAGTTTTATTTCCTTCCGTCCTCTGTCCATACTGGTTCACAATCACATGCACGTTGGATGAAAACTGGATCTAGAATATATTCAAGTTAGAGTTCCAAGATACATATTCAGTTTCTCTGCCTTCTAGTGAGTGTGCAATTGTTAAACGCTGATTGCTATTTCGAGTCAACCATATAAATGTTGGGGACAGAGTCGATCAGTTACTCACTTAATAGTGAACAACGTCCATATCAACCAAACTCGGGAAAAACAGCTAACTATGCACATCATGAGCTTCTAATCCATGCTATGACAATGATGATCCTTAAGTCATAAACACGAATTAGAGGATACTGTTGTCAAATGTGGAATTAGAAACACCATAAGTGCCGAGAATATGTCAAATGGCAGGTGCTCGTAAGATAAAGAGTACCTCGTAGTATCAATCTTCTCATCAGACTCCACCGCAGTTGCTTCAAAACCATTGACACCACCTTTGTAACTTATGACAGGCTCACCTTCAAGAGTCACAATATAAACTTCTGCCTTCGCAATAATTAGTAGAGAAGACAACAAGATAGTCCTAAATGCAAACTCCAAAGCTCCCATTCTCGTAGTTATTGCTTATTGCCAATTTGAGCACCTCAATAGCTGCTTTAAAGAGTGAGGATATCAAGTAATCAAATGACAGCATGAGAAACACAGCCAACAACAAAAACAGTGCGGATATCATGTAATCAAATGACAACAAACCACCAAGTAATTAAGTACAGTGAGGATATCAAGTAATCAAATGACAGCATGAGAAACACAGCGAACAACAAAAACACTTTGTGCTCATAAACCACCACACGGTTCCTTCAAGTTTAGGAGGTTCTCCTATTTCTTGGAGAAGCAAGCATAAACCAGAAAGATGCAACCCACCCAGGGTGAAAAATCTCGACAGAAGTAGCTCGACTGAGATATAAAAAGTTCGTTCAAGTGAAATCCAGAATCAGCACATGTGAAGAACCAGATAATCCAGCACAAACGGCGCAGAAAGGAACTCAAATAAAACTGTTAAAAGGAAAACCAATCCAACAAAATATTCTCAGCACCGAGCCGCAAGGATACCACTTAAGTCGAATCAAAACTCATTCAGGTAGCGGACATTACTCAACAGTATAGATGCTAACAGAAGGTTTAAAAAAAAACAAGCACACAGAGCTTCTATTACTGGTACAGTCCACAGAGGAGCAAAACGGAAACGGAAACTACCAGGACAATGAGAAAAACTCACTTAGAAAGGAGATCAAATGACAAAAACTCAACGAAACGCAGATTACTGCTTCGCATTGATTGCGAAGCAGTCGCAACCGAACTTCGAATCGGAAGACGACAAAGTTCTAGTACGAGAGCACTCACAAAAGAGCTTCCGCCATCGCCGAATGGCACTGTTTTCCAACGACATGCCAAAATAAGAACGAAAATGGAGAAGCCGAACACAACACAATCAAGCAGCCAAAAAAAAAAAAGGCAGCACTTGCAGGAACGATCCAAGCAAAGAACAACACGACGAAACTGCACATTCGCATTCCGCGCAAGAAGCGATCGAGCACTCGACTCACATTGCTGATCTACCAACCGACCGAAACCGAAGCTCCAAGCCGAGTCCCGATCAAAGCAAAAACCCGAAGCCTCACCCCCGATCGCTGCTCGTTCACGGCGACGTCAGCCGATTCAGCTCGGTTGCGCGGCGAGCGGATCGAGCGATGACGAACTGCATTATCTTTCCCCTCCCTCGAGCTGGTGGTGGTTATAGGAGAGCGTAAAGCGAGAGAGCATCTGCGAGCTTGAGTGAGACTGTGAGTGAACGAGGGAAAAGGCGCGGGGGTGGTTAGGGTTTCCACTGTTGTAATGGAGATCAGACAAGGACGCCATTGTTTTCTCTCTCCCTTTCCTTTTCTACTCTCTCTCCCCCTTACCCAAAGAGGAGTCCACCACCATGTGAACCATTTTTCAAATCTCTTTTAAATTTTTTTTCTCCTCTCCCAAAAAAAATGGTGGCCGATAAAAAAAATGGCGGAAAATGTGTACGAATAAATAAAATAAAGTGCCGCTCCGCGCTTTAGCTTCCTGAAATTATAATTGAAGGGTTCTTCAATAAGGCAATTAAAAAAAAATGTGCAACGGTAAAGTTCCCGCGGCATGCTGTCGGGGACGTGGATGAAGTTACGAGGAAGCCCTCGGAGAACGATTGATGGGACCAAATGGAAAATGAAGCGAGGATATCACGTGACGGAGCTTGGACACAAGACGCCCACATTTGATTTTGGAGGTTAATAGTACAAAAAAAAATTCTAAAAATCGATACATACGTGCCATATCTACTTCGAATTTATTTAAAATTATAATAAATCTCAAATTAATACATTTGTATCATATTTACCTTGAATTATTCTTTGTATCGTGAAATATGAACATGCCTAATTTATTTCAAACTAATTTTCACGTTATAAAAATCTCAAATCACCAAAGTCTTAGATTGGGATATCACTAATTTTGGTGATTTAGTTATAATAGCTTGGGGTAAATTTGACATGAGTATTGTAGTTTAAGATTCTTTTTTTGTGGCGCAAAGATTAATTTTGGGTAAAGGTGGCATGGATACACCAATTTAGGACTTTTGGTGACATGAAATTGAATTTAGGGTAAATTTAATTTAAGGTGGCACGAGTATATTGGTTTAGAATGTTTTGTGGTATTAACCCTTAATTTTAAGATACTCTTACTAATTTTATTCGATAAAGGCATGTGAAATAAAATTTGAAACTCAAATTATTCACAAATAAAATTGTTTTTATCGAATTTAGAGGTTGAGCAGTCCCGGAATTTTAAGTGGAAGTTCTAAATCTCGGGAAAAAGGGCACTAGAAATATTAAACCTCTTGCATAAAGTACAATCAATTCCTAAAATATTTTAATTAGTTCAATTGAGTTATAAACCTTCATTGAAAAGTACGGTTAAGTCATTTCGATTGTTAATGCCTCACTTAAAAATTAAATATGTAACTTCCTTAAATTGCACTTAGGATCCAATCACATTTTTTAGTAAATAAATAGAATCTCATTGAATTAATTGAAATATTTAGGATTTGATTGGGCTATTCAATAAAAGCATATGACTTAATTGAATTAATTAAAAGGTGTATTGCACATTTGCATTCCTACATAAAGATTAGAATTTGAGTTGCGGTTGTTCCCCTAAATTCCATAGACATAAGGGGATCGCTTGAGGGATTCCCACTTGGCAATATAGACATGCCTATATGCTAACTTCAATTTGTACTTTCAAAATATCTTAAAACACTTGATTGCACCGTTGTGTATAGTTGTAGAATTAAATTTGGCCCGAGAAAAAATTTAGGACTCGATTATTTTCATGAAAATCTAGGAATCGATAGTAGTAGCCCTTTAAAAAAAATTACACGATTTCTGGTGGGTTTTTCAGATACAGATCAATAGCGTATTTAAAGAAAAAAATTTATCCCATTCAATAATAAGGCAAACTACGTGGGAGGACTGATTATTCTACTGGCCTATGCTCTTTATTGCGCAATGATTAGGCCGTGAGATTTCGGCACTCTGCTTTTTCAAAATGACCCCTCATTGTGGTAAATTGAAATCGTCCTTTCGCAAAGGAGCGATTGCGGTCCAAGTTAAAAGTTTATCTAAAAGTTGTTTAAGTAATATTTCTTCTTTTAAGGGGATATACAGCTGTTGGAAACATTATGAAAGATGTTGAACTTTAATCATGAAAGGTTATTGTCAATTCGAGTTACAGTGTGCATGCTCATCACAGGTCCACAAAATCATCAAGAATCAAAGTGGAAATAAGCCAATAAAATTATCAAGATTCAAGAGAAACTACTTAGCTTTTACGTCCTCATCGAGAAATTTACGGTTATTTAACTTGGATAATATCTTGATTAATAGCTGTTGGAACTCGAAAGTGTATGGTAAATCTGCCTTCACATATTGGACAAATAGTTATGCGAAATAAACGAAATACACATTTTTTTTTTCATGGTTCTTGGATTCCTATGAAGTCACAATGGAGCTTGCACCAATCCAACATCATCTCGTCTGCGAAGTTCACACTCAGATTGTGGATGCGGTCGTGTGGCGAAAAGGCATCCTATTTCTCGCGGCATAAATGTCTCTTTTGACTTGAGAAATCTCAGGGAGAATTGTAATCTGGGGTCTAGGGTTTTTCTTTCTAGGTTAGGGAGCAGTTACAGAGTGAGAATGGTAAGTTGCCTATGTTACAATTATTTACACACTTTAGACGTTTCCTCTAACTACTTCACTTGACGCTAGATGCACTTAGACCTATTACACTAAATCTAGTAGTTCTCAATAGGCGCCTAACAAAAGCCTCATTCACCAACAACGACAAATCTTAGGGATTCTTGTTCAGAACATTTCACCTTGTCTTAAAGACATATTCTAGCATGCAATCCTGATTGACATGTTAATGTCGAGGGTGGGTGGATCCCTCTACCTTTAGTGCACTCCTCTGGTGCGGGAGTATCGGGCTTAATTGATCCTTCCTCAAGGTCAATTCATGTTACATTGATTGAACCAACCGATTTGTCATTCATGCTAGCGAAAAGTCAATTTCTGCTGCAACTGAATTATGTGGGTTCAAGGATGACCTTGCCGATTATTCAACATAGTTGCCGATTTTGCAAGACTTGTTGCTAATTTCAAGACCCCATATCGACAACCTAATGACTCTGGGGCTATTTTGGTCGATTTCTATTGCCATTCAATAATCTTTTACGATGCCTTTTGGGTTGCGAAGGCTGGTGCAATAATTAAGAGAGTCTCATCAAATTTCAATGCATCTAATAATCGATCGCATGCATTAAGTCTTTTAATTCATATCTTAAAAAGAGTTTTTATTGGGTATTGCTTTTAAGAGTCATAATTAGGTGGATTCCTCGAGAGTTTGTTTGGTTTTTTGAGAATTTGAAAAGTTTTTTGTTCTATTTAGCAATAGCTCTATAAATAGAGGTGTCATCTCAATTGTAAGACAGGCATTGATTTGAGTATATGATTATATACAATTTTTCTCTATGTGAGTGAATATATTTAAAGAATAGATAACTCATATCTAGTTTCTTTAACCTTGAAGAGTAGATTACTCCTTGGTGATAACCCAATAAGCCTTTTATCTTTGGCTGGTGGTTCAACCTTTAGGCTATGGTGGTAAGCTTCTCTTATTCCTAAGTTCTTTATTCTTGATAGGTGGTTCCTTCCTTAAGCTTCAATGGTGAATTTCTTCAATCTAGATCTTTATTCTTAACTAGTGGTGCACCCTTTATGCCTTAATGGTGATCATATTCTATCATGAATTTACGTTTGTCCATCAACATATATCCCATACACTATGATCTATCCATACTTCTTTTAACATCACTCAAAACAACATACTCCCACCCTTGTAACTGCATCATTCTCTCCTCTCAATATCTCCACAAATGTCAATTATTGAAATCTCCTTTGAATAAATTGATAGTCAAGATTTATTAAGGTATTGACGAAAGTAGGGAAAATTATCATAAAAACTCCTAAGCTAATTGTCAATTTTAGATATTTTGCATTTGTGCCAATTCTATGGTATCCTAGCTCGCCACATCTTAATGCTTACTAATCACGCTCTCTTCTTTAATCTTTCTTTATATACAAATGGCCCAAGCGAAAGACTAATTGAACTAATTAAATAGGGCGGCCATACAAAGCACAAGTGCATGAAATACCTTGTCATTTGGTAGGCATGCCTATTTATGGCCATTCAAGGTAGTCATGGCCACGGGCCAGGTTGAGCCTGGAATTGACTTAGGTCAAACCTAGAACCGGTCCATTGATTGGGCCCACGGTTCCAACCCGAAACTAGCTCGTGGCATAAGGGCCCGGTTTGAATTTCTTCAAACCTCTAGGCCGGTTCTAAACCTGAGAAATGGGGATTTAAAAAAAAAAAGAGCTTTGCTTGGCAACATCACTTTCTTTTTTGACACCGTTACCAACGGTCACCTATTTTTTTTTATTAATTTCTAACCTATAATATAAAATTATAAATTTCCCTTCTCATCTCTCATTTTTCACACATTCACTCTTCATCTCAATTCTCTCAAATTCTCTTTAACTCTCAATATTATTCACAATATTGGATTGGTGGAAGAGGCATTCCACCAAATATCCAATTCTTGTTCTAATTGAAAAATAAATTTTAGTAATCCTTTGTTTGATAATTGCGATAGAACAAGCATTAAGTGTTGGAGGGCAATATCTCGAGGGAACGACATTTAAAATTAGCTCTCAATTCGGTGGAGGCTCAAACTTATGTTGATGATTGGACAAAGACTCAATATAAACAACAAGAGATAAATTAAAATAATAAAGTCGAATTCTTTAATAACGGAGATACCACCAGCACCAATACCGGAAGGAGTAGCAACGATTGAGGATGTAGTAAGTATGGGTTATCAAAGATAAGAGAACTACATGAGTTTTGATTTTTCTATTTCCAAGAAAATATGTAGGCATTTAATGATAATTCATTAATTTCAAGCCATTTTCCCTTCCTTTTTCCCCCAAAATTCTATTACAATTTATTAAAATTTAATTTCTAAACTAAAAAATCGAAGGTTTCATTTTCAATTTTGAACCGAAATAGGGCCCAAAATCAGCCTGAAATCGGTAGTTCAAAATTTGAAATCGGAACCGCCACTTAAGGACTCCATTTCGGTTCCTCAAAAATTGGAATCGGAACTGCCGATTCATGAGCCAAAATCGCCATTTTCGAGCCCATGGCCATGATTAGTTCGAGGGTTTAACTAATCACATACATTCAATCAACAAGATATAGACAACAATCAAATTTCAGCTTGTTCTATCATTCTATATATTTGCAATACAGTACGACATTATGATTTGACCTCTAAGGATGCAGGATACCAAAACCACCACCACTATAGACCACCACACAAGTATTTTATATCAAAATTTTGCGTTGATCTTTGCAAACTCCACTCCACTGTAATCCATACTCCAAAAACCTTATGCCCATCATACTATTTCTAAACTAAGCCTGGCTGACCCCAATAATGCTATCGCCGACATCCAAACTCATGGAAAGGGGACCCGGGTGCTTGTGGTCATCTTCAACAATGTACAAAGCTACGAAATGATACAAAACTAGAGTGGAACCTAGAGCTAACATACTTACTAACTTCTTAAACTTGATCTCGAGGTGATCCATGTCCAAATGGTCCTCCCAAGAGGCTATGCACTCTCAGGGGACACCATAGCAGAGGGTTGAATTAGTCGGGCTAACCCATGACATTATTTTTATTTGAAAACCACAAATCAACAACAATGAACTTACACCCTGCAAATGCAAGTCTAACCCAATAGCATGCAAGCATTGAAATCATAATATAGTGTTAATAATTTGCAGTTTTGACGCATGCAAGATGATATCTCTTCTAAATTTTTTCTTGATTTTATATGCAATGCAACGTCGGCTCACAAAAATATTGTCACTAATTATAAATTTTTTTGCGGCATCACTTTCTTCAAGAGACATCCAATTCGCATGAAGCGCGTGACCAATTTTCAAACAAATTAGAAGCATCCCACATTCCCTCTAACTCCACGGGGCATCATCCCAATTCACATGAAGGGCAGGGGCAATTTCCGAATAAATCAAAAGTTTGATGAATTCCCTTCGACTCTATGGGGTATAGAGTAACTAAATGAAATGCAATGATATGCATGCAACATGCAATTTTACCTTCATTGGCACTTTTTTCGGTAGAAATCTCAAAAACTCAATGATCATGCATACAAGCGAGATTCAAGAACACGAATCAAATAGGTTTACATGAAAACGAGCATACTATGAACCATTGACGTGTGATTCTACGAATCAAATAAGTTTCCATGAAAACGAATATACTATCAACTATTGATATATAATTCTAACAACAATCCAAACAAACTATAAAAGTTAGAAATCCACTCGTCTTAATTTCTTAACGGCGAATCAACAACGACGATGCCGGGCAATTCTAGGCGACCGAAGACGGACCAAGATAATAGGGCTTAGGCTTGTGAGGCAAGGCGTGAGCACATAACAGAAGAGTTTCTAACGATCGAATGGCAAAATGAACTAACGTCATATTCTATTTATAAGATAAAGCATACGAGGGATATGCTAACCATGCAGTGACACATGTCATGGGCCATGCCATGTACGCACATGTGGCTGGCCACATGCAACGTGTGCCACATGTCCCCTTCATCCGACACGTGTGACATGTGTTTATAGGTGACACATGTCCCTTGCCCAGCTATGTGCTGGACATGTGGCCCCCTACGTGTCGATGCACTCCCGTCATCCTCATCTAGTCCAATTTTTGCATACTTGGTCCAATCGAGGACCTATAATGTGTACCTTTGTCATCTCGTTATTAATTCTAACATATTTCAAAATACTTAGGATAACTGTTTGGGGTTTTGGAGTCATCACAATTTCAATTGATCTAGCCAGGTTTAGCTAAAAATTGCTGACATGAACGCCGTTCATCCTACATGATGGATAATTGTAAACAACATTTTAATATTTTTTGAATTTTCTTGTTTATTTCTTTATTTTATTTTATTTTTATTTTTATTTTTATTTTCTTTATGTATTTACTACTATGATTGGCAAGGGTTAATCTGCCCTCGCCCATGGCCATGATAGGCTCATCAAAATCTGAGCGAGGTCGGGTGAGGGCCATGGCCCTCGCTAAAAACATTTTTCATTATAAGAAACGTATCCTTAGTGGTTTATCATTTGACAGCTACTCTCTTAATTATTAAAATCTAACTAAAGTTTGATAATCGTTATAAATAAATAAAATCTAGTTTTAGCCTAAACGATAAAAAGACTTAATAACGACCCTTATAAGTAGGGCAACATTTTCTTCCAATCCTGGATGGAGGAGGCTGTCTCCGGTCATACCGCTAACGAGTTGTTATAAGTTATGGATATCGCTCTGATGTAAACTCAATCAAAATTAAATTTAGATGATGTTCATGCTTGTAGAATACTAATTAGAAGTGCGGTTACAGGGAGTTTCCTAAGACTAAGATTGGGGGAAAATAGATATACAATTAAGAAACAGTTGATTTTTCCTATTAGGCTCGAGATTAGTTATCTTATTCTATGTTATGTTAGTCTCAAATTATTTACACAATCAAGCAAAATAAAACTATTGAAGATGGAGTTGCTTGGAACATATGAACCTATATATCTATAAGATCATCTTAATTTGAAAGAGAACCATGTCTACGCTTGAAGAAACATTTCCTCATCCAATGATTTTTTCAGAACAGTGGCATTTCATGAACTCCCCTCATTCAAATTATCAAAGATAGTTCTAAGGCTCTGTTCGTTTCGCAAAAAACAACTTCTAGAAATTTTTTTTCGAATTTTTCAACGTTCGTTTCAGGGAAAATAAACGAGTCAAAGAAAAGATTTTCTTCTCATGGCAAAAGAACAGATTTAAAAATGAGGAAAATGATTTCCTATTTTTTAGAAAAGGAAAACATTTTCCCTCATCTTTCATCCCTCTATTCCATCACATTCTTTTTCTTTTTAATTGTTTTTTATTCCTCTTTTATTTTCATTTTTATTTTATCTTTTTTTAAAATATTTCATTTTTTTCTTTATTTTAATTTTATATTTTTTCCTTTTCTTTTTATAATTTTTTTCCTTCCTCTGCCTGTTGCTGGATCTGGTGAGGCAAGGCTCAACCTCACCTGTGGCTGGTCATCCCCGTGGCCAGTGATCAGCCATAGATGAAGGGAAAAAAATAAAAAAATAGAGAAAAAAGAAAATAATTAAAATCCTAAATTATTTTAAAAATAAAAAAATTAATAATTCTAAACTATTAAAGGAGTGCATGGAGGAAATTGATTTTCCTTATTGCCTATCGAATGGCGGTGAGGAAAATCAATTTCTATTTCATTTTTAGTTTTTAGCTTAACATTGGAAATATTATCATTTTCCTGGGAAATATCTTTTCGGAAAATCCTTTATTTTCTGCCAAACAAACGGAACCTAAATATTTCATTAAGTAAGATTTGCTATGCCTAGAAAGTCCATATTTTTATTCTATAGTAGATAGAGCACTACTATGAGCATAATGTGGATTGAAATATATGTATCTCAAAAAACGAAGGGAACTTTAGGTTGATTATTTTGGAGTTTGCTTCATACTCCTTATTGACAGGAAGGCACGAGGATTCCATTGATTGGTGAGTAGGTAAGAGGCCCCCCAACAGGAGTTGCAAGGAGGTAGCGCCCTCAAGATGCCATAGGGTTTTTATAGTTTGAACCGTAATTTATTGATAGTTTGGGCTGAGCCCATGAATAACTACTATTATATATAATTTTTTTTATAATTGAGAGTTGTAACAAAGAGGTAAGAGCTGCTAATTATAATAGAATCTTATATTGAATGCAGCCTTAGTTTAAGGATGGACTTGGATAAATCTTGTGTCTTAATTTCTCTTTCTATCCTTTGCTCTATATTTCATTGTGATTGTGCGCCTAATCCTAGCAAGCTATAATACTTGTAAGTCATTTTTCTTTTTCATAAGAGTGACTGATTTTATTGTGCTGTTTTGCCAATTTGGTCTTTGAATCTTATCCTTTTTCTTTCAAATTAATCCTTCCAAAGAAAAAAACTAAAGGGGCCGCTGATATGTCCATAGTTGTTTTTTTCACGGTCTTCGTGTCGTTTAGTGGGAAAAAAAAATCTTCTGTGTCTTTTAGAGTCAAACAATAAGAAAAACTAAATTGGTATATTTTGAAAGAAAACAACAATAAATTGATTAAAAATACCTTGCCGGCATGCTTTAAATCCCTTCATATGTGGTGAAATATGAGTGAGATATTTTAGACATGGAGATAATAGTGACCGGTCGATTATATTATATCGTTACCATCGCGTGAGTCTGAAAAGAGTGATTGTAATAACATGATAACCATTACAAGTATCGTGCATTATTGATTGTTTTTTATTATTAATTCAACACTTGTCAAGATAAAATCAAGTGGATATTCTATTCTGAATGGGACCTACCTTTGAATTTGAAGGAGCAGTGGAACAAGAATGTCGTGCTCGTACGTTCCCGTCACGTACGCTGGTAACGAAGACCAGATGGCTCCACTGAAAATGACCCAAACCTTGAAGCTGAGTACAGGAAGGGCACATCGATCTGTTTTCGCCTTTCAACTATTCCTATTTCTCTACCCCTCAAACGATACATCGAAACACACAGAAACATTCGTATCGTTCTTCTTCATTCGAGCTATAAATTTCTAAAAAATGGACTTATTAATTTCGTCGCCGAATTATAGAAAATATCATGAATTGCAAAATTCTATGTAATCATGTCTACCGATTTTTTATGAAGATTATAAAATTTTCACAATGGAGAAAAAAAATCCCAAACAAATTTGTGTGTGTGAATTAGATAGACAACATTGGGACAGTTACTACATATGCTAGTGTAGATAATTTCATGCTCGAATCACTTACCCTAAATTTAAATTGTGCTTTATTCGACGTGTGAAATAAGTGGGGAAATTTGCAATGATCTTAAGCTTTGTTTGTGTCGTAAAAAATGGATAATCTAAAAAATAGCTTCTAGAAGATGATTATTTGGACAACCTGAAATAATTAATCAATGAAAATAATAATTTTACTGTCAATGACAATAATTTATATCTAAACATTTATATAGATGATGAAAATATAGATTTGATCTATTTGTGGAACCATGTTTTTATATGTTAAGAATTACTTATGTGTTAAAATTCAAGTTAGTTTAATAAATGCGTCGAATTATAATTCAATTTTTTTAAAATAATAAAAATAAATAATGAGCAGTAGATTTAAAAGAAAAAACAAAATCCACTCATAGATAAGGAAATAGAAAAACCCCGATGTTTTTTTTTTCCCGAAAAACCCCCATGTTCGGTTCCTTAACATCTTTGTCGTGTTTTGCATGGGGGATGGAGTTGGTCTTCAACTGGTGATATGACAAATGGGAGTTTTGCAACGATTGCTTTCTGAGACCGCATGTGAGTGCGGGCCCCACCATGCTTGTCGCCGCGCTCGAACACCGCATGTGACTTGAGGAAACGCCATTTCACTGTCCGAAAATGAAAGTCTATAAAAATATTCCCCTCTGACATGTACTTATCATGCAAAAATCAAAAAAGGGAAAAAAAGAAATAAAAAAGAAAAACATGTCTCTAGATAAATAAATCGATAAGTGCCTACATGATCAAACTATTCTTATTAACTGACTCTATTCTGTAATGTTTTGACTTTCAAATAAAAAAATATGGATAGTTTGAATCATGTACTTTTATTTTAGGATTTTTTTAGAGAAGTCTATAAAAGGATATATCACATATTATATTATCAACTTGCTTTCGTTTTTGCCTTGAAACCCTTTATTTTTACTTTTTCTTGCTCGATCTTTGGACCTTTGATTATACGCTTGTACTCGTTATTAAAAATAGTGAAACCCCCTCTCTCTCCCCTCATGATTTTTTCCATTTTTGGTTTGTCACGTATATTGTGTCTTGTACATTCTTTATTTTACTTTCATCATTTTGTATTTTTGCGCATCCTTCCGGGTTTTGCGCAACAAATTAGTATTAGAGCTAAGGAATTTCGGTCATAGCATCTATCAAGTTCAAAGTGGCACCTTTTGATAGCCAAAATAATTTTGGGCTATGGAAGGTCAAGATGAAGGCATTGTTACGTCGGGTATATTCTATTAGAGCCTTGGATGGGAATTATCCTAATAATATAACTGCGGTAGAGATCGATGAGATGAAAGAGAAGGCGCACAACACCATCTAATTGTCGTTGTTTGACAAGGTGCCTCGTGACGTTGCTAATGAAGAAATGACTTTAACATTGTGGCAAAAGCTAGAGAGTCTCTAAAGATGCAAGAAGGTACCCCTACCCAAGAACATCTAGATGAATTTAACAAGATCATAATGGATATGAAAAATCTAAATTTGAAGTTAGATGATGAAAAGCAAACTTTAATTGTGTTACACTTGCTATCTAGCTCGTATTTTGTGAATTCTATATTTTATGGAAAATAATCCATAACGATTGAGGATGTGAAGGCCTTGTTGTGACATCCTTCCAAGGCGCCATCTCTGCTTACAATCTCTACTTTAATCGCTTAGTATATTGATATTAGAGGGCACATGTGAAAGGTTGATAGCTAAAACAGGTGAGGCCATCACACAAGTGCATGCATTGAGGGTGGACACCCCTAAAGGTACGGCTTCTTAGGGATCATTAGGCTTACAATAGATAATATGCATTTAGGAAACTCATTCAAATTTAGAAAACATCCATTTATATATTAACCAGTTAAATACAACGACCATTTTCATGGACAAATTGACAAAAGACAAACTAAAACTTGGGAGGCTATCAAAAAGTGTTGACTCCCATTTCCCTCGCTCATGCCTGGCACACACGGATGATACCATCCCATGGCCACATCCAAAAAGTTGCTGCCATATCGCCTCTACTCAAAAATATACATGTACAATCCTACCATATAATTGCTCTACCCAACTACTCCTTGCCACTATAACTACTACCACTCTTGTCGGCTCTAGACGACGAAAAGGGTAAAGGACGAAAAAGCTAGCTCGATAGCACTGCATAAATAGACATAAAGCGAAGGGGGATCACCTCATATATAACTCCACATCCACTAGTATTACCATCATGTGCTTGAGGAAAAGGATCAATGGATAGTCAAATAACTCATGCTCCTCCCAAAAGACAAAATAATTTAGAGAGGTACCATAATGAGAAGATAGGGTCACTGGTGAGATTGGGATACTTGTAAGCTAAAATCACGAGGTCCCCAAAGGGTAAGCATATATCCAAACAGTAAAGTCTCTAAACTAAACAACCAAAGTGAATACCGAACTACATAACCATGCGAGCATCCAATGCAACAATGGAGTAGTCTCAATATTCACCCGCTAGACACACAAGATGAGGCCATCCCAATGGTAATGTTCAAGTGTCACTCTTCTGTTTGTATGACGGTAATTTGAACAGTTTAAACACTAGATGATTTTATCCCCATTATTTGCCTAATATAAGCTGTTCCTCGAAATTCCTCGCTGTCTCTTATTATACAACGTCCTCCTTCATCACTTGCATAAGCTGAATCCCTAAGATTTGCCGTTGCCTCTTCTCAACCAAACTAGCTGTAACCTGCTTGTACATCTCGGCTACTTGAGTACACCACTCCTCAATGTCACGACCCAAAAAATTTTGATCAGGTGAACATATTATTAGGTTGATTGGATCGACTGACCTAATACGGACCCTTCCAAATCCTACCGACTCGCAATTTTGATTTTTATTCAAATGATTTTAGAATTTGGAGTCGTCACTAATTATTTTTTGGTAGGTCAATTAGAAACCTAAGTAAATTAGTGGGAAAACTAAATTACTTCTATGAACTAGAGATTATGAGTTCGGGGACTTGGTTACACTAGTTAATTAAAACTAATGTCCTTTCGGTACCTTAATTCTATGGATATCCTAATTTTGGCAACTTAGGCTTGGTTTACTCCTAAGACTCTAGTGAGATATTCTTTTTTTTTGTATTTTTACTTTTTAGATGGAATACATGGATGGTAATGGGTGCATGGATAAACAAAACATGAATATGCAAATATAGACACGCAAACGTATACATGCGAACATAAACATGTAATCATGAATATGCGAGCATGGATATACAAATATAATATGTAAACATGAAGATGTACGAATACGACATGCAGATATGAAGACATATGATTACAATATGTGAATGTGATGTATGTACATGGACGTGTGAACGCATATACGTACATGGACAAGCAAACACGACATGTGTACATGGATATGTGAATGTAACATATGTACGCAATCATGCATACATGTACATGCATACACGGCATGCGAATAAATCATAAAAATAGGATACTGGCCAATCAGGATAGGATTGGCTAGTCAGAATGGCCCGTTTCCTAATTTTTGGGATTTTTTTTAATTTTTTTTCAAGATAATTTGCCTGTGAAGGGCAAAATTATCATTTTTAAAGAGATCAAGAAGGGAAATCATCAAAAATAGGATTGGCCAGTCAAAATGGCCCGTTTCCTAGTTTTTGGGATTTTTCTAAATTTTTTGAAATGTTTCAAGACAATTTGTCTATAAGGGGTAAAATTATCATTTTGAAAAGATCAGGAAGGGAAATAATAAAAAATAAGTTTGGCCAATCGAAATGACCTGTTTCCTAGTTTTTCAAAAAAATTTCTGAATTTCTTGGGATTTTTTCTGACAATTTGCCTATGATGGGTAAAATCGTCATTTCAAAAAGATTAGGAATGGAAGTCATCAAAAATAGGATTAGCTAGTCGAAATGGTCCGTTTCCCAGTTTTTGGAATTTTTTCTGAATTTCTTGGAATTTTTCATGACAATTTGCCTATGAGAGGTAAAATCATCATTTTTTAAAAGATTAGGAAGGGAAGTCATCAAAAATAGGATTGGCCAATCGAAATGACGCATTTCTTAGTTTTTAAGATTTTTCTAAATTGTTTTGCTTGAATATGCATGAATTAATGACAATACGAATACATATGTGTCATGATAAAGTATGCATAAGCTATACTATATGAAATGCACATAAATGACATTTTTTTGGTATTTTTGAATTAAATAAGATTGATGATGCAAAATATTCTAAATATAAATGCAATATTAGAAAATGCGATAAAAACAGCATTCTATGAAAATAAACATTAAAAATTCCCTAAAACCGAAAGAGAGAGTGAGCTAATGATTTCTATGCAATATTACGATTTCCAATAGGTGGCTCAGCCTACTCATTTTAAGGTTTGATAATATAGAAATTAAATCGTAAAAAGTAGAATATAGAAAGCAGTAAATAAGAAAAATCTCCGGCAGGTGGCTCAACTTACCAATTCTGGAATTCAATAGTGCAAAAATTAAACTACAAAATGTAGAGTACGAAAAATAGTAAATAAAGAACCTCCAGTATGTGACTCAGCTTACCAACTCTTGGATTCGATGGTGCAAAAATTAAACTGATGAAAGTAGAGTACAGAAAGCAGTAAATAAAGAACCTCCAGCAGGTGGCTTAACCTACTCATTCTGGGGTTTGGTGGTGTAGAAATTAAACTGCGAAAATTAAAATACAGAAAGCAGTAAATAAAAAACCTCCAGTAAGTGGCTCGGCCTACTGATTCTGGGATTCGATGGTGCAGAAACTAAACTGCTGAAAGTAGAGTACAAAAAGCAGTAAATAAAGAACCTCCAGCATGTGGCTTCACCTACTCATTCTGGGGGTTGATGATGTAGAAATTAAACTGCAGAAAGTAGAGTACAGAAAGCAGTAAATAAAGAATCTTCAACAGGTAGCTCATCCCACCCATTCGGAGGTTTGATGATGCAGAAAGTAAACTGCAGAAAGTAGAGTACAAGAGATCTTTACACAATCAAGTAGGGGGATTGATGATGATAACGTCCAACTTTAAACTTCCACTATCTTCAAGATTCTCTTTTGGAAGAGAATTCTCCCTCTCTTTTTTTTTTCTCTCTAATTTTTCTTCAATCTCTCAAAACTCTTTCAAATATTTAAAATTTTCTCTAAAAAAAAAATCCTTCCCTCCAAGCTCCCTTCATCTTCCTTTTATAGTCCACTCATCTATCTTCCATTCTCTATTTTATCCTCTATTCTCTATCTCTATCTTTGATTCTAATTTCTTCACTAGCTTTTCTTCATTTCCATCTTTCCTTTTCTATTTTCATCTTCTTTTCTCCATCTTCTCTTTTCCATCTTCCATTCTATATTTTAATTTCTCCACTAACTCTTCTTTTTGTTATTTACAAAATAATCCCTCAAGTGTTGGTATTTGCACTATAATCCTTGAGATTTTAAGCATTTGCAATTCAGCCTCTGGAGAAATATTTCTTTAAATCCAAATCGCCTCACAATTTTCGATACACCTTCTCTATGCTTGGTTGAAATTCACCTTATGTTTAGTTCAATTGCTTGTCAAATTTAAGCTTATTTCTTGCCGCTGAAAAAAATGCAAAATTCAACTAAAGCCCTTTTGCAAAATTGAGTCATTTTTTTTATATAATTAGGTTAAGATGAAAATTTAGACTATTAGAGAATAATGCCACAACTCCTAAAAGTGACAAATGAAAATAAATTGACTCAAATTAGATTTTTTTTAGGCCCAATTCAAGATTATGCTCATGAAGGAACACATGATCCTGAATTGAATTTTTCAAATTTACGCTAGCCAACATGAAAGTAGATTTAAAATAAAAATATTGACTATTTTTGTTTGTATTTTTGTGGCCTCAAATGTTATTTTTCCTTGATTTTCAATTATTTTTGTATTTCTCGAAAAATATAAAAAAATATAAAAAAATATAAAAAAATATGAAAAAAATTATTTTTATTCAAAATTGGTTTCCTAGATTTGGCCAAGGTTTCCAAAGTTGATTTTGTAATTTTGTAATTTTTTCTTGATTTTCTATGAATTTTTGAAAAATAATATGAAGGAAAATACTGAAAATATGAAAATTTATTTTTTGGTCAAAATCAGTTCCCTAAGGTCGGCCAAAGTCCCCAAAATTAATTTTTTAATTTTATGAATTTTTATGAATTTTTTATTTTTTAAAGAGAAAATTTGATAATAAAAAAGTCAGGTGTCAACACTCAATTCTCATTTTGAAATCTCACACATAGGATTGCAGCGCGGACCATGAGATTCTCTCAGTCGACCTCTCTATCACGTACGACAACTTCAATTCTACTCAATTCGATGTCGGCAACTACGATCAACCCTTAGAAGAAAACTACCCACAACCTAGAGGACTTGCTTTAACCCTCAACTCCAACATGCATCGTTGTTCACTAAACTACATGTGCACGCACCAATCTCAGGAGTTGTTTCCAAACTAAGCTATTAAACTTAGATTTGTAACCAATAGGTAGTTTAGGAAAAGGGATTAAAGTACTACTTACCTGGGCTTGACGTATAAAAAGACAAGCAGATTTGGCGAAGAAATGAGCTTGGGCTCGTCCTCTCTTCTCACAGGTGTCGTGGGTTGAGGAGTTGCCAATGACGTCGGGTGGTGAAGACTACTCTAGGATAGTGGCATCTGATGTTGAGGGATCATTGATGACAAGTCACCATACTTGTTAGGTCTACCAATGGTTGTTGAGCTCGAGGAGGAGGGAACGCCAGGTTAGGGTTGGTGAAGTGGACAAAGTATGAGGGAGAGAGAGTCTGCATGGGTGGTTGGCAAGAAGAGAGAGAGAGAGAGAGAGAGAAGTGGAGGGAGGTCTTATAAAGGTGGAGGGTCGGGCAGAACTTCGTCGTTAAACTACGATTCAAATTCGTGACCGAATTGATCCTGTGCTAAAAATTTCCACTAAAAATTCTACTAGTGGTCCGGTAAGAATTGCAGCACCCAAAAACATATATTCATAACCCACTAAATTGCTACTTAATAAACCAGCCTTGAGAATGATAATTTCTAATAAATCGAGTCCCATATTGACTAAACTAGTCGTAAAACTCAAGTTATCACAGTCCTTCCCTCTTTAAGAAGTTCTCCCCTTGAAACTTAGTTGTTAGCCCCTCCTTAATAAATCAAGGATCCTCTAGAATCAATCTTTTTATCCAGAGTACGTGGCCTTATCACACTCTTGTTTCACCTACTCTGATAATCTATTCCTTGGGAATCATTACATGCCATAATCTTAACCATTCAAAGGGGTCTTTATTGACCATAATACTCACAATTCCATATAGCAATCTATTAGGCCATACTTTCACAAATCGCACTACAAATCTCTTAGCTTCATTCCTACTATTTACTAATCTACATAGCATCATTCAAGACCAATGTCCATCATACATAACCTGGCAAATCATCCGTCACCGCTCATACTCAATTTATGATATTTCTCGATGCCAAATCCACATGCCATGTTAGGGATTTTGTTAGTTACTATTTTTGCACACATTTCACAGAATTCACACCCCACCCCAACACTGTCGGATCGTTGGCTGGCTAGCTCATATGGGTCTCATCATAATTCAATGCTTATTTGATTACACAATAGGGGGCTCTCTCTTATCACAATAGAGGTACAACACAAACGACTTTTACCAACATCCACAAGGCATCTCTGGCATTTCAGGTATCCTCTTCCGTTTATCCTTGTCCATCATATGAAACTCATTTTTCATTCAAAATACAAAACATTCTGACTTTTGAAAGATCATTTTGCATGAGAAACTAGAAAACTCGAAAAATATCTTTAGATTTTGAAAACAAGTCGGACTTAGCACAATACCTAGTGTCGCGACCCTCTAAAAATATTTTTATTATTTCTAGGGGTTAACGGATTATTAGGTTAATTAGATTTGACTAACCTAACGCGGACTCTCCCAAGCCCTACCGAATCGCAACTTTGGTTTTTGTTTAAATGATTTTGAAATTTGGAGTCGCCACTAATCGTTCTTGGTAGGTCGATTAGAAACCTAAATAAATTAGCGGGAGAACTAATTTATTCCTGCGAACCAGAGATTAGGAGCTCGGGGACTTGGTTACACTAGTTAATTAAAACTAATGCCCATTCGGTACCTTAATTTCATGGATATCCTAATTCGGTAACTCAGGCTTGGTTTATTCCTAAGGCTCTAGTAGGGTATTCTCTTTTGTATTTTCACTTTTTAAATAGGATGCATGGATGATATATATTTTTATTTGTTATATTTTTTTAAGTGTTAAAGATTCCCTGAAGCCGAAAGAGGGAGTGTGTTAACGACTTCTGTGCAGTATTACGACCTACTTATCTTTTAAGTCTGATGATTCAAAAATCAAATTATAGGAAGTACATGACAATGAATAAACACCTCCAATGGGAGGCCTAGCATTGGCTTGGCTCTTCCCTTTGGGATTTAAGGTACAAGAATTTAAGTTGCAAGTATTTAAACTATTGTAAGTAAAAACCTCCAATGGGAGGCTAAGCATTGGCTTGGCTCTTCCCTTTGGGATTTAAGGTATAGGTATTTAAGTTGCAGGTATTTAACTACTGTAAGTAAAAACCTCCAATGGGAGGCTAAGCATTGGATTGGCTCTTCCCTTTGGGATTTAAGGTACATGTATTTAAGTTGCAGGTATTTAACTACTGTAAGTAAAAACCTCCAATGGGAGGCTAAGCATTGGCTTGGCTCTTCCCTTTGGGATTTAAGGTACAGGTATTTAAGTTGCAGGTATTTAACTACTGTAAGTAAAAACCTCCAATGGGAGGCTAAGTATTGGCTTGGCTCTTCCCTTTGGGATTTAAGGTACAAGTATTTAAGTTGCAGGTATTTAACTACTGTAAGTAAAAACCTCCAATGGGAGGCTAAGCATTGGCTTGGCTCTTCCCTTTGGGATTTATGGTGCAGGTATTTAAATTGCGGATGGACTTTGTCCTCTCCATTCTGTGGTATGAATTCTTTAAAATGAAATACAACGAATTGATTCAACAATTTGAAATTTGTGCGCGCTTGAGGACTCCTCCAAGTCGATTTTGTGCTTCCATAGGGTTGACCATTGATATAGAGCTGCGGCTTCCTGATATAAAATAGAGTGAAGTGTCAGTATACAAAATATGTGCTAATCTGCACCTAAAACCAGAAGAGTGGAAAGAGTACTTATCTCCCATTTTTTTGGAGGGATTTCTATAATTGATTTTCGCTCTCTATGTTCCCAATATAGAGAGTTTCTTTTGAATTAAGAGGGACTTTTAGTCACAGATCAGTTGAGAAATCGGTGGACAGCTTAGGAGCTTGTCTGGGCCGATTTTTGCATCTCTACGAGATTTTTGCTGTTGACGTAGAGATATCCTTCTCCTGACATAAAATATGGGGAAAAAAAGAGATGGAGAAAGTGTATACAATTTGTGCTAATTTGCGAATAAAATCATAAATAAATGAATAAATAAAAACACTTAGCTCGAATTTGCTTGCTCGTTGACGAGGATGAACTCTTGATTTATATTGATCGATGAAGGAATTTGTGATGATAACCCCTAGCTTTAAACTCCCATCATCTTCAAAATTCTCTCTCTTTTGGTATTTTCTTTTTCTCAAATTTTTCTTCAATCTCCCAAAACTCTTTCAAACATCCAAAATTTGCTCTCCAAAAAATTCTCCCAAACACTTCAAATTTTCTCTCCCAAGAATTTTTCTCAAACACTTCTTCCTCCTTTTATAACCTACTCATCTATCTCCTATTCTAATTTTTCCACTAACTCTATCTCCCATTCTAATTTCTCCACTAACTCTTCTTCATTTTCATCTTCCATTCTCCATCTCTATCTCACATTCTAATTTCTCCACTAACTCTTCTTTATCTTCATCTTCCCTTCTCCATATTTATCTCCCATTCTAATTTCTCCACTAACTCTTCTTCATCTCCATCTTCCCTTCTCTATTCTTATCTTCCATTCTAATTTCTCTACTAACTCTTCTTCATCTCCATCTTCCCTTATCTATTCTTATCTTATTTTCTCCATCTATTCTTCTCCAACTTCTCTTCTTCATCTCCTCTTCTCCATCTTCCCTTCTCTATTCTAATTTATCCACTAACTCTTCTTTTTGTTATTTGTAAAATAATCCTTCAAGAGTTAGGTATTTGCACTCTAGTCCTTGAATTTTAAGTATTTACAATTCAGTCCATGAAAAAATATATTTCTTTAAGTCTAAATCTCCTCACAATTTTTGACACACCAAAATTTACCACATGTTAAATTTAAGCTCATTTCTTGCCGCTGAAAATAATGCAGAATTTAATTAAAGCCCTTTTGTAAAATTGAGTCATTCTGGGTATAATTGAGCCAATATGAAAATTTAAAATATTAGAAGACAATGTCACAACTCATAAAAAGTGAAAATTAAAAATAAGTTGACTCAAATTAAAAGTTTTTAGGCCCGATTCGAGATTATACTCGTGAAGGAACACGTGACTCGAATTGGATTTTTCTGAATTTGCGATGACCAATATGAAAATAGATTTAAAATAAAAAATATTAACTATCTTTGTGTATTTTTTTTTTGGTCTCAAATGTTATTTTTCCAAAATTTTCAAGTATTTTTGTATTTTTTTAAAAAAATTAAAATATATATAAATATGAAAATTTATTTTTTGTTCAAAAATGGTTGCCTAGGCTTGGCCAAGGCTTCCAAAGTTGATTTTGTAATTTTCTCATTTTTTCTTTATTTTTCATGAATTTTTGAAAATAAAAATACTAAAAAATACTGAAAATATGAAAAATCATTTTTTTGGTCAAAATTAGTTCTCTAAGCTTGGCTAAGGTCCCCAAAGTTGATTTTTCAATTTTATGAATTTTTATGGATTTTTTATTACTTTAGCAATAGAAAAAATGATTAAAAATCAGGTGTCAACACCTAGACTTGTCCCTTTTAATGTATGGCTTGGGTCACTTCTGTCCCCATCACTATCTTAAAAGCCTACCGAGAACCGCACCTTGTTTGAGCTACTCTACTTTAGCGATCACTCTCTACCCTCATTAGATTTGATTGTTATAGTTATCCCAAGTCATACACTTACAAAAGGAGTCTTGTTTCACAGCTTCACTATGATTTGTAGGTATCTTGTTAATCCTATCCCATATCAGGCTAATGGTTTATCAAATTTGACAAAATAGATGATATGCTCATGCATGCATGTTTCCCAAATTTTCACTTTAATGTAATCAAATTCATGCAATGAATGGTCGACCTCGCTTACACTCCACGCACCAATCACTTTCACATTATCAGCTCCTTATCTCGAACTGACGATTTTATAACCATAGGTGACCAATGAAATCAAGAATCAAATGCCTATAATCCTTAATACTCTTTGTTGGTCGATGTTAACATAATAGTCACATCATTCAATTAGACTAGCGTAGAACCAAAGTTGTCGTTTTCTTCTTTACAAACCTCGTCTAATCGTTTAGAACCTTTCAATAACAATCAATATCTAAAACCGTCAAGATATGATACATATATAAGCCTAGATCTATAAAGTTTGTCCATCACATTCCATATCCACAATCAGTTATACAGGCTAACCATCAAATCCTCATGATTCATCCCTATCGATAAGTCATTACTATTTGACTTACCGTTCAATTCACTTGTCTATCATTATGCTATACCATTAAGCATAAAGATCATTGAACCTGAGCAATGATCGATGTCCTTCCTATCTAACAAGTAGCTTAAGCTAATGTCTATCCCTTAACAACCACAAATACACACACTTATAAATTTTCATTGCGTACGCACCTAACAGACACTGCATCTATTAGCGAACTTTATCACTCCACCGTCGATCACTATGCTATACCAAAGGGTGTATGCGGAATCTTGATACTAAACAGGCTAGGCCATCACACAAGTGCATGCATTGAAGTAGGCACGTCTAATGGTACATCTTCTTATAATTCACTACGTCTTACAATAGATATTAATTCAAGAAACTCATTCAGATTTAGAAAATATCCACTTATTTTACATGTATATACTATTAACTAGCTAAATACAATAACCATTTTCATAGATGAATTAACAAAAGACAGACTAAACATTTAAGAGGCTATCAAAAAGTGTTAACTCCTATCTCCCTCACTCATACTTGGTACACAATGATGATACCACCCCATAGCCACATGCAAAAAATCGCTATCATGTTGCCTCTACTCAAAAGCTTACATGTACAACTACCATTTACTGACTCTTACAAACTACTCCTCACCACTATCACTACTGTCACTCTCATCACATCCAGATGACTAAAAGCATATAGGACCAAAAGGTTAGCTCGATAGCACTGCATAGACGAACACAAAGCGAAGGGGGGTCACCTCATTATATAACCTACGTCCACCAACATCACCATTATGTGCTTGAGGAAAAGGATGTTGGGTTTCTAATGGTCCCGGGCTCTCATTACATACATAAAAACGTATCATATGCGTAGCGGAAGAAAATAGATTCAAACGGCGCCCTGAATTGTCTTAGAAATCGTCGTATACTTTAATCGAAAATCGAACTCTCCAAAGCTAGTTTAGAAACGTACCTTGATAACAAAGATTGAATGCGGCTTTACTTCTTTGTCCTTGAGCCCAAGAGGTGTCGAGCCTCTAGTTCAGACACGCTCCAATACCCGTGCGACCTTGAAGACGGAGATTCATAGAAACGGCCTTCGGATTATGCTAGTAATTCTCGCGGTGTCTCAATCCGAACCCTTCGTTTTCAACTAATGGAAATACAAACTTTGTGTATCCGAATTGGTCGATTCTCAACTAGTTTAGAAACATACCTTGATAACAAAGATTGAATTCGTTTTGATATGAACATCTGCGTTCCAGCTTAGACATCTAATGCCCAATGACTTGTGAGTCGTCATCCCTATTTGGCATCTAATGCTCAATAGTGAGGCTGTAAACACACTGGTCTAAACCGGGTCGTGGACTCCCAATCCACGATCCTTTGATCATGAACTAATTTTAAAGATCAGAGACCAACTGATGACTCGTCACATATATTCTTGACGCCTCAAGAATGAGTATCAGTTCCAATTGATGCAATTGACTTTATTCATCTAAAATAAAGGGACAAGATGAATAATCAAGCATTTTTCCATTAATAAAATATCAATAGTACAATATTTATGCCACACATGCGACCATCACATGGTTACTTTAGGGCATACTCCTAACAAAGGATTGAGGGATAGTCAGGTAACTTGTGCTCCTCCCAAAAGATAGAATAACATAATGGGTGCTGTAATGAGAAGATGTGGTCATTGGTGAGATCAACATACCTGCGAGCTAAAAACACGAGGTCCACGAAGGGTGAGCATATATCCCTCTTATAAAATCTCTAATCCAAACAACTAAAATGACTATTGAACTATGAAATCATAAAAGCATCCAATGTAACAAGGGAGTAGTCTCGATATTCACCCGTTAGAGACATACAAGATGAGGATACCCTAAATGGTAATGTTCGAGTTCACTCTTCTGCCCATATGACGTTAATTCGAACAGTTTGAATACTAGATAATTTTATCTCCATCATTTGCCCGAGATCAACTTTTCGTCGAAATTCCTCGTCATTTCTTGTTATACCACATCCTCCTTCACCACTTACACAAGCCAAATCCCTAAGGCTTCCGTCGCCTTGTTTTGATCAAATTAGCTCCAATTCGCTTGCATATCTCGGCTACTCGAGTATGCCACTCCTCAATTCTCATTTCGAAATCTCATATAACTACACGAAATTGCACTACAGACCATTAGACTCTCTTGTCTGCCCTCTCCATTACATATCGCATCCATAATTCCACTCAATTCAACGCCAACAACTACGATCAGCCATTGGAAGAGAACTACCCATAACCTAAAGGACTCGGTTTAACCCTTAACTCCAACATACATCGTTGTTCACTAAGCTATATATACATGCACTAATCTCAAGAGGATGTTTCCAAATTAAGCTATCAAACTCAAATCTATAGCCAATAGGCAATTTAGTGAAAGGGATTAAAATGCCACTTGCTAGGACTTGAAGTATGAAAAGATAGAAGCAGATGTGGCAAAGAACCGAGCTCGGGCTCATCTTCTCTTCTCACGACTGTCGTGGATTGAAGAGCTACCATTGGCGATGGTTGGTAAGGGCTACTTCAAAATAGTGGCATTTTGTGTTGAGGGATCATCAGCAATGAGTTGCCGTACTTGCTAGGTTCGCTAATGGTCACTCGAGCTCATAGAGGAAAGGGAATGCTAAGTTAGGACTGGCAATAGATGAGGTCTGAGGGAGAAAGAGTTTGTGTGGGTAGAGGGGAATAAAAGAGAGAGAGAGAGAGAGAGAGAGAGAGAGAGAGAGAGAGAGAGAGAGAGAGAGAGAGAGAAGAAGTTAGGGGATCTCATAAAGGTAGAGGGTAGGGCAAAACTTTGCGGTCAAACTGCCATTTAAATTTGTATTTGAATTGATCTTGTGCTCAAAATTCCACTAAAAATTCTACTAACAGTCTAGTAAATTTTATAGCACCCAAAAACATACGTTCATAGCCCACTAAATTGTCGCTTGATAATCTAGTCTCGAGAATTATAATATATATTAAACTGAGTTCGATACTAAATAAACTGGTTATTAAACTCAAGTCGTCACACTCGTTGAATTTTGCGGAGACACATACAAAGTTGAATGTGAGAAGTAGTGCAGATAAAGCCGATTGCTTAGATATTAGGGGAAGGTCGAATCATTTGGATAGACGCGGTAATAGTAAAGGGCATTTGAAGTCTAGATTAATGCATCGTAGGAGAAAAGTTGAGTATTACTATTGTCACAAGTTTGGACTTTGGACACTATAAAACAATTGTCTTTTACTCAAGGCTAAGGGTAAAAAGTCGATGGAGAATTTTAATTTGACTACTTTGGTGAAGGATAATGAGTTTGTTAATGCAGATAATGTTCTTACAATTTTGTCTTTGGATTCTTGTGTGGATGGCGAATAGATATTGGATTTGGCATGTTCATACCACATGTGCCTAAATAGAGATTGGTTCCACATATATGAGAAAGTCAGTAGTGATTTAGTTTTGATGGTAACAATGCAGTTTCCAGGAATGTACGTATTGGTACGATATGGGTCAAATATCATGATAAGGTAGTAAGAACTTTGATAAATATTAGACACATTCTAAATTTGAAGAAGAACCTTATTTCGTTGAGCAGTTTGAATTCCAATGGATGTATGTACACTGGCGGAGATGGAGTTTTGAAAATTTCAAAGCACTCTTTGATTGTAATGAGAGGCAACAAGAAGAACGGTCTTTATGTTCTGTAGAAATGTACCATTATAGGTTTTTTAAATATATCATTCTCTTTAGATTCTGATAAATCGAGGTTATGACATATGTAGTTGGGCTACATAAGCGAAAGTAAGCATTACAATATAATATGTAACATGTCCTTTTATAGACATCTCTAAAAAAACTCTAAAATAAAAGTGCATGGTCAAAACTACTCTTATCTTTTATTTGAATGTCAAAATATAACAAATCTCCACATTGACTTTAAATCACCAAAGAGAGTTTTACTAAATGCCACAAGACATCTCTCCTTCATTGTAACGTCCCGAAATTTGAGATTTATAAGATAAATAGATTCGATGGTTTTTTAGGTTAACAAGATATATAAACAAAATAATCTTTTACTGATATTGGTTGTTGTTTGCCTACTACCTATTCTTGTTTTTTATATTCTATTTAAGGAGTAGAATGTTTCGCTTGCACTTAATTGAAAGATAAAATTTATGGTTTGATGACGTTCCTAGGACGTCGTCCTTAAATGACCTGAGGCATTTGGTAGGGTTGCTACATGCCCCAGGATTAGGGCATGATAACCCTACCCAAGAGTGGTATCAGAGTAATTTTAACTTGATTCGCTTGGGCATGGCTTGGAGTGGCAAGGTGAGTTAGGTTTTGGGATAATTAGTAGGATTAAAGTCCCTTGCATGTGATTATTAGTTGGCTTCTAGGTTGAAGCCCTAAGTTCTCATTACATGTTGCTTTTGGGTAAGCAAGAGCCCATAAGGTATGGCGTCCCGAAATTTTAAACGTGAATATTGAATTAGTTAGAGCATTAGTCAGAAGATTTAATCCATTCAATCGCACCGTAGGAATTTTACTGTTCGCGCCAAACCTACTCTTATCCAAATTCTCGTCGTGTAATTTCTAAAATGTCCTCACTTGTTGTGCCAAATATTTTCCCTCTCCAAAACTTTTCAAATTACTCTTTTGCTCCCAAAAATTTATGCTCAAAAGACAAAAAATTTGAATGGGAGGTGACGTGGGTTCCCCTAATCTTTTCCATTTTCCAGCCATGCACCCCTCGCCCTTTGACTTTTTTGATATTTTTTTCCTCTTGTCCTTTCAGCTATGTAGCCTCTCTCTCTCTCTCTCTCTCTCTCTCTCTCTCTCTCTCTCCCCTTCCCCCCTTTCTGTTTGCTTTGGTCGTCGTGCACCCACTTCCCCATCACTTCTTCTTTTTAACTTATACTTTCCCCATTTCATTGTAGTAAGGGCGAACATTCTTTTTTGCCTTCTTTCTTTGGCCGCTTGGTCCCTTCTTCTTCTTTTTCTTCCTTGAATTTTCTTCATCGCGGCTACCACTTTCACCTCCTCTACCGCATTTAACCATCCACGTTAGCCACTCGCCATTACATTGTCTCTTTGCCAGCCAACTGCTTGACGTCCTGCCACTTCGCTCTATGAGCTCATTGTTAGCTTGCCTCCATCTCACTGCCTCCAGCTTATGTTGTCAACGTCATCCTCGTCGCATTGCCATATATAGCTCACCGCAGCTGAGCTGCACCCTTGTCATCCTAGCTGAGCTTGTCGTTAGCCGATGTTCCAATCGTCGTCACCATCACACGCCGCATCATGTTGAGCCCAGCCAGCCGCGCCGCCATGCTATGCCATTGCCTCTAATCACCGAGAGGCTATGGAACGTCCCTATTCCACCTCTGTCCAGCTCCTCTTTAGCCTCATCGCGCGTCATTCAGCTGTCCGAGTATCGTCACGTCGTTTTCCCCGTTTGCCACTGTCCACCACTTACTGCCAGTCAAATTAGTCCATGTTCATATATCATTGCTGATATTGTTGTGAGTTATTCATCTCTAGATAAAAAAATGTGAATTGGTGGATTGTATAATTCATTTGTGTGGTTACATAATGGGTTTTAAATTCGTGCTAGTCATATGATCTGTGCCAGTCGTACAGTTTTTCTCCAATAGTACTATATCATACCAGATGTATGAATCTTACGGATTACCTTCGAGATCATCATCGAAAATAAAAGACGATACCTGGTCATGCTAGAAAACACTGCCAAACATAATGTTTAGTCACACTAGTCACGTGCAATAAACACTGTTATCGATAATAACTGGATTGCAATAGGAGCTTGAGATTTGCTATTATTTTATGAGATTCTGGTTATTATTTGGATGGTGTCAATATTATTTTCGACCAAGTTTGTTCGTAAGTGATTGCCAGGTATTTTTATGAGGTATTGTTCTTTAGTACACTTGAGCAAATCATCGCTTTAACTGGGCTTAGACGTCGACTCATTGAGATTTATTTCTCACCCCATTTTGGTTATCATTTTTTAGATCCAAGATGAAGATGAGGAGGACAGAGTAGTAGCCCTTCTTTTTAGAGTAGATAGGACATTAACCCTACCCGACCCATTATCTTTTGTCGGTTTTAGGTAGCCACCCCAAAGAATAGGGTTGTATGTGATGTAGTTTCTATAGGATTAACAATTATCTTCTAATAAAACTAATTACCTATTGTCGAACTATTTGTTATTAAATGGTCTGTTGCCCTACTATTCTATCCCTACTGACTTATGGATTTATGGGGAGTTCATATGTTTTCACTTGTATAAATTTTCATTGGGTTGTTAATGTGTTTGGAACTTTATTCTTTTTTACTTGAGAAGTTTTGGTGGGGATGTCACATGCTCGAGGATCGAGGTGTGCCACAAGGTCTTGTAGGACAAGCAACTGTAATGCGAAGGTGCATGGAGGAAGGGCAACTCAAGAAGATCCCAAAGTGAATGAGATTCTGCAAGTGTTAGAAACCTTAGGAGATATGGTAAGGCAGCAAGTAAGGAACCATGCTACTACCATTGCTACCACTTTGTGGGAAGACCCGTTGGCTTGAAACAGGATTAGTGGGCAACTAATGCATAGGTTGGTAGAGTAATTTCTAAAGCCTAAGTGGTCGAAGTTTTTAGGGGTAGGTGATCCAGAGGCTGCAACCTCGTGGATCAAAGAGTTAGTGAATGTCTTTATCTTACTAAGGTGTTTTAAAGAAGATAAGGTAGTGCTGACCGTTTACCAACCGCAGGGTAACGCTAACATATAGTGGGAAGCCACGCGGGAAGGAACTTTCTCGAAGGTATAGTCTCGGTATGGCATGCCTTTATTGAAGTCTTCAATGAAAGGCACTTTTTGGATTGTGCATGGGAATAGATGATGGTTGAGCTCCTGTATCTTCGATAAAATCATTTTTTGATGGATTAGTGTGAAGTTCACTAAATTATCAAGGATGGTTGAGGACCTCATGGATTGGGTAAGGAGATTTCGAGATGGACTGAAGCCCGAGATTAAGAATCTACTGGTGCCGCTAAACCTCAAAAGCTACAACAAGCTTTGTGAGAGGCTTAGCTTGTGGAGAGAAACATGATTGAAAGAGCAGCTATATTTGGATCGTTGTTTGCATCCACTACAAGGGATAACCATTGGTTTGGGTAGAGGCCAATGTTAGTAGGAAAGTATTCCATTTTGCCTAACCGGAGGAGTGCTGTACAAAAGTTGGTGTACCATTCCAATGATATGTGTTGACTTTATAGGCAATGTTGACACCTAAATTTTGATTTTTAATTTTTTACACAAAAATTGAGAATTAATTCTCACAAAAATATTTCTCCAAGCATTGCATATTTATTTCTTCTGTATTTGCATTTTTTGCATCGACTAGTATGGTGAGCCCGCGAATAAGGAAAGGACACGGATGGTCCATTGGATTATTGAGCAACGCGGCATCGAAATGCACTTTGATCAAGCCCATTCAAGAAGATATGTTTTTTCCTCTTCCAAGCTAGAGTCTGGATTTGACCTTCCGCTGGCAAGCTTTAGAGCCACTACACCAAATGCAAACACATCTGCCTTCTCAGTAAGCTAGGGGACAACCATTATTCAAGAAAGGACAATGGACATTCATGACCAAGGAAGAGCTGCTGTCCAACGTCCAAGAAAGAGTTGCTGTCCAAGTTGAAGGGGTGCTAACCAACGACAAGAAGGAGCTGCTGCCAAAGAAAAAGGGTTAGCTGCTGGTCCAAGGAGAATGGGAGCTGCTGTCTAACGTCCAAGGAAAGGTTGTTGTCCAACAGCAATGAGGAGCGGTTGGTCCAAAAGAGAAAAAAAGTTAGTTGCTAAATAGGATTTCCTAGGGAGAGGTTTTCTTCATCCTGGCTCAGGGAGGATGAGGAGACTTTTTTTTTTTGAATACATCTCACGCCATCAGTGCCCCCCGGCTCCTCAGTAGATTCTCAACCCTCAAAGCCCATTGAGTCCTCTACTTCCACAACGACGACATCCAGTCCTTCCTCGGACCTCCTCCCCAAACACTTAAAGCTAACTCTCTCCACCCTTTCTCCTCGGGAAGAACCTTCTTCCCCGTGGGACCGTTGGACCAGTTCAAGGTCGATGGCTTCGACGCTAAACAAATCTGGCAGCATGTCAATCTCCAATCGCAGCCCCTGTTGTTGACTTTGCAACGTGAATTGAGGTGGTTCGACAAGAACCCAGATGAGTCCCGACGTCGTCGCTTCACCAACGTCGACCTTGTCGACGAGATCATCAACTTCGATAAGGAATGGCGTCAACATCAGTTTGAGCTCGAAAATTTGCGTAGGGAGCTCAACGAAATCAACGAACGAGTCGTTCAGCTCGAAATTTCATTCGTTAGAACTTCGGGAGCCTATTACGTGAGGTACCATGAAGTAGTGAAGCAGACTTATTCTCGAGAAGAAGATACCGTTCATGGGGGACTCTTTAACCAGAGGCAATCCCTCATTTGTACGAGGTATGTTTCACCACCCCGCTCCAACCACACTCTTTCTCGAAGGAGATGTTTTTACCTTTGACATACATGATCATGGCGTCTTCGAAGTGCTATCTCAGAATGTGTTTATAGTCGACGCTGTGCAACAGCAATGTAAAGTTCTTGATCATGATGTTGCTCGGGATGATAAAGAAGAAATTGAAAGAATCAACCAAAGTGCCTTACCTTCTAGAGTTGTTATTTCACTGACTTCTGGCGATGTTTCCACGTGAGATAAAGACTTTGCCAAGCCTTTGCTTGAAAAGCAGAGTAAATATGTTTCAGTAAGGTTCACATGAAACCTGAAAAGCCTAAAACTGGTTGACTACAAATCTGAGACATCACCAGTGGTGTGTAATAGAAGGAGCATGCCATCTAAACAAGTGAAGTCCATCGGTGGACTTTGTTTCTTTTGGGCTTGGTCGACAGGAATCATCATGTAGTTTTTTTAGTTGACCAAGAGCACGGGACTTGGGGACAATTCGGTTCTCTTTCAAGGCGCCTAAACGAAATGGTCCCTGGGGTCGAAAGTTCCATCGTGAATTTGTCCATAATCCCCAACTAAAAGATATGATTCCAAGTTTGGCAATCCGGTCTTTCGCGGATGATCACCAAACTGAAGATCATTGTGTACTCTCTGCACAATTGCATAGTGCACAATTCGGCCAATTACCCACCGAGCCTTTGTTGATCTCCATGGACATGAGGAAGCGTTGGCAATACGTGGAGGGCCTCCCTGAAGAACACGAATCTCTCTGTTCATCCCGTGGGGTTTTCGGATGCTCTCAAGGCCCCTCTCACTGCGAGGGGTACCCAAGATTCCAGTGTTGCCAGTCGTCTATATCCACCATCAAAACCAGACGGAATCACCACTAGAAACCCGCGCCTACACCGACTCTGCATCACGGCTGCGAGTTCTGCTGGTTCACACAGGAAGACATTCACTTCCTCCTCCTCCTCTCACCTTCATCATCAAACCAATCATGGCTCTCGACCATCTCCTGCGAGGCACCCACTCATTGCCAGAGCGGAGCTGAGCTGAGCAGATCGGGCCATGTTCATCACGTTCCCGAATAAATTGCTGGAGCGGAGCTCGACCGAAAAATCTCGAAGGTGATCATCGACCCAATCGAGTATTCCAAGATCGAGTCCCCCAAAATCAGCGTCGTGAGGGAGAATCAGAGATGTTGTTTGAGTATTTTGGTCTAGCGAGTCAGGGCTCGAGGAGCTTGAATTCGAAGCCCAACAGCAATGGTGGTTTCCTCAGGTCCTTTCTCCATCTGGGCTCGCCCTCAAAGGCGATAGGCGACTGCGAGATGGGTTAAAATCACGCCTTGGAGCGATCTGACTTCTCCATCTCGCCGGACGGGAGCGGGCGGAGCTCCGGGTCCCTGAGTTCGATTATCACCAGCTTGAGCGACGATCGGAACTCGTCCGAGTCGTTAGTCGAGAAGAAGGCACGTTAAGTTTCAGATTCAGGGATCGACGCGTCGAATCCAGCGAACCCCGAGGCCAACCATGTCTGTAGAGCTCGACCTGACACTTCGATTTCGAAGGAAGCATGCGAGATCATCAAGAGCATGAAAGATGAGAACGAGGAGTATTCTGTGGAAGGAGACGATCCTCGAAGGAGAAGAAGAGGAGCAGTGCAAGTGGCCCTGTTCCCAAATGAGGGCATTTGCGTTGTGGCTCAATTTCTCCACGTGGCGGCAGACGGGAGGTCCTTCAAGCACTTCATGAAATCATGGGCATCCATTCATATGTCCGAAGGAGACCCTGCGTGCGCTGACCTAGAAGACTCGAGCCCTTTCCACGATCGAGAAGTGGTCAAGGATCAGAATGGGCTCAAGCCCATATTGTTGAAAGACTGGTGGGATTGTGTGGGCTCTAGCCCAAGCCCAAGCCCACGTGAAGTTCTTCTCACTATGCATGAAATTCCCTACCAAGCCGGTTTGCCTGCGCCGCGGTTCAAACTCAGGTAAGTATTATTTCTTATTTCTAATATTTCCAATATTTGTTGAATATTATATGTCTACTTTTGAGAATGCGGTATATCTTGGTAAATTGCGCGTTTAATCTATCCTGTAAATATCTATGCTAGATTGCATTTTCTTTTAAAATTACGCCTCTAAAATGGTAATTCATGTCAAAATACTTGCTCTTTAATGAATTAGGGTTTAGGGTAATTTAAATCCTAAAACATTTGTAAAATAGAGTATTCCGACATAGTTTTACTTAGGTTGTAATTAAATCAAAAAATTATAAAAAAATCATTTATCTGTTAATCTCATTTCACAAAATTTCAAAAAAAAAATAAAAATAAAAAAGGAGAGATTTAGCAAGACATGATTTCTTATAAATCACGTCTCATCATTTTTTAGAAAGATAGGATTTCCTAGGAATCCTATCTAATGTGTTGCATTTAAAAGACGTCGATTCAAGGTAAAAGATTTTCTTAAAATTTTTGGGAATTAATGCAAATTAAAATCCAAAATTATAATATAATTTTGAACCAATTCATTCTAATTTTCATTCAAATTTTTAATTTCGAAAATTAATAAAAAAAATACAAAAAAAATCATAAAAAGAAAAACCCAAAAAAAATTATTACACCTTTGGACTTCGAGTGAGAATTCGTCAAAATTGCCAAACTGAACTTTTTTCATGGAATTGGTACCGAAAGGGCGTTAATAGAAATATTAGCGTAATCAAGTCCCCGAACCCAAATCTCTGGTTAGCAAAAAATAAAGTATTCTCTCATACTTCTCCCATACTTTATTTTAGGTTTCTAATCTACCTACCAAAAAAAGATTAGTGGCGGCTCCAAAATTTAAATCATTTAAATAAAAACTAAAATCGCGATTTGGTAGAGCTTGGGAGAGCTCGGGCTAGGTTAGTTAATTCACTTAATTAATCTGGTAATCCATTAACCTAAAAACGATTTTTTTTAGGTCGCGACAGGCAAAAGCATAGATCGGCCCTATGTTCTGTTAAGATAGGAGCTTGCTTTGGATGTGGCCAGTACAGTCACTAGGTGGGGGATTAACCACAAAGATAAGTGGGGATGCAAGTATCGCCATTGCAAAGAGGACAGATGCAAGGAAATGCTCCAAGGAATCACCTGAACTAACTCTCAGTGTAAGGAAGGGTGTATGCTGTCATCCGAGAGGAGGCGAAGGACTTGCCGATTCTTACAAGTACGATCTTCTTACATGATCTAGCTAATCTATTGTTTAATCCTAGAGCTACGCATTTGTTCGTTGTTGATCGGTTTGTTAAGTTAGCTGGGTTGAGTCTGAAACCATTGCGAACAGTCTTTAAGATTTCTCCGCCACAAAGGATAGTGTAGTGTTTGCAATAGGTTGTCCTGGCTATAACTTGATCGCAAGTAGTTACGAGGAAAAGATAAATTTGATTGTGCTAGAGATATTTGATTTTGATGTTATTATTGGCATGAATTTGCTCATGAAGCACAAAGGTACTATGGATTGCTATCGTAAGGTAATTCAGTTTAATTCATTGGGTGGGGTTAGCTTTTGTTTTCTGGAAATTGAGGAGGAAAAGAGCCTCAATTCCTTTGGTTTTATCGCTTGAGGTGACTCGCCTGTTAGATAATGGTTGTCAATGATATTTAGAGGCTGTGGTTAACACGTTGATTGAGGAACCAATGATGGACGACATTGCTGTGGTACGTGAGTTTTCTGATGTCTTTTTACAAGAGTTGCTAGGATTACTATCGAAAAAGGAAAAACAGTTTGTAATTGAGTATGTCCCTAGAATGGAGCCGATCTCCAATGCATCATATCATATAGCATTGTCGGAACTCAAGGAACTAAAGGTGCAAATGCAAAAGTTAATCGGTAAAGAATTTATTCACCCTTGTGCATCGCCATGAGGAGTGTCGGTGTTGTTCGTAAGGGAAAAAGATGGATCGTTGTATCTTTGTATAGATTACCGGTAACTCAATCAGGTGACGATCAAGAATAAATACCCGTTATCAAGGATTAGTGATTTGTTTGACCAACTTCAAGGAGCTTTAATATCATTTTTAAGATCAACCTATAGACAGGATATTATCAATTGAAGATTAAAAAGGAGGATATATCGAAGACTACATTTAGCACACGTTATGTTCATTATAAATTTACTGTAATGCCGTTTGGTCTAACAAACATCTTTGCTGCTTTCATGAATTTGATGAACTAGGTATTCAAGGGGTATTTGAATTAATTCGTCACTGTAATCAACGACGATATCTTGTATACTCAAGGAGTTTTGCAGATCACGAACAGTATCTAAGGATGACATTACATACTCTTCGGGAGCATAAGCAATGTCAAGTTCAATAAGTGCGAGTTTTGATTAGCTTGAGTTGCTTTCCTAGATCATGTAATTTCTGGCAAAGGGATTTTTATGGATCTGACCAAGATTGAAGTGGTCACGGATTGGCCAAAGCCAACGATAGTGAAGGAAGTTCGGAGTTTCTTAGGATTGACAGGCTATTATCAGCATTTCGTGGAAGGACAAGAAGTTTGAGTGGGTGGATAGGTGCGAGTATAGTTTTCAAAAGCTCAAACACAACCTAACTACGGCTCTTGTTTTGACAATACCGTATGGTCCTAGAGGTTATGAGATCTATAGGGATGTGTCGTTCAAAGAATTGGGTTGCATTGTAATATAAAATGGAAGAGTAGTTGCATATTTACATACGCATCTTGTCAACTAAGGCCTTATGAGTTGAACTATTTGACGCATGATCTAGAGATAACAACATTCATATTATCTAGTTAGAGTAAGGTTTCAAGTTTATACCGACCATCATAGTCTTACGCAACTATTCTATAAGAAGGAATTGAACATGACGTGGTGTCGTTGGATGAAACTTCTTAATGATTATGACTGTGAGATTTTGTACTATTCGAATAAGGCTAACAAGGTCACAAATGCATTAAGTCGAAAGTCAGCCATGCTTAGATGTTGGTCCAAGAATGGCGTCTTCTGGAGGAAATACGATATTCGAATTGTAAGTTAGAAGTAAGTCATCTATTGAGTCTAATGTTTGTATTGAGGATTGAACCGAAAGTGCAGGCTCGAATTAAGGTTTTGTAGTTGACGAATCCTACTATTTAGAAGATCCTTCAAGAAGGCTCAGGGAAAAGGAAAGTTGACTTTCAAGTAGTCGAGGATGGGATACTAAGATTTCAAGGACGTTTGTGCATGCTTGCCGATGAATTTTTAAGGAGGAATCTTGTTAGAAGTGCATCATAGCAGTTATAGTATTCATTCGAGCAGCAAAAAAGATGTATTAAAATTTGATACAGTACTACTGGTGGAATGGCTGAAGTCTTTAACATGTTAGCAAATGAAAGTACAGCATTGTAAGCCTGGTGGATTGCTGTAGCCCCTTGAAATTTCAGAGTGGAAGTGAGAGCATATCAAGATGGACTTTGTGATGGGCTTACCAAGAAGTCAGAGAAACAATGATTCGATTTCGGTTGTGGTGGATAGATTGACAAAGTTCATCCATTTCTTCGCCATGCGAAAGGACTTTGCATTAGATAGTTATGCTGAGTTTGTATGTGCAACAGATAATGCGTTTTCATGGAGTGCTAGTGACGATCACATCAAATTGTGTTCCCAAGTTCGCTGCCATCTTTCGGTAAAGTTTGAAGACTACGTTGGGAACTAAGTTGCAATTTAGTATAGCCTATCATCTGTATATGGATGTCTAGTTTGAAAGGACAACTTAGATACTCGAGGATATGTTGCGAGCTTGTGTTTAAATTTCAAAGGAAGTTAGGTGTAGCAACTTCATTTGGCTTAGTTTGCCTATAACAGTAGTTATCAACATAGTATCAAGATGGCATATTTTAAAGCGTTATATGGTAGGGCTTGCTGAACTCTAGTTCATTGGAACGAGGTAAGTGAAAGGAAGATCACTGGCCCAAGTTGGTGTAATAGTCATTGAATACTATCAAGGTCATTGAGAAAGACTTATGATAGTTCAGAGCCGTTAGAAGAGTTATGCCAATAAGTGGCCCACTCCTTAAATACTCGCTCGGACTACCATCGTAACTGCCTTGCCATTGTAGCCACTCGTCGCCTATTGCTTGGATCGTTGCCAATTCGTGCGCCCTCCTTCGCCATGCTCCGCTCGTGAGCACCATCGAGCTTGAGCTACCCCAGCCATTGTGTTGCTGAGCAACCTGTGCCGCTGTTGTTGCCATCGCCGTCATCACTATTGTCCCACCATTGTCGTCACTACCGTCGCTGTTGCTACCACTACTGCCATTGTCGTTGCCACTGTTACTATTGTTATCGTAAGATTGTTGTTTGTGGGTTAACCCATAATTTCTAATTAGCTTGTTAATTATGCTTAGGATTATCACTACTATTGTTACCGTCGCAATTATCGTTGCCGTTGTTATTGCTACTATTGTTGCCGCCGTCGCCATTGCTACCACTGTTGTTGCTGCTAAACCATTATTTGTGAGTTAACATCTAATCTCCGATTAAGTCTTAATTATGCTTAGGATTATATTAGTTATATTAACTGTGGGTCAGTTAGTTTAATAACGGATTAGTTTAATTAATTGTGATCAAGTTAGGTTAGTGATTATGGTTAGGTTGATTGACCGTAGTAAGTTTAGTTAACCTTGGTTAGTTGAATTATAACTGTACTTACATTATGAATAATCATGATTGGTGTAATTAACCTGGGTTACTTTTCTATTTGTAATTTGACTAATTAACTGAGGCGGACCTAATTAATTAAAGTCGGGTTAATTAATTAAGATGGGATTAATTAATTATAATTGTGTTAATTAATTACAATTATGTTAATTATCCATGGCATAATTAATTAAATTAATTATTATTATTACTGAGTGATTATTGAGTACTGATTGTTGATTGTTGAGTGCCTTAATTATTTTCATGTGAATTTGATAAGCAATCACCCATGTCAGAGTATCATGTTTATTGATGGACGAATGTTCGTGTGATCACATGTTGTAACTCCCCTTTCTAATTAGTTTAGATAAACACGAAGTAGACGAAATAGATTAGAAAGTTGTCTCATGCAGAACAAAGTTGTGAATAGTCTAGGTTACAAGTCATTGGATATGATAGGACGTATAACAGATAGTAGTCGAGAAATGGCAATTGAGCTCAACCCCATTTGAAAATAATTTTTTGGCCAGATTAAAATAAATTGTTATAGTTCACGAATAGACCCCGGCCCTATTCCTTTCCAATAATGCCAAGAAGAGCTTGGTATTGCGAAACCAGCTCAGCCCAATTGAGTGATTGGCCACCCTAATTTGTCATTTATCAGGCCTAACTACAGGCCCATAGAGCCTACAGCTAGAACTCTATCCTTTAGAAGCCAATTCTCTTTTGGAAGTGAGGCTCATTAGAATTTCTAACTAGGAAGTTTCGACCCAGTTGGAAGAATTAGCTAGCCTAAGTCAACCCATTGTTCTTTTTCCTTTTCACCTTCCTTGTTGATGTCGTCGAATAGAGAAAGGAGAAGAGCAATGCACCTTCTTGGAAGCTCGCGTCAGTCCCCTATGTCAGTGAAAATAAACTCCTCGGCAATTTTAGAATGGAAGTAGCGACAAAGACAAGCAAGTCATGTTTCTAGCTCATTCACTAGTTTCTTGAATGTGCGAGAAAGGCATTGACATAATGGGTGCAATGTGATGGCTAGTTGGTAATGAGTCTCGGAAAAAGCCAGTTATAGGTTGGAGTGTTGGGTTTCTAGCAGTCCTAAGCGCTCATCATATATATGAAAACATGTCATATACGCAGTGGAAGAAATTAAATTTAAACGGCGCTCTAAATCGTCTTAGAAATTTTTGTATACTTTAATAAAAAATCGAACTTTCTAAAGCTAGTTTAAAAACGTAAATTGATAATAGAGGTTGGATGTAGCTCAACTTCTTTGTCCTCGAGCCCAAAAGATGTCGGGTCTCTAGTTCAGACACGCCCCGACACCAGTGCGACCTTGAAGACGGAGATTCAGAGAAACAGCCCTCAGATTATGCTAGTAATTATCGCGGTATTTCAATCCGAACCCTTTGTTTTCAACCATTGGAGACACAAACTTTATGTATCCGAGTTGATCGATTCTCGAGCTCACTTTCTCACGAATTTTGGCACTTATATGTGTGACTCTCACACATTTCTAACCTTTTGAACTTGAGACCCTCAACCCCTATTTATAGAGGTTGGATTAGATGGAGAGAATGAGGGGAGGGGAGGGGTGGTATGAACCGCTCCGCTAAACCGCCTCACGTGGAGGCCAATGGGAGGCCTCTACGTGTCCTTCCAACAAGCCCACGTGGCCAGTTGGACGCTGGTCAAAGGCGGTTAAACTACCTTTGACTAGCCACGTAGGCCCAGCTCATTGGGCGGTCAAAGGTGGTAAATTTGCCGCCTTTGACCAGTTCGTCGGTTAGCTTTAGGCGCTTATTTGGGCAGCCCAAATGGCATCGTTTTTAGTGGGGATCCTTATTCACGGACTCTAGACATTCTAGATTTCAAGTCCCTCGAGTTTTTTTATCAAATCAAGTCGTTTGACGTACCAAATGTCTCTGTCAAACGGGTAGAAAATAATATTATCCTACTTTTGACTTTCTAGAGGATAACCTTTCTTATCCTTTCTTTTGGATAACAATTCTTATCCAACGATGATGCAAGCATGATGTAACATTACATCATCAATGACATCATCCCGATGTCATGCCTTTGTCATCTATTTCGTCCTTTAGTGAGCATTTGAAAAGGGAAACGAATCTAATTCGTTTCAATTCCTTTTGGCTATCCAAATTGTCTAATCACATTCTCGCGATCCTGTCTTCGTTATGAACGTCGCCAGATGTCAGTTATGGTATGTGACATCCTTAGGTTCACCTCTGAACTGGCAGTGAGATTCCTCAAGGAATTGATCGTCTAAAATCAATCCTTAGATCCCATAAACCGTGAGCAACATCTAGCAATATATCAGGGTTACTCAGTTAGAATGAAGTACGAGGACAAAGTAAACCTATTGGCCTTAGTTCGGTGTTATTCAATCCTTTTTTCTTGCCATGTCCCGATCGAATGAGGGCCATAGATATCCGAGTCAAACCCACTGATTCGATCATATCCACAAATCTATCTGACATGCATTCAATGAGACTGCTCTCATCTTCTGCCTTAGTCAAGGACTTTCTAATGCACTATCAGACATAGATCGCATAGGACATTAACCTCATATACTGAGGAGATAAATCCCAACTGTTGCCCACGCTTATGACTTTGTATATGGAGGACTATGACTATCATGCACAGAGGCGGATCAATGATCGGTCAATATAATACTTATGAACTACAGCCATTCAATATACAAGCCAGCATCATGACTCAAGTCTGAGGATCATTAACACACTAAAGCCAAGAGTGATTAAGACATTGACCAAGCACGAAGCCTCTATATGTCAATCGCTCTTTCGTCACATTTGTCGCGACCCTCTGAAAATATTTTTATTATTTCTAGGGGTTAACGGATTATTAGGTTAATTAGATTTGACTAACCTAATGCGGACCCTCCCAAGCCCTACCGAATCGCAACTTTGGTTTTTGTTTAAATGATTTTGAAATTTGGAGTCGCCACTAATCGTTCTTGGTAGGTCGATTAGAAACCTAAATAAATTAGCGGGAGAACTAATTTATTCCTGCGAACCAGAGATTATGAGCTCGGGGACTTGGTTACACTAGTTAATTAAAACTAATGCCCTTTCGGTACCTTAATTTCATGGATATCCTAATCCGGCAACTCAGGCTTGGTTTATTCCTAAAGCTCTAGTAAGGTATTCTCTTTTGTGTTTTCACTTTTTAAATAGGATGCATGGATGGTATATATTTTTATTTGTTATATTTTTTTAAGTGTTAAAGATTCCCTGAAGCCGAAAGAGGGAGTGTGTTAACGACTTCTGTGCAGTATTACGACCTACTCATCTTTTGGGTCTGATGATTCAAAAATTAAATTATAGGAAGTACATGACAGTGAATAAACACATCCAATGGGAGGCCTAGCATTGGCTTGGCTCTTCCCTTTGGGATTTAAGGTACAGGTATTTAAGTTGCAAGTATTTAAACTACTGTAAGTAAAAACCTCCAATGGGAGGCTAAGCATTGGCTTGGCTCTTCCCTTTGGGATTTAAGGTACATGTATTTAAGTTGCAGGTATTTAACTACTGTAAGTAAAAACCTCCAATGGGAGGCTAAGCATTGGCTTGGCTCTTCCCTTTGGGATTTAAGGTACAGGTATTTAAGTTGCAGGTATTTAACTACTGTAAGTAAAAACCTCCAATGGGAGGCTAAGCATTGGCTTGGCTCTTCCCTTTGGGATTTAAGGTGCAGGTATTTAACTACTGTAAGTAAAAACCTCCAATGGAAGGCTAAGCATTGGCTTGGCTCTTCCCTTTGGGATTTAAGGTGCAGGTATTTAAGTTGCAGGTATTTAACTACTATAAGTAAAGACCTCCAATGGGAGGCTAAGCATTGGCTTGGCTCTTCCCTTTGGGATTTATGGTGCAGGTATTTAAATTGCGGATGGACTTTGTCCTCTCCATTTTGGGGTATGAATTTTTTAAAATGAAATACAACGAATTGATTCAACAATTTGAAATTTGTGCGCGCTTGAGGACTCCTCCAAGCCGATTTTGTGCTTCCATAGGATTGACCATTGATATAGAGCTGCGGCTTCCTGACATAAAATAGAGTGAAGTGTTAGTATACAAAATATGTGCTAATCTGCACCTAAAACCAGAAGAGTAGAAAGAGTACTTATCTCCCATTTTTTTGGGAGGGATTTCTATAATTGATTTTCGCTCTCTATGTTCCCAATATAGAGAGTTTCTTTTGAATTAAGAGGGACTTTTAGTCACAGATCAGTTGAGAAATCGGTGGACAGCTTAGGAGCTTGTCTGGGCCGATTTTTGCATCTCGACGAGATTTTTACTGTTGACGTAGAGATATCCTTCTCCTGCCATAAAATATGGAAGAAAAAGGAGATGGAGAAAGTGTATACAATTTGTGCTAATTTGCGAGTAAAATCATAAATAAATGAATAAATAAAAACACTTAGCTCGAATTTGCTTGCTCGTTGACGAGGATGAACTCTTGATTTATATTGATCGATGAAGGAATTTGTGATGATAACCCCTAGCTTTAAACTCCCATCATCTTCAAAATTCTCTCTCTTTTGGTATTTTCTTTTTCTCGAATTTTTCTTCAATCTCCCAAAACTCTCTCAAACATCCAAAATTTCCTCTCCAAAAAATTCTCCCAAACACTTCAAATTTTCTCTCCCAAGAATCCTTTCTCAAGCTCACTTCTTCCTCCTTTTATAACCTACTCATCTATCTCCCATTCTAATTTTTCCACTAACTCTATCTCCCATTCTAATTTCTCCACTAACTCTTCTTCATTTTCATCTTCCATTCTCCATCTCTATCTCACATTCTAATCTCTCCACTAACTCTTCTTCATCTTCATCTTCCCTTCTCCATATTTATCTCCCATTCTAATTTCTCCACTGACTCTTCTTAATCTCCATCTTCCCTTCTCTATTCTTATCTTCCATTCTAATTTCTCTACTAACTCTTCTTCATCTCCATCTTCCCTTCTCTATTCTTATCTTATTTTCTCCATCCATTCTTCTCCAACTTCTCTTCTTCATCTCCTCTTCTTCATCTTCCCTTCTCTATTCTAATTTATCCACTAACTCTTCTTTTTATTATTTGTAAAATAATCCTTCAAGAGTTAGGTATTTGCACTCTAGTCCTTGAATTTTAAGTATTTACAATTCAGTCCCTGAAAAAATATATTTCTTTAAGTCCAAATCTCCTCACAATTTTTGACACACCAAAATTTACCACATGTCAAATTTAAGCTCATTTCTTGTCGCTGAAAATAATGCATAATTTAATTAAAGTCCTTTTGCAAAATTAAGTCATTCTGGGTATAATTGGGCCAAGATGAAAATTTAAAATATTAGAAGACAATGTCACAACTCATAAAAAGTGAAAGTTAAAAATAAGTTGACTCAAATTAAATTTTTTTAGGCCCGATTCGAGATTATACTCGTGAAGGAACACGTGACTCGAATTGGATTTTTCTGAATTTACGATGGCCAATATGAAAATAGATTTAAAATAAAAATATTAACTATCTTTGTGTATTTTTTTGGCCTCAAATGTTATTTTTCCAAAATTTTCAAATATTTTTGTATTTTTTTTAAAAAAAATTAAAATATATATAATATGAAAAATTATTTTTTGGTCAAAATTCGTTCCCTAGGCTTGGCTAAGGTTCCCAAAGTTGATTTTTCAATTTTATGAATTTTTATGGATTTTCTATTAATTTTCGAAAATAAATAAATAAAAAATACGTAAAAATACTGAAAATATGAAAAATCGTTTTTTGGTCAAAATTGGTTCCCTAGGCTTGGCTAAGGTCCCCAAAGTTGATTTTTCAATTTTATGAATTTTCATGGATTTTTTATTACTTTAGCAATAGAAAAAATGATTAAAAATCAGGTGTCAACAACTGCCCCTCTTTGAAAGGAAGCTCGGTAGAGGTTCATTTCAAAGACGAGATGACACCTGGATTCTTATCGACTCAATACAAGGAAATAAAAAGAGTCGTGACATGATTGTTCCACTGAAAATGAAAGGAGAACCTAAGGATTCGTTATATAAAAAAACTTTAGGGTGGTTGAACTTGAACCCGTATGGTGGATCAACCCATGGTAGATTCCTAATAAAAGGATTCTACTGATTAAAAATTGAATTAAAATTTGACCCGTATGGTGGGTCATACCATTTGACCCGTATGGTGGGTCGTACCATGGTAGATTCCTAATAAAAGGATTCTACTGATTAAATTTTGATTGAGATTTGACCCGTATGGTAGGTCACCCCATGGAGATACCTGTAAGAAGGACTTGGTGCCTGTAGAAAGGACTTGGTGCCTGTAAAAAGGACTTGGTGCCTGTAAAAAGGACTTGTGCCTGTAAAAAGGACTTAATTTGCCTGTAAAAAGGACTTGATTTGCCTGTAAAAAGGACTTAATTTGCCTGTAAGAAGGACTTGATTTGCCTGTAAGAAGGACTTACTTTGCCTGTAAGAAGGACTTTATGCCTGTAAGAAGGACTTGCTTTGCCTGTAAGAAGGACTTGATTTGCCTGTAAGAAGGACTTTGTGCCTGTAAGAAGGACTTTGTTTGCCTGTAAGAAGGACTTACTTTGCCTGTAAGAAGGACTTTGTGCCTGTAAGAAGGACTTGATTTGCCTGTAAGAAGGACTTTGTTTGCCTGTAAGAAGGACTTTATGCCTGTAAGAAGGACTTGATTTGACTGTAAGAAGGATTTTGTGCCTGTAAGAAGGACTTGGTGCCTGTAAGAAGGACTTGATTTGCCTGTAAGAAGGACTTTGTGCCTGTAAGAAGGACTTGGTTTGCCTGTAAGAAGGACTTAGTTTGCCTATAAGAAGGACTTGGTGCCTATAAGAAGGACTTGGTTTGCTTGTAAGGACTTGGTTTGCCTGTAAGAAGGACTTTATGCCTGTAAGAAGGACTTGATTTGCCTGTAAGAAGGACTTGTTTTGCCTGTAAGAAGGACTTTGTGCCTGTAAGAAGGACTTGTTTTGCCTGTAAGAAGGACTTGATTTGCCTGTAAGAAGGACTTTGTGCCTGTAAGAAGGACTTGTTTTGCCTGTAAGAAGGACTTGTTTTGCCTGTAAGAAGGACTTTGTGCCTATAAGAAGGACTTGATTTGCCTGTAAGAAGGACTTGGTTTGCCTGTAAGAAGGACTTATTTTGCCTGTAAGAAGGACTTGGTGTACCTCAAAGGGTGCCATTTTGGAATCTGAAAAGATCAGGAATCCTGCAGAAGCTCAAACCCAAATTATATTATCCTGTCGCTTTAGGAATAAACCAAAGAGGCAGAGATCAAAAGGTATCGAACATTTCTGTCCTTGAGACAAATCATGCTTTATTGAAGAAGGTGGATACCTGTATGTACCGCAATGGATTCGAGTACCCCAACAACCGTCAGAATTCATTCTCTTGAAAGGTTCAGGTTGAAGATATACTTACCTGAGAATTTGGAAGAAATGCTTGGTGGCTTCTCGACAACCAGGCTTGTTCATTCAATAATCGCTGAATGAATTTCAAGACTTTGGAAGGTAGTTTGAACATTGGGAATGTGTTGCCTGTCAGGCAGTATCAGAGGTAACATGTGCAAGCATTTTCATCAATGAGTTGATCGGTTCATGTAAAACTATTCAACCAAGTCGGCAATGATTAGAAGTAGTCTGTGTGATAACTCATGATGCAATCAATCCAAATATGGATCATGCAAAACTATTCTGTCAAGCTTGCATTACCAATTCTGTTTAAGGAGGTTCTCATAGTATGAACGCCTCGAATGTAATCTGAATGGGGGACTTCAATCCGAAAGGGCCTTCTCTCACTTTGGGGAAAGGCTGTTTATCTGTAAATTAAAATGTTAGACTTGCGTGGAAATGGTTTGCCTTTCCTCATCCTGTCATGCCCCATTCTGCACATTTGATGTCTCCTGTGCAGTTTATGCTCTAAGTTGGAGTTGGTAAGTTAAACACACGGAATAGTCATACATAATTCATGAACTTTGTAAGCACAATGCAGATGTGACAATTTTTTAGCATTACGTGTGTTTATATAATGTGCAAATATGGGCGGATTTGAATTGCCCCTGGTATGTGGGCAGACCGAACAAATTGGGAAGCCTACTCCTTATGTCGAGGGGTGGTTCGTCTCAAACTTTGTCTCTACGTGATGAAGCATATGGGTGAGGGAGCATTTCGGTTTGTTTAATGACAGCGACCGCCACGGTTTAGCGGTTGAATGCCCCTGTAAAAAGCAGAGAAATTATTCTTGAAATCAAACGAGATAAGGAAGACATATTTGCTTTTTCGCTTCAGAGCTTGTGATCAATTTGCCCCATTTTTCACCAGAATAGATCTTGTCAGATGATCATAATTTTCTTTTGGATTTGTCTCCTTCAACATGTTAAATGTTAGTGTAAATATTTCCTGTAAAAAGAAAAAGAGACATATCAGCCAGTATTAAAAGGGATAAATTGAAAACGATACTGATTTACCCTTCATCTTGAATGTCTTGCACGAGTCTTTTACCAGTTTTGTTGGATTGAATTTTCCTCGACTTTTGTTGGGCGCCTCACCATTATGGGAAGACTATGGTAAAATACTGACTTTGATATTACTCGTTGAGTATTCCTGTTTGTAAAAAAAAGAAATGCACAAAAAGTTGTTTCATTTATTTATAATACATACAACATTCCCCACCCTTGGGGATCGAACTCGGAATATTTCGGACCTACTGTCATCCCCCATACCATTCGGTCCATTGGACCGTAGGTGTCCATGGGGCTTTCTTTTCAAGGGTTAATCCTTGGGGATAACGCAGCCCTGTTGTATCACCTTGGGCCATGTTACGGTATTTCTCGAGGTAATTTGCAATCCCTGTTAAGAATGGAATAAGACAATTCAAGACTTGAGATGATTATGTGCACATTAGAACGATACAGAATTACCCATTTCTGAGATTGTTCGCGTCTTTCGCTTGTACTTTCCTTTGTCCGAAGCTGTCTATCCCGTGGTAATGCCCATGAGTTGATTTGCCCCCAAATTTTATCCAACCTGTATTCGGATATGATTGCGTTTTCGGGTCGATTTGCAATTTCCTGAGAATAGAAGGGGCTTAATTTTAAAACTTGGAGCAACTGAGGGTAAATTGAAACGATACGGAGTTACCCTTCAGGTTTATGCAGATTTTCACTCGCCATCAATTCGTCGCGAGGTTGGTGAGGTGGCGGATTCGAGCATTTAATAGGGGGAAGTCGGATTATTACTCCTTGCTTTTACACATTCACAAAAGCAGAAAAACACATCACGCAAGGAAATAAAACACATTCACTCATTCAGGATTAGTTCCGCTTCCTCTGCAGGCTCTCCCATGATCAGCTGGCTTCATCCCAAATTAGGTATGCATCGGCCATATTGAAGGTCTCGTGGTCACTGGCTGAACAAGTGCATCACACTCCCGATGCTTTACCGATATCAAACTGGTTGATTATGGCGAAAAGATCATCGTCAATGTCCGCTTGACTGGAATTCGAGCCAACGGGGTATTGCCGACAGAGAATGGTAGATAGAAAAAACTCGACCAATAAGGACTGCCCCTGTGAAATCATTATTTAAATTGAAGCAGATTATCACCTTCGCATTCCGATCATCTGCCTAGCCTCTCTCCTCCTTTCTTTCGTTATCTGCTTTCAAAAATGGCCAATTCTCCTAACCATACCTTCTCCGCCGAAATCCTGGCTGGGTGGGAGAGACTCTACAATCTTCTTGGTAGAGGTTACGCTCATATAGCCCAAAACTCTACCGTTGAGGCTGAAATCCTCGGTTTATTCAGGACCCTAGACGCTGCTTCTGTTGAGGGTACCCAACTGGGGAGGGAGTATCGGAACTTCCCGACCCTCTTCATTAATTTTCTGGCTGCCTATAACCGCGCTTATGAGACGGTCATTGTGACTGCCGTCGTGAAAGCTCGTTACCGAGACCGGCACGAGCGTCTGGAAATAGTCACATTTATGGCTGATAATCACAAAAAAGCCTTCAAGTTTGCCAATGATCAGCTTTCGTGGCTAGTTCGTGAGAGGGGAAAGTTGGTGGACCGTCTAGCCTTGGTCCGAACTTACGCCGAACAGGAGCCGAGCAATATTATGATGAGGTGCAAATGCGGTTGGCTGCAGGAGAGACTTGATGACATTACGGCAGATATTGCTTTCGAGAGGGCGACGATTTCGGACTTGGAGTTTGCTGTCGAGCATTACGAGGCCAGTATGGCCCAGGCTAAGGAGAAGCGCGATCGCCTCTTCTTTAGGCTCGCGGAGCTTGATCCTGATAACGCCCGGTGCACCCGGAGCATCAACTGTTTGGAGAGTCAATTGAGCTCCTTCGTAATGGTTATCAGGGCTCAGTTTGGCTTTACTTTTCCTCCCCAGTGAGCTGTTGTAATGTTCTTTGATGAATGGAATGAAAGAAAAGCTTCACGTGTTTTTTTTTTGTTTAATTTTCCTGCTATCGTTTCTTCCGCATAGCATAACAGAACGATTTGAGGTACCGAAGATGTCGAGGCTTAATGTTTTTCTTGATGTTCTTGTTTAATTGCTCCAGACGATGATATCGAGAACATTGATGAAGGGTTCGGCGGTGGCCCCCACTATCCATCTTGAGATCACAAACAATAACACTATGACAACTCGATCAGTGCGCTGGTAATAAATCCAGCCACCTGTTGTATGCCCACTTTTATCCATATTTTGTTTCTTTCGGCGTCCACTTGCTCGTGTCGGTCGCCTGTAGCGTCGGGAGAAATTCCTGTGGGCCACGTTCATTAATAGAACCTCGGTCCTCTAAAAACCCTCCGCGTGTTTCGGATCCGAGGAAATTTTAAGACCGGTCTCTAGTTGATTTAATTTGGTTAAGGTACTTGTTTCATGGGTCCTGATTATATAATCCTTATTGTCTTTCAAAAGACGTGGGATCCTCTACAATACATTAAATATGCCCCAGTGTTTAATCGGTGTAAATCCACTGTCATATCAGAATATACGGCCCGTACGTGTTCATTAACTAACACATGTCTGAGTTCGAAAGGATCGACCTCCTCACTTGCCCCCAGGATTAAGAAATCAGCAATTTCCTGTCTTTTCGTACTTCTAAAAATAATTCGTGGTGTGCATTATTGAACCAAACTTTACCCCCGCCTGGGATACCTGGGATTTCCTACAAAAGTAAAGGATATAATTAGTACATGACGCAAGAAAGGTCGGCCCATGATTCCTACATTAGTCTAATTTTATTCTTCCATTTTGTTGAGAAATCAAATGAAATTTTCTTAGGAGGTCACATGTGGATTTTTCAAAAACTAATTTTCTTGAGATTTTCATAACTTGGAAAGTGTGATAAAATCTCTTGATCAAATTTTCTGAAGGAATTTTCTATCAAAATAAATTTTCAGAGGTATATTTATTAGGAAAATTTTATTTTTATTAGAGCAGGAAAGACATGACAAAAATCCTTTATTGGTTAAAAAAATTCCCCCAAGACATTAGTCTAATTTTATTTAGAGAAACTTTTCTTAGAAAAACATGAGCGAATTTCTCGAAAAGAATTTTTGTTGCAAGTTTTTATAATTTGAAAGAATGTGATAAAATCATTTGATGTTTTTTTTAAAGGAATTTTTCTTTTTATCGAAATAAATTTTCAGAGGAAAATTTGTCGGGAAAATTTCATTTTTATTGGAGAGAAAAAAACATGACAAAAATCTCTTATTGGTCAATTAGTCTAATTTTATTTAGAGAAAATTTTCTTAGAAAAACATGAGCGAATTTCTCGAGAAGAATTTTCTTGCAAGTTTTTATAATTTGAAAAATGTGATAAAATCACTTGATGTCTACTAGAGTTTTTTTTAAGGAATTTTTCTTTTTATTGAAATTTTCAGAGGAAAATTTTTTCAGGAAAATTTCATTTTTATTGAAGCAATAAAAATATGACAAAAATCCCTTATTGGTTAATAAAATTCCCATGAAGGGATTTTTTTACATCATTTTTTCAAAAAAAAATTTAAAAGAAATGAGGGACAAATTTAATTTTTATTTTCTCTTAAAAAGAATGGTCGTAATATCAAGCTCAATAACTGACTAACACCTAGCATGGACCGACCGAAAATAAATACAAGATAAAATTAGAGAACTTACTTTTACCTTGGAGAAATGCAAATCACATAGTCATGCGCATGACTCAAGTGAGGAGTGGACTCTAGAAAATAAAAGAAGGAGAGACAAGGTATGGACCTAAAAAGGCTCCCACTATCTGAATTGACAAACTTACCCTCCGCGCAATCAAATCACAATGGGAAGAATTGTCAATTCAGATAATGAGCGGAATAAAATATGGTCAACCCGAGCGCAATCGACGCAAGAGCTTTGCATATTCGATCCCTATCTATGGTTTTCTAGGAAGAATTTCGCGACTTGGGTTTAGACGCTTGTGTGTGCAGGTGTCGTGATCCTCAGAGTATGCAAGACATGCACAACAATTGATATCAAAACAGCGCTTCTAAAAATGCGCGAAATTAAACAAATAAACCCAACACCGAGCCTGCAAAACAAAGGGGTTAGCCAAACACTCCGCCCCTTATAACTCCAATCCTGCAAAAACATATAACACCTATAGAATGAGTCCCAAACAATATCGCCAGAAGCGAGATATCCATGAAATTTTCATTGGCCTAAGTCCACTAAGACTTTTAAAATTTCGAAAAAATTTAAGTATTCCAATTGGTATCTTTTTTCGAAAATTTAAAAATCTCTATCCCCAGCGGAGTCGCCAAGCTGTCGCGACCCTCTGAAAATATTTTTATTATTTCTAGGGGTTAACGGATTATTAGGTTAATTAGATTTGACTAACCTAATGCGGACCCTCCCAAGCCCTACCGAATCGCAACTTTGGTTTTTGTTTAAATGATTTTGAAATTTGGAGTCGCCACTAATCGTTCTTGGTAGGTCGATTAGAAACCTAAATAAATTAGCGGGAGAACTAATTTATTCCTGTGAAACCAGAGATTATGAGCTCGGGGACTTGGTTACACTAGTTAATTAAAACTAATGCCCTTTCGGTACCTTAATTTCATGGATATCCTAATCCGGCAACTCAGGCTTGGTTTATTCCTAAAGCTCTAGTAAGGTATTCTCTTTTGTGTTTTCACTTTTTAAATAGGATGCATGGATGGTATATATTTTTATTTGTTATATTTTTTTAAGTGTTAAAGATTCCCTGAAGCCGAAAGAGGGAGTGTGTTAACGACTTCTGTGCAGTATTACGACCTACTCATCTTTTGGGTCTGATGATTCAAAAATTAAATTATAGGAAGTACATGACAGTGAATAAACACATCCAATGGGAGGCCTAGCATTGGCTTGGCTCTTCCCTTTGGGATTTAAGGTACAGGTATTTAAGTTGCAAGTATTTAAACTACTGTAAGTAAAAACCTCCAATGGGAGGCTAAGCATTGGCTTGGCTCTTCCCTTTGGGATTTAAGGTACATGTATTTAAGTTGCAGGTATTTAACTACTGTAAGTAAAAACCTCCAATGGGAGGCTAAGCATTGGCTTGGCTCTTCCCTTTGGGATTTAAGGTACAGGTATTTAAGTTGCAGGTATTTAACTACTGTAAGTAAAAACCTCCAATGGGAGGCTAAGCATTGGCTTGGCTCTTCCCTTTGGGATTTAAGGTGCAGGTATTTAACTACTGTAAGTAAAAACCTCCAATGGAAGGCTAAGCATTGGCTTGGCTCTTCCCTTTGGGATTTAAGGTGCAGGTATTTAAGTTGCAGGTATTTAACTACTATAAGTAAAAACCTCCAATGGGAGGCTAAGCATTGGCTTGGCTCTTCCCTTTGGGATTTATGGTGCAGGTATTTAAATTGCGGATGGACTTTGTCCTCTCCATTTTGGGGTATGAATTTTTTAAAATGAAATACAACGAATTGATTCAACAATTTGAAATTTGTGCGCGCTTGAGGACTCCTCCAAGCCGATTTTGTGCTTCCATAGGATTGACCATTGATATAGAGCTGCGGCTTCCTGACATAAAATAGAGTGAAGTGTTAGTATACAAAATATGTGCTAATCTGCACCTAAAACCAGAAGAGTAGAAAGAGTACTTATCTCCCATTTTTTTGGGAGGGATTTCTATAATTGATTTTCGCTCTCTATGTTCCCAATATAGAGAGTTTCTTTTGAATTAAGAGGGACTTTTAGTCACAGATCAGTTGAGAAATCGGTGGACAGCTTAGGAGCTTGTCTGGGCCGATTTTTGCATCTCGACGAGATTTTTACTGTTGACGTAGAGATATCCTTCTCCTGCCATAAAATATGGAAGAAAAAGGAGATGGAGAAAGTGTATACAATTTGTGCTAATTTGCGAGTAAAATCATAAATAAATGAATAAATAAAAACACTTAGCTCGAATTTGCTTGCTCGTTGACGAGGATGAACTCTTGATTTATATTGATCGATGAAGGAATTTGTGATGATAACCCCTAGCTTTAAACTCCCATCATCTTCAAAATTCTCTCTCTTTTGGTATTTTCTTTTTCTCGAATTTTTCTTCAATCTCCCAAAACTCTCTCAAACATCCAAAATTTCCTCTCCAAAAAATTCTCCCAAACACTTCAAATTTTCTCTCCCAAGAATCCTTTCTCAAGCTCACTTCTTCCTCCTTTTATAACCTACTCATCTATCTCCCATTCTAATTTTTCCACTAACTCTATCTCCCATTCTAATTTCTCCACTAACTCTTCTTCATTTTCATCTTCCATTCTCCATCTCTATCTCACATTCTAATCTCTCCACTAACTCTTCTTCATCTTCATCTTCCCTTCTCCATATTTATCTCCCATTCTAATTTCTCCACTGACTCTTCTTAATCTCCATCTTCCCTTCTCTATTCTTATCTTCCATTCTAATTTCTCTACTAACTCTTCTTCATCTCCATCTTCCCTTCTCTATTCTTATCTTATTTTCTCCATCCATTCTTCTCCAACTTCTCTTCTTCATCTCCTTTTCTTCATCTTCCCTTCTCTATTCTAATTTATCCACTAACTCTTCTTTTTATTATTTGTAAAATAATCCTTCAAGAGTTAGGTATTTGCACTCTAGTCCTTGAATTTTAAGTATTTACAATTCAGTCCCTGAAAAAATATATTTCTTTAAGTCCAAATCTCCTCACAATTTTTGACACACCAAAATTTACCACATGTCAAATTTAAGCTCATTTCTTGTCGCTGAAAATAATGCATAATTTAATTAAAGCCCTTTTGCAAAATTAAGTCATTCTGGGTATAATTGGGCCAATATGAAAATTTAAAATATTAGAAGACAATGTCACAACTCATAAAAAGTGAAAGTTAAAAATAAGTTGACTCAAATTAAATTTTTTTAGACCCGATTCGAGATTATACTCGTGAAGGAACACGTGACTCGAATTGGATTTTTCTGAATTTACGATGGCCAATATGAAAATAGATTTAAAATAAAAATATTAACTATCTTTGTGTATTTTTTTGGCCTCAAATGTTATTTTTCCAAAATTTTCAAATATTTTTGTATTTTTTTTAAAAAAAATTAAAATATATATAATATGAAAAATTATTTTTTGGTCAAACTTAGTTCCCTAGGCTTGGCTAAGGTTCCCAAAGTTGATTTTTCAATTTTATGAATTTTTATGGATTTTCTATTAATTTTCGAAAATAAATAAATAAAAAATACGTAAAAATACTGAAAATATGAAAAATCGTTTTTTGGTCAAAATTGGTTCCCTAGGCTTGGCTAAGGTCCCCAAAGTTGATTTTTCAATTTTATGAATTTTCATGGATTTTTTTATTACTTTAGCAATAGAAAAAATGATTAAAAATCAGGTGTCAACAACATTTAGTGAATTCGATCGAACTCGTTTCGATACGAACACCTGTGTTCCAGCTTAGGCGTCTAAAGTCCAATGACTTGTGACTCGTCATCCTTATTGGGCATCTAATGCTCAATAGCGAGGCTACGAACACATTGGTCTCAGCCGACTCGTGAATGCCCAATCCACGATCCTTCGACCAGGAAGTAATTTAAAGATCAGAGACCAACTGATGATCCGTCACACATAATGTTGATGCCTCAAGAATGGGTATCAGTTCCAACTGATCTAATGGACTTTATTCATCTAAAATAAAGGGACTAGATGAATAAACAAGCGTCTTGCCATTAGTAAAATATTGATAGTACAATATTTATACCATACATGTGACCATCACATAGATGTTTTATGGCATACTCCTAACAACCTCCCACTTGCACTAAAGCCAACTATGCTGATATTTTAAACCCATTCTACTATGTGTTTCTCATATATAGCCTGGGGTAACGCCTTAGTGAAGGAATCCGCTATATTTTCTACGGAAGTGATTTTCTGCACGGTGATGTCGCCTTTCCCAATGATCTCTCGAATGAGATAAAAGCGTCTTTCGATGTACTTAGGCTTCTGGTAAGACGTTGGTTTATTTGCTTGAGCGATCGCTCTACTGTTGTCATAAAATAATGGGATTGGCTCCTTGATAGCAAGAACTACTCCAAGCTCTGTAATGAACTTCTTCATCTAAGCAGCTTCCTTTATAGCTTCTAAAGCTGCTACATACTCTGCCTTAGTGGTGGAGTCAGCAGTTATACTTTGCTTGGAACTTTTCTACTCGACTGCTCCACTATTCATTATGAATATAAACCTAGATGTTGACTTGAAGTCATCAGGATCTGATTGAAAGTCAGAGTCCGTATATGCCTCATTTTTAAAGTCTGCTTCTCCATATATCAAGAACAAATCCTTAGTCCTTCTCAAGTACTTAAGGATGTTCTTAACTGCGATCCAGTGTTCTTCACTTGGATCTAACTGATATCTGCTTGTAATACTTACAGAATAAGTAATATTAGGTCTCGTACATAACATAACATTTTATCTATGTACGTAGACTGTGGGAGGCCAAGCAATCGTCTAGATTTATCCCTATAAACCTTGATGCCCAAAATATAGGTGGCCTTTCCTAAGTCCTTCATGGAGAATTTTTGTGACAAGAATAGTTTGATGGATGATAGAATTGGTATGTCATTACCAATCAACAATATGTCATCCACATATAGGACCAGGAACGCAAGAGTGCTCCCACTGAGTTTCTTGTACGTACAGGATTCATTCTGATTCTTTATGAAGCCAAACGATTTGATCACTTTATCGAATCGGATGTTCTAGCTCCTAGAGGCTTGTTTTAGTCCATAAATGGACCTCTTAAGCTTGCACACCTTATGCTCTTCGCCTTTGGACTCAAAACCAAGAGGTTATTCCATATATATGTCTTCTTCAAGAAATCTGTTAAGGAATGCCGTTTTGACGTCCATTTAGAATATCTCATAGTCCAAGTGTGCAGCTACGGCCAATAAAATCCTAATAGATTTTAGCATGGCGACTGGAGAGAAGGTTTCATCATAATCAATACCTTCTCTTTGGTGATAACCTTTCGCCACCAGTCTAGCCTTGTATGTTCCAACTTGACCATCTGCATTGATCTTTCTCTTAAAGATCCATTTGCAACCTATAGGTACGATACCTTCAGGTGGGCTAACTAATGTCCATACATCATTGGAATATATCGAGTCCATTTCAGATTTCAAGGCCTCAAGCTATCTGTCAGAATCTTTATCTGACATGGCCTCTGTATATAACTTGGGATCGTTTCGTTGATCGCCATCGTTTACCAGAAACAGCGACTGCATTTCATCAATCAAATTCCCATAGTATCGTTCAGGAGGATGAGATACTCTCAAACTCCTTCTTAGACGCGATATGTTTGAAGCTCCTACTGAATCAGAGATCGGAGTTTGAACCTGTTGTCGCGACCCTCTAAAACTTTTTTTTGAAGGGTTAACGGATTATTAGGTTAATTAGATTAACTAACCTAACGCGAACCCTTCCAAATCCTACCGAATTACAAGTTTGGTTTTTGTTCAAATAATTTTAGAATTTGGAGTCGCCACTAATCATTTTTGGTAGGTTAATTAGAAACCTAAGTAAATTAGTGGGAGAACTAAATTACTTCTGCAAACTAGAGATTATGAGTTCGGGAACTTGGTTACACTAGTTAATTAAAACTAATGCCCTTTCGGTACCTTAATTTCATGGATATCCTAATTTGGTAACTCAAGTTTGGTTTACTCCTAAGGCTCTAGTGAGGAGTTCTTTTTTTTGTGTTTTCACTTTTTTAGGTGGGATGCATGGATAGTATTTTTTGTATTTTCAAAGTATTAAAATATTCTCTGAAGCTGAAAGAGGAAGTGTGTTAGCGATTTCTATGCAGTGCTGCAACTTACTCATCTTGGGGTCTAGTGATTCAAAAATTAAATTACAAGAAGTAAATGACAATAAATAAAGACCACCAATGAATGGCCCAGCCTTGGCTTGGCCCTCTCTTTTGGAGTTTAATGGTACAGGAATTAAATTACAGGAATTTAAATGACGTAAGTAAAACCTCCAATGGGCAGTCTAGCATTAGCTCGTTTCTTCCCTTTGGGGTTTAATGATGCAGGAATTAAATTGTAAGAATTTAAATGGCGGTAAGTAAAATTTCCAATGGGGGGCCGAGCATTGGCTTAGCTCTTCCTTTTGGGATTTAATAGTGCAGGTATTTAAATTACAGGAATTTAAATAACGGTAAGTAAACCTCCAATAAGCAGCCTAGCATTGGCTTAGCTCTTCCCTTTGGGATTTAATGGTGTAAGTATTTAAATTACAGGAATTTAAATAACGGTAAGTAAACCTCCAATAAGCAGCCTAACATTGGCTTAGCTCTTCCCTTTGGGATTTAATGGTGCAAGTATTTAAATTGCAGGAATTTAAATAACAGTAAGTAAAACCTCAAATGGGCGGCCTAGCATTGGTTTGGCTCTTCCCTTTGGGATTTAATAGTGTAGATATTTAAATTACAGGAATTTAAACAACGGTAAGTAAAACCTCCAATGGGCGGCCTAGCGTTGGCTTGGCTCTTCCCTTTGCGATTTAATGGTACAGGTATTTAAATTGCAGGAATTTAAATAACGATAAGTAAAATCTCCAATAAGTGGCCTAGCATTGGCTTGGCTCTTCCCTTTGGGATTTAAATTGTAGGAAATAAACGACCTCTAGTGGATACACTTTACTACTCCATTCTCGGGTTTGAGTTTTTTAAAATAAATTACAACAAATTAATTCAACAATTTAAAATTTGTGTGCGCTTAGAGACTCCTCCAAGCCAATTTTGTGCTTCCATAGGATTGACCGTTGATATAGAGCTGCGATTGCCTGACATAAAAATAAAGTGAAATGTCAGTGTAGAAAATCTGTGCTAATTTGCACCTAAAACCAGAAGAATGAAAAGAGCACTTATCTCCCTTTTTTGGGAGGGATTTCTAGAATTGATTTTCGCTCTCTTTGTTCTCAACATAGAGAGTCTCTTTTGAATTAAGAGAGACTTTTAATCATAGATCAGTTGAGAAATTGATGGACACTTAGGAGCTTGTCTGAGCCAATTTTGCACCTCCTCGGGATTTTTGCAATTGACGCAGAGATATCTTTCTCCTGACATATAATATGGGGAAAATAGGGAGAAGTGTAGATAATTTGTGCTAATTTGTGATTAAAACCACAAATAAATGAATAAATAGAAACATTTAGCTCGAATTTGCTTGCTCGTTGACGAGGACAAACTCTTGATTTATGTTGATCGATGAAGGAATTGGTGGTGATAACCCCTAGCTTTAACCTCTCATCATCTTCAAAATTTTCTATCTCTTTTTGGTATTTTCTTTCTCTTAAATTTTTCTTCAATCTCCAAAAACCCTCTCAAACATCCAAAATTTTCTCTCTAAAAAATTCTCCTTCCCAAGCTCACTTCTTCCTCCTTTTATAGCCTATTCATCCATGTTCCATTCTAATTTTTCCACTAACTCTTCTTCATCTTGTCTTCCCTTCTCTATTATCATTTTATTTTCTTCATCTCATCTTCTCTATTTTCCCTTCTCCATCTTCTCTTCTCAATCTCCTCTTCTCCATCTTCCATTCTTTATTCTAATTTCTCCACCAACTCTTCTTTTTATTATTTACGAAATAATCCCGCAAGTACCAGGTATTCGTACTCTAGTCCCCGAGATTTTAAGTATTTGCAATTCAGTCCCTAAAGAAATATTTCTTTAATTCCAAATTTTTACACAATTTTCAGCACACCTCCCCTATGCTTTGATCGAAATTTAGCTCATGGGTACCCCTAGAAAAAGGTTAATTTAATTTTTTTATTAACTTAGGGGCTAAAATCCAAAATTTAACTAAGGCATTTTTACAAGATTGAGTCATTTCGAATAAAATTGGGTCAAGATGAAAATTTAAAATATTAGAAAACAATGTCACAACTCATAAAAAGTGAAAAGTACAAATAAATTAACTCAAATTGAATTTTTTAGGCCCGATTCGAGATTATGCTCGTGTAGGAACACGTGACCCGAAACGAATTTTTATGAATTTGCGATGGCCAATATGAAAATAGATTTAAAAGAAAAATATTGACTATTTTTGTGTTTTTTTTTGCTTCAAATGTTATTTTTCTAGAATTTTCAAGTATTTTTGTATTTGTTTTTTGAAAAATATTAAAAAATATGAAAAATATTAAAAATTATTTTTCATTCGAAAATGGTTGCCTAGGCTTGGACAAGACTTCCAAAGTTAATTTTGCAATTTTCTCATTGTTTCTTGATTTTGTTTATGAATTTTTGAAAAATAAAAGTGGTAAAAAATACTAAAAACATGAAATTTTATTTTTTGGTCAAAATTGGTTCGTGAGGCTTGGCCAAGGTCACCAAAGTTGATTTTTTAATTTTAGAAATTTTTATGGATTTTCTACTAAATTTTTAAAAGGAAAAGGTGATTAAAAATCAGGTGTCAACACCTGTGGAATCGTTACCTCTTCATTTCCTTCTTGCGGGACTATCCTGCGGCATTCGCCCTTTTCTTAGATGAACTATTTCTCCAGAAAAGTGGCGTACCTACTGACCCAAACTTTTTGGTCAGAATGGAAATAGAAGTAATATCAAAGACTTTCTCTCGGATATCCTATAAAACAACTCTGTTCAGACCTTGCTTCCAACTTATCTAATTTTAACTTTTTCACAAAATCTGGACATCCCCAAATCCTAAGATGATTAAGACTTAGTTTCCTACCATACCACATTTTATATGGTATGGTAGGGACAGACTTGGGCGGCACTCTATAAGTATATATGCGGCGGTTTCTAGGGCATATTCTTAGAGATAGATGGATAAATCGATGTAACTCATCATGGATCATAACATATCCAATAGGGTATGATTCCTTCTTTTTGATACACCGTTGTGTTCAAGAGTCCCTAGAGGTGTCTGTTGATACTTGATTTTTAATCATCTTTTTTCTTTCAAAATTAACAAAAAATCTACAAAAATTGATAAAATTAAAAGAATCAACTTTGGGGATCTTGGTCAAGCCTAGAGAACCAATTTTGACCAAAAAATTATTTTTCATATTTTCAGTATTTTTCGGTATTTTTATTTTTGAAAATTTATAAAAAAAAATATAAAAAAATGATAAAATTGCAAAATCAACTTTGGAAGCCTTGGCCAAGCTTAGGCAACCATTTTTGAATGAAAAATAATTTTTTGTATTATATATTTTTTAGAAATCAGGAAATTATTTAATAAATAATAGCATTTGGAGCCTAAAAAATTTAATTTGAGTCAATTTATTTTTATTTTTCACTTTTAGGAGTTGTGACATTATTCTCTAATATTTCAAATCTTCATCTTGGCCTAATTATACCCAGAAGGACTCAATTTTGTAAAATAGCTTTAATTAAATTTTGCGTTATTTTCAGCGACATGAAATGAGCTTAAATTTGATATGTAATGAATTCAACTAAGCATAGGAGAGGTGTGTAAAAAATTGTGAGGAAATTTAGAATTAAAGAAATATTTCTCTAGGGACTGAATTGCAAATACTTAAAATCTCAGGGACTAGAATGCAAATACCTAACATTTGAGGGATTATTTCGTAAATAATAAAAAGAAGAATTGGTGGGGAAAGATTGAGAAGAGGAGATGGAATAGGGAAGATGGAGAAGAGGAGATGAAAAAAATAAGATGATAATAGAGAAGGAAAGATGGGAGAAAGAAGAGTTAGTGGAAAAATTAGAATGGAAGATGGATGCGTATGCTATAAAAGGAGGAAGAAGTGAGTTTGGGAGAAGGGAATTTTTTTGGAGAGAAAATTTTGAATGTTTGATAGGGTTTTGGGAGATTGAAAAAAAAAATTGGAAAGAAAGAAAATACCAAAAAGAGAGATAAAATTTTGAAGATGACGAGAGTTTAAAGTTAGGAGTTATCATCACCAATTCTTTTATCGATCAACATAAATCAAGAGTCCATCCTCGTCAACGAGCAAGCAAATTTGAGCTAAGTGTTTTTATCTATTCATTTATTTGTGGTTTTAGTCGCAAATTAGCACAAATTGTCTACATTCCTCCCTCCATTTCTCCATATTTTTATATCAGGCAAATGACAACTCCAAGTCAACGGTAAATTCCATGGAAGTGTAAAATTGGCACTGACGAGCTCTTGAGTGTCCATTAAATTTTCAATTGATCCGTTGATGGATTTCGGCCCAAATTGTCAAATTAATTCGTTATATTTTATTTTAAAGAATTCAAACCACAGAATGTGAAGGGCAGAACCCACTCACTGGAGGTCATTTAAATTCCTATAATTTAAATTCCTGCATCTTATACCCCAAAAGAGATGGCCAAGCCAAGGCTGGGCCATCTATTGGAGGTCTTTATTTACTGGAATTTAAATTCCCGCAATTTAAATTCCTACACCTTAAACCCCAAAAGAGAGGGTCAAGCCAAGGCTGGGCTGTCCATTGAAGGTCTTTATTTACTGTAATTTAAATTCCTGCAATTTAATTTCTGCACCATTAAACCCCAAAAGGAAAAGCCAAACCAATGATAGGCCACCCATTAGAGGTTTTTATTTACTGTAATTTAAATTTCTACAATTTAATTCCTACACCATTAAACCCCAAAGGGAAGAGCCAAGCCAATGCTAGGTCGCTCATTGGAGGTTTTTACTTACTGTCATTTAAATTGCCACAATTTAATTTCCTGCACCATTAAACCCCAAAGGGAAGAGCCAAGCCAATGCTAGGCCGCCCATTGGAGGTTCTTACTTACTGTCATGTAAATTCTTGCAATTTAATTCCTGCACCATTAAACCCCAAAGGGAAGAGCCAAGTCAATGTTAGGCCGCCCATTTGAGGTTTTTACTTACTGTCATTTAAATTCCTACACCTTAAACCCCAAAAGAAAGGGGCAAGCCAAAGCTGAGCTATTTATTGGTGGTTTTTATTTATTGTTATTTTCTTCTTGTAATTTAATTTTTGAATCACTAGACCCCAAAATGAGTAGGTCGCAACACTGCACATAAGTCATTAAATCATTCCCTCTTTCGGCTTCAAGGAAATACTTAACATTTTGAAAATACCAAAAAAATGTCACTCACGTATATTCGATTTAAAAAAATGAAAATACAAAAAGAGAACACCCCACTAGAGGCTTAGGAGTAAATCAAGCCTGATTTGCCAAATTAGGATATCCATGAAATTAAGGTACCAAAAGAGCATTAGTTTTAATTAATTGATGTAACCAAGTCCCCGAACTCATAATCTTTGGTTCGTAGAAGTAATTTAGTTCTCCCGCTAATTTACTTAGGTTTCTAATCAACCTACCAAAAATGATTAGTGGCGAGTCTAAATTTAAAACCATTTGAACAAAAAACCAAAGTTGCGATTTGGTAGGACTTGGGAGAGTCCGTATTAGGTTAATCCATCTAGTTAACCTAATAATCCGTTCGCCCGATAAAAAAAAATTTTTGGGTCACGACAGTGTTCATTATGATAATATGCCATTTTCCTTGAGATAATCCAAGAAATCAGTACTAAGCTACTCTCTACCTCGATCTGATCGAAGGGCCTTAATATTTTTTCCTCTCTGTTTCTCAACTTCATTTCTGAATTCCTTGAATTTTTCAAAAGGATTCAGACTTGTACTTCATCAGGTACAAATATTCGTACCTAGAATGGTCATCGGTAAAAGAAATGAAGTATGAGAACCCGCCTCTAGCAATTTCATTCATAGGCCCACATATATCTGTATGTATCAATCCCAATATTTTAGTGGCTCTTTCTCCTTGATCTGTAAAGGGTGATTTGATCATTTTTTCTTGAAGACAGGCTTCACAGGTTAAGTATGGTTCGAAGCCAGACAGATTGATAAATCCATCATTACTTAACTTGTTAATTCTGCCCTCTCCACTATAACCTAATCGAAGGTGCCACAGGTATTTAGGATTAGGACCATTGCTTTGGCGTTTCTCAATGGCATTAATATCATTGTGCTTATTTGGATTAGAAATCGTATTACCAGACACGTCAATGGTGAAAAGACTATTGGTCAACTGAGCTGTACTAATGACTTTTCTATCATGAAAGACATATCGTCTGTAAATGAGAATTCATAATTCTCTTTTATTAGACGAGATACAGATATTATGTTTCGTGCAGATCTTTCATAATACAAACAGTTTGATAATACAATTACATGTTCACTGGGCAAAAGTACACGACAAGTCCCTATAGCTATGGCAGCAACTGTTGCTCCATTCGCAAAAGACCATCTCATTTGCGCCAGCATCCGACTTATTTCCAGATTCTACAATGATATATAAATATGTGACATCGTACCTAAATCTAGAATCCATAAGCTAGATTGTGAACTAACCATAAGATTAGTTTCAATAAGCACAGAGATCATACCTCTATGGGGATGGTCTTTTTGCTTAACCTTTAAGCTGGCGAGGCACTTCTTACAGTTCCTCTTCCAATGCCCATCGACCCCATAGTAATGACAGGTCCCTTTATCTGCTTTTGGCTTTTGCACAGCTTTGTTAAACTTTCTCTTCCTTTTTGAAGAAGTGTTACTTTTCGAGGAAGATGGTTCAGTAACGGCCATCACATTTGGCCTTTTGCTGTGTATTTCCTTCTCATACACCACTAACATGCTATGGAGTTCTGCTAGAGTCTTCTGCATGTTATGCATGTGGTAGTTCTGAACAAAGCTTGAGAAGGACTCAAGCAAAGACTAGAGGATCAAATTCACAGCTAGCTCATTATCCATAATGAGGTCCAGTCTTACAAGCTCTTATATGTGCCAAATCATCCTGAGAACATGATCATTAACAGAGCCACCCTATGGCATCTTCATACGGTACAGTGCCTTGGATACATTATATCTAGCAATCTAACTATTCTCATCGAAGTACTCTTTTAGATGAAGAATAATCAACCTCGCCCTGTCCATGTTCTCATATTTCCTCTAGAATTCATTATTCATGGACGCCAATATGTACGACTTAACTTTTAGGTCATCTTCTTTTCACTTCTCATAAGTGTCTCACTTGTCTATGGTCGCACCATTAGGGAGCTTAGTTGGCAAATCCCTATCTAGCACGTATCCGAGCTTCTCCATGTTGAGGACAATTCTCAAATTTCGAAGCCAATCATTGAAATTTGGACCAGTCAGATAGTACTTGTCCAAAATTGGGTTTGTGTTCACCATTTTCACAGAGTATGTCCAAAAACTAGCGTAGAAAATCAGGTCGTTAGGTATTGTCTATCAATCACCTACTATTTCATTTCGGCCTTTAAATGAAATAGGCTCCCACTAAATTTATTGAGTCCCACACTCCTCTAGTGAGAAACGGTAGTCCTCGTTGGACCAAACCACTAGTGGGGATTGGAGTCCCATCAGTTCATGGTCCGCCTTACCTAATAGTTATTGGCATTCAACATGAACTAGATGAGTGGATCAACCTATCCAGGCATCTCATGCTCATCTTAATCATTATTCAACCTCTGGATCATGAAAGTCTCACCTGACAATTATTGACCTCATAACCACAGTTAAGTCTAACCATCATCACTTGTAGACATTAAAATGCAGACGGCTCTTCACCTAACAGTTATTGGAATTTCCTGGCTTCAATATCCATAGTATCTAATGCGTTTATGGATTGGTCCTCTGTCATATACGGCAATTGACCCCTATGTATCCATGATAAGTCAATCAACTCACTATGGCAAAGCAACAAATCCACGACGGTGGTAAGCCACGAGTCTAATACCCGTTACAACTTGATATTTAATTGAGGAGATTTTAGGTCTCAAAACGAGTCTCACTTATGTCTATTTCATTTCTACCAGTCCTAACAGCAGTAGACATATCCTCTAAACAGATAATAACCCATCCGCCAGAATAGACATCATATATATATCACATTCATTTTGTAACACATGCTCAAATACATAAAAAGAGCAAGAATGCCAAAATCCAACACAGTTCATAGCCAAAGGGTGTGAGTTTTGGTCAAAGGCCCGTTTTCAAGTGCTCGACCAAATTTGAGCTCATTCCGAGTTCGTTCAAACATTTTTGATCAAATTGATTCGGTTTGTCTTTTGCAAAGCTAAACAATTTAATTTTGCAAAATTACCACGCATGCCCTTGGTCAAAGGCGGTGGCTGCCTTTGACCGTTGACTTTGACCTGGTCAAAGGCAACGGCTGCCTTTAACCATTGACCTAGTCAAAGGTGGTGGAATCGTCATTGACCTTCACGGCCTTTGGCGGTTCACGCCTTTGGCCGCGAACCATGGGCAGTCTTACCGCCCATTCGAGCTCATCCAACGATCCTCGAGACCCTATGTTAATTCTAGACATGCGTGGAGTTGGGTTTGGGAAGCTCCGAAACCAATTTCGAAGACCCGACAACGATATTCCACGTATTGTCTAAAACCGAATCAACCAAGTATATGGGAGTTTTAAGCGTAGCTCTGATATCACTTGTTGGGTTTCTAGCGGTCCTAAGTGCTCGTTATATACATGAAAACATGTCATACATGCAGCGGAAGAAATTAAATTTAAACAGTGCTCTAGATCATCTTAGAAATCATCGTATACTTTAATCGAAAATCGAACTTTCTAAAGCTAGTTTAGAAACGTATCTAGATAACAGAGGTTGGATGCAGCTCTACTTCTTTGTTCTCAAGCCTAAGAAGTGTCGGGCCTCTAGTTTAGACACGCCCCAACACCCGTGCGACCTTGAAGATTGAGATTCAGAGAAATTGCTCTCGGATTATACTAGTAATCCTCGCGGTGTGTCAATCCGAACCTTTTGTTTTCAACCAATAGAAACACAAACTTTGTATATCCGAGTTGGTCGACTCTCGGGCTCACTTTCTCTTGAATTTTAGCATGTATATGTGTGACTCTCACACATTTCTAACCTTTTGAACATGAGGGCCTCAACCCCTATTTATAGAGGTTGGATTAGAGAGAGAGAATGAAGTGAGGGGTGGTATAAACCGCCCCTCTAAACCGCCTCAAATGGAGGCTAATAGGAGGCCGCCATGTGTCCTTCTAGCTGGCCCACGTGGCCAGCTAGACGCTAGTCAAAGGTGGTCAAATTGCCTTTGACCAGCCACGTAGGCCTTGCCATTGGGCGGTGGTCAAAGGAGATAATTTTGCCGCCTTTGACCAACCCGCCGGCCAGCTTTGGGTGCCCCAAATGGTATCGTATTTAGCGGCGATCCTTATTCACGGGCTCTAGACATTCTAGATTTCAAGTCTCTCCAGTTTCATGAGCAAATCAAGTCGTTTGACGTGCCAAACGTCTCTATCAAACGGATAGAAAATACTATCTTTTTTTTTTTACTTTCTAGAAGATAACCGTTCTTATTCTTTGTTTTGGATAACAATTCTTATCCAACGATGATGCAGGCATGATATAACCATTACATCATCAATGGCATCATCTTGATGTCATGCCTTTGTCATCTATTTCGTCATTTAGTGAGCACTAGAAAAGAGAAACGAATCCAATTCGTTTCAACTCCTTTTGACTATCCAAATAGTCTAATCACATTTTCGCAATCCTGTCTTCGTTATGAACGTCGTCGGATGTTAGTTATGGCATGTGACATCCTTAGGTTCACCCCTTAACTGGCAGTGAGATTCCTCAAGGAATTGATTGTCCCAAATCAATCCTTAGATCCCATAAACCATGAGTAATGTCTAGCAACATATCACAATTACCTAGTCAGAATGAAGTGCGAGAACAAAGTGAACCTGTTGACCTTGGTTCGGTGTTATTCAATCCTTTTGTCTTGCCATATCCCGATCGAATGACGGCCATAGATATCCGAGTCAAACCCACAGATTCAATCATATGCACAAATCTATCTGACATACATTCAGTGAGACTGCTCTTGTCTTCTACCTTGGTCAAGAACTTTCTAATGCACTGTCACATATAAATCGCATAGGACATCAACCTCATCTAATGAGGAGATAAATCCCAACTGTTGCCCACGCCTATGACTTCGTATATTGAGGACTATGACTATCATGCGCAGAGGCGGATCAATGATCGGTCAATATCGTACTTATGAACCACAGCCATTCAATATACAAGCCAACATCATGGCTCAGGTCTGAGGACCATTAATACATCACAGCCTAAAGCGATTGAGATATTGACCAAGCACGAAGCTTCCATGTTAGTCAATCGCTATTCCTTCACGTTCAGTGAATTCGATTGAACTCTTTTCAATACGAACACCTGTGTTCCAACTTAGACGTCTAAAGTCTGATGACTTGTGACTCGTCACCCCTATTGGGCATCCAATACTTAATAGCGAGGCTGCGAACACACTGATCTCAATTGGCTCGTGAATGCCCAATCCACGATCCTTTAACTAGGATCTAATTTAAAGATCAAAGACCAACTAATGACCCGTCACACATATTCTTGACGTCTCAAGAATGGGTATTAGTTCCAACTGATCTAATGGACTTTATTCATCTAAAATAAAGGAACAAGATGAATAAACAAGCGTCTTGCCATTAATAGAATATCGATAGTACAATATTTATGCCATACATGTGACCATCACATGATTGCTTTAGGGCATACTCCTAACTTAGGGTAGGGTTTGTATGTGACTAGTAGGAGGGATAACACGGAGGGTAAGTTGTACCGTAGAGAATTTAGCTTGTGTGTGCTGGGTGGAGGAATTAGGGAGCTGTATGTAGGGAGACAATTCTAGATAGCCATGGTTTGGTGCAATGAGTAGTAGCAATTAGAATTGTCCTATTATGCACTAGATGGAGGAGCACATGAGCTATTAGATAATTGAGTTATCGTAAAAAGATGACGTTAGTAGTTTTGTACAGTGGCTCGGGAAAACAGAGTGGGCATTGTCTTTGATCTCGGGCTATCTAGGTAATTAATTGAAGTTGGGGGTTAAGTTGTCCCCTTAGGCTTTGCTTGGGTTTAACTAGTTACATTAGAACCTAGTGAAAATAAGTTACTAAGCTATAAGGGAGTAGGTGTTGGGTTTCTAATGTTCTCAGGCACTCGTCACATGGTTAAATATATATCAAACACACAGCGGAAGGAAATAAATTCAAACGGCGCCTCAAATCGTCTTAGAAATCATCATATACTTTAATCGAAAATCGAACTTTCTAAAGTTAGTTTAGAAACATACATGGATAACAGAGGTTGGATGCGGCTCTACTTCTTTGTTCTCGAGCCCAAGAGGTGTCGGGCCTCTAGTTCAGACACGCCGCGACACCTATGCAACCTTGAAGATGGAGATTCGGAGAAACTGCCCTCGAATTATGCTAGTAATCCTCACGGCGTCTCAATTCGAACTCATCGTTTTCAACCAATGGAAACACAAACTTTGTGTATCCAAATTGGTCGATCCTTGAGCTCACTTTCTCATGAAATTTGGCACGTGTATGTGTAATTCTCACACATTTCTAACCTCTAAATTTGAGGGGCTTAACCTATATTTATAGAGGATGGAAAAAAGGGAGAGAAAGAGGGGGAGAGGCAGTTTAAATCACCCCTCTAGAACCTCCTCATGTGTCAGCCAATGGGAGGTCGCCATGTATCCTTCGAGTTGGCACACGTGGCCAGCTGGGCGCTGGTCAAAGGCGATTAAACCGCTTTTGACCAGCCATGTGGACCCCGCCCATTGGGCGGTGGTCAAAGGCAGTTATTTAGCTGCCTTTGACCAGCATGTTGGCCAGATTTGGGCCTCTATTTGGGCGGCCCAAATGGCATCATTTTGAGCAATTCCCATCCACAGGCTCTAAACACTCTAGATTTCAAGTCCCTCAAGTTTCGTAATTAAATCACATCGTTTGACATACCAAACGTCTTTGTCAAACGGATAGAAATTACTATCCTACTTTTGACAATTTCTAGAGGATAACTTTCTTATCCTTTCTATTGGATAACTATTCTTATCCAACGATAATGCATGCATGATGTAATCATTACATCATCAATGACATCATCCTAATGTCATGCCTGTGTCATTTATTTCGTCCTTTAGTGAGCATTAGAAAAAGGGAACGAATCGAATCCGTTTCAGCTCTTTTTGACTATCCAAATAGTCCTATCGCATTATCGCGATCCTGTCTTCGTTATGGACGTCTCCAGATGTCGGTTATCGCGTGTAACATCCCTAGGTTCACCCCTAAACTAGCAGTGAGATTCCTCAAAGAATTGATCGTCCCTATTCAATCCTTAGATCCCACAAACCGCGAGTCATGTCTAGCAACATATAACGATTACCCAGTCACAATGAAGTACGGGACAAAGTGAACCTGTTACCCAGCATCGTGGCTCAGGTCTAAGGACCATTAACACACCAAAGCCAAGAGCGATCGAGACATTGACCAAGCGCGAAGCCTCCATATTAGTCAATCGCTCTTTTGTTATGTTCAGTAAATTCGATCGAACTTATTTCAATACGAATACCTGTGTTCTAACTTAGACATCTAACGTCTGATGACATGTGACTCTTCATCCCTATTGGGCATCCAATGCTCAATAGTGAGGCTGCGAACACACTGGTCTCAATCGATTCGTGGACGCCCAATCCACGATCCTTCAATCAGGAACCAATTTGAAGATCGGAGACTAATTGATAACCCGCCACAGATATTCTTGACACCTCAAGAATGGGTATCAGTTCCAACTGATCTAATGGACTTTATTCATCTAAAATAAAGGGACAAGATGAATAATCAAGCGTTTTGCCATTAATGAAATATCGATTGTACAATATTTATGCCATACATGTGACCATCACATGGTTGCTTTAGGGCATACTCCTAACAGTAGGGAATATTGGAAGTTGTTGGGGGGATGAAGAAAACCAAAACGATAAAGGATGGTTTTTAAGGAAGGGAGACTAAATGATAGCTGGGAAACTCCCGTATGGTTTTAGGTGCGTGAGAGGATAGTAGATTCATGGCAATAGATGTGGAAGTGAGGAGGATACTAGGCATGAGCTGTATAACTAGTAATTTTCCTTCACACTAGTGTCGATACTTTCGCACTTGATGGGCTACGAATTTGGTTTAACTTGCAGCCGATATACTATATTGCATTGTACGACATAATATAGCAAGACACAGCATAACTTAATCTCCCATACCATGAGTTGGAACGAATAAGGTTTGTGGGGGAAAAAAGGGTTTCATGTTGAATGCATTCGCCCCATGGAGTATGGGAAAACTCTACTGTGTGACTGGATGGCTCTATTGTGTTACTGGGCCAATCTCAGAGGTGGTACGAGACGATATTTCAATTGCATGACTAATACTCATGGGCCACAATAGTGGCAAATGACATGTTCATGTACATATAATCTCGGTCATACTACATGGCATGATAGGTTTCTATATTATCGTTTATAATATTTGTTAAGTAAAGCTTAAGTCATGTCTGTTTGGAAGAATGTTTGTTTATTGCATTGTTGTTATTCATCTCATTGAGTAAATTAGTTGGTGGTTAGGCGATTCGACTTGCTAAGTTTATCTCACTCTCCTTTGTTGACATTTTTAGGCAAGTGAATATGGCCAGCCCCCTTGCGATTTTCTACGGTATACCTATCCACCTATCTTGGGAAGTTTCACCATTTACTGTGCCGGGAGTACTAAATTTGGAGTTTGTGCGGGTCATCTGCACATTATGGGTTAACGGAGAGATTGATGTGGGAGTGGTCCCACATCATCTTGTAGCCATCTACAGTCGATTGGAGGATAATCTAGGGTTTATTGGTCCTCTCCCGTTCGACTGCATGTCTTGAGGCAGTTCGATGTAGTGGGGGACCAGGTCTACTAGTATGGCCTATGTAGATAGCACAAGTACTGATCGAGACTTTTGTTGTATAAATTATCTAACTTAGTTGGAGAGCTTTTGATGTATGTAGACTTTATATATACCGAGTAGAGGCAATAGGCACCTTTTTGAGACCTCCCGATGTATCTCCCTAGTTGTACTTAAATTTCAATCGATCTTTGTCTATTCTTAGTAAAAAAAAAGTGTTGTGGTTTAATAATTTGCCTTCGAAGTCATCTCAAATATTATTGTTATTATTTGGTGGTGGACGTGATGAGTCTGAGATGTCATACACGTGATTTTTCAACTGAGTCTTTGAGCATGGAGATGGCTTTACGCCAAGTTTTGAGAATGACCATGATTGTAATGGACTAAATGTAAAGATATCAATTGGCTTGATTGTTTGCATGTTTGTGTGGTCACATGATAGAAAAGCATCACCTTAAAGTGTATATAAATGAATTATAAGTTGAAAATAAGAAAGCCTTACCAACCAGACCATTTTATATTTTGGTTTTAGGTATACCAACCGACCAATTCACATGCACATGAGACAAGTGAGGAATTGACTCTAGAAAATAAAAGAAGGGATAGGATATGGACCTAAAAGGCTCCCACTATCTAATTCAACGACTTTGCCCACAAGCGCAATCGAACGTCAAGTGGGAAGAATCATTAATTCAGATAGCGAGCGAGATCGAATATGGTCAACCCAGGCGCAATCGAATGCTAAGGCTTTGCATATCGATCCCTATCTAAGGCAACCTAAGAAGAGTGTTTCGCAGCTTGGGTTTATGCGCTTGTGTGTGCAGGTGTCGTGATCCTCAAAGTATGTAGGACATGCGCAGTAGTTGATATCAAATAGCGCTTCTAATTTGCAGAAAATAAACAAACAACTTCAAACTCCAATCATGCAGAAAACATGTTAGCAATTATTCCTCCCCTTATAACTCCCATCTGCAAGAACATTTAACACATTGTTAGTGGACTTATCTCACCTTCAAGAGCGTCTGCAGAAAAATATGTTAGAAAACACCCAGCTTTTTAGTCGGCTCAAGTCCTCTAATGGGTTAAAACCAAGTCCCTAGCGAAGTCGCCAGTTTGTCGCGATCCTCTCAAGATTTTCCAAGATCCCGAGGGAGTTAATGGATTGCTAGACCCATTGGATATCTGAGCTTAGCTCGGGCCCTCCCAGGCCCATACCAAATCGCGTCAGGAAAATTTGAATCGAGATCGACCTTAGTGTGGTCGAGTGACATGTGAATAGTATGCATGCCATCGGAGTCGCCACCAGTCATTTATTGGAGGGTATGACTGGAAACCCTATCGGACGATTGGGAGAGATCGTTCGATCCTACGAAAACCAGATATTTAAATTCGGGGACTTAGTTACGTCGATATTGCTATCAACACCTTTTCGGTACCTAAGTTGAGTGATTTTCTATCTTAAAGAATTCATGCAAGTGAGGTTGGGTAAAGTAGGCTCTAAGAGTCTAAGGAATTCATGTAAATGAGAGTGTCTATCCTATCAATCACAATCATAGAAATTGATGCACAATCAATGAATCAATTCAGAGAGAAATCACATCAAAAGGAGTTAAAAAAAACTAAGGGGAGTCCTAGAAGTCTGGAAAATACACCAATTAGATTCAAGGATGATTCGGAGTGGTTTGGGTCAAATTGACCAGAGGGGCAAAACGGTCATTTTGAAAGGTTCAGGAATTCAAAAATACGAAAACCAGGTCAAACCAGTTGAATGTAGCTTTTTCCTAATTTCCACAATTTTTGGGAATTTTTTGGATTTTTCTAGGATTTTTCTGAATTTTTTTAGAAATTTTCTTTTTTTGAGGTTTTTATGATTTTCTAAAGAATTTTCTATTTTTTTAAGCATTTTCTATATTTTCTGGGATCTTTGAATTTTTTTATATATTTTTTCCATATTATTTCTTAGCATTTTCTATATTTTTTTATTTTTTTTTAGAATTTCTCAAAATTTTGGTGATTTTTAGGGATTTTTTTTATTTTTGGATATTTTCTATATTTTTTGTGATTTTATTTTAATTTAGAATTTTTCCATTTTTTCAAACATTTTCTAGGTTTTCTAACAAATTTTCTAATTTTTCTAAAATTTATATGAAATTTTATTTATTATTATTATTTTTATTTTCCTTTCCATGATTTTTGGAATTTCCTAATATTTTAAGATTTTTTAGAAACTTTTTATGATTTTTACTATTATTTTTCTAAAAAACATTTATCATTTTTTTATGCTTTTTTTATTTATTTGAAAAATGTTTATGATTTTTATGGACCTTTTTATTTATTGTTCTATTTTTTGTTATTATCCAATTATTCCCTAATTATTTTAAATTTTCTAAGATTTTTCTAGCGATTTTTCCTTTTTTTTTACGTTGTTTTATTTCATATTAGAATTTTTTTTTTCATTTATGATTTCTGATATATTTTTTATATTATTTTTATTCCTCAAAACGGCGTAGTTTTCATTATTACTACTTTTTATTTTTATATTTCTTGATTTTTAATTTTATTTTAATCTCCGGGCTGGGTCAACCCGGCCCAATGACCCGAATTGAAACCTACAGCCTCGAACCTAAAACGACGCCATTTATTAATTTTCTATTTTATTTTTATTATTCTTTTACTTGATTTTTATTTGATTTTTTGGATTTTTTATTATTTTGGTTTTGAATTAGGTTATACTGACCGGGTCAAATGGACCCGCCGACTTCCTAGGTTCGGCACAGAGTCCATTAACCTAACCTGCTACTAAAACGACGTAGTTTTAGGTATAATTTTTAAATTTTCGAAATTCTTTTTATCTTATTTTTATTATTCCTACCTAGGTATAATCCGACGGACTAGCACCTTCCACTTGGCTTAAATTTGTCCATCCGTTTCCCAAGCCAAACCTATGACCGAGATCAGATTTTCAACCGAATCCCAGTCGTTCGTTACTTCTTATTTTTAAGATAAAAAAAGAATTTAATAAACTCCAAAAATCCTAGAATTATGACACGTGCTTCGATCTTAGCCGTCGGATCCAAACCTATTACTCGCTTTGAGCTTTCACCGTAGAAGATGGTCGGAGGAGCTTCGGTCTCCGGCGAACCGGCCGGAGATTCGCCGGCGCACATGAAAATGACCTTAAACCGCGCCAAAATCTCCTACTTCAACTTGGGTTTATTCCCATCTATCTTAACACGCACGTGTCCCTGGTTTTTGGGCCATAAAATACCCAAAGCTGGCCAAACTGAACTCGGCCGAGAACCTATTCCAGCGACAGAACAAACTATCGAGAATCTACCTTAACAGATTGCATGAACTAGACGACGAACATCCATGAGTATAGGAAGACTTACCCGAAGGCTGTGTGACGCTATTTGGCAGCCAGGACGAGCATATGAGCCCGCGGCTGGTTCGAAGACAGAGAGATCGGCCAGAGGGTTTCATGCAGTGAAAATGAGAAAAGGAAGACGCAAATGTGATCAGTACAAACGTAGGAGTGTTCTAAGCCAAGAAATGCGAAGAACAATGGAGAAAAATAGAAACTGCCATGGGAGCTCGAGCTCGAAGGCATCAATGGCAGTTACCTCGTTTCGCGATGAAACTTCGCGCAAGACAGCTCCTTCTGCTCCTTGGCCCACTAGGAAGCTCGTGGTGGCGTCGAATAAACTCGATGTGGCCTAAATCACGACGGCATGGCCTCTCAAGCTCTCGGCTTTTTTCTCCCTTCCAAAATAGAATCCCTCAACTCGAACTCCCTCTCCCGTTTTAAACCCATGAATATCCCTTCAACAGAAACCCCAGAAAAAAAATCCCGATATCTTCTCCAAATCAAACCCCCCCAGATCTCCCAATTCCTCCGCTCGAGAATCGCGCGGAATCAAGTTCAAATTTTCCTTCATCTTTGCGCAAATCTAACTTGGGGAAGACAATGACGATCGACTGACCCAAATTGTCAATTTTCGCCCAATTACCCCTCGAATATTTTACTCTTTTCCAAAATTGACACAAAAATTGAACTCAGGGGCATTGAATCTACTTGAAAATGGTGTTTTCCCCCTGAATTTTTCAGTATTTGTGCAAAAACCCCAATTTTTTGTTTCGACCCGAAAACCCATTTTACAAAATCTAAAGTCTTAGGTTCTTATTTTGCAAAAATTGACACCACCAATGGATTCAGGAGGTTGAAATCTAAGGCGTCTCCCTATTTTCAATTTAGTCCCTAGAAAATTTTTAATTTCATTTTTAGTGATTTTAGGGACTAACTTGAAAAAAATCAGAAATTGCACTTTGGTCATTTTTAGCGAAATTGGACGATTCTGAGAGCTTTTGGACTTGATTTTAATTTTAAAAAATAGAGGAGGATGACACGACTCTAAATATGCAAAAATAGAAAATTTAAAATTTAAAATGTAAATTCTAAAATTATTTAAATAATCTGAAAAATGAAATTAACAAAGAAACTCTAGATTCCAGACTCAATTTTTCAAAATTCATTCATCAAAAATGGGGAGAAAATTAAATAAAAAATATTGACTATTTTTTGGTAATTTTATTACTTCAAATGCTATTTTTATTAATTTTTTTAATTATTTTCCTAATTTCTAAAAAATATAAAAAAATGAAAAAAATAAGGAAAATTATTTTTTATTCAAAATTGGTTCCCTAGGCTATGTTGAGGTCCCCAAAGTTGACTTTGCAATTTTCTCACTTTTTATGGATTTTGTTTTATGAATTTTGAAAATAAAATGCAGAAAAATACAAAAAATAAGGAAAATTAATTTTTGTTCAAAATTGGTTCCCTAGGCTATGCTGAAGTCCCCAAATTTTATTTTACAATTTTATTACTTTTTATTGATTTGTTTTATGAATTTTTGAAAATAAAATGCAGAAAAATACAAAAAATGAGGGAAATTATTTTTTGTTCAAAATTGGTTCCCTAGGCTAGACTGAGGTCCCCCAAAGTTGATTTTTCAATTTTATGAATTTTTATGGATTTTCTAAAAATTTTAGAAAATAAAATTGGTCAAAAATCAAGTGTCAACAATGCCTTATTTTTTTAACCATTTGAGTCATATACCTTTTATATTTATGCCATTTCAATCAATTTGACTGGCTAGGGCTAAAGTGGCCATTTTTCTCATAATATTTAAAAATATTTTATTATTTTTAAAATTTTTGAATTATTTTTTCTTTTATTTTTTGTCCTTCGTTCCTTTGCTTTTTATTTGTGACCGGTGAGGGTCAAAGGAAGGAAGGAAAATAATGAGAGAAAATAAAAAATCTAATTAAAAATATTAAAATATTTTTAAAATTCGCTACGTCAGTGTTGGCCGATCAAATGTATTGAATTGGCACAAATGCAAAAGGTTTTAAAACTCAATTGGCTAAAAAAATTTAAGACTCAATTGTCACAATTGTAATATGATTATGATTGTTTTGATAATTATCCCTTAATTTGTGCGGCGGATATATCAGGTGACAATGATACGTAGTGTAACCAACAATTCAAAAGCAAGATGCATATACATTTGGTGCCAAGCAGGACGATATTCATAGAACACAAACAATGTTGATCAGTCGACTGCATCACGTCATTAGTGGCCCATGAGTCAAATATTACATAAAATATTTTATCCTTTTCAACCACAGAAATTGGGCTCGTAATTAATCAACAGTGGAAATCCTGTCTAACATTATGGTCATGTGTACTATTTTTTTTTTTCGTGAATTATTCAATCATGTCAAACATTGTGGTCTTTTTTCTTAGGTTGATAAATTATGAAGAAGTTGCTACCATGGGAGGAGGGCACATTGTTGGATTTGGGTCGTCTGACTTATACCCATTTTAGAGGCGACCGAAACCTGCCCCGCTAATCCGCCCCCATTTACAGGAAACAATGATATCTGATTAAAGTCATGGTCATTGGATTGTGATACTCTCTTAGTAATTAGTCAAGGGATATGAATAAATTAAAGTAGGGATAGTATATAATTGTGATGTAAGTTCAGCTTATCAAATACTTTGAATATATATTTAAGAAAACACTAATTAGCTTTTTTCCCACACATTAAACAGTGCCCGCGAGGTGCGCCGGTGAGGATGTTCCCCACCCGCCTCGCATTGGGTTCATGCACGGTGGCGGAGCAAAGCTCCACCTCACGGGATGTGTACAAGGAATTGATCTCCCGTCCTGCTGCGTTGAAAGCCAGTCTCTCTGCACGAGCGTAGAAGCTCGATTACCTTTGCTGTCCCTGTGGCACCCGGTGCCGGTCCCTTTGCCCAAGCATAGAAGCCTGATTAACTTTGCAGGATTTGAATATGTGTTCTCCAGTCTAGAAATTAAAATTTCTTAACGCGGAATCAACTGGCGCCAGAGCAAGAGTTGCATGACTCACTCTTGGGGTAAAAGGTGGATTAGGTATAGTTACTTTAGGATTCAACCAACCATGATTAATTTAGGTTATCTTTAGGATCGGTGAAGACATTAATCGTGGCACCACGGGGGCGACACAATTCGTGCGTACAGGAGGGAAAAGGACTCATCGCACTCGCACTTTCTTGCTAAAAGGGAACAAAAGTCGTTACCAAATGGGACAAGAAGCGAGTAAGACTTTTGTGGCTGGACAGAGGCCGAGTCAACCTCAGTGATGATCTCCTGTCTCGCCCTTTATCACCTCTTTTCGGGATTCGGTAAATCATTCCCCATGATCGCACTTTTGAATTACGCGGTTGCGTGGCTTTTCGCGACCATCTTAGTCCCTAAATTCCAAGAGAGACTATGCAATGTGTTCCGGACCTATTGCTCTACGGTGGTTGGGAACGACGGTTGGAAAGGATATCACTTAGATCGATCTACAGATGATGTGGCGGACAGCACCAATCGTAGCACAGGAGTTCTACGGAAGGTTATGCTTTCTAGTGAAAGTCAAATTATGCGTCCCAAGTTCTTGAATTACAATCGACATAATCCGATAATCGTAGTTTTATGTAATATTTACTCCATTGATTACTTGTGAAAAGTAATTAGGCAAATATTTGACAGGTGGGATATTAACGCAATTGAACTATCATAATTGTACACGGTATATTTGAGTGTAGCGATCAAGATTGAGAGAGAGCAACCACCACAAGGGCCGCCGTCGAGGGCCCGTCATGGTGGTGGCCATTAAGTGACGACCACTATATCACTGTGACTATGGTTGTCGAAATTAAGCCACCCCTTTGACATCTTATCTCTCTCTCTTTCTCACTAAAATTTAAGATTGATGAATGGCAAATGAGACACGGCAGTCACTGTGGGCAATGGCTGCCAATCCCATGGCGGTTGAATGACAGGCAATAATCGATTTCCCCATCGTCTCGAACTAATTTTTCTTTTTGAATTTTAGAATATCAAGTTAGTAACTTATTTCAATCTTTTCAATATCCTCCTATCCCAAAATACACAGAGCAACTATTCAATCCTTTTAGGTATTTCACCGCCTGATGCACCCAAAATTTCATGGGACATTAGGCATTGTAAACCTATCCAATCTTACCAAATAATCCATACTATCAAACATAACCTTAGCTTCGCCGGATTGGCTATCGTGAGGTCATAAGCAATACGAGTAAATTAAGACAAGGCAGGTGGCTGGTGGACTGACAAAAAGAATTGTCTCCTTTAAAGAAAGCAAAGTGAAGTAGCCTCAGATTCGCCCGTGGTCAATATTTCTAATTAATGTGCAACCAGAATCGACCAGGCAGTAGCTAAACCTTTTAATCTAAAGCTAGCCACATTTTGGGCAGCAATGACTCGCAGCAACCAAGGCAAAACTCTCTCCATTTCGAGCATTCTCTCTTGTTATTTTATCTTCTGATGGGTAACCCCTGTTTTGGGCTTGTGGCCATGCATTTAGGAAGAGACGAAGACTCTCCATGGAAGCAGCCTAACATGATGGGTTGGGCTTGAGCCAAGCCCATTAGACAATTGAGCAAGCATTTCATCAGAGACGGGCTGCATATTAGGGCTCCTATCGTCTAATCTTCATGATGGACATCCGGATTTCCAAGTGTTAGGATTAAGAGCACAATGTTCATCTTTATGTTAGGGCTACATCCAACGGTGAATTCCATCATAATTAGAACATTTCTCCTCTTTGTTACAACTCTCTATTGTGAGAGAAAAAAATTATATGTAATAGTAGTTATTCATGGGTTAAGCTCAAACTATTAATAAAATATATGTTCAAATTATAAAAATCCTTTAATATTTCGAGAGCGTTGCTCTCATGACCCCCTCATGGTCCACTCGTACCTTCATATAAATGGGTAGTATGAACTATACTCAAATACGAAACAGGCCGAATCTCGGCTGTTGAATGAGTATGACCTACTGCTAAATCTAAAGATCTTGTCGAGATTCAATGTTCAGTGCTGGAACGTCATAGGCTTGGTGGTTTGCTGGTTAATGAGTAGGTTTCTGCGCATGGAGAGGGCGATGTGTGAGACCGACGATTTTGGCTGTTCTCTGAAGCTAAATGCATAATTGGTTATGGTTTCATCCGATTGTACCAAGACATGGTATTGTTGTTTGGTAAACCACCACGATTGAGGCAGAGAAAATAGTGTTTTTTTTAAAAAAATATTTCTCAACACGATTGATGCATATTCACTGGAAGTGTCAATATGGCTTTTGATTAACTTTTAACCTTCTTTTATTAATTTCGATCGAACATGAGTTCAATAAGTTTAGAAAATAGGTCAAATATGAATTTAGGTTTATAAAACCTATTCAAATATGGATTTCAATTCAACTCATTTTTGACCCGTGATCTATAACTTTGCAAGACCATTTTTATTCGCTTGTAAACCACCGCTCACTGCTCACCTGCCGTTGTCGCCTGCAGACACCGCCCGTCCGCCTGCCACTGCTGCCGATAGGATGCCGTATTGATGGAAGTCATGGGCAAGATCGAACCAGAAACCATATCTCTCTTCCCTGCCCATGCATGTGCTTCCATCGCCATAGATAATAGATATTAGTCGTGTTGGAGCATGGGAGTTACGGTGGTACGCCCATGCGGGCAACCACAACCCATTTAGTGGAAATAACCGCCAAGTCGGTTACTTCCTGAACGTGAGTAAAAACTCACGTCAGTTTTCTTATTTAGAATCCTCCAATCAGAAAAAAAAACAGACAATAGAAAACTCTTTCTCAAGAACTCGCATTGGACGATCGATTCTCGCAAGGCTGTTTGTCGGAAGGCACTTAATCTGTGGACAACGGGTACGTTCCCTCGTGTGATCGTATTCTGATCAGTGATACAAGTTTGTGATCTTGGGCATGTTTCCGCATGTTTTTCCAAACGTTTGTCGTTTCGATCAGGAATTTGTTTCCTTCATTGGTATCAGAGCCTTGTCGTTCTTGTTTCCTGATTACTTGAGTTTTCATGGTTGAATTAGCGAAAAACACCATTTTCGATTGTCCTGTTCATCGCCTTTTGTTTTTGTTCTATTTATCAAAAACAAATTTTGTACACATCAATGGAACGGGCTCGGCGAGACGAGAAATTTGAGTGGTTGCTCGTCGCGAGGCGACACCGAGAACCACCGCACGTGCCACATGCGCCGCGACGGGGCGGTTTCCCTCGAGGCAGCGGCGAAACGTCGCCTTTTTCGTGAAATTCTATTCAACGAAAATTGGTTTTTAATATGCCATCGGCTTCGTATCATCGATACGATCATTTTGAGTGGTCGCTTGTCGCTGGAGGACGCCGGATGGAGCCGCACGCGCCACACGCGCCCCCAAAAAAAAAAAAGTTAAAAAGAGTGTAACTGCCGGTCGTGGGTTTTGAACCCACGACCTCTCCCTTCGCACTCAAGGGCCCAAGACCATTGGGCTACATTTTTTCTTGTGTTTTAATGACGGGAAGTATTTTATTTGAATAATACATGGGCCTTGAGCCCGCGCGCGACGAGCCTAACCCGCGCGCGATGGGTCCAGCCCAATTCATTTGACTTTGACCGTTGACCATCGACGTGGACTTTGACCGTTGACTTTGACCGTTGACCAAAAAAAATTTAAAAATTTAATTTAAAAAAAAATTAAAAAAATTAAAATTTTTGTTGGGTCTCTTACTGGGGCATATGATGTCCGATTGTGATGATTTTGGTACCGATGCGTTTGTATCAAAATTCCCTTCAATGTGATTATAATCAGGGGCTTGCTCAAATTTTGTTTACTTCCGTGCCTATTATTACATATTACGATATGTTCGTAATTTTTTATGTAATTGATGGATTTTTGTAATCCATTTTGTTCTGCATTCGTTGCAGGAACAATGTCAGCAAGACCAAGACCTAGTACAGGATGGCACAGGAGCAAAATGCAAACACCTATAAAGAGAGGTACACCTCAGCTAAGGCGTGAACGTAATAGGAAGATTGAGGAGTTGCACAATTATAGATGGGATAATAACAGTGATATTATATCTCACGTGAAGATGGTCAACGGTATGATCCAAGAGATCATATGGAAAGGACAAGAAATCAGTGCTGAAAATGCGTTTTATGCATTGAGGAACACTATGCCTGAGGAATGGCATAGGATGATGCAGAGCATATGGCTTGATCACGTCACTTACAAGAAGTTCGTCCTGCATTTCTTGAGCGAGTTCTTAAGGGTTGGGACGACAAAGACATTGTCGCTTAGAATGAATGGGTCTTGGCGCAAACAGAATGCGCCTTGGCGTCAAACTAATAAATTCCTGAAAGGTTTTCCAATATTACCTATTTGGATACCTGATTTGTTTGCAAACCCTCCTGACGATCTTAAGGACTCCCTTCCATGTACGATGGAGTGTACATGGGTTCATAGTCTAACTAATAAAACGGAGATAACTCGTGATTATATTTAAGTTTTTTTTTTGTAGTTTTGATTTTATTTTATGTCCTGAACCATGTTGACCTTTTTATTTATGTAATGAAAACTTTTATGTCATTTCCATTCATATCATTTGTACATATTTGATGAAGTATTTAGTTATAAATGAAATGTAAATTTCTGTTTATAATACTTTAGTGGTATTATACGTTTTTTTTTAATTTGGAGTTCTAAATAGTTTGTGTAACTTTGAAAGAACTCAATATTTTACCTAAATGATTACATTAATGATAATCTCAAATGAGGATCCTTAGACGATGATTGGGAACTTAGTGAACTTTCGACTTTAAGTCCTTACGTGAGATTATGCATTAATATAATCACTTAGTGTAAATAGAATCCATAAATATTAGGCAATATTAATTCGTGCAATATGTCTAAAACACCTCAAAATTCAGATACAATGGCAACTGCCTCGAAGAACATTGTGGCTGAGCTCAATAAACCAAGTTGAGGGGACGGTGTACGTTTCATGGGTGCAGTCAAGAGTTTTGGGGATTCAGCAAGTTAAATCGTTCCATGACCGACTAGATAATTGGCTGGACGAAGTACACACAGCCTCGGTATCTGTTGAAGCAGAAACTCCAGATCATGTTGCTGCATGATTCTTATCAAGTTCCCGTTCTTTGTTTAGCGATGATTTTCCGATTTGAGCTGGAAAGAAGAAAAAGAAGAATCTACTTCTAGCAGGGCTCGGGATGTGGTCATTGGAACATGTATTGATTTATTCCACCTCAGTTATCTTAACGAACAGCAGCAACGGCAACTGCAGAGGCAACAATGGCGTCTCATACGTCCAGCTCAGCTATAAAAAAAAAAAGAAGGAAATTCTACTCAGCCTTCACTTGGAGGTTCCTTCTTCTCCTTCGGTGTCTCTGATGAATCAAGTTCAAATTTTTGAGTTCAATGGCGAGACCCCGGAACAAGATTGTATAAGCCAAGCTGGTGGATGCTTCTAGAGAGACATGGGAACCGGGAAAACGATTTTGATTCTCAGTTTCGTGAAAACCCAATTCGTTAATCACCGGGAACCCACCATAGGAGCTGCGTTTTTCACCCAAATTTTATCCTTGGACGAAACAACTGTGAAGTTCGACATATGGGACCACTCCCTGGACGAAGAAAAGAAACTCAAGAGGCAGGGCAGCGAGCACGGTTCATCGAGACTTCTCGGGCTGGTCTCTCTGTTTCAGCATAAGAAAAAAAAGGGGCAAAGAAGAAGCAAAAGTAGCCTCAGGCGCATCTAGCTAATCCCAAGGCCTTCAGACTCCACCAAGTTCTGAAGTTACCGATTAGAGTCTCCAAAGGACAATCCCGCAGCGCTATTCTAATCGCCAAACACGAGTCTTCTTTGGCCGAGAATCATCGCTCTCTTTGATCTTGAGCACCTGTTATCAACCCGATAATTGATCAAGCCAAACACTGCGAATACCGCACGGCCATACTGCCTCCAGACGCCGACCATTCCTTGGTGTTTCTCTTTACTAACAAACAGCTGGGTCTTTCCTTTGGTCGAGCAACTTCGATGTGAAACCTCCGAATCCGGTGAAACCTTTGAGAATCGGCCACTATGCGAGGAGGAAAGAGAAAAGGGGCGGTTTTTCATTAGTATCATATATCTCTCCATTGTTTCATTCTTTGGATTTCTGTTTTGTTTTTCTTGAGATTTTGCTTCACAGATCGCACTTACATAAAATGTCAAAATAGGTATTGGATAGTGATCTGACACGAAGAATATTCGAAGAAAGTAGAAGGAGAGAAGTGCGCGGCCCTTGTCGAACGGACATCGATCGTGGCCTTGTGCAAGCATCTCTATATCAATCATCGTCCTCGCCACGCCTCATCGTAGCCTTGCTTTGCTCCCTGGTGGTTTCTCTACGTGGTCATCCCAATGAATTCAGCCAAGTCCCAGACAAAGTCCCATCCTTCGACTAGCCACGCTGATGTCGGCGCCTGTGCGAGTAATTAAGCCTAGTGCGTCCTTCAACTATGCGTCAAGGAGACGGCTCAGTTGAGGACTCGCACAAGAGAGGAGGTACGAGTACGAAGGAACAAATGTTGTAGGCCTTGAAGCAGACGCAATAATGAAGCAGTATGAGCAGACTTATACCTGAATGAATAAATTAGCACGAGCCAAAAAGTTGAGGACATTCAGGGATCAGAAAATCTACGAGGAGTGTCCAAACGCTCTACGAGTTTCATGAGCGAGGAGCCCGCAAAATTCCTTTTTGTCGAGCCGTCGTGCGATCCCGATTCGATTCAAGTTTGGAAAAATTATTCGATGTACATACTCGATTGGTTAACTTTCAATATTTGAATTGAATTGATCCGTTTGTGATATTCGAAATGCATGTTATAAATCTCTAGAAAATATTACATGTAGATAATTGCTATATATTGGTTAGAATTGGCATGTTTAAATTAAATCACGTCCTAGAATAAAATCATATTAGATAGGATCGTATGCTTAATCGAGTTCTTTAGAATAAATTAAATTAGACTTTATTCTATTAGACTTTATTCCAGGATAGAATATGCATGTTTAGGCATAGTTTATTTTAGGGCCAAAATTAAATTAAAAAAAATTTGAATAAAAAAAAAAGAATAAGAGAGAAGAAAAGGGAAAAATCTATAGAAACCATACGAAAAATTTCTTAAAAAAAAATATATAAAAATAAAAATAAAATATAAAATATAAAAATTTCGAAAAATTTCCAGAAATTGTGAAAAATAGGGAATGACCACATTCAATTGATTTAACTTATTTTCACTTCTCGAGCCTTGAAAAATGACCATTTTACCCTTCTGATCAGTTTGACCCAAATCTTTCCAAATCACCCCAAATGAATTTTCATGAAATTGGTACCGAAAGGGCGTTAGAGTAATCTAACGTAACCAAGTCCCTGAATTTATAATCTCTGGTTCACAGAAATAAATTAGTACTCCCGCTAATTTATTTAGGTTTCTAATCGACCTACCAAGAACGATTAGTGGCGACTCCAAATTTTAAAACCATTTGAACAAAAAACCAAAATCGCGATTTGGTAGGGCATGGGAGAGCTCGAACTAGGTTAGTTAATTTAATCAATTAATCTGGTAATCCATTAACCTAAAAAATGAATTTTAGGTCGCGACACACACCAAACATGCAAAACAAAGGGTTAACCAAACACTCAACCCCTTATAACTCCCATTCTGCAAAACCATTTAGCACCTAAAAATTAGAATCCAACCAATTTTCAAACCTAATGGATTTTCACGAAATTGTTTTTTGGCCTAAGTCTACTAAGGCTTTTAAAATTTCGAAAAAAAATTCAAGTATTCTAATTAGTGCTTTATTCTTTCGAAAATTCCAAAAAACCAGTCCCCAGCGGAGTCGCCAAGCTGTCGCGACCCAAAAAATATTTAATTTTTTTTTCAGGTGAACGGATTATCAGGTTAATTGACTAACCTAATTCAGATCCTCCCAAGTCCCACCGAATCGCAACTTAAGTTCTTTTCATGCAAAGATTTTTAATTTGGAGTCGCCACTAATCATTTTTGGTAGCTCGATTAGAAACCTATATAAATTAGCGGGAGAACTAATTTATTTCTGCGAACCAGAAAAAATGAGTTCGGAGACTTGATTACGCTAGATTATTCTAATGCCATTTCGGTACCATTTTATTTCATGAAAACTCATTTGGAATGATTGGGAAGAAGTTTGGGTCAAACTGACCAGAAGAGTAAAATGGTCATTTTTCAAGGATTAGGAGGTGGAAACATAAAAAATAGGATTGGTTAGTCGAAAAAATTTTTATTTAGATACGTATAAATTAACGACAACACAAATACGAATGTGGTATGTGGATATGGAGACATGCGAGTACGACATGACATAATCAAAATTTAAATCAATTCATTTGGACAAGGAAATTCTCGAAGATATAATGGCTAGGATTGTTACCTGATTTGACAGATTTGATTTTCAAATTCGGATCTCATGTCACCTTATGGATCAAGATTGCAGCTTGAACGATGGGGATGAACTCGTGACTTGTGTTGATCGGTAGAGAAATTAGTGATGGTAACACCAAAATTTAAACTCCCACCATCTTCAAAATTCTCTTTTAAAAAAAGATTATCTATTTTTTTTTCTCTCTAATTTTTTTTCAATCTCTCAAAACTCTCTCAAGCATCCAAAATTTTCTTTCTCCCCCCCAGAATCCTCTCTCCCTAGCTCACTTCGTCCTCCTTTTATAACCCACTCATGTATCTCTCATTCTCATTTTTTCACTAACTCCACTTCAATTTTATCTTCCATTCTCTATCTCTATCTCACATTCTGATCTCTCCACTAACTCTTCTTCATCTTTATCTTCCCTTCTCCATATTTATCTGCCATTCTAATTTCTCCACTAACTCTTCTTCATCTCCATCTTCCCTTCTTTATTCTTATCTTATTTTCTCCATCCATTCTTCTCCATCTTCTCTTCTCCATCTTCTCTTCTCCATCTTTCCTTCTATATTCTAATTTCTCCACTAACTCTTATTCATCTCCATCTTCCCTTCTCTATTGTTATCTTATTTTCTCCATCCATTCTTCTCTATCTTCTCTTCTCCATCTCCTCTTCTCCATCTTCCCTTCTCTATCCCAATTTCTCCACTAACTCTTCTTTTTGTTATTTGCAAAATAATTCCTCAAGAGTTAGGTATTTGCACTCTAGTCCCTGAGATTTTAAGTATTTGCAATTCAGTCCCCGAAAAAATAATTCTTTAAGTCCAAATCTCCTTACAATTTTCAACACACCTCCCATATGCTTAGTTGAAATTCACCGCATATTAAATTTAAAATTATTTTTTGCTGCAGAATTTAATTAAAGCCCTTTCGCAAAATTGAGTCATTCTGAGTATAATTGGGTCAAGATGAAAATTTAGGATATTAGAGAATAATGTCACAACTCCTAAAAGTGAAAAATGAAAATAAATTAACTCAAATTGATTTTTTTTTATTCGAGATCATGCCCTTGAAGAAATACACGACCCTGAATTGGATTTTTTTTAATTTACGATGGCCAACATGGAAAGAAAAACATTGACTATTTTTGTGTATTTTTGCGGCCTCAAATGTTATTATTTATTAAATATTTTCATAATTTCTAAAAAATATATAAAAAATATAAACAATTAAGAAAAATTATTTTTTTTATCAAAAATGGTTCTCTAGACTTGGCCAAGGTCTCCAAAGTTGAGTTTTCGATTTTATGAATTTTTATGAATTTTCTATTAATTTTCGAAAATAAAAATACCGAAAAATACTGAAAATATGAAAAATCATTTTTTGGTCAAAATTGGTTCCCTAGGGTTCACCAGGGTCTCCAAAGTTGATTTTTCAATTTTATGAATTTTTATGGATTTTCTATTAATTTTTGAAAATAAAAATGTCGAAAAATACTGAAAATATGAAAAATCATTTTTTGATCAAAATTGGTTCTCTAGAGTTGGCCAAGGTCCTCAAAGTTGATTTTTCAATTTTATGAATTTTTATGAATTTTTTATTAATTGTTTTTAAGAAAAAAAAGGTGATTAAAAATCAGGTGTCAACAATGATTAATTGCTTTAGCACTACATCACACACGTCCTGTGACCGGACCTGGGTCACTAGTTTTAGGATGGTGTTGTGATTTGGTTCTAGCGTTCGGCGTGCGATTACGTCGAAAAGTTAGTCCAGATTCAATCCCAAACCTCTTTTCAAAAATGAGTTTTAAAAGTTAGGCCTCAGGCTTGGTAAAATTACCAAAGCAGTGGTTTTAATTTTTAGCTCGAACAGCCGAAGTGGGACGGCCCGGCTAATCCTGAATACGTCGTGAGATCACGGCTAATCTTGATTATGTGCGCGAGATTGTCGCCTTGTGTCACGACTCGAAAAAATCGGTTTCCCAATTTTTAAAGTTAATGAATTACCAGGTTAATTAAATTGAATTAACTAGCCTAGTTCGAACCCTCCCAAGTTCTACCGAATCATGACTTAGGTTCAATTTCATCAAAAGAAGGATTTATCTTGGAGTCGCCACTAATCATTTTGGGTAGGTTGATTAGATACCTAAATAAAGTATTGGGAGAAATACTTTATTCCTACGAACCAGAGATTAATGAGTTAGGGGACTTGGTTACGCTAATATTTCTACTAGCGCATTTTCGGTACCAATTTCATGAAAATGTTAAACTTGGCAATTTTGATGAATTTTCACCTGAGATTCAAATGTGCAATTTTTTTGGGTTTTCTTTTTTAAATGCATGCAATGCAAATGCAATTACATAAATGCAATTAAGACATGAAACTACATGATTTATGCATTCTAGATTACATGACAAGTATGATGAACATGCATGATGGATTTTAAAAAATTGGGTTTTGATGCAAATAAGTATGAATCATATTTTAGATGACATGCAATATGAAATCTAATTTATATGACATGCGAATACGAAGACATATGAATACAACATGCAAATGTAGACATACAAATGCGACATGAGAACGTAGATGTACAAATACGGCATGCATACGTAAATATACGAATGACATACGTACGTGGACGAATGAATATGACATACGTACATGGATATATGAATACAACATGCATACGTGACATATGTACGCGACATGCGACATGAATACACGAATACGGCATACGTACGTAGCATGCGTACATAGACATGCATACGCGACATGCGACATGAATATATGAATACGACATACGTATGTGACATACGAACATGGACATGCGTACGTGAATATGCGTACATGACATGGCAAAATATGCATAGCTATACTATATGGAATGCACATGAAAGACATTTTTTGTATTTTTATATTTTCCACATTTTTTGTATTTTTGGATTTTCTACAATTTTTTTAGATTTTGGATGTATTATAAAAAATTGCAAAATCACCCAAAGCAAACAAAGATGTGAAGAGAGAGCAGGCAAAATAAAACTACCCTAAGGACAGTGAAAATAAAACCCGCAACTCGTCGGGTGAATAATTACAGACCAATTAAATAAAACCCGAGGCACGATTGAGAATACAAAAATGGACCGGAATGGACATCGGTCAAACACCCATCGCCATGTCTCGTGGGTTGGGAGTACAACAAAATGGACCGAAATGGACATCGGTCATACTCCAGTCTTCAAAGCATCGGACCGAAAAGCCAAATGAAAATAATGAACTATCCAATCGGACATGCACAATCACCAATGAGTTAAGACAATTCAAACGCTCAAAGAAAGTTTAACACGTGCTGATTAAACTTCATTGAGACCATTTTTTACATTTTCCAATGTATTAACACAAAAAATACTAATTAAACCATACTGTCCATGAACATTCTCAGGGAGAAAGCAGTAACCATAAAATACAAAAGAAATAATGAAATGTATGCAAAAAATTTTGAGATGTTTTATGTGGATGGGAAAATGTGTCGTTGACAACTTTCATGTTTTACATTCTTATTGAAGAGACACTCATTTTCGTGTAGAAAATGGTCTTTCATGAGAGCTCAGCAGCAAACAAACAAATTTCACAAAACTGACATACTTCAGGATTAAGCTCAAATGGACACTCAAATCTCAAAATTAATGCACCAAACTTTCCATTCTACTAAACAAGACCCCAATGAACAACTTTTATTTTTTGTGAAGTTTCAAAAGAAGACTCTAAACATGAGATAAGTACGAATCAATATGACCACGCACAGAAAAACACTCAGACTCAAGGACGCCAACAAAATTGCGTGATTTCATTAAATGCATTAAAAATACGAAACGTGCATGAATATTTTTGTATTTTTATATGTTATGCATTAAGATCTTATGAACAAATGTCATGAAGAGGTCTTTATGAAACGAAGTCTAGAATAACCCATGGAAAATCATTTAACATGAAAGGTCAGATCAGAAAAATTCCATCTCAGGTTCTAATCACCATATTTCCAGATTTCTGCTCTCAATTTTGGGACCCTTTTGGCATAGCAAACGACGTCCATTTTCGTGCCATAATATATCAAATCGAAGATCTCGAAGTCATCTACAAATGTTCAGTATATTTATTTTCGAGATTTCGTCATCTAAACATGAAAAATTGAGTTACCAGATAATTGCACATGCTGATGCGCCTAGAGCTCGTTAGAGATGAATCCGTCGTGTCGCCAAGGCTTGTTCCACGGCGGCGAATTTTTCTCTCAAAATTTTTTCTCTTGAAATCTCTCCAAACTCTCTCAAACATTCAAAATTTTCTCACCCCCAAAATCCTCTCTTTCAAGCTCTCTTCTTCCTCCTTTTATACCCCACTCATTTACCTCCCATTCTAATTTCTCCATTAACTCTATCTCCCATTCTAATTTTTCCACTAACTCTTCTTCATCTTCATCTTCCCTTCTTCATCTCTATCTCAGTTTCTAATTTCTCCACCTATTCTTCTCCATCTCCATCTTTCCTTCTCTATATATATCTCCCATTCTAATTTTTCCACTAACTTTTCTTCATCTCCATCTTCTCTTCTCTTATCTTATTTTCTCCATCCATTCTTCTCCATCTCCTCTTCTCCATCTTCCCTTCTCTTCTCTTATTTCCTCCATCCATTCTTCTACATCTCCTCTTCTACATCTCCTCTTCTTCATCTTCTCTTCTCCATCTCATCTTCCCTTCTAATTTCTCCACTAACTCTTTTTTTTGTTATTTGCAAAATAATCCCTTAAGTGTTAGGTATTTACACTCTAGTCCTTGAGATTTTGAGTATTTGCAATTTAGTCCCTGAAAAAAATATTTCTTTAAGTCCAAACCTCTTCACCTCTCCTATGCTTAGTCGAAATTCATCGCATATCAAATTTAAACTCATTTCTTGCCGCAAAATTTAATTAAAACCCTTGTGTAAAATTGAGTTATTCTGAGTATAATTGGGCCAAGATGAAAATTTAAAATATTAAAGAATAATGTCACAACTTCTAAAAGTGAAAAATGAAAATAAATTGACTCAAATTGAATTTTTTAGGCCCGATTCGAGATTATGCTCGTGAAGGAATACACGACCCCAAATTGGATTTTTGGATTTTTTTTTTAAAATTTGTGGTGGCCAACATGAAAAGGGATTTAAAAGAAAAATATTGACTATTTTTACGTATTTTTGTGGCCTCAAATGCTTTTATTTATTAAATATTTTCGTAATGTTTTTAAAAATATTTATAAAAAATACAAAAAATGAAAAATTATTTTTTTTAAATGGTTGCCTAAGCTTGGCCAAGGCTTCCAAAGTTAATTTTGCAATTTTCTCATTTTTCTTGATTTTTTTATGAATTTTCGAAAATGAAAATATTGAAAAATACTGAAATTATTTTTTGGTCAAAATTGGTTCTCTAGGCTTGGATAAGGTCCCCAAAATTGATTTTTTTATTTTATGAATTTTTTTTTGATTTTTTTTATTAATTTTAAAAGAGAAAAGATGATTTAAAAATCAAGTGTCAACAGCTGCCCCTCTTTGAAAGGAAGATCGGTAGAGGTTCATTTCAAAGATGAGATGACATATGAATCCTAATCGACTCAACACAAAGAAATAAAAAGAGTTGTGACACTTGATCTCCAATACCCTCCGTAGCAAGTTCCGATCCATACCCAGTTTGAGGAGGCTTTCATGCAGTGAGGGAGAGACAAAGAAAAGAGCTTACCTGGCACTTACCGGCTCATTGCATGACAGTTGCCTGACACGCATGCTCTACTGAAAATGGAATGAGACCCTGTATGGTAGGTCGTCCCATGGTAGATTCTTGATGAAAGGATTCTATTGATTTGATTGAAATTTGACCTGTATGGTAGGTCACCCCATGGAAATACCTGTAAGAAGGACTTTGTGCCTGTAGAAAGGACTTGGTACCAGTAGGAAGGACTTTTGGTGCCTGTAAAAAGGACTTTGGGTTGCCTGTAGGAAGGACTTTGGGTTTCCTGTAAGAAGGACTTGGTGCTTGTAGAAAGGACTTTTTGTGCCTGTAGAAAGGACTTTAGGTGCCTGTAAGAGGGACTTTTGTATGCTTGTAGAAAGGACTTTGGGTTGCCTATTAGAAGGACTTTGGTGCTTGTAAGAAGGACTTTTGATGCCTGTAAGAAGGACTTTGGGTGCCTGTAAGAAGGGCTTTTGATGCCTGTAAGAAGGACTTTGGGTGCCTGTAGGAAGGACTTCAGGTGCCTATAAAAAGGACTTTTTGAAAATGGACCATTCCGTGTTGGGGTCTTCAATGGAAGGGCTCCAGAGACAGTATACCCTAAATGTCACCTTTTGGGTAGACTGAAGAGATATTGATTGAGAAAATGATTTTCGGGTGCCAATCTGGGATTTGAAGAGACTAGGAATCCTACAGACGCTCAAACCCAATTTCATTTACCATGAAGGGTGCCATTCCTGGATCTGGGGAAACCAGGAATCCTGCAGAAGCTCAAACCCAATTTTTGTTGTCCCATCACTTTAGGAATAAACCGATGAGGCAAAGATCAAGAACACGAGAGTTGGTCAATCATGATTTGATAAGGCAGAATGACACTTTTAGTGCCTTAACTTGTGTACGGAGATCACTTTGGTGCTAAAAGTTTCAAACGGATCACTTTAGTGCCAAATCGGAGAAAAAAGGATCACGTTGGTGCCTCCGGCAATAATTTCCGGCCAAAAATAATACGTGGCTTTTTGAATAATTATTAAATGCTGAGCTGTGAAATTCTGAAGAAGCCCATCCACGTGGAGCTTATGAAACGGCGTCATTTCATCCGACGTAGCACCACGTTTGGAAATGACATCGTTTGCTACAATAAGATGATGAAAAGAAGCCCAAAGATGTCATCTTCTCCATTATATCTTCTCCATCGCGAAAGAGAATGCCTTCGTGTTCTCCATCAGTGGCTTCACAGTCCTATCGCACGTCGCAAGTTGGCCATCGTTGCTCGCCATCACTGCGGTCACACGCCGTTGCTCGCCATCACACTCCATCGGCAACTCCGATAGGTATGTGGCTTCCCCCATTTGTTGCGAAATTAATTTGAAAAGGAAAATTAGGGCTCCGATTGAATAGAAAAATGAGGGCTTTTGGAAGTTGAACGAAATTAGGGCTTGGTAGGGCTTTCTCCATCTCTGTGGTAGACTGAGAGGGGACTATGGCATTATGGGCGCATTGCGTAGTACTGGAGGGTTTCGGTGGGACCTCTATATGAAAAAAAAAGCATTTGGTGGTACACCCAACTTGTTGAGCAGAAAAGATAAGGCTCAATGTGGACATCGGGATAACTTTTTTGGCGTTTGTGATAAATTTTTGGGGTTTTCTACTTTGTAGGGACCTCCACGTCAAAAGAGTCCAGTGTTGTGTCAAGGAAGAGCGCTCTAAGGAAGAAAAAAGCTGCTGCAGCTCCAAAACAATCGCCGACTACTAGAGCTACTGCATCTTGTGCAAAGAAGGTTCATGGAACAACAAGGGCAGTTGAAGTATCTACATTAGTTGAAGAACTTGCACGTGACTATGATCAAACACCTGCAAGCCCAGTTGAAGAACCTAGCCGATGGATTAGAAAGAGTGCAAAGATCATGAATAAAGTGAAAAAACCATCGAAAGGAAAAAAATCTGGGGGTGGTCCTTGTTGACTGAGTTTGATGTTGTTATGTCTTTTTTGTTGCCTTTTGACATGTTTGATGGGAGGTGAATGAAGGTGGATAACATTATTGATTGATGTTTTTGTTTCTGAAGGATCGATTGAATGTCAATGGCAATGAAATTTTTATATGTATCTTACTTTTTTGTTGTCGTGTTGTTCTTAGCTAATGTGAGGTTGCTAGTATTATGTAGCTGGTTGATGTTACTAAAGTGCTGAAGTTTTGTTTGTGCATATTGAGATATGTTGGTGCATCTGTAGCTTCGAACAGTGCACCAATAGTTGCTGGTGCAAGCAGAAGCAGCAGAGCAGCTGTAGCTATGCAAGGTAGTGCACCAGCTGGAGCAGTAGTCCAGCTGCAGCTGCTGCAAGTTACTAGTGCCAGCTGCTACTGCAACTGGTGTAAGCTGGTGCACCAGCAGCTGCTGCAAATTGGCTATCAAATTGCTACTGATGTACCAAGTTCGACTAGCACTGAACTGGTCATTTCATAACTAGTACTGGCACGATAAATGGCTATTTTCACTAAAACTTGGCACTAAAGTAATCATTTTTTATAAAAACTTGGCACTAAAGTGATCACTTCAGTCAAAAATTGATACTGAAATATTATTTTTTTAAAACACGATTAGCACTAAATTGATCACCTTCAGCAAACAACTGCTCTTTCATTTGACCATCGTTTGCAGCAAAAATTGTAGTAAACCAGCAAATTACCAATAACTAACATCTCATTCACAAACAAAGCAAAGGAAGTTTATAATGCACAACAACTAATCTCATCAAAACTTGTAAATGTGCACAAGTAATGAATGCCAACATCGACTTCAATAAGAAACTTTTATTTCATACAACAAAGGGAAACATCAAACCAGTAACACAACTACAAATTGCCTTTCACAAGTACACATTTCATTCATATTCAACTATGGTAGACTAGGAAACCTATTCTCACCGTTCCCTTTACATGCCCATGAAAAAAGCTATACAACAAAATAATAAGATAATCAACGCTCGACAACAAATTCTTTCAATTTTCATGCTTGCAACTTTCTTCTTTAAATGGTTGGCCAAAGATTATAAAGCCTTATTTTCAGCTTGCATTGACTGAACATCAACATCATCGAACTCATCTACTAATGTATGTAAAGGTTGATGTCGTCCTTCAAGAAGCTCCAATATTACCTCAGTCGCTCGTTCGGAGAATTTTGAATCAACCCATTTGAAATATTTGCACTTCAAGCCTTCTTTATTGGACTCGGTAACCCACAATAACAATAACATTCACCTTCCCCGGTTCGAGAAGAATTAGGGCTAGGGTTTGAGGCGCTGCTAAAGCCGCTGGTGTCGCTCGTGAAGCCCGCCATTTCCAACTCCAATCTGTCTTTTTTTTTGTCAAATCGAAATTGGAGTTGTTCTTTGAAATTGGGGATTTTCTTAAATTGACTGATTTAGGGTTTGAGGTGCTGTTGAAGCCGCTCGTGAAGCCTTTCATTGACGCTCGTGAAGTCCTCCATTGATGCTCGTGAAGCCCTCCATGCGCTGCTCAAGGCTCTGCTGATTTAGGGTTTCAAATTGGGGATTTTTCTCTTCAATCGGCTCATTTAGGGTTCTTATTTGAAGAACCATGTCCAAAACAACGTCGTGAAGGCTTCAGCTGCTGATTGGACTCTCCGGCGGCCATGTTAACTTCACTTATTAATAAAATAAGGCCACGTCAGAAATTCGGCGGACCAAATCGGAGTTAGCACTAAAATTATTGTTTTTTCAAAAATTTGGCACTAAAGTGATCCGTTTGAAACTTTTGGCACCAAAGTGATCTCCGTACACAAGTTACGGCACTAAAAGTGTCCTTCTGCCGATTTGATAAAGCTTGAGAACACGAGATTATATCAATCGTGAGCTGATGAAGACTTCATGAGAGCATGTTGATCATGAGTCGCAAGGGTTCAGAAGACTTACCTGGATCTTCTGAGTTAATGATCGAGGCATAGACAGACTGATTGTATCATGTCTGCTTGCTCACTGAATGACCTTATGTGCTGCAATGGATTTGAGCACTCAAACAATCATCAGAATTGAAAGGTTCAGGCTGAAGATATACTCACCTGAAAATGCTTGGCAAGCATTAGCCACCAGGGCTTGTTTGTTCAATAGTCTCTGGATGAATTTCGAGACCTCGAAGGGTAACTCGACTATCAGGAATGCACTACCTGTCAGACAGTGTCAGAGGTAACATGTGCAAGCATTTTTATCAATGAGTTCATCGGTTCATGCAAAACCATTCAGTTGAGTTTGCAATGATTAAAACCGTATGTGTATGCTCATAATGTGGATCATGCATGACTATTTTGTCGAGTTTGCATTTCCAATTTTGTCGAAAGAGGTTATCATGTCATGAATACCTCGAATGTAACCTGAATGGGGGCTTCAGTCCGAAAGGGCTTTCTCTCACTCTCGAGAAAGGCTTGTTTATCCTGATTGTAGGATTTGAAAAGAAATCACTCAACCTTACCATCATCGCATTCAGCGAGGGTCTGAGTAATCTCGCAATTGATACGATCAAGCCGATCTGGAAGTCTTGATTAGGACCGTAATGTGGGCTGGGTCAAAGGCTTATCAAAGGGGACTCATTTCGAGTTAAGGCCATTGACAAAAAAGTCTTCATCATCTGCTCCGGGTTTACAAGTCAAGAACCCTGCAAAATGAGAGAGAAATAATCTTGCTCGAACTTCTTCGAGCGATGCTTAAAGTCATTCAACTCTTCATTAATTAATGTGCTCTAATCAGAAGAGACTTTCAAGGGTCGTAACGTAGGTTGAGATTTGGGTCTGAGAAACGAAGGGTTCGTTTTGGCTAAAATATATATATATATATATATATATATGAGAAGGGCTTGGTGTTGGTGATCATTGCAGTCTTGTCACCGATCTTTGACCTTCCTGAATTCGTCTTCAATGAATACCACCATTGGCTGAGGGGTGGTAGTTCTTTTACACTTTGCAAACTGACTTCTTTGGGGATCCTTTTTCGGGAATTCAAAATGTATGTTCGAAGTCAGAAGTTCATTACAGATATATGGGCATTGGCCTTGCTTTTAATAGGCACTTTGCTCTTTCTGCCCGAGATTCTTTGGAGTAACCTTTGCTTTTCTTACTCCCGACTCCCTTTTATTTGGAAGCAGGCCCATTTTCTTTAGGCTACACTTGTTTTCCTTTTTCTTTTGTTTAACAATCTTGTGATTTTGAATTTTAGCAACAAGATGATTTTCAACAAATGATACTAGACATTACATGAAAGTCTAGCATATGAAATGGGCTAATTCGAGAATTCTCTATTGGCCCAATTTCTTCAATTCTGCTCCTTGGAGGAAGGTATCGTCATTACCTTGAAATGAGCAAGGATCACCAACATGGGCTTGAAAAATGAATTTGCAGGCTCAATTGGATTATGCAAAGGATGAGTGTGTAGGATAGAGAAAATAAATGCTTTTCGTCATCCTTAAGCACTTGAATTAAAATTCGAGTATCATGCAAAGAAACACTCGAAGATTGATGTTAGTCTAAGCAAAAGAATTTCTAACCATTTATCTCCTGATATTGTCGGAACTACCTCTGTTTTGCCCCAGTGTGGGGTGGTTCTTAACAGGGTTGAGAAAATGAAACCGCTGCTTAAGAGTTTTGCAATGGACACCTGTAGTGTTTGGATAAAGAACTGAATGCCTCTGTCACTTCGGCTATCGTATCTTTTTGCGAGAAAACCCCTCGCCTCGAGGAATGCGGATCCTGACTACCGCTCATCTCACTGGGGATTAGATTACAGGACGTGTATGGGAATGGCTTGTCTTTCATCATCCTATCATGCCCCATTCTGTACATTCGATGCATCATATGCAATTTTATGCTCCCTATTCAAATTTGGTAGATTAAACATGAAGAACAATCATGTATGAACCACACAATGTGCGAGCATTTTTCAACCAGGCAGATGTAGCAATTAACAGAATTGTCATGTTTCTCAAAAACAGATGAGGGGGAATCTAAGTTGCCCCAAGACAATGCGAGCGGATCAAATTAGTCGGGGGCGAGGACGAGCTCATTCTCATGTTTGCCCCAAAATATGCTCGCCCTAGTTGTGATATGGCGAAGACCAACGTGGTTGGTCGAATGCCCTTGTTTGCCTCATTTCCATCAGGATGGATCGCATCAGGCGATCATGGCTTTTGCCAAAATTGGGAATTGCCCCAGATATAGTCACTGCTGGGAATTTGATTTTGAGTTTTGGCAAATGACTCGTCTTCACATCAGATCCCGCATGAGAAAAATGTGCATGAGATAGGATCTTAAGATGATGGAGAAACTTCGATTTTGATTTGCTTCAGTGGTAACAATCAAAGACATGTCTTCTAGCTTGGCACCTGCAAGAAGAAAATTAGGTGTCACTTTGGAAGACATATGAGAAAGAGATACGACACTTCCCTTTTTTCCAAGTTGGAGCTCATGTCAGTTTGCTCCGTTCTCAATCAGGTCAGGCTTTGGCAGAATCCAAAATTGCCCCTGTACATGCCCCAACTGGGAATTTGACTTTGGGAATTTGGTGGATAAGGACTTTTCAATTTGCCCGGTGTTCCTTTAGCTGACGTCGCATGGTCAAAGGGTCAGTGAAGCAAAGATTTGCTTTGATCGATTGATATCAAATAACTCATGAGATTTTTTGTGAAAATCTTGATGAACAAGTCATGCAAGAATGCAAGAAGACTCTGGGGATCACGAGTTATCTTTGTCCATGTGAATGAGTTGTAGAAACTTTGCTTCCTGCTTTGAGAATTCCAAGATTTTTCTTTGGATTTTATTGAGTTTTAAGGGGAATGGATACTTACCTATCCGGCACAGTGATGACCCCTGCAAAAATGAAAGGGAATGCGTCAGTATATGTTCTTTATATTTTGAAAAATTTGGAACGATACTGTTTTACCTTTGTGTGTACTTCCATTGAATTAAGGAAGTTCCTTCATTTGGACTGGATTGGATTGTATTTCCTGAGTTGCCCTTCACTTTGAGCTTGCCACATAAGTGCTTTGCTTAGTTAGGCCTTGTTTTCTTTCGGGTTGTCTGGGACCATCATCATTTTCCATGCTATCGGGCTCGTGGATCGAAGGGCTCATTTAATTAAAGGTTACCTTCAAGGCAAATGAGTCTTATCGCCTTCCATTGGGTCATTTCATTTTGCGACACTCTTGAGGCAATTTGCAATCTCTTGGGTGAGAATGGAACAAATCCAATTTAGCATTTTGCAACAATTGAGGGTAAATTGGAACGACACACAGTTACCCGTCTTCGAGCTCGCCTGAGCTTTTCACTTGAAATTTCCCTACGTGAGGCCGTTTAACATTTCTCATTATGGAAATCAGCAACGTTGCCACAAATTGATCCGCCCTGAGTCTAGCATAAAAAGGGATTCACGCATTCGACGGGATAAACAACAAATTACCCCATTGCCCATGAATTAAATCTAGACACCTAGAAAGCTGGAAATATCACACGCAGGGGAATTAAGCATGAAATGAAAGGTGCACTTATTCAAGGTCAGTTCTGCCTCTCCTGCGGCTCTTCGATAATCAGCTAGTCTCATGCTGGTTCATGCATGGATGACCGATGTTTAAGAGTCCCTAATCACCGGCTTCCGATCATGGCTTTGGATGTCTGTCAACCTTAAACTAGTTGACCAGGGCAGTAAGCTCATCATCTGGGTAATCTCTTGAACCTTCCAGCAACTGATGCTCGAATTGGGCAATGTTGCTGGCAAATGCTGGCGGTAGATTTCTCATTCTGTCCTCGCCATGAGCAATTTAACTTCTCGAGCTGGAGCCTTCATCATTACTCGAGAAAGTGTGGGGATCACCAACTATCCTGCTGCCAAAAACTTCTTCCATTCGAGGATTAGAGAAGTGGAAGTGCTCAGGATAACTTCTTGTCTGATTCTCTGGCTGCGTAGGCACGCTGATCGTAGGATGAATGCTAACCACGGGTTGGTGCTCAGACTAAGGAATCTGAACACACTGCCCCTGCGGTCTATACTCTTGAAGAGCATTGGGGTGATTTTGGGAGATACTTTGATTAATACCTGGGGGATTAATGGCACGGCTACTGGCTTGGTTGATGATGGGAAGTGGCTGGCCCCTTGCTAACCTGCGGAATTTATGGTGGCGAGGAGACTTGACGTTCAGGCTTAGATTAGTCCTGCCTTGGTTTTCTTGATTCTGAACTGTATTGTGTTCTCTCACCCTTTTTCTGTACTTCTGAAGATAACTCGAAACATTTCCTTTAGTGAGTCCCTCTACCTTCATAATTTCCAGTATATGTTGCGGCCGTGCCGAATTGATTCCTAGCTGCTGAACTGCATTAACAAACATACGATGCAGCTCGGGAGACCAAATCATCTTCTTTTTCCAGTTGCTTGGAACAATATTGAAGGCTTGATGATTGTTCTCTTGGTCGTGCAATTGCTTCCTTACCACGTGCTGCCATATGTTTTGAAGCACCCGAACCCTAACTGGTTTCGTTATGACGTCTTGGGCCCCATGTAAGACAGCCTTCATTATGGCTTGCTGATCATCGGTTGCCGATATTACGACGACTGGCATGTTTAATTCAGAATTGATGACTTCCAAGAGAGTGAAAATATTCATGTCAATCCCTACCATGGCGGTGAGGATGATATCAAACTGGTCACTACTCCTCCTTAATACTTCTAAGGCCTCTGTCTCTTTTGCTTGAGCTAAAACCTTATACCGGCATTTTCTTAATATGGTAACAAGGATTGACAGAGAGACTGGATTACCGTCAATGGCCATGACCGGTAGACCCTCAGGGTAAGGAACTTCATCAGCTTCGACCTGGGTTGAACATGCGCCCGTTTCCCTAATGCTCGAGATATTTCTGGATCTAGGACTGCTGACTCGAGACCGCCTCAGGATGTCTTCTTGAGGGATCACGGGATTGTCGATGGCTTTTCGTAACAGGCTTTGAAGGCCGATGCTTTGATGGTGAAGGTTTTGAATTCCTCTCCCACGAGAACTCCTTCCTCTCTATCTTTGTCCTGTGAGTTCTTGCAGATGAGCTCTCACTATCAGATGAGGACAAGTTCTCTCTCTGGCAATAGCAATGACTTCCCTCTTCACGGGCAGTGCTATTGGATTTACCGAGGGAGAAAATCTGACATTCAGCTTTTGATCAAAAGAGGAAATCCTTGTTTCTCGCTCAGTTTGTCTTCTTCTTCTTCTTCTTTTCTTTTTTTTAATATGGTGGCCCCCCCGAAATCCTTTCATAACTTTTCTTGTGGATTTGTCGACACCCAAGACTGTAGATCAACAGTAAGCCCACGATTCTCGATTTACATGTCATTTCTCTCCAAACTGTGATTGTGCTTAGGGCACGAGATTCGATTTCTATCTGGGGTTGCTTGATGAAGTTGGAGTCCCATATACGATTCTAATACGGTATTTGCACATTTGATGGGAGGAAATAGAATTACTCCATTGCTTAACCCTAGATACCGAGAAAGCAAAAAATATCCCACGCAGGGGAATTGGGCATGAAATGAGAAATACATTCATTCGAGATTGGTTCTGCTTTCCTTGAGGGTTCTCTACCAATAGACTAATTTCAGAATTAGATCAACTCCGAATTAGATCTGGTACAGATGATTAAGGATTCACAATCACCGGCTTCGGACCATGGACTTCATTACAGATTCGGAGTTTCGCCAGGGTCGAACTGGTCCATCATGGCAACAAGCTCACCCTCAAGGCCATTCCACTCGTGGTGTTGCATGTCTCTTCCCTCGGGAGGTACCGATGTTGATCCAATGAGATCGGTTCTCCCATGCGCTCCTTGAACAAAACCTAATTGTGTTGGGAATTGATTTGAGGGTTGGAAAGGTAGTGGAGGAGGAATATAGGGGCTGTCAGAAACCAACGGCTCCTCGTCATTCTTCGTAGCAATGGCGGAAATCTTTTCTAACCGCTCCTTCAAACGAGCATTTTCATCCCTCAGGCGTCGGTTGTCGAAATATAGCTCGGTAAAAGCGGTACGGCCACCACAGTTATGACAGGTGGTGGTGGCAAGAACGTCTGCCCAGAGCTTTTCATTTTCAGCCTTTAGAAACGCATTTTCATGGCGTTCATACTGAACCTTCATTCTGGTTCGCTTATTTTGATACCAGAACTTGATCTGCCAAGGCTCCAGCCCTAGCTCTTGACTCAGTTCCATTTTCTGTTTGCCGTCCGGCATAGGGCACATTCTGAAGAAATCCTCAAGCCTTTGTATTTGCTCCTCAGTATGGCGATGGTAACGCTTCTTTTGACCTTTACTGTTGTTACCTTTATATTTACTGAGATCTTGGACGTCGTCAGCGGAAGGGCCAGACTCCATGGTCTGAATCCCAGACATGGCCTCGAATTCTTCATTTCCCATGTCCAGCAAGTGGTGGTAGCCCTCATATATATTGGGTTGAGACATCCTTGATGGGCTACTAGTTCCTCAACGTTTACAGCTCTCTCTTGTATCTTTACTCTCTCTGAACAAGCATGTATGCTTAAAAACTCTCTTCTGAGTATGGATGAAGATTACCAGGAGAACGCCTCTTTTAAAATCTAGGCGCGGGTTCAGAAATTGTATCGCCCCTCTCGACATTTTTGTTTTTCATACGAGCCTTCATTCTGTCTACAAATGGAGACAATTCTTCTCTTCTTTTCCGCTAAAATTTACTTGTCTTCCACTCGGCTCGTCTTTTTCTTCTTCTTTCACGGTAGGGGGGCCCCATCGTTATCTCCACCGTCGATTTATTGGCGAGTCCTCCAATAAAGACGAGTCATATCTCTCTTTCTGCCGAAAATTTCTTTGTCCCCTACTCAGCTCGTCTTTTCGTTCTTTCTTTTTTCAAAGCGGTGGAGTCCCATCCAGCTTTTCCATAGAGACGTCGGGTTTATTCGGCTCGAGATTGCCCCTTGACTGGAATTTAAGCCAACGGGGGTGTTGCCGACAGAGAATGGTAGATAGGAAAACCTGACCAATAAGGATTGCCCTTGTGAAATCAGTATTTAAATTGAAGCAGATTATCGCTTTCGCATTCCGATCATCTGCCTCAACTCTCTCCTCCTTTCTTTCGTATTCTGCTTTCAAAAATGGCGAATTCTCCTAACCATACCTTCTCCGCCGAAGTCCTGGCTGGGTGAGAGAGACTCTACAATCTTCTTGATAGAGGTTACGCTCATATAGCCCAAAACTCTACCGTTGAGGCTGAAATCCTCGGTCTATTCAGGACCGTGGACGCTGCTTCTGTTGAGGGTACCCAACTGGGGAGGGAGTATCGGAACTTCTCGACCCTCTTCATCAATTTTTTGGCCGCTTATAACCGCGCTTATGAGACAATCCTTGTGACTGCCGTCGTGAAAGCTCGTTACCAAGACCGGCACGAGCGTCTGGAAACAGTCACGTTTGTGGCTGATAATCACAAGAAGGCCCTCAAATTTGCCAACGATCAGCTTTCGTGGCTGGTTCGTGAGAGGGGAAAGTTGGTGGACCGTTTGGCCTTGGTCCGAACTTACGCCGAACAGGAGCAAGGCAATATTATGATGAGGTGCAAATGCGGTTGGCTGCAGGAGAGACTTGATGACATTACGGTAGACATTGCTTTCGAGAGGGCGGCGATTCCAGACCTGGAGTTTGCCGTTGAGCATTACGAGGCCAGTATGGCCCAGACTGAGGAGAAGTGCGATCGCCTCTTCTTTAGGCTCGCGGAGCTGGATCCCGAGAACGCCCGATGGACCCAGAGCATTAACTTCATGGAGAGCCAGCTGAGCTCCTTTGTGATGCTTATTAGGGCTCAATTTGATTTCACTTTTCCTCCCCAGTGAGTTGTTGTAAGGTTTGTTGGTGAATGGAATGAAGAGAAAGTTTCACGTGTTTGTGCTTTTTATTTTCCTGCCATTTCTTCACCCATATAACATGATAGGACGATTTACGGTACTGAAGACATTGAGGCTTAACACTCTTCTTAGTGTTCTTGTTATCTGCTGCCGGCGATGATATCAAGGACATTGACGAAGGGTTCAGTGGTGGCTCCCACCGGTCAGAGCGATACCCGTGAGTCAGTCATGTGAATTATTGCAAATCGACCACTCAATTAGTGCTCCAATAAACAAACCAGGCTGCCCGTTGCGTGCCCTACTTTACTCCTGCCTATCCCTTTCGACGTCCATTTGAATGTGTCGGTCGCCTGTAGTGTTGGGAGAAATGATTGCGGGCCATGCTCGGTAATAAAATACTAGTCCTCCAAAATCTTCCATGTGTTTTGAATCCGAGGAAGGTAAAAAGGCAAGCCTTTGTTCAATTTAATCAGAAAGGCGTCGCAAGGTCAGGTTCATAATCTTGCCCCATGGGTTTTGATTACATAGTCTCGGCTTTCTCAACAAAAATACATGAACCCTTCTAATATATTAAAAATGTCCCCAGGCCTAATCTGGATGCATTCACTACCCCTCATCAAAATACATGGCCCATACGTGCTGACTTATTGACACGATTTTGTCTCTGAGACTTCTTCACTTGCCCCTAGTGCAATTGGCTAAGGCATCGACAATTTCCATTCTTTTGTATTCTTCAAGATCATTTCTGGCGTATTGTTGCACCCAATTTTACTCCTGCCTGGGGTACCTATAATTCCCTGCAAAAGCAAATGACACAATTAATATGTGATCTAAGAAAGGTCGGTCCATGACTCCTAGATTAGTCCAGTTTTATTTTTCTTAATTTTATGAGAAATTAGAGAAAACTTTCTTTGAAATATATAGGTGAATTTCTCAAAAAAGGGTTTCTTGCAGATTTACAGCTTAGCAAAAATGTGATAAAATCCTTTGGTATTTAACAAATTTCCGGAAGGGATTTTTTTTTTACTAGGATGAATTTTCAGGGATAAATTTATCAAGAAAGTCTGACTTGAAGTAGGAAAGATGTGACAAAATTCTTTATTAGTCAATAAAATTCCTTAAAAGGATTTTTTCACATTCATTTTTGAAAAATAGGACAGCAATTTAATTTTTAATTTCTCTTGAAAAATGACGATGATATTAAATTCAAAATCTAACCGACACCTAACATGGACCGACTAAAAATAAATATAAGATGAAGTTAGAAAACTTACTTTCACCGTGAAAGAAATACCATGCAAATCATATAGACATGCACATGAATCGTGAGTTTAAATCTTAGCCTATCTACTCTAAAGGCTGACAAATTGAAGCGAAAGACTTACGGCAAGGCGACAATCTCGCGCACATAATCAAGATTAGCCGTGATCCCACGACGTAACCAGGATTAGCCGGGCCTCCCCACTTCGGCTGCTCGAGCTAAAAATTAAAACCACTACTTTGGTAATCTTACCAAGCCTGAGGCCTAACTTTTAAACTCATTTTTGAAAAGAGGTTCGGGATTGAATTTGGGCTAACTTTCGACGTGATCTCACGCCGAACGCTAAAACCAAATCACAATACCATCCTAAAACTAGTGGCCCAGGTCTGGCCACAGGGCGTGTGTGATGTAGTGCTAAAACAATTAATCATGCACAATAATTAATAAACAAACACCGCTTCAAAAATGTGCGAAATTAAACAAACAATTCCAACACCAAGTCTGCAACACAAAGGGTTAGTCAAACACTCCACCCCTTATAATTCTCATCTGCAAAACCATTTAACACCTAAAGATTAGAATCCAACCAATTTAGACCAAATGAATTTTCATGAAATTTTTCTAGCCTAAGTCCTCTAGGTTCTTAATTTTTTTCAAAAATTAAGAACAAAGTCCCCAGCGGAGTCGCCAAGCTGTCACGACCCGAAAAAATTGGTTTCCCAATTTTTAAAGTTAATGGATTACCAGGTTAGTTAAATTGAATTAACAGCCTAGTTCGAACCCTCCCAAGTTCTACCGAATCGTGACTTAGGTTCAATTTCATCAAAAGAAGGATTTATCTTGGAGTCGCCACTAATCATTTTGGGTACGTTGATTAGATACCTAAATAAAGCATCGGGAGAAATACTTTATTCCTACGAACCAGAGATTAATGAGTTCGGGGACTTGGTTACGCTAATATTTCTACTAGCGCCTTTTCGGTACCAATTTCATGAAAATGTTCAACTTGGCAATTTTGATGAATTTTCACTTGATATTCAAATGTGCAATTTTTTTGGGTTTTCTTTTTTAAATGCATGCAATGCAAATGCAATTACATAAATGCAATTAAGACATGAAACTACATGATTTATGCATTCTAGATTACATGACAAGTATGATGAACATGCATGATGGCTTTTAAAAAATTGGGTTTTGATGCAAATAAGTATGAATCCTATTTTAGATGACATGCAATATGAAATCTAATTTATATGACATACGAATACGAAGACATATGAATACAACATGCAAATATAGACATACAAATGCGACATGAGAACGTAGATGTACAAATACGGCATGCGTATGTAGATATACGAATGACATATATACGTGGACGAACGAATATGACATACGTACATGGATATATGAATACAACATGCATACGTGACATACGTACACGACATGCGACATGAATACACGAATACGGCCTACGTACGTAACATGCGTACGTAGACATGCATACGCGACATGCGACATGAATATATGAATACGACATACGTACGTGACATACGAACATGGACATGCGTACGTGAATATGCGTACATGACATGGCAAAATATGCATGAGCTATACTGTATGGAATACATATGAAAGACATTTTTTGTATTTTTATATTTTCCACATTTTTTGTATTTTTGGATTTTCTACATTTTTTTTTTAGATTTTGGATGTATTATAAAAGATTGCAAAATTACCCAAAGGAAACAAATATGTGAAGAGAGAGTAGGTAAAATAAAACTACCCCAAGGACAGTGAAAATAAAACCCGCAACTCGTCAGGTGAATAATTACAGACCAATTAAATAAAACCCGAGGCACGATTGAGAATACAAAAATGGACCGGAATGGACATCGGTCAAACACCCATCGCCATGTCTCGTGGGTTGGGAGTACAACAAAATGGACCGAAATGGACATCGGTCATACTCCAGTCTTCAAAGCATCGGACCGAAAAGCCAAATGAAAATAATGAACTATCCAATCGGACATGCACAATCACCAATGAGTTAAGACAATTCAAACGCTCAAAGAAAGTTTAACACGTGCTGATTAAACTTCATTGAGACCATTTTTTACATTTTCCAATGTATTAACACAAAAAATACTAATTAAACCATACTGTCCATGAACATTCTCAGGGAGAAAGCAGTAACCATAAAATACAAAAGAAATAATGAAATGTATGCAAAAAATTTTGAGATGTTTTATGTGGATGGGAAAATGTGTCGTTGACAACTTTCATGTTTTACATTCTTATTGAAGAGACACTCATTTTCGTGTAGAAAATGGTCTTTCATGAGAGCTCAGTAGCAAACAAACAAATTTCACAAAACTGACATACTTCAGGATTAAGCTCAAATGGACACTCAAATCTCAAAATTAATGCACCAAACTTTCCATTCTACTAAACAAGACCCCAATGAACAACTTTTATTTTTTGTGAAGTTTCAAAAGAAGACTCTAAACACGAGATAACTACGAATCAATATGACCACGCACAGAAAAACACTGAGACTCAAGGACGCCAACAGAATTGCGTGATTTCATTAAATGCATTAAAAATACGAAACGTGCATGAATATTTTTGTATTTTTTATATGTTATGCATTAAGATCTTATGAACAAATGTCATGAAGAGGTCTTTATGAAACCAAGTTTAGAATAACCCATGGAAAATCATTTAACATGAAAGGTCAGATCAGAAAAATTCCATCTCAGGTTCTGATCACCATATTTCCAGATTTCTGCTCTCAATTTCGGGACCCTTTTGACATAGCAAACGACGTCCATTTTCGCGCCATAATATATCAAATCGAAGATCTTGAAGTCATCTATGAATGTTCAGTATATTTATTTTCGATATTTCGTCATCTAAACACGAATAATTGAGTTACCAGATAATTGCACATGCTGATGCGCCTAGAGCTCGTTGGAGATGAATCCGTCGCGTCGCCAAGGCTTGTTCCACGGCGGCGAATTTTTCTCTCTCAAAATTTTTTCTCTTGAAATCTCTCTAAACTCTCTCAAATATTCAAAATTTTCTCACCCCCAAAATCCTCTCTTTCAAGCTCTCTTCTTACTCCTTTTATAGTCCACTCATTTACCTCCCATTCTAATTTCTCCATTAACTCTATTTCCCATTCTAATTTTTCCACTAACTCTTCTTCATCTTTATCTTCCCTTCTTCATCTCTATCTCACATTCTAATTTCTCCACCTATTTTTCTCCATCTCCATCTTGCCTTCTCTATATATATCTCCCATTCTTATTTCTTCACTAAATCTTCTTCATCTCCATCTTCCCTTTTCTTATCTTATTTTCTTCATCCATTCTTCTCCATCTCCTCTTCTCCATCTTCCATTCTCTTATCTTATTTCCTCCATCCATTCTTCTACATCTCATCTTCTTCATCTTCTCTTCTCCATCACATCTTCTTCTTCTTCCCTTCTAATTTCTCCACTAACTCTTTTTTTTGTTATTTGCAAAATAATCCCTTAAGAATTATGTATTTACACTCTAGTCCATAAGATTTTGAGTATTTGCAATTTAGTCCCTGAAAAAAATATTTCTTTAAGTCCAAATCTCCTCAAAATTTTTAACACACCTCTCCTATGCTTAGTCGAAATTCATCGCATATCAAATTTAAACTTATTTCTTGCCGCAAAATTTAATTAAAGCCCTTTTGTAAAATTGAGTTATTCTGAGTATAATTGGGTCAAGATGAAAATTTAGAATATTAGAGAATAATGTCACTACTTTTAAAAGTGAAAAATGAAAATAAATGGACTCAAATTGAATTTTTTAGGCCCGATTCGAGATTATGCTTGTGAAGGAATACATGACCCCGAATTGGATTTTTAGATTTTTTTTTAAGTTTATGGTGGCCAACATGAAAAGGGATTTGAAAGAAAAATATTGACTATTTTTACGTATTTTTGTGGCCTCAAATACTATTATTTATTAACTATTTTCCTAATTTTTAAAAAATATATATAAAAAATACAAAAAAATGGAAAATTATTTTTTGTTTAAAAATCGTTGCCTAAGCTTGGCCAAGGCTTCTAAAGTTGATTTTGCAACTTTCTCATTTTTCTTGATTTTTTATGAATTTTCGAAAATAAAAATATTGAAAAACACTGAAATTTTTTTTTTGGTCAAAATTGGTTCTCTAGGCTTGGATAAGGTCCCCAAAGTTGATTTTTTTATTTTTATTAATTTTAAAAGAGAAAAGATGATTTAAAAATCAAGTGTCAACACCTTGCCGTAAGTTTTTCGCTTAAATTTGTCAGCTTTAGAATAGATAGGCTAAGATTTAAACTCACGATTCATGTGTATGTCTATGTGACCTACATGGTATTTTTCAAGGTGAAAGTAAGTTTTCTAACTTCATCTTGTATTTATTTTTGGTCGGTCCATGTTCGGTGTTGGTTAGATTTTGAATTTAATATCATCGTCATTTTTCAAGAGAAAGTAAAAATTAAATTGGTGTCCTATTTCTAAAAAAAAATGAATGTAGATAAATCCCTTCAGGGAATTTTGTTAAAGAATTTTGTCACATCTTTTCTATTTCAACGAAAATGAAATTTTCCTAACAAATTTACCACTGAAAATCCATTTTGATAAAAGAAGAAAATTCATTCAGAAAATTTAATAAACGTCAGGTGATTTTGCCACATTTTTCTAAGTTATAAAATCTGCAATAAAACCCCTTTTTGAAAAATTCACCCATATTTTTCGGGGAAATTTTTTTTCTCTAATTTCTCTAATTCCTCTACTTTTGTAGGGAATCATAGGTACCCCAGGCGAGAGCAAAATGGAATTCAACATTATTCCGGAAATAATCTTGAAAAATGCGAAGGGACGGGAAGTTGCCAATGCTTCAACCAATAACCTTAGGGGCAAGTGAAGAGTTCGATCCTCCTGGAGACAGAACCGTATCGATCAGGCAGCGTGTATGAGTTATGCATTTGGATGGTGTAGTAAATGTATTCGTCAGGCCTAGGGGCATTTTTAATATATTTGGAGATTCCTGTATTTTTTAAAAGCATAGATTTTGTAACCAGAATCTATGTTGTAAGTACGTTGATCTAACCACGCAACGTCTTTCTAGATAAATCCATCAAAGGCCTGCTTTTTAAACTTTCTTGGAATCCGACCCCATGGAAAATTCTAGAGAATCAGAGAGTTATTATTGAGCGTGGCCCACAGATATTTCTGCCGACACCACATGCAGTTGACATGAACACGTGGGTGTCGAAAGTGACAAGAGATGAGTGAGGTGGGGCACACGATAGGTGACCTATTTTATTTATTGGCATACTAACCTAGTGTCAGTGCGGTAATAATGACCAGCTGAGGGTTTCACTATGATCGGTGGGGACCGTTGCCGAATCCTTTTTCCGTGTTTTCGATATCATCATTAGAGGAAAGTAATGGGGGTCTCACTTTTGTTTGTTAGACGATGGGCCATCATTTTACAGCCACCATCTGTCAAGACAAGATAAGATTAAGGCAGTCGTACCAGTTGAAGTGGAAATACACTTCCTACGTATTCCTTTGGAGGTAAAATTGATGAAAGCGGATTGAATCTAGTAGAGGGGGATGACCTCGTCCTACGAAATTTACTGCCAATAGTCCTGCTTCTAGAAGGGAAGATCGCTCTAAACAATGGTAGCCCATGTATCGTGAAGCAAGTGCTCCCAGAAGGTACTCTGATCCTAGCTGAGGCGGATGATCGTATTTTCTCTAGTACAGTTGACTCTGATTTTGTAAAGGAAAAAAGAGATGGCAAGAAGATTGAAGCATAAACATGGGAAACACTTCTCTTATTTCGTTCATCAATGAGTTTTACAACAACTCACTAGGGATGAAAAGTAAAGCCGAATTGAGACCTGACAAGCATTACAAAAGAGCTCAACTGGCTTTCCATGAAATTAATGCTATGCATACACTGAGCAACCTAGGAGTCGAGATCTGTAAGCTTGAAAAACAGGCGAGTACATTTCTCCTTGTTCCTGTCTGCATTCATCTCGTAGTGTTCAACAGCGAGTTTTAAGTTGTCGATCAGGTCCCTCTCGAAAGCTATATCAGCTGTTAGATCGTCGAGACTCCCCTCCAGCCATTCACATCTAAACTTCATCACAACGTCCCTCGAGTCATTCAGAGTTAGGTGCTCCACTAGCTTCTCTCTCGTGAACCAACAGTGAAACCCGCTCATCATCAGACTTGACAGCCTCCTTGTATCGAGCAACTGAACGTTCTGCAAACTCCAGGCATTCAGATCGATCCTGGTAGCGGCCTTCACGATGCGGTCTAAAGTGACTGTCTCCAGGGTGTTTCGGCAAGCCTCCAGAAAATCGATGAAGATATGTGGGAACGCTCTGTATTCTCTCTCCAAGTTGGTGCCTTCAACCGAAGAAGCATTTAGTTCCTTGAATAGGCCAAGGATCTCAGCTTCGACACTCGGATGATGCGCTATGTAGATATAACCTCGTCTAAGAAGATGATAGAGCCTCTCCCATTTGAACATAACGTCAGCCGGGAAGGTGTGTGTAGGAAGATTGGCCATTATCGAGGAGAAAATCAAGGCAGATGGACAGAACACGAGAGTATTGGAGGAGAGGGTCAGGGCAGACTAGCGGAGCGCGAAGATGGTAATTTGCTTTGAGGTAAATATTGATTTCGTGGTGACAGTATCAACTAGTCAGACTTTCCTATCTGTCGTTCAGCGTCGGTATCACCCCTGTTAGCTTGAATTCGCTACACGTCTACAATCTCGAGCCAAGCAAATCCGACGTTTCTGCGGAAAAGTTGGACGGGACGCCACCGCTTTGAAAAAGAAAGAACGAAAAGACGAGCTGAGTGGGGGACAAAGAAAATTTGCAGCGAAAAAGAAGATCGGATTCGTCTGTATGGGAGAACGCACCAACAAAATCTACGGTGGAGATAAACGGGTGGGATAATGACGGGGACCCCTACCATGAAAGAAAACAAACCATGCAAGAGACATAGTAAAAAGGTTGAGAAAGACAGAATCCTTGGGGAGAGCAATACGGTTTCTAAACCCGCGCCTTAATTTTAAAAATAGACATTCTCTTGGAAACCTTCATCCATGCTCCGAAAAAAGTTTCAAAAGCATACACGATCGCTTAGAAGAATTCAGAGTGGGTGAGAATACAAGAGAAGATAGCGGGCCTTGTGAAACTGTTAGCCAACTGAGGATGTCTCAACCCAACACCCTTGAGAGTTATCGTTACTTGTTGAATATGAGAGAGGAAGAGTTCGAAGCCATGTTTGGGATCGAGCCCATGGAGCCTGGCCCTTCCGCCGACGATGTCCAAGATCTCAGTAAAGATAAGGACAACAACGGTAAGGGTCAAAAGAAGCGTTACCGTCACTATACTAAGGAGCAAGTACAAAGACTTGAGGATTTCTTCAAAATATGCCCTATGCCAGACGGCAAACAGAAAATGGAACTGAGTCAAGAGCTAGGAGTTGAACCTTTGCAAATCAAGTTCTGGTTTCAAAATAAGCGAACCCGAATAAAGACTCGTCATGAGCACAATGAAGTCGAGTTTCTAAGAGTTGAAAATGAAAACCTCCGAGCAGAAAACAAGATGTATAAAGAGGCTTTTGACTCTAACACCTGCCCCAACTGCAATAGCCTCCTCACCTTTGATGAAATGCATGATCTGAGGATCGAAAATGCGCGTTTAAGAAGTGAGTTAGACCAGTTTATAACAGGATCGAGTTCTGTTGGAGCATGATACAAAAAGACCAATGCTACTAGATCAACATCGATACCTTCCGAGAAAGAGGGGACAGATCACCACCAAGCGGACATTGACGATGATCTTTTCGCCATAATCAACCAGTTTGATATCGATAAAGCATCGAAGCTGTGATGCACATGCTTAGATAGTGACCACCAGACCTTCAATAAGGCCAATGCATACCTAATCCGAGATGAAGCCAGCTGATCATGAGAGAGCCTGCAGAGGAAGCAGAATCGATCTTGAATGAGTGAATGTGTTTTATTTCCTTGCGTGATGTGTTTTTCTGCTTTTGTAATGTGTAAAAGCAAGGAGTAATAATCCGACTTCCCCCTACTAAAAGCTCGGATCTGCCACCTCACCAACCTCACGGCGAATTGATGGCGAGTAAAAATCTGCATAAACCCGAAGGGTAACGCCATATCGTTTCAATTTACCCTCAAATTGCTCCAAGTTTTAAATTGAATCTCCTGCATTTTGAGGAATTTGCAAACGGCCCCGAGAATACAATTGTACCCGAAAATGAAATTCCCCGGTCAAACTAAATTGGTGGCACATCGGTCCGTGGACATTACCATCGAATGGACGGTCTCAAATAAAGAAAATGCTAACAAAAGACTCGTGCAATTTCAAAGAAGTGTAATTTCGTATCGTTCCAATTTGCCCATGATTATCTCTAATTCTGAATTACTTTCTTTTATCTTAATAGGGAGTGTAGATCGCCTTGAAAAGAACCGTGTTATGAAATGGCTCAAAACCATGTCATCTCGAAGATCAACCCCTAAAAGAGAACTTTCACGAACGCATACGGTCTTGTGGACTAGATAGTATGGGGAATGACAGTAGTTCGAAACATCCCGAGTTCGATCCCCAAGGTTGGGGAATGTTGTGAGTATTGTAAATGAATAATACAACCTTTTGCACATTTCTTTTGCAGAAGGAAATAAAAACGCTAGACGAGCAATACCAAAGTCGATACTCTGCCACAACCTTGGCTCTAATGATGAAATGCCCACCGAAAGTGGAGACAAACTCGATCCAGTGAAGCTGATAAAAGAAGTCACGCAAAACATTCAAGATGAAGAGTAAACTAGTATCGTTTCCAATTTATTCCCTCCAATACCGGCTAACACGTCTCCTTTCCTTTTTACAAGAATATTTACACTAACATTTAACATGTTAAAGGAGACAACCCCAAATAGCAAAATTATGATCATTTGAAGAGATCCATTCTGATCAAAATGGGGCAAATTAATGGCTACCCTCAATCGAAAAGGGGCGTTCGACTGACAACCATCACAGTTGTTAACATTGAAAAGGCCCAGATTCTATATAGGGGCAAACATAGATACGGGCCACTCCTTGACTTAAAGAGTAGACTCTCAATCCAGGGGCAATTCGTAATTCCCCTTTCACAAGAAATTCTCTAATTCTTGATATACTTGCACATTTCGTAAACATGCATGATGCTAAAAAATTACTACATCTGCATTGCGTTTGCACATGCCATGATTCATGCGTGACTCTTCTGCATGTTTAACTTGTCGATTCTGACTGGGAGCATGATCTACACATGATGCATCGAATGAGTAGAATGGGGCATGACAGGATGATGAAAAATGACCCTATTTCCATACACGTCCCATATTCACAGTGAGTTGTGTGTTGAATAGTTTTCGCGTTCCCCAGGACGATAGGTTGTCTCGCAAAAGGCACGATAGCCGAAGGGAAGGAGGCAATCACTTCTCGATCTTAAACATTACAGGTGACCATTGATAACCCATTTGAGCGGCGACCTTACTTCATAACCCCTGTCAAGAACCACCCCATATCGGGGCCAAATGGAAGTAATCCCAGCAAATAGCACGAGGTAAATGGTTAGAAATTTTCTTGCTCGGACTAACATCAATTTTCGAATGTTCCTTTACTTTCAGCCTCGTACTGTAACTCAAGTGCCTTAGGATGACAAAAAGAATTCGCTTCTCTATCTAATACACTCATATCCTTTGCACCACCCAATTGAGGCTGCGTATTCATTTCTTAGAACCCCGTTGGTGATCATTGCTCATTCCAAGATGAAGATAGGGCTACCTCAAAGCAGAAGAACTCGGAAGAAGTAAGGTCTACACAAAGTCCTTGAGTCAACTCTCCAATTATGCTAGACCTTTGATATTTATGTGCATACAACACAATCTTTGAAAATTCCTTTTCTTAGATAGAACAAAAAAGAAAAGGCAAAAGGCAGGACCAAAAGAACTAGTCTCGGGCATAAAAAAAAGCAAAGTGCCAGTCAAAAGTAAGGCCAATGCCCATTCAAATCATTGTCCATGTACACTTAGTGAAAACATATTGTCTTTTGTTGTAAATTCCCAATGGGATCTGATTGCTAAAGAAAACTCTTCGAATGAGTGAAATTGTGAAAAATACTCAGATAAAGTTTATACCGTTCGGAAGTAACAACAGTAGCAGAAGTTGACACCTTCCTCATACAACGACGGTGTCCTTTGAAGACTATTATGAAGGTTGAGACTAATTGTTGACACCTGATTTTTAACTATTTTTTTATTTTCAAAAATTAATAGAAAATCCATAAAAATTCATAAAATTAAAAAATCAACTTTGGGGACCTTGACCAAACCTAGGGAACCAATTTTGACAAAAAAAATGATTTTTCATATTTTCAGTATCTTTCGATATTTTTAGTTTCGAAAATTCATAAACAATCAAGAAACAATGAGAAAATTGCAAAATCAACTTTGGAAGCTTAGGCCAAGCTTAGGCAACCATTTTAGAGCAAAAAATAATTTTTCATACTTTTTTTGTATTTTTTAAACATATTTTTTAGAAATTAGAAAAATATTTCATAAATAATAGCATTTGAGGCCACAAAAACACATAAAAATAGTCAATATTTTTCTTTTAAATCCCTTTTCATGTTGGCCATCATAAATTTAAAAAATCCAATTCGGGGTCGTGTATTCCTTCACGAGAACAATCTCGAATCGGTCCTAAAAAAAATTCAATTTAATTCAATTTATTTTCATTTTTCACTTTTAGGAGTCGTGACATTGTTCTTTAATATTCTAAATTTTCATCTTGGCACAATTATACCCGGAATGACCCAATTTTACAAAAAAAGCTTTAATTAAATTTTACATTATTTTCAGTAACAAGAAATGAGCTTAAATTTGACATACGGTGAATTGTGTCAAAAATTGTGAGGAGATTTGGACTTAAAAAAATATTTTTTTCAGGGACTAAATTGTAAATAATAAAAATTCAAGGACTAGAGAGCAAATACCTAACTCTTGAAGGATTATTTTGCAAATAACAAAAACAAGAGTTAGTGGAGAAATTAGAATGGGAGATAGAGTTAGTGGAAAAATTAGAATGAGAGATAGATAAGTGGGTTATAAAAGAAGGAAGAAGTGACCTTGAGAGGGGAATTTTTTGGAGAGAAAATTTTGGATGTTTGAGAGGGTTTTGGGAGATTGAAGAAAAATTTGAGAGAAAAAAAATACCAAAAAGAGAGAGAGAATTTTGAAGATGATGTCAGTTTAAAGCTAGCGGATTATCATCATCAATTTCTTCATCGATCAACATAAATCAAGAATTCATCTCAGATTTGAAGCTAAGTGTCCCTCTACTCTCTTTGATTTTTTAGTATAAACTAGCCCAAATTTTCTACTCTTCTCCTATTTCCCCATATTTGATTTCAGGCAGGAACCAATTATATCCATCAAGCACTTCTCATAATGCCATTGAAGCTAAGTTCTTCTTTCATTGTTCTAATTTTTAATGTGAATTAAATCATATTTGCTCCATTACTCCATTTCTCCATATTTTTATGTCAGGCAAAGGACAACTGCAAGTCAACGGTAAATCCCATGGAGGTGTAAGATTGGCGCTGACGAGCTCTTGAGTGCCCATTAAATTTTCAAATGATCCATCGATGGATTCCGGCCCGAATTGTCAAATCAATTCGTTTTATTTTAAAGAATTTAAATCCCAGAATGTGAAGGGCAGAGCCTGCTCACTAGAGGTCATTTTAAATTTCTACAATTTAAATTTCTGCACCTTAAACCCCAAAGGAGAGGGCCAAGCCAAGGCTGAGCTATCCATTGTTGGTCTTTATTTATTATCATTTACTTCCTGTAATTTAATTTTTGAATTACTAAACCCCAAAATGAGTAGCTCGCAGCACTGTACAAAAGTCGTTAACTCACTCCCTCTTTCGGCTTTAGGGAAATACTTAATATTTTGAAAATGCCAAAAAAATGTCACTCACGTATATTCCATTTAAAAAAGTGAAAATACAAAAAGAGAACACTCCACTAGAGCCTTAGGAATAAACCAAGCCTGAGTTGCCAAATTAGGATACCCATGAAATTAAGGTATTGAAAGGGCATTAGTTTTAATTAACTAGTGTAACCAAGTCCCCGAACTCATAATCTCTGGTTCGTAGAAGTAATTTAGTTCTCCCGCTAATTTACTTAGGTTTCTAATCAACCTACCAAAAATGATTAGTGGCGACTCCAAAATTTAAAACCATTTGGTAGAGCTTGGGAGAGCTCGAACTAGGTTAGTTAATTTAATCAATTAATTTGGTAATCCATTAACTTAAAAAATGAATTTTAGGTTGCGACGGCTTGGCGACTCCGCTGGGGATCTGTTCTTAATTTTTTGAAAATTTGAGAACTTAGAGGACTTAGGCCAGAATATTTCATGAAAATTTATTTGATTTGAATTGTGTGAATCCTAATCTTTAGGTGTTAAATGGTTTTGTAGATGGGAGTTATAAGGGGTGGAGTGTTTGACTAACCATTTGTTTTGCAGGTTGGTGTTGGAATTATTTGTTTAATTTCGCACATTTTTGAAGCGGTGTTTGTATATTAATTGTTGTACATGATTAATTGTTTTAGCACTACATCACACACGTCCTGTGGCCGGACTTGGGCCACTAGTTTTAGGATGGTATTGTGATTTGGTTTTAGCATTCGGCGTGAGGTCACGTCGAAAGTTAGCCCAAATTCAATCTCGAACCTCTTTTCAAAAATGAGTTTAAAAGTTAGGCCTCAAGCTTGGTAAGATTACCAAAGAAGTGGTTTTAATTTTTAGCTCGAGCAGCCGAAGTGGGGAGGCCCGGCTAATTCTAGTTACGTCGTGGGATCACGGCTAATCTTGATTATGTGCGCGAGATTGTCGCCTTGCCGTAAGTCTTTTGCTTCAATTTGTCAGCCTTTAGAGTAGATAGGCTAAGATTTAAACTCAAGATTCATGTGCATGTCTATATGATTTGCATGGTATTTCTTTCAAGGTGAAGTAAGTTTTCTAACCTTACCTTGTATTTATTTCTAGGTCGGTCCATGTTAGGATTCAGTTAAATTTTGAATTTAATATCATGGTCATTTTTCAAAAGAAAATAAAAACTAAATTGGTATTCCATTTGAAAAAATGAACATGAAAAATTCTTAAGAAAATTTTGTTTACTAATGAAAGATTTTGTCACAGTTTTCCTTAAGGCTTCAATAAACAAAAGATTTTCTTAACGAATTTATCCTTGAAATTTCATTTTGATAAAAGAAAAAAGAGATTCTTTCGGGAAATTTTCTAAATGCAAAGGATTTTATCACATCTTTTCTAATTTGTAACATCTGCAAGAAAATCCTTTTTGAAGAAAATTTTCTCTAATTTCTCATAAAATGGAAAAATAAAATTAGACTAATCTAGGGGTCATGGACCAATCTCTTTTAGATCACATACTAATTATGTTCTTTGCTTTTGCAGGACATCCTAGGTACCCTAGGCGAGAGTAAAAATTAGAAATAACCTTCAGAAATACAAGGGGACGGGAAATTGCTGACCCCTTAACCCTGGGGGCATATACAGAGGCCAATTCTCCCGGAGTCGATTGGTCTTAACCCGGGGGCATAAACATGGGGGCATTTTTAATGTATTAGAGGGATTCTTGTATTTTTCTTCAAAAGGCGCAGATTATCAGAATCCATGAAGCAATGATCTTAACCCGACCTCGCAACGCCTTTCTGATTAAATTAAGCAAAGGCTTGCCTCTTATCTTTCTCGGATACGAATCATGTGGTGGATTTTGGAGGCCCGGTGCTTTATTATCGAAGTGTGACCCACAGGCATTTCTCCCGACGCTACAGGCAACTGACACATCAATAAGTGGACGCCGAAAGAGATAAAGCGTGAAAAGAAGTGGGACACGCAACGGATGGCCAGGTTTATTTATTGGCACACTAACCGAGTGGTCAAAATGATAACAATGACCAGTTGTGGGTTTTACTGTGATCGGTGGGGCCGCCGCCGAATCCTTTTTCCATATCATCATCAGAGAGGAGTGATGGCGTCTTGCCTTTGTCCGTTAGGTTGTGTATTATCATTTTTACAGCCACCATTTGTCAAGATAAGACAAGATTGAGGCAATCCTACCAGCTGAGGTAGAGATACATTCCTACGTATTCCTTAGGAGGTACAATTGATAGAAGCAGATTAATCTAATAGAGAGAGATGATCTCGTCCCACAAAGGTTGCTGCCAACAGTCCCTATTTCAGAAACTAAGTTTGCTCTAGACTATGGTGACCCATATATCTTAAAGACGGTACTCTCAAGAGGTGCTCTAATCCTAACTGAAGTGGGTGCGAGGAGTACCTTAAATCATTCAATTATGTTATACGAGAGAAGAAATGACAAGAAGAGTAAAACACAAACATGAGAAGCTTTCTCTTCATTCCATTCGTCAGCAAGCTCTACAAGAGTCAGTGGGGAGGAAAAGTAAAGCCGAATTGAGCCCTGACAAGCATTACAAATGAGCTCAACTGGCTTTCCATGAAATTAATGCTATGCCTACACTGAGCGACCTGGGAGTCGAGATCTGCAAGCTTGAAAAACAGGCGAGTACATTTCTCCTTGTACCTGGCTACATTCATCTCGTGGTGTTCAACGGCGAGTTTTAAGTTGTCGATCAGGTCCCTCTCGAAAGCTATATCCGCTGTTAGATCGTCGAGCCTCCCCTCCAGCCATTCACATCTGAACTTCATCACAACGTCCCTCGGGTCATGCTCAAAATAAGTTTGATTCAGAGCTAGGCGCTCCACCAGCTTCTCTCTCTCGTGAACCAACAGTGAGACCCGCTCATCAGCAGACTTGACAGCCTCCTTGTATCGAGCAACTGAACATTCTGCAAACTCCAGGCATTCAGATCGATCCTGGTAGCGGGCCTTCACGACGCGGGCTAAGGTGACTGTCTCTTGGGTATTTCGACAAGCCTCCAACAAATCGATGAAGACGTGTGGGAACGCTTTGTATTCCCTCTCCAAGTTGGTGCCTTTAACCGAAGAAGCATTTAGTTCCCTGAATAGGCCGAGGATCTCAGCTTCGACACTCGGATGATGCGCTATATAGATATAACCTCGTCCAAGAAGATGATAGAGCCTCTCCCATTTGAACATAACGTCAGTCGGGAAGATGTGGGTAGGGAGATTGGCCATTATCAAGGAGGAAATCAAGATAGACGAGCGGCATATGAAAAAAAGGAGAAGATAGGTGGAACAGACTAGCGGAATGCGACGATGGTGATCTGTTTTGAAGTAAAAATTGATCTCGTAGTGACAGTATCAACTAGTCAAGATTTCCCTATCTACCGTTCTCTACTGGCACCATCCCCGTTGGCTCGAATCCCCGTCAGACGGCGACCTCGAGCAAAAAAAATCCGAAATCTCCGCAGAAAATTTGACGAGAACCTGCCACTTTGAAAAAGAAGAAAGAAAGGTGATTTGAGTGGGAGATAAGGAAAATGGGATTCGTCTTTATGGGAGAACACGCCAATGGAGATAACGACGAGAGCCCTACTACTAGGAAAAGACGAGAAAAGACAAGCCGAGCAAGAGACGCAAGAAAGGTTGAGAAAGATGGAACGCTCAGGAGAAACCATACATGTCTAAATTTTAAAAGGAGGCGTTCTTCTAATAATCTTCATCTAAAACTCTGAAGAGAGTTTCGAATTATACACAGTTGCTTAGAAAAAGTTAGAGAGAGTGAAAACACCAGAAGAGTTAGCAAGTCTTGAGGAATTATCGAAGATGTCTCAATCCAATTCTCTTGAGAGCTATCGTTACTTGCTGAATATGGGAGAGGAAGAGTTCGAAGCCATGTTTAGGATCGAGCCCATGGAGCCTGGCCCTTCCGCCGACGACGTCCAAGATCTTAATAAAGATAAGGATAACAACGGTAAGGATCAAAATAAGCGTTGCCGTCGCCATACTAAGGAGCAAGTACAAAGGCTTGAGGATTTCTTTAGAACATGCCCTATGCCAAACGGCAAACAGAAAATGGAATTGAGTCAAGATCTATGACTTGAATCTTTGCAAATCAAGTTCTGGTTTCAAAATAGGCGAACTCGAATGAACACTCGCTATGAGCACAACGAAGCCGAGTTTCTAAGAGCTGAAAATAAAAATCTCCAAGCGAAAAACAAGATGTATAAAGAGGCTTTTGACTCTGCCACCTGCCCCAACTGCAATAGCCTCCTCACCTTCGATGAAATGCATGATCTGAGGATTGAAAATGCGCATTTAAGAAGTGAGTTAAACCAGTTTATAACAGGATCGAGTTCTGTTGGAGCAGGGTACAAAAAGACCAATGCTACTGGATCAGCATCAATACCTTCCGAGAAAGAGGGGACAGATCACCACCAAGCGGACATTAACGATGATCTTTTCGCCATAATCAACCAGTTCGATATCGGTAAAGCATCAGGGCTGTAAGGTACACGGAGTCTGTATTTCGAAGCTGGTGATCACGAGGCCTTCAACATGGTCGATGCATATCAGATCTGGAGCGAAGCTGGCTGATCACTGGAAGACCCGCAAAGGAAGCCGAGCAGATCCTGAATGAATACATAAGTTTTATTCCCTGGCGGGGGATGTTATCTACTTTCATCAATGTCTTGAATCTATGTAAAAACAAGAAGTAGTAAACTTTCTCCCTCTTATTAAATGCACGGATCCGCCGCTTCACCAAACCCGGGGAGGAATTAATAGCGAGTAAAAATCCGCGTAAACTCGAAGGGTAGTTCTGTATCATTCCAATTTACCCTCAATTGTTCCAATATTAAATTAGATCCCTGTATTTTTAGGAATTTGCAAATTGACCCGAGAACACAGCCATACTCGAATGCGAAGTTCTCTTGTTGAATGAAACTGGGGGCAAATCAATTTGCGGATATTATCACTGAATGGACAGCTTCAAACGAAGAAAAACGCGAACGAAAGACCCAAGCAATCTCAAAAAAGGGTAATTTTGTATCGTTCTAATTTTACCATAATCGTCTCGATCATAAATTACTTTCATTTTTAATAGGGATTTTTAAATGGCCTTCAAAAGAACCGGGACGTAGAATTGTCCAATGTAAAGTAACAAGACCACGTCATCTCAATGGTTAACTGTTAAAAGAGGGCCTCCATGGACGCCTACGGTCCAATGGACCGGATGGCATGGGGAATGACAGTGGTAAGTATTGTAAATAAATAAAACAAATTTTTGCGCATTTCTTTTTGCAGAAAAAACGGGAATACTCAACGAGCAATACCAAGGTCAGTGTTTTGTCATGATCTTAGCCTAATGTTGAAGTGTCCAACGAAAGCCAAGGGAAACTCAATCCAGCGAAGCTAATAAAGGGGTCGTGCAAAACATTCAAGATGAAGGGTAAACTAGTATCGTTTCCAATTTATCCCTTCTAATACCGGCTAACATGTCTCTTTTTCTTTTGACAGGAAATATTTATACTAACATTTAACATGTTGAAGGAGACAACCCCAAGTGGTAAAAATTATGATCATCTGAAAAGATCCATTCCGATCAAAATGGGGCAAATTGATGGTAGACCCTGAATTGAAAAGGGGGCAAAGTCTGAGATAAGCTACTCCTCAATTTAAGGGGTAAACTTCGCGATTTGTTCGATCCGTTCACACGTCCAGGGGCAATTCAAATCCTCTCATTGTTAAGAATTTTCTTCCATACCTGCTTATTTCACAAACATGCATGAGGCCAAAATTGCCACATTCGTATTGTGTTGTTTGTGCATGGCATGATTCATGCATGGCTTGTCTGCATGTTTAATTTGCCGATTCTGACTTGGAGTATAAACTACACATGATGCCTCGAATGTGTAAAGGGGGGCATGACAGGATGATGAAAGGCAAGCCATTTCGATACACGTCCTACATTTTAAGCCACAGTGAGTCGTGTGCTAAACAGGTTCCGCATTCCTCAAGGTAATGGGTTTTCTCGCAAAAGGTACGACAGCCAAAAGGAAGAAGGCGTTCATTTCTCTATCCAAAACACTACATGTGACCATTGATAACACATTTGAGCAGTAGTTTCATTTCATGACCCTTGTCAAGAACCACCCCACATCGGGGCCAAATGGAGGTAGTCCTAGCAATAGCACGAGGTAAATGGTTAGAAATTTTCTTGCTCGGACTAACATCAATTTTTGAGTGTTTCTTAGCTTTCAACCTTCTACGATAATTCAAGTGCCTTAGGACGACGAAAAGCATTCGTTTCTCTATCCTATACACTTTTATCCCTTGCGTCGCCCAATTGAGCCTGCATATTCGTTTCTTAAAACCCCATTGGTGATCATTGCTCAAATGAAGATGGCAACACTTTGAAGCAGAAGAACTTAAAAGAAATGGGTATACAAAGAGTTCCCGAGTCATATATTCAAGTTTGCTTTTGATATACAAGTGTATATAGCACAATCTTTAGAAAACTAAACAGAAAAGAGACACAAAGACAAGAGGCGGGACTAAAAAAAGAAGAGCTAGTTTCTAGGCATGAAAAAGCAAAGCACCGCTCAAAAGCAAGCCCAATGCCCATTCAAATCAATGTTCATTGAACTTTACATGTAAATTTTGTAAACTTAGCGAAAACTATGCTCTCCTTCTGTAAATCCCCAATAAGGACCTGATTGTAAGAGAAAATCCTTTGAAGGAGTCAGATTGCAAAATATACAGTAGAAGTTTATACCGTTTGGAAGCGACAATGGTACCAGCGAAAACAGATACCATCCTCAGACAACGATGATATTCTCTAAGGACTGTTTTAGAAGGGCTGAAACTGCGACAAAGATACAATGATAACCAATGTCAAACCCGTCCCATATATCTTCTGGGCCAAATTAAGCCTTCTTTGATCCCCAAACCCAACCTACGTTACAACCTGTGAAAATCTTCTCTAATTAAGGCGCTTGAATTAACGTAGAGTTGAAAGATTTTAAGTATCACTTGAAAAGGTACGAGCATGACTATTTCTCTCTCATTTTTACAGGGTTCTTGACTTGTAAACTCGAAACAAACGATGAATAATTTTTTGTTAACAAGCCTTGGCTCAAAAGAATCCCCTTTGGTAAGCCTTTGACCTAGCCTACATTACGATCCTAATTAAGACCTCCAGATCGGCTTAACCGTATCAATTGCGAGATTGCTCCGACCCTTGTTGAATGCGATGATAGTGAGATTGAGTGATTTCTTTTCAATCCTGTAATCAGGATAAACATCCTTTTTTGAGAGTAAGAGAAAGCCCTTTCGGACTGAAGTCCCCCATTCATATTACATTCGAGGTATTTATACTGTGACAACCTCCTTAAACAAAATTGGTAGTGCAAACTTGACAGAATAGTCATGTATGATCCACATCTTGATTGATTGCATCATAAGTTATTATATAGAATGCTTCTAATCACTGCAAACTTAGCTGAATAAGTTTTGCATAAACCAGTGAACTCATTGATAAAAAATGCTTGCACATGTTGCTTCTGACACTGTCTGACAGGTAGCACATTTTTGGTGTTCAAGTTACCTTTTAAGGTCTCGAAATCCATTTGACGATTGTTGAATGAACAAGCTTAACTGTTAAGAAAATCACTAGGCAGCTCCCCAAATCCTCAAGTAAGTATACCTTCAACCTGAATCTTTAAATGAATTCTGACGATTGCCAAGGTGCTCGAATCCAGTGCGACACATACAGGTATCCACCTTCTCCAATGAAGCATGATTCGTCTCAAAAACAGAAATGTTCGAGAGTTTTGATCTCCAACTCTTTGACATATACTTGAGCAACAAGAAAATATAAACCGGGTTTGAGCTTCTGCAGGATTCCTGGTCTTCCCATATCCCAGAATGGCTTCCTTTGAGGATTCCTGGTCTTCCTAAATCCCAGAATGGCACCCTTCATGTCAATACCTCTCCCGTCCACCTAAAAGGTGACATTTAGGTAATCATTGGTGATTTCTCACACAGAATGATCCATTTTTAAAAGTCCTTACAGGCACCAAGTCCTTCCTATAAGCAACATAAAAGTCCTTCCTACAGGCATCAAAGTTCTTCTTATAGGCAACCCAAAGTCCTTTCTACAAGCAATCCAAAGTCCTTTCTACAAGCAACCCAAAGTCCTTCTTACAGGCAACACAAAAGTCCTTCTTACAGGTAACACAAAAGTCCTTCCTACAGGCACCAAAGCCCTTCCTACATGCAACCCAAAGTCCTTCTTACAGGTAACACAAAAGTCCTTCTTATAGGCAACCCAAAGTCCTTCTTACAGGCATGAAGTCCTTTCTATAGGCATCCAAGTCCTTTTTATAGGCATCAAAGTCCTTTTTACAAGCACACCAAAAGTCCTTCTTACAGGCATAAAGTCCTTCCTACAGGAACCAAGTCCTTCCTACATGCACCAAAGTCCTTTTTACAGGCACCAAAGTCCTTCTTACAGGCATCAAAGTCCTTTCTATATGCACCCAAAGTCTTTCCTACAAGCACCCGAAATCCTTCCTACAGGCACCAAGTCCTTCTTACAAGCACCAAAGTCCTTTTTACTGACTCCAAAGTCCTTTCTACAGGCACCCCAAAGTCCTTTCTACAGGCACTCCAAAGTCCTTCCTACACGCACCCGAAGTCCTTCCTACTGGCACTAAGTCCTTTTTACAGGCACCAAGTCCTTTCTACAGGTACCCAAAAGTCCTTTTTACAGGTATACCAAGTCCTTTCTACAGGCACCTAAAGTCCTTTCTACAGGCATACAAAAGTTCTTCTTACAAGCAATAAAAGCGCTTCCTAGAGGCACCAAAGTCTTTTCCACAGGCACCAAAGTCCTTCCTACAGGCACCCGAAGTCCTTCCTACAGGCACCCAAAAGTCCTTCTTACAGGCACACAAAAGTCGTTTCTATAGGCACAAAGTCCTTCTTACAGGCATTTTCATGGGGCGACCCACCATACAGGTCAAATCTTAATCACTAGAATCCTTTCATCAGGAACTCTGCCATGGGGTGACCTACCATATAGGTCAAATTTCAATCAAATTTTAATCAATATAACCCTTTCATTAGGAATCTATCATTGGTTGACCTACCATACGGGTCCAAGTTCAACCACCCTAAGGTTTTCTTAACAAATCCTTAGGTTCTCATTCCATTTTCAGGAGAGCATGCGTGTCAGGCAACCACCAAATGACAGGCAGGTAAGTGCCAGGTAAACTCTCCTCTCCAAATCTCTCCTTCAATTCATTGGAGCCTCTTCAAATCTGGCTTGGATCAGAGCTTACACCAAAGGGTATCGAGAATCAATGTCACGACTCTGGTTATTTGCTTGTGTTGAGTAGATTAGGATTCAGGTGTCATCTCGTCTTTGAAATGAACCTCTACCGAGTTTCCTTTCAAAGAGGGGCAGCTGTTGACACCTGATTTTTAACTATTTTTTTATTTTCAAAAATTAATAGAAAATCCATAAAAATTCATAAAATTAAAAAATCAACTTTGGGGACCTTGGCCAAATCTAGGGAACCAATTTTGACCAAAAAAATGATTTTTCATATTTTCAATATTTTTCGATATTTTTGTTTTCGAAAATTCAAAAAAAAATCAAGAAAAAATGAGAAAATTGCAAAATCAACATTGGAAGCTTTGGCCAAGTTTAGGCAATCATTTTAGAGCAAACAAATAATTTTTCGTACTTTTTTGTATGTTTTAAATATATTTTTTAGAAATTAGGAAAATATTTCATAAATAATAGCATTTGAGGCCACAAAAATACATAAAAATAGTCAATATTTTTCTTTTAAATCCCTTTTCATGTTGGCCATCGTAAATTTAAAAAATCCAATTCGGGGTCGTGTATTCCTTCACGAGCATAATCTCGAATCGGGCCTAAAAAATTCAATTTAATTCAATTTATTTCATTTTTCACTTTTAGGAGTCGTGACATTGTTCTCTAATATTCTAAATTTTCATCTTGGCACAATTATACCCGAAATGACCCAATTTTACAAAAAAGGCTTTTATTAAATTTTATATTATTTTCAGTAACAAAAAATGAGCTTAAATTTGACATGCGGTGAATTGTGTCAAAAATTGTGAGGAGATTTGGACTTAAAGAAATATTTTTTCAGGGACTAAATTGTAAATAATAAAAATTCAGGGACTAGAGTGCAAATACCTAACTCTTGAAGGATTATTTTGCAAATAACAAAAAGAAAAGTTAGTGGAGAAATTAGAATAAAGAAGGGAAGATGGAGAAGAGGAGATGGAGAAGAGAAGATGCAGAAAATAAGATAAGAATAAAGAAGGGAAGATAGAGATGAAGAAGAGTTAATGGAGAAATTAGAATGGGAGATAAATATGGAGAATGGAAGATAAAGATGAAGAAGAGTTAGTGGAGAGATTAGAATGTGAGATAGAGATGGAGAAGGGAAGATGAAAATGAAGAAGAGCTAGTGGAGAAATTAGAATGGGAGTAGAGTTAGTGAAAAAATTAGAATTAGAGATAGATGAGTGGGTTATAAAAGAAGGAAGAAGTGACCTTGAGAGGGGAATTTTTTGGAGAGAAAATTTTGGATGTTTGAGAGGGTTTTGGGAGATTGAAGAAAATTTTGAGAGAAAAAAAATACCAAAAAGAGATAGAGAATTTTGAAGATGATGAGAGTTTAAAGCTAGCGGATTATCATCATCAATTTCTTCATCGATCAACATAAATCAAGAATTCATCCCAGATTTGAAGCTAAGTGTCCCTCTACTCTCTTTGATTTTTTAGTATAAACTAGCCCAAATTTTCTACTCTTCTCCAATTTCCCCATATTTGATTTCAGGCAGAAACCAATTATATCCATCAAGCACTTCTCATAATGCCATTGAAGCTAAGTGCTTCTTTCATTGTTCTAATTTTTAATGTGAATTAAATCATATTTGCTCCATTACTCCATTTCTCCATATTTTTATGTCAGGCAAAGGACAACTCCAAGTCAACGGTAAATCCCATGGAGGTGTAAGATTGGCGCTGACGAGCTCTTGAGTACCCATTAAATTTTCAATTGATCCGTCGATGGATTTCGGCCCGAATTGTCAAATCAATTCGTTTTATTTTAAAGAATTTAAACCCCAGAATGTGAAGAGCAGAGCCCGCTCACTGGAGGTCATTTTAAATTTCTACAATTTAAATTCCTGCACCTTAAACCCCAAAGGAGAGGGCCAAGCCAAGGCTGAGCTATCCATTGGTGGTCTTTATTTATTGTCATTTACTTCCTGTAATTTAATTTTTGAATCACTAAACCCCAAAATGAGTAGCTCGCAGCACTGCACAGAAGTCGTTAACTCACTCCCTCTTTCGGCTTTAGTGAAATACTTAATATTTTAAAAATACCAAAAAAATGTCACTCACGTATATTTCATTTAAAAAAGTGAAAATACAAAAAGAGAACACTCCACTGGAGCCTTAGGAATAAACCAAGCCTGAGTTTCCAAATTAGAATACCCATGAAATTAAGGTACCGAAAGGGCATTAGTTTTAATTAACTAATGTAACCAAGTCCCCGAACTCATAATCTCTGGTTCGTAGAGGTAATTTAGTTCTCCTGCTAATTTACTTAGGTTTCTAATCAACCTACCAAAAATAATTAGTGGCGACTGTCGCGACCTAAAATTAATTTTTTGGGTTAATGGATTACCAGATTAATTAATTAAATTAACTAACCTAGTTCGAGCTCTCCCAAGCTCTACCAAATCGCGACTTTGGTTTTTTGTTCAAAAAATTTTTAATTTTGTCAATCCTGCAATCAGAATAAACAAACCTTCTCGAGAGTGAGAGGAAGCCCTTTCGGACTAAAGTCTACCATTTAGATTTCATTAGAGGTATTCATGCTATGATAACCTCCTTTTGAACATAATTGGTAATGCAAAACTTGACGGAATAGTTATGCATGATCCACATTTTGATTGATGGCGTCGTGAGTTATTATACAGAACGCTTTTAATCATTGCAAACTTAGCCGACTAGTTTTGCATGAACCGATGAATTCGTTGATGAAAATGCTAGCGCATGTTACCTCTGACGTTGCCTGATAGGTAACACACTCCCGATGTTCGAGTTACCTTCTAAGGTCTCAAAATTCATTCGGTGATTATTGAATGAACAAGCCTAGTTATTGAGAAACACTATGAGTTTCTTCTAAATCTTCAAGTAAGTATATCTTCAACCTGAACTCTTTAAAAGAGTGAATTCTTATGATTGTCAAGGCATTCGAGTCCATTGCGGCTCATACAAGTATTTACCTTCTTCAATGAAACATGATTCATCTCGAAAATGAAAAATTTGAGATAATCTGATGTTTGCCCATTGGTTTATTCCTAAAGTGACGGGAGAACAGAAATTGGGTTTGAGCTTATGCAGGACTTCTGTTTCCCTAGATCCCAAAAAATGACACCCTTTGAGGCAGGTAAATTTGGGTTTGAGCTTCTGCAGGACTCCTGGTTTCCCCAGATCCTAGAATGGCACCCTTCAAGGTAAGTTAAATCGGGTTTGAGTTTCTACAGGATTCCTGGTTTCCCCAAATCCCAGAATGGCACCCTTCAAGGTAAGATGAATCGGGTTTGAGATTCTGCAGGATTCCTAATTTCCCCAGATCCCAGAATGGCACCCTTCAAGGCATTAAGTCCTTTTTATAGGCATTCAAAATCCTTTCTATAGGCACACAAAAGTCCTTACAGGCACACAAAAGTCCTTCTTATAGGCACCAAGTCCTTTTTAAAGGCATCCAAAGTCCTTCCTACAAGCACACAAAAGTCCTTATTACATGCACACAAAAGTCCTTCTTACAGGCATCAAGTCCTTTCTACAGGCATCCAAAGTCCTTCTTACAGGCACAAAGTCCTTATTACAGGCATTTTCATGGGGTGACCTACCATACGGGTCAAATCTAAATTCAATTTTAATCAGTAGAATCCTTTCATTAGGAATCTACCATTAGATGACCTACCATACGGGTCAAATTTTAATCAAGTTTTAATCAGTAGAATCTTTTCATTAGGAATCTACCATAGGGTGACCTACCATACGGGTCGAATTTCATTCAACTTTTAATCAGTAGAACCCTTTCATTAGGAATCTACCATGATGGGACCTATCATACGAGTCCAAGTTTAACCACCCTAGGGTTTTCTTATAACGAATCCTTAGGTTCTCATTCCACTTTCAGTAGAGCATTCATGTCAGATAACAACTATAAAATGAGCAGGTAAGTTGCAGGCAAATCCCTTACTTCTCCATCTCTCCCTCACTTCATAGGAGTTTCCTCAAGCTAGTCTGGATCGGAACCTACCCGGAGAGAAATTGAAGATCAGATGTCACAAGTCTTTGTGTTTTCTTAGGTTGAGTCAATTAAGATTCAGGTGTGATCTCGTCTTTGAAATCAACCTCTACTGAGCTTCCTTTTAAAAAGGGGCAGCTGTTGACACCTGATTTTTAATCATATTTTCTATTCTAGAATTAATAGAAAATCCATAAAAATTCATAAAATTAGAAAAAAAATCAACTTTGGGGACCTTGGTCAAGCCTAGAGAACCAATTTTGACCAAAAAATGATTTTCCATATTTTCTGTATTTTTCGGTATTTTTATTTTCAAAAATTAATAGAAAATCCATAAAATTCATAAAATTAAAAAATCAACTTTAGGGACCTTGACCAAGCCTAGCGAACCAATTTTGAGCAAAAAAAATGATTTTCCATATTTTCAGTATTTTTCGGTATTTTTATTTTCAAAAATTAATAGAAAATCCATAAAAATTCATAAAATTAAAAAATCAATTTTGGAGACCTTGGCCAAGCCTCGGGAACCAATTATGACGAATTTTTTTTTCATGTCTTTTGTATTTTTTTACTATTTTTTAGAAATTAGGTAAATATTTAATAAATACATAACATTTGAGGCCATAAAAATATGAAAAAATAGTCAGTATTTTTCTTTTAATTTCCTCTTCATTTTGGCCAAAGAAAATCAGCAAAAATTAATCTGAAATTGAAAATCACTTTGTTAATATCATTTTTAAGTTAATAAAAAATTGTAGAACATTCATTTTAGCCCTCTAATTTTCTATTTTTGCACTTTTAGAGTCATGACATTGATTCCAATATTCACAGGTCATGTGCAAGATCTTGATTCTTTCGCCCATCCTCCTCCTCTCCTCTACTCTCAGCATCCTCCCTTGAGGAAAATGATTACAAGCTCTCAATATTTGCACAACCAGTTGCTTTCACAGTCTCCTTATCAGCCTCTTTCTTTCCCCTTCTTCACTAGAGGTCAGAGACTGATCTTTCCCGGAAAACTATTCCCCAGAAACACCGTCAAGAACAAATTCATGGATATTCACCTCGACGGTATAACCTGTAGAAGGAATGCGGACACAGATGAACATGGTAGCTACCATGGTTGTAGAAATGAAGGCGATGATTATCGCCACATAGGGGAAACACTCAAGTGCACCTGAATCTAGTCAAACTTTGCACCCGAGCTTATCTATTGACTCGGAGGCCAATCAGATAGCTAATGTAGGCTTAATAAGTATACACTCCCTAGGATTCCACCAGTTGTAATTAATCTGGAAAGGGAGAAGAAAGAGAAACCCATAGCTAAGATTGAGGAGGGCGCAAGTAAAATAGCAAAGATTGAAGAGTGTTTAAGTAGCCAAGGCTATGAATTGGCGCGTTTTGACAATATTTTGTCATTCACAAAAATAGAAGTTCTAACTAGTTACAAAGAACCCGAATTCATTTGAAAGTATAACAGGACAGGCTGTCCCTAAGTGCACCTGAAATATTACTTACACAAGATAGCGCATCACTCTGATTACAGTCCACTATTTATGAGCACATTTCAGGAAAGCTTGGTTGCCACTGGTTTAGCATGGTTTATTGAGCTAGATATGGAAAACTTTCGTAGTTGGGAATATTTAGCAGAGGAATTCCTATACCAGTATAAATTTAGCATAGCTACAGTATCGACCAGAGAGGATTTATTAAGGATTTTTTAATGCCTTCCTTTACCCAAAGATAAGGGGCAATGGCTACTCAAGTTAAACCAACGATTCCGAAGGATGAGCTAGTGGATCTGTTCTTAAAGGCGTTACTATATGAGTACTTCCAGAAGCTAAACACCTCGAGATACCAAACCTTCACGCACCTCATCAAGGTCTTTGAATACCATGAATGGGCTTTAAGGGAGAAGCGCGTTTTGGAGCCGTTGTTTAAATGACACTACGGGGCTAGAAAGGAGCAAGATAATCTAGGGATAATCCAACCCCGCTCAGGGTGGTACATCATGGTCAGCCCCAAAGAAGTTTGAAACCAAGAAAAGAACTCCACCGATCTTCACATTATTACCTTATCCACTATCAAAGTTATTATCGATGTTACTAAAAAGACGCCTAGTCACCAAAGAATCTCTAAGATTAAACCTGCATTGATTTCCTGAGTTTAACGAAACCCAATCGTGCGCCTACCACATGGGTGAGAAAGGGTACAATGTAGATAATTATCTTGCATTTAAGTACAAAGTGCAAGCTCTCATAGATGAGTGGGTTTTAGAATTTAATAAGACAGACTCGAATGTGCAGCAGAACCCTCTACTAGAGCATAAAGAGGTAAATGCTATTTGGGATGAAAGTGACTTGGACAAGCTGGAGTTTATAGTAGACCTGACAAAGATACAGGAAGTGCTGGAACTAGCTTCTGTGTAGCCCATTGACAGGGAGACCTCAAGAGAAGAGAAGATGCGTTATTTAGCAAAGTTGGTCACCTTAGAAATTCTTGACAAGGTCAATGGGCCCATAACTAATGGTATACATTCAACAATTAATTTTTTCTCTTATGAATTTAAGCTGGGGATTGATAAGGGGAGCTCGTGGAGGATCCCCTTTGAGTATACACTAAGTAGCTATCATATCACAAAAGAGTCCGATAAAGAGCTTGATGATGAGGAAGTTTGTTGTAAAAAGGCACACGAGGCTAATAAGAAATTTCTATAGGAGGCCCTTAAGATAGGTGACATCGTGGACACCTTGGGTCAGGATAGCGAAGGTATAATTATCAAGTACTTTACTTGGTTTCGCCAAATTTCTTTGTCTAGGCTGAAGACATTATCCCAGATGGTTGGGACGACATGGATGATTTGGTTAATGATGATGAATGGGTCTATGTGATTGATGAGGATCTTCCTAATCATAGTAGCTTCATGAAGGAAGAGGGGAATCCTAAAACCCATGAATGGCTCGTCATTATAGAGAGAAGCATGGACCATCTGGTCTCAATGATATCTGAGTTATCTAGGATAGCAACCAATATTCATATGCCACGTACATAAGAAAATTACCAAAAGTTTGAGTTAAGGATGACTACTGAATGGTAAAACTACAAGTTAGTTGACTTGGAGGGGGCAATCTTAAGACTCGGCCAATATGGAATTAGAACTGAAGGGACTCATCATCGAAGGACGGGATAGTACCCCCCTATTGTGCTAACCGATTCATAACAATTCCACAAAAGTTTGGGGGTATTGGTAACCCTTTGGATCATATTTTGTATTATCTCCACAAGATAGTCAGCTACCATGAAGATGATAGAGTCCTTATCAGCAACTTTGAATGCAATCTGATTGGCCTCGGCTTATATTAGTATCATTCAATCGATTTAGATTGGATTTTGAATTGGGAAGATCTATCAGACCATTTTATATAATGATTTGAAGCCAATTTAAAATTCACGATCACTAAAGATAACTTGGCCCTTGTTATTATAGAGGAGGGCAAGGATTTTAAGGTGTTCACATATATGAGGAAGCTACAGGCCAGATAGATTTTACCCCCACTAACTGAAAGGGAGCTAGCGGAACACTTCACACAAGCTCTTTCCCAAAAATATGCCGACTACATGTATGCATATGGATTTTAATCTTTTGAGCATCTAGTGAGCATTGGGGTGAGAAACGAAAACATCCTCTAAAGGAATGAGTTTAGAAATGGAAAAGGTCCTGATCATGCTAATACCTCCATTAAGGTGATCCAGACTAAAAACCGTCGACGGTTGAACAATTTCTAGCCCTTGATTGAGCCAGCAGATGTCCCACATGAAAAACTGTACGACGGCTATAATTCTGAAGATGTCGATGAGGATGAGTTGATTGCAATGATAGAATCAAACGCTTCCTTTGTGATTAAACTAGATGAGGTAGACAACTAAAAAGATGCTGAAAGTAGCTCCTTTAATCATGTGGTAATTGCCCTATCCGATCTTAAATTGGATGATACAGATGCAGGACCTGATGAAAAGGTTGAAATTGCCATGAAAAAGGTCCCGCTACTAGAAGTTTATTATTCCAAAGTAGTCCCTTGAGATTGTAGTGCAGGTGAGATAGAGACCGTTATGAGATCCGGGAGATGCTATGCACCTAGAGAAGGTGAGCTCGAGAAAAGGAAAGTATCAAATGAGGACATAAAAAATGCTATCCATCGTAAAGACGAGCGAATTCGAGGTAATAATGCTATTGAAAAAAAATGTCGGCCTAAATCTCACTACTGGATCTTTTCATTAATTTAGAATAGCACAAGAACGATTAGTGAAGGTGCTAAATGAGGTACAGCTGGAAGTCTTCATTGGGTCTATCCTACTGAAAGATTAGATATCCTTTTCATATGAGGATTTTCCCGTAAACGGATGGGCTCATAAATATATCCGTTAGATGTCATAGTAAGCAAGTCTCTAATGTATTGATTGACAATGGGTCCACATTCAACATATGTCCATTGGCCACGCTAAGGACCCTGGGCATAAATGAAGAGTGGATCTGCACCTCTAGAGCGACCATCTAAGCTTTTGATGGAATGAGAAAGAACTTAGTATGAGAGATTGAGCTAGATGTTTTTATTGGTCCGGTTAAATTCCCCATTGATTTCTAAGTCATGGATCCCCCTAGTGCCTTTGGCTTTCTCCTGGGTAGACCTTACATTCACACAGCTAGCGCAGTACTTTCAAGCTTACACCAGAAGGTTCGATTCATGGTAGATGTCAAAGTAATTACGGTACATGGAGAAATGGACTTCGCTTCATATTAGAAGAGTGCAGTCCTATATATGGAGCCAAAACGAAAGGAGGAATCCAATTATCACTCTCTTGAGTTAGTAGCAATAGTGTACACACTTTCTGGAACGAAGATAAAAGTTCCCATGCCTTCCAAATATACTTTAGCGCTTAGAAAAATATTATTGGCCTACAATTTTATCCTTGGACAGGGTCTTGGAAAATATGTCCAGGGAATTTGCTTGCCACTTTAGCTAGATACTAACGAGCATCAAATCAGTTTGGGATATATTGATGAGTCTAGTTTGCAATTCACTTCTAAAGCTATCATGGATGCCAAGATAGAGGTCGACACACGAGATATGGAAGCTAAGGAGGCAGAGTTAGCTCCTTCATTGGTTCTAGAAATTGAAAATGTAAAGCGAATATGTTTGGCAACCCATTGGATCCATATTTCTCCAAGTATCCCAAGTGGCTATCAGATGAGAAGATTTAGAAGACACCAGCTATTGATGTGTCTAATCCAATCCTTGAAGACTTTATTAATGTCATCATTGAATTGCTTGAAGAGGACTTCACCCCGCCTATGTAAAGATGCCATTTCTTTCCTTTCTCTTTAATGCATTTTAATTTCAGTATTTTAGATTTTTTCATTGTACTTTTATGTAATTTAAAATTTGTTTGTTACATTTCTCATTGAAAAACACCCTTAGATCTCTGACCATTGGTCCAAGTAGTATATGATGTAATGCGGTCCATTTTACATTTAATAAAAGTCCCACAAGTTTTATTAAGGACACGTGGAATAATAAATCAGCACAATGATGACACTTGACCTTAAATCTTTGAAGCTTGAGGCCTAATTTGCCACATGATTCATGTTTTCCCAAATGATTTAGGAGAGCAAGGATATGTAATGAAATAAGGACCAGTTCCTCCCATTTTCTCTTTCCTTTCTTAAAGCAACTTTCAAAATGTCTTTTCAAGAAAAATTCATGCATTTGTATTAATATTTACAAAATACTAATCGTACTTGTAACATTTCATACATACCATCCCTCATATGCATAATAGGTTATTATTGACTCAGACCATCCTGATGACTTTTCTTATAGAATCAAGGAAGAAGATAACGATGGTAACGAGAATATCAAAAGGGATTGAAGCCAATATAAGAAATATAATCCCTTGACCACGAAAGGTACCATTGTAGTTAATCTGGGGGATTCTGAGAATTTGAAAGAAGTAAAAATCGAGGAAAGATTATATTCGTCAGAAGCATCTTATCTAATCGAACTTCTCAGAGAATATATTTGCTTGGTCTTATGCAGACATACTAGGCCTAGATCCAGGAATTGTTGAGCATTTGCTACTAATTAACTTGAGTATTTTCGCCAAGAAACAGAAACTTTGATGGATGAAACTATAGCTGTCTAAAAAGATTAAAGAAGAAGTGATAAAGCTACTTGAAGTCGGGTTTATCAAAGTGATCCCTTAACGGGAGAGTTAGAGTCTACATGAATTATTGTGATCTAAATAAGGTAAGCCTGAAAGATGACTTTCTTCTCCCACACATTGATGTCTTAGTTAACAGTATTGCCAGTTTTGAATTGTTTTCGTTTGTGAATGGATTTTCTGGATACAATCAAATCCTTTTAAAAGAAGAAGATAAGGCTAAGACCTCCTTTATAATGTGAGGGCAACATACTAAAGAGCTATGGTGGCTCTATTCCATGATATGATACATAAAGAGATCGAGATCTATGTGGATGATATAATTGCAAAATCTAAACCTGGAGAAGATCAAGTTCAAGTACTGAGAAAATTATTTAAACTACTTCAGTAGTATAAGTTGAAACTAAATCCCACTAAATACGTATTTGGGACACGATCAGGAAAACTCATTGGGTTCATGATGAGCAACTGAGGAATCGAAATTCACCCTTCTAAGATCAATGCGACATTGGATATCAGAATCCCCACGACTTGAGGAGTTTACTTGGAAGGTCGAATTACATTGCCAGATTTATCTACCAATTTTCTAACATAACTAAGCCCTTCTTTAAGCTGTTAAAAAAAGGAGCCAAAGTGTATTGGGATTCTAAGTGTCATCATGCATTGGAAAAGATTAAGGAATACCTTATCTCACCATCGGTATTAGTCATTCCCATCCCTGGTTTTCCACGGACACTATATCTCCCATCGACCAAGAATCCTTAGGAGCTTTATTAGCCCAAATAAGCACAGAGAATGGCAAAGAGATGACAATCTATTACTTGAGCAAAAAGTTCACTACATCTGAGGTGAATTATCCCATAGTTGAGAAGACACCTGTCACATTCATGTGGCTGCTTCATAGGTTGAGACAATACACTTTTCATCACTATATTTAGTTGGTCACATAAAATGACCTGATAAAGTACCCTTTGGAGAAGTCATTTTTAATCGAGAAATTAGCTAAGTAGCATGTCCTTCTATCAGAATTCGACATTAGGAGTTCAACTTAGAAATTTGTCAAAGGAAAAGCCATAGCACATATGTTAGTAGAAAATGCCTAGGGATTTGAAGTATAAAGCAATGAAGAATCAGAAGAGTGCAGTTTAAACCCCTCTGATGATAAGTGGATAATGCATTTTGATGGAACCGTAAACCTTACTGAATCTGAAACTAAGGCAATCCTAATATTCCCATAGAGACAACATTATCCACTCCCCACAAAGCTAATATTCCCATGCACAAACAACATTTTTGAATATGAGGTATGCATTGTAGGGCTACCGCTAGCCCTCACCATGAAAACAAAGAAGTTACAAGTATATAGAGATTTCATTTTAATCATCTTGCAAACCCAAAGGGAATGAAAAACTAAAGATTCCAAGCTCGTCTCTTATCATAAGTTCTTAGAAGAAATGATTAAGGAGTTTGCAGAGATCAACTTTGAATATTTGCAAAGGACTCAAAATCACTTTGCTAACGCCTTGACCACTTTATCATCCATGCTACAAGTGATGGATGGCCTGGACATCGAACTATTAAGGATCGATGTTATCAAACAACTGGCTTACTGTATGGTGATTGAAGAAAGGTTTGACAATCAACCCTAGTATCATGATATTAAAAATTACCTATTGAAGGGGGAATGCCTTCTAGGAAGCCAGATGAGAGATAAAAAGTGCATAGCCAATACGACTAGAAATTTCTTTCTTAATAGCTAGATTTTATACAAGAAGTCATTCGACTCTGTCCTATTGAGGTGCATAGACATCAAAGAAGCAAAATTTTTTTAAGGAAATTCATGAGGGAGAATGCGGACCAAATATAAATAGCTATCTCCTTGTCAAGAAAATATGAGACTTAGTTATTACTGGATGACCATGGAGTCAGATTACAACTAGCAGTGAGATCCTGCCATCAGTGTCAGGTATATGGGGATAAAATCAATGCTCCCCCGAATGAACTTCATCAAATGTCTAAGGACGGGCTTTCTCTATGTGGGGTATTGATATGATCGGGCTAATTAACCCAAAGGCTTTGAATGGACATCACTTTATCTTTGTGGCAATTGATTACTTCACAAAGTGATCAAAGCTAATTCATACGCTAACGTTATGGCTAAGAGCATAACAAGGTTTATCAAACAAGATGTCGTCTCAAGATAGAGGATACCCTAGGATATCATTATAGACAATGGTTCTAACTTGAATAACAAGGTGGTTGATGACCTTTTGAATCGTTTTAAGGTCAGACACTTTAATTCCTCTCCTTATCATCCATAAATGAATGGAGCTGTCGAAGCAGCAAATAAGAATATCAAGAAGATCCTATCTAAGACTGTAGAGAACTTTCGAGATTGGCATGAAATTGCCATATGCATTAATGGCATACAAAACTTCAATACGCACTTCAACATGGGTAACTCCCTACTCTTTGGTATATGGTATGGAAGCAATTCTGCTTGTGGAAGTTGAGATTCCTTTCCTATGAATACTATTCCATGCTAAGCTCTTAGAGGTCGAATGCATCTAGTAGAGGTATGAGTAGTTAAACCTAATTGATGAAAAGTAGTTAAAGGCTATCTGTCATGGTTAGGCCTGTCAGAAGCAAGTGGCTAAATCATTTAACCAGAAAGTTAGGCCTAAAAATTTCACAGTTACGGATCTAGTGGTGAAAAAACACTTCCAAATGCCTTGCATCTTGGGGGCAAATTCACGCCAAATTATAAAGGTCCGTATGTAGTTCAAAAGGCCCTACTTGGTGGTGCCCTTACTCTTGTAAACATGGACAAGGAAGAATTGGCAAATCCTATAAACATATATGCTATCAAAAAAATACTACCCTTGAATAAAATAAAGATTTGATCTGCTCTCATTCCGTGTGAAAATCCGAGTCACATTAGAGGCTATTACATGCATTCCATGCATACATATACATTTGCATCTTTTCCCTATATTGTAGGTCAAAAGGAAATTCCTAGATAAAGAGGTTGCCCTAGCATCAATAGAATGAGTACAGGTAAATTCATAAGGTGCTGCTTTATCTTCTCAAACGTCTCCTCACATTCACTGTCCCATTTAACAAATATACTCTTCCTTAGTAATCTGAAAAATGGTTTAATAGTTTTGGACAAATGAGATATAAATCAAGCTATATAATTTTAAGGGTTTTAGAGGAAGCCAGTAATCTGATCAGTCGGCAGGCTTAAGAAAGAGTTGCTACTGTAGCCCAAGCTGCCGAGACCGCTTTGGCCGTTGTGAATGAAACAAATAGAAATAATGGACCTGGTAACGGAGGTAGGCAGATACATCACCTAGTGGAGCAGTTTTTGAAACTGAAGCCATTTGAGTTTGATGACAGTGGTGGCCACGAAGCTACATCGCTTTAGATTGAGAAAATGGAAAAGTCCTTCTAAGGAGAAGGTCTCATTGGCTGTGTACCAACTGCAGAGTACTGTTGCTGATTAGTGGAAGGCAACCTAAGAAAGGGTTTTCCATGCTAGAATAGCTCAGACTTGGATCGCATTCTGTGAGGCATTCAATAGCAAGTGCTTCTCCAAGACAGTTCAAGAGCGAAAGATGGAAGAGTTTTTACGACTTCATCAAGGTTAGATGTTAGTGGACCAATACGAGGCTGAGTTTGCTAGGCTATCAAAATTTTCCCCAAGGATGATGGAGAACCCTTAAGACATGGCAAGGAGGTTCCGAGATGGTTTGAAGCCGGAACTCCGCAGTTAGTTGATTGCAGCGGAACTAAGGGACTATAATACAATGTATAAGAAGGCACAAGAAATTGAAAGGGATTTGATGGAAAGGGCCACCGCATCTGGACCGTGGTTTGTGCCTGGTCGGGACAATAAGAACTTTAGGAAGAAGCCCGTAGTGGATGATCGAAAGTTCGTCCTTCCTGCTCGAAGGACCATAAGGAAGCCGACACACTCTGCTAGTTTGAAGTGTCACAATTGTGGACGAAATCATGGGAACAATCCCTGCCCAAGGAAGACAAGAGCATGCTTCGAGTGTGGGCAACTAGGACACCAGGCGTGAATATGCTCGAGGCATGCCCATAGATCGCAATTTTAACCACAGTGACCCCAAGTTATAGCTGCCCCTCAGGGAAATCGAAACTGTCCACCAGCGCAAGGATGAACTTACGCAGTGGCACGCAAGAAGGTTGAGAATGCATCTAGTGTTATCATAGGTACCGTCTCTCTTTGTGGTCATGCTACCTATGCCTTTTTTGATCCTAGAGCATCGCATTCATTTGTGTCTGAATAGTTTGTTGCATTGGCTGATATGGATGTAAAATCATTAGATGTCATTTTGTATGTGACCATCCCATTAAAGGATAAAGTGATTATCTCATTATGATGTCAAGGGTGTGAGATAGCTTTAAGTGATAAGAAGGAATCGATTGATCTAACTGTCTTGCCTATGTTCGATTTTGATGTGATAGTAGGAATGAATTGGTTGATTAAGCAAAGGCTATGATTGATTGTAGTAGCAGGGTGATCCAACTTAATCCAGTGGGTTACATAGGATTTGAGTTTTCGGGAAATCGAGGAGGAACCTCTATTCCTTGGATTTCGTCACTGGAGGTAACTAGGCTGATAGATGAAGTAGGTAAAGGATTTGTAGCATCTGTAGCTAATTTGTCAGCTCAGGAAGTAAGGCTAGAGGATGTGCCAGTGGTGTGAGATTTTTTTACTGTCTTCCCTCAGGAGTTGCTTGGTTTACCACTAGGAAGGAAAGTGGGGTTCGTAATTGAGTTAGCCCTTAGGGTGGAGCCGATATCAAAAGCGCCTAATAGAATGGCCTTGTTAGAATTTAAGGAACTGAAGGTGTAGATGCAGGAGCTACTAGATAAAGGATTTATCTGCCCCAGTGCTTCGCCATGGGGAGCTTCAGTATTATTCGTAAGAAAGAAGGACAGATCTCTATAGTTGTGTATCAACTATAGGTAGTTGAATCAGGTGATAATTAAGAACAAGTAACCTCTACTAAGGATAGACGACCTATTTAATCAGCTACAAGGGGCATTGGTGTTCTCTAAGATAGACCTAAGGGCATGGTATCAACAACTGAGAATCAAGAAGGAGGACATATCGAATACGACATTTAGAACGAGATATAGGCATTATGAGTTTACAATTATGCCATTTGAATTGATAAATATCCCAACCGCTTTCATAGACATGATGAACCGAGTGTTTAAGGAGTTTCTAAATCAGTTTATGATAATGTTCATTGATGACATCCTTGTGTACTCGAAGAGCTCTAAGGACCATGAGCAATACTTGGAGATCATTTTACGAACCTTAAAAGAGCACTCGATGTATGTCAAATTCAGTAAGTGTGAGTTTTGGCTTAATCGAGTGACATTCCTTGGACATATCATCTCTGGTGAAGGGATATCTATGTATCCGTCAAAGATCGAATCAGTAGAAAAATGGCCAAGACTGACAACGGTGACAGAAGTACGAATTTTCTTGGGATTGCCTAGATATTATAGGCGCTTCGTGGAAAGGTTCTCCATGATAGCTGCTCCTATGACACATCTACTGAAGAAGGAGGCAAAGTTTGAATGGTCAGATAAGTGCGAAAAGAATTTCTAGGACTTAAGGATAGGCTAACAACTGTGCCTGTGTTGACAATCCTATTAGGACCTGGAGGATTCGAGATCTATAGTGATGCATTGTTGAGAGGACTTGGGTATGTCTTGATGCAACATGGACGAGTTGTAGCGTATACATCTCAACAGTTAAGACTACATGAGATGAATTACCTGACACATGATTTAGAGTTGGCAGCAATAGTGTTCGCACTTAAGATCTAGAGACATTACTTGGTTGGAAAGAAGTTTCAAATTTATATGGAACACCAGAGCCTGAAGTACTTGTTCTATCAAAAGGAGTTGAACATGAGGCAGCATCATTAGATGGAATTGCTTAAGGATTACAACTGCAATATCCTATACCACCCTAGAAAGGTAAACAAGGTAGCGGATGTTCTTAGTTGGAAGTCATGCATTACGTACTTGATGGTTAAAGAGTGGACATTACTTGAAGGAATAAGAGACTGGAATTCAAAATTGAGGTAGGACACCTCTAAAGTATAATGGCTACATTGAGAGTCAAGCCGAAGATTCACTTGAAGATTAAGGAATTTCAATCTACAGACCCTAATATTTAGAAAATTTTATCTATGGATATAGTGAAGAGGAAGCTCGAGTTTCAAGTGGGAGATCTTATGTTCCTAAAGGTGTCACCGATGAGAGGATTATCTCGCTTTGGGAAAAAGGGAAAGTTAAGCCCAAGATTCGTAGGTCCATTCGAGATCCTATAGAAGATTGGAACACTAGCCTACCGCCTTGCTTTGCCGCCGAATCTTTTCTAAGTTCACAATGTGTTTTACTTTTTGATGCTAAGAAAGTAAGAGCCGGACCCAAGCCATATACTTGATCATGAAGTCATTGAAGTGGATGATCAAGTCTACGTGGAAAGACCAGCGATGATAGAGGATCAAAGGGAGCAAGTCTTGAGGAATAAGACGGTACCGCTGGTCAAAGTAATCTGGGAGAACCATGGAACTGAAGGAGCCACATGGGAAAGCGAAGAGGAGATGAGACGCAAGTATTCCTTTTTGTTCGATCAGTAGTGTTGTTGAAAATTTCGAGGATGAAATTTTTATAAAGAGGGAAGAATTGTGACATTCTGAAATTTGACCCATTTTCGAGATTTGTAATATTGAATGAATTTATTTCAATGATACGCTCTAGCTAAATCTCGCTCAGACTTGATTACTCTGAGATGACTAACCAGAAAGGAAAGGCTGCCTAAGACTTTAAGTACATGGACCTAACTGTAGGTCGATACGCGTAGACCCTAAAAGCCGCCCGTTAGTCAAAGTATTTACTAAAGTTGTTATCGATGGGATATGGCCACAAAACTAACTCCAAACTTGGACAATTGAATTCTCACGAATATTGCAGTTATGATTTGGACATCGCCACGATTGGATCAGCTTTTGATCGATTTGTTCTGGAATTTAAGGAATTAAGTCGGTAGATAGGAATTGACTTGTTCACCCCCGATTTACGATAGACCCCCGAGATTACTAGTCATAGCATTTGTGGTCTTGAGAGCATGTTAGTCTAGAGCAAAGCTTCGTCTGAGTTCATTCGCACCCAGGCTCAATTAGTGCATTTTACATGAATTTCAAGAAATATCTCGTTGGTTGTCCCATCGATTACATCGCTATCAAATCTCTCGTGTCGCGTTATCAAACTCATATCAAATTCGTCAACCTTGTCAATCCATCAATGTCACTTAACCATCCTCATTAACTTCGATTAACTCTAGTCATTCATGAATAGTGCCCCTTCGTCTCCTTGCACATGAAGTTCAAGAGACCTTCCCACGCTCTCTCCCTCATCTCATTTAGCCGCCCCTTCCTCTCCTCTCCCTTTGTCACATCTCTCTCTCTCTCTCTCTCTCTCTCTCTCTCTCTCTCTCTCTCTCTCTCGCGTTTTCCCTTTTTTTTGCTCGTGCTTGAGAAAAATAGGTCTATTTGAGCTCATCCAGAGGGTAAATCGAGCTTAGTTTTCTCTTGTGTGACCGTAAGATCTTGGGCTTCGAGGATCTGAAGGTAGCTCGCTAAGAAGTTGTTATATTTTTGTGAGGTCAAGCTAGATGGAGGCTAGTTGTGGAGATCTAGTGGGTTTTGCTTCAATTCAAGCTCTGCCGCTTTCTCGCCGAATCATCGCCACCATCCTAACTCTTTATCATCATCTGAGCTTGTCTAGGTAAGCGTAGCTCCTAAACTTTGAGTAAGTTAACGTACATGCCCTGGCTAGACTCTAGGATGAGTTTTAGGTGTGGTTAAATTGGATTTTCGTTGGGGATCAAGGCTTGGTTAATTGTCGTTACTGTTTAGGGTGTCGTGGTTACTGTTTCATCGTCGATTATTCACTGGTCATGAGAGCCGTAGGGCTGTCCTTGAGTATTAAGTACAATACTTTGAGGTAGAGCTGACATTGTGCAAGTTCTGGTTTTAAATATGCGAGGCTAGGCTTTGTATATCGCACAAGCACACTAATCACGATCCCGAAGTTATTGTTCACTTGGAAATTCTACTGTTCATAGGTTGCCCATGCATGTTCGAGAGTGATCGGCATGAGTTTTGGGTCAATAATGCAAGTTTAGTACAAATGTTTTATGCCTAAACGATCACACACTGAGGATGTACTTGTTTGGTCATGCTTTGACATTTTTGTATACCACGAGTATATAATTGAATGATAGAGCATGCATATGAAAGAATGTCGGGATTGCTTGGTCATATGCCTATTCGTCTGTAGTTATGAGAAGTGGAACCAAAGCATGCGGTTTGATAATTTGTGCATGGTGCATTACCAGGTAGCATGTTTATTGTGGAGAATGGCTCTAATGCGCCTATATGGCATGGGGAATTGGGGGGATAAGTTGTTAGAGGGCGAGTCCCATATGTAGGGAAAACGGCAAGATAAGGTTGTGTGCCCGGTCGCTCTCGACATGGGGTAGCTAGAGCAATAAAGATGCCAACCTGATATGCCTATATGACGTAGGTTGAGGCACGGACCATAAAGCGTACGAGACACGGATTGATCCCGATGAGCTGTGAGTCGTTCATCTATCTATCTGTTGTGTTGGCATTTGGCCCGAGCTGTGAGTCGCTCACTTGTTGATTGGTTATATCTACATTGGGCCCGAGCTGTGAGTCACCCGTCCACTTGCCTGTGGTATCGCATATGCAATGTTATGTCTGCATTTTGCTAGAGCTGTGAGTCGCTCACCTATCTACTTGTGCATCTATACTGTTGGGCATGAGTTGTGAATCGCTCGCCTATTTCCCTGCTTTCATTGTGTATGTGGATGAGAACACATAGAACTGTATGTTTAAGGTTCATCTGAGTGTATGCCTCATCGTGAGCTACGTTTAGGGGTGAGCTTACTAAGTTTATTTTCACTACTATTGTTAAACCATTTTCAGATCCCCAGCCTTAGTTATGAGTATGCCCCCGCTCTGCCATGAGATCCCTATAAAGATAGAGTTTGAGGCTACCGCATATCCACCTGTGGACGATATAGCTTATCAACGGATCGTTAGTACTGTATGGGTTGATAAGGGAGATGAATTTTTGATACCTCATCGTTACGAGGCCTAGACGCGTAGGATAGATTGGTATTTAAGTAGCCGCTACAGGGTTTTGATTTGCCCCTCGATGGATTGGATTAGTGGGGTCTGATGACCCCAGTGACTTTTAGAGGTGAGATGGTGAACCCCGAGCCTAACCAGCAGCTGCTAGAGAAGGACTGGCCGATGGAGATCGATGGCATAGATGATGAGGATTTGATGGATAGTGATCCTCTATCATCCGAGGAGTCTGACTCTGAGGAGCTTCCTTCGTCTGAGTGGAGCGAGGCCGAGGATGAGTAGATCCATAGTCTTGTATTTGTTTTGAGCATAGACTGACCTATAGTCTCTTTTGAGGGTTATATCTAACCCTGTGTTTATTTAGTGATGGTTGTTTTATATGTTTATTTTCTCTCTACTCCTGACTCCATCTTCTTTGCATGTCTAGGTGATGATCATTTCCACTAGTGTGAATCTTATAGCCGTCGTTTAGCCACGACGAGTCATGGGTGATCGTTCGCATCGGTCATTCTAACGTGGTGGCACGATGTTGCGTGTCCGCCGGGTTCAGGACATGACATTACATTTGCATCATTATCAACTATCATATCCACTAGGGATAAATATATATCTCTAAGCTTCAAAACTCTCCTTAATGGTTATTTTCAACTAAAGTTTAGACATTTTTTTATTTTCTTTACATTCTTATTGACAAATTTCACTTTTTCGACACAATTATTTTTCCCCCTTCATATTCTAAATATCATGGCTTTTTCTTTCTGTGAAGGGCTTTAGCCTTGCTTTTACCAGACACCTTGCTTTTATTAGTCCCCTAACTCTTAATCACTCTTGTGTTTTGATATGATTATTGAATTTTTCTCAATCAATTTTCAAATATTATGGCTTTTCTTTTAACAATGGGCTTTGGCCTTACTTTTACCATGCACTTTGCTTTTGCTAACCTCATAACTCCTAATCACTCTTATATATACATATATATTACTCTTTTTTTCAACTAAATTTTAGACATTATTTATTTTCTTTACATTCTTATTGACAGATTTCACTTTTTCGACACAATCACTTTTCCCCAACCATATTCTAAATATCATGGCTTTTTCTTTTTATGAAGGGCTTTGGCCTTGCTTTTACAAGGTACTTTGCTTTTATTAGCCCCCTAACTCTTAATCACTCTTGCCTTTTGACATGATTATTGAATTTTCCTTAATCAATTTTCAAATATTATGGGTCTTCATTTAACAATGGGTTTGGCCTTACTTTTACTAAAATCTTTGTTTTTGCTAGACCTATAACTCCTAATCACTCTTGTATTTTTTTTAACTCTTTTCTAAACAAAGCTCGAAAGATTCTTTCATTTCTGAGCTTATTCTTTTATTGGTAAATCATATGCATTACCCCAGTGTAGGGAGATGATCACTAACTAGGCTTAGAAATGAGGATTTAAATGTTCAAATTGACTCATCAAAGGATAAAGTGTGTAGAGTAGGGAAATAAACTGTTCTTCCTCACTTTGATGTTTCAAGTTTCCACTAGATACCACCTGAACCTATCACAAAAAGATTGATGCAAGTTAGCACAATAAAATCTTACCTTAATCTTTTTCTTCAAGGAATCAACCAATGAACTTCCAAATTGCCTTAGTGTGGGGTGATTCTTGACAGAATTGTTTTAAGAATTCTCCCTTTATAGGCTTAAATGGATTTGTAAAAGGATTATTATGTATTTAGGGTAGAGAAATGAAGATACTTTTCATTGTTTCAATCTATGTAATCACTACAAATGATCCCTATATTCATAGATAAAGGTTTTTGTCTCAACTTTCTTTCACTCATCACTCAAGTGTGTAGGGACGTGTTTGAGTATGATTTGCCTCTTATCTTTTAAATTAATCCAGTTTGAAAGGTCTAAACTATTAGGAGTATGTTCTAAAGCATACATGTGATGGTCACATGTATGGCATAGATATTGTACTATCGATATTTTACTAATGGCAAGACGCATGTTTATTCATCTTGTCCCATTATTTTATATGAATAAAGTCCCTTACATCAGTTGAACAGATACCCATTCTTGAGGCGTCAAGAATACCTGTGACGGGTCATTATATGATCTCTGATCTTCAAATTAGTTCCTGGTCGAAGGATCGTGGATTGGACGTCCACAAACCGGTTGAGACCAGTGTGTTTGCAGCCTCACTATTGAGCATTGGATGCCTAATAGGGATGATGAGTCACAAGTCATCGGACATTAGATATCTAAGCTGGAACACAAGTGTTTGTATCAAAATGAGTTCGATCAAATTCACTGAAATTGACGAAAAGAGCGATTGACTAACATGGAGGCTTGGTGCTTGGTCAATGTCTTGATCGCTCTTGGTTTGGTGTGCTAATGGTCCTCAGACCTGAGCCACGATGATGGCTTGTATATTGGATGGTTGTGGTACACAGGTACGATATTGGCCGATCATCTATCCGTCTCTGTGCATAATGGTCACAGTCCTTCATATACGAAGTTACATGCGTGGGCAACAGTTGGGATAAGTCTCATCATTAGATGAGGTTGATGTCCTATGCAATCTATATGTGACGGTGCATTAAAAAGTCCTTGGCCAAGGCAGAAGTTGAAAGGAGTCTCGCCGAATACACGTCAAATAGATTTGTGCATATGATCAAATCTGTGGGTTTGACTCAGATATCCATGGCCCTAATTCGATCGAGATATGATAAGACAGAAGGATTGAATAACATCGAACCAAGGCCAACAGATTCACTTTGTCCTCGTACTTCATTCTGACTGGGTAATCTTGATATGTTGCTAGATATCACTCACGGTTTGTGGAATCTAAGGATTGGTTTAGGATGTTCAGTTCCTTGAGGAATCTCACTGCCAATTTAGAGGTGAACCTAGGGATGTCACACGCCTTAACCGATATCTGGCGACGTCCATAACGAAGATGGGATCGTGAGAATGCGATAGGACTATTTGAATAGTCAAAAGGGGTTAAAACAGATTGGATTTGTTTCCCTTTTCTAAAGCTCAGTACATGACAAAATAGATGACACAGGCATGAAAGTCATAATGATGTCATGGATGATATAATGGTTACATCATGCTTACATCATCGTTGGATAAGAATAGCTATCCAGTAGAGAGGATAAGAAAGTAATCATCTAGAAATTGTCAAAAGTAGGATAGTAATTTCTATCTGTTTGACAGAGACATTTGGTATGTCAAAAGACGTGATTTAATCACGAAACCCGAGGACATGAAATTTGGAATGTCTAGAGCCCATGGATGAGAATTGCTGCTCAAAATGATGTCATTTGGGCCGCCCAAATAGGGGCCCAAATTTGGCCGACGAGCTAGTCAAAGGCGAAGGCGGCTAAATAACCGCCTTTGACCACCGCCCAATGGGCAGGACCCACGTGGCTGGTCAAAGGCGGTTTGACGGCTTTTGACCAGCGTCCAGCTGACTACGTGGGCCAACTGGAAGGGCACGTGGCGGCCTCCCATTGGCCGCTACGTGAGAAGGTTCTAGAGGGGCGGTTTAAACTGCCTCTCCCCCTCTTTCTCTCTCTGTTTCCCATCCTCTATAAATAGAGGTTAAGCTCCTCAAATTTTAAGGTTAGAAATGTGTGAGAGTCATACATACACGTCCAAATTTCGTGAGAAAGTGAGCTCGAGAATCGACTAATTCGGATACACAAAGTTTGTATTTCCATTGATTGAAAACGAAGGGTTTGGATTGAGACGGCGCGAAGATTACTAATATAATCCGAGGGTCGTTTCTCTGAATCTCTGTCTTCAATGTTGCACAGGTGTCGGGACATGTCTGAACTAGAGGCCCGATACTTCTTGGGCTCAAGGACGAAGAAGTAGAGCCGCATCCAACCTCTGTTATCCAGGTACATTTCTAAGTTAGCCTTAGAAAGTTCAATTTTCCATTAAAGTATACGATGACTTCTAAGACGATCTAGGGCACTGTTTGAATTTATTTTCTTCTGCTGCGATATGATATGTTTTTATGTCTGTAATGAGCGCTTGGGACAGCTAGAAACACAACATAAATGCCCTCATTTAAAAATTTATTTCAATTTTATCAAAATTTAGCCCTCATAGGGGATGGTGATGCATGGTATATGTCTCAAATATATTTGGATAACCTCAAAGTTTTTTTGAATGAGAATGCAAATGAAGTGATTTTGAGAATTTTAAAAATGTTCATTGGTAATCTACACTACTAATCGTCATGATATGGATAGAATTAGAAATTTTCAGAGTAAGGGATACTTATTGGCAATTGATTTTTAATCACCTTTTCTCTTTAAAAATTTAATAAAAATTCATAAAATTAAAAATATCAACTTTGGGGGCCTTGGCCAAGTCTAGGGAACCGATTTTCATCAAAAAATAAATTTTTATATTTTCAGTATCTTCCTGTATTTTATTTTTAAAAATTCATAGAAAATCAAGAAAAAAATGAGAAAACTGCAAAATCAACTTTGGAAGCCTTGGCCAAGCTTAGACAACCATTTTTGAACAAAAAATAAATTTTCATATTTTTCTCATTTTTAAATATTTTTCAGAAATTACAAAAATATTTGAAAATTTATAAACAAAAATGTAAATTTTGAGGCCACAAAAATATACAAAAATAGTCAATATTTTTCTTTTAATTTAGACCAAGCATAGGGAAGGTGTATCGAAAATTGTGTGGAGATTTGGACTTAAAGAAATATTTCTCCTGGGATTGAGTTGCAAAGACCTAACACTTGAGGGATTATTTTGTAAATAATTAAAAGAAGAGGTAGTGGAGAAATTAAAATAGAGAAGGGAAGATAGAGAAGAAGAGATGGAGAAAATAAGATGAGAATAGAAAAGGGAAGATGGAGATGAAGAAGAATTAGTGGAGAAATTAGAATGGGAGAGAGAGATGGAGAAGGAAAGATAGAGATGAAACAGAGTTAGTGGAGAAATTTGAATGGGAGATAAATAAGTGACCATAAAAGAAGAATAAAGGGAGCTCGGAGAATGGGGATTTTTTGGAGAGAAAATTTTAGATGTTTGAGAGGATTTTGAGAGATTGAAAAAAAATTGAAAAGAAAGAAAAAACCAAAAGAGAGAGAGAGAGAATTCTTTTTTAAAAGAGAATCTTGAAAATGGTGAGAGTCTAAAGCTAGGTGTTACCATTATCAATTTCTCTATCGATTAAGACGAGTCACGAATTCATCTCCGTCGTCCAAGCCGCAATCTTCATCCACAAAGTGATACGAGATCTGAATTCGACAATCAAATCCATCAAATCAGGTAACGATCTTAACCGTTAAAATCTTCGAGAATTTCGTTGCCTAAATAGATTGATTTAAGTTTCGATTGTGCCATATAGTACTTGTATATCTTCGTATCCACAGTCATATTTGAATGTCACCCCCTCACTTGATAGTGTAAAAATCTCATATATTCTATTTTCTGTAGTTTAATTTCTACGCCATCAGATCCCAGAATTGGTAGGCCGAGCTACATGTTAGAGGTTCTTTATTTATTACTTTCTGTACTCTACTTTCTGCAGTTTAATTTCTATATAGTCAAACCCCATAATAGGAAGGTCGAGCCACTCATTGGAGGTTCTTTATTTACTGCTTTCTGTACTCTATTTTATGTAGTTCAATTTCTATATTGTCAAACCCCAGAATGGAAAAGCCAAGCCACCCATTGGAGGTTCTTTATTTATTGTTTTATGTACTCTATTTTATGCAGTTCAATTTCTATATTGTCAAACCTCATAATGGGAAAACCGAGCCACCCATTGGAGGTTCTTTATTTACTGCTTTATGTACTTTATTTTATGCAGTTTAATTTTTATATTGTCAAATTCCAGAATGGGAAGACCGAGCCACCTGTTGGAGTTTCTTAATTTGTTGCTTTCTGTACTCTATTTTATGCAGTTTAATTTCTACATTATTAAACCCTAGAATGAGTAGACCGAGCCACCTGCTGGAGGTTGTAATATTGCACAAAAATCGTTGGCTCACTCCCTCTTTCGGCTTTAGGAAATTTTTAATGTTTATCTTCATATAATGCTATTTATATCGCATCTTCTAATTTTGCCTTTATATTCAGAATATTTTGCACCGTCAATCTTATTTAATTCGAAAATAACAAAAAAAGTGTCATTCATGTGCATTTTACATAGTATAGCTCATGCATACTTTGCCATGCCGTATACGTATTCGCATTGTCATTGATTCATGCATGTTCATGCCAAAACAAAATTCAAAAGAAAAATATTAAAAACTAGGAAACGTGCCATTTCTATTGGCCAATCCTATTTTTGATGATTCCCCTTCTTGATCTTTTCAAAAATGACAATTCTGCCCCTCACGTGCAAATTGTCTTGAAAAGTTTTCAAAAAATTCAGAAAAAATCTAAGAAATTAGGAAACGAACCATTTCGACTGATCAATCCTATTTTTAATGACTTCATTTATTGATCCTTTCAAAAATGATGATTTTACCCATCATAAGCAAATTATCTTGAAAAATTTCAAAAATTTTAGGAAAATCCCAAAAACTAGGAAACAAGCCATTTTGACTAGCCAATTCTATTTTTGATGATTCCCCTTCTTTATCTTTTCAAAAATGACAATTCTGCCCCTCATAGGTAAATTGTCTTGAAAAATTCCAAAAAATTTAGAAAAATCTTAAAAACTAGGAAACGGGCCATTTCAACTAGTCAATCCTATTTTTGATGACTTCCCTTCTCGATCCTTTCAAAAATGATGATTTTTCCCATCATAAGCAAATTGTCTTGAAAAATTCCAAGAAATTCAGGAAAATCCAAAAAACTTGGAAACGGGCCACTTCGATTGGCCAATCCTCTTTTTGATGATTTATTCGTGTGTCGCGTCCACATATTCATGTTCACATGTCATGTATGCATGTCCACGTATGCATAATTCGTGTGTTTTCATATCTGCATGTCGTATTCGTACGTCTTCAAATTCGCATGTCTTATTCGTATGTTTTCTTATTCATCTGTCTATATTTATACACCTATGCCAGCATGTCTATGTATGTATATTGTGTCGGCATGTCCGCATTCATATGTCGCTTACGCATGTCTGCGTTCATGTGCTGTATTTGTATATCCACGTTTGCACGTAACGTAAGTTCACGTTTGTATGTCATATTTATGTATCCATACTCGCATATTCATGATTGCATGTCTACGTTCACATGTATACGTTCGCGTGTCTATATTTGCATATTCACGTTTTGCTTATCCATGCTCCCATTACCATCCATGCATTCCATCTAAAAAGTGAAAATATAAAAAGAGATCACCTCACTAGAGCCTTAGGAGTAAACTAAGCTTGAGTTGCCAAATTAGATATCCATGAAATTAAGGTACCGAAAGGGCAATAGTTTTAATTAACTAGTGTAACCAAGTCACCGAAATCATAATCTCTGGTTCATAGAAGTAATTTAGTTTTCCCACTAATTTATTTAGGTTTCTAATTAACTTGCCAAAAAATGATTAGTGGCGACTCTAAATTCTAAAATCATTTGAAAAAGAATCAAAGTTGCGATTCAATAGGGCTTAAGAGAGTCCGTATTAGGTTAGTCAATCTAATTAACCTGATAATCCATTAACCTGGGAATTTTCCATAAAAGAAATTTTTTGGGTTGTGACAGCTTGGCGGCTTTGCTAGGGATTGGAATTTATGAATTTTCTAAAAAAGAGGGCACTAATTGAAGTTAATGAATTTTTTCGAAAATTTTAAAAACCTTAGTGGACTTAGGGCGATTAAAATTTCATGGATATCTCGCTTTTGGAGATCTTGCTTGGAACTCATTCTTAGGTGTTATATGATTTTACAGACAGAAAGTTATAAGGGGTGAAGTGCTGAACTAACCCTTTGTTGTGCAGATTGGCGTTTGGAATTATTTGTTTAATTATGCACGTTTTGAAGCGGGGTTTGAATTTAACTATTCTGCATGGTTAATTATTTTAACACTACATCACACAGGTCCTGTGGTCGGATCTAAGCCACTAGTTTTAAGATGGTATTCTGATTTGATTCTAGCGTTCTCCGTGAGATCACATTGAAAGTTAGTCCAAATTCAATCCTGAACCTCTTTTCAAAAATGAGTTCTAAAAATTAGGCCCTAGGCTCAGTAAGATTACCGAAGTGGGGTTCATAATTTTTAACTCAAGTAGCCAAAGTGGAAAGGCCCACTAATCCTGGTTATGTAGTAGGATCACAGCTAATCTTGATTATATGCGCAAGATTGTCGCATTGCCATAAGTCTTTCGCTTCAATTTATGGGCCTTTAGGATAGTTAGAATAAAGTTAACCCAAGAGTCATGTGCATGTGCATGTGATTATTTATTTTCCTATCCACGGTAAAGTATGCTTCTGAACTTCATCTTGTCTTATGTTATTGTTTGGGTCAGTCCATGACACTTTGGATTGTGGCGCGTGATTTATAGACAATGAGATACATCGATATCTGTTTCGTGTATATTCCAAAGGTCGAATTAAAGCAGATGTGGGGGCATTTGAGCATTGACACACGGACCTATGCCCTTAGTTGTATGGGTCACATGTTGCCACTTTTGGACATCGAATTGCAGACTGGGGTGTTGACACCTGATTTTCAATCACTTTTTCTCTTTTAAAATTAACATAAAATCCATAAAAATTCATAAAATTAAAAAATCAACTTTGGAGACCATGGCCAAGCCTAGGGAACCAATCTTGACCAAAAAAAGAATTTCCATATTTTCAGTATTTTTCGGCATTTATATTTTCAAAAATAACAGAAAATCCATAAAAATTCATAAAATTGAAAAATCAACTTTTGAGACCTTGGCCAAGCCTAGGGAACCAATTTTGACTAAAAAATGATTTTTCATATTTTCAGTATTTTTACTATTTTTTTTATAAATTAGGAAAATATTTGAAAATAAAATTGCATTTAATGATACAAAATTATGAAAAAATAGTCGTTATTTTTATTTTAATTTCTTTTCATTTTGGCCAAATACAATCTACAAAAAATTAATTTGGAATCAGAAATTACTTTGTTAATCTCATTTTCATATTAATTGAAAAAAATTATAGAAAATTCATTTTAGCTTTGTAATTTTCAATTTTTGCATTTCTAGAATCGTGATATTATAATTCCTGATATCTTTGTTATGTTAGCATTGTGGTTTGGTGTTTCTAGAGAGGTTGGGAATTAGAACTTCGATCGCTTTCCCTCGTCACTGCAACAGGGTTTGTGGTGTTCAATCTTTTTACGTTGGAAGCTTTGATTCCTCAATTTGTGTTTTGTTGGTGGAAAGTTCAGGAATTGGTTTTCAAGTGTCGCGACCCTAAAAGAAGTTTTCGTTCGAGTTAACGGATTATTAGGTTTATTAGATGAGTTAACCTAATATGGACCCTCCCAAGTCCTACCAAATCGCAACTTTGGTTTTTGTTCAAATGGTTTTAAAATTTGAAGTTGCCATTAATCATTTTTGGTAGGTTGATTAGATACCTAAGTAAATTAGGGGAAGGACTAAATTACTTCAACGAACCAGAGATTATGAGTTCGGGGACTTGGTTATACTAGTTAATTAAAACTAATACCCTTTCGGTACCTTAATTTCATGGATATCCTAATTTGGCAACTCAAGCTTGATTTATTCCTAAGACTCTAGTGAGATGTTCTCTTTTTGTATTTTCACTTTTTAGATAGGATGCATGGGTGGTATTTTTTTTCTCAAAGTGTTAAAAATTCCCTGAAGCTATTAGAGAGAGTGTGTTAACGACTTCTGTACAGTGTTACAGTTTACTCACTTTAGGGTCTAGTGATTCAAAAATTAAACGGGAGGAAATCAATGACAGTAAATAAAGACCTCCAATGGATGGCCCAGCCTTGGCTTGGCTTGGCTCTCCCCTTTGGGGTTTAATGAAGCAGGAATTAAATTGCGGGAATTTAAATAACGGTAAGTAAAAACCTCCAATGGGCAGCATAGCATTGGCTTGGCTCTTCCCTTTGGGGTTTAATGGTGCATGAATTTAAATTACAGTATGTAAAAACCTCCAATGGGCGGCCTAGCATTGGCTTGACTCTTCCCTTTGAGGTTTGATGATACAAGAATTTAAATTACATGAAATAAACGACCTTCAGTGGATGCCCTTTGCCCCTCAATTCTGGTTTTAGTTCTTTAAAATAAAATAGAACAAATTGTTTCAACAATTTGAACTAAAATCTGTTAACGGGTCGACTGCAAATTTGATGGGCACCTTGGAATGTGTTTGGGCTCACTTTGCACCTCCATGGAATTTATCGTTGATACAGAGTTATCCTTTTTTTTTACCTACCATAAAATATGGAAAAAAAGGGAGATGGAGAAAGTGTATACAATTTGTGCTAATTTGCGACTAAAACCACAAATAAATGAATAAATAAAAACACTTAGCTCGAATTTGTTTGCTTATTGATAAGGATGAACTCTTGATTTATGTTGATAGATGAAGTAATTTGTGATGATAACCCCTAGTTTTAAACTCACATCATCTTCAAAATTTTCTCTCTCTCTTTTGGTGTTTTCTTTCTCTCAAATTTTTCTCCATCTCTATCTCCCATTCTAATTCCTCCACTAACTCATCTTCATCTTCATCTTCCTTTCTCCATCTCTATCTCACATCCTAATTTCTCCACTAACTCTTTTTCATCTTCATCTTCCCTTCTCCATATCTATTTCTCATTCTACTAACTCTTCTTCATCTCCATCTTCCTTTTTCTATTCTCATCTTATCTTCTTTATCTTCTCATCTCAATCTCCTCTTCTCCATCTTCCCTTCTTCATCTCCTCTTCTCTATTCTAATTTCTCCACTAACTCTTCTTTTTGTTATTTACAAAATAATCCCTCAAGTGTTAGGTATATGTACACTAGTCCATGAATTTTAAGTATTTGCAATTCAGTCCCTGGAAAAATATTTCTTTGAGTCCAAATCTCCTCACAATTTTTGATACACCTATCGTATGTTGAATTTAAGCTCATTTCTTGCTATTGAAATAATGCAAAATTTAATTAAAGCCCTTTTCGTACAATTGAGTCATTCTTGGTATAATTGGACCAAGATGAAAATTTGGAATATTAGAGAACAATGTCACAACTCGTAAAAGTGAAAAATGAAAATAAATTGACTCAAGTTGAATTTTTAGGCCCGATTCGAGATTATGCTCGTAAAGGAATACACGACCCCGAATTGGAATTTTTAAATTTACGATGGCCAACATGAAAAGGGATTTAAAAGCAAAATATTGACTATTTTTATGTATTTTGTGGCCTCAAATGCTATTATTTATTAAATATTTTCCTAATTTCTAAAAAATATATTTAAAAAAATACAAAAAATACGAAAAATAATTTTTTACTCAAAAATGGTTGCCCAAGTTTGGCCAAGGTTTCTAAAGTTGATTTTGCAATTTTCTCATTTTTTTCTTGATTTTGTTTTATGAATTTTCGAAAATAAAAATATGAAAAAAAAATTTTGGTCAAAATTTGTTCTCTAGGCTTGGCCAAGGTCTCCAAAGTTGATTTTTTAATTTTATGAATTTTTATGGATTTTTTTATTAATTTTAAAAGAGAAAACATGATTAAAAATCAAGTATCAACGTCAAGAGCTATACAAGTTTAAGGACCAAGCTATTGAAGGAATTGTCTCGCTAAAAGCAATTAGGGTTTCTCAATTTTGGTGCCCTGATGGGGCAGAGTTGGATAGTCTAACTCTACCGATCTAGAGGTGCATTGGGTTTTGTCTTCGAGGGAACTTTTCTATTTTTTTTCTCTCTTCTCCTCCCTTTAGCTGAATCCTCGAGCCGAATGGGTACTGGATGGTTATTGAATCTTGGAGACGAAACATCCATTGAGCTTAGCTGGACATCCTTCAGCTCGAGCATATTGGTGCTAGTGGCTCTCGTGTTGTCCACATATCTCATCTTCGAGCACCTTACTGCTGATAACCAGCCTGAGGAACAGAAATTTCTTATCGGACTCATTATGATGGTTCATGTCTATGCATTGGAATTGTTTTTATCACTGGTGGATTCAACTTCTGCGTTCTACCGACCTTCCTTTCAAAGAGGGGCAGCTATTGACACTTGATTTTTAATCATCTTTTCTCTTTTAAAATTAATAAAAAAATCCATAAAAAATCATAATATTGAAAAATCAACTTTGGAGACCTTGGCCAAGCCTAGGGAACCAATTTTGACCAAAAATTAATTTTTGATATTTTCAGTATTTCTCGATATTTTAATTTCGAAAATTCATAAAAAAATCAAGAAAATTGAGAAAATTGCAAAATCAATTTTGGAGGCCTTGGCCAAGCTTAAGCAACCATTTTGAACAAAAAATAACTTTTCATATTTTTATGTATATATTTTAGAAATTAGGAGAATATTTAATAAATAATAGCTTTTGAGGCCATCAAAATAAATAAAAATAGTCAATATTTTTATTTTAAATCCATTTTCATGTTGGCCATCACAAATTTAAAAAATCCAATTCAGGGTTCTGTATTCCTTCACGAGCATAATCTCTAACCGGGTCTAAAAAATTCAATTTGAGTCAATGTATTTTTATTTTTTCACTTTTAGGAGTTGTGACATTGTTTTCTAATATTTCAAATTTTTATTTTGGCCCAATGATACCCAGAATGACTCAATTTTGCAAAAGGGCTTTAATTAAATTCTGCATTATTTTCAGCGGTAAGAAATGAGCTTAAATTTGACATACAGTGAATTTTGACTATGTATAGGGGGGAGGTGTGTCAAAAAATTGGGAGCAGATTTAGACTTAAAGAAATATTTTTTTTTCAGGGACTAAATTGTAAATACTTAAAATTTAGGGACTAGAGTGTAAATACTTAACTCTTGAATGATTATTTTGCAAATAACAAAAAGAAGAGTTAGTAGAGAGATTAGAATGTGAGATAGAGATGGAGAAGGGAAGATGAAAATGAAGAAGAGTTAGTGGAGAAATTAGAATGGGAGATAGAGTTAGTGAAAAAATTAGAATGAAAGATAGATGAGTGGATTATAAAAGAAGGAAAAAGTGAGCTTAAGAGGGGGATTTTTGGAGACAAAATTTTGGATGTTTGAGAGGGTTTGGGGAGATTGAAGAAAATTTTGAGAAAAAGAAAATACCAAAAGAGAGAGAATTTTCAAGATGATGGGAGTTTAAATCTAGGGATTATCATCACAAATTCCTTAATTGGTCAATATAAATCAAGAGTTCATCATCGTCAACGAGCAAGCAAATTCGAGCTAAGTGTTTTTATTTATTCATTTATTTATGGTTTTAGTCTCAAATTAGCACAAATTATATACACTTTCTCCATCTCCCTTTTTCCCATATTTTATGGCAGGTAAAAAAAAGTGACAACTCCGTATCAACGATAAATTTCATGGAGTTGCAAAGTGAGCCTAAACAAATTCCAAGGTGCCCATCAAATTTGCAGCCGACTTGTCAACGGATTTTAGTTCAAATTGTTGAAATAATTTGTTTTATTTTATTTTAAAGAACTAAAACCCTAGAATGGAGAGGCAAAGCGCATCCACTAGAGGTCCTTTATTTACTGCAATTTAAATTCCTGCACCATCAAACCATAAAGGGAAGAGTCAAGCCAATGCTAGACCACCCATTAGAGGTTTTTACTTACCGTTATTTAAATTCCCGCAATTTAATTCCTGCACCATTAAACCCCAAAGGGGTGAGCCAAGTCAAGGCTGGGCCATCCATTAGAGGTATTTATTTACTGTCATTGGCTTCCTACCGTTTAATTTTTGAATCATCAGACCCCAAAGTGAGTAGATTGTAACACTGCACATAAGTCATTAACACACTCCCTCTTTCGGCTTTAGGGAATTTTTAACACTTTGAAAAAAAAAATACCACTCATGTATCCTATCTAAAAAGTGAAAATATAAAAAGAGAATACCCCACTAGAGTCTTAGGAATAAATCAAGCTTGAATTGCCAAATTAGGATATCCATGAAATTAAGGTTTCGAAAGGGCATTAGTTTTAATTAACTAGTGTAACCAACTCCCCGAACTCAAAATCTCTAGTTCTTAGAAATAATTTAGTCCTCCTACTAATTTACTTAGGTATCTAATCAACCTACCAAAAATGATTAGTGGCGACTCTAAATTTTAAAACCATTTGAACAAAAACCAAAGTTGCGATTCGGTAGGACTTGGGAGGGTCTGTATTAGGTTAATTCATCTAATAAACCTAATAATCTGTCAACCCGATCGAAAAAAATTCTTTGGGTCGCGACAGAGCATTGGACTCCTTGGTTATCGGCGAATCAAGGATCGTTAGCGAGGAGCGAAAACCGCGAGGGGAGGGTCTTCACGTGTGTTTTATTGATCTGTAGTGAAAAAACTTCAGAACAAAAACACGTCATCTTTCAATATTGACCTCCTATGCTCATATCATTAAATAGTCTACAAATTCTTCTTTTCTTTGACCAAGACTTTTCCCTCTCCTCTACTTGGACAATCTCTTTTACTTCGATCTATCATATGTATTAAAAGTCACCACCACCGCTCTCCTGACTAATTGATTAGGAAATTCATTTAGTGGGCTGACGTTATAACGAGGAGAACCACAAGGTGAAGTAAAGGAAGAATGAAGATGCTGCAATACAGATATTACCAATTTTGAACTGGGCGACACCTCCAAACTTTGGACATGAGAGTTCATGATGTTGGCAATGCAAGAAACAGGAAGCGAGATCGGTTCAACAATCGGAGGCCTTGTACTAATAGGTAGCGATACCCAGAATTACACACAAAAGGGACAACATCGACGCAGAAATTCCGACTAGACCTCAGCTGATTAACAGTATCCTTAAACTTGGCATTTGTATTTTTTTTAAGTCTGAAGCCGCCTTGTTCACCTCGGAGTCAATCTCATCCAGCAAAGGAACCTACTTGTCCAATTCCTCATTCATATCATGAGCCATATTTTTTAATGTATCCAAACCCTCAACTATCATATCCAAACCTTTATCTCGTTTTAGTTTCCGCATTTCATACTCTTGCCCAAATTGGCTTGACTCTTCAGATTGTTGGAAATAGCCACTATCCATTTTTCCATCTGAATCAATCTTTATTCTTGAGCGTGATGAGGAAGTTGTCTATACCTCCAGTTTTTTGGTGTAGGTACAGCTCCTTCTGGTATATTTTGGATTTTATCTGGCAGTGCAAGGACTAAATCATTATGAGCAGCAAATTCTTCAAAAGAAGATCCTTACCTTCTTCATAGCCAATCTTTGCAGCTTAGGCACTTCCTCAAGCAACTGGACATTGGTTCGCCGTAACTTCCGCGTTCAAAGCAACCGCAGATGCCCTGTTCTTAATCAATTTTCATTTTTGTTTTGAGTATTCAAGCCCCGATGGTTATGGACCCATGTATTACAAAGGGGAACGCTTGCGTAGAGGAATAAGTCGGACAAGTACGAACAAACACATTATATCACACAATGACCCACGTAAACACCGAGAAGCTCATGGCATGATCTACGCTTGAGCACCGACTACCTGGAAAGGTGCCCTGTAGGCTCTTTTTACAACTCTCTCTCTCTCTCTCTCTCTCTCTCTCTCTCTCTCTCTCTCTCTCAATCTCTTTCTCCCTTTTCTTTACGCTATGTACTTGAAAGAACCAGATATATAAATCCACAAGGATGGCATTCTAGAGTGGAAGAGCCATGATATGACAATTGTAAATACCATGCAAGCAATTAGGAAATACCTCTATCTTACTTGCACTAAACATATTGCGTATAATAGACTGGCAGATCTCACAGGTCTTGTTGCCCATGATCTTGAACCAGATCTCGGCACAGTTCTTGCGAGCAGTAGCCAAATCATCCTTGCAAGCCCAACCCAATTCGATGGCGACGCCAGATTCGTGGCTGTTGTTCTCTATGTACGATTCCACAGAGTTTCATGCGATCTCCTGCCCCTTCTTGTTTGGTTGTTGCCGTGGATCGCCACGTTGTCTTCGCCACCGCCGTCGACGACAATGCCCAATTGAAGTTGAATTAGCTCCAGAACTCTAGGTTCATCCCCAGAAGCCTTGGGCCGCTTGCTCTCTTCGCGTTTTTTTTCTCTTTCCTCTAAAGTCCCCCACCCACGCCCGCATACTCATCCTCCACCCTCTGAACGGACGGCTCGCATGCCGGCAACGGAGACGATGTTGCCTGAGATGTGAAACCGCACTAGCCTCGCAACTTTGATAGGGAATAGCAAGAACGGTTTCTCCCAGACGGCGACACCATTCTCCTTCCCTTTTTCCCCTGCCACCAGAACATAGAACCTTCCCTTTCCCCTTGTCAGCATTTTTTTTAGAACAGGGGCCCCCTCTCCACTTCTCAACACATTCCGTGGACTTCTCATTACTCCCGTCACCTATGCCCCTCCCCTTTTGCATTATTTTCAAAAGATTAATCATGGTTCTTCTTTCGGTAGGGGAAAGCCATGATGAAGTCCCTCTTTTCTTTTTTTTCTTTTTCGGCTGACACACTCTCCCATTTGATCCAGTCCCATTTGCAGGTCCCTCACACGAGAAAGCCTCCGAATTTGCTTTCGGTGACTTTTGATACTTCTTGAAAAAGTTGATTTCCCCTTTCACCCATTCAAAGTCTTTTTGTGAGCCATTACCAAAACGCATCATTCCCTTGGGACATGTAAGAAGTGCTAAAGAAAATGCACGTAAACGTGATGTAAGACCCTCTTTAGCTTTTTTTTCATAAACCATCCTCTCTCGGCATTGCGCACACCAATCGTAATTCAACTCATCACGATGGCATTGGTGACAACGAAGAGAAAAAGGACCCAGACGCAGCAACATCTTCCTCGACGAGAGGAGCTAGTGAGTCGGGAAGCTGATGACTATTGAATTTTATTTGAATCAGAAGAATTCTTCTATGAAAAGTCTCTCGGTTGACCATGGCACTTCTTGCCCTTCTGTATAAAATAATAAGCCCTGCTCATTGCAGCAGCTAAATGCTGTAGAATAGGCTCCTCAATAGCTGCAACATTTCGTGAGGAAAGATCTTGTCTGATGTCGAGACCCCTCATGGAAGTTAATGACAGCGGTTGATCTGTTCCTACCACCTTTATTTTCGCTTTCTTGATTCTCACCCTGATGCACTCTTACTTTCCCATTAGCATCATCAGTAGACCGTGACTTTGAGTCGGAAAGGCAAAAACTTTATGATTCCTCTTATCTTGCTCTCGCGAAAGAAGTGCGAGATATTATTTTTAGAGGCTTTATCACGTTCGAAACTTTAGGGAACATGCTCGAGTAGAGCATCTCCCAAAGATCCTTTGCCATCACGAATTGGCACTGAATATGCGACACGACACAAACATGAGCGATATCATATGGTTCATCCAAGTGCATAGAGATCTTTACAGATATGTCAGGTTCAGGCCGCAGTACAAGTCACCACAGTTCGACGTTGCGAGACTTCCACCACTAGCCTCCTTTTCTCACAAAGGGGAGTTAAATCTGATGCCCAAAGTGATGCCTTCGCTCGAGGAATAAAAAGCCATGTAGTGAATTGGCAACATCACCCGCGGATTACGCTTCGCCATTATATTGATGAATTATGCTGTCTACAATTGTCAAAAACCATCTCAACACCCCTGCAGATTTTGAATATCCCAACGCCTAAATGGCGAATGTGGACCAAAATATTACCACCAACGGAATGACGAAACAATTCTAATTAGACCTCTTTCGTCCAAAATTGAGAAATTTCGAGCACCATTAGGCTAAGATATAAATTTTGGATGTTAGAGGACAATGACACAACTTCTGAAATGCAAAAATTGAAAATTCCAGACACAAAATGAAATTTCTAGAAATTATTTAAATAATATAAAAATGAAATTAACAAGGAAACCCTCAATTGCGAGTTAAAGTTTTCAGAATTTATTACGCTAAAATGAAGAGAAAATTAAAATAAAAATACTGACTATTTATCTACATTTTTATGGCCTCAAATGCTATTTTTTATTCATTTTCAAGCACTTTTTCTATTTTTCTAATTTCTAAAAAATATAAAAAAATAAAAAAAATATGAAAAATTTAGTTTTTGGTCAAAAGTGGTTCTCTAGGCTTGGCCAAGGTCCCCAAAGTTGATTTTTTAATTTTATGAATTTTTATGGATTTTTTTTATTAATTTTCAAAAAAGAAAAGATGATTAAAAATCAGGTGTCAACAATATGTCTTTGGTGTCTGGATTAATTGGGAATGGCATCTACTTTTGATACCAAGATGTACTATAGACATGCGTATATGGGTGGAAATTATGGTCTGTTCGACGTCACTTCTTTCGTTCCAAATCCAGACTATTACAGAAGTATGAGGAAAATGAGGCCACCAACAGATGGCGATATACTACAGAAGATTATGAGAAGAACGAGGATTAAGGCTCTGTTTGAAAAGTCAAAAGCTCCTTTCTTTTCCAGTGGTGTCTCACGCACTTGAGAACTTTTGTTCATTCCTCCTAATGGGAGCTTAACTTCATGCTTCATCATCATCACCAAAGGGCCGAGGACATCCAACTGGCAAATCCCAAGAGGATTTTCGGTGGAGGCAGCGTTTCACAAGCAAAAGAAAAAGAAAAAAGAAATGGAGAGACCATGATGATGTTTCGTAGATGAACTACACCAAAAGAAGGTGACTCAGTCAAAGACCATGGGCATGAAATGATGGTGGCGGTCGACCAAAGCTCATAAATAAAATAAAATAATAAAAAAAGAGGGGGATTTTTCCCTTATTTTCGGGTGGTCTCTCTTGACAATTCTTAGTGGTACTCAACAAACCAGAGAGAGGGACGATGGAGAAATTAATCTCTTTCTCCCTCGTCTATTTTTACCGGAGGCGACAAAAGATCCTTGGGAATCTGACTAAAGGGACGGCTACTCTGAATCTTCTGCTCCCTCTCCATATCATCCTCCTCTGCTCTGAACCCCGACGGCCAATAGCTCCTTAAGTCCTAAGGGTCCAATGACGATCGCTTCGACACTCCACGGGATCGTATTTCTGTTGAAGCATGGCAAAGATTAGGACTAAATCTGCATATCTTGTGCAAATAAAGTGGGGGAACAATTCTTCAACTCCATCTTATTTTCATCTGACTTGTTCACAGAATTTACCCTTCCGTTGATTTCTTTTCTTTCAAGATCTAAGGGAATCAATTGCAATAATTGGCCGTAGAGGGACTCGAGCTCTACACTGGTGTTTTAGTGCTGCAGAGCAAAAGAGAATAGTTGACTATGCATATCAGCTTGAGGACATGGGCAAAAGGGGGAGAATTGAAAGGTGAGTTTTCCTTTTTATCAAATTGTGCTTAATTTTCATATTTTAAGCCCTGACACAAGTGAATTTCGAGACATTTGCTTGCTTAATCCCACTGTGCTTAAATTTTCTAGCTTGCCTATCGGTTGATCGTCAATTGAATAAATTGAATGCAATGTTTTGGCAACATCTAAGGCTAGCTAACAATGTACTAAATCAAAACATTGCAAAGCACATATTCAAGTGCGAGAGTGAGAATGTTGTTTCTGGATGTCTGGATTAAAATGAGAAGCCAATATGAGGAAATAGGACCTTTGCCAATGACTGATGCTGCGCATGAAATCGCTATAGCTAAAAGTCAACATAACCTGAGTGATTGCTTCAAGTGCAAGGCTGGCGAGCAAATTAGTAAACTGTATTTTTCTCCTTCATTGTTGCTATAAGTTGAAATGTTGGTTACTCAGTACGTTTGTTTAGCCTATGTTTTACATAAGCAATTCTATTTGTGCTCTCTATTTACTAGTTTAGTCAAGGACCTCCCTCATGCTAGGTGCTTGGAAAAAATGTGATATAGACAGGCTTTTATGATAGGATTTCTTGTCTATAGGAAGACTCTGAAGAAATCTAACCGATAAGTAAATTGAGTGAAGATCTTTACATATACATATATATTTAAACAATATCTGAAAAAAAAATTCGGAAAAATCCCAAAAAAAACTCAAAAGCCTCGAAAATCGTGAAATGGATCATTTTAGCTAAAGAATCCCATTTTTGATAATTCTGTCCTCCCAAAATTTTCAAAATGACGATTTTCCCCTTATGAGTACATTTTCTCGGAAAATTCTGAAAAATTCTGAAAAATCTCAGAAATTAGGAAACGGGTCATTTAGACTGACCAATCCTATTTTCGATGAATTTCCTTCCTGATTTTTCTAAAATGATGATTGTGTCCCTCATGGGCAAATTGTCTAAAAAATTTTAAAAAAATTTCCAGAAATTGTGAAAAATAGGAAATGACCACATTCAATTGGTTTGACCTATTTTCACTTCCTGAACCTTTTAAAATAACCATTTTTCCCTTCTGGTCAGTTTGATCCAAACTTTTCCCAATCATCCCAAACGAGTTTCCATGAAATGATACCGAAATGGCGTTAGAGTAATCTAGCGTAACCAAGTCCCCGAATTCTGAATCTCTGGTTCGCAGAAATAAATTAGTTCTCCAGCTAATTTATTTAGGTTTCTAATCGACCTACCAAGAACGATTAGTGGCGACTCCAATTTTTAAAATCATTTAAACAAAAACCAACCTTGCGATTCAGTAGAACTTGGGAGGGTTCGCGTTAGGTTAGTCAATTTAGTTAACCTGATAATGCGTTCTCTTGAAACTTATTATTTTTCGGGTCGCAACATGGAGTCATGCAAGCGCTTGCACATTTTTACTACTCATATACCGCTACTTTCATTTTAGGTAAGCACAAGCTCACTTCGACTTTGAAAGAGTATAGCCTTACCATTTGAAAACCTTTGAGTATTGATTTAATTCGCCCTTGTGTGGGAATGGATCCAATTGTCATTTTTGCTGAGTTTTTGAAAATTAGTGAAAATAAAATGAGGAAAATTTTAAAAGGAAACTGTCATATGTGCCCTTTCTCATTCCTCTTTGAACTTTTTTATGAGAGCAATTCACACTTGCAAAGCAGGATCTTCATTCTAGTTTTCTTCGGACTTGTGATCTTTCCGCTCCAAGAAGATTTTATTAGTCCATCTATGGCTTAGATAGCTAGGCAAGTTTACAGTGGAATGAACTTTACTAATGCTATCCTAGCTGAGACTTTATATCTCTGACTCGTTTTAAACAAACTAAAGACAAAACATTTCATGCTCCAGTTAGACTTTTGCAAATGTGATTTTTCTCTCATTATGCTAAGTTCGGTTCAAGAATGACTATTCCACAGGTAAGTCAAGAAGAAAACCCAATTGCAAAATTTCAAGAGTTGCAAAAAAATATTGCTAAATTGTCTTATTCTAAGTGGATTGATTTATTTAAAGATCCGAATCCCAAGGTTTTTTTTATGGCAAGCTATATGGTTTCAAGTTTTGAGGCTCGTTTGTATCATGGTGAGCGGGAGCCTATACTTCTTTTGGGTATTACCGGTGTGACGCGGTATCATCCTCTCTGTGTGGTACGGCAATATGGGGTTTTACAGGATATTCCACCACCTTTAAGGCTAGACACTTTCCAAGTTGAATTCGTTGCAGCTGAGAATTATAGAACCGAGATCAAGCATCTTGACCAAACTTGGCTCAAGTCCAAAACTCGCTCACTATCACTATCCAAGGAGGAGCTCGAGGGAAAGGAAAGAAGTTATTATGCGAAGGCCCGATATATTAAGCACCATTTGATAGCAACTTACATGCTTCTGAAGTTCTCGTTGGTGATTATGAAGCCCACCCATCAAGTTGAGATCGAGATCTATGTAAAAAAAGGCGCAAAAGGCGAAAAAATAAATGGAGACTTTGGCTAAGTAAAATGCATGACTTCGGAAAGAGTTGGAGAGCTATTCGTCTATAGATCGTGTTACTACAAAGAAGAAAAATAGCTTGATTTGCCATTTTAGGATTCTCGTTCCATGTTTAATTATATTTTTGTAACTTTATGAGCTTTTCTTATAATAAAGGTTAGTGTTTAGTCATGACTTTCTAGTATTACATAATTTTTATTGAATTCTATGATTTTAATTGATCTATAGAGTCTTCATAGAAAACATTCACAAGACCCTAGTTCATCACTTAAAAAATTTTCGGATCAATTCAATGCATTTTCCATTTATTATTGAATTTAAGGTGAAAAAAATTGTCTGGGTTCTAGAATTTTCCCGCCTTCATTTTTGTTTCTCTGATTATCACTAGAAAACATACTCTTTTGAGAAAAATCAAAACATGAAAGTTGTAGATTGGGCTTTTAATTAGTGGACTAAAAATGTTTGGGTATCAATTCACATTTATAATGACCCATTTATCCTCAAGTAAAAATTGGACAAATCAATTTTCTGACTAAAATTTTTAGAAAGAAGTATTAAACTATACTAATCCAAGAGGAATCTTCCCAATCTCAAAAAATGTAATTGCACAACATTGTCTTAATTATCAGCTTGCAAAGTTTAACACTTTTTCGAATTCTGTGAGAAATTATACGAATTTTCTCGTAAAAGCTGACGAAATAGGAATTTGTTTGAATTAATCTTTTGATCATGTTGGCTCCGTTTCTTGGGTCTAGAGGGTTGTCATGGACTAACTCGTTATTTTCATCCATCATACTTATTTGTATAAATTCTCTTTTCAGGTACCCATTGATCACGGAAGTGTCACGCAGCCGTATCAGAACCCGTCTCAAGATAAGAGTGGAACGCGAGGAATTGAGCCCTAGGGTAGTTAACCTCGAGACGTAGATGACAACCATGGCCACGATACTGGTGTCGCGACCCGAAAATAATTTTTTGATCGGGTGAACGGATTATTAGGTTAATTAGATTAACTAACCTAACGCAGACCCTCCCAAGCCCTACCGAATTGCAACTTTGGTTTTTTTAAAAAATGATTTTAAGGCTTGGAGTCGCCACTAATCGTTCTTGGTAGGTTGATTAGAAACCTAAATAAATTAGCGAGAGAACTAATTTATTTCTACGAACCAGAGATTATAAGTTCGGGGACTTTGTTACACTCGTTAATTAAAACTAATGCCCTTTCGGTACCTTAATTTCATGGATATCCTAATTTGGTAACTCAGGCTTGGTTTATTCCTAAGACTCTAATGGAGTGTTCTCTCTTTGTGTTTTCACTTTTTAAATGGGATGCATGGGTGGTATTTTTTTTTTCAAAGTGTAAAAAGTTCCCTGAAGCCGAAAGAGGGAGTGTGTTAACGACTTATGTGCAGTGTTACAGTCTACTCACTTTGGGGTCTGATGATTCAAAAGTTAAATAGCAAGAAGTCGATGACAGTAAATAAAGACCTCCAATGGATGGCCCAACTTTGGCTTGGCTCTCCCCTTTGGGGTTTATTGGTGTAGGAATTAAATTACGGGAATTTAAATAACGGTAAGTAAAAACCTCCAATGGGTGGCCTAGAATTGGCTTGGCTCTTCCCTTTGGGGTTTGATGGTGCAGGAATATAAATTGCAGTAAGTAAAAACCTCCAATGGGCGGCCTAGCATTGGCTTGGCTCTTCCCTTTGAGGTTTAATGGTACACGAATTTAAATTGCAGTAAGCAAAAACCTCTAATGGGCGGCCTAGTATTGGCTTGGCTCTTCCCTTTAGAGTTTGATGGCACAGGAATTTAAATTGCAGGAAATAAAGGACCTCCAGTGGATGCGCTTTGCCTCTCCATTCTAAGGTTTTAGTTCTTTAAAATAAAATACATCAAATTATATCAACAATTTAAACTAAAATCCGTTGACGGGTCGGCTGCAAATTTGATGGGCACCTTGGAATTTGTTTGGGGTCACTTTGCACCTCTATGGAATTTATCGTTAATATAGAGTTGTCCCTTTTTGTTTTTTACCTGCCATAAAATATGGGAAAAAGGGAGATGGAGAAAGTGTATACAATTTGTGCTAATTTGAGACTAAAACCACAAATAAATAAGTAAATAAATAAATAAAAATACTTAGCTCGAATTTGCTTGCTCGTTGACGAGGATGAACTCTTGATTTATGTTGATCGATAAAGGAATTGGTGATGATAACTCCTAACTTTAAACTCCCATTATCTTCAAAATTTTCTCTCACTTTTTGGTATTTTTTTTCTCTTTAATTTTTCTTCAATCTCCCAAAACCCTCTCAAACATCCAAAATTTTTCCCCCCAAAAAATTCCACTCTCAAGCTCACTTCTTTCTCCTTCTATAACCCATTCATCTATCTCCCATTCTAATTTCTCCACTAACTATTCTTCATTTTCATCTTCCCTTCTCTATTTCTATCTCACATTCTAATCTCTTCACTAACTCTTCTTCATCTCCATCTTCCATTCTCTAATCTTATCTTATTTTCTCCATCCATTCTTCTTCATCTTCTCTTATCTATCTTCCATTCTTTATTCTTATCTTATTTTCTCCATCCATTCTTCTCCATCTTCTCTTTTCCATCTTCCCTTCTCTATTCCAATTTCTCCACTAACTCTTCTATTTGTTATTGTAAAATAATCCTTAAAGAGTTAGGTATTTACACTCTAGTCCCTCAATTTTAAGTATTTACAATTTAGTCCTTAAAAAAATATTTCTTTAAGTCCAAATCTCCTCACAATTTTTGACACACCTCACTTTATACTTAGTCAAAATTCACCGTATGTCAAATTTAAGCTCATTTCTTCCCCCTGAAAATAATGCATAATTTAATTAAAGCCCTTTTACAAAATTGAGTCATTCTGGGTATAATTGGACCAAAATGAAAAGTTGAAATATTATAAAACAATGTCACAACTCCTAAAAGTGAAAAAATGAAAATAAATTGACTCACATTGAAATTTTTAGGCCCAGTTCGAGATTATGCTCGTGAAGGAATACAAAACCCCGAATTGGATTTTTTTAAATTTGTGATAGCCAGCATGAAAAGGGATTTAAAATAAAAATATTGACTATTTTTATTTATTTTGGTGGACTCAAATGCTATTATTTATTAAATATTCTCATAATTTCTAAAATATATATATATAAAAAATACAAAAAATATGAAAAATTATTTTTATTCAAAAATGGTTGCCTAAGCTTGGCCAAGGCCTCCAAAGTTGATTTTGTAATTTTGTAATTTTTCTTATTTTTTTATGAATTTTCAAAATTAACAATATCGAGAAATACTGAATATATGAAAAATTAGTTTTTGGTCAAAATTAGTTCCCTAAGCTTGGTCAAGGCCCTCAAAGTTAATTTTTCAATTTTATGAATTTTACGGATTTTTTTTATTAATTTTAAAAGAGAAAATATTATTAAAAATTAGGTGTCAACAGCTGCCCCTCTTTGAAAGGAAGCTCGGTTGAGGTTCATTTTAAAGACGAGATGATACCTGAATCCTAATCGAGTCAACACAATGAAATAAAAGGGGTCGTGACATTTGATCTCTAATAACCCTCTTTGTAAGTTCTGATCCAAATCTGGCTTTAAGAAGCTCTTATGAACTGAGGGAGAGATAGAGAGGCTTGCGACTTGCCTCCTCATTGTTTGGCTGTTGCCTAACATAAATACCCTTCTAAAAGTGGAATGAGAACCTAAGAATTTGTTATAAGAAAACCTTAGGGTGGTTGAACTTGAACATGTATGGTAGGTCAACCCATTGTAGATTCCTAACGAAAGGATTCTACTGATTAAACTTTGATTGAAATTTAACCTGTATGGTGGGTCACCTAATGGAAATCTCTGTAAGAAGGACTTTGTGCCTGTAGAAAGAACTTTGGTGCCTGTAAGAAGAACTTTTGGTTGCCTATGAGAAGGACTTTTGGTGTTTGTAGGAAGGACTTTTGGTGTCTGTAAGAAGGACTTTGGTTGCCTGTAAGAAGGACTTTTGGTTGCTTGTAAGAAAGACTTTTGGTTGCCTGTAAGAAGGATTTTGGTGCATGTAGGAAGGACTTTTGGTGCCTGTAGAAAGGATTTTGGGCGCCTGTAGAAAGGACTTTTGGTGCCTATAAAAAGGACTTTTGGTGCCCGTAAGAAGGGCTTTGAGTGCCTGTAGAAAGGACTTGATGCTTTTAAGAAGGACTTTTGGTGCCTGTAAGAAGGACTTTTGGCGCTTGTAAGAAGGACTTTTGTGTGCCTATAAGAAAGACTTTGGTGCCTGTAAGAAAGACTTTCGTGTGCTTATAAAAAGGACTTAGTGCCTATAAGAAGAACTTTTGTGTGCTTGTAAAAAGGACTTTGAGTGCCTGTCGAAAAGACTTGGTGCTTGTAAGAAGGACTTTTGGTGCCTTTGAGAAGGACTTTTGGTGCCTGTAAGAAGAACTTTTGTGTGTCTGTAAGAAGGACTTTAGTGCCTGTAAAAAAGACTTTAGGTGCCTGTAAGAAGAACTTTCGTGTGCCTGTAAAAAGGACTTGGTACCTGTAAGACGGACTTTTGGTGCCCGTAAGAAGGACTTTGGTTACCTGTAAGAAGGACTTTTTTGTGTCGAATGGTACTATTCTAGGATTTGGGAATACCAGGAATCCTGTAGAAGCTCATACCTAATTTAATTTGTCATGAAGGGTTCAAGTTGAAAATATACCTACCGATGATTTGAAAGAAATGCCTGGTGGTTTCTCGACGATTAGGCTTGTCTATTCAATAATCACTAAATGAATTTTAAGACCTAAGAAGGTGACTCGAATATCGGGAACTTGTTACCTATTAGGCAATGTTAGAGGTAACAAGTGCAAGCATTTTCATCAATGAGTTAATTGGTTCATGCAAAACTGTTGAACTGAGTTTGCAATGATCAGGAACAATATGTGTGGTAACTCATGATGCATTCAATCAAAATGTGAATCATGCATAACTATTCTGTCAAGTTTGCATTACCAATTCTGTTCAATGAGGTTATCATAGTATGAATGTCTCGAATGTAATTTAAATGGGGGGTTTCAATCCGAAAGGGCTTTCTCTCACTCTCGAGAATGGCTGTTTATCCTGATTGTAGGATTTAAAAGAAATCACTCAACTTTGCCATCATCGCATTCAGCAAGGGTCTGAGTAATCTCGCAATTGGTACGATCAAGCCGATCTGGAGGTCTTGATTAGGACCATAATGTAGGCTGGTGTCGCAACCTAAAATTCATTTTTTAGGTTAATGGATTACCAGATTAATTGATTAAATTAACTAACCTAGTTCGAGCTCTCCCAAGCTCTACCAAATCGCAACTTTGGTTTTTTGTTCAAATGGTTTTAAAATTTGGAGTCACCCCTAATCATTTTTGGTAGGTTGATTAGAAACTTAAGTAAATTAGCGGGAAAACCAAATTACTTCAATGAACCAGAGATTATGAGTTCGGGGACTTGGTTATACTAGTTAATTAAAACTAATGCCCTTTCGGTACCTTAATTTCATGGATATCCTAATTTGGCAACTCAGGCTTGGTTTATTCCTAAGATTCTAGTGGAGTGTTCTCTTTTTGTATTTTCACTTTTTAAAATGGAATATACATGAGTGATATTTTTTTTTGGTATTTTCAAAATATTAAGTATTTCCCTGAAGTCGAAAGAGGGAGTGAATTAACGACTTCTGTGTAGTGCTGCAAGCTACTCATTTTGGGGTTCAGTGATTCAAAAATTAAAGACTACCAATGGATAGCTCAGCCTTGGCTTGGCCCTTTCCTTTGGGGTTTAAGGTGCAGGAATTTAAATTGCAGAAATTTAAAATGACCTCTAGTGAGCGGGCTCTGCCTTTCACATTTTGGGGTTTAAATTCTTTAAAATAAAACGAATTGATTTGACAATTCGGGCCGAAATCCATCGACGGATCAATTGAAAATTTAATGGGCACTCAAGAGCTCGTTAGCGCCAATCTTACACCTCCATGGGATTTACCGTTGACTTGGAGTTGTCCTTTGCCTGACATAAAAATATGGAGAAATGGGGTAATGGAGCAAATATGATTTAATTCACATTAAAAATTAGAACAAAGAAAGAGACACTTAGCTTCAATGGCATTATGAGAAGTGCTTGATGGATATAATTGGTTCCTGCTTGAAATCAAATATGAGGAAATGGGAGAAGAGTAGAAAGTTTGAGCTAGTTTATACTAAAAAATCAAAGAGAGTAGAGGGACACTTAGCTTCAAATCTAGGATGAATTCTTAATTTATGTTGATCGATGAAGAAATTGATGATGATAACCCTCTAGCTTTAAACTCCCATCATCTTCAAAATTCTCTCTCTCTTTTTGATATTTTCTTTCTCTCAAATTTTTTCTTCAATCTCCCAAAACCCTCTCAAACATCCAAAATTTTCTCTCCCAAAAATTCCCCTCTCAAACTCACTTCTTCCTCCTTTTATAACCCACTCATCTATCTCACATTCTAATTTTTCCACTAACTCTATCTCCCATTCTAATTTTTCCACTAACTCTTCTTCATTTTCATCTTCCCTTTTCCATCTCTATGTCACATTCTAATTTCTCCACTAACTCTTCTTCATATTCATCTTCCCTTCTCCATATCTATCTCCCATTCTACTAACTCTTCTTCATCTCCATCTTCCATTCTCTATTCTTATCTTATTTTCTTTATCTTCTCTTCTCCATCTCCTCTTCTCCATCTTCTCATCTTCATCTTCCCTTCTCTATTCTAATTTCTCCACTAACTCTTCTTTTTGTTATTTACAAAATAATCCCTCAAGTGTTAAGTATTTGTATTCTAGTCCATGAGATTTTAAGTATTTGCAATTCAGTTCCTGGACAAATATTTCTTTAAATCCAAATCTCCTCACAATTTTCGACACACCTATCGCATGTTGAATTTAAGCTCATTACTTGCTATTGAAAATAATGCAAAATTTAATTAAAGCCATGTTTGTAAAATTGAGTTATTCTGGGTATAATTGGGCCAAGATGAAAATTTAGAATATTAAAGAACAATGTCACAACTCCTAAAAGTGAAAAATGAAAATAAATTGACTCAAATTGAATTTTTTTAGGCCCGATTCGAGATTATGCTCGTTAAGGAATACACGACTCCGAATTAGATTTTTGAAATTTGCGATGGCCAACATGAAAAGGGATTTAAAGGAAAAATATTGACTATTTTTATGTATTTTTGTGGCCCTAAATGCTATTATTTATTAAATATTTTCCTAATTTCTAAAGAATATATTTAAAAAAATACAAAAAATACGAAAAATTATTTTTTTACTCAAAAATGGTTGCCTAAGCTTGGCCAAGGCTTCCAAAGTTGATTTTGAAATTTTCTCATTTTTCTTGATTTTTTTATGAATTTTCGAAAATAAAAATATAAAAAACACTGAAAATATGAAAAATTATTTTTTGGTTAAAATTGATTCTCTAGTCTTGACCATGGTCCGCAAAGTTGATTTTTTAATTTTATGAATTTTTATGGATTTGTTTTATTAATTTTAAAAGAGAAAAAATGATTGAAAATTAGGTATCAACAGCTGCCCCTCTTTGAAAGGAAGCTCGGTAGAGGTTTATTTGAAAAATGAGATGACACCTGAATCCTAATCGACTCAACACAAGCAAATAAACAGAGTTGTGACATTGATCCTTGATACCCCTCGGTGTAAGCTCTGATTCAGGCCAGATTTGAAGAGGTTCCAATGAATTGAAGGAGAGATTTGGAGACGAGAGTTTACCTGGCACTTACCTGCCTGTCGTCTGGTGGTTGCTTGACACGCATGCTCTACTGAAAATGGAATGAGAATCTAAGGATTCGTTATAAGAAAACCTTAGGGTGGTTAAACTTAGACACGTGTGGTAGGTCAACCCATGGTAGATTCATAATGAAATGATTCTACTGATTAAATTTTGATTGAAATTTGACCCGTATGGTGGGTCACCCCATGGAAATGCCTGTAAGAAGGACTTTGTGCATATAAAAAAGACTTGGTGCCTATAAAAAGGACTTAGGATGCCTGTGGAAAGGACTTGGTGCCTGTAAGAAGGACTTTGGGTTGCCTGTAGAAAGGACTTTGGTTGCCTGTAGAAAGGAATTGGTGTACCTGTAGAAAGGACTTGGTGCCTATAAGAAAGACTTTTGAGTGCCTGTAGAAAGGACTTGGTGTGCCCGTAAGAAGGGGGTTTGGTGCCTGTAAGAAGGACTTGGTGCTTGTAAGAAGGACTTAGTGTACCTGTAAGAAGGACTTTCGTGTTGCCTATAAGAAGGACTTTGGGTTGCCTGTAAGAAGGACTTTGATGCCTATAAGAAGGACGTTGGGTGCCTGTAGGAAGGACTTTTGATGCCTGTAGGAAGGACTTTGGTGCCTATAAAAAGGACTTTGGGTTGCCTGTAAGAAGGAGTTTGGTGCCTGTAAAAAGGACTTTTGTGTTGCCTGTAAGAAGGACTTTAGGTGCCTGTAGGAAGGACTTTAAGTGCCTATAAAAATGACTTTTGAAAATGGACCATTCCGTGTTGGAGTGTCCAATGAAAGGGCTCCAGAGACAGTATACCCTAAATGTCACCTTTTGGGTAGAGTGAAGAGGTATTGATTGAGAAAATGATTTTGGGGAGACTAAGAATCCTGCAGACGCTCAAACCCAATTTCACTTACCATGAAGGGTGCCATTCTGGGATCTGGGGAAATCAGGAATCCTGCAGAAGCTCAAACCCAATTTTGTTGTTCCATCACTTTAGGAATAAACCGATGAGGCAAAGATCAAGAACCCGAGAGTTGGTCTATCATGATTTGATAAAGCTTGAGAACACGAGATTATATCAATCGTGAACTGATGAAGACTTCATGAGAGCATGCTGATAATGAGTCGCAAGGGTTCAGAAGACTTACTTGGATCTTCTGAGTTAATGATCGAGGTGTAGACAGACTGATTGTATTATGTCTGCTTGCTCACTGAATGACCTTATGTGCTGCAATGGATTTGAGCACCCGGACAATTATTAGAATTGAAATGTTCAGGCTGAAGATATACTCACCTAAAAATGTTTGTTCAATAGCCTCTGGATGAATTTCGAGACTTCGGAGGGTAACTCGACTATCAGGAATGCACTACCTGTCAGACAGTGTCAGAGGTAACATGTGCAAGCATTTTTATCAATGAGTTCATCGGTTCATGCAAAACCATTCAGTTGAGTTTGCAATGATTAAAACCGTATGTGTATGCTCATAATGTGGATCATGCATGACTATTCTGTGGAGTTTGCATTTCTAATTCTGTCTAGGGAGGTTATCATGTCATGAATACCTCGAATGTAACCTGAATGGGGACTTCAGTCCGAAAGGGCTTTCTCTCACTCTCAAGAAAGGCTTGTTTATCCTGATTGCAAGATTTGAAAAGAAATCACTCAATCTTACCATCATCGCATTCAGCGAGGGTCTGAGTAATCTCGCATTTGATACGATCAAGCCGATCTGGAGGTCTTGATTAGGACCATAATGTGGGCTAGGTCAAAGGCTTATCAAAAGGGACTCATTTCGAGTTAAGGCCATTGACGAAAACGTCTTCATCATCTGCTCTAGGTTTACAAGTCAAGGACCCTGCAAAATGAGAGAGAAATAATCTTGCTCGAACTTCTTCGAGCGATGCTTAAAGTCATTCAACTCTTACATTAATTCAAGTGCTCTAATCAGAAGAAACTTTCAAGGGTTGTAACGTAGGTCGGGATTTGGGTCTGAAAAACGAAGGGCTCGTTTTGGCTCAGAAAAATATATGAGAAGGGCTTGGTGTTAGTGATCATTGCAGTCTTGTCACCGATCTTTGACCTTCCTGAATTTGTCTTCAATGAATACCACCATTGGCTGAGGGGTTGTAGTTCTTTTACACTTTGCAAAATGACTTCTTTGGGGATCCTTTTCGGGAATTCTCAAAATGTATGTTAGAAGTCAGAAGTTCATTATAGATATATGGGCATTGGCCTTGCTTTTTATAGGTACTTTGCTCTTTCTGCCCGAGATTCTTTGGAGTAGCCTTTGCTTTTCTTAGTCCCGACTCCCTTTTGTTTTGAAGCAGACCCATTTTCTTTATGCTACACTTGTTTTCCTTTTTCTTTTGTTTAACAATCTTGTGATTTTGAATTTTAGCAACAAGATGATTTTCAACAAATGATACTAGACATAACATGAAAGTTTAGCATATGAAATGGGCTAATTCGAGAATTCTCTATTGGCCTAATTTCTTCAATTCTGCTCCTTGGGGGAAGGTGTCGTCGTTACCTTGAAATGAGCAAGGATCACCAACATGGGCTTGAGAAATGAATTTGCAGGCTCAGTTGGGTTATGCAAAGGATGAGTGTGTAGGATAGAGAAAATAAATGCTCTTCGTCATCCTAAAGCACTTGAATTAAAATTCAAGTATCATGCAAAGAAACACTCGAAGATTGATATTAGTCCAAGCAAGAGAATTTCTAACCATTTATCTCCAGATATTGTTGGAATTACCTCTGTTTTGCCCCAGTGTGGGGTGGTTCTTGACAGGGTTATGAAATGAAATCACCGTTCAAATGGGTTGTCAATGGTTGCCTGAAGTGTTTGGAATGGAGAATGAATGATTCCTTCACTTCGACTATCGTATCTTTTGCGAGAAAACCCATTGCCTTGGAGAATGCGGAATCTGTCTACCGCTCAACTCACTGTGGATTAAATAGAGGACGTATGTGGAAATGGCTTGCCTTTCATCGTCCTGTCGTGCCCCATTCTGTACATTCGATGCATCGTGTTCAGTTTGTATCCCCAGTCAAAATTGACAAATTGAACATGCAGAACAGTCATGCATAAATCATGAAATGTGTAAACATCATGCAAATATGGCAATACAATGTACAAGTATAGAAATTGCCCCTGGCTGTGTGGGTGGATCAAACACGTTGAGGGCCTATTCCCCGAGTCGAGGAGTAGCTTGTTTCTAGTTTTGCCTCTTTTCGATCCAGGGTTCGCCATTGATTTCCCCTATTTCATCAGACAGATCGCATCAGGCGATCATAACTTGGCCCCTTGGGGTTGTTTTCTTTGACGTGTCAAATGTTAGTTTAACATTTCCTGTAAAAAAGAATGAGACATGTTGGCTAGTATCAGAAATGATGAACTGGACACGATACTGAGTTACCCTTGAGTGCTTCGCGCAACTCCTTTACCAGTTTTACCACTCGAGATTTTCTCCGTGGGTATGTTAAGTTAGACATTTCCTGTCAAACAATGGAACAGAAGACGTGTTAGTCAGTATTAGAAATGATGAATTGGATACGATACTGGTTTATCCTTCATCTTGAATGTTTTGCGTGACCCCTTTATAAAGTTCACTGGATTGAGTTTCCCTTGGCTTTGGCTGGACACTTCAACATTAGGCTAAGCTCATGACAAAATACTGACCTTGGTATTGCTCGTCGAGTATTCCCATTTCTTTCTGCAAAACGAAATGCGCAAAAAGTTATTTTATTTATTTACAATACTTACAACATTCCCCACCCTTGGGGATCGAACTCGGGATATTTCGGACCACTGTCATTCCCCATGCCATCGGCCTATTGGACCGTAGGCGTTCATGGAGGCTTTCTTTTAAGAGTTAACCGTTGAGATTGTGTGGTCTTGCTACGTTGCACTGGGCAATTCCACGTCCCGGTTCTTTTCAAGGTATTTTACAACCCCTGTTAAGACAGAAGAAAGTAATTCAGAATTTGAGACGATCATGGACAAATTGGAACGATACAAAATTACCCTTCTTTGAGATTGCCTGGGTCTTTCATTTGCGTCTTTCTTCGTTTGGAGCCGTCCATTCAGTGATAATATCCGCAAATTGATTTGCCCCCAGTTTCATTCAATAAGAGGACTTCGCATTCGAGTATGGCTGTGTTCTCGGGTCAATTTGCAAATTCCTGAAAACACAGGGATCTAATTTAACACTGGAGCAATTGGGGGTAAATTGAAACGATACGGCGTTACCCTTCGAGTTTACGCGGATTTTTACTCGCTATTAATTTCCTTCCCGGGTTTAGTGTAGCAACGGATCCGTGCATTTAATAAGAGGGAGAAGGGTTACTACTTCTCGTTTTTACATAAATTACAGACATGAATAAAGACAGAGAAACTCCTATGCAAAGAAGTAAAACTTATGCACTTATTTAGGATTGGTTCTGCTTCCTCTGCAGGCTTTTCCATAATCAGCTGGCTTCATTCCGGACTAGGTACACGTCGGTCATGTTGAAGGACTCGTGATCTGCAGCTTGGAAATACAGGCTCCGTGTGCACATTACAACCCTAGTGCTTCATCTACATTGAACTGGTTGATCATAGCGGTGAGTTCGTCATCAATGCCACTTGCCTGGTGGTAATACCTCTCTCCTTCCTCGAGAGGCATCAATGTTGCCCCCATGGGTTTGGTCTTTTTATGCTTTCCCCCAACAGAACTTGATCCTGTCATAAACCGGTCTAACTCACCTCTTAAACGTGCATTTTCGATCTTCAGATAATGCATTTCATCGAGGGTGAGGAAGCTATTGCAGTTGGGACAGGTGGCAAAGTTGAAAGCTTCTTTATACATCTTGTTTTCTGCTCGAAGGTTTTCATTTTCAACTCTTAGAAACTCGGCTTCGTTGTGCTCATGACGAGTCTTCATTCGGGTTCGCTTATTTTGAAACCAGAACTTGATTGGCGAAGGTTCAAGTCCTAGCTCTTGACTCAATTCCATTTTTTGTTTGCCGTCTGGCATAGGGTATGTTCTAAAGAAACCCTCAAGCCTTTGTACTTGCTCCTTAGTATGGCGACGGTAACGCTTCTTTTGACCCTCACCGTTGTTGTCCTTATATTTACTGAGATCTTGGACGTCGTCGGCGGAGGGGCCAGGCTCCATGGGCTCGATCCCAAACATGGCTTCGAACTCTTCGTCTCCTATATTCAGCAGGTAACGATAGCTCTCGGGAGTATTGGGTTGAGACATCTTCGATTTGGTTGATGATTTCTCAAGGTTTGCTACTCGCTTCCGGTGTTTTCACTCTCTTTGAATTTTTCTGAGCGATTGCCTATGCCTTAAGACCCTCTTCCGAGCATGGCGTCTCTTTTTAAAATTAAGCGTGGGTTTAGCAACTGTATTGCTTCTCCCGAGAGTCCGGCCTTTCTCAATCCTCTTTTCTTATCATGTCTCTCGCTCGGCTCGTCTCCTTCCATCTTTTCGTGACAGGGGGCCCCTATCGTTATCTCCACTATCAATTTTGCTGGCGAGTCCCTCAATAAAGACGAGCCGTCTCTTCTTTTCTATGGAAAATTTCTTTGTCTGCCACTCGGCTCATTTTTTTCCTTCTCTCTTTTTCAAAGTGGTGGCGTCCCCTCAAACTTTTTTTGCAAAGATGTCGAATCTGCTTGGTTCGAGATTGGAGACGAGTAGCGAAGGTGATACTGACAGGGAATGGTAGACAGGAAAATCTGGCCAGTAGAGACTTCCCCTGCGAAATCAATATTTAACCTGAAGCAGATTATCACTTTCGCATTCCAACCATCTGCTTCACTTCACCTCTCTTATCTTTCATATTTCGCTCGTCTGTCTTGATTTCTTCTTTGATAATGGCCAATCCCCCTACCCACATCTTCCCAGCCGACGTTATGTTCCAATGGCAGAGGCTTTATCATCTTCTTGGCCGAGGCTATATTTAAATAGCCCATCATTCGAGTGTTGAAGCTGAGATCCTGGGTCTGTTCAGGGAGATAAATGCTTCTTCAGTCGAAGGCATCAATTTGGAGAAAGAATACAGGGCGTTCCCACATGTCTTCATCAATTTTCTGGAGGTCTGCCGAAACACTCTGGAAACGGTCGCCTTAGCCCGTGTCGCGAAGGCCCACTACTAGGATCAATCTGAATGCTTGAAGTTTGCAGAACGTTCGGTTGCCAGATACAAAAAGGCCGTTAAGTCTGCTGATGAGCGGGTGTCGCAGCTGGTTCATGAGAGAGAGAAATTGGTGGAGCGCCTTGCCTTAAACCATACTTACTTTGAGCATGACCCGAGAGATATCGTGATGAAATTCAGACGTGAGTGGCTAGAAGAGAGGCTTGATGATCTAACGGCGGATATAGCCTTCGAGAGAGACTTGACTGACAACTTGAAACTTGCCGTTGAACACCACGAGATGAATGCAGCTAGGCACAAGGAGAAATGTACCCGCATGTTCTTCAAGATTGCAGATCTTGAATGTCACGCCCCTGATACCCAACCGGGAACGCGGCATCCCGTTCCTACAGAAGATACACCTCGCACTCTCCTGGTTCACGATATGTGACGGCCCAGGAAAACTTTCACTTCGTCGCAACCAGACGATGCAGCCTTCAACGAACTTTCATACTTGCGGAAGCGTGCCTCCTATCCATCCACACAAGCATACAAAGCAAAGGGTAGCATATACAAGGTAAATACAAACAGCATTATATACATATCAAGCGTTAGGTACAGACCCCAAAAAGAAACCACAACCTGCTGCCTAACCTACGCTCTCACTAACATCAAAATACCAGACCAGCATCAGAAACTCAGTCCTCCTCAGGCTCCTCGTCGGAATCCTCCACGGGGTCCTCTTCTGGATCCTCCTCATCTGTATCCATGGCATCGCCCTCCTCGTGGCCATCAATCTCAGATCGTCCCGGGGATGACAACTCCTGCAGTGGGTCGGGGTCGATCACCTGGCCTCCATACTCGGCAGGTTACAGCCAGAATGGGTCCTCCTCCATGGGTATCGGGGAATCTCGCTAGGGTCCCTCAAAGCCATGAAGGCCCTCTCTAAACCAAGCCTCGAACCTATGGGGTACAAGGTAGGGTCCACCCTGATCTACTAGTACAGTCGTCACGTACCTATGCCATAGAGTAGCGTGCATATCAAAATGGAGGGTGATGTGAGTATCCATCTGAATCGGCAGTCCAAAAAGCATCGGGGGTGCAGCCATCACTACCGTCTGGGATCTGGAAAAGGAAGGTAACCACCACCAGTGAGTCGAGGACTCAGCAAGCTCACCACTAATCCTAGCGTAGGGTAGGATATACAAGTGAGGTCGGTCCTAACCAGTATCTAGGTTTCAAGGTTCATGGTCCAACCACTCTCGATCTCCCAAGATACTATAACCCATCGCATCCGACGCGAACCAATAATAATACAAGTTGTACAATACATACGGGCAATATCAAACAATCAGCAATCATGTCATGCAATGCTGCAGGCCTCAAGCGGCCATCACGGATCCCATGGATCAGCCCGCCTATCACTCCAATTCCCATCAGGGCTCAATCTCGGTGCCACACGGCAAATACCACACTGCGTTTCTGATGCCTTACGTTGGTCTCCCTTTTCTCTCCATTTCCCTATCTTGGGCACATTCTCATGTCACATCTTCGGTGACTCATGCAATGCTCTGAATGCATGCGGGGCCCAAACGATTGCATCAGTAATTCAAACACAGAGCATGCATGACAAAGTACTCAAGTACAAGAACAGGGTACATCAATCGATCGTCTAATAAATCTCATGTTCATCATGACATACGATCATAAGATTAGTACTAGACATTCAAATTCTCGATCATCTAGGCTTATATTAACATCTTACTCACGATCCGGTCATACTATTGCTCACCGTAGGCGATCCCCTAATTGAACCCATATAAACCAAGGTTTAACCTAAGTAAGGGTCTAATTAATTAAGTTAAGGGTCTAATTACTATTTAAGTCCATTTCCATTATTTTAAGCCCAATTTGATAACCTAAGCCCATGTACACTTTTAGGTTTGATACTCTAATGTTCATGGACACAAATTAGGCCCAATTTAAGTAAATTTTCGTCCAATAGTGGCCCATTAGTTGGATTAGGCCCAATTAGTTTAGTCTTGGCCCAATTACTTGAAATAAAGGCTCCTAAGCCCAGCACCTTACTTTGGCCCATTAAACCCCACGCCTAAGCCCATCATTTCGGTCCATCAACCATGTTTTTGAGGCCCATTCAAGTTTCTAATCTCGTCCATTAGTAAGCCTATTAGGATAATTAGGGCCCGGTAGCTTATTTTTGGTCAAATTAGTACAAATTAAGTCCCCTAGGCCCATTAGTTTACTACGGCCTCTCACTCACACGCCTACATCACCCTCACGCAGCCCACGAGCACATTTTAAAGCCCGTTCCACACATCCACAGCCCACACATTTGGCCCAAACGGTGTTCCATCAAGTTAGCTTAATGAGCATTACACATAATCCCTTAATTCATGCCTAAACCGAAACCATCACCCCACAATACTACAAGCCACATTCATATACATCTAACCTAGGCTATAATTAGTAGTAGAGCTTACCTATTGGAGCGGGACGGACGACGGCAACGAAGGAGGCCTACGGTGGCCGAAGGGACGCTCACGGCCTACAAGGGGACAGCCGGGTTTGGGTCAGCAAACGGCTTCAAATGGCCATGGGAAATGAAGACAATGGAGCTTGGGATACTCACCAAGGAGTGAGGATGGTTGACGGTGAGGGACGGTGGTCGTTTGGCGGCGGAACAAGCGGCGGTTGGGGCGGCCGGCTAGAGAACCCGAGAGAGAGAAGAGAGGTGAGGTCGGGGTTCATGGTGGCCTCAATGCCGTAGAAACCAGCAAGAAAATAGGCATGAAAACTCACCTAGACGGCGGTGTGGAAGGATGAAGGCCGACGGTGACGACGGGGAGCGGTGACGGCGGCTCCGGCGGACGGTGGGGAGGAGGCCGACGGCAAGGAGAAAGAAGGAGAAGAAAACGAAGAGGAGAGGGGGAGAGGGGGTGCTCGGCCGAATGGGGAGAGTGAGGGAGGAGAGAGAGAGAAGAGAGTTTTATCCTAAAATTCAAAACAAGATAGTGGGTTAGGTGAAATAGTGTTATGGATTGATGTTGTACATGATAGGTGTGACATTGTACTTAGATTTGATTGAAAGATTGCCTAGGGAATTGAACATTGATTGACCGATTGATTTGATTGATGGATTGACAAGACATCGATTGATTTGACAACTGATTTGACTTGCCTCGATTTGCGTGCCAAATGCACCGATCGGGTCCCGAGCGCGAACAAATATCAGACATGTTTGATTTCAATTGATCAAATCTACTCTCAAAAATCCTAATTCTACTAATCCTAAGGACTGAGCATTTACCGAGGGCATTTCGGTAATTTTCCAAATCACGTCTTGCTTCTCGACGTACACCGGCGGTCTGCCCTTCTGGCGACATTTCTGAAACTGACTTCATTTCTTAATTGTGTTTGTCTTACTAATTCGATTGTCCGAAGTCGGATTTCATTTCGTGGTCAATTTCATTAAATAACGACTCTGTCTCCGTCTCAGACCAACGGGCGGCTGTTTGGAAAATTCTTCCCAGGTAGCCTTTCCCCTTCGGTTGGTCAACTCAGGGTAGCTAATCCTGAGTGAGCGTCGATCAGAGTGTATTAACGAAGTATTTCCATTCATTTAGAATTTCCGATAATCGGGTCGAATTTTCAGACTGTCACATTGAATCCCAGATCGCTCAGTGTAGGCAGAGCGTTAACTTTATGGAGAGTCAGCTAAACTCTTTTGTGGTGCTTATTAGAGGTCAATTTGGCTTTACTTTTCCTCCTCAATGACTTATGTAGAGCTTGCTGAGGAATAGAATGAAGAGAAAGCTTCACATGTTTGTGTTTCAATCTTCTTGTCATTTCCTTTTCTGCATAACATGAAGATTTAAGGTACTGGAAACGCTGAGATTTGATGTTCTCCTTGATGTTCTTGTTAGCTGCGGTAGACGGTGATATCAAGAACATTAAAGAAGCATTCGGTAGTGGCCCCCACTAGCCATCTTGAGCTTTGTGAGCTAGTGGCATGAATCATTACAAATACAACTACTCAGTCAGCATGCCAATAAATAAATCCGGCCACCCATTGCGTGCCCCACTTCAATCGTGCTTAGCCTCTTTCGGCGTCCACTTATTGGTGTCGGTCGACTGTAATATTGAGAAGAATGCCTGTGGGTCATGCTTATTAATAAAACACCGATCTTCTAACATCCTCCACGTGGTTCGAATCCGAGGGAGTTAAAAAGCAAGCCTTTAGTGGATTTAATCAAGAAGGCGTTGCAAGGTCGGATTAATATACATACTTCATGGATTCTGATAATCTGCGTCTTTTCAACAAGAATACAGGAATCCATCCAATGCAATAAAAATGCCTCCGTGTCTAACCCGAACACATTCACTGCCACATCAAAATACACAACCTGTACGTGCTCAATAATGGACATGTTTCCGACTCAGGAGAATTGGCCTCTTCATATGCCCCTAGGGTTAACGATTTCTTCGCATACCCCCTAATTGTTTTCACCAACAAGCCCGATTTTTCTCCTCCCCGGGGTACCTATAATTCCCTGCAAAAGTAAAGGAAGTAATTAATATGTGGTCCAAAAAAGGTCGGTCCATGATTTCTAGATTAGTTCAATTTTATTTCTTAGAAAAACGTGGTAGATTCTTCAAAAAGGATTTTCTCGCAGATTTTACAAATTAGAAAAGATGTGATAAAATCCTTTGACATTTAGCAAATTTACCGAAGGGATCTTTTTTCTTTTATCAGAATGAAATTTCAACGATAAATTAATTAAGAAAATCTTGTGCTTATTGAAGCCTTAATGAAAACTGTGACAAAATCTTTCATTAGCAAACAAAAGTTTCCTAAGGATTTTTCATCATCATTTTTTTTAATGGGATACCAATTTAGTTTTTAATTTCTTTTGAAAAATGACGATGATATTAAATTCAAAATTTGACCGATGCCAAAGATGGACCGACCAAAAATAAATACAAGATGAAGTTAGAAAACTTGCTTTCACCGTGAAAAATACCATGTAAGTCACATAGACATGCACATGAATCGTGAGTTTAAATCTTAGCCTATCTACTCTAAAAGCTGACAAATTGAAGCGAAAGACTTAGGGCAAGGCGACAATCTCGCGCATATAATCAAAATTAGCCGTGATCCCACGACGTAACCAGGACTAGCCGAGTCTTCCCACTTCGGCATCTCGATCTAAAAATTAAAACCACTCATTTGGTAATCTTACCAAGCCTGAGACCTAACTTTTAAACTCATTTTTGAAAAGAGGGTCGGGATTAAATTTGGGCTAACTTTCGACGTGATCTCACGCCAAACGCTAAAACCAAATCACAATACCATCTTAAAACTAGTGGCTCAGGTCCGACCACGGGACGTGTATGATGTAGTGTTAAGACTGTAAACACATACACAACATTTAAATGCAAACACCGCTTCAATACTGTACAGAATTTAAACAAACAATTCCTACACCAATTTGCAAAAAAAAAGGGTTAGTCAAACACTCCACCCCTTATAACTCTCACCTGCAAAACCATTTAACACCTAAATATTATAATCCAAGAAATTGTTAAACCAAATGATCTATCATGAAATTTTTCTGGCCTAAGTCCTCTAGGTTCTTGAATTTTCAAAAATTAAGAATACGTCCCCAGCGGGGTCGCCAAGCTGTCGCGACCAAAAATTCATTTTTTAGGTTAATGGATTACCAGATTAATTGATTAAATTAACTAACCTAGTTCGAGCTCTCCCAAGCTCTACCAAATCGCAACTTTGGTTTTTTGTTCAAATGGTTTTAAAATTTGGAGTCACCACTAATCATTTTTGGTAGGTTGATTAGAAACTTAAGTAAATCAGCGGGAGAACTAAATTACTTCTACGAACCAGAGATTATGAGTTCGGAGACTTGGTTACACTAGTTAATTAAAACTAATGCCCTTTCGGTACCTTAATTTCATGGATATCCTAATTTGGCAACTCAGGCTTGGTTTATTCCTAAGGTTCTAGTGAAGTGTTCTCTTTTTGTATTTTCACTTTTTAAAATGGAATATACGTGAGTGACATTTTTTTTTGCATTTTCAAAATATTAAGTATTTCCCTAAAGTCGAAAGAGGGAGTGAATTAACAACTTCTGTGTAGTGCTGCGAGCTACTCATTTTGGGGTTTAGTGATTCAAAAATTAAATTACAAGAAGTAAATGACAATAAATAAAGACTACCAATGGATAGCTCAGCCTGGCTTAGCCTCTCCTTTGGGGTTTAAGGTGCATAAATTTAAATTGCAGAAATTTAAAATGACCTCCAGTGAGCGGGCTTTGCCCTTCATATTCTGGGGTTTAAATTCTTTAAAATAAAACGAATTGATTTGACAATTCGGGCCGAAATCCATCGACGGATCAATTGAAAATTTAATGGGCACTCAAGAACTCGTCAGCGCCAATCTTACACTTCCATGGGATTTACCGTTGACTTGGAGTTGTCCTTTGCCTGACATAAAAATATGAAGAAATGGGGTAATGGAGCAAATATAATTTAATTCACATTAAAAATTAGAACAATGAAAGAGGCACTTGGCTTTAATTGCATTATGAGAAGTGCTTAATGGATATAATTGGTTCAAGCCTGAAATCAAATATGGAGAAATGGGAGAAGAGTAGAAAATTTGAGCTAGTTTATACTAAAAAATCAAAGAGAGTAAAGGGACACTTAGTTTCAAATCTAGGATGAATTCTTGATTTATGTTGATCGATGAAGAAATTGATGATGATAACCCTCTAGCTTTAAACTCTCATCATCTTTAAAATTCTTTCTCTCTTTTTGGTATTTTCTTTCTCTCAAATTTTTTCTCCAATCTCCTAAAACCCTCTCAAACATCCAAAATTTTCTCTCCCAAAAATTCCCCTCTCAAACTCACTTCTTCCTCCTTTTATAACCCACTCATCTATCTCACATTCTAATTTTTCCACTAACTCTATCTCCCATTCTAATTTTTCCACTAACTCTTCTTCATTTTCATCTTCCCTTTTCCATCTCTATGTCACATTCTAATTTCTCCACTAACTCTTCTTCATATTCATCTTCCCTTCTCCACATCTATCTCCCATTCTACTAACTCTTCTTTATCTCCATCTTCCCTTCTCTATTCTCATCTTATTTTCTTTATCTTCTCTTCTCCATCTCCTCTTCTCCATCTTCCCATCTTTATCTCCTCTTCTCCATCTTCCCATCTTCATCTTCCCATCTTCATCTCCTCTTCTCCATCTTCCCATCTTCATCTTCCCTTCTCTATTCTAATTTCTCCACTAACTCTTCTTTTTGTTATTTACAAAATAATCCATCAAGTGTTAGGTATTTGTACTCTAGTCCATGAGATTTTAAGTATTTGAAATTCAGTCCCTGGAGAAATATTTCTTTAAATCCAAATCTCCTCACAATTTTCGACACACCGATCGCATGTTGAATTTAAGCTCATTTCTTGCTATTGAAAATAATACAAAATTTAATTAAAGCCCTGTTTGTAAAATTGAGTCATTCTGGGTATAATTAGGCCAAGATGAAAATTTAGAATATTAAAGAACAATGTCACAACTCCTAAAAGTGAAAAATGATAATAAATTGACTCAAATTGAATTTTTTTTAGGCCCGATTCGAGATTATGCTCGATAAGGAATACACGACTCCGAATTAGATTTTTTAAATTTGCGATGGCCAACATGAAAAGGGATTTAAAGGAAAAAATATTGACTATTTTTATGTATTTTTGTGGCCCTCAATGCTATTATTTATTAAATATTTTCCTAATTTCTAAAAAATATATTTAACAAAATACAAAAAATATGAAAAATTATTTTTTACTCACAAATGGTTGCCTAAGCTTGGCCAAGGCTTCCAAAGTTGATTTTGAAATTTTCTCATTTTTCTTGATTTTTTTATGAATTTTCGAAAATAAAAATATAAAAAACACTGAAAATGTGAAAAAAAAATGGTCAAAATTGGTTCTCTAGGCTTGACCAAGGTCCCCAAAGTTGTTTTTTTTAATTTTATGAATTTTTATGGATTTATTTTATTAATTTTAAAAGAGGAAAAATGATTGAAAATTAGGTGTCAACAGGTGCCCCTCTTTGAAAGGAAGCTCAGTAGAGGTTTATTTCAAAGACGAGATGTCACCTGAATCCTAATCGAGTCAACACAAGCAAATAAACAGAGTTGTGACATTGATCCTTGATACCCCTCGGTGTAAGCTCTGATTCAGGCTAGATTTGAAGAGGTTCCAATGAATTGAAGGAGATATTTGGAGATGAGAGTTCACCTGGCACTTACCTGCCTGTCGTCTGGTGGTTGCTTGACACGCATGCTCTACTGAAAATGGAATGAGAACCTAAGGATTCGTTATAAGAAAACCTTAGGGTGGTTAAACTTGGACCCGTATGGTAGGTCAACCCATGGTAGATTCCTAATGAAAGGATTCTACTGATTAAATTTTGATTGAAATTTGACCCGTATGGTGGGTCACCCCATGGAAATGCCTGTAAGAAGGACTTTGTGCCTATAGAAAAGACTTGGTGCCTGTAAGAAGGACTTAGGATGCTTGTAGGAAGGACTTGGTGCCTGTAAGAAGGACTTAGGATGCTTGTAGGAAGGACTTGGTGCCTGTAAGAAGGACTTTGGGTTGCCTGTAGAAAGGACTTTGGGTTGCCTGTAGAAAGGACTTGGTGTGCCTGTAGAAAGGACTTGGTGCCTATAAGAAGGACTTTTGAGTGCCTGTAGAAAGGACTTGGTGTGCCCGTAAGAAGGGGCTTTGGTGCCTGTAAGAAGGACTTGGTGCCTGTAGAAAGGACTTGGTGTACCTGTAAGAAGGACTTTGGGTGCCTGTAAGAAGGACTTTCGTGTTGGCTGTAAAAAGGACTTTGGGTGCCTGTAGGAAGGACTTTTGATGCCTGTAGTGTTGACACCTGATTTTTAATCATGTTTTCTCTTTTAAAATTAATACAAAATCTATAAAAATTTGTAAAATTGAAAAATCAATTTTGGGGACCTTGGCCAAGCTTAGGGAATCAATTTTGACCAAAAGATAATTTTTCATATTTTTGGTATTTTTCGGCATTTTTTATTTTCGAAAATTAATAGAAAATCCATAAAAAATTTAGAAAATTATAAAATCAACTTTGGAAGCCCTAGCCAAGCCTAGGCAACCATTTTTGAACAAAAAAATAATTTTTCATATTTTTTGAATTATATATATATTTTTAGAAATTAGGAAAATATTTAATAAATAATGGCGTTTGAGGTCACAAAAAAATATGTAAAAATGGTCAATATTTTTCTTTTAAATTCCTTTTCATGTTGGCCATCACAAATTTAAAAAAAAAAACCCAATTCGGGGTCGTGTATTTCTTCACGAGCATAATCTCGAATTGAGCCTAAAAAATTTAATTTGAGTCAATTTATTTTCATTTTTTCACTTTTAGAAGTCGTGACATTATTCTCTAATATTTTAAATTTTTATCTTGGCCCAATTATATCCAGAATGACTCAATTTTACAAAATGGCTTTAATTAAATTTTGCGGCAAGAAATAAGCATAGGGGAGATGTGTTGAAAATTTTGAGAAGATTTGGACTTAAAGAAATATTTCTCCGTGGACTGAATTGCAAATACTTAAAATCTCATGGACTAGAGTGCAAATACTTAACATTTGAAGGATTATTTTGTAAATAATAAAAAGAAGAGTTAGTGGAGAAATTAGAATAGAGAAGGAAAGATGGAGAAGAGGAGATAGAGAATGGAAGATGGAGAGGAGGAGATGAAGAAGAGGAGATGGAGAGGAGGAGATGAGAATAGAGAAGGGAAGATGGAGATGAAGAAGAGTTAGTGGAGAAATTAGAATGTGAGATAGAGATGGAGAATGGAAGATGTTGAAGAAGAAGAGTTAGTGGAAAAATTAGAATGGAAGATAAATGAATGGGTTATAAAAGGAGGAAGAAGAGAGTTTGGATGGAGGGGGGAATTCTTTGGAGAAAAAAAATTTGAAGTGTTTGAGAGAGATTTTTTAGGGGGAGAGAAAATTTTGGATGTTTGAGAGAGTTTTGAGAGATTCAAAAAAAAATTAGAAAGGAAGAAAAAATCAAAAAAAAGAGAGAGAATCCTTTTTTTCAAAAGAGAGTCTTGAAGATGGTGGGAGTTTAAATCTAGATGTTACCATCCATAATTCCTCTACCGATCAACGCAAGTCACGAGTTCATCCCCATCGTTCGAGCCGCGATCTTGATCCATAAAGTGACACGAGGTCCGAATTCGACAATCAAATCTGTCAAATCAGGTAACAATCCTAACCATTAAATCTTCGAGAATTTTCTTGCCCAAATGAATTGATTTAAATTTCGATTATGTCATGTCGTACTCGTATGTCTCCATATCCACATACCGCATTTGTATTTGTGTTGTCATTAATTTACGCGTATCCACCTAAAAAAATTTTTTCGACTGGCCAATCCTATTTTTGATGTTTCCACCTCCCGATCCTTGAAAAATAACCGTTTTATCCTTCTGGTCAGTTTGACCCAAACTTCTTCCAATCATCCCAAATGAGCTTTCATGAAATAAAATGGTACCGAAAGGGCGTTAGAATGATCTAGCGTAATCAAGTCCCCGAATCCATTTTCTCTGGTTCGCAGAAATAAATTAGTTCTCCCGCTGATTTATTTAGGTTTCTAATCGACCTACCAAAAATGATTAGTGACGGCTCCAAATCAAAAATCTTTTGCATGAAAAGAACTTAAGTTGCGATTCGGTAGGACTTGGGAGGGTCCGAATTAGGTTAGTCAATTAACCTGATAATCCGTTCACTCGATTGAAAAAAAATTAAATTAATTTTTTTCGGGTCGCGACAGCTTGGCGACTCCGCTGGGGACTGGTTTTTTGGAATTTTCGAAAGAATAAAGCACTAATTAGAGTACTTGAATTTTTTTTCGAAATTTTAAAAGCCTTAGTGGACTTAGGCCAGAAAAATTTCGCAAAAATCCATTTGGTTTGAGAATTGGTTGGATTCTAATTTTTAGGTGTTAAATGGTTTTGTAGAATGGGAGTTTAAGGGGTGGAGTGTTTGGCTAACCCTTTGTTTTGCAGGTTTGGTGTGTGAAACTTGTGATTTAATTTTTGAATTATTGAAGCGGTGTTTGCATTTAATTGTTGTGCATAATTAATCGCTTTAGCACTACATCACACACATCCCGTGGCCGGACCTGGGCCACTAGTTTTAAGATGGTATTGTGATTTGGTTCTAGCGTTCGCCGTGAGATCACGTCGAAAGTTAGTCCAGATTCAATCCCGAACTTCTTTTCAAAAATGAGTTTTAAAAGTTATGCCTCAAGCTTGGTAAGATTACCAAAGCGGTGGTTTTAATTTTTGACTCGAGCAGCCAAAGTGGAAAGGCCCGGCTAATCTTGGTTATGTCGCGGGATAGCGGCTAATCTTGATTATGTGCGCGAGATTGTCGCCTTGCCGTAAGTCTTTCGCTTCAATTTGTGAGCCTTTAGGATAGTTAGAATAAGGTTAACCCACGAGTCATGTGCATGTCCATGTGATTGTTTATTTTCCTATCCCACGGTAAAGTATGCTTCTGAACTTCATCTTGTCTTATGTTATTGTTTGGGTCGGTCCATGACACTTAGGATTGTGGCGCGTGATTTATAGACAATGGGACACATCGATATCCGTTTCGTGTACATTCCAAAGGCCGAGTTGAAGCAGATGTGGAGGCGCTTGAGCATTGATGCACAAACCTATGCCCTTAGTCGTATGGGTCACGTATTGCCACTTTTGGATATCGAATTACAGACTGGGGTCATGCAGGCACTTGCACATTTCTGGTGCCCATATACCGCTACTTTCATTTTAGGTAAGCACGAGCTCACTCCGACTTTGGAAGAATATAGCCTTGCCATTGGAAAACCTTTGAGCATTGATTTAATTCGCCCTTGTGTGGGAATGGATCCAATTTTCATTTTTGCTGAGTTTTTGAAAATTAGCGAAAATAAAATGAGGAAAATTTTAAAAGGAAATTGTCATATGTGCCCTTTCTCATTCCTCATTGAACTTTTTTATGAGAGCAATTCACACTTGCAAAGCAGGATCTTTATTCTAGCTTTCTTCGGACTTGTGATCTTTCCGCTCCAAAAGGATTTTATTAGTCCATCCATGGCTTGGATAGCTAAGCAAGTTTGCAGTGGAATGAACTTTACTAATGCTATCATGGCCGAGACTTTTATATCTCTGACTCGTTTTAAGCAAAACAAGGACAGAACATTTCATGCTCCGGTGGGACTTTTGCAAATGTGGTTTTTCTCTCATTATGCTAAGTTCGGCTCAAAAATGACGATTCCACGGGTAAGTCAAGAGGAAAACCCAATTGCAAAATTTCAAGAGTTGCAAAAAAATATTGCTAGATCGTCTTATTCCGAGTGGATTTATTTATTTAAAGATCCGAGTCCCAAGGTTTTTCATGGTAAGCTATATGGTTTCAAGTCTCTAAGGCTCGTTTGTACCATGGTGAGCAGGAGCCTATACTTCTTTTGGGTATTACCGGCATGACACAGTATCATCCTCTCCGTGTGGTACGGCAATATGGAGTTCTACAGGATATCCCACCACCTTTGGGGCCAAACACTTTTCAAGTTGAATTCGTTGTAGGCGAGAATTATAGAACCGAGATCAAGCATCTTGACCAAATTTGGCTCAAGTCCAAGACTCGCTCACTATTACTACCCAAGGAAGAGCTCGAGGGAAAGGAAAGATGTTATCATGCGAAGGCCCGGTATATTAAGCACCATTTGATACCAACTCACATGCTTCCAAAGTTTCCGTTGGTGATTGTGAAGCCCACTCGTCAAGCCGAGATCGAGACCTATGCGAAGAAGGCGCAAAAGGCGAAAAAACAAATGAAGACTTTGGCTAAGGAAAATGCACGACTTCAGATAGAGTTAGAAACCCATTCGTCTATAGATTGCGTCGCTACAAAGAAAAGAAAAACAGCTTGATTTGCCATCTTTAGGATTGTTGTTCCATGTTTAATTGCATTTTCATGACTTTATGAGCTTTTCTTGTAATAAAGGTTACTGTTCAGATATGACTTTCTGGTATTACATCATTTTTATTGAACTTTATAGCTTTAATTGATCCATAGAGTCTTCACAGAAAACATTCACAAGACCCTAATTCATCACTCAAAAAAATTTTGAATCAATTCAATGTATTTTCCATTTATTACCGAATTTAAGGTGAAAGAAAAACTGCCTGGATTTTGGAATTTTCTCGACTTCACTTTTGTTTCTCCATTTATCACTAGAAAACATGCTCTTTTGAGAAAAAATCAAAACATGAAAGTTGTAGATTGGGATGTTAATTAGTGGACTGGAAATTTTTGGGCATCAATTCAAATTGTTGATGACCCATTTATCCTCAAAGTAAAAACCGGACAAATCAGTTTTCTGAAGAAAAGTTTTAGAAAGAAGTATTAAACTGTACTAATCCATGAGGAATCTTCCCAATCTCAAAAAATGAAAGTTGTACATTATTGTCTTAATTATCAACTCCTAAAGTTTGGTACTTTTTCGAATTATGTGGGAATTGATATGAATTTTCTCGTAAAAGCTGACGAAATTGAAATTTGTTCAAATTAATCTTTTGATCATGTTGGCTTTGTTTCTTGGGTCTAGAGGGTTGTCATGGACCGACTTGTCATTTTCATCCATCATACTCATTTGTATAAATTCTTTTTTCAGGTACCCATTGATCACGGAAGTGCCACGCAGCCGTATCAGAACCCGTCTTAGGGCAAGGATGGAACATGAGGAATTGAGCCCCAGGGTAGTTAATCTTGAGACGCAGATGACAACCATGGCTACGATGCTGGCAGAAATGAAAGCTATGATGATAGAAGCCCAGGCGAAAACTACCCCGCCAGTTGATTCGGCCCAAACTACTCACCCGTCATCATCCCACCCTTCGAGCGTGACTCAAGCTCCAGAGGAGGCGCACATTCCAAGAAAGGTGCCGGATGTCGAGCCGTCACCCGAGTCCCCGCCAGTGGTAATCGACCTCGATACTGAAAAGAAAGAAAAGCCTGTGAGCAAAGCAGAGGAGGGTGCAAGGAGGCTCACAAAGATTGAGGAGTGCCTCAGTAGCCAGGGATATGAACTGGCCCGTTTCGACAAGATATCTCCCTTCACTAAAGTGGAAGTCCCGCCCGATTACAAAGAGCCCGAGTTCGTTAGAAAGTACAATGGGACAGGCTGCCCTCGAGCTCATCTGAAGTACTACTTGCGCAAGATGGCGCATTATTCCGATTATGTTCCGTTATTGATGAACACGTTTCAGGAGAGTCTGGCAGGTGCTACTCTAACATGGTTCATTGAGTTGGATCTTGAAGATTATGATGGTTGGGAAGATTTAGCTGAGAACTTCTTGCACCAGTATAAATTTAGCACCGCGACGGCTCCTACTAGGGAAGAATTGCTGAGGATGGTAAAAGGAAAAAATGAAGCCATTCGTAACTATGCTCAAAGGTGGCGGGCTTTAGCTACGCAAGTTAAGCCATCAATCCCTGAAGACGAGCTTGTCGACCGTTTTTGAAGGCACTACCGTATGAGTACTTCGACAGACTGAACACTTCTGGGTGCCAGACCTTCGTACATCTCATAAAGGTTGCCGAAAGACTTGAATGGGCTATGAGAGAGAGAAAGGCTCCTGAGACTGCAATAAGACGCCAGTATCCACCTAGGAAGGAAAGAGAGCCCAACGTCGACGTGGCTTTCGTGCCTAATCTATCGCAACCAAAGCAATTCTCTAACTCTACCATGACACAAGGAAGCTCGTCATGGTCGACACCGAAGCCGCTTCAACCTCAAAAAAGGAAGCCGCTTCCCAATCAGTTCACTCCGCTCCCTAGGCCACTATCCAAGCTGCTCCCAATGTTGTTGGAAGGGAGGCTAGTCGCCAAGGAGCCACCGAGATTAAATCCTTCGAGATTTTCGGGTTATGATCCGAGCCAATCATGTGTCTACCACATGGGAGAGAAAGGCCACAATGTTGACAATTGCGTCACCCTGAAGTTCAAGGTTCAGGCCCTTATTGACAATCACATCCTTCAGTTCGATAAAACGGAGCCAAATGTACAACAAAACCCACTCCCGGACCACCAGGTAGTGGGTATGATATCCGAAGAGGAGTTAGACGAAGAGGAGTTTAGACTAACAAAGGCACGCCATGCAGACAAGAGATTTGTCGGTAAAGCTAGTAGGAGGGGAGAAATTGTGGATACCCTGGGGCAGGATAGCGGAGGCTACAACTACAGGGTTCTATATTCAATCCCACCACGTTTCTTTAAAAAGGCGGAAGAAATAGTGCCCAACCCGGTGGAGAGGCATGGACGACATAGAGGAGGTACCAAAGAAGGAAACTTCCGAGAAAGACTCCTTTGAGACAATTGATGAAATCATCCCTATTACGACAAATGAGAAAGAAACCGACTCATTAAGCGGATTAAGCGTTGCAGAACGCTTCAGTAACATCGAGAGAAAGCTGAACTTCACCTCCGAAAAGTTGTTAGATTTGCTCCAGCGATCGAGAGAAATGAGTCAAGCGCGGGTCATGAGCGATGCACTTGAACTGGAGCTGCACACAAGGGTCGAAAATCAAGGTCGTATGCTGACTGCAATAGAGAAGCGACTGGGGGAATTGGCAACTGTGGTTGATAGGTTGAAGGAACGAATGGACGAGTGCGGATCCGGCATTGGAGGAGCCCCCACCCGAGCTGACCTCCTTCAAGTGGTCAAGCGAAGCGATGAGCAATTCCAGACTTACGCGCATAGATGGAGGTTGCGTGCCTCACAAATAAATCCTCCGTTAACTAGGGAAGAGCTGATCGGGTACTTTCTGAGAACCCTCCCGTACGAGCTCTTCCAACATATGGCCGGGACCACCTACGCCTCGTTCTCCCACCTGTTGCGGGTAGGCGAGGGAGTTGAATGGGGACTCGCCAACGGAAGGCTGAAGAGTAAGGATGCTAGGAGGACCAATGCGCCACTCTCTGATAGACCCGACAAGACAGCTCATGCTGAACCCAAATGCGGGTACAATTCTGAAGACTTGGATGACCTCATTGGGATGATTGAGACTATAGAAGCTTTTGTAATTAACCTAGACAAGGTTGACAATTGGGAAAAAGAGGATGATTACTTAGTCAAGCCACTTACAATCAGCATCTCTAATGAAGAGGCGAATGATGGCCCTGAAGGAGAGGCTGAGGGTGTCAGGCCGGTTGTGATAAAGATCCCTCCAGTGGAAGAGTACGATCCTAAAGCGGTTCGTTGGGACTACGGGATGGGCGAAATAGATGTAGTGATGAGGTCGGGGAGGTGTTATGCACCCAAAGAGGGAGAGACCGAGAAGAGAGACGTAACTAAAGAAGATGCCGAAAAACTGTTAACCATCATCAAAACGAGCGAATTTGAAGTGATAGAGCAATTACGGAAAATGCCGGCCCAAATCTCACTACTAGATCTGTTCGTAAACTTAGAAAAGCATAAGAATGCGCTGATGAGGGTCCTGAATGAGGTACACGTACCTGAGACGATTAACGAAATACAGCTAGAGAGTTTTGTTAGCGCTATCCTATTAAAGGATCAAATATCCTTCTCGGATGAAGACATTCCCTGTGGATGGATGGGCCCATAATAAGGCTCTGTACATATCGGCGAGAAGCCACGGCAAGCAGGTCTCCCACGTGCTAATTAATAATGGGTCAGCATTTAACATATGTCCGTTGGCCATACTCAGGAACCCGGGTGTGAATGAGGAGCTCATCCGTGCCTCTAATGCTACAATTAGAGCTTTCGACGGAATGAGGAAGAATGTGGTTGGTGAAATCGAACTAGATGTCCTAATTGGGCCAGTAGAGTTCTCTATTGGATTTCAAGTCATGGACCTCTCGAGTGCTTTCGGATTTCTATTGGGTAGACCATGGATCCACACTGCAGGCGCAGTACCGTCGAACCTGCACCAAAAGGTTCGATTTGTGGTTGATGGGAAAGTGATAACTGTGCATGGGGAAAATGGACTTCACTGCATACCAGAAGAGCGCGATTCCATATGTGGAGCCGGAGCACAAAGAAGAGGCTAGCTATCATTCTCTCGAGTTGGTGGCAGTCACGCATGCACCTCCAGGAACCAAAATGAGGGCTCTTGCGCCCTCCAAGTATACTCTAGCACCTGGAAAAATGCTATTGGCATATGGTTTTATCCCTGGACTCGGTCTAGGAAAGAATGGTCAAGGGATCCGCTTGCCGCTGTAATTGGACACCAACAAGCACCGAACAGGCCTATGATATACTGGTGAATCCAGTAAGGGCCTTACTTCCAGAAGCTGTCATGGACGCCGAGGCCGAGGCCATTATAGGGCCCGTGGAGGTCGAGGAGGCAGAGTTAATTCTTTCATTGGCTCCAGAGCTTGGAAAGGAAAAATTAACGCAATTGGAAGTTCACTGGGTCAGTATTTCTCCGAGCGCCCCAAGATGTTAGCAGATGAAGCTATTCAAGGCGCAACAGAGCTTGATATGTCCAACTCGTTTCTAGAAGACACCGTTAACGTCATCATCGAGAGGCTTGACGAGGACTTTATCTCGCCTGAGTAAAGAGGCTCTTCTTCTGCTTCTTATAGCATTTCTTTAACGCAATTTTAATTCAGTTGTTGCATTTCGTTTGGTTTCTCTCTTTTCAATTCCAAGAAAATACCTTTGGATCTCGAGCCGTTGGTCCAAATGGTTGCCTTGTAACGCGGCCTTATCAGTAAAATAAAATGCGTGTGCACGTTTTATTAAGGACGTGCGGGAACATTCCAAACCAGCCCAATGATGATGCCTATCTTCGATTCTCGAAGATTTGAGGCCTGGATTCCCGCACGCTTTCTAGTTTATCAAGCAAATTAAGAGAAGCAAAGATATCCGAGGATATGAGGATTGGCTCTCTTATTATGTTTTTCAAATGGTTTTTGAAAATCATGCATGAAAACTACTTGCTGAAAGGGACTAATCATCTTCATGACATTTCAGGCATATCATTCCAAGCATGCGTAATAGGCTGTTGTGTGACTCGGATCACCAAGGAGATTACTCTTGTGGCATCAGGGAAGAAGATGAGGATTTCATAAATATTCAGAGAGATTGGAGTCGATACGAAGAGTTTAAACCCTTAACGGCAGAAGAGGCAGTGGTCGTGAACTTGGGCGACTCACAGAATGTCAGATAAGTGAAGATTGGGGAGTCCTTGTCACCCTCTGAAACTACCCGAATGACTGAACTTCTCAGGGAATACCAAGATGTCTTTGCTTGGTCGTATGCAGACATGCCCGGCCTCGACCCTAACATTGTGGAACACGTACTGCCCATTGACCCTAGCATCCTGCCAAAAAAACAAAGGCTCAAGCGAACGAGGCCCGAACTTTCCAAGAAAATTGAGGAGGAAGTAATGAAGCTCCTCAAGGTGGGGTTCATAGAAGCGATCCCCCATGCCGATTGGGTCGCTAATATCGTGCCAGTGATGAAGAAAGATGGTACAGTCTGAATCTGCATCGATTACCGATATCTGAATAAAGCTAGCCCAAAGGATGATTTTCCTTTACCGCACATAGATGTGTTGATCAATAGTATAACCGAGTTCGAACGGTTCTCCTTTATGGATGGATTTTCTGGCTAAAATAAAATCTTAATGAAGGAGGAAGACAAGACGAAGACCTCATTCATAACACCATAGGGCACCTTCTATTATAGAGTTATGCATTTCGAGTTGAAGAATGCTGGGGTGACATATCAAAGAGCCATAGTCGCTCTATCGCATGACATGATACACAAGGAAATCGAGGTGTACGTAAATGATATGATTGCCAAGTCTAGAGCAGGAGAGGACCATGTTCTGGTGCTAAGAAAGTTATTCGAACGCTTATGAAAATATAAGCTGAGGCTGAATCCCAACAAGTGTATATTCGGGGCGAGATCCGGAAAGCTTTTGGGATTTATGGTTAACAGTCATGGCATCGAGGTCGACCCTTCCAAGATTAAAGCTATACGGGACATTAATACCCCAACCTCAGTAAGGGAAGTAAGAAGTCTGCTGGGACGGTTAAACTATATTGCTAGATTTATATCCCAACTTTCTGATGTGGCAAAACCATTCTTTAAGCTCCTCAAGAAGGGCGCCAAAGTCATTTGGGATTCAGAATGCCATCAGGCATTTGAGAAGATCAAGAAGTATCTGATCCTACCTCCGGTATTGGTACCACCAACCCCGAGAGTCCCCTTGACTCTGTACTTGACTATCTATCAGGAATCATTAGGAGCTCTACTCGCCCAGACGAAACCGGAGGACGGGAAAGAGCGAGCAATTTATTACCTGAGCAAGAAGTTTACGCAGTCAGAGGCTAATTACCCGATGGTTGAAAGGACATGCGTCGCACTGATCTGGGTACTCCACAGGTTGAGACAGTACACCCTCCATCACCATATCCAGCTTGTAACAGAATGCGACCCAATTAAGTACTTGGTGGAGAAACCCGCCTTATTGGGAAAGCTGGCCAAGTGGCAAGTTCTGTTATCAGAATTTGACATAAGGAGTTCACCTCAGAAGTTAGTCAAGGGGCGGGCCATAGCCGACATGTTGGCAGAAAATTCACAAGGACTTGTAATCCCTGATGAGGAGGAGGTGGAGAATCGAATCCTCGCATTATCTGATGATAAGTGGACCATGTATTTTGATGGTGCCGTTAATTTGGCCGGATCTAGAACTGGGGCAGTACTGATATCCCCGGACGGCCTACATTATCCGGTTTCTGCGAAGTTGGTATTTCCATGCACCAATAATATATCAGAATATGAAGCCTGTATTCTAGGCCTGCAATTAGCCATCACTATGAAGGTGCGAAGGTTACAGGTTTATGGAGACTCCATGCTGATTATTCTCCAAACGCAGGGAGAATGGAAAACAAGGGATTCTAAGCTCATCCCCTATCATAAGTTCCTAGAGGAGTTAACCGACAATTTCGACGAAATTTCGTTCGAATATCTACCAAGGACCCAGAATCACTTTGCAGACGCGTTAGCCACTCTATCTTCATTGCTGCAAGTGGAGGACGGGCTCGACATCAAGCCTTTAAAAATCAATGTCATGGATCAGCCAGCCTACTGCATGGTGGTGGAAGACGAATTCGATGGCGAGCCTTGGTATCATGACATTAAGAATTATCTTTCGAAAGGAGAATTCCCTCAAGGGAGTCAGGTCGGGGATAAGAAGTACATAGCAAAGATGGCTACCAAATTCTTCCTGAGCGGGCAAACTCTCTATAAAAGGTCCTTCGATTCAGTCCTATTGAGATGTATAGACGCCAAAGAAGCAAACATGCTCATGAAGGAAATCCATGAAGGGATATGCGGTCCTCATATGAACGGCCACCTCCTCGCAAAGAAAATCATGCGGCTTGGTTATTATTGGATGACCATGGAAGCGGACTGCAACCAACATGTAAGGTCATGTCATCAATGCCAGGTATACGGTGACAGAATTAACGCACCCCCGAACGAGCTCCACCAAATGTCGGAGGCTTGGCCATTCGCCATGTGGGGGATAGACATGATCGGTCCAATTCACCCTAGCGCTTCCAATGGGCACCGCTTCATCCTGGTGGCGATCGACTATTTTACGAAGTGGATTGAAGCAAACTCATATGCAAATGTCACAGCAAAGAATGTAGCCAAGTTCATCAGAAGGGATATTATCTCCCGATATGGGGCCCCTCAAGCGATAATCACAAATAATGGCTCCAATTTGAATAATAAGATAGTCGATGATCTGCTACAAGCATTCAACATTCGACATCTTAATTCGTCTCCCTATCGCCCACAAATGAATGGAGCTGTGGAGGCGGCAAACAAGAACATCAAGAAAATCCTGGCAAAAACCGCAGAGAATTATAGAGACTGGCATGAGAGATTGCCGTACGTGTTGATGGCATATCGGACTTCCATACGGACCTCGACTGGAGCAACCCCATATTCCCTAGTTTACGGTATGGAGGCAGTTCTACCAGTAGAGGTTGAAATCCCCTCTCTGAGAATCTTATCCCAAGTCAAACTCTCCGAAGCGGAGTGGACGCAGCAGAGATATGAGCAGTTGAATCTGATAGATGAAAGGCGTCTGAAGGCAATATGTCACGGTCAGAGCTACCAGAGAAGAGTTGCCAAAGCGTTCAATCGAAAAGTCAAGCCCAGGAATTTTGAAACAGAAGATCTGGTAGTGAAAAAGACAGTTCCAAATGTTTCTCATCCCGAGGGCAAGTTCACCCCAAATTATGAGGGTCCTTATATCGTCAAAAAGGTCCTTCCTGGGGGAGCCTTGATTCTTGTAAACATGGATGGGAAAGAGTTAGGATATCCTGTAAATGCGGATGCAGTCAAGCAGTATCATCCTTGAAATAAAAGCAGGAGCCGATTTTGCTACCTTTGGGACAATCTGAGTCACTTTAGGACTATTACATGCATTTCATGCATTCATGCATACACGCATTTGTTTCATGTGATCCCAGGTTTAGGGAAAGCTCCCGAATCAATAAGCCACCAAAGTCACTATTGAGGGTCCCACTGATGTAGATTTACTGGAACAGGTGAAATGTATTCGTTCCAATGATATTCCCTATACGATACTTTCCTCAGGTGAATCCATTTCTCTGTCAGGAAACCGACGGTGATTCAAGGAGCTGCAACCAGAATTGGAGAGGGGCATTCGACCAATGACCATGACGGTTGTCAACATTAAACAAGCCCAAATGCTCCTTCACCCATGTATTTCATTGTGCAGGGGCAAAGTCAGAAACGAGCCACTCCTCGACTTGAGGAGTAGATCTTCAATTTATTCGGTTCGCATATCCAGGGGCAATTCGAATCCCCCCTTTCTTGAGAAATTCTCTTCCATTCTTGCACATTGCCACATTTGCATGGTGTTTACACAGATTCATGGTTCATACATGACTATTCTGCATGTTTAATTTGTTAATTTTGACTTGGAGCATAAACTGTACACGATGCATCGAATATACAAAATGGGGCACGACAGGACGATGAAAGGCAAGCCATTTCCACATACGTCTTGTATTTAATCCACAGTGAGTTGAGCGGTAGACAGATTACGCGTTCTCCAAGGCAATGAGTTTTCTCGCAAAAGATACGATAGCCGAAGTGAAGGAGGCATTCATTCTCCGTCCCAAACACTTCAGGTAACCATTGACGACCCATTTGAGCGGCGGTTTCATTTTGCAACCCCTGTCAAGAACCACCCCACATCGGGGGCCAAATGGAGGTAGTTCCAGCAGTTATCATGGTTAGAAATTGTCTTGCTTGGACTAATACCAATCTTCGAGTGTTTCTTTGCATTTAACTCGAATTTTAATTCAAGTGTTTTAGGATGACAAAGAGCATTCGTTTCTCTATCCTACACAGACATCCTTTGCATAGCCCAATTGAGCCTAGAAATTCATTTCACAAGCCCTTGTTGGTGATCGTTGCTCATTCCAAAGAAGGATGGCGCTTTCCCCAAAGAGCAGAATCAAAGAAATCGGGTCAACAATGAACCCTCGAAATGAGCTTATGTCATGTGCTAGACTTTTCATGTAATGTCTAGTATCAATTTTTGAAAAATCATCTTGTCAAAAAGAAAAACAAGTGTAGCCTAAAAAATGGGCCTGCTCCCAAACAAAAGGGAGTCGGGAGTAAGAAAAGCAAGGGCTACTCCAGAAATCTGGGGCAGAAAAAGAAAGTGCTTATCAAAAGCAAGGCCAATGCCCATTCATCTGCAATATACCTCTGATTTTGAGAACGCTCAAAAGAGAATTCTCCAAAGAAGTCAATTTACAATTTCCAGCAAAAGAATTATCACCCCTCAGCCAATGGTGCTATTCATTGAAGACAAATTCAGGAAGGTCAAAGATCGGTGACAAGACTGCAATGATCACCAACACTAAGCATTTCTCATATATTTTTCTGAGCCAAAATGAGCCTTTCGTTTCTAAGTCCTAACTCCCAACCTACGAAAGTCTCTTCTGATTAGAGCACTTGAATTAACGTAAGAGTTGAATGATTTTAAGCATCGCTCGAAGAAGTTCGAGCAAAACTATTTCTCTCTCATTTTTGCAGGGTTCTTGACTTGTAAACCCGGAGCAGATAATGAAGACATTTTTTGTCAGTGGCCTTGACTCAAAAGAGTCCCCTTTGGTAAGCCTTGACCCAGCCTACATTACGGTCCTAATCAAGACCTCCAGATCGGCTTGATCTTATCAATTGCGAGATTACTCAGACCCTTACTGAATGCGATGATGGTAAGGTTGAGTGATTTCTTTTCAAATCCTGCAATCAGGATAAACAGCCTTTCTCGAGAGTGAGAGAAAGCCCTTTCGGACTGAAATCCCCATTCAGGTTACATTCGAGGTATTCATAACGTGATAACCTCCCTGGACAGAATTGGAAATGCAAACTCAACAGAATAGTCATACATGATCCACATTATGAGCATACACATATAGTTTTAATCATTGCAAACTCAACTGAATGGTTTTGCATGAACCGATGAACTCATTGATAAAAATGCTTGCACATGTTACCTCTGACACTGTCTGACAGGTAGTGCATTCCTGATAGTCGGGTTACCCTCCGAGGTCCCGAAATTCATCCAAGGGCTATTGAACAAACAAACCCTATTGGCAAATACTCGCCAAGCATTTTCAGGTGAGTATATCTTCAGCCTGAACCTTCCAATTCTGATGATCGTCTGGGTGCTCAAATCTATTGCAGCACATAAGGTCATTCAGTGAGCAAGCAGACATGATACAATCAGTCTGTCTATGCCTCAATCATTAACTCAGAAGATCCAGGTAAGTCTTCTGAACCCTTGCGACTCATGATCAACATGCGCTCATGAAGTCTTCATCAGCTCACGATTGATATAATCTCGTGTTCTCAAGCTTTATCAAATCATGATTGACCAACTCTCGTGATCTTGATCTCAACATGCCTCGCTTGCACAAAAAATGCAACACGGCCTCCTATCTTCGAAGACTTTACCTGCACCAGAAGGCGGTACAGCTTCATTTCTCAAAGACCTCATCTGCGCAAGAAAGCAATACGGCCTCAACTTCAGGCGAAATGCCATCTCTGGAGACCTTCCATTGGAAACCCCAATACGAAACGGTCCATCTTCAAAGTCCTGAAAAGCGGGCACCAATCAGGCGAAATGTCATCTCTAGAACCCTTCCATCGGAAACCTCGATACGAAATGGTTCATTTTCAAGTCCTGAAAAGCAAGCACCAATTAGGCGAAATGCCATCTCTGGAACCTTCCATTGGAAACCCCAATACTGCAAGGTCCATCTTCAAGTCCTGAAAACCAGACACCAATTAGGCGAAATGCCATCTCTGGAACCCCTCCATTGGAAACCCCAATACGGAATGGTCCATTTCAAGTCCTTCTTACAGGCACCCAAAAGTCCTTCTTACAGGCAACCAAAAGTCCTTCTTACAGGCACCAAAGTCCTTCTTACAGGCAACCAAAAGTCCTTCTTACAGGCACCAAAGTCCTTCTTACAGGCATTTCCATGGGGTGGCCTACCATACGGGTCAAATTTCAATCAGTAGAATCCTTCCATTAGGAATCTACCATGGGGTGACCTACCATACGGGTCAAATTTCAATCAGTAGAATCCTTCCATTAGGAATCTACCATGGGGTGACCTACCATACGGGTCAAATTTCAATCAAAGTTTAATAAGTAGAATCCTTTCGTTAGGAATCTATCATGGGTTGACCTACCATACGGGTCAAAATGCAGGCGAATCCTCTAAACAGGATAGATCGCCAATAGATTCCTTTCACTAGGTCAGAGCTCATCCTCCTCGGATTATCCTCTGAGTGAACATTTGGGTGTCTATTCAAAGTGCATTCATGTCAGGCAACGGCCATACGATGGGCAGGTAAGTACCAGGTAACCTCTCCACTCTAGCTCTCCCTCACTTCATAGAAGCCTCCTCAAGCCGGAACTGGATCAGAACTTGCAATGTGGGGTATTGGAGATCAATTGTCACGACTCTTTTTATCTCCTTGTGTTGAGTCGATTAGGATTCAGGTGTCGTCTCGTCTTTGAAATGAACCTCTACTGAGCATCCTTTCAAAGAGGGACAGCTGTTGACACCTGATTTTTAATCATGTTTTCTCTTTTAAAATTAATACAAAATCTATAAAAATTTGTAAAATTGAAAAATCAATTTTGGGGACCTTGGCCAAGCTTAGGGAATCAATTTTGACCAAAAAATAATTTTTCATATTTTTGGTATTTTTTGGCATTTTTTATTTTCGAAAATTAATAGAAAATCCATAAAAATTGAGAAAATTATAAAATCAACTTTGGAAGCCCTAGCCAAGCCTAGGCAACCATTTTTGAACAAAAAAATAATTTTTCATATTTTTTGAATTATATATATTTTTAGAAATTAGGAAAATATTTAATAAATAATGGCGTTTGAGGTCACAAAAAAATATGTAAAAATGGTCAATATTTTTCTTTTAAATTCCTTTTCATGTTGGCCATCACAAATTTAAAAAAAAAAACCCAATTCGGGGTCGTGTATTTCTTCACGAGCATAATCTCGAATTGAGCCTAAAAAATTTAATTTGAGTCAATTTATTTTCATTTTTTCACTTTTAGAAGTTGTGACATTATTCTCTAATATTTTAAATTTTTATCTTGGCCCAATTATACCCAGAATGACTCAATTTTACAAAAGGGATTTAATTAAATTTTGCGGCAAGAAATAAGCATAGGAGAGATGTGTTGAAAATTTTGAGAAGATTTGGACTTAAAGAAATATTTCTCCGTGGACTGAATTGCAAATACTTAAAATCTCATGGACTAGAGTGCAAATACTTAACATTTGAGGGATTATTTTGTAAATAATAAAAAGAAGAGTTAGTGGAGAAATTAGAATAGAGAAGGAAAGATGGAGAAGAGGAGATAGAGAATGGAAGATGGAGAGGAGGAGATGAAGAAGAGGAGATGGAGAGGAGGAGATGGAGAAGAGAAGATGGAGAAGAATAGATGAGAATAGAGAAGGGAAGATGGAGATGAAGAAGAGTTAGTAGAATGGGAGATAGATATGGAGAAGGGAAGATGGAGATGAAGAAGAGTTAGTGGAGAAATTAGAATGTGAGATAGAGATGGAGAATGGAAGATGTTGAAGAAGAAGAGTTAGTGGAGAAATTAGAATGTGAGATAGAGATGTAGAATGGAAGATGTTGAAGAAGAAGAGTTAGTGGAAAAATTAGAATGGAAGATAAATGAATGGGTTATAAAAGGAGGAAGAAGAGAGTTTGGATGGGGGGAATTCTTTGGAGAAAAAAAATTTGAAGTGTTTGAGAGAGATTTTTTAGAGGGAGAGAAAATTTTGGATGTTTGAGAGAGTTTTGAGAGATTAAAAAAAATTAGAAAGGAAGAAAAAATCAAAAAAAAGAGAGAGAATCCTTTTTTTCAAAAGAGAGTCTTGAAGATGGTGGGAGTTTAAATCTAGATGTTACCATCCATAATTCCTCTACCGATCAACGCAAGTCACGAGTTCATCCCCATCGTTCGAGCCGCTATCTTGATCCATAAAGTGACACGAGGTCCGAATTCGACAATCAAATCTGTCAAATTAGGTAACAATCCTAACCATTAAATTTTCGAGAATTTTCTTGCCCAAATGAATTGATTTAAATTTCGATTATGTCATGTCGTACTCGTATGTCTCCATATCCACATACCGCATTTGTATTTGTGTTGTCATTAATTTACGCGTATCCACCTAAAAAAATTTTCTCGACTGGCCAATCCTATTTTTGATGTTTCCACCTCCCGATCCTTGAAAAATAACCGTTTTATCCTTCTGGTCAGTTTGACCCAAACTTCTTCCAATCATCCCAAATGAGCTTTCATGAAATAAAATGGTACCGAAAGGGCGTTAGAATGATCTAGCGTAATCAAGTCCCCGAATCCATTTTCTCTGGTTCGCAGAAATAAATTAGTTCTCCCGCTGATTTATTTAGGTTTCTAATCGACCTACCAAAAATGATTAGTGGCGGCTCCAAATCAAAAATCTTTGGCATGAAAAAAACTTAAGTTGCGATTCGGTAGGACTTGGGAGGGTCCGAATTAGGTTAGTCAATTAACCTGATAATCCGTTCACCCGATTGAAAAAAAATTAAATTAATTTTTTTCGGGTCGCGACATGTAAGAATAACTTTGGTGCATGTAAGAAGGACTTTGGGTTGCCTGTAAGAAGAAAGAAGGAATTTGGGTTGCCTGTAAGAAGAACTTTGGTACCTGTGAGAAGGACTTTTGTGTTGCCTGTAAGAAGGACTTTGGGTGCCTATAGGAAGGACTTTCCGTGCCTATAAAAAGGACTTTTGAAAATGGACCATTCGTGTTGGGGTGTCCAATGAAAGGGCTCCAGAGACAGTATACCCTAAATGTCACCTTTTAGGTAGACTAAAGAGGTATTGATTGAGAAAATGATTTTCAGGTGCCAATTTGGGATTTGGGGAGACCAGGAATCCTGCAGACGCTCAAACTAATTTCACTTACCATGAAGGGTGTCATTCTGGGATTTGGGGAAACCAGGAATCCTGCAGAAGCTCAAACCCAATTTTGTTGTCCCATCACTTTAGGAATAAACCGATGAGGCAAAGATCAAGAACACGAGAGTTGGTCAATCATGATTTGATAAAGCTTGAGAACACGAGATTATATCAATCATGAACTGATGAAGACTTCATGAGAGCATGCTGATCATGAGTCGCAAGGGTTCAGAAGACTTACCTGGATCTTTTGAGTTATTGATCGAGGCATAGACAGACTGATTGTATCATGTCTGCTTGCTCACTGAATGACCTTATGTGCTGCAATGGATTTGAGCACCCAGACAATTATCAGAATTGAAATGTTCAGGTTGAAGATATACTCACCTAAAAATGCTTGACGAGCATTAGCCAACAGGGCTTGTTTGTTCAATAGCCTCTTGATGAATTTCGAGACTTCGGAGGATAACTCGACTATGAGGAATGCATTACCTGTCAGACAGTGTCAAAGGTAACATGCGCAAGCATTTTTACCAATGAGTTCATCGGTTCATGCAAAACCATTCAGTTGAGTTTGCAATAATTAAAACCGTATGTGTATGCTCATAATGTGGATCATGCATGACTATTCTGTCGAGTTTGCATTTCCAATTCCTGTCCAAGGAGGTTATCATGTCATGAATACCTCGAATGTAAACTGAATGGGGACTTCAGTCCGAAAGGGCTTTCTCTCACTCTCGAGAAAGGCTTATTTATCCTAATTGCAAAATTTGAAAAGAAATCACTTAACCTTACCATCATCGCATTCAGCGAGGGTCTGAGTAATCTCGCAATTGATACGATTAAGCCGATCTGGAAGTCTTGATTAGGACCGTAATGTGGGCTAGGTGAAAGGCTTATCAAAGGGGACTCATTTCGAGTCAAGGCCATTAACGAAAAAGTCTTCATCATCTGCTTCGGGTTTACAAGTCAAGAACCCTGCATAATGAGAGAGAAATAATCTTGTTCGAACTTCTTCGAGCGATGCTTAAAGTCATTCAACTCTTACATTAATTCAAGTGCTATAATCAGAAGAAACTTTCAAGGGTTGTAACGTAGGTCGGGATTTGGGTCTGAAAAACGAAGGGCTCGTTTGGCTCAGAAAAATATATGAGAAGGGCTTGGTGTTAGTGATCATTGCAGTCTTGTCACCGATCTTTGACCTTCCTGAATTTGTCTTCAATGAATACCACCATTGGCTGAGGGGTGGTAGTTCTTTTACACTTTGCAAAATGACTTCTTTGGGGATCCTTTTCGGGAATTCTCAAAATGTATGTTAGAAGTCAGAAGTTCATTACAGATATATGGGCATTGGCCTTACTTTTTATAGGCACTTTGCTCTTTCTGCCCGAGATTCTTTGGAGTAGCCTTTGCTTTTCTTACTCCCGACTCTCTTTTGTTTGGAAGCAGGCCCATTTTCTTTATGCTACACTTGTTTTCCTTTTTCTTTTGTTTAACAATCTTGTGATTTTGAATTTTAGCAACAAGATGATTTTCAACAAATGATACTAGACATTACATGAAAGTCTAGCATATGAAATGGGCTAATTCGAGAATTCTCTATTGGCCCAATTTCTTCAATTCTGCTCCTTGGGGGAAGGTGTCGTCGTTACCTTGAAATGAGCAAGGATCACCAACATGGGCTTGAGAAATGAATTTGCAGGCTCAATTGGGTTATGCAAAGGATGAGTGTGTATGATAGAGAAAATAAATGCTCTATGTCATCCTAAAGCACTTGAATTAAAATTCAAGTATCATGCAAAGAAACACTCGAAGATTGATGTTAGTCCAAGCATGAGAATTTCTAACCATTTATCTCCTGAGGACGTATGTGGAAATGACTTGCCTTTCATCGTCCTATCATGCCCCATTCTGTACATTCGATGCATCGTGTAAAGTTTATACCCCCAGTCAAAATTGACAAATTGAACATGCAGAACAGTCATGCATAAATCATGGAATGTGTAAACATCATGCAAATATGGCAATATAATGTATAAGTATGGAAATTGCCCCTGGCTGTGTGGATGGATTAAACATGTTGGGGGCCTATTCCCCGAGTCGAAGAGTAACTTGTTTCTGGTTTTGCCTCTTTTCGATCCAGGGTTCGCCATTGATTTCCCCTATTTCATCAGACAGATCGCATCAGGCGATCATAACTTGGCCTCTTGCGGCTGTTTTCTTTGACGTGTCAAATGTTAGTTTAACATTTCCTGTAAAAAGGAAGGAGACATGTTAGCCAGTATCAGAAATGATGAACTGGACACGATACTGAGTTACCCTTGAGTGCTTCGCGCAACTCCTTTACCAGTTTTACCACTCGAGATTTTCTCCGTGGGTATGTCAAGTTAGACATTTCCTGTCAAACAATGGAACAGAAGACGTGTTAGTCAGTATTAGAAATGATGAATTGGATACGATACTGGTTTACCCTTCATCTTGAATGTTTTGCGTGACCCCTTTATAAAGTTCACTGGATTGAGTTTCCCTTGGCTTTGGCTGGACACTTCAACATTAGGCTAAGCTCATGACAAAATACTGACCTTGGTATTGCTCGTCGAGTATTCCCATTTCTTTCTGCAAAACGAAATGCGCAAAAAGTTATTTTATTTATTTACAATACTTACAACATTCCCCACCCTTGGGGATCGAACTCGGGATATTTCGGACCACTGTCATTCCCCATGCCATCAGGCCTATTGGACCGTAGGCGTTCATGGAGGCTTTCTTTTAAGAGTTAACCGTTGAGATTGTGTGGTCTTGCTACATTGCACTGGGCAATTCCACGTCCCGGTTCTTTTCAAGGTATTTTACAACCCCTGTTAAGACAGAAGACAGTAATTCAGAATTTGAGACGATCATGGATAAATTGGAAAGATACAAAATTACCATTCTTTGAGATTGCCTGGGTCTTTCGTTTGCGTCTTTCTTCGTTTGGAGCGCAAATTGATTTGCCCCTTGTTTCATTCAATAAGAGGACTTTGCATTCGAGTATGGCTGTGTTCTCGGATCAATTTACAAATTCCTGAAAACACAGGGATCTAATTTAACACTAGAGCAATTGGGGGTAAATTGAAACGATACGGCGTTACCCTTCGAGTTTATGCGGATTTTTCCTCGCTATTAATTTCCTTCCCGGGTTTAGTGTAGCAACGAATCCGTGCATTTAATAAGAGGGAGAAAGGTTACTACTTCTCATTTTTACATAAATTAAAAACATCAATAAAAACAGAGAAACTCCTATGCAAGGAAGTAAAACTTATGCACTTATTCAGGATTGGTTCTGCTTCCTCTGCAGGCTTTTCCATAATCAGCTGGCTTCATTCCGGACTAGGTACGCGTCGGCCATGTTGAAGGACTCGTGATCTGCAGCTTCGAAATACAAGCTCCGTGTGCACATTACAACCCTAGTGCTTCATCTACATTGAACTGGTTGATCATAGCGGTGAGTTCGTCATCAATGCCACTTGCCTGGTGGTGATACCTCTCTCCTTCCTCGAGAGGCATCAATGTTGCCCCCATGGGTTTGGTCTTTTCATGCTTTCCCCCAACAGAACTTGATCCTGTCATAAACCGGTCTAACTCACCTCTTAAACGTGCATTTTCGATCTTCAGATAATGCATTTCATCGAGGGTGAGGAAGCTATTGCAGTTGGGGCAGGTGGCAAAGTTGAAAGCTTCTTTATACATCTTGTTTTCTGCTCGAAGGTTTTCATTTTCAACTCTTAGAAACTCGGCTTCGTTGTGCTCATGACGAGTCTTCATTCGGGTTCGCCTATTTTGAAACCAGAACTTGATTGGCGAAGGTTCAAGTCCTAGCTCTTGACTCAATTCCATTTTCTGTTTGCCGTCTCGCATAGGGTATGTTCTAAAGAAATCCTCAAGCCTTTGTACTTGCTCCTTAGTATGGCGACGGTAACGCTTCTTTTGACCCTCACCGTTGTTGTCCTTATATTTACTGAGATCTTGGACGTCGTCGGCGGAGGGGCCAGGCTCCATAGGCTCGGTCTCAAACATGGCTTTGAACTCTTCGTCTCCTATATTCAGCAGGTAACGATAGCTCTCGGGAGTATTGGGTTGAGACATCTTCGATTTGGTTGATGATTTCTCAAGGTTTGCTACTCGCTTCCGGTGTTTTCACTCTCTTTGAATTTTTCTGAGCGATTGCCTATACCTTAAGACCCTCTTTCGAGCATGGCGTCTCTTTTTAAAATTAAGCGTGGGTTTAGCAACTGTATTGCTTCTCCCGAGAGTCCGGCCTTTCTCAATCTTCTTTTCTTATCGTGTCTCTCGCTCGGCTCGTCTCCTTCCATCTTTTCGTGATAGGGAGCCCCTATCATTATCTCCACTGTCGATTTTGCTAGCGAGTCCCTCAATAGAGACGAGTCGTCTCTTCTTTTCTGTCGAAAATTTCTTTGTCTGCCACTCGGCTCATTTTTTTCCTTCTCTCTTTTTCAAAGTGGTGGCGTCCCCTCAAACTTTTTTTGCAAAGATGTCGAATCTGCTTGGCTCGAGATTGGAGACGAGTAGCGGAGGTGATACTGACAAGGAATGGTAGACAGGAAAATCTGGCCAGTAGAGACTTCCCCTGCGAAATCAATATTTAACCTGAAGCAGATTATCACTTTCGCATTCCAACCATCTGCTTCACTTCACCTCTCTTATCTTTCATATTTCGCTCGTCTGTCTTGATTTCTTCTTTGATAATGGCCAATCCCCCTACCCACATCTTCCCAGCCTACGTTATGTTCAAATGGGAGAGGCTTTATCATCTTCTTAGCCAAGGCTATATTTACATAGCCCATTATCCGAGTGTTGAAGCTGAGATCCTGGGTCTATTCAGGGAGATAAATGCTTCTTCAGTCGAAGGCACCAATTTGGAGAAAGAATACAGGGCGTTCCCACATGTCTTCATCAATTTTCTGGAGGTCTACCGAAACACTCAAGAAATGGTCGCCTTAGCCTGCGTCGCGAAGGCCCGCTACCAGGATTGATCTGAATGCTTGAAGTTTGCAGAACGTTCGGTTGCCAGATACAACAAGGCTGTCAAGTCTGCTGATGAGCGGGTGTCGCTGCTGGTTCACGAGATGGAGAAATTGATGGAGTACCTTGCCTTAAACCAGACTTACTTTGAGCATGACCCGAGGGATATCATGATGAAATTCAGATGTGAGTGACTAGAAGAGAGACTTGATGATCTAACGGCGGATATAGCCTTCGAGAGAGACTTGACTGACAACTTGAAACTTGCCGTTGAACACCACGAGATGAATGCAGCCAGGCACAAGGAGAAATGTGCCCGCATGTTCTTCAAGATTGCAGATCTTGAATCCCAGATCGCTTAGTGTAGACAAAGCGTTAACTTTATGGAGAGTCAGCTAAACTCTTTTGTGGTGCTTATTAGAGGTCAATTTGGCTTTACTTTTCCTCCTCAATGACTTGTGTAGAGCTTGCTGAGGAATAGAATGAAGAAAAAGCTTCACATGTTTGTGTTTCAATCTTCTTGTCATTTCTTTTTCCACATAACATGAAGATTTAAGGTACTAGAAATGCTGAGATTTGATGTTCTCCTTGATGTTCTTGTTAGCTGCGGTAGACGGTAATATCAAGAACATTAAAGAAGCATTCGGTGGTGGCCCCCACTAGCCATCTTGAGCTTTGTGAGCTAGTCGCGTGAATCATTACAAATACGACTATCAGTCAGCATGCCAATAAATAAATCCGGCCACCCATTGCGTGCCCCACTTCAATCGTGCTTAGCCTCTTTCAGCGTCCACTTGTTGGTGTCGGTCGACTGTAATATTGAGAAGAATGCCTGTGGGTCATGCTTATTAATAAAACACCGATCTTCTAACATCCTCCACGTGGTTCGAATCCGAGGGAGTTAAAAAGCAAGCCTTTAGTGGATTTAATCAAGAAGGCGTTGCAAGGTCGGATTAATATACATACTTCATGGATTCTGATAATCTGCGTCTTTTCAACAAGAATACAGGAATCCATCCAATGCAATAAAAATGCCTCCGTGTCTAACCCGAACACATTCACTGCCACATCAAAATACACAACCTGTACGTGCTCAATAATGGACATGTTTCCGACTCAGGAGAATTGGCCTCTTCATATGCCCCTAGGGTTAACGATTTCTTCGCTTGCCCCCTGATTGTTATCACCGACGAGCCCGATTTTTCTCCACCCCGGGGTACCTATAATTCCCTGCAAAAGTAAAGGAAGTAATTAATATGTGATCCAAAAGAGGTCGGTCCATGATTTCTAGATTAGTTCAATTTTATTTCTTAGAAAAACATGGTAAATTCTTCAACAAGGATTTTCTCGCAGATTTTACAAATTAGAAAAGATGTGATAAAATCCTTTGACATTTAGCAAATTTACCGAAGGGATCTTTTTTCTTTTATCAGAATGAAATTTCAACGATAAATTCATTAAGAAAATCTTGTGCTTATTGAAGCCTTAATGAAAACTGTGACAAAATCTTTCATTAGTAAACAAAATTTTCCTAAGGATTTTTCATCATCATTTTTTTTAATGGGATACCAATTTAGTTTTTAATTTCTTTTGAAAAATGACGATGATATTAAATTCAAAATTTGACCGACGCCTAACATGGACCGACCAAAAATAAATACAAGTTGAAGTTAGAAAACTTGCTTTCACCGTGAAAAATACCATGTGGGTCATATAAACATGCACATGAATCATGAGTTTAAATCTTAGCCTATCTACTCTAAAGGCTGATAAATTGAAGGGAAAGATTTACGGCAAGGCGACAATCTCACGCACATAATCAAGATTAGCCATGATCCCATGACGCAACCAGGATTAGCCGGGTCTTCCCACTTCGGCTTCTCGAGCTAAAAATTAAAACCACTCCTTTGGTAATCTTACCAAGCCTGAGGCCTAACTTTTAAACTTATTTTTGAAAAGAGGGTCGGGATTGAATCTGCGCTAACTTTCGACGTGATCTCACGCCGAACGCTAAAACCAAATCACAATACCATCTTAAAACTAGTGGCCCAGGTCCGACCACGGGACGTGTGTGATGTAGTGTTAAGACTGTAAACACATGCACAACATTTAAATGCAAACACCGCTTCAATACTGTGCAGAATTTAAACAAACAATTCCTACACCAATTTGCAAAAAAAAAGGGTTAGTCAAACACTCCACCCCTTATAACTCTCACCTGCAAAACCATTTAACACCTAAATATTATAATCCAAACAATTGTTAAACCAAATGATCTTTCATGAAATTTTTCTGGCCTAAGTCCTCTAGGTTCTTGAATTTTCCAAAATTAAGAACATGTCCCCAGATTAATTGATTAAATTAACTAACCTAGTTCGAGCTCTCCCAAGCTCTACCAAATCGCAACTTTAGTTTTTTGTTCAAATGGTTTTAAAATTTGGAGTCGCCACTAATCATTTTTGGTAGGTTGATTAGAAACTTAAGTAAATTAGCGGGAGAACTAAATTACTTCTACGAACCAGAGATTATGAGTTCGGGGACTTGGTTACACTACTTAATTAAAACTAATGCACTTTCGGTACCTTAATTTCATGGATATCCTAATTTGGCAACTCAGGCTTGGTTTATTCCTAAGGTTCTAGTGGAGTGTTCTCTTTTTGTATTTTCACTTTTTAAATTGGAATATACGTGAGTGACATTTTTTTGGCATTTTCAAAATATTAAGTATTTCCCTGAAGCTGAAAGAGGGAGTGAATTAACGACTTCTGTGCAGTGCTGCGAGCTATTCATTTTGGGGTTTAGTGATTCAAAAATTAAATTACAGGAAGTAAATGACAATAAATAAAGATTACCAATTGGTAGCTCAGCCTTGGCTTGGCCCTCTCATTTGGGGTTTAAGGTGTAGGAATTTAAATTGCAGAAATTTAAAATGACCTCCAGTGAGCGGGCTCTGCCCTTCACATTCTGGGGTTTAAATTCTTTAAAATAAAACGAATTGATTTGACAATTCGGGCCGAAATCCATCGACGGATCAATTGAAAATTTAATGGGCACTCAAGAGCTCGTCAGCGCCAATCTTACACCTCTATGGGATTTACCGTTGACTTGGAGTTGTCCTTTGCCTGACATAAAAATATGGAGAAATGGGGTAATGGAGCAAATATGATTTAATTCACATTAAAAATTAGAACAATGAAAGAGGCACTTAGCTTCAATGGCATTATGAGAAGTGCTTGATGGATATAATTGGTTCATGTCTGAAATCAAATATGGGGAAATGGGAGAAGAGTAGAAAATTTGAGCTAGTTTATACTAAAAAATCAAAGAGAGTAGAGGGACACTTAGCTTCAAATCTAGGATGAATTCTTGATTTATGTTGATCGATGAAGAAATTGATGATGATAACCCTCTAGCTTTAAACTCCCATCATCTTCAAAATTCTCTCTCTTTTTAGTATTTTCTTTCTCTCAAATTTTTTCTTCAATCTCCCAAAACCCTCTCAAACATCCAAAATTTTCTCTCCCAAAAATTTCCCTCTCAAGCTCACTTCTTCCTCCTTTTATAACCCACTCATCTATTTCCCATTCTAATTTTTTCACTAAGTCTATCTCCCATTCTAATTTCTCCACTAACTCTTCTTCATTTTCATCTTCCCTTCTCCATTTTTATCTCACATTCTAATTTTTTCACTAACTCTTCTTCATATTGATCTTCCCTTCTCCATATCTATCTCCCATTCTACTAACTCTTCTTCATCTCCATCTTCCCTTCTCTATTCTAATTTCTCCACTAACTCTTCTTTTTGTTATTTACAAAATAATCCCTCAAGTATTAGGTATTTGTACTCTAGTCCATGAGATTTTAAGTATTTGCAATTCAGTCCCTAGAGAAATATTTCTTTAAATCCAAATCTCCTCACAATTTTCGACACACCTATCGCATGTTGAATTTAAGTTCATTTCTTGCTATTGAAAATAATGCAAAATTTCATTAAAGCCTTGTTTATAAAATTGAGTCATTCTTGGTATAATTGGGCCAAGATGAAAATTTAGAATATTAAAGAATAATGTCACAACAACTCCTAAAAGTGAAAAATGAAACTAAATTGACTCAAATTGAATTTTTTTAGGCCCGATTCGAGATTATGCTCGTTAATGAATACACGACTCCGAATTGGATTTTTTAAATTTGTGATGGCCAACATGAAAAGGGATTTAAAGGAAAAAATATTGACTATTTTTATGTATTTTTTTGGCCTTAGATGCTATTATTTATTAAATATTTTCCTAATTTCTAAAAAATATATTTAAAAAAATACAAAAAATATGAAAAATTATTTTTTACTCAAAAATGGTTGACTAAGCTTGGCCAAGGCTTCCAAAGTTGATTTTGCAATTTTCTCATTTTTCTTATTTTTTTTATGAATTTTCGAAAATAAAAATATAAAAAATACTGAAAATATGAAAATTTATTTTTTGGTCAAAATTGGTTCTCTAGGCTTGACCAAGGTCCCCAAAGTTGATTTTTTAATTTTATGAATTTTTATGGATTTGTTTATTAATTTTAAAAGAAAAAAATGATTGAAAATGTTCATCTAGGTCAAAGGGTTACCAAAGGGGAATCTTTTGAGTCAATGTCATTAACAAAAAATGTTCATCATTTGTTTCGGGTTTACAAGTCAAGAACCCTGCAAAAATGAAAGAGAAATAGTCTTGCTCGTACCTTTTCGAGCGACGCTTAAAATCTTTCAACTCTATGTTAATTCAAGTGCCTTAATCAGAAAAGACTTTCACGAGTTGTAATGTAGGTTAGGTTTGGGTATTAAGGCTTATTTTGGCCCAGAAGATATATGAGTTGGGTTCGACATTGGTGATCATTGTATCTTTGTTGCAAGTCTCGGCCCTCAGAATAATCTTCAAAGGACACCGTCGTTGTATGATAAAGGTGTCAACTTCTGCCGACACCGTTGTCACTTCTGAACGGTATAAGCTCCATTTGAGTATATTTTACAATTTGACTCATTCGAAAAGTCTTCTTTGGCAATCAAATCTCATTGGGAATTTACAGAAGACAAGATGATTTCATCGAGTGTACATGGACATTGATTTAAATGGGCATTGGCCTTGCTTTTAACTGGCACTTTGCTTTTTCATGCCTGGGATCGGCTCTTTTGGTCCTGCCTTTTTCCTTTTCTTTTTCATTCTGTCTAGGAAAAAGTAATTTTCAAAGATTGTGTTGCATGCACATACATATCAAAAGTCTAGCATACTTAAAGAGTTGACTCAGGAACTCTGTGTAGACTTACTTCTTTTGAGTTCCTCTGCTTTGAGGTAGCGCCATTTTCATATCGGAATAAGCAATGATCACCAATAGGGGTTTTAAGAAATGAATACGCAGGCTCAATTGGGCGGTGCAAAGGATATGAGTATTGAATAGAGAAACGAATGATTTTCGTTGTCCTAAGGCATTTGAATCACCGTATGAGGTTGAAAGTAAAGCAACACTTGAAAATTAATATTAGTTCAAGCAAGAAAATTTCTAACCATTTACCTGGTGAAATTGCTGGGACTACGCTTATTTGGCCCCGATGCGAGGCGATTCTTGACAGGGGCTATGAAATAAAGTTGTTGCCTAAATGGGTTGTCAATGGTTACCTATAGTGTTTTAGGATAGAGAAATGAATGCCTCCTTCCTTTCGGTATCGTACCTTTTGCGAGAAAACCCATTACCTTAAGGAATACGGAATCTATTTGGCACAAAACTTACTGTGGATATGGGACGTGTATGGGAATAGGATGCCTTTCATCATCCTGTCATGCCCCCATTCTACACATTTGATGCATCATATGCAGTTCATGCCCCAAGTCAGAATTGGCAAAATTAAACATGCAGAATATTCATACATGAACCATGGCATGTGTAAACGCAATATAGATGTAGCAGTTTTCGGCCTCACACGTATTTACCAAAAATGCAAGTATGGAAGAAAATGGGTGAATTTGAATTGCTCCTGGATATGTGGGCAGATCGAGTAGATTGGGAGTCTACTCCTTAAGTCGAGGAATGTCCCATATCTGAGTTTGCCCCTGCACAACATTTGGGCCTTTTTCAATGTTAACAACCGTCATGGTTGTCGGTCAAACACCCCCCCTTTTTTCGATTCAAGGTGGCCATCAATTTGCTCTATTTTCATCAGAGTGGATCTTATCATATGATTATAATTTTTCCCCTTAGGGATGTCTTCTTCGATATATTAAATGTTAATATTAACATTTCCTGTCAAAAGAAAAGGAGACATATTAGCTGGTATTGGAAAGGATGAATTGGAAACGATACTGATTTACCATTCATCTTGAATGTTTTGCACGACCTCTTTATTAGCTGTCGCTGGACACTTCAATATTAGGCTAAGATCGTGACAAAATACTGATCTTGGTATTGCTCGTCAAGTATTCCTGTTTCTTTCTGCAAAAAGAAATGTGCAAAAAGTCGTTTTATTTATTTACAATACTTACAACATTCCCCACCCTTGGAGATCGAACTTGGGATATTTCGGACCACTGTCATTCCTCATGCCATCAGGCCCATTAGACCATAGGCATCTATGGAGGCTTCCTTTTAAGGGTTAATCTTTAGATGGTATGATCTTGTCGTATTGGGCTACACCACGATGCTCTCCAAGATAATTTACAACCCCTGTTAAGACGGAATAAAGTAATTCAGAATTTGAGACAATCAGGGGTAAATTGAAATGATACAAAACTACCCATCTCTGAGGCTTGGTTCTGCTTCTTCTGTAGGCTCTTCAGCTAGCTTCGCTCCGGATCAGGTATGTGTCGATCATGTTGAAGGCCCTGTGATCGCTAGCTCTGAAATACAGGCTTCGTGTGCACATTAAAGCCCTAGTGCTTCATCAACATTGAACTGGTTGATTATGGCGGTGAGTTTATCGTCAATGCCACTTGCCTGGTATTGATACATCTTCTCTTCCCCGGGAGGCATCAATGCTGACCCCATAGGCTCGATCTTTTTGTGCTTTCTCCCAACAGAACTTGATCCTGTCATAAATTGGTCTAACTCACCTTTTAAACGTGCATTTTCGATCTTCAGATAATGCATTTCATCGAGGGTGAGGAGCCTATTGCTATTGGGCCAGGTGGCGGCGTCAAAAGCCTCATTATACATCTTGTTCTCCGTTCGGAGGTTTTCATTTTCAACTCTTAGAAACTCGGCTTCGTTGTGCTCATGACGAGTCTTCATTCGGGTTCGCCTATTTTGAAACCAGAACTTGATTTGTGAAGGTTCAAATCCTAGCTCTTGACTCAATTCCATTTTTTGTTTGCTGTCTGGCATTGAGCATGTTCTGAAGAAATCCTCAAGCCTTTGTACTTGCTCCTCAATATGGCGACGGTAACGCTTCCTTTAGACCTTACCGTTGTTGTCCTTATCTTTACTGAGATCTTGGACGTCGTCGGTGGAAGGGCCAGGCTCCATAGGTTCAATCCCAAACATGGCTTCGAACTCTTCCTCTCCAATATTCAACAAAGTTAGTGATTTCTCAAGGTTCATTATTTCTTCTTGTATTTTCACTCTCCCTGAACTTTTCTGAGTGACTGGGTATGCTTCGAAACTCTCTTCAGAGTATAGATAAAGATTACCAGGAAGACGTCTCTTTTAAAACTTAGGCGTGGGCTTAGCAGCTGTATTGCTTCTCCCAAGAATTGTCTTTCTCAATCTTTCTTGCGTGTCTCTTGCTTGGCTCGTCTTTTCTTATCTTTTCATAATGGTAGGGCTCCCATCGTTATCTCCTCCGTCTGTCCTAAGTGTAGGCTTTACAGGCGATCCATTTTCCCTGTTTATAAATGAAAACAAGTCTTCTCTTCTTTTCTGCTACAGATTGCCTTGTTTCCCACTCAGCTCCTCTATCTCTTCTTTCTTTTTTAAAGTGGTGGCGTTCCCTCAAACTTTTTCGCAGAAATTTCGAATTCGTTCGGCTCGAGATTGCAGACTAACGAGGATTCGAGCCAACAGAGGTGGTGTCGACAGAGAATGGCATATAGGAAAATCTGGCTAATAAAAACTGCACCTGTGAAGTCAATATTTAATTTGAAGCAAATTATCACCTTCGCATTCCAATCATCTGCTTCATCTTTCTCCTCTTTTCTTTTGTATTCCGCTCGTCTACCTTGATTTCCTCCTTGATAATGGCCAATCTCCCTACCCATATCTTCCCAGCTGATGTTATGTTCAAATGGGAGAGGCTCTATCATCTTCTTGGCAGAGGCTATGTTTACATAGCCCATCATCCGAGTGTCGAAGCTGAAATCCTCGGTTTGTTCAGGGAAGTAAATGCTTCCTCGATCGAAGGCACTAACTTGGAAAGGGAATACATGCTTTCCCACACATCTTCATCAACTTTCTAGAGGCATGTCAGAACATCCAGGAGACAATCACCTTAGCCCGTGTCGTGAAAGTCCGTTATCAGGATCGATCTGAACGCCTAGAATTTGCAGAACGCTCAGTTGCTCGATACAAGGAGGCTGTCAGGTTTGCTGATGAGCGGGTCTCGCTGTTGGTTCACGAGAGAGAGAAACTGGTGGAGCGCCTAGCTTTGAATCAGACTTACTTTGAGTATAACCCGAGGGACGTTGTGATGAAGTTCAGATGTGAGTGGCTGGAGGAGAGGCTCGATGATTTCACTGCGAATATAGCTTTCGAGAGGGATCTGATCGACAACGTAAAACTCGCCATTAAACACCATGAGATGAATGCAGCCAGGTACAAGGAGAAATGTACCCGCCTGTTCTTCAAGCTTGCAGATCTCGACACCCAGATTGCTTAGTGTAGGCAGAGCATTAATTTCATGGAGAGCCAGTCGAACTCTTTTGTGATGCTTATTAGGGCTCAGTTTGGCTTTACTTTTCCTCCCTAGTGAGTTGTTTGTAAAACTAGTTGATGAATGGAATGAAAGGAAAATTTCGCATGTTTGTACTTTTTATTTTTCCGCTATGTCTTTTCTTCCGCATAACAAGAATGACCTGAGGTACTGGAAATGCTGAGGCTTGACGTTCTCCCTGATGTTCTTGTTAGCTGCGATAAATGATGATATCAAGAATATTAAAGAAGCACTCGGTGGTGGCCCCCACTAACAACCTTGAGCTTTGTGAGCTAGTCACGTGAATTATTACAGACACGACTACTCGGTCAGCGTGTCAATAAATTCGGCCACCTGTTGCGTACCCCACTTTAGTCATGCCTATCTCTTTCGGCATCCACTTGGGTGTGTCGGTTATCTGTAGCATTGGGAGAAATGCATGTGGGTCATACTCAATAATAAAGCGCAAATCCTCCAAAATCCTTCATGTTATTCGAATCCGAGGAAGCTAAAACGCAGAGCTTTGGTGGATTTAATCAGAAAGACATCGCGAGATTGGATTAACATATTTGATTCATGGGTTCTGACTACACCGTATGTACTTTTCTCAAAAAAGTACAGGGACCCTCCAATACATCAAGAATGCCCCATGCCTGATCTGGATAAATTTACGGCCCCATTAAAATACAAAGCTTGTACATGTTGACTGATTGACATGATTTTGTCTCCGGGAGGTTTGATTTCTTCGCTTGCCCCCAGAGTTATTGGCTAAGACATCGACAATTACTCATCCTTTCGTATTACTCAAGGTTATTTCTGATTTTGCCCCCACCTAGGGTACCTTTGATTCCCTGCAAAAGTAAAGGGAATAATTAGTATGTGATCCAAGAGAGATCGGCCTATGATTTCTATATTATTCCAATTTTATCTCTTCATTTTATGAGAAATTAGAGAAAATTTTCTTAGAAAATCATTGGTAAATTTTTCAAAAAGAATTTTCTTGCAGGTTTTTACAACTTGAAAAATGTGATAAAATCTCTTGAAGTTTAACAAATTTCCCGAAGGGATTTTCTTCTTTTATCGAAATGAACTTTTAGGGGTAAAATTTGTCAAGAAAACTTTACTTACTTCTATTAGAGTAGAAAAAATGTGATAAATTTTTATTGGTTAACAGAAACTTCCAGAATGGATTTTTCACATTCATTTTTTTTAAATGGGATACCAATTTGATTTTTGTGTTCTTTTGAAAAAATGACCATGATGTTAAATTCAAAATTTGACCGACACCTAGCATGGACCGACCAAAAATAAATACAATATGAAGTTAGAAAACTTACTTTCATCGTGAAAAATGTCATATAGGTTATATAGACATGCACATGGATCGTGAGTTTAAATCTTAGCTTATCTACCCTAAAGGTTGACAAATTGAAGTGAAAGACTTACGGCAAGGCGACAATCTCGCGCATATACTCAAGATTAGTCGTGATCCCATGACGTAACCAGGATTAGCCGAGCCTTTCCACTTCGGCTGCTCGAGTCAAAAATTAAAACTACCGCTTTGGTAATCTTACCAAGCCTGAGGCCTAACTTTTAAAACTCATTTTCGAAAAGAGGTTCGAGATTGAATCTGGACTAACTTTCGACGTAATCTCACGCCGAATGCTAGAACCATTACAATACCATCCTAAAACTAGTGGCCTAGGTCCGGCCACGAGACGTGTGTGATGTAGTGCTAAAGGGATTAAACACACACAACAATTAAATGCAGACATCGCTTCAAAAATGTGCCAAATTAAACAAATAATTCCAACACCAAGCCTGCAAAATAAAGGGTTAGTCAAACACTCCACCCCTTATAACTCCCATCTGCAAAACCATTTAACACCTAAAGATGAGTTCCAAACAAGATCACCAAAAGCGAGATATCCATGAAATTTTCATTGGCCTAAGTCCACTAAGGCTTTTAAAATTTCGAAAAAAAAATTCAAGTATTCCAATTGGTGTCTTTTTCTTGAAAATTTAAAAATCTCGTCCCCAACGGAGTAGCCAAGCTCTCGCAACTCAAAAATAATTTTTTGATCGGGTGAACGGATTATTAGATTAATTAGATTAACTAACCTAACGTAGACCCTCCCAAGCCCTACCGAATCGCAACTTTGGTTTTTTTTAAAATGATTTTAAGGTTTGGAGTCGTCACTAATCGTTTTTGATAGGCTGATTAAAAACCTAAATAAATTAGCGGGAGAATTAATTTATTTCTACGAACCAGAGATTATGAGTTCGGGGACTTTGTTACACTAGTTAATTAAAACTAATGCTCTTTCGGTACCTTAACTTCATGGATATCCTAATTTGGTAACTCAGGCTTGGTTTATTCCTAAGACTCTAGTGGAGTGTTCTCTCTTTTCATTTTCACTTTTTAAATGTGATACATGGGTGGTATTTTTTTATTTCAAAGTGTAAAAAATTTCCTAAAGCCGAAAGAGGGAGTGTGTTAACGACTTATGTGCAGTGTTATAGTCTACTCACTTTGGGGTCTGATGATTCAAAAATTAAATAGGAGGAAGTTAATAACAGTAAATAAAGACCTCCAATGGATGACCCAACATTGGCTTGGCTCTCCCCTTTAGGGTTTAATGGTGCAGGAATTAAATTGCGGGAATTTAAATAACGGTAAGTAAAAACCTCCAATGGGCGGCCTAGCATTGGCTTGGCTCTTCCCTTTGGGGTTTGATGGTGCAGGAATTTAAATTGCAGTAAGTAAAAACCTCTAATGGGCGACCTAGCATTGGCTTAGCTCTTCCCTTTGGAGTTTAATGATACACGAATTTAAATTGCAGTAAGCAAAAGCCTCCAATGGGTGGCATAACATTGGCTTGGCTCTTCCCTTTGGGGTTTGATGGTGCAAGAAAATTGCAGGAAATAAACGACCTCCAGTGGATGCGCTTTGCCTCTCCATTCTAGGGTTTTAGTTCTTTAAAATAAAATACAACAAATTACTTCAACAATTTGAATTAAAATCCGTTGACGGGTCGGCTGCAAATTTGATGGGCACCTTGGAATTTGTTTGGGCTCACTTTGCACCTCTATGGAATTTATTGTTGATACGGAGTTGTCCCCTTTTTTTACCTGCCATAAAATATGAGAAAAAGGGAGATGGAGAAAGTGTATATAATTTGTGCAAATTTGAGACTAAAACCACAAATAAATGAATAAATAAAAACACTTAGCTCGAATTTGATTACTCGTTGACGAGGATGAACTCTTGATTTATGTTGATCAATGAAGGAATTGGTGATGATAACTCATAACTTTAAACTCTCACTATCTTCAAAATTTTTTCTCTTTTTGGTAGTTTCTTTCTCTCCAATTTTTCTTCAATCTCCCAAAACCCTCTCAAACATCCAAAATTTTTTCCCACCAAAAAATTCCACTCTCAAGCTCACTTCTTCCTCCTTTTATAACCCACTCATTTATCTCCCATTTTAATTTCTCCACTAACTCTTCTTCATTTTCATCTTCCATTCTCTATTTCTATCTCACATTCTAATCTCTCCACTAACTCTTCTTCATCTTCATCTTCCCTTCTCCATATTTATCTCCCATCCTAATTTCTCCACTAACTCTTCTTCATCTCCATGTTCCATTCTGTATTTTTATCTTATTTTCTCCATCCATTCTTCTTCATCTTCTCTTCTCCATCTTCCATTTTCTATTCTTATCTTATTTTCTCCATCCATTCTTCTCCATCTTCCCTTCTCTATTTTAATTTCTCCACTAACTCTTCTCTTTGTTATTGTAAAATAATCCTTCAAGAGTTAGGTATTTACACTCTAGTCCCTCAATTTTAAGTATTAAAATTTAGTCATTAAAAAAATATTTCTTTAAGTCCAAATCTCCTCACAATTTTTGACACACCTCCCTTATACTTAGTCAAAATTCACCGCATGTCAAATTTAAGCTCATTTCTTCCTGCTAAAAATAATGTAGAATTTAATTAAAACTCTTTTGCAAAATTGAGTCATTCTGGGTATAATTGGGCCAAAATGAAAATTTGAAATATTAGATAACAATGTCATAACTCCTAAAAGTGAAAAAATAAATATAAATCGACTCAAATTGAATTTTTAGGACCAGTTCGAGATTGTGCTCGTGAAGGAATACACAACCCCGAATTGGATTTTTTTAAATTTATGATGGCCAACATGAAAAGGGATTTAAAATAAAAATATTGACTATTTTTATTTATTTTGGTGGCCTCAAATGCTATTATTTATTAAAATTCTCCTAATTTCTGAAAAATATAAAAAAAATAAAAACAAATATGAAAAATTATTTTTTATTCAAAAATGGTTGCCTAAGCTTGGCCAAGGCCTCCAAAGTTGATTTTACAATTTTTTCATTTTTCTTGATTTTTTTTATGAATTTTCGAAATTAAAAATATCGAAAAATATTGAAAATATGAAAAATTATTTTTTGGTCAAAATTAGTTCCCTAGGCTTGGCCAAGGCTCTCAAAGTTGAATTTTCAATTTTATGAAGTTTTATGGATTTTTTTTTATTAATTTTAAAAGAGAAAAGATGATTAAAAATTAGGTTCGACAGTTGGCAGAAATGAAAGTTATTATGATGGAAGCCCACGCAAAGACTACCTTGCCAGCTGATTCGACCCAAGCCACTCACTTGTCGTCATCCAACCCTTCGAGCGTGGCTCAAGCCCTAAGGGAAATACACATTCCAAGAAAGGTGCCGAATGTCGAGCTGTCACCCGAATCCCCGCCCATGGTCATCGACCTTGATACTAAAAAAAAAAAAGCCTACGAGCAAAGTAGATGAGGGTGCGAGGAGACTCGCAAAGATTGAGGAATGCCTCAGTAGCTAAGGATATGAACTGGCCCGTTTCCACAAGATATCCCCCTTCACTAAGGTGGAGGTTCTACCCGATTAGAAAGAGCCCGAGTTCGTCAGGAAGTACAATGGGACAGGCTGCCCCGAGCTCATCTGAAGTACTACTTGTGCAAGATGGTGCATTATTCCGATTATGTTCCATTATTGATGAAGACGTTCCACGAGAGTCTAGTGGGGGCTGCTTTAGCATGGTTCATTGAGTTGGATTTAGAAGATTATGACGGTTGGAAAGATTTAGCTATGGACGTTTTGCACCAATATAAATTCAACACCATGACGATCCCTACTAGGGAAGAATTGCTGATGACAGTAAAAGGAAAAAATGAAGCCATTCATAACTATGCTCAAAGGTGGTGCGATTTGGCTGCACAAGTTAACCCATCAATCCTTGAAGACGAGCTCGTTGACCTGTTCCCAGAGGCACTCTCGTATGAGTACTTCGACAGACTGAATACTTCTGGGTGCCAGACATTCGTGCACCTCATAAATTCTAAAATCATTTGAACAAAAACTTAAGTTGTGATTCAATAGAGCTTGGAAGAGTCCGTATTAAGTTAGTCAATCTAATTAAAATGATAATCAGTTAACTTGGAAATTTTCCATAAAAGAAATTTTTTGGGTCGCGACAATACTTACCTGTCTATCATGGCTGGATGCTCAAGGAAATAACGAGTCATAATCTATTGGATGTTAGATGTCCGAGTTAGAACATAGGCACTCGTATCGGACAAGTTGACTAAATGTGACACATGATAAACGACTAGCAAGCATGGAAGCTTTGAGCAGGGTCAATATCTAATCATTCACGCTTTGATCAAGTGTAAATGATCCTCAGACCTGAGGCATGATGCTGGCTTATATGTCGAATGCTATGGTTTACAAGTGCACACATTGACGGGTCGTCAATCCGCCTATGTACTTGATGGTCATGGTTTGTTCATAGTCATAGACATGCGCAATGGTGGGATTTGTCTTCTTATTTAAGTATAAGATTAACGTTCTATGCGATCTAATAGTGATAGTGCATGGAAAATTCTTGCCCAAGGTTGTGATCGAGAATGTCTCAAGAATATGCATGTCAGATAGATCTAGGCATATGATTGTTGACACCTGATTTTTTATCAGTCCTTTTTTAGAAAATTTTTAGAAAATCCATAAAAAAATTCATGAAATTGAAAAATTAACTTTGGGAGCCTTTGCCAAGCCTAGGAAACCATTTTTTTAAAATAATATTTATATATATAATATTTCATTTTTTTCATTTTTTATATTTTTAGAAAATAGTAAAATACTTAAAATTCACACACAAAAAAAGCATTTGAGGCCACAAAAATATGAAAAAAAATCCAATATTTTATTTTAAATCCCTTTTCAATTTTGGCCTCTTAAAACTGAAAAAATTCAATTTGGGATCATATGTTTCTTCACAAGCATAAACTTTAGTTGAAAAATACAATTTGAGTCATTTTATTTTACTTTTCCACTTTTTCCAAGTTGTGACATTACCCTCTAATACCTCAAATTTCATTTTTGTCCTATAAATTTCACTGATTGAGCAATTTAAAAAAATGATGATGATGACGAAAACATTTTCAATCTAGTCCCTCGTTTTCAAGTTAAATGCGATTGAGCATTCTCGGACCATTTTCATTCGGACTTAAAAATCTACCACTATGTTTTTCATCATTTCATGACTATTGGTGGTTCAATTCCATTCAATTTGATCATTAAGAGGTTCAATTTATCAAAAGACTTGGGGTTTTTTTTTTATTGAGAAAGGTATAATGGAGATCAAAGTGGGCAGAAAATGTGAAACCTGGTTAACTCATTGACCAATCAATTCAAGAATAGTAACATTTTCCCGTAGTTTGCTCTCTCCAGTTTGCTTGCACGATTAGGACTTCACAAAAATGAAGACTCGCTTGGACCCACTTCTGCTCAAAATTAGTGCCCATTCAACCCATTAACTAAAGTGAGCTCAAGAAATCATGAGCAGAAGCTATATCTAGCCCCTTCTCACGCACGCAAGGAAGACCATAAGGGGATGATGCAAATTGGATGTGATTTCTGGAAGACCTAGAGGCTTATCTCCTTCGATCATTCACCTCCCACGAACCCGATGACCCCTAGCTAGCGAAACCATGTTTCGCACATGTAAATCCAAGTTGGAATGCCCATAACCAACTTCAAGTGGGAAACAAGAATCTAGGAACTTCAAGTCGATTTAGGGAGGGATTGGCGGGCAGTAAGTCTAGATTTATTTAGTTAGAATAGAAAAAAAAAGGGGGGGCACACAAAGAGGGGGAGGGAGAGAGGGAGCTAGGGTGATCGCCACAGTTTAATGGAGGAAGAAACGAAAAAATCTTTAGAGCCTTCGTTGTCATCTCCGGTATAAAATCGAGTTACACTAACCATCCCAAGAGCTTGGTAGTGTCACAAAGAAGCTGTGGAACTAGGCCGCAAGTGATTTCATCGTTGGAAAAAGTGCGTTCCATAGTTAAACCTCGAACTCGATTTTAATGGCGAATCTTTGATCAGGCCACATTTCTTTGTAATTTTCATTCGGTTCGCATCTAGATAGCCTTCTAAGCTCAGCCTTCCTCTTTTATGCATTGGTCCACGTTGAAATTTCGAGATTGAACCCCTCCCGAACCTCGTCGGAGTTGTGCTTCATGGGCATCTATAGATGTCGAATGACGTTAGAAATGGTATAGATGAGTTTGCTAACTCTCTTTATATGATTTTTGGATGCTTTATATAGATTTCAAGCAGTTGGAGTGCGGAGATTTGTGATGCCAAAATTTTCATTTTTTTGGCTAGATTGGTGAAAGTAAAAAATCTAGAAAAAATCGAAAAAATTCCCCAAAAATGTAAAAAAGAAGAAGAAGAAGAAATGTTCATTTTCAACTAGTTTGACCTATTTTCACAATTTTGAGTTCCTGAGTCTTGGAAAACGATCATTTTACCCCTCTGGTCAATTTGACTAAAATTTTCCCAAATCACCCCTAAACAAATTTCCTGCTTTCTCCGAGCCCTTTGGGTTTCTCTAGGCTTGCCATGTGGCCATTTAAGTATTGATTTAATGTGATTTCTCCGTACGTATTGATTCCTTGATTGCGCACTTATTTTGATGATTGTGATTGATAGGACAGATAATCCCACCTGTATGAATCCTTTAGATTTTTAGGACTTACCTTATCCAAAAAGCATCTACATGAATTCTATAAATTAGAAAATTACTAAAGTTAGATACTAAAAGAGCGTTGATCGACGAGTCGATGTAACTAAATCCCTGAACCCATTTCTCTGATTTTCGCAGAATCGAACGATCTCTCCTAATCACTTGATAGGTTTTCCAATCATAACCTCAAAAAAATGATTGGTGGCGACTTCGATGGCATGTATACTGATCACATGTCACCCAACCACATTAAGGTCAATCTCAATTTTCAATTCTCCTTAATACGATTTGATATGAGCTTGGGAGGGCCCATGCTAAGCCTAATCAAGAGAGGCTTAGTAATCCATTAGCTTCTCTCATTCCTATTGAAGCGGGTCGCGACAATGATCTAATTGGTGGTTTAACTAACAATCCATGGACTTTGTTCAATTGGGACATAGTGAGCTAAAAGGATTGAATTACATTGTGCCAAAAACTGATGAGTTCATTATATTCTTGCAACATTCACACTATCTGAGCATCCATGATATACACCACTTTTGATCAAGTTAAAAGCGATGAACTAGCCACCACCCTTGATAAACCGCCCTTAAAGGAAGTTCAATTTGGTTGGCCCTACCCCACCCTAACCTCTATAAATAGGGGTTTGGGGTTAGAGATTTAGAGAGTTTTTGTCTCTCTTATTCTCTCGTCCATCCATGTGTGTTTCGTGCGTTTTCTTTTGTGTACATTTGAGATTGTTCTCGCACAAAATACTTGAGTGTTGTGAAGTTGTTTGTGATCTAAAGGCAAGCTCAGATTACTTTGTCTCAAAGGATTGCTAGCACAATTAAGGTGATATTTGAGTGAGTGCTATGACTTTGATTCACCATGGGATTGGAGCGTGTTTAAACTAGAGGCTAGACATTTATGAAGCTCAAGAACATACGAACAAAGTTGACTCGAGCGCGCTTTGAAAGGTAAGCCTAAAACCCTCTTGATATATGGTTTTTGTTTTTGATTGAAATGCACAGATGTCCCCTAAGGAATATTCACATACGAGTTATGTTTATTTCTTCTACACATGTGATGATTTTGATGAAAATTTTTCAATTTTCCCATACGAATCCTAATAGTGTTATCACCAATCAAAAGCCTACCCTATGCATCCCAAGTTCACTCTCGTCATACTCTACCGGTTGCCGTCACTTTTGGAGCTCACAAATGGAATTAAACTCGTAAGGTTGCAATCTTCCTATCTCTTAAACATGGCTAAGAATCGGTATGTGACGAACCTGTTTAGCCCTTTAGCCAACACAAAGTAGTTACAAGTCTCATGAAATGTGTGGCGAAATTGTTTGGGCCGATAGTCTCCTCCCAACCGTACAAAAAGTCAATAGGAGCATTGTAGTTGAAACTAGGAGTAGCAGGTGATATCAGCATGACTATAGATCTAGAAATGATTTATCCCACAAGTGTGAGTATAAGAACTCATCAAATCGTATATATAACCAAACGACTAAATTGCCTAATTCATCATTCAATCAGGCAAAACAAAGTGTGCATAACACGACAATTCAAATAATCCATTTCGCAACTCTTGGCCAGTCCACATTGTCCCAATCTAAAGCCCTCACTCACGTATATTGGTGAACCAAACAATCCAAATAACATTTCAAGTTGCCCAATTTCAGATTGCATTAAAACTATGTGTTAACATTGGCTTACAAGACTCGTAATTCCTAAACCAATTCCCAAAGCTCACGACTAGTTGCCTCTATGGATTGAAACTCTGATTCGCAATCATATGACATCACACGAGGCAATTTCATCCTAAGATTAATTCATCCATAGCTCTCTAGTAATGATTGAACTAGTGGGTCTAATGTGCAAAACACAACTTCAAGTCTTACCCCACCAAGCTCTTGGCTGACCATTCCACAATTGGTGCAACTTTAATTCACCTTAAGTCAATGACTAGCCGAGTGATCCACCCACATATTCAAGTTACTCATGAGCTAAAGACACTACATAAGCAACCCATCGGACATGCATCAAAGTTTTCCCTTCCATGCAAGCTCAAATCTCATCCAATATACCCATTTTTAAGATCGACATTTCACACTATATTAAACGAGAATTGAACAATCTAGTGGTAAGGTTATATGTCCACTTGCCTTATGATGGAAGCTTGATGAAGATGAGGGTAGAATTAGCTTTAGAACAAGCTCGAGGTCACTTTTCTTCTTCACGGGCATTGCGGGTTGGGGGAGTTACAGGCAAGCGGTGGCAATTGGTCCGACAGTGAAGTACCAGCAGAGCTAAGGTGAGGAGTGGCGTTCACCAGCATTGTCGACATTGAGCTGATGACATCATTGGTGGTCAGGCAAGAGCAAGAGGGAAATAAGCCAAGACCGGGATTGGGTGGGCAAAGAAATGAGGAACTTTAATTGGGGATCTCCTACAGGGAAGAGAGAAAAATATTAGGGGGGAGAGAGTGAAGTGGATATTTATAGTGGGGGAAAAATTGGAGTGGGTCGGCTAGAGGGCTTCGTTCCCAAACCCTGAATTGAATTCGCACCAGGATTGATTTCATAATCTAACATACAAATAAAATTTTCCTAATGGTCCAATAAAATTGCCACATTCAAAATATATCACTAGCTCAAGTACTCCACCATGCCCAAACATTTTAATTTCTGCGAATTCTCATTTGTTATAATTGAGTCTAAAAAATCCTATTTCATTCGTAGAAATTCAGGGCTTCATAGTCAAGTAGAAAGGTTAGGGGCTTCAATTGCCTTAGAACTGACACACGAAGTAGAACTCAAGTTGAATCGAGGCCGAACAAGCTCAGGTTTTCCTTGTTCTTCATAGCATCGTGTGACCACCAAGAGTAAGAAAAATGGGAAACAAGCCAGCAGAACGGGGGGAAGGCAAGTGGGAAGGCTAAGGTTGAGGCTAAAGAGCTTAAGGTGTCGCCGCCGTTGTCATCAAGGTGGGCTCTAGCAAGGGGGGCATAGGTGATCTTTGGGCAGAGAGATCGAGGGAGAGAAGTGAGAGAGCTCGGGGAAGGGTGTCCACGAAGGAAGGAAGGAGAGAGAGAGGGGGGGGGGTTTAAAGTCGGTTAAGGGGTAGTGGAGTTCCATTCACACTCAATTTTCAGGACTAAATCAACTGGATCAAAACTCATACCGATGTCGATAATTCAAAACATTGCACCGAGCGTCGAAGCTATACTTCACTTAGCATCAAATAACCACACATTTCCATTTTTTTTAATATAATCCATTTTACTCATTAAATGAACAAACAAAAATATCATAGGATTGTCGGACCGATCCTTGCCAATTACAATTGAGGGCCGCCCTACCCTCGCCAGCCGCAAAGCCCTCATGGGATTTCGTTAAAAAAAACCATAAAATAAAATAAAAATACAAAAAATCAGAAAATTAAATAAATGACATGTTTATGATTCAATTAACATAGTCGGGTAACCTATCAATAGGCATGCAGCTTTGTTTGTAAAGAGATTGGTGGGTGAAGACGCTAGATCGTAAGTGTGGATTCGACTCCTATAATCTGAAAAAGGCAACAAAATTGTTGTTACCTTTCTGTCAAAAGTTGGGTCCATTGTCGCCATCTGTGGCAAGAAAATGTATGCATTCATCGCCGCAAGCTAACACGAGGAAGCATTCGTGGCAACATGTCGGCACATTTTTCTTTTGGCGACGAATTATCCTGACCTACGGCTTCGGTGCTGTGAACCACCACATTTATTTATTTATTTTATTGCTTAGGCGGAGCAACACATTTGAGCTTCATCTCAAATTCAAAGAAATAATAATAGGGAACATCATGAAACATCACGAACCTCAAATTGAAATTGCTCTTCCAAATTTGCATCTCTTTTGAACTCATCGATCGAATGTACTCCAACCCCTCAATAGCAACTATAAGAACAAGAGAATATGGGTGGCGAAGAGCGCGCAAGCGTGTAGACCCAAAACGGATGATGATTCTCAGCCAAATTGGTCATCGTTCATCATTTCGGGTCAATACCGCTTGAATCTAGCCTTCTCACAAAACGCCCCTGCAAAGCGACGCAACACGAAAATGAGACACAGAGTTTTTAAGAAAGAAAATGAGTGATTTTGAAAAGTATTTTTATAGAAATAATTATTCATATTGTTTACAAAAATAAATGTGAAAAAATATTTTTATCATCTTCGAAAGTGTTTAAATATAAATTATTGTTGACAGCAAAAATATTTTTTTATTGACTAATTATTTCAAATGATAGAAGCGATTATATTTAATAAAACTTTTTTTAAATCGACCCTTTTTGGAAAAATAAATGAAGCCCATGCCAGCACTACTTTCGCGAGCAGCACCTGCTAGTTGCAACCATTGATACTTGTTTCCAAGTCGGTCATTCTTCCCAAAGTGAAATATTGTACCAAAAAAAAAACAATTTATAAACATTTTTTTCTTGAACATGGCAGTTCTACTAATAAATGGTTGATCTGTTCCACCATGTTATCATAATGGCAACGTCGTGTTGAACCCGATGATGCAAAACGAAGACGAAGGTAGCGTTAATTATTCAACCACCGGATTTTTTGGACTGAAATGCTTCTCTTTGATGGAAAAAAGTATTTCTGGTTACGCAACGATATGTAATGTGTTATAGATTGTTAGAGAAGTCACAACATAACGACATAAGTAAACGAAGAAATCGCAGCCATCGAAGCCGATAAAGCCGTCAGCATGCCCTACAGCGCTAATCAAATCAGTTACCGAAGAACGAGCAAGTAAACATACCTTCACTCTAGGCCTTTCATTGGAGTGTGCTTTCTTGACTTGGTACTCGATCTTCTTGGAGAAGAGGCGTGTGAGACGCTTTTCCTTATAGCGTGGCCCCATGCCATCCCTCTCCGTTCCATATCTTGGAAATAAATCAAAATCTGCTAGCCCGGCCTGTCCAAAGTAATTCAAAAATGAAAAATGTTTGTTCGGTAATCATTCAGCACCGCTACCTTTTTTTGTGTACCTCTCTAGCTACGTTTAAAAAAAAACCGAAAAAAAACTTTTTATTGTAGCACTGGGCACCAATTGGTTACAAATTGTCTTGCCATGAAATTCCATACGAGAAATAACTTCATCTTAAGTACAACCCAAGTTGAAATTCTGATAGATGAATTAAACATGAAATTATTTGTGTACATGAAATTAAGTTTGTAATGGTGGCCTTATCCATGTAAGAAATGAGGTAAACATGTTTACGGGCTAAAAAGTAAACGAAATTCCGGGATAGTTATAGGCCGTCCGATTGGAGAGAAGCGGCATGATGAGGTCCAAGCTAAACGAAGCAAACGCCGAAAACCGGCTACTTGGGGCCCCACCATGGCTTTTGAAATTCTGATCTTTATGCTTGCACTTCGAAGGAACAAAATATTAATTTTTTTTATTCTCTAGAGAAACATAATTTCTTTTTAATGTTCTGCCATAAAAATTTAATTGATTTTTTTCCGTGGATTTCCGTAACACTTTTATGTAAAAATGGGATATGCATTCGTCATAATTAAAATACGTATTGATAACAAAATTTAAATTGAAGAATACAAAAATGAATGTAGCACTACCTCCTCGCCAAATTCGACAGTTGGACGATTTTGTCTTCGGCTATTTTTCAAAAATGTAAAGCGATTTGCATGGTGGACTTGCATTTTAAACTTAGAAAGGGACCACAAAATTCACGTGACATGATGTGTAATTAAAAATATGTGTAATTAAAAAATGTCAATAACTTGAATTAGTGTTTGTTTAGAAATCTCACTCCCCTCTGCGCGTGCCACGCGCTACCAAACTAGAGTAACAAAAAATAGTAATTTCACTGTTTCAACGAACTAATCCATCTAATTTTCCGGGGCTTCCCGGGGGAAGGAAGAGGAGAGAGAAACTCACCGGCACGTGGGGGACGGGGTTCTCGCCGGAAAGAGGCCGGCCGCGACGGGACCAAGCATCTAAGACGCCGTCATAGTTCAATTTCAGCATCAAACCGCCGGATTTCGGCAGCTCTCTCGCCGCCGTTGGGGTTTTCGGTTCCGACGGAGTCTTAGCAGATTTCTTCTTGTTCTTCTTCTTCTCATCCACCGAACTCGAATCCGAGGCTCTGCTGTTGAGTTTCGGAGAGATCTCGACGACGTCGACGGTGGAGAAATTCCACCAGCTCGCTTCGTCGACGCGCTTCAGCGGCCTGATCCCCCGCCTCGTCCTGAATCCCAATCCGACCGGAATTCCGTAGCTTGCCGTCGCTTCGGCTTCATCGCTCGCGGCGGCGCTCGCGCTCAGGTTCCCCAAGATGCTGTCGATTCCTTCCCCGGTCTCTTCGTCGAGGATCGATTCCGCGTCGAATTCGTCGTCGTTGAACTCATCGTCTAATTGAGGTGACTTTGATATGCTTTCGTTGTTGCCGCATTGATTTTCAGGAAATCGTGGAGAACACTTCGGTTCGATTCGGGGATCTGATTTGGCTGGAATCGCCTGGTGGAGTAAGAAGCTGGCCATCTCGAAATCTGGAAGAGGTAGCAGCAAATCGGAGGATTCATCGGAGAAATAGTCCTCGAAATTGGAGAATTTCCGGGGATTTTCGAGATTTTTAGCGGAGAAAATGTTGGGGTAGACGGTGGAGAGCAGAGCAGCCGCTTCGTTGTAAATCTGATTGGGCCGTTTTCTGGGTGTGCGTGTTTTTCTGGTGGAGATTGAGATTGGAGAATTGCTTGATTCTGAAAGAGTCGAAGCTGGTGAAGAAGAAGAAGAAGGAGGTGACGATGATCGAGATGCCGATATCCAACGGGACTTATTGATGATTTCCAGATCAAACTGGTATGTCCTTCCGCCGCCGCTCAAGCATGAAGACATTGCGGCGGCAGGCGAGGTGAAGAATGGACCCAAAGTTCAGTGGCAATTCAAGCTCAGAACAGAATCCTCAAACTCTTGCTTGCTCTGAGTTTCAGAAAACAAGAATTCTGAATCTGCATGGGAGAACTTTGAATTGGGTCGCTTGAAATGACTCAGGCTAACTTTGAATTGGTTTAGTCTCTGGTTTTTGGTTCGCTTTGGCTTTGGCCGTGAGAGGCATGACAAGTTTGGGGATGAGAGGCCCTAAAACCCTAAACCCAAAGAGAACAACCAACAAGAAGTACCAGACAAAAACATATTTGATTGACAAGAACAAGGAGGGGAGCCTTGAACCAAAGAATTAATGAGAAATAGCATGATAGTGCCACTACTACAAGAAAGTTTGTGCGTGTTGTGCGAGTGCGTGCGTGCGTGCGTGCGTGCGTGTGAGAGAGAGAGAGAGAGAAGAGAGAGAGAGAGAGAGTTTATACAGAAATGGTCACGAGGAAGAGCAGATGAAAGGGAAAAAGAGCCGGTTGAAAGATCAGTAGCAATGAAAAAGTTACGGCGCTCCTAAGGTAAATACAGAAATGGGTGTTTTGGTCCTAATCACCATAGTCATTCTCATGCCTCCCTGACTAATCTGAGGAGAGGAGCATATAGACAAAGATAAGAAGATACAGAAGAGGAGTGAGGAAAATCAGAGTTGGACCATAGGAGCGTAGTAATCTGAATGTTCTTCGAGCATTTGGAGATGAGAACAGAGGAAGGGACAAGACTCTGTTTCAGCGGCTCCACTGTATGGACCATTTCCTGAGTGTGTTCTCTCTCTCTCTCTCTCTCTCTCTCTCTCTCTCTCGCCGTTCAATAATTTTATCTTCCTCATTTACTAGATTTAAGTCCATGCCCTGACTCTGTTGCCGGTACAGAAAAACTAATTGCAGTTTTTTTTTAGAATTAAAGAGGAAAGGGAAATGATGCTGTGTTTGTAAAATAAGAGTAAAGCTTCTTATTGTATTTTTCTGTCAAAATTAAAAAAAAATTAAAACTAAAATTTTTAAAAAAATTAAAATTTGTGAATTTATGTATGAATATTCGAGAGTCGTTTTGCCAAGTATCTTCATGAAGATTGATTGCCGGCTGCTGCTAATTCTACAAAAAAGAATTTTGAAAACCTGCTGTGGCACCTAGGAGTTCAAGCCACCCAGGAGAATATTTCTTTCAACCTAGTTGCGCACAGCCTTGTAATCGTGTCTTTCGTCTTGATGTAGGTTTTTTTGGTGTACTAGATTATATATGTTTTATCGACTTAACCTCCTATATATGTTATTAATTTGACTACTATGAATACTTAACTAAAAGTCATTACACTGTACCACCAAATCGACCGATTTAGTTATTAAGAGATCAACCCTCTTTTATAAGGTTCAAGTTCGATACATTTACGGGTTCAATTCACGTCGTGATTGCACCTTAGAATTGGGCATACTGACTTGCCTAGCTGTTCTCGCAGATAGCACCTCAGGATGGCTTGGGACGAACTCGTTAATCCTGGACTTTTGGGTGACAAGTGATGCAGAGCAATTATTGCTCATCCTAAATATTCTATAATGGGTGTGAAATTCTTATGTTAACGACTAAAGGGGATTGACAACGCTGATCAACCCTCCTCACCTCTTTTTACTTACTATTTTTTTTTTTGTGGACTATGTTGCAAATGGAAAAAGGTTAGTGAGATTTCTTTTTATTTTTCAAACAATATCTCTTATTTAAATCTTAGTCTCAATTAATCTTCGCAAGTGCATGTAAATCGCTTTAACAAAAAACGGCAAAAAAAAACTATTTTCTTTTCTCTAACGTTTGAAAATCAAGAGTTAGTGAAACATTCCCTCGGTACCAAAACTTTTCTAAAATCCTACTAATTTTCTTGTCTTGTGAAATAACTCCATATGGCTTACTGCAAAACTTAGAGTTGTAGAATTCAAAAATTCGTGATGCCAAACATCTTGACGGGGTATTTAAGTCACAAATGCAAGGCCAACACATTGAAAACTCAAAATGTTTGGTCATCTAGATTTTTAGTGAAGATAGGACTGAATAAGACATGATATGAAATCCGAGAAATCTTTTACATCTTATCCACTGTTTGGTGAATCGCAATAATAAAACCGGATGTTTTCACATTCAATATTGTTCATTGTTTGGTATGAACTGTAAATGAACCTAAAAATTGTAAAAATATAGATGGTAATAATCTCTTGTGACACTCTTGCCTACTTCATTTTTATTGCTTATTTTTTTTTGTTATTTTCCTTTGCTTGTTTTAGTTCTTTTCTTTTTTATTTCTTTTTTCCACTTCCATTATTCTACAATTTATCAAATAGTAAACTATACTAATGTTCCTAAGATACCGAAACTACGTAATATGTGTAAATCTAATTATATTTATATATTGAATTTATATTATAAGATAGATAAATTCACATACATATAAATAGAAATACATAAAAATGATTTTATTCGTTTATTGTTATTTTAGAATTCTAATATTATCCATATCGAAATATTATTTCTTTGAAAAAACTATTATTTAAATTTTATTAATTTAAGAAATCTCCTATGAGATAATTTTATTCGGGTTTTATCCCTCTTATATCTCATTTTATCATTATGTTTAACGGATTTATCAGCGCAAATTGTACTTCCTCATCCTCTTGCCAACGAAAAAACAGTTACGGGGGATGGCATTACTCTCCAAACACTTCACCAACGTCACATTGGTAAGCCACTCTTCAAGCATTTCGTCTAAAGTGGAAATAAATGCGTCCAATGGGATTTGAATCTATATATTCAAAGTTTTGTTCCGGCAAAGGTTTCTTATCTGATGACATGGCAAAACCTTACTGGGCATCTTAGATTCCCACAGTTGTCGTTGACTGCTCTTCATTGGTTGGTGGGGGAGCGTCTTCCATCTGCATGTTGCTTGGTACCTTTCGCCGTTACTTGTGTGGTGGGTGACCCTTATACGTTGAGCCGATTACGTTCAACGATTTGTGATTTAGAAAATCAAACTACGCTGGTTTATCCATGGAATGATGCTCTTACATTTTCAAATTTGTGGGGCATAATCCCTGATGGGCACCCTTTCTGGTTCTTCATTTGTGATTGTAAAGTCCTGATGTAAGATAGATATTTTTAGATGGGGAAAATTGTGTAAAGAGGTCTAATCTTATTATACATAAGTCAATTCAATCATAAATGTTTCAATTTTGATAATTTAGTCCTAAATCTTTTGATAATTTATCAATTTAGCCTTAAATCTTTCAATTGTGCTAATTTAGTCCTAAAACTTTTGACCATTTGCTAATGTAATCCTTCGGACCAAATATCCAAATAATAAATTTATGAATTAGTTGGCAAATGTCTAAAAGTATTAGGACTAAATTGTCATAATAAAAATGTCTCAAACTGAATTGGTGACCGTATAATAGGTTTAGTATTTTCTATACAATTATCCCTTTCCAGAGGTCATCACTAGTTTTTCAAAGAATCACTGAGCATGCTTCAAACAATCACTGAGCATGCGCCCTTGATGGTATAATGTAAGACATCTCAATTGCCCTGTATTAATTGTAAAATTCACCTCTCATTAGCAAAAGTCGGAGTTTACATGGACGGCACGTTTCATGAACGATAATTTGCATCGCCTAGAAGTGGTACTGCTCCTATCTATCGTTTCCTGTGGGCACTGATAATCAACATCGATTACGCAAATTGAAATCAACGTGAATCATTCAATTGCAGGCTAATTACAACTTCTATCCTCGACAACGACGGATGGATACTTGAGATGGCAACCAAGTGTTGCATCCAACAGATCTGAGGACACTTTCTGCATTACAGATTTTTTCAATAAAATCTTAAAAAATCGTTGAGGCAGATTCCAGACTTAATTGTGGTTCAACTTAGCATGAATCATGCTATTTCAACTTTAAAGGCCATTTTGGGACATTGTCTTTCGGCTCCGAAGGTGTGGCCAATTCAGTTCACATAACATTATTGACGCTTATCTCTGTGAAGCTGAGGTGGAGTTGTCACGGCCTAGGATTCGGATAAAGCCCTCTGATATTAAGACAAGAATGGAGAAACATGTGACTTGTTATGTATGTAGGGCTCAACAATCCAATCATAAATCATAAGGGATGGTTTTGTCAGTATGAGAATTCTTGGAGGTTTTCTCAACAATTAAAGGGTCTCATATTCCTAATAAACTTCTGATGTTCTATTCTTATGTAGTGGTTTAGTGAAAACGTCTCCTAAATGATGTTCGGAGTGAACAAAGTAAATGTTTACATCACCATTGTTTAGAAGATCCCTAATGAAGCGGTGTCTAATTTCTGCATATTTTGCTCTTGAATTCATTATAAGGATTTTAGTCAGATTAATTGCTCTTGTGCTATCACATGTGATAGGTATGATTGTCTTGTTTTCACCAAAATCACCTGTTTCATCTAAAGAAGTTGAGTAAAACAACTACCAAGAGCTACGCACTCAACTTCACAAGATAATTATTCAGAAAGTCATAAACATATTGTATGATAGCCAATTCAATCTTAAACTTTCAATTTAGCCAATTTAGCAATAAAACTTTTGACTATTTTCTAGTATAGTCATTCTTGTCAATTTTAGTCAGAATTCATTGGCGAGCGATCACATCAGCACCAACCTTCTACATGGCTCAACTAGCACTAACGTAAATGAACTTTTCAATTTGTTTTGGTAAACTTTTGAAATTTTTTGTTGTCTTTTTTTTTTCAATCATCTTTTCCTTTTCACCTATGGCCAATCTCAGCAATGGCTAATGACCAGCCACAGGGGATGGCAGGCGATGGGTGGTTGACAAGGGTGACCCTTGCCAAAATGAATAGAAGAGTGAAAAAAGATAAGAAAGAAAAGAAAAGGACAAAGAAAAGGAAAAGAAAAGGAAAAGGAAAAAAATTATAAATTTTTTTAAAAAAATTATAAAACTCATTCACGCCATCATTGGTCATGCCACGTACAATCATATATTCATAGAAATGTCTCACTAACATCCACATTAACGATTTTCAACCAACATTGAAAAATCATTAAAAGATTTAAGATTAATTGACCAAGTTGAAAAGTTCATGACTGAATTGGTTGTCGTACAATAGGTTTAGGATTCTTTGAATAATTTCCCTATGTTCAATAGTTGATAAAGCTATTGAGTTTGTTTTCAATGAAATCATGAAATGCAGCACATTAATCGACAAATGTCAAATGTGCCTTTTCTATGAATTTTACATCGTGTAAAATCAACATTAGAATATCCCTAAAGCATAAAATATGAAATCCACATACCTGATTTCGGAATTGTCCCAACAAATTGAATTATCCTTTTCACGGTGGCCAAACGAGATTCTTTAGGATTTGATTGGAATCGAGCTTACAATCATATATTCATAGAAATGAGGTCTCGATGGCGCTAATATTATATAGATCCACCTAAGCTGCTATAGAGTTTAGTTAAGGGATTGACCTTTTTTGTGTCATCGTCGAGTTTGCTAGATGAAGACCTAGGGGTGTATGTACTTCCTCCCAAACGTTTTCACCAATTTTCTTGGTGCCTTTTCTTGAAAAGGAAACGCTTCAAAAGTGGTGTGTTTTACTTGAAGTCCTAAGAAGAAATTCACTTTTCTCATCATGCTTATTTCAAATGCACTATGCATGATCTTAGCAAAAATCTTGCACGTATGCTCATAAGGAAAAACAAATATTATGTGACCAACGTAAATTTAAATAAACAAAATATCGTTACATTCATTTCAAAGAAATAAAGTTGCATCCACTTTACCTTTATCAGGACTATTTTCAACTAGGAAAGTGTTTAGCTTTGGATGAAATCTAGTTTTGGTTTCTCCAATTATATCACCAAAAACTTGCTCTTTGAGATTGTGACATTCTGAATTTTCAACCCATATTCGGAATTTATAAATAGAATGAATATATTTCATTAATACGCTCTAGTTAAACCTCACTCGAGCCTGATCATCTCGAGATGACTAAACGAAGGGGAAAGGCTATATAGGACCTTAAAGTATGTGGACTTGACAGGTCGATACGCGTAACTCCTAAACAGCCGCCTGTTGGTTTGAGGATTCAATGGAGTCGTTATTTAATGGATATAGCCACGAAAATGAATTCCGATCTTGGACAATTGAATTTTTATGAATGTCACGATGGAGAATTGAATTTAGTTGCAGAAGCGTCGCTAGACAGGCAGACAGCCGGTAAACATCGCGGAGCAAGACGTGAGGTGGAAAATTATCGAAATACCCCCAATCAATGCTCAGTACTTAGAATTAGAATGATTAGACTTATTTAAGAATGAATACGTTAGTGCAGTGTCAATTTCAATTTGAAGTTCATTCGCGCTCGAGACCCGATCGGTGCATTTGGCACGCATCCAGAGGCAATATCTCGCTAAGCGTCACATCAATCAAATCATGTCCAATAAATCAATCAAAGTCAACTCAAATGCAATCAATGTCATTCAAGGGTTAATCAAGTACATCTTTCAATCATCTAAAACCCCATTACCTAACCCACTAACCATTATTTTTGAATTTTAGCTATTATAAACTTTATAATCTTCTCTCTCTCTCTCCCCTCACACCCTCACATTTTCGGCCAGCCCTTCTCCCCCTCCTCTCCTCCCGAAGCTCTCTCTCCCTCTCGCGTCTTCTCGGCCTCCAGCGCGCACCCGGACGAAAACTGCTCGTTCAGGTTTGTCCGGAATCCAAATGACTTCGTTTTCTCTCACATGACCGTACGACAAAGAGCTTTGAAGATCTGAAAGCCTTTTGCCCAGTTCTCTCATGAAAACCCCTTGAAATCAAGCCAAACTGTGACCCTGTGCAGATCGGATCTCCCTGGTGCCACTCAACTTCAAACAACCGATAACGAAAACTCAACCGTTAGATCTTCCTAAATTTTGGATATGTTATAGTCCCATATGAGATGAGTTCATAGAACTTGATTTCACTCCGATCCGATATGATTTGGGCCTCCATTTGTGCGTTTCCATTTCGGTCAACGAAACTGTTTTTCTTGAGTCCATTTCGTGCTTTACATTCTGTGGTCATAATCTGACCTTGGGAACCTAGGAGACTTATATCCATGTCATGTCCTTATTTTCTCGCTTGTTATGGCCCCGGTTTAGCCCTTACTCAGCCCCAAGTTGTCGTGCTCCTCCCTTGGCCTTAAGCTCCCCTTCGGCGACCAATCGTCTCCGCCGTTGCTGTTGTCATCTCAGCCCCATTATGGTAAGCAAACCCACTATCTTAGCCTAGGAATAATGTATGTATGATTGGTTTGGTTGTTAGATTACTTGATATGTGCAAATCGATTAGAAAATGTGAAAATCGCATAGAACGGTTAGGCCGATTTGTAGTCAAGAAAGAATGGGCCGACTCGTGGGCTTGGGAATCTGTTGGTAGGCATTATTGTGGTGTGTGTGGGATGTGGTTTGATGTTTGGGGCGTGAGAGAGATATGGAGTGGGTTAATGGGCTAGACAAGTAATTTGGGCCAAATTAGACTAATTGGGCTTAATGGGCCGAGATGATTTCCATAGCAATGGGCTTGGACATGGTCTATAGGGTACAATGGGCTGTCTTGAGGTGAATTTTAAGTAAGAAATTAGAAGGTCCAAGTGCAATAATGGGCCATAGATTGAGTTGGGCCAAAAATAGGCTTAATGGGCATAGATTGGGCTCGTAGTAATATTGGGCCTAGTCAAGGGCCTCTAGGGCCTATTGGGCTAGTCTAGATTGGGTCTAAAAGAATAATTGATGGACCCAAGTGTGAACTATGGGCTAAGACTTGAACTGTGCTTGAAATGGACTAGTGGGCCCAATTGGACTTAAGGCAAAATTTGAATAAGATTGGGACATGGGCTTACATTAGGGGCCTTAATGGGTTGATTTGGATGATTAAGAATGGAACATTATTGGCCCAAGTTATGGAAGTGGGCCGTAGGTCAAAATGATCTCAAGTGAATTAGATTCTATCAAATGGGCCCGATGGGCTTATTTGAGAACTTGAGCAAGACGTGGCGTTATTGAATTAAGGACCGTCAGGCGTGGTTCATTGACGATTTCGAATCTAAGATCAAGCATCCGATTGAGGTAATAGGGTTAAAAGTGATCAGTGGGCCAGAGTTTGGGATTGGGAGTTATATAGCTAAATTGGCACGATGGGAATTTATGCTCGATAGGAATAGATTGTTTGTACGAATTGAAAGATCACGTTTCATTGTGACATGCCATGCAGCGTACGCACGTTGATTGACTATTTGAGAACGCATGTATTGTGCACTGTGACATTGTGATATGCTTTGACACCAATTGGGCATGAGTATGGCATGCACTATTGTGTGGAGCGATAAGGGGAGGACGGCCCTATAAGGCACTAGGTGCTTGGGAAGTGAAGTGATAAGCATGCGGACCTAATGTACATGGTGGGGGCACGGTGCGCTCTGATGTGTAAGGCACAGGGTAGCTGGAGGGATAAGTGTGTCAACTTGAGGCGTACCATACGCGGGTTGAGACGCGAGCCTTTAGCATATGAGACGCGGGCTAAACCCTTTGTGGTCACATGTGACTTAGCATTGTGCATTGTACATTGTGCATTGGCACCGAACAGGATATTCTGGCATGTTACGTTCGAGCATTCCTGCATGCGATCTTGCTCTTTGTCTATTTGAGAATACATGAAGACCTAATCCTTGTATGCTATAGCCTGTATACGTTACCGTCGAGGGAATTGTGTTAGGGAGAGTTAGCTAGCCCTAAAATGCAGGTTAGGGCCGAACCGAATAGCATACTCTATCCTACGTTAGGATTAGTGGTGAGCTTATTGACTCTTCGACTCACTAATGTTGATTGCCAACATTTTCAGATCCCCGATAGCAGATGTACCCCCGACACTTTTTAGACTCCCAGTGGAGGTAAAGATGGAGATTATCCACTACGTCAAGGAGGATGGTACCCCTTTAGGCCAGGCAATTGATCACTATTTGGGTGAATCATGGTAGTCCTCTCCTGATCTCATATAGGTAGAGGCTTGGATGGTAGAGAGAGATCAGGTTTTTGTGAGACCTGTACGAGCTTTTAACGTTCCGATTGCCGAGGTGGATGACCCTACACTGCTTCGTCCCGCTACCTATGGAGGAGAGATACTCGACCCCGAGCCGTTAGAGCAATTGCCATTACCAGGACAGATGGTGATCAATGGCCATGCTGAGGGCGATCCGATGGACACCGAGCCTTCCTCTCCAAAGTACGAGGAGGACCCAGAGGAGCTTCATTAGTAATCAGATTGGAGCGAGATCGACGAGGACTAAATGATAGACCTTAGGTTGAGTGGTCTGACCGAGCGTAGATTTTTGTGTTGTATTTTAATACCCTCTTCTGGTGGTCTGTACTTAACACTCTATTATATATGTATATTACGAGTTGACCGATATTATTGACTGCTTCCCTTGTACCCTTGAACCCCATTATCATATGAATACATGTATAGGTTGGAGATTAGCTTCCCCAAGTTTACGTTTTGAGTCGAAGCGTCGTCTGGTTGCGATGGAGTTTCCTGGGCCGTCGCAGATCGTTGACCAGGCAAACGTGAGCGTTGGCGGGATGTCGCGAGCCCGCAGGATTCGAGGCGTGACATCCCCGTTCGAGTGGTATTAGAGTAAGGTCAGCTTGATACGAGACTTTTTGAGGTTTGGAGTGATAAGGTTGATGATTTTGGGGTAGTTAGATAGACAAACCCTAGGCCTAAAATTAAGAAGGGTAGATTGCATGAATTGATTGGCATATGTGTTTGCTGAGTTGGGTCATTTGTCTAGAGAAGCTTTAGGCTATATTGTCTGGTGACTAAGCTACAGGTGCGTCGGGACCTGAGGTGAGGTTTTAGAGCCTAGCTCTGTTAGAGATGTTCTTTGGTTTCTGATTACTGGTTGTTGGATGTTTATAGCTAATTGCTGTTTGTGATTGTGCACATAGTCTGCTGTCGCGCGCTGCTTGACCATCATGCATTGCATGGATTACTACATGAAAAATAAAATGATTTAAAAACAAATTGATTTAAAAATAACGATTTGATTTGAAGTGCGTCATGAACGCACCATGTTTTATTGGACTGGGTAACTGTTAGCCTGATATAGGACGGGTCTGACGGGACGCCTATAAACTGTAATGAAGCATGGTATGGGACGTGTGGAATGAGGCTCTCTTTGAAGATATATAAGTTTGGGACAACTGTCCACTCCAAGGCTGAGGAGGGCAAGGAGTGGTCAGCGGGGCAGAAACCTGATCAAGGAGTGGCTCCTGACAAGCTTCTAGGTGAGTAAGGCGGACAGAGTGACCTAAGTTATACATTAACAGAGTTGAGTTTAGGTATCTGCTGAGTCCAATTGCATCAAAAAGCTGCAGCGAACTTTACATGCATATTCATGTCAATAGACGCGATAACAGGCGAAAGCTTGAGTGGATTGATTAGGTTTTTAGTTCCTTGATGAAACTACATAGGTTTAAGCGAATAGAATTTAGGAGTATGAGCAACCGGTGCGGAAGGACTGGAAGTAAGTTTCTGCAGTTGAAGGACTAAGGATAAATGAGGTCTTAAAAGTGTGGAAAGAAATTAGAAATCTGATCGGCAGGTAGGCTGAAGAAAGAGCTGTCGTTGTTGCCCAAGCTATCGAAGCTGTAGCAACCGCCGTGAATAGGGCCAACGAGAATAATGGAATCAATGGAAATGCATAATGGAGTTCGTTAAATGCATTAGTGAGTGGAACAAATTTTTGGAAGATGAAATTATCTGAGTTCGAAGGAAGTTGTAGGCCCCGAAGTAGTTACCCTCTAGATAGAAAGGGGAGATAAAGGGCGTTTGCTTGCTAAGGTGCTATGAAGAGAGCATTAGAGAGGAAAAAGATGGAAAAATTTCTTAGAGCTTCGCCAAGACTAAATATCAGTAGACAAGTATGAAAGTGAGATGTCAAGATTGTGTGTTAAGGATAATAGAGGGACCCCTATATAAATGGAACGAGAAAGTGCTTAAATATGGCCTGTAAGGCCTTCAAGATATAAAGTTGTTCGTAGAGGTGGATAACAAGATTGACATCGCCATAACAAGGAGGATAATTGCAGGAATTAGTTCCTGGGATTTATGTGTGGTCGAAGGATGGTGTAATCCCTGCGATAAAGTATTTCGATCTCGTTAATGGTTATAGTCAGTTGAAGAAAGAGGGCCAAGTGCTGAATGGTTGGCTGGTGAACCACAACCTCTGGACGACTTTGATGTAGGCTGCATTGGCACTTGTGTTGCAAGAGAACCTATCGATAGACTCGTCTAGTGAAAACGATATAATAATGAGATGATAGGCATTTATGGACTACATAGATTGAGGCTTAGATACATGTTGGAGAATAAACTTGAAAAATAGAGGTTTAGGCTTGAATCATGAAAACTTGATGATAATTGTTTGGGACGCTTACAAATGTAGAATTATGGCCCATGATGATTGCGAATCCTAAGTCTAAATTTATGTGGCATTTTGATGGTTTTAGCTGCCGAATCTCATAGATGGCCGAGGTGAAGATACAATTGAGATTCGCTAGTAAATTGATGGGAATTAGGAAAGCTTAGGTGCAAATTTGGATTGATCGATATACTCAAGGTTTAATGTAGTAATGTGTGAACGAGGACTAGCGAAAGTATACAATTGTGATTAGAGACTATCGATACCCAAACTTAAGGATGTAGCGTAGCGATTAACAGGTTGGTTGGACGATAAGTTGGGAGATAAGCGTTTAAATCCGAAACGTGAGAGCTTAAAGGATAACCCGCTCAAAACATGATGACTGTGAGGACGTTTCAAGTTTATATGATGATCAGAATGTAAAGTGTATAGACTAAGTATAGACAAGTGATCTACAAGCCGTACCAATCATTGGTGGAGATGAGAAAAACCTAAGTTACCCAGGACTGGTGTGAGGACGAGTGACTTGTGAAGAATGGTGACGATGATATCCTGATAGGCTTGAATTGGGAGATTCTAATGGTTAGCCTTGGGAAATAGATTGGGGATATGGAATTGCGAAGGCTCAATGTTGGAAGACTATAGGCTTAAATTGCGTTAGACTTTGATGGCTTAGATGGGGATCTTTATTAGGAGTTCCAGATGATTGATTGAGACTCACAATGAGGCAAATAGTAACCCTAGACTGTGGGAAAATTGAATTGCATGAGTTTGGTTCGTTATGAGTGGCGACAGGAAAAGCATTGCATTAGTTGAGGTTTGAGTAATCGATTCTAGAGATGATAGTCGCCTATAGCATTTACACGTTGATAATACGAGGGCCCATGAAGTACATGACTGGTGAGTAGGCACATGATGATGGTAGAATGTTAAGGGTGGACTAAACTTGAGTTTGGAGATAAAGATGCCGACTCTAAATGTAGACCCTGATCGGGTGAGATGGTTCAGATCTTGATGCGAATAACGATAAAAAAAGAGTACTCTAGATTAGTCATAAGTAATTAATTCTTGATATCCTGGTCGTTTACGGTGCTTGGATGATATAGACTAAGGTTTTAGAAAATAAGTGGTATAAAATGCAAGTGGGAAAATTAAGGATATTTATGCATTTCGACAGTCTATGGCATCGAGGTGAAGAAGGAGAAATGTGCATGTATGAGCCCGTTCTTAGTTTTAGCAATTAGGTTACGGTATGAACTCGACGAGAGGTAATTTAAGGAGTGATACCAAGGACTGAGAGCCTTGACATGTAAAATTGATGTCACAAGTGTTATGCCTCGAACCCTACGGGCTTGCGACATCCCACCACTCAACACTCGCATCTACCTGGTCCACGATATGCGACAACCCAGGAAATTCCATCGCGACCAGACGATGCATCGGCCAATCATAAACCTACGGAAGCTAATCTCCAACCCACACATACATACATACAATAATGGGGTAGAAGGAGATAAAGAAGGCAGTTGACATTAATAGTCCAACATAACATACATATATAACCAGAGTGTTAGGTACAGACCACCAAAAGAGGGTATCAAAATACAACACAAAAATCTACATTTAGTCAGACCATCCAACCTAAGGTCTATCATCTAGTCTTGGTCGATCTCGCTCTAATCGGACTGCCAAAGAAGCTCCTCTAGGTCCTCCTCGTACTTTGGAGAAGAAGGCTCGGTGTCTATCAGATCGCCCTCAGCATGGCCGTCGATCACCATCTGTCCTGGTGACAACATTTGTCGATCACTATCTATCCTGGCGACGACAGCTGCTCTAACGACTCGGGGTTGAATATCTCTCCTCCATAGGTAGCGGAACGGAGTAGTGTAGGATCATCCACCTCGGTAATCAGAATGTCAAAAGCTCGTACGAGTCCCACAAAAACCTCATCTCTCTCTACCATCCAAGCCTCATACCTATGTGGGACCAGGAGAGGGTTACCCTACTTTACCCAAATAGTGGTAAGTTGTTGGCCCAAAAGGTATCATCCTCCTCAACGTAGTGACCTATCTCGGTCTTTGCCTCCACTGAGAGTCCAAAAAGTGTCGGGGGTACATCCACCAGGACCATAATGTAGGCTGCATCAAGGGCTTATCAAATGGGACTCTTATGAGTCAAGGCCATTGATAAAAAGTATTCATCATCTACTCCGGATTTACAAATCAAGAACCCTGCAAAAATGAGAGAGAAATAGTCTTGCTCGTACTTTTTCGAGCGATGCTTAAAGTTCTTTTAACTCTATGTTAATTCAAGCGCCTTAATCAGAAAAGACTTTCTCAGGTTGTAACGTAGGTTAGGATTTGGGACCAATGAAGTAAAAAGGTTTATTTTGGCCTAGAAAATATATGAGGTGGGTTTGACGTCAGTGATCATTGCATCTTTTTCACCAGTCTCGACCTTTTTAGAATTAACTTCAAAGGACACCATCGTTGTATGAGAAATGTGTCAACTTTTGCTAATACTGTCGTCGTTCCCAGACGGAGTAAACTTCAATTGTATATTTTGCTATTAGACTCCTTCAAAGAATTTTCTTTCGCAATCAGATCCCATTGCGGATTTACCGAAAGAGATAGTATGTTTTCCCTGAGTTTTCAAAGGCATGCAAAAATAAATATTGATTTGAATGGGCATTGGCCTTGCTTTTGACTGGCAGTTTCCTTTTTCATGCCTAGGGACTGGCATTTCTTCTTTTGGTCCCATTTTTTTTTGTCTTTTCTATTCTGTTTAGGAAAAGAATTTCTAAAAATTGTGCCATCTACACATGTATATCAAAGATTTAGCGCACTTAAAGAGTTGACTCGGGACTTCTATGTAGACCCACTTCTTCTGAGTTCTTCTACTTTAAGATGGTGCCATCTTCATCATCGAATGAGCAATGATCACCAACGGGGTTTTAAGAAACGAATTTGCAGGCTCAATTGGGCGATACAAAGGATGAAGGTGTATTGGATAGAGAAAATAATGCTTTTCATCTTCCTAAGACACTTGAATTACCGTATGAGGTTGAAAGCAAAAAAACACTCGAAAATTGATGTTAGTCCGAGCAAGAAAATTTCTAACCATTTATCTCGTGCTATTGCTGGGATTATCTTCATTTAGCCCCGATGTGGGGGTGGTTCTCGACAGGGGTTATGAAATGAAACCGCCGCTCAAATGGGTTATCAATGGTCACCTATAGTGTTTAGGATAGAGAAGCAATCGCCTCCTTCCTTTCAGCTATCGTACCTTTCGTGGGAAAACCCATTGTCTTGAGGAAACCGAAACCTATTTAGCACTCAACTCACTGTGGATTAAAATGTAGGACGTGTGTAAAAACAGCTTACCTTTCATCATTCTGTCATTCCCCATTCTACATATTCGATGCATCATGTGAAGCTTATACTCCAAGTAAGGATTGTTAAAACAAACATGTAGAAGAATCATGCAAAAATCATGGAGCGTGCAAACACAATGTGGATGTAGCAATTTTTAAGAATCATGCATGTTTAAGAAATGTGCAAGTGTATCAAGAATGGGAGAATTTGAATCGTCCTTGGGCATGTGGGCGAATCGAATCAAATCAGTGATATACTCATTATGTCGAGGAGTGACTTGTTTTTAATTTTTCCCCTGCACCATGAAGTACATGGATGAAGTGAAGCATTTGGACCTTATTGACGACCGTTCCGGTCGTCGATCGAATGCTCCAATTTGCCCCCATTTTTATTAAAACGAATCTCTTTAAATGATCGTAATTCTACTCCCTTGGGGCAGTCTTCTCGACATGTTAAATATTAGTGTAAACATTTCCTGTCAAAAGAAAAGGAGACATGTCAGCTAGAATTAGAAAGGATAAATTGGAACGATACTGGTTTACCCTTTATTTTGAACGCCTTGCATGATCCCTCTATTAGGCTCACTGGGTCGAGCTTCTTTTCAGTTTTAGTTGGGCACTTTATCATTAAAGCTAACGCTATAGCAAAGTATTGGTCTTGATCTTGTTCGTCGAGTATTCTTATTTCTTTATGCAATAAAAATGTGCAAAAAAAATTATCTATTTATTTACAACACTTAAAACGTCCCCATCCTTGGGAATCGAACTCAGATTGCTGTGGACCATTGACATTCACTATGCCATCAGGCCCATTGGGCCATAGGTATCCATGAGGCTTTCCTTTAAGTGTTAATTTTTGAGATAGCATGGCCCCGTTGCATTGTGTTGGGCCATTTCACGTTACTGTGCTTTTCAAGGCAATTTGCAATTCCTATTAAAAACGGAAGAAAACAATTCAGGGCTCAAGATAATTATAGGCAAATTAGAAAGATACAGAATTACCCATGTCTAAGATTGTTCGGGTTTCTCGTTCGCATTTTCCTTTATCTGAAGCTATCCATCCTCTGATAATGTCAACGGATCGATTTGCCCTCAATTTAATCCGACCAGGGAATTTTGTTTTTGGGTACGACTGTATTCTCGGGTCGCTTTGCAAATTCCTAAAAATAGAAGGGATCTAATTTAAAACCATGGAAATCCGAGGGTAAATTGAAACAATACGGAGTTACCCTTCAAGTTTGCGCGGACTTTTACTTGCCATTAATTTTTTGAGTTTGGTGTGGTAACGGTTCCAAGTATTTAATAAGGGGAAGGGAAACCATTACTTCTCGCTTGTGCATTAAATTCGAACATCGATAAAAGGAGAAAATGTGCAAGAAAACGAAGCAGATGCATTCGTCTAGGTTTGATCTTCCTTCTTTTGCAAGCTCTTCAGTGATCAGCTGGTTTTGTTCTGGATCAGATACACATCGGCCATGCTGAAGGACCGTGATCACTGGCTTGGAAGTACAGGCTCCGTGTGCACATCAAAGCCCCGGTGCTTCATCAGCATCAAACTGATTAATCACGACGTCGATTTCGGCGTCAATACTACTTGCTCGGTGATGACACATCCCCACCTCCTCGGAAGGCATCAATGCTGGCTCCATAGGCTCGGTCTTTTCGTACCTCGCTCCAACAGAACTTGATCCTATTATGAACTGATTTAACTCACCTCTTAAATGGGCATTTTCGACCCTTAGATACTGCTTTTCGTCGAGGGTGAGGAGGCTATTGCAGTTGAGCCATATGACGGAGTCAAAAGCCTCTTTATACATTTTGTTCTTGCTCAGAGCTTTTCATTTTTAGCTCTTAAAAACTCGACCTCATTACGTTCATATCGAGTCTTCATTCGAGTTCGCATACTTTGAAACCAGAACTTGACTTGTGAAAGTTCAAGCCCTAGTTCTTGGCTCAGTTCCATTCTCTGCTTGTCGTCTAGCATATGGCACATTCTGAAGAAATCCTCAAGCCTATGTATTTGTTCCGCGGTATGGCGACGATAACGCTTCCTTTGACCCTTACTATTGTTGTCCTTATCCTTACTGAGATCTTGGACGTTGTCGGCGGAAGGGCCAAGCTCCATGGTCTGAATCCCAAACATGACCTCGAATTCTTCCTCTCCCATATTTAGCAAGTAGCGATAGCTTTCAAGTGTGTTGGGTTGAGACATCTTCGATGGGTTAATGGTTTCTCAAGGTTTGCTACATTTTCTTGTATTTTCAACTTCTCTAGATTTTTCTGAGCGACCGTGTATACTTTAGGCCCTTCTTCTGAGCACGAATGAGGATTATCAAGAGAATATCTCCTTTAAAATTAGACATGGGTTTAGCAACTGTATTGCTTCTCCCGAGAGTTCTATCTATATCTCTCGCTCGGGTCATCTTTCTTTCATCTTTTCATGGTAGGGGCCTCTGTCGTTATCTCCATCATCGATTTGCTAGCGAATTCTCCAATAAAGAAGAGTCGTATCTCCTTTTCTGCTGAAAATGTCTTTGTCTCCCATTTAACTCGTCTTTTCATCCTTTCTTTTTTCAAAGTGGTGGCGTCCTGTCCAACTTTTCCGCGGAAACGTCGGATTTGCTTGGCTCGATGTCACCGCCTAACTAGAATTCGAGCCAGCGAGGGTATTGCCGATAGAAAATGGCAGATATAAAAGTATGGCCAATAAAGACTGCCCCTGTGAAGTTAATATTGGACTTGGGAGCAGATTATCATCTTCGTATTCTAATCCTCCGTTTCACCTCTCTCCTCTTCTCTTTCCTATTTTGCTTGTCGATCTTGATTCTCTCCTCTATCTTTTAACGGAAATGGCCAGTCTTCCTACACAGATTTTCCCGACTGAGGTCATGTTCAGATGGGAGCGACTTTACCACCTTCTTGGCCGAGGCTATATTTACATAGCCTATCATCCGAGTGTAGAAGCTGAGATCCTCGGTCTGTTCAGGGAGATAAATGCTTCTTCAGTCGAAGGCACCAACTTAGAGAGAGAATCCAGGGCATTCCCACATGTCTTCATCAACTTTTTGGAGGCTTGCCGGAACACCCAGGAGACGGTCACCTTAGCCCGCGTCGTGAAGGCGCGCTACCAGGATCGATCTGAATGCCTAGAGTTTGCAGAACAGTCGGTGGCTCGGTACAAGAAAACCGTCAAATTTGTTAATGAACGGGTTTCTCTGTTGATTCATGAGAGGGAGGAGCTAGTGGAGCGCCTAGCCTTAAACTAAACTTACTTTTAGCATAATCCGAGTGATATCGTAATGAAGTTCAGATGTGAATGGCTAGAGGAAAGGCTTGATAATTTGACGGCGGATATAGCTTTTGAGAGAGACCTAATCGATAGTCTGAAACTTGCCGTTAAACATCATGAGGCTAGTGCGGCCAGGCACAAGGAGAAACGGACCCGCCTGTTCTTCAAGCTTGCAGATCTCGACTCCTAAATCGTTCAGTGTAGGCAGGGCATCAATTTCATGGAGAGTCAGTTGAACTCTTTTGTGATGCTTATCACGGCTCAATTTGGTTTTACTTTTCCTCCTTAGTGAGTCGTTGTAAAACTCGTTGATGAATGGAACGAAAGGAAAGTTTCGCATGTTTGTGCTTTAATTTCCCATCCATCTCTTCTCCCGTATACCACGATAGATCGATTCAAGGCACAGGAAATACCGAGACTTAACATCCTTCCTGATGTTCTTGTTTGCTGCTGTAAACGATGATATCGAGAATATTAAAGAAGCTTTTGACAGCAGACCCCACTAGCCGCATCGAGACTAGTGAGCTAGTCACATGAATTATGACAACTCGGTCAGTGTGCTAATAAATGAATTAGGCGACCTGTTGTGTGCCCCTACTTTGCTCATGCGGTCTTTCGGCGTCCACTTGCTCGTGTCGGCCGAAATGTTGGCAGGAATATCTGTGGGCCATGTTCAGCAATAAAATACCGGTCCTCCAAAATCCTCCATGTCGTTCGAATCCGAGAAAGCTAAAAGGCAAGACTTTTGTTGATTTACTCAGAAAGACGTCACAAGGTCGAGTTGACATACTCGCTTCATGGGTTCTGATTATACAGTCTATGTTTTTTCTCAACAAAATACAGAAACCCCTCTTAATACATTAAAAATGCCCTTCTGTCTGGTCCGAATACATTCGCAGCTTCTATCAAAATACATGGCCCTTACGTGCTCATTAACTGACGCATTTATGAACCCAAGAGGATCGACCTCCTTACCTGCCCCTAGGATTAACGGTTAACGCTTCAGTATTTTTTCATCTTTTCAAATGTTTTAAGATTATTCCTGGTATATTGTTGAACTTAGATTTTTTTTTACCCCCACTTGGGGTACCTAGGATTCCCTTAAAGAAGAAAAGGAAACAATTAGTATGCAACACAAGGAAGGTCGGTCAATGACTACTATATTAGTCCAATTTGATTTTTCTATTTTGTGGAGAAATCAGAAAAAAAAATTTCCTTATTAGACATGGGCTAATTTCTGAAACAGAATTTTCTTGCGGATTTTTATGACTTGAAAAGTGTGACAAAATCTCTTGATATTTACCAAAACTTTTTTGAAGGAATTTTATTTATTTTTCTTTTTTATCAAAATGAATTTTTAGTTGTAAATTTGCCAGGAAAATTTCTTTTTAATTGAAGTAGAAAAGACATGACAAAATCCTTTATTGGTTAACAAAATTCCAACGAAAGGATTTTTCACAATCATTTTTTTTCAAAAATTTTTAGAAATGGGGCTCAAATTAGATTTTTATTTTTATTTTAAAGCATGGTCGTGATGTTAAGTTCAAAATCTAATTGACCTCTAGCATGGACCGACCGAAAATAAATACAAGATAAAATTAGAGAGCTTACTTTTACCTTGGAAAAATGCAAATCACATAGTCGTAGGTATGACTCAAGTGAGGAGCGGACTTTAGAAAATAAAAAAGAGAGATAGGGTATGGACCTAAAAGGCTCCCATTATTTGAATCGACAAGTTTACCCTCCGCGAAATGAAATGACAAGTGGGAAAAATTGTCAATTCGGATAATGAGCGAGATAAAATACGGTCAATCCAAGTGCAATCAACGCAAGAGCTTTGCATATTCAATCCCTATCCATAGTTAAGGGTTCATCTCATAAGGGGTAGCTCTTTTTTTGCGTCCGGCTCGCTACAACTGACGCCAACCCTCCTCCTTTACCCTGGCTTGGGACAGGCTATATAAGCTACATAGGCGGAGTTAATCCCTATCCATAGTTACCTAGGAAAAATTTCTCAACTTGGGTTTAGACGCTTGTGTGTGCAGGTGTCGTGATCCTCAAAATATGCAAGACATGCATAACAATTGATATCAAAACAGCGCTTCTAAAAATGTGCGAAATTAAACAAATAATCCCAATACCGAGCCTGCAAAACAAAGAGGTTAGCCAAACACTCCACCGCTTATAACTCTCATCTACAAAAACATATAACGCATAAAGATAAGTTCCAAACAAGATCTTCAGAAGCGAGATACCCATGAAATTTTCATTGACCTAAATCCACTAAGGCTTTTAAAATTTCGGAAAGATTCAAGTACTCCAATTGGTGTCTTTTTTTCGGAAAATTAAAAATCTCATCCCCAGCGGAGTCGCCAATCTGTCACGACCCGAGAAAGTTTTCTGCCAGGTGAACGGATTATTAGGTTAGCTAGATGGATTAACCTAATACGGACCCTCCTAAGTCCTACCGAATCGCAACGTTGATTTTTATTCAAATGATTTTAAAATTTGGAGTCGCCACTAATCATTTTTGGTAGGTTGATTAGAAACCTAAGTAAATTAGCGGGAGGACTAAATTACTTCTACGAAGCAGAGATTATGAGTTCGGGGACTTGGTTATATTAGTTAATTAAAACTAATGCCCTTTCGGTACCTTAATTTCATGGATATCCTAATTTGGCAACTCAGGCTTGGTTTATTCCTAAGGCTCTAGTGAGTGTTCTTTCTTTATGTTTTCGCTTTTTAAATGGATGCATGGATGGTATTTTTTGTATTTCCAAGGTATTATAATTTCTTGAGGCCGAAAGAGGGAGTGTGTTAATGACTTCTGTGCAGTGTTACGACCTCCAACAGGTGGCTCGGCCTACTCATTCTAGGGTTGATGATTCAAAATTTTAATTACAGGAAGTAAATGACAATAAATAAAGACCACCAATGGATGGCTCAGCCTTGACTTGAACCTCTCTTTTGGGGTTTAATGGTACAGGAATTAGATTACATGAAATTAAATTGTGATAAATAAAGACCTCCAATGGATGGCCTATCATTAGCTTAGCTCTCCCCTTTGAGGTTTAATGGTGCGGAAATTAAATTGCAGGAATTTAAATGACAGTGAATAAAAACCTTCAATGGGCGGTCTAGCATTAGCTTGGCTCTTTCCTTTGGGGTTTAATGGTGGAAGAATTAAATTGCAGGAATTTAAATGACGGTAAGTAAAGACCTCCAATAGATGGCTCAGCCTTGGCCTGACCCTCTCTTTTAGGGTTTAATGGTGCATGAATTAAATTGCAGGAATTTAAAGGACCTCCAGTAGATGGGCTTTGCCCTCTTTATTATGGGGTTTGAATTCTTTAAAATAAAATACAACAAATTGATTTGGCAATTTGAACTAAAATCCATCAACGGGTCGGGTGAGAATTTGGTGGGCGCTTCGAAGCTTGTTTGGGCCAACTTTGCGTCTCCTCGGGATTTTACTTTTGATATGGAGCTATCTTTTACCTGACATAAAATATTGGGAAAGAGGAATGGTGGGGCAGTGTAGACAATTTGTGCTAATTTGCAACTAAAACCACAAATAAATGAATAATAAAAACACTTAGGTCGAATTTGCTTGCTCATTGACAAAGATGAACTCTTGATTTATGTTGATCGATGAAGGAATTGATGATGATAACCCATAGCTTTAAACTCCATTATCTTCAAAATTCTCTTTCTCTTTTTGGTATTTTTTTTCTCAAATTTTTCTTCAATCTCCCAAAATCCTCTTAAACATCCAAAATTTTTTCTCCAAAAAAATTCACCTTTCAAGCTCATTTCTTCTTCATTTTATAGACTACCCATCAATCTCCCATTCTAATTTTTCCACTAACTCCTTTTCATCTCATGTTCCATTCTCTATTATCATCGTATTTTCTTCATCTCCTCTTCTCCATCTTCCCCTCTTAGTCTCCTCTTCTCCATCTTCCCTTCTCTATTCTAATTTCTCCACCAAATCTTCTTTTTATTATTTGCGAAATAATTCCTCAAATGTTAGATATTTGCATTATAATCCCTGAGATTTTAAGTATTTGCAATTCAGTCCTTGGAAAAATATTTATTTAAGTCTAAATCTCCTCATAATTTTCAACACACCTCTCGTATGCTTAGTCGAAATTCATTGCATATCAAATTTAAACTCATTTCTTACCGTTGAAAATAATGCAAAATTTAATTAAAGCCCTTTTACAAAATTGAGTTCTTCTCGGTATAATTGGGCCAAGATGAAGATTTGAAATATTAGAGAATAATGTCACAACTCCTAAAAGTGAAAAATAAAAATAAATTGACTCAAATTGAATATTTTAGGCCCCAAATTCTATTATTTATTAAATATTTTCATAATTTTTAAAATATATATAATACAAAAAATACAAAAAATTATTTTTCATTCAAAAATGGTTGCCTATTTTCTCATTTTTTTTATTTTTCATTTATAAATTTTTGAAAATAAAAATACCGAAAAATATTGAAAATATGAAAAATTATTTTTTGGTCAAAATTGGTTCCCTAGGCTTAACGAAGATCCCCAAAGTTGATTTTTGTTAATTTTATGAATTTTTATGGATTTTTTTATTAATTTTAAAAGAGAAAAGATGATTAAAAATCGAGTATCAACATTGTCATGCCTCATTCTATACATTCGATGCATCATGTGCAGTTTATACACCAAGTCAGAATTGGCAAATTAAACATATGGAATCGTTATGCACAAATCATGGAATGTGTAAACACAATGCAAATGTTGCAATTTTTAGCATCATGCGTGTTTATAGGATGTGTAAGCATGGAAGAGAATTTCTCAAGAAATGAGGGATTCGAATTGCCCCTGGACACACGGACCGAATAAATTGAGGGTCTATTCCTTAAGTCGAGAAGTAGTTTGTCTTTGATTTTACCGCCTCCTTTTCAATTTAGGATTCGCCATGAATTTGTCCCCATTTTCATCAAAATGGATCTCTTCGGACGATCGTAATTTTTGCCCCTAGGGTTGTCTCTTTCAACATGTAAAATGTTAGTATAAGCATTTCCTGTCAAAAGGAAATGAGACGTGTTAGCCAATATTGGAGGGAATAAACTGGAAACGATACTAGTTTACCCTTCACCTTGAATGCCTTGCACCACCCCTTTACCAACTTCGCTGGGTTAAGTTTCCCTCGACTTTTGTTAGACACTTCACCATTAGAGCCAAGGTTGTGGTAAAGTATTGACTTTGGTCTCGTTCGTAGAGTATTCTTATTTCTTTCTACAAAAAAGAAATGTGCAAATTTTATTTATTTATTTATAATACTTACAACATTCCCCATCCTCGAGGTCGAACTCAGGACATTTCGGATCACTATCATCTCCCCATGCCATCTGGTCCACGAGGCCATAGGCGTCATGGAGGCTCTCTTTTAAATATTAATCCTTAAGATGGCATAGTCTTGTCGTATTGGGCAATTCTTCGTCATGATGCTTTTCAAGGTAATTTATAATCCCTATTAAGACAGAATACAATAATTTAGAATTCGAGATGATCATGAGTGAATTGGAAGGATACAAAATTACCTTTCTTTGAGATTACCCGGGTCTTTCATTTGCATTTCCTTTATTTGAAGCCATCCATCCAATGGTAATGTCCATGAATTGATTTGCCCTCCAATATTATCCAACTAGGGAATTTCATTTTCAAGTACGACTGTATTCTCGGGTCATTTTGCAAATTCATAAAAACAAAAGGGATCTAATTTAAAACTGGAGCAATGTGAGGGTAAATTGAAACGATACGGAGTTAACCCTTCGGTTTTCGTGGACTTTTAGTCGCAATTAATTCATCACGGGTTTGGTAAAGTGGCAGATTCGAGCATTTAATGGGAGAAAGGAAAATTACTACTTTCTGCTTTTACATTAATCCCACACATCCATAAAAGCATAACATATCCCATGCAAGGAAATAAGGCATATGCATTTGTTCAAGATTGATTTATCTTCCATTACAGGCTCTCTAGTGATCGGCTAGCTTCATTCCGGATCAGGTATGCGTCGGCCATGTTGAAGGACTTGTGATCACTAGCTTTGAAATATAGGCTCCATGTGCACATTAAAGCCCTAGTGCTTCATCAACATCAAAATGGTTGATCATGGCGGCGATCTCGTCGTCGACGCTACTTACTCGGTGATAATGCATCCTGTCCTCCTCGAAATGCATCAATGCTGGCTCCATAGGCTTGGTCTTTTCGTACCTCGCCTCAACAGAACTTGATCCTGTTATTAACTGATCTAACTCACCTCTTAAATGGGCATTTTTGATCCTCAGATGCTGCCTTTCATCGAGGGTGGGGAGGCTATTGCAGTTGGGGTAAGTGGCGAAGTCAAAAGCTTCCTTATACTTCTTGTTCTCCGCTCAGAGCTTTTCATTTTCAACTCTTAAAAACTCGACCTCATTGCGCTCATATCGAGTTTTCATTTGGGTTCACCTATTTTGAAACTAGAACTTGACTTGCGAAAGTTCCGGTCTTAGCTCTTGGCTTAGTTCCATTCTCTATTTGCTGTCTGGCATAGGGCACGTTCCGAAGAAATCTTCAAGCCTTTGTATTTGCTCCTCAGTATGGCGACGGTAACGTTTCCTTTGACTCTTGTTGTTGTTGTTGTCCTTATTTTTATCGAGATCTTGGTCGTCGGCAGCGAAAAGGCTAGGCTCTATGATATGAATTCCAAACATGGCATCGAACTCTTTCTCTTTCATATTTAGCAAGTAGCAATAGCTCTCAAGTGTGTTGGGTTGAAATATCTTCGATTTGGTTAATGATTTCTCAAGGTTTGCTACTCTCTCTAGTATTTTCATTCTCTCTGAATTTTTCTAAGCAATCATGTATGCTTTTAGAACTTTCTTTTAAGCATGGATGAAGATTTCTAGGAGAATGCCTCTTTTTAAAATCTACGCGTGGGTTTAGAAACTGTATTGCTCCTCTCGAGAATTCTTTCTTTCTCAGCCTTTTTACCAAGTCTCTTACACTGTTTGTTTTCTTTCATCTTTTCATGGTAGGGGTTCCTGTCATTATCTACCTTGCTTATCTCTATCATTGATTTTAGCTGGTGCGTTCTCCCATAAAGACGAATCCTATCTTCTTTTCCACTGTAAATTTTCTTTGTCCCTCACTTAGGTCATCTTTTTCTTCTTCTTTTCCGAGACGGTGGCATCACCTCAAGCCTTTTCTACAAAGATATTATATTTTTTTTTGCTCGAGATTACAGACCGACAAGAGATTTTGAGCCGACAAAGACGACATCGAAAGGAAATAGCCAGTAGGAAAATTTGACCAATAGATATTGCCATTGTGAAGTCAATATTTAACGCGGAGCAGATTACCACCTTCACATTCCAATTGTCTGCTTCACTTTTCTCCTCTTATTTTTCGTATTCTATTCATCGATCTTGATTCTATCCTTTAACGATAATAGCCAGTCTTCCCACGCAGATCTTCCTGACTGAAGTTATCTTTAAATATGAAAGACTTTACCATGTTCTTGGTCGAGGCTACATTTACATACCCCATTATCCGAGTGTCAAAGCTGAAATCTTCGGTTTGTTCAGGGAGATAAATGCTTCTTCGGTTGAAGGCACCAACATAGAGAGAGAATACAAGGCGTTCCTACACATCTTCATTAATTTTCTAGAGGCTTGCCGAAACACCCAGGAGACAGTTACCTTAGCCCGCGTCGTGAAAGCCTGCTATCAGGATCAATCTGAATGTCTAGAGCTTATAGAATGCTCAGTTGCTCAATATAAGGAGGCTGTCAAGTCTGCTGATGAGCGGGTCTCGCTATTGGTTCACGAGAGAGAAAAGCTGGTGGAGTGCCTAGCTTTGAATCAGACTTACTTTGAGCATGACCCGAGGATGTTGTGATGAAGTTTAGATGTAAGTGGCTAGAAGAGAGGCTTGATGATCTAATAGTGGATATTGCTTCGAGAGAGACCTGATCAACAATCTGAAACTCGCCATTAAACACCATGAGATTAATGCAGCTAGGTACAAGGAGAAAATGTACCCCCTATTCTTCAAGCTTGCAGATCTCGAATCTCAGGTCGCTCAGTGTAGACAGAGCATTAATTTCATGGAAAGTTAGTTGAACTCTTTTGTAACGCTTATCAAGGCTCAGCTCGGCTTTACTTTTCCTCCCAGTAAGTGGTTGTATTATTCCTTGATGAATAGAATGAAAGAAAAGCTTCACATGTTTGTGCTTTTATTTTCTGCCATCTTTTCTCCCGTATAACATGATAGAACGATCCGAGGTACTGAAGACGTTGAGGCTTAACGTTCTTCTTGATGTTCTTGTTAACTGCTGTAGATGATGATATCAAGAACATCGAAGAAACTTTTGACAGCGGATTCCACTAGCCACATAAAGACCTATGAGCTACTCACATGAATTATTGCAGACACGCCAACTCGGTCAGTGTGCCGACAAATGAATTAGGCTACCTATTGCATACCCTACTTTATTCAAAGTTTATACCTTTCGGCGCCCACTTATATGTGTCGACTGCCTGTAGTGTTGGCAGGAATGCCATTGGGCCATGCTCAGTAATAAAGTACCGGTCCTCCAAAGTCCTCCATGTGGTTTGAATCCGAGGAAGGTAAAAGGCAAGCCTTTGTTCAATTTAATCAGAAAGGCATCGCAAGGTTGGGTTAATAAACTTGCTCCATGGGTTCTGATTACACAATCTCTGCTTTTCTAAAAAAAGTACATGAATCTCCCAATACATTAAAAATGCCCTCATGCCTGATCTGGATACATTTAGGCCCCATCAAAATACATAGCTCACATATGCTTGTTGATTGACATGATTCTATCTCCGAGAGGATCGATCCCTTCATTTGCCCCCAGAATTATTGGCTAGGACATCGGCAATTACCCATCTTTTCGTATTCTTCAAGATTATTCCTAGTATGATGTTGAACCCGATTTTACTCACGCCTGGGGTATCTATGATTCGTTGCAAAAGCAGAAGAAATAATGAGTATGTGATCCAAAAGAGGTCAGTCCATGACTATTACATTAGTCCAATTTTATTTTTTAATTTTATGAGAAATTAGAGAAAATTTCCTTAGAAAAACATAGGTGAATTTCTTTAGAAAGAACTTTCTTATAGATTTTATAGCTTGAAAAATGTAGTAAGATCTCCTGGGATTTATCAAATTTTCTAAAGGAATTTTCTTCTTTTATCAGAATGAATTTTCAATGGCAAATTTGTCAAGAAAATTTCACTTCTATTGAAACAGGAAAGATGTGACAAAAATTTTTATTGGTCAACAAAATTTCCTGAAGGGATTTTTCCACATTCATTTTTTTGAAATGAGATACCAATTTGATTTTTATTTTCTTTTGAAAAAAATGACCATGATGTTAAGTTCAAAATTTAACCGACACCTAACATGGACCGACCAAAAATAAATATAAGATAAAGTTAGAAAACTTACTTTCACCATGGAAAATACCATATAGGTGACATAGACATGCACATAAATCGTGAGTTTAAATCTTAGCCTATCTACTCTAAAGGTTGATAAGTTGAAGCGAAAGACTTACGGCAAGACGATAATCTCGCGTGTATAATCAAGATTAGCCGTGATCCCACGACGTAACCAGGATTAGCCGGGCCTTTCTACTTCGGTTGCTCGAGTGAAAAATTACAACCCCTGCTTCGGTAATCTTACCAAGCCTGAGGCTTAACTTTTAAAACTCATTTTTGAAAAGAGATTCGGGATTGAATCTGGACTAACTTTCGATATGATCTCATAACGAACGCTAGAACCAAATCACAATACCATTCTAAAACTAGTAGCCTAGGTCCGGCCATGAGATGTGTGTGATGTAGTGCTAAAGTAATTAATCATGCACAGTAGTTAAATTCAAACATCGCCTCAATAGATCAAAAACTAAATCATAATTTTCACACACTAAACTTGCAAAACAAAGAGTTAGCCAAACACTCTACCCCTTATAACTCTCATCTGCAAAATCATTTAACACTTAAAAGTCAAAATCCACCCAATTTAGATCAAATGAATTTTCATGAAATTTTTCTGGCCTAAGTTCTCTAAGTTCTTAAATTTTCAAAAATTAAGAACACATCCCCAGCGGAGCCGCCAAGCTGTCGCGACCCGAAAAATTTTCGTCGGATGAACGGATTATCAGGTTAATTAGATTAACTAACCTAACGCGGACCCTCCCAAGCTTTACCAAATCGTAACTTTGGTTTTTGTTTAAATGATTTTAAAATTTGGAGTCGCCATTAATCGTTCTTGGTAGGTCGATTAGAAACCTAAATAAATTAGCTGGAGAACTAATTTATTTCTATGAACTAGAGAAAATGAGTTCATGGACTTGATTATGCTAGATTACTTTAGCGCCCTTTTGGTACCATTTCATCTTATAAAAACTCATTTGGGTGATTGGGAAAGATTTGGATCAAACTGATCAGAAGGATAAAATGGTCATTTTTCAAAAATCGAGAAATGGAAACAGGTCAAACTAGTTGAATGTGGTCATTCCTTATTTTCTACAATTTATGAGGACTTCTCTGAATTATTTTTCTGATTTTCTAGAGACAATTTGTCCATGAGGGGTAAAACTGTCATTTCATGAAGAAATTGGAGTCATAGTCGCAAAATATGGGTCTGGCAAATCAAAATTGATCATTTCCCATTTTCTGCAATTTTTGAGATTTTTTGAGTTTTTTTTGGAATTTTCTAAAATTTTTTATTTTTATTATTTATTTTATTATTTTTCGGATTTATCACAACATTCCATAAACTTCCCAATATATTCAATTTATAACATGATCCTTCCAATTTAGGCACAAGCTATATTCATGGATATCCAATGTTCGATTCTAATGTGCAAATTCCAAATTAGGCAAGTCACATATTGCAATATCCTAAAAAATGAAATTTTCAAAATACGTAAACATGTACAATATATGTAAAATATGCTCAGAATTTGCAATCAAATATTCGGAATAATTCAATACCTAGATTGCAAAATATGCTTCCCCCTTTTGGACTTTTGCACCAAGCTTGACAACCAAGTTTCAACTCTTCGGATTAACTCGAGGTGATCTTCACGCATGGCAGTAGCTCCCAGCCTGAGGAACGTCAAAACTTGAGAGGACCACGTGGGATGAGGTATGGAGCTAGAGTCACCAGGATCACCAATGGTATCGAGGGAAATGGAGAAATCTGATGCACTCCTGAATTCATTCATCTAACTGGGTCCAATCCTAGATGGACCATCCCATCTGATATGTGCCACGTGTCTAACATCTGTTAGACACCCAATTTCCATCTCCCTCTCCTTTGTGACAAATATCTAGGAGACGTACTTAAAGCTTTTATAGATTCCCTTCATCTTGGTGGCCATAGGAGACGTAGCAAGCAAAACAAGCCTCAATACAACAGTTGTAAAGGCGAAAATGGAGAACGAAAGTGAGAGCAGTTTATCTCTGACCGACCTCAGATAATCACTCTCCCTGTCACTTAAAATTAGTGATCTAAGGTTCAGCAAAGACACGAGTTTGTCTCCAACTCCTGGTAGGTATGACTAGTTCTCTTTTTGCCAGTTGATCAACGTGAAGCTCCATCCACAGATGTTGCAGAAGAGCTAGGTGAATGCCTTGGACAACGAGTCTCAGCAGGATAGTCTCCTCGCCGATGCTGGTGAAGTCTGGAGGAGGTGGTGGCAATGGGCCTTCCTAGTCCGAGTCAAGAGCTTCCAACTTCATGCCAGTGGATTGAATGAAACACCAAAGATTGGGATCAACGAGTTGTATGTGCCTCCCACAGCCAAGAATGAGAATCTCATGTATGGGTCGAACAGTCTAGAAGATGGGCAAGCTTAAAACCCGTTTGTGTATTGTTGAAACTGGGGTTGGTTCTCGGGGACGTTCTCAATGAGGTTAATCAGATCATAGAGAGAGAAGACGCGTCGGAGCGATGGGAGGAGTTGATTCGAGGGCCTCTGATTCAGCTCGCGTTTGGCAGCTTTGAGGCATGCTTGCTCGCGATCTCGGATGAGCCGATGAGCATTTGGACCACCTACTTCAAGTTGGTGGTGTCTGCGTGGATGAAGGTGGTCGAGTGAGGGTTAGACTCAGATCTGGTGACGGTTTTCGGGGTGAACGCGTGAGGGTTCATCAGGATCTCCATCGCGCCTTCATTGTTACTCATACGATGATCGCTGCTAACGCGGTTCTCGTTACCATTAATGATGCAGCAGCTTGAAGAGGAGCTTATAGGCTGGTGTGTGCTCCCTCTCTCCAACTGCAATTAGGACATATAATACACACCGACCACCCCTCTCCCTCTCTGGCCGAACTATAGAGAGAGGGTCTTAAAACTCGCAAAAACTCCACTCTCTTTTTTTGGTAGTTGATGTCCTGTGATGATGAGTTTTCGGTCCACTTTCACTACTGAGCTTCCCTTTCGATGCCTTTGCCTACTCCTTTCTCTCTTTTTGTGATTGTGCTCTTTCAGCCCACTTCTTCTTTTTTGAGGAAGTCATTTTTTTATTCGAATCCATCCAGCTGGTATCGAATAATCACAGATAGACGACGCCTCCTTGTCTTTTACATTTTCAAGTCCAAAGAGCTGTCCCCTCCTTTAGAATTTTCTCCAAATTAAATCCCTCCCTAGTGGGCTTTCTTCTTCTCTTGGCACCTACCCAGTAGGCCATCCGACAGATAACTAAAGGACGTCTTATCGGAGCTTTCACCATTCGAGATTCGCGAGGAGGATGGCGATGAAGTGAAAGGCAAACTATCCAGGTTGAAGCTTCTCGTGATGGTAAAAGGAGAAGATGAGGCTGGGGAGATGATAAGCTAGACACTAAAGAGCCTGAGCCCAACACTATCATCACCAGCAACTGCTGATGATGAATAAGTGATCGTGCAGGTGCTAGAATTGTGTCCCTCTAGTTGTCTTGTCATGGGTCCATCAGTGACCCGTGTTAAAGATTATTATATCAGTGTCACGGTACATTCGTGTCTTGCGGTCCATCGAATCTAACCTCAACCTCCCAAGTGACCGATTGTTATTGTTGAAAGAGGATTCTTTAACAAAAAAAAGAAGCACTAATAAAGTCGACCAAACAATTGTACCCCTTTGAATCTGATGGCCTGAACTCCCTTCTTTGAATTTCACCCTTCCAAATCTCTCATGGACTCTTTTCTTATCTTTGACACTATGGCGGAGGATGCAGTTGGGAGATTCCCACATGTTCCTATTCAGCAAGTCCCCAACAAACACTAACCTCGTTCCTCTCTAAAGAATCAGTTGCGTTCAAAGTTGGTATGTCACATCCATTAGGCTGCTACACCCATTTTACAAATCCATCGTCTGGCATACCATTAAGGTGGCAATTAAGGTCCATATCAACATAAGGGCAAGAATTGGCATGGTAATATGGCTTCGAATCGTCCCTCGCCCATCTACCATCAAATACATCACAGTCCCTTGTCGCGACCCTCCCGAGATTTTTCTAGGATCCCGAGGGAGCTAATGGATTGCTAGGCCCATTGGGTATCTAGGCTTAGCTCGGGCCCTCCCAGGCCCATACCAAATCGCGTCAAGAAAATTTGAATCGAGGTCGACCTTAGTGTGGTCGGGTGACATGTGATTAGTGTGCATGCCATAGGAGTCGCCACCAATCATTTATTGGAGGGTATGACTGGGAACCCTATCGGACGATTGGGAGAGATCGCTCGATCCTACGAAAACCAGAGATCTAGATTCGGGGACTTAGTTACGTCGATACTGCTATCGATGCCCTTTCGGTACCTAATTTAAGTGATTTCCTAACCTAAGGGATTCATGCAGGCGAGATTAGATAAGGTAGGCTCTAAGAATCTAAGGGGTTCATGCAGGTGGGATTATCTGTTCTATCAATCACAATCAGGGAAGTAAACGTGCAATAAAAAAAATATGCAGAGAAGATACACCAAGTCAAGTCAAAGTAGGGCCTAGAGGGGTCTTAGGAAAGCCCAGAAAATATGCCAGTTAGATTCAATGATAGTTTGGAATAATTTGGGATCAGATTGACCAGAGGGGTAAAATGGTCATTTTGGAAGGCTCGGGGGTTCAAAACTGTGGAAATAGCTCAAACCAGTTGAATGTGGGTTTTCCCTAATTTTCACAAATTTTAGGAATTTTTTGTAATTTTCTAGGATTTTTCTGAATTTTTTTTATAATTTTTTGGAATTTCTTTTGGACTTTTCAAAAACTTCATAAGAGTTTTCCTATTTTTGGAACCTTTTCTATATTTCCTGGGACTTTTATTTTTATTTTCTAGATTTTTCCTATTTTTCCGAACGTTTTCTACATTTTCTAACAAATTTTCCAAATTTTTCTAAAATCTCTATGAATTTTAATGAGTATTTATTTATTTTTTTAATTTTTCTATGGATTTTTACAAATTTTTATTATTCTTTATTCTCCTGTAATTCCTGAATTTTTTCAGATTTTTTTAAGATTTTCTAAAGGTTTTTATGAGTTTTTTTTTATGATTTTCCTTATTTGTTTTAACCCTATTTTTGTATATTTTTTATTTCTATTTTGAATTTTCTGATTCCTCTAAAGATTTTCAGAATTTTCCTATGACCTTTTTTTTTATCTTTTTTGTTATTCTTTTCCGAATTTATTATTATTTATATTTTTAAATTTTTCCTATTATTATTTAGATTTTCTTGACTTTCCTAAAATTTTTAGAATTATCTTTCATTATATATTTTTTATTCTATTATCACATTTTTCATCATTTTGTGATTTTTTCAGATTTTTTTTTAAAAACATTCAACTCTATTTCTATTTTTTTCTAAATTATCTTTTTATTTCAATTTTTTTAAATTTTTAATTCCCCGGAATGGGCTGGATTGACCCAAACCCTATTTAAAACCTTAAACTAAAACGATATCGCACCCGTTTTTATTGATTTTCTCTTTTTACATTTTTTATTTAATCTTCTAAATATTTGTTATATTTTTATTGTTATTTTTATTCATTATTTATTACGCGGACCGGGTCGGATGAACCCGGTTCAAATGATCCGAACCAGACTTGAAATCCTAGATTAAAACGACGTAGTTTTGATATTTTATTGATCTTCTATTTTTTAATTTTTTATTGGTTTTCTGAATTCTTTATCATTTATTATCTATTATTTATTTTTTATTATACGAACCGGGTTGTCTCGACCCGACCCGACCCGAAATCCTTACAGAATATCCAGACCGAAACGTCGTAGTTTTAGGCATTATTTTTTTCAATTTTCAAATTTCTATTCCTATTCTCCATTTTTATTGTATATTTCTTATAACAGAAATTAAAATGAATCCATAACCAGAGAAGAAAACGAAAACATGAGAGTTCGGTTGAGATGTTTTATCGAACACATGCCATGCAACTCAGGAGAGGATACTACATGCGAAAACTACAGCCATATTTCAAATCCTTAGCACCTCATCAGTAAAAATATGGACCAAATCGTCGACGACGACCTCAAAATTATTCAATTTTTAAACCAACATCACTACAACTCTAGTTTTTTTTTAGTCATAGATAAACCGAGATGGGCATTCTTCGAATCTTACCTTGTCAGGGAGGAGCTTCGCGAGCGAACCCGCACTCGAAGGAATTGTCAAGCAACTGTGCCGGTGCGGTGTTCTGCAGGTGCTAAGTTTTCTCCAAATTCACCGATGGGGCTCACTTAATTTGTTCGGAGAAACCTGAGCCTGAATTGAGGCGAAACAAAGCTGGGCAATACACCAATCAACCAAGTACGCGAGCGAGTGGGCTGCTTGAGTGGACAGACGAAGCACAAGAAGCTGTTTGGACGTGCGGCAGATGGTGGAACACCAAGAAAAGGAAACCAATTGAATCCTTTTTAGCTTTTTTGACTTTTCAAAGCTACTCTATCTACTCCCCTTTTGTGTCAGACTCCTTTTGCTCTTTTTTCTTAGCTTACTTTTTTTTATAAAAGCCCTCCTTTTTGCGTGAAAGGAACTCCCAGACTCTCCTCCTCGTGACAAAAATCCCTTCCCCTATATATATGCCAAAACTTTCAACAGAATGGCCATCTTTTCCTTTATTCGCACCGAGAATTTCTGTGAATCCCTGGTGATCCTCAACAGCATTGTTCCTCTTTTGAAATTCCACGCGAGCGCGAGACTGAGAAACCAGAATTGTCTCTAGTTTCTCGGTCAAAAGGTTGATCGGGTCGGGTCAATTACACCTGACCGCGCTAGAAAAATCCAAATTAGGCATGATTTTCTCACGATTTCTCCAAATTGATGTCAAAATCAAGCTCAGGAGTAAGATTTACACTAAAAAATGATTTTTCTCTCGGAATTTTCAGGGAATTTATATAAAAACCCCAATTTTTGGGTTTGACCCGAGGACCCATTTTGCAAAATCCAAAGTTTTAGGGTCCTTTTTTGCAAAAATTGTTGCCACCATTGGATTCAGAAGGACAAAATCTAGGGGGTAACGTCGCCCTATTTTCAATTCAGTCCCTTGAAAAATTTTAATTTCATTTTTAGTGATTTTAGGGACTAATTCGAAAAATAAGAAATTGCATTTTGGTCCATTTCAACCAAATTGAACAATTCCGAGGGCTTTTGGACTCGATTTTAATTTTGAAAAATAGAGGAGGATGACACGACTCTAAAAATGTAAAAATGGAAAATTAAAAGGCTAGAATGGAATTTCCATTCTAGAATTATTTAAATAATCTGAAAAATAAAATTAACAAAGAAACCCTAGATTCCAGACTTTATTTTTCAAACTTTATTTATCCAAAATGAATATAAAATTAAATGAAAAATATTGACTATTTTTTGGTAATTTTCTGACTTGAAAAGCTATTTTTTATTGATTTTTTTATTATTTTCCTAATTTCTGAAAATATTTAAAAATGTAAAAATAAGGAAAATTATTTTTTGCTCAAAATTGGTTCCCTAGGCCAAACCAAGGTCCCAAAAGTTGATTTTTCAATTTTATAAAGTTTTATGAGTTTTCTAAAAAATTTTGAAAATAAAATTGGCTAGAAATCAAGTGTCAACATTCCCTCCACGAATTCCCAATACTCTGGAACCATGTCGTGCGATCCAAAAGTTTAGCTCCTCCGTGCCGGTGGAAGGGCTTGTATTACCACTTCCTCTCTTTTCTAGAGAGAAATGACCACCGTTGTGATTATTGTCATAAGACACCACAGCTGCCTCACTTATATTTGCATCGTGCCTCGCCTTAGAATTATCCAATAACCTACTGGCTGCTTCATAGGTCTTCACTCTAAAACTCCCTCTATGAACCGCCAAGCTTCTATTTTTCGAATCCCCTGCAGGATCTCCCAACACCCCCTTTATTTCAGCTTCTCTTGTCACGTTTGCCATGTTGGTTGTGTTCAAAACCTTTTCTAGAGAACCTATATCCAAGAAATTCACAGACTTTCCAGCACTCGACATCGCATTTCCACAGCAGTGATGAGCACCGATACTGCAGCATGAGTAGGGGACAAACCGAGGGTGGCGTTGGTGGGGGTGGTCGAAGAAGAGAACGGCTAGAGCGAAACAGAGGAGCTAGACAACTCTAGACACCGCGGAGTCAAGCTCAGAGTGAATGCTACCATGAGAGCAATAAAGAAGAATGAAGCACCAACGCTGAGGCCGAACTTAGAGGCCTCCGTCCTCCTGGCGTGGAGAAGTTGCTCTAGAAGGCAAGCTTGCCGGACTCCATTCGCTTTGGCTCCGTATTTACCCTCCGAGAAGCAACAAGAGCCCCCCCCAAGCGTTTTTTCTTCTTTTCTTTCCATATTTCCTCCCGTCTATCCTCAAGGGGGTGATCATTTGTCTAGCATTATAAACATGACCCCCTCCTTTTCCTTCTTTTTTATTTATGATGGTGGCCCTCATTCTCTTTCTTCAGTGGACATGCCGGCCTCAATCTAAAGAGTAAGACCATGGTTTTTGTCTTTTTCCCTTCAGTTTCTCTCCACTCCTTTTTTCTAATGCTCCACCGAAAGTTCCCTAAAAAGAAATTCCTCCATTCACTTGATATCCTCTGCTTTTGCTTCATGTTTATTTCTTGAATATGTGATCCAGCAACATGTCTGACATGGCTGCACGGGAGAAAACCTTAAGCTACCTCCTCTTTGTTGTGTCGCTTGAGAATTGAAATGCTCGAGGATCGAATGCCAACATCCTCGATTGTACCAACCGGTTCTGGGATTTCTTCCACCTATTCACTAAATTTAGAAGATAAATAAAAGAAATATAAAAAATTTTAAAAAAATCAATAAAAATAAAAAAATAATCAATAAAAGTATGAATACGGCGTCGTTTTGCCTCAAGGTTTCAGGAAAAATTTGGCTCAATCGGGCCGGGTCAACCCGACCCGATCTGAGAATTAAAAATTAAACGCAAAAATAAAATGAAAAAGAATTAAAATAATAGGAATTAAAGAAATAGAAAACCTAAAAAAACTATGCCGTTTCGAGAAATAAAAAATAATCAAAATATTAAAAAATATATAAAAAAGCATACATAAAAAACAAAATTTTAAATAAAATAAAACAAAAAGTAATATAAAAGATCATAAAGAATTTAGAAAAATCTTAGAAAAGTCAAAAATCAGGGAATAATTGGATAATACATAATAAATCAATAAAAAGGGTTCATAAAAATCATTAAAAAAATATACAAAAAGTATTGTAAATAGTAAACAATATATAAAAAAAATTGTAAATTTTTTTTTGAAAGTCTCTAAAAAATAGAAAATATCCAAAGTAGGAAACAAATCCATAAAAATCACAAAAACAAATTCGAAAACAATTCTAAAAAAATAATAAAAAAATCGGAAAACATAGAAGACGTCCAAAAAATAGGGAAAATTCAAAAAATAAAATAAAATCATAAGGGTCATAAAAATTTCAAAAAAGGCTTAAACAATTAGGAAAATGAGGGAATTGTAAATAAATAGAAAATATGGTAATAAAGAAAACATAGAAATTTTAGAAAAATCCGGAAAATTGTTAGGAAAATATAGAAAATGATTGGAAAGATAGGAAAATCTAGACAATCAAAATAAAAATCCCAGAAAATGTAGAAGATGTTCCAAAAAAATAGGAAACCCCTTAGAAATATCAAGAAAAATCCCCAAAAATTCTGAAAACTAAGGAAAAATCATACTCAACCCATTTTCACATTTCGACCTCCCGGGCCCTTAGGAAATTACCATTTTACCCCTCTGGTCCATTTGACCCAAACCATTCCAAATCATTCCTGAACCTAATTGGGGTATTTTCTAGGCTTCTTGAGCTTCCCGTGGCTTGTGATTGGCTTGATGTGATGTGATTTCTTCTTGATTTAATCCCCTGATTGCGCATTTATTTCTATGGTTGTGATCGATAGGATAGATACTCACATCTGCATGAATGCCTGTTGACACCTGATTTTCAATCACCTTTTCTTTTCTTCTTTTTTTAAAATTAATAGAAAATCCATAAAAATTCATAAATTTGAAAAAATTAACTTTGGAAACCTTTGCCAAGCCTAGGGAACCAATTTTGACCAAAAAATGATTTTTCATATTTTCAGTATTTTTCGGTATTTTTATTTTCTAAAATTGATAGAAAATCTATAAAAATGAGAAAATTGCAAAATCAACTTTGGAAGCCTTGGCCAAGCTTAGGCAACCATTTTTGAGTAAAAAAATAATTTTTCATATTTTTTGTATTTTTTTAAATATAATTTTTAGAAATTAGGAAAATATTTAATAAATAATAGCATTTGAGGCCACAAAAATACATAAAAATAGTCAATATTTTTCCTTTAAATCCCTTTTCATGTTGGCCATCGCAAATTTAAAAAATCCAATTCGAGGTCGTGTATTCCTTAACGAGCATAATCTCGAATCGGGCCTAAAAAAATTCAATTTGAGTCAATTTATTTTCATTTTTCACTTTTAGGAGTTGTGACATTGTTCTTTAATATTCCAAATTTTCATCTTGGCCCAATTATACCCAGAATGACTCAATTTTACAAACAGGGCTTTAATTAAATTTTGCATTATTTTCAATAGCAAGAAATGAGCTTAAATTCAACATGCGATAGGTGTGTCGAAAATTGTGAGGAGATTTGGACTTAAAGAAATATTTCTCCAGGGACTGAATTACAAATACTTAAAATCTCATGGACTAGAGTGCAAATACCTAATACTTGAGGGATTATTTTGTAAATAACAAAAAGAAGAGTTAGTGGAGAAATTAGAATAGAGAAAGGAAGATGGAGAAGAGGAGATGAAGATAGGAAGATGGAGAAGAGGAGATGAAGATAGGAAGATGGAGAAGAGGAGATGGAGAAGAGAAGATAAAGAAAATAAGATGAGAATAGAGAAGGGAAGATGGAGATGAAGAAGAGTTAGTAGAATGGGAGATAGATATGGAGAAGGGAAGATGAATATGAAGAAGAGTTAGTGGAGAAATTAGAATGTGAGATAGAGATGGAGAAGGGAAGATGAAAATGAAGAAGAGTTAGTGGAGAAATTAGAATGGGAGATAGAGTTAATGGAAAAATTAGAATTGGAGATAGATGAGTGGTTTATAAAAGGAGGAAGAAGTGAGCTTGAGAGGGGAATTTTTTTGGAGAGAAAATTTTGGATGTTTGAGAGAGTTTTGGGAGATTGAAGAAAAACTGGAGAGGAAAAAAAATTTTGGAGAGATTTCAAGAGAAAAAAATTTTGAGAGAGAAAAATTCGCCACCGTAGAACAAGTCTTGGCGACGCGACGGATTCATCTCCAACGAGCTCTAGGCGCATCAGCATGTGCAATTATCTGGTAACTCAATTTTTCGTGTTTAGATGACGAAATCTCGAAAATAAATATACTGAACATTCGTAGATGACTTCGAGATCTTCGATTTGATAAATTATGGCGCGAAAATGTACGTCGTTTGCTATGTCAAAAGGGTCCCGAAATTGAAAGCAGAAATCTGGAAATATGGTGATCAGAACCTGAGATGGAATTTTTCTGATCTGACCTTTCACGCTAAATGATTTTCCATGGGTTATTCTAGACTTTGTTTCATAAAGACCTCTTCATGACATTTGTTCATAAGATCTTAATGCATAACATATAAAAAATACAAAAATATTCATGCACGTTTCGTATTTTTAATGCATTTAATGAGATCATGCAATTCTGTTGGCGTCCTTGAGTCTGAGTGTTTTTCTGTGCGTGGTCATATTGATTTGTAGTTATCTCATGTTTAGAGTCTTCTTTTGAAACTTCACAAAAAATGAAAGTTGTTCATTGGGGTCTTGTTTAGTAGACTGGAAAGTTTGGTGCATTAATTTTGAGATTTGAGTGTCCATTTAAGCTTAATCCTGAAATATGTCTGTTCTGTGAAATTTGTTTGTTTGCTGCTGAGCTCTCATGAAAGACCATTTTCTACACGAAAATGAGTGTCTCTTCAATAAGAATGTAAAACATGAAAGTTGTCAAAGACACATTTTCCCATCCACACAAAAAATCTCAGAATTTTTACATACATTTCATTATTTCTTTTGTATTTTATGGTTACTGCTTTCTCCCTAAGAATGTTCATGGACAGTATGATTTAATTCGTATTTTTTGTGTTAATGCATTGGAAAATGTAAAAAATGGTCTCAATGAAGTTTAATCAGCATGTGTTAAACTCTCTTTGAGTTTTTGAATTGTCTTAACTCATTGGTGATTGTGCATGTCCGATTGGATAAGTTCATTATTTTCATTTGGCTTTCGGCCCGATGCTTTGAAGACTGGAGGATGACCGATGTCCATTCCGGTCCGTTTTGTTGTACTCTCGACCCACGAGGCTTGGCGACGGGTGTTTGACCGATGTCCATTCCGATCCATTTTTGTTGTATTCCCGATCATGTCTCGGGTTTTATTTAATTGGTCTGTAATTATTCACCCGACGAGTTGCGGGTTTTATTTTCACTGTCCTTAGGGTAGTTTTACTTTACCTGCTCTCTCTTCACATCTTCATTTGCTTTGAGTGATTTTGCATTCTTTTATAATACATCCAAAATACAAAAAAAAATGTAGAAAATCCAAAAAACAAAAAAAAAATGGAAAATCTGAAAATACAAAAAATGCCATTCATGTGCATCTCATGTAGTATGTCTCATGTATGTTTGTTATGTTATCCGTATGTTCGTATAGACATATCGTATTTGTTTGTTCTCGTATGCACGTCACGTACGCGACGTTTGCAAATCCACATTTGTCTGTTATGATATGTTATTAACCCATGCATATTCATTCAGAAAAATCAAAAATTTCAAAATGAGGGTTTTATCCCCTCTTTTTCAAAAATGAGGGTTTTATCCCATCTTTTCAAAATGACGACTTTGCCCTTTATGGGCAAAATCGAAATGTACGTATTTACATACACATATCACTATGCATGTCACATATATATGTCACGTATTTGTATGGTGTATGTATGCATGTTACATATCCGTGTGTCTTCATACGCATGTCACATTCGTATTCGTATTCGTCTATCCCCGCATGCATGTTGCATTCATTCGCATGTCTACGTATGTATGTCATTCGCATGTAACGCACGTATATGTATTCGTCTATCCCGTATGCATATTGTATTCATACACATGTCACGTACGTATGCCATTCGCATGTCAAGTACATATATCATTCGCACGTCACGCACGTATTCGTATTCGCATATCTACATATTTGTATATCATATTCGTAAGTCCGTATTTGTGTGTCGTATTCGTATGTCAACATTTGCGTTCATACCCTTTATGCATTTCATTTTAAAGCGCAAACATAAAAAGAACACCTTTCCAGGGTCTTAGGAATAAATCAAGCGAGAGTTGCCAAAATAGGATATCCATGGAATTAAGGTACCGAAAGGGTATTAGTTTTAATTAACTAGTGTAACCAAGTCCTCGAACTCATAATCTCTGGTTTGCAGGAGTAATTTAGTTCTCCCGCTAGGTTACTTAGGTTTCTAATCAACCTACCAAAAATGATTAGTGGCGACTCCAAATTCTAAAATCATGTGAAAAAAAATCAAAGTTGCGATTTGGTAGAGCTTGGGAGAGCTCGAACTAGGTTAGTTAATTTAATTAATTAATCTGGTAATCCATTAACCTAAAAATGAATTTTAGGTCGCGACAATGCCATAGATTCTTAAAGCCTACCTTACCCAATCTCGCCTGCATGAATTCTTTAGGTTAGAAAATCACTTAACTTAGGTACCGAAAGGACGTCGATTGCAATATCGACGTAACTAAGTCTCCGAATCTAGATCTCTAGTTCTCGTAGAATCGAACGATATCTCCCAATCGTTTGATAGGGTTTCTAGTCATACCTTCCAATAAATGGCTAGTGGCGACTCCAATGACATGCACACCATTCATATGTCACCCGGTCACACTAAGGTCGATCTCGATTTAAATTTCCCTAACGCGATTTGGTATGAGCCTGGGAGGGCCCGAGCTGAGCCCATACACCAAATGGGCCTAGCAATCTATTAATTCCCTCGGGATTCTGGAAATTACGGGAGTGTCGCGACAACAAGCATAGCATGACAAGTTAACATTGAGTAAGAATACTTCAATCAGCATATACATTATATGGCCCTAAATCGTGTATACGTCCCTTACGCGAATTCCATCAAAGGGGTCTCAGGCCAGTACCCTGTCCCAATCCAAATAAGCACTCAGGCACTTAAACTCAAATCTCGACTAGCGATCCACTTTCACAGCTAAGACTCATAAGGCTTCGTTCCAAATTCATTTTATGTAGCTTATCAAATTGGATTCCTTAAGGTAACCCCATTTGTCCCATAATTAATTCGATTTGAGTCTTAAGCTCGGTTAGGGCCCATTAGTCCAATTCAAGTCCAACCCTCACTTTCAATCTTTGGCTCTTACTTGGCTTCTCATACATTTCCTTAGATTGAGTCTAAGTCATCCTAAATGGACCGTAAAACCCACGTTAAAGCCCAAAGTCTACATGGCCCAAGCCAAGCCTGTTAATTTAAATCAAGCCCAATGTAAATTTCTGCCCATCACCCCTCTTGAGTCCATAATTGATTATTAGAAACATGTCAAAAGGTGACCTATTGGACAATATGAATCATGCCCAAAGCCCATGGCCCAAATAACTACCCAAACCCATCAAGCCCTAACTTGTCTATTTTGGCCCGAATTGATTTCCAAGCCCATTTACTACCTTAGGCCATTCATCCTCACGTCCAAGCCCATTCACACAGCCCATTAGACCCATAAATCATGTCCATTCCCAAGCCCACGAGGAATAACCTAAGCCTATTAAGCCCAACTTGTTTATTTTAGCCCGAAATGAACCCCAAGCCCATCTATTACATTCGGCCACTCATCCTAGCGCCCAAACCCATACTCACAGCCCCTCACGCGTCCACGAATAGATTTCAAGCCCTCGAGACGGCCCGTTCATTCACAGTTTTCTCTAATGGCCTAACCATCCTAAACGATTTATGCAATTTCTAACCGATTTAGGCGCACTACTTGAACTAACAACTAAACCAAATCAACATACTATATTCCTAGGCCGGGATTAGTGATTTAGCTACCGAAAATAGGCTGGGATGACGACGAAGGCGGCGCGGGCGTGGAATGGCCAGACGGTGCTCTCGGCCAAGGAAAGGAAGACGGGGATGTGGGGTTGAGTTCGGGGGCTTCGAGGGGCTGTTCCAGCCTAAAAATAAAGACTTTATATGTTAAGAAGGGCAAGGAATGAAGTGGAATAAGCCTTGGGGGTCGAAGCTCTAACGGTGCGAGAACGGCGAGTGAACAAGCAAGAAGAACGAGGCCTGGTCGGGCTTTGAATGGGGGTTTTCCAACTATGAAGATGGAGAGGGATGAGCTGAGAAGACTTACCAAGTGAAGACGAAGGTTGGTGATGGCCAACGATGGCGTGGACGTGACGTGAACAACGGAGAACAGGTGGCTTCGCGTGAACGAAGGAGAAGAAGCCGGGAGGAAGAAGAGGAAGCCAAGGAGAAGAATAGAGGGAAGTGAGGGTGATGGCTGGCCGGAAATGGGAGGAGAGAGAGAGAAGAGAGATTATAATGGGTTGAATAAAATTCAAAATAAAATGGATAGTGGGTTAGGTATGGGATTTTTGACATGAAAGATGTACTTGACTAATACTTTGATGGATAAGATGTGATTGCCTTAGGAATTGTGTGATTGACTCTTGAATGATTGATTTGACATTTGATGTGACTTCACCTATGGATGCGTGCCAAATGCACCGATCGGGCCTCCAGCACGAACGAATTTCAGTCCGAAATTGGCACCACTCTAATGCATTCATTCTAAAATAATTCTATTTAATCTAATTTCAAGGACTGAGCATTTATCGGGGGCATTTCAGTAATTTTCTACTCACGTCTTGCTTCGCGACATGCATCGGTTGTTTGCTCCACTGGCGACGCTTTTGCAATTAAATTCATTTCTCCATTGTGACCATCTTAGAAATTCAGTCATCCAAGATTGGAATTCATTTCGTGGCCAAATCCATTAAATTACGGCTCTATTGAAATCTCAAACCAATGGGCAGCTGTTTAGGAAAATTTCCTAGGTAGACTTTCCCCTTCGGTTAGTTGTCCTAGGATAGTTAATCCTGAGTGAATATCGATTAGAGCGTACTAATAAAATGTATCCATTCATTCTGAAATTTCGATAATTTGGTCGAATTTTCAGACTGTCAATATTCTTCCCTCCTTATAAAAATTTCATCCTCGAAATTTACAGTCTAAGGTTCATACAACCAGACTAAGGCTACAACTGGCTATTCAAATAGATATAGGTACTTCTTCTTCATCTCGCTTTCGCTTTCTCACGTAGCTCCTTTGGTTTCGTGGTGCTCCTAGATGACTTTGACCAAGGGTATTGTCTTGTTCCTTAGAACTTGCTTCTTTTGATGTTCAATTCTGACTGGCCTCTCTACGTACGAGACTCGATCATCCACTTCAATGACTTCATGATCGAGTATATGTCTTGGATCCGGCTCATACTTCTTCAGCATCTACACGTGGAACACATTGTAGATCTAGGATAGGTTTGATGGCAATGCCAAGCGTTAGGCTAGTGTCCCGACTTTTTCCAAAATCTCGAATGACCCTACAAAACTTAGACTCAACTTTCCTTTCTTGCCAAACCGAGACAATTCTCTCATCGGCGACACTTTCAGAAACACATAGTCTCCAACTTAAAACTCCAGTGGCTTACGTCGCTTGTCTGCATAGCTCTTCTGCCTGTTTTGAGCCGTCTTCAACCTATCCATGATTACTTTGACTGCCTCTACTGACTGTTGGACTAGCTCTGGGCCTGTTATGCTCTTCTCGCCAACCTCGTTCCAACAGACCGGTGTCCTACAGGCTCTTCCATACAGTACCTCAAACGGTGCCATTTTGATACTCTGCTGATAGTTGTTGTTGTAGGCGAATTCCACCAAGTGTAGTTGCTCTTCCCAGCCACCTTTGAAGTCTATCACACAAGCCCTTAGCAAATCCTCCAAAGTTTGTATGATCCTTTTTGATTGACTATCGGTCTGCGGGTGGTATGTAGTACTAAACCTTAACTCTATCCCCAAAGCACCCTATTATAGACTCTTTTAAAATGTGGCAGTGAAACAAGGGTCACGATCAGATACAATACTTATAGGCACTCCATGCAGTTACACGATTTGTCTCACGTACAGTTCAGACAGCTTTTCCAGAGTGGAGTCCTTTCGCACTGCAATGAAGTGTGCAGATTTAGTCAGTCTGTCGACTATCACCCAGATCGAGTCATTTCCTCTTTGACTTCTCGATAGTCCTGTCACGAAATCCATGGTAACATGTTCCCATTTCCACTCTGGGATCTCCAATGGTTGTAATAGTCCTCCAGACTTGTAATGTTGCGCCTTTACTTGCTGACACGTCAAGTACTTGGCCACGTATTTAGCCACATCTACCTTTATTCCATTCCACCAGTAGTGTTGGCGCAAGTTTTGGTACATCTTCGTACTTCCAGGGCGAATGCTGTAATTACTCCTATGAGCCTCAGATAAAATCATTTCCTTCAGCTTCTCATCGTTTGGCACGCACAGACGCCCTTTGAACTTCAATACCCCATTTTCGATTACCTGAAACTCAGGTTTCCTTTTATCCGCTTCCATCGACACAATCTTCTGGATATCGGGGTCCGTAAGTTGTAATTCCTTAACGCTCAATTGAACCTCTGGTTCGACTTGCAAGGCAGCCATCAAACCCGAGAGATTTCCTACCTCGATCTTGAACTCGGAGTCCCTTATTCCTTCTAGTAGCATCCACTCTTTAACTATCATGTGCGTAATGCTCGACTTTCGACTTAGAGCATCCGCTACCTTATTTGCTTTTCCAGGATGGTACAAAATATCGCAGTCATAATCCTTCAGAAGTTCCATCCAGCGGCCCTGCCTCATGTTCAACTCCTTATGTGAGAACAAATACTTCAGGCTTGGTGATCCGTATAGATCTGAAATTTCTTGCCGTACGGCCTCAGCTGTCGAGATGCATAAGCTACCGCTCGTCCATGCTGCATCAAAACACATCCCAATCCCCTCAGCGAAGTGTCGCTATAAATCTTAAATCCTCTAGGCCCTGATGGGATGGTTAATATCGATGCGGAAGTCAATTGGTCCTTCAACTCTTGGAAACTTTCTTCGCGGTCCATTCGAACTTCGACTCCTTCTTTAACAAACAAGTCAGTCGGGCGGCTATCGCGGAAAACTTTTCCACGAACCATCTGTAGTATCCAGCCAATCCGAGAAAACTTCGTACTTCAGTCACGATTGTAGGCCTCGGCCACTTCTCCACAGCTTCAATCTTTGCTGGATCCACTGATATTCCTTCACCAGATACTATATGTCTAAGAAATGCTACTCTACTCAGCTAGAACTCACACTTACTAAACTTAGCATATAACGAGTGCTCTCTCAGTATCTGCAGAATAGTCCTCAAATATCCCTCGTGATCTTCAGAGCCTTTCGAGTACACCAGAATGTCATCGATGAAAACTATCACGAACTGATCTAGAAATTCCTTGAACACTTGATTCATCATATCCATGAACGCAGCTAGGGCATTCGTCAATCCAAATGGCATGATTGTGAACTCGTAGTGCCTATATCTCGTTCTAAAAGCCGTCTTTGGGATGTCCTCTTTCTTAATCCTTAACTGGTGATAGCCTGTCCTTAGGTCTATCTTAGAGAACATGGACATTCCTTGAAGTTGATCAAACAAATAATCAATTCTTGGCAGCGGGTACTTGATCTTGATGGTTACCTGATTAAGCTGCCTATAGTCTATGCACAGCCTTAAGGATCCATCTTTCTTCTTGACAAATAGCACAGGAGCTCCCCATGGCGAAGCACTGGGGCGGATAAACTCTTTATCCAGTAGCTCTTACATCTGCATCTTCAACTCCTTTAACTCCGACAATGACATTCTATACGGTGCTTTTGAGATCGGCTCTGTTCCAGGTGCCAAATCGATTACAAATTCTACCTCACGCTCTGGTGGCAAGCTAGGCAATTCTTGAGGGAAAACATCTGGGTAGTCTCTCACTACAGGCACTTCCTCCAACTCCGTTTTTTGAACTGACAAGTCTCTTACTGATGCTAGAAATTCGGGACAACCCTCATCCATCAACTTGGTCGCTTCCAGCGATGAAATCCAAGGAATCGACATCCCTCCTCGATTTCCCATAAATTCATTCCCAGGGTAGCCTACTGGTTTAAGTCGAATTACACTCCTACCACAGTCAATGATTACCCATGCCTAACTAACCAATCCATACCAACGATTATATCGAAGTCAAACATAGGTAGGACAAACAAATCAATTTCCTCCTCCCTATCACCCAAGACTATCTTACACCCCTTGCATCCTAAAGCGATAATTACTTTATCCTTCAATAGGGTGGTTACATGCAAGATGACATCCAATGGTCTAATCTCTAACCTAGATAATTCAGCAAATCGCTCAAACACAAAAGAATGTGATGCTCCAGGATCGAATAATGCATACACGGTATGACCACAGAGAGAGACGGTACCTTACCTGTGATCACTCCTGACGCACTCTCAGCGTCCTTGTGCGCCACTGCGTACACCCTTCCTTGAGCAGTGGGCGATTTAGGTTTCCTTGAGGAGCGGCTACGGCTTGAGGCTGCTAAGGCTGAAAATGAGGTCTCGAGCCCCTCCTTGGACAGTTCCTCAGTTGATGTCCCAACTGGCCGCAGCCAAAACATCCTCCTGTCTTCTTCAGGCAGGGTTTATTCCCATGCCTTTTGCCGCAGTCACGACAGTTTAGACCTGCTGATGATGATGGCTTTCCTAAGGTTCTCCTAGCTGGTGGGACGAACCTCCGGTTATCTCTCACCAGCCTCTTGCCAAAATTTCTGTGGTCTCGTCCCAGCATAATCTGTGATTCAAATGCAGTAGCTTTCTCCTGCAAATCTCTCTCGATTGCCGGGGCTCTTTCATACATCTCATTGTAGTCTCTCAACTCAATGGCAATCAACATACTCTTCAGCTCAGGCCTTAGTCCTTTTCTAAACCTCTTTGCCTTGTCCCACGGGTCTTCTATCAGTCTTCGGGCGAACTTAGACAATCTGACAAACTCGCCTTCATATTCATTCATGGTCATCTGCCCTTGGTGAAGCCTTATAAATTCTTCCAACTTCCTCTCTTGGGCGGCTTCAGAAAAATACTTCCCATTAAATGCTGCACAGAATGCAGTCCAATTCAGCTTTACTCCTTCTGGGAAGACTTGCCCTTGGGTTGCCTTCCACCAGTCGTCAGCTCTACTCTAAAGCTGATAGGTCGTCAGTGAGACCTTCTCCTCATCAGTATACCCTAGCACAGTGAATGCTTTCTCTAGCTGCTCAATCCATAAGGCAGCTGCCTCAGGCCCTCCACTTCCGTCAAACTTAGACGGTTGAAGCTTCAGGAACTGTTCCACAACGTGATGGGTCTGGCGTCCTCTATTACCTTGCCCATTAGCTCCATTGGCAGCGGCCAAAGCGGTCTCGGCTGCTTGGGCTACGGCAGCAGCTCTCTCTGCAGCCTGCCTACTCATTATATTGCTGACTTCAGTCAGGACTCTCATCATTTCCTCAATTCTATGGTCCCCTTCAGGTGTTGGAGCCCTCGAGCTCAACGCAGTTGCGCTCAATCTTCTGCCCCTATTGCTCATTCTCCTAGAATCTTCCTACACCTAAACCAAATATAATTCATCTCAGGAATTAGAACTCTAAAACTACCAACCAAGCTTTCGCCTGCTGTCGCATCTACTGACATGAGTATGCATGTAAAGTTCGCTGCAGCTTTTAATGCAATTGGACTCGGTAGACACCTAGACTCAACGCTGTCAATGTATAACCTAGGTCACTCTGCCCGCCTCCTTACCTAAAAGCCTTCCAAGAGCCGCTCCTTGATCAGGTCTTCACCCCAACGACCACTCCCCGCCCTCATTGGTCTCGAAGCGAATAGTTGTCCCAAGTTATTCACCTCCAAAGAGAGCCCCATTCCACATGTCCCATACCATGCTTCATTACGGTTTATAGGCATCCCGTCAGCCCCGTCCCATACCAGGCCGACAGTTACCCGGTCTAATAAAACATGTGGTGCTCATGCATGTCCTTTTTCAAACCAAATCCTTATTTTAACATTGACTTTGCTTTCTAAATCATTTTGCTTTTAATGTGGAAATCCATGAAATGCATGATGGTCTAGCAGCGCACGACAGCCGACTAAGCGTACAATCACAAGCAGCAACAACCAATAATCAACATCTAACAATCAGCAACCAACATTCAATAGCTAGCAATCAAAAACACCTCTAATAGTGTTCGGCTCAAGAACCTTACCTCACGTCCTGACGCATCTGCAGTTTAGTCTAAAAGCATCATAGTCTAAGGCTATCTAGGCAATCAACTCAACTAAGCAGACACATGCGCCAACTAATTCATGCATTCTACCCTTCCTAACCTTAGGCCTAGGGTCTGTCTATCTAACTACCCTAAAATCACCAGCCTTATCACTCAAATCCTCGAAAAGTGTCTTATTGAGCTGACCTTGCTCTGATACCACTTAAATGAGGTTGTCACGCCCCGAACCCTATAGACTCGCGACGTCCCGCCCATACCTTATATTTGCTCGCGTTCGCCTAGCCCACAATATGCGATGGCCCAAGAAATTCCATCGCGACCAGACAACGCATCCTCTAATCATGAACCTACGGAAACTACTATCCAATCCCATACATACATGCATACAAAAATGGGGTAGAAGAGTATGGGAGAAGGGGGTTAAAAATAACAATCGGGCAAAACACATACATATATATAATCAGAGCGTTAGTATATGCCATCAGAGGAGGGCATCAAAATACATCAAAAAGTCTACACTCAATCAGATAACATAACCTAGGGCATAACATTTAGTCCTCGTCAACCTCGCTCTAGTCAAACTACCACGGAAGCTCCTCCGAATCCTCCTCGAACTCTGGAGAGGACGGCTCGGTGTCCAAGGGATCGCCCTCGGCATGTCCATTTATCACCGTCCGTCCTGGCAATGGAAGCTGCTGTATCGGCTCTGGGTCAACAATCTCTCCTCCATAAGTGACGGGTCGAAGAAGCATGGGGTCATCCTCCTTGGGAATCAGAACATCAAAAGAACATATGGGTCCCTCGAAGCCAAACTCTCTCTCTATCATCCACGCCTCCTATTTATGGGGAACAAAAAAGGAGACTACCCTGATCCACCCATATAATAGTCATGTGCTTAATCCAAAGCGTAGCACTCTCATCCACATAATGGGTGACCTCGGTCTCGACCTGCACTGGGAGTCCAAAAAACACTGGGGGTGCAGCCATCACTAGGCTCGAGGATCTAAAATGTTGGCAACCAACGCTAGTGAGTCGAGGACTCAGTAAGCTCATCACTAATCCTAGCGTAGGATAAAGTATACGGTTTACTAGTTACCTCTTACAGTGTTCCCTCTCGAAAAATGGACAACGGTTCTCAAAACAAGGGTTGATCTATCAGTAACCACAAGATAGCGATGAATATAGATCGCATGCAGGGGGCAAACAATCAAACAACCAATGCCTCAAACAAGATACAAAACGCCAAGTGCACGAATATCCAATCAGATATGACCCAGATGGATCTAGCCCACGTCTCGTATGCATCAAGCTCGTGTCCCAACCCGTGTGAGGTACGCCTCAGGTTGACACGCTTATCTCTCAAACTTCCCCGCGTAAACACGCCTTAGAACCGACCTCCCCTTGTCACTCCACTCAGTGACAAATGTCATGCTTGAATTCATTTAGAGTCTAGACATATCACACAAATAGTAGGGTATAATTCATGTGTTTTTAAACAATGAGCATACGCACAAGCATAGCATGACAAGTCAACATTGAGTCAGAATACTTCAATCAGCATATATATTATATGGCCTCGAATCGTATATACGTCCCTCACGCGAATTCCATCAAAGGGGTCTCGGGCCAGTACCCTGTCCCAATCCAAATAGGCACTCATGCACTTAAACTCAGATCTCGACTAACGGTCCACTTTCACAGCTAAGACTCATAAGGCTTCGTTCCAAATTCATTTTATGTAGCTTATCAAATTAGATTCCTTAAGGTAACCCCATTTGTCCCATAATTAATTCGATTTGAGTCTTAAGCTCGATTAAAGCCCATTAGTCCAATTCAAGTCCAACCCTCACTTTCAATCTATGGCTCTTACTTGGCTTCTCATACATTTCCTTAGATTGAGTCTACATGGCCCAAGCCAAGCCCGTTAATTTAAATCAAGCCCAATGTAAATTTCGGCCCATCACCCCTCTTGAGTCCATAATTAATTATTAGAAACATATCAGAAGGTGACCTATTGGACAATATGAATCACGTCCAAAGCCCATGGCCCAAATAACTACCCAAGCCCATTTACTACCTTAGCCCCTTCATCCTCACGTCCAAGCCCATTCACACAGCCCATTAGACCCATAAATCACGTCCATTCCTAAGCCCATGAGGAATAACCTAAGCCCATTAAGCACAACTTGTTTATTTTAGCCCGAAATGAACCCTAAACCCATCTATTACATTCGGCCACTCGTCCTAACGCCCAAACCCATACTCATGGCCTACCACAGCCCCTCACACATCCACGAACAGATTTCAAGCCCTTAAGACGGCCCGTTCATTCATGGTTTGCTCTAACGGCCTAACCGTCCTAAACGATTTATGCAATTTTTGACCGATTTAGGCGCACTACTTGAACTAACAACCAAACCAAATCAACATACTATATTCCTAGGCTGGGATTAGTGATTTGGCTTATCGAAAATGGGCTGGGATGATGACAAAGGCGGCGCGGGCGTGGAATGGCCGGACGATGCTCTTGGACAAAGGAAGGAAGATGGCGATGTGGGGTCTGGTTTGGCGGCTCCGAGGGGCTGTTCCAACCTAAAAATAAAGACTTTATATGTTAGGAAGGGCGAGGAATGAAGTGGAATAAGCCTTGGGGGTCGAAGCTCTAACGGTACGAGAATGGCGAGTGAAGAAGCAAGAAGAACGGGGGCTGGTCGGGCTTTGAATGGGGGGTTTTACAATCGTGAAGATGGAGAGGGAAGAGCTGAGAAGACTTACCAAGTGAAGACGAACGTTGGTGGTGGCCGACGATGGCGTGGAGATGACGTGAACGGCGGCAGACGCGCGGCTTCGAGCGTACGAAGGAGAAGAAGTCGAGAGGAAAAAGAGGAACCAAGGAGAAGAAGAGAGGGAGGTAAGGGTGATGGCCGACCGAAAATGGGATGAGTGAGAGAAGAAAGATTATAATGGGTTTAATAAAAATCAAAATAAAATGGATAGTGGGTTAGGTATGGGATTTTTAACATGAAAGATGTACTTGACTAGTACTTTGATGGACAAGATGTGAATGCCTTGGGAATTGTGTGATTGACTCTTGAATGAATGATTTGACATTTGATGTGACTTCGCCTCGGGATGTGTGCCAATGCACTAATCGGGCCCCGAATGCGAACGAATTTCAGTCTGAAATTGGCACCACTCTAACGCATTCATTCTAAAATAATTTTATTTAATCTAATTCTAAGGACTAAGCATTTATCGGGGGCATTTTGGTAATTTTCTACTCACGTCTTACTTCGCGACATGCACCGGTTGTCTGCCTGACTAGCGACACTTCTGCAATCAAATTCATTTCTCCATTGTGACCATCATAGAAATTTGGTCGTCTAAGATCGGAATTCATTTCGTGGCCAAATCTATTAAATTACAGCTCTGTCGAAATCTCAGACCAACGAGCGGCTGTTTTAGAAAATTTCTTGGGTAACCTTTCCCCTTCGGTTAGTCATCCCAAGGTAGCTAATCTTGAGTGAGTTTCGATTAAAGTGTACTAATGAAATATATCCATTCATTTTGAAATCCCGGTAATTAGGTCGAATTTTCAGACTGTCACACCAACAAATTGTTACAACCATGGAACAAGGACCTGAAAGCCCAAGGTTCATCATATGAGATGGCAAGATATGAGGGGATAGATATGTTGTCAATGAAAATCTTAGCTTGCTAAACACCCTGTGTGAAGAGATCATTTTTTCCACTTTCAAAACAGGTTACTAAAGACTTCTCCTTCTCTCTCTTTAAGCTACGCGACGCTTATAGAACTGCTAGGGTATCCATCTTGAGTACAAATCTGGCTTTTTCTTTGCTTGTAAAGTCGGTGACGATGCTTCCTCATACATATCGGTAGATATTAGTGACGGATCCTTCTTGTAAACTTTCGAACCAAGAGCCATCGACATTAAAGCTCTAATGACCCCATTTCAAGGAAATCCAGTAAGCAAGTGAAGTCCCTTCCTTTCGGCTTCGACTTAGCTTCTCCAATAGAGATCTCTTGTAATTAGTGGCTTCGGTTTCAACTGTGTACACTATCGATTCCAAGTTAAGGGGGTTGGCCGTGGAATACGGCCTTGTTGCGTTCTTTCCAAAGGAGCCAAAGGACATTCTCGACCAAATCAAGAGATGATTTGCGCTTTCGACGGTAAGGTTGTCTCCTACCCACTTATCCATTATTGTAACCGTGAAGGGAGAAGTGTCTAACTTGATTCTTGGGTATTCCTAGATAGTCTTCACCCAGTCGTAGAGCAAGAAAAGATGTTCTAAGGTCTTAAGGGCTCAACGGCGTATATGATAGAGTGGGTCAAGGTTGATCTTTCTCTTGAAGAGGTTTACCTTAGAATGTAATGTGTTTTGGTATATTCTCTGCATAAAAAAACTTGATCTTAGGAGGGATGAGGGCCATGTAGATAGTTTTTGAAAGGTTGGGAGGAGGTTGATAAGGGGTGGCGGCTAAGTTGTGATTGGGTTATTGGTTTGAAGATATGAGCTTGTGGTAGCCTATTTTGACCCTATACTTCCTGTTAGCATTACTTGTCTATACCTTGTGATCCCCTACTAAGATTGGGTTGATTGGGATATTCAATATCTTAGTTATAGTGTGTTCTTGGAATAGAAAGTTTAATTTTTATTCGTCCATAATCTGGTTCCTAAAATGATTAGCTCGGCCACTGTGCAAGGTCACTACTGTTTGTGGGACCTCCTAAGACTTCGGAAGGTAGCCACTTTTACTCTCTGACGTTAATCCTTTTCATGTCGCTAATCGCCCATATAATCTCAGGGCCAATAGAATCTATGCCCATGTGTAAACTCTGTCAGCACCATGAGGGTATGGCTCCTCTTTTAGCTACTCATAAGTCGTAGTGAGGGAAATAAATCCCTTTGAAAATTTTGCTCCAAATTGATGATGGATTTTGACCAAATTTCCAAGTTTGCTTTCCTAACATCGCCTTATTAAAAGTGATAAGATCTTTGAAACTTGGCCAACCATAGATCTTACCGTTCTTTAAGGTTTCCCATTTCTCTAGTGAATACTAGATTTCTGTGAGTTTTGTTTCCACCAGAAGTTGGCCGTCTTTTGCTCTATAGCTTTACACATCGAGATAGGAATCTTGAAAATAGACATAATATACTATGAAGAGCCTGGACTACTGTTTTGATCAAGGTCTCCTTATCTACTATGGGCAATAATTTTTCCTTTCACCTCTCTAACTTCATGTTTACTCTTGCTATTATCCAAATGAACATTTACTTCTTTGAATGACACCAATCAAAAGGAATCCCCAAGTATTTCCCTGTTTTTTCAATGACTGGTACCCCTAGTTCCAAAGCTAGGTTTCTCTTCAAGTGATCTGGATAGCCTTTACTAAAATAAACCCTTGATTTTTTTCAAATTAGTGGTCTAGCTAGACTCTATACAATACTAGTCCATGATACTTGCCAAATTTTGGTACTCCCTGATAGTCCCATCTAGGAAAAAAATTGCATCATTTGCAAATAACAAGTGAATTAGAGAGGGAATTACTATTTAGTTTGATACCCTTTAGAGTACCTACTTCCACAACATTGCTCAACAAGGATAAAAGTGTATTAGTCATGATTATAAAGAGGCAAAGGGATAGAGGGTCGCCTTGTTTGATACCTCGGGTAGGTTATAAGTACAAAGAAGGTTCTCAATTGACATTGATGCTAAATGAGACTGTTAAAATGCACTCTCTAATTAGGATGACTCACTGATGATTGAACCCTATCCTTAACCTACTAGCACACAAAAAGTCTCACTCGACTCTATCGAATGCTTTTTGCATATCTAATTTTAAAATTGCCTGAAACTTCTTTTTTCTATCCCTGACCCTTAACTAGCAAAGGACCTTTTGAACTATAAGGATGTTGTATTGAATTTGCCTTCCATTGACAAAAGCACTTTGCTATAAGGCAATAATTCCTAGGAGCTATTTTTTTAAGCATATTAGCCATTACTTTAGCTATGATTTTGTAGCTAAAATTGCATAAACTAATGGGTTGACACTGAGAGATGCATTTCGAGTTCATAGTTTTGGGAATAAACATAATTTGAGTTGCCTTCAATTTAGGTTTTAGAGATCTCAACTCAAAAAAACCCCTAACTAGTGGTAGACGTCAGTTTGTATGTCCTCCTAATCGTTGCAACTCTAAGAATTTTTTTCGAACGGGTTAACGGATTATTAGGTTTATTATATGAATTAACCTAATACAGACCCTCCCCAGTTCTATCGAATCGCAACTTTGGTTTTTGTTCAAATGGATTTAAAATTTGGAGTCGCCACTAATCATTTTTGATAGGTTGATTAGATACATGAGTGAATTAGTAGGATGACTAAATTACTTCTATAAACCAGAGATTTTGAGTTCGGGGACTTGGTTACACTAGTTAATTAAAACTAATGCCCTTTTGGTACCTTAATTTCATGGATATCCTAATTTGGCAACTCAAGCTTAGTTTATTCCTATGACTCTAATGTGGTGTTCTCTTTTTGTATTTTCACTTTTTAGATAGGATCATGGGTGGTATTTTTTTTTAAAGTGTTAAAAATTTCCTGAACCCGAAAGAGGGAGCGTGTTAACGACTTTTGTGCAGTGTTACAGTCTACTCACTTTGGGGTATGGTTATTCAAAAATTAAATGGCAGGAAGTCAATGATAGTAAATAAAGACCTCCAATGGATGGCCCAGCTTTAGCTTAGCTCTCCCCTTTAAGGTTTAATAGTGCAGGAATTAAATTGCAGAAAATAAACGACCTCAAGTGGATGCGCGTTGCCTCTCCATTTTGGAGTTTTAGTTCTTTAAAATAAAATACAACAAATTGTTTCAACAATTTGAACTAAAATCTGTTGACGGGTTGGCTGCAAATTTGATAGGCACCTTGGAATTTGTTTGGGCCCACTTTGCACCTCCATGGAATTTATCGTTGATACAGAGTTGTCCCCCTTTTTTTTACTTGCCATAAAATATGGGAAAAAGAGAGATAGAGAAAGTGTATACAATTTGTGCTAATTTGAGACTAAAACCACAAATAAATGAATAAATAAAAACACTTAGCTTGAATTTGCTTGCTCGTTGACGATGATGAATTCTTGATTTATGTTGATCGACGAAAGAATTGGTGATGATAACTATTAACTTTAAAATCCCACCATCTTCAAAATTTTTTCTCTTTTTGGTATTTTCTTTCTCTCCAATCTTTCTTCAATCTCTCAAAACCCTATCAAACATCCAAAATTTTCTCCCCCAAAAAATCCCCCTCTCAAGCTCACTTCTTCCTCCTTTTATAACCCACTCATCTATCTCCCATTCTAATTTTTCCACTAACTCTATCTCCCATTCTAATTTCTCCACTAACTTTTCTTCATTTTCATTTTCCTTTCTCCATCTCTATCTCACATTCTAATCTCTCCACTAACTCTTCTTCATCTTCATTTTCCCTTCTCCATATTTATCTCCCATTCTAATTTCTCCACTAACTCTTCTTCATCTCCATCTTTCCTTCTCTATTCTTATCTTATTTTCTTCTCCATTCTTCTTCATCTTCTCTTTTCCATCTTCTATTCTCTATTCTTATCTTATTTTCTCCATCCATTCTTCTCCATCTTCTCTTCTCCATCTCCTCTTCTTCATCTTCCCTTCTCTATTCTAATTTCTCCACTAACTCTTCTTTTTGTTATTTGCAAAATAATCCTTCAAGAGTTAAGTATTTGCACTATAGTCCCTGAATTTTAAATATTTACAATTTAGTCCCTGAAAACAAATATTTCTTTAAGTCCAAATCTCCTCACAATTTTTGACACATCTCCCCTATACTTAATCAAAATTCTCCATATGTCAAATTTAAGCTCATTTCTTGCCGCTGAAAATAATGCAGAATTTAATTAAAGACCTTTTGTAAAATTGAGTCATTCTGGGTATAATTGGATCAAAATGAAAATTTGAAATATTAGAGAATAATGTCATAACTCCTAAAAGTGAAAAAATGAAAATAAATTGACTCAAATTGAATTTTTTAGGCTCGGTTCGAGATTATGCTCGTGAAAGAATACACGATCCCGAATTAGATTTTTTAAATTTGTGATAACTAATATGAAAAGGGATTTAAAATAAAAAATATTGACTATTTTTATTTATTTTGGTGGCCTCAAATGCTATTATTTATTAAATATTCTCCTAATTTCTAAAAAATATATAAAAACTATGAAAAATTATTTTTTGTTCAAAAATGGTTTCCCAAGCTTGGCCAAGGCCTCCAAAGTTGATTTTGCAATTTTCTCAATTTTCTTGATTTTTTTTTATGAATTTTCGAAATTAAAAATATCGAGAAATACTGAAAATATGAAAATTTATTTTTGGTCAAAATTGGTTCCCTAGGCTTGGACAAGGTTCCCAAAGTTAATTTTTTAATTTTATGAATTTTTATGGATTTTTTTTATTAATTTTAAAAGAGAAAAGATGATTAAAAATCAGGTGTTAACACCAATGTTTATGGTAGAACTGCCCGTTGAAGCTATCCAAACTAGGTGCCTTGGTAGCTCCCAGCTAAAAGACTGCATCTTTTACTTCCTTAATAGAAATCGTGGCCATTAGAGCACCGGCCGTCCCCCCTTGGACCAGAGTAGGACAATCCTCCATGATAGGCAGTAAGTTTCAAGGACCCACAAATTCATAAAGTTTCTCTTAGTAGCTTTGGATGTGCTGTTTGAGTTATTCTTGGTCTTGGGGTCAGGTTTGGTTGCTAGGTTGCAGTATAGAGGTCTTGTTTTTTCTGTCTCCTCTGAATGGCTGTTGCATGGAAGTATTTAGTATTTCTATCACCCCCTTGAGCTAGCTAAGTCGAGACCTCATGAGCCAATAAGATTCCCCCTGCCTCCATAATCCTTTAATCTCAACTGTAATGAGGTTAGAACTTTTTCTATTTGATGAATTTCCTAGGTGATTAGAAATTTCTATAAGTTTGTTTTCAAGAATTATATTTGAGCTTTGGCATTAAGAAATTTTCTACTACTCATTTCCGTAGTGCAGCAGTGACTTTTCTAACTTTATGGGGAAATCCATAAATAGTGTCCTATTGTCCATTCTAGGCTATTTCAATAATCTATTTGCATTTCTTGTCCTCAGCCCAAAAACCTTCAAATTTGAACTCTTTCTTCCTCTTTTTGATGTTGGGTAGAGGTTGAATAGGATGAGGTTATGGTTTGAGCCTATAACTGGCAAAGCATAAGCCTCTGTATTTGGAAACAATACCCTCTAGTCTATGTTACATAAAGCTCTGTCCAATCTTTCCTTTACTAGTGCATTCCCTTCTCTTTTGTTAGACCACGTGAAAGTGCATCCCTTACTCTCCTAATCATAAGGGAGCAACTATTAATGAATTCATTGAAGGCCACTAATCTAGAATGATCAGCCCCGCGCTTCTCATACTTTTCCCAATGGTACAATATTTTGTCAAAATCTCCGACACATACCCAAGGGAGCTAGTTTGCTGCGAGAATGTTCTTAATTTGTTGCCATAATTGGTTTTTTGTGTTTGATCTCATTGGAGGCATGTAGAAAGGTAATCCGCATAGTGTACCCACTGTTCTTGATCATGTAGGACAAATCAAAGAAGTAGTCTATACTGTTTAGCATCTCAATATGCACTTCCTCATCTAAAAAAATAGCCATGCCCTCAACTATTCCCATTAGATTGACTATTGCCAAGAACTGAAAGCTTAAACTTCTAATAATTCTATTCACTACTGACATTTTATTATTCATCTCCATCAAAAAGACGACGTTGGGTCTTTTTTAAGCCACAATGGCCCGCAAATGCTGGAATGTTAGGGGAGTATTTAGCCGCTGAACGTTGCAGCTCAAAAGCTTGATATAATTGTCGATAAAAGCCCGTTCCTTTCTTTCCTCGGCTAGCATGATGGTGTCTAGGAATTTGGTTTGAAAAAAAAAGTCGGAAATTTAGGATTTTTTATGATGTTTTTTCTGATAATTTTGTAGCAAAATTGTAACGACGAAGCAACAAGACATCGCGACCCTAAAGCCAGATTTTGGAGAACAGGTCTGGCACGATCCTCCCCAAATCAATTTCAAGCCCTAATTTTATTCCCATTTTTCAATCGGAAATCGGCTTGAAAAGACTGAGTCGCGGGCGAATCAGCCCCCAAACAAATCCAGCAATATTCTTTCTTTGGAGGATTCAGAGTCTTTTGCCCCCGTTCTGCAATTTTTAGGTAAGCCTTTCTTTGAATTGAACTAGGATGCGCAGTTTGAGAGCTGCGTTTGCGTATTACTTTGTTCTAAGGTCTGATTTCCAAGGTGGATGGAGCTTCATAGTAGGAATCCGGGTAAGAAGTGATTGAAAATTCCGCCTGAATTGATCATTTGATCATTTTGGTGAAAATGTTCTCGTTTTCGTCGGTAACGGCAAACAGGTGTGATGGCGCTTTGTGCTTTCTAAGCGTATAGCGTCCATGGTGGGTAACAGATGCCGCCATTGCACTCGCACGACGGCTGATGCGCACCTTGATTTTACTTCCATGGGTGCTATCAATTTTCAAACTTTCATTCCAAGATGACAACTGGTTCTCCCATCTTAAGGTGTTGATGTAAATTTTAAAGTTCTGTATGGAAAACTCTTATCCGTTTGTCTCTTTGTCCTGGTTCATTGTTCTCGTATAAGAGTTCCATCTGCTGATGGGTTTGTGTAATATGCATCTATAGCTACCATAATGACGGCTTATATGTATGGCAACCCAAGTGTAATAACTACGATTGTGATTCTCAAGTTGGGTTATTCATGCTGAATAGGTATCCTTTCTCCTGCAAGCATTCAAGAAGCTTCATGCTGCAAGATTTGATTTGGAGAATTCCTCATTCTTATGTCTTGTGCATTGTTAACTGCACGGTGGAAATATAAAGGTGTTCAGTATGATCTTTGGTTTGAGGAATGAAGAACACCGTACAGCAATTTTCTCACAACTTATTGAGGTGCGAAATATTAAAGTTGGATTGCCCTTCTTCAGTGATTAGGTTGTATGCTTTATTTTGAGCCCGTCATATGTGCGACTCATACCTGGTGCTGGAAACTTGAGAGATGTGCCCCAAATGTGAAGAAGATTCCCGCGGTGGCTGTTGCAAAGCCGTTCCAGTTGTGGAAAATAGAAGGCATGCCAATGGCTCATGCTCTTCAAGTGTTTTGAAAGATGCTTTTATGTCAAATCTAAGTACAAGTTCTAGGACTTCTTTTCTAGACCATGTATACAAGAGAAGAAAGCTACGACAGGGTTTTGACAGCATTTTCAAGGAACAGATGCCAGGGTACATGAAAAGAAGAGGAAATTCTCCTTCTGCTAATTTTTCTATTGGTCCTTCAAACACAGACAAGGAGCCTTCAATAGGCTGCTTGTCCAAACATGAAATTGTTGCTGCTGGAGAATCAGTCCCATCTCTGGTGGTTGATAGCCATCCCCACATATCAGATTCTGAACCTTTTTGTAAATACAAAGTCCTGGAAGAATGTGGTCCAGATGAAGCATCAATGGGTAGAATGCACAAAGTAATTGATGTTGACAGTGTAAACGACAGTTGTTCATCAAGATCAAATAAAGAACTTACCTCAACTTCCTTGAGAGCAGAAGTTGATGAGACTTGTGAATGTTCCTCATCTAGTGTAACCCTTATGGAGGGAAGAAGTGATCACCCCTTAACTGAAAATGATATCTGCATCTCCATCCTTAGAAGCAAGGGATTGCTCGAAAGAACTTGTTCAACACCAACTCATTCCTCTGAAGATACTGTGTGTCACAGCAGTGACTATAGCGATGCCTGCTCGTGTCAAACTTGTGGTCGCATTGGGATAGCACTGAAAATGCTAATATGTGATCATTGTGATGAAGCAGTTCACTTATCTTGCTGCTATCCTCGTATGAAAAAGATTCCGGAGAATGACTGGTTCTGTCCCTCTTGCTTGAGAAAGAAGCACATTGTTATCAAGCAGACAGCTACCAAGAAACCAACAAAAACTATTATTGAAACTGCTAGAGGCAAAAGCGCATCTGCTGTGGAAGATTCAAATCCAATAGCAGCAATGTTACAAAATGACGAGCCATACAAGACTAGCGTTTGTGTTGGCAAAGGTTTCCAAGCTGATGTTCCTGAATGGAGAGGTCCTCAAAAAGAGTAAGTTTCTTTATTGTCATTTAAACCCGGTATGTTTGGATGAAGTGTTAATATGGCAAGTTTGATGTTGGTTTGATTAGACACTATAGTGCCATTATCAAAGCATGATACTGAGTCACCTATACACGTTATCTTCTCAGGGAGTTTTGGAGTAACTTAAGTCTCGAGAGCCATAGTGTGAAAGTGCACATTGCATAACGGCTGACATTTATTAACTGCGTCGTTTTCCTGCATCTTAATTAGCTTTCCAACTTCCATAAACAAGGGTTGTTCATGGTCACATTGAGAAACTGTTTTTGACCTCCTTGCCACTCATTTAAAAGTAGAGGCTGTGGTGGCAAATGTGCACTAACAAGAAAATGAATTGAGACACTATTTCAAAATGAAGTGATTGGATCGGCAATTGATTTTCTGATTTAGGCTATCAACCAGATGGCTAGTTTATGTGTGGCATCTTTATTGGTGTTATCTCTTTACTTTGCTATGTCATATTGGATCTCCTTTTCTTTTTGAATCTTTCTGTGGGATCATTGGCTAAAAAGCAGCCCTTAACTGTCAACCTGTTTTGTTAGTTGAAAGTTATTGCCAATGAAGTAAGTTCTTTGGGTAGCCGTTCTAACTAGATGCAGTAATGACTGCTCTTGTGGAAATAAGTAGAGATCCCAGGATTGCTGACTTCATAGTACTTCAAAATCAAAATCCTGTTGGAGGGTTCTTGAATAGTCTAACCATTTCTTTGCTGTATTAATCCCAGCAGCGGATGCTGAGGATCTTAGAATTTCGGCCTATGTGCCTAGAGGGGTTACTATATTTTGGTTAAATTGATGGAAAAGAGTATAATCTTTAGGCAGCACCAAGAGGGTGCTATTTCATGCACATGGAGCTTTCAGAATTTCCAGATTGCTCGAAAGCATGTGGCCACTCTAATTATTGCTGGAATTGTTGACTCTGCCATTCTAGTTCACTGAGCGAGTAAAAGAGTGTGATACTATAATTCTTCTACTTCTTTGTATCCTTTTGCCTATACCTTTTCCTTTTCCTTTGGTCATTCAGAGTTAAATACATCCCCAAGTTGCTGCAAAGCAAAAAGCAATCTTTGCAGGGACATGGCAGCTTTGATGACTAGTGATCAGTTCCTAGCTAGATATCTTTTCTTGTCCATGTCTTGGATCTCCACCGCAAAGTTCTGCATTGGCTGTGACATACTTCTTTTTAGTGCCCATCGTCCTCTTTTAGTGAACTGGCCTTAATGTCAGCCATTGATTTTCACTGCTGAGTTGGAGCCTTTGGATGCTGATTTTCCAGTGAAATGTCCTTTAGATTTAGGTTTCTCTTGTGAATGAGTTGAAGGAACCCGCAAAGGATTTAGTTTACCATTCTTGCACCCTCCTTGGAGAAGTGAATGTCCTCTGCGCCCTTCCATCACGAAGTTTCTAGTGATCATTGAACTAATGGTAATTGTTTCTGGTTATGCTAGAAGTTTTTAGAACAAAGCTTTGGAAGTTACATTTTAATGTGGTTTATCATTCAATAGTGCAAAATTGCCTTCGGATGATTTTAGAAATCCCTTGCACCTTTTTCTAGTATATTTCCAAATCCCTCGTCGAAGGTCTCTTTCTTCAGCATGGATATCTATCTAGGGTCTTTTACAATACTTTGGAATAGACCATCTCCTATGGTCAAACTTGGTAGAGAAATGCTGCGGTAATTTTGCAAGAGGTGCCTTTTTAAATAAAGTGTGAGGTTTTGAGCACTTGCAACTAGAACAAGAAGCTTATTCTATCAAGTGGGGTCAGCGATATGAATATTATTGTGCCATTTATTTTGACTTGTATTAAATAATTTGTAAGTGGTAAACACTCTAGATCTTTCTTTATTTTCTCCTTCCCTATCCTTCTAGGCCTTCTCTTTTACTTCTAACCTAAATCTCCATTCCCATATAATTATTAATCATCTTAAAATATTTTTTTTCCTTTGATTGATTCATTTGTTGTTTGTGGTCTGCATATGTGATGAAGCATTTTTGTCCTCACTAATACTCATTTAGTGCACATGTTGATCCATAACTGCCCAACGCTCTATCCATAAAGCATCAATACCTCAATTATTGCCTTCTAGAATTTTCCACTAAGCTTAAGTGGCTTGGACAGTCACATAAAACACCAGATAGACTTCTCTATGTCATCCATCCTGCTTGTACTGATGGGTGAGATCTTCATTGATTTTCCCATCTTTTGATTACTCTAGAATATTCTGTTTGACACTCAGATACCTGCGGTCTTTCTCAAGTTCAAGTCATTCGACCTATAGTGCATTGGATCTTCCACTTCAGTTTGCAACCAAGTATCGAAAAGGGTAAATTGCATAGTACACAGTTTGACAAAGCACTCTTTAATTACACATTTGACAAGTACGGACTTTTCCTATCCTGATTAAGTTCTCTGAAAATTCGCAAGGATAGGTTTCTCAATCCTATCTTAAGAGATTAACTTTTAACCTGATATTGCTTTAGAACACAAAAGAATGAGCCTCAAATTGCTCATATGATGGATATACTATCAAAGACGGTAGTGTCTTCTGCAGACAAAAGTGGGGAGATTGAAACTCTCTTGCTACTGCAATAATATGCTCTAAACCTCTCTATCAGAAGAGACTGACCTCATTTATGCAATAACAATACAAGGAGCGTATAATCAAAATGAAGAGTGAGGATGATAATGGATCCCCTTTCTTGAGTCTTTTGGAAGATTTGAAAAGCCTACTAGCATGCCGATTAATTATGAGCGAAACTATTCTGTTCAAATATACTTTTTCAGGAGTCCATCAGTTTTTAGTACCTGGCCAAGTAGGTCCCCAGCCCCACTGTCATAAGTCCTTTCCACGTCAAGTTAACATATGATTCACTTCTTAGCTTTTAATACAAATAAATCATGAGATGTATTTGGCTGACTGAATTGCTGGTCTCTCCCACAAAAGGTGATAAATAAATGTTTGCGCTAGTAGGTTGAAGATGGTAATCGCTATTGACAAAGGCTATTTCTGCGTATGAGAAGGACACTCCTTGGAAGACAAGCCTTAAAAACTATATTTTATATGTTTATTCTTATCCCCCTCTGGCTGTATGATACACCTGCTGTCTTCTTTCCCCTTATCGCTAGTGTTCTTCAAGATGACCCCCTAACCTTCTCTTTTTAGATTTTTACGGCAGCATGAATAGGGTGATGCACAGATGAATGTAGGGGAGAGATCTATGTGGCTTTAAGGCTATGAGAATGAGGATGATATAGTTCATATTTGATGCCTCTTAACGTACGCATATAATAGTAGTTGTCTGCCTCCTCTTACAAATGCAACATGTGAGTACAATCTTTTGAATGATTAGGATTATGAGGCAGTAATGAAGGTTGTCATTGGAGATAAAGCAATGATGAGTCCTTGCAGCAGTAGTGAAGCTGTGGCAGATAAAAATAAACCTTACTAAAATGGCATTCCCTTTATTGCACTTTTGGAAAGCCCCTAAAAAACTTCCATTCAGGTCTTGGATCCATTTTGCAAAAGGATGGAGGGATTGATAGAATTTGTCATATTTAGGATGGGTGAAATGCAAGTGTTTAGTGTCTTGTGGGATGCACCTTAGTTTAAGGAAAAGTTATGTAGGAGTGCGATCACGTGAGCTTCACCACAAGGAGTATGCTATGCCTAGAATAGGAGATTCAACATGGATGAAGTTGGAGGCGTGTTTCAGGGGAGAAGTTGAAGTGCTCATAGCAAAGAGTAAAGTGGTTCCACCTGTTTGCCATTAGATCTCATCTAGTGAGAAAATGCAATCTTCTGGTGAGGGCGTGGTTTATAACGGGGAGGATCTCTAAGAAGATTGGGAAGACCATATGGATGGACCTCGATCTTTTAGTTTATTTTGAAAATATGTAGGGTGATTTGGGATTTTACAGGGATTAGTGGTGGAGGACCAAGTCGCCAATTCCACCTTGTACACTGTTGCTTTAGGATATTCATGATTTACTGATATTTCTGTAGTTATGCTTCCAGCATCAATAAGTACGACATGTTATTCTCCTCAACTAGCTAAATGTGCAAGGACCACATTGAGTTAAAACAATTTCCCATCTAACTTGGTATCCTTCATGAGAATCAAGGCAACTTTTGGTTTCCAGGAAAGGTGAGTAAAGGATAAAATTGAATACAGCCTATGAATTGACAAGCTGATTGACAGGGAAAAAAGACTTTATAGGGTATGTAGGAGTTGAGATTACATAAAGGACAGCACAAGGCATATATGATTATTTTAAGGCTCATTTTTTCTCAAACATGCATGTGAGATTTATCCTATTTTTTGATGTTGTGGTGTATAGTGAGGTATTATTGATGCACATTATCTGTCTTGATGGAAATTATGGAATGACCTTGTGGAGGAATGACTGGTGTCTGACTCAGTAGTGATGCCTGAGCACCTGTCTAGACAGAAAACAACATGCACATGGGTGCAGAGCACTCACTTGATGTGAAATTTGAATATCAGACTCATCTGCTCAAAAGATGGAGACATTAGTCCAGTTTTTAGTATCTGTTATTTTGTTAAGCCCACCAGATAACCTAGAAGAATTTCATATTTTCTCATAATCTCAATGTCAGTGATACTTTTAAAATAACTGACATAAATAACAATCGAAGAAAGCCCTAAACACCGTAGAACAACATAGAAACTTGTACATTTTGTTAGGGTGAAAAAAAAGAAATTTTTTTTTTATGGTCATTGATGTGACCTATGCAGTTTAACTGCTCCTGGCGGATAGGTTCATGTTTAATCTCAACGTCCTTGCTCCAAGATTCCATTTTGGCTTCCCCAGATCCATCTTGAGGATCAGAACAGCCAGCTTAAAGTGGGGCGAGAGCCAATAGATTTGGAAAGAAAGGCTAGCCAGCCGAAAAGGAAAAAAAGATCAGAACCACCTCCCATTTTGAATGGAGTGACTTTGTTCAATCGCTTCTGCAGTTTTTTGTCTGCCTGACTGGCTGGTAATAATTCATGGGCCAGTTGATGCTTATCAAAAACTCATTTGGAAATTCTGCGCCTTTGTCCTACTTCTGGATACTTTATAGTGATCCTCAAATCCTGTTCTTTGAGCAATAAGCAGATCTGAGCACCTACATTCACCTGTACCCCACACCTTCCCCCTAGTCTATGAATGGGTAACATGATTGTACTATGGCAAGCTTATTTTGAAAAGCAGGTTGTGTTAAAATGATACACTGAAGCTACTAGCAGTGCCTGACTGACTTTCGGTCTAACTTGCAGTAGATCTGTATCTTTCATCTCTGTTTGATGTCCTTAATTTGCTGTTAGATGCTGATGGCAATATGGGTGAACATAATGTCATAATTTTTGTCACCATATCAGTATTTTAAGGGGTGTGTGTTCTAGATTTTTGTATACTTTGCTAGAGAGGTTTCTCTCTATTTCTCTTGAGTTTATTTTTTCAAGTTTATATAGCTGCTAAAAGCATGGATATTTGGACATCATGCAGTGACATCAACATGGTTGAGGAACCACTAGTGATAGATCCTTCAGAGTATGCCCATCATCAAGTAGGGCCCCACTTTTCTTCATTCTTGTTGTATGGGATTCTGTTTGCAATATCAGTTGATAATTTGTTTTTTTTTTTTCCTTATGAAGGATTTGAAATTAAGCAAGCCTTTTTGGCTCAGCTCCATTGGCAATTGGCTGCAATGTCGGAAGGCAGTTGATGATGCTGAAGGTGTTAATGGAAATATATGTGGCAAGTGGCGCAGGTGAGCCTCGTCTTTCTTCAAGATTATGATGCCATACTCTTCTACTTTTTCATTCCATATGGGTCTTATATTTCACATCAAACACCCAACCTCTTCTTTCTCTATGTGTGCATGTGGATATATTCTTTGCATTTCTATTGTTTGGTTTGGAGTTTATTATGGCTTATAATAGTATGATACCAGCACAATTTACAAGAACTGTAAAGAGCATGTGATCACCTATGACATCCTTAAGAACGCAATAGATTTCTTCCCCTCAAGGGAAAGTAACGACAAGCTTGTGAAGACTGCATAATCGTTCCTGGGATGGTGCTTGATGTTCATTTTAAAAGAGGAGGGAGAAATAAAGTTTGGTGGCAGAGAGTTTGAAAAGTGTCAAGATCCTAAGATTGGAGCTGTTCCGAACCTGTGATGACCATGGAAGCCGCTGACCAGTTTAGAGACTTGGATAATCATTTGAAAACATGTGTTGGCAGTTTATGTCTTTCATAGACGAAAGAGAGCAGAGGCTTTAGAAGTTCCATAACAACACCATGGCGAAGTTTGACCTAATGTTGGAGTTGCTTGAAATGGTATTTAGTAGGAGGAGAATCATCTAATTGAACCCAAGCCTTCAATGGAAGAAGGAAAAGGATCGCTACCTGAATTGAAGCCAGTTTTCAACTGCGAGAACGCAATGCTGTCAATTTAACGCCACCCGAAGGAGCAGCTGCAGTGAAGTGTGATTTCCCAATTTTCGGGGCAAATAATTCTGTGGATGTGGTAAAAGTGAGTGAAGTGCATCTAATGCACATTAGAAGCATGACAAAGTGAAAAAGGAAATTCCATTGAGACAGTTGAGAGATGAGGCCCTGAAATGGCAAGTGTTAATGTGTGCTTGGAGGGATTAGTCAATCTGGAGTTGCTGGATGCCATGGAGGCATTCCATGCTTCATCAATCTGGAGTTGCTGGATGCCATAGAGGCATTCCATGCTTCAATAGTTATGCGGAATAAAGGAACTTGCAAGGAAGCTTCATGATTGTAATGGCTTATGATTGCTCACGTTTTACAAACCCGTTTCTATGCCTCGTTCTTGTGGGAGTAAACCATTCAGTAGCTCTCTTAACTATCAAGGAGCACTTCTTGATTGTGCATGGGTTGTGAAATTGACCTAAGCAGTTTGAATCCCTGAAAGTGGCCCTCGATCTGGGAATGCTATGTTAATTGGGTTTAAATAAGTTGGAAAATATCAGGAGAGTCATGTTAGGGATATGGGAATGTTGATATTTGATCCAGGTGGTGATCTTGACGATATGATCTGCGAGCCTCTCATGCATAAGTTGGAAAATGCCTATGAGCCATTTGATTTGAGGCCCGAGATCAAGGCATAAAAAATCCCCCCCATCATACTTGTGAATATGAGAGAAAAGACTCACATCTTATTCAATAATAATGCACTTATACATTAGTAACCCAAACCCTAAGAGACCCAAAGACAAAATACAACTTTGCCCTTTATGCTACTAACACTCCCCCTCAAGCTGGAGCATAGATATCAATCATGCCTAGCTTGTTACAAATATGTTCTATCCTCCCACAACCCAAAGGTTTAGTAAAAATGTCTGCAAGTTGTTCGCTAGTTCTAACATAACGGGGACAATCATTCCACTTTGCAGTTTTTCTCGAATAAAATGACAATCAACCTCAATGTGTTTTGTTCTCTCATGAAACACGGGATTGGAAGCTATATGTATTGCAGCCTTATTATCACACCACAAAGACATAGGAATTGAAGCTTTCAAGCCTAGCTCAGTCAATAACTGCTTAATCCACACTAATTCACATGTTACTTGTGCCATAGTTCTACACTCTGACTCAACACTGGAGCGAGCAACAACACTCTGCTTCTTACTCTTCCATGACACCAGATTTCCTCCAACCAATGTACAATAGCCAGTAGTTGATCTTCTATCATCTGGAGACCCTGCCCAATCAGCATCAGAAAACCCTTTAATTCTACTATGACCATGGTTTTGATAAACAATTCCTTTTCCTGGAGTCTTCTTTAAGTATCTCAAAATTCGAATTACTGCATCCCAATGAGATGTACGAGGGGAAGACAAATTGACTCACCACACTAACTGGAAAGGCAATATCTGGTCGAGTAACTGTGAGATAATTCAGTTTTCCTACCAATCTTCTATATCTTTCAGGATTATCAAGAAGTTCCCCTCTCTCAGCAACTAGCTTAACTCCTTGTTCCATAGGTGAATCAAAAGGTTTTGATCCCAACATACCTATCTCAGTAAGTAAATCCAAGACATTTTCTCTGTGACAGAACGATTCCTTTCTGTGACTGTGCACTTCAATTCCTAAGAAGTACTTCAACTTTCCTAAATCCTTTGTCTGAAATTGTTTCTGAAGATACACTTTCAGTTCAGATATACCAACCAAATCATCTCCCGTGATAATAATATCATCCACATATACAATCAAGAATAACTTACTTTCACCTGTCTGTCTGTAAAATAAAGAATAATCATTACCACATCTAGACAGCCCAAAAGAATGTACAGCCTCAAAATCTTCCAAACCATGCCCGTGGAGATTGCTTCAACCCATACAAAGATTTTTTTAACTTGCAAACTAGTCCTCCAGACTCCCCCTGAGCAACAAAACCCGAAGGTTGCTCCATATACACTTCTTCATGAAGAGTGCCGTGTAAAAATGCATTCTTGACATCAAGCTGAAATAATGGCCAGTTATATGTAGCAGCAAGAGAGATCAAAATACGAACAGAAGTAAGCTTGGCAACAGGAGAGAAAGTATCCAGATAATCAACTCCATATACTTGAGCATATCCTTTCGCAACAAGTCGTGCTTTTAAGCGAGCAAGGGAACCATCGGGATTGACTTTCACAGCATATACCCATCTACAACCAATTGCAGTTTTTCCTGGAGGAAGAGATACCAAGTCCCAAGTTTGATTATCTCGTAAAGCCTGTAATTCTTCTTCCATAGCCATCCTCCAGCCAGAGCATTTTAATGCCTTAGATACTGACTTAGGAACAGGATATTGCTCAACAGTGGATAGAAAGGATCGAAAGGAAGGAGACACAAGAGTATGAAATAAAATTAGCGATTGAATGTTGAGTGCAAGTACGTGTATCTTTGCGATGAGCAATAGGAAGATCAAGATCAGATTCAGGAGAAGGAGGATCTAGAATGGAAGATGACGTAGTAGTGACTGTAGGGGGGGAGGAAGTATGTACCTGAGGACGGCGAGTATAAACGTGCAATGGAAGTGGTGCCTGTGATACAGGTGCAGTAGCAGGAACAGTTGACTTAATGGTAGTAACATGGAAGTCGTCATCCAACTCAGACACAAATGGGAATATCATGATAAGGAGTGGATTCAAAAAATGAAACATCAGCCGTTATGAAATACTTTTTTAATGATGGAGAAAAGCAACGATAGCCCTTTTGAGTACGAGAATAACCAAGAAACACACTTGATAGCCCTGGGATCAAGTTTTGATAATCCTGGTCGATGATTACGAATAAAACACAACCAAATATACGAGGTGGTAATTCAAATAGTGAGTGATTTGGAGACAAAGTAGAAAATGGAATACCACCTTGCAAAACTGAAGAAGGCACGCGATTAATAAGATAGCAGGAGTCAAGACAGCATCAGACCAAAAGGTTTTAGGAACCTTCATCTCAATCAACATAGATCTGGTAACTTCCAACAAATGTCGATTTTTTCTTTCAGCAACATCATTTTGTTGTGGTGTATCAGGACAGGAAGATTCGTGAATCATACCATGTTGTGTCATCAGATTAGAGAGAGGTGCAGAAAAGTGCTCCTTTGCATTATCAGAACGCAGAACCTTAATATGCATACCAAACTGAGTATAAATTTCAGATATAAACGCACGAAACATAGAAAACAACTCTGAACGATTTTTCATTAGATATAACCAAGTAACTTTGGAATAGTCATCAACAAAGGTAACAAAATATCTAAAACCCAAATTGGAAGTCACATGACATGGACCCCAAACATCTGAATGCACTAACACAAAAGGAGACTCACTCCGTTTAATGACTCGAGGTGGATAACTAACACGATGTAATTTGCCCAGTTAGCATTACTCACACTCCAAACTAGAAAGAGACTTGAAACTGGAATCTAATTTCTGAAGACTCTGTAGAGAAGGATGATCAAGTCGACAATGGATTTGATGTAAAGAAGTAACACTAGAACATGTAAACGAAGTTGAGCCTTCAAGCACATACAGCCCCCCTTCCTCACGTGCTTTACCAATCGTCCTCTTCGTAGCCAGATCCTGGAAGATACAAGAATCGGGATAAAATGTTACTGAACATTGAAAGGTTTTAGTTAATTTACTGACTGACAAGAGATTGAATGGAAATTTTGGAAGAAAAAGCACCGAGGATAACGGCAATGAAGGAGTTGGACAAGCTGTGCTAACTCCCTTAACACGTGTGGATGATCCATTAGCTAATGTAACTATGGACGAAGATGGAGCGAGAGAGGAAAATATACCTGAAAGACTTGACATGTGATCAGAAGCCCCTTAGTCAATAACCCATGGACGAGAAGTAGCTGAAACACATGCATTGGCATTACCTGTCTGTACTAAAGTAGCAGTGGAAGAAGTAGGCTGTGAATTCTGAGACTGATTATACCGAGCAAATTCCTTTTCAGACATAATCATTATCTTGCTCTCAGAAGACTGTGAAAAAGAGTCAGTACTAGATGCAGTGTTGGCAAACTGTTGTTGATTCCCCGGCCTCCCATGTAACTTGTAGCAAAACCTCTGAATATGACCTGGTTTTTCACAGTAATGACAGGTCCGTGCTGGCCCTGAGCTATCAGTAAACGGTTGAGATTGCCCATAAAGATGCTGCTGGTCCTTGATTCTTCCTATTCCTGTGACTCGACCTCCTCCTCGGCTACCACGTCCATTATAACCTCCACGGTTTTCTCCATTACTTCTATTCCCACTACTAGCTCTAGACTGTGATACAAGGGCTGAATTATCTATCACGGAAATGAAATCCTGAGAAGACTCACGAGATACTCGAAAAACCCAAGCAAACGTATCTGTGAGTGACGCAATTGTCTCTCCTCCAAGAATCTGAGACCTAACAGGTTCATATTCAGGAGGAAGACCACCTAAAAAACCCATTATAGCCAATTGTTCTCTCTGAAGTTGCATCTGCTGAACATTGGTCGAAATAGGGAGAATAGCATTCAATTCCTCATACATTCTCTTAAAATCAGCAAAATACTGTGTAATAGAGCGCCCCTTCTTCTCAAATCGGTAAAATTCCTGTGATAACTCATATATCCGTGATAAGTTATTTTGGCCCGAATACAATCCATTCAAATACTCCCACAATTCTCTAATCGTGTCAACATGCGTTACCACATCAACTACATTACTCTCCATAGAGTTCAACATCTGGCCTAGAATACGCGCATCAGTAACATCCCAATTCTCATCATCACTGGGCTTAGGCTCAGTTAAATGTCTATGCTAATTCCTGCTTGTCAAAGTAAGTTTCACAATTTTCTTCCACTGATGGAAGTTAGCTCCACCCTCAAGCTTCTTATCAGTAATTCGATTTGAGGAGGAAGAAATTACATCAGTCATCACAGTATTGTTCTTCCCAGAACCACCCTCAATTTTACTAGGATCACCCATACTTAACGGTCAATAATTCACCAAAATCGAAGCTTATCACATCAGCCCACAAATAATCAACTCCAAAAGGTTCCAAAACTCACATAATCAGCTTCATAAAATCAAGAAACACTCCAAAGTACATTTACCCACATAACAATCTGTCCTAATCAATGAGTAAACACTTCAACAACACTCTTGCTTTGGATTTCAATATCCAATGATCCGCTGTACAAAGAACTTAAAACGGATAGTTCATAATAGAAGAAAAGTGGGCTGTGAGTCAAAACCGAGTGGAAGGATGCTAAATCTGGGCTCTCCAATGATGAACGTCTCTGCAAGGCTGGTCGATGCTTCTGTAAGGCTCGCCGGGAGCTGGGGACGTCAGATCTGGCCTCGTCAGACCTGGGCGAGGTCAGACGACGCTGGAACAGGGGTCGCCGGAGCTGGACGACACCCCTGCAAGGCTCGCTGGCCCTAGACGACGCCCCTGCGAGGCTCGCGGGGCCTCCCCGACGCCGGATCTGAGTTCGGCAGACCTAGGCGACGCAGATCTGGTGGTGGTCAACGTGGTCAACGCAGGTACTTAGGTTTAGGGATTAGTGAGGCTCTGATACCATGTGAATATGGGAGAAAAGACTCACATCTTATTCAATAATAATGCACTTACACATTAGTAACCCAAACCCTAAGAGACCCAAAGACAAAATACAACTTTGCCCTTTATGCTACTAACAATACTGACACACCGGAGGGAAATAAACAAGTTAGTTGTCCGTTAGTTTCATAGTAAGCTACTACTATGAACATTGATGATGGTAATCAAATTCATCCATTGTCTGCTATTTTCATACCTACTACTATCGCCATGGAAATAGCATAAGTAGGGATTCCCATTGTATGGTAACTAAGGCCCGGATCACTCTCATATTTTAATGAAGCAAGAGATTGATAGTCTCATGGATGAGTTCTTTGCTTAGTTTTGGTCGACTAAAGCTCACTCAATGACCGCGAATTATGTTTAGAAATTGCTACGGACAGCATTGTAGTCGAACTATTAATGGATACACAAAGCCAACTCATTTAGTGAACGTGTCTCACACACAAGGATGTTGGATGCACAAAATGTGGCTCTCAGATTGGCATACTGGGTGGTGTATACAAAGTAGAAGGTGTGCCCATTTTTCTAGAGGATTCTTCTGGCATATATAGGCATGGAATTTGTATTAACGGCTGAATTTTTTTGTCCTCCTATAGAAGTTATTTGGAAAGGTGATGGGACAATGTGTTTGTGCATTTCGAGTGTGAGCCATGGAAAGAAGGATTGAAGGATCTTGGATGGTACGAGGATTACTTGAAAGAAGTTACACGAAGTGTTTTCAAGACAAGGAAGCTAGCGTGGCGCTATATCACCTTTTGAGTCCTTGGAAACAATGAAGATTTTGTCATGTGGGTATTGGCATAATTCTAAGAGTGGGCCAAGGAACCTTGACAAGGCTCATTGGGGTTAGAGTCAGTCTTAGGCATTTGTAGGCCAAGCTATTGTCTCAATAACAAGTATCAGTAGTAGGAAAACTAGTTTGTTAGAATTAACCATCTATTATCATGATATTTAGCTTCATTACTTGTTAAGTTGTTGAGTCCAGTTCTGAGGGATACCTTTATGTTTTAATAAATAGATCACATTATGAGTTAATAAATACATGTGTATATATGTTCAGCATCTACATATGATTTCAGAGTGAGAAATGAGTTAGAATCAAATTCCACTCTTTATTACTCTCTCTCTCTCTCTCTCTCTCTCTCTCTCTCTCTATATATATATATATATATATCCATTGAATTCCTCCTCTCCTTCTCTGCTCCTTCTGTTCTCTATCTCTATTCTTCTCTTCTGCTTAATCTGATATGGCAAATTCGTCTGTCATCTTGTTGCATTCGGATCATTACAAAAATCTATATTCCTAATGAAGGGTTCAGATCTAGTTAACTCTCGTAACATTAGTATAACAACAGCATATTGTTTTGAATAATGAGATACTCTTAGAATATCAATTTTATAATTGAAGCTTCAAGTTTACTCAGTTTTAACCTTTAGTTTTGTCTAGTTTCTTTTAAATAGCAATTGTTGTGCTTCTGATACCATTTGACAAAGATGAGAAGTACAAGATAATATAAGATGTTGACCCAAAAAAAGGATGAAAAAATTGTGCAAGACTTAGATGAAATAGAAAATTAGTATTATATGGTTTCAACAACCTAGAAGAAGATTACATTAAGCACTGTTCTACAGAATTTTTTATACTAGGGTTGCTGATCTGCTCTTATCCCTTGATTGGACATTTAGTTCTTTCTGTTTTAACCATTGACTTCGTTTGGAGTGGCATGCTTCGTGTTACCACTCATTTCAACTAATATTATTACCCAGACTAATTAAAGATTTGAAAATTCATTACTCTGTCAAGTTAGAAGGAACCCCCTGCGTCAATTTGTCTTCCACTAGCCGTGGTTTTGGAACTGAGCCCAATGGTGGTAGTAGTGACTTGCTTGATGTCTGGAGCCTGCACTCATTCATAGTGATAGCGTGTAGTTAAAATCTTACAACATGACATGTTTCACAATAATCACTTGATCGGTGTTTCTACTTGCTGCATGATTTACCTGAGGGTGTTTTTATTATGATTGGCTCAATAAAGTCAAATATAATTTGACAGATGAGTCAATTATGTTGCAGAGCACCTCTTTTTGAAGTCCAAACTGATAAATGGGAGTGCTTCTGTTCTGTTTTCTGGGATCCGAGCCATTCTGATTGTGCTGTCCATCAGGTAACATTAGTCATTTTTAATTTATTTTTCATACTAGTATTATTTCTGTCCTTAAATCTACTATCTATTACGAGATATCTTTGTCAATGCTTTAGTTAGAGTGGATTATGCTGTCTGGCCTATCTGCAAGAGGTGTGTTCTTCGATGGCTATCTGCAACAGGCATTCGGTCCAGAGTGGGGAGGGTTCCAGGGGGCATTTGCTTGGTTCAAAGCTCAGTATAAGCAAAAGATAAATGAATAAGTGAAAAAGTGTTTACTTTCTCTTTCTTTCTCTTTCACTTTAGGAGAAATCGGCTTTCAGAATATTCTGCAAGAAAACTATGGGGGTGAACACACCAAAACAATTAGGATATTACTCCAAGACAAAGCAAGATCTTCCAAAGAAAAATTCTACTAAGATAAAAGTGTGAAATACATTATAAATCGGAAAATAAATAAAAGGAGAACCTAAGGTTTTGAATCACGCACAAGTTTTAACTGTTGTAGGTATTGGTTCCAAAAATGTTAGAACTTGCATCGAAAGATTTTGAATCATCTTGAGATTGCAGGCTTCAGTTCGGTCGAAAGCTACACTATAGAATCTATGTTGTTTCTCTTTTTCCCCAATAATAGAAGAATATGCTCATTTTTCTTGATGTTGATACATGTTTAATCTCAAGATAAGTTAAGCAGTTATACTTTGGAGTCTTCAATCAATTTATCAGCTTTTGTATGCAGTCAATTAATGTAGGGCAAGTATCACATGCAACACTTCACTCCATATGAAGCTCTCAAGCATTCGCTGAGTGATTTGTCAAGAGGAAACTCAGAATGCATCAAGAAGAGGCATAAGTTCCAAATTTTATGTTAGAACATAATTTTGGTTGGCCGACAGATGGAAGGATGGATGAACAACTATAACCTCAAGCATAACCCAGAATGCTTCTCCAGGGTTTTCGTGGTTACTGACCCTGTGGTTACTGAAACATGTTGTGTAAACCTTCATACTTGAAAGGGAATAATTGTAGAATGTTTTAACAAAGCTCTAGGGTTGCATATGCTGTTTACACAACAATAAGATCTATATCCTAATCGTTATCCATATAGATGCTACAGGAAAGCCCTCGTTGAATCCATTAGCCCGGGGGAAAGTTTTTTCTGTCTACCATCCTATTCTCCTCTTTAAGTTGTCATCATTGGGAATTTGTTAACCATTATTTAAAGAACTGATTTTGGGCTTTGTAGATCAGTCCCTAATACACGGTTCTTTTTCTCATGCTTTTACTTCAGGAGTTGGAGACAGATCAAGTTCTAAAGCAATTAAAGTATATTGAGATGGTATTATCAGTTTCTGTCTCTTGGCTATTGGTTGGGTATTGTTTTCACATTTACATCTGTTATGTGATGTGAGATACTAATGCAACCATTTTGGCTGTGCTAATAATAAAAGTAACTAAACCCTTTCGATTGGGATTAGATATGGTTTAATAATTTGGTTTTGTCTTCCTTTATGTCTTCGCGTGTGTATTGGGGGTTTGGGGGGAGCGGGGTGATGTCAAATGAGAAACATATGCTTTTTTTTTCCCCCTTTTTTTGGCTAAACATCCTCAAGTAGACTTCAAGAAAGGTGATAAAAGGACAACGTACTGTTGGTTGGTCAATAATTCAGAGAGAAAAAAGTTGTGACTAATTCTACGCTTAAACTGGTCAAATGGATGGGAGAGATGGTGAATATTGTTACCCAGAACATTGTTCATGAAAAAACACATTCATTGTCTATTTTGTGTTTTTTGTTGTAGCTGAGACCGCAACTTGCAGCTCACAGACGAAAGTTTGTCCTATCCAAGAGTGAAGTCTCTCGGGAACCCACGGAGAATGTGACCAACATATAAGCCCTAGAAGAATGTCAATTTGCATGCTTGATGATTCCGTGAGGTGTCTGTAATGCCAGCCTCGGCTCATAAATGTCTCTACACAGAAATAGCTGATTCCAATTTTGAGTTTCATGCTATTGGTCCCTTCTTCCTATCCTCATTCAGCTATTGGTTTTTTCTCATTTTTGTTAGCTGTAAAGAAGCATACAATCGGTTTACTATTAGTGAAGTAGGTCCTTATGTGGTCACGTTTATCTAGAAATTTGTTGATCACGTTTATCTAGAAATTTCTGTATAAACCACAGTGCCTGTAGCCTTTACCAATTGGGGGGTGTAGGAATGTATTGTGTAGATTACAGTGTGCAATTTAGTAAAGCTTAGCACAGTGGTTCTAGGTTTAGTCACCGACTGTTTTCCATAGTCCTGGTATAGTCTTCAACTTGATTAAGCATTGATGCACCAAGAAGACTGAATATTCGCAAGAACTTAGAAGATGGTGATTCTGAATTTAATGGTATTTGGGTGAATAGTCAGGACAGGCGGGGGTTGGTTTTTTGTTGTGAATTTTTGTCAACTACGAGAACTGCAAGAGATGTTAGCTAAGCTTTCGTTACTCCTATTTTGGATGGATTTGCGACTAGCTCCAGTAGTAGGTGCTGACATTTTCTATACACCCTCTTTATCACGAGGATTCAATAACGAGGATTAAATGGGAGACACCAAATCATTAGCCTGGTCTTGTCTCATCTATAGCATTCAGATCACACAGTTTGGAAAAACTATGTACGTCGTCTAACATGGTGCTACAGGACGGAAATTATTCCGTTTCTTTTGCAGGCTGCGTAAAGCCTGTGAGGAATGTTCTTTAATTGGGCAATATGTCCATCGGGAAGCACTAAACCCAAAAAAGCTTTTTTCGGTACTAGGTACACTTGCATCTCGACTTTTCGCTTATTCGGGATAGAAAGTACTGAAGAGTGTACCGGAAAAAGTGGAGTATTTTGAGCCAGTGGCTTAGCTACTGCCTTGTTGGCTGGTGGTGGTGGTGCCCACTTTGCTTAGTAGTTCCGTGGCAGCAGCATCATGGTGTTGAATCCACCAGCTGGGAATTGTAAGTCCACGGTGGTGTCGGTGTCGTTCTACTGGATCGCATGGGCGCTCTGTTGGCCAGTGGCGGCTTCTGCTTATGGGTGGCAACAGGAGTGAAATATGTATTTGCAGTGTAATTTCTTGGATTCTGCTTGGCATCAGGGACAAATGGACTGCGAAATGGACGTAATGACGTCTTTGAGGAATGAGAAAGTGATGGGCCTGCTTATCTTTGGAGCAGCATCAGACCCATAAATCATATAATGATTAATTGTTAACGATTGAGAAAATACTTGACGAATAGCTCTTTTGCTTAGAAATGAAATGTTTCCAATGATCTAGGAAATTCTTGTTTCCATTGGTTGAGTTGTATATATATGCTTTAGAATCCCAGTCTGCAAATCTCTTGGTTCAAGAAATAAAAGGACTGAACTTGTTTCTTCCAAGTTTTTATGCAATTTGATGCTTGTGGATCGATAGAATATTTCATTTTGATTTAATGATTTCATATAGAAGTTTAGATTGGATAAATAGGCAAGTTAGCTGGTGTCGAGATAACTCCATTTTAACTCTTACCATTTTCCTTGATGATTGAATTTGTGGTTATTTATCTCTTCAGAAATTACATTCTACATGCACAAATGTCTCATTCGTTTTATTTTCGTCTGGATTTGCAAAATGTGTCTTGAGTCCTCAAATTGGGAACTTTTAAATCTGGGAAAATTAGAGTATAGATTATTGGGTTTTCTAAGCGGAGAATTCTGCATGTTGAGGGTTTACCGCCAAATGTTTACATCATATACTTCTGTTGTTAATCCCTCCAACGTCCTTTACTCTTTTACATCTTGTGAAAATCCATTTAAACCCAATTTAATTGAGTTACTACATTTTGGACCCATGTTCACCTGGCCTTTAAAAGGTCTTAACAATTCATATATAACCTGATCTTGAAAATGTAAGTAAAAAATTGGGCCAAATAAATGGCAGATGAAAAGTGTTGGGCTGGCTTATAATCGTCGGAGAGAAATGCTCAGCTCCACTAGAAAGCTGTCTAAACTTGAAGCCAAAATGTCAAGCCCTCGTCGGATGAACGAGCGAAACGAATAAGATAATTTCTCTTATATAATTTAGAGGCACGAACGCAGAGATCCCCAACTACCAATTCTCACAAAGCTACGGAGGAAGTTCGAGGTGGTTGTATTAGAGTGGTTATCTCTTCAAGGAAAAAGGAAAAATAAAAGGACAATTCCATTGAAGAGGTAGTGTAGGAAAACAGATGCCAGTATAGGATAACACAAATGATTTTTTAACTATTTAAACACCGCTATTTATCAATCGTTCTTGATTTTATAATAGCGATGAACTCGTGCCTTCGATAAAATTAGAAATAGTAAACCGTCGATCATTTTTTTCAACTTTAGTAGACCAAAAGCATAACTTTTTATGGAGGAAAAAAAAAAGAATAATTTGCTATATCACAAGAGAATGGTATTTTTCTTCGTTCCTAGTTGGGGGAATATGTCCAACCAAACTTCCTATTTGTAGGATGCCGGGGCTGGCAAATAGGTCGGTTTGGTTGAGCTCGGTTTGGGTGAGTCATAAATGAATTTGATTCAAATTCACTCATTTAACTCACAATGATCCATTTTTTAATTAAAAATTTTAAATAACTCATACTCAACCTGAACCAGATCCAATCCAAATCCACCCATGTTATCCCTCCAAAAAACAGAGAAAAAGACCCAACAAACGTCAAAATAAACATAAATTAACATAAATCCGTAAAATTAAATGAAAATTGTTCCTTGTCCGTAAAAACCGACCCACACAAAAAACATGGAAGAGGCACACGCTATGGACCGTAGTTCGTCGTGGCTCGGAAGGCGGAATCTTGCCGGCATTCCTTTATCGCGGTTGATTGTGCCTATTGCTCTGTTGTCGTCTTCCACATCCTGATGCCAACTAGACTCCATTGGCTTGAAACCACAGAAGCACGAACTTGAGAAAAATCACCAGGGAGACGAATTTATACCAAATCCAGAAACTGAAACGAGCTGCGATTTTTGATGAATATATTTCAATAACTCGAGAGGGACGAAACCTTGTTGACTGGGGGGTTGAATTTACTTGGACAACAGAAACAATGATGTCGATCACTGAGAAAAATTTTAAAAAAAAGGAAAAAGACAGCGTAAAACTAGAATGAAGAAGAAGAGGAGCAAAAGAAATCAGAGAACAGGGAGACGAATTAAGGAAAAACGAAACAGCAAAAGGCAAATATAAATGGAAAAATTATATAAAAAAAAGTATCCTAAACATATTGCATTTGTGTCAATACATTACTAGACCTTTCAATTTGACCAATATAGTCGTAGACATTTTGATGATTTGTCAATTTAATCATTCGAATCAATTTTGATCTTTGGGCCTATTGTCGGCTGATTTTTTTTTCTTTTTTTTTTCTTTTGGCCAAGAGAAAATTTCCATTAATCTAAGGGTATTACAACTTAAAGAAGTGTCCGAGCAAACAAGATGCCATAGAGCTTGAGGAGGTCTAAAAGCCCAACTACAAGGTAGGGCTTTGCATCTTTGGGCCTTAATTAACAAATTAGCAACTTTATTTGTCTCCTTACAATAGTGGGCCAAATGGGCTTCGAGTATTCGAGATAATATAGACTTACGCTCTGCGATAAGAGGAGCAATTTCCTACGAAGGCTGAAGTGTACTTCAAATAAAGCTTATCAAGTTAGAGTCGTAAGATTCAACAGTGTACTTTCTTCTCATTGCTTCAAATCTAGTAAAAATGAGCTTAAGGGTTTCAAGCAGAGCTAGGGTTTCCTTTCCACCTACAAAGCCGATGATACTCTCACTGATTTTGCAATTCTATCGATGATCTTGCCTAATGAATCTCAACAAACGCTAGCGGTTGCACCCTCGGTCGAGCCTTCCACAAAAGAGCCATCACAATTCCACTTGAAGTTGCCTTGTTCCGGAGGTTGCCAAGTAGCAAGTGAGCTTTGAGGGTTTTGAGTGAAATCTTTTGCACTTTGAGTGAAATCGGATGAGACCATTGCTATTGGGGGGCGTTGCCGCCGCATCGCCGGCGAGACGTACCACCATGGGAGACAATGAGACATCGCCAATAGCGGAGGGGCACCGTTGGCAGCAGTGTTCTTCACCCTTTCCCCTCTCTTCTTCCACGTGTCATTGTTGTCCATCGTTTTTTTTTCTATTGCTATTTTTCTTCGGTTAATAACCTTCTTGATCTTACCTGTGTTCGTCTTCAAAACCACGTCTAATTAAGATTTGATATTGTGAATGTACTTTAAACTGTTTTTAAATTTTTAAACAACCCACATCTGACTATGTATTTTCATGACAAGAATATCACCAACATTTGTATGTAGTGAGGTTTGCGTGTACGCTATGTCTACGACTTAGAACTCCCAAATCAATGACATTTGCTCCGGCCATAATTGATGAAAAAATATGGCTGTTGGCAAACCCGCGATTATGACTTAGCTTGTGACTGTCAGTGGTATGAGTAAATATTAGAGGTGTCAAACAGATCCGTTGGGTCATGTTAGGGTCGGGTCGAATGTCGTCCGAACCATATTGATCCATTTAATTAATTTTGACCTATTTTCATATAGTACAAATTTTACGATCCATACCCGATCCAACGCATATCCGATCTGATCTATATTATTTAAATACTTGTATATTTAATCAAATCACGAAATATACATTTCATAAAATTAAAAAAAATGTAAAAACTGTTTTGCCGACCGTTGCCGTCACAGCCCACCCGCCATTGCACCCTCAACCACCGTGGCCCATCCGTCGCATCCGCCACTGCCACCTGCTGCCGTTGCATGGCTTCTTCAATGCTTCCATTAAGTTGCCTTCGAATTACACTACCAGCGTTGTGGTTGCTTTCTATGTGAGTGATCTCCGCTCCATAAGTCCTTTTTTGTTGCAATTTTTTATGGTGTTTTCATGGTTGATCATATTATTTATCGGTTGTATACTCGGGATGGGTGCTCCGTGTTTCTTCTATGGAAACATTTGATCCTTCTTGGGCGATTAAAGATCAGTTCCAAAGGCCATTCATTTGATAAATTACCTGAAAATATTTCGCTACTGTTGAGTATCTGTATTTCCAGGAGTATTTTGAGAATGATGACCTGCAATTTTGTTTAATTTGCAAGTTCTTGACTTTTGATCACGTATTTGGTTCTGCTTGAGTGGAGATTCTTCTATTGATTAGTTTTGCGAATTTTAGCTCAGGTCATCTGCAACTTGTTTGCTCTTTGATTGCACAGATGTGTAATGGCGATCTGTTCGAGAAGAACCACGATGGGATTGATTTCGAGCTCTTGGGTAACCTTCGGGGAAAAGATTGGAGGATCCCGACTTGAAGGAAACAAATTCCTGATCGAAACGACAAACGTTTGGAAAAACATGCGGAAACATGTCCAAGATCACAAACTTGTATCACTGATCAGAATACGATCACACGAGGGAACGTACCCGTTGTCCACAGATTAAGTGCCTTCCGACGAACGGCCTTGCGAGAATCGATCGTCCAATGCGAGTTCTTGAGAGAGAGTTTTCTATTGTCTGTTTTTGTTTTTGATCGGAGGATTCTAAATAAGAAAACTGACGTGAGTTTTTACTCACGTTCAGGAAGTAACCGCCTTGGCGGTTATTTCCACTAAATGGGTTGTGGTTGCCCGCATGGACGTACCACCGTAACTCCCATGCTCCAACAACTCCCACTCGCCCATGATGGGCAAACAACTCCCACTAGTCCACGGAGGACTAATAACTCTCACTCGTACATTATGGGTTATACACAATACCCTTTTCTCAGCAAGTTTCATATTGGCAAATAATCCGTGCGACCAGCATACATTGAGAGCTCGTTGCTATACATCTGTTAGGAGTATATAGCAGCTCCACATTGGACATGATCATCAGTGGATTTTCGTATGCTGTACCCTAGATCGATTAGTCACATTCACATATTCCTCCCTTGATCTCTTTTAAGTATGATGCGTTATATTCACAATTATGATTACACAAAATAATCATAATTGACCAGTCTGTGAATATAAATCTATAATGTGACATAAAACTCTAAATTGATCTTCCTCTTCCATTAAATCTCTCAATATCAGTTCAGCTCGCTTTTCTAGAAATGTCCCTTTAGATCGAATCAATCTCATGATCATAGGCAACACTCTAAAATAGCGAACACTAAATAGAAATCTCGAGAATCATGAAGAGTCGTGAGGGCACCAATTGAGGAACACTTATCCTCGAGAGTCTCACACAGCTTATAAAGTTGAGATCTTAAACTTTTGCTAACTCTCATTGGTCGAATTTCTGCATACGTAATATGAAATACGTATTACGGTATTCTCTCCTTCTCTGTGGAGCGTATGTCTAAGTATCTTAATATCGTACATATGATAGTCTAGACACACTCAATGTCTAACCTGAGTTCACGTAACTACTTTACTCAAAAGTATCCATCAGAACTCACATCTGGCAATGAAGACAGAAAAAGTGAAACATGTGGGTTATTTCACTTTCGGACATAATGAATATTAAGTTCTTATCTTAACATCATGTTAAGGCGAAATTTATATTTTAAGTTCGAGCTCTCAATTATCACCTAGATAATGAACTTAAAATTGTCTCATCTCTATTTATCACGTTGAAAATAGAGGCGATTACCCGTGTGAGTAGGTCAATCTCTTATCTGTCCGACATACCTTCTCAACATAAAGCACCAAGCTTTAACATCCATAAATATTATAAAAACTCATAGGCAATAATCCCAAATTTCATTAATAGTGAACAATAAGGGAAATTACAATATCCAGTATATTACATTCTACGCAATCCAAGAGATTTTACATGATTATGAAAAACATCTCTAGAAATCGGTTTAGTCATCGGATCTGCCAACATTCTATGCGTAGATATATACTGTATGTTCACATCCTTTCGTGCAACTACATCCTTAATGTAGTTATACTTAATGTTTATATGTTTGGTCTTACAATGGAACTTGGGATCTTTGGTGTAAGCTATCACTGCTTGGCTATCACAGTATACCAAAGCTAGACTTGCAGCTTTGCCAGTAACACCTAAATGTTCCAAAAATCTCTTAAGCCAGACACCCTCCTGCGCTGCTGCTGACAAAGCCACAAACTTGGCTTCCATGGTAGATAAGGCTATGCAATTCTATTTCTTACTGCTTCACGATATGGCGCTATTATTCAGTAAGAACGCATTTCCAGAGGTAGATTTTCTCTCATCTAAATTTCCTCCCCAATCAGCATCAGTGTAGCCCTCAAGTTGCAGATCACTTCCTTGATAACTCAACGCATAGTCAGCAGTAGCTTTCAGATACCTCATGATTCTTTTGACAGCAGCCCAATGTGCTAGACCTGGATTGGATTGGTATCTGCTCACCAATCCAACTGCATAACAAATATCAGGTCTAGTACACATCATAGCGTACATTAAGCTTCCAACGGCATTTGCATAAGGAACACTTTTCATTCTTTCTTGCTCTTGTGGAGTCTTAGGACACATTCTACGGCTCAGACTTTCACCTTTTGCAATAGGACTATCAATGGGTCTACAGTCTTACATACGAAATCGTTCTAGGACTTTATTTATGTATGTCTCTTGTGAAAGAGATAACAACCTTTTCGAACGATCTCTCTAGATCTTAACTCCAAGAATGTACGTAGCTTCACCCATGTCTTTCATTTCGAAATTAGAAGATAGCCAACTTTTGACTATCTTGACAAACTCCATATTGTTTCCAGCAATAAGTATATCATCAACGTATAATGATAAGATCACAAAATGACCTTTGGATCTTTTGACATATACGCAATTATCTTCATGAATCATCTCAAAATCATATGCCATTACGGCATTATGAAAGCGTATATACCATTGTCTTGAAGACTGCTTGAGGCCATATATCGATCTCAAAAGTCGACATACTTTATGTTCTTGGCCTTTAGTGACAAACCCAATGGGTTGTTCCATGTAAATTTCTTCTTCTAATTCTCCATTGAGAAAAGCAGTCTTTACATTTGATGCAATTCAAGATCCAAGTTGGCCACTATTGCAAGAATAAGGCGAACAGAGGTGAATCTTACAACAGGAGAAAAGATATCTTCATAGTCAATTCCTTCCTGTTGATTATACCCCTTCGCCACAAGGCGAGCCTTATGTCTCTCAATCGAGCCATAAGCTTTACGCTTTATTTTGAGAACCCACTTGTTCCCAATAACTCTGCGTCCTTTTGGAAGATCAACTAGTTCCCAAACTTGGTTCGATCTCATTGACTCCATTTCTTCTTCCATTGCTTTCATCCACATTTCCTTATCAGGGCAAGATAAAGCCTCATTAACATTCTTTGGCTCATCTTCATCTTGTGGAGCGATCATGAAAGCTTCCTTTTCGATCTCAAAGCGTCAACGAGGAATGCTTTTGCGACTTGTTCGTCGTGGAGAAGATTGTACCCTAGGTACTTCATTCTCCATTACGCTCCCACTCGGATCAGATAGTGGCGTTGACTCATCAAGTGGTTGCAATTGAGACTGATTAGTACTTAACTCCCCACTTCGCACATTGCTCCAATTTGGATCGTTACATCCAACTATCATATTATCTTGATCCAGTGTCTCAAATAGGGAATAGTCTTCACCTATTTCACCTTTTTTCGGAAAATCATTCTCTAAGAATGTGACACCTCGAGATTCAAACTTAGTTACACTTCCATCGTCTTGCTCGCCTATGAACACATATCCTTTTTGAGTGTTCTGAGATACTCTTCTTGCCTCTTGGACCTAATTTTTCATATTTATGAGAGGTCTCATGAGTATAGGCAGCACAACCCCAAGGTCTAAGAAAACTTAAATCTGGTTTTCGACCTGTCCACAACTCATATGGGGTGGAAGAAACTGACTTTGAAGGTACACGATTAAGTACATAGACGGCAGTCAACAAAGCATCACCCCAAAAAGTGATAGGCAAATTAGCTTGTGCCATCATAGACCTAACCATTTCCATTAGGGTTCTATTCCTTCTCTCTGCAACACCATTTTGCTGCGGAGTATATGGAATAGACAATTGTCTTTCTATTCCCTTTTCATCACATAAACTTCTGAACTCATCAGATAAGTATTCTCGACCTCGATCGGATCTCAATACTTTGATTTTCTTATCTAATTGATTTTCCACTAAGGTCATAAATTTCTGAAAACAATCTAATGCTTCAGATTTATGAGAGATCAAATAGACATATCCAAATCGAGTAAAATCATCTATAAAAGTGATGAAGTAAACAGCCTCATGCCTTGCCCTAACATTCATAGGACCACAGATGTCAGTATGAATTAATTGCAATGGGAATTCAGCCCTTGTTCCTTTTCCAAATGGCTTTCGAGTTGTTTTTCCCACGAGGCAATGCTCACAAGTAGGCAATTCAACTTTCTCAATATTGCCCATTAACCCCTCTTTGGCTAATCTATTCATACGCTGTTGACCAATATGGCCAAGTCTTGCATGCCATATGTTCACATCATTATCACTGGAATGAGTAGATGTGAATAGGGAATAACAAACAATCACATTAGTGTTTTCAACATCCAACACAATAAAGCCATCCACAAAATAACCTGATCCGTAGAGAGTTGTATCTAACAACAAATCCACACCATTGTCATGAAAATTCATATAAAAACAAAGCTTAACTAAAACCAACACAGAGACAAGATTTCGACGAATCTCTGGAGCATATAAGACATCGTGTAGGAATAAAGTGCGACCATCTCGCATGATAAGTTGGCATGTGCCAATTCCTTTAACTTCAACTCTTGAATTATTCCCTACATAGATCCATCTAGCTCCACGTGGAATTCGTCGAAATTCCACAAAGGTATTTCTGTCTCTGGCTACATGGTCTGTGGCCCCTGAGTCTACAGTCCACAAAGGATGAGATTCGGTTAGAAATATAGAACTTGAAACGTAACTAATATTTTCAAGTGTTTTAAGGGTTTCTACCTTCTTCGGCTCGTTACAGTCACGAGCGAAGTGACCCTTCTTGCCACAGTTATAACATTTCATCCTAGAAATGTTCTTCTTGAAGGGACGTTTCCCTTTGCAATGCTTCTCAAATTTCGGTTTCTTGTCTGATGGTCCCGCTCCTTTACCTTTCCCCTTCTTAAAACCTCTAAAATGCTTGGGCTTGGAGCCCGAAGCTCCATGTGAGCCAGAACCAGCAAAATAGACATCAGTCTGTACTTTATTTGCCAGAAGACGGTCCTCCTCTAGCTCAAGGCGGCGCATTGCATCTTCAAAGGTCTTAACATTCTCGTTGTGGGTCAGGTTGACTTTCATGTGCTCCCAACTGTGGGGCAAAGAGCGGATCACTGCCTGCACCTGCTGCTCATCAGATAATGTGTGACCTGCATCCTTCAGCTCACTTATCATGTTCGACATGCGCCTCAAATGCTGCTTCATATTATGCCCATGTGGCATCTTATATGTGTCGAATCTAATGGTAAGCTGCTTCAGTTTGGTGACGGATGTCTGCCCAAACCTAACTTTCAATGCATCCCACATATCCTTCACATTTTCATGCTGTCTAAACTCACGCATGATATCGTTATCCATACTGCTCAGCAACGTAATGCGAGCAGTGGAATTCTTCTTCTTCCAAGCAGCGAAGGCCTCCTTATCCCTCCTGTGCTGTGCAGTGGTTCCATCTTCTGGTTCTATCATGACCAGGTTAAGGACTTCTAATGCCTCAAACTCTTTTAGCACATACTGGATTTTCATATTCCATATCTTATAATTGTCACCATTCAGCTTCTCACCCTTATTACGCCTTCAATAAGATGAACAGACAAACTTTTCATGAGAAGATGCTCAGCATCCTGCGTAGAAAGTTTTGTGCCCTCTGAAGATGATCTCCCTCGGGCACAGAATCTTGGTCTTTTCCAAAATGGCTTCTTCTCATTCTCCATCAAACCTCCTTGGGCGTTCAGAGCAGCCTCCCTCTCTTGGGAGACTTTAAGTTCAGAAGGCTCGTAACGAAACAGCAACAAATATGGACGCACGTCACCGGGGATATCTCCATAGACTCCTTCGTGAGCTTCCTGATAAAGCCGCAGAATGTGCACGCCATGACATCTGAGCACAGCTCCGTCGCCTCCAAAGGGGGTACCTTCGTCTTGAACGTCAGAGGCTTTGCGTACTCGCTCGGCAAGCAGAACATATAGTCACGCAAGTACTTCATTCTCGTGTGCTCGGACGCCAAAACTCTATCCGGGGTCATCCTAGGATTCGCCAAAAATATCACCAGCCAGCTGAAAACGAGCGATTTTCTTGAGCGGGTCCTGGGCACTCTTGGAGTGTTTGCGCTTGACGAGGACATGAAACCTCGTCCACGAGGGTTGCCCCCAGTCCTTGTGCACGGCATGGATTCCCCCTTCTTGAGGAATGCTCCCCCCCTCTGTTGGTTTTGGATTTCGCGGAACCTTTTTTTCTTTGTGTCGTTTCCCGGCTGTCAGTCAATGCAATAGACTCTGCTTCTATCCCCCCGAAGACCTATGCATCACGCGATGGTTCTAATCATATATCTTGGAGAAATGAATGGAGAATATTGTGGGTGTCTTCCATCTACTCCATCAGCACGCGAGGAAGAAGGGCAGATATCACTAGCATGTCCTCAGGTGGATGAGAGAGACCTTCCCGCAGCCCCTTTTTCTCCTTTTTCTTTTTGTGTTCTGTTTGCCACTTTTTGTTCATGATCACGGTTGTGGTGGAGCTCCTCTTTTGTGGTCGACCAGCAGTTTTCTTTTCAATCCATTTCGCTTTCGGTCTACTTTCTCATCGAAAGTGACGCCTCTTTTCTAGCCAAGTAATTCTATTTCATGTTTGAACGAGCCAAAGACTTCAACGACAGCCATCATTACAATTCCTATATTGGTAGGAAAACTTGCAGATTCAAATATAGAGCCCGCGTCAAAGGCAATGGCATTAGAACCACCAAATTGTTGCAGAGCCATCAGCCCGACTCCAACAAGGAGAGAGTGAGCACATATCCTCTAAATAAGTCCAAAATTCTGCCCTTGGAGATTTGCTAAAGAGTCAGTGTGTACTCTTTGATCTGAGCTGCTTCCTTTGAAATATCTCTTCTTCTTCTTTTTTTCCTTTTCATGGAGCTCATTAGCCGAAAGAACACCGGTCAACTTGCAGACTAGATCCCCAACATTTCTGCCAGTTGATTTTTTTTCTTGGTCCCGAGTTCCACTTGAGAGAGAGAGAGAGAGGAATGCCCCGGGACCCTAGCTCACCGAGAGCTCCTCTTCATCCAGCTGGAAATGGTTTTCTTTTGATGACGTCTATTCGTTTGTTTCTTTTCGATGATGCTGCCTCCCACATCTCTCGTTCTCCACGGTCCATCTTTTCCTTTTGCTTTGCCTATCTTTCTTCTTTTCTCACCCAAAGTAACACTGTCATTTCGTCCTCTCTTCTTTTCTCTTCCACCATTCTATGTTTTTAGTGGCAACCGAAGGAGCCCCCCACCAACTCCTTCTTTTTTTATTCTTTTTATCACTTCATGATGACGTCTTGAGTTTTTTCTTTTAATTCCCTGACCATAGCATCTCCCTTGGACGATTAGAAAGAATCTGCATGATCTAATGGTTCCCTATCTCTAGGCATCCCAACTCTCTCGGGGCATCATTGGTTCTCTATCTAAAGGTATTCTTCTCACTTTTATGCTCACATGCTCAAACACGAACGCTAATGTATATGCAACATGTATGATGAACATTTAAAGTCAATTTAGCATCCTTTCGCCATAATTTCCACTTCCAATGATCTTTGAGTGAGAAAATCTTCTTGGAAGCTTGAATGTGAGCTTGTGGCCGAAATTTTAAGAACAAAAGGCACAATGAAGGCGGGGAGTGGGTTGGCTGATTATCACCATGCGAACTTAGTCCATTTTGTCAATTAAACTTGAAACTGTTCACTTGGACTACATGGGCCACTGTTGAGCTGAGATAGAAATTTGGATATTATAGGGCAATGTCACGACTCCAGAAATGCAAAAATTGAAATTGCATAACTAAAATGAATTTTCTACAATTTTATCAATCAATCTGAAAATGGGATTAACAAAGAAATTCCCAATTCAAAATTAATTTATGCAGATTTTCTTTGGCCAAAATAAAGAGAAAATTAAAAGAAAAATATGGACTATTTATTCACATTTTTATGGCCTCAAATGCCATTTTTTTATTAACTATTTTCCTATTTTCTATTAAAAAATATTAAAAAATACAAAAAATATGAAAATTTTTTTTTTGTTCAAAAATGGTAGCCTAAGCTTAGTGAAGGCTTCCAAAGCTGATTTTCCAATTTTCTCATTTTTATGGATTTCTATTAATTTTGGAAAATAAAAATACCGAAAAAATATTGAAAATACGGAAAAACAAATTTTGGTCAAAATTGGTTCCCTAGGCTTGGCCAAGGTCCCCAAAGTTGATTTTTCAATTTTATGAATTTTTATGGATTCTTTTATTAATTTTCGAAAATAAAAGTACCGAAAAATATTGAAAATATGAAAAATTATTTTTTTGCTCAAAATTGGTTCCCTAGGTTTGGCCAAGGTCTGCAAAGCTGATTTTTCAATTTTATGAATTTTTATGGATTTTATATTAATTTTAAAAGAGAAAAAGGGAAATAAAAAAAATCCGGTGTCAACAGTGTGTGAAACTTGTGATTTAATTTTTAAATTATTGAAGCGGTGTTTGCATTTAATTGTTGTGCATGATTAATCGTTTTAGCACTACATCACACACATCCCGTGGCCGGACCTAGGCCACTAGTTTTAGGATGGTATTGTGATTTGGTTCTAGCGTTCGTCGTGAGATCACGTCGAAAGTTAGTCCAGATTCAATCCCAAACTTCTTTTCAAAAATGAGTTTTAAAAGTTATACCTTAGGCTTGGTAAGATTACCAAAGCGGTGGTTTTTATTTTTGACTCGAGCAGCTGAAGTGGAAAGGCCCTGCTAATCTTGGTTACGTCACGGGATAGCGGCTAATCTTGATTGTGTGCGCGAGATTGTCGCCTTGCCGTAAGTCTTTCGCTTCAATTTGTGAGCCTTTAAGATAGTTAGAATAAGGTTAACTCACGAGTCATGTGCATGTCCATGTAATTGTTTATCCCACGGTAAGGTATGCTTCTGAACTTCATCTTGTCTTATGTTATTGTGTGGGTCGGTCCATAACACCTAGGATTGTGGCGCGTGATCTATAGACAATGGGACACATCGATATCCTTTTCGTGTACATTCCAAAGGCCGAGTTGAAGTAGATGTAGGGGCGTTTGAGCATTGATGCCCAGACCTATGCCCTTAGCCGTATGGGTCACATGTTGTCACTTTTGGACATCGAATTATAGACTGGGGTCATGCAGGCGCTTGCACATTTCTGGTGCCCATATACCACTACTTTCATTTTAGGTAAGCACGAGCTCACTCCGACTTTGGAAGAGTATAGCATTGCCATTGGAAAACCTTTGAGTATTGATTTAATTCGCCCTTGTGTAGGAATGGATCCAATTGTCATTTTTGCTGAGTTTTTGAAAATTAGCGAAAATAAAATGAGGAAAAATTTAAAAGGAAATTGTCATATGTGCCCTTTCTTATTCCTCATTGAACTTTTTTATGAGAGCAATTCACACTTGCAAAGCAGGATTTTTATTCTAACTTTCTTCGGACTTGTGATCTTTCCACTCCAAAAGAATTTTATTAGTCCATCAATGGATTGGATAGCTAGGCAAGTTTGTAGTGGAATGAACTTTACTAATGCTATTTGGCCGAGACTTTTATATCTCTGACTCGTTTTAAACAAAACAAGGATAAAACATTTCACGCTCCGGTTGGACTTTTGCAAATGTGGTTTTTCTCTCATTATGCGAAGTTCGGCTCAAGAATGATTATTCCACGGGTAAGTCCAGAGGAAAACCCAATTGCAAAATTTCAAGAGTTGCAAAAAAATATTGCTAGATTGTCTTATTCCGAGTGGATTGATTTATTTAAAGATCCGAGTCCCAAGGTTTTTCTATGGCAAGCTATATGGTTTCAACTCTCTAAGGCTCATTTATACCATGGTGAGTGGGAGCCTATACTTCTTTTCGGTATTACCAGCATGACGCGGTATCATCCTCTCCGTGTAGTACGGTAATATGGAGTTTTACAGGATCTTCCACCACCTTTAGGGCCAAACTCTTTTCAAGTTGAATTCGTTGCAGCCGAGAATTATGGAACCGAGATCAAGCATCTTGACCAAACTTGGCTCAAGTCCAAGATTTGTTCACTATCACTACCCAAGGAGGAGCTCGAGGGAAAGGAAAGACGTTATCATGCGAAGGCTCGGTATATTAAGCACCATGTAATACCAACTCACATGTTTCCGAAGTTCCCGTTGGTGATCATGAAGCCCACCCGTCAAGCCGAGATCGAGACCTATGCAAAGAAGGCGCAAAAGGCGAAGAAACAAATGGAGACTTTGGCTAAAGAGAATGCACAGCTTCGAAAAGAGTTGGAGGCTCGTTCGCCTATAGATCGCATCGCCACAAAGAAAAGAAAAATAGCTTGATTTGCCGTGTTTAGGATTCTTGTTCCATGTTTAATTGAATTTTCGTGACTTTATGAGCTTTTTTTGTAATAAATGTTACTGTTTAGACTTGACTCTCTGGTATTGCATAATTTTTATTAAATTCTATGATTCTAATTGACCCATAAAATCTTCATAGAAAATGTTCATAAGACGCTAATTCATCATTCAAAAAAAAAAATTGAATCAATTCAATGTAGTTTCCATTTATTACCGAATTTAAGGTGAAAGGAAAATTGTCTAGATTCTGGAATTTTCTCAACTTCACTTTTGTTTCTCCATTTATCGCTAGAAAACATGCTCTTTTGAGAAAAATCAAAACATGAAAGTTGTAGATTGGGCTTTTAATTAGTGGACTGGAAATTTTTGGGCATCAATTCACATTTTTGATGACCCCATTTATCCTCAAAGTAAAAATTGGACAAATCAGTTTTCTAAAGAACATTTTTAGAAAGAAGTATTAAACTGTATTAATCCATGAGGAATCTTCCCAATCTCAAACAATGAAAGTTGTACATCATTGTATTAATTATCAGCTCGCAAAGTTTGGTGCTTTTTCGAATTCTGTGAGAATTGCTACGAAGTTTTTCGTAAAAGCTCACGAAATCAAAATTTGTTGGAATCAATCTTTTGATCATGTTGGCTTTGTTTCTTGTGTCTAGAGGGTTGTCATGGATCGACTTGTCATTTTCATTCATCATACTCATTTGTATAAATTTTTTTTTAGGTACCATAGATCACGGAATTGCCACGTAGCCGTATCAGAACCCATCATAGGACAAGAATGGAACACGAGGAATTGAGCCCTAGGGTGGCCAATCTCGAGAACCAGATAAACATGACAGCTGCCATGATGGCAGAAATGAAGGCGATGACTGCCACACAAGGGAAGTCCCTTAATGCATCAGAGACCAGTTCGTTTACAAATACCAGTACATCTACTGGCTCAGATACCAACCAGACTACGAGTACTGAACCCGAGAAGGAAGCACCCCCTAAGACTTCACCGATCGTAGTTGACCTAGAAAGGGAGAAGAAAGAGAAACCCGTGGCTGGGACTGAGGAAGGCGCGAGGAGGCTGGCAAAGATCGAAGAGTGTCTTAGTAGCCAAGGATACGAGTTGGCTCGGTTCGACAAAATCTCACCGTTCGCTAAGATAGAAGTTCCAGCTGGGTACAAGGAACCTGAGTTTGTGAGAAAATACGATGGGACAGGCTGTCCTCGGGCTCATTTGAAATACTACTTGCGTAAAATGGCGCATTATTCTGACTATGTCCCACTACTGATGAACACATTCCAAAAGAGCCTGTTTGTCGCTGCACTGGCATGGTTTATCGAGCTCGACATGGAAGAGTATGACAATCGGGAAGACCTGGCCGAGGAATTCCTTCACCAATACAAGTTCAACACGGCTACAGCGCCTACCAGGGAAGACCTGTTGAGGACCTTGAAAGGAAGGAATGAGTTTATACGTACTTTTACTCAGAGGTGGCGAGCGATAGCTACCCATGTCAAGCCACCCATCCCAGAGGAGGAGTTAGTAGATCTGTTTCTGAAGACATTACCGCTCGAGTACTTCGAGAAGCTTAATACCTTAGGCTGTCAAACTTTCGCTCATCTCATCAAGGTGGCAGAACGTCATGAATGGGCCTTAAGAGAGAAGCGTATACCAGAGCCGTCGTTTAAACGGCCTTATCCAGCCAAAATGGAAAGGGAGAATGCAAGCGAAGTCGCCTTTGTACCAAACCCGCCGAGTCCAAAGAAGTTTTCAGAATCCACCCTTACTCAAGGTGGCTCGTCCGGATCGGCTCTAGAAAAGTTCGAAGTTAAGAGAAGAAAGACACCATCTTTCACTCCATTACCTCGTCCCCTATCAAAGTTGTTACCAATGTTGCTGGAAGGGTGCCTAGTTACCAAAGAGCCACCTAGACCAAACCTGCCGAGGTTTCCTGGGTTTGACGAGACCCAGTCGTACGCCTATCACATGGGCAAAAAAGGGCACAACGCAGATAACTGTCTCGTGCTCAAATATAAGGTGCAGGCACTGATGGATGGAGGAGTATTGGAGTTCGACAAAACGGAACCGAATGTGCAGCAAAATCCCCTACCGGTTCACGAAAGGGTAAACGCCATATGGGATAAGGATGACATGGACGAGTTGGAATTCATGGTCGATGTTACGAAGCTGCAAGAGGTGTTTGATCTAGCCGCTACATGCCCCGTCGATAGGAAAGCCTCAAGAGAGAAAAACAAATGAAATATTTAGCTAAAATGGCCACTTTAGGGATGTTGCCTGAAGCATGGTATTCTGACTACCATTCTGAATACGTCGAAAAGGATGAGCTGATCGTTGTGATAGGATCAAAGGCCCCCTTTGTAATTAAGCTAGATGTGGTAGACAAAAGGGAGAACGTTGAGAGTAGTTCTCTCGACCATGCGATGATTTCCCTCACGAAGCTTAAACTGGAGCAGAGGAAGGCACAACATGATGAAAAAGTTGAAAAGATTGTGATAAAGGTCTCTCTACTAGCGGATTACGATCCCAGAGCTGTCCCTTGGGATTACGGTACCGGCGAGATAGATGCCGACATGAGATCTGGCAGGTGCTATCCACTAAGAGAAGGTGAATCAGAGAAGAGAGATGTGTCAAAAGAGGACGCAGAGAGGGCGTTGTCCATCGTGAAGACAAGTGAGTTTGAAGTAATAGAGCAGCTAAGGAAACTACCAGCTCAGATTTCACTGCTCGACCTCTTTATCAATTCGGAAAGGCATAAAAGTGCCCCGATGAAAGTACTAAACAAAGTACACGTACCGGAGACTATTAATGAGGTGCAACTGGAGGACTTCGTGGGGTCCATATTGCTAAAGGACCAGTATCCTTCTCGGATGAGGACATTCCTATGGATGGATGGGCCCATAATAAGGCTCTGTACATATCGGCAAGGAGCCACGGCAAGCAAGTCTTCCACGTGCTAATTGATAATGGGTCAGCATTCAATATATGTCCGTTGGCCACACTCAGGAACCTAGGTGTGAATGAAGAGCTCATCCGTGCCTCCAATGCCACAATCAGAGCTTTCGATGGAATGAGGAAAAATGTGGTTTGTGAAATCGAACTAGATGTCTGAATTGGGCAGTAGAATTCTCTATTAGTTTCCAAGTCATGGACCTCCCGAGTGCTTTTGAATTTCTATTGGGCAGACCATGGATCCACACTGCAAGCGCAGTACCGTCGTGCCTGCACCAGAAGGTTCGGTTTGTGGTTGATGGGAAAGTAATAACCGTGCATGGAGAAATGGACTTCACCGCATACCAGAAGAGCGCGGTCCCACATGTAGAGCCAGAGCGCAAAGAAGAGGCTAGCTATCATTCTCTCGAGTTGGTAGCAGTCACGCATGCACCTCCAGGAACTAAAAAGAGGGCTCCTGCGCCCTCCAAGTATACTCTAGCACCTGGAAAAATGCTATTAGTATATGGTTTTATCCCTGGACTCGGTCTAGGAAAGAATGGTCAAGGGATCCGCTTACCGCTGCAATTGGACACCAACAAGCACCGAACAGGCTTAGGATATACTGGTGAATCCAGTAAGGGCCTTACTTCCAGAAGCTGTCATGGACGTCAAGGCCGAGGCCATCACAGGGGCCGTGGGAGTAGAGGAGGTAGAGTTAATTCATTCATTGGCTCCAGAGCTTGGAAAGGAAAAATTAACGCGATCGGGAGTTCACTGGGTCAGTATTTCTTCGAACGCCCCAAGATATTAACAGATGAAGCTATCCAAGGCGCAGCGGAGCTTGATATGTCTAATCCGTTTCTAGAAGACACCATCAACGTCATCATCGAGAGGCTTGACGAGGACTCTATCTCGCTTGAGTAAAGAGGCTCTTCTTCTGCTTCTTATAGCATTTCTTTAACTGTAATTTTAATTCAGTTGTTGCATTTCGTTTGGTTTCTCTCTTTTCAATTCCAAGAAAATACCTTTGGATCTCGAGCCGTTGGTTCAAATGGTTGCCTTGTAATGTGGCCTAATCAATGAAATTTAATAAAATGCATGTGCACGTTTTATTAAAGGCGTGCGGGAACATTCCAAACCAGCCCAATGATAATACCTATCTTCGATTCTTGAAGATTTGAGGCCTGGATTCCCGCACGCTTCCTAGTTTATCAATCAAATTAAGAGAAGCAAAGACGTCCGAGGATATGAGGATTGGCTCTCTTATTACGTTTTTTCAAATGATTTTTGAAAATCATGCATGAAAACTACTTGCTGAAAGAGACTAATCATCTTCATAACATTTCAGGCATATCATTCCAAGCATGCATAATAGGCTGTTGTGTGACTCGGATCATCAAGGAGATTACTCTTGTGGCATTGGGAAAGAAGATGAGGATTTCCTAGATATTCAGAGAGATTAGAGTCGGTATGAAGAGTTTAAACCCCTAACAGCAGAAGAGGCAGTAGTAGTGAACTTGGGCGACTCACAAAATGTCAGAGAAGTGAAGATTGGGGAATCCTTGTCACCCTCTAAAGCTGCCCGAATGACTGAACTTCTCAGGGAATACCAAGATGTCTTTGCTTGGTCGTATGCAGACATGCCCAGCCTTGACCCCAACATTGTGGAACACGTACTACCCATTAACCCTAGCATCCTGCCAAACAAACAAAGGCTTAGGCGAACGAGGCCCGAACTTTCCAAGAAAATTGAAGAGGAAGTGATGAAGCTCATCAAGCTGGGATTCATAGAAGCGATCCCCTATGCCGATTGGATCACAAACATCGTACCAGTGATGAAGAAAGACGGTACAGTCCAAATTTGCGTCGATTACCGAGACCTGAATAAAGCCAGCCCAAAGGATGATTTTCCTTTGCCGCATATAGACGTGTTGGTCGATAGTACAGCCGGGTTCGAACGGTTTTCGTTTATGGATGGATTTTCTGGCTATAATCAGATCCTAATGAAGGAAGAAGATAAGGCGAAGACCTCATTCATAACATCATGGGCACCTTTTGTTATAGGGTTATGCCTTTCGGGTTGAAGAATACTGGGGCGACATACCAAAGGGCCATAATCGCTCTATTCCATGATATGATGCATAAGGAAATCGAGGTGTACGTAGATGATATGATTGCCAAGTCCAGACTAGGAGAAGACCATGTTCTGGTGTTAAGAAAGTTGTTCGAACGTCTACGAAAATATAAGCTAAGGTTGAACCCCAACAAGTGCATATTTGGAGCAAAATCAGGAAAGCTTTTGAGATTTGTGGTTAATAATCATGGCATCGAGGTCGACCCTTCCAAGATCAAAGCTATACGAGACATTAGTATCTCAACCTCAGTAAGGGAAGTGAGAAGCCTGCTGGGACGGTTAAACTACATTGCCAGATTTATATCCCAACTTTCTGATGTGGCAAAACTGTTCTTCAAGCTCCTCAAGAAGGGTGCCAAAGTCATTTGGGATTCAGAATGCCATAAGGCATTTGAGAAGATCAAGGAGTATTTGATCCTACCTCCAGTATTGGTACCACCAACCCCGGGAGTCCCCTTGACTATGTACTTGACGATATATCGGGAATCATTAGAAGCTCTACTCGCCCAAGGACGGGAAGGAGCGAGCAGTTTATTACTTGAGTAAGAAGTTCACGCAATCGGAGGCTAATTACCCGACGGTTGAAAGGACGTGCGTCGTGCTAATTTGGGTACTCCATAGGTTGAGACAATATACCATTCACCATCATATCCAGTTGGTAACAGAATGCGACCCAATTAAATACTTGGTGGAGAAACCCGCCTTATTGGGAAAGCTGGCCAAATGGCAAGTACTTTTATCAGAATTTGACATAAGGAGTTCACCTCAGAAGTCAGTTAAGGGGTGGGCCATAGCCGACATGTTGGCAGAAAATTCACAAGGGTTTGTAATCTCTGATGAGGAGGAGGTCGAGGATCGAATCCTCGTATTGACTGATGATAAGTGGACCATGTATTTTGATGGTGCCGTTAATTTGGCCGGATCTGGAACTGGGGCAGTATTGATATCCCCGGACGGTTTACATTATCCGATTTCCGCGAAGTTGGTATTTCCATTCACCAACAATATATCAGAATACGAAGCTTGTATTCTAGGTCTGCAATTAGCCATCTCCATGAAGGTGCGAAGGTTACAAGTTTATGGGGATTCCATGCTAATTATTCTCCAGACTCAGGGGGAATGGAGAACAAGAGATTCTAAGCTCATTCCCTATCATGAGTTGCTAGAGGAGTTAACCGATAATTTTGACAAAATCTCGTTCGAATATCTGCTAAGGACCCAGAATCACTTCGTAGATGCATCAGCCACTCTGTCTTCGTTGTTGCAAGTAGAGGATGGGCTCGACATCAAGCCTTTAAAAATCAATGTCATGGATCAGCCAGCCTATTGCATGCTAGTGGAAGGCGAATTCGATAGCGAGCCTTAGTATCACGACATTAAGAATTATCTTTTGAAAGGAGAATTCCCTCTAGGGAGTTAGATCGGGGATAAGAAGTATATAGCAAAGATGGCTACCAAATTCTTCTTGAACGGGCAAACTCTCTATAAAAGATCCTTCGATTCAGTCCTATTGAGATGTGTAGACGCTAAAGAAGTAAACATGCTCATGAAAGAGATCCATGAAGGGATATGCGGTCCTCATATGAACGACCACCTCCTTGCAAAGAAAATCATGCGACTTAGTTACTATTGGATGACCATGGAGGCAGACTGCAACCAACATATAAGGTCCTGTCATCAGTGCCAGGTATACGGCGACAGAATTAACGCACCCCCGAACGAGCTCTACCAGATGTCAAAGGCTTGGCCATTCACCATGTGGGGGATAGACATGATTGGTCCGATTCACCCTAATGCTTCCAATGGGCATCGCTTTATCTTGGTAGCAATCGACTATTTTACGAAGTGGATCGAAGCAAGCTCATATGTGAATATCACAGCAAAGAATGTGGTCAAGTTCATCAGAAGGGATATCATCTCCCGATATGGGGCCCCTTAAGCGATAATCACAGATAATGGCTCTAATTTGAACAATAAGATAGTCGATGATCTCCTACAAGCATTCAACATTCGACATCTTAATTCGTCTCCCTATCGCCCACAAATGAATGGAGTTGTAGAGGCGGCAAACAAAAACATCAAGAAAATCCTGGCGAAAACCACAGAGAATTATAGAGACTGGCATGAGAAACTGCCGTACGCGTTGATAGCATATCGAACTTCGATACGAACCTCGATTGGAGCAACTCCATATTCCCTAGTTTACGGTATGGAGGCAGTTTTAACGGTAGAGGTTGAAATCCCCTCTCTGAGAATCTTATCCCAAATCAAACTGTCCGAAGCAGTGTGGACGCAGCAGAGGTATGAACAGTTGAACCTGATCGATGAAAAGCGTCTGAGGGCAATATGTCATGGTCAGAGCTACCAGAGAAGAGTTGCCAAAGCGTTCAATCGAAAAGTCAGGCCCAAGAATTTTAAAGTAGAAAATCTGGTAGTGAAAAAGATAGTTCCAAATGTTTCTCATCCCGGGGGCAAGTTCACCCCAAATTATGAGGGTCCTTTTGTCGTCAAAAAGGTCCTTCCTGGGGGAGCTTTGATTCTGCAGTCAAGCAATATCATCCTTGAAATGAAAGCAGGAGCCGCTTTGGCTACCTTTTGGACAATCTGAGTCACTTTAGGACTATTACATGCATTTCATGCATTTATGCATACACGCATTTATTTCATGTGAGCCCAGGTTCAAGGAAAGCTCCCGAATCAACAAGCCACCAAAATCACTATTGAGGGTCATACTGATGCAAATTTACTGGAACAGGTGAAATGTATTCGTTCCAATGATATCTCCTATGCAGTACTTGCCTCAGGTGAATCCATTTCTCCGACAGAGGATCGACGGCTTCAAACAAGAAAATTGCAAATAAAAAGCCCAAGCAGTCTCAAAGAAGGGTAATTTTGTATCGTTCCAATTTATCTAGGATTGTCTCAAATTCTGAAATACTTTCTTCCGTCTCAACAGAGATTGTAAGTTGCCTTGAAAAGAATCGAGACATGGAATTGCAAGACCAAGTCACCTCAAAGATCAACATTTAAAGGCGAACATCCACGAACGCCTACGGTCTTGTGGACCGGATGGCATGGGGAATGACAGTGGTCCGAAACATCCCGAGTTCAATCCCCAAGGTTGGGGAATGTTGTAAGTATTGTAAATGAATAATACAACCTTTTGTACATTTCTTTTTGCAGAAAGAAATAGAAATGTTAGACGAGCGATACCAAAATCGATACTCTGCCACAACCTTGGCTCTAACGATGAAATGCCCACCGAAAGTAGAGACAAACTCGATCCGGCGAAGCTAATAAAAGGAGTCACGCAAAACATTCAAGATGAAGGGTAAACCAGTATTGTTCCAGTTTATCCCTTCTAATACTGGTTAACATATCTCCTTTCTCTTTTTACAGGAAATATTTATACTAACATTTAACATGTTGAAGGAGACAACCCCAAGTGTTAAAATTATGATCATCTGAAAAGATCTATTCTGATCAAAATGGGGCAAATTGATGGCAGACCCTCAATTGAAAAGGGGGCAAGTCTGAGATAAGCTACTCCTTAATTTAAGGGGTAGACTTCGCGATTTGTTTGATCCGTTCACACGTCCAGGGGCAATTCAAATCCTCTCATTATTGAGAATTTTCTTCCATACCTGCTTATTTCACAAACATGCATGATGCCAAAATTGCCACATTCGTATTATTTTTGCACATGCCATGATTCATGTATGACTTGTCTACATATTTAATTTGTCGATTCTGACTTGGAGCATGATCTACACATGATGCATCGAATGGGGCATGACAGGATGATGAAAGGCAAGCCAATTTCTATACACGTCCCATATCCACGGCGAGTTGTGTGCCAAATAGATTCCGTATTCCCCAAGGCAATGGGTTTTCTCGTGAAAGGTACGATATCGAAAGGAAGGATGCATTCATTTCTCTATCCTAAACACTACAGGTGCCCATTGACAAACCATTTGAACGGCGATTTCATTCCGTAACCCCTGTCAAGAACCACCCCACGCCGGGGCCAAATGGAGGTAGTCCCAGCAATTTCGTAAGGTAAATGGTTAGAAATTTTCTTTCTCGGACTAACATCAATTTTCGAGTGATTCTTTGCTTTCGACATCGCACGGTAATTCAAGTGCCTTAGGACGACGAAAAGCATTTCGTTTATCTATCCAACACACTCATATCCTTTGCATCACCCAATTGAGCTTGCATATTCATTTCTTAAAACCCCATCGGTGATCATTGCTAATTCTAAAATGAAGATGACACTACCTCAAAGCAGAACTCAGAAGAAATTGGTCTACAAAGAGTTCCCGAGTCGACTCCTCAAGTGTGCTAAATTTTTAATATACATGTGTATATATGGCACAATTTTTGAAAATTCTCCTTTCTAAATAGAGCGGAAAAGACAAAAGGCAAAAGGCGGGACCAAAAGAAGAAAAGCCAGTCCCTAGGCATGAAAAAGCAAAGTGCCAGTCAAAAGCAAGGCCAATGCCCATTCGAATCAATATTCATTTTTGAAGGCCTTCGGTAAATCCCCAATGGGACCTGATTGCAAGAGAAAATTCGTTGAAGGAGTCAGATTGCAAAATATATGGTAGAAGTTTATACCGTTTGGAAGTGACAATGGCACCAGCAAAACCAGATACCATCCTCAGACAACGATGGTATTCTCTAAGGACTGTTCTAGAAAGGCCGAAACTGCAACAAAGATGCGATGATCACCAATGTCAAACCCATCTCATATATCTTCTGGGCCAAATTAAGCCTTTCTTGATCCCCAAACCCAACCTACGTTACAACCTATGAAAGTCTTTTCTGATTAAGGCGCTTGAATTAACGTAGAGTTGAAAGATTTTAAGTATCGCTCGAAAAGGTACGAGCAAGACTATTTCTCTCTCATTTTTGCAGGGTTCTTGACTTGTAAACCCGGAGCAGATGATAAAAACCTTTTGTTAATGACTTTGACTCAAAAGAGTCCCCTTTGGTAAGCCTTTGACCCAGCCTACATTACGGTCCTAATTAAAGACCTCCAGATCGGCTTGATCGTACTAATTGCGAGATTGCTCAGACCCTTGTCGAATGTGATGATGGTGAGATTGAGTGATTTCTTTTCAATCCTACAATCATGATGAACATCCTTTCTCGAAAGTGAGAGAAAGCCCTTTCAGACTGAAGTCCCCCATTCGTATTACATTCGAGGTATTCATACTGTGATAACCTCCTTGAACAAAATTGGTAATGCAAACTTGACAGAATAGTTATGCATGATCCATATCTTGATTGATTGCATCATGAGTTATTACACAGAATGCTTCTAATCACTGTAAACTTTGCTGAACCAATGAACTCATTGATGAGAATGCTTGCGCATGTTACCTCTCACACTGCCTGACAGAAAACACATTTTTGATATTCGAGTTACCATGCAAGGTCTCGAAATCCATTTGGCGATTATTAAATGAACAAGCCTAGTTGTCAAGAAATCACCAGGCAGTCCTCTAAATCCTTAGGTAAGTATATCTTCCACCTGAACCTTTTAAAAGAATGAATTCCTAAAATTGTCAAGGTGTTTGAATCTAGTGCGACACATGCAAGTATCCAACTTCTCTAATGGAGAATGTTTTATCTTGAAAACAGAAATATTCAAAATATTTTGATCTCTCCCTCCTTGTTTATGCTTGAGAGGCAAGAGAATAGAAATCGGGCTTCTGCATGATTCCTAATTTCCCCAGATCCCAGAATGGCACCCCTTATAACCCAAAAGTCCTTTTTACATGCACCAAAAGTCCTTCTTACAGGCACCAAAGTCCTTTTTACCGGCAACACAAAAGTCATTCCTACAGGCAACACAAAATGCCTTCCTACAGGTACCAAAGTCCTTCTTACAAGCAACCCAAAGTCCTTCTTACAGGCAAGAAAGTCCTTCTTACATGCACCCAAAGTCCTTTCTACAGGCACCCAAAGTCCTTTCTACAAGCACACAAAAGTTCTTCTTACAAGCACAAAATTCCTTCTTACAGGCAACACAAAAGTCCTTCCTACAAGCAACATTAAAAGTCCTTCTTACAAGCACCCAAAGTCCTTTCTACAGGCAATACAAAAGTCTTTCCTACAGGTACCAAAGTCCTTCTTACAGGCAACCAAAAATCCTTCTTACAAGCACCAAAGTCCCTCTTACGGGCAACCAAAAGTTCTTCTTATAGGCACCAAGTCCTTTCAACAGGCACAAAGTCCTCCTTACAGGCATTTCCACGGGGTGACCCACCATACAAGAATATACCTTGGGTTGACCTACCATACGAGTCCAAGTTCAACCACCCTAAGGTTTTCTTATAACGAATCCTTAGGTTCTCACTCCATTTTCAGTACAGCATGTGTGTCAGGTAGCCGTCATACAACGAGAACGTATGGGCCAGGTAAACTCTCATCTTTTTCTCTCCCTTACTCCATGAAAGCTTCCTCAAAATGGGTCTGAATCGGAACTTGTTACGGAGGGTATTGGAAATCAAGTGTCACAACTTTTTTTTCCTTGTGTTGAGTCGATTAGGATTTAGATGTCATCTCGACTTTGAAATGAACCTCTGCTGAGCTTCCTTCCAAAAAGGGGCAGCTGTTAACACCTGATTTTTAATCACATTTTCTTTTTTTTAAATAATTAATAAAATATTCATAAAAATTCATAAAATTGAAAAATCAACTTTGGGGACCTTGGCCAAGCCTAGGGAACCAATTTTGACCAAAAAATGATTTTTCATATTTTCAGTATTTTTCGACATTTTTATTTTCAAAAATTAATAGAAAATCCATAAAAATTCATAAAATTGAAAAATCAACTTTGGAGACCCTGGTCAACCCTAGGGAACCAATTTTGACCAAAAAATAATTTTTCATATTTTCAGTATTTTTCGGTATTTTTATTTTCGAAAATTAATAGAAAATCCATAAAAATTCATAAAATTGAAAAATCAACTTTGGAGACCTTGGCCAAGCCTAGAGAACCATTTTTGAACAAAAAATAATTTTTCATAATTTTTTGTATTTTTTTATATATTTTTTAGAAATTAGGAAAATATTTAATAAATAATAACATTTGAGGCCACAAAAATACATAAAAATAGTCAATGTTTTTCTTTTCATGTTGGCCATCGTAAATTAAAAAAAAAAAATCCAATTCGGGGTCGTGTATTTCTTCACGGGCATGATCTCGAATAAAAAAAAATTCAATTTGAGTCAATTTATTTTCATTTTTCACTTTTAGGAGTTGTGACATTATTCTCTAATATCCTAAATTTTCATCTTAGCCCAATTATACTCAGAATGACTCAATTTTACGAAAGGGCTTTAATTAAATTCTGTAGCAAGAAATAAGTTTAAATTTAATATGCGATGAATTTCGACTAAGCATAGGGGAGGTGTGTTGAAAATTGTGAGGAGATTTGGACTTAAAGAAATATTTTTTCGGGGACTGAATTGCAAATACTTAAAATCTCAAGGACTAGAATGCAAATGCCTAACTCTTGAGGGATTATTTTGCAAATAACAAAAAGAAGAGTTAGTGGAGAAATTAGGATAGAGAAGGGAAGATGGAGAAGAGGAGATGGAGAAGAGAAGATAGAGAAGAATGGATGGAGAAAATAAGATAAGGATAGAGAATGGAAGATGGAGATGAATAAGAGTTAGTGGAGAAATTAGAATATAGAAGGAAAGATGGAGAAGAGAAGATGGAGAAGAATAGATGGAGAAAATAAGATAAGAATAAAGAAGGGAAGATGGAGATGAAGAAGAATTAGTGAAGAAATTAGAATGGGAGATAAATATGGAGAAGGGAAGATGAAGAAGAGTTAATGAAGAGATTAGAATGTGAGATAGAGATAGAGAATGGAAGATGAAATTGAAGTTGAGTTAGTGGAAAAATGAGAATGAGAGATAGATGAGTGGGTTATAAAAGGAGGAAGAAGTGAGCTAGGGAGAGAGGATTCTATGGGGGAGAAAGAAAATTTTGGATGCTTGAGAGAGTTTTGAGAGATTGAAAAAAAATTAGAGAGAAAGAAAAAAAAAAGAGAGAGAATCTTTTTTTAAAAGAGAGTTTTGAAGATGGTGGGAGTTTAAATCTTGGTGTTACCATCACTAATTTCTCTACCGATCAACACAAGTCACGAGTTCATCCCCATCGTTCGAGCCTCAATCTGTCAAATCAAGTAACAATCCTAGCCATTAAATCTTCGAGAATTTCCTTGTCCAAATGAATTGATTTAAATTTCGATTATGTCATGTCGTACTCGCATGTCTCCATATCCACATACCACATTCGTATTTGTGTTGTCGTTAATTTATGCGTATCTAAATAAAATTTTTTCGACTAGCCAATCCTATTTTTTATGTTTCCACCTCCTAATCCTTGAAAAATGACCATTTTACTCTTCTGGTCAGTTTGACCCAAACTTCTTCCCAATCATTCCAAATGAGTTTTCATGAAATAAAATGGTACCGAAATGGCATTAGAATAATCTAGCGTAATCAAGTCCCCGAACTCATTTTTTCTAATTCGCAGAAATGAATTAGTTCTCCCGCTAATTTATTTAGGTTTCTAATCGACCTACCAAAAATGATTAGTGGCGACTCCAATTAAAAAATCTTTGCATGAAAAGAACTTAAGTTGCGATTCGGTAGAACTTGGGAAGGTCCGAATTATGTTAGTCAATTAACCTGATAATCCGTTCACCCGAAAAAAAAATTAAATATTTTTCGAGTCGCGACAATCATGCACAGCAGTTAAATTCAAACAACGCTTCCATAATGTGCAGAATTTAAACAACAATTTAAAAACCAATCTGCAAACACAAAGGGTTAGTCAAATACTCCACCCTTTATAACTTCCACCTGCAAAACCATTTAACACCTAAAGATGAGTTCTAAATAAGATCGCCAAAAGCGAGATATCCATGAAATTTTCATTGACCTAAGTCCACTAAGGCTTTTAAAATTTCGAAAAGAATTCAAGTATTCCAATTGGTGTCTTTTTATCGACAATTTAAAAATCCCATCCCCAGTAGAGTCGCCAAGTTATCGCGACCCTAAGAATCTTTTTATTTCGATCGGCTTAACGGATTATTAGGTTTATTAGATGAATTAACCTAATACGGACCCTCGCAAGTCTTACAGAATCGCAACTTTAGTTTTTGTTCAAATGGTTTTAAAATTTGGAGTCGCCACTAATCATTTTTGGTAGGTTGATTAGATACCTAAGTAAATTAGCTGGAGGACTAAATTACTTCTACGAACTAGAGATTATGAGTTCGGGGACTTGGTTACACTAGTTAATTAAAACTAATGTCCTTTCGGTACCTTAATTTCATGGATATCTTAATTTGACAATTCAAGCTTGGTTTATTCGTAAGACTCTAGTGAGGTGTTCTCTTTTTCTATTTTCACTTTTTAGATAGGATGCATGAGTGGTATTTTTTTTTTCAAAGTGTTAAAAATTCCCTAAAGCCGAAAGAGGGAGTGTGTTAACGACTTATGTGTAGTGTTACAGTCTACTCACTTTGGGGTCTGATGATTCAAAAATTAAACGGCAGGAAGTCAATGACAATAAATAAAGACCTCCAATGGATGGCCCAGCTTTGGCTTGATTCTCCCCTTTAGGGTTTATTGGTGCAGGAATTAAATTGCGGGAATTTAAATAACGGTAAGTAAAAACCTCCAATGGGCGGCCTAACATTGACTTGGCTCTTCCCTTTGAGGTTTGATGGTGCAGGAATTTAAATTGCAGTAAGTAAAAACCTCCAATAGGTGGCCTTGCATTGGCTTGGCTCTTCCCTTTGGGGTTTAATGGTGCATGAATTTAAATTGCAGTAAGTAAAAACCTCAAATGGGCGGCCTAGCATTGGTTTGGCTCTTCCCTTTGGAGTTTAATGGTGCAGGAATTTAAATTGCAGGAAATAAACGACCTCTAGTGGATGCGTTTTGCCTCTCTATTCTGGGGTTTTAGTTCTTTAAAATCAAATACAACAAATTGTTTCAACAATTTGAACTAAAATCTGTTGACGAGTCGGCTGCAAATTTGATGGGTACCTTAGAATTTGTTTGGGCTCACTTTGCACCTCCATGGAATTTATCGTCGATACGGAGTTGTTCTTTTTTTTTACCTACCATAAAATATGGGAAAAAGGGAGATAGAGAAAGTATATACAATTTGTGCTAATTTGAGACTAAAACCACAAATAAATGAATAAATAAAAACACTTAGTTCGAATTTGCTTGCTCGTTGACAATGATGAATTCTTGATTTATATTGATCGATGATGGAATTGGTAATTATAACTCCTAACTTTAAACTCCTACCATCTTCAAAATTTTCTCTCTTTTTGGTATTTTCTTTCTCTCCAATTTTTCTTCAATCTCCCAAAACCCCCTCAAATATCCAAAATTTTCTCCCCAAAAAATTTCCCCTCTCAAGCTCACTTCTTCCTCCTTTTATAACCCACTCATCTATCTCACATTCTAATTTCTCCACTAATTATATCTCCCATTCTAATTTCTCCACTAACTCTTCTTCATTTTCATCTTCCCTTCTCCATCTCTATCTCACATTCTAATCTCTCCTCTGACTCTTCTTCATCTTCATCTTCATCTTCCCTTCTCCACATTTATCTCCCATTCTAATTTCTCCACAAACTCTTCTTTATCTTCATCTTCCCTTCTCTATTCTTATCTTATTTTCTTCATCCATTCTTCTTCATCTTCTCTTCTCCATCTTCCATTCTCTGTTATTATCTTATTTTCTCCATCTTCTCTTTTCCATCTTCCCTTCTCTATTCTAATTTCTCCACTAACTCTTCTTTTTATTATTTACAAAATAATCCCTCAAGTATTAGGTATTTGTACTCTAGTTCATGAGATTTTAAGTATTTACAATTCAGTCCATAGAGAAATATTTCTTTAAGTCCAAATCTCCTCACAATTTTCGACACACCTACCGCATGTTGAATTTAAGCTCATTTATTGCTATTGAAAATAATGCAAAATTTCATTAAAGCCCTTTTTGTAATTGAGTCATTCTGGGTATAATTGGGCCAAGATGAAAATTTGGAATATTAGAGAACAATGTCACAACTCCTAAAAGTGAAAAATGAAAATAAATTGACTCAAATTGAATTTTTTTAAGCATGATTCGAGGTTATGCTCGTGAAAGAATACACGACCCCGAATTGGATTTTTTAAATTTGCGATGGACAACATGAAAAGGGATTTAAAATAAAAATATTAACTATTTTTATGTATTTTTGTGGCCTCAAATGCTATTATTTATTAAATATTTTCCTAATTTCTAAAAAATATATTTTAAAAAATACGAAAAACACGAAAAATTATTTTTTACTCAAAAATGGTTGCCTAAGCTTGGCCAAGGCTTCCAAAGTTGATTTTCCAATTTTCTCATTTTTTCTTGATTTTTTTTTATGAATTTTCGAAAATAAAAATATCGAAAAATAATGAAAATATGAAAAATTACTTTTTGGTCAAAATTGGTTCTCTAGGCTTGGTCAAGGTCCCCAAAGTTGCTTTTTTAATTTTATGAATTTTTATAGATTTTTTTTATTAATTTTAAAAGAGAAAAGATGATTAAAAATTAGGTGTCAACACCTTGCAAAGGTAGAGAAATTATTCTTGAAACCAAATGAGATAAGGAAGACATATTTGTTTCGCTTCAGAGCTTGCGATCAATTTGCCTCATTTTTCATCAGAACAGATCTTGTCAGATGTTTTTTCTTTTGGAGTTGTCTCCTTCAACATGTTAAATGTTGGTGTAAATATTTCCTATAAAAAAGAAAATAGATGTGTTAGTCGGTATCAGAAGGAATAAATTGGAAATAATATTGATTTATCCTTCATTTTGAATGCCTTGCACGAGTTTTTTGCCAGTTTTTCTAGATCGAGTTTTCCTCGACTTCTGTCGGACGCTTCACCATTAAGCTAATATTGTGACAAAATACTGTCTTCAGCATTGTTCGTCGAGTATTCTTGTTTTTTACTGCAAAAAAGAAACATGCAAAAAATTGTATTATTCATTCACTACATTTACAATATTCTCCGACCTTGGGGTTCGAACTCAGACCGCCTCAAACCATTGTCATTCCCCATGCCATCAAGCCCATTAAATCGTAGGTATCCATGGGGTTTTTCTTTTAGAGTTAATCCTTGAAATAGCGCATCCTTGTTGCATTACGTTGGGCCATTTCATGTTATGGTACTTTCAAGGCAATTTGCAATCCCTATTAAGAAAGGAATAACATAATTCAGGACTCGAGATGATTATGGAAAATTAGAACGATACAGAATTACCCATGTCTGAGATTGCTGGGGTTTCTTGCTCGCATTTCTCTTTGTCTGAAGCTGTCCATCCTGTGGTAATATCCACGAGTTGATTTGCCCCAAATTTTATTCAACTTGCATTTTGGTATGCTTGTATTCTCGGGTCGGTTTGCAAATTCCTGAAAACAGCAAGGATTCAATTTAAAACTTGAGTAATTAAGGGTAAATTGGAACGATACGGAACTACCTCTCGAGTTTACGCGAATTTTAACTCGCTATTATTTTTTCAAGTTTGGTGCAGTAACGGTTCCGAGCATTTAATAGGGGGAAGGGAAACCATTACTTCTCACTTATGTATTAAATTGGGACATTGATAAAGGTAGAAAACGTGCAAGGAAATGAAGCATATGCATTCATTCAGGTTTGATCTTCCTTCCTTTGCAGGCTCTTCAGTAATCAGCTAGCTTCGAAATATAGGCTCTGTGTGCACATTAGAGCTCCGGTGCTTCATCCACATCAAACTGGTTGATCATCGCAGCGATCTCGTCGTCGACACTACTTGCTCAGTCATGATGCACCCTATCCTCCTTGGTAGGCATTAATGCTGGCTCTACAGGCTTGGTCTTTTCATATCTCACCCCAACAGAACTTGATCCTGTTATGAACTGATCTAACTCACCTCTTAAACGAGCATTTTCGACCTTTAGATATTGCTTTTCGTCAAGGGTGAGGAGGTTATTGCAGTTGGGGCATGTGGCGGAGTCAAAAGCTTTTTTATACATCTTGTTCTCCACTCGAAACTTTTCATTTTCAGCTCTTAAAAACTCGACCTCATTACGCTCATATCGAGTTTTCATTCGAGTTCGCCTATTTTGAAACCAGAACTTGACTTGCGAAAGTTCCAGTCCTAGCTCTTGGCTCAGTTCCATTCTCTGTTTGCCATCCGACATAGGGCACGCTTTGAAGAAATCCTTAAGCTTTTGTATTTGCTCCTCAGTGTGGTGACGGTAACGCTTCCTTTGACCCTTACTGTTGTTGTCCTTATCCTTACCGAGATCTTGGACGTCGTCGGCGGAAGGGCTGGGCTTTATGGTTTGTATCCTAAACATGGCCTCGAACTCTTCCTCTCCCATGTTCAGTAAGTAACGATAGCTTTCCAAGATGTCGGGTTGAGACATCTTCAATTTGGTTAATGATTTCTCAAAGTTTGCTACCTCTTCTTATATTTTCACCCTTTCTAAACTTTTTAGAGCGACTACGTATGCTTCGAAACTCTTTTCAGAGTATAAATGAAGATTGTTAGAAGGACGCTTCCTTTTAAAATTTAGACGTGGGTTTAGAAAAATATATTGTTTCTCCTAAGCGCTCGGTCTTTCTCAACTTTTTTTTATTGTATTTCTCGCCCAGCTTGTCTCTCTGTTGACACATGGTTTTTAATCATCCCATTTCTTTTAAAATTAACAGAAAATTCCTAAAAATTTATAAAATTAAAGAAAATCAACTTTGGGGACCTTGGCCAAGCTTGGGGAACCAATTTTGACAAAAAATGATTTTCCATATTTTCTATATTTTTCGGTATTTTTTATTTATTTATTTTCAAAAATTAATAGAAAATCCATAAAAATTCATAAAATTGAAAAATCAACTTTTGAGACCTTGGCCGAGTCTAGGGAACCAATTTTGACCAAAAAATGATTTTCAATATTTTCCATATTTTTCATTATTATTTATTTTTTAGAAAATTAGAAAAGTGCTTGAGAATTGATAAAAATATCATTTGAGATCATAAAAATGTGAATAAGTAGTCGGTATTTATATTTTAATTTTCTCTTCACTTTGGCTGAATAAATTCTAAAAAATTCAACCCGCAATTGAGGGTTTCCTTGTTAATTTTATTTTTTTATATTATTTAAATAATTTCTATGATTTTTGTTTTAGCTTTGTAATTTTCAATGTTTGCATTTTTGGAGTCGTGACATCATCGTGGCCCAATGGCATCCGAAATTTCTCAATTTTTGGACAAAAGGGGTTTGATTAGAATTTCCATTCTCAATTTAGCCCCCCCGGTTTACCAAAACTGGAATTAAAATTGTCCCGAGGCTACTCATGAAAATCAAAACTGATCATCAGAGAGAGAAAGAGAGTCATGAAGACTCTCTTGACCTGATTCAATTCACGGACAAACAACATCCATCTAGAGGCACAGACCAATTGATTCTTGAGTCAAGATGATTGCTACGCAAACACCTGGATGACGGAGCTATTGACTCACCCTCGAAGACACCTACTAGTCCCTTTCGCATGGCTTGTGTTATTGATCTTGCAAAGCCACCCTGATCATCATGTAGCTGTAAGTATTGGCATAAGTCTCTATCGCCACAAGTTGGGCCAATTCGAGAAAACTAGGAGGAATTCTTGCGGGTTCTGCAGTTAGGCCCACAAATTGTTGAGGCCCTTGTTGCACTTGCAATTGTGGATACGCGTACAAAACAAAGCACGTGAAAAATGAGAGGAGTGGAGAAGATGCACAGGAGTTTGAGATATACCCCTACTGTGCAATGGCATTGAATTATCCAGCAAATCACTTCTTTACTGGGCAACGCTTTTAGGCGGTACAATTGACTGAGACTGCCATTGGAACGACCAAATGTGGGCCGACCGAGTCATACGCAGGTCTTTACTATATGGCTTCTGTCAAGGAAATCAACAAGGAAAAGGTCAAAGTCCCAATATCAGATGAGAAAGCGCCTCAGGGAAAAGAACATGCAAGTGTAGACGCGTCCAGAGAAAGAATAGCCAATGAAAAAAGTGTACAGAGAGCAAAAGAGGTCCATCCACAGCCACTTTTTGCTACAAAACAAAAAAAGAAGCGAAAGAGGCCAGTCACAATAAAACAACGAGGTAGCCTCGTGATTGAACCAGAGCAAGAAGCCAAGCGACCAGGGCTTATATGAATCACCTCAGACACGTGATCGCCTAACTAGACCCTACCACATTGCAATCTGGCCTCACAAATTGGTGGCTTTCTGAACAGCTGTACGGTTGATTTGATGTTTCGTATGGGATTATACAGAACTTGCACAAGATGCATCGCCCTACTTCCAAGTTCCGGTTCTCATCTATCAGGAGAAGAAAGACAACTTTGACCGACAAAAGAAGAGGCCACGACAGCCGGCTCCACCGAAAGCACCTGCACACGGTCAGCGTCAAATACTGTTGCCTCCACCAACGAGTATTATAATGGTATGAGCTGATGCATTATGGGGATTTTTTTGCTTGACTTGGAAGGTGGACAAGAAGTGGAAGACATGATGATGAAAAGGAAAAACGGTGGAGAGTGAGAAAAAAAAAAAAGAGAGGCATATGGACGCGGAGGGGGCAGGAAAGAAGGATAAAAAATCGATGCTTCGCGTGGGGGGTCTGGATCCTCGAAGTCTCAATCCCAATCCCGGTCCCTACTGGGGCTACGGGTGTTCGTGTATTTGTTCGCTTACTGGGCGTTCTCTCTGGGAGGAGCCCCAAAAAGCTTGAGGAACTTCGAACCTCAGTAGCAAGACGCGCGGGAGACCATCATTTCGAAGGAGGATAAAAAAGACCCCTACGCTCTTTGTAAAACAAATAAAAAGGGAGTTTCGCTTTCAGGGGGATCTTCTGCGCAACATGAGGCCATTGGATGCAGCCTTTCATGCCTTGGGTTATGTGAGAATCCCCCGTATCGGGAGAACTTCACCGGTTAGCTATATGAGATGGGCAACGCTTCGCTGACAAAAAAAACTCTTCTAAAAGAGGGTGGAGGCTTACGAGGGAACATTTCAACCTCTACCTCTTCTTCTTCTTCTCAGAATCTTGCCGAGCCCGTCCAACTATGTCACGCACGAGGAGAAACTCTACCGCAGGCACCACCATACTCAGCTCATCAAGGAGAAGGGCAATCTCAGCCATCTTGAGGGTGATCATGAGAAGGAAACGATGGCTTCTGGATCATAAATCGCCTCGATCTTGCGCTATCTTGTCCCTTGAGCTGTCACTAGGCTTCGTGGCCATCGGATTTCAGGTTGGTTGTAAGCGCAGAATAAGTGGTGACTGTTTCTCGGCTTGTGACACCTCGGAGCACCATCCTCCATGCAAACTAAATGGATGCCAAGTATTCCGGAGAAATTTTGAAGCATTTGGAGAAGCAAAACGAGTTGCTGATGGATGCCTACAGATCAATATCACATGAACTACACAAGTTGCGGGTATTTAACCTAATTCAAGCCCCATAGTTATAATTTAAAGTTATTCTGCAAATTATGATAGTTCCCCAATTTAGAATATCTCCTTGAAAATATAGGGAATGTTGCGCTATGGCCTTAGTGGTTGTCTTATTTCTGATGGATATAGGCTTTAAGAAAATGGTTAGATAGTGTTAAATCATTCGATTTCGTGGAACTCATAATCCATAACAAAGGTGCTAATTTCTTCTAGGATATTTCAATAACAAGATGTACAGCTTTTCAATAGACCCAAAAGAGTCCTGATATGTCCAATTGAACTTACTTATCGCAATCATGATCTCTAGAGTTTCAAGTTGCTTCCTCCCGGTGAAATGGAGGTTAAAAACCTGAGAACTGGCCTGCTAATCAGCTCAAGTGGCGCATTGTTTAATGCCGTTTGTGGGGGACATCTTATAGGGTAATCAAATGTTAGATTGGACTACGGGAGGTAGACATGATTTATGCTACTAATTATATCTAAAGCGACCTTCTTCATAATTACTTGGAGTGGTCTAAGCTCAAGAGTTTTGAATCAGCTGGGTAGGTAATGGAACCAAATAACTAACATTTCCTGTGCTTTGCCAGATCTCTAGTGAAAAAGAAATTCTAAGTGCCCCATAAATTGAGTGAATTCGTTAGCTAGGTCACATCACTACTTGAGTTGTCATTGTACATAGTCATTTAAAGGACAAAAACGAAAACATTGATCTGGAGAAAGCTCTACATCGAGAACCAATAGCACCACAGAGAAGCATCCTCTATCCATTACCACCAGCTATGGGTGGCTACCCAGGCACCATCAACCTCAACGAGACCAGAAGATGCTCAAACTCAAATAAAAAGGGGTGTTGACAACCAAGACGATCATAAACTGCCATAGAGCCCAAATTTACTGGTGCATAATTGCATATATGTTAGGTGCATTTGAAAGGAATATTTCAGGGTTTCTCGTTGAGATTTTTGTCTAGAAAAGCTCAGAGATTGATCGGAATGAGTTTGTGAATCACTGTAGGTGTTGCTATTATCTTATATCAGAATGCTAACCATTGACCCACCAGAGTGTAGACTAGAGATATCTATTCATATTTTTATTCTTGCTCCATTGATGCAGGCCGCATCGAAGACGAGCTCACTCGACCGAGGAGATCAGCCCGCATTCGAGCTCGACAAGTTGAAGAACACAAATCAATAACCAAGAATCTCATCCGCGAGTCCACCGCGTAATAAAAGCTTGGTCATTCCCTTTGCATTGGAAACTTGCGAGTCCACCCCGTAATGAAGATTTTGTCATTCCCTTTGCATTGGAAAAATGAAGACACCTTGGGACATTCATGAAGACCTTGGGAAACATCTCGTTGTTAATAGCCATCTAGTTTCTAAGAACTTTAATATTTTATGGTTTCTATAATTTTCGATAGTCTAGCTTTGTCTTTAGTCTTTTCGTTTGTTTTTTTTTTTTTGCTATAAAATGCCATCTAATTTCTGTAGACGGCAGACAATCTTGATGAATGAAAATTTGCTTTATGCAATTATCCCGAACCTTGAAGAGTTCGTTCCTTTGAAAACCTAGAAGAGTTTTCACTCCGTTCTTGAAGAGTCGGGGGGTTTTTAAAATTTCTGCATCCTTGAAGAGTTGCAGTCATCGATCTAGAAGAGTCGGTGTCCCAATTAACTTCCTTGGAGGTCTCGAAGGAGTTTGTGTGCTCCTAAGTTGCTCTCCCGATCCTTTGTCCGAGTAGCCTATCTCAAGGTTGCATCATTTGACGAGTTGACACAAGAAGTTCAGCATTTGAGGGCGGAAGCAAACAATCCTCCACCCTGTTTCAGGACCGAAGATTCTTATGCTGACTCTTCATCTTCGGAGATTATTCAATCTTTTCATGGTCGGAGGAATGCTCGACATCACGTACAAAATGTTCGTGAATCGAAGTGGGAAAAAGAAGTAAGAAAAGATGTCCCGGAATTTCCAGGTACGGATTCTCTTGATGAAATTATTGATTGGCTGACACTAGTGAATGAAGTTTCTGAGCATCGAAATGTTCCGGAGGATCACCAGTCGGGATCATCGCTATGCGATTCCGAGGCAAAGCCATCTCTTGGTAGAGGCGTGAGAAGCAAACTCGCCAATGTTGGCAAGGCGCCAATCACTTCTTAGAGAAAAATGGAGGACAAGATCCGAAAATATTTTCTACCTAAAGGATACAAGAGGGAGCTCTACCAACGGTACCAAAATCTAAGACAAGGTACGCGAACGGTGGACGAGTACACCAATGAATTTAACGAATTGGTGATTCGCAACAACATCCAGGATCCGGAGGAGGTGCTTGTGAACAAGTACTTGATTGGTCTTCAGCTTTATATCCAAGATGCCTTGGGAGTCCTCGACATTTGGGACTTAGGAGATGCACACCTACAGGCATGCAAAGTAGAGCGTTCCCGCTCTAGGAGGCAACAGTCCTCTACCATGTCAAATCAAACCGCCAGGAGAACCACCGGCACAACTAAAGTTACTAAGGCTACGACGCAAGCCACTAGCAAGTCTTCCACTCAGCCTAACAATTCAAAGCAACTATCTACGTCCAATATATGTTGCTATTCTTGTGAGGAATTGGGTTATCGTGCTAGTAATTGTCGAGTTAACAAGAATCGACCAACCGGTAAAGCCCTCATGGTGGATAATGATTCTGATGAGCATGCGGAGGAGCCGCTCAAAGAGGAGTTGAACGATGATGAAGAAGTTGCGGTTGACGAACAAATAGTGCATACTGATTTTGGCGAACTTCTCATGGTGAGAAAAATTTTCCTTACTCCTCGAAATGATGTCGGAGATAGGTGGCTGCACACCAATATTTTTCATTCCGCTTGCACAATTATGGGGAAAGTATGTCAATTGATTATTGACTCTGGTTGTTGTGAGAATATAATTTCTGAAGTAGTGGCAAACAAGCTGAAGTTGGAATTGAAAGCGCACCCCACACCTTACAAAATGTCGTGGTTGACGAAAGGCACCAAGGTAACCGTTTCCAAACGATGCCTTGTTAATCTATCCATTGGTTCTGTTTATTATGACAAAATATGGTGCGATGTTCTACCGATAGATGCTAGTCATGTTATTCTTGGGCGACCATGGCAATTTGATAGGAGAACTACTCATGACGGTTATCGTAACACGTACTCTTTTGAGTTTGGTGGGAAGAGGATTACATTAGCACCTAGTAAGGAGCCTCTAAAAACTCATGTAGTTGAACATTCTTTATCTCCTATGTTGCTTACGATGAAGGATGTGAAAGATGCTTTGAAAAGGGTTCGTATTGTATATGTTTTACTTCACAAAACAGGTGTAGGGAATGAAGCCGTTTCTTCCATACCCCCATCAAGTTCAGCTGCTCTTGCAAGAGTTCCATGATGTTTTCCCGACGTACTTACCAGTGGGTCTCCCTCCTATGAGAGATATTCAGCATCAAATCGATTTGATGCCCGGTGCCTCCCTACCGAATTTAGCTCATTACCGAATGAGTCCTGCTGAGCATGAGGAATTGCATTGACAGATTGTAGAACTCTTGAATAAGGGTTTTATACGTGAGAGCCTTAGTCCATGTGCCGTTCCAGCCCTCTTGGTGCCTAAGAAAAATGGTACTTGGAGGATGTGCGTCGACAGCAGGGCGATCAACAAGATCACCATTAATTACCGATTTCCTATTCCTCGCCTTGATGATCTCTTAGATCAACTTCTGGTGCGATTATCTTCTCAAAGTTGGATTTGAAAAGTGGATATCATCAAATCAGAATCAAGCCAGGAGATAAATGGAAGACAACATTCAAGACGAAAGATGGGCTGTACAAGTGGCTAGTCATTCCATTCGGATTGTTGAATGCACCATCGACATTCATGAGGTTCATGACCTAGGTTTTGAAGTCCTTTTTGGGAAAATTTGTTGTGGTTTATTTTGATGATATTTTGATTTTTAGCAAGTCTACTGATGAGCATTTGCAGCATCTTCAATAAGTATTACGTGTGTTAAGGTAGGATCGCTTATAAGCAGCCCCCAACAAGTGCTACTTCATGGTATCGCAAATACTTTTCTTGGGATTTCATATCTCAAAGAAAGGCATCTCAATGGATAATGCCAAGATCAAAGTCATTCAAGAATGGTCGACTCCAACAAATGTGCATGAAGTGTGAAGCTTTCATGGCCTCGCTTCTTTCTATCGGCGATTTATTGCACATTTTAGCACCATTGTGGCCTCATTCACTTCTTGCATGAAAAAAGGAGTTTTTGAATGGACGAGTGTGGCTCGAAAAAATTTTGAACAGCTTAAAGAAAAATTGAGCACAGCTCCGGTACTTGCATTACCTAACTTTGATCTTGTTTTTGAAGTACATTGCGATGCATCAAGTACTGGTATAGGAGGAGTTCTAAGTCAAGGAGGTCGACCCATTGCCTTCTTTAGCGAAAAACTGAATGGTGCAAAACTTCGTTACAGCACCTATGATCTTGAGTTCTATGCACTGTTTCACACACTTGAACATTTGAGGCAATATCTTATTCATCGAGAGTTTATTTTGTACACTGATCATGAAGCTCTCAAGTATATTTCAGGGCAGCAAAAGCTTAACTCAAGGCGTGCAAAATGGGCTGAATATGTCCAGGAGTTCACTTTCATCATTAAGCATAAAGCTGGAGTGCAAAATCAGGTTGCCGATGCTCTTAGTAGAAAGAAGAGCTTACTCTATACAATGTGATCTACTGTTCTTGGATTTGATTCTTTCAAGGAGTTATATCTTGAAGATCCTTATTTTTCCAAAATCATTCCCGAAGTACAACAGAAGAGGCTTGCTGATTTCACTGAATATGATGGTTTTCTTTTCAAAGGGAACCGTTTATGTGTGCCTAATTGTTCTCTTCGGCAAAGGGTGATTGATGAAGTTCACCGTGAAGGACATTTTGGGCGTGACAAGACCGTGCAACTTGTTTCAGCCAAATACTTTTGGCCTCATTTGAAATGCAATGTACATCGACATGTGATGAGATATCGACGTTGCCAAATTGGGAAAGGACAAGTTACTAATGCTGGCCTTTATTTGCCCTTGCCGATCTCGAAAGCAGCATGGGAAGATATCTCTATGGACTTTGTCCTTGGATTACCACGCACACTCAAAGGTATGGATTCGATCTTTGTTGTTGTTGATCGATTTTCCAAAATTGCGCATTTTGTTCCTTGCCGTAAAACTATGGATGCCTCGTGTATTGCCGAATTATTTTTCAAGGAAGTTTATAAGTTGCATGGCATTCTCAAGACTATTACCTCTGATCGGGACATGATGTTTCTTAGTCATTTTTGGTGGCAACTATGGAAAAATGTTGGTACTAAACTGCAATATAGTGCTATGTTTCATCCCCAAACGGATGGGCAAACTGAAGTCGTTAATCGAACATTGGGGAATCTATTGAGGACTCTGATAGATGATAATCCCTGCTCTTGGGAGACGCGGTTGTCAACTGGCGAATTTGCATATAATTGTGCTGTGAACCATACCATTGGATATAGCCCTTTTTCTGATCATGTATGGACGATAACCAAACACTGCTCTTGATCTTGCACCAATTCCTTTTACTGAAAAATCAAGTAGCAAAGTCGATGATATTGTTTCTCAAATGAGAACAATTCATGAAGATGTGCGCCAAAGGATAGAGAACAAAACTGAGTCCTATAAAATGGAAATCGATAAGCGACGGCGTGAAGTCATCTTCGAGCCAGGAGATTTTGTTTAGGCTTATCTGCTGCTGGAGCATCATCCTGTTGGAAGCTACAACAAGCTTAGTGATCGAAAGCTTGGTCGCCTCGAAGTTCTTGAGCGCATCAATCCTAATGCGTATCGATTAAAGCTTCCTTCTCACATGCGGATACATGACGTATTCAACGTTCGACATTTAACACCTTATGTGGGTGATTCATCTGATGATGACATGAATTCGAGGACGAATTCTTTTAAAGAAGGGGAGGATGATGCAGCCCGCATCGAAGACGAGCTCACTCGACCGAGGAGATCAGCCCGCATTCGAGCTCGACAAGTTGAAGAACACAAATCAATAACCAAGAATCTCATCCGCGAGTCCACCGCGTAATAAAAGCTTGGTCATTCCCTTTGCATTGGAAACTTGCGAGTCCACCCCGTAATGAAGATTTTGTCATTCCCTTTGCATTGGAAAAATGAAGACACCTTGGGACATTCATGAAGACCTTGGGAAACATCTCGTTGTTAATAGCCATCTAGTTTCTAAGAACTTTAATGTTTTATGGTTTCTATAATTTTCCATAGTCTAGCTTTGTCTTTAGTCGTTTCGTTTGTTTTTTTTTTTTTGCTATAAAATGCCATCTAATTTCTGTAGACGGCAGATAATCTTGATGAATAAAAATTTGCTTTATGCAATTATCCTGAACCTTGAAGAGTTCGTTCCTTTGAAAACCTAGAATAGTTTTCACTCCGTCCTTGAAGAGTCGAGGGGTTTTTAAAATTTCTGCATCTTTGAAGAGTTGCAGTCATTGATCTAGAAGAATCGGTGTCCCAATTAACTTCCTTAGAGGTCTCGAAGGAGTTTGTGTGCTCCTAAGTTGCTCTCTCGATCCTTTGTCCGAGTAGCCTATCTCAAGGCTGCATCATCCATAGAGACATGTATCTTTAATTATAGATACTTTCAACGAGTGACTTTTCAGATATGATGGAGGGTATAACATCCAGTTGTACTACAAAAGTCCTTGTTTCGTGTTTTATTCCATTTGAAGGTTATTTTATTATGTTTCTTCAATGGAAAGCTGCGTGGCAAGCAACTAGAGATAAGTGCCCTCTCTTCATCTTTTTGGTTTAAGTACAAATTAGCACATATTTCCACACTGACCATTCTCTATTTCCTCATATTTCTATGTCAGGCAAAGGAAAACTTCAAGTCAACAGTAAATGCCATAGAGGTGCAAAGTTAGCCCAGACAAGCCCAAAATGTCCATCAAATTCTCAATCGACCCGTTGATGAACGTTGGCCCGAATTGTTGAATCAATTCGTTGTATTTTATTTTAAAGAATTCAAACCCCGGAATGAAAAGGACAAAGTCCATCCACTGGAGGTCGTTTAATTCTTGCAATTTAATTCCTGCACTATTAAACCCCAAAGGGAAGAGCCAAGCCAATGTTAGGCCCCCTATTAGAGGTTTTTACTTATAGTCATTTAAATACCTGCAATTTAAATTCTTGCACATTAAACCCCAAAGGGAAGAGCTAAGCCAATGTTAGGCCACACTTTGGAGGTTTTTACTTACAGTCATTTAAATACCTGCAATTTAAATTCCTGCACATTAAACCTCAAAGAGAATAGCCAAGCCAATGTTAGGCCGCCCATTGGAGGTTTTACTTACCGTCATTTAAATTCCAGCAATTTAATTCATGAACCATTAAACCCTAAAGGGAAGAGTTAAGCCAATGCTAGGCCGCCCATTGGAGGTTTTACTTACCGTCATTTAAATTCCTGCAATTTAATTCCTGCACCATTAAATCCCAAAGGGAAGAGCCAAGCCTATGCGAGGCCGCCCATTGGAGGTTTTACTTACCGTCATTTAAATTTCTGCAATTTAATTACTACACCATTAAATCCCAAAGGAAAGAGTCAAGCCTATGCTAGGCCGCCCATTAGAGATTTTACTTACCGTCATTTAAATTCCTCTAATTTAAATTCCTACACTATTAAACCCCAAAGGGAAGAGCCAAGCCAACGCAAGGCCGCCCATTGGAGGTTTTACTTATTGTCATTTAAATTCATGTAATTTAATTTCTGTATCATTAAACCCTAAAAGAGAGGGCCAAGCCAAGGCTAAGCCATCCATTGATGGTCTTTATTTATTATCATTTACTTCCTGTAATTAAATTTTCAAACCGTCGACCCTATAATAAGTAGGCCGATCAACCCGTTGGAGGTCGTAACACTGCACAGAAGTCGTTAACACACTCCCTCTTTCGACTTTAGGGAATTTTAATACTTTGAAAATACCGAAAATACTATCCATGCATCCCATTTAAAAAGTGTAAACACAAAAAGAGAACACTCCACTAAAATCTTAGGCTTAGGAATAAACCAAGCCTGAGTCGCCAAATTAGGATATCCATGAAATTAAGGTATCGAAAGGGCATTAGTTTTAATTAACTAGTGTAACCAAGTTCTCGAACTCATAATATCTGGTTCGTAGAAGTAATTTAGTTCTTCCGCTAACTTACTTAGGTTTCTAATCAACCTACCAAAAATAATTAGTGGCGACTCCAAATTTTAAAATCATTTAAATAAAAACCCAAGTTGCGATTCGGTAAGACTTGGGAGGGTCCGCATTAGGTTAATCCATCTAGTTAACCTAATAATCCGTTCACCTGAAACTAATTTTTAGGGTCGCGACAGTTTCCTTCCATGCTTTTGTGGTAGAGAGCAATTGTCGTCGTTATCTCCACTGTCGATTTGCTGGCGAGTTCTTCGATAAAGACGAGTCGTATCTCCTTTTCTACCGAAAATTTCTTTGTCTCCCACTCATCTTATCTCTTTGTTCTTTCTTTTTTCAAAGTGGTGGCGTCATGTCCATTTTTTCCGCAGAGATGTCGGCTTGGCTTGGCTTGAAGTTGTTGCCTGACTGGAATTCGAGCCAGTGGGGGTGTTGCCGATAGAGAATGGCAGATAGGAACATCTGGCCAATAAAGACCGCCCCTGTAACGCCAATATTTAACTAAAAGTAGATTATAGTATTTACATTCCGATCATTTGCTTCACCTGTCTCTTCTTTTCTTTCATATTCTGCTCGTCGGCTCTGAATTTCTCCTCTATCTTCTAACGAAAATGGCCAGTCTCCCCATGCAGATCTTCCCGACTGAAGTTATGTTCAGATGGGAGAGACTTTATCATCTTCTTGATCGAGGCTATATTTACATAGTCTATCATGGGAGTGTCGAAGCTGATATCCTCGGTCTGTTTAGGGAGATGAATGTTTCTTTAGTCGAAGGCACCAACTTGGAGAAAGAATACATGGCGTTCCCACATGTCTTCATCAATTTTTTGGAGGCCTGCCGAAACACCCAGGAAACGGTCACCTTAGCCCGTGTCGTGAAGGCCCGCTACCAAGATTGATCTCAATGCTTGGAGTTTGCAGAATGCTTGATTGCTCGATATAAGAAGGCCGTCAAGTCTGCTGATGAACGGGTCTCGCTGTTGATTTATGAGAGGAAGAAGCTGGTGGAGTGCTTTTTGTGACCCGAAAATAATAAATAAGTTTCAAGTGAACGAATTATTAGGTTAATTAGATTAACTAACCTAACGCGAACCCTCTCAAGTCCTACCGAATCGCAACTTTGGTTTTTGTTCAAATGATTTTTAATTTTGGAGTTGCCACTAATCATTCTTGGTAGGTCGATTAGAAACCTAAATACATTAGCGGGAGAACTAATTTATTTCTGCGAACCAGAGATTATGAGTTCGGGGACTTTATTACGTTAGATTACTCTAATGCCCTTTTGGTACCAATTTCATGAAAAATCATTTGGGCTGACTCAGAAGGATTTGGATCAAACTGATCAGGAGGGCAAAATGGTCATTTTTCAAGGCTCGGGAAGTGAAAATAGGTCAAACCAGTTGAATGTGGTCAATCCTTATTTTTCACAATTTCCAAGAACTTTTCGAAATTTTTCAAGACGATTTACCCATAAGGGGGCAAAATCGTCATTTTGGAAAGATTGAGATGGAAATCCACCAAAAATAGAATTGGTCAGTCGAAATGATTCATTTCCTAATTTTTGAGATTTTTGAGATTTTTTTGAATTTTTTGAGACAATTTACCCATAAGGGGGCAAAATCGTCATTTTGGAAAGATCAGGATGGAAATTCACCAAAAATAGGATTGATCAGTCGAAATGACCCGTTTCCTATTTTCTGATGTTTTTCAAAACTTTTTTCAGAATTTTTGAGATTTTGTTTTGTTTAGACAATTTTCTGATTTTTTTATTTTGATTTTGTTTATTATTTTTTTTGGAATTTTTTTTATGATTTATTATTATTATTATTTTATGTTTTCACTTTCTTGTACGCAATGAACAAATGGCAATGAATGCGTGGGTGAACAAAGATGAATTTGATGACATGAATAATTAAAGGAATGCAGCGAAAGACATGTGAAAATTAAGATTAAATTTCCCTTCATGCGAAATTTAACTAATCAATTAAATCATGCAAGATGACATAATATTAATGTACTATAATGTAACAATGCAAAAAGCGCACTTTAATTATGTAACATAACAAAATAACATGACTGACCATATGTCATGGCAAAAATGACATACAAATATGATGACATGACAAAATAATATGCAAGTAACATGACACGCGATCAATGACGTAGCCAAAAGGATGACATGATGAGATAAATGCAACAAGCCCTTAATATATGCAGTCTAACCTATATGATATGCAATGTGAGTGACCCTCTTTATTTTTATTTCATTTCCTTTCTTCAAAAACTTTTATTTATTATTTCTTATTCTCTTCGTTTCCTCTATTTTTCACGTCGTTTTCTTCATAGGCTTTCTATGCAGGCTGGAGAACACTTCAGAACGCAAAAGCATATTGACAATTTAGCCTATTAAAGAGCAAACGAGACAGCATCTAGAACACTTTAAAACATCAAAAGCATATTGACAATTTAGCCTATTAAAGAGCAAACGAGAAAGAATCTTACCGTGAGTCCGTGCACGCACCTCCATTGGACCCCCCATTGTTGTTCGCAAATTCTCCGTCTTCGTATCATCGAAGATGCCATTGAAGAATAAATAAGGTCTGTGAAATTCCACGAGTCCCATCACGAACTTGATCTTCCTGTTGAGATTGCTATACGTGCCGTTCAAAGAATGACATGAAGAGAAAAACTAATTCCCAAACGATTCTTGCGGAAAAGCATGCCCAGAAATATTGAGACACCGATCGAAGGATACGTCACAAAAACGGAGCGTACCTTAACTTCCACGGACTAAGAGTCGACTTTGCTTCGGGAACGCTTCGTCAGAGAGGCGTCGTCGAGAGAGCGTTGAGGGAGAGCCAAGGCTTCGTTAAGAGAGAGCGTTATAGAAAAAGACGACGTCAGTTTTCTTCACACACCCCACAATAACTGACAGTTAGGGGAAAATCACATAACGTGATTTTTTTTTTCTCTCTCTTTTCAAATAAAAAGATAACTGCTAGGTAGTTATCCTCTGGTGGTAGGGTGTGTTTGCCCGCATGGGCGCACACCCTAACTATTATACACCAACATGACAGAATGCGGTATTTATCAATTCCAATCCCTTTGACCACAAGAGGTAACGGATGGTTACAAATAAGTGGAAGCTAGCCATGCTCTTTAGCACGGTGACTATGCCGGCTTTGATGGGCTTCCCATCCTTGTTCCTTCACGGGTTCTGGGTGAATTAACGTAGCCCATAATCCTGAAGGCTCAAGCACCATAATGAATTCCCGACTGACAGTCCCACCTGGTAAATCGTGTTGGCGGATGGACGATTCGCACGCGCCACCATCGCCTCTATCATCAAGTTCACCACTATGTTCGCCAATATCGTGTCCACGATTGATGTCGCCAAGGAAGCACATCAATTTTCCAGTGGCATAGCCCACGGCAAAGCTGTGCACGGCTCTGACCCCTTCGGTTTCAGACCATAATCAAGCTTATAGGAGTTGAAATATAATATATGTGTACGGTCACAAAATGCAATAAAAGGAGCTGCAATCGTTGCCCTACAAAAGTAGCGGCTGGAGTGGTGGTTTTGCTGTGCATGACGGCAACATTGGTGTGGCCAAACGAGGCATGCAGGGTTCTGACGAAAAAAAAAAAAGCTTTGACATCCAATCTACGCATTCTCCCCAGGTGTGCCCCAAACTTTCAATCTGAAATCGTCCCTTTTGTTATTGCAATGTCTGAATCCTCGGTGAAGAAAACGAACTCTAGCCATCGTTGACGCACCTCGTCTATTCTAACTCACCATGCCACCGTCGAGGAACTCAGGCATCCTCCTTGATTTTCTGCTCAATATTCATAGATCGTGCTCCTCACCTCCAAGAGATTTTTCCTTCCCATTTTTCTTCTTAGTGATATCAGCAGCTGTCACTGGTACCTGATCCGACCTTGACTGTTCATTCAAGCGTGAAGGATCTAACTGCTCAACAATCTCAGCACAGCAATCCTCGAGTTTTGTGTGCCCATGACTTCTATAAAGATTTGTTAACGTCTCCCAGATTCCCATGCTAGGCTCTAGCGGTATTTTCTCTACAAACTCCACCGCTTCATCCAGATGCCCTACTCTTCCCAACATGCCTACCATACTTACATAATGCTCCACAGATGAGACTGTTGACACCTGATTTTTAATTATTTTTTTTATTTTCAAAAATTAATAGAAAATCCACAAAAATTCATAAAATTAAAAAAATCAACTTTTGGGACCTTGGCCAAACCTAGGGAACCAATTTTGACCAAAAAAATCATTTTTCATATTTTCAGTATTTTTTGATATTTTTATTTTCGAAAATTCATAAAAAAAATCAAGAAAAAAATGAGAAAATTGCAAAATCAACTTTGGAAGCTTTGGCCAAGCTTAGGCAACCATTTTTGAGCAAAAAATAATTTTTCGTATTTTTTTTGTATTTTTTAAATATATTTTTTAGAAATTAGGAAAATATTTCATAAATAATAGCATTTGAGGCCACAAAAATACATAAAAATAGTCAATATTGTTCTTTTAAATCCCTTTTCATGTTGGCCATCGTAAATTTAAAAAATCCAATTCGGGGTCATGTATTCCTTCACGAGTATAATCTCGAATCGGGCCTAAAAAATTTCAATTTGAGTCAATTTATTTTCATTTTTCACTTTTAGGAGTTGTGATATTGTTTTCTAATATTCTAAATTTTCATCTTGGCACAATTATACCCAAAATGACCCAATTTTACAAAAAAGGCTTTAATTAAATTTTACATTATTTTCAGTAATAAGAAATGAGCTTACATTTGACATGTGGTGAATTGTGTCAAAAATTAGGAGGAGATTTGGACTTAAATAAATATTTTTTTTCAGGGACTAAATTGTAAATAATTAAAATTCAGGGACTAGAGTGCAAATACCTAACTCTTGAAGGATTATTTTGCAAATAACAAAAAAAAGAGTTAGTGGAGAAATTAAAATAAAGAAGGGAAGATGGAGAAGAAAAGATGGAGAAGAATGGATGGAGAAAATAAGATAAAAATAAAGAATGGAAGATGAAGAAGAGAAGATAAAGAAGAATGGATGGAGAAAATAAAATAAGAATAGAGAAGGGAAGATGGAGATGAAGAAAGAAGAAGTGAGCTTGAGAGAGAATTTTTGGGGTGAGAAAATTTTGAATGTTTGAGAGAGTTTGGAGAGATTTCAAGAGAAAAAAATTTGAGAGAGAAAAATTCGCCGCCGTGGAACAAGCCTTGGCGACGCGATGGATTCATCTCCAACGAGCTCTAGGCGCATCAGCATGTACAATTATCTGGTAACTCAATTTTTCGTGTTTAGATGAAGAAATCTCGAAAACAAATATACTTAACATTCGTAGATGACTTCGAGATCTTCGATTTGATATATTATGGAGCGAAAATGGACGTCGTTTGCTATGCCAAAAGGGTCCTGAAATTGAGAGCAGAAATCTGGAAATATGGTGATCAGAACCTGAGATGGAATTTTTCTAATCTGACCTTTCACGCTAAATGATTTTCCATGGGTTATTCTAGACTTCTTTTCATAAAGACCTCTCATGACATTTGTTCATAAGATCTTAATGCATAACATATAAAAAATAAAAAAATATTCATGCACGTTTCGTATTTTTAATGCATTTAATGAAATCATGCAATTCTGTTGGCGTCCTTGAGTCTGAGTGTTTTTCTGTGCGTGGTCATATTGATTCATAGTTATCTCATGTTTAGAGTCTTCTTTTGAAACTTCACAAAAAATGAAAGTTGTTCATTGGGGTCTTGTTTAGTAGACTGGAAAGTTTGGTGCATTAATTTTGAGATTTGAGTATCCATTTGAGCTTAATCCTGAAGTATGTCTGTTCTGTGAAATTTGTTTGTTTGTTGCTGAGCTCTCATAAAAGACCATTTTCTACATGAAAATGAGTGTCTCTTCAATAAGAATGTAAAACATAAAAGTTGTCATCGACACATTTTCCCATCCACATAAAAAATCTCATAAGTTTTGCATACATTTCATTCTTCCTTTTGTATTTTATGGTTACTGCTTTATCCCTAAGAATGTTCATGGACAGTATGGTTTAATTCGTATTTTTTGTGTTAATACATTGGAAAATGTAAAAAATGATCTCAATGAAGTTTAATCAGCACGTGTTAAACTTTCTTTGAGCGTTTGAATTGTCTTAACTCATTGGTGATTGTGCATGTCCGATTGGATAGTTCATTATTTTCATTTGGCTTTCGGCCCGATGCTTTGAAGACTGGAGTATGACCGATGTCCATTCCGGTCCGTTTTGTTGTACTCCCGACCCACGAGGCTTGGCGACGGGTGTTTGACCGATGTCCATTCCGGTCCATTTTTGTATTCCCGATCATGTCTCGGGTTTTATTTAATTGGTCTGTAATTATTCACCCGACGAGTTACGGGTTTTATTTTCACTGTCCTTAGGATAGTTTTATTGTACCTGCTCTCTCTTCACATCTTTGTTTGCTTTGGGTGATTTTGCAATCTTTTATAATACATCCAAAATCTAAAAAAAATATAGAAAATCCAAAAATACAAAAAATGTGGAAAATATAAAAATATAAAAAATGTCTTTCATGTACATTTCATATAGTATAGCTCATACATATTTTGCCATGTCATGTACGCATATTCACGTATGCATGTCCATGTTCGTATGTCATGTACGTATGTTGTATTCATATATTCATGTCGCATGTCGCGTATGCATGTCTACGTACGCATGTTACATACGTATGCCGTATTCGTGTATTCATGTCGCATGTCGCGTACGTATGTCACGTATGCATGTTGTATTCATATATCCATGTACGTATGTCATATTCGTTCGTCCACGTACGTATGTCATTCGTATATCTACGTACGCATACCGTATTTGTACGTCTACGTTCTCATGTCGCATTTGTATGTCTACATTTGCATGTTGTATTTATATGTCTTCGTATTCGCATGTCATATAAATTAGATTTCATATTGCATGTCATCTAAAATAGGATTCATACTTATTTGCATCAAAACCCAATTTTTTAAAAGCCATCATGCATGTTCATCATACTTGTCATGTAATCTAGAATGCATAAATCATGTAGTTTCATGTCTTAATTGCATTTATGTAATTGCATTTGCATTGCATGCATTTAAAAAAGAAAACCCAAAAAAATTGCACATTTGAATCTCAAGTGAAAATTCATCAAAATTGCCAAGTTGAACATTTTCATGAAATTGGTACCGAAAGGGCGCTAGTAGAAATATTAGCGTAACCAAGTCCCCGAACTCATTAATCTCTGGTTCGTAGGAATAAAGTATTTCTCCCGATGCTTTATTTAGGTTTCTAATCAACCTACCAAAAATGATTAGTGGCGACTCCAAATTTCAAAACCATTTGAACAAAAAACCAAAGTCGCAATTTGGTAGAGCTTGGGAGAGCTCAAACTAGGTTAGTTAATTTAATCAATTAATCTGGTAATCCATTAACCTAAAAAATGAATTTTAGGTCGTGACAGAGACAATGCCATATTCCTTGCTCATTGGCTCAAGATACAACGTGCCCTCATGAGCATCGCCCACTGTAGCATAAGCGGAGACACAGCCATGAACATTTATCCATCAGGCTTAAGTCCTGCTTCTTTGAATTGAGTAAACAGGTTAATGGCATCCTCTCCCAGCCGATTCTTGGCAAGTCATGTGATCATGACGTCCCACGACAACAAATTACGCTCAGACATTTTGTCGAATACCGTAAATGCGTCATCCATAGAACCATATCGGCCATATATGTCTAAGATCCGGTTATAGGTGAAGACATTGAGAGGAGGCCAACGTGTTAAAGTATTCGCCGATCTCAAGCATGTAGACCATCGTGTATGTACACGTCCCACTTATGAAGATCACGGGTGCAATGAAGCCGACTGTGGCAATGACTTTGCTTGGCGTGCTCTCATGTCCAGCAAATTCTTTTTAATTACGGCCACCCAAGGCTTTTTGTAACAGGTTGTATGATGCACTAATGAGCGCACATACAGTCTGTTTCATAATAACTTTGGCTGCATTTCTCCACGGTGGTTGACAGTAGGAGAAGCCACTTCGCCACAGCTCCCGTGGCAATAACCACGGTGTCGGCGACCACGGTCCTCGAACCGGTGCAAACCTTGAAGGGATGGGCGAAGAAATAGAACTTGCTCATCGTTTCGGTGAAGATTTGCGTACCGAACCGTTGCGACTAGCTGCGGCAGCGGTCCATGAGCTCTCCACCGACGATCCCCTCGAGGAAGCTCGGGAAGTTCTCGACGTCGATAGTGGTAGTGAGTTGGCCGCTGGGGGCGAGGTCGTTGGCTATCCATCCCTCGAAGAGGATAGGCTTGAGCTCGGCGCGGGCGGAGTAGATTGTGGAGGTGTGGGCTAAATGGTTTTGCAGATGGGAGTTATAAGGGGTGGAGTGTTTGGTTAACCCCTTATTTTGCAGGTTTGATGTATGGGAATTGGAATTTAATTTTTGCACATTTTTGAAGCGGTGTTTGAATTTAACTATTGTGCATGATTATTTGTTTTAGCACTACATCACACATGTCCCGTGACCGGACCTGGGTCACTAGTTTTAGGATGGTATTGTGATTTGGTTCTAGCGTTCGGCGTGAGATCACGTCGAAAGTTAGTCCAGATTCAATCCCGAACCTCTTTTCGAAAATGAGTTTTAAAAGTTAGGCCTCAGGCTTGGTAAGATTACCAAAGCAGTGGTTTTAATTTTTGACTCGAGGAGCCGAAGTTGGAAGGCCCGGCTAATCCTGGTTACGTCGTGGGATCATGGCTAATCTTGATTATGTGCGCGAGATTGTCGTCTTACCGTAAGTCTTTCGCTTCAATTTGTCAGCCTTTAGAGTAGATAGGCTAAGATTCAAACTCACGATCCATTTGCATGTCTATGTGACCTACATGATATTTTTCAAGGTAAAAGTAAGATTTCTAACTCTATCTTGAATTTATTTTTGGTCGGTCCATGTTAGGCAACGGTCAAATTTTAAACTTAATATCATCGTCATTTTTCAAAAGAAAATAAATTTAAGTTGGTATCCCATTTCTAAAAAATGATTAATGTGAAAAAATCCCTTCGGGGAATTTTGTTGACCAATAAAAAGATTTTGTCATATTTTCCCTTAATGTTTCAATGGACGCAAGGTTTTCTCAACAAATTTACCTTGAAAATTCATTCTGAGGAAAATGGAAATTTTTTCGAGAAATTTGGTAAATATCAAAGGAACTTGTCACATATTTCCTAAGTTATAAAATCAGCAAGGAAATTCTTTCTGAAGAAATTTGCCCATATTTTTGTGAGAAAATTTTCTCCGATTTCTCATAAAACGAAGAAACAAAATTGGACTAATCTAGGAGTCATGGATCGACCCCTTTTGGATCGCATACTAATTATTTCCTTTATTTTTATGAAAGCATGGGGAATATGAAAGCATGGGTAGTCATCGATACCTCGACCGATAATCCTGGAGGCAAGCAAAAAAGTCCTGTAGATAGAATTGCATCAATCAATGGGCACGTATGAATTATGTATTTTGATGGAGTCGTAAATTTATCGGGCCTGGGGGCGTTTTAATGTATTGAGAGGGGTTTCTGTATTTTTGTTGAAAAAGCACGAAATGCATAAATAGAACTCATAAAGCAAATTCATCTCACAGTGCCTTCTTGATCTAAAGGTCTGCCTTGAAATTTACTCGGATTCGAATCATGTGGAGAACTTTTGAGGATCGGTGTTTTATTAATGAGCATGGCCCACAATCATTCCTCCCAACGCTACAGGCAACCGACACGAACAAGTGGACGCTGAAAGAAATAAAGTATGATTGAAGTGGGGCACGAAACAGATGGCCAGGTTTATTGGCATACTAATCGAGTGGTCAGAACGATAATAATGACCAGTTGTGGGTTTTACTGTGATCGGTGGGGGCCGCCGCCGAATTCTTTTTCCATGTCTTCGATATCATCATTAGAGAGGAGTGATGACATCTTACCTTTGTCTGTTAGGTTGTGTATCATCATTTTTACAGTCACCACCTGTCAAGATAAGATATGATTGAGGCTATCCTGCTAGTTGAGGCTGAGACATGTTCACTGTATGTTTTTTCGGAGGCACGATTAATAGAGGTGGATTAGATTTAGTAGAGGCGAATGACCTTACGAAGGTTATGCCTAACAGTCCCTCTTCCAGAAGAGAAGATTGCACCGAACTATGACGGTTCATATGACGTAAAGAAAGTCCTCCCAGAAGGTGCTCTGATCCTAACCAAGTCGGATATTTGTATTGACTTTGATTTCGTAAGGAAACGAAGAGATGACGCGAAGATAAAAATATAGACATGCAAAACATTCCTTTTATTCCATACATCAACAGGTTTTACAATAGCTCACTGGGGAGGAAAGGTAAAGCCAAACTAGGCCCTGATAACCATTACGAAAGAGCTCAACTGACTCTCCAAACAGTTAATGCTCTGGGTGCACCGGGCGCTCTCGGGATTAAGGTCCGCGAGCCTAAAGAAGAGGCGATCGCACTTTTCCTTAACCTGGGCCATACTGGCCTCATAATGCACGACGACAAACTCCAGGTCCGGAATCGCCGCCCTCTCGAAAGCAATGTCTGCCGTAATGTCATCAAGTCTCTCCTGCAGCCAACCGCATTTGCACCTCATCACAATATTTCTTGGCTCTTGTTCGGCGTAAGTTCGGACCAAGGCCAGACGGTCCACAAACTTTCCCCTCTCACAAACCAGTCACGAAAGTTGATCGTTGGCAAACTTGAGGGCCTTCTTGTGATTATCAGCCACAAATGTGACTATTGCTAGACGCTCGTGCCGGTCTTGGTAACGAGCTTTCACAGTTGGGTACCCTCAACAGAAGCAACGTCCACGGTCCTGAATAAACCGAGAATTTCAGCCTCAACGGTAGAGTTATGGGCATATGAGCGTAACCTCTACCAAGAAGATGGTAGAGTCTCTCCCACCCAGCCAGGACTTCGGCGGAGAAGGTATGGTTAAGAGAATTGGCCATTTTTGAAAGCAGAATACGAAAGAAAGGGGGAGAGAGGTGAGGCAGATGAGCGGAATGCGAAGATGGTAATCTGCTTTGAAGTAAATATTGATTTCATAGTGACGGCATCAACCAGTCAAGATTTCTCTTATCTACCATTCTCTATTGGCACCATCTTCGTTAGCTCGAATTTCAGTTAGGCAGCGACCTCGAGCCAAGCAAAATCCGACGTCTTTGCGGAAAAGCTAGATGAGACGCCACCACTTTGGAAAAGAAAGAAAAAGAAACGAGCTGAGTGGGAGACAAGGAAATTTTCGGCAGAAAGGGAGATACGACTCGTCCTTATCGGAGAACTCGCTCACAAATCGACGGTGGAGACGACGACGGGAGCCTTACCACTATGAAAAGATGAGAAAAGACGAGCCAAGCAAGAGACATGCAGGAAAGATTGAGAAAGACAGAACTCTCGGAAGAGGCAATACAGATGCTAAGCCTACGCCAAATTTTAAAAGAGACATCCTCCTGATAATCTTCATGCATACTTTGAAGAGAGTTTTAAAGCATACACGTTTTAGAGAGAGTGAAAATACAGAAAGATATGGCAAATCTTGAGGAACCATTCGCCAAATCGAAGATGTCTCAACCCAATACTCTCGAGAGCTATCATTACTTGCTGAATATGGGAAATGAAGAGTTCGAAGCCATGTTTGGGATCGAGCCCATAGAGCCTGGCCCTTCCGCCAACGACGTCCAAGATCTCAGTAAAGATAAGGACAACAACGGTAAGGGTCAAAAGAAGCGTTACCGTCGCCATACTAAGGAGCAAGTACAAAGGCTTGAGGATTTCTTCAGAACATGCCCTATGCCAGACGGCAAACAGAAAATGGAACTGAGTCAAGAGCTAGGACTTGAACCTTCGCAAATCAAGTTCTGGTTTCAAAATAGGCGAACCCGAATGAAGACTCGTCATGAGCACAACGAAGCCGAGTTTCTAAGAGTTGAAAATGAAAACCTCCGAGCGGAAAACAAGATGTATAAAGAGGCTTTTGACTCTGCCACCTGCCCCAACTGCAATGGCCTCCTCCTCACCCTCAATGAAATGCATGATCTGAGGATCGAAAATGCGTTAGACCAGTTTATAACAGGATCGAGTTCTGTTGGAGCAGGGTACAAAAAGACCAATGCTACTGGATCAGCATCAATACCTCCCGGGGAAGGGGAGATGTATCACCACCAGGCAAGCGGCATTGACGATGAACTCACCGCCATGATCAACCAGTTTAATGTTGATGAAGCACTGGGACTGTAATATGCACAGGGAGTCTGTATTTCGAAGCTGAGATCACGGGTCCTTCAACATAGCCGATACATACCTGGTCTAAAATGAAGCCAGCTGATCATGGGAGAGCCCGCTGAGGGAGCAAAATCGATCTTGGACGAATGCAGACGCTTCATTTCCTTGTATTGGATGTTTTCTACTTTTATTGATGTTCAGAATGAACGCAAAAGCAAGAAGTAGCAATTTCCTGTTCTCCTATTAAATGCTCGAGTCTGCTATGTTGACACCTGATTTTTAATCATCTTTTCTCTTTTAAAATTAATAGAAAATCCATAAAAATTTATAAAATTAAAAAAAATCAACTTCGGAGACCTTGGCTAAGCCTAGAGAATCGATTTTGAGCAAAAAAAAATAATTTTTCATATTTGTCACATTTGTTTTATTTTTATTTTTAGAAAAAAAGAAAAGTGCTTGAAAATTAATAAGAAATAACATTGGAGGCCATAAAAATGTGAATAATTAGTTAGTATTTTTCTTTTAATTTTTTCTACATTTTGGCCGAAGAAAATTTGCAAAAATTAATCTGAAATCAGAAATCACTTTGTTAATCCCATTTTCAGATTAATTGAAAATAATTGTAAAAAAATCATTTTTAACTCTGTAATTTCTTATTTCTTGCGTTTTCGGAGTCGTGACAGTGTCTTCTAATAACCCAAATTTTTATCCTGGCCCCTTTGCTGAGAAATATAATTTATTGTTTAGGAAAACAACAAGCCTTCGAGGATCATTTTTCAGAATCGAAAGGGTTATTTGGTGTCCAACCAGACAGAGATTATTTCTAATCTGCTGCGCTGAATCAAGGGCCATATGGAACCCCACTGACCAAAAGAAGCCATGAAAGCATAAAATAAAATAGCCCATCGTGAGGGGACAAGGGACAAAGACTTGGAATAAAAAAATGAATGGGAGGAGGACAAGAATGAGGGGACTTTCGGCGGGTCTTCGAGGAGGAAAACAATTCCACGATGGAGGCCACCAAGGAATAAAGAAAGAAGGCAGATTAGAGGAGGTGGGGGCATTAAAAAAAAAAAAGACCTCCCAAGGTACTCTCTCTCACAATTTTTTTATTTTTATCTTGCAAAGACTTTGTCAGATCCTCTTCTAGTTGTGGTATTATCGCACTGTCCATATTCTATCGCGAATTATTAATAATGAAAGACAAGTTGCGGCAGTGGTATTGCTTTTCTCGTGGAAAAATGTGAAATGGGGTAGTGCTCGTCTAAACATTTGAAGGACCGCTGCATAAATATTTATTGTCTCAAAAAGCATGAAAAAAAAGAAGCAATCGGTAGGCGGGGAATCCACGTTTTCTGATTCTGGGGGCACCAAGACTTCCACGGCGGACCGGTCCGTGAGCAAAAAAGAAACGAAGAAGGAATTATGAACCTTCCTCACACCAATCAATGGAGCCTAGAAATTCTTTGACTGGCGGGGTATGCAAAACTGGACGATTCTGAAGGAGAAGACTGGTAGGAAACACTTTGAGAGGTGCCCAACCTTTCTTGGTTGAACACCTGCTCTGGCTCTAATCTTCTCTTGCGTTAAGGGGTCTCGAGAGGAAACTAAGAGGCCAGCAAGACACCATGATGCTAGAGAGAAAAGAAGTCCACTAGTGCCGAAAGAAAGAAAGTGATTGTCGGGCGCTAAGAAAAGGACCTCCAGCTGTTCCACACGGGAGGGATCTCTTTCGAGGAAGCTGAAAAAGAGAAAAAAAAATGATGAGTTCGGGTGGTCCAAGCGAGCCCTACGCTACTAGAGGAAACATCTTCCAACTATCGTAGTTTGGAGGTCATAACTCGACCGCTTGACGAGGCTCTGGCGATGCTTTATCATCCGACAACTTTCCGAAGCCAACCTTAGGAATCTCATGGGCGACGGCGGAATGTTTGTAGATTTGTTGACTCGAATCATGCAGAATGGAACCTGCGAGTCCGGGGCATATGCAGTCACGGTGCTAAAGTCAACATTTGAAGTTGCTGATGCCATTCAACTCTCAAGTTTGACGATGGAATTGTTCGTCGAAGTAGCTTGATTTTTGCTAGATCATATCTCGCCGAAGGCAACGAAATCTGCATGGAAATTGCTTATCCGAGCCTGTTCGAGGGGTCGGAACTGAGCCAAAGCCGTGAAATGTGCCATCAGCCTGTTTCAGAGGTTCTCGACAAATCGCAAGACCCCGACACAAAGGTCATTATTTTTATCTGCGTCTAGCCTAATTACTATTGCTTTGGTAATCTGTTCATGCCTAGCTTGCTTACATATGCAATTTTGATAGCGAATGCAAAGTCTACGGGTAATTGGTTTGTTTTATGGCTGACGGCACCACATGCGGTGCATGTCAAGTTCTACTTGTGAATCATTTAGTTTCGAAAGCCAAAACTATGCCCAACTGTTATTACCATTGCGAGTCTTCGTTAAAGGTTCTCTTGAAGCATGACAAATTTCTGCAATTCATAAAGACTTCTTTCGAAAACTTGCAAAAATCTGTGATATTTACTATCAAAACAAAGACCGAACGTTGTGTCGTCTTCGTGCTTGGACTCAACAAGAGAAGCGTGGTTTGCTTCCAATCCTTCAGTAATGTACTTCCTTCCTCCATCATTGGATTAAAAATTGATTCTTGGTGATTCTTTGTTGTCAATTGCATTGTTATAATTTTTATTTCTGATTGTGCTTGCCAAGTTTCTCTTTCATCGTCAGTAAGATATTGAAATTTTCCTATGTAATATTTTACTTGTGCTATAGGGGTCTCAGACAAATTATCAAATGGGAAGAGTAGAATGAGTGTTGGATTCATCCTTGACTTTTTTGTTTCCGTAGTGGAAGTTCCAAATTTCAAATGCCATTTTCTATGGTTTGGGTTGTAAAATATTTCATGAAACCGGAAATGTGATCACATTGCTGTTTGGGCCCTTCTCAGGTCAGTTAGACTTCTCTCGGGAAACTGATTTAGTGAAGTTTGGGTCTAATTTGGGTCTTGGATGAAAATGGAGTTCCACAGACTGGGCTTATGCCTCAAGCCCAGTCCAAGTAGTGGGTGAGCCCACAAGCCTGCGGACCCAGGAAGGAGAACCCTGGGTTCGATCCTGTTCGGGTGGGGTTTAATGACCCGACCCGACCCGAAATTCTTTTTAATAAAAAATAAAAATGAATATTAAAAGTAATAAAAAAAATTCGAAAATAATAATAATAATAGTAATAAAATCCAAAAGAAATGACAAATTCATAAAAATCAAAAAGAAAATCTCTAAAAAATTGTTTCAAAAATTCTGAAAAAAGTTCAGAAAAATCTCAAAAATTAGGAAACGGGTCATTTCGACTGACCAATCCTATTTCCGGTGAATTTCCACCCCGATATTTCCAAAATGACGATTTTACCCCTCACGGGTAAATTGTCTCGGAAAATTCTGAAATTTCCAAAAAATCTCAGAAATTAGGAAACGGGTCATTTCGATTGAATAATCCTATTTTCGGTGAATTTCCACACGATCTTTCCAAAATGACGATTTTTCCCCTCATGGATAAATTGTCTCGGAAAATTCTGAAAAATTCAGAAAAATATCAGAAATTAGGAAACGGGTCATTTCGACTGACCAATCCTTTCTTCGGTGAATTTCCACCCCGATCTTTCCAAAATGACGATTTTGCCCCTTATGGGCAAATTGTCTTGAAAAATTCTGAAAAATTCAAAAAAAAAAACCTCAGAGATTAGGAAACGGGCCATTTCGACTGGTCAATCCTATTTTTGATGAATTTCCTTCCTGATATTTTTAAAATGACAATTTTTCCCTTGATGGGCAAATTGTCCTGAAAGATCCCAGAAAACTCTCCAAATCTTCAAAAACTAGGAAACGGGCCATTTCAACTGGCCAATCCTATTTTTGGAGGAATTCCCTCCCTGGTCTTTTCAAAATGACAATTTTGCCCCTTTATGGGTAAATTGTCTCAGAAAATCTCGAAAAAAATTCTCAGAAATTTTGAAAAATAAGGAATGACCACATTCAACTGGCTTGACCTGTTTCCACTTCCTGAGCCTTGAAAAATCACCATTTTGCCCTTCTGATCAGTTTGATCCAAATCTTTCCAAATCACCCCAAATGAATTTTCATGAAATTGGTACCGAAAGGGCGTTAGAGTAATCTAGCGTAACCAAGTCCCCGAACTCATTTTCTCTGGTTCGCAGAAATAAATTAGTTCTCCCGCTAATTTATTTAGGTTTCTAATCGACCTACCAAGAATGATTAGTGGCGACTCTAAATCTTAAAATCATTCAAACCAAAATCCAAAGTCGCGATTCGGTAGGGCTTGGGAGGGTCCGCGTTAGGTTAGTTAATCTAATTAACCTGATAATCCGTTCACCTGAAAACTTATTATTTTTCGGGTCGCGACAGCTTGGCGACTCCGCTGGGGACTGGAATTTTTGAATTTTCGAAAAAAGACGGTACTAATTGGAGTACTTGAATTTTTTCGAAATTTTAAAAAATCCTTAGTGGACTTAGGCCGATAAAATTTCATGGATATCTCGCTTCTGGCGATCTTGTTTGGGACTCATTCTTTAGGTGTTAAATGGTCTTGCAGATGGGAGTTATAAGGGGTGGAGTGTTTGACTATCCATTTGTTTTGCAGGTTTGGTGTTGGAATTGTTGTTTAAATTCTGCACATTATCGAAGCGCTGTTTGAATTTAATTGTTGTGCATGTTTAATTGTTTTAGCACTACATCACACACATCCTGTGGTCGGACCTGGGCCACTAGTTTTAGGATGGTATTGTGATTTGGTTTTAGCGTTCGGCGTGAGATCACGTCGAAAGTTAGCCCAGATTCAATCCCGAACCTCTTTTCAAAAATGAGTTTAAAAGTTAGGCCTCAGGCTTGGTAAGATTACCAAAGTAGTGGTTTTAATTTTTAGCTCGAGCAGCCGAAGTGGGAAGGCCCGGCTAATCCTGATTACGTCGTAGAGGATCACGGCTAATCTTGATTATGTGCGCGAGATTGTCGCCTTGCCGTAAGTCTTTCGCTTCAATTTGTCAGCCTTTAGAGTAGATAGGCTAAGATTTAAACTCACGATTCATGTGCATGTCTATGTGACTTACATGGTATTTTTGACGGTGAAAGTAAGTTTTCTAACTTCATCTTGTATTTATTTTTGGTCGGTCCATGTTAGGTGTCAGTTAGATTTTGAATTTGATATCATCGTCATTTTTCAAAAGAAATTAAAAATTAAATTGGTGTCCTATTTTTCAAAAATGAATGCGAAAAGTCTTTTTAGGGAATTTTGTTGACCAATAAAAGATTTTGTCACATTTTCCTACTTCAATAGATTTTCTTGACAAATTTATTCTTAAAAATTCATTCTGATAAAAGGAAAATCCCTTCGGGAAATTTGCTAAATTTTAAGAGATTTTATCACATTTTCCAAGTTGTGAAAATTTGCGAGAAAATTCTTTTTGAGAAATTCACCCATGTTTTTCTAAGAAATTTTTCTCTAAAATTGAAAATTAAAATTGGACTAGTGTAGGAATCATGGGCCGACCCCTATTGGATCACATACTGATTATTTTCTTTACTTTTGCAGGGAATTATAGGTACCCCGGGGTGGAGAAAAATCGGGCTCGTTGGTGATAACAATCAGGGGGCAAGCGAAGAAATCGTTAACCCTAGGGGCATATGAAGAGGCCAATTCTTCCGAAGTCAGAAACGTGTCAATCAGTCAACATGTACAAGCTTTGTATTTTGATGGGGCTGTAAATTTATCCAGATCGGGCCTGGGGACATTTTTAATGTATTAGAAGGGTTCATGTATTTTTGTTGAGAAAGCCGAGACTGTGTAATCAGAACCCATGGGGCAAGATTATGAACCCAACCTTGCGACGCCTTTCTGATTAAATTGAACAAAGGCTTGCTTTTTTTACCTTCCTCGGATTCAAAACACATGGAAGATTTTTGGAGGACCAGTATTTTATTACCGAGCATGGCCCGCAATCATTTCTCCCAACGCTATAGGCGACCGACACATTCAAGTGGACGCCGAAAGAGATAGGCAGGAGTAAAGTGGGGCACGCAACGGGCAGCCTGGCTTGTTTATTGGAGCACTAATCAAGTGGTCGATTTGCAATAATTCACACGACTGACTCACGGCGTTGTGACCGGTGGGGGCCGCCACCGAACCCTTCGTCAATGTCCTTGATATCATCGCCGGCAGCAGATAACAAGAACACCAAGAAAAGTGTTAAGCCTCAACGTTTTCAGTACCGTGAATCGTCCTATCATACTATATGAGTGAAGAAATGGCAGGAAAATGAAAAGCACAAACACGTGAAACTTTCTCTTCATTCAATTCACCAACAAACCTTATAACAACTCACTGGGGAGGAAAAGTGAAATCAAATTGAGCCATAATAAGCGTCACAAAGGAGCTCAGCTGGCTCTCCATGAAGTTGATGCTCTGGGTGCACCGGGCGTTCTCGGGATCAAGCTCCGCGAGCCTAAAGAAGAGGCGATCGCACTTCTCTTTAACCTGGGCCATAGTGGCCTCGTAATGCTCAACGGCAAACTCCAGGTCCGAAATCGCCGCCCTCTCGAAAGCAATGTCTGCCGTAAGGTCATCAAGCCTCTCCTGCAGCCAACCGCATTTGCACCTCATCACAATATTGCCTGGCTCCTGTTCGGCGTAAGTTCGGACCAAGGCCAGACGGTCCACCAGCTTTCCCCTCTCACGAACCAGCCACGAAAGCTCATCGTTGGCAAACTTGAGGGCCTTTTTGTGATTATTTACCACAAATGTGACTGTTGCCAGACGCTCGTGCCGGTCTCGGTAACGAGCTTTCACGACGGCGGTCACAAGGACCGTCTCATAAGCATGGTTATATGCAGCCAGAAAATTGATGAAAATAGTCGAGAAGTTCCGATACTCCTTCCCCAGTTGGGTACTCTCAACAGAAGCAGCGTCCACAGTCCTGAATAAACCAAGGATTTCAGCCTCAACGGTAGAGTTTTTGGCTATATGAGCGTAACCTCTACCAAGAAGATTGTAGAGTCTCTCCCACCCATCTAGGGCTTCGGCGGATAAGGTGTGGTTAGGAGAATTGGCCATTTTTGAAACCAGAATACGAAAGAAAGGGGGAGAGAGGTGAGGCAGATGAGCGGAATGCGAAGATGGTAATCTGCTTCAATTTAAATACTGATTTCACAGGGGCAGTCCTTATAGGTTTTCCTATCTACCACTCTCTGTCGGCAACACCCCCGGTGGCTCAAATTCCAGTCAAGTCGCAACCTCGAGCCGAACAAACCTGACGTCTCTGTGGAAAAGCTGACGAGACTCCATCGCTTTGAAAAAAGAAAGAACGAAAAGACGAGCTGAGTGGGGGACAAAGAAATTCTCGGCAGAAAGAGAGATATTACTCGTCTTCATTGGAGGACCCGCCAGTAAATCGACGGTGGAAATATTGATAGGGGCCCTCTACCGTGAAAGGAAAGAAGAAGACAAATTGAGTGATAAACGAGGATTTCCCCTTTGATCAAAAGCTGAATGTCAGATTTTCCCCTCGGTAAATCTAATAGCACTGCCCGTGAAGGGGGGAGTCGTTGCTATTGCTAGAGAAAGAATTTGTCCTCATTTGATAGTGAGGGTTCATCTGCACGAACTCACAGGAGAAAGATAGAGAGGAAGGAGTTCTCGTGGGAGAGGAATTAGCTTTCAAAGCCTGTTACGAGAAGCTATCAACGATCCCGTGATCCCTCAAGTCCGAGAAGACATCCTGAGGCGGTCTCGAATCGGCAGTCCTATATCCAGAAATATATCGAGCATTAGGGGAACGGGCGCATGTTCAACCCTGGTCGAAGCTGATGAAGTTCCTTACCCTGAGGGTCTACTGGTCATGGCCATTGACGGTAATCCAGTCTCTCTGTCAATCCTTGTTACCGTATTAAGAAAATGCCGGTATAAGGTTGTAGCTCAAGCAAAGGCGACAGAGGCCTTAGAGATATTAAGGAGGAGTGGTGACCAGTTTGATATCGTCCTCACCACCATGGTAGGGATTGACATGGATGTTTTCACTATCTTGGAAGTCATCAATTCTAAATTAAACATGCCAGTCCTCGTAATATCGGCAAGCGATGATCAGCAAGCCATAATGAAGGCTGTCTTAAATGGGGCCCAAGACATCGTAACGAAACCTGTTATGGTTCAGATGCTTCAAAACATATGGCAGCACGTGGTAAGGAAGCAATTGCACGACCATGAGAACAAGCATCAAGCCTTCAATTTTGTTCCAAGCAACTGGAGAAAGAAGATGAGTTGGTCTCCCGAGCTGCATCGTATGTTTGTTAATGCAGTTCAGCAGGTAGGAATCGATTCGCCACGGCCGCAACATATACTGGAAATTATGAACGTAGAGGGACTCACTAAAGCAAATGTTTCGAGTCATCTTCAGAAGTACAGAAAAAGGGTGAGAGAACACAATGCAGCTCAGAATCAAGAAAACCAAGGCGGGACTGATCCAAGCCTGAATGTCGAGTCTCCTCGCCACCGTAAGTTCCGTAGGTTAGCATGGGGCGAGCCACTTCCCATCATCAACCAAGCCAGTAGCCGTGCCATCAATCCTCCAGGCGTTAATCAAAGTATCCCCCAGAATCACCCTAATGCTCTTCAAGAGCATAGACCGCAGGGGCAGTGTATTCAAACTCCTTGGTCTGAGCACCAACCCGTGGCTAGAATTCATCCCATGATCAGCGCGCCTGCGCAGCTAGAGAATCAGACAGGAAATTATCTTGAGCACTTCCACTTCTCTAATCCTCGAATGGAAGGAGTTCTTGGCAGCAGGACAGTTGGTGATCCCTACACTTTCTGGAGTAATGATGAAGACTTCAGCTCGAGAAGTCAAATTGCTCATGGCGAGGACAGAATGAGAAATCTACCGCCAGCATTTGCCAACAATAATGCCCAATTCGAGCATTAGTTGCTGGAAGGTTCAAGAGATTACCCAGATGATGAGCTTACTGCCCTGGTTAACCAGTTTAAGGTTGACAAACATCTGAAGCCATGATCGGAAGCCAGTGATTAGGGACTCTCAAACATCGGTTATCCAGGCCTGAACCAGTACGAGACTAGCTGATTATCGAAGAGCCGCAGGAGAGGCAGAACTGACCTTGAACAAGTGCACCTTTCACTTCATGCTTAATTCCCCTGCGTGTGATATTTCCAGCTTTCTAGGTGTCTAGATTTAATTCAGGGGCATGGGGTAATTTGTTTTTTATCCCGTCGAATGCGTGAATCCCTTTTTATGCTAGACTCAGGGCGGATCAATTTGTGGCAACGTCGCTGACTGCCATAATGAGAAATGTTGAATGGCCTCAAGTAGGGAAATTTCAAGCGAAGAGCCCAGGCGAGCTCGAAGACGGGTAATTGAGTATCATTCCAATTTATCCTCAATCGTCACAAAATGCTAAATTGGATTTGTTCCATTCTCACCCAGGGGATTGCAAATTGCCTCAAGAGTGTCGCAAAATGAAATGACCCAATGGAATGCGATAGGACTCATTTGCCTTGAAGGTAACCTTTAAATTAAAGGAGCCCTCCGGTCCACGGACCCGATGGCATAAAAATGATGATGGTCCAAAGCAACCCGAAAGAAAACAAGGCCCAACTAAGCAAAGCACTTATGTGGCAAGCTCAAAGTGAAGGGCAACTCGGGACATACAATTCAATCCAATCCAAATGAAGGAACTTCCTCAATTCAAATTCAATGGAAGTACATACAAGGGTAAAACAGTATCGTTCCAATTTTTCTAGAATATGAAGAACATATACTGCCACATTCCCTTTCATTTTTGCAGTGAGAGTCTCTACTGTCTACCATTCCCTATCAGCATCACCTCCGCTACTCGTCTCCAATCTCGAGCCAAGCAAATCCGACATCTCTACCAAAAGTTTGACGGGATGACACAACTTTGAAAAAGAAGAAAGAAAAGTGACTTGGGTGGGAGACAAGGAAAATGGGATTCGTTTTTATAGGAGAACACGCCAGCAAATCGACGGTAGAGACGTTGATAGGGACCCTACCACTATGAAGAGATGAGAAAAGACGAGCCAAGCAAGAAACACGCAGGAAAGGTTGAGAAAGATAGAACTCTCGGGAGAAGCGATACATATGCTAAGCCGACGCCAAATTTTAAAAGAGACATCCTCCTGATAATCTTTATTCATACGTTGAAGAGAGTTTTAAAGCATACACGGTTCAGAGAGAGTGAAAATACAGAAAGATATAGTAAACCTTGAGAAATCATCGACCAAATCGAAGATGTCTCAACCCAGTACTTCCGAAAGCTATCATTGCCTGCTGAATATGGGAGAGGAAGAGTTCGAAACCATGTTTGGGATCGAGCCTATGGAGCCTAGCCCTTCCGCCGACGACGTCCAAGATCTTAGTAAAGATAAGGACAACAACGGTAAGGGTCAAAAGAAGCGTTACCGTCGCCATACTAAGGAGCAAGTATAAAGGCTTGAGGATTTCTTCAGAACATGTCCTATGGCAGACGGCAAACAGAAAATGGAACTAAGTCAAGAGCTAGGACTTGAACCTTCACAAATCAAGTTCTGGTTTCAAAATAGGCGAACCCGAATGAAGACTCGTCATGAGCACAACGAAGCCGAGTTTCTAAGAGTTGAAAATGAAAACCTCCGAGCGGAAAACAAGATGTATAAAGAGGCTTTTGACTCCGCCACCTGCCCTAATTGCAACAGCCTCCTCCTCGCCTTCAATGAAATGCATGATCTGAGGATTGAAAATGCGTGTTTGAGAAGCGAGTTAGACCAATTTATAACAGAATCGAGTTCTGTTGGAGCAGGGTACAAAAAGACTAATGCTACTGGATCAGCGTCAATACCTCCCGGGGAAGGGGAGATGTATCACCACCAGGCAAGCGGCATTGAGGATGAACTCACTGCCATGATCAACCAGTTTAATGTTGATGAAGCACTGGGACTGTAATATGCACAGGAAGTTTGTATTTCGAAGCTGAGATCATGGGTCCTTCAACATGGCCAATGCATACCTGGTCCAGAATGAAGCCAGCTGATCATGGGAGAGCCTGCTGAGGGAGCAAAATCGATCTTGAACGAATGCAGACGCTTCATTTCCTTGCATGGGATGTTTTCTACTTTTATTGATGTTCAGAATGAACGCAAAAGCAAGAAGCAGCAATTTCCTGTTCTCCTGTTAAATGTTCGAGTCTGCTACCACACCAAACTCGTAGTGAATTTATTGCGAGTAAAAAGTCGCGCGAACTAGAAGGGTAAAGCAGTATCGTTTCAATTTACCCTCAAATTGTCCCGATTCTAAATTAGATCCCTTCTGTTTACAGGAATTTGCAAATTGACCCAAAAACGAAATTCCCCGATTAATCAAAACTTTGGGCAAATAGATTCGTGGACATCGCCACAGAATGAACGGCTTCAAATGAGGAATATGTGAATGAAAGACCCAAACAATCTCAAAGAAGGGTAATTCTGTATCGTTCTAATTTGCTCATACTCGTCTCGTATTCTGAATTATTTTATTCCATTCTTAACAGGGTTTGTAAACCGCCCCGAAAAATACAGTGACCTGGAATTACCCACTACAATACAACAACACCGTGTCATCCCAAGGATTGACTCTTAAAAGGAACCTCCATGAGCGCCTGCGGTCTTGTGGACCAGATGGCATGGGGAATGACAGTGGTCCGAGACGTCCCGAGTTCGATCCTCGAGGATGGAAATATTGTAAGTATTGTAAATAAATAAAATAACTTTTTCTCGCATTTCTTTTTGCAGAAAGAAACAGGAATACTCGACGAGCAGTACCAAGGTCAGTATTTTGTCACGATCTTGGCCCTAATGGTGAAGTGGCCTACGAAAGTCGAAGGAAGCTCAATCCAGCGAACCTGATAAGGGGATCGTGTGAGGCATTCAAAAATGAAGGGTAAACCAGTATCGTATCCAATACATCATTTCTAATACTGACTAATACGTCTTCTCCTCCATTGTTTGACAGGAAATGTCTAACTTGACATACCCACGGAGAAAATCCCGAGTGATAAAACTGGTAAAGGAGTTGCGCGAAACACTCAAGGGTAACTCAGTATCGTGTCCAGTTCATCATTTCTGATACTAGCTAACATGTCTCCTTCCTTTTTACAGGAAATGTTAAACTAACATCTGATACGTCAAAGAAAACAGCCCCAAGGGGCCAAGTTATGATCGCCTGATGCGATTTGTCTGATGAAATAGGGGGAAATCAATGGCGAACCCTGGATCGAAAAGAGGCAAAATCAGAAACAAACTACTCCTCGACTCGGGGAATAGGCCCCCAACGTGTTTGATCCACCCACACAGCTTGGGGCAATTTCCATACTTGTACCTTGTCTTGCCATATTTGCATGATGTTTACACAGATCCATGGTTCATATATGACTATTCTGCATGTTTAATTTGTCAATTTTGACTTGGAGTATAAACTGTACGCGATGCATCGAATGTACAAAATGGGGCACGGCAGGACGATGAAAGGCAAGCCATTTCCACATACGTCCTGTATTTAATCCACGGTGAGTTGAGCGATAGACAGATTACGCGTTCTCCAAGGCAATGGGTTTTCTCGCAAAAGGTACGATAGTCGAAGTGAAGGAGGCATTCATTCTCCATTCCAAACACTTCAGGCAACCATTGATAACCCATTTGAACGGTGATTTCATTTCATAACCCTGTCAAGAACCACCCCACACTGGGGCAAAACAGAGGTAATTCCAACAATATCAGGAGATAAATGGTTAGAAATTCTATTGCTTGGACTAATATCGATCTTCGAGTGTTTCTTTGCATGATACTCGAACTTTAATTCAAGTGCTTTAGGATGATGAAGAGCATTTATTTTCTCTATCCTACACACTCATCATTTGCATAACCCAATTGAGCCTGCAAATTCATTTCTCAAGCCCATGTTGGTGATCCTTGCTTATTTCAAGGTAACGACAACACCTTCCCCTAAGGAGCAGAATTGAAGAAATTGGGCCAATAGAGAATTCTTGAATTAGCCCATTTCATATGCTAGACTTTCATGTAATGTCTATATCATTTGTTGAAAATCATCTTGTTGCTAAAATTCAAAATCACAAGATTGTTAAACAAAGAAAAAGAAAAACAAGTGTAGCCTAAAGAAAATGGGCCTGCTTCCAAACAAAAGGGAGTCAGGAGTAAGAAAAGCAAAGGCTACTCCAAAGAATCTCGGGCAGAAAGAGCAAAGTGCCTATCAAAAGCAAGGCCAATGCCCATATATCTGTAATGAACTTCTGACTTCGAACATACATTTTGAGAATTCCCGAAAAAGGATCCCCAAAGAAATCAGTTTGCAAAGTGTAAAAGAACTACTACCCCTCAGCCAATGGTGGTGTTCATTGAAGACGAATTCAGGAAGGTCAAAGATCGGTGACAAGACTGCAATGATCACCAACACTAAGCCCTTCTCATATATTTTTCTGAGCCAAAACGAGCCCTTCGTTTCTCAGACCCAAATCCCCGACCTACGTTACGACCCTTAAAAGTCTCTTCTGATTAGAGTACTTGAATTAATGTAAGAGTTGAATGACTTTAAGCATCGCTCGAAGAAGTTCGAGCAAGATTATTTCTCTCATTTTGCAGGGTTCTTGGCTTGTAAACCCGGAGCAGGTAATGAAGACCTTTTTGTCAATGGCCTTGACTCGAAATGAGTCCCCTTTGATAAGCCTTTGACCCAGCCCACATTACAGTCCTAATCAAGACCTCCAGATCGGCTTGATCATATCAATTGCAAGATTACTCAGACCCTCGCTGAATGCGATGATGGTAAGGTTGAGTGATTTCTTTTCAAATCCTGCAATCAGGATAAACAAGCCTTTCTCGAGAGTGAGAGAAAGCCCTTTCGGACTGAAGTCCCCATTCAGGTTACATCCGAGGTATTCATGACACGATAACCTCCCTAAACAGAATTGGAAATGCAAACTCGACAGTATAGTCATGCATGATCCACATTATGAGCATATACATATGGTTTTAATCATTGCAAACTCAACTGAATGGTTTTGCATGAACCGATGAACTCATTGATAAAAATGCTTGCACGTGTTACCTCTGACACTATCTGACAGGTAGTGAATTCCTGATAGTCGAGTTACCCTCCGAGGTCTTGAAAGTCATCCAGAGGCTGTTGAACAAACAAGCCCTGTTGGCTAATGCTCGCCAAGCATTTTCAGGTGAGTATATCTTCAGCCTGAACCTTTCAATTCTGATTATTGTCTGGTGCTCAAATCCATTGCAGCACATAAGGTTATTCAGTAAGCAAGCAGACATGATACAATCAGTCTGTCTATGCCTCGATCACTAACTCAGAAGATCTAGGCAAGTCTTCTGAACCATTGCGACTCATGATCAACATGCTCTCATGAAGTCTTCATCAGCTCACGATTGATATATTCTCGTGTTCTTAAACTTTATCAAATCATGATTGACCAACTCTCGTGTTCTTGATCTTTGCCTCATCGGTTTATTCCTAAAGTGATGGGACAACAAAAATCGGGTTAGAGCGTCTGCAGGATTCTTGGTTTCTCTAGATCCCAGATATACCCAAAAATCATTTTCTCAATCAATACCTCTTCAGTCTACCCAGAAAAGTTGACATCTATGGTATATTATCTCCGGAGCCCTTCCATTGGAAACCCCAATACGGAACGGTCCACTCACAAAAGTCCTTCTTATAGGCAACCCAAAGTCCTTCTTACAGGCACAAAAGTCCTTCTTACAGGCACCAAGTCCTTCCTACAGGCAACTAAAAGTCCTTTCCGCAGGCACAAAGTCCTTCTTACAGGCATTTCCTTTGGTGAACCTGAAATCAGGTAAACCGCTCAGTAGAATCCTTTCATCAGGATTCTATCATGGTACGACCCACCATACGGGTCAAAATGCAGGCGAATCCTCTAAACAGGATAGATCGTCACTAGAGTCCTTTCATTAGGAACTCTACCATGGGTTGACCTACCATACGGGTCCAAGTTCAACCACCCTAAGGTTTTCTTATAACGAATCCTTAGGTTCTCATTCCATTTTCAGTAGGGCATTTACATCAGGCAACAGCCATACAACGAGCAGGTAAGTTGCAGGTAAATCCCTTGTCCCTCTATCTCTCCTTCACTTCATAGGACCTTCTTCAAGCCAGGTTTGGATCAGAATTTACATAGAGGGGTATTGGAGATCAAATGTCACGACTCTTTTCCTTGTGTTGAGTGGGTTAGGACTCAGGTGTCATCTCGTCTTTGGAATAAACCTCTAACGAGCTTTCTTTCAAAGAGGGGCAGCTGTTGACACCTGATTTTTAATCATCTTTTCTCTTTTAAAATTAATAGAAAATCCATAAAAATTTATAAAATTAAAAAAAATCAACTTCGGAGACCTTGGCTAAGCCTAGAGAATCGATTTTGAGCAAAAAAAAATAATTTTTCATATTTGTCACATTTGTTTTATTTTTATTTTTAGAAAAAAAGAAAAGTGCTTGAAAATTAATAAGAAATAACATTGGAGGCCATAAAAATGTGAATAATTAGTTAGTATTTTTCTTTTAATTTTTTCTACATTTTGGCCGAAGAAAATTTGCAAAAATTAATCTGAAATCAGAAATCACTTTGTTAATCCCATTTTCAGATTAATTGAAAATAATTGTAAAAAAAATCATTTTTAACTCTGTAATTTCTTATTTCTTGCGTTTTCGGAGTCGTGACAGTGTCTTCTAATAACCCAAATTTTTATCCTGGCCCCTTTGCTGAGAAATATAATTTATTGTTTAGGAAAACAACAAGCCTTCGAGGATCATTTTTCAGAATCGAAAGGGTTATTTGGTGTCCAACCAGACAGAGATTATTTCTAATCTGCTGCGCTGAATCAAGGGCCATATGGAACCCCACTGACCAAAAGAAGCCATGAAAGCATAAAATAAAATAGCCCATCGTGAGGGGACAAGGGACAAAGACTTGGAATAAAAAAATGAATGGGAGGAGGACAAGAATGAGGGGACTTTCGGCGGGTCTTCGAGGAGGAAAACAATTCCACGATGGAGGCCACCAAGGAATAAAGAAAGAAGGCAGATTAGAGGAGGTGGGGGCATTAAAAAAAAAAAAGACCTCCCAAGGTACTCTCTCTCACAATTTTTTTATTTTTATCTTGCAAAGACTTTGTCAGATCCTCTTCTAGTTGTGGTATTATCGCACTGTCCATATTCTATCGTGAATTATTAATAATGAAAGACAAGTTGCGGCAGTGGTATTGCTTTTCTCGTGGAAAAATGTGAAATGGGGTAGTGCTCGTCTAAACATTTGAAGGACCGCTGCATAAATATTTATTGTCTCAAAAAGCATGAAAAAAAAAGAAGCAATCGGTAGGCGGGGAATCCACGTTTTCTGATTCTGGGGGCACCAAGACTTCCACGGCGGACCGGTCCGTGAGCAAAAAAGAAACGAAGAAGGAATTATGAACCTTCCTCACACCAATCAATGGAGCCTAGAAATTCTTTGACTGGCGGGGTATGCAAAACTGGACGATTCTGAAGGAGAAGACTGGTAGGAAACACTTTGAGAGGTGCCCAACCTTTCTTGGTTGAACGCCTGCTCTGGCTCTAATCTTCTCTTGCGTTAAGGGGTCTCGAGAGGAAACTAAGAGGCCAGCAAGACACCATGATGCTAGAGAGAAAAGAAGTCCACTAGTGCCGAAAGAAAGAAAGTAATTGTCGGGCGCTAAGAAAAGGACCTCCAGCTGTTCCACACGAGAGGGATCTCTTTCGAGGAAGCTGAAAAAGAGAAAAAAAAATGATGAGTTCGGGTGGTCCAAGCGAGCCCTACGCTGCTAGAGGAAACATCTTCCAACTATCGTAGTTTGGAGGTCATAACTCGACCGCTTGACGAGGCTCTGGCGATGCTTTATCATCCGACAACTTTCCGAAGCCAACCTTAGGAATCTCATGGGCGACGGCGGAATGTTTGTAGATTTGTTGACTCGAATCATGCAGAATGGAACCTGCGAGTCCGGGGCATATGCAGTCACGGTGCTAAAGTCAACATTTGAAGTTGCTGATGCCATTCAACTCTCAAGTTTGACGATGGAATTGTTCGTCGAAGTAGCTTGATTTTTGCTAGATCATATCTCGCCGAAGGCAACGAAATCTGCATGGAAATTGCTTATCCGAGCCTGTTCGAGGGGTCGGAACTGAGCCAAAGCCGTGAAATGTGCCATCAGCCTGTTTCAGAGGTTCTCGACAAATCGCAAGACCCCGACACAAAGGTCATTATTTTTATCTGCATCTAGCCTAATTACTATTGCTTTGGTAATCTGTTCATGCCTAGCTTGCTTACATATGCAATTTTGATAGCGAATGCAAAGTCTACGGGTAATTGGTTTGTTTTATGGCTGACGGCACCACATGCGGTGCGTGTCAAGTTCTACTCGTGAATCATTTAGTTTCGAAAGCCAAAACTATGCCCAACTGTTATTACCATTGCGAGTCTTCGTTAAAGGTTCTCTTGAAGCATGACAAATTTCTGCAATTCATAAAGACTTCTTTCGAAAACTTGCAAAAATATGTGATATTTACTATCAAAACAAAGACCGAACGTTGTGTCGTCTTCGTGCTTGGACTCAACAAGAGAAGCGTGGTTTGCTTCCAATCCTTCAGTAATGTACTTCCTTCCTCCATCATTGGATTAAAAATTGATTCTTGGTGATTCTTTGTTGTCAATTGCATTGTTATAATTTTTATTTCTGATTGTGCTTGCCAAGTTTCTCTTTCATCGTCAGTAAGATATTGAAATTTTCCTATGTAATATTTTACTTGTGCTATAGGGGTCTCAGACAAATTATCAAATGGGAAGAGTAGAATGAGTGTTGGATTCATCCTTGACTTTTTTGTTTCCGTAGTGGAAGTTCCAAATTTCAAATGCCATTTTCTATGGTTTGGGTTGTAAAATATTTCATGGAACCGGAAATGTGATCACATTGCTGTTTGGGCCCTTCTCAGGTCAGTTAGACTTCTCTCGGGAAACTGATTTAGTGAAGTTTGGGTCTAATTTGGGTCTTGGATGAAAATGGAGTTCCACAGACTGGGCTTATGCCTCAAGCCCAGTCCAAGTAGTGGGTGAGCCCACAAGCCTGCGGACCCAGGAAGGAGAACCCTGGGTTCGATCCTGTTCGGGTGGGGTTTAATGACCCGACCCGACCCGAAATTCTTTTTAATAAAAAATAAAAATGAATATTAAAAGTAATTAAAAAAATTCGAAAATAATAATAATAATAGTAATAAAATCCAAAAGAAATGACAAATTCATAAAAATCAAAAAGAAAATCTCTAAAAAATTGTTTCAAAAATTCTGAAAAAAGTTCAGAAAAATCTCAAAAATTAGGAAACGGGTCATTTCGACTGACCAATCCTATTTCCGGTGAATTTCCACCCCGATATTTCCAAAATGACGATTTTACCCCTCACGGGTAAATTGTCTCGGAAAATTCTGAAATTTCCGAAAAATCTCAGAAATTAGGAAACGGGTCATTTCGACTGAATAATCCTATTTTCGGTGAATTTCCACACGATCTTTCCAAAATGACGATTTTACCCCTTATGGGTAAATTGTCTCGAAAAATTCTGAAAAAATTTAGAAAAATCTCAGAAATTAGGAAATGGGTCATTTTGACTGACCAATCCTATCTTCGGTGAATTTCCATCCCGATCTTTCCAAAATGACGATTTTGCCCCCTTATGGGTAAATTGTCTCGAAAGATTCTGAAAAATTCAGAAAAACCTCAGAAATTAGGAAACGGGCCATTTCGACTGGTCAATCCTATTTTTGATGAATTTCATTCCTGGTATTTTTAAAATGACGATTTTGCCCTTGACGGACAAATTGTCCTGAAAGGTCCCAGAAAACTCTCCAAACCTTCAAAAACTAGGAAACGGGTCATTTCGACTGGTCAATCCTATTTTTGATGAATTTCATTCCTGGTATTTTCAAAATGACAATTTTGCCCCTTATGGACAAATTGTCTCAAAAAATTTCGAAAAATTCTTAGAAATTGTGAAAAATAAGGAATGACCACATTCAACTGGCTTGAGCTGTTTTCATTTCCCGATTCTTGAAAAATGACCATTTCACCTTTCTAATCAGTCTGATCCAAATCTTTCCAAATCACCCCAAATGAATTTTCATGAAATTGGTACCGAAAGGGCGTTAGAGTAATCTAGCGTAACCAAGTCCCCGAACTCATTTTCTCTGGTTCGCAGAAATAAATTAGTTCTCCCGCTAATTTATTTAGGTTTCTAATCGACCTACCAAGAATGATTAGTGGCGACTCCAAATCTTAAAATCATTCAAACCAAAATCCAAAGTCGCGATTCGGTAGGGCTTGGGAAGGTCCGCGTTAGGTTAGTTAATCTAATTAACCTGATAATCCGTTCACCTGAAAACTTATTATTTTTCGGGTCGCGACATGCTACCACACCAAACTCGTAGTGAATTTATTGCGAGTAAAAAGTCGCGCAAACTAGAAGGGAATTTGCAAATTGACCCGAAAATATAAGTCGTACCCAAAAACGAAATTCCCCGATTAAACAAAACTTGGGGCAAATAAATTCATGGACATCGCTACATAATAGATGGCTTCAAACGAGAAATATGTGAATGAAAGACCCAAACGATCTCAAAGAAGGGTAATTCTGTATCGTTCCAATTTACCCATAAACATCTTGAGTTCTGAATTACTTTCTTCTGTCTTAACAGGGACTGTAGATTGCCTTGAAAAGAACCGTGATCTGGAATTGCCCAATGCAAAGTAGCAAGACCACGTCATCTCAACGGTTAACTCTTAAAAGAAAGCCTCCATGGACGCCTACGGTCCAATGAGTCGGATGGCATGGGGAATGACAATGGTCTGAAACATCTCGAGTTCGATCCCCAAGGTTGGGGAATGTTGTAAATAAATAAAACAACTTTTTCTGCATTTCTTTTTGCAAAAAGAAACGGGAATACTCGACGAGAAATACCAAGGAGTCATGCAAAACATTTAAGATGAAAGGAAATGTCTAACTTGACATACCCACGGAGAAAATCCTTGGTGGTAAAACTGGTAAAGGAGTTGCGCGAAGCACTCAAGGGTAACTCAATATCGTGTCCAGTTCATCATTTCTGATACTGGCTAACATGTCTCCTTCATTTTTACAGGAAATGTTAAACTAACATCTGATACGTCCAAGAAAACAACTCCAAGGGGCCAAGTTATGATCGCATGATGCGATCTGTCTGATGAAATAGAGGAAATCAATGGCGAACCCTAGATCGAAAGGAGGTAAAACCAGAAACAAGCTACTCCTCGACTCGAGAAATAGGCCCCCAACGTGTTTGATCCGCCCACACAACCAGGGGCAATTTCCATACTTGTATATTGTATTGCCATATTTACATGGTGTTTACACATTCCATGATTTATGCATGACTGTTCTGCATGTTCAATTTGTCAATTTTGACTAGGGGTATAAACCGTACAAGATGCATCGAATGTACAGAATGGGCAGGACGATGAAAGGCACGCTATTTCCACATACGTCCTATATTTAATCCACAGTGAGTTGAGCAGTAGACAGATTCCGCATTCTCCAAGGCAATGGGTTTTCTCGCAAAAGATACGATAGTCGAAGTCAATGAAGCATTCATTCTCCATTCCAAACACTTCAAGTAACCATTGACAACTCATTTGAACGGTGATTTCATTTCATAACCCTGTCAAGAACCACCCAACACTGGGGCAAAACAGAGGTAATTCCAACAATATCAGGAGATAAATGGTTAGAAATTCTCTTGCTTGGACTAACATCAATCTTCGAGTGTTTCTTTGCATGATACTCGAATTTTAATTCAAGTGCTTTAGGATGACGAAGAGCATTTATTTTCTCTATCCTACACACTCATCCTTTGCATAACCCATTTGAGCCTGCAAATTCATTTCTCGAGCCCATGTTGGTGATCCTTGCTCATTTCAAGGTAACGACAACACCTTCCCCCAAGGAGCAGAATTGAAGAAATTGGGCCAATAGAGAATTCTCGAATTAGCCCATTTCATATGCTAGACTTTCATGTAATGTCTAGTATCATTTGTTGAAAATCATCTTGTTGCTAAAATTCAAAATCACAAGATTGTTAAACAAAAGAAAAAGAAAAACAAGTGTAGCCTAAAGAAAATGGGCCTGCTTCCAAACAAAAAGGAATCGAGAGTAAGAAAAGCAAAGGCTACTTCAAAGAATCTCGAGCAGAAAGAGCAAAGTGCCTATCAAAAGCAAGGCCAATGCCCATATATCTGTAATGAACTTCTGACTTCGAACATATATTTTGAGAATTCCCGAAAAAGGATCCCCAAAGAAGTCAGTTTGCAAAGTGTAAAAGAACTACCACCCCTCAGCTAATGGTGGTATTCATTGAAGACAAATTCAGGAAGGTCAAAGATCGGTGACAAGACTGCAATGATCACCAACACCAAGCCCTTCTCATATATTTTTCTGAGCCAAAACGAGCCATTCGTTTCTCAGACCCAAATCTCGACCTACGTTACGACCATTGAAAGTCTTTTTTGATTAGAGCACTTGAATTAATGTAAGAGTTGAATGACTTTAAGCATCGCTCGAAGAAGTTCGAGCAAGATTATTTCTCTCTCATTTTTGCAGGGTTCTTGACTTGTAAACCCGAAGCAGACGAAAGACTTTTCTGTCGATGGCCTTGACTCAAAAGAGTCCTCTTTAGTAAACCTTTCACCCAACCTACATTACGGTCCTAATTAAGACCTCCAGATCGGCTTGATCGTACCAATTGCGAGATTGGTCCGACCCTTGTTGAATGCGATGATAGTGATATTAAGTGATTTCTTTTCAATCCTGCAATCAGGATAAACATCCTTTCTCGAGAGTGATAAAAAGCCCTTTCGGACTGAAGTCCCCCATTCATATTATATTCGAGGTATTCATACTGTGACAACCTCCTTGAACAGAATTGGTAGTGCAAACTTGACAGAATAGTCATGTATGATCCACATCTTGATTGATTGCATCATGAGTTATTATACATAATGCTTCTAATCACTGCAAACTTTGCTGAACCAATGAACTCATTGATGAAAATGCTTATATGTGTTACCTCTGACACTGCCTAACAGGTAACACATTTTCGATGTTCGAGTTGCCTTTCAAAGTCTCAAAATCCACTCGGCAATTAGTGAATGAACAAGCCTGGTTGTCAAGAAATCACTAGGCAGTCTTCTAAATCCTCAGGTAAGTATATTTTCAACCTGAATCTTTGAATGAATTCTGACGATTGCCAAGGTGCTCGAATCCAATGCGGCACATATAGGTATCCACCTTCTCCAATTAAGCATGATTCGTCTCAAAAATAGAAATGTTTGAGATGTTTTGATCTCTACCTCTTTGACTTATACTTGAGCAACAAGATAATATAAACCGGGTTTGAGCTTATGCAGGATTTCTGGTCTTCCCAGATCCCAGAATGACACCCTTCATGATAAATTAAACCGGGTTTGAGCTTCTGCAGGATTCTTGGTCTTCCCAAATCCCAGAATGGTACCCTTCAAAACACCAAGTCCTTTCTACAGGCACCCCAAAGTCCTTTCTATAGGTACACTAAAGTCCTTCCTACAAGAACTCAAAGTCCTTCCTACAGGCATCAAGTCCTTCTTACAGGCACCAAAGTCCTTTTTACAGGCACCCAAAAGTCCTTTTTACAGGCATACCAAGTCCTTTCTATAGGCATCTAAAGTCCTTTCTACAGGCATACAAAAGTCCTTCTTACAGGCACCCAAAGTCCTTCCTACAGGTACCAAGTCCTTCTTACAGGCACCAAAGTCCTTTCACAGGCACCAAAGTTCTTTCTACAGGTACCCTAAAGTCATTTCTACATGCACTCCAAAGTCCTTCCTACAGGCACCCGAAGTCCTTCCTACAGGCACTAAGTCCTTTTTACAGGCACTAAGTCCTTTTTACAGGCACCAAGTCCTTTCTACAGGCACCTAAAAGTCCTTTTTACAGGCATACCAAGTCCTTTCTACAAGCACCTAAAGTCCTTTCTACATGCATACAAAAGTCCTTCTTACAGGCACCAAAAGCCCTTCCTAGAGGCACTAAAGTCCTTCCCACATGCACCAAAGTCCTTCCTATAGGCACCCAAAGTCCTTCCTACAAGCACCCAAAAGTCCTTCTTACAGGCACACAAAAGTCTTTCTTACAGGTATTTTCATGGGGCGACCCACCATACGAGTCAAATCTTAATCACTAGAATCCTTTCATTAGGAACTCTGCCATGGGGTGACCTACCATACGGGTCAAATTTCAATCAAATTTTAATCAATAGAATAATTTCATTAGGAATCTACCATGGGTTGACCTACCATACGAGTCCAAGTTCAATCACCCTAAGGCTTTCATAACAAATCCTTAGGTTCTCATTCCATTTTCAGTAAAGCATGCGTGTCAGGCAACCGCCAGATGACAGGCAGTTAAGTGCCAAGTAAACTCTCCTCTCTAAATCTCTCCTTTAATTCATTGAAGCCTCTTCAAATCTGGCCTGGATCAAAGCTTACACCGAGGGGTATCGAGGATCAATGTCACGACTCTGGTTATTTGCTTGTGTTGAGTCGATTATGATTCAAGTGTCATCTCGTTTTTGAAATGAACCTCTACCAAGATTCCTTTCAAAGAGGGGCAGTTGTTGACACCTGATTTTTAATTATTTTTTTCATTTTCAAAAATTAATAGAAAATCCATAAAAATTCATAAAATTAAAAAATCAACTTTGGGGACCTTGGCCAAACCTAGGGAACCAATTTTGACCAAAAAATGATTTTTCGTATTTTCAGTATTTTTCGATATTTTTATTTTCGAAAATTCATAAAAAAAAATCAAGAAAAAAATGAGAAAATTGCAAAATCAACTTTGGAAGCTTTGGCCAAGCTTAGGCAACCATTTTTGAGCAAAACATAATTTTTCATATTTTTTTTGTATTTTTTAAATATATTTTTTAGAAATTAGGAAAATATTTCATAAATAATAGCATTTGAGGCCAGAAAAATACATAAAAATAGTCAATATTATTCTTTTAAATCTCTTTTCATGTTGGCCATCGTAAATTTAAAAAATCTAATTCAGGGTCATGTATTCCTTTACGAGCATAATCTCGAATCGGGCCTAAAAAATTTCAATTTGAGTCAATTTATTTTCATTTTTCATTTTTAGGAGTTGTGACATTGTTCTCTAATATTATAAATTTTCATCTTGGCACAATTATACCCAGAATGACCCAATTTTACAAAAAATGCTTTAATTAAATTTTACATTATTTTCAGTAACAAGAAATGAGCTTAAATTTGACATGCGGTGAATTGTGTCAAAAATTGAGAGGAGATTTGGACTTAAAGAAATATTTTTTTTTCAGGGACTAAATTGTAAATAATTAAAATTCAGGGACTATAGTACAAATACCTAACTCTTGAAGGATTATTTTGCAAATAACAAAAAGAAGAGTTAGTGGGGAAATTAGAATAAAGAAGGGAAGATGGAGAAGAATGGATGTAGAAAATAAGATAAGAATAGAGAATGGAAGATGAAGAAGAGAATATGAAGAAGAATGGATGGAGAAAATAAGATAAGAATAGAGAAGGGAAGATGGAGATGAAGAAGAGTTAGTGGAAAAATTAGAATGAGAGATAGATGAGTGGGTTATAAAAGAAAAAAGAAGTGAGCTTGAAAGAGGATTTTTGGGGTCAGAAAATTTTGAATGTTTGAGAGAGTTTGGAGAGATTTCAAGAGTAAAAAATTTTGAGAGAAAAAAATTCGCCGCCGTGGAACAAGCCTTGGTGAGCGATGGATTCATCTCTAACGAGCTCTAGGCGCATTAGAATGTGCAATTATCTGGTAACTCAATTTTTCGTGTTTAGATGACGAAATCTCGAAAACAAATATGCTGAATGTTCGTAGATGACTTCGAGATCTTCGATTTGATATATGATGGCGCAAAAATGGACGTCGTTTGCTATGTCAAAAGGGTCCCGAAATTGAGAGCAGAAATCTGGTAATATGGTGATCAGAACCTGAGATGGAATTTTTCTAATCTGACCTTTCACGCTAAATGATTTTCCATGGGTTATTCTAGACTTTGTTTCATAAAGACCTCTGCATGACATTTGTTCATAAGATCTTAATGCATAACATATAACAAATACAAAAATATTCATGCATGTTTCGTATTTTTAATGCATTTAATGAAATCACGCAATTCTGTTGGCGTCCTTGAGTCTGAGTGTTTTTCTGTGTGTGGTCATATTGATTCATAGTTATCTCATGTTTAGAGTCTTCTTTTGAAACTTCACAAAAAATGAAAGTTGTTCATTGGGGTCTTCTTTAGTAGACTGGAAAGTTTGGTGCATTAATTTTGTGATTTGAGTGTCCATTTGAGCTTAATTCTGAAGTATGTCTGTTCTGTGAAATTTGTTTATTTGCTGCTAAGCTCTCATGAAAGACCATTTTCTACATGAAAATGAGTGTCTCTTCAATAAGAATATAAAACATGAAAGTTGTCAACGACACATTTTTCCATCCACATAAAAAATCTCAGAATTTTTGCATACATTTCATTATTTCTTTTGTATTTTATGGTTACTGCTTTATCCCTAAGAATGTTCATGGACAGTATGGTTTAATTCGTATTTTTTGTGTTAATACATTGGAAAATGTAAAAAATGGTCTCAATGAAGTTTAATCAGCACGTGTTAAACTTTCTTTGAGCGTTTGAATTGTCTTAACTCATTGGTGATTGTGCATGTCCGATTGGATAATTCATTATTTTCATTTGGCTTTCGGCCCAATGCTTTGAAGACTGGAGTATGACCGATGTCCATTTCGGTCCGTTTTGTTGTACTCCCGACCCACGAGGCTTGGCGACGGGTGTTTGACCGATGTCCATTCTGGTCCATTTTTGTATTCCCGATCATTTCTCGGGTTTTATTTAATTGGTCTGTAATTATTCACCCGACGAGTTGCGGGTTTTATTTTCACTGTCCTTAGGGTAGTTTTATTTTACCTGCTCTCTCTTCACATCTTTGTTTGCTTTGAGTGATTTTACAATCTTTTATAATACATCCAAAATCTAAAAAAAAATGTAGAAAATCCAAAAATACAAAAAATGTGGAAAATATAAAAATACAAAAAATGTCTTTCATGTGCATTTCATATAGTATAGCTCATGCATATTTTGCCATGTCATGTACGCATATTCACGTACGCATGTCCATGTTCGTATGTCATGTACGTATGTTGTATTCATATATTCATGTCGCATGTCGCGTATGCATGTCTACGTACGCATGTCTACGTACGCATGTTACGTACGTATGCCGTATTCGTGTTTTCATGTCGCATGTCGCGTACGTATGTCACGTATGCATGTTGTATTCATATATCCATGTACGTATGTCATATTCGTTCGTCCACGTACGTATGTCATTCGTATATCTACGTACGCATAGCGTATTTGTACGTCTACGTTCTCATGTCGCATTTGTATGTCTTCATTTGCATGTTGTATTCATATGTCTTCGTATTCGCTTGTCATATAAATTAGATTTCATATTGCATGTAATCTAAAATAGGATTCATACTTATTTGCATCAAAACCCAATTTTTTAAAAGCCGTCATGCATGTTCATCATACTTGTCATGTAATCTAGAATGCATAAATCATGTAGTTTCATGTCTTAATTGCATTTATGTAATTGCATTTGCATTGCATGCATTTAAAAAGGAAAACCCAAAAAAATTGCACATTTGAATCTCAAGTGAAAATTCATCAAAATTGCCAAGTTGAACATTTTCATGAAATTGGTTCCGAAAGGGCGCTAGTAGAAATATTAGCGTAACTAAGTCCCCGAACTCATTAATCTCTAGTTCGTAGGAATAAAGTATTTCTCCCGATGCTTTATTTAGGTTTCTAATCAACCTACCAAAAATGATTAGTGGCGACTCCAAATTTCAAACCATTTGAACAAAAAACCAAAGTCGCGATTTGGTAGAGCTTGGGAGAGCTCGAACTAGGTTAGTTAATTTAATCAATTAATCTGGTAATCCATTAACGTAAAAAATGAATTTTAGGTCGCGACAAAGACAATGCCATGTTCCTTGCTCATTGGCTCAAGATACAACGTGCCTTCATGAGCATCGCCCACTGTAGCATAAGCGGAGACACAGCCATGAACATTTATCCATTAGGCTTAAGTCCTACTTCTTTGAATTGAGTAAACAGGTCAATGGTATCCTCTCCCAACCCATTCTTGGCAAGTCACGTGATCATGACGTCCCACGATGACAAATTACGCTCAGACATTTTGTCGAATACCGCAAATGCGTCATCCATGGAACCATATCGGCCATATATGTCTAAGATCCGGTTATAGGTGAAGACATTGAGAGGAGGCCAACGTGTTAAAGTATTCGCCGATCTCAAGCATGTAGACCACCGTGTATGTACACGTCCCACTTATGAAGATCACGGGTGCAATGAAGCCGACTGTGGCAATGACTTTACTTGGCGTGCTCTCATATCCAGCAAATTCTTTTTAATTACGGCCACCCAAGGCTTTTTGTAACAGGTTGTATGATGCATTAATGAGCGCACATACAGTCTGTTTCATAATAACTTTGGCTGCAATCTCTACGATGGTTGATAGTAGGAGGAGTCGTTTCGTCATAGCTCCCGTGGCAATAACCACGGCGTCGGCGACCACGGTTCTCGAGCCGGTGCAAACCTTGAACAAGACGGGCGAAGAAATCGAACTTGCTCAGCGTTTTGGTGAAGATCTGCGTACTGAACCGTCGCGACTGGCTGCAGTAGCAGTCCTTGAGCTTACCAGCGACGATCCCCTCAGGGAAGCTCGGGAAGTTCTCAACGTCGATGGTGGTAGTGAATTGGCCGCCAAGGGCGAGGTCGTTGGCTATCCATCCCTCGAAGAGGATCGGCTTGAGCTCGGCACGGATGGAGTGGATGGTGGGGGTGTGGGCGGTGAGGCCGCTGTCAATGATGCAAAGGCGGGTCTTCATGGTCTGAAGGTCGTTCATGGTGGCAACGGAAGTGACGACAGAGGAGAGAGAAGCTGCGGTAGAGTCGGTGGTGGCGAGGCCGATGAGGTCCTCTGAACTCTCTGCTCTTGGCTGCAACTCCAGCATCCAACTTCATTGGAGTGAGGACATCATTACAGTTCTTTCTATCGCGACCTAAAATTCATTTTTTAAGTTAATGAATTACCAGATTAATTGATTAAATTAACTAACCTAGTTCGAGCTCTCCCAAGCTCTACCAAATCGCGACTTTGGTTTTTTGTCAAATGGTTTTAAAATTTGAAGTCGCCACTAATCATTTTTTGTAGGTTGATTAGAAACCTAAGTATCGCGACCTAAAATTCATTTTTTAGGTTAATGGATTACCAAATTAATTGATTAAATTAACTAACCTAGTTCGAGCTCTCCCAAGCTCTACCAAATCGTGACTTTGGTTTTTTTTTTGTTCAAATGGTTTTAAAATTTGGAGTTGCCACTAATCATTTTTGGTAGGTTGATTAGAAACCTAAGTAAATTAGCGGGAGAACTAAATTACTTCTACGAACAAGAGATTATGAGTTCGGGAACTTGGATACACTAGTTAATTAAAACTAATGCCCTTCGGTACCTTAATTTCATGGATATCCTAATTTGGCAACTTAGGCTTGGTTTATTCCTAAGGCTTTAGTGGAGTGTTCTCTTTTTGTATTTTCATTTTTTAAATGGAATATATGTGAGTGACATTTTTTTTGCATTTTCAAAATATTAAGTATTTCCCTGAAGCCGAAAGAGGGAGTGAGTTAACGACTTCTGTGCAGTGCTGCGAGCTACTTATTTTGAGGTTTAGTGATTCAAAAATTAAATTACAGGAAGTAAATGACAATAAATAAAAACCACCAATGGATAGCTCGGCCTTCGTTTGGCCCCTCTCCTTTGGGGTTTAAGGTGCAGGAATTTAAATTGCAGAAATTTAAAATGACCTCCAGTGAGCGGGCTCTGCCCTTCACATTCTGGGGTTTAAATTCTTTAAAATAAAACGAATTGATTTGACAATTTGAGCCGAAATCCATCGACGGATCAATTGAAAATTTAATGGGTACTCAAGAGCTCGTCAACGCCAATTTTACACCTCCATGGAATTTACCGTTGACTTGGAGTTGTCCTTTGCCTGACATAAAAATATGGAGAAAGGGAGTAATGGAGCAAATATGATTTAATTCACATTAAAAATTAGAACAATGAAAGAGGCACTTAGCTTCAATGGCATTATGAGAAGTGCTTGATGGATATAATTAATTCCTGCCTAAAATCAAATGTGGGGAAATGGGAGAAGAGTAGAAAATTTGGGCTAGTTTATACTAAAAAATCAAAGAGAGTAAATGGACACTTAGCTTCAAATCTGGGATGAATTCTTGATTTATGTTGATCGATGAAGAAATTGATGATGATAACCCGCTAGCTTTAAACTCCCATCATCTTCAAATTTCTCTCTCTCTTTTTGGTATTTTTTTTCTCTAAAATTTTTCTTCAATCTCCCAAAACCCTCTCAAACATCCAAAATTTTCTCTCCCTCTTTTCAAGCTCTCTTCTTCCTCCTTTTATACCCCACTCATTTACCTCCCATTCTAATTTCTCCATTAACTCTATCTCTCATTCTAATTTTTCCACTAACTCTTCTTCATCTTCATCTTCATCTTCCCTTCTTCATCTCTATCTCACATTCTAATTTCTCCACCTATTCTTCTCCATCTCCATCTTCCCTTCTCCATATATACTCTTCTTCATCTTCATTTTCCCTTCTTCATCTCTATCTCACATTCTAATTTCTCCACCTATTCTTCTCCATCTCCATCTTCCCTTCTCCATATATATTTCTCATTCTAATTTCTCCACTAACTCTTCTTCATCTCCATCTTCCCTTCTCTTATCTTATTTTCTCCATCCATTCTTCTCCATCTTCTCTTCTCCATCTCCTCTTCTCCATTTTCCCTTCTCTTATCTTATTTTCTCTATCCATTCTTCTCCGTCCCATTTTCTCCATCTTCTCTTCTCCATCTCATCTTCTTCATCTTCCCTTCTCTATTCTAATTTCTCCACTAACTCCTTTTTTTGTTATTTGCAAAATAATCCATTAAGAATTAGGTATTTACACTCTAGTCCTTGAGATTTTGAGTATTCCCTGAAAAAATATTTCTTTAAGTCCAAATATCCTCAAAATTTTCAACACACCTCTCCTATGCTTAGTCGAAATTCATCGCATATCAAATTTAAACTCATTTCTTGCCGCAAAATTTAATTAAAGCCCTTTTGCAAAATTGAGTTATTCTGAGTATAATTGGGCCAAGATCAAAATTTAGAATATTAGAGAATAATGTAACAACTTCTGAAAGTGAAAAATGAAAATAAATTGACTCAAATTAAATTTTTTAGGCCCGATTCGAGATTATGCTCGTGAAGAAATACACGACCCCGAATTGGATTTTTTAAATTTACAATGGCCAACATGAAAAGGGATTTAAAAGAAAATTATTGAGTATTTTTATGTATTTTTGTGGCCTCAAATGCTATTATTTATGAAATATTTTCCTAATTTCTAAAAAATATATTTAAAAAATACAAACAAAAATATGAAAAATTATTTTTTGCTCAAAAATGGTTGCCTAAGCTTGGCCAAAGCATCCAAGTTGATTTTTTAATTTTATGAAGTTTTATAGATTTTCTATTAATTTTCGAAAATAAAAATATTGAAAAATACTAAAAATATGGAAAATACTTTTTTGGTCAACATTGATTCCCTAGATTTGGCCAAGGTCCCCAAAGTTGATTTTTTAATTTTATGAGTTTTTATAGATTTTCTATTAAGTTTAAAGAGAAAATGTGATAAAAAAAATCATGTGTCAACACTTTCATTGGAACTATTTGATATCACTTTCTACCACAGCCATGTTCAATTATTTATCATCAAGTTTCAACTTTGTCCCATCTTCTTTCGAAACTAAAACATCTAGCATTTTACTCCCTTCATAAGTGTGACTCGGTTCTGGGGATCCTGTCGGATTGAGTTCGCGACTTCCCATTAACTTCATGTGTCATGATGATATGAGCCTTCTGATGTGGAGTTTGGTGGTGGTGCATGGAGAGATGGGAAGAGTGCCGAGGGATGAAGTTTTAAATTGGTCCTCCGCTCCAAAACGCTTGAGGTTGAAGTCGTATTACTAGACAAGCCTTGAGCGAATGTTAGGTGACACACTATGTCCCGTATGTGACCCATCTGGGAACTTCCTCTTGTCTTGGGTAGTCCACATCAAGCCATATGTAGCAATTAGACTCAGCAAAATCGCCCCAGAAGTTGGAGAACAGGGTAGTAATATCAGTTTTGACCATCACTGGTCTGTGGGAGTTGAGGTTTTTCAAAAGAAGAGAGAGAGAGCAAGAGAAATCAAGCTAGTCCCTAAGGGAGAGTCCACTCATTCCCAAAAGTCTCGTTAGAGCATTGTTCAACGGATGAAACTCAACGAAGACCGTGACTCCCTCAATGCTTCCTCGCCGATACACAGTGATTTGCTCCATATAAAATGTAACAATAAAAAAGAGTAGTGATTTACGTGGATTTGTAACCGAAACAAGAAAAGAGAGGAATCACTTAGCTTTTGCCTCCATGTTCTTGAACCTATGAATGGAGATCTTGGGATCCTATCCATACGTTTCTAGTTTCTGCCACTTTTTATTTCTCTTCCTCCAGTTCCTTGGAATCGCTTTGACGTTTAGAGCCGGAAACGAAGTGCTGCCTCATGGCGCTCCTTTTTTGCACACACCCCCTCTCTTCCTCTTCTCCAGAATTCATATGCAACCAAGACTATAGAGGATGGAAGTGGACACTTTTAACTGCGAACTAACAATCTTTCAGGTTGAATCTAACCAACATTCCTCGCCTTATAGGGTAGATAGTTCCTCTTATTTGACTTGCTGGCTTAAGACTGAGTAAAAGCAATTCCCTGAAGCTATTCATCCATCGAAGCATTAGTTGTCCCAGTGCCCATTTCAGCATTAGGTGTCCTCTTGGTTTCCCTTGAGAGTTGTTGTCTACCCACGAATCCATGAACCAAAGAGGATAGGAAGGACAATTCCCAAAGTAACTAGAAATAGGGATTTGATGCTGAGCAAACCACCAGTTTTAACAACCTTTGCCGTAGAAGATGTTTTGATATGGTTGCTGGTCCATCTCGTAGATTATGGTGTCCATGAGAAAAAAGAAAATTTCCAGCCTGCAAGAATTTGCCGACAGCAAAAAATATATGGAAAGGTAGCCTGAGTAGAAGTTGGCATTGACGCATTGTTGAAACCCTGAGAAGTTAGATTTTGGACCAATAAGCCATGATCAAAGGGAAGATGAATGTTGGCCTCTCGATCTCCATCATTTCTTTTTATCCCACCAGCGCCTCCGTCTCTCCTGCTAGCCCCTTTTGAGTGCCTTGTCCCTAATCTCTCTCTAACACCTCCTTTTCTTTCTCTTTTTGAAAGCTCCACTAGCGTTCCACTTCCTCGTGTCTCCTGTCGAGATGATGATTTCACTTAGCCACAATGATATTCTTTTGTCCAATTCTTCCGCTTTCCTCTGTTATCTTTCTTTGTCATGATTTTTCCAAAAAGAGCTCCTCTCTTTCCTACCATTTTGCTCATTAGAATTATAGGATCGTAGAAGGCATTGCACGACCGATTGGTCAGAGGAAAGGTTTCCAGTGGAATTAAGGTCATGGTACAATGGAATTAGCAATCCCCCATTTTACTTTTGTAGCACTATCGTAACATGGTGTGAGTGCTATATAATGTGTGCATCTGAATCAATAGCTCGTTAATGGCTTCTCCCTAGTGAGTTCGAGCAATTCACTGACGAAGCTCTTGAGCGATGATGGCTACTTGTAAGATGACAATCTCTGAAGAAGGAGCACTTCAGTTGATTCTCCATCCCTGACTCGATTGCGGGTTCCTATTTTCTGTTCTTCTAAATAAAGAACAACATATCGTCCCTAGATACTCCCATATGGTTTCTCGAGTCCCCAAGGTACTGAACTCTTCCAGCTTCGACCATAACTTCTCAAACCAATCCAGTCCTCTGCATAAAGTCGATCCTCATTAGGTCAAATTATTGGATTAGAACGCACCATCAGGGCAATATCTGAACCAGGAAGTTTCCTCGGGGACCAATGTCACAACCCGAAAAAAAAATTTAATTTTTTCAATCGGGTGAACGGATTATCAGGTTAAATGACTAACCTAATTCGGACCCTCCCAAGTCCTACCGAATCGCAACTTAAGTTCTTTTCATGCAAAGATTTTTTATTTGGAGTTTCCACTAATCATTTTTTTGTAGGTCGATTAGAAACCTAAATAAATTAGCAGGAGAACTAACTTATTTCTGTGAACCAAAAAAAATAGGATCGGGGACTTGATTACGCTAAATCATTCTAACGCCCTTTCGGTACCATTTTATTTCATAAAAGCTCATTTGGAATGATTGGAAAGAAGTTTGGGACAAACCGACCAAAAGGGTGAAATGGCCATTTTTTAAGGATCGAGAGGTGGAAACATCAAAGATATGATTTGCCAGTAAAAAAAATAGAGGTGGATACGCATGAATTAATGACAACACAAATACGAATGCGACATGTGGATATGGAGACATACGAGTACGACATGAGATAATCGAAATTTAAATTAATTCATTTGGGCAAGGAAATTCTCGAAGATTTAATGGTTAGGATTGTTACATGATTTGACAAATTTGATTATCAAATTCGGACCTCGTGTCACCTTATGGATCAAGATTGCGGCTCGAACGATGTGGATGAACTCGTGACTTGTGTTGATCAGTAGAGAAATAGGTAATGGTAACACCTACATTTAAATTCCCACCATTTTCAAGACTCTCTTTTGGAAAAAGGATTCTTTCTCTTTTTTTTTTATTTTTTTCTTTCTCTCTAATCTCTTTCAATCTCTCAAAACTCTCCCAACACATTCAAAATTTTCTCACCCCAAAAATCCTCCCTTTCAAGCTCTCTTCTTCCTCCTTTTATAGTCCACTCATTTACCTCCCATTCTAATTTCTCCTTTAACTCTATCTCCCATTCTAATTTTTCCACTAACTCTTCTTCATCTTCATCTCTATCTCACATTCTAATTTCTCCACTAATTCTTCTTCATCTCCATCTTCCCTTCTCCATATATATCTTCCATTCTAATTTCTCCACTAACTCTTCTTCATCTCCATCTTCCCTTCTCCATATATATCTTCCATTCTAATTTCTCCACTAACTCTTCTTCATCTCCATCTTCCCTTCTCTTATCTTATTTTCTCCATCCATTCTTCTCCATCTTCTCTTCTCCATCTCCTATTCTCTATCTTCCCTTCTCTTATCTTATTTTCTCCATCCATTCTTCTCCATCTCTTCTTCTTCATCTTCTCTTCTCCATCTTCTCTTCTCCATCTCATCTTCTTCATCTTCCCTTCTAATTTCTCCACTAACTCTTTTTTTTGTTATTTGCAAAATAATCCCTTAAGAGTTAGGTATTTACACTCTAGTCCTTGAGATTTTGAGTATTTGTAATTTAGTCCCTTAAAAAATATTTCTTTAAGTCCAAATCTCCTCAAAATTTTCAACACACCTCTCCTATGCTTGTCGAAATTCATCGCATATCAAATTGAAATTCATTTCTTGCCGCAAAATTTAATTAAAGCCCTTTTGTAAAATTGAGTTATTCTGAGTATAATTGGGCCAAGATCAAAATTTAGAATATTAGAGAATAATGTCACAACTTTTAAAAGTGAAAAATAAAAATAAATTGACTCAAATTGAATTTTTTAGGCCCGATTCGAGATTATGCTCGTGAAGGAATACATGACCCCGAATTGGATTTTTGGATTTTTTTTTTAAATTTGTGGTGGCCAACATGAAAAGAGATTTAAAATAAAAATATTGACTATTTTTACATATTTTTGTGGCGTCAAATGCTATTATTTATTAAATATTTTCCTAACTTTTAAAATATATATATATATAATACAAAAAAATGAAAAATTATTTTTTGTTCAAAAATGGTTGCCTAAGCTTGGCCAAGGCTTCCAAAGTTGATTTTTCAATTTTCTAATTTTTCTTGATTTTTTTTATGAATTTTCGAAAATAAAAATATTGAAAAATACTGAAATTATTTTTTGGTCAAAAATGGTTCTCTATGGTTGGATAAGGTCCCCAAAGTTGATTTTTTTTTATGAATTTTTTTTTATTTTTTTAAATTTAAAAGAGAATATATGATTTAAAATTCAAGTATCAACAGCTGCCCCTCTTTGAAAGGAAGCTCGGTAGAGGTTCATTTCAAAGACGAGATAACACCTGAAACCTAATCGACTCAACACAAAGAAATAAAAAGAGTTGTGACACTTGATCTCTAATACCCTCCGTAGCAAGTTCCGATCTAGACCCAGTTTGAGGAGGCTTTCATGCAGTGAGGGAGAGACAAAGAGAAGAGCTTACCTGACACTTACCGGCTCGTTGCATGACAGTTTCCTGATACACATGCTCCTGTATGGTAGGTCATCCCATGGTAGATTCCTGATGAAAGGATTCTACTGATTTGATTGAAATTTGACCTGTATGGTAGGTCACCCCATGGAAATGCATGTAAGAAGGACTTTGTGCTTGTAGAAAGGACTCGGTGCCTGTAGGAAGGACTTTTGGTGCTTGTAATAAGGACTTTGGGTTACCTGTAGGAAGGACTTTGGGTTGCCTGTAGGAAGGACTTTGGGTTGCTTGTAAGAAGGACTTGGTGCCTGTAGAAAGGACTTTTTGTGCCTGTAAAAAGGACTTTGAGTGCATGTAAGAAGGACTTTTGTATGCCTGTAAAAAGGACTTTGGGTTGCCTGTAAGAAGGACTTTGGTGCCTGTAAGAAGGACTTTTGATGCCTGTAAGAAGAACTTTGGATGCATGTAGGAAGGACTTTAGGTGCCTATAAAAAAGACTTTTTGAAAATGGACCATTCCGTGTTGGGGTCTCCAATGGAAGGGCTCCACAGACAGTATACCCTAAATGTCACCTCTTAGGTGTCAATCTGGGATCCTGCAGACGCTCAAACCCAATTTCACTTACCATAAAGGGTGCCATTCCGGGATCTGGGGAAACTAGGAATCCTGCAGAAGCTCAAACCCAATTTTTTTTGTCCCATCACTTTAGGAATAAACCGATGAGGCAAAGATCAAGAACACGAGAGTTGATCAATCATGATTTGATAAAGCTTGAGAACACGAGATTTTATCAATCGTGAGCTGATGAAGACTTCATGAGAGCATGTTGATCATGAGTCGCAAGGGTTCAGAAGACTTACCTGGATCTTCTGAGTTAATGATCGAGGCATAGATAGACTGATTGCATCATGTCTGCTTGCTCACTGAATGACCTTATGTGCTGCAATAGATTTGAGCACCAAAACAATCATCAGAATTGAAAGGTTCAGGCTGAAGATATACTCACCTGAAAATGCTTGGCGAGCATTAGCCAACAGGGCTTGTTTGTTTAATAGTCTCTAGATGAATTTTGAGACCTCTGAGGGTAACTCGACTATCAGGAATGCACTACCTGTAAGACAGTGTCAGAGGTAACATGTGCAAGCATTTTTATCAATGAATTCATCGGTTCATGCAAAACCATTCAGTTGAGTTTGCAATGATTAAAACCGTATGTATATGCTCATAATGTGGATCATGCATGACTATTCTGTTGAGTTTGCATTTCCAATTTTGTCGATGGAGGTTATCATGTCATGAATACCTCGAATGTAACCTGAATGGGGACTTCAGTCCGAAAGGCTTTCTCTCACTCTCGAGAAAGGCTTGTTTATCCTGATTGCAGGATTTGAAAAGAAATCACTCAACCTTACCATCATCGCATTCAGCGAGGGTCTGAGTAATCTCGCAGTTGATACGATCAAGCCGATCTGGAGGTCTTGATTAGGACCGTAATGTGGGCTGGGTCAAAGGCTTATCAAAGGGGACTCATTTCGAGTAAAGGCCATTGACAAAAAAAAAGTCTTCATCATCTGCTCCGGGTTTACAAGTCAAGAACCCTGCAAAATGAGAGAGAAATAATCTTGCTCGAACTTATTCGAGCGATGCTTAAAGTCATTCAACTCTTACATTAATTAAAGTGCTCTAATGAGAAGAGACTTTCAAGGGTCGTAACGTAGGTCAGGATTTGGGTCTGAGAAACAAAGGGTTCGTTTTGGCTCAAAAAAATATATGAGAAGGGCTTGGTGTTGGTGATCATTGCAGTCTTGTCACCGATCTTTGACCTTCCTGAATTCGTCTTCAATGAATACCACCATTGGCTGAGGGGTGGTAGTTCTTTTACACTTTGCAAACTGACTTCTTTGGAGGTCCTTTTTCGGAAATTCAAAATGTATGTTCGAAGTCAGAAGTTCATTACGGATATATGGGCATTTAGCCTTGCTTTTGATATGCACTTTGCTCTTTCTACCCGAGATTCTTTGGAGTAGCCTTTGCATTTCTTACTCCCGACTCCCTTTTGTTTGGAGCAGGCCCATTTTCTTTAAGCTACACTTGTTTTCCTTTTTCTTTTGTTTAACAATCTTGTGATTTTGAATTTTAGCAACAAGATGATTTTCAACAAATGATACTAGACATTACATAAAAGTCTAGCATATGAAATGGGCTAATTCGAGAATTCTCTAGTGGCCCAATTTCTTCAATTCTGCTCCTTAGGAGAAGGTATCGTCGTTACCTTGAAATGAGCACGGATCACCAACATGGGCTTGAGAAATGAATTTGCAAGCTCAATTGGGTTATGCAAAGGATGAGTGTATAGGATAGAGAAAATAAATGCTCTTCGTCATCCTAAAGCACTTGAATTAAAATTCGAGTATCATGCAAAGAAACACTCGAAGATTGATGTTAGTCTAAGCAAGAGAATTTCTAACCATTTATCTCCTAATATTGTTGGAATTACCTCTGTTTTGCCCCAGTGTGGGGTGGTTCTTAACAGGGTTGAGAAAATGAAACCGCCGCTCAAGAGGTTTGCAATGGACACCTGTACTGTTTGGATAAAGAACTGAATACCTCTGTCACTTCGGCTATCGTATCTTCTTGCGAGAAAACCCATCGCCTCGAGGAATGCGAATCCTGATTACCGCTCATCTCACAGGGGATTAGATTACAGGACGTGTATGGGAATGGCTTGCCTTTCATCATCCTATCATGCCCCATTCTATACATTCGATGCATCATATGCAATTTTATGCTCCCTATTCAAATTTGGTAGATTAAACATGAAGAATAATCATGTATGAATCACACAATGTGCGAGCATTTTTCAACCAAGCAGATGTAGCAATTAACAGAATTGTCATGTTTTTCAAAAACAGATGAGGGGGAATCTAAGTTGCCCCAAGACAATGCGAGCGAATCAAATTAGTCGGGGGCGAGGACGAGCTCATTCTCATGTTTGCCCCAAAATATGCTCACCCTAGTTGTGATATGGCGAAGACCAACGTGGTTGGTCGAATTCCCTTGTTTGCCTCATTTCCATCAGGATGGATCGCATCAGGCGATCATGGCTTTTGCCAAATTTGGGAATTGCCCCAGATATAGTCACTGTAGGGAATTTGATTTTGAGTTTTGGCAAATGACTCGTTTCCACATCGGATCCCGCATGAGAAAAATGTGCATGAAATAGGATTTTAAAATAATGGAGAAACTTCGATTTTGATTTGCTTTAGTGGTAGCAATCAAAGACATGTCTTCTAGCTTGGCACCTACAAGAAGAAAATTGGGTGTCACTTTGGAAGACATATGAGAAAGAGATACGACACTTCCCTTTTTTCCAAGTTGGAGCTCGTGTCAATTTGCTCCGTTCTCAATCAGGCCAGGCTTTGGCAGAATCCAAAATTGCCCCTGTACATGCCCCAACTGGGAATTTGGTGGACAAGGACTTTTCAATTTGCCCGGTGTTCCTTTAGCTAACATCGCATTGTCAAAGGGTCGGGTGCCCCTCTCCAACTCTGGTTGCAGCTCCTTGAATCACTGTCGGTTTCGTGTCGGAGAAATGGATTCACCTGAGGAAAGTACCGTATATAGGATATCATTGGAACGAATACATTTCACATGTTCTAGTAAATCTGCATTAGTGGGACCCTCAATAATGACTTTGGTGGCTTATTGATTTGGGAGCTTTTCCTGAACCTGGGATCACATGAAACAAATGCGTGTATGCATGAATGCATGAAATGCATGCAATAGTCCTAAAGTGACTCAGATTGTCCCAAAGGTAGCCAAATCGGCTCCTGCTTTTATTTCAAGGATGATACTGCTTTACTGCATCAGCATTTACAGGATATCCTAACTCTTTCCCATCCATGTTTACAAGAATCAAGGCTCCCCCAGGAAGGACCTTCCTGACGATATAAGGACCGTCGTAATTTGGGGTGAACTTGCCCTCGGGATGAAAAACATTTGGAACTGTCTTTTTCACTACTAGATCTTCTACTTCAAAATTCTTGGGCTTGACTTTTTGATTGAACGCTTTAGCCACTCTTCTCTGGTAGCTCTGACCGTGACATATTGCCTTCAGTCGCCTTTCATCGATCAGGTTCAACTGCTCATATCTCTGCTGCGTCCACTCCGCTTCGGAGAGTTTGACTTGGGATAAGATTCTCAGAGAGGGAATTTCAACCTCTACCAGTAGAACTGCCTCCATACCATAAACTAGAGAATATGGGGTTACTCCAGTCGAGGTCCATATCGAAGTCCGATATAATTCTCTGCGGTTTTTGCTAGGATTTTCTTGATGTTCTTGTTTGCCGCCTCCACAGCTCCATTCATTTGTGGGCGATAGGAAGACGAATTAAGATGTCGAATGTTGAATGCTTGTAGCAGATTATCGACTATCTTATTATTCAAATTGGAGCCATTATCTGTGATTATTGCTTGAGGGGCCCCATATCGAGAGATGATATCCCTTCTGATGAACTTGGCCACATTCTTTGCCGTGACATTTGCATATGAGTTTGCTTCAATCCACTTCGTAAAATAGTCAATCGCCACCAGGATGAAGCGGTGCCCATTGGAAACACTAGGGTGAATCGGACCGATCATGTCTATCCCCCACATGGCGAATGGCCAAGCCTCCGACATCTGGTGGAGCTCGTTCAAGGGTGCGTTAATTCTGTCACCGTATACCTGGCATTAATGACAGGACCTTACATGTTGGTTGCAATCCGCTTCCATGGTCATCCAATAATAACCAAGCCGCATGATTTTCTTTGCAAGGAGGTGGCCGTTCATATGAGGACCGCATATCCCTTCATGAATTTCCTTCATGAGCATGTTTACTTCTTTGGCGTCTACACATCTTAATAGGACTGAATCGAAGGACCTTTTATAGAGAGTTTTCCCGCTCAGGAAGAATTTGGTAGTCATCTTTGCTATGTACTTCTTATCCTCGACTTAACTCCCTTGAGGGAATTCTACTTTCGAAAGATAATTCTTAATGTCATGATACCAAGGCTCACCATCGAATTCGCCTTCCACCACCATGCAGTAGGCTGGCTGATCCATGACATTGATTTTTAAAGGCTTGATGTCGAGCCCGTCCTCCACTTGCAACAATGAAGATAGAATGGCTAGCGCGTCTGCAAAGTGATTCTGGGTCCTTGGCAGATATTCGAACAAAATTTCGTCGAAATTATCGGTTAACTCCTCTAGGAACTTATGATATGGGATAAGCTTAAAATCCCTTGTTTTCCATTCTCCCTGCGTCAGGAGAATAATCAGCATGGAGTCTCCATAAACCTGTAACCTTCGCACCTTCATGGTGATGGCTAATTGCAGGCCTAGAATACAGGCTTCATATTCTGATATATTATTAGTGCATGGGAATACCAACTTCGCGAAAACCGGATAATGTAGGCCGTCTGGGGATATCAGTACCGCCCCAGTTCCAGATTCGGCCAAATTAACGGCACCATCAAAATACATGGTCCACTTATCATCAGATAATGCGAGGATTCGATTCTCCGCCTACTCCTCATCAGGGATTACAAGTCCTTGTGAATTCTCTGCCAACATGTCGGCTATGGCTCGCCCGTTGACTGACTTCTGAGGTGAACTCCTTATGTCAAATTCTGATAACAGAACTTGCCACTTGGCCAGCTTTCCCAATAAGGCGGGTTTCTCCACCAAGTACTTAATTGGGTCGCATTCTGTTACCAGCTGGATATGGTGATAGAGGGTGTACTGTCTCAACCTGTGGAGTACCCAAATCAGTGCGACGCATGTCCTTTCAACCATCGGGTAACTAGCCTCTGACTGCGTGAACTTCTTGCTCAGGTAATAAATTGCTCGCTCTTTCCCGTCCTCCGATTTCGTCTGGGCGAGTAGAGCTCCTAATGATTCCTGATAAATCGTCAAGTACAGAGTCAAGGGGACTCCTAGGGTTGGTGGTACCAATACTGGAGACTTCTTGATCTTCTCAAATGCCTGATGGCATTCTGAATCCCAAATGACTTTGGCGCTCTTCTTGAGGAGCTTAAAGAATGGTTTTACCACATCAGAAAGCTGGGATATAAATCTAGCAATATAGTTTAATCGCCCCAACAGGCTTTTTACTTCCCTTACTGAGGTTGGGGTACTAATGTCCCGTATAGCTTTGATCTTGGAAGGGTCGACCTCGATGCCATGACTGCTAACCATAAATTCCAAAAGCTTTCCAGATCTCGCCCCGAATATGAACTTATTGGGATTCAGCCTCAGCTTATATTTTCGTAGGCGTTCGAACAACTTTTAGTACCAAAACATGGTCCTCTCCTGGTCTGGACTTAGCAATCATATCATCTACGTACACCTCGATTTCCTTATGTATCATGTCATGGAATAGAGCGACCATGGCTCTTTGGTATGTCGCTCCAACATTCTTCAACCCGAAAGGCATAACCCTATAACAGAAGGTGCCCCATGGTGTTATGAATGAGGTCTTCGTCTTGTCTTCCTCCTTCATTAAGATCTGATTATAGCCAAAAAATCCATCCATAAAGGAAAACCATTCGAACCCAGCTGTACTATCGACCAACACGTCTATGTGCGGTAAAGGGAAATCATCCTTTGGGCTGGCTTTATTCAGGTCTCGGTAATCGACGCAGATTCGAACTGTGCCGTCTTTCTTCATCACTGTCACGATGTTAGTGATCCAATCGGCATAGGGGATCGCTTCTATGAATCCCACCTTGAGGAGCTTCATCACTTCCTCCTCAATTTTCTTGGAAAGTTCGGGTCTCATTCGCCTAAGCTTTTGTTTTTTTGGCAGGATGCTAGGGTCAATGGGCAGTACGTATTCCACAATGTTAGGGTCGAGGCCGGGTCTGTCTGCATACGACCAAGAAAAGATATCTTGGTATTCTCTGAGAAGTTCAGTCATTTGGGTAGCTTCAGAGGGTGACAAAGACTCCCCAATCTTCACTTCTCTAACATTCTGTGAGTCGCCCAAGTTCACTACCATTGCCTCTTCTGCTGTTAGGGGTTTAAACTCTTCGTATCGACTCCAATCTCTCTGAATATCTATGAAATCCTCATCTTCTTCCCCAATGCCTCAAGAGTAATCTCCTTAGTGATCCGAGTCACACAACAGCCTATTATGCATGCTTGGAATGATATGCCTAAAATGTCATGAAGATGATTAGTCCCTTTCAGCAAGTAGTTTTCATGCATGATTTTCAAAAACCATTTGAAAAAATGTAATAAGAGAGCCAATCCTCATATCCTCGGACACCTTTACTTCTCTTAATTTGCTTGATAAACTAGGAAGCGTGCGGGAATCCATGCCTCAAATCTTCGAGAATCGAAGATAGTCATCATCATTGGGCTGGTTTGGAATGTTCCCGCACGTCCTTAATAAAACGTGCACACGTATTTTATTGAATTTTACTTATAAGGCCGTATTACAAGGTAACCATTTGGACCAACGGCTCGAGATCCAAAGATATTTTCTTAGAATTGAAAGAGAGAAACCAAACGAAATGCAACAACTGAATTAAAATTGCGGTTAAAGAAATACTATAAGAAGAAGAGCCTCTTTACTCAGGCGAGATAGAGTTTTCGTCAAGCCTCTCGATGATGACGTTGACGGTGTCTTCTAGAAACAAGTTGGACATATCAAGCTCTGCTACGCTTTGAATAGCTTCATCTACTAGCATCTTGGGGCGCTCGGAGAAATACTGACCCAGTGAACTCCCAATCGCGTTAATTTTTCCTTTCCAAGCTCTGCAGCCAATGAATGAATTAACTCTGCCTCCTTAACTTCCACGGCCCCTCTGATAGCCTCGGCCTCAACATCCATGACACCTTTTGGAAGTAAGGCCCTTACCGGATTCACTAGTATATCCTAGGCCTGTTCGGTGCTTGTTGGTGTCCAATTGCAGCGGCGAGCAGATCCCTTGACCATTCTTTCCTAGACCGAGTCCAGGGATAAAACCATATGCCAATAGCATTTTTCCAGGTGCTAGAGTATACTTGGAGGGTGCAGGAGCCCTCATTTTGGTTCCTGGAGGTGCATGCGTGACTACCACCAACTCGAGAGAATGATAGCTAGCCTCTTCTTTATGCTCCGGCTCCACATATGGGACCGCTCTTTTCTGGTATGCGGTGAAGTCTATTTCCCCATGCACGGTTATCACTTTCCCATCAACCACAAATCGAACCTTCTGATGCAGGCTCGATGGTACTGCGCCTGCAGTGTGGATCCATGGTCTGCCCAATAGAAATCCGAAAGCACTCGGGAGGTCTATGACTTGGAATCCAATGGAGAACTCTACTGGCCCAATTAGGACATCTAGCTCGATTTCACCAATCACATTCTTCCTCATTCCGTCGAAAGCTCTGATTATAGCATTGGAGGCATGGATAAGCTCCTTATTTACACTCAGGTTCCTGAGTGCGGCTAACGGACATATGTTGAATGCTGACCCATTATCAATTAGCACGTGGGAGACCTGCTTGCCGTGGCTCCTCGCCGATATGTACAGAGTCTTATTATGGGCCCATCCATCCACAGGAATGTCCTCATCCGAGAAGGATATTTGATCCTTTAATAGGATGGCGCTAACGAAGCTCTCCAACTGTATTTCGTTAATCGTCTCAGGTATGTGTACCTCATTCAGGACCTTCATCAGTGCATTTTTATGCTTTTCTGAGTTCACGAACAGATCTAGTAATGAGATTTGGACCGGCATTTTCCGTAACTGCTCTATCACTTCAAATTCGCTCGTTTTGATTATGGTTAACAGTTTTTCAGCATCTTCTTTAGTTACGTCTCTCTTCTCGGTCTCTCCCTCTTTGGGTGTATAACACCTCCTCAATCTCATCACTACATCTATTTCGCTCATCCCATAGTCCCAATGAACTGCTTTGGGATCGTACTCTTCCACTGGAGGGATCTTTATCACAACCGGCCTGACACCCTCAGCCTTTCCTTCAAGGTCATCATTCGCCTCTTCATTAGAGATGCTAATTGTAAGTGGCTTGACTAAGTAATCATCTCCCTTTTCCCAATTGTCAACCTTGTCTAGGTTAATTACAAAAGCTTCTATAGTCTCAATCATCCCAATGAGGTCATCCAAGTCTTCAGAAAAGTACCCGCATCTGGGTTCAGCATGAGCCATCTTATCGGGTTTATCAGAGGGTGGCACATTGGTTCTACTAGCATCCTTACTCTTCAGCCTTCTGTTGGCGAGTCCCTATTCAACTCCCTCGCCTACCTACAACAGATGGGAGAACGAGTCGTAGATGGTCCCGGCCATATATTGGAAGAGTTCGTACGGGAGGGTTCTCAGAAAGTACTCGATCAGCTCCTCCCTAGTTAACGGAGGATTTATTTGTGAGGCGCACAACCTCCATCTATACGCGTAAGTTTAGAATCGCTTATCGCTTCGTTTGACCACTTGAAGGAGGTTAGCTCAGGTGGGGGCTCCTCCAATGCCGGATCCGCACTCGTCCATTCGTTCCTTCAACTTATCAACCACAATTGCCAATTCCCCCAGTCGCTTCTCTATTGCAGTCAGCATACGACCTTGGTTTTTGACCCTTGTGTGTAGCTCCAGTTCAAGTGCGTTACTCATGACCCGCGCTTGACTTATTTCTCTCGATCGCTGGAGCAAATCTAACAACTTTTCGGAGGTGAAGTTCAGCTTTCTCTCGATGTTACCGAAGCGTTCTGCGACGCTTAATCCGCTTAATGGGTTGGCTTCTTTCTCATTTGTCGCAATAGGGATGATTTCATCAATTGTCTCAAAGGAGTCTTTCTCAGAAGGACCCTTCTTTGGCACCTCCTCTATGTCGTCCATGCCTCTCCATCGATTGGGCACTATTTCTTCCACTTTTTCGAAAAAACATGGTGGGATTGAATATAGAGCCCTATAGTTGTAGCCTCCGCTATCCTGCCCTAGGGTATCCACAATTTCTCCCCTCCTGCTAGCTTCACGGACAAATCTCTTATCTGCATGGCGTGCCTTTGTTAGTCTAAACTCCTCTTCATCTAACTCCTCTTCTAATATCATACCCACTACCTAGTGGTCCGGGAGTGGGTTTTGTTGTACATTCGGCTCCGTTTTATCGAACTGAAGGATGTGATTGTCAATGAGGGTCTGAACCTTAAACTTCAGGGTGACACAATTATCAGCATTGTGGCCTTTCTCTCCCATGTAATAGACACATGATTGGCTCGGATCATAACCCGGAAATCTCGAAGGATTTAATCTCGGTGGTTCCTTGGTGACTAGCCTCCCTTCCAACAGCATTCGGAGCAGCTTGGATAATGGCCTAGGGAGCGGAGCGAATTGCTTGGGAGGTGGCTTACTTTTTTTAGGTTGAGGCGGTTTCGGTGTCGACCATGACGAGCTTCCTTGTGCCATAGTAGAGTTAGAGAACTGCTTTGGTTGCGATAGATTAGGCACGAAATCCACGTCGACGCTAGGCTCTCTTTCCTTCCTAGGTGGATACTGGCGTCTCGTTGCAATCTCAGGAGCCTTTCTCTCTCTCATAGCCCATTCAAGTCTTTCGGCAACCTTTATGAGATGTACGAAGGTTTGGCACCCAGAAGTATTCAGTCTATCGAAGTACTCATACAGTAGTGCCTTCAAAAACAGGTCGACAAGCTCGTCTTCAGAGATTAATGGCTTAACTTGCATAGCTAAAGTCCGCTACCTTTGAGCATAGTTACGAATGGATTCATTTTTTCCTTTTACCATCCTCAGCAATTCTTCCCTAGTAGGAGCCGTCACGGTGTTAAATTTATACTGGTGCAAGAAGTCCTCAGCTAAATCTTCCCAACCGTCATAATCTTCTAGATCCAACTCAATGAACCATGCTAGACCAGCACTTGCCAGACTCTCCTGAAACGTGTTCATCAATAACGGAACATAATCGGAATAATGTGCCATCTTGCGCAAGTAGTACTTCAGATGAGCTCAGGGGCAGCCTGTCCCATTGTACTTTCTAACGAACTCGGGCTCTTTGTAATCGGACGGGACTTCCACTTTAGCGAAGGGGGATATCTTGTCGAAACGGGCCAGTTCATATCCCTGGCTACTGAGGCATTCCTCAATCTTTGCGAGCCTCCTTGCACCCTCCTCTACTTTGCTCACAGGCTTTTCTTTCTTTTCAGTATCGAGGTCGATTACCACCGGCGGGGACTCGGGTGACGGCTCAACATTCGGCACCTTTCTTGGAATGTGCGCCTCCCCTGGAGCTTGAGTCACGCTCAAAGGGTGGGATGAGGACGAGTGAGCAGTTTGGGCCGGAACAACTGGCGGGCTAGTTTTCGCCTGGGCTTCTATCATCATAGCTTTCATTTCTGCCAGCATCGTAGCCATGGTTGTCATCTGCGTCTCAAGGTTAACTACCCTGAGCTCAATTCCTCGCGTTCCATTCTTGTCCTAAGACGGGTTTTGATACGGCTGCGTGGCACTTCCGTGATCAATGGATACCTGAAAAAAGAATTTATACAAATGAGTATGATGAATGAAATTGACAAGTCGGTCCATGACAACCCTCTAAACCCAAGAAACAAAGCCAACATGATCAAAGGATAATTCGAACAAATTTCGATTTCATCAGCTTTTACGAGAAAATTCGTATCAATTACCAAAGAATTCAAAAAAGTACTAAACTTTGCGAGCTGATGATTAAGACAATGATGTACAACTTTCATTTTTTGAGATTTGGAAGATTCCTCATGGATTAGTACAGTTTAATACTTCTTTCTAAACATTTTCTTCAGAAAACTGATTTGTCCGGCTTTTACTTTGAAGATAAATGGGTCATCAAAAATGTGAATTGATGCCCAAAAATTTCCAGTTCACTAATTAAAATCCCAATCTACAACTTTCATGTTTTAATTTTTCTCAAAAGAGCATGTTTTCTAGTGATAAATGGAGAAACAAAAGTGAAGTCGAGAAAATTCCAGAATCCAGACAGTTTTTCTTTCACATTAAATTCAGTAATAAATGGAAAATACACTGAATTGATTCAAAACAATTTTTGAGTGATGAATTAGGGTCTTGTGAATGTTTTCTGTGAAGACTCTATGGATCAATTAAAACTATAAAGTTCAATAAAAATTATGTAATACCAAAAAGTCATATCTGAACATTAACCTTTATTACAAGAAAAGCTCATAAAGTCATGAAAATGTAATTAAACATGGAACAACAATCCTAAACATGGCAAATCAAGCTGTTTTTCTTTTCTTTGTAGTGACGCAATCTATAGACAAATGGGCCTCCAACTCTTTCCGAAGTCGTGCATTTTCCTTAGTCAAAGTCTTCATTTGTCTTTTCGCCTTTTGCGTCTTCTTTGCATAGGTCTCGATCTCGGCTTGATGGGTGGGCTTCACAATCACCAACGGGAACTTCGGAAGCATGTGAGTTGGTATCAAATGGTACTTAATATACTGGGCCTTCGTATGATAACATTTTTCCTTTCCCTCGAGCTCCTCCTTGGGTAGTGATAGTGAACGAGTCTTGGACTTGAGCCAAGTTTGGTCAAGATGCTTGATCTTGGTTCTATAATTCTCGCCTGCAACGAATTCAACTTGAAAAGTGTTTGGCCCCAAAGTTGGTAGAATATCCTGTAAAACTCCATATTGTCGTACCACACGGAGAGGATGATACTGCGTCATATCGGTAATACCCAAAAGAAGTATAAGCTCTCGCTCACCATGGTACAAACGAGCCTTAGAGACTTGAAACCATATAGCTTGCCATAGAAAAACCATGGGACTCGGATATTTAAATATATCAATCCACTCGGAATAAGATAATCTAGCAATATTTTTTTGCAACTCTTGAAATTTTGCAATTGGATTTTCCTCTTGACTTACCCGCGGAATGGTCATTTTTGAGCCGAACTTAGCATAATGAGAGAAAAACCACATTTGCAAAAGTCCAACCGGAGCGTGAAATGCTTTTTCCTTATTTTGCTTAAAACGAGTCAAAGATATAAAAGTCTCGGTCAGGATAGCATTAGTAAAGTTCATTCCACTGCAAACTTGCCTAGCGCTATCCAAGCCATGGATGGACTAATAAAATCCTTTTGGAGCGGAAAGATCACAAGTCCAAAAAAAGCTAGAATAAAGATCCTGCTTTGCAAGTATGAATTGCTCTCATAAAAAAGTTCAACGAGGAATGAGAAAGGGCACATATGACAATTTCCTTTTAAAATTTTCCTCATTTTATTTTCGCTAATTTTCAAAAACTCAGCAAAAATGAAAATTGGATCCATTTCCACACAAGGGCGAATTAAATCAATGCTCAAAGGTTTTCCAATGGCAAGGCTATACTCTTCCAAAGTCGGAGTGAGCGTGCTTACCTAAAATGAAAGTAGCAGTATATGGGCACCAAAAATGTGCAAGCGCCTGCATGGCCCCAGTCTGTAATTCGATATCCAAAAGTGGTAATACATGACCCATACGACTAAGGGCATAGGTCTGTGCATCAATGCTAAGTGCCTCCACATCTGCTTCAATTCGGCCTTTGGAATGTACACGAAACGGATATCAATGTGTCTTGTTGTCTATAAATCACGCGCCACAATCCTAAGTGTCATGGACCGACCCAAACAATAACATAAGACAAGATGAAGTTTAGAAGCGTACTTTACCGTGGGATAGGAAAATAAACAATCACATGGACATGCACATGACTCGTGGGTTAACCTTATTCTGATTATCCTAAAGGCTCACAAATTGAAGCGAAAGACTTACGGCAATGCGACAATCTCGCACACATAATCAAGATTAGCCGCTATCCCGTGACGTAACCAAGATTAACCGGGCCTTTCCACTTCAGCTACTTGAGTCAAAAATTAAAACCACCGCTTTTGTAATTTTACCAAGCCTGAGGCATAACTTTTAAAACTCATTTTTGAAAAGAAGTTCGGGATTGAATCTGGACTAACTTTCGACGTGATCTCACGGCGAACGCTAGAACCAAATCACAATACCATCCTAAAACTAGTGGCCTAGGTCCGGCCACGGGATGTGTGTGATGTAGTGCTAAAGTGATTAATCATGCACAACAATTAAATGCAAACACCGCTTCAATAATTCAAAAATTAAATAATAAGTTTCACACACCAAACCTGCAAAACAAAGGGTTAGCCAAACACTCCACCCCTTATAACTCCCATTCTGCAAAACCATTTAACACCTAAAAGTCAGAATCCACCCAATTCAGATCAAATGAATTTTCACGAAATTTTCTGGCCTAAGTCCTCCAAGTTCTTTTTTTTAATTTCTTAATTAATTTTTTTTAAAATTAAAAACAAGTCCCCAGTGGAGTCGCCAAGTTGTCGCGACACGAAAAAAAATTTAATTTTTTCAATCGGGTGAACGGATTATTAGATTAATTGACTAACCTAATTCGGACCCTCCCAAGTCCTACCGAATCGCAACTTAAGTTCTTTTCATGAAAAGATTTTTTATTTGGAGTCGCCACTAATCATTTTTGGTAGGTCGATTAGAAACCTAAATAAATTAGCAGGAGAACTAGCTTATTTCTGCGAACAACAAAAAAATAGGATCGGGGACTAGATTACGCTAGATCATTCTAACGCCCTTTTGGTACCATTTTATTTCATAAAAGCTCATTTGGAATGATTGGGAAGAAGTTTGGGACAAACTGACCAAAAAGGTGAAATGGCCATTTTTTAAGGATCGAGAGGTGGAAACATCAGAGATATGATTTGCCAGTCGAAATAAAATTTAGGTGGATACGCGTGAATTAATGACAACACAAATACGAATGCGACATGTGGATATGGAAACACACGAGTACGACATGAGATAATCGAAATTTAAATCAATTCATTTGGGCAAGAAAATTCTCGAAGATTTAATGGTTAGGATTGTTACCTAATTTGACAAATTTGATTATCAAATTCGGACCTCGTGTCATCTTATGGATCAAAATTGCGGCTCGAACGATGGGGCAACTTGTGTTGATCGGTAGAGAAATAGGTGATGGTAACACCTATATTTAAATTCCCACCATTTTCAAGACTCTTTTTTGGAAAAAGGATTCTCTCTCTCTTTTTTTCTTTCTCTCTAATCTCTTTCAATCTCTCAAAACTCTCTCAAACATTCAAAATTTTCTCACCCCAAAAATCCTCACTTTCAAGCTCTCTTCTTCCTCCTTTTATAACCCACTCATTTACCTCCCATTCTAATTTCTCCATTAACTCTATCTCCCATTCTAATTTTTCTACTAACTCTTCTTCATCTTCATCTTCCCTTCTTCATCTCTATCTCACATTCTAATTTCTCCACCTATTCTTCTCCATCTCCATCTTCCCTTCTCCATATATATCTCCCATTCTAATTTCTCCACTAACTCTTCTTCATCTCCATCTTCCCTTCTCTTATTTTATTTTCTCCATCCATTCTTCTCCATCTTCTCTTCTCCATCTCCTCTTCTCCATCTTCCCTTCTCTTATCTTATTTTCTCCATCCATTCTTCTCCATCTCCTCTTCTTCATCTTCTCTTCTCCATCTCATCTTCTTCATCTTCCCTTTTAATTTTTCCACTAACTCTTTTTTTGTTATTTGCAAAAAAATCCCTTAAGAGTTAGGTATTTACACTCTAGTCCTTGAGATTTTGAGTATTTGCAATTTAGTCCCTTAAAAAATATTTCTTTAAGTCCAAATCTCCTCAAAATTTTCAACACACCTCTCCTATGTGTCGCGACCTAAAATTCATTTTTAGGTTAATGGATTACCAGATTAATTAATTAAATTAACTAACCTAGTTCGAGCTCTCCCAAGCTCTACCAAATCGCAACTTTGATTTTTTTTCACATGATTTTAGAATTTGGAGTCGCCACTAATCGTTTTTGGTAGGTTGATTAGAAACCTAAGTAACCTAGCGGGAGAACTAAATTACTCCTGCAAACCAGAGATTATGAGTTCGGGGACATTGTTACACTAGTTAATTAAAACTAATGCCCTTTCGGTACCTTAATTCCATGTATATCCTATTTTGGCAACTCTCACTTGATTTATTCCTAAGACCCTGGTAAGGTGTTCTTTTTATGTTTTCACTTTAAAATGAAATGCATAAAGGGTATGAACGCAAACGTTGACATACAAATACGACACACAAATACGGACATACGAATATGATATACGAATACGTAGATATGCGAATACGAATACGTGCGTGACGTGCGAATGACATACGTACATGACATGCGAACGACATACGTACGTGACATGTGTATGAATACGATATGCATACGAGATAGACGAATACATATATGTGCGTTACATGCGAAGGACATACGTACGTAGACATACGAATGATATGCGTACGTGACATGCGTATGAATACAACATGCATGCGGGGATAGACGAATACGAATACGTATGTGACATGCGTATGAAGACGCACGAATACGATATGTAACATACATACATACACCATACAAATACGTGACATATATATGTGACATGCATAGTGATATGTGTATGTAAATACGTACATTTCGATTTTGCCCATAAAGGGCAAAGTCGTCATTTTGAAAAGATGGGATAAAATCCTCATTTTTGAAAAAGAGGGGATAAAACCCTCATTTTGAAATTTTTGATTTTTCTGAATGAATATGCATGGGTTAATAACATATCATAACAGACAAATGTGGATTTGCAAACGTCGCGTACGTGACGTGCATACGAGAACAAACAAATACGATATGTCTATACGAACATACGGATAACATAACAAACATACATGAGACATACTACATGAGATGCACATGAATAGCATTTTTTGTATTTTCAGATTTTTCATTTTTTTTTTTTTGGTTTTTGGATTTTCTACATTTTTTTTTTGTATTTTGGATGTATTATAAAAGAATGCAAAATCACCCAAAACAAATGAAGATGTGAAGAGAGAGCAGGTAAAGTAAAACTACCCTAAGGACAGTGAAAATAAAACCCGCAACTCGTCGGGTGAATAATTACAGACCAATTAAATAAAACCCGAGACATGATCGGGAATACAACAAAAATGGACCGGAATGGACATCGGTCAAACACCCGTCGCCAAGCCTCGTGGGTCGAGAGTATAACAAAACGGACCGGAATGGACATCGGTCATCCTCCAGTCTTCAAAGCATCGGGCCGAAAGCCAAATGAAAATAATGAACTTATCCAATCGGACATGCACAATCACCAATGAGTTAAGACAATTCAAAAACTCAAAGAGAGTTTAACACGTGCTGATTAAACTTCATTGAGACCATTTTTTACATTTTCCAATGCATTAACACAAAAAATACGAATTAAATCATACTGTCCATGAACATTCTTAGGGAGAAAGCAGTAACCATAAAATACAAAAGAAATAATGAAATGTATGTAAAAATTCTGAGATTTTTTATGTGGATGGGAAAATGTGTCTTTGACAACTTTCATGTTTTACATTCTTATTGAAGAGACACTCATTTTCGTGTAGAAAATGGTCTTTCATGAGAGCTCAGCAGCAAACAAACAAATTTCACAAAACAGACATATTTCAGGATTAAGCTTAAATGGACACTCAAATCTCAAAATTAATGCACAAAACTTTCCAGTCTACTAAACAAGACCCCAATGAACAACTTTCATTTTTTGTGAAGTTTCAAAAGAAGACTCTAAACATAAGATAACTACAAATCAATATGACCACGCACAGAAAAACACTCAGACTCAAGGACGCCAACAGAATTGCATGATTTCATTAAATGCATTAAAAATACGAAACGTGCATGAATATTTTTTGTATTTTTTATATGTTATGCATTAAGATCTTATGAACAAATGTCATGAAGAGGTCTTTATGAAACAAAGTCTAGAATAACCCATGGAAAATCATTTAGCGTGAAAGGTCAGATCAGAAAAATTCCATCTCAGGTTCTGATCACCATATTTCCAGATTTCTGCTTTCAATTTCGGGACCCTTTTGACATAGCAAACGACGTCAATTTTCGTGCCATAATATATCAAATCGAAGATCTCGAAGTCATTTACGAATGTTCAGTACATTTATTTTCGAGATTTCGTCATCTAAACACGAAAAATTGAGTTACCAGATAATTACACATGCTGATGCGCCTAGAGCTCGTTGGAGATGAATCCGTCGCGTCGCCAAGGCTTGTTCCACGGTGGCGAATTTTTCTCTCTCAAAATTTTTTTCTCTTGAAATCTCTCCAAAAAAAAATTTTTTCTCTATTTTTTCTTCAATCTCCCAAAACTCTCTCAAACATCCAAAATTTTCTCTCCAAAAAAATTCCCCTCTCAAGCTCACTTCTTCCTCCTTTTATAAACCACTCATCTATCTCCCATTCTAATTTTTCCATTAACTCTATCTCCCATTCTAATTTCTCCACTAACTCTTCTTCATTTTCATCTTCCCTTCTCCATCTCTATCTCACATTCTAATTTCTCCACTAACTCTTCTTCATATTCATCTTCCCTTCTCCATATCTATCTCCCATTCTACTAACTCTTCTTCATCTCCATCTTCCCTTCTCTATTCTCATCTTATTTTATTTATCTTCTCTTCTCCATCTCCTCTTCTCCATCTTCCTATCTTCATCTCCTCTTCTCCATCTTCCCTTCTCTATTCTAATTTCTCTACTAACTCTTCTTTTTGTTATTTACAAAATAATCCCTCAAGTATTAGGTATTTGCACTCTAGTCCATGAGATTTTAAGTATTTGTAATTCAGTCCCTGGAGAAATATTTCTTTAAGTCCAAATCTCCTCACAATTTTCGACACACCTATCGCATGTTGAATTTAAGCTCATTTCTTGCTATTGAAAATAATGCAAAATTTAATTAAAGCCCTGTTTGTAAAATTGAGTCATTCTGGGTATAATTGAGCCAAGATGAAAATTTGGAATATTAAAGAATAATGTCACAACTCCTAAAAGTGAAAAATGAAAATAAATTGACTCAAATTGAATTTTTTTAGGCCCGATTCGAGATTATGCTCGTTAAGGAATACACGACCTCGAATTGGATTTTTTAAATTTGTGATGGCCAACATGAAAAGGGATTTAAAGGAAAAATATTGACTATTTTTATGTATTTTTGTGGCCTCAAATGCTATTATTTATTAAATATTTTCCTAATTTCTAAAAATTATATTTAAAAAAATACAAAAAATATGAAAAATTATTTTTTTACTCAAAAATGGTTGCCTAAGCTTGGCCAAGGCTTCCAAAGTTGATTTTGCAATTTTCTCATTTTTATAGATTTTCTATCAATTTTAGAAAATAAAAATACCAAAAAATACTGAAAATATGAAAAATCATTTTTTGGTCAAAATTGGTTCCCTAGGCTTGGCAAAGGTCTCCAAAGTTAATTTTTTCAAATTTATGAATTTTTATGGATTTTCTATTAATTTTAAAAAAGAAGAAAAGAAAAGGTGATTGAAAATCAGGTGTCAACAGCTACCCCTCTTTGAAAGGAAGCTCGGTAGAGGTTCATTTCAAAGACGAGACGACACCTGAATCCTAATTGACTCAACACAATGAAATAAAAAGAGTCATGACATTCGATCTCCAATACCCCTTTTAGCAAATTTCGATCCAAACCCGGTTTGAGGAGGCTTTCATGCGATGAGGGAGAGACAAAGATGAGAATTTACCTGGCACTTACCTGCTCGTTGTATGGCGGTTGCCTGACATGAGTGCTCTGCTGAAAATGAGATGAGAACCTAAGGATTCGTTATAAGAAAACCTTAGGGTAGTAGAACTTGGACCCGTATGGTAGGTCACCCCATAGTAGATTCCTAATAAAAGGATTCTACTGATTAAAATCGGATTGAATTTTGACCCGTATGGTGGGTCACCCCATGGTAGATTCCTAGTGAAAGGATTCTACTGATTAAATTAAGATTTGACCTGTATGGTAGGTCACCTCATGGAAATGCCTGTAAGAAGGACTTTGGTGCCTGTAAGAAGGACTTTGGTGCCTGTAGAAAGGACTTTGTTTTGCCTATAAAAAGGACTTTGGTGTGCCTGTAGAAAGGACTTTTGGTTGCCTATAGAAAGGACTTGGTGCCTGTAAGAAGGACTTTTGTGTGCCTGTAGAAAGGACTTGGTGCCTGTAAAAAGGACTTGATGCTTGTAAGAAGGACTTGTGCCTGTAGAAAGGACTTTGATGCCTGTAAAAAGGACTTGGTATGCCTGTAAAAAGGACTTGATTTGCCTGTAAGAAGGACTTGGTTTCCTGTAGAAAGGACTTGGTCGCCTGTAGAAAGGACTTTGGTTGCCTGTAAAAAGGACTTTTGATTGCCTGTAGAAAGGACTTGCTCGCCTGTAAAAAGGACTTTGGAAATGGACCGTTCCGTATTGGGGTTTCCAATGGAAGGGCTCCGGAGATAATATACCATAGATTTCACCTTTTTTGGGTAGACTGAAGAGGTATTGATTGAGAAAATGATTTTTGGGTATATCTGGGATCTATGGAGATCAAGAATCCTGCAGACGCTCTAACCCAATTTAACTTACCATGAAGGGTGCCATTCTGGGATCTGGGGAAACCAGGAATCTTGCAGACGCTCAAACCCGATTTAACTTACCTTGAAGGGTGTCATTCTGGGATCTAGGGAGACCAGGAATCCTCAAAATCCGACTTAACTTACCTTGAAGGGTGCCATTCTGGGATTTGGGGAAACCAGAAATCCTGCAGACGCTCAAATCCAATTTGACTTATCATAAAGGGTGCCATTCTGGGATCTGGGGAAACCAAAAATCCTGCAGAAGCTCAAACCTAATTTTTGTTGTCCCATCACTTTAGGAATAAACCGATGAGGCAAAGATCAAGAACACAAGAGTTGGTCAATCATGATTTGATAAAGCTTGAGAACACGAGATTGTATCAATCGTGAGCTGATGAAGACTTCATGAGAGTATGTTGATCATGAGTTGCAAGGGTTCAGAAGACTTACCTGGATCTTCTGAGTTAATGATCGAGGCATAGACAGACCGATTGTATCGTGTCTGCTTGCTCACTGAATGACCTTATGTGCTGCAATGGATTTGAGCACCCAGACAATCATCAGAATTGAAAGGTTCAGGTTGAAGATATACTCACCTGAAAATGCTTGGCGAGCATTAGCCAACAGGGCTTGTTTGTTTAATAGCCTCTGGATGAATTTCGAGACCTCGGAGAGTAACTCGACTATTAGGAATGCACTACTTGTCAGACAGTGTCAGAGGTAACATGTGCAAGCATTTTTATCAATGAGTTCATCGGTTCATGCAAAACCATTCAGTTGAGTTTGCAATGATTAAAACCATATGTGTATGCTCATAATATGGATCATGCATGACTATTCTATCGAGTTTGCATTTCCAATTCTGTCCAGGGAGATTATCATGTCATGAATACCTCGAATTGAACCTGAATGGGGACTTCAGTCCGAAAGAGCTTTCTCTCACTCTCGAGAAACGCTGTTTATCCGGATTGCAGGATTTGAAAAGAAAGCACTCAACCTTACCATCATCGCATTCAGCGAGGGTCTGAGTAATCTCGCAATTGATACGATCAAGCCGATCTAGAGGTCTTGATTAGGACCGTAATGTGGACTGGGTCAAAGGCTTATCAAAGGAGACTCATTTCGAGTCAGGGCCATTGACAAAAAAAGGTCTTCATCATCTACTCCGGGTTTACAAGTCAAGAACCCTGCAAAATGAGAGAGAAATAATCTTGCTCGAACTTCTTCGAGCGATTCTTAAAGTCATTCAACTCTTACATTAATTTAGGTGCCCTAATCAGAAGAGACTTTCAAGGGTCATAACGTAGGTCGGGATTTGGGTCTGAGAAACGAAGGGCTCGTTTTGGCTCAGCAAAATATATGAGAAGGGCTTGGTGTTGGTGATCATTGCAGTCTTGTCACCGATCTTTGACCTTCCTGAATTTGTCTTTAATGAATACCATCATTGGCTGAGGGGTGGTAGTTCTTTTACACTTTGCAAACTGACTTCTTTGGGGATCCTTTTTCGGGAATTCTCAAAATGTATGTTCGAAGTCAGAAGTTCATTACAGATATATGGGCATTGGCCTTGCTTTTGATAGGCACTTTGCTCTTTCTGCCCGAGATTCTTTGGAGTAGCCTTTGCTTTTCTTACTCCCGACTCCCTTTTGTTTGGAAGCAGGCCCATTTTCTTTAGGCTACACTTGTCTCTCCCTTTTTTTTTGTTTAATAATCTTGTGATTTTGAATTTTAGCAACAAGATGATTTTCAACAAATGATACTAGACATTACATGAAAGTCTAGCATATGAAATGGGCTGATTCGAGAATTCTCTATTGGCCCAATTTCTTCAATTCTGCTCTTTTGGGGGAAGGTGTCGTCGTTACCTTGAAATGAGCAAGGATCACCAACATGGGCTTGAGAAATGAATTTGCAGGCTCAATTGGGTTATGCAAAGGATGAGTGTGTAGGATAGAGAAAATAAATGCTCTTCGTCATCCTAAAGCACTTGAATTAAAATTCGAGTATCATGCAAAGAAACACTCGAAGATTGATGTTAGTCCAAGCAAGAGAATTTCTAACCATTTATCTCCTGATATTGTTGGAATTACCTCTGTTTTGCCCTAGTGCGGGGTGGTTCTTGACAGGGTCATGAAATGAAATCACCGTTTAAATGGGTTGTCAATGGTTGCCTGAAGTGTTTGGAATGGAGAATGAATGCCTCCTTCACTTCGACTATCGTATCTTTTGCGAGAAAACCCATTGCCTTGGAGAATGCGGAATCTGTCTACCGCTCAACTCACTGTGGATTAAATATAGGACGTATGTGGAAATGGCTTGCCTTTCATCGTCCTGTCATGCCCCATTCTGTACATTCGATGCATCGTGTACAGTTTATACCCCCAGTCAAAATTGACAAATTGAACATGCAGAACAGTCATGCATAAATCATGGAATGTGTAAACATCATGCAAATATGGCAATACAAGTACAAGTATGGAAATTGCCCCTGGCTGTGTGGGCGGATCAGACACGTTGGGGGCCTATTCCCCGAGTCGAGGAGTAGCTTGTTTCTGGTTTTGCCTCTTTTCGATCTAGGGTTCGCCATTGATTTCCCTTATTTCATCAGACGGATCGCATCAGGCGATCATAACTTGGCCCCTTTGGGCTGTTTTCTTTGAAGTATCAGGTGTTAGTTTAACATTTCCTGTAACAAGGAAGGAGACCTGTTAGCCAGTATCAGAAATGATGAACTGGACACGATACTGAGTTACCCTTGAGTGCTTCGCGCAACTCCTTTACCAGTTTTACCACTCGGGATTTTCTCCGTGTGTATGTCAAGTTAGACATTTCCTGTCAAACAATGGAGAAGAAGACGTATTAGTCAGTATTAGAAATGATGTATTGGATACGATACTGGTTTACCCTTCATCTTGAATGTTTTGCGTGACGCCTTTATCAAGTTCATTGGATTGAGTTTCCCTTGGCTTTCGCTGGACACTTCAACGTTAAGCTAAGATCGTAACAAAATACTGACCTTGGTATTGCTCGTCGAGTATTCCTGTTTCTTTTTGCAAAAAGAAATGCGAGAAAAAGTTGTTTTATTTATTTACAATACTTACAACATTTCCATCCTCGAGGATCGAACGCGGGACGTCTCGGACCACTGTCATTCCCCATGCCATCTGGTCCACAAGACCGCAGGTGCTCATGGAGGTTCCTTTTAAGAGTCAATCCTTGAGATGACATGGTGTTGTTGTATTGTACTAGGTAATTCCAGGTCACTGTATTTTTCGGGGCGGTTTACAAACCCTGTTAAGAATGGAATAAAATAATTCAGAACACGAGACGAGTATGAGCAAATTAGAACGATACATAATTACCCTTCTTTGAGATTGTTTGGGTCTTTCGTTCACATATTCCTCATTTGAAGCCGTCCATTCTGTGGCGATGTCCACGAATCTATTTGCCCAAAGTTTTGATTAATCGGGGAATTTCGTTTTTGGGTCAATTTGCAAATTCCTGTAAACAGAAGGGATCTAATTTAGAATCGGGACAATTTGAGGGTAAATTGAAACGATACTGCTTTACCCTTCTAGTTCGCGCGACTTTTTACACGCAATAAATTCACTACGAGTTTGGTGTGGTAGCAGACTCGAGCATTTAATAGGAGAACAGAAAATTGCTGCTTCTTGCTTTTGCGTTCATTCTGAACATCAATAAAAGTAGAAAACATCCCATGCAAGGAAATGAAGCATCTGCATTCGTTCAAGATCGATTTTGCTCCCTCAGCAGGCTCTCCCATGATCAGCTGGCTTCATTCTCGACCAGGTATGCATCGGCTATGTTGAAGGACCCGTGATCTCAGCTTCGAAATACAGACTCCCTGTGCATATTACAGTCCTCGTGCTTCATTAACATTAAACTGGTTGATCATGGCGGTGAGTTCATCGTCAATGCCGCTTGCCTGGTGGTGATACATCTCCCCTTCCCCGGGAGGTATTGATGCTGATCCAGTAGCATTAGTCTTTTTGTACCCTGCTCCAATAGAACTCGATTCTGTTATAAACTGGTATAACTCGCTTCTCAAACACGCATTTTCAATCCTCAGATCATGCATTTCATCGAAGGCGAGGAGGAGGCTGTTGCAGTTAGGGCAGGTGACGGAGTCAAAAGCCTCTTTATACATCTTGTTTTCCGCTCGGAGGTTTTCATTTTCAACTCTTAGAAACTCGGCTTCGTTGTGCTCATGACGAGTCTTCATTCGGGTTCTCCTATTTTGAAACCAGAACTTGATTTGTGAAGGTTCAAGTCCTAGCTCTTGACTTAGTTCCATTTTCTGTTTGCCATCTGGCATAGGACATGTTCTGAAGAAATCCTCAAGCCTTTGTACTTGCTCCTTAGTATGGCGATGGTAACGCTTCTTTTGACCCTTACCGTTATTGTCCTTATCTTTACTGAGATCTTGGACGTCGTCGGCGGAAGGGCCAGGTTCCATAGGCTCAATCCCAAACATGGTTTCGAACTCTTCCTCGCCCATATTCAGCAGGCAATGATAGCTTTCGGAAGTATTGGGTTGAGACATCTTCGATTTGGTTGATGATTTCTCAAGGTTTACTATATCTTTCTGTATTTTCACTCTCTCTGAACCGTGTATGCTTTAAAACTCTCTTCAATGTATGAATAAATATTATCAGGAGGATGTCTCTTTTAAAATTTGGCGTCGGCTTAGCATATGTATCGCTTCTCCCGAGATTTGTCTTTCTCAACCTTTCCTGCGTGTTTCTTGCTTGGCTCGTCTTTTCTCATCTCTTCATAGTGGTAGGGTCCCTATCAACGTCTCTACCGTCGATTGGCTGGCGTGTTCTCCTATAAAAACGAATCTCATTTTCCTTGTCTCCCACCCAAGTCACCTTTCTTTCTCCTTTTTCAAAGTTGTGTCATCCCGTCAAACTTTTAGTAGAGATGTCGGATTTGCTTGGCTCGAGATTGGAGACGAGTAGCGGAGGTGATGCTGATAGGGAATGGTAGACAGGAAAATCTGGCCAGTAGAGACTTTCACTGCAAAAATGAAAGGGAATGCGGCAGTATATGTTCTTCATATTCTAGAAAAATTGGAACGATACTGTTTTATCATTGTATGTACTTCCATTGAATTTGAATTGAGGAAGTTCCTTCATTTGGATTGGATTGGATTGTATGTCCCGAGTTACCCTTCACTTTGAGCTTGCCACATAAGTGCTTTGCTTAGTTGGGCCTTGTTTTCTTTCGGGTTGCTTTGGACCATCATCATTTTTTATGCCATCGGGTCCATAGATCGGAGGGCTCCTTTAATTTAAAGGTTACCTTTAAGGCAAATGAGTCCTATCGCATTCCATTGGGTCATTTCATTTTGCGACACTCTTGAGGCAATTTGCAATCCCCTGGAAGAGAATGGAACAAATCCAATTTAGCATTTTACGACGATTGAGGGTAAATTGGAACGACACACAGTTACCCGTCTTCGAGCTCGCTTGGGCTTTTCACTTGAAATTTCCCTACGTGAGGTCATTCAACATTTCTCATTATGGCAATTAGCGACGTTGCCACAAATTGATCCGCCCTGAGTTCAGCATAAAAAGGGATTCACGCATTCGACGGAATAAAAAACAAATTACCCCATGCCCCTGAATTAAATCTAGACACCTAGAAAGCTGGAAATATCACACGCAGGGGAATTAAGCATGAAATGAAAGGTGCACTTGTTCAAGGTCAGTTCTGCCTCTCCTGCAGCTCTTCGATAATCAGCTAGTCTCATGCTGGTTCAGGCATGGATGACCGATGTTTGAGAGTCCTTAATCACTGGCTTCCGATTATGGCTTCGGATGTCTGTCAACCTTAAACTGGTTGACCAGGGCAGTAAGCTCATCATCTGGGTAATCTCTTGAACCTTCCAGCAACTGATGCTCGAATTGGGCATTATTGTTGGCAAATGCTGGCGGTAGATTTCTCATTCTGTCCTCGCCATGAGCAATTTGACTTCTCGAGCTGAAGTCTTCATCATTACTCCAGAAAGTGTGGGGATTATCAACTGTCCTGCTGCCAAGAACTCCTTCCATTTGAGGATTAGAGAAGTGGAAGTGCTCAGGATAATTTCTTGTCTGATTCTCTGGCTGCGCAAGCGCGCTGATCATGGGATGAATTCTAGCCACGGGTTGGTACTCAAACCAAGGAGTCTGAATACACTGCCCCTGCGGTCTATACTCTTGAAGAGCATTAGGGTGATTCTGGGGGATACTTTGATTAACGACTGGGGGATTGATGGCACGGTTACTGGTTTGGTTGATGATGGGAAGTGGCTCGCCCCATGCTAACCTGTGGAACTTATGGTGGCGAGGAGACTCGACGTTCAGGCTTGGATTAGTCCCGCCTTGATTTTCTTGATTCTGAGCTGCATTGTGTTCTCTCACCCTTTTTCTGTACTTCTGAAGATGACTCGAAACATCTGCTTTAGTGAGTCCCTCTACCTTCATAATTTCCAGTATATGTTGCGGCTGTGCCGAATCGATTCCTAGTTGCTGAACTGCATTAACAAACATACGATGCAGCTCGGGAGACCAACTCATCTTCTTTCTCCAGTTGCTTGGAATAAAATTGAAGGCTTGATGCTTGTTCTCATGGTCGTGCAATTGCTTCCTTACCACGTGCTGCCATATGTTTTGAAGCATCTGAACCCTAACTAGTTTCGTTACGACGTCTTGGGCCCCGTTTAAGACAGCCTTCATCATGGCTTGCTGATCATCGCTTGTCGATATTACGAGGACTGGCATGTTTAATTTAGAATTGATGACTTCCAAGAGAGTGAAAACATCCATGTTAATTCCTACCATGGCGGTGACGACGATATCAAACTGGTCACTACTCCTCCTTAATATCTCTAAGGCCTCTGTCGCCTTTGCTTGAGCTACAACCTTATACCGGCATTTTCTTAATACGGTAACAAGGATTGACAGAGAGACTGGATTACCGTCAATGGCCATAACCAGTAGACCCTCAGGGTAAGGAACTTCATCAGCTTCGACCAGGGTTGAACATGCGCCCATTTCCCTAATGCTCAACATATTTCTGGATCTAGGACTGCCGATTCGAGACCGCCTCAGGATGTCTTCTCGGACTTGAGGGATCACGGGATCGTTGATGGCTTCTCGTAACAAGCTTTGAAAGCCAATGCTTTGATGGTGAAGGTTTTGAATTCCTCTCCCACGAGAACTCCTTCCTCTCTATCTTTCTCCTGCGAGTTCGTGCAGATGAACCCTCACTATCAAATGAGGATAAATTCTCTCTCTGGCAATAGCAACGACTTCCCCCTTCACGGGCAGTGCTATTAGATTTACCGAGGGGAAAATCTGACATTCAGCTTTTGATTAAAGGGGAAATCCTCGTTTATCGCTCAGTTTGTCTTCTTTTTTCTTTTCGCGATAGAGGGTCCCTGTCAAGATTTCCACCGTCGATTTACTGGCGGGTCCTCCAATGAAGACGAGTAATATCTCTCTTTCTGCCGAAAATTTCTTTGTCCCCCACTCAGCTCGTCTTTTCGTTCTTTCTTTTTTCAAAGCGGTGGAGTCCCGTCCAGCTTTTCCACAGAGACGTCAGGTTTGTTCGACTCGAGGTTGCCACTTGACTGGAATTTGAGCCACCGGGGGTGTTGCCGACAGAGAATGGTAGATAGGAAAACCTATAAGGACTGCCCCTGTGAAATCAGTATTTAAATTAAAGCAGATTACCATCTTCGCATTCCGCTCATCTGCCTCATCTCTCTCCTTTCTTTCGTATTCTGCTTTCAAAAATGGCCAATTCTCCTAACCACACCTTATCCGCCGAAGTCCTGGCTGGGTGGGAGAGACTCTATAATCTTCTTGGGAGAGGTTACGCTCATATAGCCAAAAACTCTACCGTTGAGGTTGAAATCCTTGGTTTATTCAGGACTGTGGACGCTGCTTCTGTTGAGGGTACCCAACTAGGGAAGGAGTATCGGAACTTCTCGACCGTCTTCATCAATTTTCTGGCTGCCTATAACCGCGCTTATGAGACGGTCCTTGTGACCGCCGTCGTGAAAGCTCGTTACTGAGACCGGCACGAGCGTCTGGCAATAGTTACATTTGTGGCTGATAATCACAAAAAGGCCCTCAAGTTTGCCAACGATCAGCTTTCCTGGCTGATTCGTGAGAGGGGAAAGCTGGTGGACCGTCTGGCCTTGGTCCGAACTTACGCCGAACAGGAGCCAGGCAATATTGTGATGAGGTGCAAATGCGGTTGGCTGCAGGAGAGGCTTGATGACATTACGGCAGACATTGCTTTCGAGAGGGCGGCGATTCCGGACCTGGAGTTTGCCGTTGAGCATTACGAGGCCACTATGGCCCAGGTTAAAGAGAAGTGCGATCGCCTCTTCTTTAGGCTCGCGGAGCTTGATCCCGAGAAAGCCCGGTGCACCCAGAGCATCAACTTTATGGAAAGCCAGCTGAGCTCCTTTGTGACGCTTATTAGGGCTCAATTTGATTTCACTTTTCCTCCCCAGTGAGTTGTTATAAGATTTGTTGGTGAATGGAATGAAGAGAAAGTTTCACGTGTTTGTGCTTTTCATTTTCCTGCCATTTCATCGCCCATATAGCATGATAGGACGATTTACGGTACTGAAGACGTTGAGGCTTAACACTCTTCTTGGTGTTCTTGTTATCTACTGCCGGCGATGATATCAAGGACATTGGCGAAGGGTTCGGTGGCGGCCCCCACCGGTCACAGCGCCGTGAGTCAGTCGTGTGAATTATTGCAAATCGACCACTCGATTAGTGCTCCAATAAACAAACCAGGCTGCCCGTTGCGTGCCCCACTTTACTCCTGCCTATCTCTTTCGGCGTCCACTTGAATGTGTCGGTCGCCTGTAGCGTTGGGAGAAATGATTGCGGGCCATGCTCGGTAATAAAATACTAGTCCTCCAAAATCTTTTATGTGTTTTGAATCCGATGAAGGTAAAAAGGCAAGCATTTGTTCAATTTAATCAGAAAGGCGTCGCAAGATCGGGTTCATAATCTTGCCCCATGGGTTTTGATTACACAGTCTCGACTTTCTCAACAAAAATACATGAACCCTTCTAATATATTAAAAATGTCCCCAGGCCCGATCTGGATGCATTCACTATCCCTCATCAAAATACATGGCCCATACGTGCTGACTTATTGACACGATTCTGTCTCCGGAAGAATTGGCCTCTTCATATGCCCCTAGGGTTAACGATATCTTCGCTTGCCCCCTGATTGTTATCACCAACGAGCCCGATTTTTCTCCACCCCAGGGTACCTATAATTCTCTGCAAAAGTAAAGAAAATAATCAGTATGTGATCCAATAGGGGTCGGCCCATGATTCCTACATTAGTCCAATTTTATTTTTCAATTTTAGAGAAAATTTTCTTAGAAAAACATGGGTGAATTTCTCAAAAAGAATTTTCTTGCAAATTTTTACAACTTGAAAAATGTGATAAAATATCTTAAAATTTAGCAAATTTCCCGAAGGGATTTTCCTTTTATCAGAATGAATTTTTAGGGATAAATTTGTCAAGAAAATCTCATTTCTATTGAAGTAGAAAAATGTAACAAAATCTTTTACTGGTCAACAAAATTTTCCTAAGGGATTTTTCACACTTATTTATTTATTTATTTATTTTTATTTTTTTCAAAAATGGGATACTAATTTGATTTTCATTTTCTTTTGAAAAATGACCTTGATGTTAAATTCAAAATTTGACCGACACCTAACATGGACCGACCAAAAATAAATACAAGATGAAGTTAGAAAACTTACTTTCACCGTCAAAAATACCATGTAAGTCGCATAGACATGCACATGAATCGTGAGTTTAAATCTTAGCCTATCTACTCTAAAGGCTGACAAATTGAAGCGAAAGACTTACGGCAAGGCGACAATCTCGCGCACATAATCAAGATTAGCCGTGACCCCTACGACGTAATCTGGACTAGCCGGGTCTCCCAACTTTGGCTCCTCGAGTCAAAAATTAAAACCACTGCTTTGGTAATCTTACCAAGCCTGAGACCTAACTTTTAAAACTCATTTTTGAAAAGAGGTTCGGGATTGAATCTGGACTAACTTTCGACGTGATCTCACGCCGAACGCTAGAACCAAATCACAATACCATCCTAAAACTAGTGACCCAGGTCCGGTCACGGGACGTGTGTGATGTAGTGCTAAAACAAATAATCATGCACAGCAGTTAAATTCAAACACCGCTTCAAAATGTGCAAAAATTAAATTCCAATTTCCATACACCAAACCTGCAAAATAAGGGGTTAGCCAAACACTCCACCCCTTATAACTCCCATCTGCAAGACCATTTAACACCTAAAGATTAGAATTCAACCAATTGCCAAACCAAGTGAATATTCATGAAATTTTACTAGCCTAAGTCCTCTAAGTTCTTAAATTTTTCAAAAATTAAGAACAACTCCCCAGCGGAGTCGCCAAGCTGTCGCAACCTAAAATTCATTTTTAGGTTAATGGATTACCAGATTAATTAATTAAATTAACTAACCTAGTTCGAGCTCTCCCAAGCTCTACCAAATCGCAACTTTGATTTTTTTTCACATGATTTTAGAATTTGGAGTCGCCACTAATCATTTTTGGTAGGTTGATTAGAAACCTAAGTAACCTAGCGGGAGAACTAAATTACTCCTGCAAACCAGAGATTATGAGTTCGGGGACTTGGTTACACTAGTTAATTAAAACTAATGCCCTTTCGGTACCTTAATTCCATGGATATCCTATTTTGGCAACTCTCACTTGATTTATTCCTAAGACCCTGGTAAGGTGTTCTTTTTATGTTTTCACTTTAAAATGAAATGCATAAAGGGTATGAACGCAAACGTTGACATACAAATACGACACACAAATACGGACATACGAATATGATATACGAATACGTAGATATGCGAATACGAATACGTGCGTGACGTGCGAATGACATACGTACATGACATGCGAACAACATACGTACGTGACATGTGTATGAATACGATATGCATACGAGATAGACGAATACATATACGTGCGTTACATGCGAAGGACATACGTACGTGGACATGCGAATGATATGCGTACGTGACATGCGTATGAATACAGCATGCATGCGGGGATAGACGAATACGAATACGTATGTGACATGCGTATGAAGACGCACGAATACGATATGTAACATGCATACATACACCATACAAATACGTGACATATATATGTGACATGCATAGTGATATGTGTATGTAAATACGTACATTTCGATTTTGCCCATAAAGGGCAAAGTCATCATTTTGAAAAGATGGGATAAAACCCTCATTTTTGAAAAAGAGGGGATAAAACCCTCATTTTGAAATTTTTGATTTTTCTGAATGAATATGCATGGGTTAATAACATATCATAACAGACAAATGTGGATTTGCAAACGTCGCGTACGTGACGTGCATACGAGAACAAACAAATACGATATGTCTATACGAACATACGGATAACATAACAAACATACATGAGACATACTACATGAGATGCACATGAATGGCATTTTTTGTATTTTCAGATTTTCCATTTTTTTTTTTTGGTTTTTTGGATTTTCTACATTTTTTTGTATTTTGGATGTATTATAAAAGAATGCAAAATCACCCAAAGCAAATGAAGATGTGAAGAGAGAGCAGGTAAAGTAAAACTACCCTAAGGACAGTGAAAATAAAACCCGCAACTCGTCGGGTGAATAATTACAGACCAATTAAATAAAACCCGAGACATGATCGGGAATACAACAAAAATGGACCGGAATGGACATCGGTCAAACACCCGTCGCCAAGCCTCGTGGGTCGAGAGTACAACAAAACGGACCGGAATGGACATCGGTCATCCTCCAGTCTTCAAAGCATCGAGCCGAAAGCCAAATGAAAATAATGAACTTATCCAATCGGACATGCACAATCACCAATGAGTTAAGACAATTCAAAAACTCAAAGAGAGTTTAACACGTGCTGATTAAACTTCATTGAGACCATTTTTTACATTTTCCAATGCATTAACACAAAAAATACGAATTAAATCATACTGTCCATGAACATTCTTAGGGAGAAAGCAGTAACCATAAAATACAAAAGAAATAATGAAATGTATGTAAAAATTCTGAGATTTTTTATGTGGATGGGAAAATGTGTCTTTGACAACTTTCATGTTTTACATTCTTATTGAAGAGACACTCATTTTCGTGTAGAAAATGGTCTTTCATGAGAGCTCAGCAGCAAACAAACAAATTTCACAAAACAGACATATTTCAGGATTAAGCTTAAATGGACACTCAAATCTCAAAATTAATGCACAAAACTTTCCAGTCTACTAAACAAGACCCCAATGAACAACTTTCATTTTTTGTGAAGTTTCAAAAGAAGACTCTAAACATAAGATAACTACAAATCAATATGACCACGCACAGAAAAACACTCAGACTCAAGGACGCCAACAGAATTGCATGATTTCATTAAATGCATTAAAAATACGAAACGTGCATGAATATTTTTGTATTTTTTATATGTTATGCATTAAGATCTTATGAACAAATGTCATGAAGAGGTCTTTATGAAACAAAGTCTAGAATAACCCATGAAAAATCATTTAGCGTGAAAGGTCAGATCAGAAAAATTTCATCTCAGGTTCTGATCACCATATTTCCAGATTTCTGCTTTCAATTTCGGGACCCTTTTGACATAGCAAACGACGTCAATTTTCGTGCCATAATATATCAAATCGAAGATCTCGAAGTCATCTACGAATGTTCAGTACATTTATTTTCGAGATTTCGTCATCTAAACACGAAAAATTGAGTTACCAGATAATTGCACATGCTGATGCGCCTAGAGCTCGTTGGAGATGAATCCGTCGCGTCGCCAAGGCTTGTTCCACGGTGGCGAATTTTTCTCTCTCAAAATTTTTTCTCTTGAAATCTCTCCAAAAAATTTTTTTTCTCCAGTTTTTCTTCAATCTCCCAAAACTCTCTCAAACATCCAAAATTTTCTCTCCAAAAAAATTCCTCCCTCAAGCTCACTTCTTCCTCCTTTTATAAACCACTCATCTATCTCCCATTCTAATTTTTCCATTAACTCTATCTCCCATTCTAATTTCTCCACTAACTCTTCTTCATTTTCATCTTCCCTTCTCCATCTCTATCTCACATTCTAATTTCTCCACTAACTCTTCTTCATATTCATCTTCCCTTCTCCATATCTATCTCCCATTCTACTAACTCTTCTTCATCTCCATCTTCCCTTCTCTATTCTCATCTTATTTTCTTTATCTTCTCTTCTCCATCTCCTCTTCTCCATCTTCCTATCTTCATCTCCTCTTCTCCATCTTCCCTTCTCTATTCTAATTTCTCCACTAACTCTTCTTTTTGTTATTTACAAAATAATCCCTCAAGTATTAGGTATTTGTACTCTAGTCCATGAGATTTTAAGTATTTGTAATTCAGTCCCTGGAGAAATATTTCTTTAAGTCCAAATCTCCTTACAATTTTCGACACACCTATCGCATGTTGAATTTAAGTTCATTTCTTGCTATTGAAAATAATGCAAAATTTAATTAAAGCCCTGTTTGTAAAATTGAGTCATTCTGGGTATAATTGAGCCAAGATGAAAATTTGGAATATTAAAGAACAATGTCAAAACTCCTAAAAGTGAAAAATGAAAATAAATTGACTCAAATTGAATTTTTTTAGGCCCGATTCGAGATTATGCTCGTTAAGGAATACACGACCTCGAATTGGATTTTTTAAATTTGCGATGGCCAACATGAAAAGGGATTTAAAGGAAAAATATTGACTATTTTTATGTATTTTTGTGGCCTCAAATGCTATTATTTATTAAATATTTTCCTAATTTCTAAAAATTATATTTAAAAAAATACAAAAAATATGAAAAATTATTTTTTTTTACTCAAAAATGGTTGCCTAAGCTTGGCCAAGGCTTCCAAAGTTGATTTTGCAATTTTCTCATTTTTATAGATTTTCTATCAATTTTAGAAAATAAAAATACCGAAAAATACTGAAAATATGAAAAATCATTTTTTGGTCAAAATTGGTTCCCTAGGCTTGGCAAAGGTCTCCAAAGTTAATTTTTTCAAATTTATGAATTTTTATGGATTTTCTATTAATTTTAAAAAAGAAGAAAAGAAAAGGTGATTGAAAATCAGGTGTCAACACTATGCTTAGTCGAAATTCATCGCATATCAAATTTAAACTCATTTCTTGCCGCAAAATTTAATTAAAGCCCTTTTGTAAAATTGAGTTATTCTAAGTATAATTGGGCCAAGATGAAAATTTAGAATATTAGAGAATAATGTCACAACTTCTAAAAGTGAAAAATGAAAATAAATTGACTCAAATTGAATTTTTTAGGCCCGATTCGAGATTATGCTCGTGAAGGAATACACGACCCCGAATTGGATTTTTGGAATTTTTTTTAAATTTGTGGTGTCCAACATGAAAAGGGATTTAAAGGAAAAATATTGACTATTTTTACGTATTTTTGTGGCCTCAAATGCTATTATTTATTAAATATTTTCCTAATTTTTAAATATATATATAATACAAAAAAATGAAAAATTATTTTTGTTCAAAAATGGTTGCCTAAGCTTGGTCAAGGCTTCCAAAGTTGATTTTGCAATTTTCTCATTTTTCTTGATGTTTTATAAATTTTCGAAAATAAAAATATTGAAAAATACTGAAATTATTTTTTGGTCAAAATTGGTTCTCTAGGGTTGGATAAGATCCCCAAAGTTGATTTTTTTATTTTATGAATTTTTTTTATTTTTTTATTACTTTTAAAAGAGAAAAGATGATTTAAAAATCAAGTGTCAACAACCAAAACCATGTGAGGTTCAAACGTTATAAGCACCGAGTCCTCCTAACTACTAAACCGTTCTTTATAAGAGGAGTTTCTCTCATCAGGGAGCTCATTATTAAGCTTCGGAAGGAACCTGCATCCGGCCAAATAGTCTGAAATAGCATTCGGAAGTTTGAGATAACCACTAGGAGCTAAATGAGCCTGAGTATAATCGTAGTATGTGGTCCTTTAAAGAGATAAAATTCTTGATAGAGGATCCCTGTTGTGGCACTCAAGAACACCCCGTCCTGTTAAGTCTGCTTGTGAGAGACCAACTATGCTGTAACTTTGACTTAGTTGTTCCATTCCTTCCACCTGGTCAGGCAACTTGGTGACGAAGTCAAGAAAGGTGTCCACGAAAAACCCGTGGTTCCTAGTCCCACATCCAAGAGAGCAAACGACTGGTGAAGGGCCTAGCACATGTCAAATGCTAGCTAAGGGTGTGGCGTTGAGTCTGAGAGGCAGACAAAGAGTCACTAGTCAACGATCCGATGAGCGTCCTTTTGCAAAATTGAGTCGTTCCGGGTATAATTGGGCCAAGATGAAGATTTGGACTATTAGAGGACGATGTCACGACTCCAGAAATGCAAAAAATAAAAAACATTATACAGCTAAAAAATGTATTTTCCAACACAATTTTTTCAATTAATCTAGAGATGGGAAAAACAAAGTAATTCCCGATTCCATATTAATTTTTGCAGATTTTCTTTGGCCAAAATGAAGAGCAAATTAAATAAGAATACTGGCTATTTTTTTACATTTTTTGTGGCCTCAAATGCAATTTTATTTTGAAATATTTTCTTAATTTCTGAAAAACATTAAAAAAAGCTAAAAATATGAAAAATTATTTTTTGCTCAAAATTGATTCCCTAGGCTTGGCCGAGATCCCCAAAGTTGATTTTTTAATTTTATGAATTTTTATGGATTTTCTATTAATTTTTGAAAATAACAATACCGAAAAATATCGAAAATATGGAAAATTATTTTTTGCTCAAAATTGGCTCCCTAGGCTTAGCTAAGGTCCCCAAAGTTTATTTTTTAATTTTATAAATTTTTATAAATTTTCTATTAATTTTAAAAGAAAAGTGATGATAAACATCAGGTGTCAAGAGTGCTTAGCCTTGAACTAGACTTACTTCAAGCATAACCCGAGCGATATAGTGACGAATTTCAGATGTAAGTGGCTGGAGTAGGGGCTTGATGATTTAACGCCAAATATAGCTTTTGAGAGAGACCTGATCGATATTCTGAAACTTGCCATTGAACATCATGAGGCTAGTGCGGCCAGGCACAAGGAGAAATGTACTCTCCTGTTCTTCAAGCTTGCAGATCTCGAATCCTAGATCGCTTAGTGCAAGCAAAGTATTAACTTCATGGATAGTCAATTGAGCTCTTTTGTAATGCTTATTAGGGCTCAATTTAGCTTTACTTTTCCTCCCTAGTGACTGTTGTAGAGTTTGTTGATGAATGGAATGAAGATAAACGTTTTGCATGTTTATACTTTAATTTTCTTGCCGTCCCTTCTTCCTCACGATAGCTTAACATCTTCCTTGATGTTCTTATTGAATGCCGTAAATAATGATATTAAGAACACCACAGGAGCATTCGACAGTGGCCCCCACTTACCACCTAGAGACCCGTGAGCTAGTCACGTGAATTATGACAACTCGATCAGTGCGCTAATAAATGAATTCGGCCACCTGTTGCGTGCCCCTGCTTTTCTCATGCTTTCTTTCGGCGTCCACCTACTCGTGTCAGCTAAAATGCCGGGAGAAATGTCTATGGGCCATGTTTAACAATAAAATACCGGTCCTTCAAAATCCTCCATGTTGTTCGAATCCGCGAAAGCTAAAAGGCTAAACTTTGGTTGATTTACTCAGAAAGACATCACAATGTCGAGTTAACATACTCTATTCATAGGTTCTAATTATATAGTCTATGTTTTTTCTTTCAATAAAATACAGGGACCCCTCTCAATACATTAAAAATGCCCCCATGTTTCATTTGTATAAATCCATCGTCGCATTCGAATACACAGCCCATACAAGTTTAGTGATTGACACAATTTTGTCTCTCAAAGATGGATTTCTTCGCTTGCCTCCTGGATTAACGGTTAAAGCTTCGATATTTTTCGTCCCTTTATATTTTTGAAGATTATTCCTGATATATTGTTGAACTTAATTTTTTTTTACCCCCGCCTGGGGTATCTAGGATTCCCTGCAAAAGCGGAGGAAATAATGAATATGTGATCCAAGAAAGGTCGGCTCATGATTCCTACATTAGTCTAATTTTATTTTAGAGAAAATTTTCTTCGAAAAGCACGTGTGAATTTCTCGAAAAGAATTTTTTTGTGCAGCTTTTTATAACTTGAAAAGTGTGATAAAATCTCTTAACCAAATTTTTCGAAGGAAACTTCTTATCAAAATGAATTTTCAGATGTATATTTGTCAAAACAATTTCATTTTTTATTGAATCAGGAAAGACGTGACAAAATCCTTTATTGGTTAACAAAAATTCCCTAAAGGGATTTTTCATGTCCATCTTTTTAGAATTTTTTCAGAAATGGGGTATAAATTTGATTTTTATTTTCTTTTGAAAAAGATGGCCATGCTATTAGGTTCAAAATTTGACTGACACCTAGCATGAACCGACCGAAAATAAATACAATATAAAGTTAGAAAACTTACTTTTACCTTGGAGAAAATGCAAATCACATAGACACACGCATAACTCGAATGAGGAGTGGACTCTAGAAAATAAAAAAGAGAGACAGGGTATAAACCTAAAAGGGCCTCACTATCTGAATCGACAACCTTACACTCCAGCACAATCAAACGACAAGTGGGAATAATTGTCAATTTAGATAATGAGTGGGATAAAATATGGTCAACCCAAGCACAATCGACACAAGAGCTTTGCATATTCGATCCTTATCTATGGTTACCTAGGAAAAATTTTGCGACTTGGGTTTAGACACTTGTGTGTGCAGGTGTTGTGATCCTCAAAATATGCAAGACATGCACAACAATTGATATCAAAATAGTACTTCTAAGAATGTGCAAAATTAAACAAATAATTCGAACATTGAGCCTACAAAATAAGTGGGTTAGTCAAACACTCCACCTCTTATAACTCCCACCTGCAAAAATATTTAACACCTAAAAATGAGTTCCAAACAATATTGCCAGAAGCAAGATATCCATGAAATTTTCATTAGCCTAAGTTCGCTAAAACTTTTAAAATCTCAAAAAGATTCAATTACTCCAATTGGTGCTTTCTTTTTCGAAAATTTAAAAATCTCGTCCTCGGCGGAGTCGTCAGTCTGTCGCGACCCTAAGAATTTTCTTTTGGTAGAAAAATTTCCAGGTTAACGGATTATCAAGTTGATTAAATTAATTAACCTAATACGGACCCTCCCAAGTCCTACCGAACTGCAACTTTGGTTTTTTGTTCAAATGATTTTAGAGTTTGGAGTCGCCACTAATCATTTTTGGTAGGTTGATGTCACGACCCGAAAAAATTGGTTTCCCAATTTTTAAAGTTAATGGATTACCAGGTTAATTAAATTGAATTAACTAACCTAGTTCGAACCCTCCTAAGTTCTACCGAATCGTGACTTATGTTCAATTTCATCAAAAGAAGGATTTATCTTGGAGTCGCCACTAATCATTTTGGGTAGGTTGATTAGATACCTAAATAAAGCATCGGGAGAAATACTTTATTCCTACGAATCAGATATTAATGAGTCCGGGGACTTGGTTACGCTAATATTTCTACTAGCGCCCTTTCGGTACCAATTTCATGAAAATGTTCAACTTGGCAATTTTGATGAATTTTCACTTGAGATTAAAGTGTGCAATTTTTTTGGGTTTTCTTTTTTAAATGCATGCAATGCAAATGCAATTATATGCAATTAAGACATGAAACTACATGATTTATGCATTCTAGATTACATGACAAGTATAATGAACATGCATGATGGCTTTTAAAAAATTGGGTTTTGATGCAAATAAGCATGAATCCTATTTTAGATGACATGCAATATGAAATCTAATTTATATGACATGCGAATACGAAGACATATGAATACAACATGCAAATGTAGACATACAAATGCGACATGAGAACCTAGACGTATAAATACAGCATGCGTACGTAGATATACGAATGACATACGTACATGGATGAACGAATATGACATACGTACATGGATATATGAATACAACATGCATACGTGACACACGTACGCGACATGCGACATGAATACACGAATACGGCATACGTACGTAACATGCGTATGTAGACATGCATACGCGACATGCGACATGAATATATGAATACGACATACGTACGTGACATACGAACATGAACATATGTACGTGAATATGCGTACATGACATGGCAAAATATGCATGAGCTATACTATATGAAATGCACATGAAAGACATTTTTTGTATTTTTATATTTTCCACATTTTTTGTATTTTTGGATTTTCTACATTTTTTTTTAGATTTTGGATGTATTATAAAAGATTGCAAAATCACCAAAAGCAAACAAAGATGTGAAGAGAGAGCAGGTAAAATAAAACTACCCTAAGGACAGTGAAAATAAAACCCACAACTCGTCGGGTGAATAATTACAGACCAATTAAATAAAACCCGAAACATGATCGGGAATACAAAAATGGACCGGAATGGACATCGGTTAAATACCCGTCGCCAAGCCTCGTGGGTCGGAAGTACAACAAAACGGACCGGAATGGATATCGGTCATACTCCAGTTTTCAAAGCATCGGGTCGAAAGCCAAATGAAAATAATGAACTATCCAATCGGACATGCACAATCACCAATGAGTTAAGACAATTCAAACGCTCAAAGAAAGTTTAACACGTGCTGATTAAACTTCATTGAGACCATTTTTTACATTTTCCAATGTATTAACACAAAAAATACAAATTAAACCATACTGTCCATGAACATTCTTAGGGAGAAAGTAGTAACCATAAAATACAAAAGAAATAATGAAATGTATGCAAAATTTCTGAGATTTTTTATGTGGATGGGAAAATGTGTCGTTGACAACTTTCATGTTTTACATTCTTATTGAAGAGACACTCATTTTTATGTAGAAAATGGTCTTTCATGAGAGCTCAGCAGCAAACAAAAAAACTTCACAAAACAGACATACTTTAGGATTAAGCTCAAATGGACACTCAAATCTCAAAATTAATGCACCAAACTTTCCAGTCTACTAAACAAGATCCCAATAAACAACTTTCATTTTTTGTGAAGTTTCAAAAGAAGACTCTAAACATGAGATAACTACGAATCAATATGACCACGCACAGAAAAACACTCAGACTCAAGGACGCCAACAGAATTGCGTGATTTCATTAAATGCATTAAAAATATGAAACGTGCATGAATATTTTTGTATTTTTTATATGTTATGCATTAAGATCTTATGAACAAATGTCATGAAGAGGTCTTTATGAAACGAAGTCTAGAATAACCCATGGAAAATCATTTAGCATGAAAAGTCAGATTAGAAAAATTCCATCTCAGGTTCTGATCACCATATTTCCAGATTTCCGCTTTCAATTTCGGGACCCTTTTGACATAGCAAACGATGTCCATTTTCGCGCCATAATATATCAAATCGAAGATCTCGAAGTCATCTACGAATGTTTAGTATATTTATTTTCGAGATTTCGTCATCTAAACACGAAAACTTGAGTTACCAGATAATTGCACATGCTGAGGCGCCTAAAGCTCGTTGGAGATGAATCTGTCACGTCGCCAAGGCTTGTTCCAAGGCGGCAAATTTTTCTCTCTCAAAATTTTTTCTCTTGAAATCTCTCCAAACTCTCTCAAACATTCAAAATTTTCTCACCCCAAAAATCCTCCCTTTCAAGCTCTCTTCTTCCTCCTTTTATAGCCCACTCATTTACCTCACCTTCTAATTTCTCCATTAACTCTATCTCCCATTCTAATGTTTCCACTAACTCTTCTTCATCTTCATCTTCCCTTCTTCATCTTTATCTCACATTCTAATTTCTTCACCTATTCTTCTCCATCTCCATCTTGCCTTCTCTATATATATCTCCCATTCTAATTTCTCCACTAACTCTTCTTCATCTTCATCTTCCCTTCTCTTATCTTATTTTCTCCATCCATTCTTTCCATCTCCTCTTCTTCATCTTCTCTTCTCCATCTCATCTTCTTCATCTTCCCTTCTAATTTCTCCACTAACTCTTTTTTTTGTTATTTGCAAAATAATCCCTTAAGAGTTAGGTATTTACACTCTAGTCCTTGAGATTTTGAGTATTTACAATTTAGTCCCTGAAAAAATATTTCTTTAAGTCCAAATCTCCTCAAAATTTTCAACACACCTCTCCTATGCTTAGTCGAAATTCATCGCATATCAAATTTAAACTCATTTCTTGCCGCAAAATTTAATTAAAACCCTTTTGAAAAATTGAGTTATTCTGAGTATAATTGGGCCAAGATGAAATTTTAGAATATTAGAGAATAATGTCACAACTTCTAAAAGTGAAAAATTAAAATAAATTGACTCAAATTGAAATTTTTTAGGCCCGATTCGAGATTATGCTCGTGAAGGAATACACGACCCCGAATTGGATTTTTGGATTTTTGTTTTTTATAATTTGTGGTGGCCAACATGAAAAGGGATTTAAAAGAAAAATATTGACTATTTTTACGTATTTTTGTGGCCTCAAATGCTATTATTTATTAAATATTTTCCTAATTTTTTAAAATATATATAATACAAAAAAAATGAAAAATTATTTTTTGTTTAAAAATGGTTGCCTAAGCTTGGCCAAGGCTTCCAAAGTTGATTTTGCAATTTTCTCATTTTTCTTGATTTTTTTATGAATTTTCGAAAATAAAAATATTGAAAAATACTGAAATTTTTTTTTGGTCAAAATTGGTTCTCTAGGCTTGGATAAGGTCCCCAAAGTTGATTTTTTTATTTTATAAATTTTTTTTATTTATTAATTTTAAAAAAGAAAAGATGATTTAAAAATCAAATGTCAACAGCTGATTAGAAACTTAAGTAAATTAGTGGGAGAATTAAATTACTTCTATGAACCAGAGACTATGAGTTCGAGGACTTGGTTACACTAATTAATTAAAACTAAATGCCCTTTTGGTACCTTAATTTCATGGATATCCTAATTTGGCAACTCAGGCTTGGTTTACTTCTAAGGCTCTAGTGGGGTGTTCTCTTTTTTGTATTTTCACTTTTTAAATGGGATGCATGGATGGTATTTTTTTGTATTTTCAAAGTATTAATATTCTCTGAAACCGAGAGAGGGAGTGTGTTAACGACTTTTATGCAGTGTTACGACCTCCAATAGGTGGCTCGGCCTACTCATTCTGAGGGCCGATGATTCAAAAATTTAATTACAGGAAGTAAATGACAATAAATAAAGACCACCAATGGATGGCTTAGTTTTGGCTTGGTCCTCTCTTTTGGGGTTTAAAGTTGCGAAAATTAAATTGTAGGAATTTAAATGACAGTACGTAAAAACCTCCAATGGGCAGCCTAGCATTGGCTTGGCTCTTCCCTTTGGAGTTTAATGGTGCATGGATTAAATTGCAGGAATTTAAATGACAATATGTAAAAACCTCTAATGGACGGCCTAACATTGACTTGGCTCTTCCCTTTGGGATTTAATGATGCAGGAATTAAATTGCAGGAATTTAAATGACAATAAGTAAAAACCTCAAATGGGCGACCTAGCATTGGCTTGGCTCTTCCCTTTGGGGTTTAATGGTGCGGGAATTAAATTGCGGAACTTTAAATGACAGTAAGTAAAAACTTCAAATGGGCGGCCTAGCATTGGCTTAGCTCTCCCTTTGGGGTTTAATAGTGCAGGAATTAAATTGCAGGAAATAAACAACCTCTAATGGATGGGCTTTACCCTCTCTATTTTGGGGTTTGAATTCTTTTAAAATAAAAAACAACAGGTTGATTAGACAATTCGAATCAAAATCCGCACACCGATCAACTGAAAATTTGGTGGGTATTCAGGAACTTGTCTAAGCCAACTTTGTACCTCCATGGAATTTATCATTAGTATGGAACGGTCCTTCACCTAAAACAAAATATGGGGAAAAATGGGAAAAGGAGTCAACGTAAAAAGTTCGTGCCCATTTGAATCTAAACAAAAAAAAACAAATAAATAATAATAATAATAATAATAATAATAATAATAATAATAATAAAAGCGAATTGAAAAAAACAAATAAAAAGAAGAAAGAGAGCACTTATCCTCTGTCACTGCATTGAAAAATTCGGATTCATGGTTATAGTGCTCCATTACGTTAGACTCCATTTTCTTTGTGAGTCTTTTATTCTTCATTACTTGGATCCTTCTCGAGTCCCTTCTCGAGTCCATTTTCACAGTGCAATCCGGCTTCATTCAACAAATACAGTGACGAAGATGCTTTGTCAGCTCAATAAAAAGCTTTGACATTTGTTGGGCACGACTTAATTGCCTCTTCAGCATTTTTGCGACGATTTTCTTCGGCAAACCCAAAGAAACTAGGTAATCAATCAGAGGCTTAATCAACACCCCAAATCTCATCCCCAGGATTATGGATATTGGGTAACCATTGAACCGATATCTTATTTCTCCACATCTAGTCCTCGGAGAAACTTCACAACCGGAACTAGCTCAACCACTACACGTGCACGTGACAGTTGGGGGTAGTTCTTCACAAATTCTCTAAACGACGGTCTCCGAATCCCGGTCTTTTCGAGATAGCCCAGCACAAGGATCATATTCTTGTGCGCCCTCAGCAATCAAAGGCAACTACAGATTCTCCGATTCATCCGGAATTATTTCTGTCCCTTTTAAATAATCGCATATTATCATGCATGAAGCGAGCTCTTTTTTTGCGTCCTCCTTACGTGAATCCTCGGTGAAAGGTCAGGTCTGCCTCCCTCGCTTATCTTTCGATGAAGTGCCATCCCAGGCCACCGCGTAACGGATCGGGTGCGTCTACATTTGCTGGTGAACTCCCGGCAGAATCTCTTCTTGTTTTATCAAAACTGTCTTCCATTTCGTCCAAAAATAACAGGCATTCGACAACTTCCAGGGTCCATCGTTCATCAGACGAAGAATTGCGATCTCCTCACATAGACAACATGATTCGTTGGAAGGTGAAAAGCAACCTGCGGTAGAGCCATATGCTGTACGCCATGATCGTGCACAAGAACGTTGACCAAAGCGGCACGAACAACTTTTAGGCATGGAAGTTAGTCCAGTTGACCAGCGGCCCACCTATCAGAATCAGCTTGATGGTGGCGACCACGAATTGAAGTACACCACGGTCGCATTTGGGAACATATATCTGCTGAAGGTTTACGCGAGGAGGAACTTCTGGTTGGACTCGACGTACAACATGTTTAGAAGGTGAATATCTTCGTGCTCGAAAGACATGCGAGACTCGACACACGAGCACGCATGCGAAGACGTACAGCCATGAAGGCCGAGTACACGGCCCGGATCCTCCAAGAACGCTAAATGATGGACCCCCTTGAGCGACGATGGTTCTCCGATGTGTGTTTCTCTAAAGCTCCGATGTGTGTTTCTCTCCTCCAGAACTTCTTCGACCCCATGCACATACAGAACGCGGGGTTTATAACTCCCAACTCCGAGAGAGAGATGGAAGGCTCCCCTCGGGTTGAGGTCCCCGAGTTCTTTTTCTTCAAGCCCCATTCCAGCCTTGATGAAGCTGAGCTTCGCGGGAGAGAGGTCGTGGGATCCAAAAATGTATCCTCCTCCATGGAAGCCCAACGCCATCTAAAGGAAAACCACCTCTGTTTCGTCACATGAAGCGATGCCTTCTCAGTGGGGTTTGGATTCGGGGTCCACAGCATCAGCGGTCGACTTTGATCAGCATCATGGACATGACTCACCAAGGATCCAGATATCTCTCAACGCGTCGACAATGCTCTGGTAATCGAAACTCGAAAGGGTCGGAGTAGAAGATCTTTAGCTCCTCCACATCGAGAGACAGCTTCTTCCATAGAGTGACTTCACCTTGGTCCTAGATGGCGGCGTAGATGGAGTAGCCGCGCTAGAGGGGGTGGTCGACCAGGTCGGTGCCGGACCAACCGAAGGCGTCCATGACGCGAGCGGTGTGGGGGGAGTGATGTCTACCCACAAGAACCTGACACCACTTATCACGGGCATCTGAATGACATCTTGTAGCTGCCTCCACGAGAACACCTCGGTACTGTCGAGTTTATAAACAAGCTGCTCTCCCTAGGCTCAGAGGCATTTGATCCGAAGGACGACGGCGATGTCCAAAACCTCGGCACGGGGCAGGACCGAGCGTACGTTGGTTGCGATCTCCCAGATTATTTCCGGGATAATCGCGGTTGATTCTCAGGAATTATTGTCGCCGAGGCAAAAATGTCTCTCTCTCGAGAGAAGATGCCCTTGGCTTCTCCCCAGCCTCGAGCCTCATAGAGAGTTAGAGAGCTGATCTCTCATGTAAAATGCTGAAAGCAGGGTCCCTCCTCGACCCCATGAACTCAGTCAGGGAGCAGGACCCCCTCTTCCTGGGGATGAGCCATGCACTTTGAATGTCCGCATTGAAACAGTGTTTTCCCCAGTGAATCACCCGCCCCCCCTCCAGCTGGTCAAAATCTTTCTTCTTTTTCTCCCCCCACTCTCTCTTGTCTGCCACGTTTTTGCCCCCCCCCCCCCCCCCCCTCCCCGTGTCGTTCTCCCATCATCCTTTTTTAAACTTTCGGTGCTACTATATTCTCCACTCTCCTCCCTCTATCGAGCGCCCATCTCCCTTTATTATCTACCAGGGATCAACTTTTGTCCCCGACATGATTTGGTCCCCAGTTTTTTTAATTATTTCCCCATTGAACGTTGGTCTTCAGAGACACATGCTGACAACAAGGGATGCTCAGGTGCAACAACTAAGTACGTTACTCCAAAGATTGTGTCGGGCCTGGTAGTGAAAACGGTTAGTTCTAGATTTCTTTCCATTTTATCACCATCAACAATCCGAAACTTTAACTCAGCACCTTCTGATCTCCCTATCCGATTTCTCTACATTTCTTTGACTCTTTCAGGCCATTCAAGGTCATCTTAGGGCAACATATTCAGTAATCTTGAGCATCCATTGCCGCATTGGCTGCTTGTAATAAACGATGACACTTTATGATAACTGGATGATCTCCACGCTCGCTCACAGTATCCACCACCTTCTCATTCACCAATACAGTACCAAGAGCAGGGCACCAATTTACTGGCGCTTCAGCCTAATATGCCAATCCTCTCTTGAAAAGCTGAAGAAAAATTCCTTGGATCCACTTGTAATATTCTGGTTCTACTGTGGAAATTTCACGATCCCAATCATAGGAGAAACCTAGTAATTCAAGCTGGGTGCGAAATCAGTTCATGTTCCTCAGAGTTGTGATTTTCAGGTGGGTTCCAGCCTCAATCGCATACTGCTCTTCAGGCAATCCAAACGCATCCCACCCCGTTTGGGTGCAAAACATTGAAACCTTGCGTTCTCTTGAATCTAGCATGAGCATCAGTAGCAGTGTATCCCAGGAGATGACCAACGTGCAATCCCGCTCCACTGGGATAAGGGAACATGTCGAGGACATAGAACTTGGGCTTAGACATGTCAATCTCATCCGTGGTTCTGAAAGTATCGTTCTTTTCCCGGTATTCTTGCCACTGTGGCTCAATCTCATGAACAGGGTATGCTCATTTCACTGAAGACTCTCCCGTCTACTCTTCAGCCTCAGTGAATTCACCACTAACCAGACTCCTACTTCTTGCTCCGCTGCACGCATTCCTTCTACAGGTTATACCGTCAAGGTGAATATCCATGAATTTGTTCTTGACGGTGTTTCTGGGGAATAGTCTTCTAGGAAAGATCGATCTTTGGCCTCGAGTGAAGAAGGGGAAAGAAAGAGGCTGATAAGGAGACTGTGAAAGCAGCTAGTTGTGCAAATATTGAGAGCTTGTAATCATTTTCCTCGAGGGAGGATGCTGGGAGTGGAGGAGAGGAGGAGGATGGACGAAAGAATCAAGATCTTGCGCATGACCTCCGAATATTGGAATCAATGTCACGACTCTAAAAGTGCAAAAAAAGAAAATTATCGAGCTAAAATGAATTTTCTACAATTTTTTATTAACTTAAAAATGAGATTAACAAAGAAATTTTCAATTTCAGATTAATTTTTGCTGATAATCTTTGGCCAAAATGAAGAGAAAATTAAAAGAAAAATATTAACTATTTTTTCATATTTTTGTGGCCTCGAATATTATTTATTTATTAAATATTTACCTAATTTCTGAAAAATAGTAAAAGATACAAAAGATATGAAAATTATTTTTTGATCAAAATTGGTTCCTTAGGCTTGCCTAAGGTCCCCAAAGTTATTTTTTAAATTTTATGAATTTTTATGGATTTTCTATTAATTTTCGAAAATAAAAATATCGAAAAATACTGAAAATATGGAAAATCATTTTCTTTGGTCAAAATTGGTTCCCTAGGCTTGGCCAAGGTTCCCAAAATTGATTTTTTTAATTTTATAAATTTTTATGATTTTTCTATTATTATTTTTTTTATAACCGAGGTGTCCAGCCGTGCCGGTGAGCTGACGCTTTTTTCTATTAATTTTCGAAACTAAAAATACTGAAAAGAAATACTAAAAATATGGAAAATCATTTTTTGGTCAAAATTGATTCCCTAGGCTTGGTCAATGTCTCCAAAGTTGATTTTTTAATTTTATTAATTTTCGAAAATAAAAATACCGAAAAATACTAAAGATATGAAAAATCATTTTTTGGTCAAAAAAGATTCCCTAGGTTTAGCCAAAGTCCCCAAAGTTGATTTTTTTTAATTTTATGAATTTTTATGGATTTTCTATTAATTCTAAAATAGAAAAGATGATTAAAAATTAGGTATCAACAACATAGACGGTAAAATTTGTCTTGTTGATCTTTTGTCCGTGCTTCCTTACAACGGAACGCTTGAACTTTTTGGATAATGATCCTCTAAGTACCACCCTCATAGTGCATGGCTTTTTTATTATGAGGGACGTCAAGCTCTTGTCTTCACTCTCTCAATGCAGTGACCCTTCTTAGCTTCTTGAATTTCGATCCATTCTTCGACTTCGCGGTCTCTCTCTAATCCACTCAAATATGCTAGGACATGGTAATCCCTAGAGTGAAGAAGATTATGCTTAGTGAGTTCCCTCCTTTGGGCGAATCAGAATGCTCCAAATGACTCCATGTTGGTGTCGTGGCATTGGATGCTCCATCGTCCCCTTGTGAACATCTTACGAGCTACAAATTGATTTGGAAGAACCATCCTTCTATCCTAAAATGATGCACGGTATGCATGACATGTACAATTTAAAATATATGAGGAATGATATACAAGTTCAAGGTATGAAGACTTTACCAACCAATTCTCTTTTTTTGTTTTGTCCTTTTTTTTAGGTATACCAACCATCCATTTCATATGCGTATCAAACAAGTTGAGATTTGACTCTAAAAATCAAAAAGGGACAAGGTGTGGACCTAAAAAGGCTCTTACTATCTGATTCGATATGTTTTTCCCCACAAGTACAATTAAACATCAAGTGGGAAGAATCAGCAATTCATATAATGAACGGGATCGAATATGGTCAACTCAAACGTAATCAAATGCTAGAGCTTTACATATCAATTCGTATCTATGGCGACCTAGGAAAGGTGTTTCACATCTTAGGTTTAGACGCTCGTGTGTACATGTGTCGTAATCCTCAGAATATGCAAGACATGCACAACATTTCGATATCAAATCGGCGCTTCAAAATTGCGAAAAATAAATAATTATCCGCAAACCCCAAACCTGCATAAAATATGTCAACAATCATTATACTCCTTATAACTCTCATCTGCAAAAAAATCTAACACATAATTAGGTGACTTACCTCAACTTCAATAGTATCTGCAGAAACCATGTTAGAAAAAGACTCAACTTTTAAATAAACTCAAGCCCTCTAAAGGTTTAAAATCAAGTCCCCAATGAAGTCACCAGTCTGTCACGATCCTCCTTAGGATTTTTTTTCAAGAGGGGGGATAATCGATTGCCTATCAAGATCTCGTTTGCTCAATAAGATGGTGTTGCGAGATTGGATCGAAGGTGTGGGTGTCGCGACCTAAGAATTTTTTTATTGGTGGAAAAATTCCCAAGTTAACAGATTATTGGGTTTATTAGATGAATTAACTTAATACGGACCCTCCAAAGTCCTATCAAATCGCAACTTTGGTTTTTGTTCAAATGATTTTAAGAATTGGAGTCGCCACTAATCGTTCTTGGTAGGTCAATTAGAAACCTAAATAAATTAGTAGGAGAACTAATTTATTTCTGCGACCAGAGAAAATGAGTTCGGAGACTTGGTTACGCTAGATTACTCTAACGCCCTTTCGGTACCAATTTCATGAAAATTCATTTGAGGTGATTTAGAAAGATTTGGGTCAAACTGACTAGAATGGTAAAATGGTCATTTTTCAAGGATTAGGGAGTGAAAACGGGTCAAACTGATTGAATGTGGTCATTTCCTATTTTTCACAATTTTTGAGAATTTTTTCGAAATTTTTTCGAGACAATTTACCCATAAAGGGTAAAATCGTCATTTTGAAAAATTTGGAATGACAAAATTATCAAAACTAGTATTCATCAGCTAAATCGATCCATTTTTTTTTTATTTTTGGGGCTTTTGAGTATTTTTTTTTCAAAATTTTCCTGGTTTTTGGAATTATTATTATTATTATTATTATTATTATTATTATTTTTATTACTATTTATTTTTATTTTTATTTTTTTATGACTTTTATGAATTTTTCATCTCATTTCATTTTTTTAGATTTTTTATTGTATATTTTTTTTGAATTTTTTTAATTAATTTGAATATTTTGGTTTTGAAACAATATAATTTCCTATTAATCATGGTTGATCATTGATTTACCGTTGCCCATCCGGACCGTCAACCATCGACCTTTACATCCGACACCCTTCCTTTAATGCTCATAAATAAATGACACGACTAACACAAACAGATAAGCAAACCCGTGGAGACATATGTAATGGCTAACACTCAGACCATGGATCGGCATACCATTACCCAGTTGTCAACTAGCGTTCATGACCATGGGAACATAAAGCACAAGAGACAAAACGAATGGCGATGGTGCAGAAAAAGCATACTCACTCTGAACATCAACTGACATGAATTAATCTGAACCAATGCGTCCTGGGTTTAAATATAAGCGAGATTGACTTGCACTGGATCCTAATAAGCATTTCGTTCCCATTGACCAACATAGAACCTGAACTTGCGCTCAAATTTGGAAGAAGTCATCACGAGACAATGAAAACAATCATGTTCGCTAACTCTAATGCCCACAACAGTCAGCAAACGGCGCAGAGAATGACACGGGGAAAGTCCTATTTGAATTCAGCACGTGGAACCCAACGAAATGAGCTTCGGTCGTTGGTTTGACCGGAACAACAAAAAATCAGGATATTAAAAATTACCTGGACCGAGAAGGTTGGCTGATTAGGGGGTTGCAGCGTTCTATCCAACGCCTTGTATCGGGTGGGGGGGGGGGGGGGGGGGGCGATTTCGTGCGAACCAGAAGAGCATCTCATTGATGATGTTGAAACGAGCTGACCAGTCCAGTTGCTCCTTGATGAAGACGAACCCATTCTTGATAGGATCCACGGAGACCCAGTTCTCCTGGGACTGAATCTGCAGGCCTTTGACTTCGTCTGGAAGAATGAGGGTGAGGATAGACATCCTGCTCTGCTTGAAGAAGCAACTTATCTCGCTCCTCCTCGCTTTGACCACCTTCATCCCATATTTCCTACAGTTTCTGCAACAATGAACCGCAAGTAATTTCCCCAAGAAGAGGGTCCCGACCGCCTGCCATCGCCATTCACGTTACTCCCACAATCTAGCTAGTTCGTCCTCGGAGCTGCGAGATCTACGAGTTTCGTGGCTTCCGATCTAAATCGCTTCTGCTCTTAGCGTCACGGTGAGATTCTAGAGAGAAAGAGAGAGAGAAGGTCATTCTTGATGGCCATCCGCATGCTCCCAGGCACGTTGAACCTCCTTGTGGTCGTCAATATGGAGCTCCCGGCGGTCACAATGCGAAGATGGTGGACCGCCTCCTCGCCGTTCACGTCGTCACAGAATTTATGACGTCGCAAGAAGATTTGTTGTTGGAGAAATTCGCAAGATCGCTAGGATTCATCAAGAAATCTTCGCTGGCAATTATTCGGATGCATGGATCTCCATAGGTGTTTCTTCCAAATCCCCTGATGTTTCCCATCAGCACAGTTGGCTTGATTGACTCTATAGCATCCACGAGTTCCTTCACCCGTTTATCTTCATGAGCTTATTCCTGGGTTCGCCCCAAAGGTACCCCAGGACTCTCCCGTTTTCTCCTCATCCTCGTGGACCAATGAGGTTGTCCGAGTCCATGACACAATGCATGTAGAAGGCGTTCTGCTTGAGGCAAATATCTCTCGTAGAAGCAGTGCCCGAAACGGGTCCAGCACCAAGAGAAAATGACAAGACATACATCACAGTTCCAACTGCCGCAGGAGGGGCAGCATAAGGTACCGGTAGTGTCCTCAACATGCGGGTCAGAAGCTTTTTTACAAAACATGATGCTCGGATGGTGCTACATCTGCGTGCATGCCTCTGAATAGCACAAGTAGCGAATCCTGTTTGTGTTGAACTCCACGTGAAATGACATGTCACGAATAACAAGATGGGTGAAATTCCCAGGGAACTCTGCCGGGACAGCTGCATGAAGACTTGCTTTCTTTTTAGGTCTGCAGCTAATCACTCAACCATTGCCTTCGAGTTTGAACCGTGTCAGTGTTGTCGTCCTCAGCAAATGCCTCTAAGATCAGATTGTGCATGATAGCGATCGGCATCACTTTGAGCTCGCGGGGCATCTCGAATAAGCCGTGAACCTTCACGATCAATCCGTTGTTCAAATGGACGCTAAGAGCAACGCAGAGAGATTTCTTAGTGATATCGCAATACTTCCCGTCGTGCGCGCGGTCGAAAGTCCATATAACTTCGTCAACTATCCCAGCGTTCGAGTAGATCATCATGAGGCGGATTCGGAAGCCCTCGAGCTTGAGTGAGCTCTGAGAATCGGCGCTCTGGCCAATCTGGTTAAGGAAGAGGCCGTCCACTAAGTTGAACCCACGCACCTTGGCGAGAACCGAGAGGTGGTCGAGAGGCCGGTGGCGACGGAATGTCGGGAAGTCACCGAACTGTTCGAATGGCTAGGTCAGCTTGTCAGGGTTTGATTCCGCGAGTATCCTGGACTTCATCACGCGGAAGGAAGGGAATGTCCCCCCATTAAACAGCTACAAGTCATTCGACCTCCCCCGGATCTCCGTGGAGGAAGGTCCTTCTAGATGAAAGTCCCCGAGAACCCCCCTCCCAAAAATTCTACCCCCTTTCTTTTTGCGGTACAGAGAACCTACCTTCTACTTTTTCCAAGTGGGAGGCACCTTTGAGTGCGCCTTTTTCGTTGTCCTTTACTTTTTTCTTTTGGTATTGATGGGTCTCTCTTTTGCCTTGAATCAAACGAAGGATGGTCATAATTCGTTTATGTTACCGAGCCCACATCCGGGGTAAGAATGGCACGCTTATTGATCTTCTCCAGCTTGAGCTGGAAATTCTTGACTGGTCGCTGGATTTTAAGTCCAGCTCTTCCCTTGTCTCTGAAATCTAGCTTCTATGGCATAGAAATCTTGTTGTACTGTGGAAACCTTGAGACTAGCTGATGGACTCTACCTGTTCCTTCCTTCCAGTCGTTTGGGAGTCCACTGATGTATGGGACATGAGTTGTATTCTTCAGCTGCGTTGATTGGTACTCGGGGACGTAAGCTTTCATGATCCTGTGGCTTCCTGTCCAAATGGCTATGGTAGGTGCAAATGTTCCAACTGCTGAAAGAGCATTGGTTCATCTAGCTACAAAATTCAAAGAGGCCCCCTGATCCCATATATGGTATTTTGAACCCATGACATTGGCTGTTATTGCCCTCAAACGTAACTGTCATCTCCACTGGATAATAAACCTTCGTGGACTGAGCTACGGTGAGGATAGATTTTCCATTGCATCGCTCGCGAAAGGCAATAGCTAATTTTCGATCTTGTCGTTCCCATCAGGAGTTGGCCTCTGCTTTTTATTATCTAAGTGTCCTACTTTCCCCACATCCTTCCTTTCTTTCGATCAATGTCAGAAAAGGAACACCCATCGAAAATTTCTTTTGGTGGCTCGATCAACTTGTTCCCCACTTCCATGTGTTGTTCTGTCTCTTTCTTCTTTTGGTCAGCCGAGCTAGCATTTGAAGTCCCCTTTTTTTCTAGCTCTCCATCATTGCCCTTCATGATCGTGCCCACTCAAAGTTGTCTACCTATTTTGGTGCGTGGTACTCCACCTTTTCTTGTAAGATGATGGCGGTCCTTTGGCGGGGATAAGGCGAACTAAATGGAATCTGCAGTACTCTGGGCGTTTTATTTCTGCCAAGTCTCCAATCAGATGTTCATCGAAACCCTCAGAATGATCTCCAGTATAGTGTGCGTTGCTTCTCAAGTCGTCGACATCAATATCATGGTATCTAACAGAAAGCAACTGATTAAATTCAGTTGCGTTAAATCACTTAAGCCACGGTGGTGGAATAAATTCAGTTAACCCTCTGTAGAAAGCATTTGCAAATGCCAACGTCTGCCGATTAAGTTTATAATCTACAACCACGTGAACATATTGCGTCTTGTTCTCATTTGTCACGACAATATCCCTGCCACCTGGTCTGAGTTCAACGACATGGTTTTTACCAAAACCTCACACTAATTGTAGGATGCAGAGAGTTCTCTTACATTACCACCGAAGTGCTGGATATACATGAGATTGCTATAAACCTTGGGATCAAGAGTCGACAGTTCATCAAAGAAGCTGTGTCGTCCCAACAACTTTTGCACAAAGACGTGTGAAAAGGAGCAATCTAATAATATTCCCTCATAGGGAGCTTTACCAACCATTCTCCCAAGAAATTCGACCATCTGCAATCCATTTTCGAGATACCTTGCAGATATATTTGGCATCAGAAGCCTATCTTCAGTTGAGGTTTGGATGAATAGTCCATACTCAGGTGAGAAGGCCGCTTTTGACAAATTTAGTTAAGGACTCCTTCGACAATCCTCCATACTCTAGCCCGGCCTCTGGAAGTCCACATTCGCTGACAAAAGATGCATGTGTAAGCGACTTCAATCTTGAACCCAAGGTGTTCGATTGACGGAATTCCTTGTGAACAATATTCCCTCTGCGGATGACTATCTCAATATTTCTAAAACCAGGCCCTGCTACTTCACCAACCATGACTCGAGAGATTTTAATAGTTCCTCAAAGGTCTCGGGTGCCGCGTCGACATCCCCCACATCGCGCATCTGCTCCCAATTTCTCTTGCTCAACGCAAAATGCGACACCGGTGGCAAAGTGTACAAGATCAACATGCAACTCTTCCCCATGGTCTGTGACTATTTTTATGCCATCCTCTGTTTTAATCAACTCTGTCAAGTTTGTCCTTGGATGCAGATTAATTCCCCTACCTTCAAGATTTCTTGCAACGATTGCTCTCGTTTCGTTGTCAAAACCTCTCAGTGGGAGCTCCTTTCTGAAAATCATCTCCACACTGGCACCCAACCCACGCCATATTGAAGTAAATTCTTCCGCAATGTGCCCTCCTCCAAGCACCAAAGCGTGCTTCGGGCAGCCCTCCAAACTCTCAAGAGTTTCCTAATGGTAATCTCCGTCTAGCCAAGAAAAATCGAAACACGCCACCGACGTTCTTGCTTTGAGGCATGCCTTGGTGGTTTGAACGGAGCGTGAATTAGGTCCGAGGGTGCGGACTTGATGTTCAAAAGGAAAGGCTCGAGCTTAATTAAAAAGAATGAATGCCTCCTTCACAAGACATTGCACTCTTGCATATAGTATCAATTTCATCAAAATGATGACATGCAAATCACTCTCATCGGCACGAGTCCTCTGATCTCATTCGGCACCAGCAAACAAATCTCGAACACTCCTCCCACTTCAGCAAATTGATTCAATACTTCAGGACCATTGATTATCTTTGGTTCAACAAGAAGTCGGTGCGAGCAACCCACGTGCGAGGAATAAGAATTGATCAACAAACGCAGCGGTTCATTGACTTGAGTGCTGGAATTTGGCGTGCTTCTGGTCCCACCGAAATCATCCATTAAAATGATCCACTCGTCATTGCGAAGGCTCCTCCCGGTGAACCAAAAATAAAATCCACCCCGCACTCTTGGCCACATTGCTCCAAGCCGCATAATTGACCTCAATTCCTGCAGAAATATCCGTTGGCCCTCTAAAATTCAAACAACGACAGATAACGCGACTCGTGAAGAGGAGACCTGTCAAATGACAAATTAGATTCGGAAACCGAACGCAATAATGAAAAATGTATCATCGGGCCGTTGAAAAGTTTGAACTATTAGACGACAATGTCACGACTCTAGAAATACCCAAATCGAAAGTTACTGAGTTGAAATGAAAATTTATGCAATTTTTTTTCAATTAACCTAAAAATGAGATTAACAAAGTAATTCCGATTCCAGGTTAATTTTTGCGGATTTTCTTTGGCCAAAATGAAGAGAAAATTAAACAAAAAAATCAACTATCTATTCACTTTTTTATGGCCTCAAATGTTATTTTTATTAAATATTTCCCTAATTTCTAAAAAATATTAGAAAAAAATGCAGAAAATATGAAAAATTATTTTTTGTTCAAAAATGGTAGCCTGAGCTTGGTGAAGGCTTCCAAAGTTGATTTTGTAATTTTCTCATTTCTTCTTGATTTTCTATGAATTTTTGAAAAAAAAACGCCGAAAAATACAGAAAATATGAAAAATCATTTTTTGGTTAAAATTGGTTCCCTAGGCTTGGCCAAGGTTCCCAAAGTTGATTTTTCAATTTTATGAATTTTTATGGAGTTTCTATTAATTTTCGAAAATAAAAATACCAAAAAATACATGAAAATATGGAAAATCATTTTTTGGTCAAAATTGGTTCCCTAGGCTTGGCCAAGGTTTTCAAAGTTGATTTTTTAATTTTATGAATTTTTATGGATTTTCTATTAATTTTTGAAAATAAAAATACCGAAAAATACTGAAAATATGGAAAATCATTTTTTGATCAAAATTGATTCTCTGGGCTTGGCCAAGATTCCCAAAGTTGATTTTTCAGTTTTATGAATTTTTATGTTGTTATTAATTTTAAAAGAGAAAAAGATAATTTAAAATCAAGTGTCAACAGCGTGCTCTCCCAGCCCCATACCAAATCAGGTCAGGGAAGAATTTAAAAATCGATGTCGACTTTCGTGTGGTTAGGTGACATGTAATTAGTGTACATATCACTGGAGTCACCGTTAATCATTTTTTGGAGTGTATGATTGGAAATCCTATCGAGCGATTAAGACAAATTTTTCAATTTTGCGAAAATCAAATAAATGAATTCGGGGACTTAGTTACGTCGATTTTTTAGTTGACACCCTTTCGGTACCTAAGTTGAGCAATTTTCTAACCTATGGGTTTCATGCAAATGTTTTTTGGGTAAGGTAACTTCTAAAATCTAAAGGGTTCATGCATATGAGAAGTACTATCCTATCATAGACAATCAGCAGTTGAAAGTACGCAGATCAAGGAATTAATATGTTCGGATAAATTGCATCAAATCAAGTCAAAGCAAGCGTAATAGAACCCTAGCTATTGGTAGCTTGAGTTCAAGCTAGCAACTTTGGGCTCAAACTCAAACTCTATGGCCATGGACGGGAGTTCAAAGCTTGGGCCACCATGGCCGTGAGCTCGAAGCTCAAGTGGCCATTGCCACAAGCTTGAGGCTGAGCTCGAAACTTGAGCTAGCAAGGCCACCCCAAGCTCTAGGTTCGAGGTTGAGCTCCGTGGCCAAAAAGCGGTCATGAGCTTTGGGTTCGAGTTCGAGTCATGGCGGATGCAAGAGGAAGAAGAAAAGCAAGTGCGAGGGAGGGAGAGAGAGAGGGGGGGAAGTAATGTAAACACTAACAAGAGAGAGGAAATCGAAATTTTTTTTGCAAGGTGGGTCTGCTTGTGACACGTGTCACACGCTCAATGGACTCTTGCATGGCTAACATGGTGCCCCTATGGTATGCAATATTTTCTCTCGGGTGCAACAGTGTCACACATTCAATGGACTGTTTTACACGACTGATGTGATACCACGGTGATACGCAATATTTTTCTCAACTATATGTTGGCTTTCCATAACATAAATAAATAAATAAGAGTGTTGTGCATAAAAAAAGGATGCATAAAAAATTAACTTTGATAATTAATGGATCAATCATCTCATATGCATACAGTAATGTTTTAAATTTTTATATCTTCTATATAGAGCCATGCAAGTCCATTGCTCTCTTCAAAGATACAAACATACCAACATGAAAGGAAAAAAGGTAACCGTCGTATCACCTTTCGCCACTGTGGAATCGATACCCCTCCCGTCCAACGTGGCTCCTCCGTTCACCTGGAGAAATAATTCCAGGCAGAGAAGAGGCGCCGCGGCGAGAACATCCCCGTGTGCCTCGGTGTAGCGAGGCCGTTGATGGGTTGAAAATCGGGCACAGCGAACCTTTCCCTATCTTCTCCATCCCACCTGTTGTTATTCCCGTTAAACGTGCCGTACCTCACCAGCTTTCCGATCCACGATTTCTTCTTCGGTGGGCTTTCGTAGCCGGCATTCATCCGTTCGCCCAGGTATTCCTTCACCGCATGCAAGCCTTGCTCCATTACATTGGCCGGGGGTGAGACAAGAGGGTTCCCTTCGACATGGAGCTTCTGGAGCTTCCTGAGGCACCCCATGGAGTCGGGCAGGGCTGTGATCCTGTTATAGCTGATGTCAAGCTCTACGAGGGAGAGTAGGAGTCCGATAGAGTAAGGCAGTGCTTGGAGGTGGTGGAAGTTTTGGCTGATGTTGAGGGTTTGAAGGTTAACCAAGTTCTCGAGGTCGTCAGGGAGTGAGCGGAGGCAGTTAAGGCGGGCATCAAGGACGTGGAGAGAGGTGAGGCGGGAGGTGGAGCAAGGCAGGTGCGCGAGCTTGTTCGAGTTGACAGAGAGCTTCTTGAGGTTGCCAAGCTCGAGGCCGACGGCGTCAGGTAGCATGCTCAGCTGGTTGAAGTTGGCGTTCAGTTCTTCTAAGGATCTAAGGACAAAGCGTTTACTTTGTATTAGGAACATTCTTAGTCTATACATGTACTATATCTGTATGCATGAATCCGAAAAAATATTATATGGTCTACAGAAAATTGGAAATGCTGTAGATGATCAAAACGACCATTATTGATCAGAGACACGGCTGATAGAATTATTTAGCATATGACCTTGATTCTGTTGATGTGATTATCCCATCGAACATTAACACTTACTGAGTACCGTCTGTTTATAAATGAGTCATTAACGACTCAATCGCAATGACAAGTTTGGTCAGAGGAAGTATGATTTAAAATCGTATTTATTTCCCTATCCACTGTATTTGCGCCTACAATATATGTACAGCTCCATTGTAAACAATATGAAATGTCAATAATGTTATAAACAATTGCATGGTCCATCGACCTGTAGATTGAGTCCATTTAAACAGTTCATCACATAAACCCCGTGAACGAAAACCACATAGTTAATGAATGAGATGAGATCGGTCCACATGCATGCAGGCCATGAAATAATAGATGGAGAAATACGCAAACCTGCATTTCAGAATAGTCGTCGGGAGGGAGACGAGGAGGTTTCCAGCGACGTTCAAGAGCTTGAGCTTACAGAGGCATCCGATTGAGTTTGGGAGGGCCTTCAGCTGATTCGAGTGCACATCCAACACCGCCACATTCACCAACCTCGCCACTAGTGGCTCCGGTATCATCTGCGTGCCCACATATGCAAAGCAATCCCATATTACTAACCTCACCTTTCAGCCGGTCTTGTAGAGCCACTTTTAGTTTATTTAACATGCGGAAATTAATTTCGCCATTTATGTGAAAAGCTCGCTCATTGAAAGATTACACAAGATTGCGAAATACAAACCACACTCACATGTACCTAAATATGCTAGATCCGCCTCTCGACCACCAACTCAAAGCCGGAACTTCGGTTAGGACGGTAAGGGCTAGCTTGCCCCTGCCGTAGTCGCCCCTCTCCTGCCTCATCTCTCTCTCTCTCCCTCTCTCCCCGACCTTGGTGGAAGTCACACGTAGTGATGCCAACCTTGATCCGAGGTTGGTGGGGCCACCATCGAGGCCTTGGATGATCTCATGGTGGCTCCCGACCTCTGATGGAGGGCCAGGAGCCGCAGTCAATGACGATCTGCAAACTCAAATTTAGGTGGCGTACCTCAGCCTTGCCTATGGATTGAGTTCGTCCACTGCGGCTCGAGATCTCGAGTTGTGGTGGAGGCCATGGCCATGGCCATGGAAGTCCTTAGGAGATTGGGATTATTAAGAGATGGGGTTCGGTCCAGGATGCAAAGATGCATATCAAAAGGCAAGAATATGCAAAGTTATAGACCATTACTGCATCCTCCCCCGTGTCGAGAGGATAAGGGATTTTCATAAGTTAGGTTTTTTGTTGAAGTATTTTCTTTCGCTTAGGTCCACCATAAACAATTGTCCAAACTAGTATAATTGTCAATTACATGTACCCTATTGTCTAAAGCACATAATCTACAAAGATATCGACGCTAAAGTTTACTGAAAAGTTCCCTTAAAGTCTAGGCATTCTAATAACGATTTAACTATTACATGACGAATTAAATAGTAACATAAAATCGTCAAAAGATGATGTAATTGCTATAAATTATTCCCATTTGAAACTTAAACTGTGTATGCTCTCAAATTTTACGACCAATAAAAATGTACATAAATTGGTAAACATGCATGATACATGCATGTATTTTTTTTCTTTTTTGGTGTGGAGAGAGAGAGATATATATATGTTTGTGTTATCGTTGACCTGAAGATTGTTGTTGGAGAGGTCTAACTTGCAGATGATCCCCAAATCGAGAGGAGGGCTTGGAAGACAATCCAATGACAATCCGCTCAAATCCACAATCTCCAACCTCCCTTCATCCACCGCCCTGTTCCTCCTCTCCGCCGCCTTCTGCTCGTCCTCCGTCGTCTTGATCCTCGCTGGTCGTTGCTGTTCGTACATCATCTTCATTCGGTCTCTTTCTTTTCTTCTTTGTCTTCCGAACAAAAGTAAGGTCAATGTGTCCGTGGTGCGTAAAATGCCTTCGACACTGAAGACAATGACATAGATAGATATTAGATACGTGCGATCTAGTGGAGTGGAGGGATGTACGGAGATAGCCCACCACGTGTGCTTCAGGTATGAGCCCTATTGACGAAGTCAACGCTAATCCAAATTAGTAATTTCCTTTTGTGGATAGATTGAGTTACACGATCAACGGTTGTGTCGTCGTTTCGCATTAGAAATTTTGAGTGCTTTTCGAATACGACCATCATATCCAGCCGAATGAATTTGATTAGTTAAAAGAATGTTAATCGAATGCGGCAATTGATTTAAGTGCAAAACAAAGGTAAAATATGTTGTCTAAAGTCACATAAAATTTATAAACACGTGTGGACGCGTATGACGGGATACTAGGATGCAAATATTGGACGATTTGTATTTAGATTTATGGTTGCAAGCACTTCTTCCCCAAATGGGTATGCTTTTTTAAACTACTAAAATATTTTATTTACTTTATTGGGGGCTTCCAATTTGTATTTGCGGAATGCTAGAAATGATAGAACCGACATAAAAGGAAAATTAAATTCGTATCGAATACTCAATGGGCTAACTTAAACTTTCACTAATTAATTATCATACTGTCGCGACCCTAAGAATTTAATTTATTTTCAGAGTGGACGGATTATCAGGTTAATTAGATTAACTAACCTAACGCGGACCTTCCCAAGTCTTACCGAATCGCAACTTTGGTTTTTATTTAAATGATTTTTTAATTTTGGAGTCGCCACTAATCGTTCTTGGTAGGTCGATTAGAAACCTAAATAAATTAGTGGGAGAACTAATTTATTTCTGCGAACCAGAGAAAATGAGTTCAGGGACTTGGTTACGCTAGATTACCCTAACGCCCTTTCGGTACCATTTCATAAAAACTAATTTGGGATGATTGGGAAAAGTTTGGGTCAAATTGACCAAAAGGGTAAAATGGTCATCATTTTTTTAATGATCGGGAAGTGAAAACAAGTTAAACCAGTTGAATGTGGTTATCCCTTATTTCCCACAAATTCTGAGAATTTTTCGGGATTTTCTGAGGCAATTTGCCCATAGGGGCAAACTTGTTATTTTGAAAAGATTTGGATGGAAATTCATCAAAAATAGGATTAGTCGGTCAAAATGATATGTTTCCTAGTTTTTGAGGTTTTTCTGCATTTTCTGAAATTTTTCGAGACAATTTGCCCATGAGAGGCAAAATTGTCATTTTGAAAAGATCGGGGAGACAATTCATCAGCTAAAATGATCCATTTCATAATTTTTTTAGGCTTTTGAGGATTTTTAGAAATTATTATTATTATTATTATTATTATTATTATTATTATTATTATTTTAAACATGTTTTGAATTTTTAATTAATTTTTATTATTTTTATTATTCTGTTATTTTTTATTTAGAAAAAAGAAATCCGAATTGGGCCGGATGGGCCTGACCCATGCCATAGAAACCCGACCTGGGCCTTAAGGAATCATCCTAAAACACAAAAGCCCAACTTGGGTTCAAATCAAGTTACTGTATTCTTCAAGAGAGGCCCAAACCTAGAGCCTACTTGCCACCCAGATTTAATACAAGCCCACATGTTAAGCCCAAGGCCAAATCAGACCTAATTCACGTGAACAAACCTAACATGCACGCCCCTTTTTTTTTTTCTTAATCCATGTTTTTCTATTCAGTTCTCCCTAACCGTGGCAGTTAAATATCCACATACGACGGACCCATTCAACAGGTTTGGTCAAGAGAAGAAGCAACAAAGCGCATGCTGGTAGCTTGACAACGACGCAATACACATAGGAGACTTTAACAGAGAAAAGAGTATAATTAGAAAGGGAAGCAATAATCATTTTAAATACCTTCATCCAAGTTGCACAAACTCATTTGAGAGTCCTTCCTGGATTGCAGCCGTGGTGCAACTCTCGCAAAGAAAACACCAACGGGCGGTTTGACAGAAGGGAATTCAGCTATGACTTCGAGGAGGCTTCTTCGGCTGGTGACTACCCACGGGGCATCTTCATCTCTTCCCGCGGGTGATGCAAGGTATCTCAACCGATCGGCCTCATTTGGATCGAAAGCATGAGCGGTCCATCTAGCCAAGGTCAAAAGGCCTTCTGGCACGATAACTGGTTGCAAAAATGGCGTGTGTTTAACACCAGTGCTCGCGGTGTCTTCTTCTTCCTCCGGCAGGTATGCGTGCGTATGCCCTTTTACTTGGTTCCTTCCTTCTATCCTGAGAGCCTATTGTTTGTTGCATTCGCATGGCCCATCATCTCCAGCTGCAACCGTATCATTCTCGCCTTTAATGGCGGTAGCAAGACCCCGAGAGAGAGATCCTCGAGAGGATCAACCCTGTTGTCTGCTGAACTTGATTGAGAAGACCGAGTCTGGTTAGTCGAATGGCGCAATTTTTGGAGTTCCCTCATCTCATACCCGAAGATGCTTGAGAGCTTCTCGCGGGCCTTGTTGATACAAGCGCTGGAAGGTCATTGCCTCAGTAATTCTCAGTGACCAATTGGGTGATATACTCTCTCTTGATTGGACACCCCGAGTTTTGGTGAGTATTGAACAACACATAACGTATCACTTGCCCCACAGGTTTGTCCTTTTCCTCCTTAGAAATGTCAAATTTAAAGTGATCATATCTAATACTGACCATACTGCAGCAAAATCGCGAGCGAGGTTTGTTCGGATGTCGTGTGAACTAATTTTCGAGAGGGTTTGAGTGGCGAAGAGCAAATTTAAGATTCGAGTGCGGATGAGAACACGACACAGAGTTGGTTGCAGCCAGGGGATGACAGGAAGTCGAGTTCCATTTGATCTCCTTTGTGTAATCTCATGCGCTCGGTATTTGTCTTGGATTCCCACATTTGCTGAATTAGGAGCTTCTTTTGCCAACTCAATATTCATGTTGGCTGTGCGGCTCTTCCCGTTCCTTCGATCCTCGCGAAGTGGTTACTCATCGGCTTCAAACATTCGCACGACCCGAGTCACTTTCGATCTCTTATATGATTCCGGATCAACACACCCAAGTGCAACCAACAGGACACGCTTCAGGGCACGAGTTGCTGGTTTAACTTCCGGTGCCTGGTGCACAACCTCTTCTGTTCTCTTGGTTCCTACTATCACCTTCAACCGCTCAACGAGACTTGCTTCATTAGCAGGTCGACCATAGTCTACTGGGTCCCTTCTAGTGATTACCTCAAACAAGAGGGCACCGAAGCTGTAAATGTCACTCTTCTCATTCAACATTCTTGCGTTGGCATGCTCTAGAGCCACATATCCCCATGTTCCCATCACTCGGATTATAATATGGCTTTCTCTTGGTCCCAAAAACTTAGCCAGTCCAAAGTCAAACACCTTGGCGTTGAATTCACCATCCATCAAAACGTTGCTTGACTTGATGTCTCGATAAACAACCCTGGGTTCTATTGCTTCGTGCAGATATGCGAGTGCCTTGACAGTTCTGAGGATAATCTTCATGCGGGCCTTCCGAGTGAGAGCACCACGTTCACGCATGGCTCCATGCAACCGTTGTTCCAAGTTTCCGTAGTTTACATGCTCATAAACAAGCATCCTGTGAACTCCTTCGAACATCTCCAGGCATTCCTCAGTTAATACCGGCATACGCACTCTCGTGTCGCATGCCATGACCTTGTCGATGAGCCTACCGTAACTGGGATTCGCCGCCGAGTATGCCCCGAACATTGTCGCCGTTTACTGTCACAGAGGGAGGGGGAGCTCCAGCAGCCCCTGCCGCTGAAACCTGGGAAAGCGGGGTCATCAGCGTCCAAATGCAAGGCGACCGTCTCCCCTGTTGACATCCAGAGTAGTTCACTATATGTGACGCTATTGTCCACGGCCCAGGAAGGGATGGCTCGAGCATGATCGATTGTATATAACAGCAATGCTGCAATAGAGTCATAGATGATGTTTGAGCGATCGCCATAGTCGTCGAGGAAACTCGCCGAAGGAAGAAAGAACGAGTTGGCCTTCTTCCCTGCTTCTTCTACGTGCTGCGCACCACCGAGCATGCAAACTTTCATCTTCGGACGAGGAAAATGGGATAACTTAACAGAACCACTGAAACACTTGTCTTTCTAGGGAATTGTAATTCTTCGACCCTGTTAGGAATATGCTTCAGGACTGAAACATATCCACGTACAGCATATGTTTTTGTTATTTCAGTCTGTTAAATGGTTGTCCTAGTCTTTAGGAAGCAGTTAGGCTTTTTTTTTATTAGTGCTGTGATCGTGCAGTTAAACTCCTTATTTGTAGAGCCATGTTGTTAGTGGTTGATTATTTTCTTCTTCCTTTAAATTGTAATGTTTGCTGAATTGGTAAAACCGAGTAGTCTTTCCTTCCATGTGCTTTTCTTAAGCCTGTTGTCTTTCCTCTCTCAACTAAAAAACCAACAATTGGTATCAGAGCTCTCTTCTTAAGGGACCTGTGTGAGTTTGGCAAGCCATGGATGTCGAAGCTAATCTCTCTTCAATTGCTCCACCAGTGTTTGATGGAGATAACTACCAGATATGGGCCGTACGCATGGAGACATACCTGGATGCAATGGATATTTGGGAAGCAGTGGAAGAAGATTATGAAATCCCTGTACTTCCTGCTAATCCAACCATGGCTCAGATCAAAGCTCATAAGGAGAAGAAGACAAAGAAGTCAAAGGCCAAAGCTTGCTTGTTTGCCGCAGTTTCAGCCACCATTTTTTCTCGAATTATGTCTCTCAAGACGGCAAAGGAGATATGGGATTTTCTCAAGTCTGAGTATGAAGGGGATGAGAGAATTCGTGGAATGCAAGTGTTGAATCTAATCCGTGATTTTGAGATGCAGAAAATGAAGGAGATTGAGACCATAAAGGAGTATGCTGACAGACTTCTTGGGATAGCCAATCGAGTTCGGTTGTTGGGTTCTTCATTGACAGACTCAAGAATTGTCGAAAAAATTCTTGTGACACTGCCTGAAAGGTTTGAGGCTACAATAACCACCTTCGAAAACACGAAGGACTTGTCCAAGATCACACTGGCAGAACTCTTAAGTGCCCTGCAAGCACAAGAGCAAAGGCGTGCAATGAGGCAAGAGGGAGTTGTTGAAGGAGCCTTATTTGTCAAGCATCATGATGATGGCAAATTTAGATGGCAGAAAAGTAAGAAGACTCAAGCAACAGGCGAAGGTTCAACATCTGGCAGCAAAAACAAGGCCGGAGATAAGAAAGCTGGAGTGAAAAGGGACTATCCTCCATGTCAACATTGCGGGAAAAAAGGTCATCCACCTTTTAAATGTTGGAGAAGACCTGATGCAAAATGCAGAAAATGCAATCAAACAGGACATGAAGCCATCATATGCAAAAACAAAAATCCACAGCAAGTAGAAGAGGCTAAACTTGTTGATCAAGAGGAGGAGGATCAACTTTTTGTAGCCACGTGTTTTGCAGGCAGTGAAGCAAGTGAGAGCTGGCTGATTGACAGTGGCTGCACCAGTCATATGACCAATGATAAGGAGCTTTTCAGAGATTTGAGGCCTACCACCATCACCAAAGTGAGAATTGGGAATGGCGACTATATTTCAGTTAAAGGCAAGGGAACAGTTGCAATAACTTGCTGTTCAGGTACAAAGTTCATTCATGATGTTCTTTTTGTTCCTGAAATTCAACAAAACTTGCTGAGTGTTAGTCAGTTAATTGGAAGAGGGTTTAAAGTTGTTTTCGAAGACAATTTTTGCCTAATTAAAGATGCAGCCAACCAAGAAATCTTTAAAGTAAGAATGAAAGGCAAAAGTTTTGCTCTAAATCCATTGGAGGAGGAGCAGGCAGCCTTCTCAATTAAGGAGAATGTCACTGAGATTTGGCACAAAAGACTCGGGCATTACCACCACCATGGGATGCTGCAAATGAAATCCAAGATATTGGCAGAAGGTCTTCCGGAATTTGAAAATCAGATTTCAAGCTGTAAGGCATGTCAATTCGGCAAGCTAAATAGAAAACCATTCTCAAAGTCAATTGGCAGAGCTTCAAGGAAGCTGCAACTGATTCACACGGATGTCTCAGGCCTCCAAAGAACACCTTCTCTAAAGGGTAGTCTCTATTATATTGCCTTTATTGATGATTTCACCAGAATGTGTTGGATTTTTTTCTTGAAGTTCAAATCAGAAGTGGCTCAAGTTTTTTGGAAGTTCGAGGCAAGAGTAGAGAATGAGAGTGGCTGCAAAATTTAGATTGTTAGATCTGACAATGGGAAGGAGTACACTTCGGTACAATTCAACAAGTTTTGTGAAGATGCAGGCATTGAGCATCAACTCACAGTCCCATACACTCCTCAGCAAAATGGAGTTAGTGAGAGAAGAAATAGGTACATCATGGAAATGTCAAGATGCATGCTGCATGAGAAGAATTTGCCAAAGAAGTTTCGGGCAGAGGCAGCAAGTACGGCTGTGTTTCTTCAAAACAGACTTCCCACGAAGGCAATGAAAGATCAGACATCATATGAGGCATGGTATGGTTACAAACCAACTTTGAAATATCTTAAAGTTTTTGGTTGCTTGTGCTTCACTCATATTCCAGAGAGTAAGCGTGACAAGCTAGATAGAAGAGCTTTACTGGGTATTTTTATAGGCTATAGTACAGTCAGCAAAGCCTATAAAATTTTTCAGCCACAAACTGGAAACATTATAGTTAGCAGGGATGTCCACTTCGTGGAGGATGAAGAGTGGAATTGGGATGATGCAAAGAAGACAAGTCAGATCATGGAAGAGTCAAAATTCAAGCTCTTTGGTTCAAGCACTGAAGAATATGAAGAAAGACAAAATGAAATAGTAGATTATGAAGAAGCAACATTGCTGTGTGTGAACCTGCAGATTATGAAGAAGCAAGAAATGATCAAAAGTGGATAGCTGCAATGAAGGAGGAGCTGTCCATGATAGAGAAGAACAATACATGGATTCCAGTGAAAAGGCCTCAAGATAGAAAAGTAATTGGAGTTAAATGGGTATTCAGAACCAAGCTCAATGCTGATGGCTCTATCAACAAACACAAGGCAAGACTTGTGGTAAAGGGCTATGCTCAAGTTTTTGGCGTGGACTACTCAGATACTTTTGCACCAGTTGCTCGATTGGACACCATAAGAATTCTGCTTGCTGTAGCTGCTCAAATGAATTGGAGAGTATATCAACTTGATGTAAAATCAGCATTTTTAAATGGTGTTTTGCAGGAAGAAATTTATGTTGAACAGCCTGAAGGATTTGAGAAGAAAGGAGAGGAGGACAAGGTGTTTCTTCTCAAGAAAGCTCTTTACGGTTTGAAGCAAGCTCCGAGAGCTTGGTACAGCAAAATTGATGATCATTTGCTGAGCTTAGGCTTTGAAAAAAGCATGTCTGAGGCCACTCTTTATGTCAAACGTCTAAGCAATGATGTTCTCATAGTTTCTCTTTATGTTGATGATCTTTTGCTGATAGGAAATGATGCAAAGCTGGTTGAGGAGTTTAAACATGAAATGATGAAGGTCTTTGAGATGACAGATCTCGGCTTAATGTCATTCTTTCTTGGAATGGAAATTAAGCAAGCTGAGCATGAGGTTTTCATCTGCCAGAAGAAGTATGCGAAGGAGATCTTAAAGAAGTTTAAGCTAGAAGAATGCAAGGAAGTAAGCACTCCTATGAATCAAAAGGAGAAGCTATGCAAAGAAGATGGTACGGATAAAGTTGATGAGGGATATTTCAGGAGTTTGATAGGTTGCTTAATGTATCTCACATCAACAAGGCCTGACATTTTGAATGCTGTAAGTATTTTGTCCAGATATATGCATTGTGCAAGTGAATTGCATCTCAAGGCTGCTAAGAGAGTGATTCGATATGTTAAAGGGACAAGTGATTTTGGTGTCAAATTCACGAAAAGCAAGGAGTTCAAGCTGGTTGGTTTTTCTGGCAGTGATTGGGGAGGTTCCATTGATGATATGAGAAGCACTTCAAGCTACTGTTTTGTTCTTGGATCAGGTGTTTTCTCTTGGAGCTTGAAGAAGCAAGAAACCGTGGCTCAATCCACTGCTGAAGCAGAGTTTGTTGCTGCAACAGCTTCTGTTAATCAAGCCTTGTGGCTGAGGAAAATTCTAATGGATCTCAATCTTGAGCAGAAAGAAAGCACTAAGATCTTTGTTGACAACCAAGCTACCATTGCTATTTCCCACAATCCTGTGTTTCATGGGAAAACTAAGCATTTCAACATCAAGCTATTCTTTTTAAGAGAAGTGCAAAAAGAAGAATCTATGACTTTGGTTTATTGCAAGTCTGAAGATCAGCTGGCAGATCTATTTACAAAGCCTCTTCCAACCAACAAGTTTGAGTTTCTGAGGCAAAAAATTGGTGTTTGCAGCTCCTAAAGCAAGGAGGAGTGTTAGGAATATGCTTCAGGACTGAAACATATCCACGTACAGCATATGTTTTTGTTATTTCAGTCTGTTAAATGGTTGTCCTAGTCTTTAGGAAGCAGTTAAGCTTTTTTCTTATTAGTGCTGTGATCGTGCAGTTAAACTCCTTATTTGTAGAGCCATGTTGTTAGTGGTTGATTATTTTCTTCTTCCTTTAAATTGTAATGTTTGCTGAATTGGTAAAACAGAGTAGTCTTTCCTTCCATGTGCTTTTCTTAAGCCTGTTGTCTTTCCTCTCTCGACTAAAAAACCAACAAAACTACCTGATGATGATGAGAAGCAAGGTCAAGCTAGCATAGCTCAATTCCTTGGATACCTGGGGATGTTTAACCCATTGATATTCCTCCCCGTCGCCCTTGTGCTTAATTTTGCTAAGGTGGAGCCATTTACTAACCTTACCTGGGAGCAGGTTGGTCTAATTATTGGTAAAGGTTTGTTAGATAATGCGCTGAACAATTACCTGTCAGCCTGGGGCCTAGATGTCTCTAGTGGTCACTTGCTTGAATATATGCTCAAAAAGGGTGGGTGCTCTCACTCGATCTTCTTCAGTGATCCGCGTGTAATGGACTCGCTAATGAAGGGATGGTCCCAACCTGAAATTCGAGGTGATATGGTTACTCCTCGAGCAGGTTATGTAGGAGTTCCCATCCGTGGGAGCTATTACGTTGTCGGTGGTAGAAATAATAAGAATGGTTGCTCAGGGGCTTTGATGTTAATTATACTCAAATCTGTTTGGTCAACATTCACAACTATGAAGAAGAGGGAGTCTTCCTGGGGTCCTCATCAACTCAAAGGAGGAGAGGCCAGAATTAAAGGAAGCTGGACAATAGAGAGCTCAGCAAAAAAAAAAAAAAGAAATGGCGGTCCAGTGGAGCTGGAAAAAGGAGTACTTTCATCCATTGTTGCGAAGTTTTCCCAAGCAACTTCGTCGTTGGTCAAAACCAAGTCTCCTTGACATCGAGGCCACACAGAATTCTGTTGCACGGCCACACGCAAGGAGAGAGGAGCGTCGTCCAAGCTCCCGGAGATCTCAACGTGGTGTTCTTTATGAACTCGGGGACGGAAGCGAACGAGCTAGCGATGATGACAGCGATGCTGTACACAAAAAATTGATTTTTCAATTTTCTCAATTTTCTTGATTTTCTTAATCAAGTTTTTAAAGAAAATTAATAGAAAATAAAAAACTATAAAATTGAAAATTCATATTTAAAAGCTTTACTTAAGCCTGAGGAACCAATTTGAGTGAAAAAATAATTTTTGGAAATTTTTGTGATTTTAAATACAATATTAAATTTATAAAATATTTGAAAAAAAAAGATTTCCTAACACCCCCCTCCCCCCCCCCAAACCCCCTACCCCACCCCCGCTTTGTTCGGCACTATGTGTGCTGAACAAACCCCATTCTGGTAAAAAAAATTTTTGAAAACCCAAATTTGTAAAATCTTAAAATTTTAAACCCTTTTTTGTAAAAAGCCCTCTTAGTGATGGGCCTCTATGTTTTGTGCTTGGTGAGGGTTTATGAGCAGGATACTAAAAAAAAAATGAAAATTGATGAAAATGTAGGCAGAATTTTGACCTAGGTTAAACGTGGGGATTGGGCCTCTTCTTTTGGTGGTTGGGCCGGTCCCCGTGGTTAAATTAAAAGGAGCGGATGGGCTATTCGAGGGGGTCGTCAATTGGAGAGTGGGCTGAAATAGTTTTATTAGGCTTTTTGGCAATATGGACTTTTAGGTTCTCGTTTGGGCTTTAAGTCTTTTCCTTTTTTCGCTGTTGTAGAAAGGTTGGGCTAACAAGCCCAGCCCAGATCACTATTTTCGAAATAAAAAAAATTAGTTAAAAAAAATTAAATTAAAAATTAAAAAGAATTAAATTAAATATATATAAATCTGAAAAAAATGAAAAAATTATAAAAATCATAAAATTTTTAAAAAAATCCCAAAGAAAATTCCAAAAATCCCCAAAAGACTCAAAAATAAGGAAACAAGTCATTTTAACTGACCAATCCTATCTACGGTGATTTTGCCTTTCCAACCCTCAAAAACGACGATTTTTCCCTTTGGACAAATCGTCTCGGAAAAAATTCAAAAAAATTTCAGAAATTAGGAAACGGATCATTTCGACTAACCAATTCTATTTTTGGTGAATTTCTACCCCGGTCTTTCCAAAATGACAAATCTCAAAAATTAGGAAACAGATCATTTTGACTAACCAATCCTATTTTTGGTAAATTTCTACCCCGATCTTTTCAAAATAAGGATTTTGCCCCTTATGGATAAATTGTCTCGAAAAATTCTGAAAAATTCAAAAAAAATCTCAGAAATTAGAAAACGGGTCATTTCGACTGACCAATCCTATTTTTGGTGAATTTCCACCCCGATCTTTTCAAAATGATGATTTTGTCCCTTATGGGTAAGTTGTCTAAAAAAATTCTGAAAAATTCAGAAAAATATCAGAAATTAGGAAACGGGTCATTTCGACTGACCAATCCTATTTTTGGTGAATTTCCACCCCGATCTTTCCAAAATGACGATTTTGCCCCTTTGGGGTAAATTGTCTCGGAAAATTCTGAAAATTTTAGAAAAATCTCAAAATTAGGAAACAGGTCATTTTGACTGAGCAATCCTATTTTTGGTGAATTTCCATCCTGATCTTTTCAAAATGACGACTTTGTCCCTTATGGGTAAATTATCTCAAAAAATTCAGAAAACTCAGAAAAACCTCAAGAATTAGGAAACGGGCCATTCCGACTGGCCAATTCTATTTTTGGATGATTTGTCTTCTTGATATTTTCAAAATGACGATTTTGCGCCTTACAGGAAAATTGTCTCAAAAAATTCCGAAAAATTCTCGAAAATTGTGGGAAATAAGGAATGACCACATTCAATTGGTTTGACCTATTTTCACTTTCCGATCCTTGAAAAATAGACATTTTATCCTTTTGGTTAGTTTGACCCCAAATCTTTCCAAATCATCGCAAATGAATTTTCATGAAATTGGTACCGAATGGGCATTAGAGTAATCTAACGTAACCAAGTTCCCGAACTCATAATCTCTAGTTTGTAGAAATAAATTAGTTCTCCCAGTAATTTATTTAGGTTTCTAATCGACCTACCAAGAATGATTAGTGGCGACTCCAAATCTTAAAACCAAATAAACAAAACCAAAGTTGCGATTCGGTAGGGCTTGGGAGGGTCCACGTTAGGTTAGTTAATCTAATTAACCTGATAATCCGTTCACCCGAACTTATTTTTAGGGTCGCGACATAGGGTTTTACTAATTAGATTATACAGTAATGAGGAGTAAGTGCAACAACCATTACGCAATTTCATATCTCATGATATAGCTCTTTACAAAAGTTCAAAGTTGCATTATGGGGAGATTTACAAGGAAAGTAAACTACTTCAGTTTACCTATCTCGTAGTCCGACTGGCGTCTCTTAATTTTAGGGCTGTTCACAAAGGTTTCAGGCTTAACTGCATCCTTATTCTCCAAATTGCTCATTAACCCTTCACTATCAAGGGTATATGGATCTATAAGGGATTTATTCATACACCTAGACCTCGTTCATACATGGATTTATTCTAATATCACCACATCATTTGGTGGTCCTTCATCCACGTACACTTTCGAGTAAATAGTTCTAAATTTCCTCATTCTTGGTCTATCAAGAAAATCCTTCAAAACCTCCTCTATCGTTTGAGTTATTCTTAATGCATGCTATGTAGGCATTGCCGTACAATAATCAGCATTTTTGACATTTCTATTGAAAAATGTGTGCAACGGTGGAGTGAGTATAACTCACAAGAAGATTCCTAAGCCAAATGACCAAAACTTTCATAGAATCATTGAATCGTAATCAAGACACCATCTTCGAATACTGATATATGAAGACTATAACGATTCTACCAATAACTTCATTTCAATCGGGAATCATATTTCAATTAAGGATCACCACAACGACAACAAGATAGATCATAAAGCCCACAATCAAGAAACATAGATGAGTTGGTAATAAAAATTAGAGATCCGCTTACCTCAATTATTCAAGAAGATGATGTAGAAATGATGCTAGAACGAGCTTGGACTCGTCTTTCCTATTGCCGTGGGCATGTGACCTTCCTCGAGCAGCACCTCATCCTTCAAATCAATCTTGGCAATAGGGAGCTAGGGATTTGGCGTAAGGCTATCTGAATAGAAAAGGAGAGAAAACGTTATGACAAACAAATGAAGAAATAACTGACGTCAGATTCTATTTATAAGCGAAGCAAGTTGTATGCCGGTCAATTTGGCAAGTCAACAGTTTAGGACGAATCAGCTTGGCCTGAAGCACAAAAAAATGACATGTACCATGCCCTTGCAAGTGTAACATAGAGCCAGCATGCAAGTTGCTGTTGACACCTGATTTTTAATAATCTTTTCTCTTTTAAAATTAATAAAAAATTTCATAAAACTTCATAAAATTTAAAAGTCAACTTTGGAAACCTTGGTCAAGTCTAGGGAACCAATTTTGACCAAAAAATGATTTTTCATATTTTCAGTATTTTTCGATATTTTTATTTTTGAAAATTAATAGAAAATCAATCAAAATTCATTAAAAAATCAACGTTGGGGACCTTGGTCAAGCCTAGAGAACTAATTGTGACCAAAATATGATTTTTTAATATTTTTCGGTATTTTTATTTTCAAAAATTCATTAAACAAATCAAGAAAAAAATGAAGAAATTGTAAAATCAACTTTTGAAGCCTTGGCCAAGCTTAGACAACCATTTTTGAACAAAAAATTAATTTTTTGTATTTTTTGTATTTATATATATTTTTTAGAAGTTAGGAAAATATTTAATAAAAATTTGAGGCCACAAAAATACATAAAAATAGTCAATATTTTTCTTTTAAATCCTTTTTCATGTTGGCCATCGTAAATTTAAAAAATGCAATTCGAGGTCCTGTATTCCTTCACCAGCATAATCTCGAATCGTGCCTAAAAAATTTAATTTGAGTCAATTTATTTTCATTTTTCACTTTTAGGAGTGTCACGACCCTCTAAAAAAATTTTAAATTTTAAAAGGGGTTAACGGATTATTAGGTTAATTAGATTTGACTAACCTAACGCGGACCCTCCCAAGCCCTACCGAATCGCAACTTTGGTTTTTGTTTAAATGATTTTAAAATTTGGAGTCGCCACTAATTGTTCTTGGTAGGTCGATTAGAAACCTAAATAAATTAGCGGGAGAACTAATTTATTCCTGCGAACCAGAGATTAAGAGCTCGGGGACTTGGTTACACTAGTTAATTAAAACTAATGCCCTTTCGGTACCTTAATTTCATGGATATCCTAATTCGGCAACTCAGACTTGGTTTATTCCTAAGGCTCTAGTAGGGTATTCTCTTTTGTGTTTTCACTTTTTAAATAGGATGCATGGATGGTATATATTTTTATTTGTTATATTTTTTAAGTGTTAAAGATTCCCTGAAGCCGAAAGAGGGAGTGTGTTAACGACTTCTGTGCAGTATTACGACCTACTTATCTTTTGGGTCTGATGATTCAAAAATTAAATTATAGGAAGTACATGACAGTGAATAAACACCTCCAATGGGAGGCCTAGCATTGACTTGGCTCTTCCCTTTGGGATTTAAGGTACATGTATTTAAGTTGCAAGTATTTAAACTACTGTAAGTAAAAACCTCCAATGGGAGGCTAAGCATTGGCTTGGCTCTTCCCTTTGGGATTTAAGGTACAGGTATTTAAGTTGCAGGTATTTAACTACTGTAAGTAAAAACCTCCAATGGGAGGCTAAGCATTGGCTTGGCTCTTCCCTTTGGGATTTAAGGTACATGTATTTAAGTTGCAGGTATTTAACTACTGTAAGTAAAAACCTCCAATGGGAGGCTAAGCATTGGCTTGGCTCTTCCCTTTGGGATTTAAGGTATAGGTATTTAATTTGCAGGTATTTAACTACTGTAAGTAAAAACCTCCAATGGGAGGCTAAGCATTGGCTTGGCTCTTCCCTTTGGGATTTAAGGTACAGGTATTTAAGTTGCAGGTATTTAACTACTGTAAGTAAAAACCTCCAATGGGAGGCTAAGCATTGGCTTGGCTCTTCCCTTTGGGATTTATGGTGCAGGTATTTAAATTGCGGATGGACTTTGTCCTCTCCATTCTGGGGTATGAATTCTTTAAAATAAAATACAACGAATTGATTCAACAACTTAAAATTTGTGCGCGCTTGAGGACTCCTCCAAGCCGATTTTGTGCTTCCATAGGGTTGACCATTGATATAAAGCTGCGGCTTCCTGACATAAAATAGAGTGAAATGTCAGTATACAAAATATGTGCTAATCTGCACCTAAAACCAGAAGAGTGGAAAGAGTACTTATCTCCCTTTTTTTTTGAGGGATTTCTATAATTGATTTTCGCTCTCTATGTTCCCAATATAGAGAGTTTCTTTTGAATTAAGAGGGACTTTTAGTCACAGATCAGTTGAGAAATCGGTGGACAGCTTAGGAGCTTGTCTGGGCCGATTTTTGCATCTCTACGAGATTTTTGCTGTTGACGTAGAGATATCCTTCTCCTGACATAAAATATGGAAAAAAAAAAGATGGAGAAAGTGTATACAATTTGTGCTAATTTGCAAGTAAAACCATAAACAAATGAATAAATAAAAACACTTAGCTCGAATTTGCTTGCTCGTTGACGAGAAAGAACTCTTGATTTATATTGATCGATGAAGAAATTTGTGATGATAACCCATAGCTTTAAACTTCCATCATCTTCAAAATTCTCTCTCTTTTGGTATTTCCTTTCTCTCAAATTTTTCTTCAATCTCCCAAAACTCTCTCAAACATCCAAAATTTTCTCTCAAAAAAAAAATGCCCCTCTCAAGCTCACTTCTTCCTCCTTTTATAATCTACTCATCTATCTCCCATTTTAATTTTTCCACTAACTCTATCTCCCATTCTAATTTATCCACTAACTCTTCTTCATTTTCATCTTCCATTCTCCATCTCTATCTCACATTCTAATCTCTCTACTAACTCTTCTTCATCTTCATCTTCCCTTCTCCATATTTATCTCCCATTCTAATTTTTCCACTAACTCTTCTTCATCTCCATCTTCCATTCTCTATTCTTATCTTCCATTCTAATTTCTCCACTAACTCTTCTTCATCTCCATCTTCCCTTCTCTATTCTTATCTTATTTTCTCCATCCATCCTTCTCCAACTTCTCTTCTTCATCTCCTCTTCTCCATCTTCCCTTCTCTATTCTAATTTATCTACTAACTCTTCTTTTTGTTATTTGTAAAATAATCATTCAAGAGTTAGGTATTTGCACTCTAGTCCTTGAATTTTAAGTATTTACAATTCATTCCATGAAAAAATATATTTGTTTAAGTCCAAATCTCTTCACAATTTTTGACACACCAAAATTTACCACATGTCAAATTTAAGCTCATTTCTTGTCGCTGAAAATAATGCAAAATTTAATTAAAGCCCTTTTGTAAAATTGAGTCATTCTGGGTATAATTGAGCCAAGATGAAAATTTAAAATATTAGAAGATAATGTCACAACTCATAAAAAGTGAAAATTAAAAATAAGTTGGCTCAAATTACATTTTTTAGGCCCGATTCGAGATTATACTCGTGAAGGAACACGTGACTCGAATTGGATTTTTCTGAATTTGCGATGGTCAATATGAAAATAGATTTAAAATAAAAATATTAACTATCTTTGTGTATTTTTTTTTGCCTCAAATGTTAATTTTCCAAAATTTTCAAGTATTTTTGTATTATTTTTTTAAAAAAAATTAAATATATATAATATGAAAATTTATTTTTTGTTCAAAAATAGTTGCCTAGGCTTGGCCAAGGCTTCCAAAGTTGATTTTTCAATTTTATGAATTTTTATGATTTTCTATTAATTTTCGAAAATAAATAAATAAAAAATACCGAAAAATACGAAAAATATGGAAAATCATTTTTTGATCAAAATTGGTTCTTTAGGCTTAGCCAAGGTCCCCAAAGTTGATTTTTCAATTTTATGAGTTTTTATAAAAAAAAAAATTTATTAAATTTTTTTTATTAATTTTAAAACAGAAATGATGATTAAAAATCAGGTGTCAACAGCTGCCCCTCTTTGAAAGGAAGCTCGGTAGAGGTTCATTTCAAAGACGAGATGACACCTAAGTTCTAATAAACTCCACACAATAAAATTAAAAGAGTCGTGACATGAATGTTCCAGTAAAAATGAAATGAGAACCTAAGGATTCGTTATAAGAAAACCTTAGAGTAGTTGAACTTGAACCCGTATGGTAGGTTAACCCATGGTATATTCCTAATAAAAGGATTCTACTGATTAAAAATTGAATTAAAATTTGACCCGTATGGTGGGTCGTACCATGGTAGATTCCTAATAAAATGATTCTACTAATTTAAATTTTGACCCGTATGGTAGGTCACCCCATGGTAGATTCCTAATGAAAGCATTCTACTAATTAAAATTTGATTGAAATTTGACCTGTATGGTAGGTTATCCCATGAAACTGCCTGTAAGAAGGACTTTGCGCTTGTAGAAAGGACTTGGTGCCTCTAAAAAGGACTTTGGTGCCTGTAAAAAGGACTTGGTGCCTGTAAAAAGGACTTTATGCCATGTAAAATGACTTAATTTGCCTGTAAGAAGGACTTGATTTGCTTGTAAAAAGGACTTAATTTGCCTGTAAGAAGGACTTACTTTGCCTGTAAGAAGGACTTGATTTGCCTGTAAGAAGGACTTGATTTGCCTGTAAGAAGGACTTTGTTTGCCTGTAAGAAGGACTTTGTGCCTGTAAGAAGGACTTGATTTGCCTGTAAGAAGGACTTTGTGCCTGTAAGAAGGACTTGCTTTGCCTGTAAGAAGGACTTGCTTTGCCTGTAAGAAGGACTTTATTTGCATGTAAGCAGGACTTGATTTGCTTGTAAGAAGGACTTGGTTTGCCTGTAAGAAGGACTTTGTGCCTGCAAGAAGGACTTTGTTTGACTGTAAGAAGGACTTAGTTTGCCTGTAAGAAGGACTTGATTTTCCTGTAAGAGGGACTTTGTGCCTGTAAGAAGGACTTGATTTGCCTGTAAAAAGGACTTACTTTGCCTATAAGAATGACTTTGTGCCTATAAGAAGGACTTGGTTTGCCTGTAAGAAGGACTTGGTTTGCCTGTAAGAAGGACTTGGTTTGCCTGTAAGAAGGACTTGGTGCCTGTAAGAAGGACTTGGTTTGCTTGTAAGAAGGACTTGATTTGCCTATAAGAAGGACTTGGTTTGCCTGTAAGGAGGACTTTATGCCTGTAAGAAGGACTTGATTTGCCTGTAAGAAGGACTTTGTGCCTGTAAGAAGGACTTGATTTGCCTATAAGAAGGAATTGCTTTGCTTGTAAGAAGGACTTTGTTTGCCTGTAAGCAGGACTTGATTTGCCTGTAAGAAGGACTTTATGTACGTCAAAGGGTGCCATTATGAAATCTGGGGAGACCAGGAATCCTGCAGAAGCTCAAACCCAAATTATATTCTCCTGTCGTTTTAGGAATAAACCAAAGAGGCAGAGATCAAAAGGTCTCGAACATTTCTGTCCTTGAGACAAATCATGCTTTATTGAAGAATGTGAATACCTGTATATACCGCAATGGATTCGAGTATCCCAACAACCGTCAGAATTCATTCTCTTGAAAGGTTCTGGTTGAAGATATACTTACCTGAGAATTTGGAAGAAATGCTTGGTGGCTTCTCGACAACCAGGCTTGTTCATTCAATAATCGCCGAATGAATTTCAAGACTTTGGAAGGTAACTCAAACACCGGGAATGTGTTGCCTGTCGGGCAATGTCAGAGCTAACATGTGCAAGCATTTTCATCAATGCGTTCATTGGTTCATACAAAATTGTTCAGCTAAGTTTGCCATGATTAAAGGCAGTCTATGTAATAACTCATGATGCAATCGATCAACATATAGATCATGTATTGCATTACCACTTCTGTTTAAGGAGGTTCTTATAGTATGAACACCTCGAATGTAATTTGAATGAGGGACTTCATTCCGAAAGGGCTTTTTCTCACTCTGGAGAAAGGCTGTTTATCTGTAGATTAAAATGTTAGACCTGTGTGGAAATGGTTTGCCTTTCCTCATCCTGTCATGCCCCATTCTGTACATTTGATATCTCATGTGCAGTTTATGCTCTAAGTTGGAGTTGGTAAGTTAAACACACGGAATAGTCATACATAATTCATGAACTGTGTAAGCACAATGCAGATGTGACAATTTTTTAGCATCACGTATGTTTATATAATGTGCAAATATGGGCGGATTTAAATTGCCTCTGGTATGTGGGCGGACCGAACAAATTGGGAAGCCTACTCCTTATGTCGAGGGGTGGTTTGTCTCAAACTTTACCCCTGCGCGATGAAGCATATGGGCGAGGGAGCATTTTGGTTTGTTTAATGCCCCTGCAAGAAGCAGAGAAATTATTCTATAAATCAAACGAGATAAGGAAGACATATTTGCTTTTTCGTTTCAGAGCTTGCGATCAATTTGCCCCATTTTTCACCAGAATAGATCTTGTTAGGTGATCATAATTTTCTTTTGGATTTGTCTCCTTCAACATTTTAAATGTTAGTATAAATATTTCCTGTGAAAAGAAAAGGAGACATGTCGACCAGTATTAAAAGGGATAAATTGGAAACGATACTGATTTACCCTTCATCTTGAATGCCTTGGACAAGTCTTTTACCAATTTTGCTGGATTGAGTTTTCTTCGACTTTTGTTGGATGCTTCACCATTAAGCCGAGAATGTGGCAAAATATTGACTTCGGGATTACTCGTCGAGTATTCCTGCTTGCAAAAAGAAATGCACAAAAAGTTGTTTCATTTATTTATAATACATACAACATTCCCCGCCCTCGGGGATCGAACTCGGGATATTTCGGACCTACTGTCATCCCTCATACCATTCGGTCCATTGGACCATAGGTGTCAATGGGGCTATCCTTTCAAAGGTTAATCTTTGGGGATAAAGCAGCCTTGTTGTATCACCTTGGGCCATGTTACGGTATTTCTCGAGGTAATTTGCAATCCCTGTTAAGAATGGAATAAGACAATTCAAGACTTGAGATGATTATGTGCACATTAGAATGATACAGAATTACCCATTTCTGAGATTGTTCGTGTCTTTCGCTTGTACTTTCCTTTGTCCGAAGCTGTCCATCCCGTGGTAATGCCCATGAGTCGATTTGCCCCCAAATTTTGTTCAACTTGTATTCGGATATGATTGCGTTCTCGGGTCGATTTGCAATTTCCTGAGAATAGAAGGGGCTTAATTTTAAAACTTGGAGCAACTGAGGGTAAATTGAAACGATACAGAGTTACCCTTCAGGTTTATGCAGATTTTTACTCGCCATCAATTCGTCGCGAGGTTGGTGAGGTGGCGGATTCGAGCATTTAATAGGGGGAAGTCGGATTATTACTCCTTGCTTTTACACATTCACAAAAGCAGAAAAACATATCACGCAAGGAAATAAAACACATTCACTCATTCAGGATCAGTTCTGCTTCATCTACAGGCTCTCCTATGATCAGCTGGCTTCATCTCAAATTAGGTATGCATCGGCCATATTGAAGGTCTGGTGGTCACTGGCTGAACAAGTGCATCACAGTCCCGATGCTTTACCGATATCAAACTGGTTGATTATGGCGAAAAGATCATCGTCAATGTCCGCTTGGTGGTGATCTGTCCCTTCTTCCTCGGGAGGTATTGATACTGATCCAGTATCATTGGTCCTTTTGTACCCTGCTCCAACAGAACTTGATCCTGTTATAAACTGGTCTAACTCACCTCTTAAACGTGCATTTTCGATCCTCAGATCATACATTTCATCGAGGGTGAGGAGGAGGCTATTGCAGTTGGGACAGGTGGCGGAGTCAAAAGTCTCTTTATACATCTTGTTTTCCGCTCGGAGGTTTTCATTTTCAACTCTTAGAAACTCGGCTTCGTTGTGCTCATGACGAGTCTTCATTCGGGTTCGTCTATTTTGAAACCAGAACTTGATTTGTGAAGGTTCAAGTCCTAGCTCTTGACTCAGTTCCATTTTTTGTTTGCCGTTTGGCATAGGCCACGTTCTGAAGAAAGCTTCAAGCTTTCGTACTTGCTCCTCAGTATGGCGACGGTAACGCTTCTTTTGACCTTTACCGTTGTTGTCATTGTCCTTACCGGGCTCTTGGACGTCGTCGGTGGAAGGGTCGGGCTCCATAGGCTCGATCTCAAATATGGCTTCGAACTCTTCCTCTCTCATATTCAGCAAGTAACGATAACTTTCAAGTGTGTTGGGTTGAGACATCTTCGATTTGGTTAACGATTTCTCAAAGTTTGATATCTCTTCTTGTATTTTCACTCTCTGGATTTTTCTGGGAGACTGCGTATGCTTTAAGAGTCTCTCTTTCGAGCACGAATGAGAATTATCAAGAAGATGCCTCCTTTAAAATTAGACGTGGGTTTAGCAACTGTATTGCCTCTCTCGAGTGTTTTGGCTTTCTCGATTTTCTTTTCATCGTATCTCTCGCCCAGCTCGTCTCCTTCCATCTTTCCGTGGAAGGGGGCCCCTTGTTGTTGTCTCCACCGTCAATTTGCTGGCGAGTTCTTCAATAAAGACGAGTCGTATCTCTTTTCTGCCGAAAATGTCTTTGTCTCCCACTCAGCTTATTTTTTATCCTTTCTTTTTCAAAGTAGTGGCGTCCCGTCCAACTTTTCCGTAGAGACGTCGGATTTGCTTGGCTCGAGATTAGAGACGAGTAGCGGAGGTGATACTGATAGGGAATGGTAGACAGGAAAATCTGGCCAGTAGAGACTTCCCCTGCAAAAATGAAAGAGAATGCGGCAGTATATGTTCTTCATATTCTAGAAAAATTGGAACGATACTGTTTTACCCTTGTGTATACTTCCATTGAATTTGAATTGAGGAAGTTCCTTCATTTGGATTGGATTGAATTGTATGTCCCGAGTTGCCCTTCACTTTGAGCTTGCCACATATGTGCTTTGCTTAGTTGGGCCTTGTTTTCTTTCGGGTTGCCTTAGACCATCATCATTTTCCATGCCATCGGGTCCGTGGACCAAAGGGCTCCTTTAATTTGAAGGTTACCTTGAAGGCGAATGAGTCCTATCGCATTCTATTGGGTCATTTCATTTTGCGACACTCTTGAGGCACTTTGCAATCCCCTGGGTGAGAATGGAACAAATCCAATTTAGCATTTTGCAACGATTGAGGGTAAATTGGAACGACACACAGTTACCCGTCTTCGAACTCACATGGGCTTTTCACTTGAAATTCCCCTACGTGAGGCCATTCAACATTTCTCATTATGGCAGTAAGCGACGTTGCCACAAATTGATCCGCCCTAAATCTAGCATAAAAAAGGGATTCACGCATTCGACGAGATAAAAAAAACAAATTACCCCCTTGCCCCTGAATTAAATCTAGTCACCTAGAAAGCTGGAAATATCATACGCAGGGGAATTAAGCATGAAATGAAAGGTGTACTTATTCAAGGTCAGTTTTGCCTCTTCTGTGGCTCTTCGATAATCAGCTAGTCTCGTGTTGGTTCGGGTGTGGATGACCGATGTTTGAGAGTCCTTACTCACTAGCTCCTGATCGCAGCTTGGGACGTCTGTCAACCCTAAACTGGTTGACCAGGGCAGTAAGCTAATCACCTGGGTAATCTCTTGAACCTTCCAGCAACTGATACTCGAATTGGGCATTGTTATTGGCAAATGCTGGCGGTAGATTTCTCATTCTGTCATCGCCATGAGCAATTTGACTTCTCGTGCTGGAGCCTTCATCATTACTCGAGAAAGTGTGGGGATCACCAACTGTCCTGCTGCTAAAAACTCCTTCCAATTGAGGATTAGAGAAGTGGAAGTGCTCAGGATAACTTCTTGTCTGATTCTCTGGCTGCGCAGGCGCGCTGATCATGGGATGAATTATAGCCACGGGTTGGTGCTCAAACCAAGGAGTCTGAATACACTGCCCCTACGGTCTATACTCTTGAAGAGCATTAGGGTGATTTTGGGGGATACTTTGATTAACGCCTAGAGGATTGATGGCACGGCTACTGGCTTGGTTGATGATGGGAAGTGGCTCCCCCCATGCTAACCTGCGGAACTTATGGTGGCAAGGAGACTCGACGTTCAGGCTTGGATCAGTCCCGCCTTGATTTTCTTGATTCTGAGCTGCATTGTGTTCTCTCACCCTTTTTCTGTACTTCTGAAGATGACTCGAAACATTTGCTTTAGTGAGTCCCTCTACCTTCATAATTTCCAGTATATGTTGCGGCCGTGCTGAATCGATTCCTAGCTGCTAACTGCATTAACAAACATATGATGCAGCTTGGGAGACCAACTCATCTTCTTTCTCCAGTTGCTTGGAACAAAATTGAAGGCTTGATGCTTGTTCTCATGGTCGTGCAATTGCTTCCTTACCACGTGCTGCCATATGTTTTAAAGCATCTGAACCCTAACTGGTTTCGTTACGACGTCTTGGGCCCCATTTAAGACAGCCTTCATTATGGCTTGCTGATCATCGCTTGCCGATATTACGAGGACTGGCATGTTTAATTTAGAATTGATGACTTCCAAGAGAGTGAAAACATCCATGTCAATCCCTACCATGGCGGTGAGGACGATATCAAACGGGTCACTACTCCTCCTTAATATCTCTAAGGCCTCTGTCGCCTTTGCTTGAGCTACAACCTTATACCGGCATTTTCTTAATACGGTAACAAGGATTGACAGAGAGACTAGATTACCGTCAATGGCCATGACCAGTAGACCCTCAGGGTAAGGAACTTCATCAGCTTCGACCAGGGTTGAACATGCGCCCGTTCCCCTAATGCTCGACATATTTCTGGATCTAGGACTGTCGATTCGAGACCGCCTCAGGATGTCTTCTCGGACTTGAGGGATCACGGGATCGTTGATGGCTTCTCGTAATAGGCTTTGAAAGCCAATGCTTTGATGGTGAAGGTTTTGAATTCCTCTCTCACGAGAATTCTTTCCTCTCTATCTTTCTCCTGCGAGTTCGTGCAGATGAACCCTCACTATCAAATGAGGAAAAATTCTCTCTCTGGCAATAGCAACGACTTCCCCCTTCACGGGCAGTGCTATTAGATTTACCGAGGGGAAAATCTGACATTCAGCTTTTGATCAAAGGGGAAATCCTCGTTTATCGCTCAGTTTGTCTTCTTCTTTCTTTTCGCGGTAGAGGGCCCCTGTCAAGATTTCCACAGTCGATTTACTGGCGGGTCCTCCAATGAAGACGAGTAATATCTCTCTTTCTGCCGAAAATTTCTTTGTCCCCCACTCAGCTCGTCTTTTCGTTCTTTCTTTTTTCAAAGCGGTGGAGTCCCGTCCAGCTTTTCCACAGAGACGTCGGGTTTGTTCGGCTCGAGGTTGCTACTTGGCTGGAATTTGAGCCACCGGGGGTGTTGCCGACAGAGAATGGTAGATAGGAAAACCTATAAGGATTGCCCCTATGAAATCAGTATTTAAATTGAAGCAGCTTACCATCTTCGCATTCTGCTCATCTGCCTCACCTCTCTCCCCCTTTCTTTCGTATTCTGCTTTCAAAAATGGCCAATTCTCCTAACCACACATTATCCACCGAAGTCCTGGCTGGGTGGGAGAGACTCTACAATCTTCTTGGTAGAGGTTACGCTCATGTAGCCAAAAACTCTACCGTTGAGGCTGAAATCCTCGGTTTATTTAGGACCGTGACGCTGCTTCTGTTGAGGGTACCCAACTGGGAAAGGAGTATCGGAACTTCTCGACCCTCTTCATCAATTTTCTAGCTGCCTATAACCGCGCTTATGAGACGGTCCTTGTGACCGCCGTCGTGAAAGCCCGTTACCGAGACCGGCACGAGCGTCTGGCAACTATTACGTTTGTGGCTGATAATCACAAAAAGGCCCTCAAGTTTGCCAACGATCAGCTTTCGTGGCTGGTTCGTGAGAGGGGAAAGTTGGTGGACCGTCTGGCCTTGGTCCGAACTTACGCCGAACAGGAGCCAGGCAATATTGTGATGAGGTGCAAATGCAGTTGGCTGCAGGAGAGACTTGATGACATTACGGCAGACATTGCTTTTGAGAGGGCAGCGATTCCGGACCTGGAGTTTGCCGTTGAGCATTACGAGGCCACTATGGCCCAGGTTAAAGAGAAGTGCGATCGCCTCTTCTTTAGGCTCGCGGAGCTTGATCCCGAGAGTGCCCGGTGCATCCAGAGCATCAACTGTTTGGAGAGTCAGTCGAGCTCTTTCGTAATAGTTGTCAGGGCCCAGTTTGGCTTTACCTTTCCTCCCCAGTGAGTTGTTGTAATACTCTTTGATGAATGGAATGAAAGAAAAGTTTCACGTGTTTTGTTTTTTTTTTAATTTTCCTGCTATCGTTTCTTCCGCATAGCATAACAGAACGATTTGAGGTACCGAAGATGTCGAGGCTTAATGTTCTTCTTGATGTTCTTGTTTAATTGCTCCAGACGATGATATCGAGAACATTGATGATGGGTTCGGCGGTGGCCCCCACTATCCATCTTGAGATCACGAACAATAACGCTATGACAACTCGATCAGTGCGCTGGTAGTAAATCCGGCCACCTGTTGTGTGCCCACTTTTATCCATATTTTGTTTCTTTCGGCGTCTACTTGCTCGTGTCGGTCGCCTGTAGCGTCGGGAGAAATTCCTGTGGGCTACGTTCATTAATAGAACCTCAGTCCTCTGAAGCCCTCCACGTGTTTTGGATAAGAGGAAATTTTAAGACCGGTCTCTGGTTGATTTAATCAGGTAAGGGTATTTGTTTCATGGGTTCTGATTATATAATCCATATTGTCTTTCAAAAGATGCGAGATCCTCTGCAATACATTAAATATATCCCCGTGTTTAATCAGTATAAATCCACCGTCATATCAGAATACACTGCCCATACAAGTTTACGGATTGACACAACTTTGTCTGTCAAAGATGGACAGTGTTCGTTTGCCCTTAAAATTAACGGTTGAAGCCTCGGTGTTTTTCGTCTTTTGGTATTTCTAAAGATGATTCTTGATATATTATTAAACTTAATTTTTACACCCGTCTGGGGTATCTAGGATCTTCCTGCAAAAGAAAAGGATATAATTAGTATGCGACACAAGGAATGTCGGTCCATGACTCCTATATTAGTCCAATTTGATTTTTTCTATTTTATAGAGAAATAAAAAAAAAAGAAAAAAAAATTTCCTTAGGAAGAAATGGGTTAATTTCTGATACAGAATTTTTCGCAGATTTATTACTCTTTTTATTATTTTTTTTTTTAAGGAATGTGACAAAATCTCTTGACGTTTACTAAAATTTTTGAAGGAATTTCCTTTTTATCAAAATAAATTTTCAGAGGTAAATTTGTCAGGAAAATTTTATTTTTATTGAAGCAGGAAAGACCTGACAGAAATCCTTTATTGGTTAACAAAATTCCCCCGAGACATTAGTCTAATTTTATTTGGAGAAAATTTTCTTAGAAAAACATGAGCGAATTTCTCGAAAATAATTTTTGTTGCAAGTTTTTATAATTTGAAAGAATGTGATAAAATCACTTGATGTTTTTTTTTAAGGAATTTTTCTTTTTATCGAAATAAATTTTCAGAGGAAAATTTGTCAGGAAAATTTCATTTTTATTGAAGCAAGAAAAACATGACAAAAATCTCTTATTGGTCAATTAGTCTAATTTTATTTAGAGAAAATTTTCTTAGAAAGACATGAGCGAATTTCTCGAGAAAAATTTTCTTGCAAGTTTTAATAATTTGAAAAATGTGATAAAATCACTTGATGTCTACTAGAGTTTTTTTGAAGGAATTTTTCTTTTTATTGAAATAAATTTTCAGAGGAAAATTTTTTCAGGAAAATTTCATTTTTATTGAAGCAATAAAAATATGACAAAAATCCCTTATTGGTTAATAAAATTCCCATGAAGGGATTTTTTTACATCATTTTTTCAAAAAAAAAAAATTTTAAAAGAAATGAGGGACAAATTTAATTTTGATTTTCTTTTAAAAAAGAATGGTCGTAATATCAAGCTCAAAAACTGACTAACACCTAGCATGGACCGACCGAAAATAAATACAAGATAAAATTAGAGAACTTACTTTTACCTTGGAGAAATGCAAATCACATAGTCATGCGCATGACTCAAGTGAGGAGTGGACTCTAGAAAATAAAAGAAGGAGAGACAAGGTATGGACCTAAAAAGGCTCCCACTATCTGAATTGACAAACTTACCCTCCGCGCAATCAAATCACAATGGGAAGAATTGTCAATTCAGATAATGAGCGGAATAAAATATGGTCAACCCGAGCGCAATCGACGCAAGAGCTTTGCATATTCGATCCCTATTTATGGTTTTCTAGGAAGAATTTTGCGACTTGGGTTTAGACGCTTGTGTGTGCAGGTGTCGTGATCCTCAGAGTATGCAAGACATGCACAACAATTGATATCAAAACAGCGCTTCTAAAAAAGTGCGAAATTAAACAAATAAACCCAACACCGAGCCTGCAAAACAAAGGGGTTAGCTAAACACTCCGCCCCTTATAACTCCCATCCTGCAAAAACATATAACACCTATAGAATGAGTCCCAAACAATATCGCCAGAAGCGAGATATGCATGAAATTTTCATTGGCCTAAGTCCACTAAGACTTTTAAAATTTCGAAAAAATTTAAGTATTCCAAATGGTATCTTTTTTCGAAAATTTAAAAATCTCTGTCCCCAGTAAAGTCGCCAGTCTGTCGCGACCCTCTAAAAAAATTTTAAATTTTAAAAGGGGTTAACGGATTATTAGGTTAATTAGATTTGACTAACCTAACGCGGACCCTCCCAAGCCCTATCGAATCGCAACTTTGGTTTTTGTTTAAATGATTTTAAAATTTGGAGTCGCCACTAATCGTTCTTGGTAGGTCGATTAGAAACCTAAATAAATTAGCGGGAGAACTAATTTATTCCTGCGAACCAGAGATTAGGAGCTCGGGGACTTAGTTACACTAGTTAATTAAAACTAATGCCCTTTCGGTACCTTAATTTCATGGATATCCTAATTCGGCAACTCAGACTTGGTTTATTCCTAAGGCTCTAGTATGGTATTCTCTTTTGTGTTTTCACTTTTTAAATAGGATGCATGGATGGTATATATTTTTATTTGTTATATTTTTTAAGTGTTAAAGATTCCCTAAAGCCGAAAGAGGGAGTGTGTTAACGACTTCTGTGCAGTATTACGACCTACTTATCTTTTGGGTCTGATGATTCAAAAATTAAATTATAGGAAGTACATGACAGTGAATAAACACCTCCAATGGGAGGCCTAGCATTGGCTTAGCTCTTCCCTTTGGGATTTAAGGTACATGTATTTAAGTTGCAAGTATTTAAACAACTTTAAATAAAAACCTCCAATGGGAGGCTAAGCATTGGCTTGGCTCTTCCCTTTGGGATTTAAGGTATAGGTATTTAAGTTGCAGGTATTTAACTACTGTAAGTAAAAACCTCCAATGGGAGGCTAAGCATTGGCTTGACTCTTCCCTTTGGGATTTAAGGTACATGTATTTAAGTTGCAGGTATTTAACTACTGTAAGTAAAAACCTCCAATGGGAGGCTAAGCATTGGCTTGGCTCTTCCCTTTGGGATTTATGGTGCAGTTATTTAAATTGCGGATGGACTTTGTCCTCTCCATTCTGGAGTATGAATTCTTTAAAATAAAATACAATGAATTGATTCAACAACTTGAAATTTGTGCGCGCTTGAGGACTCCTCCAAGCCGATTTTGTGCTTCCATAGGGTTGACCATTGATATAAAGCTGCGGCTTCCTGACATAAAATAGAGTAAAATGTCAGTATACAAAATATGTGCTAATCTGCACCTAAAACCAGAAGAGTGGAAAGAGTACTTATCTCCCATTTTTTTGGGAGGGATTTCTATAATTGATTTTCGCTCTCTATGTTCCCAATATAGAGAGTTTCTTTTGAATTAAAAGGGACTTTTAGTCACAGATTAGTTGAGAAATCGGTGGACAGCTTAGGAGCTTGTCTGGGCCGATTCTTGCATCTCTACGAGATTTTTGCTGTTGACGTAGAGATATCCTTCTCCTGACAAAAAATATGGAAAAAAAAAGAGATGGAGAAATTGTATACAATTTGTGTTAATTTGCAAGTAAAACCATAAACAAATGAATAAATAAAAACACTTAGCTCGAATTTGCTTGCTCGTTGACGAGGAAGAACTCTTGATTTATATTGATCGATGAAGGAATTTGTGATGATAACCCCTAGCTTTAAACTTCCATCATCTTCAAAATTCTCTCTCTTTTGGTATTTCCTTTCTCTCAAATTTTTCTTCAATACCTCAAAACTCTCTCAAACATCCAAAATTTTCTCTAAAAAAAAAATCCTCCTCTCAAGCTCACTTCTTCCTCCTTTTATAATCTACTCATCTATCTCCTATTCTAATTTTTCCACTAACTCTATCTCCCATTCTAATTTCTCCACTAACTCTTCTTCATTTTCATCTTCCATTCTCCATCTCTATCTCACATTCTAATCTCTCCACTAACTCTTCTTCATCTTCATCTTCCCTTCTCTATATTTATCTCCCATTCTAATTTTTCCACTAACTCTTCTTCATCTCCATCTTCTATTCTCTATTCTTATCTTCCATTCTAATTTCTCCACAAACTCTTCTTCATCTCCATCTTCCCTTCTCTATTCTTATCTTAATTTCTCTTTCCATCCTTCTCCAACTTCTCTTCTTCATCTCCTCGTCTCCATCTTCCCTTCTCTATTCTAATTTATCCACTAACTCTTCTTTTTGTTATTTGTAAAATAATCATTCAAGAGTTAGGTATTTGCACTCTAGTCCTTGAATTTTAAGTATTTACAATTCATTCCATGAAAAAATATATTTCTTTAAGTTCAAATCTCCTCACAATTTTTGACACACCAAAATTTACCACATGTCAAATTTAAGCTCATTTCTTGTCGCTGAAAATAATGCAGAATTTAATTAAAGCCCTTTTGTAAAATTGAGTCATTCTGGGTATAATTGAGCCAATATGAAAATTTAAAATATTAGAAGACAATGTCACAACTCATAAAAAGTGAAAATTAAAAATAAGTTGGCTCAAATTAAATCTTTTTAGGCCCGATTCGAGATTATACTCGTGAAGGAACACGTGACTCGAATTAGATTTTTCTGAATTTGCCATGGTCAATATGAAAATAGATTTAAAATAAAAATATTAACTATCTTTGTGTATTTTTTTGGCCTCAAATGTTAATTTTCCAAAATTTTCAAGTATTTTTGTATTATTATTATTTTTTTTTAAAAAAATTAAATATATATAATATGAAAATTTATTTTTTGTTCAAAAATAGTTGCCTAGGCTTGGCCAAGGCTTCCAAAGTTGATTTTTCAATTTTATGAATTTTTATGAATTTTCTATTAATTTTCGAAAATAAATAAATAAAAAATACCGAAAAATACAAAAAATATGGAAAATCATTTTTTGATCAAAATTGGTTCTTTAGGCTTAGCCAAGGTCCCCAAAGTTGATTTTTCAATTTTATGAGTTTTTATAAAAAAAATTTATTAAATTTTTTTTATTAATTTTAAAACAGAAAGGATGATTAAAAATCAGGTGTCAACAACATTGTTCTCTAATATTCGAAATTTTCATCTTGGCTCGATTATGCCCAGAATGACTCAGTTTTGTAAAAGGGATTTAATTAAATTTTACATTATTTTCAGCGGTAAAAAATGAGCTTAAATTTGACATGCGGTGAATTTTGACTAAGCATAGGAGAGTTGTGTCGAAAATTATGAGGAGATTTGGACTTAAAGAAATATTTCTCCAGGGACTGAATTGCAAATACTTAAAATCTCTAAGACTAGAATGTAAATACCTAACACTTGATGGATTATTTTGCAGATAACAAAAAAAGTGTTAATGGATAAATTAGAATAGAGAAAGGAAGATGGAGAAGAGAAGATGAAGAAAAATAGATAGAGAAAATAAAATGAGAATAGATAAGAGAAAATAGAGATGAAGAATAGTTAGTAGAATAGGAAATGGATATGGAGATTGGAAGATGAAGATGAAGAAGAGTTAGTAAAGAAATTAGAAGGTGAGATAGAGATAGAGAAAGGATAATGAAGATAAAAAAGAGCTAGTGGAGAAATTAGAATGAGAGATAAATGAGTGGGCTATAAAAGGAGGAAGAAGAGAGTTTGGAGTGAGGGGAATTTTTTAGAGAGAAAATTTTGGATGTTTGAGAGGATTTTAGGAGATTTAAAAAAATTGAGAAATAAAAAATACCAAAAAAAGAGAGAATTTTGAAGATGATGGGAGTTTAAAACTATGGGGTTATCATCACCAATTCCTTTATGGATCAACACAAATCAAGAGTTCATCCCCGTCGTTCAAGCCGCAATACTAATCTACAAGGTGATACGAGATCCGAATTCAGCAATCAAATTCGCCAAATCAGGTAACAATCTTAGCCATTAAAATCTTCGAAAATTTCGTTACCCAAATAGATTGATTTAAATTTCGATTATGTAATGTCATACTCGTATATCTCCATATCCACATATTGCATTCGTACTACAATTTTCTGCATTTTTTGCTTAACAAATCCAAACCTAATAATGGGAAAGCTAACCCACCCGTTGGAAGTTTTGTATATATTGCCTTTACTTTCTGCAATTTAATTTTCGCACCATCAAACCTCAGAATGGGTAGGCCGAGGTAAAGCCGAGTCCCTCATTGGAGGTCCTTTATTTACCGTATTTAATATTTGCAATTTAATTTTCGCACCATCAAACCCCAAAACGGATAGACCGAGCCAAAGCCGAATCCCTCATTGGAGATCATTTATTTATCTCATTTAATTTCTGCAATTTAATTTTTGCACTATTAAACCCCACAATTGATAGGTCGAGCCAAGGTCGAATCCCTCGTTGGAGGTCCTTTATTTACCGCATTTAATTTCTGTAATTTAATTTTCGCACCATCAAACCCTAGAATGGGTAGGTCGAGCTAAGGCCGAGTCCCTTATTGGAGGTCCTTTATTTACCGCATTTAATTTTTATAATTTAAATTTCGCACCATCAAACCCCAGAATGGATAGGCCAAACTAAGGCCAAACCCCTCGTTGGAGGTCTTTTATTTATCGCATTTAATTTCTATAATTCAATTTTCGCACCATTATATCCCAAAATGGGTAAACCGAGCCAAGGCCGAATCCCTCATTAGAGGTCCTTTATTTATTGCATTTAATTTTTGCAATTTAAGTTTTGCACCATTAAACCCCAGAAAGGGCAAGCCAAGCTAAGGCAGAACTTCCATGTTAGAGGTTCTTTATTTGCTAAATTTACTTTCTACAATTTAATTTCTGAATCATCAGACGCCATAATGAGTGGGCCGAGCCACCTACTGGAGGTCGCAACACTGCACAGAATTCGTTAGCTCACTCCCTCTTTCTGCTTCAGGGAATTTTTAATGCTTTGAAAATACCAAAAAAATGTCATTCACATGCATTCCATCTAAAAAAGGAAAACATAAAAAGAGATCACCTTACTAGAGAACCTTAGGAGTAAACCAAGCCTAAGTTGCCAAATTAGGATATCCATGAAATTAAGGTACTAAAAGGGCATTAGTTTCAATTAACTAGTGTAATCAAGTCCCCGAACTCATAATCTCTAGTTCGTAGAAGTAATTTAGTTACCCCGCTAATTTACTTAGGTTTCTAATCGACCTACCAAAAATAATTAATGGCAACTCCAAATTCTGAAATCATTTGAACAAAAACAAAAGTTGCGATTTAGTAGGACTTAGGAGGGTCCGTATTAGGTAAGTTAATCCAATTAACCTGATAATCTGTTAACCTAAAAATTTTCCTCTGATCGAAAATTTTTAGGGTCGCGACAGTTTGGCGACTTTGCTGAGGATGTGTTCTTAATTTTTGAAAATTTAAGAACCTAGAGGATTTAGGCTAGAAAAAGTTCATGAAAACTCATTTGATCTGACAATTGATTAGATCCTAACCTTCAGGTGTTGAATGGTTTTACAGATGAGAGTTATAAGGGGTGGAGTGTTTGGCCAACCCCTTTCTTTTGCACGTTTGGTGTGTAGGAATTAAAATTTAATTTTTTCTTATTTTTGAAGTGAGGTTTGAATTTAATTGCTATGCATGATTAATTGATTTAGCACTACATCACACACGTCTCATGACCGGACCTAGGCCACTAGTTTTAGGATGGTATTGTGATTTGGTTCTAATGTTTGACGTGAGATTACGTCGAAAGTTAGTCTAGATTCAATCCCGAACCTCTTTTCAAAAAATGAGTTTTAAAAGTTAGGCCTTAGGCTTGGTAAGATTACCGAAGCAGGGGTTATAATTTTTGACTCGAGCAGCCGAAGTAGAAAGGCCCGGCTAATCCTGATTACGTCGTGGGATCACAGCTAATCTTGATTATGTGCGCGAGTTTGTCGCCTTGCCATAAGTCTTTCATTTCAATTTATGAGTCTTTAAGATAGATAGACTAAGATTTAAACTCACGATTCATGTGTATGTCTATGTGATCTACATGGTATTTTTTAAGGTAAAAGTAAGTTCTCTAACCTTATCTTGTATTTATTTTTGGTCGGTCCATGTTAGGTGTCGGTCAAATTTTGAATTTAATATCATGGTCATTTTTCAAAAGAAAAAAAAAATTAAATTGTGGTCCCATTTCTTAAAAAAATAAATGCGAAAAAATCCCTCTAGGGAATTTTTATTAACTAATAAAGGGTTTTGTTACGTCTTTCCTGCTTCAATAGAAATGAGATTTTCTCGACAAACTTACTTTTGAAAATTCATTCTCGAGAAATTTGATAAACGTCAAGAGATTCTATCACATTTTTCAAATTATAAAAATTTACAAGAAAACTCTTTCTGGGAAATTTGTCCATGTCTTCCTATGAAAATTTTGTCTAATTTCTCCACAAAAAAAAATAATGTTGGACTAATTAGGTGAGCCATAGACCAACCTCTTTTGGATCACATACTCATTATTTCATTTATTTTTGCAGGGAATCATAGGTAACCCAAGCGGGAGCAAATTGGGCTCATTAACAATAATATATCCCTGGAATAATCTTGAAGAATACGAAAGAACAGAAAATTACCAACACCTTAACCAATAACCCTGAGGGCAAGCGAAGAAGTCCATTCTCCCGAAAATAGAATCGTGTCAACCAATAAACATGTATGGGTTATGTATTTTGATGCGGCGGTGGATTTATACGGATCATGCAAGGGAGCATTCTTAATGTATTCAGGGGTTCCTATACTTGTTTAAAAAAAGCATAAATCGTATAATCATAACTTAAGAAGCAGGCCTGTAACGCTTTCTTGGCCAAATTAGTCAAAAAATTTGGTGGAGGATCGGTGCTTCATTAATGGGCATGGCCCACGGGCATTTTCGCCAACACGAGCAAGTGGATGCCGAAAGAAACAAAGCATGAATGAAGTGGGGCATGCAACAGGTGGCTAGTGCATTTATTGGCACTCTAATCGAGTGGTCACAGCTTTACTAATTCACATGATTGAGCTAGGGTCTCAAGGCAAATAGTGGAGAGCCACCGCTAAATCTCTCTTTAGTGTTCTTGATATCATCATCTACAGTAGCTAACAAGAGCAGCTAGAAGAATGTTAAGCCTCAATGTCTTCGGGTGGATGACCTCGTCTTACGAAGGTTATTGCCAACAATCCTTATTTCAAAAGGAGAGGGTTGCTTCGAACTATGGCGGCTCATATGGTATGAAGAAGGTCCCCCTCCAGAAGGTGCTCTGATCCTAACTGAAATTGATGATCGTATTTTCTCTAAAACAATTAACTCTAATTTTGTAAAGAAAAGAAGAGATAGCGGAAAATTGGAGTATAAGCATGCAAAATTTTTCTCTCATTCCATATAAGCTTTACAATAAGTCACTGAGGAGAAAAAGTAAAGCCAAACTGAGCCCTAATATGCATCACAAAAGAGCTTAACTGGCTCTCTATGAAATTAATGTTCTGCCTACATTGAGCGATCTAGGATTCAAGATCTGCAAACTTAAAGACCACACGGGTACATTTCTCCTTTTTGTTTGGCTACATTGACCTCGTCATGTTTAACGGCGAATTTCAGATTCTCGATCAAGTCTCTCTCAAAAGCTATATTCGCTGTTAGATCATCGAGCCTCTCCTCCAGCCACTCACATCTGAATTTCATCACAATATCACTTGGGTCATGCTCAAAGTAAGCCTGGTTCAAAACTAGGCGCTCCACCAGCTTCTCTCTCTCATGAACCAATAGCGAAGCCCATTTTTCAACAGACTTAACGGCCTTCTTGTATCGGGTAACGCGTGTTTTGCAGAGTCTAAGCGTTCAGATTAGTGCTGATAACGAGCTCTCACGACGCGGGCTAAGGTGACCGTTTCCTGAGTGTTCCAGCAAGCTTTTAGAAAGTTGATGAAGACGTGTGGGAACGCCTTGTATTCCCTCTCTAAGTTGGTGCTTTCGACCGAAGAAGCACTTATCTCTCTAAACAAACCAAAGATCTCGGCTTCAACACTCGGATGATGGGTTATATATATGTAGCCTCGGCCAAGAAGGTGGTAAAGCCTCTCTCATTTGAACATAACTTCAGCTGGGAAGATGTGCGTGGAAAGATTAGCCATTATTGTTAAAACGATAGAGGAGAGAATCAAGGCCGACGAGTAGAATACGAAAGATAAGAGGAGAGAAGTGAAGCAGACGATTGGAACACGAAGGTGGTAATCTGCTTCGAGTTAATTATTGATTTCATAGTGATAGTATCAATTAGTCAAATTTTTCTATTTGCCATTCTCTATCGGTATCACCCCTGTTGGCTTGAATCCGCTGCTCATTTGCAATCTTGAGCTAAGCAAATCCAACATCTCTGCGAAAAAGTTTAAGGGGACGCCGCCACTTTGAAAAAGAAAGAAGGAAAAGACGAGCCGAGTGGGAGACAAGGAAAACTTTAATAGAAAAGAAGAGAGATTATCTCTAGTCATGAAAAGAAGAGAGCTCACCCACAAGATCGACACTTCAGATAGGCGAAAGAAATAGTGACAGAGACCCTACCACTATGAAAAGATAAAAGAAGATAAACCGAGCGAGAGATACGATAAAAAGTCGAGAAAGACAGAAATCTTGAAGGAAACGATACAATTTCTGAATCCACACTTAAGTTTTAAAAGAGACGTCTTCCGGGCAATCATCATCCATGCTTTGAAGAGAGTTTTAAAGCATAAATGGTCACCCAGAAAAATTCGTAGGGAGTTAAAATAAAAGAAGAGGTAGCAAACCTTGAGGAATCATTAACTAATCGAAAATGTCTCAACCAAACACACTTGAGAGCTATCGTTACTTGTTGAATATTGAAGATGAAGAGTTCGAGGCCATGTTTGGAATTCAGACCATGGAGCCTGGTCCTTCCACCAATGATGTCCAAGATCTCGATAACGATAAGGACAACAACAACAAAGGTCAAAGGAAGCATTACCATTGCCATACTAAGGAGCAAATACAAATGCTTGAGGATTTCTTCAGGACGTGCCTTATGCCAGACGGCAAATAAAGAATGGAACTGAGCCAAGAGCTAGGGTTGGAACTTTCACAAGTCAAGTTCTAGTTTCAAAACAGGTGGACCCTAGTAAAGACTCGATATGAACGCCATGAGGTCGAGTTCCTAAGAGCTGAAAATGAAAAATTTCGAGTAGAGAACAAGAGGTATAAGGAAGCTTTCGACTCTGTCACCTATCCCAACTGTAATAGTCTCCTTACCCTCGACGAAGGGTAGTATCTGAAGATCGAGAATGCTCGTTTAAAAGGTGAGTTAGATTAGTTCATAACAAGACCAAGTTCTGTTGATGGAAAGTACGAAAAGACCAATCCTATGGGGTCAGCATCGATGCCTCCTGAGTAAGAGGAGATGTATCACTATTAGGCAAGTGGCATTGACGACGAGCTTACCGCCATGATCAACCAGTTCGATGTTGATAAAGCACCGGGGCTGTAATGTGCACACGGAGCCTATATCTCAAAGATGGTGATCACGAGTCCTTCAACATGGTCGATGCGTACCAGATCTGGAATGAAGTTAGCTGATCGCTAGAGAACCCTCAAAAGAAGCTGAACCGATCCTGAACAAATAACATATAATTCGTTACCTTGTGTGGGAAATTTTCTACTTTTATAAATATCTGGAATTAATGTAAAAGTAGGAAATAATGGTTCTCCTTTCCCTTATTAAATGTCTGGATCCGTTACTACACCAAACTGGGAATGAAATTAATTGCGACTAAAAATCTGCGTAAACTCGAAGGGTAACGCCATATCATTTCAATCTACCCTCAAATTGCTCTAGTTCTAAATTAGATCCCTTCTGTTTTCAGGAATTTGCAAAACGATTCGAGAATACCGTCGTACCCAAAAATGAAATTCCCTAGTTGGACAAAATTGGAGGCAAATCAATTTGTGAGCATTACCACTGGATGGATGGTTTCAAATAAGGAAAACGCGAATGAAAGACTCGTGCAATCTCAAAGAAGGGTAATTCGTATTGTTCTAATTTACCCATAATCGTCTCAAATTCTGAATTACTCTCTTCCGTCTTAACATGGATTGTAAATTGCCTTGAAAAGAACCGTGACATGAAGTTGCCTAATGCAAGAGCGTGCCATCCGAAGATTAACCCTTAAAAGGGAGCCTCCATGGACGTCTATGGTCTCGTGGACCAGATGGCATGGGGAAATGACAGTGGTCGGAGACGTTCCGAGTTTGATCCCCAAGGTTAAGGAATGTTATAAATATTGTAAATGAATAATATAATTTTTCGCATATTTCCTTTTGCAAAAAGAAATGGGAATACTCGAGAACGGTACTGAAATCAACACTTCACCACAACTTTGGTGAAGTGTCCAACGAGAGTCGAGGAAAACTCAACTCAGTAAAATCTAGTAAACGGGTTCTGTAAGGTATTCAATATGAAGGGTAAACCAGTATCGTTTTCAATTTATCCCTTTCAACACCATCTAATATGTTTCTTTTTCTTTTGACAATAAACGTTTATACTAACATTTAACATGTCGGAGAAGACAGCCCCAAGCAAGCAAAATTATGATCATCTGATGAGGCCTATTCTGATGAAAATAGAGTAAATTGATCGCAAACCCTGAAGTGAAAAGGGGAGTATGTCTTCCTTGGCTGGTTTGGTTTCAAGGAAAACCTTTCTATTTTCCTTATTGCAAGGGCATTCGACGACAACCATGTCGATTGTCAAAATTAAAAAGTCCAAATGCTTCACTTCACCCATGCATATCATTGTACAGGGGCAAAATCCGAGACAAGCTACTCCTCGATTTAAGGAGTAGACTTCCCAGTTTGTTCGATCTGCCCACATGTCTAAGGGCAATTCAAATTCTCTCCTTCTTGAGGATTTTCTTCTATACTTGCACATTCTATAAACATGCGTGATACTAAAAATTGGCACATCTGTATTGTGTTTGCATATTTCATAATTTATGCATGACTATTTTGCATGTTTAATTTACCAATTCTGACTTGGAGCGTGAACCACACATGACGCATCGAATGTGTAGAATTGGGCATGACTGAATGATGAAAGACAAGCCATTTTCACGCACGTCCTACATTTCAATCCACAGTGAGTCGTGTGCAAAATAGGTACCGCATTCTTTTTGGGTTTTCTCACAAAAGGTTCGATAGTGGAAGGGAATGAGGTGATTATTTCTCTATCCGAAACACCATAGGTAACCATCAATAACCCATTTGAGCGGCGGTTTCATTTGATAATCCCTATCAAAAACCACCCCACACCAAGGCCAAATAGAAGTAGTCCCAACAATTGCATGAGGTAAATGGTCAGAAATTTTCTTGCTCGAACTATCATCAATTTTCAAGTGCTTCTTTGCTTTAAAACTCGTACGGTAATTCAAGTACCTTAGGACGACGAAAAGTATTCATTTCTCTATCCGATACATTTTCATCCTTTGCATTACCCAATCGAGCCTGCATATTTGTGTCTTAAAAGCCCCATTGGTGATCATTGTTCATTCCAAGATGAAGATAACATCGCCTCAAAGTAGAAGAGCTCAAAACACGTGGGTCTACATAAAGTTCCCAAGTTAACTCTTCAAGTGTGATCTTGGACATACGTGTGTATAACGGTACATTCTTAAAAAAGAGAGAGAGAGAAAAGTGAGAAAGTCAGTCCCGGGCATTAAAAAATAAAGTGCTAGTTAAAAGCAAGGCCAATACCCATTCAAATTAATGTTCATGTACACTCAAGGAAAACATGTTGTAAATCCCTAATGAGATCTGGTTGCCAAAGAAAACTTCTCGCAAAATATACTCAGTTAAAGTTTACACTACTCAGGAGTGACAATGGTATCAGCAGAAGTTGACACCATTCTCATACAACAATGGTGTCCTTTGAGGACTATTCTAGAAGGTCAAGACTGGTGGCAAAGATGCAATGATTAAGGTGCTTGAGTTAACGTAGAGTTGAATGATTTTAAGCATCGCTCGAAAGGATACGAGCAAGACAATTTCTCTCTCATTTTGTAGGGTTCTTGACTTGTAAACCTGGAGCAGATGATGAAGACCCTTTTGTCAATGACCTTGACTCAAATGAGTCCCCTTTGATAAGCCTTTGACCCAGCCTGCATTATAATCCTAATCAAAACCTCCAGATTGGCGTAATCATACAAGTTACGAGATTACTCAGACCCTTTGCTGAATGCGATGATGGTAAGATTGAGCGATTTCCTTTCAATCCTGCAATCAGGATAAATAGCATTTCTTGAGAATAAGAGAAAGCCCTTTCGGACTGAAATCTCCCATTCATATTACATTCGAGTGTTCATACTATGATAACCTTCTTGAATAGAATTGGCAATGCAAACTTGATAGAATGGTCATGCATGATCTACATTTTGATTGATTGCATCATGAGTTATTACACAGACTGCTTCTAATCATTACAAACTTCACTAAATAGTTTTGCATGAACCGATGAACTCACTGATGAAAAATGCTTGCACATGCTATCTCGGATACTGTCTGATAGGTAACACATTCCCGATGTTCGAGTTACCTTCCAAGGTTTTGAAAATTTATTCAGCGATTGTTGAATGAACAAACCTAGTTGTTAAGAAACCACCAGGCGTTTCTTTCGATTCTTTAGGTAAGTATATCTTCAGCCTAAACCTTTTAAGAAAATGAATTCTGCCAATTGTCATGGTGCTCGAATTCATTGCGGCACGTACAAGTATTCACATTCTTCAATGAAGCATGATTCATCTCGAAAATAGAAATGTTCGAGATACTTTGATATCTGCCTCTTTGGCTTATTTCTAAAGCGACAGGAGAAGATAAATCGGGTTTGAGCTTCTGCAGGATTTCTGGTCTCTCCAGATCCCAGAATGGCACCCTTCGAAGTAAGGTAAATCGGGTTCGAGCTTCTGCAGGATTTCTGGTCTCCCCAAGTCCTAGAATGGCACCCTTCAAGGTAAGATAAATCGGGTTTGAGCTTCTGTAGGATTTCTGATCTCCCTAGATCCCAGAATGGCACCCTTTAAGGTAAGATAATATGGGTTGGAGCTTCTGCAAGATTCCTAGTCTCTTCAGATTCCAGAATGGCACCATTCGTGACATAAAAGTCCTTCTTATAGACACCAAATCCTTTCTACAAGCACACAAAAGTTCTTTCTACGAGCACCTGTCGCGACCTAAAAAAATTGGTTTCCCAATTTTTAAATTTAATGGATTACCAGGTTAATTAAATTGAATTAACTAGCCTAGCTCGAACTCTCCCAAGTTATACCAAATCGTGACTTAGGTTCAATTTCATAAAAAGAAGGATTTATCTTGGAGTCGCCACTAATCATTTTGGGTAGGTTGATTAGGCACCTAAATAAAGCATCGGGAGAAATACTTTATTCCTACGAACCAGAGATTAATGAGTTCAGAGACTTGGTTACACTAATATTTCTACTAGCGCCCTTTTGGTACCAATTTCATGAAAATGTTCAACTTGGCAATTTTGATGAATTTTCACTTGAGATTCAAAGGTGCAATTTTTTTTTTCTTTTTATGACAAGGTAAGGAACTAAATTATATGCAATGCATGCGGTTTAATCTAAATATTTATAAGATAAATTACGCGTGCAATTATCTACATGATGTGAAAATGTGCAACAAAAGCAAACCCCTTTTTTTTATTTTTTAAAGAAAATATTACAACGTGCAATAAAAATCTCAAAAATTGGATATGCAATTTATTCCAAAGAAATGCAATATGTCCAACAAGGTATAATCGAAATTCAAATCAATCCATTTAGGCAACACAATTTCGAATATTCTAAATGATTAGAACAGGTAAAGTAAAACTACCATAAGGACAGTGAAAATAAAACCCGCAACTCGTCGGGTAAATAATTACAGACCAATTGAATAAAACCCGAGATATGATCGGGAATACAACAAAAATGGACTGGAATGGACATCGGTTAAACACCCATCACCAAGACTCGTAGGTCGGGAGTACAACAAAATGGACCGGAATGGACATTGGTCATACTCCAGTTTTCAAAGCATCGGGCCGAAAGCCAAATGAAAATAATGAACTATCCAATCGGACATGCACAATCACCAATGAGTTAAGACAATTCAAACGCTCAAAGAAAGTTTAACACGTACTGATTAAACTTCATTGAGACCATTTTTTACATTTTCCAATATATTGACACAAAAAATACGAATTAAACCATACTATGCATGAACATTCTTAGGGAGAAAGCAGTAACCATAAAATACAAAAGAAATAATGAAATGTATGCAAACATTCTGAGATTTTTTATGTGGATGGGAAAATGTGTCATTGACATAACTTTCATGTTTTACAATCTTATTGAAGAGACACTCATTTTCGTGTAGAAAATGGTCTTTCATGAGAGCTCAGCAGCAAACAAATAAATTTCACAGAACAGACATACTTTAGGATTAAGCTCAAATGGACGCTCAAATCTCAAAATTAATGCACCAAACTTTCCAGTCTACTAAACAAGACCCCAATGAACAACTTTCATTTTTTGTGAAGTTTCAAAAGAAGTCTCTAAACACGAGATAACTACGAATCAAAATGACCATGCACAGAAAAAACACTCAGACTCAAGGACGCCAACAGAATTGCATGATTTCATTAAATGCATTAAAAATACGAAACGTGCATGAATATTTTTGTATTTTTTATATGTTATGCATTAAGATCTTATGAACAAATGTCATGAGAGGTCTTTATGAAACGAAGTCTAGAATAACCCATGGAAAATCATTTAGCGTGAAAGGTCAGATCAGAAAAATTCCATCTCAGGTTCTGATCACATATTTCCAGATTTCTGCTCTCCATTTCGGGACCCTTTTGACATAGTAAACGACGTCCATTTTCACGCCATAATATATCAAATCAAAGATCTCGAAGTCATCTACGAATGTTCAGTATATTTGTTTTCGAGATTTCGTCATCTAAACACGAAACATTGAGTTACCAGATAATTGCACATGCTGATGCAACTAGAGCTCGTTGGAGATGAATCCGTCGCGTTGCCAAGGCTTGTTCCACTGCGGCGAATTTTTCTTTCTCAAAATTTTTTCTCTTCAAATCTCTCCAAATTTTTTTTTCCTTCAAGGCTCTCATTCTTCCTCCTTTTATAGCATACTCCCCCATCTTCCTTTCTCTATCTTCATCTATCATTCTAATTTTTCCACTAACTTCATCTTCCCTTCTAATTCCACCATCTTCCCTTCTTTATCTCCATCTTCCCTTCTAATTCCACCATCCTCCATTTTTTATCTCCATCTTCCTTTCTAATTCACCATCTTCCATTCTAATCTTTTCATCTCCCATTCTAATTATTCATCTTCCCTTCTAATTCTACCATCTTCCATTCTCCATCTTTCCTTCTAATTTCTCCATCTTCCCTTCTATATCTCCCCTTCTTCATCTTCCTTTCTAATTTCTTCATCTTCCCTTCTATATCTCCCCTTCTCCATCTTCCTTTCTAATTTCTCCACTATTCCTAAAATTTTATGTATTTGCAATTCAGCCCCTGAAGTTTTATGTATTTGCAATTCAGTCCCTGAAGTTTTATGTATTTACAATTCAGTCCCTGTGGAAAAATTTCTTTTAAGTTCAAAACTTCATAAGCCTTTCGGCACACCTCCCTCATGCTCAGTCCAATCGTTTGTCGATTTAAACTCAAATCCTCCGTCGTTAACCATAATAAAATGCATGACCGACAAAAAATTAAATATGCAATGCATAAAAAATTAATTTTTGGTGAGAACAAATTCTCATTTTTTTATGTACTTAAGTGAATGAATTTTAAAAAGTCAAAATGTAGGTGTCAACAGCTGCCCCTCTTTGAACGGAGACTCCTAGAGGTTTCGCTCAAAGACAAAATTGAACCTAAATTTTGACAATGCAAATGAATGATGATTTTTTTTGTGGGGGAGTTTTAATCCCATTTTTTATGCAAGAGAATATGATGCATGACATGCAAGACTGAAAATAACATGTGTCAAGACTTCATTCGTCTATGGAATGGATTAAAGAAATATGCACATGGATCGCATATAGAGGTACCCGTTTTACTAAATACCTCATAATGCTGATGATTCCCTTAAGCTTCAAGCATTTTGTGGATGCAAGAATTTTAAGGTACTGGTGCCTATCCGTTACCAGAGGTTTCCCCCTGATGCGAGAAAGCGCAAGATCTGTAAGGGGATGTGTCCACTGTATCTCTTCGAGTGGAGTCACATAGTTTCTTTCAAAATCATTAAAGCTGGTCCTTGATGATCTGAAAGGGTATCAAAACCATAAGAGCATGTCGATTGTGGTTTTTGATAAAATTTGTCGAGACCACGAGAGCATGTCGATCATGGTTCGCACAAGCATCCAGACACAAGAGCATGTCGATTATGAACTGGATGGATAAAATCAAGAACATGAGAGCATGTCGATCATGAACTTGATAGGGTACCAAAATCACAAGAGCATGTCGATTATGATTTTGATAAAATTTGTCGAGACCACGAGAGTATGTCGATCATGGTTCGAACAAATGTTTCATGCAGATCACAAGAGCATGTCGATTATGAACTGGATGAAATTAAGGACTGTACTTTCTCATTGGTGCAAACTCAAAGCTTGCGATTTTGAAAAGGGTTCAGAAAACTTACCTGGGTTTTTTGGGTAGTTGAGAGGTAGATTTCTTTCAAGATCATTAGAACTGGTCTTTGATGATCTGAAAGGGAGATGTGCCGCCAATCTCACAGGGCGGTGACCACATCGAGAGGGTGTGCTACACAAGCCATGTCAGTGTAAACACAAGATATTCAAAAATGGGTTCAGAAAACTTACCTGGGTCTTCTGAACGAATGGTCAAGGAGTAGACAGGCTGACTGCATCATACCTACTTATTCTCTTGAAGCAAAATTATGCGCATAGACCAAATCAATGCTAATGCGACATGTATTTCATAAAAATCACGCTTCACTGAAGAAGGTGAATATTTGAATGGCTGTATATGTCGCAACAGATTTGAGTGCCTTAACAATCATCAGAAGGCTCAGGTTGAAGATATACTTACCTGGGAGCTTGGAAGCTTGCCAGGTGGGCACTTGCCAACACGGCTTGTTCATTCAATCATCCTTGGATGAATTTCAAGACCTCATGAGGTAGCTTGAATATCAGTAATGCATGTGCACAGACAATGTTAGATGTAACATGTACAGGCACGTATGCTGAAATTCACTTGGTGGATTTATGCAAAACTATTCTGTCAAGTTTGCATCACCAATTCTGTTCAAGGAGGTTATTACATTGTGAATACCTCGAATGTACTTTGAATGGGGGACTTCAGTCTGAAAGGGCTTTCTCCTACTCTTCGAGAAAAGCTATTCATCATAACTGTAGGATTCAAGAGAAATCACTCAATCTTACCATCATCGCTTTCAACGAGGGTCTGAGTAATCTCGCAATTGGTACGACCAAGCCGATCTGGAGGTCTTGATTGGGACCGTAATATAGGCTAGGTCAATGGTTTACCAAATGGGACTCCTGTGGAGTCGAGGCTTTTTGAAAGAGATCTTCATCATCTGCTCCGGGTTTACAAGTCAAGAACCCTGCAAAAATGAGAGAGAAATAATCTTGCTCGAACTTCTTCGACCGATGCTTAAAATCATTCAACTCTACTTTAATTCATATGCCTTAATCAGAAGAGACTTTGAAGGGTTGTAACGTAGGTCAGGATTTGGGACTGAGAGAAAGGCTCGCTTTGGCTCAGAAAATATATGAGAATGGCTTGATGCTAGTGATCATTGCTGTCTTATCATCGGTCTTGGCCTTCTGAAATTGATTTCAAAATGTGTCATCACTGCTTGAGGATGGAGCTTCCGCTGATGATTGCAATTTCCATTTGACTCTCTTAGAGGCTTTTTCTTTACAAGTATGTCATTTGGGATTTTTAAAACAAATGAACAAGGATTTGAATGGGCATTGGCCTTGCTTTTGATAGGCATTTTGCTTTTTACTGTCCGGGATTCTGTGGGACTAACCTTTGCTTTTCTTAATCCCGATTCCCATTTTCTTTCTTGAGAGAGAGCTATTTTTTGACACCTCTCTTCATTTTCCTTTCTTTGTAAGGAATGATGCTAGACACTACATGAGAAATCTAACATACGAGATGAGTTCACTTGGGGATTCTTTACTGCCCCGGTCTCTTCAGTTCTATTGCTTGGTGATAACGTCATTTTCAAATTGGAACGAGCAATGATCACCAATGGGGCTTGAGAAATGAATACATACAAGCTCAATTGGGCTGTACAATGGATGTAGTGTATAGGATAGAGAAATGAATGTTCTTCATCATCCTAAGGCACTTGAATTAAAGTTCGAGTTCAATGTAAAAAAACACCCGAAGATTGATGCTAGTCTGAGCAAGAGAATTTCTAACCATTTACCTCATGCCGCTGCTGGAATTACCTCGTCTTGCCCCAATGTGGGGTGGTTCTTGACAGGGTTGAGAAAATGAAACCGTCGCTCAAAAAGGTTTGCAATGGACACCTGTAGTGTTTGGATAGAGAATTGGATGCCTCTGTCACTTCGGCTATCGTACCTTTTGCGAGAAAACCCATCGCCTCAAGGAATGCGGATCCTAACTACCGCTCATCTCACTAGGGATTATACTGCGGGACGTGTATGGGAATGGTTTGCCTTTCATCATCTTGTCATGCCCCATTCTGTCCATCATATGTAATTTACGTTCCTTATTCAAAGTTGGTAAATTAATCATGAAGAACAATCATGTATGAACCACACAATGTGCAAGCATTTTTTCAACTAGACAGATGTGGCAATTAATCAGAATTGACATGCTTCTCAAAAACAGATGAAGGGGAATCTAAGTTGCCCCAAGGCATGCGAGCGGATCAGACGAGTTTGAGTCGAGGACGAGCTCATTCTCATGTTTGCCCCAGAATATGTTCGCTCTAGTTGTGATATGGCGAAGACCAACATGGTCGGTCGAATGCCCTTGTTTGCCTTATTTCCATCAGGATGGATCATATCAGGTGATCATGGCTTTTGCCAAAATTGGGAATTGCCCCAGACATAGTCACTGCTGGGGATTTGAATTTGAACTCTGGTTGATTACTCGTTCCCACAATTGACCCTGCATAAAAAGAATGTGCATGAATAGGGTCTTAAAATGATGGAGTGAACGAATATTGGGAAGCTCTGGTTTTGACTTGCTTCAGTAGTAGCAATCAAAGGCATGTCCTCTAGCTTGGCACCTGCAAGAAGAAAATTGGGTGTTACTTTGAAAGACATATGATAAAGAGATAGGACACTTCCAAGTTGGAGCTCGTATCAGTTTGCTTTGTTCTCAATCAGGCCAGGTTTTGGCAGAATCCAAAATTGCCCCTGTACATGCGCTAGCTGGGAGTTTGATTTTGGGAATTTGGTGGACGAGGACTTCTTCTATTTGCCCGGTGTTCCTTTAGCTGATGTCGCATGGCCAAAGGGTCGGTGAAGTAAAGATTTGCCTTGATCGATCGATATCAAATAACTCATGAGATTTTTTTGTGAAAATCTTGATGAACAAGTCATGCAAGCATGCAAGAAGACTCTGGGGATCATGAGTTGTCTTTGTCCATGTGAATGAGTTGCAGAAACTTTAGCGCCTGCTTTGAGAATTCCAAGATTTTTCTTTGGATTTTATTGAGTTTTAAAGGGAAGGGATACTTACCTATCTGGCAGAGTGATGACCCCTGCAAAAAATGAAAGGAAATGCGTCAGTATATATTCTTCATATTCTGAAAAAATTTGGAACGATACTGCTTTACCCTTGTATGTACTTCTTGTGGACTTGAATTGAAGAAATCCCTTCATTTGGACCAAATTGTATGTCCGTCAAGTGGGCGACATCTGGAAATGCGTCTCAGATTTGGCAAATTAAACATGCAGAATAGTCATGCATAAATCATGGAATGTGTAAATACAATGCAGATGTGAAGATTTTTTTTTTTGCATCACGCGTATTTGCAGAATGTGCAAGTATGGAAGAAAATTCTCAGGGATGGGAGAATTTGAATTGCCCCTGGGGGTTGTCTCCTTCGACATGTTAGTGTAAACGTTTCCCTCTGTCTTGAATGCATTGTACGATCCTTTTACCAGTTTTACTGGGTTGAGTTTCTCTCGACCTTCGTTGGACACTTCACCATCAGAACCAAGGTTGTGGCAAAGTATTGACTTCGGTCTCATTCGTCGAGTATTCTTGTTTCTTTCTGCAAAAAAGAAATGTGCAAAAAAAGTGTGTTATTTATTTACAACATTTACAATATTCCCCAACCCTGAGGATCGAACTCGAGACGTCTCGGACCACTGTCATTCCCCATGCCATCTGGTCCACAAGACTGTAGGCGCTCATGGAGGTTCCTTTTAAGAGTCAACCCTTAAGATGACACAGTGTTGTTGTACTGTACTGGGTAATTCCAGGTCACTGTATTTTTCGGGGCGGTTTACAAACCCTGTTAAGAATGGAATAAAATAATTCAGAACTCGAGACGAGTATGAGCAAATTAGAATGATACAGAATTACCCTTCTTTGAGATTGTTTGGGTCTTTCGTTCACATATTCCTCATTTGAAGCCGTCCATTCTGTGGCGATGTCCACGAATCTATTTGCCCAAAGTTTTGTTTAATCGGGGAATTTCATTTTTGGGTACGACTGTATTTTCGGATCAATTCGCAAATTCCTGTAAACAGAAGGGATCTAATTTAGAATCGGGACAACTGAGGGTAAATTGAAACGATACTGCTTTACCCTTCTAGTTCGCGTGGCTTTTTACTCGCAATAAATTCACTATGAGTTTGGTGTGGTGGCAGATTCGAGCATTTAATTGGGGAAAGGGAAATGATTACTTCTTGCTTTCACGCCAATTCTAGACATTCATAAAAGAAGACAACATCCCGTGCAAGATAAAGCATATTCATTCATTCAGGATTGATTTTTCTTCCCCATCTGCAGGCTTTTCCATAATCAGCTGGCTTCATTCCGGACTAGGTACGCGTCGGCCATGTTAAAGGTCTGGTGGTCAGTGGCTGAGCATGTGCATCACAGCTTCAATGCTTTACCGATATCAAACTGGTTGATTATGGCGAAAAGATCATCGTCAATGTCCGCTTGGTGGTGATCTGTCCCTTCTTCCTCAGGAGATATTGATGATGATCCAGTAGCATTAGTCCTTTTGTACCTTCTTCCAATAAAACTCGATCATGTTATAAACTGGTCTAACTCTCCTCTTAAACGTGCATTTTCGATCCTCAGATCATGCATTTCATCGAAGGTGAGGAGGAGGCTGTTGCAGTTGGGGCAGGTGGCGGAGTCAAAAGCCTCTTTATACATCTTGTTTTCCGCTCGGAGGTTTTCATTTTCAACTCTTAGAAACTCGGCTTCGTTGTGCTCATGACGAGTCTTCATTCGGGTTCGCCTATTTTGAAACCAGAACTTGATTTGTGAAGGTTCAAGTCCTAGCTCTTGACTCAGTTCTATTTTCTGTTTGCCGTCTGGCATAGGGCATGTTCTGAAGAAATCCTCAAGCCTTTGTACTTGCTCCTTAGTATGGCGACGGTAACGCTTCTTTTGACCCTTACCGTTATTGTCCTTATCTTTACTGAGATCTTGGACGTCGTTGGCGGAAGGGCCAGGCTCTATGGGCTCGATCCCAAACATGGCTTTGAACTCTTCCTCTCCCATATTCAGCAAGTAACGATAGCTCTCGGGAGTATTGGGTTGAGACATCTTCGATTTGGTTGATGATTTCTCAAGATCTGCTATCTTCTCTTGTATTCTCACTCACTCTGAATCGTGTATGCTTTAAAACTCTATTCAAAGTATGGATGAAGATTATCAGGAGGATGTCTCTTTTAAAATTTGGCGTGGGCTTAACATCTGTATTGCCTCTCCCGAGAGTTCTGTCTTTCTCAATCTTTCCTGCGTGTCTCTTGCTTGGCTCGTCTTTTCTCATCTTTTCATAGTGGTAGGGCTCCCGTCGTCGTCTCCACTGTCGATTTGCGAGCGAGTTCTCCGATAAGGACGAGTCGTATCTCCCTTTCTGCCGAAAATTTCCTTGTCTCCCACTCAGCTCGTTTTTTTATTCTTTCTTTTCCAAAGTGGTGGCGTCTCATCCAGCTTTTCCGCAAAGACGTCGGATTTTGCTTGGCTCGAGGTCGCTGCCTAACTGAAATTCGAGCTAACGAGGGTGGTGCCAATAGAGAATGGTAGATAAGAGAAATCTTGACTGGTTGATACCATCACTATGAAATCAATATTTACTTCAAAGCAGATTACCATCTTTGCATTCCGCTCATCTGCCTCACTTCTCTCCCCTTTTCTTTCATATTCTGCTTTCAAAAATGGCCAATTCTCCTAACCATACCTTCTCCGCCGAAGTCCTGGCTGGGTGGGAGAGACTCTACAATCTTCTTGGTAGAGATTACCATCATATAGCCCAAAACTCTACCGTTGAGGCTGAAATCCTTGGTTTATTCAGGACCGTGGACGCTGCTTCTGTTGAGGGTACCCAACTGAGGAAGGAGTATCGGAACTTCTCGACCCTCTTCATCAATTTCCTGGCTGCCTATAACCGTGCTTATGAGACGGTCCTTGTGACTGCCGTCGTGAAAGCTTGTTACCAAGACTGGCACGAGCGTCTGGCAACAGTCACATTTGTGGCTGATAATCACAAGAAGGCTCTCAAGTTTGCCAACGATCAGCTTTCGTGGCTGGTTCGTGAGAGGGGAAAGCTGGTGAACCGTCTGGCTTTGGTCCGAACTTATAGCGAACAGGAGCCAGGCAATATTGTGATGAGATGCAAATACGGTTGGCTGCAGGAGAGACTTGATGACATTACGGCAGACATTGCTTTCGAGAGGGCGGCGATTCCGGACTTGGAGTTTGCCGTCGAGCATTATGAGGCCAGTATGGCCCAGGCTAAGGAGAAGTGCGATCGCCTCTTCTTTAGGCTCGCGGAGCTTAATCTCGAGAGCGCCCGGTGCACCCAGAGCATCAACTGTTTGGAGAGTCAGTTGAGCTCTTTCGTAATGGTTATCAGGGCCCAGTTTGGCTTTACCTTTCCTCCCCAGTGAGCTATTGTAAAACCTGTTGATGTATGGAATAAAAGGAATGTTTCGCATGTCTATATTTTTATCTTTGCGCCCTCTCTTCGTTTCCTCACGAAACCAGAGTCAATACAAGTATCCGACTTGGTTAGGATCAGAGCACCTTCTAGGAGGACTTTCTTGACGTCATATGAACCGTCATAGTTCGGTGCAATCTTCTCTTCTGGAAGAGGGACTGTCGGCAGCAATCTTCACAAGACGAGGTCATCTACCTCTGCTGGATCCAGTCCGCTACTGTCAACTGTACCTCCGAAGGAATACGTAGGAAGTGTATTTCTACTTCAACTGGTAGGACTGCCTCAATCTTATCTTATCTTGACAGATGGTGGCTGTAAAATGATGGCCCATCGTCTAACAGACAAAAGCGAGACCCCCATTATTTTTCTCTGATGATGATATCGAAACCACGGAAAAAGGATTTGGTGGCAGCCCCCACCGATCATAGTGAGGCCCGTGACTGGTCATTCAAATTAATACAGCTGCAACCACTCGGTCAATGTACTAATAATGAGCCCGGCCCCCCATTGCGTGCCCTACTTTATTCACGCCTTATCTCTTTCGGCGTCCACTTGAATGTGTCGGTCGCCTGTAGCATTGGGAGAAACGTCTGTGGGCCACGCTCAATAATAATTCTTCGATCCACCAAAATTCTCCACGTGGTTCGAATCCGAAGGAGTTAAAAAGCAAGCTTTTAGTCGATTAGATCAAGAAGGCGTTGCAGGGTCGGATCAATATACACGCTTCATGGGTTCTCGATTACACCGTTTACGCTTTTTTCAACAAAAATACAGGAGCACCTCCAATACATTAAAAATGCCCCCACGCCTGATCAAAATACATAACTTATACATGCTGACTGATTGACACAATTCTGTCTCCGGGAGGTTTGATCTCTTCGCTTGCCCCCAGGGTTATCGGCTAGTACATCGGTAATTTTCTGTCGTTTTGTATTCTTCATGATTATTCCTGGTTTGTTATCACCGACGAGTCCAATTTGCTCCCGCCTGGGGTACCTATAATTCCCTGTAAAAGTAGAGGGAATAATGAGTATGTGATCAAAAAGAGGTCGGTCCATGACAGGTGCCTAGAATCTTTCTCATCTGAGTGTAACTCGTGGGCAAAGGTGATGGTGTACATACAGTGACAGGATTCCATTTCAGAAGATTTCAGTTCGTCCACTTTTGACAAAAAATTCGTGAAAATTCAACAAGTGCTCAAAATGACGCCCAAATTTACAGACACATGGCTAAGATGATTATGCACAACTTTCATGTTTTGACTTTATCCAAAAAATGTACAGATCAATACAGTTTAGTGCATCTTTGGAGAAAATTTGTTCAGAAAGCTGCTTTGTCCAGTTTCTGTCTAATGAACGAAAGGCCCATAAAAAATGTGAGTTAAGGTCCAAAAGTTTTCAGGCCAATAGTTTAAAGTCCATTCTCCAACTTTCATGTTTTGATTTCTAGCAAAAAAGCTTGTTTAGCAGTGCTTATTAATGAAACAAGATGAGGTTAGAAAACTGCCAAAATTTCAAACTGCTTTGCATTGGATCACAAATTCTGTATTAAAAGGAAAACTGATTGGATTTATCTGAAAATTTTTGACATGCAAGATCAGAGTCCAATAGACATTTTTCATTCTTTGGTCGGGATCCAGAATTGAGTCGAAGAGGCTAGAGAGAATGCTTTACATTTTTCACCTATTTAGAAAAACGTGAGTTTGGCCCAACTTCGTCCCAAGCAAATGACGTCCATTGGTTCTGATTTTTTTTATATGTGGAAGATCATCATGTTGGCTACGACTTTCATTAAGGGTGTTTGCCCAAAATTTGACCATAGAATTTTACAAAAATCGCGCAACACAGAAAGGTAAATTAGAACATGGGGAGAAATTCATCGGATTGCATTTCCTTGAAAAATTTGACCTATCTAACAATGTCATGGACCGACCCAAAATGGAATAAATGCAAGATGAAGTTAGAGAACTTACTTCACCTTGAAAAAAAAATACCATGCAAATCGCATAGACATGCACATGAATTGTGAGTTTAAATCTTAGCCTATCTACACTAAAAGCCCACAAATTGAAGCGAAAGACTTACGGCAAGGCGACAATCTCGCGCACATAATCAAGATTAGCCGTGATCCTCTACGACGTAATCAGGATTAGCCGGGTCTTCCCACTTCGGCTGCTCGAGTTAAAAATTAAAACCACTGCTTTGGTAATCTTACCAAGCCTGAGGCCTAACTTTTAAACTCATTTTTGAAAAGAAGTTCGGAATTGAATCTGGGCTAACTTTCGACGTGATCTCACGCCGAACTCTAGAACCAAATCACAATACCATCCTAAAACTAGTGGCCCAGGTCCGGCCAAGGACGTGTGTGATGTAGTGCTAAAGCAATTAATCATGCACAATAATTAAATGCAAACACCGCTTCGAAAATGTGCAAAATTTAAATTCTAATTCCCACACATCAAACCTGCAAAACAAAGGGTTAGCCAAACACGTCACCCCTTATAACTCCTATCTGCAAAACCATTTAACACCTAAAGATTAGAATCCAACCAAGTCAAACCTAATGAATTTTCATGAAATTTTCTTGACCTAAGTCCTCTAGGTTCTTAATTTTTTTCAAAAATTAAGAACAATTCCCCAGTGGAGTCGCCAAGCTGTCGCGACCTAAAAAAACTGGTTTCCCAATTTTTAAAGTTAATGGATTACCAGGTTAATTGAATTAACTAGCCTAGCTCGAACTCTCCCAAGTTCTACCAAATCGTGACTTAGGTTCAATTTCATAAAAAAAAGGATTTATCTTGGAGTCGCCACTAATCATTTTGGGTAGGTTGATTAGGCACCTAAATAAAGTATCGGGAGAAATACTTTATTCCTACGAACCAGAGATTAATGAGTTCGTAGACTTGGTTACACTAATATTTCTACTAGCGCCCTTTCGGTACCAATTTCATGAAAATGTTCAATTTGGCAATTTTGATGAATTTTCACTTGAGATTCAAAGGTGCAATTTTTTTTTATTTTCTTTTTATGACAAGGTAAGGAACTAAATTATATGCAATGCATGCGGTTTAATCTAAATATTTATAAGATAAATTACGCGTGCAATTATCTACATGATGTGAAAATGTGCAACAAAAGCAAACCCCTTTTTTTTATTTTTTAAAGAAAATATTACAACGTGCAATAAAAATCTCAAAAATTGGATATGCAATTTATTCCAAAGAAATGCAATATGTCCAACAAGGTATAATCGAAATTCAAATTAATCCATTTAGGCAACACAATTTCGAATAGTCTAAATGATTAGAATCGTTACCTATCTTGGCGGATTTGATTATCGAACTTGGACCTCGGATTTCCTCGTGGATCAAGATTACGAATCGCGACTCGAACGACAGGGATGGACTCGGGGATTGTCTTTTGTTAAATGTGATGCAAATACAATCTAACTATATGACATGTGAAATGTAATGACGTGGCAAGGACTATGCTATATGCATGATGTAGCAGATATGACATGGCAATATATGCATGATGTTTATATTTTTAACCAAAAAATAATTTTTCATATTTTCAGTATTTTTATTTTAAAAAATTCATAAACAAATCAAGAAAAAAATGAGAAAATTGCAAAATCAACTCTGGAAGCCTTAGCTAAGCTTAGGAAACTAGTGTTTGAATAAAAAATAATTTTTCATAATTTTTTTATTTTTATATATATTTTTTAGAAATTAGGAAAATATTTAATAAATAAAAGCATTTGAGGCCATAAAAATACATAAAAATAGTCAATATTTTTCTTTTAAATCCCTTTGCATGTTGGCCATGACAAATTTAAAAAATCCAATTCGAGGTCATGTATTCCTTTACGAGAATAATCTCGAATCAAGCCTAAAAAATTTAATTTGAGTCAATTTATTTTCATTTTTCACTTTTAGGAGTTGTGAGATTGTTCTCTAATATTCCAAATTTTTATCTTGGGCCCATTATACCTAGAATGACTCAATTTTGCAAATGAGCTTTAATTAAATTTTGCATTATTTTCAGCGGTAAGAAATGAGCATAAATTTGACATGTGGTGAATATCGACTAAGCATATGGGAGGTGTGTCGAAAATTGTGAGGAGATTTGGACTTAAAGAAATATTTCTTCAGGGACTAAATTATAAATACTTAAAATCTCTAGGACTAGAGTGTAAATATCTAATACTTGAGGGATTATTTTGCAAATAACAAAAAAGAAGAGTTAGTGGAGAAATTAAAATAGAGAAAGGAAGATGGAGAAGAGGAGATAGAGAATGGAAGATAGAGAAAATGAGATGGAGAGGAGGAGATGAAGAAGAATAGATAAAGAAAATAAGATGAGAATAAAGAAGGGAAGATGGAGATGAAGAAGATTAATAGAATGGGAGATGGATATAGAAAAGGGAAGATGAAGATGAAAAAGAGTTAGTGTAGAAATTAGAATAGGAGATAGGGTTAGTGGAGAAATTAGAATGAGAGATAAATGAATGAGTTATAAAAGGAGAAAGAAGAGAGTTTGGAGGGAGGAGGATTTTTAAGAGAGAAAATTTTGAATGTTTGAGAGGATTTTGGAAGACTGAAGAAAAATTTGAAAGAAAGAAAATACCAAAAACAGAGAGAATTTTAAAGATGGTGGGAGTTTAAAGGTAGGGGGTTATCATCACCAATTTCTTTATCGATCAACATAAATCAAGAGTTCATCTCTATCGTTCGAGCCGCAATCTTAATCATAAGGTGATACGAGATCCGAATTCATTAATCAAATTCGTCAAATCAGGTAACGATCTTAGTCATTAAAATCTTCGAGAATTTCATTACCCAAATGAATTGATTTAAATTTCGATTATGTCATGTCGTACTCATGTGTCTACATATTCATATGTTGCAATCGTATTACAATATTCTGCATTTTTTGCTTAACAAATCCAAACCCTAGAATGGGTAGACCGAGCCACCCGTTGGAGGTTCTATATATATTGCCTTTACTTTCTGTAATTTAATTTTCGCACCGTTAAACCCCAAAATGGGTAGATCGAGCCAAAGCCGAGTCCCTCGTTGGAGGTCCTTTATTTAAGGCATTTAATTTCTGCAATTTAATTTTCGCACCATTAAACGCCAGAATGGATAGGCCGAGCCAAAGCCGAATCCCTTATTAAAGGTCATTTATTTATCATATTTAATTTCCGCAATTTAATTTTCGCATCACTAAACCCCAAAATGGAGAGGCCGAGCCAAGGCCGAGTCCTTCGTTGGAGATCCTTTATTTACCGTATTGAATTTCTACAATTTAATTTTTGCACCATCACACTCCAGAATAGGTAGGCCGAGCCAAAGTTGAATCCCTTATTGGAGGTCATTTATTTATCGCATTTAATTTCTGCAATTTAATTTTCCTACCACTAAACTCCAAAATGGGTAGGTCGAGCCCAGGCTGAATCCCTCGTTGGAGGTCTTTTATTTACCGCATTTAATTTCTGCAATTTAATTTTCGCACCTGTTGACACCTGATTTTAAATCATCTTTTTTCTCTTTTAAAATTAATAACAAAATCCATTAAAATTCATAAAATTGAAAAATCAACTTTGGGGACCTTGGCCAACCCTAGGGAACCAATTTTGACCAAAAAATGATTTTTCATATTTTTATTTTAAAATTCATAAAAAAATCAAGCAAAAATGAGAAAATTACAAAATCAACTTTGGAAGCCTGTTCTAGGCTTAGGCTACCATTTTTGAACAAAAAATAATTTTTCATATTTTTTGCATTTTTTTAAATATTTTTAGAAATTAGAAAAAATAATATAATAAATTGTATTTGAGGCCATAAAAATATAAAACAAATAGTCAATATTTTTCTTCTAATTTTCTCTTCATTTTGGCCAAATAAAATCTGCACAAATTAATCTAAAATCGGGAATTACTTTGTTAATCTCATTTTCAGGTTAATTGAAAAACATTTTATAGAAAATTCATTTTAGCTCTGTAATTTTTTATTTTTGCATTTTTGGAGTCGTGATATCGTCCTCTAATAGTCTAAATTTTCATCTTGTCCCAATTGTGCATGAAATGACTCATTTACTCAATTTTTGCAAGAATCTCCCATGTGGTGCTTGATGATGAAAAGAATCACAATCGTGTTAATGGAACCAAGTTCAAAGAGCATGGGATTTCACTTCACTGGTCTATCACTACTTTAACAACCGTTGGATATGGTGATCTGCACCTAGGGGACGCGAGGAAGATGCTTTTCGACATATTCTTCATGCTTTTCAATCTCGGTTTGACGGCGTGCTTGATTGGTAACATGACGAACTTGGTTGTTCACAGTACGAGTCGCACCAGAAAATTTGGGGAATACGATACATGCTGCCTCAAGTTCTGCACCAGTGTTGAAAATTTATTTTCACCACTGGCGTAGCGGATTTACTGGTACCTAAGAATGGAATTGAACGAGCGTGTCCATGAAGATGAAAGACCACGTGCAGCTGGCCTACACCTACAAGTCCCTGCTGCAGATGGATGCGTTAGATAGATAAGAGAGGAAGTTTTGGTGGAAGTGGGCGACAAAAGGAAGAGAGGCTTTCGACAAAAGAAAAAGAAAAAAAGGATGGTCAAGATGGACTTACCTCGGGGAGCTTTCTCCGGGGGAAGAAGGGGGGGACGTTTGGCGTTTTTTATCACCATCGTGGGAAGAGAAAAATTGGAGGTAACGCTATACCTTCGAAGACGGGCTAGCTGGCAGTTAGCTTGTACTCGCTCGGTGCTTGGCCGAGAAGATCAAGCTGGCCGCTGACAGTAACCATCTTGGTCCGAGAGGGAGGCCATCAACATTCGAGAAGTCCGTGGTCGAGGAAGTATTCGAACAGTTGGATGCGAGCGCAGAGCAGAGTGAGAATACCAGTGAAGATACACTCATGTTCTTTTTCCAACTGGACCTGGCAACTCGTGTACAGTATGCGCTGAATTTGGAGCAATACGATATTGCACAACGACTGAGAAATAAGCTTACGGAGGTTGAAGAGGGAGTTATCAAGCAGCAAGAAACTAGGAAAGTTGCTGGCTGACGTGGTGAGCGTTGTCAATCCCTCGCTCAATGGAAAATGCTTCACCCATTTCGAGATCTCTTGAAGGTTTGTAGTACTTCTTATTAGGCATTTTGAGCTTATTTGGGGCTCTTATATGAATTGGTGACTGCTAATGTGGGTTCTTCAAAGTGGGTTAGTACGATTGTGTGGATTTCTAGATATTTAGAGAAGGTGATTTACGTTAAAAAAGCGTAAAGTTCTGGTAATTAGATGTTATCGCAGGAGGAAAAGCCGAGTTGTCGTCCATGTTTATGGTCCATAAACAGATTTGTCGAGTCATGAGCATGAGCAAGACGGGGGTTGAGGTGAAAAATGTAAATAGCTATGCCAATTCTCGTATTAGTGGTCCACCACCTAGTGAAAGCACTATCTCAACCATTGTGGAGATGAGATTTTCTTGGTTAAGGGCAAAAGAAGTTTTGAGGCAAGTGGGATCAAATGGTGTATAGTTGGCGATGGGGTAGATATTTTCCTATGCAGAGGAAGCACAAGAACATGATGAACTTGCTTGTGCACTCGCCATGTCCTTGGGAAACTCTGAATCGAACATGAAGGAAGACGCATCAAATGATAGTGAGCATCAGCTTGAAGCAGAGACAGTCCATCTTCCTGTTGTGGAAGAGTTATTATCAACATGTCTGAAGCCTCTTCGGATAAAAAAAATGGCATTTGTTTTTCCAGTTCATGACTTGCTTATGACGCTTCCTTTCCAGAATGAGAAGACTTCAGGAGCAGCAAGCGTCTCCTTTGTTTCATTCTTTTGCCATTGAAAATAAGTTTGAAAATCTACCTTCCATGGTTGCCGGCGTATGGAGCCATGACAAACCCATGCAACTTGAAGCTTTCTATGTTGAGAAATGCCATCTCGATACTTGCAGATCTACGCAAGGTTTCCACGGAGTTGCATCGAGAGGACCGGAACGTACAGAAAAATAGACGGAGAGATAGCGATTAAATAAGGGTTGTCTGGAGTTGTGGGGAGTTTGAGTGTTAATCGTCGGATCATGAAGTTGAGTATACCGTTTGTCGTGGGGATGCTGATACTAGCAATCACTGTCATCGTCCATGGCTTTGGGGAACTTCTCGGCTGGAGACTGTTGTATTTTCACTCAATCCTCACACACTCATTCTCTATTCTGCAGAGATGTTGCAGAGCACATACACTCAAACTGATTTGTTTGAGGAAGAATAATGAGAACATGAGAGAATTGGGGCAACACACTCAAACCTGATTTTTTTGTTCAAAGTTAAATACAAAGCATAACAATAACTAACCACTAACTCTATCCACTAACACCACTTCCTAAAAAATAGGAAACAACTTAACAACCACTAACTCTGCTTTCTTAAAAATAGGAAACAACATAACAGAAACTAGAAACAGTCTAACTTGCTTATAAGGCAACCTATGACTCGACCCTAAGATGCTAAACATAAACATAAGACATAAAACATCAGGTCCTAATACATCATCTAACATTTCTCCTCCTTGGATTAGAGACCTGAACACATCCCAACTTCATGAATCAATTGACTGAAACGACTAACAGCAAGAGGCTTGGTGAAGACATCAGCTATTTGATCACCTGTTTTGCAATACTTTAGCTTCACCTCTTCTTCCTGTTGTATCTCACGCAAGTAATAGAATCTCAGCTTGAAGTGTTTAGTCTTGCCATGAAAAACTGGATTCTGAGCAATTGCAATTGCAGCCTAATTATCCACATACAACACAGTTGGACCATCCTCTTGCAGCCCCAAATCACCTAGTAACTTTCTGAGCCATACTGCATGCTTTACAGCTGCAGTTGCAGCCACAAACTCTGCTTCAGCTGTTGACTGTGCTACTATTTCCTGCTTCTTTGAACTCCACGAGAAGCAACTTGATCCAAGTGAAAAACAGTAGCCTGTTGTGCTTTTTAGTCCTCCACTGAACCGCCCCAGTCACTGTCCACAAAGCCAACTAACTTCATCTTAGAAACTTCTTTATACTTCACACCATAGCTCTAAGTCCCTTTCAGGTACCTCAACACCCTTTTTCCTGTAGCAACATGTTCCTCGCTTGCACAGTGAAGAAATCTTGACAAAATGCTCACTGCATACTGAATGTCAGGTCTAGTAGTTGCTAAATACATTAGACAGCCCACTAGTCTTCTGTACTCACTCTCATGCTCAGAACCCTGCAGGTCATTCTTACTTAACTTCTCTTTCTGATTCACAGGAGTAGTCACTGGTTTGCACTCTCCCATTTTAAACCTCTTCAGAACCTCTCTGATATACTTTTTCTGGCAAACGAATATTTCACCCTCTTTCTGATGAATCTCCATGCCTAAAAAGTAAGACATTCTCCCCAGATCTGTCATCTCAAATTGCTTCATCAGTCTTGTCTTCAGCTTCACTATTTCACTCTCATCCTCTCCTGTAACTAGCAGATCATCAACATAAATAGACACCACCACAAGACCATTCTCACCTTGTTTGTAGTACAGGACGACCTCGCTTAAACTCTTCTTGAACCCAAGTTGGTGCAAATAGTAGTCAATTTTGCTATACCACGCCCTAGGAGCTTGTTTCAGCCCATACAAGGCTTTCCTCAGCTTGTAAACTTTATCTTCCTGACCTTTAACAGCAAATCCTTCTGGCTGATCTACATAGATGTCCTCAGAAAGATCACCATTTAAGAAGGCTGATTTCACATCTAGTTGATAAATGATCCACCTTTTTTGTGCAGCAACAGCTAGTAGCAATCTGATAGTATCCATGCGAGCAACTGGAGCAAAAGTATCAGAGTAGTCTACTCCACTTACTTGAGCATATCCCTACAACCAATCTAGCTTTATACTTACTCACTATGCCATCTGGGTTCAATTTTGTCTTAAAAACCCATTTAACACCTATAGTCTTCTTGTGATCAGGCTTAGAAACAAGCTGCCATGTGTTGTTCTTGTTGATCATGCTCAGTTCTTCTTTCATAGCTGATACCCACTCAAAATTTTCTTTTGCTTCCTCAACTGTTTCAGGCTCTAGCAGAGTCACATTACATCTGGCATAGACCTCTGTCATTGGTCTGGTACCTCGCACAGGCAGATCATCTACCAGTTCATTCTCAATCAGCTCATACTCATTCTGCATATTAGTTTCAGCTAGAATGCTTCTATTTTCAACCTTTTTCTCTTCACTTACTGTCCTCTCCCAACTTTTATCTTCATAGAAAAACACATCTCTACTCACAATGATCTTCTGTGTATCAGGACAATACACTCTATAGGCTTTAGACTGAGAACTATACCCCACAAAAATACCAGCCTTACTCCTATGATCAAGCTTATCTCTATTGATTGAAGAAGTCATATAATAGCATAGACAACCAAAGATTCTCAATCCACTCATCTTTGGTTTGTAGCCATGTCATGCCTCAAATGAAGTTTGCTTGTTAAGAGCTTTGGTTGGTAGCCTATTCAACAAGAAAACAGTAGTATTGACTGCTTCTGCCCAGAAGCTCTTGGACAGTTGCTTGCCTTGTAGCATGCATCTCCCCATCTCCACAATGCTTCTATTTTTCCTTTCACTCGCTCCATTCTGCTGAGGAGTGTAAGGAAATGTGAACTGATGTTTTATGCCTGAATCTTCACAGATAGCTTTGAATCCTTTCAAGGTATACTCACCACCATTATCAGTTCTCACTGTCTTGATTTTACAATTTGCTTCATTCTCTACCTCTTGTTTGAACCTCAGAAAAACTTCTTCAACTTCTGATTTTTGTTTGAGGAAGTATACCCAACAAAACCTTGTACAATCATCAATAAAGGTCACGAAGTACTTGCTTCTATTCAGTGATCCTTCAGGCATAAGCCCACAGACATCTGAGTGTACTAGTTGAAGCTTTTCCTTGGCCCTCCATGTTACTTTGTGGAATGGCTTCCTTACTAGCTTCCCTTGCAGACAAGTTTCACAATCAGTTTCTTCACTTCCCAACTGAGGCAGGTCATCAACTAAACCATGCCTCTGCATAAACTGCAATCCTTTATAGTGAAAGTGCCCCAACCTTCTGTACCATGGCTCCTCCTGACCCTGCACACATGCCATAGCTGTGCTCTCTTCACTTGCAGGATCAAATGCAAAGGTCTTATTCTGCATAGGAATTCTGAATAAAAATTTGCCTTCTTCATCTGCAACAGCACACTCATTCTTCTCAAACACAATCTTCATGCCTTTCTCAACTAACTGCCCCACACTCAGAAGATTCTGATCTATTTTGGGAACATAATAAACATCGGATATTAACTTCACTCCTCCAGTGCCTTCAAGCAACACACTGCCTCTTCCTTCAACCTCTAGATGTTCACCATTCCCAATTCTCACTCTGGTGTTGACTGATCTGTCAATCTTAGTGAAAATTGACTCATTTCCTGACATGTGATTGGAACAACCACTGTCCACGAGCCATCTATCATATGAAACCTGAGTCATAAAACCTGAGGCAACAAACAGTTGCTCCACTTCAGGAGTAACTTCACCTGCAGCAGCCTGAGCTTCTCCTTGCTGAGAACTCTTTCCTTTGCAGATTCTTTCTATATGTCCCATCTTCCCACACTTTCTACACTTCACATTTGGCCTCCTCCAACACCTAAAGAAGGGGTGACCCTTCTTCCCACAGTGCTTGCAGGCTTCATAACTCCCTTTCCTTTCTTGTGCATCAGCAACACCAGAACTGGTCTGTTGAACACCAGAATAGTTGCCTTGCTTCTTTTTCTCACCACTTCCATACTTCACTCTTGCCTGCATTGCTCCTTCAGTAGACTCATCTCCTCTCCTCAGTACCCTCCTTTGCTCTTGTGCTTGAAGAGCACTAACTACTTCAGCAAATTGCATCTCTGAGATTTCTCTTGTGTTCTCAAGAGATGCCACAGTAGCTTCGAATCTCTCAGGCACAGAACATAGGAGCTTCTCGATGAGTCTTTCCTCCCCAAGATCAGTGCCTAAAGCTGCCAATTTATTTGTTAAATCCAGGAGCTTATCAGCAAAATCTTGCACTGATTCACTCTCCTTCATCTTCATTCTTTCTAGTTCCCTCTTAAGGTTCATTGCTTTCATTCCTTTTATCTTCTTATTGCCCTCATATTCCTTCTTCAGAAAATTCCAAATAGCTTTTGTAGATTCCAAATTCATAATCCTATTAAAAATAACAAGAGTAACAGCAGCATACAGACTTGCTCTTGCCTTAGCCTTTCTTGTTGTACGCTCCTTATGGAACTTGATCTGATTGAGAGTTGGATTTTCCCCCAATGGTTGCACTTCGTAGTCATCTTCCACTGCCTCCCACAAATCAGCTCCTTCAAGGAATGCCTGCATTCTCACTTGCCAGACTTGATAATTGCTCCCATCAAGGATCGGAGGTGTAATACTCGCTAAGCCAGCAATTGTTGATGTAGCTTCCATCACCACAGCCCTTAAGAACCTTCAGCTCTGATACCAATCTGTTGTATTTTCACTCAATCCTCACACACTCATTCTCTGTTCTGCAGAGATGTTGCAGAGCACATACACTCAAACTGATTTGTTTGAGGAAGAATAATGAGAACACGAGAGAATTGGGGCAACACACTCAAACCTGATTTTTTTGTTCAAAGTTAAATACAAAGCATAACAATAACTAACCACTAACTCTATCCACTAACACCACTTCCTAAAAAATAGGAAACAACTTAACAACCACTAACTCTGCTTTCTTAAAAATAGGAAACAACATAACAGAAACTAGAAACAGTCTAACTTGCTTATAAGGCAACCTATGACTCGACCCTAAGATGCTAAACATAAACATAAGATGTAATAACTGGATTTTTTTTACTTATTAGGTCATTAAATGGTGGTGGGACCCACATAAAAAAAAAAAAAAAGAGAAGTTGAAAGTCAAAAAAAAGAAGAAAGGAGGAGACACAATAACTCTCCTTATCCTTTCTTCTGCAACAAATGGACGTAAAGAAGGAAGGAAGAAAGGAGAAGAGGAAGAGAAGAGAGAAAGGAAAGAAAGAAAAAAAGGAGAAGAGGAAGAAAGAAAAGAGAGGAGGGAGGAGGAGAGGTCCAAGCCACGCGCCTCGCCAAACTATTCCGACGCCGTTCAACGACGTTCGGTAAGTACTCGTATTTCCTCGTTCCTCCTATTGAAGTGATTTTCGGAGTTAGAGCTTAAATTCGGACCTAGATCGAGTTTAATTTGCTGAGTTTGTTTAAGGAGTTTTTATGCTATGTTTTTGCTTGGAGATGAAAATTTAGGATGTTGTGAAGCCGTGGGATTTGACGGACCTCAATTTGGACTTATAGTTTGCCCGAAACAAAATTTTCAATTCGGGTTGCTACAGTACCCGCGCGACCAGCAACCTTCAAGAGCTGATATCTTCATTTTTCGGTCATTTTTTGATGTTGATCATGTTATGACTTTTATAGTACGTCGAATAAGCTTCGCTTGGACTATAAGACGGTTTGAAACGGAGGTCGGTGGAGTGAGTTATGGCCGTTTTAGTCCTGAAGCGCGAGTTGTTCTGTTTGCTACAGTACACACGCGAACAGCAGGTTTCAAGAGCCAATATCTTCAGTTTTCGTTCATTGTTTGAGGTCGACCATGTTAGGACTTTTGTAGTACATTGTATAAGCTTCGTTTGGACTATAAGATGGCATGAAACGGAGTCCGGTGGAGTGAGTTATGGCCTTTTCCGTTCTGCCGCGCGAGCTGTCCACTGTAGACAACAAAGGAAATTTGTTGTAAACAAGCTTCAGTTGACGCGTAGTTGTCGTTCTATCGTTAAACAGGTGTAAATAAGTTGAGTCGTCCATTAGAGTGTCATATTATTAATTTTTGATCCATTTTCCGTACTTTTGAATAGGAATTCGGACGCGTGGGCTCAAGTAACAGTTGTATTTTATTTTGCTATTATCCGGTGAGTGATACTATTTCTTCTTTGACTTGTGAAAACTCATGTTTTCTGAGAAAGTATAATATGAGTTTTTAATGTGATTTATTCTTGTGAAAGGGAAGTAGAAGCGGTGTTTAGAGCATTTTTATTGCATAAAACAGGATCGAACATTTACTGCTGTTTTGTGCTACTGATTTTGAGTTGATGATGATGTTCGTTTTGGGTGGAAACAATTTGTGATGGATTTCTACTATTGATTTTAAGTTCTTGTGATTTTGTGCTGCTCAAGATAACTGTGAACCCGACTGAGGGGTTTGTGGGTATGCGCATACTGTTTAGGATATCCTTGTGGGCCGAGCCACCGGCATTGTAGGTGGAGACCTTGCCAAGGGGGGAATCTTGGTCGTCTTTTGTCACGGGCGTTATTCGTGACCACGGTTGGAGTCTTGAGCAGTCATTAGTCAATGGATAGACCATTGACATGTGTTTTTGCTGAGATTAACCAATGGTTTAAATCATTGGTATTTGTTTTGTATTTTAAATGTGCATAGTGATTGTTCGATCCGCTTAGAAGAAGTGTATTACTCACTGAGCCATGTTAGCTCATTCCTTTCATCTTTTTGTTTTTTTTCAGATCCAGCGAGTCGCACGTAGGACGTGAGCGATCGTTAGTGGAAGACTTTTGGTTGGGGGGGGGGCTTTTGTTATAAGTTGTGAGTTGTTTTTGACTTTGGTGAGCCTATTTAAGTTGATATTGACGTTTCTATCGTTTGGAAGGAGATATGTGAATATCTGTTTATGGTTTAGTAACGAGCTATGACCTTGTAATCAAGGAATTTCTTGAGCCTGTATAAATGGACATACATGTTTGTTATCAGGTTGAATTTTGGTTAAGTTGAGGCTGCGTCCTTTTGAGAAAAGGACGGCCGTGTCACAGTCTCCTATTATGGTGGTTTGGGGCGTGACATAAGACATAAAACATCAGGTCCTAATACATCATCTAACAGAGACGAGGCAATGTTGGAGCCGGAAGATTCGAATTTCGACTCAACAATCTCGAAGTTTGATTACGTTTTAGTTGTCTTTTATGCTCTTTTGCGTGACCAATGCAAGCGCCCTTCCCCTAAGTCAGATGCAGCTGCCCCAATTCTTGTCGGATTGAAAGAGCCTGTAGTGATCGCAAAGGTAAATGCTGACAAATACTCATGTCTTGCGGTCAAATTAGACACAGATGGGTTTCCTACCCTCAAACTTTTATGCATGGCATACCGATGGAAAATAACGGGCCCAGAAAAGCAGGCTTATTCATTCGTTTTCTGAAGCAGTACGTTGCTCCTGATGTCTCTATTCTGGATTCAGACTTCGCTGTTAATGAATTTGCGCAATCTGCTGGCATCCATTTCCTTATATACATCGGTTTTGCTGGGTCACTGATTTCAGATTTTGTCAGAATATACAAAAAATGGTATGCTCTTCTGTGGCAAAGAATTTTTCCAAGGAAACGAAGGTGGCGTACGACTTTGACGAGCTCAAAGACTTTATAGAGTCATCTGGGATCAACAAGAAATCTGAGCCCCAAAATGGTCATTTGGGATGTAAATGAAGAGTACTTTTTGGTGGTTGGTTCTGAAGTGATCACTGAGGAGGATTAGACATCTCAAATCACATGACGTATTGGAGGGGTAATACGGAACTGAGAGAACGAGTTTGGTCTGCCCTTACAAAAATACACATAGAGAAGCTGCTTGGAGATCTTTTCTTACGCCTGCATTAGGGAAAAGTGGATGCAGCTCATGAAAAAACGACCAGTGAAGGGGGTAAGGAGAAAGATCGATTTCTCTATCCGTTCTGCTCTGAGTTTGATCGTTCAATTTTCCTCGGTATCGGCTTGAAGCTCTGGCTCAGCTCAACTATAACAGCAACGAGGAGTCGAAACTGGGAAGGGATAAGCAATATCTTTGGTGACGGAACCCTAAAGCCAAGCGAGTTCCCTGGCCCCGAAATCGCCTTCGCGGAGCGATGGAGGAGAGTGGTGTGTACTTCCCCTCCCCTGGGGTCGTAGCCTTCTCGTCCGAGGTATCATTGACTCTCGAACGAAGTCGATGGACAGTTGATGCTTGAGAACTTGTGCCGTCTCGACCCTACGAAATCATATCGAATGTGACACTGGTTCGAATGAGTCGAATTGTTCCGGTGACAACAAGCCCATTGACGGTGCCACGTTGGCTCAAAGCCATAGAGTTGACGCTCGTTACTATGATTTCCACATTATTTACGACTCTGCATACCAGGTTCCAGTGCTATATTCCCATGCGTATAGTGGAGATGAACCCTGATGGGGAATAAAGAAAAGGGGCAACCATCTAGGAACTAGGGATTTTTCCCACGAGTTAAGGGGTGAAACAGAGGAGAAATGGAAGATAGAATGGGAGGGAAAAAAAAAGGAAGGTGGCATCAACGACGTCAACAAGGAGGACGAGGTTCTCCGAGGAGAGAGATTTCATCCTCGTTCCTTCTTCCCAAATCAAAAACTTCCGAGGGAGATCCAATGGAGAAGAACTTCAAATGGCTAATGATGCTCGTCTACCACTAAGTCATGTGGTGCCTATATCGTCGTCTCACCCCACTCCTTATCGCGTTGCAATTATCCTTCGGTTAATTATTTTGGGGTTTTCCTACAGTATCGTGCAACTCACCCAGTGAAAGATGCTCATCCTTTGTAGTTTATATCAGTTATTTGGGAGATTTGGTTGGGATTATCCTGGCTTTCGGATCAGTTCCCAAAATGGTTTCCCATCAATCGGGAACATTCCTTGACAGGCTGGCTTTGAGATATGATCGTGAGGGGGGAATCTCCACAGTTGGTCCCTGTCGGTGCCCTTGTAGTACTGTTGATCCTTTGAAAGAACCTCCGCTCATAACAGCGAATATCGTCTGGTCCATACTTGCAGTGGATTACCCCGTGGACAAAGTATTGTGTTATGTCTCTGATGATGGGTCGGGCCTGAAGTTCATAGACGCCATCTATAAGAAAGCTGTCAGCGAAGGAATCGCCAAGATTACGATTAATAGGCCGAAGAGAAGAAATACGTTCAGGCCAAAGATAGTCAAGGAGTTGAGCTGCGCATTTAGCGATGCAAGAGACGATGTTTCGATTAGGGTCTTCATTGTCACTGGAAGGGAAACCAAGGCATTTTGCAGCGGTGGGGACCTGTCTTTGAGGACGAAGGACACTTAAAGCTGATCTTGATGATGTTAGCAGGCTAAATGTCCTGGATTTCCAGGTCCAAATAAAGCGCCCCTAAAAGCCAGTAATGGTAATGGTTGCTGGCTATGCCGTTGGAGGAGGACGTGTACTGCATATAGTCTGTGATCTCACTATTGCTGCCGATAATGCTATTGTTAGTCAAACAGGTCCTAAGGTTGGAAGCTTTGAAGCTAGTAACGGAAGTTCAACCATATCTCGATTGGTCGGGCCTAAAACGCACGTGAAATGTGGTTTTTGGCAAGATTCTATACATCTTCTGAAGTAGACAAGATGGGACTTGTCAATGCTGTCGTGCCGCTAGAGAATTCGGAGCAGGAAACGATCACGAACACACATTCCCAGTGACAGAATATATCAAGCATCATCTTCCTTTGACTTGGCCTCTGCAACGCTTGAATTGAAAGCTACATAAAAAGAGGAGATTTTCTTGGATTTTTGCTGCTCGCTAGGTACACTCTCTCCTCCCTTGCGACGTCCCCTCTTATGGCACTTCGAATCGAGATCTTTCACTGGATATCAACAGGAGGTCCAGCAAAGGAAGTCCGATCGAAGCAAGAGCTCCACGCCGTCGTCCAGGCTGGAGCTCCATCAGTCCCCCATTTCTGGGCCTCCTGGTACGATGCGTCCAAGCACATGGACCGAGTCCTCTCACACCTCTCCATCGACTTTCCCTTCCCCCATTTCATCCAGGTTGAGGCTGAAGAACAACCTGAGGCTTATGCGGTGTCTATCGTACCCTACTTTGTGTTTCTCGAGGAAGGGCACACGAAGAAATATTCATAACATAGACATTGATCCGGGAGTTCTTGAGGCGTGTCTGTGATACTATGTTGTTCAGCGATGAGATGGGCCTCCTCACTATTAGTTACCATCCGAGTGAATCGTGAACAAATCCGTGCGCGGCCGATCTTTCGTGGTTGAGTTTGACCAGCAAAGGGGACTCCACGTTTTAATTTGGCGATTGGATTTCACCAACATAATTAATAATCCTCATCCTAGAATATTTTGTTTGATTTGCTACTTGATCCATTTAATGGAATATTAATTTGAATATATGGCATATTTTACTATCTTATTGATAGTTGTTGCATGTAAATTAGAATTAATATGTATAAATTAAATTGCATTCTAGTATAGAATCGTGTTAGCTAGGGTTGCATGCTTAATTATTTAATTATCTATTTATTCATTTATTTCATCTATTTGCATTCTGGGAATTAGAAAATGCCTGTTTAGGTATATAATTACGTGTGAAATAGTTTATCTTTAATGGATTAGGGTTTAGGTCCAATTAAACTCGAAAATATGTGAGATAGCTATCTGTTTAAGCATAGTTTAATTTAGGTCCAAAATTAAATTCCAAAAAAAATGCAATTAAAAAAATGAATGAAATGAAAAAATCATAAAAATGAAAAATAAAAAAAATCAAAAAACAAAATCAGAAAATTCCAAAAATTCAAAAAAATATCAAAAATTGTGGAAAATAAGGAATGACCACATCCAACTAGTTTGACCCGTTTTCACTTCCCAATCCTTGAAAAATGACCATTTTACCCTTTTGATTAGTTTGATCCAAATCTTTCCGAGTCACCCCAAATGATTTTTCATGAAATGGTACCGAAAGGATGTTAGAGTAATCTAGCGTAACCAAGTCCCCGTACTCATTTTCTCTGGTTCGCAGAAATAAATTAGTTCTCCCGCTAATTTATTTAGGTTTCTAATCGACCTACCAAGAACTATTAGTGGTGACTCCAAATCTTAAAATCATTTAAACAAAAACCAAAGTTGCGATTCGGTAGGGCTTGGGAGGGTCCGTGTTAGGTTAGTTAATCTAATTAACCTAATAATCCGTTAACTCAACTGAAATAATTATTTTTTTAGGGTCGCGACAGCACCATTACACCCCAGAATGGGTAGGCCGAGCTAAGGCTGAGTCCCTCGTTGGAGGTCCTTTATTTACCGCTTTTAATTTATGCATTTCAATTTTCGCACCATCAAACCCCAGAATGGGTATGCCGAGCCAAGGCCGAATTCCTCATTGGAGATCCTTTATTTATCGCATTTAATTTCTGCAATTTAATTTTTGCACTATTAAACCTAAGAAAAGGTAGGCCAAGCTAAGGCAGAGCTTCCATGTTGAAGGTCCTTTATTTGCTAAATTTACTTTTCGCAATTTAATTTCTGAATCATCAGACCCTAGAATGAGTAGGCCGAGCCACCTGCCGGCTTCAGTGAATTTTTAATACTTTGAAAATACCAGAAAAATGTCATTCACATGCATTCCATCTGAAAAGTGAAAATATAAAAAGAGATCACCTCACTAGAACTTTAGGAGTAAACTAAGCCTGAGTTACCAAATTAGGATTTTCATGAAATTAAGATACCGAAAGAGCATTAGTTTTAATTAATTAGTGTAACCAAGTTCCGGAACTCATAATCTCTAGTTCATAGATGTAATTTAGTTCTCCCGCTAATTTACTTAAGTTTCTAATCGATCTACCAAAAATGATTAATGGTGGCTCTAAATTCTGAAATCATTTGAACAAAAACCAAAGTTGCGATTTGGTAGAACTTAAGAGGGTCCGTATTAAATTAGTTAATCCAATTAACCTAATTATCCGTTAACCTAGAAATTTTCCACCGATCAAAAACTTTTAGGGTCACGACAGTTGCCCCGTATCTATCCATGTGGGCTAACAAGTGGCAACCACTCATGCTACCACGTGGCACCCATGCGTTCTGCCACGTGGCACACATATATGTCACGCGCCAATTGCGAAGGGACGGCTCGCGCAACAACTCGGGCGTCCTGTGGATCATTGGATTTCCAAGCTAAGCCTTTTCCACTCAGATCTTCGTAAAGAGAGAATTCTGGAGAGAAAGACTCTAGGAGAAAGCTTTTGTATTACTTTCTGTAGATGATCAAATAACAAGGAGAGCTCGTCCTTATATAGTAGAGGCCTTCAGATTACAACCGTTGATTTTTGTCAAATCTGAAGGCTTAAAATTCATCTACCTTCTCCCTAACCACCGACATAAATCGAAACTTTACAGAAACTTTGGATAATTACAATATCACTCGTCCTTGTGAATACTCTAGAAATATAAGTAGAAAACCCTAGATAAACCCTAAGGGTCCCAGACACAGCAAGTTTTGGAGATCTTCTGACTAGATGGTCGATCGATTGGGGCACGAAATCTTAGCTCGTGTTATTCTCCCCCATCTATTCAAGCATCGTCCTCGGTGCTCTTTGCTCGGGGTTGAACTTTGTATTTTCTTTCTTTTGGCCGCTCGCCTCCTTTCCTCGAGTCGACGGCTTCTTTTGATTTTTGTTCTTTCGTCCACAAGAGCGCTTCTTTTTTTGCTTTGGGACTTGAGTTTTGGTCGGTGTATCGACCATAACATGAGTCATCAATAACTCTTTTTTCATTTTGGCCACTCTAAGGTCTTCCATCGCCAGAATCAGCACCTGGGTCGATATCAGGTTTTAGGGTCATGCATGCTGCTCCCACTCTTCTTTTAGCTTTTCCAAGGGTCGTGACTTGTGCTTGGACTCGGTCATCATTGGATTTCTTGGCTTGGCATCCACGAGTTTGATTGTGGAGATGCTTTTCGTCTTTTTCACCTTTGTGCGCATGGTCACCACCGTCGGGCATTCACAGTTGGTTATGATGATCGACCTGGTTCTCAAGTCAACTATTGCTTCGGTTCTATCAAAGAAATCCATGCCCAGAATTAAATCATAGTCGTCGAGCGGAATAACCTCAATGTCAAGTCTGCCTGTCCATTCGCTAACTTAAATCTTGACGCCTCAAGCAACGCCGATAGCTAGTTTGTCATTGGCGTTGACTACCCTATACAAACGCTTGGATGGGTTTATTCGAAGTCCTAGCCACTTTGTCGCTTTGCTCGAGAGAAACACGTTGGTTGCCCCTATGTCTACTAAGGCCTAGAGTGTCTTTCCATATACCTTGACGTCCACGAAGTATAAAGTCTTCGCGCTCGAGAATGGTTTTGGAGTTGAGCCAGTCTACACACTGTTGATCTTCTGTATCGTTTCGAGTCGCACTTCTCTTGGTTCTTCTTTGTCTCCTCAGTACTTTCTTTAGTAACGTCGGAGTATAGCATTTTCCCTTCATTTTTCTTTGGACAAAGTTGTGTCCAATGGTCGTTTTTGCAGATTTCGCATGGCTGTGATGGAGAATGTTTGAATTTATCCTTCGGGTTGATGTAGCTGCTTTGGGGTCGGCTCCCTCGATGTTGGTAGAATGGTTTGGACAATCCTTCTCCCAAGTTTCTTTCTTTTTCACCATGATCTTTTCTATCACGGTGGGAATTGCTCTCGTCATCCCTGCGTTCCATGCCTCGATCAGACTTCCAACCATTGCCCTTGGATTTGGACAAATCAGCCATGCTGAAGTCGATCAATAATTCAGCCATAGAGATTGCCTTTGTGATGCTCCAAACGTCTCATCGCTTGAGCTCGACTTGCACCCACGGCTTGATTTCATCCATGAATGCTTTGAGAGTCTCCTCCTTTCCAAGATTGGGGATTTTGAGTTTGAGCTTAGTGAATTCCTTCACGTACTCTCGGATTGAGCCTTTTTATTCAAGGCAATGGAGTTTGCTTCAAGTTTCTTGTGGAGCATGCTCAAGATAAAAGTGATTTCGAAGTTCTTGGACAAATTCATCCTACGTTTCTATGTTGTCGGATGAGCCTTTCCTCAATTCATCGACCATAAATCGCCACCACAATATGCCATTATCAACGAGGTATAACGAAGCAGTTCGTACCTTAGCCGTCTCGTCATGTATACCCATGGCCAAGAAATACTGCTCCATGCTTCAAAGGTAGTTGTCCACCTCCATTACAAATCATTTACCATTGAACTCCTTTGGTCTCGGCACGTTAATCCTCAGCACCATTTGAGTAGTGATTGCACCATTTGCGATGATTGTTTTGTACAAGGCTAGCTTAGTCTTGAGCCCTTGAATCTCCACCTTAAGAGCTTCAATCTCAGCTTGGTGGGAGCTTTCGTTTTCTTGGACATCCAGCTTCAAGGCTTCGATCGATGCCTTGAGAGCTTCACCCTTCATTTGAAGTATGGTTATCCTCCATTCATCATGAGGGAGAAATCGTCACGGATCGTCTTGTCAATGTGGGCGATCCGATCCTTAACGTCGTCAAAGCCATCAACCAGCTTCATTAGTGTGGCTCGAATTTTTGAAAACTTTTTGTTAAGAGCAGATAACGCCTTTACCAATTCTTCTCGTCTTCTCGATCTTCCACATTTCTCCTGTGGGGCTTTTTCTTGTGGGACTTTCTTGGGGGTTTTCTCCTTCCACGACGTTGGCGTGATCTACTTCTGGGTTGGCCATATCCTTGACCAGGTTGATGTTCTTCGATCTCGCGAACGATCGTCTTTACGTGGCTCTGTTGACACCTGATTTTTAATCATCTTTCAAATTTTCAATTTTTTTTAATTATTATTTATTATTATTCTTGAAAATTAATAGAAAATCCATAAAAATTCATAAAATTGAAAAATCAACTTTGGGGACCTTGGCCAAGCCTAGGTAACCAATTTTGACTAAAAAATTATTTTTCATATTTTCAGTTTTTTTCGGCATTTTTATTTTTTAAAATTCATAGAAAATCAAGAAAAAAATGAGAAAATTACAAAATCAACTTTGGAAGCCTTTACCAAGATTGGTCAAGCCTAGGGAACCAATTTTGACCAAAAACATAATTTTTCATATTTTCAGTATTTTTTGGTATTTTTATTTTCGAAAATTAATAGCATATCCATAAAAATTCATAAAATTGAAAAATCAACTTTGAGGACCTTGGCCAAGCCTGGGGAACCAATTTTGACCAAAAAATGATTTTTCATATTTTCAGTATTTTTCGGCATTTTTATTTTCTAAAATTCATAGAAAATCAAGAAAAAAATGAGAAAATTACAAAATCAACTTTGGAAGCCTTTACCAAGCTTAGGCTACCATTTTTGAGCAAAAAATTAATTTTTCATATTTTAATATTTTTTAGAAATTAGAAAAATATTTAATAAAAAAATAGCATTTGAGGCCATAAAAATGTGAATAAATAGTCAGCATTTTCATGTCAATTTTCTCTTCATTTTGTCTGAATAAATTCTGAAAAATTCAATATGGAATTACGAGTTTCCCTGTTAATTTCATTTCTAGGTCATTTGAAAAATTTCTAGAAAACTTACTTTAGCTGTGTAATTTTCGATTTTTGTGTTTCTAGAGTTGTGACATTATCCCCTAATAGTCCATAGTCCATATCTTTCAAATGATCCGATGGTGGATTTGTTGTTATTCTGTTTAGCTTTCTGAATTCAATTTTTCATCTAAGGGTACTCAACCATTGGAACCTCCTTAGTCATTTTACTGCCCAATCACTCGAGATGTCATGGTGGACCCTGTGGAGACATCATCTGGACATACTTTTGAGTGGAATGGAATAGAAAAATAGTTTGGAGGAGGGAATAACATGCGTCCTTTGACAATGACTCCTATAGATACATCAATTTTACGGCCAAATAAAACTCTGTGACAATCTATTGAAGAATGGAAAGACAGAAACAACATGATTGCAATTGCTTCCATAAAAAAGAAGTTTGATTCAAATGATGAATTAGAAGTGTTTCGTTGCTTGGAGCAGCTATGGGATCTCTGTGAATAAAGAGATGTGCATCGAGATGGGGTAATAATGGAAGATTACATACCCATTTTGATCGAAGTTCTGTGTTCAAAAGGTTGAGATATTCAAGACATTAAAAGCTGTGTTCTTATTATCTTGTGCTTAGTGGCAAAGAATACTGATCATGCTAAAGAAAAGTTGTGAATGATTGAAAATGCAATTGAAGTCATCGTTGGTTCTCTTGGATGCCGTGAAATGAAGTTGGCTGTAAGGTTATTGCTAGAATTATCGAAAGATAGTTCTATACGAGACCGCCTGGAGAAGATTCAAGGATGCATGCTTCTTCTGATGACTATGTCAAGGGGTGATGATATTCAAGCTGCAAAAGATGCAGAAGAACTACTGGATAATCTGTCCTTCACTTGATTGAACATATTGACGTTCAGGTGAAAGAAGTAGCTATCGAGGCTCTCTACAATCTCTCGAATTTACCCAAAAATGGGCTCCAGATGATAGTAGATGGAGCAGTCGGCCCCTTACTTAATGTTCTCTTTAATCACAGCTCATCAGTCTTGGGCTAGCGAGAAATAGTTACTGCCACAATCATGCAACTCGCTTTGCCAACTTTGTCTCAAGAGCCAAGTCAGAGACGGAGTGTGTGGTTGGAATCGGAAGATATTTTCAAGCTCTTTTTGTTGACTATATTCTCTGGCCCTAATGTACAAGAGTGCATTCTTTGAACTTTTCATGTCAATTGACACCTGACTTTTAATCATCTTTTCTCCTTTAAAATTAATAACAAAATTCATAAAAATTCATAAAATTAAAAAATCAACTTTGGGGACCTTGTCTAAGCCTAGAGAACCAATTTTGACAAAAAAATAATTTTTCATATTTTCAATATTTTTCGATATTCTTATTTTCGAAAATTCATAAAAAATCAAGAAACAAATGAGAAAATTGCAAAATCAACTTTGAAAGGTTTGACCAAGCATATGCAACCATTTTTGAGCAAAAAATAAATTTTCTTATTTTTTGTATTTTTTTTAAATATATTTTTAGAAATTAGGAAAATATTTAATAAATAATAGCATTTGATGCCACAAAAATACATAAAAATAGTTAACATTTTTTTTTAAATCCCTTTTCATGTTGGCCATCGCAAATTTAAAAAATCCAATTCATGGTAGTGTATTCCTTGACGAGCATAATCTCAAATCGGGCGTAAAAAAATTCAATTTGAGTCAATTTATTTTCGTTTTTCACTTTTAGGAGTTGTGACATTATTCTCTAATATTCCAAATTTTTATTTTAGCCCAATTATACCCAGAATGACTCAATTTTGCAAAAGGAATTTAATTAAATTCTGTATTATTTTCAGCGACAAGAAATGAGCTTAAATTTGACATGCGGTGAATTTTGACTAAGTATAGGGGAGGTGTGTCAAAAATTGTGAGGAGATTTAGACTTAAAGAAATTTTTTTTAGGGACTAAATTGTAAATACTTAAAATTTAGGGACTAGAGTGCAAATACCTAACTCTCGAACCAATTATTTTGCAAATTGTTGAAACAATTTGTTGTATTTTATTTAAAAGAACTAAAACCCCAGAACGGAGAGGCAAAGCGCATCCACTGGATGTCATTTATTTCTTGCAATTTAAATTCTTGTACTATCAAACCCAAAGGGAAGAGCCAAGCCAATGCTAGGCCGCTCATTAGAGGTTTTTACTTACTGCAATTTAAATTCATGCACTATTAAACCCCAAAGGGAAGAGCTAAGCCAATGCTAGGCCGCCAATTGAAGGTTTTTACTTACTGCAATTTAAATTCCTGCACCATCAAACCATAAAAGGAAGAGCCAAGCCAATGCTAGGCCGCCTATTGGAGGTTTTTACTTACCGTTATTTAAATTCCCGCAATTTGATTCCTGCACCATTAAACCCCAAAGGGGAGAGCCAAGCCAAGGCTGAGCCATCTATTGGAGGTCTTTATTTACTGTCATTGACTTCCTGCAGTTTAATTTTTGAATCATCAGGCCCCAAAGTGAGTAGACTGTAACACTACACAAATGTCGTTAACACACTCTCTCTTTCGGCTTCAGGGAATTTTTAACACTTTGAAAATAAAAAAATACCACACATGCATCCCATTTAAAAAGTGAAAATACAAAGAGAGAACACTCCACTAGAGTCTTAGGAATAAACTAAGCCTGAGTTGCCAAATTAGGATATCCATGAAATTAAGGTACTGAAAGGACATTAGTTTTAATTAACTAGTGTAACTAAGTCCCGGAACACATAATCTCTGGTTCGTAGAAGTAATTTAGTTCTCCCGCTAATTTACTTAGGTTTCTAATTAACCTACGAAAAATGATTAGTGGCGACTCCAAATTTTAAAACCATTTGAACAAAAAACCAAAGTTGCGATTCGGTAGGGTTTGGGAGGGTCTGAGTTAAGTTAGTTAATCTAATTAACTTAATAATCCGTTCACCCGATCAAAAAATTATTTTTGGGTCGCGACAGCTTGGCGACTCCGCTGGGGACGGGATTTTTAAATTTTCGAGAAAAAGACACCAATTGGAATATTTGAATTTTTTTCGAAATTTTAAAAGCCGTAGTGGATTTAAGCCAATGAAAATTTCATGGATATTTCGCTTTTAGCGATCTTGTTTGGAACTCATCTTTATGTGTTAAGTGGGTTTGCAGATAGGAGTTATAAGGGGTGGAGTGTTTGGCTAACCATTCATTTTGCAGGTTTGGTGTGTGAGAATTATTATTTAATTTTTGAAATATTGAAGCGGTGTTTGTATTTAATTGTTGTGCATCTTTAATTGCTTTAGCACTACATTACACACGTCCCGTGGTCAGACTTGAGCCACTAGTTTTAGGATGGTATTGTGATTTGGTTCTAGCGTTCGGCGTGAGATTCACGTTAAAAGTAAGTCCAGATTCAATCCCGAACCTTTTTCCAAAAATGAGTTTTAAAAGTTAAGCCTCAGGCTTGGTAAAATTACCAAAGCGGTGGTTTTAATTTTTAGCTCGAGCAGCCGAAGTGGAAAGGTCCGGCTAATCCTGATTACGTCGTGGGATCACAGCTAATCTTGATTATGTGTGCGAGATTGTCACCTTACCGTAAGTCTTTCGCTTCAATTTGTCAGCCTTTAGAGCAGATAGGCTAAGATATAAACTCACGATTCATGTGCATGTCTATGTGACCTACATTGTATTTTTCACGGTGAAAGTAAATTTTCTAACTTCATCTTATATTTATTTTTATGGTCGGTCCATGTTAGGTGTTGGTCAAATTTTGAACTTAACGTCATGGTTATTTTTTTCAAAAGAAAATAAAAATCTAATTTGAGCCCCATTTCTAAATATTTTTGGAAAAAAAATGAATGTGAAAAATTCCTTCGGGAAATTTTGTTGACCAGTAAAATTTTTTATCACATCTTTTTTACTTTAATAGAAGTGAAATTTTCTTGACAAATTTATCACTGAAAACTCATTCTGATAAAAGAAGAAAATTCATTTGGAAAATTTGATAAGCACCAGGAGATCTTACGCATTTTTCAAGCTATAAAATCCGTAAGAAAATTCTTTCTAAAGAAATTCACCTGTGTTTTTTTAAGAAAATTTTCCCTAATTTCTCTTAAAATTAAAAAGTGAAATTGGGCTAATGTAGTAGTCATGGACCGACCTCTTTTGGATCACATACTCATTATTTCTTCTGCTTTTGCAGGGAATCACAGGTACCCCGGGCGAAAGCAAAATTAGGAATATGAAAGGACGAAAAATTGCTGATGCATTAGCTAATAACCTTGGGGGCAAGCGAAGAAGTCTCTTCTTCTGGAGATGGAATTACACCAATCAGTGGACACGTATGAGCTATGTATTTTAATGAGGTAGTGAATGTATCTATCAGGCCTGGGGGCATGCTTAATGTATTGAGAGGGGTTCCTGTATTTTTGTTAAAAAAGCATAAACTGTATAGTCAAAATCTATGTAGTAAGTATGTTGATTCAACCCTGCAACGTCTTTCTGGTTAAATCCATCAAATGGCCGCCTTTTAAACTTCCTCGGATTCGAACAACGTGGAGAATTTTGGAGGATCGAAGAGTTATTATTGAGCGTGGCCCACAGGGATTTCTGCCAACACTACGGGCAACTGACACAAGCAAGTAGACGCCGAAAGACAGCATGAGCAAAGTAAAGGCACGCAACAGGTGGCCTAGTTTATTTATTGGCGCACCGATCGAGTAAGTCACAACTGTCCCAATTTATTTAACTGATTGCGAGTCTCAATATGGCTGGTGGGGGCCACCGCCGATTCTCGATATCATCATCTACAACAGTAAACAAGAACATCAGGAAGGATGTTAAGCCTCGGTATTTCCTATACCTTGAATCGATCTATCGTGATATTCGGGAGAAGAGATAGTTGGAAAATTAAAGTACAAACATGCGAAATTTTCCTTTCATTCTATTCATCAACTAGTTTTACAAACAACTCACTGGGGAGGGAAAGTAAAGCCAAACTGAGCCCTAATAAGTATCACAAAAGAGTTCAACTAGCTCTCTATGAAATTAATGTTCTGCCTACACTGAGCAATCTAGAAGTCGAGATCTACAAGCTTGAAGAACATGCGGGTACATTTGGATTCAACTGAGCCCTAATAAGTATCACAAAAGAGTTCAACTGGCTCTCCATGAAATTAATGCTCTGCCTCCCAGCTATCATATTCCTCCATGTCCAGCTCAATGAACCAGGCCAGCGCGGCGCCTGACAAACTCTCCTGGAAGGTGTTCATTAGCAGTGGGACGTAGTCCGAGTAATGCGCAATCTTGCGCAGGTAATATCTCAAGCGAGGCCGGGGACAGCCTGTCCCATCATACTTTCTCACGAATTCCGGCTCCTTGTATCCAGCCGGGACTTCGATCTTGGTGAATGGAGAGGTCTTGTTGAACCTAGCCAGTTCGTAACTCTGGCTGCTCAGGCATTCTTCAATTTTCGCGAGCCTTCTCGCGCCTTCTTTAGTCTTAATCGGTGGCCTTTCCTTCCTCTCTTTTTCCAAGTCGATCACGAACGGAGGGGTTTTATGGGGCACGTCCTTCTTAGATACAGTGCCAGTGGTCTGGTTGGTGTCGGAATCGTTTGAAGTGGTGGGGTTAACTTCGGGTGCCGCTGGGGCCTTTCCTTGCGCAGTCATTGACTTCATTTCTGTCATCATGGCGGCCATCAAGTTAATCTGATCCTCGAGGCCAGTCACTCTGGAAGTCAGCTCTTCAGCCATCTTTCGCGTCTTACTGCGAGTCTTCGTGATTACAGAATTTCACCTGTTTTAAAAGATAGCGAGTCAGGGATCTGCAAGCTGAGTAAAAGCCCAGGAATTTAAAACCTTCTCAATACTATGTTCATACATGGTTAATGGGGGGAAAGACTCGATCATGAGCCTTAGCTTTATGAAATCGGTCTTTCTACTCATTAAACGTGTATGAGCATACTATCAAGGAGGTGGATAACCCATGGTAATTACTTAATTTAAGAAAACGATGATGAATGATCATATATGAAAGTGTCATGATCCTATTACAATCAGAAGCAAAATTAAGTAGGGAAATCGTCTATTCTATCCGACGGCGCTTTGAGGCTAAGGCATCCTCGCTGTCTTCCGATTCATCCAGATCCTATTCCTACGGGTCTTCATCTTCCTCGGCCGGCGGCCGTCCCATGTGCTCTGGTATATATGGCTCTACTCCAGGCAGGTGCGGGACGATGTAGTCCAGTGTATGGCTCTACGAAGGATTGTCGATATTCTTTTAACAACTTGATGTAGTCCTTAGACGCTCGATGGACGTTCATCTTGTCATCTAGGTAGTCTGGCCATTCTACGCTCTACAGTGGGGAATTCTTCAAGGTGTGGATGATGAGGTCGATTTTGGCCTGGTACGCTGCCTTTGCTTCTTTAGTAAGCTCACCTCGTGGCAAGTCAAAGGCGAAGAGCCCTGGTCGTACTGCCGGCGAGATTTCTTGCAGCATGCCAAATTGCCTTACCACCCTGATAGGATAGTAGGCGGTTCCACCCGTGTAGTCTAGTAAAGGGATAGGGTCCCCATCTACTCCTGTAATGCGAGCTTCTAGGATCTTAGGCCAGGTTAAGCACGAGCGAAGTTGTTTCGGCTCTAGGTCTTCTAGTTTTTTCCTCCAGTCCTTGAAGGACAGTTCCTCGACGGCGGACTGACACTTCAGGAAGGAATTGAGTGGGTGGATATGTCGGCTAATCTCATAACATCCGACACGAAGGTTAAGGGTTTTAACGTGCGAGGTGAACCACACGTAGAGAAGACTATTGGACGCTTAGAATGTACCTCTTTGGGTTGGCTGAAAACGGTTTAGGGAAATGAAGGTTTCGGCTAGAATCATGTAGGAGTAATTCCAGCGGTAGCAGGCTTGCTTAACAATGTGGACCATGGAAGGATGGAAAGTGGTTTGAGAAGTGGGGAATAAGACAAAAGCGAAAAAGGCAAGGATGAATACTCTAGGCGGTTTAAGACCAGCTTTGACCGGGAGGGAGGAGTAGTTGTTATATAGGAATGAGAGGGTGAATCTACCAGAGTTGGAATTAAGGACCTTTTCAATTTCTGTGGTTTTGAGACGCAAGAATTTGGATAGGCTAAGGTGGAATCTTTTCCCAATACAGGCCGCACAATGTGATCGTCAAACTCCAGTCCGATGATCGCTGTATACTCTTCCAGGGTAGGTGTGATCTCCATTCCTCGAATGTTGAAAGTCACGGTCTCCGGATCCTAAATCCTTGCCAGGGCTTGAATGAGGGTGGGCTGGTAATTGACCTTGAGGAGATCCACTAAGCGTCCCAGGCGTTCTTCAACATAGGCTTGGTTATCCCGGTTGAGGCGGCTCCACCACGCTGTAAGCTCCTTACGCGGGACCGGGATGATCTTAATATCCGATTTCCCCATCTATCATGAATATGCAAGAATGTACTAAAATTAATTACCATGGGTTATAAAGAAGATGCAATGTAAATGCACTAGCCCAATTTCATATTTTCTCTTGGTGAAATAAGGATTAAAGTCTCTTATCCCACCAAAAAGAAGTCAGAGGGTTTTAATCCAGATTTCTCCCAAAGAAATTATACAATTGGCTAGGATCCCTCGATGATTGGAATGAAAGCTATTGCCTATCTAAAGATCTCGAAAAGGAACTGGGAAAATATGCGAATACATCTCAAAAGATCCCTAATACATCAAGTCTAAATGGGACGAGGAGGATGCAGAAATACAACATCCAAAAATTTAAAGTATGTAGAAAATTATCCTTCTATCCTAAAGTGGCTTTTAGACCGATCATCAAGGTGATGACTCACTCATGAAATAATGTATGAAATGTATGGTATACAGAAATTATGAAATGAAAATAAGAAAGCCTTACCAACCAGACCCTTTCATGTTTTGGTTTTAGGCATACCAACCGACCAATTCACATGCGCATGAGACAAGCGAGGAATTGACTCTAGAAAAGAAGATAAAATGAGGGGCAGGGTATAGACCTAAAAGGCTCTCACTGTCTGATTCAACGACTTTGCCCATAAGCGCAATCGAACGTCAAGCGGGAAGAATCATTAATCCAGACAGCGAGCGGGATCAAATATGGTCGACTCAGGCGCAATCAAACACTAGGGCTTTGCATACCGATCCCTATCTATGGTGACCTAAGGAGAGTGTTTCGTGGCTTGGGTTTAGGCGTTTGTGTGTGCAAGTGTTGTGATTCTCAAAAATATGCAAGCATGCATAACAGTTGATATCAGACAGCGTTTCTAATTTGTAGGAAATAAACAAACAAACCAACTCCAACCCTGCATAAAAAAATGTCAGCACTCACTCATCCCCTTATAACTCCCACCTGCAAGAATATTTAACACATTGGGTTAGTGGACTTACCTCACCTTCAAGAGCGCCTGTAGAAAAATGTGTTAGAAAACACTCAACCTTTTAATCGGCTTAAGTCCTCTAATGGGTCAAAACCAAGTCCCTAGTGGAGTCGCCAGTCTATCGCAACCCTCCCAAGATATTCCGGGATCCCGAGGGAGCTAATGGATTGCTAGGCCCATTTTGGTGTCTAGGCTTAGCTCGAGCCCTCCCAGGCCCATACCAAATTGCGTCAGGAAAATTTGAATCTAGATCCACCTTAGTGTGGTCAAGTGACATGTGAATAGTGTGCATGTCATCGGAGTCGCCACCAGTCATTTATTGGAGGGTATGACTAGAAACCCCGTCGGACGATTGGGAGAGATCGTCCGATCCTACGAAAACCAGAGATCTAGAGTCGGGGACTTAGTTACGTCAACCCGCAAATCGACGCCCTTTCGGTACCTAAGTTGAATGATTTCCTAATCTAAAAAGTTCATGCAGGCGAGATTGGGTAAGGTAGGCTTTAGAAATCTAATGAGTCCACGCAAATGGGAGTTTTTATCCTATCAATCACAATCATGAAATAAATGCGCAACCAGGGAAATCACGTCGAAATCAATCAATACAAATAAAAGGGAGTCTTAAAAGCCTAGGAAAACGTATCAATTTAGTTCCAGGATGGTTCGGGGTGATTTGGAATGGTTCGGGTCAGATTGATCGGATGGGTAAAATGGTCATTTCGGAAAGCTTGGGAATTCAAAAATGTGAAATTAGGTCAAACCAGTTGAATGTGGTTTTTCCCTAATTTTCACGATTTTTGTAAATTTTTCTGAATTTTCTAGGTTTTTTTGAATTTTTCTAGACTTTTCTAAGACTGAGAATTTTCCTATTTTTTGGAACATTTTCTGTATTTTCTAGAATTTTTATTTTGATTATCTAGATTTTCCTATCTTTCCGATCATTTCCTATATTTTTCTAACAAATTTTTCGAATTTCTCTAAAATTTCTACGTTTACCATATTTTCTATTTATTTACAATTCCCTAATTTTCCTAATTATTTAAGCTTTTTGAAATTTTTGTGACTCCTATGATTTTTTAATTTCGTTAATTTTCCCTATTTTTTGGACATTGTTTCGAAATTTTTTTATTTCTCTATAATTTCTAGGAATTTTTCCTATTTCTTAGATTTTTCCTATTATTTTTTAGAATATTTTCTATATTTTCTGGAATTTTTATTTTCAATTTCTAATATTTTTCTATCTTTTATTTAAGTTTTCCTAAAATTTCTATGATTTTTATTGATTTTTGTAATTATTCTGTAATTTTTATAACTTTTTCAGAATTATTTATTTATTTATTTACTATTTTTACGCGCTTTTTATTCTATTTTTATATTTTTATTTATTTATTTCTTTATTATCTTTTATTATTTTTCTCATTATTTCCTAATTTTTCGGACCGGGTCGAGTCAACCCAGCCCATCCGAGGACCCGGCCCGAAGGCCCAAACTTAAATTCTAAACCCGAATCCAAAACGACACCGTTTCTATTCTTACTAATTTCTTATTTTTTAATTTTTATTATTATTTTCTGAATCTTATTTAATTTTCTGAATTTTTTGTTATTTTGTTTTGAATTAGGTTATACGGACCGGGTCGTATAGACCCGGCCCACTACCCAAGCCCAAGACCCAATATTTTAAACCCAACTCAGAAACGACTGCGTTTTGGACCAGGTTTTTGTGAATTTTCGAATTTTTTTATTCTACTTTTCCGCCTAAATACTGATCCTACGGTCTATTGAGCCTCCACGTGTCCTCATCTTGATCGCTTATCCTTTCCTTAGTATCTGCGGCCGAGATTTAATCTAATGATCTCACCTCGGCCGTCCGATCGACATACAAAATCTACGGCTGATACTGAACCAGCGACTAGATCCTGACCGTCCATCGCGTTTAATTTCAAAAATAATTAATAAAAATGAATTAGACCCTTATTTCCCGCATTTTAGGATTCTTACACACGGACGAACCCTAGCCGTTCGATCAAATTCATCGGACAAATTGACGTGTCGTCCACGTCAGCACGTTGACCTGGTCAGCGTGCTGACTGGACTTCGTCTTCTTCGTTTGGTTGAAATAGGACGGACGCCTGAGGTTCGCCGACGAAGTCTGATTGAGCTAATTCTTACACCAATCGAAACCTAATCCATTTCTGATCATCATACCCAAAACTCAATTGGATCTATCGGTTCAAACATGGCAATCGAAGCATTTACAGAGAATGTCCATGGCGAAACAATTGAGCAACGCAGACCATAACCATTCAATTAATTTGCAGGCGAGCATCGCAGAGGGCTCAGAAGACTTACCTGGAGTCCCGATTGACCTCTAAGTTGCCAGATTAGCCTAATTGAGTCGAGACAGGACGAACTAGGGTTGGGGTTTCGACTCGGGATTTTCACACAAGATCGATGCAAAATGAAGATGCAGTCGTGGTTAGTGGCGCGAGAGGAGTAAAACGCACACAAAGATAAGAAGAATTATATCCAAATCATCGAGTTGCCATTAGAGCCCTGAGTCAGAGCTTGAACTCGGGATTTACCTGTTTAGGCGTCGGCGAGTTGCGAAACTGGCGTAGACCGCTTTCCCCCAGCTCGGGCAATCTTCCCAAGGAAATTTCAAGGCTTGTTTTGTTCTGAGTCGCCTCAATTCCTCAGTTACAGTCCAATTTTTGCCTCAGCCGAAAAGTCCTCTTTTTCACCTCTGTGTCTTCCTTTTAAACTTCGTTCTCGGCACCCTCAACCTCCCCCGAGATCGCCTCATCCCAGTTCCGTTCGAATCTTCGTTCAAACTCCCTCAAATCTCTTTGAATCGTGCCTAATCCCTCAGTTAAGATTCGCCCAATTTGAACTCCATTTCGCGCGAAGGAGAAGGACCAGATTTGGTCCTGTTGACTTCAGGTTGGTTGACCGGGTCATCGGGTCGGATCCGACCCGACCCGACTGACCCGGTTGACCAAATTTCCTCAAATTAACCCTCCAAAGGCCAAAATTAGGCGAATTAAACCCCAAAATTGAATTCTATGGCATCAAATACATTAGGAAAATGACATTTCTTGTCGATTAACCCAAAGATTAATGTAAAAACCCAATTTCTAAATTCGACCCGATAACCCATTTTGCAAAATCCAAAGTCTTAGGGCCCTTTTTTGCAAAACTTGTTGCCACCATTGAATTCAGAGGGTCAAAAACTGGGGGGTGACGTCGCCCTATTTTCAATTTAGTCCTTAGAAAAATTTTAATTTCATTTTTAGTGATTTTAGGGACTAATTTGAAAAATCAGAAATTGCATTTTGGTCCTTTTTAGCGAAATTGGATGATTCTGAGGGCTTTTGGACTTGATTTTAATTTTTAAAAATAGAGGAGGATGACACGACTCTAAAAACGCAAAAATCGAAAATTGAAAAGCTAAAATGGAATTTCTATAATTATTATAATAATCTGAAAATTGAAATTAACAAGGAAACACTAGATTCCAAACTTTATTTTTCAAATTTTATTCATTAAAAATGAAAATAAAATTAAATAAAAAATATTGACTATTTTTCGGTAATTTTCTGGCTTTAAATACTATTTTTTATTAATTGTTTTTATTATTTTCCTAATTTCTGAAAATATTAAAAAATGCAAAAAATAAGGAAAATTATTTTTTATTCAAAATTGGTTCTCCAGGCTAGGCTGAGGTCACCAAAGTTGATTTTTGAATTTTCTCACTTTTTATTTATTTTTGATGAATTTTAGAAAATAAAATGGAGAAAAATATGAAAAATAAGGAAAATTATTTTTTGCTCAAAATTGGTTCCCTAGGCCAAACCAAGGTCTCCAAAGTTGAGTTTTTCAATTTTATGAATTTTTATGGATTTTCTAAAATATTTGAAAATAAAATTGGCCAAAAATCAAGTGTCAACAGCTGCCCCTCTTTGAGAGGGGTCTCGTGAGAGATCACTCTCAAAGACAAAACGACACTTGAGGTCTAACCGACTCTACTGGAAAAAATAAAAAGTCGTGACATCCAACTCTAATTTCCTCCTTGAAAGCTTAAGTCCAAATTTTCATGTTGCTCACTTTGATGGGGAGAGAGGGAGAAGAGCTAACCAGGAGATTTACCTGGAACTTACTTGTTTGCTTCGCGTCGCCATTGACTGCTTCGGAATGAAGACCTGAGGATTCGTTATAAGAAAACCTTAGGGTGATTAGACTTGGACCCGTATGGTAGGTCACCCCATGGCAGATTTCTAATGAAAGGATTCTACTGATTAAAACTCGATTTGACTTTTGACCCGTATAGTAGGTCACCTCATGGTAGATTCCTAGTAAAAGAAACCTACTGATTTAAAATTCGATTCTGATTTGACCCGTATGGTAAGTCCTCCCATGGTAGATTCTTAGTGAAAGAAATCTGCTGATTTAAAATTTGATTAAGATTTGACCCGTATGGTAGGTCGCTGTCGCGACCTAAAAAATCATTTTTTAATCGGGTGAACGGATTATTAGGTTAATTAGATCGACTAACCTAACGCGGACCCTCCCAAGCCCTACCGAATCGCGACTTAGGTTTTTCATTTAAGTGATTTTGAAGTTTGGAGTCGCCACTAATCGTTCTTGGTAGGTCGATTAGAAACCTAAATATATTAGTGGGAGAACTAATTTATTTCTACGAACCAGAGATTATGAGTTCGGGGACTTGATTACGCTAGATTACTCTAACGCCCTTTCGGTACCAATTTCATGAAAATTCATTTGGGGGGATTTGAAATGATTTAGATCAAACTGATCAGAAGGACAAAATGATCATTTTTCAAGGCTCGAAAAGTGGAAATAGGTCAAACCAGTTGAATGTGGTCATTCCTTAAATTCCACAATTTCTGAGAATTTTTCTGAATTTTTAGAGACGATTTGCCCGTAAGGGGCAAAATCGTCATTTTTAAGGGTTGGAAGGACAAAATTGCCGGAAATGGGATAGACTAGTTAAAATAGCCTAATTCCTAATTTTATTTTATTTTATTTTTTTCTTTGAGAATTTTGACAAATTCTCGGAATTTTTCTTCACAATTTTCCGATTTTTTTTATTTTTTGTTTTAATCACAAATGGAGTATGACCTTCAGCAAAAACACAAGCACAGACCTCATCAATAAAGTCTTCCATGACTGACCATAAACGAAACAACAGGTGGATTGATAATTACAAGGTCAGTTACTGTGGAAGAGGTGAGCTTGCGTTAGTTAGTCAGATTACTAAAGCGCAATTTACACTGGCGACACTTGGTGGATGTGGGTCTTGGGCTGCCATGTGCGACAACTATGATGAATCATGATTATCAAGGTAAACATCTAAAGCACTGATCATTTTTCCTCGAGAGCCACAATTTTCGACCAAATTCCTATAAAATATGGGAAAGAAAGTTTCTCAGGAGTTAGAAATTAATCACATACTTGTGGAAGAGGTAAGCATGCCACGAGATCAAACCAGAAATGTCTTCGCATGTACCTTGAAGCTATCTTAGAACTCTTTCAGTTTCTCCTGCAACATGTCCCTCAGGTTTGCCACGAGAGCACAATGAACGGGTTTAACATCTACCTAGAGGTCTTCATGGAGGACTTGAAAGCCACCAGTGTAGTCTTGCAACGGCATCATCTGGAAGGAGCCATCTGTCTCGTGTTGGGTAGCTCAAAGAGGGAGTGGTTTCGCTGGAAATTTCTCGGACTCACAGATCATGGTGGATGTCCTTGAAAGTTCTCGGCTTTGCTAGTGGTCGTCAATATTCAATCTCCTTGGACGCTGTAGTGAAGAATGACGAAACAGAGAAAGTGTCTTCATTGGGAACCAAAGCAGGTTGAGCCGAAGGAAATCTAGCACGTCGGGAGTTGCTATTTTGGTATTGAAGAACCCGTGTAATGGTCCATGAGACACGCCCAAATTGGCCACCTCCAGCAAGATTATTGGAGTTATTACAGAGGAATCAATGGACAGTGGGCGGTCTTATTGCTCTTTTCCAATCGTCTTCTTTGATCGGCGCTTGAACGGTGGACGGTGCAACAATTCTCACGCTTGGCCTTCCTACCTTGCCCACCGAATCAAAGTGTTCTCTTTTTACTTGAACTTACACCCTTTGTGTATATTTCACCCACAGTGACACCATATCGTGTAAGAGGCTCTAGAGCTCTTCTCATTAATGCTGGATGTGCATAGTGAATTCCATTTTTGGCATGTAGTAATCCGTCAAAGGATACAGGAATTTTGATCCTTGAATCCTCAGACAATCTCACCATTCTTTGGCGAAAGCCACGCCAAAAATCTCTCCCTTATCCTGCCGTACCACGGAAAGACCTCCGCCGTCGGCGAGCGGGATAGCCTCCCCTTCATGCCGAGCAGCATCTTGAGCATGGCCAGTAAGTTGCTGGTGTAGAGGGAGATTTTGACGAAGCTCTTCTCAATTGCGTCTCGCACATTCTGCTTGTTGTACGCGAAGCCATCGAGACACGTATACTGGTTCATCATGGCATCATTCAGGAGCGTCTAGAGGTCGTGGAAGAACAAGGTGTCATTGAGAGGATCGTGGAGGCAAGAGGCCATTTCGTCTTCCTGCATGAAGAGATTCTATTGCTCTCCATGCAGAATCACCTGGGTTGAAGCCCCATCAGAATTCTCCAGCATGACTAGATGGTCCGTCCCATTATCTTCTTCGTGACTTCAAAGAAAACCCCCCCAAAAGTACCACTCCAGTAGCCAGACATCGTCTTGGTCGTAGATCTCAAGCTTCCTTTCCACTTTTCCAAGGACAGAAACTTCGTTAGTATATCTTGGAGGTTAACATTAGTCCACTGTTGAACAGCTGCAATCCTGCTGCGTGAGAAAGAGTGCCCATGACAGCCAGATTCCACAATCCTCAGGAACTTCAGCGGCTACTTCAACGTTGCAAGCCGAACTTCATATAATGAATCTGAACAGTAGTAGACTAGTTTTTCTTAGAGCTGATCGGCATCCCCTAGCAACACTGAACATGTGGTCCAAGACCCTTGAGAAAGTAGCATTAACGAGAGGACAAGGACCATCTAGGGCTTCGACTACTGCCCTTTTTGTAAGGTACCATCATGATCACCATTTCTTTCTCCCTTAACCAAATCCAACCTTGAAGAAGCTCAATATATGGGAGTGAAGTTAGAGACTATTTTCCATTGAAGTTATCTTCTGAAAGTCCGCCTCTTTGTCAAAGCAAGCTTGTTGGACTCCTCTTCTACTGAGATACATCCACAGTTTGGATCGTGACCCCAATCCACCAGTCTCTCTATAGGACGTGATCGAGTGGCTCAAACAAGTTCCGCCAAAAAGGTTATTCGGGCTTCTTATTCTTGTCCCTGTGGATCTTCCTCCTTGACGTGTACATCTTGCCAAACTTCAAGAAGCAAGATTTTATCATGGCATTTTACAATGCCAAAGCTAATGAAACACCTTTGACCCTTTCCTCATCACAGCAACATGCAAAATTGTGATACCCCTCGCATTTTCGCGATTCACATCAGCAATCCCGAGATCAAGAAACTCAGTTGCGATCTTGACGTCACATTATGTTGTGGCATAATGGAGTGCACGTGTATCATCCAGTGTTGCATGATCATGCGTCGAAGTAATGGGTTGTGAATGAGAGAAATTGAACAAAGGCCTTCCTCGATAAAGAGTCAACGTCAAAGCACCTCCATTGCATACCATCGTGCCGACTATTTTGGCTCTTCCGCTGCGGCTCTGGCTACTTCATGTTCGAACCATCTCTGAGCAACCATTATAGCTTCTGCCTCCACCCTTATCTAGAAGCTCTCCCCTCTCAGCTAAAAATTTGACCAGCTCCGGGTTTCATATAGAAACCATGCAGCATCCCCAGGAGTGAATGCAGCCCCAGGAGAGAGAGCTTCGAAATCGAGCTCGCAAGGTGTCCCACGAACAACTAACTAAAGGTCTCCCAACTCAGCAAAATAGGCTCCTATCACCTTTAGATTCTTCCGGAGCCATGATGGTTGCCGGTACATAATCAAGTTGCTAAGCTTCATGATTGAACACCATGATTCTAGTACTTCCAGCTTGAATAGCCAGCCTAGTATCCTCAGCAGTTAGTACGTCCTACACTAGAATTGGCGATGTAATGATTGTTTGAAACCACTTGACACTCTTCTAGCTTGAAGAGCGGTCCACCTGCGGCCACGCCTCGGTGTATCCACGGTATACTGGGACAAGTAGCTCTAGAACTTCATTGGTGCATCTTCTAGGAAGTCGGCCATCAGTCGCTGGCACAAAGGCCTACTCGGACGCGGAGGTCGTGCACCTGAGTCTCCTAAATCTTGGTAATACGAGAATCTTCTTCTTGGTGGGGTTCATGGTCGTGGGCACGTGTTCCTTGAGGGACTCCCCAGTGGGGAAATGAAGATATGGTGGGTTTTGTATGGTTTAGAGGGACGAAGGGTGATAAACTTGGATCTGCCGTTTCTCCCCCGCCGATTGCTGAGTTCGTCTCTCTGTTCATTTTCTCCATATCCTCCGTTACATTCTCTAGTTAGTCCCCTCTAGCCTCTTCACTAAATTCCATGAGTCCAATAATTTAGAGATATCTTCTGGTCTTGCCTATATCTTCCAGACGCAGCAACCCAACATGGAAAAGCTTCCTCCGGTTCGTATCCACAACCATCCAAAGAGTCCAGTATGGCAATGAAAGGGAGTTGAGGACCAAAAGACGGGCCAAGGATACATAGACAAACCTACCACAGCTGCCTCATTGGCTGGAAGGTCCGGGACCATGCCCATATCGTGTATTGGTGTCAAGGCCTCAGAAGAAGACCCATGGAGCAAAGATGAGAGTCCCAGTCACCGAGAGGAAGATTGCTAGAATTAGACAAAGGGCAGCAATGTTTGTTACGACGATACTTACCACGATATGGTTTATCGCAAGTGAATATCTTCTCCCTTATTCTGCTTGCCTCTCATTTCGTTTCACATTTTCATACCTCGACGGTGAAGCTGAAGTTAAGGCAGGCATCTTTCTTCAATGTTCGCTACTTTTGCTCAAGCTTATGTCTCCAAGCAGCAACGCCTTCGCTGCCCGCCCAGGTCGTCTGTGAGGGTGGTCTTTTCTATGGACCAGACTTGATGCCGTGATGATGATGGCTTCCCTCTTAATCGCGAATGAAACTACATTGATGATCTTGGTATCCCGCTCGTACGAAACCTCGAGATGTGGTATTTAACATTCTCCTCAGAGGTTACACCGAAGAAGTGTAGAGCTGAGGATCCTCTACACGGGCATCGGCCAAATACCCTACCCAAATCAAAGCCAGAAGAAAAGTAAAGCCAAACAGATTGTGGGTATTTGCAGAATCACCACAGTTTGCCGACAAATTAGTTGGCTTACAGTTACTCGGTCAAATGGAGAGACATGAACAGGCTTACAGAAGTGAGAGTACAGTGCAAGAAGCTTCAAAGAAAATGTGAAAAATTTCAACGCGGGCAATGAAGGAAGGAATTGAATTCACACGAGCAAGAAACTGGGGAAGGAACAGGGGGGATGAGGGTGCGAGGGAGGCTGAGGTTGAGGATCCAGGACTCTAAGAGGCGATTAGCGGAGTGGAGTTTCCAAGGAGCAAGTGGTGGAGGAGATAGACGGAGAAAGGAATCGATCGAGGATCTCGTCGTCGGTGAAGGAACCCCATTTTTCCTCGAATCATCCTCTCCCCGAGACCTTTCAGCTCAAGCCTCCGGATAGCAGCCGTTCAACCTTTGGATAACAGCTCTTCTTTTTCTGTTGGACAGCAGCTAACTCTTCATCTTTGACCAGTAGCCACTTGTTTGGACAGCAACCTCCCGTTTGGACCGGCGGTTAGCAGCTCCTCATTGCCGTTAGACGGCAACAACTTCCCTTCAATGGACAGCAACTCTTCTTGACTTCTCAGCTGACTTTGAGTTGGACCGCAACTAGAGTTTGGACCAGCAGCTAACTTGGACAATAGCTCCTTCAACTTGAACGTTGGATTCAGCTGCCCTTCTTTAGGATGTACGGACAGGAACTGTTTTTTTTCTCCTTAGACAGCAGCTGGTTGGCTCACTTCCAGTCAGAATCTTCTCAATGAGATCAACGTCCATTTGGATCTTTAGAATGTCTTCATGGAAGTTGAAATCTGGGTGACAACTTCTTTTCCAATCCCCTCATCCGTTGGAATAAGTCCAACTATGAATTCAAATTTGACATTTGCCTTGCTCAGACGGGTGCCCTGATATATCCTATTAATTGATCTGCTGGTGGACTTAATTTCACTCTCTTTTGGATGAGTCAATCCTTAAGTAGATTGGACCTTGACTTCTTGCTTGTCATCTTCTCGTGCCCCTGTTACTCCAAAGTTGTTTCTCATCAATTTTCTCCTCTTATTTGCCAGAAGATTTCGTTGGCTAATTGAGAACATAGCCTGTGACCCCTTTTCCATTTTCAGACTGAAATATCCATGCCTTTGTCAATGTTGCATATGTTAGTGAACTCTTGGAGTAACTTAGCATAATTCAGTTGCTATATCCGTACCCAAAGTCATCTTGCTTTTAAAGGGTCAACCTTAGAAACATCCAAGACAAATAAGGCTGAAGATCTTTCACTCAATTGAACAGAGAAAACACTCACAACCCTAAGCTATGTGGAACTGAGTTGCCGATGCAAACAAGTCTAACCTGGAGTGATCATACAAGCTATTGCAAATATGTTCAGTCTTCACACTTCATTGCTACCAAGAGGAAACGAGTTTCATTTCATATGCCGCTAAACTTGAAGCAAAAAATTGCACAGATTCTCCACATACGTCGCACAGGCGAGATTGACCAGATGGTAGATTATGGTGATCCAACCAAGCCGAAACCCCACCAGCTTTGCCAGGACAGAGTTGCCGAGCCAGGGACTATTCATTTCTTGGCATCATTACAAAACCTGCACGTCAGCATCTCCACTGCCAATTATAATGTAAAATCATGACTAATGAAAATTAAATATGCAATGCATGGAAAATTATTTTTGCGAGAACTAAAACTAATTCTCGATTTTTTGTGCAATGTAAATGATCAAAATTTAGGTGTTAACAGCTGACCCTCTTTGAGTGGAGGCTCGCAGAGGTTTCGCTCAAAGATAAAATTGAACCTAAATTTTGTGCATACAAATGATGAATGATAATTTTTGTGGGAGTTTTAATCCCATTTTCTATGCAAGAAAATGATGCATGATATGCATGACTGAAAATAACATGTGTCAAGACTCCTTTTCTCCATAATAGATTAAAGAAATATGCACATGGATCGTATTTGAAATACCTGTTTTACCAAATACGTCATAATGCTGATGATTCCCTTAATCTACAAGCTTCTTGTGGATACAAGGATCTTAAGGTATTGGTGCCTATCTATTATCAGAAGTTTCCCTCTGACGCGAGAAAGCGCAAGATCTGTAAAGGTTTTCCTCCGAGATCACAAGAGCATGTTGATTGTAATACGGAAGATATCAGAACCATAAGAGCATGTCGATTATGATTCTAACGAGGGATGTGTCCACCAAATCCTTCAGGTGAAATCACATCAGGGAGATAGGCCGTCAATCCCACAAGACGGAACCATATCAAGATAGGCATCGCCAACCCCACAGGGCGGTGACCATATCAAGAGATGTGCCGCCAATCTCACAGGGCGGAACCATATCAGAAGGATATGTCGCCGAAGTGAAGTCATATCAAGGTTTCTATGTGTCCTCTGCACTTCGAGTGGAGTCACATAGTTTCTTTCAAGATCATTAGAGCTGGTCCTTAATGATCTGAAAGGGTATCAAAACCATAAGAGCATGTCGATTATGGCTTTTGATAGAATTTGTCGAGACCACGAGAGCATGTCGATCATGGTTCGAACAAGCATCCAGACACAAGAGCATATCGATTATGAACTGGACGAAATTTAGAAATGTGCTTTCTTATTGGTGCAAACTCAAAGTTTGCGATTTTGAAAAGGGTTAGAAAACTTACCTGGGTTTTCTGAGTAGTTGAGAGTTAGATTTCTTTCAAGATCATTAGAGCTGGTCATTGATGATCTGGAAGGGACCGAGATCACAAGAGCTGGTCTTTGATGATCCGGAAGAGTTTCGAGATCGTTAGAGCTAGTCTTAGACGATCTGAAAGGGAGATGTGCCGCCAATCTCACAGGGCGGTAATCACATCGAGAGGGTGTTCTACACGAGCCACGTTAGTGTAAACACAAGATATTCAAAAATGGGTTCAGAAAACTTACCTGGATCTTTTGAACGAATGGTCAAGGAGTAGACAGGCTGACTGCATCATACTCGCTTATTCACTTGAAGCAAAATCATGCGCATAGACCAAATCAAATGCTAATGCGACATGTATTCCATAAGAATCACGCTTCACTGAAGAAGGTGAATACCCGAAAGACTGTATGTGTCGCAACAGATTTGAGTGCCTTAACAATCATCAGAATTTCATTCTTTTGAAAGGCTCGGGTTAAAGATATACTTACCTGGGAGCTTGGAAGATTTCCAGGTGGGCATTTTCCAGCATGGCTTGTTCACTCAATATCCCTTGGGTGAATTTCAAGACCTCTTGAGGTAGCTTGAATATCAGAAAAGCATGTGCTCAAACAATGTTTGGATGTAACATGTATAGGCATGCATGCTGAAATTCATTCAGTGGATTTAATGCAAAACTATTCTATCAAGTTCGCATCACCAATTCTGTTCAAGGAGGTAATTACATCATAAATACCTCGAATGTACTCTGAATGGGGGACTTCAGTCCGAAAGGGCTTTGTCCTACTCTCGAGAAAAGCTATTTCTCCTGACTTGCAGGATTCAAGAGAAATCACTCAATCTTACCATCATCACTTTCAACAAGGGTCTGAGTAATCTCGCAATTGGTACGACCAAGCCGATCTGGAGGTCTTGATTAGGACCGTAATATAGGCTAGGTCAATGGTTTACCAAATGGGACTCCTGTAGAGTCAAGGCTTTTTGAAAGAGATCTTCATCATCTGCTTCGGGTTTACAAGTCAAGAACCCTGCAAAAATGAGCGAGAAATAATCTTGCTCGAACTTCTTCGAGCGATGCTTAAAATCATTCAACTCTACGTTAATTCATGTGCCATAATCAGAAGAGACTTTGAGGGGTTGTAACGTAGGTTAGGATTTGGGACTGAGAAAAAGGCTCGCTTTGGCTCAGAAAATATATGAGAATGGCTTGATGCTAGTGATCATTGCTGTCTTATCACCGATCTTGGCCTTCTGAAATTGATTTCAAAATGTGCCATCACTGCTTGAGGATGTAGCTTCCGCTGATGATTGCAATTTCCATTTGACTCTCTTGGAGACTTTTTCTTTACAAGTCTGTCATTTGGGATTTTTAAAACAAATGAACAAGGATTTGAATGGGCATTGGCCTTGCTTTTGATAGGCATTTTGTTTTTTACTGCCCGGGATTCTGTGGGACTAACCTTTTCTTTTCTTATTCCCGACTCCCATTTTTTTTTCTTGAGAGAGAGCTATTTTTTGACACCTCTCTTCCTTTTCCTTTCTTTGTAAGGAATGATGCTAGATACTACATGAGAAATCTAACATACGAGATGAGTTCACTTGGGGATTCTTTACTGCCCCGGTCTCTTCAGTTCAGTTCCTTGGTGATAACATCATCTTCAAATTGGAACGAGTAATGATCACCAACGGGGCTTGAGAAATGAATAAATACAGGCTCAATTGGGCTGTACAATGGATGTAGTGTATAGGATAGAGAAAAGAATGCTCTTCATCATCCTAAGGCACTTAAATTAAAGTTCGAGTAAAATGCAAAGCAAGACCCAAAGATTGATGCTAGTCTGAGCAAGAAAATTTCTAACCATTTACCTCATGCCGCTGCTGGAATTATCTCGTCTTGCCCCAATGTGGGGTGGTTCTTGACAGGGGTAAGAAAATGAAACCGCCGCTCAAGGGGTTTGCAATGGACACCTGTAGTGTTTAGATAGAGAAATGGATGCCTCTGTCGCTTCAGCTATCATACCTTTTGCGAGAAAATCCATCGCCTCGAGGAATGCGGATCTTGACTACCGCTTATCTCACTAGGGATTAGATTACAGGACGTGTATGGAAATGGCTTGCCTTTCATCATCCTGACATGCCCTATTCTTTACATTCTATACATCATATGCAATTTATGCTCCCTATTCAAAGTTGGTAAATTAAACATGAACAACAATCATGTATAAATCACACAATTTGGAAGCATTTTTTTTCGATCAGGCAGATGTAGCAAATTAATCAGAATTGTCATGCTTCCCAAAAACAGATGAAGGGGAATCTAAGTTGTCTCAAAACATGCGAGCGGATCAAACGATTTTAAGTCGAGGACGAGCTTATTCTCATGTTTGCCCCAAAATATGCTCACTTAGTTGTGATATGGCGAAGACCAACATGGTTGGTTGAATGCCCTTGTTTACCTCATTTCTATCAGGATGGATCGCGTCAGGCGATCATGGCTTTTGCCAAAATTGGGAATTGCCCTAGAAATAGTCACTGCTGGGGATTTGACTGTGAACTTTAGCAGATGACTCATTTCCACATCGGATCCTACACGAGAAAAATGTGCATGAAATAGGATCTTTAAGATGATGGAGAAACTTCGATTTTGATTTGCTTCAGTGGTAGCAATCAAAAACATGTCTTCTAGTTCGGCACTTGCAAAAATTGGGTGTCACTTTAAAAGACATATGAGACAGAGTGAGAGGGTACTCCTTTTTTCCAATTTTCGATCTCGCTATTAATTTGCCCCATTCTCAATCAGGTCAAGCTTTGGCAGAATCTAAAATTGCCTCCCCGTACATGCCCCAGCTGGGAGTTTGACTTTGGGAATTTGATGGACAAGGGCCTCTTCTATTTGTCCGGTGTTCCTTTAGCTGACGTCGCATAGTCAAAGGGTCGGTGAAGCAAAGATTTGCTTTGATCTATTGATATCAAATAACTCATGAGATTTTTGTGAAAATCTTGATGAACAAATCATGCAAGCATGCAAGAAGACTATGGGGATCATGAGTTGTCTTTGTCCATGTGAATGAGTTGTAGAAACTTTGGCGTTTGCTTTGAGAATCCCAAGATTTTTTTATTTTATTTTATTGAGTTTTAAGGGGAAGTGATACTTACCTATCCGGCACAGTGATAACCCCTACAAAAATGAAAGGGAATGTGTTAGTATACGTTCTCATATTCTGGAAAAATTGGAACGATACTGCTTTACCCTTGTATGTACTTCTTGCGGACTTGGATTGAAGAAGTTCCTTCATTTGGATCGGATTGTATGTCCTTGCAAGAAATCGTAAGGGAATGTGTTAATGTATGTTCTCACGTTCTGGAGAAATTGAAACGATACCGCTTTACCCTTGCATGTGTTTTTATCCAATCACAGGTGAATGGATTATGGGAACGTGTCACTCCAACAGTGTTGCAATAATCCATGTTCTTCTCTTCATCGATTGGTGTCTTCCTGTTGGGAGAAAAGTGAATTAAGTTAACAAATAATATCAGAAGTGGTAAATTGGAATTGATACAATGTTACCCTTCATTTGAGTTCATGTTGACCGTTTTGAAATTTCGTTCTTGCATAGGCGATCTCTATCGAACCCCATACCACTTGAGCTTGAAAGTGTTGTTCCTTGGTCACATTAACAATCTACTTGCCCCAGTCAAGTGGTACTTGCCTTGGCTAAATAGTTCAGGGCATTTCCACGTTCTTTTGTGATCCCTTATCCAATTTAGAATATCTCCTGTTTCAAATTTCATGTGTCTCTTCACCTGCACATGTAGAGATGAAAGTTAATTCTGATTTTGATTTGATTCGAATTTTTTAGGAACGAAATAGCCCCTTTGAGATATCGTCTTTGTGACGCTTGAGGATATTGTCCTCTTCAGGTATCTTGCTCCAGAAGGACATGTCTTGCTACTCCTATGATGGACTCGGTGGTTTTGCCCTAATATACTCTTTTAATTGAGTATGAGGGATTTGCCCCTACGAAACTTTCCTTATTCATCTTCAACCGTTTATCCCAATGACTTGCGTCATTAACCACTTTCATCTATCCAAAAGGAAGCGGGTTGACAGTTTAGTTCATATATGAGATGTTTCCATTGGAACAATTACATTTACCTTCATGAGGTACTGCTTTTCGAGTTATTCTGCAAAAGTCACGGCGTGAGCGAAATCATAGCTTGTGCATGGGATTTTGAAATTATTTTTATTTTTATTTTTTAAAAAGGACCATGGTAAAGATCCGTAGAGAATCAAATGTCAGAGATTTTTTTTCGATAACGGGCAATCTTGAAATGAGAAAATATATTAATAAACAATTCTCAAAATTTGGCTTCTTTTTGACATTTCAACCTCAAGAATGGTTTTTGTGACAAACATTTTTCATGTTTATTTTCAAGAAGACACTGAAAATTTCTTGTGATTGAAATGTCTCCAATGATTTGATTGGCCTTGCGGAGAAGAATACTTACCTGTCGTTCGGTAACTTGACAACCCTATAAGAATGAGAAGGGATGTGTCAATTAAAGACCTTTTAGGTAATGAAGATTTGGAACGATACAACATTACCGTTCATTGGGACTCGAGTCAGCTTTCTTAACAAGTGAAGATGACTTACATCTTCTCGATCTTTTGAGAATCATTTGTAACCTGCTACATGGTAACTTGGCGATTTCCTCAATTGTGTTTTTCTTTGAAGTATTTGATGTTTCCTCCTTGTTTTGTCATTGGAAGGCATTGTTCCTCGAGTGCTTTGTTCCCATTCATTGCCAAGATGGATAGTTTGGCGTCATTTTCCTTCTAAATTGAAAGGTTGATGCTACGACCAAATTTGTATTATATCGAGTGAATTCTACTCCATCATGCTTCATGGGTGATAACCACTACTTAGGCAACTTACCCCACATATTACCAGAGATGGAGGAAATTTTTCTCTAGTGATTCCATTCATTTATTTTTTGGCATCACCTGCAAGTATGAATGACCATATTAATTTATAGACAAGTCAACTAAATTTGGAACGAATACGTCCTTTTCAATTTAGAGAAAGTTGCTCCAAAGTAGGTTGCTCCTTCTTGCATCGTCTGTTTAAGGTTCATTCTACTTGTCATCACAGACCCAATGGGTAATAGAGATACGTTTCTTTTCATCTTGTGAGAAACGCAAGTTTCATCTCCTTAGCTTCCGACCATTTCATCCTGTCAAAGAAGAAATGCAAGAACAAGTCAATTGTAATATCCAAAGTTTTTTTTATTGGAACGATTACAGTTTTACCGTCAATCCATCATCTTCTTTGCACAAAGTCAAATAGAAAAAGTTTCTAGTGAATGATTGCTGCGTGCAATCCTGTCAAAGGAAGAGAACGTTAGTATTTAAATGAAAATATGATCTTTCAATGAGGTCGCCGCTTATAATGAAAGCGAGACGATTCTACATATCCATATGATGGTGGAGGGTATATTGTCTCAACCTGTGAAGTACCTAAATTAGCGCGACGCACATCCTTTCAACCATCGGGTAATTAGCCTCCGATTGCGTGAACTTCTTACTCAAGTAATAAACTGGTCGCTCCTTCCCGTCCTCCGGTTTTGTTTGGGCGAGTAGAGCTCCTAATGATTCCCGATATATCGTCAAGTACAGAGTCAAAGGGACTCCCGGGGTTGGTGGTACCAATACTGGAGGTAGGATCAGATACTTCTTGAACTTCTCAAATGTCTTATGGCATTCTGAATCCCAAATGACTTTGGCACCCTTCTTGAGGAGCTTAAAGAACGGTTTTGCCACATCAGAAAGCTGGGATATAAATCTGACAATGTAGTTTAACCGTCCTAGCAAGCTTCTCACTTCCCTTACTGGGGTTGGGATACTAATGTCCCGTATAGCTTTGATCTTGGAAGGGTCGACCTCGATGCCATGACTGCTAACCACAAATCCCAAAAGCTTTCCAGATTTTGCTCCAAATATGCACTTGTTGGGGTTCAACCTTAGCTTATATTTTCGTAGACGTTCGAACAACTTTCTTAACACTAGAACATGGTCTTCTCCTGGTCTGGACTTAGCAATCATATCATCTACGTACACCTCGATTTCCTTGTGCATCATATCATGGAATAAAGCGACCATGGCCCTTTGGTATGTCGCCCCAGCATTCTTCAATTCGAAAGACATAACCCTATAACAAAAGTGCCCCATGGTGTTATGAATGAGGTCTTCGCCTTATCTTCCTCCTTTATTAGGATCTGATTATAGCCAGAAAATCCATCCATAAACGAAAACCGTTCGAGCCCGGTTGTACTATCGACCAACACATCTATGTGCGACAAAAGAAAATCATCCTTTGGGCTAGCTTTATTCAGGTCTCGGTAATTGACGCAGATTCGGACTGTGCCGTCTTTCTTCATCACTAGCACGATGTTTGCAATCCAATCGGCATAGGGGATCACTTCTATGAATCCCACCTTGAGGAGCTTTATCACTTTCTCCTCAATTTTCTTGGAAAGTTCGGGCCTTGTTCGCCTAAGCCTTTGTTTTTTTGGCAGGATGCTAGAGTCAATGGGTAGTACGTGTTCCATAATGTTGGGGTCAAGGTCGGGCATGTCTGCATACGACCAAGCAAAGACATCTTGGTATTCCTTGAGAAGTTTAGTCATTCGGGCAGCTTCAGAGGGTGACAAGGACTCCCCAATCTTCACTTCTTTGACATTTTGTAAGTCGCCTAAGTTCACTACCACTGCCTCTTTTGCTGTTAAGGGTTTAAACTCTTCATACTGACTCCAATCTCTGAATATCTATGAAATCCTCATCTTCTTCCCCAATGCCACAAGAGTAATCTCCTTGATGATCCGAGTCACACAACAGCCTATTATGCATGCTTGGAATGATATGCCTGAAATGTCATGAAGATAATTAGTCCCTTTCAACAAGTAGTTTTCATGCATGATTTTCAAAAACCATTTGAAAAAACGTAATAAGAGAGCCAATCCTCATATCCTCAAACGTCTTTGCTTCTCTTAATTTGCTTGATAAACTAGGAAGCATGCGGGAATCCAGGCCTCAAATCTTCGAGAACCGAATATAGGTATTATCATTGGGCTGGTTTGGAATGTTCCTGCATGCCCTTAATAAAATGTGCACATGCATTTTATTGAATTTCAATGATAATACTGCATTACAAGGCAACCATTTGGATCAACGGCTCGAGATCCAAAGGTATTTTCTTGGAATTGAAAAGAGAGAAACCAAGCGAAATGCAACAATTGAATTAAAATTACGGTTAAAGAAATGCTATAAAAAGCAGAAGAAGAGCCTCTTTACTCAGGTGAGATAGAGTCCTCGTCAAGCCTCTCGATGATGACGTTGACGATGTCTTCTAGAATCAGATTGGATATATCAAGCTCTGCTGTGCCTTGGATAGCTTCATCTGCTAGCATCTTGGGGCGTGCCGCGACCCGAAGAAAATATATAAGTTTCAATCGGGTGAACGGATTATCAGGTTAATTAGATTAACTAACCTAACGCGGACCCTCCCAAGCCCTACCGAATCGCAACTTTGATTTTTGTTTAAATGATTTTTCATTTTGGTTTTAAGATTTGGAGTCGCCACTAATTGTTCTTGGTAGGTCGATTAGAAACCTAAATAAATTATTGGGAGAACTAATTTATTTCTGCAAACCAGAGAAATTGAGTTCGGAGACTTGGTTACGCTAGATTACTCTAACGCCCTTTCGGTACCAATTTCATGAAAATTCATTTGGGATGATTTGGAAAGATTTGGGTCAAACTGACCAGAAGAGTAAAATGGTCATTTTTTCAAAGACCGAAAAGTAAAAACAGGTCAACCCGGTTGAATGTGGTCATTCATTATTTCCCACAATTTCTGAGAATTTGTTTTTGAATTTTTCGAGACAATTTACCCATAAGGGGCAAAATCGTCATTTTGGAAATATCGGAGTGAAAATTCACCAAAAATAGGATTGGTCAGTCGAAATGACCCATTTCCTAATTTTTGAGATTTTTCTAAATTTTTGGGGACGATTTGCCCATAAGGGGCAAAATCGTCATTTTAAAAAAATTGGGATGGAAATCCACCAAATATAGAATTGGTCAGTCGAAATGACCCATTTCCTAATTTCTGAGATTTTTCTGAATTTTTCTATGATTTTTTTTAATGATTTTTCCTCTCTCTCTCTTTTTTGTTTTTGGATTTCTATTGCATTTTTTTATTTTTAATTCATATTTATTTATATTTATTTCCTTATTAATGAATGGAATGCACGAATGGCAATGAATACATGAGTGAACAACGATGAATTCAATGACATGAATATTTAAAAGAATGAATGCAAGACATGCGAAAATTAAAGATTAGCTTTCCTTATATATGAAATTTAACTAATCAATTAAACATGCAAATGACATGACATTAACGCAACTATAATGTAACATGCAAAACAGCGTGCTTTAATTACATGAATGACGTAGTATAATGACTGGGCGAATATGACATGACAAAATGACATGACTAGTTATATAACCTGGCGAAAACAACATGCAAATATGGTGACATTTCGATCCAATATTCCAATATTCGCATGATATCAAAATAGGCAACAACACATTTGGTGATTAAGAAATAATACCCGAAATCTTCGAAGATCGCCTTTCTGAGTTTGACTTTGCGATGAAATTGCACGCCAAGTTTGTGACTTTTGGACCGCTTCGACTGGGATTTCGGATCCAGGCATAACTGTGCTTTTGGTTTCGATGGGGTTGCTTCGTCATGCCAACTTTGCGAGATTGAGACAATATTTGAGAGAAATCTTCAGGTAGCTGATATGAGAGTTTTGCGCGGGCCTGGATCTGATGAGTACGCCCAGTTTCTAACTTCCACTCGATCAAAGCGGAGCTTCCACCCTGAGATGCGAAATATCCTCGTCTTGAAAGACCTTCTCTTTTTGACCTCGTTGTAGAGTATAACCCCCTAAGATTGTTTGAGGAGTAGCCAAGCATTCTGGCGATGGACACCGGATTCTCGAAAATCGAGATTGACCCCACCACTGCTATAGCACCCTTTTCATTTCCCAGCGCCTGGAGAGTCAGAGCATAAATGACCCTAAAATCTTCTCTTGCCAAAGCTAAGGTAATACCAACCGCATTTTCTTCCATGATAAGTGTTGCAGGGAGGATAAACACCATAGCTATAGGAGTCATGTACAATAGCAGATTCATAGACTTCCGCTTCTCCCCTTCAGAAGGAAAGAGGATCCCATGCAGAGTAAGTTTCAATGCCCGCGCTGCAGCAGTTGCCACACACCTCGATATGGCGTTAATGGGAACACGAACCACTGCGTTCCGTTGCACTGCCAGAGACCGATTTACAGCTACACTCCCAGGTGTCTGCGGGCGCCGCTTGAGCTTGAGGGACATAGCAGGGATACTTCTCTCTCTTGTCTCCCCTTTGTTGGCTCTAAAGCGTGCTTGAGGGCGGGCAACGAAGCCTCCATGAATTCCACAACAGCATTTGGATTGCCAGATGTGTTAATGATCAATGAAGAGCCTCTTATTCTAGCAACAGCCGCGGTAGAGCACAGCAAGAGGTGCTATCTTCAGACTTCCCTGCATCATTACATAAAGTAATCCCAGGGCTACTTTTTTAATCAACTCTTTCGTTGCCTCGAGAGTTACTTCCCTAGGAGTGAAGCCAGTGCCGTCAAGAGCGAAAATAAGATCCATCATATGAACATCGGCCCATCTCTATAGAATATCCTTAATTTTCACCACTTCATTTGGGACTACGGTAGTTGCGGCTACTCTGGAAAAAAAATTATCACACCCTCGGATCTTCTCTGATGAACTAAGCTCATGTATGAGGCCATAGGGAGCAAGAAGCAAATGGCCCATCGCATTTTTTTTAGGGGTATTTAGTATGACATTTCAAAGCTTTTGCTGTCTTGCCATTAGAACCGTAACGTGTCGATATTACGGCTAGAGAATATCTCGGAAACATCAAGGCTATGGGAAGCGGAAGTAGAACAAATCTGAATTCTTTGTGGCCAAGTATACCATGAAGTACTAAAACCCAGGCGATAAACCCAAAAAGCCTCCGATTTCTGGACATGATGACACCGGCTAAGAAAAATGGCAAAAACGTAAACAGAATCAGTGTGAATCCCTGAGTAAAGTACCAATGCCACTTATGTGTTCCATAATAGTCACCGCCCGAAGAAGGAAAATTGAACGTGAAAAAAGCTCAGAGGTATTAAAACCCATGAGCCATACACTAGCCGGTCGAGTAAAGTTGCCAGTCCAAACACCAGCACCCGAGACAATGGATCTCATTCTGTCACAGACCAAAGAAAGCTCTAGAAGGCCAACGTACATCTATATAATGGCGCTTGTTGGTCGAATTGCACAGGTAAATGCTGCCACTACCAAGCCACATATCCTTGTCGACGAGGCATCGCTTTTGGATAAAACTCTCAAACATATCCAGTAATATAGCCCCATGACAATAAGGACAGTTTCTAAACTATTTGGTAATGTCCGTGTAACGCAGGAGGACATAAACCAGTTTGTCAACTCAGAAAATAACGCCCATTTAGCGAAACAATTGCCAAAAAGATGGCGAGAAAGTTTATACAAGTATAGATTACCAGCTGCAGAGAATATTGACTGGAATAGCCTTGGAGCCATTATCATGAACCCAGGTTTATCAAGACCAAGTAGCGCGAGAACTTTGTAAAGAGCAGCGAATATCATTGAATGCAACCAGAGGATCGCCTTTGCCATTCACGGTCAGCTAAGCAATCGGGTCTGCATTGGGGAAGCTCAGACCAGCATTGCGTTTCACAAAGTCACCAGTCTTGGTGTCGAAAGAAACATCAGTATCAAGTGTCGGAGCACTAGTTCCAACCATTCCAGAGAAGGTAACGACGGGATTTGTAGCCAGGCCGATGCCAGAGCTGGTCTCGGCATGGTCGTGCAAATACTGGAGTTTGACCTTGCCAGACCTTTGAACCACTCAAGTAGCTGCTCCAGACCCTCAAGCATCCCGATCTCCGTTGGAACTGAGCCGGCTAGATAGTTCGAGCACGATTAATCTGAGGCATAGTGATCACAAACACGACAGTGCTTGCGAGAACGAAGCAGGGCATGAGCAGGGGCTCCCATTTCTTGAATTCCTTGACTTCCTTGCACGCCATTGGCCTCGGAACAGACACAGCCGTGCCAGCCTTCACCTCCTTTTCAATTCCCAGCCACAATATACTGTTTCACAACCCATAAAGGGTTATCTCGGAAGACATAATCCCTCTTCCAAGAATCAAAAAGACCCTAAAATCAACTTTCTTTGCATTGCTGGATCTAATGTGAGCATCACCACCCACTCTGCCTCTAGGACAAGCTACCCATCTTCCTCCCGAAAGAAAACCAGCCTGCTCTTCTATATTTTTTTCTTCTTTCTTCTTTCTCAAGAGTTGTTTCGCCTTGATTTGCACAACTTCCTCGACAATCCAAATACCGCGGATTTCTCCTCCCAAGACTCGCTTCATCCGTGACAAGTTTGAACGGTTCGGCCTGGGCTTTCAACGTCGAAATCAGAGAGCTCGCAGCCTCCAGCAGCCACATTTCTCGCAAATCCAAACCAATGCCATCATCCTCGACGTGTTTCAAGAACCCACGTATAGGATGACTCCGAGTTCCATTTTGACATATTCACCATGCGCTTCAAGTTCTTTAATCTTCCCCAGCAGTTGAAGCTCCCTCCGCATTCGTCCTCTCCTTTTTTTCTTTCCCTTGTTTCCCCCTCATGCCTTTCCACAATTTAACCGCTCTCTCCTTTCCGTGCTCTGCCTACACTTCACCTTGGTGGTGCCCTCCATCAACATGCCATCTCCTATTATTTTTATGCTCTAAACCCTACCGAAAGCATCCACTCGTCCTTCACTTTAAGTGCCCTCCATGGTCCCCAGCTCATCATGGCCTCCAGCACCTTCACGAACTCCTTCTGGTTCACGCCTCTCCAGAATCGCCATCTACCAACGCGATCAATTCCCTTGCAGTTGAATCTTCCATGAACAGACAACGATCAGATTCACTTCACCGTCGTTCGTTCTTCCATTCAGATGATCTTTTGCAACATGCGTGTCTACTCTCAAGCCAAGCGTTCACTCGGTTTCATCTTCCGCAGTCATTTCGACACTCGATTTGAAATGGCATCACCAATAGGGGTACACTCAAAATTCCACAGGGCCTGCAAGGGGGTGAAACCTGAGAGCCATTTTTTATAGCTCCTCCTTCGTCTTCCCTTTGACGGTGTTCTTCCTGACATTATGGAGCTCCAGCATGCCCGCCCGTGCCTCCGACCAGTTCAGTTCTCCTCCTTCTTCTTTTTCTCGGCTTCCTCTCCTTTGATAATTAGGTACCGCCCCTGTCAAAAAAGCTAGAGATGCCACTAATCAACCAGAAAGCCCCCAGAGAAAGATCTCTAAACAACTTGTCATCCTTTGCCACCAAAACCAGCCGCGTTCCTCGAGTGCCAGGCGGATGTGTTTGCGCGTGGCCCCCAATCCCAACAACCTCAGCTGTCCTTCCCCCAGCTGAAAGTCCAAAATGTTTTCTCTAGCAACCGTAGCCACAAGAAGAAGAAGACGAAGAAGGGTTCCCCTCCAGCCGAAAGTCCACTCGCTCTTCTACTAAAAACCCGGTCAACAACCCAAGAATTCAATGCTTTTCACCGTTTTCTCTACAATGTGCGCCTCAGGCTTTCCATCGGGATTCCAGTCTTGTTGTTGTGCTCTTTTTATTTTAACCGTGGCCACCACTACCCCTTTTTATCATTAACATAACATCTGCTATTAAAATAATAACTCGAGTCCAGAGAAGGTGCACGTGTATTAACATCCCGATGTCAAATTTCGTTCTCTATGGCGTATCTTAACTTGGCTTGAAGGTCTCCAACGTACTTCACCCTATAGAAACCTGTCTGGTCCACATTAACTTCCATCCAAGCTCTGGTTTCCTTTAAATCAATAGATGTGGATTTTGTTTCCAACCGAAAACTTTGGCGAGCATTGTATGAGCCACATTAAGATGTTACTGGAACAATCCACTGTCCATTCCCATGGAACCTCTTGACAAAAACTGTGACTATTCGAACTCTAACTTGTCAGTTTTGATTTTGATGGAAATCACAGGGTATCCTTTCTGCGACGACGACACAGCTCAGTCTTAGCTCGAACTTCATAAACGTGCATTATTTAAGTGCGGGAGTTCTTGACAAATAGAGCCAATCGAAACTTGATCGATGCTTCAAAATTCAAGTTGAGAGGGAGACCCGTCGGATGATGAATTGAATTCGAAAAGTCAAACTCAACAACGGGAAATACACTATCAGGCCACTGAAAAATTTGGACTATTAGAGAATAATGTCACGACTCCAGAAATACAGAAAATCAAAAATTTCAAAACTAAAATGAATTTTCTATAAATCTTTCAAATAACCTAAAAAAATGAAATTAATAAAGAAACTCTCAATTTCAGATCAATTTTTACAGATTTTCTTTGGCCAAAATGAAGAGAAAATTAAAATAAAAGTACTGACTAATTATACACCTTTTTATGGCCTCAAATGCTATTATTTATTAAATATTTTTCTAATTTCTAAAAATATTTAAAAAATGTAAAAAATATGAAAAATTATTTTTTGTTCAAAAATGGTAGCCTAAGCCTAGCAAAGGCTTCCAAAGTTGATTTTGTAATTTTCTCATTTTTGCTTGATTTTTTATGAATTTTAAAATAAAAATACCGAAAAATACTGAAAATATGAAAAATCATTTTTTGGTCAAAATTGGTTCCCTAGGCTTGGCCAAGGTCCCCAAAGTTGATTATTCAATTTTATGATTTTTTATGGATTTTCTATTAATTTTAAAAGAGAAAAAGTGATTAAAAATTAGATGTCAACAGGGCGCTCGAAGAAATACTAACCCAACGAACTCCCGATCGCGTTAATTTTTCCTTTCCAAGCTCTGGAGCCAATGAATGAATTAACTCCGCCTCCTCAACTCCCACGGCCCCTATGATGGCCTCAGCCTTGACGTCCATGACAGCTTCTAGAAGTAAGGCCCTTACTGGATCACCAGTATATCCTAAGCCTGTTCGATGCTTGTTGGTGTCCAATTGCAGAGGCGAGCGGATCCCTTGACCATTCTTTCCTAGACCGAGTCCAGGGATAAAACCATATGCCAATAGCATTTTTCCAAGTGCTAGAGTATACTTGGAGGGCGCAGGAGCCCTCTTTTTGGTTCCTGGAGGTGCATGCGTGACTGCTACCAATTCAAGAGAATGATAGCTAGCCTCTTCTTTGCGCTCCGGTTCTACATGTGGGACCGCGCTCTTCTGGTATGTGGTGAAGTCCATTTCCCCATGCACGGTTATTACTTTCCCATCAATCACAAACCAAACCTTCTGGTGCAAGCTCGATGGTACTGCGCCTACAGTGTGGATCCATGGTCTGCCCAATAGAAATTCGAAAGCACTCGGGAGGTCCATGACTTGGAAACCAATGGAGAATTCTACTGGCCCAATTAGGACATCTAGTTCGATTTCACCAACCACATTCTTCCTCATTCCGTCAAAAGCTCTAATTGTGGCATTGGAGGCACGGATGAGCTCCTCATTCACACCTAGGTTCCTGAGTGTGGCCAACGAACATATGTTGAATGCTGACCCATTATCAATTAGCACGTGGGAGATTTGCTTGCCGTGGCTCCTCGCCGATATGTACAGAGCCTTATTATGGGCCCATCCATCCATAGGAATGTCATCATCCGAGAAGGATATCTGGTCCGTTAGCAATATGGACCCCACGAAGTCCTCCAGTTGCACCTCATTAATAGTTGTCGCGATCTAAAATTCATTTTTAGGTTAATGGATTACCAGATTAATTAATTAAATTAACTAACCTAGTTCGAGCTCTCCCAAGCTCTACCAAATCGCAACTTTGATTTTTTTTCACATGATTTTAGAATTTGGAGTCGCCACTAATCATTTTTGGTAGGTTGATTAGAAACCTAAGTAACCTAGCGGGAGAACTAAATTACTCATGCAAACCAGAGATTATGAGTTCAGGGACTTGGTTACACTAGTTAATTAAAACTAATGCCCTTTCGGTACCTTAATTCCATGGATATCCTATTTTGGCAACTCTCACTTGATTTATTCCTAAGACCCTGGTAAGGTGTTTTTTTTATGTTTTCACTTTAAAATGAAATGCATAAAGGGTATTAACGCAAACGTTGACATACAAATACGACACACAAATACGGACATACGAATATGATATACGAATACGTAGATATGCGAATACGAATACGTGCGTGACGTGCGAATGACATACGTACATGACATGCGAACGACATACGTACGTGACATGTGTATGAATACGATATGCATACGAGATAGACGAATACATATACGTGCGTTACATGCGAAGGACATACGTACGTGGACATGCGAATGATATGCGTACGTGACATGCGTATGAATACAACATGCATGCGGGGATAGACGAATACGAATACGTATGTGACATGCGTATGAAGACGCACGAATACGATATGTAACATGCATACATACACCATACAAATACGTGACATATATATGTGACATGCATAGTGATATGTGTATGTAAATACGTACATTTCGATTTTGCCCATAAAGGGCAAAGTCGTCATTTTGAAAAGATGGGATAAAACCCTCATTTTTGAAAAAGAGGGGATAAAACCCTCATTTTGAAATTTTTGATTTTTCTGAATGAATATGCATGGGTTAATAACATATCATAACAGACAAATGTGGATTTGCAAACGTCGCGTACGTGACGTGCATACGAGAACAAACAAATACGATATGTCTATACGAACATACGGATAACATAACAAACATACATGAGACATACTACATGAGATGCACATGAATGGCATTTTTTGTATTTTCAGATTTTCCATTTTTTTTTTGGTTTTTTGGATTTTCTACATTTTTTTTGTATTTTGGATGTATTATAAAAGAATGCAAAATCACCTAAAGTAAATGAAGATGTGAAGAGAGAGCAGGTAAAGTAAAACTACCCTAAGGACATTGAAAATAAAACCCGCAACTCGTCGGGTGAATAATTACAGACCAATTAAATAAAACCCGAGACATGATCGGGAATACAACAAAAATGGACCGGAATGGACATCGGTCAAACACCCGTCGCCAAGCCTCGTGGGTCGAGAGTACAACAAAAAATGGACATCGGTCATCCTCCAGTCTTCAAAGCATCGGGCCGAAAGCCAAATGAAAATAATGAACTTATCCAATCGGACATGCACAATCACTAATGAGTTAAGACAATTCAAAAACTCAAAGAGAGTTTAACACGTACTGATTAAACTTCATTGAGACCATTTTTTACATTTTCCAATGCATTAACACAAAAAATACGAATTAAATCATACTGTCCATGAATATTCTTAGGGAGAAAACAGTAACCATAAAATACAAAAGAAATAATGAAATGTATGTAAAAATTCTGAGATTTTTTATGTGGATGGGAAAATGTGTCTTTGACAACTTTCATGTTTTACATTCTTATTGAAGAGACACTCATTTTCGTGTAGAAAATGGTCTTTCATGAGAGCTCAGCAGCAAACAAACAAATTTCACAGAACAGACATATTTCAGGATTAAGCTTAAATGGACACTCAAATCTCAAAATTAATGCACCAAACTTTCCAATCTACTAAACAAGACCCCAATGAACAACTTTCATTTTTTGTGAAGTTTCAAAAGAAGACTCTAAACATAAGATAACTACAAATCAATATGACCACGCACAGAAAAACACTCAGACTCAAGGACGCCAACAGAATTGCATGATTTCATTAAATCCATTAAAAATACGAAACGTGCATGAATATTTTTTTATTTTTTATATGTTATGCATTAAGATCTTATGAACAAATGTCATGAAGAGGTCTTTATGAAACAAAGTCTAGAATAACCCATGGAAAATCATTTAGCGTGAAAGGTCAGATCAAAAAAATTCCATCTCAGGTTCTGATCACCATATTTCCAGATTTCTGCTTTCAATTTCGGGACCCTTTTGACATAGCAAACGACGTCAATTTTCGTGCCATAATATATCAAATCGAAGATCTCGAAGTCATCTACGAATGTTCAGTACATTTGTTTTCGAGATTTCGTCATCTAAACACGAAAAATTGAGTTACCAGATAATTGCACATGCTGATGCGCCTAGAGCTCGTTGGAGATGAATCCGTCGCGTCGCCAAGGCTTGTTCCACGGCGGCGAATTTTTCTCTCTCAAAATTTTTTTCTCTTGAAATCTCTCCAAAAGAATTTTTTTTCTCCAGTTTTTCTTCAATCTCCCAAAACTCTCTCAAACATCCAAAATTTTCTCTCCAAAAAAATTCCCCTCTCAAGCTCACTTCTTCCTCTTTTTATAAACCACTCATCTATCTCTCATTCTAATTTTTCCATTAACTCTATCTCCCATTCTAATTTCTCCACTAACTCTTCTTCATTTTCATCTTCCCTTCTCCATCTTTATCTCACATTCTAATTTCTCCACTAACTCTTCTTCATATTCATCTTCCCTTCTCCATATCTATCTCTATTCTACTAACTCTTCTTCATCTCCATCTTCCCTTCTCTATTCTCATCTTATTTTCTTTATCTTCTCTTCTCCATCTCCTCTTCTCCATCTTCCTATCTTCATCTCCTTTTCTTCATCTTCCTATCTTCATCTCCTCTTCTCCATCTTCCCTTCTCTATTCTAATTTCTCCACTAACTCTTCTTTTTGTTATTTACAAAATAATCCCTCAAGTATTAGGTACTTGCACTCTAGTCCATGAGATTTTAAGTATTTGTAATTCAGTCCCTAGAGAAATATTTCATTAAGTCCAAATCTCCTCACAATTTTCAACACACCTACCGCATGTTGAATTTAAGCTCATTTCTTGCTATTGAAAATAATGCAAAATTTAATTAAAGTTTTTTTTGTAAAATTAAGTCATTCTGGGTATAATTGGGCCAAGATGAAAATTTGAAATATTATAGAACAATGTCACAACTCATAAAAGGGAAAAATAAAAATAAATTGACTCAAATTGAATTTTTTTAGGCACGATTCAAGATTATACTCATGAAGGAATACACGACCTCGAATTGGATTTTTTAAATTTGCAATGGCCAACATGAAAAGGGATTTAAAGGAAAAATATTGACTATTTTTATGTATTTTTGTGGCCTCAAATGCTATTATTTATTAAATATTTTCATAATTTCTAAAAATTATATTTAAAAAAAATACAAAAAATATGAAAAATTATTTTTTTACTCAAAAATGGTTACCTAAGCTTGGCCAAGGCTTCCAAAGTTGATTTTGCAATTTTCTCATTTTTATAGATTTTCTATCAATTTTAGAAAATAAAAATACCGAAAAATACTCAAAATATGAAAAATCATTTTTTGGTCAAAATTGGTTTCCTAGGCTTGGCAAAGGTCTCCAAAGTTAATTTTTTCAAATTTATGAATTTTTATGAATTTTCTATTAATTTTAAAAAAGAAGAAAAGAAAAGGTGATTGAAAATCAGGTGTCAACAGCTGCCCCTCTTTGAAAGAAAGCTCGGTAGAGGTTCCTTTCAAAGACGAGACGACACCTGAATCCTAATCGACTCAACACAATGAAATAAAAAGAGTCATGATATTCGATCTCCAATACCCCTTTTAGCAAATTTTGATCCAAACCCGGTTTGAGGAGGCTTTCATGCGATGAGGGAGAGACGAAGATGAGAATTTACCTGGCACTTACCTGCTCGTTGTATGGCGGTTGCCTGACATGAGTGCTCTGCTGAAAATGAGATGAGAACCTAATGATTCGTTATAAGAAAACCTTAGGGTAGTGGAACTTGGACCCGTATGGTAGGTCACCCCATAGTAGATTCCTAATAAAAGGATTCTACTGATTAAAATCGGATTGAATTTTGACCCGTATGGTGGGTCACCCCATGGTAGATTCCTAGTGAAAGGATTCTACTGATTAAATTAAGATTTGACCTGTATGGTAGGTCACCCCATGGAAATGCCTGTAAGAAGGACTTTGATGCCTGTAAGAAGGACTTTGGTGCCTGTAGAAAGGACTTTGTTTTGCCTATAAAAAGGACTTTGGTATGCCTGTAGAAAGGACTTTTGGTTGCCTATAGAAAGGACTTGGTGCCTGTAAGAAGGACTTTTGTGGGCCTGTAGAAAGGACTTGATGCCTGTAAAAAGGACTTGATTTGCCTGTAAGAAGGACTTGGTTTCCTGTAGAAAGGACTTGGTCGCCTGTAGAAAGGACTTTGGTTGCCTGTAAAAAGGACTTTTGATTGCCTGTAGAAAGGACTTGCTCGCCTGTAGAAAGGACTTTGGTCGCCTGTAAAAAGGACTTTGGAAATGGACCGTTCCGTATTGGGGTTTCCAATGGAAGGGCTCCGGAGATAATATACCCTAGATTTCACCTTTTTTGGATAGACTGAAGAGGTATTGATTGAGAAAATGATTTTTGGGTATATCTGGGATCTAGGGAGATCAAGAATCCTGCAGACGCTCTAACCCAATTTAACTTACCATGAAGGGTGTCATTCTGGGATCTGGGGAAACCAGGAATCTTGCAGACGCTCAAACCCGATTTAACTTACCTTGAAGGGTGTCATTCTAGGATCTAGGGAGATCAGGAATCCTCAAAATCCGACTTAACTTACCTTGAAGGGTGCCATTCTGGGATTTGGGGAAACCAGAAATCCTGCAGACGCTCAAATCCAATTTGACTTATCATGAAGGGTGCCATTCTGGGATCTGGGGAAACCAAAAATCCTGCAGAAGCTCAAACCTAATTTTTGTTGTCCCATCACTTTAGGAATAAACCGATGAGGCAAAGATCAAGAACACGAGAGTTGGTCAATCATGATTTGATAAAGCTTGAGAACACGAGATTGTATCAATCGTGAGCTGATGAAGACTTCATGAGAGTATGTTGATCATGAGTTGCAAGGGTTCAGAAGACTTACCTGGATCTTCTGAGTTAATGATCGAGGCATAGACAGACCGATTGTATCGTGTCTGCTTGCTCACTGAATGACCTTATGTGCTGCAATGGATTTGAGCACCCAGACAATCATCAGAATTGAAAGGTTCAGGTTGAAGATATACTCACCTGAAAATGCTTGGCGAGCATTAGCCAACAGGGCTTGTTTGTTTAATAGCCTCTGGATGAATTTCGAGACCTCGAAGAGTAACTCGACTATTAGGAATGCACTACTTGTCAGACAGTGTCAGAGGTAACATGTGCAAGCATTTTTATCAATGAGTTCATCGGTTCATGCAAAACCATTCAGTTGAGTTTGCAATGATTAAAACCATATGTGTATGCTCATAATATGGATCATGCATGACTATTCTATCGAGTTTGCATTTCCAATTCTGTCCAGGGAGGTTATCATGTCATGAATACCTCGAATTGAACCTGAATGGGGACTTCAGTCCGAAAGGGCTTTCTCTCACTCTCGAGAAATACTGTTTATCCGGATTGCAGGATTTGAAAAGAAAGCACTCAACCTTACCATCATCGCATTCAGCGAGGGTCTGAGTAATCTCGCAATTGATACGATCAAGCCGATCTAGAGGTCTTGATTAGGACCGTAATGTGGGCTGGATCAAAGGCTTATCAAAGGAGACTCATTTCGAGTCAGGGCCATTGACAAAAAAAGGTCTTCATCATCTGCTCCGGGTTTACAAGTCAAGAACCCTGCAAAATGAGAGAGAAATAATTTTGCTCGAACTTCTTCGAGCGATTCTTAAAGTCATTCAACTCTTACATTAATTTAGGTGCCCTAATCAGAAGAGACTTTCAAGGGTCGTAACGTAGGTCGGGATTTGGGTCTGAGAAACGAAGGGCTCGTTTTGGCTCAGCAAAATATATGAGAAGGGCTTGGTGTTGGTGATCATTGCAGTCTTGTCACCGATCTTTGACCTTCCTGAATTTGTCTTTAATGAATACCATCATTGGCTGAGGGGTGGTAGTTCTTTTACACTTTGCAAACTGACTTCTTTGGGGATCCTTTTTCGGGAATTCTCAAAATGTATGTTCGAAGTCAGAAGTTCATTACAGATATATGGGCATTGGCCTTGCTTTTGATAGGCACTTTGCTCTTTCTGCCCGAGATTCTTTGGAGTAGCCTTAGCTTTTCTTACTCCCGACTCCCTTTTGTTTGGAAGCAGGCCCATTTTCTTTAGGCTACACTTGTCTCTCTCTTTTTTTTGTTTAATAATCTTGTGATTTTGAATTTTAGCAACAAGATGATTTTCAACAAATGATACTAGACATTACATGAAAGTCTAGCATATGAAATGGACTGATTCGAGAATTCTCTATTGGCCCAATTTCTTCAATTCTGCTCTTTTGGGGGAAGGTGTTGTCGTTACCTTGAAATGAGCAAGGATCACTAACATGGGCTTGAGAAATGAATTTGCAGGCTCAATTGGGTTATGCAAAGGATGAGTGTGTAGGATAGAGAAAATAAATGCTCTTCGTCATCCTAAAGCACTTGAATTAAAATTCGAGTATCATGCAAAGAAACACTCGAAAATTGATGTTAGTCCAAGCAAGAGAATTTCTAACCATTTATCTCTTGATATTGTTGAAATTACCTCTGTTTTGCCCCAGTGCGGGGTGGTTCTTGACAGGGTCATGAAATCACCGTTCAAATGGGTTGTCAATGGTTGCCTGAAGTGTTTGGAATGGAGAAGGAATGCCTCTTTCACTTCGACTATCGTACCTTTTGCGAGAAAACCCATTGCCTTGGAGAATGCGGAATCTGTCTACCGCTCAACTCATTGTGGATTAAATATAGGACGTATGTGCAAATGGCTTGCCTTTCATTGTCCTATCATGCCCCATTCTGTACATTCGATGCATCGTGTACAGTTTATACCCCCAGTCAAAATTGACAAATTGAACATGCAGAACAGTCATGCATAAATCATGGAATGTGTAAACATCATGCAAATATGGCAATACAATGTACAAGTATGGAAATTGCCCCTGGCTGTGTGGGCGGATCAAACACGTTGGGGGCCTATTCCCCGAGTCGAGGAGTAGCTTGTTTCTGGTTTTGCCTCTTTTCGATCTAGGGTTCGCCATTGATTTCCCTTATTTCATCAGACGGATCGCATCAGGCGATCATAACTTGGCCCCTTTGGGCTGTTTTCTTTGAAGTATCAGGTGTTAGTTTAACATTTCCTGTAATAAGGAAGGAGACCTGTTAGCCAGTATCAGAAATGATGAACTGGACACGATACTAAGTTACCCTTGAGTGCTTCGCGCAACTCCTTTACCAGTTTTACCACTCGGGATTTTCTCCGTGGGTATGTCAAGTTAGACATTTCCTGTCAAACAATGGAGAAGAAGACGTATTAGTCAGTATTAGAAATGATGTATTGGATACGATACTGGTTTACCCTTCATCTTGAATGTTTTGCGTAACGCCTTTATCAAGTTCACTGGATTGAGTTTCCCTTGACTTTCGCTGGACACTTCAACGTTAAGCTAAGATCGTAACAAAATACTGACCTTGGTATTGCTCGTCGAGTATTCCTGTTTCTTTTTGCAAAAAGAAATGCGAGAAAAAGTTGTTTTATTTATTTACAATACTTACAACATTTCCATCCTCGAGGATCGAACGCGGGACGTCTCGGACCACTGTCATTCCCCATGCCATCTGGTCCACAAGACTGCAGGCGCTCATGGAGGTTCCTTTTAAGAGTTAATCCTTGAGATGACATGGTGTTGTTGTATTGTACTAGGTAATTCCAGGTCACTGTATTTTTCGGGGCGGTTTACAAACCCTGTTAAGAATGGAATAAAATAATTCAGAACACGAGACGAGTATGAGCAAATTAGAACGATACAGAATTACCCTTCTTTGAGATTTTTTGGGTCTTTCGTTCACATATTCCTCATTTGAAGCCGTCCATTCTGTGGCGATGTCCACGAATCTATTTGCCCAAAGTTTTGATTAATCGGGGAATTTCGTTTTTGGGTCAATTTGCAAATTCTTGTAAACAGAAGGGATCTAATTTAGAATCGGGACAATTTGAGGGTAAATTGAAACGATACTGCTTTACCCTTCTAGTTCGCGCAACTTTTTACTCGCAATAAATTCACTACGAGTTTGGTGTGGTAGCAGACTCGAGCATTTAATAGGAGAACAGGAAATTGCTGCTTCTTGTTTTTGCGTTCATTCTGAACATCAATAAAAGTAGAAAACATCCCATGCAAGGAAATGAAGCGTCTGCATTCGTTCAAGATCGATTTTGCTCCCTCAGTAGGCTCTCCCATGATCAGCTGGCTTCATTCTGGACCAGGTATGCATCGGCTATGTTGAAGGACCCGTGATCTCAGCTTCGAAATACAGACTCCCTGTGCATATTACAGTCCCCGTGCTTCATTAACATTAAACTGGTTGATCATGGCGGTGAGTTCATCGTCAATGCCGTTTGCCTGGTGGTGATACATCTCCCCTTCCCCGGGAGGTATTGATGCTGATCCAGTAGCATTAGTCTTTTTGTACCCTGCTCCAACAGAACTCGATTCTGTTATAAACTGGTCTAACTCGCTTCTCAAACACGCATTTTCAATCCTCAGATCATGCATTTCATCGAAGGCGAGGATGAGGCTGTTGCAGTTAGGGCAGGTGGCGGAGTCAAAAGCCTCTTTATACATCTTGTTTTCCGCTCGGAGGTTTTCATTTTCAACTCTTAGAAACTCGGCTTCGTTGTGCTCATGACGAGTCTTCATTCGGGTTCGCCTATTTTGAAACCAGAACTTGATTTGTGAAGGTTCAAGTCCTAGCTCTTGACTTAGTTCCATTTTCTGTTTGCCGTCTGGCATAGGACATGTTCTGAAGAAATCCTCAAGCCTTTGTACTTGCTCCTTAGTATGGCGATGGTAACGCTTCTTTTGACCCTTACCGTTGTTGTCCTTATCTTTACTGAGATCTTGGACGTCGTCGGCGGAAGGGCCAAGTTCCATAGGCTCGATCCCAAACATGGTTTCGAACTCTTCCTCGCCCATATTCAGCAGGCAATGATAGCTTTCGGAAGTATTGGGTTGAGACATCTTCGATTTGGTCGATGATTTCTCAAGGTTTACTATATCTTTCTGTATTTTCACTCTCTCTGAACCGTGTATGCTTTAAAACTCTCTTCAATGTATGAATAAAGATTATCAGGAGGATGTCTCTTTTAAAATTTGGCGTCGGCTTAGCATATGTATCGCTTCTCCCGAGATTTCTGTCTTTCTCAACCTTTCCTGCGTGTTTCTTGCTTGGCTCGTCTTTTCTCATCTCTTCATAGTAGTAGGGTCCCTATCAACGTCTCTACCGTCGATTTGCTGGCGTGTTCTCCTATAAAAACGAATCTCATTTTCCTTGTCTCCCACCCAAGTCACCTTTCTTTCTCCTTTTTCAAAGTTGTGTCATCCCGTCAAACTTTTGGCAGAGATGTCGGATTTGCTTGGCTCGTGATTGGAGACGAGTAGCGGAGGTGATGCTGATAGGGAATGGTAGACAGGAAAATCTGGCCAGTAGAGACTTTCACTGCAAAAATGAAAGGGAATGCGGCAGTATATGTTCTTCATATTCTAGAAAATTTGGAACAATACTGTTTTACCCTTGTATGTACTTCCATTGAATTTGAATTGAGGAAGTTCCTTCATTTGGATTGGATTGGATTGTATGTCCCGAGTTGCCCCTCACTTTGAGCTTGCCACATAAGTGCTTTGCTTAGTTGGGCCTTGTTTTCTTTCGGGTTGCTTTGGACCATCATCATTTTTTATGCCATCGGGTCCGTGGATCGGAGGGCTCCTTTAATTTAAAGGTTACCTTTAAGGCAAATGAGTTCTATCGCATTCCATTGGGTCATTTCATTTTGCGACACTCTTGAGGCAATTTGCAATCCCCTGGAAGAGAATGGAACAAATCCAATTTAGCATTTTGCGACGATTGAGGGTAAATTGGAACGACACACAGTTACCCGTCTTCGAGCTCGCCTGGGCTTTTCACTTGAAATTTCCCTACGTGAGGTCATTCAACATTTCTCATTATGGCAATCAGCGACGTTGCCACAAATTGATCCGCCCTGAGTCTAGCATAAAAAGGGATTCACGCATTCGACGGGATAAAAAACAAATTACGCCATGCCCCTGAATTAAATCTAGACACCTAGAAAGCTGGAAATATCACACGCAGGGGAATTAAGCATGAAATGAAAGGTGCACTTGTTCAAGGTCAGTTCTGCCTCTCCTGCGGCTCTTCGATAATCAGCTAGTCTCATGCTGGTTCAGGCATGGATGACCGATGTTTGAGAGTCCTTAATCACTGGCTTCCGATTATGGCTTCGGATGTCTGTCAACCTTAAACTGGTTGACCAAGGCAGTAAGCTCATCATCTGGGTAATCTCTTGAACCTTCCAGCAACTGATGCTCGAATTGGGCATTATTGTTGGCAAATGCTGGCGGTAGATTTCTCATTCTGTCCTCGCCATGAGCAATTTGACTTCTCGAGCTAAAGTCTTCATCATTACTCCAGAAAGTGTGGGGATCACCAACTGTCCTGCTGCCAAGAACTCCTTCCATTCGAGGATTAGAGAAGTGGAAGTGCTCAGGATAATTTCTTGTCTGATTCTCTGGCTGCACAGGCGCGCTGATCATGGGATGAATTCTAGCCACGGGTTGGTGCTCAAACCAAGGAGTCTGAATACACTGCCCCTGCGGTCTATACTCTTGAAGAGCATTAGGGTGATTCTGGGGGATATTTTGATTAACGCCTGGGGGATTGATGGCACGGTTACTGGTTTGGTTGATGATGGGAAGTGGCTCGCCCCATGCTAACCTGTGGAACTTATGGTGGCGAGGAGACTCGACGTTCAGGCTTGGATCAGTCCCGCCTTGGTTTTCTTGATTTTGAGCTGCATTGTGTTCTCTCACCCTTTTTCTGTACTTCTGAAGATGACTCGAAACATTTGCTTTAGTGAGTCCCTCTACCTTCATAATTTCCAGTATATGTTGCGGCCGTGCCGAATCGATTCCTAGTTGCTGAACTGCAGTAACAAACATACGATGCAGCTCGGGAGACCAACTCATCTTCTTTCTCCAGTTGCTTGGAATAAAATTGAAGGCTTGATGCTTGTTCTCATGGTCGTGCAATTGCTTCCTTACCACGTGCTGCCATATGTTTTGAAGCATCTGAACCCTAACTAGTTTCGTTACGATGTCTTGGGCCCCGTTTAAGACAGCCTTCATCATGGCTTGCTGATCATCGCTTGCCGATATTACGAGGACTGGCATGTTTAATTTAGAATTGATGACTTCCAAGAGAGTGAAAACATCCATGTCAATCCCTACCATGGCGGTGACGACGATATCAAACTGGTCACTACTCCTCCTTAATATCTCTAAGGCCTCTGTCGCCTTTGCTTGAGCTACAACCTTATACCGGCATTTTCTTAATACGGTAACAAGGATTGACAGAGAGACTGGATTACCGTCAATGGACATGACCAGTAGACCCTCAGGGTAAGGAACTTCATCAGCTTCGACCAGGGTTGAACATGCGCCCATTTCCCTAATGCTTGACATATTTCTGGATCTAGGACTGCCGATTCGAGACCGCCTCAAGATGTCTTCTCGGACTTGAGGGATCACGGGATCGTTGATGGCTTCTCGTAACAGGCTTTGAAAACCAATGCTTTGATGGTGAAGGTTTTGAATTCCTCTCCCACGAGAATTCCTTCCTCTCTATCTTTCTCCTGCGAGTTCGTGCAGATGAACCCTCACTATCAAATGAGGATAAATTCTCTCTCTGGCAATAGCAACGACTTCCCCCTTCACGGGCAGTGCTATTAGATTTACCGAGGGGAAAATCTGACATTCAGCTTTTGATTAAAGGGGAAATCCTCGTTTATCGCTCAGTTTGTCTTCTTCTTTCTTTTCGCGATAGAGGGCCCCTGTCAAGATTTCCACCGTCGATTTACTGGCGGGTCCTCCAATGAAGACGAGTAATATCTCTCTTTCTGCCGAAAATTTCTTTGTCCCCCACTCAGCTCGTCTTTTCGTTCTTTCTTTTTTCAAAGCGGTGGAGTCCCGTCCAGCTTTTCCACAGAGACGTCAGGTTTGTTCGGCTCGAGATTGCCACTTGACTGGAATTTGAGCCACCGGGGGTGTTGCCGACAGAGAATGGTAGATAGGAAAACCTATAAGGACTGCCCTTGTGAAATCAGTATTTAAATTGAAGCAGATTACCATCTTCGCATTCCGCTCATCTGCCTCATCTCTCTCCTTTCTTTCGTATTCTGCTTTCAAAAATGGCCAATTCTCCTAACCACACCTTATCCGCCGAAGTCCTGGCTGGGTGGGAGAGACTCTACAATCTTCTTGGTAGAGGTTACGCTCATATAGCCAAAAACTCTACCGTTGAGGTTGAAATCCTTGGTTTATTCAGGACTGTGGACGCTGCTTCTGTTGAGGGTACCCAACTGGGGAAGGAGTATCAGAACTTCTCGACCGTTTTCATCAATTTTCTGGCTGCCTATAACCGCGCTTATGAGACGGTCCTTGTGACCGCCGTCGTGAAAGCTCGTTACCGAGACTGGCACGAGCGTCTGGCAACAGTTACATTTGTGGCTGATAATCACAAAAAGGCCCTCAAGTTTGTCAACGATCAGCTTTCCTGGCTGGTTCGTGAGAGGGGAACGCTGGTGGACCGTCTGGCCTTGGTCCGAACTTACGCCGAACATGAGCCAGGCAATATTGTGATGAGGTGCAAATGCGGTTGGCTGCAGGAGAGGCTTGATGACATTACGGCAGACATTGCTTTCGAGAGGGCGGCGATTCCGGACCTGGAGTTTGCCGTTGAGCATTACGAGGCCACTATGGCCCAGGTTAAAGAGAAGTGCGATCGCCTCTTCTTTAGGCTCGCGGAGCTTGATCCCGAGAACGCCCGGTGCACCCAGAGCATCAACTTTATGGAGAGCCAGCTGAGCTCCTTTGTGACGCTTATTAGGGCTCAATTTGATTTCACTTTTCCTCCCCAGTGAGTTGTTGTAAGATTTGTTGGTGAATGGAATGAAGAGAAAGTTTCACGTGTTTGTGCTTTTCATTTTCCTGCCATTTCTTCGCCCATATAGCATGATAGGACGATTTACGGTACTGAAAACGTTGAGGCTTAACACTCTTCTCGGTGTTCTTGTTATCTGCTGCCGGCGATGATATCAAGGACATTGGCGAAGGGTTCGGTGGCGGCCTCCACCGGTCACAGCGCCGTGAGTCAGTCGTGTGAATTATTGCAAATCAACCACTCGATTAATGCTCCAATAAACAAACCGGGCTGCCCGTTGCGTGCCCCACTTTACTCCTGCCTATCTCTTTCGGCGTCCACTTGAATGTGTCGGTCGCCTGTAGCGTTGGGAGAAATGATTGCGGGCCATGCTCGGTAATAAAATACTAGTCCTCCAAAATCTTTTATGTGTTTTGAATCCGAGAAAGGTAAAAAGGCAAGCCTTTGTTCAATTTAATCAGAAAGGCGTCGCAAGATCGGGTTCATAATCTTGCCCCATGGGTTTTGATTACACAGTCTCGACTTTTTCAACAAAAATACATGAACCCTTCTAATATATTAAAAATGTCCCCAGGCCCGATCTGGATGCATTCACTACCCCTCATCAAAATACATGGCCCATACGTGCTGACTTATTGACACGATTCTGTCTCCGGAAGAATTGGCCTCTTCATATGCCCCTAGGGTTAACGATATCTTCGCTTGCCCCCTGATTGTTATCACCAACGAGCCCGATTTTTCTCCACCCCAGGGTACCTATAATTCCCTGCAAAAGTAAAGAAAATAATCAGTATGTGATCCAATAGGGGTCGGCCCATGATTCCTACATTAGTCCAATTTTATTTTTCAATTTTAGAGAAAATTTTCTTAGAAAAACATGGGTGAATTTCTCAAAAAGAATTTTCTTGCAAATTTTTACAACTTGAAAAATGTGATAAAATATCTTAAAATTTATCAAATTTCCCGAAGGGATTTTCCTTTTATCAGAATGAATTTTTAGGGATAAATTTGTCAAGAAAATCTCATTTCTATTGAAGTAGAAAAATGTAACAAAATCTTTTACTAGTCAACAAAATTTTCCTAAGGGATTTTTCACACTTATTTATTTATTTATTTATTTTTATTTTTTTCAAAAATGGGATACTAATTTGATTTTCATTTTCTTTTGAAAAATGACCTTGATGTTAAATTCAAAATTTGACCGACACCTAACATGGACCGACAAAAAATAAATACAAGATGAAGTTAGAAAACTTACTTTCACCGTCAAAAATACCATGTAAGTCGCATAGACATGCACATGAATCGTGAGTTTAAATCTTAGCCTATCTACTCTAAAGGCTGACAAATTGAAGCGAAAGACTTACGGCAAGGCGACAATCTCGCGCACATAATCAAGATTAGCCGTGACCCCTACGACGTAATCAGGATTAGCCGGGTCTCCCAACTTCGGCTCCTCGAGTCAAAAATTAAAACCACTGCTTTGGTAATCTTACCAAGCCTGAGGCCTAACTTTTAAAACTCGTTTTTGAAAAGAGGTTCGAGATTGAATCTGGACTAACTTTCGACGTAATCTCACGCCGAACGCTAGAACCAAATCACAATACCATCCTAAAACTAGTGACCCAGGTCCGGTCACGGGACGTGTGTGATGTAGTGCTAAAACAAATAATCATGCATAGCAGTTAAATTCAAACACTGCTTCAAAATGTGCAAAAATTAAATTCCAATTTCCATACACCAAACCTACAAAATAAGGAGTTAGCCAAACATTCCACCCCTTATAACTCCCATCTGCAAGACCATTTAACACCTAAAGATTAGAATTCAACCAATTGCCAAACCAAGTGAATATTCATGAAATTTTACTGGCCTAAGTGCTCTAAGTTCTTAAATTTTTCAAAAATTAAGAACAACTCCCCAGCGGAGTCGCCAAGCTGTCGCGACCTAAAATTCATTTTTAGGTTAATGGATTACCAGATTAATTAATTAAATTAACTAACCTAGTTCGAGCTCTCCCAAGCTCTACCAAATCGCAACTTTGATTTTTTTCACATGATTTTAGAATTTGGAGTCGCCACTAATCATTTTTGGTAGGTTGATTAGAAACCTAAGTAACCTAGCGGGAGAACTAAATTACTCCTGCAAACTAGAGATTATGAGTTCGGGGACTTGGTTACACTAGTTAATTAAAACTAATGCCCTTTCGGTACCTTAATTCCATGGATATCCTATTTTGGCAACTCTCACTTGATTTATTCCTAAGACCCTGGTAAGGTGTTTTTTTTATGTTTTCACTTTAAAATGAAATGCATAAAGGGTATTAACGCAAACGTTGACATACAAATACGATACACAAATACGGACATACGAATATGATATACGAATACGTAGATATGCGAATACGAATACATGCGTGACGTGCGAATGACATACGTACATGACATGCGAACGACATACGTACGTGACATGTGTATGAATACGATATGCATACGAGATAGACGAATACATATACGTGCGTTACATGCGAAGGACATACGTACGTGGACATGCGAATGATATGCGTACGTGACATGCGTATGAATACAACATGCATGCGGGGATAGACGAATACGAATACGTATGTGACATGCGTATGAAGACGCACGAATACGATATGTAACATGCATACATACACCATACAAATACGTGACATATATATGTGACATGCATAGTGATATGTGTATGTAAATACGTACATTTCGATTTTGCCCATAAAGGGCAAAGTCGTCATTTTGAAAAGATGGGATAAAACCCTCATTTTTGAAAAAGAGGGGATAAAACCCTCATTTTGAAATTTTTGATTTTTCTGAATGAATATGCATGGGTTAATAACATATCATAATAGACAAATGTGGATTTGCAAACGTCGCGTACGTGACGTGCATACGAGAACAAACAAATACGATATGTCTATACGAACATACGGATAACATAACAAACATACATGAGACATACTACATGAGATGCACATGAATGGCATTTTTTGTATTTTCAGATTTTCCTTTTTTTTTTTGGTTTTTTGGATTTTCTACATTTTTTTTGTATTTTGGATGTATTATAAAAGAATGCAAAATCACCCAAAGTAAATGAAGATGTAAAGAGAGAGCAGGTAAAGTAAAACTACCCTAAGGACAGTGAAAATAAAACTCGCAACTCGTCGAGTGAATAATTACAGACCAATTAAATAAAACCCGAGACATGATCGGGAATACAACAAAAATGGACCGGAATGGACATCGGTCAAACACCCGTCGCCAAGCCTCGTGGGTCGAGAGTACAACAAAACGGACCGGAATGGACATCGGTCATCCTCCAGTCTTCAAAGCATCGGGCCGAAAGCCAAATGAAAATAATGAACTTATCCAATCGGACATGCACAATCACCAATGAGTTAAGACAATTCAAAAACTCAAAGAGAGTTTAACACGTGCTGATTAAACTTCATTGAGACCATTTTTTACATTTTCCAATGCATTAACACAAAAAATACGAATTAAATCATACTGTCCATGAACATTCTTAGGGAGAAAACAGTAACCATAAAATACAAAAGAAATAATGAAATGTATGTAAAAATTCTGAGATTTTTTATGTGGATGGGAAAATGTGTCTTTGACAACTTTCATGTTTTACATTCTTATTGAAGAGACACTCATTTTCGTGTAGAAAATGGTCTTTCATGAGAGCTCAGCAGCAAACAAACAAATTTCACAGAACAGACATATTTCAGGATTAAGCTTAAATGGACACTCAAATCTCAAAATTAATGCACCAAACTTTTCAGTTTACTAAACAAGACCCCAATGAACAACTTTCATTTTTTGTGAAGTTTCAAAAGAAGACTCTAAACATAAGATAACTACAAATCAATATGACCACGCACAGAAAAACACTCAGACTCAAGGACGCCAACAGAATTGCATGATTTCATTAAATGCATTAAAAATACGAAACGTGCATGAATATTTTTGTATTTTTTATATGTTATGCATTAAGATCTTATGAACAAATGTCGTGAGAGGTCTTTATGAAACAAAGTCTAGAATAACCCATGAAAAATCATTTAGCGTGAAAGGTCAGATCAAAAAAATTCCATCTCAGGTTCTGATCACCATATTTCCAGATTTCTGCTTTCAATTTCGGGACCCTTTTGACATAGCAAACGACGTCAATTTTCGTGCCATAATATATCAAATCGAAGATCTCGAAGTCATCTACGAATGTTCGGTACATTTATTTTCGAGATTTCGTCATCTAAACACGAAAAATTGAGTTACCAGATAATTGCACATGCTGATGCGCCTAGAGCTCGTTGGAGATGAATCCGTCGCGTCGCCAAGGCTTGTTCCACGGCGGCGAATTTTTCTCTCTCAAAATTTTTTTCTCTTGAAATCTCTCCAAAAGAATTTTTTTTCTCCAGTTTTTCTTCAATCTCCCAAAACTCTCTCAAACATCCAAAATTTTCTCTCCAAAAAAATTCCCCTCTCAAGCTCACTTCTTCCTCTTTTTATAAACCACTCATCTATCTCTCATTCTAATTTTTCCATTAACTCTATCTCCCATTCTAATTTCTCCACTAACTCTTCTTCATTTTCATCTTCCCTTCTCCATCTCTATCTCACATTCTAATTTCTCCACTAACTCTTCTTCATATTCATCTTCCCTTCTCCATATCTATCTCCCATTCTACTAACTCTTCTTCATCTCCATCTTCCCTTCTCTATTCTCATCTTATTTTCTTTATCTTCTCTTCTCCATCTCCTCTTCTCCATCTTCCTATCTTCATCTCCTCTTCTCCATCTTCCCTTCTCTATTCTAATTTCTCCACTAACTCTTCTTTTTGTTATTTACAAAATAATCCCTCAAGTATTAGGTACTTGCACTCTAGTCCATGAGATTTTAAGTATTTGTAATTCAGTCCCTGGAGAAATATTTCTTTAAGTCCAAATCTCCTCACAATTTTCGACACACCTATCGCATGTTGAATTTAAGCTCATTTCTTGCTATTGAAAATAATGAAAAATTTAATTAAAGCCCTGTTTGTAAAATTGAGTCATTCTGGGTATAATTGGGCCAAGATGAAAATTTGGAATATTAAAGAACAATGTCACAACTCCTAAAAGTGAAAAATGAAAATAAATTGACTCAAATTGAATTTTTTTAGGCCCGATTCGAGATTATGCTCGTTAAGGAATACACGACCTCGAATTGGATTTTTTAAATTTGCGATGGCCAACATGAAAAGGGATTTAAAGGAAAAATATTGACTATTTTTATGTATTTTTGTGGCCTCAAATGCTATTATTTATTAAATATTTTCCTAATTTCTAAAAATTATATTTAAAAAAAATACAAAAAATATGAAAAATTATTTTTTTTACTCAAAAATGGTTGCCTAAGCTTGGCCAAGGCTTCCAAAGTTGATTTTGCAATTTTCTCATTTTTATAGATTTTCTATCAATTTTAGAAAATAAAAATACCGAAAAATACTGAAAATATGAAAAATCATTTTTTTGTCAAAATTGGTTCCCTAGGCTTGGCAAAGGTCTCCAAAGTTAATTTTTTCAAATTTATGAATTTTTATGGATTTTCTATTAATTTTAAAAAAGAAGAAAAGAAAATGTGATTGAAAATCAGGTGTCAACAATAGTCTCCGGTACGTGTACTTCATTTAGTACTTTCATCATGGCACTTTTATGCCTTTCCGAATTGATAAAGAGGTCGAGCAGTGAAATCTGAGCTAGCAGTTTCCTTAGCTACTTTATTACTTCAAACTCACTTGTCATCACGATGGACAACGCCCTCTCTGCGTCCTCTTTTGACACCTCTCTCTTCTCTGATTTACTTTCTTATAGTGGATATCACCTGCCAGATCTCATAACGGCATCTATCTCACCGATACCGTAATCCCAAGGGACAGCTTTGGGATCGTAATCCGATGGTGGAGGGACCTTTATCACAATTTTTTCAACTTTTTTTTATCATATTGTGTCTTCCTTTGCTCCAGTTTAAGCTCCGTGAGGGAAATCATCGCATGGTCGAGGGAACTACTCTCAATGTTCTCCCTTTTGTCTACCTCATCAAGCTTGATTACAAAGGGGGCCTTTGATCCTATCACAGCGATCAGCTCATCCTTTTCGATGTATTTAGAATGGTAGTCAGAACACCATGCTTCAGGCGACATCCCTAAAGTGGTCATTTTAGCTAAATATTTCATTTTTTTCTCTCTTGAGGCTTTCCTATCGACGGGGCATGTAGCGGCTAGATCAAACACCTCTTGCAGCTTCGTAACATTGACCATGAATTCCAACTCGTCCATGTCATCCTTATCCCATATGGCGTTTACCCTCTCGTGATCCGGTAGGGGATTTTGCTGCACACTCGGTTCCGTTTTGTCAAACTCCAATACTCCTCCATCCATCAGCGCCTGCACCTTATATTTGAGCACGAGATAATTATCTGCGTTGTGCCCTTTTTCGCCCATGTGATAGCCGCACGACTAGGTTTCATCAAACCCAGGAAACCTCGGCGGGTTTGGTCTAGGTGGCTCTTTGGCGACTGGGCGCCCTTCCAGCAACATTGGTAACAACTTCGATAGGGGACGAGGTAATGGAGTGAAAGACGGTATGGTCCTTCTCTTAACTTCGAACTTTTCTGGAACCGATCCGGACAAGCCACCTTAAGTAGAGGTGGATCCTGAAAACTTCTTTGGCCTCGGCGGGTTTGGTACAAAGGCGACTTCGCCTGCATTCTCCTTTTCCCTTTTGGCTGGATAAGGCCATTTAAACGATGGCTCTGGTACACGCTTCTCCCTTAAGGCCCATTCATGACATTCTGCCACCCTGATGAGATGCGCGAAAGTTTGACAGCCTGAGGTATTAAGCTTCTCGAAGTACTCGAGCGGTAACGTCTTCAGAAACAAATCTACTAACTCCTCCTCTATGATAGGTGGCTTGACATGGGTAGCTATCGCTCGCCACCTCTGAGCAAAAGTACGTATAGACTCATTCCTTCCGTTCAGGGTCCTCAACAGGTCTTCCCTGGCAGGCGCTGTAGCCGTGTTGAACTTGTATTGGTGAAGGAATTCCTCGACCAAGTCTTCCCAATTGTCATACTCTTTCATGTCGAGCTCGATAAACCATACTAGTGCAACTCCAGACAGGCTCTCTTGGAATGTGTTCATCAGCAGTGGGACATAGTCAGAATAATGCGCCATTTTACGCAAGTAGTATTTCAAATGAGCCCAAGGACAACCTGTCCCATCGTATTTTCTCACAAACTCAGGTTCCTTATACCCAACTGGAACTTCTATCTTGGCGAACGGCGAGATTTTGTCGAACCGAGCCAACTCGTATCATTGGCTACTAAGACACTCTTTGATCTTTGCCAGCCTCCTCGCGCCTTCCTCAGTCCCAACCACGGGTTTCTCTTTCTTCTCCCTTTCTAGGTCAACTACGACCGGTGAAGTCTTAGGGGGTGCTTCCTGTTAACACCTGATTTTTAATCACTTTTTCTCTTTTAAAATTAATAGAAAGTTTATAAAAATTCATAAAATTGAAAAATCAACTTTGGGGACCGTGACCAAGCCTAGGGAACCAATTTTGACCAAAAAATGATTTTCCATATTTTCAGTATTTTTGGGTATTTTTATTTTCGAAAATTAATAGAAAATCCATAAAATTCATAAAATTGAAAAATCAACTTTGGAGACCTTGGCCAAGCCTAGGGAACCAATTTTGACCAAAAAATAATTTTCCATATTTTCAGTATTTTCGGTATTTTTATGTTCGAAAATTAATAGAAAATCCATAAAATTGAAAAAAAATCAACTTTGGGGACCTCGGTCAAGTCTAGGGAACCAATTTTGACCAAAAAATTATTTTCCATATTTTCTGTATTTTTCAGCATTTTTATTTTCGAAAATTCATAGAAAATCAAGAAAAAATGAGAAAATTACAAAATCAGCTTTGGAAGCCTTCACCAAGCTCAGGCTACCATTTTTTGAATAAAAAAATAATTTTTCATATTTTTCACATTTTTTAATATTTTTGAAAAATTAGGAAAATATTGTAAAAACAAAAAAAGAATAGCATTTGGAGCCATAAAAATGTGAATAAGTAGTTAGTATTTTAATTTTAATTTTCTCTTCATTTTGGCCAAAGAAAATCTGCAAAAATTAATTTTGAATTGGGAATTACTTTATTAATCCCGTTTTCAGAATAATTGAAAAATTGTAGAAAATTTATCCTAGCTATGTAATTTTCAATTTTTGCATTTTTGGAGTCGTGACATTGTCTTCTAATAGTCCGAATTTTTCAATGACCTAATGGTGCATTTTTCATCGTTGCATCCAATTTTCGAATTCAGTTTCTCATTTGAAGCGTTCCTATGTGATGGTTTGCCGTGGTCTATCGGAGCATTGCCAAGGTTGCCAAAGAGGTTCACATGGCACCTATGTCATGCAAGGGGCGAAGCTCTTGGAATTCAACCTGACTACGATAATCTGTAGCTTCGCCCCATGATCGAAAAGACCCAAAATGAAAAGTTTCTTGACTCTCCATGACCTAAACGAGAAGCTGAACAAAATATGAAACGAGGAAGATTTAAAATTTTTGCTTGGATATGCAAGCCCAGTGAATTAATCAACATGTTGGGTTAGGGGAAACAATAACAGAAAACACCAAGCCCCCCTTGCCTACATATGCTGCTGACGATAATAAAAATAGGGGTTTTGGATCGGCTTTTTCTTTACCAAAGTCTGTAAGTACTACTGAGATTGATCAAGAAACGCTGAACATTATCAGTGCTCACTTTGCTACTCCGGAACAGATAGAAAATTGGTAAAATGATTTGGAAATAGGACGCCGGCCAATGATTGAAGTTGAGACGGATGCAACGGTCGCCTGGACTTATTTTTGGAAGTGCAATCTGATGATTGGGTCACGTCCACTCGCATCAAGTGCGGAGAGCACTCAAAGAAAGATGGACGGCAACATCATGAGCACTCAAACAACATCGGTTGTTTAGTGGGAAAACTTGATAGGGAGGAGTGGTCCTCAATGTCCTCTCCGCGAGGGGTCCTTCAAGATCTCTCACCACAAGAGTCCTTGATGAGACGAGGATCTACAAGAATCTATTCCAAGAAATAGTTCACGTGGCAAGCTGGAACCTGCCCGTCCACACAACCCTGAGATCGGGCCTAAGCATGTTCCCACCTTCACTTGCACCGTGAAGATTGCTGGGTCGAGCTTCATTGGTGAATCAACCAAAACAAAGAAATAAACTGAGAAGAACGCAGCGATAGCAACCGGGTCTGCACCCAAGGCGGCGACGGACTGTGACGTAGCTTCGGATGAATGATTCTCTTGCGAGGTTTTGTGCTTCGTGCAGCCTTACTTGTTGCAAAGAAGGGTTTCGCTGGTATTGCACCAAGATATCTGGGTCTGGGGCTCATGATGTCTTTGCTCGGTCCAAAACAGTGGGAACTGTTCCAGCTTACTTCAACGATTGGCAGAAGACAGCTACAATGGATGCTGGTCGTATTACCGGCTTGGAAGTTCTTCGCATAATCAATGAACCTACTGCTGCGTCCTTGGCTTATGAACTTGAGAAGAAGAACGAAGAGACGATCCCATTACTTGACCTTAGAGGTGGTACTTCCGACGCCTCAGTGCTGGAGTGACAAATGTCTGCGGACAGAGACGAGGACCCTCGCATGTACGGCATCGAGTCCAAAATCCGCGTCGTCCCCGACTTTCCCAAACGAAGAATAATGTTCCAAGACATCACTGCCCTGTTACTGGATCCCAAGGCCTTCAAATACACCCTCGATTTGTTTGTTGAGCGATACAAGGACAGAAATATTTCTGTTGTTGCGGGAATAGAAGCTCGAGGTTTCATATTCGGCCCCCCTATTGCCTTCGCAATAGGAACGAAATTCATTCCCCTGAGAAAACTTGGGAAGTTACCATGTGAGGTCCTCTCAGAAGACTACGTTCTGGAATATGGAAAGGATTGCTGGCAAATGCACATTGGGACAGCGCAACCTGAGGAACAAGCTTTGCTGGTTGATGATTTGATTGCCACCGGTGGTACCCTTTGCGCAACCATGAATTTACTTGAATGTGTTGGAGCCGAAGTTGTCGAATGTGCTTGTGTGATTGAATTGCCGGACTTAAAGGGTAAGGAGAGATCGAAGGGAAAAGCCTTTATACGTACTTGCGGAGTCCCACTGATTCCAGTAGCGCATGTTATGCTGTCCTTAGCAAAACCTTCATGGATGTACATTAGAGCGATATTGGTTATGAGTCACTTCTCATCAGGACTCTGATCTCCCTTGTGCTCTCTTCTGACCATTGCTGAATTTCAATCAACCTTGGTGATTCGGTTGGGACCAGCATTGGTAATTTTACCTAGCAAGATCATGGAATGATGAATCGAAGAGTTTGGCTGGTCCGTGGGTGCTCTTAGCTACTGTTTGTCAGAAGAAAAGAGCCGTATCAACCTAAATCCATCATCCTGGGTTCTATTGGTTCGGATCTTCATATCTGTGAACCGCAGCATTGCTGAATCTTATCTCCAACCTTTGTTGGCTCGTAAAATCATGTGGTCACGGCACAACCCCTCCAGACACAAACCGGAAAAGAAAAAAAAACATGGGGAGTTCAGTGCTCTATGGCTAAAGAAAAAAACACGGACAGAGTCCTGCAGAAGCTGCGCTCTCTTGCACTTCAAGAAGATGCCTTGGTTGATGGCGGCATGGAAGCCAAGCTGAGGAAGCTTCAGTACGCTCTGGCTTCCATTAGAGGGGTGCTCTTGGATGCTGAAGAGAAACAGGGGCATAACCACAAGCTCAGATCATGGTTAGAGCAACTTAAATATGTCGTGTACGATGTCGAGGATTTGCTTGATGATGTCCAGTGTGAAGCCCTGAGGAAGAAACTGAATGGTCAACGATGGAAACATGGCAAGGTACACTGCTTCTTTTCTTGTTCTAGTCCCTTCACGTTCAATCTGAAAATGGGCAAGAAGATAAGTGAGATAGGAGGACGATTGAAGTAGATGGTTGATGAGATCGAGGGGTTCGGTCCCAGCAGGCGAGCCTGTGATGGGGTGTAGTAGGAGTGAGGGTAAAGGAGATGAGACCAAACTTGGTGAGAGAATTTGATCCCATCATTGGGAGGGATGCCGATAAAGATTAGATAATCGAGCTCTTGATGCAACAAGATCCACCTAGATATGTCGCGAACCTGTCTGTGATTCCCATTGTCGGGATCGGAGGTTCGGGCAAGACTGCCCTTGCTTCTTTGGTGTTCAATGATGCTAGAGTGCGAGAAGACTTTGATTTGACAATTTGGGTGAGCATGCCTGATTATTTCAATGTGATGCTTATCGTGGCAAGGATTATCCAGCGTAAACTTGGGCCAAATTTTAACAACTTGGACTATCCCCATTTGTAAACTCTTCTGAGGGGCATTATAAGTCGCTGCAAGCTCTTACTGGTCCTGGATGATGTGCGGAAAATGAACCGTGCTGGCTGGGATCATTTGAGGTCTCATTTGGCCGAAGCTGCCAGTTGAACCAAGGTTCTTATGACCACGTGAGATGCGAAAATACCTGCCATCACAAGTTCCCTATGGGCGTACAACTTGCAGGGCCTTTCACATGAAGACTCTATGGCCTTGTTCAAGACACGGGCATTTGACCAAAACGAACGGGAAATAAGCCCGTGTCTGCTCCAGATTGGGGATGAAATTGTAGGAAGATACAGGGGAGTCCCTTTGGCTCTGAAGATGTTGGGCAGCCTACTGTACTCAAAGGATGACGAACGATTTTGGGAACTGGTGAGAGACGATGATATGTGTAGATCCATACGGACAGAAGAGGACATTCTATGCATCCTGAAACTGTGTTACACATATTTGCCATTCCACTTGGAACAATGTTTTGCCTTGTGTTCAGTTTTCAGTAGAGGCCGGATCATTGGTGATTTAGATATGGCTTATTTTTGGACGGCGTGTGGGCTCGTTACATCATCGAATGATAACCGAACTCCTGAAGACATCTGTAACAAGTACTCGAAAGAGCTGTGGCCCAGATCCTTCTTCCAACAAGTCTGGCAGAGCAGTTCATCTCTCTCTTTTAAATTGCATGATTTACTTTACGATCTGGCATTGTCAGTGTCAACGCAACAGATTGATTGCTCCATGCTTAGTCTTGGTTCCCAGAGTATTCCGGAGGGAACCCGACATGTTTCCTTATCGCAAACTGCTTCGTCAGGGCAATTCAAGGAGAACGAAGCCCGGCCATTCTCGAGCAAGTTAAAGTGGAACAGAGTGAGAATGTTTGACTGTGAGTCCCAGAACACGTTCAATACAAGAGATGTCGACAGCATGTCCAAGTGCGATTACTTGAGGTTTATGCACTCCTCCTATTCCAGCTTCGAAGTGTTACCAAAAATCCATAGGCAAGTTAAAGCATCTGACAGTGCTTACCCTAGGAGTTAATGGCTGCATTAAGAAACTGCCGGATGCTATCTGTACGCTACATATTTTGCTGCTTTTATCTGTCTCTGAGTGCTCAAGACTAGAGGAATTGCCTCAAGACATGGATAGGATGATCTACCTTAGATCTCTATCGTTGACCACGAAGCAAAAAAGTCTACTCAAGAGTGGAATTCATCGCATGAAGTCTTTGAGAGAATTGTCCACGATTGGTGTCTCTGCCGTTGGGTGAACTGACTGCATTGGAGTCATTGAGGATTGCGGGCTGTGACAAGTTCATGTTGACTCGGCGCGAGGAAAACGGACCGGACCTCTTCCTGAAGCTTCGTTTCTTCTCGGTCTCGGCTTCCACTGTAATAACTGGATTTTTTTACTTATTAGGTCATTAAATGGTGGTGGGACCCACATAAAAAAAAAAAAGAGAAGTTGAAAGTCAAAAAAAGAAGAAAGGAGGAGACACAATAACTCTCCTTATCCTTTCTTCTGCAACAAATGGACGTAAAGAAGGAAGGAAGAAAGGAGAAGAGGAAGAGAAGAGAGAAAGGAAAGAAAGAAAGAAAGGAGAAGAGGAAGAAAGAAAAGAGAGGAGGGAGGAGGAGAGGTCCAAGCCACGCGCCTCGCCAAACTATTCCGACGCCGTTCAACGACGTTCGGTAAGTACTCGTATTTCCTCGTTCCTCCTATTGAAGTAATTTTCGGAGTTAGAGCTTAAATTCGGACCTAGATCGAGTTTAATTTGCTGAGTTTGTTTAAGGAGTTTTTATGCTATGTTTTTGCTTGGAGATGAAAATTTAGGATGTTGTGAAGCCGAGGGATTTGACGGACCTCAATTTGGACTTATAGTTTGCCCGAAACAAAATTTTCAATTCGGGTTGCTACAGTACCCGCGCGACCAGCAACCTTCAAGAGCTGATATCTTCATTTTTCGGTCATTTTTTGATGTTGATCATGTTAGGACTTTTATAGTACGTCGAATAAGCTTCGCTTGGACTATAAGACGGTTTGAAACGGAGGTCGGTGGAGTGAGTTATGGCCGTTTTAGTCCTGAAGCGCGAGTTGTTCTGTTTGCTACAGTACACACGCGAACAGCAGGTTTCAAGAGCCAATATCTTCAGTTTTCGTTCATTGTTTGAGGTCGACCATGTTAGGACTTTTGTAGTACATTGTATAAGCTTCGTTTGGACTATAAGATGGCATGAAACGGAGTCCGGTGGAGTGAGTTATGGCCTTTTCCGTTCTGCCGCGCGAGCTGTCCACTGTAGACAACAAAGGAAATTTGTTGTAAACAAGCTTCAGTTGACGCGTAGTTGTCGTTCTATCGTTAAACAGGTGTAAATAAGTTGAGTCGTCCATTAGAGTGTCATATTATTGATTTTTGATCCATTTTCCGTACTTTTGAATAGGAATTCGGACGCGTGGGCTCAAGTAACAGTTGTATTTTATTTTGCTATTATCCGGTGAGTGATACTATTTCTTCTTTGACTTGTGAAAACTCATGTTTTCTGAGAAAGTATAATATGAGTTTTTAATGTGATTTATTCTTGTGAAAGGGAAGTAGAAGCGGTGTTTAGAGCATTTTTATTGCATAAAACAGGATCGAACATTTACTGCTGTTTTGTGCTACTGATTTTGAGTTGATGATGATGTTCGTTTTGGGTGGAAACAATTTGTGATGGATTTCTACTATTGATTTTAAGTTCTTGTGATTTTGTGCTGCTCAAGATAACTGTGAACCCGACTGAGGGGTTTGTGGGTATGCGCATACTGTTTAGGATATCCTTGTGGGCCGAGCCACCGGCATTGTAGGTGGAGACCTTGCCAAGGGGGGAATCTTGGTCGTCTTTTGTCACGGGCGTTATTCGTGACCACGGTTGGAGTCTTGAGCAGTCATTAGTCAATGGATAGACCATTGACATGTGTTTTTGCTGAGATTAACCAATGGTTTAAATCATTGGTATTTGTTTTGTATTTTAAATGTGCATAGTGATTGTTCGATCCGCTTAGAAGAAGTGTATTACTCACTGAGCCGTGTTAGCTCATTCCTTTCATCTTTTTGTTTTTTTTTCAGATCCAGCGAGTCGTCCGTAGGACGTGAGCGATCGTTAGTGGAGGACTTTTGGTTGGGGGGGCTTTTGTTATAAGTTGTGAGTTGTTTTTGGCTTTGGTGAGCCTATTTAAGTTGATATTGACGTTTCTATCGTTTGGAAGGAGATATGTGAATATCTGTTTATGGTTTAGTAACGAGCTATGACCTTGTAATCAAGGAATTTCTTGAGCCTGTATAAATGGACATACATGTTTGTTATCAGGTTGAATTTTGGTTAAGTTGAGGCTGCGTCCTTTTGAGAAAAGGACGGCCGTGTCACAGTCTCCTATTATGGTGGTTTGGGGAGTGACATTTATTGGTATCAGAGCTTAGGTTATGATTTTTATGGGTATAGATAAGGGACGTTGTGAGATAGTGTGATAGATTTTAATGCGTTAGTCTAAGAGACACTAAGACATAGTCTTGTTTCATTCTTGGATCCAGGTAGCCATGAGTTCTGACCGAGAGCTGCTTGCTAATTTTCGCAAAAGCAATAGGGGCAAGAGAGCTATCAACTTTAATTCTGGAGATATGCCTCAAGGCTCTAGAGGTAGGCCTTCGACAAGAGGGATGGAAGAATATGCAAGAGTTGAGTTACAAGAATCACAAGGGGAAAGCCAGCACCAAAGGACCCAAGACAATATAGCTGAAATCATTGAGCCTAGAGGCGATAGAGGCTATACTTTTGCCCAATTTAGAAAGGCGAATCCACCCACGTATGATGGGAAAATTGATCCTCTTGCAGCAGAACGTTGGATTAGGAAGATAGAGGGGATCTTTAAAGTTGAAGAGGTTCCTGAGGAGAAAATGGTTGACTTTGCTGCTCAATAATTAGAAGGAGAAGCTGAGTATTGGTGGGAGGGAATGAAGTTCGCCCTTGGAGATGAGGACACTGTCATATCTTGGAAGAATTTCAAGGAAACTTTCAACGCCCAATTCTTTCCACAATCGTTCCAGGAGCAAATGAAGAATGATTTTCTACATATTTCACAAGGCGACTCTACTGTTCTAGAGTATGCAGGCCGCTTCAACCAGATGAGTAGATTTGCGGGGCGTTTGGTGGCCGATGAAAGGGAAAAAGCCGAACATTTTGTGAGGGGACTACGGCCTGATATTCGTTTCACACTTGTGTCTCTTTCTTTACCAACATATAAGGACGTGCTGGAACGAGCAATTAAGATCGAGCGTGAGATTCCTAGAAGTGGCACACATGCTACTCCTCCATATAAGAAGCCAAAGTTTACTCATTTCCAAGAAAGTCAAGCAAGTGGCAACGCCAGACAGAGAAATATTAACAATCTCGGAAAAGGGAAGAGTTTAGTTATTCGGGGTCCTTGCACTATATGTGGAAAACATCATGGCGGTCCTTGTTACCGCAAGACTGGAGCTTGTTTTATTTGTGGAAACATGGGACATATGGCTCGTGAATGTCCCACTCAAAGGAGTGTAGCGGCGGATAGTAGAATATGTTTTGTGTGTGGACAGCCTGGACATATGGCACGTTCTTGCTCTATGAGGAAGACGGTCTCTTCAGCTGGTCGCCCCCAAGAAAACCAACAAAGACAGAAGATGACCGGAAAAGTTTTTGCTATGATGAAAGAGGATGCAGCGGCTTCTAACACCGTCGTTGCAGGTAATATCTCAGTTGCCTCACGAAGTGCTTATGTATTATTTGACTCTGGTGCTACGCATTCTTTTATTTCTACTGAATTCGCAAAGAAACTCAATGTGCCACCTGACCATCTTGAATATGAATTGCGAGTTGATACTCCTACTGGTGATTTCTTGATTGCTGAGTTTGTATTCAAGAGGTGTATACTCCGAATTGATGATATAGAAATGCCTGGAGATTTGGTGTTGTTAGATATTCGAGATTTCGACGTCATTTTAGGGATGGACTGGCTATCAAGACATCATGCTACTGTTGATTGTTATTCAAAGAAAGTTATATTTAGACTTCCGAATCAACATGAATTTTCTTTTTCGGGAAGTTGTAAAGATACTCTTCCAAGATTAATTTCAGTTATGCAAGCGAGGAAGCTTTTAAGGAAAGGTTGTTGTGGTTATCTAGCTTGTGTAAAAGACATGAGTAAGGAAGTTGCAAAGCTGGAAAATGTTCCTATTGTTAGAGAATTTCTGGATGTATTTCCTGATGATTTAACCAGCTTACCTCCAGATAGAGAGATTGAATTTTCCATTGAGTTAATACCTGGCACCGCACCTATTTCGAAGGCGCCTTATCGGATGGCACCTGCTGAGTTAAAAGAGTTGAAGGCTCAATTACAGGAGCTTTTGGATAAGGGTTTTATTAGACCCAGTGTCTCACCTTGGGGAGCTCCCGTTCTATTTGTGAAAAAGAAAGATGGTAGTATGCGGCTTTGCATAGACTACCGAGAACTTAATAAGGTGACGATTAAGAATAAATATCCTTTGCCCCGGATTGATGACTTATTTGATCAACTCCAAGGAGCTCAAGTATTTTCAAAAATCGACCTTCGCTCTGGATATCACCAGTTGAAGATAAAAGCAGATGATGTGCCAAAAACTGCTTTTAGAACAAGGTATGGACATTATGAATTTCTTGTCATGCCTTTTGGACTAACGAACGCACCTGCTGCTTTCATGGATTTGATGAACAGAGTATTCAGACAGTATCTTGATACATTTATGGTAGTGTTTATTGATGATATTCTGGTGTATTCAAAGAGTTTGGAGGAACACGAACAACACTTGAGGCTTGTTTTACAAACTTTACGCGAGAAAAAGTTGTATGCTAAATTCAGTAAGTGTGACTTCTGGCTTGATCATATTGAGTTCTTGGGCCATGTAATCTCGAAGGATGGTATTTCTGTTGACCCGAAGAAAGTTGAAGCAGTTGTTCAGTGGAATCAACCTAAAAATGTTACTGAAGTGAGAAGTTTTCTAGGGTTAGCAGGTTACTACAGGCGATTTGTGGAGGGATTCTCCAAAATTGCTACTCCACTTACTCGGCTAACACAGAAGGGGGTTAAGTTCGTGTGGTCAGATCAATGTGAGCGTAGTTTTCAAGAGTTGAAGAGGCGGTTGGTGACAGCTCCCATATTGATCTTACCTTCCGGAACTGGAGGCTTCACTATCTATTGTGACGCATCTAAAGAAGGTCTAGGTTGTGTTCTTATGCAGGATGGTAAAGTGGTGGCCTATGCCTCGAGACAGTTGAAAGTACATGAGAAGAATTATCCCACTCATGACCTGGAGTTAGCAGCGGTTGTGTTTGCCTTGAAAATATGGAGACACTACTTGTATGGTGAGAAATGTGAAGTTTTTACTGATCACAAAAGTTTGAAGTACATCTTTACTCAAAAAGAATTGAACATGAGGCAGAGAAGATGGCTAGAACTCTTGAAGGATTATGACTTGTCTATCAACTATCATCCAGGTAAGGCAAATATAGTAGCGGATGCCTTAAGTCGTAAATCTTCTAGAAACATGGCAACATTGCTCACTTCTCAGCGACCTATTTTAGAGGATATGAGGAAATTAGAGTTGGAGGTGTTGGTGCACCAGCTAGGTGCTCGATTAGCTAATCTTCGAGTGCAGCCAACATTGATTGATAGAATTAAAGATAAACAGAATGATGATTCGCAACTGGGAAAGATTAAAGAAGGTGTAGAAGCTGGGAAACAACCAGATTTTAATATCCATGCGGATGGATCATTGAGGTTTCGTGGTCGGCTATGTGTTCCCGATGATGCAGGATTGAAAAAGGAGTTATTGCAGGAAGCTCACACCACTAAATACTCAATTCATCCAGGAAGCACTAAAATGTATAGAGATTTGAGAGGAAAATTTTGGTGGATCAACATGAAGAGAGACATTGTGAAGTTTGTTGATCAATGTCTAGTTTGTCAACAAGTGAAGATTGAGCATCAGAAGCCAGGCGGACAGCTACATCCACTTGAGATACCTAAATGGAAGTGGGAGCATATTGCTATGGATTTCATCGTGGGTTTACCGAGGACACCAAGCAGTAAAAATGCTATATGGGTGATTGTTGATCGGTTGACTAAGTCTGCTCACTTCTTGTCATATCGATTTGGCCTCTCACTCGAAGACATGGCAAAACGATACATTAATGAGATAGTAAAGCTTCATGGGGTTCCGGTGAGCATTGTTTCTGATAGGGATCCACGGTTTGTGTCCAACTTTTGGAAGAGTTTTCAAAAAGCATTGGGTACTAGACTCAACTTCAGCACAGCGTTTCATCCACAAACAGATGGCCAATCAGAGAGAACTATTCAGACTTTAGAGGATATGCTGAGAGCATGTACTATTGATTTTGGCGGCGCTTGGGATGAGCACTTGCATTTGGCGGAATTCTCATATAATAATAGCTATCATTCCAGCATCAAGATGGCTCCTTTTGAAGCTTTATATGGTCGAAAGTGCAGGACCCCAGTTTGTTGGGATGATGTGGGTGAGAAAAGACTAACTGGTCCTGAATTTATACAGGAATCGGAAGAAAAAGTCAGGCTTGTTCGAGAGCGTTTGAGAACAGCACAAAGCCGCCAGAAAAGTTATGCTGACCTCAAACGGCGTAAGTTAGAATTTGATGTGGGCGATCATGTATTCCTGAAGGTTTCTCCTACGAGAGGCGTTATGAGATTTGGCACCCGTGGCAAGTTGAGTCCGAGATATGTGGGACCATTTTTGATATTGGAAAGGATTGGCGAGGTTGCTTACAAATTAGCATTGCCACCGGCGTTATCTGGAGTACATGACGTGTTTCATGTATCTTTATTACGAAAATATGTGCCAAGTCCTGATCATATATTGGATTATACTCCTTTGAGGTTAAGGGAAGATTTAACGTACGAAGAACAACCTCTACGTATTGTGGACAAAAAGGATCAAGTGTTACGGCGTCGTACGATCCCTTATGTGAAGATTCAATGGCAAAACCATACGGAAAGGGAGGCTACTTGGGAGCTCGAGGATGAAGCGAGACGCAAGTATCCTCACTTGTTTGAAAATTGAGGTAAGTGCAGTTATTCGAATTTCGTGGACGAAATTTCTTTTAAGGAGGGTAGAATGTAATAACTGGATTTTTTTACTTATTAGGTCATTAAATGGTGGTGGGACCCACATAAAAAAAAAAAAAAGAGAAGTTGAAAGTCAAAAAAAGAAGAAAGGAGGAGACACAATAACTCTCCTTATCCTTTCTTCTGCAACAAATGGACGTAAAGAAGGAAGGAAGAAAGGAGAAGAGGAAGAGAAGAGAGAAAGGAAAGAAAGAAAGAAAGGAGAAGAGGAAGAAAGAAAAGAGAGGAGGGAGGAGGAGAGGTCCAAGCCACGCGCCTCGCCAAACTATTCCGACGCCGTTCAACGACGTTCGGTAAGTACTCGTATTTCCTCGTTCCTCCTATTGAAGTAATTTTCGGAGTTAGAGCTTAAATTCGGACCTAGATCGAGTTTAATTTGCTGAGTTTGTTTAAGGAGTTTTTATGCTATGTTTTTGCTTGGAGATGAAAATTTAGGATGTTGTGAAGCCGAGGGATTTGACGGACCTCAATTTGGACTTATAGTTTGCCCGAAACAAAATTTTCAATTCGGGTTGCTACAGTACCCGCGCGACCAGCAACCTTCAAGAGCTGATATCTTCATTTTTCGGTCATTTTTTGATGTTGATCATGTTAGGACTTTTATAGTACGTCGAATAAGCTTCGCTTGGACTATAAGACGGTTTGAAACGGAGGTCGGTGGAGTGAGTTATGGCCGTTTTAGTCCTGAAGCGCGAGTTGTTCTGTTTGCTACAGTACACACGCGAACAGCAGGTTTCAAGAGCCAATATCTTCAGTTTTCGTTCATTGTTTGAGGTCGACCATGTTAGGACTTTTGTAGTACATTGTATAAGCTTCGTTTGGACTATAAGATGGCATGAAACGGAGTCCGGTGGAGTGAGTTATGGCCTTTTCCGTTCTGCCGCGCGAGCTGTCCACTGTAGACAACAAAGGAAATTTGTTGTAAACAAGCTTCAGTTGACGCGTAGTTGTCGTTCTATCGTTAAACAGGTGTAAATAAGTTGAGTCGTCCATTAGAGTGTCATATTATTGATTTTTGATCCATTTTCCGTACTTTTGAATAGGAATTCGGACGCGTGGGCTCAAGTAACAGTTGTATTTTATTTTGCTATTATCCGGTGAGTGATACTATTTCTTCTTTGACTTGTGAAAACTCATGTTTTCTGAGAAAGTATAATATGAGTTTTTAATGTGATTTATTCTTGTGAAAGGGAAGTAGAAGCGGTGTTTAGAGCATTTTTATTGCATAAAACAGGATCGAACATTTACTGCTGTTTTGTGCTACTGATTTTGAGTTGATGATGATGTTCGTTTTGGGTGGAAACAATTTGTGATGGATTTCTACTATTGATTTTAAGTTCTTGTGATTTTGTGCTGCTCAAGATAACTGTGAACCCGACTGAGGGGTTTGTGGGTATGCGCATACTGTTTAGGATATCCTTGTGGGCCGAGCCACCGGCATTGTAGGTGGAGACCTTGCCAAGGGGGGAATCTTGGTCGTCTTTTGTCACGGGCGTTATTCGTGACCACGGTTGGAGTCTTGAGCAGTCATTAGTCAATGGATAGACCATTGACATGTGTTTTTGCTGAGATTAACCAATGGTTTAAATCATTGGTATTTGTTTTGTATTTTAAATGTGCATAGTGATTGTTCGATCCGCTTAGAAGAAGTGTATTACTCACTGAGCCGTGTTAGCTCATTCCTTTCATCTTTTTGTTTTTTTTTCAGATCCAGCGAGTCGTCCGTAGGACGTGAGCGATCGTTAGTGGAGGACTTTTGGTTGGGGGGGCTTTTGTTATAAGTTGTGAGTTGTTTTTGGCTTTGGTGAGCCTATTTAAGTTGATATTGACGTTTCTATCGTTTGGAAGGAGATATGTGAATATCTGTTTATGGTTTAGTAACGAGCTATGACCTTGTAATCAAGGAATTTCTTGAGCCTGTATAAATGGACATACATGTTTGTTATCAGGTTGAATTTTGGTTAAGTTGAGGCTGCGTCCTTTTGAGAAAAGGACGGCCGTGTCACAGTCTCCTATTATGGTGGTTTGGGGAGTGACATCCACGATTGGTGCACTTGCCGCAATGGCTTCTGGCCTCTGCTGACACATTAGAGGAGTTGTGCATTATCGATTGCATAAACTTGACGGCTCTACCTGAGTGGCTGCAAGGTGGAGGACGACCCAGACTCATTCTGCTGCGTGTGAGGCTTCAAGGTTCAAATTCGGCAACGTCATCTCCAAATTAAGACTCGTCCTCGTAAGTTCAACAGCTGGTCGCAATGGCAATCACACCTCCTCAAGGTAAGTGTTCCTCTGTTCTCAGTGGTACTTTGCACAAAATGAACTGCGATTCCAATTATTATTTATATGAAAATCGGCCCTGATTAAGCTTGCTTTGACGATACGGCTTCATATTAGTGCTGATTGTGGTGATTATAGTAGAACTTATACTTCAATTCTTCATGTGAATACCTTGGTTGAAATACACTCGATTTGTCCTATAAAGTAATCGAATGATATTGCAGTGCATGTTCATAAAAGAAACGAGTCCAACATCTACTTTGTTTAGTGTTTAACTATGTGAGATCTGATCATTATACTTCCAGGCGTTCATTTATTTATTTGTTTATTTTTACCCATGCTTAAGTTGAGAATCGTTATGTGCTAATACGAGCGAGGTGAGACGTGTTATAGGTTTTCTTGCTTGAATTGACCGATAAATTATGCTGATTGTTGGCTCAATATACGACACCCTTCCCATCTTTGTAATTAGGTATACTCAAGGCTTTAGTTGTGTATGTGTGGCGGCAGGTGAGTGGTGACAAATGGTGTTGGGAATAAGTGAATAAAAAAAAACTGAATTAAAAGGTGTATTATGGACATTTTTGCTTATTTTTATTCAATCTTTGCATTTTGATTACTTGTCCCATTAAATAAAAAAAAACAAGAAAACCAAAAGGATAATAAGAATGGAATAAAATGAAATGATATAAAATTAAAAAATAATAATAATAATAATAAAATTTTGAAAAATTCCAAAAAAAAACTTCAAAAATTAGGAAACGGGTCATTTCGACCGACCAATCCTATCTTCGGTGAATTTCCATCCCGATCTTTTTAAAATGACGATTTTGCCCCTTACGAGCAAATAGTCTCAAAAAAATTTCGAAAAAATTCTCAGAAATTGTGGGAAATAAAGAATGACCACATTTAACTGGTTTGACCTATATTCACTTCCCGATCCTTGAAAAATAGCCATTTTACCATTCTGGTCAGTTTGACCCCAAACTTTTCCTAATCATTCCAAATGAGTTTTCATGAAATGGTACCGAAAGGGCGTTAGAGTAATTTAGCATAACCAAGTTTCCGAACTCATTTTTTCTGGTTCGCAGCAATAAAGTATTTCTCCCAATACTTTATTTGGGTGTCTAATCAGCCTACCATAAAATGATTAGTGGCGACTCCAAATTTTAAAATCATTTAAACAAAAATCAAAGTTGCGATACGGTAGGGCTTGGGAGAGTTCGTGTTAGGTTAGTTAACCTAATTAACCTGATAATCTGTTCACCTTGAATAACTTCTATTTTCGGGTCGCGACACTTCCTTCTCTGGTTCAGTACTCGCAGTCTAGTTGGTATCTGAGCCAGTAGATGTACTGGTATTTGTAAACGGACTGGTCTCTAGTGCACTAAGGGACTTCCCTTGTGTGGTAGTCATCATTGCCTTCATTTCTACCATCATCGCAGCTATCATGTTTATCTGGTTCTCGAGATTGGCCACCTTAGAGCTCAATTCCTCGCGTTCCATTCTTATCCTAAGACGGGTTCTGATACGGTTACGTGGCACTTCCATGATCAATGGTACCTGAAAAAAGAATTTATACAAATGAGTATGATGAATGAAAATGACAAGTCGATCCATGACAACCCTCTAGACCCAAGAAACAAAGTCAACATGATCAAAAGATTAATTCCAATAAATTTCGATTTCGTCAACTTTTACGAAAAAATTCGTATCAATTCCCACAGAATTCGAAATAGTACCAAACTTTGCGAGCTGATAATTAAGACAATGATGTACAACTTTCATTTTTTGAGATTCGGAAGATTTCTCAGGGATTAGTACAGTTTAATACTTCTTTCTAAAAATTTTCTTCAGAAAATTGATTTGTCCAGTTTTTACTTTGAGGATAAATGGGTCATCAAAAATGTGAATTAATGGCCAAACATTTCTAGTCCACTAATTAAAAGCCCAAATCAACAACTTTCATGTTTTGATTTTTCTCAAAAGAGCATGTTTTCTAGTGATAAATGGAGAAACAAAAGTGAAGTTGAGAAAATTCCAGAATCCAGACAGTTTTTCTTTCACCTTAAATTCGGTAATAAATGGAAAATACATTGAATTGATTCAAAAAAAATTTTGAATGATGAATTAGGGTCTTGTGAACATTTTCTATGAAGATTTTATGGGTCAATTAAAATCATAGAATTTAATAAAAATTATGCAATACCAGAGAGTCAAGTCTAAACAGTAACATTTATTACAAGAAAAGCTCATAAAGTCACGAAAATGCAATTAAACATGGAACAAGAATCCTAAACATGGCAAATCAAGCTATTTTTCTTTTCTTTATGGCGACGCGATCTATAGACGAATGAGTCTCCAACTCTTTCCGAAGTCATGCATTCTCCTTAGCCAAAGTCTCCATTTGTTTTTTCGTCTTTTGCGCCTTCTTTGCATAGGTTTCGATCTCGGCTTGACGGGTGGGCTTCACGATCACCAACGGGAACTTCGGAAGCATGTGAGTTGGTATTACATAGTGCTTAATATACCGAGCCTTCACATGATAATGTCTTTCCTTTCCCTCGAGCTCCTCCTTGGATAGTGATAGTGAACAAATCTTGGACTTAAGCCAAGTTTAGTCAATATGCTTGATCTCGGTTCCATAATTCTTGGCTGCAACGAATTCAACTTGAAAAGTGTTTGGCTCCAAAGGTGGTGGAATATCCTGTAAAACTCCATATTGCCGTACCACACGGAGAGGATGATACTGCGTCATGCCGGTAATACCCAAAAGAAGTATAGGCTCCCGCTCACCATGGTACAAACGAGCCTTAGAGACTTGAAACCATATAGCTTGCCATAGAAAAATCTTAGGACTCGGATCTTTAAATAAATCAATCCACTCGGAATAAGACAATCTAGCAATATTTTTTGCAACTCTTGAAATTTTTCAATTGGGTTTTCCTTTGGACTTACCCGTGGAATGGTCATTCTTGAGCCGAACTTCGCATAATGAGAGAAAAACCACATTTGCAAAAGTCCAACCAGAGCGTGAAATGTTTTATCCTTGTTTTGTTTAAAACGAGTCAGAGATATAAAAGTCTCGGCCAAAATAGCATTAGTAAAGTTCATTCCACTACAAACTTGCCTAGCTATCCAAGCCATTGATAGACTAATAAAATCCTTTTGGAGTGGAAAGATCACAAGTCCGAAGAAAGCTAGAATAAAGATTCTGCTTTGCAAGTGTGAATTGCTCTCATAAAAAAGTTCAATGAGGAATGAGAAAGGGCACATATGACAATTTCCTTTTAAAATTTTCCTCATTTCATTTAAGATAATTTTCAAAAACTTAGCAAAAATGACAATTGGATCCATTTCTACACAAGGGCAAATAAATCAATACTCAAAGGCTTTCCAATGGCAATGCTATACTCTTCCAAAGTCGGAGTGAGCTCGTGCTTACCTAAAATGAAAGTAGCGGTATATGGGCACCAGAAATGTGCAAGCGCCTACATGACCCCAGTCTGTAATTTGATGTCCAAAAGTGGCAACATGTGACCCATATGGCTAAGGGCATAGGTCCGTGCATCAATGCTCAAACACCCCCATATCTGCTTCAACTCGGCCTTTGGAATGTACATGAAAAGGATATCGATGTGTCCCATTGTCTATAGATCACGCGCCACAATCCTAAGTGTCATGGACCGACCCAAACAATAACATAAGACAAGATGAAGTTCAGAAGCATACCTTACTGCGGGATAAACAATTACATGCACATGCACATGACTCGTGAGTTAACCTTATTCTAACTATCCTAAAGGCTCACAAATTGAAGCGAAAGACTTATGGCAAGGCGACAATCTCGCGCACATAATCAAGATTAGCCGTTATCCCGCAACGTAACCAAGATTAGCCGGGCCTTTCTACTTCGGCTGCTTGAGTCAAAAATTAAAACCACCGCTTTGGTAATCTTACCAAGCCTGAGATATAACTTTTACAACTCATTTTTGAAAAGAAGTTCGGGATTGAATCTGGACTAACTTTCGACGTGATCTCACGGCGAACGCTAGAACCAAATCACAATACCATCCTAAAACTAATGGCCCAAGTCCGACCATAGGATGTGTGTGATATAGTGCTAAAGCGATTAATCATGCACAACAATTAAATGCAAACACCGCTTCAACAATTCAAAAATTAAATCACAAGTTTCACACACCAAACCTGCAAAACAAAGAGGTAGCCAAACACTCCACCCCTTATAACTCATATTCTGCAAAACCATTTAATACCTAAAAATTAGAATCCAATCAATTTTCAAACCAAATGGATTTTTACGAAATTGTTTTTGGCCTAAGTCCACTAAGGCTTTCAAAATTTCGAAAAAAATTCAAGTACTTCCAATTAGTGCTTTATCCTTTCAAAAATTCCAAAAAACTAGTCCCCAGCGGAGTCGCCAAGCTGTCACGACCCGAAAAAAATTATTAAATTTAAAATTGGGTGAACGGATTATCAGGTTAATTGACTAACCTAATTCGGACCCTCCAAAGTCCTACTGAATCGCAACTTAAGTTCCTTTCATGCAAAGATTTTTAATTTGGAGTCGCCACTAATCATTTTTGGTAGGTCGATTAGAAACCTAAATAAATTAGCGGGAAAACTAATTTATTTCTACGAACAAAAAAAAATGAGTTCGGGAATTTGATTACGCTAGATCATTCTAACGCCCTTCCAGTACCATTTTATTTCATGAAAACTCATTTGGAATGAATGGGAAGAAGTTTGGGTCAAACTGACCAGAAGAGTAAAATGGTCATTTTTCAAGGATCGGGAGGTGGAAACATCAAAAATAAGATTGGCCAGTAAAAAAAAAATTTAGTTAGATACGCGTAAATTAATGACAACACAAATACGAATACGGCATATGAATATAGAGACATACAAGTACGACATGACATAATCGAAATTTAAATAAATTCATTTGGGAAAGAAAATTCTCGAAGATTTAAAGGCTAGGATTGTTACCTAATTTGACAGATTTGATTGTCGAATTCGGACCTCGTGTCACCTTATGGATCAAGATTACGGCTCGAACGATGGGGATGAACTCGTGACTCGTGTTGATCGATAAAGAAATCAGTGATTGTAACACCTAGATTTAAACTCTTACCATCTTCAAGACTCTCTTTTTGGAAAAAGGATTCTCTCTTTTTTTTATTTTTTTTTCTTCTCTCTAATTTCTTTCAATCTCTCAAAATTCTCTCAAACATTCAAAATATTTTCTCCCCCAAAAAATCCTCCCTCCCTAGCTCACTTCTTCCTCCTTTTATAACCCACTCATCTATCCCTCTTTCTAATTTTTCCACTAACTCCACTTCATTTTCATCTTCCATTCTCTATCTCTATCTCACATTCTAATCTCTCCACTAACTCTTCTTCATCTTCATCTTCCCTTCTCCATATTTATCTCCCATTCTAATTTCTCCACTAACTCTTCTTCATTTCCATATTCCCTTTTTTATTCTTATCTTATTTTCTCCATCCATTCTTCTGCATCTCCTCTTCTGCATCTCCTCTTCTGCATCTTCCCTTCTATATTCTAATTTCTCCACTAACTCTTCATCTCTATCTTCCCTTCTCTATTTTTATCTTATTTTCTCCATCCATTCTTCTCTATCTTCTCTTCTCCATCTCCTCTTCTCCATCTTCCCTTCTCTATCCTAATTTCTCCACTAATTCTTCTTTTTGTTATTTGCAAAATAATCCCTCAAGAGTTAGGTATTTGCACTCTAGTCCTTAAGATTTTAAGTATTTGCAATTCAGTCCCCGAAAAAATATTTCTTTAAGTTCAAATCTCCTCACAACTTTCGACACACCTCCCCTATACTTAGTCGAAATTCACAGCATATCAAATTTAAACTCATTTTTTGTTGCAGAATTTAATTAAAGCCCTTTCGCAAAATTGAATCATTCTGAGCATAATTAGGCAAAGATGAAAATTTAAGATATTAGAGAATAATGTCACAACTTCTAAAAGTAAAAAATGAAAATAAATTGACTCAAATTGAAATTTTTTTTTATTCGAGATCATGCCCGTGAAGAAATACACGACCCTAAATTGGATTTGTTTTTTTAATTTACGATGGCCAACATGAAAAGAAAAACATTGATTATTTTTATGTATTTTTTTGGCCTCAAATGTTATTATTTATTAAATATTTTCCTAATTTCTAAAAAATATATAAAAATACAAAAAATTATGAAAAATTATTTTTTGTTCAAAAATGGTTCTCTAGGCTTGGCCAAGGTCTCCAAAATTGATTTTTCAATTTTATGAATTTTTTTGGATTTTCTATTAATTTTCGAAAATAAAAATACCGAAAAATACTGAAAATATGAAAAATCATTTTTTGGTCAAAATCGGTTCCCTATGGTTGACCAAGGTCTCCAAAGTTTATTTTTAAATTTTATTAATTTTTATGAATTTTCTATTAAATTTTGAAGATAAAAATGTCGAAAAATACTGAAAATATGAAAAATCATTTTTTGGTCAAAATTGATTCCCTATGCTTGGCCAAGGTCTCCAAAGTTGATTTTTCAATTTTATGGTTTTTTTATTAATTTTTTATTAATTTTTTAAAAAAGAAAAGAAGATTAAAAATCATGTGTCAACAATAACGACAGGAGCCCTACCACTATGAAAAGATGAGAAAAGACAAGCCAAACAAGAGACACGCAAGAAAGATTGAGAAAGACAATTCTTGGGAGAAGCAATATATATGCTAAGCCCACGCCTAAGTTTTAAAAGAGACATCTTCCTAGTAATCTTCATCTATACTCTGAAGAGAGTTTCGAAGCATACCCAGTCACTCAGAAAAGTTTAGGGAGAGTGAAGATACAAGAAGAAATAATGAACCTTGAGAAATCACTAACTAAGTTGAAGATATCTCAACCCAACATTCTTGAGAGTTATCGTTACTTACTGAGTATGGGAGAGGAAGAGTTTGAAGCCATGTTTGGAACTCAGCCCATGGAGCCTAGCCCTTCCGCCGACGACGTCCAAGATCTCAGTAAAGATAAGGATAACAACAGTAAGGTTCAAAGGAAGAGTTACCGTCGCCATACTAAGGAGCAAGTACAAAGGCTTGAGGATTTCTTCAGAACATGCCTTATGCCAAACGGCAAATAGAAAATGGAAATGAGTCAAGAGCTAGGACTTGAACCTTCACAAATCAAGTTCTGATTTCAAAATAGGCGAACCCGAATGAAGACTCATCATGAGCACAACGAAGCCAAGTTTCTAAGAGTTGAAAATGAAAACCTTCGAGCGGAGAACAAGATGTATAAAGAGGCTTTTGACTCCGCCACCTGCCCCAACTGCAATAGCCTTCTCACCCTCGATGAAATGCATTATCTGAGGATCAAAAATGCACGTTTAAGAGGTGAGTTAGACCAGTTTATGACAGGATCAAGTTCTATTGGGGGAAAGCACGAAAAAACCGAGCCTATAGGGTCAGCATTGATGCCTCCTGGGGAATGGGAGATGTATCACTACCAAGCAAGTGGCATTGACAACGAACTCACCGTCATGATCAACCAGTTCAATGTGGATGAAGCACTAGGGCTGTAATGTGCACACGGAGCTCGTATTTCGAAGCTGGAGATCACGAGTCCTTTAATATGGCTGATGCGTACCTAGTCCAGAATGAAGCCAGTTGATTATGGAAAAGCCTGCAGATGAAGCAGAACCAATCCTGAATGAGTGCATATGTTTTACTTCTTTGTGTAGGAGTTTTTCTACTTTTATTGATGTCTGTAGTTTATGTAAAAGCAAGAAGTAGTAACCCTTCTCCCTCTTATTAAATGCACAGATCCGTTGCTGCACCAACTCGCAACGAATTAATTGCGGATAAAAGAAATCCGTGTAAACTCGAAGGGTAACACCGTATCGTTTCATATTACCCTCAAATAGCTCCAAGTTTTAAATTGAACTCCTTTCATTTTCAGGAATTTGCAAAGTATCTCAAGAATACAATCATATTCAAATGCGAAGTTCTCGTATTAAATGGAGCTTGAGGGCAAATCAATTCGTAAATATTACCGGTGGATGACCGGCTTCAAACAAGAAACATGCGAATGGCCCAAGTAATCTCAAAGATCGGTAATCTTGTATCGTTCTAATTTTTTCATAGTCGTCTCGAGTCCTAAATTACTTTCATTTTTAACATGGATTTTAAATGGCCTTAAAAAGAACCGGGACGTGGAATTGCCCAATGCAAAGTAGCAAGACCACGCCATCTCAATGGTTAACTCTTAAAAGAGAGCCTCCATGGACGCCTACGGTCCAATAGACCTGATGGCAGGGGGAATGATAGCGGTCCGAAATATCCCGAGTTCGATCTCCAAGGATGGGGAATGTTATAAGTATTGTGAATAAATAAAACGACTTTTTGCGCATTTCTTTTTGCAGAAAAAAACAGGAATACTCGACGAGCAATACCAAGATCAGTATTTTGTCACGATCTTAGCCTAATGTTGAAGTGTTCAGCGAAAGCCAAGGGAAACTCAATCCGATGAAGCTGACAAATAACTCGTGCAAGGTATTCAAGATAAAGGGTAAACCAGTATCGTTCCAGTTTATCCCTTCTAATACCGGCTAACACGTCTCCTTTCCTTCTTACAGGAAACATTTACACTAACATTTAACATGTTGAAGGAGACAACCCCAAGTGGCAAAATTATGATCATCTGAAGAGATCCATTGCGATCAAAATGGAGCAAATTGATAGCAAGTCCTAAATTGAAAATGAGAGTATGTCTCCTTTAACTCATTTGATTTCAATAATAGCATTTTTGGTTTTCTTCATGCAGGAGCATTCGACACGTAACCAAGACGGTTATCAAAATTAAGCAAGCCCAAATGCATCAAACCTCCACTCAACTCCTTCACCCATGCGTTTCATTATGCAGGGGCAAAGTCAGAGACGAGCCACTCTTGACCTAAGGAGTAAACTCTCAATTTTTTCAATCCGCCCACCTGTCCAGGAGCAATGGGGCATGACAAGATGATGAAAGGCGACCCCATTTCCATACACGTCCCATATCTACAGTGAGTTAAGTGTCAAATAGGTTTCGCATCCCCCAAGGCATTGGATTTTCTTGCAAAAGGTACAATAGCAGAAAGAAGGAGGCATTTATTTTTCTACCCTAAACACTACAGGTGCTCTTTGACAACCCATTTGAGTGACGGTTTCATTTCATAACCTCTGTCGAGAACCACCCCCACATCGGGGCCAAATGAAGGTAGTCCCAGTAATAGCACGAGGTAAATGGTTAGAAATTTTCTTGCTCGAACTAACATCAATTTTTGAGTGATTCTTTGCTTTCGACCTCGCACGGTAATTTAAGTGCCTTAGGATGACGAAAAGCATTAATTTCTCTATCCGTCACACTCATATCCTTTGCACCGCCCAATTGAGCCAGTATATTCATTTCTTAAAACCCCGTTGGTAATCATTGCTCATTCCAAGATTAAGATGGCGCTACCTCAAAGCAGAAGAACTTAGAAGAAGTAAGGTCTACGCAGAGTTCTTGAGTTAACTCTTCAAGTATGCTAGACCTTTGATATGTATGTGCATGTGATACAATATTTGAAAATTCCTTTTCCTAGACAGAATGAAAAAGAAAAGGCAAAAGGCAGGACCAAAAGAGCCAGTCCCTAGGCGTGAAAAAAGTAAATGCCAGTCAAAAGCAAGGCCAATGCCCATTCAATTTTTTGTAAATCCCCAATGGGATCTGGTTGAGGAAGAAAACTCTTCGAAAGAGTCAAATTGTAAAATATACTCATATGAAGTTTATACCGTTCGAAAGTGACAACGGTATCAGCAGAAGTTGACACCCTCCTCATATATCGATGGTGTCCGTTGAAGACTATTCTAGAAGGTCGAAACTGGTGGTGAAGATGCGATGACCACCAACATCAAACCCACCTCATGTATTTTCTAGGCGAAAATAAGCCTTTTACTTCCTCGGTTCCCAATCCTAACCTACGTTATAGCCCATGAAAGTCTTTTTTGATTAAGGCGCTTGAGTTAGCGTAGAGTTGAATGATTTTAAGCATCCTCGAAAAAGTACAAGCAAGATTATTTCTCTCTCATTTTGCAGGGTTCTTGATTTGTAAACCTATAGCAGATGATGAAGACTTTTTGTTAATAACCTTGACTCAAAAGAGTCCCCTATTGGTAAGCCTTTAACCCAGCCTATATTGCAGTCCTAATCAAAACCTCCAAATCGGCTTGATCGTACCAATTGCGAGATTGCTCAGACCCTTGTCGAATGCGATGATGGTGAGATTGAGTGATTTCTCTTCTGCAATCAGGATAAACAGCCTGTCTCGAGAGTGAGAGAAAGCCTTTTCGAACTGAAGTCTCTCATTCAGATCACATTCGAAGTGTTCACACTATGATAATCTCCTTGATATTGATCACACTACAATATCAAGCAATGAATCCTTTGTACAAAGATCTCACCTCCATGTACGTAAAACTCTCCAATTCCATACCCATTTTCAATGCGACATGAATCGCCAAAATAAACAGTTGTTGGATGGATTAGTGGTTATAATTGAAGTAGTACTTACCTTGGGTCGAAGAACGATGCTCAAATTGCACCGAATAACCATGGGTCTCCTCCTTCTTGACATGCGTAGGGACACCAACGAGGAAGAGAGGGACAAGTGGTGTTGGGGGTTGGTGCACGAGGACTAGAAGCTTTGAGAGATGCCGTCGATGAGCTAAATTATCGTCGGCCATGCACGGGAGGGAGAGAGTTGAGCGGAAGCCACCGAGAGAGTGGAAGGAGAGAAAAGGGAGCTGTTCAAGAAGAAAGAAAAGGGGAAAATGAAGAGAGGGAGAGAGATTTGGAATTTTATGGGGCTAGAGGCAGTGCGCCCCCCCCCCCCCCCCAAAAAAACAATTTAACCAACCGATTCTAGACCTAATCCCCAATACACCTCCTTTTGTCTCCATAATTGTTCAATTTTCCTATTTAAGGCATCAATTCCTTCTTTGTCATGCCCTAGACTTGGGTTGTTGGTTATTTTTAGAGAGTTTATCTTCCATTTTGCATTTGAGAACTTTTGGTCCGACCTACTAACTTCCTGGGTACCTTTCGCAACTTTATCAGTAAAATTTCATTTTTAACATCGGAAGAATGCCAAATCTCTTTGATAATTTGCCCACACTCATCATGTTCTAGCCAAATTGCCTCGAATTTGAACTCTTTTTTCCTCTTTACTGACTTCAAGAAAAGGGAAATTGTGATAGGATTGTGATCCGAACCAGTAACAAGTAATGCATAAACTTTAGCCCTTGGGATGGTAACCCTCCATTCTATATTTGAGATCGCCCAATCCAACTTTTTCTTGATGAACGCATTCTCCTCTATGTTATTTGCCCATGTAAACGCACACCTTTTGCTCTCCAAGTGCACCAAGGGACAAGCAGATAGCGTACTTCATTAAAATCTAGGAGAGCCAACCTTTCTCAATGATAGCGTACTTCATTAAAATCTCCCGTACACAACCATGGGTTTGATTCCACCTACTGATTTGGGTTAGCTCCTCCCATAATCGCAGCCTAGATGGGAAGTCATTAGGGACGTGAATGAAAGTAATACACATTTTTTGTTTGTTTTAAGCAAGTTCAAAAACCGAGATCACATAACGCATTGAGAAAGAATCTATTGCAACAGACACTGTCATTCCAAAACAAAGCCAGTCCCCTTGCTAAACTTGCAAGATTCACCCCAAAACTGTTCTAGAATTGTAACTGACACTTCATATGCTGCACTGCTGGTTCTTGATTTTTTGTTTCCATTAAAAACATCAAAGATGGCCTCTCCTGAGTCACTAAGACTATAATGGCTTAAATTGTCACGGGTGTACCCAAACCCCAACAATTCCGACTTATGATCTTCATTTGTGATTGAGATTTTTATGTCTCTTTAGGAATTCGAATCAAACTTGGCTCCCCAAGTGACAATAACACCATCGATGAAAATGCCTCAGTTTTCCAAAAGCTCTTTGCCAAGCATTAGACCAAACACCTGGTGTGTACTCACTCGGCCTTCAAAGTATAGATAGCGTACCCCTCAAGCACCAGCATCACCTAGCACCAACAGGTCGCAACTAAAGGAGCTCCATCGCTGTCACACAACCAACAAAGACAGCACCAACGAAACAACTTGTCTTCGTAGTGGTCAGGAGGGAGATGGCGACCTTAGATGAGAAATGAAAGAAGAAAGAAAGAAAGAAGTGATATTGATGCGAAGAAGAAGGGACTCCAACTAAGTGGAGAGGTAAACTCCCATTGGGGAAGAGGAAAGCTCCCACGAGGGAAAGGGATGTCTACACACGCTTCTAGTTGAAACTGGACCTTTGGTTGGCTTTGTTTAAAAAAAAAGAAAAGAAAATAAAGGTTCAGAACAGAATTGAGACTGGACTAGAGAATTAGGCCTTAAAAATTGAGCAAAAATAGCAGTAACTTAATACGACAACAAAACGGAGGAAGCAAAGAAAAACAGGCGAGCTACGGCCTCACGACACTCATCCAAGCAACGAAGGGCACGTTGGTAGTTTCTCTTCTTCGGACCACAATTTCAGCTTGTGAAATTATTTTCCTTTAGCTTCTGTATGCACTACGCAAGAGCAGCATCATTCTCATAAAAGAGATCTAAACGTAAGATCCAACTGCTAATAAGATGATAGAATTACAGGCTCGAGAAATTAAAGTCATCTGCACTCTAATTCATTTTCCTTGACCTGTAATGAGAAGAATTGAATTCTCAAAACAACTCAATCCTAGTGTAGAGACCCTAAAGCATGTTGGGTGTGCAAATTCTGTCACCTTCATAAGGATTGTAAGGTCCAAATGTGATGCGTAGGAATGAAAAACTAAACATCAAGGCATCTATGATGTTGGAAGTTAGAAGTATGGGACCTTATAAAACTTTATGATTGATTTTAACTTTCGACAATCTAATCCAATGTCCATGAAACAGGGAAAACTCAATTAGGAATTGGACAGCAAAGTGAAGTGAAAAATCTGTGGGATCACAAATGAGAAGAATTGTGAGAAATTGCACCCACAAATCTCTCTAGCATGGGACAAACAGATGCTCCATGAATTGAATACATCTGTCTCCACTAAAGGACCTAACCGTTGCTCTTGTTGCTGGTGCTTTCAAATCCCCCTAGTTCTATAACTGTCTACACTGTCCACTTACTGACAGAAAGTAATAGACTAGGGCCCAAGTGGAATGAATACTCACGCATCTCGTTCCAAATATTGACTCAAGGAAGGTGTAAGGACACTTTCTTGGCTAGGAGCAATGCATTGAAGATCATAGTATTCTTCACTTTGTTTGATCACTGTCCTCTAAATTTAGCAGGCTCCTACCTCAAAGTTCAGGACAAGCAGGACACAACCTTGAGAACCAGCCTCAGCCAAAAAAATCCTTGACAAACAGCCTGAAATATATAGTTTACATTAGTATATTTCGCAAACAAAAGATGAACCTGGACAGAAAGGCAATCAAATTGAGATATACCTGTAGCAGCAAGTTCCGCATATAATATTAGTAATAAGAGGTTCTCTGGTCATAAAAGATTCAACCAAAGGCATCACATACCTTAACATGAAATGTCTAAATGGGTAAGCTGAGTGCAGCATTTAGAAAAGAAAAATGAAGATATCAAGGATTATGGTCACATGAGTGGACATGAGTAACACGAAAGCTTAGCTGAACAAACTCCACAAAAAAAAAAAAATAATAATAATAATAACAACAACAACAACAACAACATTTGCATAAATTTTGCCTCACACACACATGAACACAAAGCTCAACCAACTGACATGTCAACTGCCACCAACAAATTTTTATCTCCAACTGATACGTGGCCTAGGCATCAGGTGATCTGAAGGGGGCTCTAAGGCCAATGTGAGTTCTCCAAGAATGTCTGTGATGAGATTGACCATGAGAAACTGCTCAAGAGGAAGTAGACCAAACATTGGCTTCATACCGAGACAAATAGGTGAAAACATTAACACAATGTGACAAAGAGAGAGAGTAATGAGCAAAACCTGCACCACATTTAGTGGAACATCGACACAGAAACAGTGGCAACGGCATTTAACACAAGAGCTGCAACTTTAAATATGAGCAGGAATTGCGCGAATTTTTGGATATTTGCATATACAGATGGTCCCCACCCGACAACCGGCATGTGCAATGCCTAAAAGGGAAATAGAACAAGAAAGTCTAGGAATTCATGAAGCCCATTTGATGAGAAAATGCTCAGTCAGTTGCTGTAAACCAACCCAAACTCTCAAACATGGGGGCAACATTAACTGAAAGCTGGAATTGGATGAATTTCTGGGTATTTGCAAGGCCCCAGCCAACCTCCTGTATGGTGCAACGCATAAAAAGAACATAGGACTAGGATGGAAGACTGGGAATCCCTAAAACTCATTTGATGAGATAATATTCAGTCAGTTGTTGTAAACCAACCTTAACCCTTAAACAACAAACACCCCTCTCCTTTCTTCCGTCTTGTTCCTCCCTATTCTCCCGGATAAAAAATTAAAACATACGGAAAAAAACAACTAAGACAGAAAAGAAAACCTGTTCAAGATCGATCCCAGCATTGACCTGGCAAATGTCAATTGCAAGTTGAACATTTGAAGAAAAAGCAAGTAATATCTACTGGAATACACATAGGAGCAACCAAAATGAATACAGAATGATCAGTTGAACCTTCTATTATCAAGGGGAATAATAAGTTTGTAATAAAATCACTGTAAGTACCAAATAATTCAGGGAAGTGCAATCTAAGGTCACGATACTCCTCATCATGCTAGACCCTCAATCCCAAAAGCCTTGCACAAGGCTGAACCTACAGATCGCAAACCCAACCGCAAAGGCCAGGTCAGTTTTTCGAGCCAAAATCAATATGCCTGAACAGGTTGATATAGCTAACAGTATTTCCAAGTTTGAAAGTTGAAGTGAATTGATCAATGGAAGCACGATCAGATTATACCACCTCTAACACAGTAATCATAAAGTTGCCCTCCAACTTCTTCGTAATGTCTCAAAGAGAAGATATGCCATGTTAAATGAGCTCCTTAAAGAACAGGCAGAGTAACAAGATGATTGGATGAAAATAACAAAGAGATGCCAGTATTGTTAGCCACAGACAATTTTGCATCTAAGTAAAAACATTGTCACCAATGTTTCCTGAGTAATGCTCATGTTTATGCTAATGCATCCATACACTTCATATTGCTCAAAACTGAAATCAAATATTGGAAAGCAAATCACAAAATCCCAGTTGATAATTTATTCTCCCTTTCAACTGTTTCATGACATTTTTCATCCTTCAACAACTGGTCAAAACTCAGCTAGCGAGAATAAGCTTCGAGTGAAATGAACTGCCAGATTGAACATACTGTAGGAAGCAATATATATGCGGAGTCAAAACCAACCATCATATCAAAAGTTAGAGTCAAAGAACAGAATGACATTATTGAATAGAAAATCTTTAAAAAGCACGATCCAAGTACTAATGCAATTAACTTGTGACTTCTTGAGGCAAGCAGTTTATTTCCCCCAAGCATCAAGAACCAGAATATGAAACCTAAATGTGCTGCAACACTAAAAGACATGGTTTTAAAAAAAATGCAGCACTGCATGATGAGCGTAGACGCAATCTCCAAGCAAAATCGTAACTCTTTCATCTGCAGAATAGAGAGCATGTTCCACCCTTAGTTACAAGGAAATTCACCACCTGTCCATGGTGGTGACTTTTTACAACCAACAAATCACACACCTAGAATTTGGTTCTAATGAGATGCATGGCATTTTTTTCTACCAAAAGCTTCAACAACATCGAGAGGTGTGCAAAATCCCCAAAGACAAATCCTCTACAAAAAGAAAGCAAAACATCCATGAGGCCAATACCCAAAAAGCTACAGGTTCATGAGCATGGGCAATCAACTAACAAATATATTAATAACAATGTCAAATCTCATTGATTTCATTCTTTGAATTTGTTTCTGGTTCAATTTCAGGATCCATTTTTCACAATATTTCCCTATTAATGTTCTATTCAAGAATTCAAATCAGCAAAAATGTGGCAATGAAGTAAGAGATGGTTGGGAATGTCGAGTTCGAGGCCAACCTTCAAACATCAAACATTAAAACTGAATTCCCTAAAACCTGATCATACAAAGTTAAACCAACTAGGTAGATATCGCCCAGAGTCCAAGGATGACAATCAAACTGCAACAATTAAAACTGAATCTGTGTTTCCTAAAACTTGATCTTACAAAGTCAAACCCACTAGGGAGAAAGCGCCTTCAACTTCTTCAGACGTTTCACAGCAGGTGAAATGCTCTTTATTGTCTTTCGGACCTTCTTTACAGATCTCGCTCTCTGTCTTGCTTTTTTCCCCAAGGGAGGCATCTCCATGATGGGCCCAGGAGACAGCCCCTTCTTGAGTGCACTTCCTCTAGGAGTAGCTGAAGGCGGCAACCTTAGATTTTGCGGAGGTAAGGGAGTGTGAGGCTTCCACACCAAGTTGTCCTTCATCGCAAATCTTACTCGCTTAACACTCTTGTCCCCGCTCTTTGCAGAGGGTGCATCTCCATCATCTCCTCTCTCAGCCATTTCAGATTTGAGAGATCGCTGCCCACCTCTAATTTTCTCTCTCTTTCTCTTTTTGGAGCCATCACCATTAACTGCAGTCTTGTCAGCATCCCAGTCATTAGGAACATCTATTCTTAGACCCTCTGCAGCGGCAACCCTCTCAAATTCCATTTGGAGGTTGGACATCATAGATTCATCAAAGATCATGTCTCCATTACTGATGAGTTCATCAGTCGTGAACTCAGAGATCAAATAGCCAGGATTAGCATTCTCCACATCCATAGTGCTATTATCAAGATTCAGATCCTTCTTCTTCTTTTTCTTCTTCACTCCTGCCTCCATGCCATCAATAGCCTTCTTAGCTTTCTTGAGCTTCTTTGTAATCTTCGCTCCTGCCTCCACACCATTAATAGCCTTCTTAGCTTTCTTGAGCTTCTTTGTAATCTTAGCTCCATTTGTAACATTCCCTAGAAAACCTGAATCAGCATCATCCATTTTTGTCTCACTGCCAAGAGGAATCAAATCCGGCACTTCCTCCTCCTCGTCATTGGCACAAATATAAGGAATGGCAACCTCAAACTCCAAAGAAGCCAAATCCTTCTCCAACTTCAAGAACTCCTCGTGCAAGCCAAATAGCAGCTTCCTGTTACCCTGATTGCACTCGGATGAAGATCCCAATTCGAAGAGTTTACTCGAAAATCTCATATTCAAGGCTATGGTCCCATAAACAACTAAATCATCACCCAAATCAATCTCAACCCCCAACTTCTTCGCATCCAGCAGACCCTTCCCCATCCTGAGCAACACATCAAACACATTGGACTTGATCTTACCAAGCAACACTTTATCCAACGACCTCCCCATCACATTCAAGAAGGGATTAAACAAAACCTCCAACGTCTCCGCTTTAACCGGTAGAAAAGGCCTGAGTTCTTCAAGATACACAGTGGCAATATGGTAATTAACGCCATTTCCCTGGAACTTATCATCAGCAAGCAAAGCCCTCTCTTCCAACACTCCCACCAATCTCCCTACAAGCTCCACATCCCACGAATACTTCCTCATGAGAGCGAAGGAAGAGCTCAAGAACCTGCGGATCAAAACATAGAACTTGTCCAGCCGGAGCGCGTCGATGCCGACCCACTCGCGACGCATGGTGAGCACGAAAACCGAGAAGTACTCGATGGAGAGAGGCAATTCGAGGGAGAGGAGGAGAGAGGAGAGGCGGTCCGCCAGGTGGGTCTGGTACGGGACCTTGTCGGCGTGCCAGACGCAGTAGAAGAGGCCCTTCCAGAGCTTCTTCATGCCGTCGTCGGTGAGGCTAGACTGTGCGGGCAACCACGTCTTGAGGAGGACGCGAAGCGAGCGCTCGCGGGTCGACTGGTTGCAGGACGCGAGCTGCTTGATCAGCGACGGGCCTTTCCGGCCACCGTCCATCGTTCGAGCGCAGAGAAGAAAGCGATTGACGATGGGTTGGAACTGGTGGTGTTGGAGGAAGCTGAGCAAAGAGAAATTTAGTAGAGCACGAGGGAGGGAAGAAAAACCCTAGGGTCAGTTTTGGAAATGGAAATTGTCTTCGCGGACGACATTATTACGCTTTTGCACTAGCGAAATATTGCCAGCGTAAAAAGGTACGAGGTATTCTTTATTTTAAATAAAGACACTGTTATGTTTTGGAGGTCGTGATAATAGAATTGTAGCTATAACTCTGCCTATATTCCGTTGTGAACAGGGAAGGGTAATATTTACAAATCAAATATCCGAACGAGGGGTGTTGGGAAATGTTTTTATGTGCTTGAATTGTTTAAATAATATCAATTTGGGATGCTGAGAAAATCTCTTATCATATTTTGAAATTTATAAAACCCTATATTTCTCATTATTACTGTATTCTGACCAAAAAAAAAATTATTACTGTATCAATGTAGATGTATTTTATTTTAGATAATACAAAGGATGTTCTATCACCCCATATTTGAAGTTAGAAAAGACTAGCAAAGATTACATAAATCTTTATGAAAGATGAACAAGTTAAAGAGAACAAGAAGTTCGTGAAGACTTGAAGGTATGAGGTGAACAATTTAGAAGCCTTGACCTGTAATGTGCGTAGGAAGATCAAATGGAAAGCCAAATAAAAGTTAATTACCAGCAAGAAGTTTTGATGGACTCATGATTGCTAATAGAAGCGGCTCTCCATATCGCATGTAAAAAACGTGTTCATATGTCTACGCAATTTGGATAAGAAGATACAAATATTCCTTTGACTATTCTTCTAGACTAAAAGCATTTGATAGCTAGTCTCAAGTCTAAAACTCTGGAAAGAATATTTCAAGAAGAATCAAATCAATTGTTGTTCATTTAGGCAACTGGATTTTTTACCAGCATGGCTTGCTATATTCAAGGAAAATATACCATCATCACGAGGATTTAATTATATGGGCGATCAAATTGTCGCTCCAATCCGACTGCCAAGGAAGCTCCTCAGGGTCTTCCTCGTACTCAGAAGAAGAAGGTTCGGTGTCCATGGGGTCACCTCCGTCGTGGCTGTCGATCTCCATTCGTCCTGCTTGTAGTGGCTGCTCGCTTGGGTCAGGGTTGACGATCTCTTCGCTAAATGTCGTCGGGTGGAGGAGGAAGGGATCTCTCATCTCCTCGATCGGGTATCGAAGGCTCTCACGGGTCCCCTGAACTCCTGACCTCTCCTAACCATTCACGCCCCGTATCTATGGTGTGCCAAAAGCCGGAGTCTACCCACATGGTGGTAAGGTGTTTAGCCCATATGGTGTCATCGGTCTCGGCAAAATGTCTCACGTCAGCCTCCACCTCCATGGGGAGTCTAAAAAGTATCGATGGGATGCTCATCGCTACGGTTGAGGGTTTGAAAATATTGTAACCAATGCTAGTGAGTCAAAAACTCAATAAGTTCACCACTAATCCTAACGTAAGGTATGGTATACTCATTAGTTCGGCCCTAACCTGTAACTTTAGAGCGATTCGGTACTCCCTAAATCAGCTCCTTTGACAACGGTATGAATATGGTACAATACATACGACCAAATCGACCTAGCAATCATGCATGGCCAGAGGACAAATCCACGTGCCAAAAGTTTATGAACGACACATGCCATGTTTCCAGACTCAGTGCTCAATGCACAATGCTCAATGCCTAGTATCAGAATACCACTTGACCTGCGTAAAGACGCTTCAAGTTTGGCCCGCATATCGTACGCCTTAGGCTTGTGCCCCAACCCATATGTGGAACACCTCAGGTTGGCATGCTTATCACTCTAGCTACCCCATGTCGTGTACGCTTGGGCACACCGTGTCTCCACCCGGTACATCAAGTCTGCACACTTATCTCTCCAACTTTCCCGTGTAAACACGCCTCAGGGCCATTCTCACCCTTATCTCGCCGCGCGTGAATGCATGACATACTCATAACCAAATCAATGTACGTCACATATGCCACATGCCCCATATTCTTATGTACATAAATGGGCAACTCATCACAAGCATAGAATACAATTTCCAGACGGACCATTCAATATACGTGCATGTCACGACATGTCACAAGTTATTCGCAAAACATATTTATCAAGGTATATGTTCAATTAATTCCTATCGAAGCATTGAACGTAGACAATCTAGCATTCTAGACCCAAGTTCCCCTCAAGCCCAATTTAGGCCCAGTATTCTCTCACGGCCTACTAACCACACTCAGGTTTCACAATTTCATTTTAATCATCCTATTGACCAAAATCTACGTCCCCTAAATCAAGACTGGCTCGCCCCATACAAACTTGTGTGTTAAGCTCTTCGGGCCCATTTGCCCAATTCGGCCCATATTAGCTATTCCTTCACTCGCGGCCCATGGGTCCTACCTTAGGCTCACAAATTCCACCCAAACACCCTTTGGACAAATCTCTAAGCCCAATAAACCAAGCCCAACTCTTCGCACGTGAAATTGCGTAATAAGCTCGTTGGATCAAACTAGCCCATTTAAGCCCAAATTACCAATTTAGCCCACTAACCAATCTTATCACACATTCCCACTATCCAATCATATTTTCACAGCCCATACACATCATTCTCATGCCTAATATCATGCCCTTAAGCCCAAAATCAGCTCGCTCACTTTTGAGGCCTATACTGGTCTAAACTAATTACACACTTTTCTAACCATTTCACCTAAGCTATGTACTCTACCCTCCAAACCAAATCACATACAATATTCCTAGGTTAGGATTAGTAGATATGCTTACCTAAACAAGGCTCGATCAATGACGGCGATGACGAAGAGCCGCGGTGGCCGATTAAGGCTCACGGTCAACGAAGGAAGGTGTGGCGTGAAGGGCTATTCCGACGGCTTTGAAGGACTCCACGGGCCAAGATGAGGATGGGCCGTGGGGGTGACGGACGGCGGTGAAACGATTGTGACGGTGTCGGGCTTGGGCGACCGAACGAAGAAACCTTAAGAGAGGGAGAGAGAGAGTGGCTTTGGAAGAGGAGAGGAGAAGGAGGGGCTGCCGAAAATGGAGAGGGGAAATGAGGACGAGTGTTGACACTCGATTTTTGGCTAATTTTATTTTCAAATTTAAAAAAAAATCCATAAAAAGTGAAAAAATTGAAAAATCAACTTTGGGGACCTCAGCATAGCCTTGGGAACCAATTTTGAGCAAAAAATAATTTTCCTTATTTTTTGTATTTTTCTGCATTTTATTTTTAAAAATTCATAAAAAATCCATAAAAAGTGAAAAAAATTGCAAAATCAACTTTGGAAACCTCAGCATAGCCTTGGGAACAAATTTTGAGCAAAAAATAATTTTCCTTATTTTTTGTATTTTTCTGCATTTTATTTTCAAAAATTCATAAAAAAATCCATAAAAAGTAAAAAAATTGCAAAATCAACTTTGGGAACCTCAGCATAGCCTAGGGAACCAATTTCGAGCAAAAAATAATTTTCCTTATTTTTCGCATTTTTAATATTTTCAGAAAATAGGAAAATAATAAAAATTAGTAAAAAATAGTATTTCAAGTCAGAAAATTACCAAAAAATAGTCAATATTTTTAATTTAATTTTACCTTCATTTAGGATGAATAAAGTTGGAAAAATAAAGTTTGGAACCTACGGTTTCTTTGTTAATTTTATTTTAAAATAATTTTAGAAATTCCATTTTAGCCTTTTAATTTTTCATTTTTACATTTTTAGAGTCGTGTCGTCCTCCTCTATTTTTCAAAATTAAAATTGAGTCCAAAAGCCCTTAGAATTGTCCAATTTCGCCAAAAGGACCAAAATGCAATTTCTGATTTTTTAATTTAGTCCCTAAAATCATTAAAACTGAAATTAAAAATTTTCTAGGGACTGAATTGAAAATAGGGCGACGTCACCCCTTAGTTTTTGACCTTCTGAATCCAATGGTGGCAACAATTTCTGCGAAAAAGGACCTTATGGCTTTGGATTTTGCAAAATGGGTCCTCGGGTCAATTTGAAAATTTGGGGTTTTGGTGCAAATATTGAATAATTTCAGGGGAAAATGTCATTTTCAAATAGATTTGATGCCCCTGAGATCAATTTTGGTGTCAATTGGTGAGAAAAATGAAAAAATTGGGGCCAATTTGGAGGAAATAAGCGATTTGGGTCGGCCGGGTCGAGCCAGATCCGACCCGACTCGACCCGAATGACCCATCTTCCCCAGAACCAAGTCTGGTTCTTCTTCCCCTTCGCGCGAATGGAATTCAAAATTCAGGGAAATCCCAACCGAGAAGATTGGACGTGATCCCGAGAGATTTTGGGGGAAATTTGGTTGAATTTTCGAATCGAATCTGGGAGGAGACGATCTCGGAGGAGGTTATACAGCTCAAATCGAGCTTAAAAGGCTACGGGGAGCTCGAATTAAAGGGGACTTTTTGGCTGAGAAAGAATTTGGCTGCAACTGAAGAATTTGAGCAATCGAGAGTGGATCAAGCTTCGAAACCAGTTCAAGGAGGTTGCTGGAGTTCAGGAGATTCGGCCGACACTGATTTCGGCGTTTGTCTCTACTTAAAACGGTAAGTCACAAGCTCGAGCTTGAGTTCTGTGCTCTAATGGTGAATCTTCAATTTGACCATCATTCTCGCTATTTTTGTGTGCCTTTTGCTCCTCACGCTCTTCTGACCACGATTGCATCTTCATTTTGCATTGAAACCGCATGTAAACCGCGATTCGAGATCCCAACCCTAGCTCGAAACTGTGTGACCTAGCCAGCCTAACCTGACAATCTAGAGCTCGATCGGAGTGTCAGGAAAGTCTCCTGAGCCCTCTATGATGCTCTCTATCCAAAGAATTGAATAGTTATGCTCTGCATTGTGTGATTGAAACGCCATGGATAGAGACTGCGTATGCTTCGATTGTCGAATTTCGACCAATAGATCTGTTTGAGTCTCGAATATGTCCCTTTAGGGTCGAATAGGAGTCGATCGGCGTCGGAAGTGGGCCGATCGGAGTCGGTTCCACCGTCAGATCATCGTCGTTGAACCATGGCCATCCGTCCAGAGATGACTAGAGGAAGAAGACGAAGTCCAGTCGACCTTTGATTCGGCCAAAAAGCTGACGTGGAGTTGACGTGGCATGACACGTCTTCCGCCACGTCACCGAATTGGCCGAGTCAAACGATGGCATGGACGTCTCGTCAGCACCACCTATTACAATAGCAATCCCGATCGGACGGCTAGGATTAGTCTTAGATTTAATCTCAACCGTAGATCTCAGTAATCGGAATAAATGGTCAAGATTCGGTCAAGAGGAGATCCGAGGGTCGGTATTAATTCATGATCCGACGAACACAGTTGAGCCACACGGCGAATCCTAGGCCATAGGATCAGAAGTAGCAGAAAAATCAAAAAATGGAATAAAAATCTAGAAAATTCGAAAATTCAAAAAAATTAAATCCCCTAAACTACATCGTTTTGGCGTTAGGTTAGATTAGTGGGCCTGATTAGTGAGCCGGGTCAATACGACCCGGTCCGGAAAATTATAAATAAATAAATAATAATAAATAATAAATCAAATAGAAAATAAAAATACAAAAATAGAATAAAAAAATAAAAAATTCTGAAAATCTTATAAAAAAATCAGAAAATTCGAAATCATAGGGAAATAAATAAAAATAAAAATCATAGAAAATTCAGAAAAATTGGTAAATTTGTTAAAAAATGTAGAAAATGCTTGGAAAAATTAGGAAAAATGTTAGAAAATGAAAATAAAAATTCTAAAAAATATAGAAAATGTTCTAAAAAATAGGAAAATCCCTAGAAAGTCTTAGAAAATCCTAAAAATTAGGGGAAATATTAGAAAATAAAAAAAAATTCCAGAAAATATAGAAAAGTTTCTAAAAATATAGGAAAACCATTAGAAAATTCTTAAAAACTTTGAAAAATTCTAGAAAAATCATAGAAAATTTTAGAAAAATTAGAGAAATTCCCAAAAGTCGCGAAAATCAGGGAAAAACCACATTCAATTGGTTTGACCTATTTTCATGACTTTGGCTTCCCGAACCTCCTAAAAATGACCATTCTGCCCTTCTGGTCAATTTGACCCAAATCATTCCAAACCATCCCAAATCATCTTTAAACCTCATTGATGTATTTTCCAAGCTTCTAGGACTCTCATTTGCTTGTAATTAACTTAATGTGATATGTTTACTTCTTGATTTGATTTATTGATTATGCATTTATTTCTCTGGTTGTGATCGATAGGATAGATAATCCCACCTGCATGAACCCCTTAGATTTTTAGAGCCTACCTTATCCAATCTCGCCTGCATGAATTCGTTAGATTAGGGAATCACTCAGCTTAAGTACCGAAAGGGCGTCGATATTGACGTAACTAAGTCCCCGAATCTAAATCTCTGGTTTTCGTAGGATCGGACGATTCCTCCCAATCGTTCGATAGGGTTTCCAGTCATACCCTCCAATAAATGTTTGGTGGCGACTCCTATGGCATGCACACTATTCACATGCCACCTGACCACACTAAGGTCGACTTCGATCTAAATTTTCCTGACGCGATTTGGTATGGGCCTGGGAGGGCCCGCGCCAAGCCCAGATACAAAATGGGCTTAGCAATCCATTAGCTCCCTCGGGATCCGGAAAATCTCGGGAGGGTCGCGACAGACTGGCGACTCCACTGGGGACTTAGTTTAACCCATTAGAGGACTTGAGCCGATTAAAAAGTTGGGTGTTTTCTAACACATTTTTCTGCAGATGCTCTTAAAGGTGAGGTAAGTCCACTAATTGAACGTGTTAAATGTTTTTGCAGATAGGAGTTATAAGGGGAGGAGTGATTGCTAACATGTCTTATGCAGGGTTGGAGTTTGGGGTTGTTTGTTTATTTTCTGCAAATTAGAAGCGCTGTTTGATATCAACTGCTGTGCATGCCTTGCATACTTTGAGGATCACGACACATGCACACACAAGCGCCTAAACCCAAGCCGCGAAACACTCTTCTTAGGTAGCCATAGATAGGGATCGGTATGCAAAGCTCTAGCTTTTAATTGCGCCTGGGTTGACCATATTCGATCCCGCTCGCTGTCTGGATCAATGATTCTTCCCACTTGACGTTCGATTGCGCTTGTGGGCAAAGTTGTCGAATCAGACAATGGGAGCCTTTTAGGTCCATACCCTATTCCTCCTTTTATTTTCTTTTCTAGAGTCAATTCCTCACTTGTCTCATGCGCATGTGATTTGGTCAGTTGGTATACCTAAAATCAAAACATGAAAGAGTCTGGTTGGTAAGGCTTTCTTATTTTTCGTTTCATAATTCATTTCTGTATACCATACATCCCATACATCATTTCATGATTGAGTCGTCACCTTGATAATTGGTCTGAAAGCCACTTTGGGATAAAAGGATATTTTTCTACATACTTTTGGATGTTGTATTTCCGCATCCTCCTCATCCCATTTAGACTTGATGTATTAGGGATCTTTTGAGATGTATTCGCATACTTTCCCATTTCCTTTTCGAGATCTTTAGATAGGCAATAGCTTTCATTCCAATCATCGAGGGATCCTAGCCAATTGCATAATTTCTTTGGGAGAAATCTTGATTAAAACCCTCTGACTAACTTCTTTTGGTCAAGTAGGAATGTTTTAATCCTTATTTCACCAAGAGAGAATATGAAATTGGGCTAGTGCATTTACATTGCATCTTCATTATAACCCATGGTAATTAATTTTAGTACATTCTTGCATATTCATGATAGATGGGGAAATCGGATATTAAGATCATCCCGGTCCCGCGTAAGGAGCTTACAGCGTGGTGGAGCCGTCTCAACCGGGATAACCAAACCTATGTTGAAGAACGCTTGGGACGCTTAGTAGATCTCCTCAAGGTCAATTACTAGCCCACCCTCATTCAAGCTTTGGCAAGGTTTTGGGATCCAGAGACCGTCACCTTCAGTATTCGAGGAATAGAGATCACACCTACCCTGGAAGAGTACACGGCGATCATCGGACTGGAGTTTGACGATCACATCGTGCGGCATGTATTGGGAAAAGATTCTACCTTAGCCCTGTCTAAATTCCTGCGTCTTAAGACCTCAGAAATTGAAAAGGTCCTCAAATCCAACTCTGGCAGGTTCACCCTCTCATTCCTATACAACAACTATTCCTCCCTCCCAGTCGAAGCTGGTCTTAAACCGGCTAAAGTTTTCATCCTTGCCTTTTTCGCCTATGTCTTATTCCCCACCTCCCAAACCACTTTCCATCCTTCCATGGTCCACATTGTTAAACAAGCCTGCTACCGCTGGAATTACTCCTACATGATTCTAGCCGAAACCTTCCTTTCCCTAAACCGTTTTCAGCCAACCTAGAGAGGTACATTCCAAGCGTCCAATAGTCTTCTCTACGTGTGGTTCACCTCGCACGTTAAAACCCTTAACCTTCGTGTCGGATGTTATGAGATCAGCCGACATATCCACCCACTTAGTTCCTTCCTGAAATGTCAATCCGCCGTCAAGCAACTATCCTTCGAGGATTAGAGGAAAAAACTAGAAGACCTAGAGCCGAAACAATTTCGCTGGCGCTTGACCTGGCCTAAGATCCTAGAAGCTCGCATCACAGGAGTAGATGGTGACCCTATCCCTTTATTAGGCTGCACGGGTGGAACCGCCTACTATCCTATCAGGGTGGTAAGGCAATTTGGCATGCTACAAGAAGTCCCGCCGGCAGTACGACCAGGAGTCTTCGCCTTCAACTTGCCACGAGGTGAGCTTACCAAGGAAGCAAAGGCAGCGTACCAGGCCAAGATCGACCTCATCATCCACACCTTGAAGAATTCCCCGCTGCAGAGCGTGGAATGGCCAGACTACCTAGATGATGAGATGAACGTCCACCGAGCATCCAAGGACTACATCAAGTTGTTCAAGGAATATCGACAATCCCTCGTAGAGCCATACGTACCGGACTACATCGTCCCGTACTTGCCTGGAGTGGAGCCATATGTACCAGAGCACATGGGACCACCGCCGGCCGAAGAAGATGAAGACCCGCAGGAATGGGACCCGGATGAATCGGAAGACAGCGAGGATGCCTTAGCCTCCAAGCGCCGTCGGATAGAATAGACGATCTCCCTACTTGATTTTGCTTCTGATTGTAATAGGATCATGACATTTTCATATATGATCATTCATCATCGTTTTCTTAAATAAAGTAATTACCATGGGTTATCCACCTCCTTGATGGTATGCTCATACACGTTTAATGAGTAGAAAGACCGATTTCATGAGGCTAAGGCTCATGATCGAGTCTTTCCCCCATTAACCATGTGTGAACATAGTATCGAGAAGGTTTTAAGTTCCCGCACTTTTATTCAACTCGCGCATCCCTGACTCGCTACTTTTTAAACAGGTAAAATTCTATAGTCACGAAGACTCGCAGTAAGACGCGAAAGATGGCTGAAGAGCTGACTTCCAGAGTGACTGGCCTCGAGGATCAAATTAACTTGATGGCTGCCATGATGGCGGAAATGAAGTCAATGATGACTGCGCAAGGAAAGGCCTCAGCTGCACCCGAAGTTAACCCCACCACTTCGAACGATTCCGACACCAACCAGACTACTAGCACTGAATCTGAGAGGGACGTGCCCCATAAAACCCATCCATTCGTGATCGACTTGGAAAAAGAGAAGAAGGAAAGGCCACCGGCTAAGACTGAAGAAGGCACGAGAAGGCTCGCGAAAATCGAAGAATGCCTGAGCAGCCAGGGTTACGAACTGGCTAGGTTCGACAAGATCTCTCCGTTCACCAAGATCGAAGTCCCCGCTGGATACAAGGAGCCAGAGTTTGTGAGGAAGTATGATGGGACAGGCTGTCCCCGGGCTCACTTGAGATATTACTTGCACAAAATGGCGCACTATTCGGACTACGTCCCATTGCTGATGAACACCTTCCAGGAGAGCTTGTCAGGCGCCGCGCTGGCCTGGTTCATTGAGCTGGACATGGAGGAATACGATAGTTGGGAGGATTTGGCGGAAGATTTTCTGCACCAGTATAAGTTCAACACGGCCACGGCACCGACCAGGGAAGACCTGTTAAGGACCGCGAAAGGAAGAAACGAGACGATACGCACCTTTGCTCAGAGGTGGCGGGCTATAGCCACTCAGGTGAAACCGCCTATCCCGGAGGAGGAGTTAGTGGACCTGTTTTTGAAGACGCTGCCACTCGATTATTTCGAGAAACTGAACACGTCGGGCTGTCAAACCTTCACTCACCTTATCAAGGTGGCAGAACGTCATGAGTTGGCGCTTAGAGAGAAGCGTGTGTCAGAACCACCGATCAGACGATCCTATCCAACCAGGAGAGAGCGAGAGAACGTGGGAGACGTTGCGTTTGTACCAAACCCCCCGAAGCCGAAGAAGTTCCCAGAATCTACCCCCACTCAGGGTGGAACGTCAGGATTGGCCCCAAGGAAGTTCAAGGCCAGGAAGAAAACTCCACCATCCTTCACACCACTCCCTCGCCCTCTGTCAATGCTACTGCCTATGCTGTTAGACGGGCACTTGGTCGCCAAAGAACCTCCAAGACCGAACCCGCCAAGGTTCCCTAGGTTTGATGAGACCCAGTCATGCGCATACCACATGGGAGAAAAGGGGCATAATGTGGACAACTGTCTGGTGCTCAAGTATAAAGTGCAGGCGCTGATAGACGGGGGAATGCTGGAATTTGATAAGACAGAGCCGAACGTGCAATAGAACCCTCTGCCAGACCACGGAAGGGTGAACGCTATTTGGGGCAATGACGATGCGGATAGCGGAAGTTTAGGAGAGGCCCCACGTGAACACGGGCCGAGTGAAGAACGCGCCGTTGAGGAATCTGACGAAGAACCAGATGATGAGGACGTCCGTCGCAAAAGGGCGCATGAGGCCGACAAGAAGTTCCTACGAGAGGCCCTGGAAAGAGGAGATATAGTGGATACCTTGGGACAGGATAGCGGCGGCTACAACTACTGGGTGCTTTATTCCGTCTCGCCAAGCTTTTTCGTCAGGACGGAGGAGATCGTCCCTGATGGGTGGGACGGCATGGATGACCCTGTTAACGAAGAGGAAGCAGTAGCCGAAGTGGATAAAACAATCCCGACCCAGGCAAAGGAACAGTGTGATTTGGGAACTCAGGAACGACTCGTCGGTTTAGAGAAAGGCATGGACAGTCTAATAGCCGAACTGTCAAAAATGGCAGAGAACACACGGGCGCCGCCCGCGGAGGAGAAGTATCAGATGCTGGAGTTGAGGAAAACCATTGAGTGGCAAAACAGGAAGATAGCCGGATTGGAGGATCAGTGTAAAAACCTGGCCAACATGGTGCGTGAATTGAAGGCAATTGCTACCCGGGAAGGAAGGCAATATCGACCTGACCAGTCGATAACATTCCTGCACAAGTTCGGAGGGGAAGGCTGCCCCTTGAACCACATCTCCTGCTACCTCAGCAAGATGGCCGGTCATCATGAGGATGATCAGATCCTCATCAGCAACTTCGAGCGCAGTCTAATCGGCCCGGCCTTGTACTGGTATCACTCGATCGACCTCGACTGGATTACTGACTAGGAGGATCTCGAAAGGCAGTTCATACAGCGATTTGAGGCCAACGTAAAGTCTATAGTCGGTAAGGACGATCTGACCCGCGTTACCATGGAGGAGGGCAAAGAGTTCAAGGCATTTGCACGTAGATGGGAGCTGTAGGCAAGGAAAGTTTTACCCCCACTGGAAGAGAAAGAAATGCTGGAAATCTTTATGCAGGTCCTCCCCCAGAAATACGTCGAGCGTATGCGCGCATACGGATTTCAGTCTTTTAACCATGTGATAAGCATCGGATTGAAGCACGAGCAAATCCTTCAAAGGAGCGAACTCGGAAGCAAGAGGGACTCTGACCGGGCTGGCTCTTCTATGGAATCGGTGTGGACTAGCGATGGCCAAAGACAGAATGACTCTCCACCAGAGCTGATGAGGATGACACCAGAACCATGGTGTCCGGATTACGACTCAGACCACATCGATGAGGACCAGTTGATTGCGATGATAGGAATGAAAGCCCCCTTTGTCATCAAGCTAGACGAAGTAGACAAGTGGGATGACGTCAAGAGTGATTCCGCAGAGCGCGTAGTGATTTCCCTATCCAGTCTGGGGCTGGAAGATGAGAAGACGCTGGGAGACGCTAAAACCGAGAAAATTATCACAAAGGTCCCGCCGCCGGCAGAGTATGATCCCAAGTCTGTCCCTTGGGACTATGGGATAGGAGAGATCGATGCAGTCATGAGGTCCGGTAGATGTTACGCTCCGAGAGAAGGGGAGCCCGAAAAGAGAGAGGTATTAAAGGAGGATGCAGAGAGGGTTTTGTCCATCGTTAAGACCAGCGAATTCGAAATAATCGAGCAGCTAAGAAAGATGCCAGCCCAGATATCGCTGCTCGATCTATTTGTCAACTCAGAAAAACATAAGAGTGCACTGATGAAGGTGCTGAACGAAGTGCACGTATCGGAGACGATAAATGAGGTGCAGCTGGAGGAATTTGTCGGATCCATTTTGCTGAAGGATCAGATATCCTTCTCGGATGAAGACATCCCTGTAGACGGGTGGGCACATAACAAGGCGCTGTATATATCAGCCAGGAGTCACGGCAAGCACATCTCCCACGTACTGATCGACAACGGCTCGGCATTCAACATATGCCCATTGGCAACGCTTAGAAACTTGGGCATAAACGAGGAACTCATCCGTACCTCCAAAGCCACCATCAGGGCATTTGATGGGATGAGGAAGACCGTAGTTGGCGAGATCGACCTAGACGTCTTCATCGGACCCGTAAAGTTCTCCATCGGGTTTCAAGTTATGGATCTCCCGAGCGCCTTCGGACTTTTACTGGGCAGGCCGTGGATTCATACAGCAGGCGCAATACCATCGAGTCTACACCAGAAAGTCAGATTCGTGATGAACGGGAATGTGATAACGATACACGGGGAAACAGATCTGGCAGCATATCAAAAGAGTGCAGTCCCCATACATAGAGCCGGAACAGAAGGAGGAGGCTAGCTACCACTCTCTCGAGTTGGTGGCCGTCACGCACGCGCTTGCTGGGACTAAAAGGAGAATTCCTGAACCTTCCCAGTACACTTTGGCTCATGGGAAAATATTACTAGCGCACAGGTTTATTCCCGGACGCGGGCTAAGAAGGAATGGCCAGGGAATCAGGTCGCCACTGCAGTTAGACATTAACGAGCGACGGACAGGTTTGGGGTATACCAGTAAGTCCAGTGGGGGTTTCATTTCTAGAGGCCGAGGCCGAGGCCAGTATAGAGGCCATGGAAGCCAGGGAGGTAGAGTTAGGCCGTCCATCGGCTCCACAGCTTGGAAGGGAAAAGCTAGCACGATCAGTAGCCCTCTAGACTAGTATTTCTCGGGACGCCCCAATATGCTGGCGGACGAAATGATCCAAAACGCAGCAGAACCAGATTTTTCCAACCCGTTCTTAGAGGACACGGTTAATGTCATCATTGAAGGACTCGAGAAGGAATCCAACCAGCCTGAGTAAAGAGGCCTTTTTTCCCTTATGCATTTTAATTCCCGCATGTTGTTTTCATCCCTAAGTAATGCATTTCCATTTCAATCTAAAAAAAAAGAGAAAAAAGAAAAAGAATGCCCTTGGATCTCGGACCGTTGGTTCAAGAGGTGCATGCTGTAATGCGGTCCATTTTCTAATAAAAACCCCATGAATTTTGTTGGGGACATGTGGGATGACAAATCGGCCCAATGATGATACTCGGCTTCAGATTTTTGAAGCTTGAGGGCTGGTTTCCCACATGATCCTTTATTTCCTCAAAAAATTTAAGAGAGCGAGGGCGTCCGATGAAATGAGGACTATTCCCCCTCCTCTCTTTTGCTTAAAAAAAAAACCTTTTCAAAATGTTTTTGAAAAAATTCATGCATCTTCATTAGTATCACCAACATACTGACCGTGCTTGTGACATTTCAGGCATGCCATCCCTCACATGCATAACAGGTTAATATGTGGCTCAGGCTACAGTGATGACTCCTCCTACGAGATCGAGGAAGAGTGCGAGGATGATGCCAATAATATCAGAAGAGATTGGGGCAGATATGAGGAACATAAACCACTGACCGCAGAGGACACTATTGGAGTTAATCTCGGAGATTCTGAAGATGTAAAGGAGGTCAAGATTGGAGGAAGGTTATCTTCGTTTGAGGCAGCTCGGTTTACTGAACTTCTCAAAGAATACCAAGACGTGTTTGCTTGGTCTTATGCAGATATGCCGGGGTTCGACCCAAATATTGTCGAGCATTCGCTCCCAACGGACCCAAGCATTCCCGCCAAGAAGCAAAAGCTCCGACGCACAAAACTAGAATTATCTATAAGGATCGAAGAGGAAGTGATGAAGCTGTTAAAGGTGGGATTCATTGAAGTGATCGCCTATCCTGAATGGGTCGCCAATATCGTCCCAGTGATAAAGAAAGACGGAAGGGTCAGAGTCTGCGTAGACTACCGCGATCTGAACAAGGCGAGTCCGAAAGATGACTTCCCCCTTCCACACATTGATGTCTTGGTCGACAGCACAGCGGGGTTTGACATGTTCTCTTTCATGGATGGTTTCTCTAGGTACAATCAGATCTTGCTGAAAGAAGAAGACAAAGCGAAGACCTCGTTTATAACGCCATGGGGCACCTTCTGCTACAAGGTTATGCCTTTCGGTTTGAAGAATGCAGGGGCAACTTACCAAAGGGCTATGGTGGCTTTGTTCCACGACATGATGCACAAGGAGATAGAGGTATACGTCGACGATATGATCGCAAAATCTAAACCTGGAGACGATCACGTCCAAATACTGAGGAAGTTATTTAAACGACTTCGGAAATACATATTGAAACTAAACCCCGCTAAGTGCGTGTTTGGAGCACGGTCTGGAAAACTTCTCGGGTTTGTGGTGAGTAGCCGGGGAGTAGAGATCGATCCGTCCAAAGTCAAGGCGATACTAGACCTCAGTACCCTTACAACGGTTAAGGAGGTGAGAAGCGTACGGGGGAGACTAAATTACATCGCCAAATTCATCTGTCAGCTCTCCGATGTCGCGAAACCATTCTTCAAGCTGCTGAAAAAGGGAGCCAAGGTGAAATGGGATTCTGAATGCCATCAAGCGCTGGAGAAGATCAAAAGCTACCTTATCGCACCACCAGTTTTGGTGCCTCCTGTGCCGGGGTCTCTGCTAACCCTATACCTCACCGTTCATCAGGAATCCTTAGGGGCTTTGCTTGCTCAAACGAGTCCAGAGGATGGCAAGGAGCGGGCGACTTATTATCTGAGCAAGAAGTTTACTGCATCGAAAATGAATTACCTCACAGTCGAGAAGACTTGTGTCGCGTTGGTCTGGGTATTACACAGGCTGAGGCAGTACACTCTTCACCACCGGATACAGTTGGTGACAGAGAATGACCCAATAAAGTACCTCCTGGAAAAACCAGCCTTAATCGGAAAGTTGGCCAAATAGCAGGTCCTTCTGTCAGAATTCGATGTTAGAAGCTCAACTCAGAAGTCTGTCAAAGGGCGAGCTATAGCAGATATGTTGGCTGAGGATGCCTAGGGATCCAGCGTCCCAAGTGACGAAAAGGCTGAAGACCGCATTTCTAATCTGTCCGAAGATAAATGGACGATGTATTTCGATGGTGCCGTAAACCTCGCAGGGTCTGGAACCGGGGCAATCCTTATGTCTCCTGAAGGACAACATTATCTAGTCGCTGCAAAGTTGACATTTCCATGCACCAACAACGTCTCCGAGTATGAAGCTTGTATCCTCGGATTGCAACTGGCCCTCACTATGAAAGTAAAGAAATTGCAAGTGTACGGGGACTCCATGCTGATCATTTTGCAAACCCAGGGTGAATGGAAGACCAAAGACTCAAAGCTCATCCCCTATCACAGGTTCCTAGAGGAGATGATTGAAGAATTCGAAGAGATCGACTTCGAGTACCTGCCCAGAACTCAGAACCACTTCGCAGATGCCTTGGCCACCCTATCGTCCATGCTGCAAGTCACGGAAGGCTTAGATATTGAGCCATTGAGGGTCGACATTATCAAGCAACCGGCATACTGCATGGTGATCGAGGAAGTATTTAACGACCAACCCTGGTATCACGATATCAAGAATTATTTGCTGAAGGGAGAATATCCTCTAGGGAGCCACGCGGGAGATAGAAAGTACATAACCAAGATGGCTACGAAATTCTTCCTCAGCGGACAGGCACTGTATAAGAAGTCATTTGATTCAATCCTGTTGAGGTGTGTAGATGCTAAGGAAGCAAACCTGCTTATGAAAGAGATCCACGAAAGGGAATGCGGACCACATATGAACGGCCACCACCTCGCTAAGAAGATCATGAGGCTCGGTTATTATTGGATGACCATGGAGTCAGATTGTAACCAGCACGTGAGATCCTGCCATCAGTGCCAGGTGTATGGAGATAGGATCAATGCTCCCCCATATGAACTTCATCAGATGTCTGTGGCCTGGCCATTCTCTATGTGGGGAATCGACATGATCGGGCCAATCAACCCTCACGCTTCAAATGGGCACCGTTTCATCTTGGTGGCGATAGATTATTTCACCAAATGGATCGAGGCCAATTCATATGCCAATGTCACAGCCAAGAGCGTCGCGAAGTTCATTAAAAGGGATATCATCGCGAGGTATGGGACGCCTCAGGCTATTATCACAGACAACGGGTCCAACCTGAATAACAAGGTGGTTGATGATCTTTTGGACCGGTTTAAGATCAGACATCTTAACTCTTCCCCTTACCGCCCACAAATGAATGGAGCTGTGGAAGCGGCAAATAAGAATATAAAGAAGATCCTGGCCAAGACTGCCGAGAACTTTCGAGATTGGCACGAAAGGCTGCCGTACGCACTAATGGCATACCGAACTTCAATCCGAACTTCGACTGGGGCAACTCCTTACTCTTTGGTATATCGCATAGAAGCTGTCCTTTCTGTGGAGGTGGAGATCCCTTCCTTGCGAGTATTAGCCCAGGACGAACTTTCGGAGGCTGAATGGATCCAGCAAAGGCATAAGTAGTTAAACTTAATTGATGAAAAGCGACTGAAAGCTATATGTCATGGACAGGCGTACCAAAAGTGGGTAGCTAAGTCATTTGACCGCAAGGTGAAGCCCAGAAGTTTTACAGTCGGGGATCTAGTTGTGAAGAAGGTGCTCCCTAACGTTCCTTATCCCGGGGGCAAGTTCGCACCGAACTACGAAGGTCCGTACGTGGTGCAGAAGGTCTTAACAGGCGGCGCTTTGATTCTTTTTAGCATGGACGGGGAAGAATTGGCATATCCTGTAAATGCAGATGCTGTCAAGAAATACTACCCTTGAATAAGAAGAGGATTTGATCGGTTCTCGTATCCCACTCATGTCTAAGCCACACTGAGACCCACTACATGCACTTCATGCATACATGCATACATTTGCATTACTCTTTCTTTGTTGCAGATCCAAGAGGAGTCCTCAGATAAAAAAAAAAGCTCAAAAGACCTCGCCCGGACTAGAGGATCATGAAGAAGAGAGATCTGCAAGACAGGTTGCCTATCGATGTTCCGGGTTTGCAATCAAGGGTAAAAGTCGTATCGTTCCAATTTTTAATAAGAAAATGGACGCTAACTCCCGAAACGTTTTATTTCTCTCAGGAATCTCCGGCCACCGCGAGCAGGTAAATATCCCTTACTCTAAGACTTCTCGGTCTGCTACGTCATGAACAATAAATCACATCATCGACGAAATTCGCGAGGTAACTTCATTCACATTCTCATTTAAAGATCTTCCAGGTTACCCAGAAAATCTGTCATTCACATGCATCATGAATCCCTTGTGAGGGTTAATGTTGATGAAATAAAAATGAAATCTCCAAATGAGAATGATCAAGTTTGTCATGCTGGATTAGACCGAAATCTGAGGGGCCAACCACGCCCAAACACGTCCCTACACACTTGAGAGGTTGAGTGAAAGAAAGACAAGATAAAAACCTTTGTCCGTGAACGTAGGGACCATTTGCAGTGATTACATGGATCGAAACGATAGAGGGCATGTTCATTCTTTACTCTAAACACGTAATAATCCCTTGTAAGCCCATTTGAGCCCGTGAATGGAGAATTCAAAAAAACCTGTCAAGAACCACCCCACACCGGGGCAATTTAGAGGTTCATCAATTGATTCCTAGGAGAAAAGATCAAGGTAAAACTTTATCGTGCTGACTTGCATCAACCTTTTCGTAGTAACTTCAGATGGTATCCCGTGGAGATTTGAAACATCAAAGTGAAGGAGAGCAATTCATTTCTCTATCCTACACACGTTATCCTTTGATGAGCCAATTTGAGCCTGCAAATCTTCTTTTCAAAACCCAATTGGTGATCACCTCCCTACCCTGGGAAAAACATATAACTCGCTAATAAAAGCAGGACACCCGGTGAAAGCAAGGCCAAAGCCCATTGTTGAAGAAGAGCAACAATGTTTGAAAAACCTGTCGAAAAGAAATACAATGAAAATGTCAAAAGGCAATAGGGCTGATAAAAGCAAAGTGCCTGGTAAAAGCAAGGCGGAAGCCCTTCATAGGAACAAAAGCCATGGCACTTGAAATATAAATAATGTGTCAAACAAAAAGGGAAGAAATTAGTTGTCAAACAAAAAAAATATAAAGAAAATGTGGGCCTAGTTGAATATGAGTATCTAGAGAACCTTTGGGAGCTCAAGATATAGATTTGACCTCCGACAACAATACAGTGGGTAATGATGCAAAGGTGATCACCAGCGTATCATACCCCTCACTTAGAAAATGGCCTTTTCAAACCTACCTTGAACCAATGTTACAACCTATCCCGGAAGCCTCTCCTGATTGAGCCGTTTCAGATCAACACGGGATTTCACACGAGAAACTATTGCCTAAGGGAGTAAGTACAATCCAGTCTTATCTGATCTTCGAGGTTCTTGACTTGTAAACCCAAAGAAATCGCTTTTAGAATGTTGATTCTTTTCTGAAAGCCTCAAGATGCCTACCCATTGCGTAAGCCCTTGACCAAGCTTGCATTACGGTCCCTTAGAAGACCTTCTCTGATCGGTCAGGTTGTATACACTGCAAATGGTCCCGAAACTCTTGGCATAGGTTTCGAGTGTTAGTTTGAGTGTTTTTAGAAATCTTTCCCCAGTGAGGAAGCAAAATCTCTCGGAAATGAATATCGTGAGAAGTCCTCCATGATAAAGGTATTCCAGTTGATATGACTGATCGAACTCATCTGGTGACTTCAGATTTATTGATTCAAAATTATCCTAGCAAAGGATTTTCGATTACACATGTAGGTTGCAAGATTGTCTTGATTAACCATCTTATGCGCCCTGCATTTACTGAAACGAGTCCATATGACTCACGGGGGCATGGCTCATGTTGAAATTTGCATATGTCTGATGCATAAGAATTCTTTCCAAACTCTTCATTCACCAAGATAATATGGGTTTGAGCTTCTGCAGGTTTTCTGGTTTCCCCAGACCCCAGAATGGCACCCTCAATGGTAAAATAAATCGGGTTCGAGCTTCTGCAAGATTCCTGGTCTTCCCAGATCCCAGAATGGCACCCTCAATGATAAGAAAAATCGGGTTTGAGCTTCTGCAGGATTCCTGTTATTTCCAGATCCTAGAATGGCACCCAAAGTCCTTGATATAGGCATCTCAATGGGGCGACCTACCATACAGGTCAAATCTTAATCAAATGTCAAATCAGTAGGTTTCTTTCACTAGGAATCTACCATGGGGTGGCCTACCATACGGGTTAAGTCTGAATCGAATTTTAATCAGTAGAATCCTTTCATTAGGAATCTATCATGGGGTGACCTACCATACAGGCCAAATCTGAATCGAATTTTAATTAGTAGAATCCTTTCACTAGGAATCTACCATGGGATGACCTACCATACGGGTGAAAAGTCAAATCAAGTTTTAATCAGTAGAACCCTTTCATTAGGAATCTATCATGGGTTGACCTACCATACGGGTTCGAGTTCAATCACCCTAAGGTCTTCTTATAACGAATCCTTAGGTCTTCATTCCGGAGCAGTCAATAGCGACGCGAGACAAACAGGTAAGTCCCAAGTAAATCTCCTGACTAGCTTTTCTCCCTCTCTCCCCACGTCAAAGTGAGCAGCATGAAATCTAGACCTAAGCTTTCAAGGAGGAAACTAGAGTTGGATGTCACGGCTTTTCATTTTTCCCAGTAGAGTCGGTTAAAATTCAAGTGTCACCTTGTCCTTGAGAGTGATCTCTCACGAGACCCCTCTCAAAGAGGGGCAGCTGTTGACACTCGATTTTTGGCTAATTTTATTTTCAAATTAAAAAAAAAATCCATAAAAAGTGAAAAATTGAAAAATCAACATTGGGGACCTCAGCATAGCCTTGGGAACCAATTTTGAGCAAAAAATAATTTTCCTTATTTTTTGTATTTTTCTGCATTTTATTTTTAAAAATTCATAAAACATCCATAAAAAGTGAAAAAATTGCAAAATCAACTTTGGAAACCTCAGCATAGCCTTGGGAACCAATTTTGAGCAAAAAATAATTTTCCTTATTTTTTGTATTTTTCTGCATTTTATTTTCAAAAATTCATAAATAATTCATAAAAAGTGAAAAAAATTACAAAATCAACTTTGGGAACCTCAGCATAGCCTAGGGAACCAATTTCGAGCAAAAAATAATTTTCCTTATTTTTCGCATTTTTAATATTTTCAGAAAATAGGAAAATAATAAAAATTAGTAAAAAATAGTATTTCAAGTCAGAAAATTACCAAAAAATAGTCAATATTTTTAATTTAATTTTAAATTCATTTAGGATGAATAAAGTTGGAAAAATAAAGTCTGGAACCTAGGGTTTCTTTGTTAATTTTATTTTAAAATAATTTTAGAAATTCCATTTTAGCCTTTTAATTTTTAATTTTTACATTTTTAGAGTCATGTCGTCCTCCTCTATTTTTCAAAATTAAAATTGAGTCCAAAAGCCCTCAGAATTGTCCAATTTCGCCAAAAGGACCAAAATGCAATTTCTGATTTTTCAATTTAGTCCCTAAAATCATTAAAACTGAAATTAAAAATTTTCTAGGGACTGAATTGAAAATAGGGCGACGTCACCCCCTAGTTTTTGACCTTCTGAATCCAATGGTGGCAACAATTTCTGCAAAAAAGGACCTTATGGCTTTGGATTTTGCAAAATGGGTCCTCGGGTCAATTTGAAAATTTGGGGTTTTAGTGCAAATATTGAATAATTTCAGGGGAAAATGTCATTTTCAAATAGATTTGTTGCCCCTGAGATCAATTTTGGTGTCAATTGGTGAGAAAAATGAAAACATTGGGGTCAATTTGAAGGAAATAAGCGATTTGGGTCGGCCGGGTCAATTAGACGTGATCCCGAGAGAATTTGGGGGAAATTTGGTTGAATTTTCGGATCGAATCTGGGAGGAGACGATCTCGGAGGAGGTTATGCAGCTCAAATCGAGCTTAAAAGGCTACGGGGAGCTCGAATTAAAGGGGACTTTTTGGCTGAGAAAGAATTTGGCTGCAACTGAAGAATTTGAGCAATCGAGAGTGGATCAAGCTTCGAAACCAGTTCGAGGAGGTTGCTGGAGTTCAGGAGATTTGGCCCACACTGATTTCGGCGTTTGTCTCTGCTTAAAACGGTAAGTCACAAGCTCGAGCTCGAGTTCTGTGCTCTAATGGTGAATCTTCAATTTGACCATCATTCTCGCTATTTTTGTGTGCCTTTTGCTCCTCACGCTCTTCTGACCACGATTGCATCTTCATTTTGCATTGAAACCGCATGTAAACCGCGATTCGAGATCCCAACCCTAGCTCGAAACTGTGTGACCTAGCCAGCCTAACCTAGCAATCTAGAGCTCGATCGGAGTGTCAGGTAAGTCTCCTGAGCCCTCTATGATGCTCTCTATCCAAAGAATTGAATAGTTATGCTCTGGATTGTGTGATTGAAACGCCATGGATAGAGACTGCGTATGCTTCAATTGTCGAATTTCGACCAATAGATCTGTTTGAGTCTCGAATATGTCCCTTTAGGGTCGAATAGGAGTCGATCGGCGTCGGAAGTAGGCCGATCGGAGTCGGTTCCACCGTCAGATCATCGTCGTCGAACCATGGCCATCCGTCCAGAGATGACTAGAGGAAGAAGCAAAGTCCAATCGACCTTTGATTCGACCAAAAAGCTGACGTGGAGTTGACGTGGCATGACACGTCTTCCGCCACGTCACCGAATTGGCCGAGTCAAACGATGACATGGACGTCTCGTCAGCACCACCTATTACAATAGCAATCCCGATCGGACGGCTAGGATTAATCTTAGATTTAATCTCAACCGTAGATTTTAGTAATCGGAATAAATGGTCAAGATTCGGTCAAGAGGAGATCCGAGGGTCGGTATTAATTCATGATCCGACGAACGCAGTTGAGCCACACGGCGAATCCTAGGCCGTAGGATCAGAAGTAGCAAAAAAATCAAAAAATGGAATAAAAATCTAGAAAATTCAAAAATTCAAAAAAATTAAATCCCCTAAACTACGTCGTTTTGGCGTTAGGTTAGATTAGTGGGCCTGATTAGTGGGCCGGGTCAATACGACCCGGTCCGGAAAATTATAAATAAATAAATAATAATAAATAATAAATCAAATAGAAAATAAAAATACAAAAATAGAATAAAAAAATAAAAAATTCTGAAAATCTTATAAAAAAATCAGAAAATTCGAAATCATAGGGAAATAAATAAAATAATAAATAAAATAAAAATCTTAGAAAATTCAGAAAAATTGGTAAATTTGTTAAAAAATATAGAAAATGCTTGGAAAAATTAGGAAAAATGTTAGAAAATGAAAATAAAAATTCTAAAAAATATAGAAAATGTTCTAAAAAATAGGAAAATCCCTAGAAAGTCTTAGAAAATCCTAAAAATTAGGGAAAATATTAGAAAATAAAAAAATTCCAGAAAATATAGAAAAGTTTCTAAAAATATAGGAAAACCCTTAGAAAATTCTTAAAAACTTTGAAAAATTCTAGAAAAATCATAGAAAATTTTAGAAAAATTAGAGAAATTCCCAAAAGTCGCTAAAATCAGGGAAAACCACATTCAATTGGTTTGACCTATTTTCATGACTTTGGCTTCCCGAACCTCCTAAAAATGACCATTCTGCCCTTCTGGTTAATTTGACCCAAATCATTCCAAACCATCCCAAATCATCTTCAAACCTCATTGATGTATTTTCCAAGCTTCTAGGACTCTCATTTTCTTGTAATTAACTTAATGTGATATGTTTACTTCCTGATTTGATTTCTTGATTATGTATTTATTTCTCTGGTTGTGATCGATAGGATAGAAAATCCCACTTGCATGAACCCCTTAGATTTTTAGAGCCTACCTTATCCAATCTCGCCTGCATGAATTCGTTAGATTAGGGAATCACTCAACTTAGGTACCGAAAGGGCGTCGATATTGACGTAACTAAGTCCCCGAATCTAAATCTCTGGTTTTCGTAGGATCGGACGTTTCCTCCCAATCGTTCGATAGGGTTTCCAGTCATACCTGTTGACACCTAAATTTTGACTTTTTAAAATCCATTCACTTAAGTACATAAAAAAATGAGAATTTGTTCTCACCAAAAATTAATTTTTTCATGCATTGCATATTTAATTTTTTGTCGGTCATACATTTTATTATGGCTAACGACGGAGGATTTGAGCTTAAATTGACAAACGATTGGATTGAGTGTGAGGGAGGTGTGCCGAAAGGCTTATGAAGTTTTGAACTTAAAAGAAATTTTTCCACAGGGACTGAATTGCAAATACATAAAACTTTAGGGACTGAATTGCAAATACATAAAATTTTAGGGATAGTGGAGAAATTAGAAAGGAAGATGGAGAAGGGGAGATATAGAAGGGAAGATGGAGAAATTAGAAAGGAAGATGGAGAAGGGGAGATATAGAAGGGAAGATTGAGAAATTAGAAGGAAAGATGGAGAATGGAAGATGGTAAAATTAGAAGGGAAGATGAAGAATTAGAATGAGAGATGGAAAAATTAGAATGGAAGATAGTGAATTAGAAGGGAAGATGGAGATAAAGAATGGAGGATGGTGGAATTAAAAGAGAGGAGGAAGTTAGTGAAAAAATGAGAAGAGGTGAGAAAACTAGAGAAAAAAACTAGGTGAGATTGAGGGAGAGGGGAGGAAGAACGCATTCTGTTCATACCCTTCTCACATACTTTTTACCGTTGGATCGTCTTGAATTTTTGATATGTTGTAGCTGACATCGAGACGATTCCAACGATATCAAGATCGCCCAGATCGGTCAAGATCTCGCCGTTGGATGTCATCGGGAAGTTCAACCCCCCGTCGGTTATCTCAATCTCCGGTCGTATTCTATTCATATCCTTCTCACATACTTTTACCGTTGGATCATCCTGAATTTTTGATATGTTGTAGATGACATCGAGACGATTCCAACGATATCAAGATCACTCAAATCAGATGAGATACCACAGTTGGATGTTACTCGGAAGTTCTTGCAGATTTTGGGGGGAATGCTTTGGGAATTCATTATTTTCATTTGGCTTTCGGCCCGATACTTTGAAGACTGGAGTATGACCGATGTCCATTCCGATCCATTTTGTTGTACTCCCGACCTACGAGTCTTGGCGATGGGTGTTTAACCGATGTCCATTCCGGTCCATTTTTGTTGTATTCCCGATCATGTCTCGGGTTTTATTTTATTGGTCTGTAATTATTCACCCGACGAGTTGCGGGTTTTATTTTCACTGTCCTTAGAGTAGTTTTACTTTACCTGCTCTCTCTTCATATCTTTGTTTGCTTTGGGTGATTTTGCATTCTTTTATAATACATTCAAAATCTAAAAAAAAAAGAATCATAAAAAATACCAAAAAAAAAAGTCATTCATTTTGCATAGTATGTAATATAAACATCATGCATATATTGCCATGTCATATCTGTTACATCATGCATATAGCATAGTCCTTGCCACGTCATTACATTTCACATGTCATATAGTTAGATTGTATTTGCATCACATTTAACAAAAGACAATCCGTGAGTTCATCCCCGTCGTTCGAGCCGCGATCCGCAATCTTGATCCACGAGAAAATCCGAGGTCCGAGTTCGGTAATCAAATCCGCCAAGTTAAATAACGATTCTAATCATTTAGAATATTCGAAATTGTGTTACATAAATGGATTGATTTGAATTTCGATTATACCTTGTTGGACATATTGCATTTCTTTGGAATAAATTGCATATCCAATTTTTGAGATTTTTATTGCACGTTGTAATATTTTCTTTAAAAAAATAAAAAAAGGGGTTTGCTTTTGTTGCACATTTTCACATAATGTAGATAATTGCACGTGTAATTTATCTTGTAAATATTTAGATTAAACCGCATGCATTGCATATAATTTAGTTCCTTACCTTGTCATAAAAAGAAAATAAAAAAAAATTGCACCTTTGAATCTCAAGTGAAAATTTATCAAAATTGCCAAGTTGAACATTTTCATGAAATTGGTACCGAAAGGGCGCTAGTAGAAATATTAGTGTAACCAAGTCCCCGAACTCATTAATCTCTGGTTCGTAGGAATAAAGTATTTCTCCCGATGCTTTATTTAGGTGCCTAATCAACCTACCCAAAATGATTAGTGGCGACTCCAAGATAAATCCTTCTTTTGATGAAATTGAACCTAAGTCACGATTTGGTAGAACTTGGGAGAGTTCGAGCTAGGCTAGTTAATTCAATTTAATTAACCTGGTAATCCATTAACTTTAAAAATTGGGAAACCCGTTTTTTTTAGGTCGCGACAATACCATCCAATAAATGATTGGTGGCGACTCCTATGGTATACACACTATTCACATGTCACCTGACCACACTAAGGTCGACTTCGATCTAAATTTTCCTGACGCGATTTGGTATGGGCCTGGGAGGGCCCGCGCCAAGCTCAGATACAAAATGGGCTTAGCAATCCATTAGCTCCCTCGGGATCCGGAAAATCTCGGGAGGGTCACGACAACGAGAGAGAGAGAGAGAGAGAGAGAGAGAGAGAGAGAGAGAGAGAGAGAGAGAGAGAGAGAGAGAGAGAGAGAGAGAGTGGAAGATGATGACAAAACTCAAAATGAGTTAGTGGGTTAGGCGGGGTTAGGTTATGGGATTTTTAAAATTGATAGAGACTTAATGGACTTGATTGATTGTCTTGGAAATGACATAATTTGACTTGATTTGATTGACAAGACTTGATTGATTGATGGGACATTCGACAAGACATTTTCTTGTGATTCGTGCCAAATGTACTAATCGAGCCCTGAGCGCGAACGAACCTCGAATTAAAAATCCCTCTACACTGACGCGCTCATTCTACAATAATCCTAATCATTCTCAATCTAAGGACTGAGCACAGACTAGGGGCAATTCGATAAAATTCCAACTTACGTCTTACTTCACAACGTTCTCCAGTTGTCCGGTCAAATGGCGATCTGACTGCAACTGAATTCAATTCTCCATTGTAACCTTCATAAAAATTCGATTGTCTAAGATCAAAATTCATTTTGTGGCCAAATTCATTAAATAACGACTCTGTCGAATTCTCGGACCAACGGGCGGTTGTTTAAGAATTATGCGCGTCCACGTATTTAAGATCCTATGGAGCCATTCTCCTTTGGTTAGTCATCTTAGAATAGCTAATTCTGAGTGAAAATCAATTAGAGCGCATTAATGAAATACATCTATTCTTTATTGAAATCCCGATAATGGGTCAAATTTTCAGACTGTTACAGTCTTGAACTTTGGAAAGAATATTTAAAAAACTTAAATCAATTGTCACTCATTTAGAGAAATCAATTTCTCACTATCCTGAACAACTTTGTTCGTGGAAACTATACCATTATTAGGACGATTTGATTATATAGGCGATCAAATTTTCAGTGATTGCATTGATTATTTTCAATAGCTAAATTGATGGTCTTGGACATTATCTAGCGACTAGTTAGGAGATTGAAGACTCTATAAGAAGATCAAAGCATGCTAAAGAAGATACAACTACAGAACAAAGCAACCTTAAAACTTTGATATACACATATTTGACAACTAGCCACAAGTCTAGAACTCCGAAATCAATATTTGAAGAAGAATCGAATCAATTATCACTTGTTTAGAGAAATGGATTTTTTTACCACCATGGCCAACTCGTTTTGTGGAAATTATACCATTATCAGGATGCTTTGATTATATGGGTGGTTAGATTTTCAACGGATTATTTTTAATAACTAAATTGATCCTCTTTGACATTATCTACCAAATAGTTAGGAGATTGAAGGTTATATAAGAGATCAACGCATGCTGAAGAGGATACAATTGCAGAACAAAGAAAGCTTGAAACTTGGATATATACATATTCTAATCGACTATTCTTCTAGTTTAAAGGAATTTGATAGCTAGCCTTGGGTGTAGAATTCCGAAAATAATATTTGAAGAAGAATCAAATCAATTATTGCTCATTTAGATAAATGGATTTTTTTACCACCATAGCCAACTCTTTTCGTGAAAGTTATATCATTATCGAGATGAGTTGGTTATATGGGCAATTACATTTTAGTGGATTATTTTCAATAGCTAAATTTATTCTCTTTGACATTATCTAGCAGCTAGCTAGGAGATTAAAGACTATGCAAGAAGATTAACGCTCGAAGAAGGTACAACTACGAAACATAAAAAGCTTAAAACTATTATATACTCATATTCTAACTATTATGAGCGAGAAGTTAATTTTTCCATTGAGTGTATGAGTGTTGTAGTGGTGCTTGAATTTTGATAGGGCGATCTATCTAATTTGAGAAAAATCAATACCTACTATGCTATAACTGTTGGGATTCTAGTGGCTCTGGGCGTTCGTTACATACATGAAAACATGTCATACATGCAACGAAAGAAAATAAATTCAAACAGCACCCCAGATCGTCTTAGAAATCCTCATATACTTTAATCGAAAATCGCACTTTCTAAAGCTAGTTTAGAAACGTACTCGAATAACAAAGGTAGAATCCGGCTTTGCTTCTTTGTTCTCGAGCCTAAGAGGTGTCGGGCCTCTAGTTCAGATACGCCCCACACCCGAGCGACCTTGAAGACAGAGATTCGGAGAAATGACCATCGGATTATGCTAGTAATTATCGCGGCATCTCGATTCGAATCCTTTGTTTTCAACTAGTGGAACACAACCTTTGTGTACTCGAATTGATTGATTCTAGAGCTCACTTTCTCATGAAATCTGGCATGAATATGTGTGTCTCTCTTGGGTGTCTAACCTTCTAAACTTGAGCCCCTTACCCCTATTTATAGAGGATTAGAGAGGGAGAGAATGAGGGGAGAGGGGCAATATAAACCACCCCCTTAAAATCGCCTCACGTGGCAGCCAATGGAAAGCCGCCACGTAGATTGCCAGCTGGCCATGTGGCTAGCTGGTTGCTGGTCAAAGGCGGCAAGTTGCCGCCTTTGACCAGCCACGTGGCACCGCTTTAATGGCGATGGTCAAAGGCGTTTTGGGCGGCAATCCTTGTTCACGAACTCTAGACATTCTAGGCTCGATACCCCTCAAGTTTCGTGATCAAATCACATCGTTTGATGTGCCAAATGTCTCTATCAAGTAGATAGAAAATCCTATCTTACTTTTAACTTTCTAAAGGATAACCTTTCTTATCCTTTCTTTTAGATAACAAACCTTATCCAATGATGATGCAGGCATGATGTAACCATTATATCATTCATGACATCATCATGATGTCATGCTTGTGTCATCTATTTCGTCCTTTAGTGAGCTTTAGAAAAAGGAAACTCTTGACACCTGATTTTTAATCATATTTTCTCTTTTAAAATTAATAAAAAAATCCACAAAAATTCATAAAATTGAAAAATCAACTTTGGAGACCTTGGCCAAGCCTAGGGAACCAATTTTGACCAAAAGATGATTTTCCATATTTTTAGTATTTTTCGGTATATTTATTTTCGAAACACATAGAAAATCAAGAAAAAATGAGAAAATTGCAAAATCAACTCTGGAAGTCTTGGCCAAGCCTAGGCAACTATTTTTGAACAAAAAATAATTTTTCATATTTTTTGTATTTTTTAATATTTTTTAGAAATTAGAAAAATATTTAATAAAAAATAGCATTTGAGACCATGAAAATGTGAATAAATAGTTAGTATTTTTCTTTTAATTTTCTCTTTATTTGGGCCAAAGAAAATCAGCCAAAATTAATCCTAAATAGGGAGTTACTTTGTAAAAATTGTGGAAAATTCATTTTAGCTCGGTAATTGTCGATTTTCACATTTCTGGAGTCGTGACGTTATCCCCTAATTGTCCATTTGTTTTTAAACGCCCTGATGGTGGGACGAATCAAATGATTTGAGAGTTGAGTTGTGGTTCCAGCAAGGAACAACAGGAAGACAATCGATCTAGAGCAAGGACAGGAGTTCATGCAGAAGAGTCTCACGAAGCTGAAGATTTTCCTCGAGGAGCTTCTAGAGACCATGAGTAAAGAGGAAGAAAGTAGAGGAAATGGGGGACAAGAAATGATGGAGCATGAGTGGAGAGGATTCGGTCAAAGGAGAATGGGAGAAGGTAGGGGACAGCCTTGAGTGAAAGTTCTTTTTTCGGGGGGGAAAGCAAAAGAAAGAGAAAATCTATTTGATCGTCAATTTCTCAAGAATTTCCCATTTTTTGCATACGGTCCACTATCTCTCTCTGTTCATCATAAATTCAAAAATAATCATAATAAAAAATAAAAAATGCCGGTTGCACTGGAGTCACAGTGGAGTACCCAAGCATTTAGCTCCGCTCTCTCTCCGTTCTGCGTCATAGGACTTTACTTTGTCGCGTATTTGAATCGTGTTCAACTGAGAAATTTGGAGATGAGAAAGAGAATCGAGCAGTTCCTCAATTCGATAGGAGACTTCTTCGAGAACGAAGATCAGACCCCTTGTTGGTGCCATGGCAAGTAGATCTGGTCATACTCTGGCTGCAAGTGGCTCCTTTGAGATGGTATTAAGTGGAAAAGGGAGATCACATGGCGATTTTGCAGCACACCATAGATCCGATTGTAGTAACACCCATGTGATTGTTAGTCTGCAGCATCTCAGCTCACGTGAGGCCGATCCATTGAATTCGCAAATGGTAACTGAGAATCACGCGTGTGCATCGGGCATGTATAGAAATTTGGACTCATTGGCAATGGAATTGACGAAGGTGGCAGACAACGGCAAAAGAGAGTTCAACCAGTCAACTCCTGAGTGTGTTGACTCCAATAGTCCTCTTAAGTGGGCGTGTGCTACTACCGAACCTACCATTCAAGTCCAAAAATCTGGGGAGTAGAGGCTGGGGTTGGTTGTCAAGGCAACCACGTGATTTTATCCAACAGCTACGTTAGTGGACTGAAGGACTAGCTGAAAAAGAGGGATAGATAGCGAGGGAGCTTCGGGTTGGAAGGAGAGGAAGGTCGAATCAGGTGGATCACACCAAGGAGTCGGAGATCTCCAAGGGGGGAGGATTAAGTTTAGAAGGTGATGTTGGCTCTGGGAACCAGGAGTACATTGACGTACTGATCCAGGAATTTTGATTCCCCGAGCTAATTGGACTGGAGAAATGGTAGTCTAGTTCGAGAACGTCTGCTGATGTTGTAACTTATCTTAAGAGCTACATTGCTGCCCATGATCGTGAGGAACCAAGTAAAGAAAATGGAAGGCTTTGTTTTTGTGCTCGGTCAGAAGAAGCCATCCTCGCTCATCCGTGGCCTGTATAAGGCCAGCATATTTGAGGAGTTTGTGGGACAATACATCGATGGAATATTGTTGACATCTGATTTTTAATTATTTTTAATTAATTATTTATTTATTTATTTATTTTCAAAAATTGATAGAAAATCCATAAATATTCATAAAATTAAAAAATTAACTTTGGAGACCTTGGCCCAGCCTAGGGAACCAATTTTGACAAAACAAATAATTTTTCATATTTTCAGTATTTTTCGGTATTTTTATTTTCGAAAATTAATAGAAAATCCATAAAAATTCATAAAATTGAAAAATTAACTTTGGGGACCTTCGTTAAGCTTAGGCTACCATTTTTGACAAAAAAAATAATTTTTCATATTTTTTTTATTTTTTAATATTTATATATATAAATTAGGAAGATATTTAATAAAAATTGCTTCTGAGGCCACAAAAATTGTGAGAAATAGTCAGCATTTTTATTTTAATTTTCTCTTCATTTTGGTCAAAGGAAATCTGCAAAAATTAATCTAGAATCTGGAATTACTACGTTAATCTCATTTTCAGCTTAAATAAAAAAAATTTTAGAAAATTCATTTTAGCTTTGTAATTTTTGATTTTTGCATTTTTGGAGTCATGATATTGTCCTCTAAAAATCCAAATTTTTCAATGGCCAAACGGTGCATTTTCCGTTGTTGCGTTCGGATTTTCGGAATTCAATTTATTGTTTGAAACGTTCTTCCGTGATGCATTTTTCTTGTGCGTGGGATTATCGGCCGAACATACAGAATCAATTTCGCAAGATGTTCTTAAGAATTGACGTATTTGAGAGTGATATCCGAAATAGCTATCTTGGAGATGACTCATTTCAAGCAATTCCTTCTGATAGATCCAGCGACAAATGATTTGTTTAATCTTGCTAGAGATGGAGTTCTTCTGTGCAAGCACATCAATGTTCCTATGCCTGGGGTAATTGATGAACGAGCTATCAATACCAAGGGAGTGCTAAATCCATGGGAGAAGAATGAGAATCATACTCGGTGTATCAACCCAGCAAGGGGCATGGTTTGCACTACCGGATCATTCTTTCATCCGTATTGGGAACCTTCGGCGAATTAAGAACAAGATCGCATTGCGGATGAGGTGAACCAGAGTCAAGTTTCGTAGGCTGGAAGAAAGGACAGCTCAAGCTGTAGAGAGCAAAATTTCTCGCTGACAATGAATGAACTCAAGATTCATGGTCTCACTTTTAGCAGTCAAAGAGCACGCACGGGGAGTCACGCACAAAATAAAAGAAGGGACCATGAGTGGAAGGCACTTGATGAGCTCTAGGAAAGTAAAAGAAAAATGGACTAGCTGGAGCAACACTCATCAAGCTGATAAATTTTTGATCTAATTCCACGTCCGTGTTAAAAAGAGTTGCTTGCACTTTCTCACTTGGAGACCGCCCTGCCTTCTTTCGACTTAGCTGTGAAGATGATAATGATTCTCATCTGAGTTTTTCACTTCTTTAACGAGCCTGCTCCGAATACGATTGACTACCCTTAGCACAAACACAGCTATTCCTGACCTTGAACAAGTGCACATTTCATTTCATGCTTAATTCCCCTGCGTGTGATATTTCCAGCTTTCTAGGTGTCTAGATTTAATTCAGGGGCATGGGGTAATTTGTTTTTTTATCCCGTCGAATGCGTGAATCCCTTTTTATGCTAGACTCAGGGCGGATCAATTCGTGGCAACGTCGCTGACTGCCATAATCAGAAATGTTGAATGGCCTCACGTAGGGAAATTTCAAGTGAAAAGCCCAGGCGAGCTTGAAGACGGGTAACTGTGTGTCGTTCCAATTTACCCTCAATCGTCGCAAAATGCTAAATTGGATTTGTTCCATTCTCACCCAGGGGATTGCAAATTGCCTCAAGAGTGTCGCAAAATGAAATGACCCAATGGAATGCGATAGGACTCATTTACCTTGAAGGTAACCTTTAAATTAAATGAGCCCTCCGGTCCACGGACCCGATGGCATAAAAAATGATGATGGTCCAAAGCAACCCGAAAGAAAACAAGGCCCAACTAAGCAAAGCACTTATTTGGCAAGCTCAAAGTGAAGGGCAACTCGGGACATACAATCCAATCCAATCCAAATGAAGGAACTTCCTCAATTCAAATTCAATGGAAGTACATACAAGGGTAAAACAGTATCGTTCCAATTTTTCTAGAATATGAAGAACATATACTGCCGCATTCCCTTTCATTTTTGCAGTGAAAGTCTCTACTGGCCAGATTTTCCTGTCTACCATTCCCTATCAGTATCACCTCCGCTACTCGTCTCCAATCTCGAGCCAAGCGAATCCGACATCTCTGCCAAAAGTTTGACAGGATGACACAACTTTGAAAAAGAAAAAAGAAAGGTGACTTGGGTGGGAGACAAGGAAAATGGGATTCGTTTTTATAGGAGAACACGCCAGCAAATCGATGGTAGAGACGTTGATAGGGACCCTACCACTATGAAGAGATGAGAAAAGACGAGCCAAGCAAGAAACACGCAGGAAAGGTTGAGAAAGACAGAACTCTCGGGAGAAGCAATACATATGCTAAGCCGACGCCAAATTTTAAAAGAGACATCCTCCTGATAATCTTTATTCATACGTTGAAGAGAGTTTTAAAGCATACACGGTTTAAAGAGAGTGAAAATACAGAAAGATATAGCAAATCTTGAGGAACTATTCGCCAAATCGAAGATGTCTCAATCCAATACTCTCGAGAGCTATCATTACTTGCTGAATATGGGAAATGAAGAGTTCAAAGCCATGTTTGGGATCGAGCCCATGGAGCCTGGCCCTTCCGCCAACGACGTCCAAGATCTCAGTAAAGATAAGGACAACAACGGTAAGGGTCAAAAGAAGCGTTACCGTCACCATACTAAGGAGCAAGTACAAAGGCTTGAGGATTTCTTCAGAACATGTCCTATGCCAGACGGCAAACAGAAAATGGAACTAAGTCAAGAGCTAGGACTTGAACCTTCACAAATCAAGTTCTGGTTTCAAAATAGGTGAACCCGAATGAAGACTCGTCATGAGCACGACGAAGCCGAGTTTCTAAGAGTTGAAAATGAAAATCTCCGAGCGGAAAACAAGATGTATAAAGAGGCTTTTGACTCCGCTACCTGCCCCAACTGCAGTAGCCTCCTCCTCACCTTCGATGAAATGCATGATCTGAGGATCGAAAATGCACGTTTAAGAGGTGAGTTAGACTAGTTTATAACAGGATCGAGTTCTATTGGAAGAGGGTACAAAAGGACCAATGCTACTGGATCATCGTCAATACCTCCCGAGGAAGAAGGGACAGATCACCACCAAGCGGACATTGACGATGATCTTTTCGCTATAATCAACCAGTTTGATATTGGTAAAGCTTTGAGGCTGTGATGCACATGCTTAGCCAGTGACCACCAGACCTTCAACATGGCCGACGCGTACCTAGTCCGGAATGAAGCCAGCTGATTATGGAAAAGCCTGCAGATGGGGAAGAAAAACCAATCTTGAATGGATGAATATGCTTTATCTTGCACGGGATGTTGTCTTCTTTTATGAATGTCTAGAATTGGCATGGAAGCAAGAAGTAATCATTTCCCTTTCCCCAATTAAATGCTCAAATCTGCCACCACACCAAACTCATAGTGAATTTATTGCGAGTAAAAAGCCGCGTGAACTAGAAGGGAATTTGCGAATTGATCCGAAAATACAGTCGTACCCAAAAATGAAATTCCCCGATTAAACAAAACTTTGGGCAAATAGATTCGTGGACATCGCCACAGAATGGATGGCTTCAAATGAGGAATATGTGAACGAAAGACCCAAACAATCTCAAAAAAGGGTAATTCTGTATCGTTCTAATTTGCTCATACTCGTCTCGAGTTCTGAATTATTTTATTTCATTCTTAACAGGGTTTGTAAACCGCCTCGAAAAATACAGTGACATGGAATTACCCAGTACAATACAACAACACCGTGCCATCTCAAGGATTGACTCTTAAAAGGAACCTCCATGAGCGCCTGCGGTCTTGTGGACTAGATGACATGGGGAATGACGGTGGTCCGAGACGTCCCGAGTTCGATCTTCGAGGATGGAAATATTATAAGTATTGTAAATAAATAAAACAACTTTTTGCGCATTTCGTTTTGCAGAAAAAATGGAAATACTCAAACGAGCAATACCAAGGTCAGTGTTTTGTCATGATCTTAGCCTAATGTTGAAGTGTCCAGCGAAAGCCAAGGGAAACTCAATCTAGTGAACTTGATAAAGGGGTCACGCAAAACATTCAAGATGAAGGGTAAATCAGTATCGTATCCAATTCATCATTTCTAATACTGACTAACACGTCTTCTCCTCCATTGTTTGACAGGAAATCTCTAACTTGACATACCCACGGAGAAAATCCCGAGTGGTAAAACTGGTAAAGGAGTTGCGCGAAGCACTAAAAGGTAACTCAGTATCGTGTCCAGTTCATCATTTCTGATACTGGCTAACATGTCTCCTTCCTTTTTACAGGAAATGTTAAACTAACATTTGACACGTCAAAGAAAACAGCCCCAAGGGGCCAAGTTATGATCGCCTGATGCGATCTGTCTGATGAAATAGGGAAAATCAATGGCGAACCCTGGATCAAAAAGAGGCAAAACCAGAAACAAGTTACTCCTCGATTCGGGGAATAGGCCCCCAACGTGTTTGATCCACCCACACAGCAAGGGGCAATTTCCATACTTTTACATTGTATTGCCATATTTGCATGATGTTTACACATTCCATAATTTATGCATGACTGTTCTGCATGTTCAATTTGTCAATTTTGACTGGGGGTATAAACTGTACACGATGCATCAAATGTAAAGAATGGGGCATGACAGGACGATGAAAGGCAAGCCATTTCCACATACGTCCTGTATTTAATTCACAGTGAGTTGAGTGGTAGACAGATTCCGCATTCTCCAAGGCAATGGGTTTTCTCGCAAAAGGTACGATAGTCGAAGTGAAGGAGGCATTCATTCTCCATTCCAAACACTTCAGGTAACCATTGACAACCCATTTGAACGGTGATTTCATTTCATAACCCTGTCAAGAACCACCCCCACACTGAAGCAAAACAAAGGTAATTCCAACAATATCAGGAGAAAAATGGTTAGAAATTCTCTTGCTTGGACTAACATCAATCTTCGAGTGTTTCTTTGCATGATACTCGAATTTTAATTCAAGTGCTTTAGGATGACGAAGAGCATTTATTTTCTCTATCCTACACACTCACCCTTTGCATAACCCAATTGAGCCTGCAAATTCATTTCTCAAGCCCATGTTGGTGATCCTTGCTTATTTTAAGGTAACGACGACACCTTCCCCCAAGGAGCAGAATTGAAGAAATTGGGCCAATAGAGAATTTTCGAGTTAGCCCATTTCATATGCTAGACTTTCATGTAATGTCTAGTATCATTCGTTGAAAATCATCTTGTTGCTAAATTCAAAATCACAAGATTGTTAAATAAAAGAAAAAGAAAAACAAGTGTAGCCTAAAGAAAATGGGCCTGCTTCCAAACAAAAGGGAGTCGTGAGTAAGAAAAGCAAAGGCTACTCCAAAGAATCTCGAGCAGAAAGAGCAAAGTGCCTATCAAAAGCAAGGCCAATGCCCATATATCTGTAATAAACTTCGGACTTCGAACATACATTTTGAGAATTCCTGAAAAAGGATCCCCAAAGAAGTCAGTTTGCAAAGTGTAAAAGAACAACCACCCCTCAGCCAATGGTGGTATTCATTGAAGATAAATTCATGAAGGTCAAAAATCGGTGACAAGACTGCAATGATCACCAACACCAAGCCCTTCTCATATATTTTTCTGAGCCAAAACGAGCCATTCGTTTCTCAGACCTAAATCCTGACCTACGTTACGACCCTTGAAAGTCTCTTCTTATTAAAGCACTTGAATTAATGTAAGAGTTGAATGACTTTAAGCATCACTCGAAGAAGTTCGAGCAAGATTATTTCACTCTCATTTTGCAGGGTTCTTGACTTGTAAACCCGGAGCAGATGATGAAGACTTTTTTGTCAATGGTCTTGACTCGAAATGAGTCCCCTTTGATAAGCCTTTGACCCAGCCCACATTACGGTCTTAATCAAGACCTCCAGATCGGCTTGATCGTATCAATTGCGAGATTACTCAGACCCTCGCTGAATGCGATGATGGTAAGGTTGAGTGATTTCTTTTCAAATCCTGCAATCAGGATAAACAAGCCTTTCTCGAGAGTGAGAGAAAGCCCTTTCGGACAGAAGTCCTCATTCAGGTTACATTCGAGGTATTCATGACATGATAACCTCCCTGGACAGAATTGGAAATGCAAACTCGACAGAATAGTCATGCATGATCCACATTATGAGCATACACATACGGTTTTAATCATTGTAAACTCAACTGAATGGTTTTGCATGAACCGATGAACTCATTGGTAAAAATGCTTGCACATGTTACCTCTGACACTGTCTGACAGGTAGTGCATTCCTGATAGTCGAGTTACCCCCCGAGGTCTCGAAATTCATCCAAGGGCTATTGAACAAACAAGCCCTGTTGGCTAATGCTCGCCAAGCATTTTCAGGTGAGTATATCTTCAGCCTGAACCTTTCAATTCTGATGATTGTCTGGGTGCTCAAATCCATTGCAGCACATAAGGTCATTCAGTGAGCAAGCAGACATGATACAATCAGTCTGTCTATGCCTCGATCATTAACTCAGAAGATCCAGGTAAGTCTTCTGAACCCTTGCGACTCATGATCAACATGCTCTCATGAAGTCTTCATCAGCTCACGATTGATATAATCTCGTGTTCTCAAGCTTTATTAAATCATGATTGACCAACTCTTGTGTTCTTGATCTTTGCCTCATCGGTTTATTCCTAAAGTGATGGGACAATAAAAATTGGGTTTGAGCTTCTGCAGGATTCCTAGTTTCCCCAGATCCCAGAATGGCACCCTTCATGATAAGTGAAATTGGGTTTGAGCGTCTGCAGGATTCCTGGTTTCCCCAAATCCCAAATTGGCACCCGAAAATCATTTTCTCAATCAATACCTCTTCAGTCTACCCAAAAGGTGACATTTAGGGTATACTGTCTCCGGACCCCCTCCATTGGAGACCCCAACACGGAATGGTCCATTATCAAAAGTCCTTTTTACAGGCACACTAAGTCCTTTTTACAGGCATCAAAGTCCTTTCTACAGGCAAACCGAGTCTTTTTTACAGGCACAAAGTCCTTTCTACAGGCATTCAAAGTCCTTCCTACAGGCACACCAAAGTCCTTTCTACAGGCACCCAAAGTCCTTCTTACATGCACCAAAGTCCTTCTTACAGGCACCAAAAGTCCTTCCTATAAGCAACCAAAAGTCCTTCTTACAGGCACGAAGTCCTTCTTACAGGCATTTCAATGGGGTGACCTACCATACGGGTCAAATCTCAATCAATCAGTAGAATCCTTTCACTAGGAATCTACCATGGGATAACCCACCATACGGGTCAAATTTTAATCCAATCAGTAGAATCCTTTCATTAGGAATCTACCATGGGGTGACCTACCATACGGGTCCAAGTTCGACCACCCTAAGGTTTTCTTATAACGAATCCTTAGGTTCTCATTCCATTTTCAGTAGAGCATGCATGTCAGGCAACCACCATATGATGAGCAGGTAAGTGTCAGGTAAACTCTCCTCCCTGTCTCTCTATCCCTCCATCGGAGTCTCCTCAAACCGGGTCTGGATCGAAACTTGCTAAATAGAGTATTATAGGTCAAATGTCACGACTCTTTGCATTTTCTTAGGTTGAGTCGATTGGGACTCAGGTGTCATCTCATCTTTGAAATGAACCTCTACCGAGCTTCCTTTCAAAGAGGGGCAGCTGTTGACACCTGATTTTTAATCATCTTTTCTCTTTTAAAATTAATAAAAAAATCCACAAAAATTCATAAAATTGAAAAATCAACTTTGAGGACCTTGGCCAAGTCTAGGGAACCAATTTTGACCAAAAAATAATTTTCCATATTTTCAGTATTTTTCGGTATTTTTATTTTCGAAAATTAATAAAAAAAAAAAAAGAAAAAAATTGAAAAAAATTGAAAAATCAACTTTGGAAGACTAGGCCGAGCCTAAGCAACCATTTTTGAACAAAAAATAATTTTTCATAATTTCTGCATTTTTTAATATTTTTCAAAAATTAGGAGGATATTTGAAAATAAAATGGCATTTGAGGCCATAAAAATATGAAAAGAGAGTCAGTATTTTTCTTTTAATTTTTCCTTCATTTCGGTCAAAGAAAGTCTGCATAAATTAATGTTGATTCGGAAATTACCTTGTTAATCCCATTTTGATATCAATTGCAAAAATTATAGAGAACTCATTTTAGCTTTGTAATTTCCATTTTTTTTTGCATTGCTGAAGTCGTGACATTTTTCTCTAATACCTCATATTGCATTTTGATCCAATTCCTTTCAATGTTGAGCTTAAAATTGAAAATCACGATAGACGGCCACAACGAGGTCCACGGAGAAAACTACTCTGAAATATTTGGAGATTCATGCAAACTGGAAAAATTTCATGCAAATTTTCTAAGCATTCCAGAGGCACCCGAGACCACCAATCACCGGGGACGTAGCCAGCAACTATCTCAAGAGGGCTGGTGACGACCATATTTTAGTTAGAATTCAAATATCCGTTGGTGGAGGATTCTCGACGGCATGAGTGGGAGTGAAACCAATAGATAATAAAAAGAGAAAAGAGTGTCGGTAAGAGACAGAATGTAATGGACGACCAAAAGTAAAGAGGGCAAAAAGTAGAAGACAAAACTTCCGGTGGGAAAGGGACCAAGTGCAAAAGAAAGAAGAGCAGCAGCCACGCGAGGACACAAGTCTGAAATAACTCCAGAGCAGTTTCGTTAGCAAAATGAAGACAAAAAACCAAAAGAAGACAAGTGGAGAAAAGAAAAAAAAAAGCACAAAACCTGGTGGAAGACAATCCCAAGTGGGATTTCGGTGGACTCACAAGTGGACGACATGACGATCTTCTTGACTGGATGTCACGCCCCGGATCCCTACTCGGGAGCGCGGCATCCCGTTCCTGCGGAAGATACACCTCGCGCTCGCCTGGTTCACGATGAGCGACGGCCGAGGGATACTTTCTCTTCGTCGCAACCAGACGACGCAACTTGCGCCGAATTCTCATACCTGCGGAAGCGTGCCTTCTAACCATACACACAAGCATACATAACGAAAGGGGTAGAGTAAACAAGATAAGCATGAACCATATTATAAAAATATAATCAGCGTTAGGTACAGACTCCCAAAAAGAGACTACCAATCACAGATCTTCCTACGCTAACAACCTAATCCTCGAACCATCGAAATTCTGCCATAATTCAGTCCTCCTCGTCGGAATCCTCCACAGGGTCCTCCTCTGGACCCTCCTCCTCGGTATCCATCGCATCGCCCTCCTCGTGGCCATCTATCTCGGAGCGCCCGGGAGACGGCAACTCCTGCTTCGGGTCGGGGTCGATCACCTGGCCTCCATATTCTGCAGGCTGGAGCCAAAACGGGTCCTCCTCCATGGGAATCGGGGAATCTCTCTGGGGTCCCTCAAAGCCATGTAGGCCCTCTCTAAACCAAGCCTCGAATCTATGGGGCACTAAGTAAGGACCTCCCTGATCTACGAGTACCGTCGTCACGTGCCTATGCCACAGGGTAGCGTGCATATCAAAATGGAGGGTAACCTGGGTGTCCATCTGGATCGGCAGACCAAAAAGCATCGGTGGCACCTCCATCACTGGCGACCTGGATCTGAAAAAGGTGGCAACCAACGCCAGTGAGTCGAGGACTCAGCAAGCTCACCACTAATCCTAGCGTAGGGTAGGATATACGAGTGGGGTCGGTCCTAACCAGTAACTAGGGTTCAGGATTCAAAGTTCAACGCTCTCGATCTCCCCAGTTTTCATCACACCTCATATAGCCAAAACGAGTTTCGTCACAACAATTCGTGTAATACAGATGGGTAATATCAACAATCAACAATAACATTATGCAAATGCCACAGGCCTCAAACGGCCATCACAGATCCCATGGATCAGCCCGCCTATCACTCCAATTCCCATCAGGGCTCTACCAACAGTGCCACACGGCATGCCACGCTGCGTTTCGGACGCCTTATGCTGGCCTCCCTTTTTTTCTCCATCTCCCATCAGGGCGCTACCAACAGTGCCACACGGCATAAATCTCGGTGCCACATAGGCCCGTACCACACTGCGTTTCTGACGCCTTACGTTGGTCTCCCTTTTCTCTCCACTTCCCCTCAGGGCACAATCTCATGTCACATTCCCAGTGACTCATGCAATGCTCTGAATGTATGCAGGGCCCAGATGATCACATCAATAACTTAACACAGAGCATGCATGCAAATAAATACAAGTGCAGGAGTAGAGCACATCATTCAATCGACCAGTGAACCTCACGTTCATCAACCAAACAGACATGGATCGTAGGCCTCTACTTTCAAAGCCTCGATCATCTACATTCGCCTTTCATCGCATACTAGAGTCTACCATGCCATCACTTACTCAAGGGCAACTCGTTAATCAAACCCATATAAACCAAGGTCTAATCTAATTAAGAGTCTCCAATTAATCAGGCTAAGTCCGACTGGGCCTAAGGCCCACTTCGAAAGTTAAGGTCCAGTTAGTTAATCCTTAAGTTAATTCATATGGGTTGGGCCCTTTATTTTATTAATTTCGTGCAAGGCCCAAGCCCATTTCTAAAGGTTTACTATTCAAGCCCATATTCATCATTTTAGGCCCAATTCAAGTACCCAAGCCCATATACATTTTTGGGTTTCATTCTTAAATTTTCATGGACTTAATTTAGGCCCAATTTAAGTGAATTTTCGTCCGTTAGCAGCCCAATAATTAGATTAGGCCCATTTTGTTTAGTTTTGGCCCAATTACTAGAATTAAAGGTTCCTAAGCCCAATACTTTACTTTGGCCCATTAAACCTCGTGTTCTAGCCCATCATTTCGGTCCACCAACTACATTCCCGAGGGCCATTCGTAAGCCAAATTTCGTCCATCATCAAGCCCATTAACTTCACTTAGGCCCGGTAGCTTGTTTTTGGTTCATTTAGTGTAATTTAAGGCCCCTAAGCCCATCTATACCTCACGGCCTCTCCCACGCACGCCTACCTCAACATTTTCAGCCCACACTTCGCTTTTTAATGACCATTTCGCATGCCAACAGCCCTTATTCGAAACCCAAATCAAGCTTTCCACATGTTAGTTCATAGTAAGCATACCTTAAATCACCTTTCAACCTCACAACAAGCCTAACCGTCACTAGCACACCCTCCCACATGCATATACTACTAACCTAAACTAGAATTAGTGGTAAAGCTTACACAAATCAGCTCGGGACGACGACGAACGACGAAGAGACACCGAGCGGACGAATGGGGCTCACGGTCGACGGGAAAGGAGCGGCGGCAACGGGGCTGATCTCGGCTGTTCCGTGGCCTCCAAGGACTCTAAACCAACCATACAACAAGCCAAGGGAGGTGAGGAACCGAGGGAACGAAGGTGAGCAAGTTCGGGTTCAAATGGAAGCGAAACGACGAAGGAAATGACGATGAAAAGTGAGGGTTGTTTCGGCATTTCGTGGAGGGTCCAAGCCGTGGGAAAATGAACAAGAGGAGGCTAAGAGGACTTACCAAGAGTTGAGGGTGGACGGCGGTGGCTGGCTTTGGCCGGACGACGGGGCGACGACGGGCGGTGTCGGGCGGAGAGGGAGAGAACCGAGAGAGAGTTGAGGGGAGAGGGAGAGCTTTCGGGAGGGAGAGTGAGGGAGAGAGAGAGCCGAATGAGAGAAATGAGAGAGAAGAGAGAGGATGAAATGGTTTTAGTGAAATTCAAAAATAGGAGATAATGGGGTTAGGTGAGGTAAATAGTGACATGGATTAGATGTGTACTCTTGATGTACTTAGATTTGACTTGATGGATTGCCTTGGAACTTGTGCCATGATTGACCGATGGTTTGACTTGACATTGATTGATTTGACAACTGATTTGACTTGTCTCGATTTGCGTGCCAAATGCACCGATCGGGTCTCGAGCGCGAACGAATTTTAGACAGGATTTGATTTTGATTAGTCGAATCTACTCTCAAAAATCCTAATTCTATTAATCCTAAGGACTGAGCATTTACCGGGGGCATTTCGGTAATTTTCCATTGACGTCTTGCTTCTCGACGTACACCGGCTGTCTACCCTTCTGGCGACATTTCTGAAACTGACTTTATTTCTTAATTGTGTTTGTCTTACTAATTCGATTGTCCGAAGTCGGAATTCATTTCGTGGTCAATTTCATTAATTTACGACTCTGTCTCTGTCTCAGACCAACGGGCGGCTGTTTGGAAAATTCTCCCCAGTTAGCCTTTCCCCTTCGGTTGGTCATCTCAGGGTAGCTAATCCTGAGTGAGCGTCGATCAGAGGGTATTAACGAAGTGTTTCCATTCCTTTAGAAATTCCGATATTTGGGTCGAATTTTCAGACTGTTACAACTCTTCCCTTCTTATAAAAAATTTCGTCTTCGAAATTTACATCCGCCAATCCTTACAACAAAAATGGAGATTACATCGATCTACTCAAATAGGTACGGATACTTCTTCTTCATTTCATCCTCGCTTTCCCAAGTAGCTCCTTCAGTTCCATGGTGTTCCCAGATAACCTTGACCAGCGGAATCGTCTTATTCCTTAAGACCTGCTCCTTACGATCTTCAATCCTTACTGGCCTTTCCACGTATGAGACGCGGTCATCCATTTCAATGACTTCATGATCGAGTATATGGCCAGGGTCCGGCTCGTACTTCCGAAGCATTGAAACATGAAACACATTATGAATCTGCGATAAGTTCGGCGGTAGTGCCAGACGATAAGCTAATGTCCCGATCTTCTCCAAAATCTCGAATGGCCCAACAAATCTTGGACTCAGCTTTCCTTTCTTGCCAAACCGAGATAGTCCTCGCATCGGCGACACCTTCAAAAATACATGATCTCCAACTTGAAATTCCAACGGCTTACGTCTCCTGTCTGCATAGCTCTTTTGCCTACTCTGAGCGGTCCTCAGTCTGTCTCTAATCACTCTGACTGCCTCGACTGACTGCTACACTAATTCTGGGCCGGTTATGCGTTTCTCACCAACTTCGTCCCAACAGATGGGCGTTCTACAGGCCCTTCCATACAGTGCCTCAAATGGTGCCATTTTGATACTCTGCTGGTAGCTGTTGTTGTAGGCGAATTCCACCAAATGCAACTGCTCTTCCCAACCTCCTTTGAAATCAATCACACAAGCTCTCAACATGTCTTCCAAAGTCTGTATCGTCCTTTTCGACTGAATCTTAACTCTGTTCCCAGCGCACCCTGCAGACTCTTCCAAAATGTAGCGGTGAAGCGAGGATCTCTGTCTGATACAATACTTACTGGTACCCCATGCAATCTCACTATCTGCCTTACGTACAATTCAGCCAACTTTTCCAAGGTAGAGTCCTTTCGTACTGCAATGAAATGAGCTGATTTCGTCAGTCTGTCCACTATTACCCAGATCGAATCATTGCCTCTCTGACTTCTTGGCAATCCTGTCACAAAATCCATAGTGACATGCTCCCATTTCCACTCTGGGATTTCCAATGGTTGCAATAATCCTCCAGGCTTGCAATGCTGTGCCTTTACCTGCTGACACGTCAGACACTTAGCTACATGCTTAGCCACATCCACCTTCATTCCATTCCACCAATAGTGCTGACGCAAATTCTGATACATCTTAGTACTCCCTGGATGAATACTGTAGTTACTTCTGTGTGCCTCGGACAGAATCTTCTCTTTTAGCGCCTCGTCATTAGGCACGCACAGACGTCCTCTAAACTTCAATATTCCGTCAGCAGTCACTTGGAACTCGGCCTTCCTCTCGTCTGCATTCATCGCCACAATCTTCTGAATGTCCGGGTCCGTAGATTGCATCTCCTTGATTCTTAGCTGAATCTCTGGTTCGATCTGCAACGTAGCCATCAGACTCGAGAGGTTTCCTACCTCGACCTTGAACTCAGAATCTCTGATTTCCTCCAGTAATGTCCACTCCTTGACCATCATATGCGCAATGCTCGACTTCCTACTCAGAGCATCCGCCACTTTATTCGCCTTTCCTGGATGGTACAAAATATCGCAGTCGTAGTCCTTCAACAACTCCATCCAACGACGCTGCCTCATATTCAACTCCTTCTGCGAGAACAGATACTTCAAACTCTGATGGTCCGTAAAAATCTGGAATTTCTCTCCCACGAGATAATGTCTCCAAATCTTCAATGCGAACACTATGGCAGCTAACTCCAAGTCATGCGTCGGGTAATTCATCTCATGCGGCCTCAACTGTCGAGATGCATACGCTACCACTCGTCCATGCTGCATCAAGACACACCCCAATCCTCTTAATGACGCATCGCTGTATATCTCAAATCCTCCTGGTCCAGACGGAATGGTTAAGACTGGTGCGGACGTCAATCGATCCTTCAACTCCTGAAAACTCTCATCGCATTTCTCAGTCCATTGAAACTTTGTTTCCTTCTTCAACAAACGCGTCAGAGGAGACGCTATCACAGAGAATCTTTCCACGAAGCGTCTATAATACCCAGCCAATCCAAGGAAACTTCGCACTTCCGTCACGGTCGTAGGTCTCGGCCATTTCTCTACTGCTTCAATCTTAGATGGGTCCACTGATATCCCTTCTCCAGATACTATATGACCAAGAAATGCCACTCTGCTCAGCCAGAACTCGCACTTACTAAACTTCGCATACAGCGAATGTTCCCTTAACGTCTGCAGAACGATCCTTAAGTGTTCTTCGTGGTCCTCAGAACTCTTCGAATACACCAAAATGTCATCAATGAAGACTATCACGAACTGATCCAGAAACTCCTTGAATACTCGATTCATCATGTCCATAAATGCTGCTGGGGCGTTTGTTAATCCAAACGGCATAACGGTGAACTCATAGTGCCCATACCTCGTCCTAAAAGCAGTCTTGGGCACGTCCTCCTTCTTAATCCTCAATTGGTGATAGCCTGTCCTTAGGTCTATCTTGGAGAACACGCAAGCGCCTTGAAGTTGGTCGAACAGGTCATCAATCCTTGGTAGAGGATACTTATTCTTGATCGTCACTTGGTTCAGCTGTCTGTAATCGATGCACAGCCTTAGTGATCCATCCTTTTTCTTAACAAACAGCACCGGAGCTCCCCATGGTGAAGCACTGGGGCGGATAAATCCTTTATCCAGCAGCTCTTGCATTTGCACCTTCAATTCCTTCAATTCCGATAACGACATCCTATACGGTGCTTTCGAGATCGGCTCTGTTCCAGGTGCCAATTCAATCATAAATTCTACTTCACGCTCAGGTGGCAATCCAGGCAACTCTTGAGGAAATACATCTGGATACTCACTTACTACAGGCACTTCTTCTAACTTCATTTCTAGGGCAGACGAATCTAATACTGATGCCAAAAATCCCAGGCAACCTTCATCCATTAACTTGGTCGCCTCTAAAGATGAGATCCAAGGAATCGACGTTCCTCCACGATTTCCCTTAAATTCATACCCAGGGTGGCCTGCTGGGTTTAACTGTATCATACTCCTACCACAGTCTATCACTGCTCCATGCCTAACTAGCCAATCCATGCCAACAATCACATCAAAATCATACATGGGCAGAACAGCTAAGTCAATTTCTTCTTGCCTATCGCCCAGAGCTAACTTACACCCCTTACATCCTAACGCAATAACTACTCTATCCTTCAACGGGGTGGTTACATGCAAGGTCACATCCAATGGCTTAACATTCATCCCCGACAACTCAACAAAACGTGCAGATACAAAAGAGTGCGACGCTCCCGGATCAAACAAGGCATAAGCGGTATGACCACAGAGAGAAACGGTACCTGTGATCACCCCTGGCGCATTCTCAGTGTCCTTGCGCGCCATTGCATATACTCGTCCCTGAGCAGGCGGACGGTTCTGGTTTCCTTGCGGAGCATTCACCATCTGCGGCTGCGGCGGTTGCTGCTGGAACGGGGGTCTCGGACCTTTCCTCGGGCAGTTCCTCAGAATATGCCCCGTCTGGCCACATCCAAAGCAGCCTCCAGTTTTCCTAGGGCAAGGGCTGTTCCCGTGCCTCCTGCCACAGTCACGGCAGACCTGATTCCCAAGGAACGACGGCTTTCCCAGGGTTCTCCTCGCAGGTGGAACGAACCGGCGGGTGTCCTTCATTGGCCTCTTGCCAAAGTCCCTGAAGTTCCCTCTTGGCACGAACCGCGATCCAGATGCGGCGGCCTTCTCCTGCAGATCTCGCTCAATCGCTAGAGCTCGCTCGTAAATCTCGTTGTAGTCCCTTAGCCCAGTGGCGATGATCAAACTCTTCAACTCGGGCCTCAATCCTTCCCTGAATCTCCTGGCCTTATCCCATGGGTCGTCAATCAGCCTTCGTGCGAACTTGGACAGCCTGGCAAATTCGCCCTCATACTGGTCCACGGTCAGCGATCCTTGGCGGAGCCTGATGAACTCTTCCATTTTCCTTTCCTGGGCTGCCTCAGAGAAATACTTGCCATTGAATGCTGTACAGAAGGCGGTCCAGTTCGGCCTCATACCATCCGGAAAGACTCGCCCTCTAGTGGCTTTCCACCAATCATCTGCAGTACCCTGAAGTTGATAAGTTGCCAACGAGACTTTCTCCTCATCTGCGCAACCCAACACGGAGAAAGCCTTCTCCAGCTGCTCGATCCACAAGGCAGCTACCTCAGGACCACCACTGCCATCAAACCTCGACGGCTGCAATTTCAGAAATTGCTCCACCATATGATGAGTCTGACGTCCTCCATTTCCATGCCCATTGCCTCCATTGGCTCCATTTGCAGCGGCCAAGGCAGCCTCAGCTGCATGGGCAACAGTGGCAGCTCTCTCAGCAGCTTGCCTAGCCATCAAGTTACTCACTTCAGTCAGAACCCTCATCATTTCTTCGATTCTGGGGTCCCCTTCAGACTCAGGAGCCCTCGAGCTCGATGCACCAGCAGTCGGTCTTCTGCCCCTATTGCTCATCCTTGCTAAAACTCACACCTAAAACAAACGAAATTCCCATTCAGGAATTCGAAATTCTAAATCTAGCAACCAAGCTTTCGTCTACTGTCGCGTCCACTGACATGTATATGCATGTAAATAATCGCTGCAGCTTAAATGCAGTTGAACCCGGTCGACATCTAGACTCAACCCTGCAAATGCATAACCTAGGCCATTCTGTTCGCAACCTCAACTAGAAGCCTGTCGGGAGCCGCTTCCTTGATCAGGTCTTTGCCCCGGCGACCACTCCCCGCCCTCATCGTTTCTTGGTGCGAACAGTTGTCCTAAGAAATTCATAGACAAAGAGAATCCCACTCCACGTGTCCCATACCACGCTTCATCACAGTTTTTAGACGTCCCGTCAATCCTGTCCCATACCAGGCTGACGGTCACCAAATCCAACAACATGAATGCATGCATTTCTTTCAAAATCCAAATCTCCTTTTTCAACAATAATCTTCCATTTCTAAACCATTTTGCTTTCTGTGCAGAAATCATGCAATGCATGATGGTCAAGCAGCGCGCGACAGCCGACTAGGCATACAATCACATGCAATACCTCACGGACTAACATTCAGCAATCGGCATTCAAGCGCCCAACACATGGGGCTCTGCCATAGAACCTTACCTCAGGTCCTGACGCACCTGCAGCTTAGCATGAAATACCTTATCCCAAGGTTACTCTAGACAATCAATTCCGCTAAGCAATCACATGCGCCAACCAAATCATGCATTCTACCCTTCCTAATCCTTAGGTCTAGGGTCTGTCTAATTAACTACCCCCAAAATCATCAGCCTTATCACTCCAAACCTCGAACGGTCTCGTATCGAGCTGACCTTGCTCTGATACCACTCGAACGGGGATGTCACGCCCCGGATCCCTACTCGGGAGCGCGGCATCCCGTTCCTGCGGAAGATACACCTCGCGCTCGCCTGGTTCACGATGAGCGACGGCCGAGGGATACTTTCTCTTCGTCGCAACCAGACGACGCAACTTGCGCCGAATTCTCATACCTGCGGAAGCGTGCCTTCTAACCATACACACAAGCATACATAACGAAAGGGGTAGAGTAAACAAGATAAGCATGAACCATATTATAAAAATATAATCAGCGTTAGGTACAGACTCCCAAAAAGAGACTACCAATCACAGATCTTCCTACGCTAACAACCTAATCCTCGAACCATCGAAATTCTGCCATAATTCAGTCCTCCTCGTCGGAATCCTCCACAGGGTCCTCCTCTGGACCCTCCTCCTCGGTATCCATCGCATCGCCCTCCTCGTGGCCATCTATCTCGGAGCGCCCGGGAGACGGCAACTCCTGCTTCGGGTCGGGGTCGATCACCTGGCCTCCATATTCTGCAGGCTGGAGCCAAAACGGGTCCTCCTCCATGGGAATCGGGGAATCTCTCTGGGGTCCCTCAAAGCCATGTAGGCCCTCTCTAAACCAAGCCTCGAATCTATGGGGCACTAAGTAAGGACCTCCCTGATCTACGAGTACCGTCGTCACGTGCCTATGCCACAGGGTAGCGTGCATATCAAAATGGAGGGTAACCTGGGTGTCCATCTGGATCGGCAGACCAAAAAGCATCGGTGGCACCTCCATCACTGGCGACCTGGATCTGAAAAAGGTGGCAACCAACGCCAGTGAGTCGAGGACTCAGCAAGCTCACCACTAATCCTAGCGTAGGGTAGGATATACGAGTGGGGTCGGTCCTAACCAGTAACTAGGGTTCAGGATTCAAAGTTCAACGCTCTCGATCTCCCCAGTTTTCATCACACCTCATATAGCCAAAACGAGTTTCGTCACAACAATTCGTGTAATACAGATGGGTAATATCAACAATCAACAATAACATTATGCAAATGCCACAGGCCTCAAACGGCCATCACAGATCCCATGGATCAGCCCGCCTATCACTCCAATTCCCATCAGGGCTCTACCAACAGTGCCACACGGCATGCCACGCTGCGTTTCGGACGCCTTATGCTGGCCTCCCTTTTTTCTCCATCTCCCATCAGGGCGCTACCAACAGTGCCACACGGCATAAATCTCGGTGCCACATAGGCCCGTACCACACTGCGTTTCTGACGCCTTACGTTGGTCTCCCTTTTCTCTCCACTTCCCCTCAGGGCACAATCTCATGTCACATTCCCAGTGACTCATGCAATGCTCTGAATGTATGCAGGGCCCAGATGATCACATCAATAACTTAACACAGAGCATGCATGCAAATAAATACAAGTGCAGGAGTAGAGCACATCATTCAATCGACCAGTGAACCTCACGTTCATCAACCAAACAGACATGGACCGTAGGCCTCTACTTTCAAAGCCTCGATCATCTACATTCGCCTTTCATCGCATACAAGAGTCTACCATGCCATCACTTACTCAAGGGCAACTCGTTAATCAAACCCATATAAACCAAGGTCTAATCTAATTAAGAGTCTCCAATTAATCAGGCTAAGTCCGACTGGGCCTAAGGCCCACTTCGAAAGTTAAGGTCCAGTTAGTTAATCCTTAAGTTAATTCATATGGGTTGGGCCCTTTATTTTATTAATTTCGTGCAAGGCCCAAGCCCATTTCTAAAGGTTTACTATTCAAGCCCATATTCATCATTTTAGGCCCAATTCAAGTACCCAAGCCCATATACATTTTTGGGTTTCATTCTTAAATTTTCATGGACTTAATTTAGGCCCAATTTAAGTGAATTTTCGTCCGTTAGCAGCCCAATAATTAGATTAGGCCCATTTTGTTTAGTTTTGGCCCAATTACTAGAATTAAAGGTTCCTAAGCCCAATACTTTACTTTGGCCCATTAAACCTCGTGTTCTAGCCCATCATTTCGGTCCACCAACTACATTCCCGAGGGCCATTCGTAAGCCAAATTTCGTCCATCATCAAGCCCATTAACTTCACTTAGGCCCGGTAGCTTGTTTTTGGTTCATTTAGTGTAATTTAAGGCCCCTAAGCCCATCTATACCTCACGGCCTCTCCCACGCACGCCTACCTCAACATTTTCAGCCCACACTTCGCTTTTTAATGACCATTTCGCATGCCAACAGCCCTTATTCGAAACCCAAATCAAGCTTTCCACATGTTAGTTCATAGTAAGCATACCTTAAATCACCTTTCAACCTCACAACAAGCCTAACCGTCACTAGCACACCCTCCCACATGCATATACTACTAACCTAAACTAGAATTAGTGGTAAAGCTTACACAAATCAGCTCGGGACGACGACGAACGACGAAGAGACACCGAGCGGACGAATGGGGCTCACGGTCGACGGGAAAGGAGCGGCGGCAACGGGGCTGATCTTGGCTGTTCCGTGGCCTCCAAGGACTCTAAACCAACCATACAACAAGCCAAGGGAGGTGAGGAACCGAGGGAACGAAGGTGAGCAAGTTCGGGTTCAAATGGAAGCGAAACGACGAAGGAAATGACGATGAAAAGTGAGGGCTGTTTCGGCATTTCGTGGAGGGTCCTAGCCGTGGGAAAATGAACAAGAGGAGGCTAAGAGGACTTACGAAGAGTTGAGGGTGGACGGCGGTGGCTGGCTTTGGCCGGACGACGGGGCGACGACGGACGGTGTCGGGCGGAGAGGGAGAGAACCGAGAGAGAGTTGAGGGGAGAGGGAGAGCTTTCGGGAGGGAGAGTGAGGGAGAGAGAGAGCCGAATGAGAGAAATGAGAGAGAAGAGAGAGGATGAAATGGTTTTAGTGAAATTCAAAAATAGGAGATAATGGGGTTAGGTGAGGTAAATAGTGACATGGATTAGATGTGTACTCTTGATGTACTTAGATTTGACTTGATGGATTGCCTTGGAACTTGTGCCATGATTGACCGATGGTTTGACTTGACATTGATTGATTTGACAACTGATTTGACTTGTCTCGATTTGCGTGCCAAATGCACCGATCGGGTCTCGAGCGCGAACGAATTTTTGACAGGATTTGATTTCGATTAGTCGAATCTACTCTCAAAAATCCTAATTCTATTTATCCTAAGGACTGAGCATTTACCGGGGGCATTTCGGTAATTTTCCATTGACGTCTTGCTTCTCGACGTACACCGGCTGTCTGCCCTTCTGGCGACATTTCTGAAACTGACTTTATTTCTTAATTGTGTTTGTCTTACTAATTCGATTGTCCGAAGTCGGAATTCATTTCGTGGTCAATTTCATTAATTTACGACTCTGTCTCTGTCTCAGACCAACGGGCGGCTGTTTGGAAAATTCTCCCCAGTTAGCCTTTCCCCTTCGGTTGGTCATCTCAGGGTAGCTAATCCTGAGTGAGCGTCGATTAGAGGGTATTAACGAAGTGTTTCCATTCCTTTAGAAATTCCGATATTTGGGTCGAATTTTCAGACTGTTACACTGGACGTTGACTAGTAACAAGAGAGGAGCTGGAGGCGGGGAAAAAGGAAGGAGAGCTGCTGGACGTTCCTGGGGGTCGGGGGGGATTCCTTTAGCTGGTTCGGATGATAACAAAATGGGGGCAACGTGAAGGCCAGCCTTCTACTAAGTCTTCAACATCTACCGACCGAGCATTGAGCACGGCCACCCTCGAAAGTCGCCGGTTATCGGTGGACGTCAAGAGCCTGACGAGTATGCTGTGACATGTTGAACATTGCTAGTCGACTTCGTGGTTTGCCAACGAGAGCCCGACGCCGTCATCTGGAGCCTCCCCGACGCAACCTCGCTGCACATTGCTATTCGTCAACTGAAGTGGGCTCACGACTGAACCAGTCCCAACGAGCAATCGCCTAAATCCACACCAGCCTCTCCTTGCGAGTGGAAGGAGCATGCTATTATTCTGAGTGTGAAGATGATGGTCGAGCTGTGGGGTCATTCAACGAGCTGACAGAAGATGGTGGAGGAGCCGTGATTAACGGTCATGTGGAGGCAAATAAAAAAAAGAAAAGGAAGATCTCAGCAAAATACGCTGGCTGGAACGATGAGCAGGGGAAGACGGACGAAAGGAAGCCCAAAAAAACGTCAAGAACAAAGCGCCCAGCCTCTTTTATGCGTGGTAGTTTCGTCCAAGAAGCTTGGTTCAGCTATGCTTCAAATCAAATGCCCCCGTTCACATCCCACCAACGTCCCACGGCTATCTTCGACGATGCCTGCTTCACCCAGACCTATCACCCCTCGGACGTTGTTCACACGTACACCGTCCCTCCAGAGCTCGAGTACGCTGCGAACTATAACCACAGCAACGATGCATATGCCTCGATGGTGGAGGACGAGGAGATGTGCGACCTCATCAGCAACGACCATTACGGCTAGTGCGCGGAAAAGAGGATGATGGGGATGAACAACTGTAAGGTCGAGGTTAGGGAGTAAGCTGCGGACATCAGCAACGGCGGAGTCGCTGGGAATATCGATGTTGAGTCATCATATTACTTCGAGAAGAGGAGCTCAAGGCCCAAGAACTTGGAAGGCCAGCACGTATTGTTCAATATATTGCATCTCTGGTGGGTGATTGACCGAGACCATATAAGGCCTAGACCACGGAGTGTTGATGTGGCTTCTGCTATTATATGTGCGAGAATCACGTCAAGATTCAAAGGAGAGGTGCTCGAGGGGACCGGAGTTTTCGGCAGCTCCGACATCTGTCTAACGGCAATCCAGCCTCCGTCTACCGGTGTAGCTTCGATACATGTCTAGCCATCAAGTTTTAGCAAGAAGGACGATCGTGGGAGTTAGTTCCTGAGATCTATATGCGGTTGAAGGATAGCGTAGTTTTGCGATAAGACATTTCGATCCCCTCGATTGTCATAAAGAGTCGAAAGACAGAGAGAGTCATTTGCTGAATGCTTGGCTGGCGGATCACAGCCTCTGGACGACATTGATTTAGGTCACATTGACGGGACTTGTGGCGCAAGGAGAACCTGCCGACAGACTTGTTTAGCGAAGACAATATGTTGATGAGAAGACGAACCGCTATGGATTACATAGGGTGGAAATCAGAAGTGAGTTTGATGGTCTTAGTCTCCCAATCTTTGTCGATGGCCTAGAGCAATCGTACGACTGAAGTTCGCAAGGAAGTAGCGAGAGCCAAGAAACCATAGACGTGGATTCATATGGACAAGTATGCTCGAGGCTTATGACTATGAGCAATAATAAAGGACTAGCAAAATAGTACAACGGTAATCTTGGAATGGCAATACCCCAAACTTGGGGGTAAACCTAGCAATTGAGAGATAGGTTGGCCGATAAGCTTGAAGGATGAAGGCTCAGACTTGGATCAAGAGAAAACTTGATGGATAGCCGTTCGAGACACTTGAGGATATGGGATTAAGGCACCCGATGATTGCGAACCCCAAGTCTAGATTAGGGTGGCGCTTAATGGTTTAGGTTACGAATCCCAATAATGGTTCTAATTGAGGTGAGGGAGTTCCTTGGGAGAGCGAAGAAAGGAATGTTGGGACAAAAGCCAATTGGATGCCTCGAGGGCATTTTAGATTTGAATAAGGGCCAGAAGTAAGTGCATCGTCCGAGTATTGCCAAGTGACCTTAAGTCGTGATGGTCCTTGGTATGTTTGGCAAACTGGAGATATAAGGATGGGCACGAAAGCAGAAGGCGTAAACAGTAGTGGCGAGGCATGCCGATAGGCCTGAACTGGAAATTCTGACAGTTAACCTTGAGAAATGGATTGTAGATACGAAAGTACAAGGATTCGGTATCCAAGGACTATATGCCAGAACTATGTCAGACCTCGATGGTTTAGATTGAAGGTGAGATTCAAATGAGGCAAGTAGCAACATTGAATAATGGGCCAGAGGGATGTCATGATTTTGACTTGTCATGAGTGGTGACAAGAAAGGTATTACATTCACTTGAAAGTTTAAGTATTCGACCTTAGAAATGTTGGTCACCAATGGAAATTGGATGCTGACATTTTGAGGGCCCGTGAAGTATATAATTTAGGAGAGGGCAGACGATAACTATGGGATATTGAATGCGAAAGGAATTTGAGATTGGCGATTAAGGCATTGACATTGGATGAAGGCCCAACTAGGAATAAAGATTGCAATCTTGGTGCGAGTAACGATCAGAGGAGGATACTCTATGGAAATTTTAAGATTTGGCTTTGGTAACAATGGTCGCCCATGGAGCTTGAACGTTAAGGTTGGGACACGAGCTAAAGGTTTTAGAGAATAAGTGGCGTGTGATCCAAGTGGAGAAATTCCTGACAATGAGAAACGGCCTGTCTAAGAAAAAAAAACTGAAACGAAGATGATACTCTAAGGTGGCGCCATGCGGGTTAATGGTAAGGGAGGTTGAGTCTAAAGTATCTTTGGCATAGTTAAATGGGGGTGAAATTAAAGGGTGATTAGATGAATTCACGAGCCTTAACTTGGCAATAACCTGCGTCGAGAATGATGATGGAGAGATGTGAAAATTCCTGAGGAGTGAACGCCAAAGCAATTTTGTGGAAAGGGATAAAGGACAAAAAGGGTGGATTCACTTAATATAGTGTTCGCTGTAGTGGATGCCAACGAAGGATGAGGTTGACGAGAGAAGTATAGCGGGACCAGAGTGTATCTGGTGGCTGACTGGCACAATCAAGTAAATTCAGAAAGAAGTAAGAACTGTCCAAGGTCGTTAAGAAAGCTAGATAATAAGTGGTGCAGACTTTTGGAGCCTTAATCATGGAGTTTCTAAAGTGAATGGCGAAGTCCCAAATGAGGGAGAAGCGGTACGCCATGTGGAATAGAAAGGGACAAGTGTAGGGAATGTCGAGAAACGGACATAGTCGTTTAGAGAAAGGCGGAGAGAAAGTAAAGCCCGAGTATTCTTTTGAATTACCTAGTGAGATGCCCTGAATGAGAAGTGCCAGAGTGTCCAGGAGATGTTGGTGAAAGTCAAAGATTGCGAACTATGTCTTTGCTGTGATCGGAGAGGTCCCCTGTCGTGTAATCAGGGTGGATTTGTGATGAAAACCACACGAACTGATCGGCGAGCGATTTGATAACGTCGCGGTGGGGTGTTGCTTTAATTGAGAGACCGTAACCAATAGGATCCCGGGCATGGCACGGGAAAATGGCATCGAGAAAAAGGGCTAAAATGTGGCATATCCTAAGTTGTAATGGGCGCTCCGCTAAGCGAAATGAGATGGACATCGTGGTCCCGAAGTATGCCATGTGAGTTGGTCTGGGTGAGAGAATAAACTAGATGTGTTCCACGTATCGGTGCTCCGGAAGTACGAGCCGGGCCCTGGCCATATACTCGATCATGAAGTCATTGAGATGGATGACCGCGTCTCGTACGTGGAAAGGCCAGTATGAATCGAAGATCGAAAAGAGCAAGTGTTGAGGAACAAGACAATTCCTTGGGTCAAGGTCATCTGGGAACATCACGAGACAGAAGGAGCAATGTGGGAAAGTGAGGACGAGATGAAGAAGAAGTACCCTCATTTGTTTGAGTAGTCAAGCGTAATTTCTGTTTTGGTTGTAAGGTCATTTGGATTGTAAATTTCGAGGACGAAATTTTTATAAGGAGGGAAGAATTGTGACAGTCTGAAAATTCAACCCAGTGATCAGGATTTCGGAATGAATGGGAATATTTCATGAATGCGCTCTGATTGATCCTCACTCAAGGTTGGCCACTTTGAGACGACTAACCAAAAGGGAAAGGCTACCTGGGAAATTTTCCAAAACAGCCGCTCGTTGGTCTGAGGCTGAGACAGAGTCGGTATTTAATGAAAGTGACCACAAAATGAAATCCGACAGTAGGCAATCGAATTAGTAAGATGAACACAATTAAGAAATGAATTCAATCCCAGTAATGTCGCCAGAAGGGCAGACAGCCGGTGCACGTCGCGAAGCAAGATGTGATTGGAAAATTACCGAAATGCCCCTGGTAAATGCTCAGTCCTTAGAATTAGATAAATTAAGATTTTTGCGAGTGGATACGTTAGATCGAAATCAATTCCTGTCCGAAATTAGTTCGCGCTCGGGACCCGATCGGTGCATTTGGCACGCAAATCGAGGCAAGTCAAATCAGTTGTCAAATCAATCAAATGTCTTGTCAATCACATCAATCATTCATGGTTCAATTTCCCATGCAATTAAGTCAAGGTACAAGTGTCACATGTCAAAGTACATATGTCATGTTAAAGTACAAATCAAGACTACTATTCACTCAACTACTCCCATTATGACATTCAATTTCCAAGAAAATCAACCCATCAAATCCAAGGTACAATGTCATATATCAAGTACAAAATCAATCCCTAACACTAATACACCTAACCCACTAATACCTTTTGAATTTGATGAAGCCTTGGATAATAAGCCTCACACCCTCTCTCCTCTCCCATTTCCCTTTCATTCGGCCCCCCATTCTCCCTCTCCTTTCCCGAATCCTCTCCTCACCTTCCTCCTCTTCTTTTGCTTCGTTTCTTCTTCGGCCGCCCGTGGAGCACCCCCGTTCGCCGCCGTCCCAGCTCTACCGCCACCATCATCGTCCCATCTTCCTCCGGTAAGTCCTCTAAACCCCCATCTCCTTCATTCCGCGGCCTTGATTGAAGCCCTAACCGACCTCACTCTCCCTCTCTCTCGCTCGGTTTCTCCTCAAGCCACCGCGAACTCCGCCCGCGTCGTCGTCGTTCTCACCGTTGTTCGGCCGCCATTCCTCATCACCGACCGCCCACACTCCTTGGTAAGTGTCCCAAGCTTATTGTCTTCCTCTTCGTGGCCATCCAAACCCGTTTGAATGCCGGACCATGTTGTTCTCTCCTTAGGCCGAGAACCTCACTTGAGCCGCCCGGTGTTCTCCTCGTCGTCGTTGCCATTCCAACTCACTTAGGTAAGCTCTACAACTAATTATAGCCTAGGTTAGATGTATATGGATGTGGCTTGTCGTATTAAGGATTGATGATTTCGGTTTAGGCATGAAATAGGTAATTATGTGTAATGCTCACTAAGCTAATTTGATGGAAATTCGTTTGGGCCGATTGTGTGGGCTGTAGGTTTGCAATTTGGGCCTTGGAACGTGATAATGAGCTATGTATGAGTAATGTAGGCGCGCGAGGGAGAGGCCGTGAGAGACTAACGGGCCTAAGGTACCTTAATGGGCTTGTGAATGGGCGAATTTAATGATTTAGTTGGGCCTTAAAAATGTCAAATGTGGGCTGCCAATGTTGTTTAAGGCGTGTAGAAGGTGGGCCTAAGGCTACCTATGGGCTTGGGGGCTTATATGGGACCAAACTAACCTTATACAAGCTTATGGGCCTAACGTATTTTATTGGGCTTCTCGAAAAATCAAAATTCAGATTTAAATTGGGCCTTGAAATATTAATCATGGGCTGGAATAGTGAGTGGGCATGTGACCTAATGGGCCGAAGGGTTCTATTGGGCTTCGGGACTTAATTTTGGACTAATTGGGCCCAAACAAATCTAATTGGACCTAAATTGCAATGGTGGGCTTTAATGGACGAAAATTATAATCTAATTGGGCCTAATTTGTGTTTTGAATATTAAAATGTGAGGCCCAATAATGTACATGGGCTTAGGATATCAAATTGGGCCTAAAATGTCCTAATTGGGCTTAGTACACTAATCCTTAAGAATGGGCTTGGGCTTTGCACGAAATTAATATAATAATGGGCCTAAATCATATATTTTGATTTAAGAAATAAATCATGGGCCTTAAACCTTGGAATGGGCCTTAGGCCCAGTTGAACCCAAACTAATTAATTAGGCCCAAACCTAAGCTAAGTCTAATTCGTTGAAACCCAAGGATATATATATCAAGACGACTAATTCATTGATCGTAGGTTACTAACTCCCAGGGAACTAACATGGGTTATTGGGCTTAGACTGAGTGACCGAGTCCGCTAAGGTGGAACTTAATTTGTATGGGTTCAATCAGGGAATTGCCTATGGTAAATGATAGTACGATGGGAATTCGTATGAGATATCTAATTGGACCTGGTTGGTCGAGAAACTGCGTGTGGGGCACTAGACCTATTATAGGCTGGCATGACGAGCACGTGATTACTTTGATGATTTCTTGATGTGATCTGTACTTGTATTTATGTACCATTGCATGCATGCTCTGTGACTGAATTGCTGTTTGCAATCATTTGGGCCCTGCATACATTGAGAGCATTGCATGAGTCACCAGAGATGTGACATGAGATGGAGCCCCAGAGGCGTTGTTACGCGGGGAAATGGAGAGAAAAGGGAGGCCAACGTAAGGCGTCCGAGACGCAGTGTGGTATTTGCCGAGTGGCTGAGAATGTGCCCTGATGGGAAATGGAGAGAAAAGGGAGGCCAGCATAAGGCGTCTGAGACGTAGTGTGGCATTTGCTGTGTAGCACTGAGAATGAGCCTTGATGGGAATTGGAGTGATAGGCGGGCATGATCCACTGGGATCCGTTATGGCCGGTTGAGGCCTGCATCAGTTTGCATGTGGCATTCATGGTTGACTGTCTGTTATTGCCCGTCTGTGTTATATGATCTGCATTGCTATGCTTTAGGGCATTTGCTTATACGTTGGGGGTCTGGTACCGAGTGAAAATTAAGAGTGTCTGAACCTTGGACCCTACACCCTAGTTATCAGATAGGACCGACCCCACGAGTATACCCTATCCTACGCTAGGATTAGTGGTGAGCTTGCTGAGTCCTCGACTCACTGGCGGTGGTTGCCTTCTTTTCAGATCCCAGACCGCTGTGATGGCCGCACCTCCCGTGTTATTTTGGACTGCTTATACTGTGGAGGTGAGGTAGTTGATCCAGACCCGATGGTGCAACTGCCGTATCTAGGTCACAGGTAGAATGACGGACATGAGGAAGGACCGGAAGAGTGATTTGCCAAACGCCAAGTTTAGACTATGGGCGTATGACCGAGTGTAGGATTTTGGACCGTGTCATGTATTTCCTTTTGGGGGTCTGTATCGAACACCTTTGTAAGGTATATATTGATGTTTGTTGTTATTCCATTGTCGTACTACCCCTTTGTATCGTATGCATGTATGTGTGGTTAGGAGGTACTCTTCCGCAGGTTCGCAAGACTAATGAAGGACGCGTCGTCTGGTTGCGACGAAGAGACTTCCTGGGCCGTCGTGTATCGTAAACCGGACGAGCGTGATGAGATTCGTTTGCATGAACGGGATGCCGCGTGCCCGATTAGGGTTCGGGGCGTGACAGTTAGATAGACAGACCCTAGACCTAAGAATAGAAAAAGGGTACAATGCATGAATTGATTGGCGCATGTGAATGCTTAGTTCAATTGGTTGCCTAGAGTAGACTGAGGCAGAGGTATTCTGAACTAAGTTGCAGGTGCGTCAGGACCTGAGGTAAGGTTCTAAGGCAGAGCCCCATTAGTAGGGCGCTTGATTGCTGATTGCTGAATGTTAGCCTGTGAGATATTGCTTGTGGTTGTACGCCTAGTCGGCTGTCGCGCGCTGTCTGACCATCATGCATTGCATGACTTCTGTATTAGTGGCAAAATGGTTTATAAATGAAAGTTGTTAAAAAGGGGATTTGGATTCGAAAAGTGCATGCATCTCATGTTGTTGGATTTGGTGACCGTCAGCCTGGTATGGGACAGGATTGACGGGACGTCTAAAAACTGTGATGAAGCGTGGTATGGGACACGTGGAATGGGATTCACTCTGTCTGTGGGTAACTTAGGACAACTGTTCGTACCAAGAAACGATGAGGGCGGGGAGTGGTCGCCGGGGCAGAGACCTGATCAAGGAAGCGGCTCCCGACAGGCTTCTAGTTGAGGTGGCGAACAGAGTGGCCTAGGTTGTGCATTTTCAGGTTGAGTCTAGATGTCAACTGGGTCCAACTGCATTTAAGCTGCAGCGAATATTTACATGCATATACATGTCAGTGGACGCGACAGTAGACGAAAGCTTGGTTGCTAGATTTAGAATTCCGAATTCCTGAATGGGAATTTCGTTTGTTCTAGGTGTGAGTTTTAGCAAGGATGAGCAATAGGGGCAGAAGACCGACTGCTGGTGCATCGAGCTCGAGGGCTCCTGAGTCGGAAGGAGATCCTAGGATCGAAGAGATGATGAGAGTTCTGACGGAAGTGAGTAACTTGATGGCTAGGCAATCCGCTGAGAGAGCTGCCACTGTAGCCCAAGCAACTGAGGCCGCCTTGGCCGCTGCGAATGGAGCCAATGGGGGCAATGGGCATGGAAATGGAGGGCGTCAGACTCATCACATTGTGGAGTAGTTTCTGAAGTTGCAACCGTCGAAGTTTGATGGTAGTGGGGGTCCAGAAGTAGCTGCCTTGTGGATCGAACAACTTGAGAAGGCCTTTACCGTTTTGGGTTGCGCAGATGAAGAAAAGGTTTCGTTGGCAACTTATCAGCTCCAGGGTACTGCAGATGATTGGTGGAAGGCCACCAGGGGACGAGTCTTCCCGGATGGCATGAGGCCAAACTGGGCTGCTTTCTGTGCAGCATTTAATGGAAAGTATTTCTCTAAGGCAGCCCAAGAGAGAAAAATGGAAGAGTTTATAAGACTCAGCCAAGGACAGATGACTGTGGATCAGTACGAGGGTGAGTTTGCCAGGTTGTCCAAGTTTGCTCGAAGACTGATTGAGGATCCGTGGGACAAAGCCAGAAGGTTCCGAGAAGGTTTGAGACCCGAGCTTAAGAGCATGATCATCGCCACCGGACTAAGGGACTACAACGAGATTTATGAGCGAGCTCTGGCGATAGAGCGAGACCTGCAAGAGAAGGCTACCACATCTGAATCGCGGTTTGTGCCAAGAGGGAACTTCATGGACTTTGGCAAGAGGCCGATGAAGGATACCCGCAGGTTCGTTCCACCTGTGAGAAGGACTCTTGGAAAACCGTCATTCCCCGGGAATCAGAACTGCCATGACTGTGGCAGGAGGCATGGGAACAGCCCTTGCCCAAGGAAGATCGGAGGCTGCTTTGGATGTGGGCAGACAGGGCATATTCTGAGGAACTGTCCGAAAAGAGGCTCGAGACCCCCGTTCCAGCCGCAACAGCAGCCGCCGACAGCGAATGCTCCTCAGGGAAATCAAAACCGTCCACCTGTTCAGGGACGAGTCTATGCTGTGGCGCGAAAGGACGCTGAAAACGCGCCAGGGGTGATCACAGGTACCGTTTCTCTCTATGGTCATACTGCTTATGCTTTGTTTGATCCGGGAGCGTCGCACTCTTTCGTATCTGCACGTTTTGCTGAGCTATCTGGGATGAACGTTAAGCCGTTGAATGTGACCTTGCATGTAACCACCCCGTTAAAGGATAAAGTGATTGTTGCGTTAGGATGTAAGGGGTGTAAGTTAGTTCTGGGCGATAGAGAGGAAGAGATTGATTTAGCTGTTTTGCCTATGTATGATTTCGACGTGATTGTTGGCATGGATTGGTTGGTTAGACATGGGGCAGTGATAGACTGTGGTAGGAGTATGATACAGCTAAACCCAGTAGGTCACCCTGGGTATGAATTTAGGGGAAATCGAGGAGGAACGTCGATTCCTTAGATCTCGTCGTCAGAAGCGACTAAACTGATGGACGAGGGTTGTTTGGGATTTTTAGCATCGGTGTCAGATTCGACTGCTCAAGAGGTGAAGTTGGAGGAAGTGCTTGTAGTGAGAGAGTACCTGGATGTGTTTCCTCGAGAATTGTCTGGCTTGCCACCAGAGCGTGAAGTGGAGTTTGTGATTGAGCTGGCACCTGGAACTGAGCCGATCTCGAAAGCACTGTACAGGATGTCATTGTCGGAACTGAAGGAATTGAAGGTGCAGATGCAGGAACTGCTGGATAAAGGATTTATCCGCCCTAGTGCTTCGCCATGGGGAGCTCCGGTGCTGTTTGTTAAGAAGAAAGATGGATCGCTAAGACTGTGCATCGACTACAGACAGCTGAACCAAGTGACGATCAAGAACAAGTATCCCCTGCCAAGGATTGATGACCTGTTTGATCAGCTTCAAGGCGCATGTGTGTTCTCCAAGATAGACCTAAGGACAGGCTATCACCAATTGAGGATTAAGAAGGAGGACGTGCCTAAGACTGCCTTTAGGACGAGGTATGGGCACTACGAGTTCACAGTTATGCCGTTTGGATTGACGAACGCCCCAGCAGCATTTATGGATATGATGAATCGAGTGTTCAAGGAGTTTCTGGATCAGTTCGTGATAGTCTTCATTGATGACATATTGGTGTATTCGAAGAGTTCTGAGGACCACGAGGGACACTTAAAGATTGTCCTGCAGACGTTAAGCGAACACTCGCTGTATGCGAAGTTTAGTAAGTGTGAGTTCTGGTTGAGCAGAGTGGCGTTTCTTGGACATATAGTATCTGGAGAAGGAATATCAGTGGACCCCGCTAAGATCGAGGCGGTGGAGAAGTGGCCGAGGCCAACAACTGTGACTGAAGTACGAAGTTTTCTTGGATTGGCTGGGTATTACAGACGCTTTGTGGAGAGGTTCTCGATGATAGCGTCTCCTCTGACCCATTTGTTGAAGAAGGAAACGAGGTTTGAATGGACTGAGAAGTGCGAGGAAAGTTTTCAGGAATTGAAGGATCGACTAACTTCCGCACCAGTGTTAACCATCCCGTCTGGACCTGAAGGGTTTGAAATATACAGCGATGCGTCATTAAGAGGACTGGGATGTGTCTTGATGCAACATGGGCGAGTAGTAGCTTATGCATCTCGACAGTTAAGGCCGCATGAAGCAAATTACCCGACGCATGACCTGGAATTGGCTGCGATTGTTTTTGCATTGAAGATTTGGAGACATTATTTGGTGGGAGAGAAATTTCAGATCTACACCGATTATCAGAGTTTGAAGTATCTGTTTTCGCAGAAAAAGCTGAATATGAGACAGCGTCGTTGGATAGAGCTATTGAAGGACTACGACTGCGATATTTTGTACCATCCAGGAAAGGCGAATAAGGTAGCGGATGCTCTGAGTAGGAAGTCGAGCATTGCGCATATGATGGTCAAGGAGTGGACATTACTGGAGGAGATCAGAGATTCTGAGTTTAAGGTTGAGGTAGGAACCCTCTACAGTTTGATGGCTACCTTGCAGATTGAACCAGAGATTCAGCTAAGGATCAAGGAGTTGCAGTCTACGGATCCAGATATCCAGAAGATTGTGATGATGAATACAGATGAGAGGAAGGCCGAGTTCCAAGTAACTGCTGATGGAATGCTGAACTTTAGAGGACGGTTATGTGTGCCAAACGATGAAGAGCTAAAGGAGAAGATTTTATCTGAGGCACACAGGAGTAACTACAGTATTCATCCAGGGAGTACGAAAATGTATCAGAATTTGCGTCAGCATTATTGGTGGAATGGAATGAAGGTAGATGTGGCTAAGCATGTAGCTAAGTGTCTGACGTGCCAACAGGTAAAGGCACAGCATTGCAAGCCTGGAGGATTATTGCAACCATTGGAAATCCCAGAGTGGAAATGGGAACATGTCACTATGGATTTCGTGACGGGATTGCCAAGAAGTCAGAGAAGCAATGATTCGATTTGGGTAATCGTGGACAGACTGACAAAATCAACTCATTTCATTGCAGTACGAAAGGACTCGACCTTAGAGAAGTTGGCTGAGTTGTACGTGAGGCAGATCGTGACATTGCATGGGATACCAGTAAGTATTGTATCAGATAGAGATCCTCGTTTCACAGCTACGTTTTGGAAGAGTTTGCAGGGTGCTTTGGGAACAGAGTTGAGATTCAGTACGGCTTACCATCCTCAGACAGACGGTCAGTCGGAAAGGACTATACAGACTCTAGAGGACATGCTGAGAGCGTGCGTAATAGACTTCAAAGGAGGCTGGGAAGAACAGTTACACTTGGTGGAATTTGCTTACAACAACAGCTATCAGCAGAGTATCAGAATGGCACCGTTTGAGGCATTGTATGGGAGAGCTTGCAGAACTCCAATTTGTTGGGATGAAGTTGGTGAGAAAAATATAACCGGCCCGGAGTTAGTTCAGCAGTCAGTTGAGGCAGTCAAGGTGATCAGGGACAGACTGAGGACAGCTCAGAGTAGGCAGAAAAGTTATGCAGACAGGAGACGTAAACCGTTGGAGTTTCAAGTTGGAGATCATGTCTTCCTAAAGGTGTCGCCGATGCGAGGACTATCTCGGTTTGGCAAGAAAGGAAAGCTTAGTCCAAGATTTGTTGGGCCATTCGAGATTTTGGAGAAGATCGGGACATTAGCTTATCGTCTTGCACTGCCGCCGAACTTATCGCAGATTCACAACGTGTTTCATGTATCGATGCTTCGGAAGTACGAGCCGGACCCTGGCCATATACTCGATCATGAAGTCATTGAAATGGATGACCGCGTCTCGTACGTGGAAAGACCAGTAAGGATTGAAGATCGCAAGGAGCAAGTCTTGAGGAACAAGACGATACCGCTGGTCAAGGTTATCTGGGAGCATCATGGGACTGAAGGAGCGACTTGGGATAGTGAGAACGAGATGAAAAGGAAGTATCCGTATCTGTTTGATTTGCCAGTGTAATTTCTGTTGTTGTAAGGATTGGTGGATTGTAAATTTCGAGGATGAAATTTTTATAAGAAGGGAAGAATTGTGACAGTCTGAAAATTCGACCCGATTATCGGAAATTCTAAATGAATGGAAATACTTCGTTAATACACTCTGATCGACGCTCACTCAGGATTAGCTACCCTGAGATGACTAACCGAAGGGGAAGCGCTATCTGGGAAGAATTTTCCAAACAGCCGCCCGTTGGTCTGAGATAGAGACAGAGTCGTTATTTAATGAAATTGACCACAAAATGAAATCCGACTTTGGACAATCGAATCAGTAAGACAAACACAGTTAAGAAATGAACTCAGTTTCAGAAATGTCGCCAGAAGGGCAGACAGCCGGTGTACGTCGTGAAGCAAGACGTGATTGGAAAATTACCGAAATGCCCTCCCGGTAAATGCTCAGTCCTTAGGATTAGTAGCATTAGGATTTTGAGAGTAGATTCGATCAATCGAAATCAAATCCTGTCTGAAATTCGTTCGCGCTCGGGACCCGATCGGTGCATTTGGCACGCAAATCGAGACAAATCAAATCAGTCGTCAAATCAATCGATGTCTTGTCAATCCATCGGTCAAATCCATCGGTCACATCATGGCACAATTTCCAAGAATGTCAATCCATCAAGTAAATCAAGCGTCATTCAAGCATAGTAAACATCATATCCTTAACACTATTACCCCATTACCTACCCCACTAACCCATTTGAATTTGACTTAAGTCTTGCCCTCTCTCTCTCCTCCCTCACTCTCTCATTTTCGGCAACACCCTCACCTCTCTCTCCCTCCCGAGATCTCTCCCCCTCACGGTTTCTCCTTGGCCGCCGTTCGCCGCTCGGTCCCGTCGCCATCAGCCGCCTCCACCAGCCACGAACACGCCTAGGTGAGTCCCTCATGCCCTCTCCTTGTTACCTTCTTGGCCTCAAGAGCCCTTAAGGTCCGACCGAACCTCATTCTCCTTCTCCTTCCTTGTGCCGTAGCCGTCCGCCGCCCGTTCAGCCACCCACGTCGTCGTCATTCCTCACCGTCCGACCACTAGCCTCCGTCACCGACTCACCTCCATCTCGGTAAGCCTCCCATCTCACCCTCCTCTCATTTCAATGGCGGAATGCCACCGTTTAAGCCCCGGAACAGCCCCCTCTCCCCTTGGTTCTTCCGCCCGTTGTAAATGCCGAGGGCACACCGGCCAACCCAACTCCTCTCACCCGGTTCCATGACCATCCTAACGCTTGAAAATGTTGGTTTTAGGCCTCGAGGGTTCCGTGGGACCGCCGGTGCAGCCGCTCCCATCCACCCTTGCCGTGAGCTCCCTCGGCCACCGTGGGCCTCTTTCGTTGCCGTCGTCCGTCCCGCTCCAATAAGTAAGCTCTACCCCTAATCTTGGTTTAGGTTAGTAGTATATATTTGTGGAATGCCAATAGAGGCTGTTTGTGATGATTGTTAGAAGAGATTGCATGATTCAAGCGTAGGCAAGCAAGGTTATGTCAAGCGGTTGTGTATGAGGCTAAACCGAGAGCTTAGAGGCTTGTAGAGGGGCTGGAAATTTGGTATACAAGGCTGTGGGAGTTCGGTTTGGGCGTGTATGGGGTGGCCGAAGTGTATTAGTGGGCTCGGGAAATTGAATAAGGCAAGTTGGGCTTAAAATAGGCTAACGGGCCTAAGATACCCTAATGGACTTGCTAATGGACATGATTAACAATCTGAATGGGCCTCGAAAACATGATTAGTGGGCTGATTTAGTGGGCTTAGGCGTGTGGTTTAATGGGCCAAAGTAAGGTGTTGGGCTTAGGAGCCTTTATTTCAATTAATTGGGCCAAAACTAAACTAATTGGGCTTGGAACAAACTAGTGGGCCTTAATGGACGAAAATTATAATCTAATTGAGCCTAATTTGTGTTTTGAATATTAAAATGTGAGACCCAATGATATACATGGGCTTAGGGTAACAAATTGGGCCTAAAATAGCCATATTGGGCTTAATAGGTTAACTCTTAGAAATGGGCTTGGACCCTACACGAATTTAACAATAATAATGGGCCTAAACCATATATTTAACTTAAGAAATAAATCATGGGCCTCAAACCTTGAAGTGGGATCCGGGGCGTGACAGTCTGTACCTAACGCTTGATATGTATATAATGCTGTTTGTATTTACCTTGTCTATGCTACCCTTTTCTATGCATGCTTGTGTGTGTGGATAGGAGGCACGCTTCCGCAGGTTCGTAAGTTTACTAAGGACGTGTCGTTTGGTTACGACGAAGAGATTCATCCTGGGCCGTCGAACTTTGGAAACCAGGCGAGCGCGAGGTGTATCTTCCGCAGGGACGGGATGCTGCGTTCCCGAATAGGGATCCGGGGCGTGACAGGCCAAGTCCTTACCGTCGCTCTCTATCACACCCCAAACCCTAATCGGGCACATGGCATCCCGTTCCTGCGGAAGATTCTCACCCTCGCTCGTCAGGTTCGTAATATGCGACGGCCCAGGAGAACCTATCGTCGCGACCCGACAACGAGTCCTTCGTCAAACTCTCGAACCAGCGGAAACGTGCCTCCTATCCATACGTACATGCATACAGCACAGAGGGGTAGAACGAACAATATTAGCACAAATAACAATATATACATATCAACATCAGCGTTAGGTACAGACCCCCAAAAAGATACCACACTGCCTACAGTCAACCTACGCTTTCCCTAACACCAAAATACTAAACCAGCATCAGGGACTCAGTCCTCCTCAGGCTCCTCCTCGGAATCCTCCACAGGGTCCTCTTCTGGATCCTCCTCATCTGTATCCATGGCATCGGCCTCCTCGTCGCCGTCAATCTCTGAGCGTCCAGGAGACAGCAACTCCTGCACCGGGTCGGGGTCGATCACCTGGCCTCCATACTCGGCAGGCTGCAGCCAGAAAGGGTCCTCCTCCATGGGTATCGGAGAGTCTCGCTGGGGTCCCTCGAAACCATGAAGGCCTTCTCTAAACCAAGCTTCGAACCTATGGGGCACTAGGTAGGGTCCACCCTGATCTACGAGTACAGTCGTCACATGCCTATGCCATAGAGTAGCGTGCATATCAAAATGGAGGGTGATCTGAGTATCCATCTGAATCGGCAGTCCAAAAAGCATCGGGGGTGCAGCCATCACTAGCGTCCTGATCTGAAAAGGAAGGTAACCATCACCAGTGAGTCGAGGACTTAGCAAGCTCACCACTAATCCTAGCGTAGGGTAGGGTATACAAGTGAGGTTGGTCCTAACCAAGGTACTAGGGTTCACGGTATAAGGTTCAAGCACTCTCGAATCTCCATAGTTACCAAGTCCCAACGTAATACGCAAAGCAACGCGGTTCGTACAAAGCAGACAACAATGATAAACAATCAACCAAGATGCCATATGCAATGGTACAGGCCTCAACGGCCATATCGGAGCCCACGGATCATGCTCGGGCCTCAACCGGCCATAACGGATCTCAACGGATCAAGCCCGCCTATCGCTCCAAATCCCATCAGGGCTCATTCTCAGTGCCACACGACAAATACCACACTGAGTTTCTGACGCCTTACGTTAGTCTCCCTTTTCTCTCCATTTCCCATCTTGGGTACATTCTCATGTCACAACTCTGGTGACTCATGCAATGCTCTGAATGTATGCGGGGCCCAAATGATTGCATCAGTAATTCAAACACAGAGCATGCATGCCAAAGTACACACGTACAAGAACAGAGTACATCAATTGATCGTCTAATAAATCTCATGTTCATCGTGCCATACGATCATAGGATTAGGGCTATATACTCAGATTTTCGATTATCTAGGCCCGCCTTAACATCTTACTTGCGATCATGTCATACTGTTGCTCACCATAGGCAATCCCCTAATTGAACCCATACGAACCAAGGTTTAACCTAAGTAATGGTCCAATTAATCAAGTTAAGTTCGACCGGGCCTAAGGCCCACTTCAAGGTGTGAGGCCCATGATTCATTTCTTAAATTAAGTATATGGTTTGGGCCCATTATTATAATTAAATTCGTGTAGGGCCCAAGCCCATTTCTAAAAATTTACCTATTAAGCCCAATTTGACCATTTGGGGCCCAATTTGTTGCCCTAAGCCCATGTACATTAATGGGCCTCATATTTTAATACCCAAACTTATAATTGGGCCCAATAAATTCAAATTTTCGTCCATGAGTGGCCCATTATTCAAACTAGGTCCGATTTGATTCAAGTAGGCCCCAATTAGTTGAAATTTAGGCCCCTAAGCCCATCAACCTCACTTGGCCCATTGTCTTGCACGCCCATTACCTCAATTCAGCCCATATTAGACATTTTCAAGGCCCAATTAATCAATTCATTTTGTCCGTTCGTAAACCCATTAGAATAACTTAGGCCCGTTAGCTTATTTTAGGTCCAACTTATATAATTCAAGCCCTCGGGCCCACTAACACATTTCGGCCCACCTCATACACGCCCAAGTCACTCATTCATAGCCCAATATACATGATTTCCAGCCCTCTCCAAGTTTCTAAGCTCTTGGCTTAACCCAACACACTAATCGCCTAAACTAACATAACTAGCTTAAGCCTTAACCATGCAAATTCCTCCATAAATCACTATGATCAGCCCTCTATATTACATCCCACATACATATACTACTAACCTAAACCAAGATTAGTAGTAGAGCTTACCTTGGTTGGACCGAAATGAAGACGAAGACGACGAAGGCTCAATCGGCCCGATTAAGCGTTCACGGTCAAAGGGAGAGAGAGACGGCGGAGTGGGTTGGTTTGGCGACTCCAAGGGCTCCAAATGGCCAAGACGAGTCAAAGGAGAGAGGGAGGTGGCCGACGGTGGAGAACGACGACGACGAAGCTCACGGGCGGCACGGTGGTTGAGCTAGACCCGAGAGAGAGAATGGAGACCGTGAGCTAGGGGCGGCTTCAAAGCGGCTTTCAAGCCACGAAACAGCAAGGAGAGGGAGGAGGGGAGCTTACCGAGGTGACTTGGAGGCGGGACGGTGGCAACGACGGCCGGGAAGTGGCGGACGGGCGGCGGCTTGAGGCGGGCAACGGTGGCGGCCGGGAGGAGAGCAACCGAGGGAGAGAGATGAGAGCATGAGAGGAAGAGAGAGAGAAGGAGGTGTGGCCGGCCGAAAATGGAGAATGAGGGAGGAGAGAGAGAGTATGAGGGTTTAATCCAAATTCAAATTAGGTTAGTGGGAGTTGGTAATGGGGTAATAGTGTTTAGGATGTGACTTGTACCATTGATTGAATGACACTTGAATGACTTAATGGATTGCCTTGGAAATTGTGCCAAGATGTGATAGATGGATTGACAAGACATCGATTGATTTGACGACTGATTTGACTTGCCTCGATTTGCGTGCCAAATGCTCCGATCGGGTCCCTAGCGCGAACGAATTTCAGACAGGATTTGATTTCGATTTACCGAATCTACTCTCAAAAACCCTAATTCAACTAATCCTAAGGACTGAGCATTTACCGGGGGCATTTCGGTAATTTTTCAATCACGTCTTGCTCCGCGACGTACACCGGCTGTCTGCCCTTCTGGCGACATTTCTGAAACTGACTTCATTTCTTAATTGTGTTTATCTTACTGATTCGATTGTCCAAAGTCGGATTTCATTTTGTGGTCAATTTCATTAAATAACGACTCTGTCTCTCTCTCAGACCAACGGGCGGCTGTTTGGAAAATTCTTCCCAGATAGCCTTTCCCCTTCGGTTAGTCATCTAAGGGTAGCTAATCCTGAGTGAGCGTCAATCAGAGTGTATCAACGAAGTATTTCCATTCATTTGGAAATTTCGATAATTGGGTCGAATTTTCAGACTGTCACAATTCTTCCCTTCTTATAAAAATTTCGTCATCGAAATTTACAATTCACCAATCCTTACAATGAAATAGAAATCACTCTGGCTACTCAAACAGATACGGATACTTCCTCTTCATTTCATCCTCGCTTTCCCAAGTCGCTCCTTCAGTCCCATGATGCTCCAAAATAACCTTGACCAGCGGTATTGTCTTGTTCCTCAAGACCTGCCCCTTACGATCCTCGATTCTTACTGGCTTTTCCACGTACGAGACGCGGTCATCCATTTCAATGACTTCATGATCGAGTATATGGCCAGGGTCCGGCTCGTACTTCCGAAGCATCGACACATGAAACACGTTATGTCGCGCCCCGAACCCTAATCGGGCACACGGCATCCCGTTCCTGCGGAAGATTCTCACCCTCGCTCGTCAGCTTTATAACATGCGACGGCCCAGGAGAACCTACCGTCGCGACCAGACGACGAGTCCTTCGTCCAACTCTTGAACCTGCGGAAACGTGCCTCCTATCCATACATACATGCATACAGAACAGAGGGGTAGAATGAACAGTATAAACACAAATAACAATATATACATATCAACATCAGCGTTAGGTACAGACCCCTAAAAAGAAACCACAACCTACAGCCAAACAACCCCAAAAGACTAGACCAGCATCAGGGACTCAGTCCTCCTCAGGCTCCTCTTCGGAATCCTCCACGGGGTCCTCTTTTGGATCCTCCTCATCGGTATCCATGGCATCGCCCTCCTCGTGGCCATCAATCTCAGATCGTCTAGGGGACGGCAACTCCTGCAGTTGGTTGGGGTCGATCACCTGGCCTCCATACTCGGCAGGCTGCAGCCAGAACGGGTCCTCCTCCATGGGTATCGGAGAGTCTCGCTGGGGTCCCTCGAAACCATGAAGGCCCTCTCTAAACCATGCCTCGAACCTATGGGGTACTGGGTATGGTCCACCCTGATCTACTAGTACAGTCGTCACATGCCTATGCCATAGGGTAGCGTGCATTTCAAAATGGAGGGTGATCTGAGTATCCATCTGAATCGGCAGTCCAAAAAGCATCGGGGGTGCAGCCATCACTGGCGTCTGGGATCTGAAAAGGAAGGTAACCACCACCAGTGAGTCGAGGACTCAGCAAGCTCACCACTAATCCTAGCGTAGGGTAGGATATACAAGTGGGGTCGGTCCTAACCAGTATCTAGGGTTCAGGGTTCAGAGTCCAACTACTCTCGATCTCCCAAGATACTATAACCCATCGTAATCAACACGAACCACATAACAATACAAGTTATACAATACAGACGGGCAATATCAAATAATCAGCAATCATGTCATGCAATGCTGTAGGCCTCAAGCGGCCATCACGGATCTCACGGATCAACCCGCCTATCACTCCAATTCCCATCAGGGCTCAATCTCAGTGCCACATGGCAAATACCACACTGCGTTTCTCACGCCTTACGTTGGTCTCCCTTTTCTCTCCATTTCCCCATCTTGGGCACAATCTCATGTCACATCTTCGATGACTCATGCAATGCTTTGAATGTATGCGGGGCCCAAATGATTGGATCAGTAATTCAAACACAGAGCATGCATGCCAAAGTACACAAGTACAAGAACAGAGTACATCAATTGATTGTCTACTAAATCTCATGTTCATCGTGCCATCCGTTCATAGAATTAGGGCTATATACTCGAATCCTTGATCATCTAGGCCCGCCTTAACATCTTACTCGCGATCCTATCATAATATTGCTCACCATAGGCAATCCCCAAATTAAACCCACATGAACCAAGGTTTAACCTAAGTAAGGGTCTAATTAATTAAGTTAAGTTCGAATGGGCCTAAGGCCCACTTCAAGACTGGAGGCCCATGATTTATTTCTTAAATTAAATATTTGGCTTGGGCCCATTATTATTATTAAATTCGTGTAGGGTCCAAGCCCATTCCTAAAAGTTAACCTATTTAGCCCATTTTGGTCATTTTAGGCCCAGTTTGTCGTCCTAAGCCCATGTACATTAATGGACCTCACGTTTTAATATTCAAGATAATAGTTTGGGCCCAATAGGTTATAATTTTCGTCCATTAAGGCCCCTCTTTATAGTTCGGGTCCAATGTGCTTAGTTTAGGTCCAATTAGCCTAGAATTTGGACCCCCAAGCCCACTTACATAATTAGGTTTCATATTTCAACATTCCACACAAAATTTTAGGCCCAAATTAAATCATAATTTCGTGCATTCATGGCCCCTTAGATAATACAAGCCCAATTTATCAAGTTTCGGCCCAATTAACCTAGAATCAAGTTCCTAAGCCCATCTTCGTTTTTCGGCCCACCCTCTCACGCCTAAGTCCACCCATTTGCAGCCCTTAAACACATTCTAAGGTCCATTCCATGAATCCACAGCCCATATATTCAATCCAATCAAGTTTCCAACAAGTCAGCCTAAGATAATCTTGGCCATAATCACATTTTAACCCCACATCAAGCCTAACCAGCCTCTAACATATCATACTACATGCATATACTACTAACCTAGGCTAGAATTAGTAGCGAAGCTTACCTTAGAGGGTTAAGGACGACGTTGGGGGCGGCAAAGGACACCGGCGCTCAAAGGGGGCTCTCGGCCTACAAGGAGAAATCGGGTTGGCCGGGGTCCAAGAGGGCTTCAAGTGCCACGGAGGTGAAGGGAAGGGAAACTAGGAAGCTTACCAAAGAGTGAAGGTGGTCGGTGAAGGCTGGTGGCCGAACGACGACGACGAAGCTCACGGGCGGCACGGCGGTTGAGCTAGACCCGAGAGAGAGAATGGAGACCGTGAGCTAGGGGCGGCTTCAAAGTGGCTTTCGAGCCACGAAACAGCAAGGAGAGGGAGGAGGGGAGCTTACCGAGGTGACTTGGAGGCGGGACGGTGGTAACGATGGCCAGGAAGTGGCGGACGGGCGGCGGCTTGAGGCGGGCAACGGTGGCGGCCGGGCGGAGGAAGAGGAACCGAAGAAGAAGAAGATGGGGCGTGAGGGAGAGGAGATGAGGGGCGGCCGAAAATGGGAGGGAGAGTGAGGAGAGAGAGTGAACAAGGTTAAATCAAATGGTGAGTGGATTAGGTGAGTGAATAGTGTAGAATAGTGACCTTGATTTGTACTTAATGTGACATGTGTACTTGACATTGACTTGATGGATTGATGGGTTGACATTCTTGGAAATTGTGCCAAGATGTGATTGATTGATTGACAAGACATCGATTGATTTGACAACTGATTTGACTTGCCTCGATTTGCGTGCCAAATGCACCGATCGGGTCCCGAGCGCGAACGAATTTCAGACAGGATTTGATTTCGATTATTCAAATCTACTCTCAAAAATCCTAATTCAACTAATTCTAAGGACTGAGCATTTACCGGGAGGGCATTTCGGTAATTTTCCAATCATGTCTTGCTTCGTGACGTACACCGGCTGTCTGCCCTTCTGGCGACATTTCTGAAACTGACTTCATTTCTTAATTGTGTTTATCTTACTGATTCGATTGTCCAAAGTCGGATTTCATTTTGTGGTCAATTTCATTAAATAACGACTCTCTCTCTGTCTCAGATCAATGGGCGGCTGTTTGGAAAATTCTTCCCAGATAGCCTTTCCCCTTCGGTTAGTCATCTCAGGGTAGCTAATCCTGAGTGGGCGTCGATCAGAGTGTATTAACGAAGTATTTCCATTCATTTCGAAATTCCGATGATTGGGTCGAATTTTCAGACTGTCACAATTCTTCCCTTCTTATAAAAATTTCGTCCTCGAAATTTACATCCACAAATCCTTACGACGAAACAAAAAAATTACATTGGCTACTCAAACAGATACGGATACTTCCTCTTCATCTTGTCCTCGCTTTCCCAAGTCGCTCCTTCAGTCCCATGATGTTCCCAGATAACCTTGACCAGCGGTATTGTCTTGTTCCTCAAGACCTGCTCCTTACGATCTTCAATCCTTACTGGCCTTTCCACGTACGAGACGCAGTCATCCATTTCAATGACTTCATGATCGAGTATATAGCCAGGGTCCGGCTCGTACTTCCGAAGTATCGATACATGAAACACGTTGTGAATCTGCGATAAGTTCGGCGGCAGTGCTAGACGATAAGCCAGTGTCCCGATTTTCTCCAAACTCTCGAATGGCCCAACAAATCTCGGACTCAGCTTCCCTTTCTTGCCAAATCGAGATAGTCCTCGCATCGGCGACACCTTCAGAAAGACATGATCTCCAACTTGGAATTCCAATGGCTTACATCTCTTGTCTGCATAACTCTTCTGTTTGCTCTGAGCAGTTCTCAATCTGTCCCTGATCACCCTGATTGCCTCAACTGACTGCTGTACTAATTCTGGGCCTGTGATACTTTTTTCACCAACCTCGTCCCAACAAATCGGAGTTCTGCAAGCTCTCCCATACAATGCCTCAAACGGTGCCATTCTGATACTCTGCTGATAACTGTTGTTGTAGGCAAACTCCACCAAGTGTAGCTGCTCCTCCCAGCCTCCCTTGAAATCAATTACACACGCTCTCAGCATGTCCTCTAGAGTCTGTATAGTCCTTTCCGATTGACCGTCTGTCTGAGGATGGTAGGCTGTACTGAATCTCAACTCGGTTCCCAAAGCACCCTGCAAACTCTTCCAAAATGTAGCTGTGAAACGAGGATCTCTGTCTGATACAATACTTACTGGTACCCCATGCAATCTCACGATCTGCCTCACGTATAATTCAGCCAACTTCTCCAAAGTCGAGTCCTTTCGCACTGCAACGAAATGCGCGGATTTCATTAGTCTGTCCACTATTACCCATATCGAATCATTGCCTCTCTGACTTCTTGGCAATCCTGTCACAAAATCCATAGTGACATGCTCCCATTTTCACTCTAGGATTTCCAGGGGTTGCAGTAGTCCACCAGGTTTGCAGTGCTGCGCCTTTACTTGCTGACACGTCAGACACTTAGCTACATGCTTAGCCACATCCACCTTCATTCCATTCCACCAATAGTGCTGACGCAAATTCTGATACATCTTCATACTCCCTGGATGAATATTGTAGTTACTTTTGTGTGCCTCAGACAAAATCCTTTCCTTCAGCTCTTCATCGCTTGGCACGTACAAACGTCCTCTAAACTTCAATATTCCATCAGCAGTTACTTGGAACTCGGCCTTCCTCTCATCTGCATTCATCGCCACAACCTTCTGAATGTCTGGGTCCGTAGGCTGTAACTCCTTGATCCTTAGCTGAATCTCTGGTTCGATCTGCAACGTAGCCATCAGACTCGAGAGGTTTCCTACCTCGACCTTGAACTCAGAATCTCTGATTTCCTCCAGTAATGTCCACTCCTTGACCATCATATGCGCAATGCTCGACTTCCTACTCAGAGCATCCGCCACTTTATTCGCCTTTCCTGGATGGTACAGAATATCGCAGTCGTAGTCCTTCAATAGTTCCATCCAACGACGTTGCCTCATGTTCAGTTCCTTCTGCGAAAACAAATACTTCAAGCTCTGATGGTCCGTGTAGATCTGAAATTTCTCTCCCACCAGGTAATGCCTCCAAATCTTCAGGGCGAACACTATGGCAGCTAACTCCAGGTCGTGCGTCGGGTAGTTCATCTCATGCGGCCTTAACTGTCTAGATGCATAAGCTACCACTCGTCCATGTTGCATCAAGACACATCCCAGCCCTCTTAATGACGCATCGCTATAAATCTCAAATCCTCCAGGTCCAGATGGGATGGTCAACACTGGTGCGGAAGTCAATCGATCCTTCAACTCCTGAAAACTTTCCTCGCACTTCTTAGTCCATTCAAACCTCGTTTCCTTCTTCAGCAAATGGGTCAGAGGGGACGCTATCACCGAGAACCTTTCCACAAAGAGTCTGTAGTAACCAGCTAGTCCAAGAAAACTTCTCACTTCAGTCACCGTTGTTGGCCTCGGCCACTTCTCCACAGCCTCTATCTTTGCTGGATCCACTGATATTCCTTCTCCAGATACTATGTGTCCAAGGAACGCCACTCTGCTTAACCAGAACTCACACTTGCTAAACTTCGCATACAGCGAGTGTTCCCTTAACGTCTGCAGGACAATCCTTAAGTGTTCCTCGTGGTTCTCCGAACTCTTCGAATACACCAATATGTCATCAATGAAAACTATCACGAACTGATCCAGAAACTCCTTGAACACTCGATTCATCATATCCATAAATGCTGCTGGGGCGTTCGTCAATCCAAACGGCATAACTGTGAACTCGTAGTGCCCATACCTCGTCCTAAAGGCAGTCTTAGGCACGTCCTCCTTCTTAATCCTCAATTGGTGATAGCCTATTCTTAGGTCTATCTTGGAGAACACACATGCGCCTTGAAGCTGATTAAACAAGTCATCAATCCTTGGCAGGGGATACTTGTTCTTGATCGTCACTTGGTTCAGCTGTCTATAGTCGATACACAGTCTTAGCGATCCGTCCTTCTTCTTAACAAACAGCACCGGAGCTCCCCATGGCGAAGCATTAGGGCGGATAAATCCTTTATCCAATAGCTCTTGCATCTGTACCTTTAACTCCTTCAACTCAGACAACGACATTCTATAAGGTGCCTTTGAGATTGGCTCGGTTCCAGGTGCCAGCTCAATCACAAACTCTACGTCACGCTCTGGTGGCAAACCAGGCAATTCTTGAGGAAACATCCGGGTACTCTCTCACTACAGGCACTTCCTCCAACTTCACTTCTTGAGCAGTCGAATCCGACTCTGATGCCAAAAATCCCAGACAACCTTCATCCATCAGTTTGGTCGCTTCCAACGACGAAATCCAAGGGATCGACGTTCCTCCTCGATTTCCTCTAAAGTCATACCCAGGGTAGCCTACTCGGTTTAGCTGTATCATACTCCTACCACAGTCTATTACTGCTCCATGTCTAACTAGCCAATCCATGCCAACAATCACGTCGAAATCAAACATAGGCAAAACGGCTAAATCGATTTCTTCCTCCCTATCGCCCAGGACTAACTTACACCCCTTACATCCTAACGCAACAATCACCCTATCCTTTAACGGGGTGGTTACATGCAAAGTCACATCCAACGGCTTAACATTCATCCCAGACAACTCAGCAAAACGTGCAGATACGAAGGAGTGCGACGCTCCCGGATCAAACAAAGCATAAGCAGTATGACCACAGAGAGAGACGGTACCTGTGATCACCCTTGGAGCGTTCTCAGCGTCCTTTCGCGCCACTGCATAGACTCGCTCTTGAACAGGTGGACGGTTCTGATTGCCTTGAGGAGCATTCGCTAGCGGCGGCTGCGACTGCGGCTGGAACGGGGGTCTCGGACCTCTCTTCGGGCAGTTCCTCAGAATGTGCCCCATCTGCCCACACCCAAAACAGCCTTCAATCTTCCTTGGGCAAGGGCTGTTCCCATGCCTCCTGCCACAGTCATGGCAGTTCTGATTCCCGGGGAATGACGGTTTTCCCAAAGTCCTCCTCGCAGGTGGAACGAACCTGCGAGTATCCTTCATCGGCCTTTTGCCAAAGTCTCTGAAGTTCCCTCTTGGCACAAACCGCGATCCAGATTCGGCGGCCTTCTCCTGCAGATCTCGCTCTATCGCCAGGGCTCGCTCATAAATCTCGTTGTAGTCCCTTAGCCCAGTGGCGATGATCATGCTCTTAAGCTCGGGTCTCAAGCCTTCTCTGAATCTCCTAGCTTTGTCCCACGGATCCTCAATCAGCCTTCGAGCGAACTTGGACAATCTGGCAAACTCACCCTCGTACTGATCCACGGTTATAGATCCTTGGCGAAGCCTGATGAACTCTTCCATTTTCCTCTCTTGGGCTGCCTCAGAGAAATACTTGCCGTTAAACGCTGCACAGAAAGCAGCCCAGTTTGGCCTTATGCCATCAGGAAAGACTCGTCCTCTGGTGGCCTTCCACCAATCATCTGCAGTACCCTGGAGCTGATAAGTTGCCAACGAAACCTTCTCCTCACGGTGCAACCCAAAATAGTAAAAGCCTTCTCAAGCTGCTCGATCCACAAGGCAGCTACTTCGGGACCACCACTACCATCAAACTTCGACGGCTGCAACTTCAGAAACTGCTCCACAATATGATGAGTCTGACGTCCTCCATTTCCATGCCCATTGCCCCCATTGGCTCCATTCGCAGCGGCCAAGGCGGCCTTAGCTGCTTGGGCTACAGTGGCAGCTCTCTTAGCAGCTTGCCTGGCCATCAAGTTACTCACCTCAGTCAGAACTCTCATCATCTCCTCGATTCTAGGATCCCCTTCAGACTCAGGAGCCCTCGAGCTCGATGCACCAACAGTTGGTCTTCTGCCCCTATTGCTCATCCTCGCTAAAACTCACACCTAAAACAAACGAAATTCCCATTCAGGAATTCGGAATTCTAAATCTAGCAACCAAGCTTTCGTCTACTGTCGCGTCCACTGAGACGTATATGCATGTAAATAGTCACTGCAGCTTAGATGCAGTTGAACCCGGTCGACATCTAGACTCACTCTGAAAATGCACAACCTAGGCCACTCTGTCAGCCACCTAAACTAGAAGCCTGTCGGGAGCCGCTTCCTTGATCAGGTCCTTGCCCCGGCGACTACTCCCCGCCCTCATCGTTTCTTGTTGTGAACAGTTGTCCCAAGTTACCCACAGACAAAGTGAATCCCATTCCACGTGTCCCATACCACGCTTCATTACACTTTTTAGACGTCCCGTCAATCCCGTCCCATACCAGGCTGACGGTTACCAAATCCAATAACATGAGATGCATGCACTTTTCGAATCCAAATTCCAAATTTAAATCATTTTCCTTTCTAAACCCTTTTTCCTTTCCAAACTCATTTTTCTTTAAATGCAGAAATCCATGCAATGCATGATGGTCAAGCAGCGCGCGACAGCTGACTAGGCATACAAACACAAGCAACACCTAACAAGTTAACCACTCAGCAATCAGCAATCAAGCGCCTTACTCATGGGGCTCTACCTTAGAACCTTACCTCAGGTCCTGACGCACCTGCAACTTAGTTCAAAATACCTCTGCCTCAGTCTACTCTAGGCAACCAATCGAATTAAGTATTCACATGCGCTAATCAATTCATGCATTGTGCCCTTTCCTATCCTTAGGCCTAGGGTCTGTCTATCTAACTACCCCAAAATCAACATCCCTATCACTCCAAAACCTCGAACGGTCTCATATCGAGCTGACCTTGCTCTGATACCACTCGAACGGGGATGTCGCGCCCCGAACCCTAATCGGGCACACGGCATCCCGTTCCTGCGGAAGATTCTCACCCTCGCTCGTCAGCTTTATAACATGCGACGGCCCAGGAGAACCTACCGTCGTGACCAGACGACGAGTCCTTCGTCCAACTCTCGAACCTGCGGAAACGTGCCTCCTATCCATACATACATGCATACAGAACAGAGGGGTAGAATGAACAGTATAAACACAAATAACAATATATACATATCAACATCAGCGTTAGGTACAGACCCCCAAAAAGAAACCACAACCTACAGCCAAACAACCCCAAAAGACTAGACCAGCATCAGGGACTCAATCCTCCCCAGGCTCCTCTTCGGAATCCTCCACGGGGTCCTCTTCTGGATCCTCCTCATCGGTATCCATGGCATCGCCCTCCTCGTGGCCATCAATCTCAGATCGTCCAGGGGACGGCAACTCCTGTAGTGGGTCGGGGTCGATCACCTGGCCTCCATACTTGGCAGGCTGCAGCCAGAACGGGTCCTCCTCCATGGGTATCGGAGAGTCTCGCTGGGGTCCCTCGAAACCATGAAGGCCCTCTCTAAACCATGCCTCGAACCTATGGGGTACTAGGTAGGGTCCACCCTGATCTACTAGTACAGTCGTCACATGCTTATGCCATGGGGTAGCGTGCATATCAAAATGGAGGGTGATCTGAGTATCCATCTGAATCGGCAGTCCAAAAAACATCGGGGGTGCAGCCATCAGTAGCGTCTGGGATCTGAAAAGGAAGGTAACCACCACCAGTGAGTCGAGGACTCAGCAAGCTCACCACTAATCCTAGCGTAGGGTAGGATATACAAGTGGGGTCGGTCCTAACCAGTATCTAGGGTTTAGGGTTCAGAGTCCAACCACTCTCGATCTCCCAAGATACTATAACCCATCGTAATCAACACAAACCACATAATAATACAAGTTATACAATACAGACGGGCAATATCAAACAATCAGCAATCATGTCATGCAATGCTGTAGGCCTCAAGCGGCCATCACGGATCCCACGGATCAGCCCGCCTATCACTCTAATTCCTATCAGGGCTCAATCTCAATGCCACACGGCAAATACCACACTGCGTTTCTGACGCCTTATGTTGGTCTCCCTTTTCTCTCTATTTCCTCATCTTGGGCACAATCTCATGTCACATCTTCGGTGACTCATGTAATGCTCTGAATGTATGCGGGGCCCAAATGATTGCATCAGTAATTCAAACACAGAGCATGCATTCCAAAGTACACAAGTACAAGAACAGAGTACATCAATTGATTGTCTAGTAAATCTCATGTTCATCGTGCCATGCGTTCATAGAATTAGGGCTATATACTCGGATCCTCGATCATCTAGGCCCGCCTTAACATCTTACTCGCGATCCTGTCATAATATTGCTCACCATAGGCAATCCCCCAATTGAACCCACATGAACCAAGGTTTAACCTAAGTAAGGGTCTAATTAATTAAGTTAAGTTCGAATGGGCCTAAGGCCCACTTCAAGACTTGAGGCCCATGATTTATTTCTTAAATTAAATATTTGGCTTGGGCCCATTATTATTATTAAATTCTTGTAGGGTCCAAGCCCATTTCTAAAAGTTAACCTATTTAGCCCATTTTGGTCATTTTAGGCCTAGTTTGTCGTCCTAAGCCCATGTACATTAATGGACCTCACGTTTTAATATTCAAGATAATAGTTTGGGCCCAATAGGTTATAATTTTCATCCATTAAGGCCCCTCTTTATAGTTCGGGTCCAATGTGCTTAGTTTAGGTCCAATTCGCCTAGAATTTGGACCCCCAAGCCCACTTACATAATTAGGTTTCATATTTCAACATCCACACAAAATTTTAGGCCCAAATTAAATCATAATTTCGTGCATTCATGGCCCCTTAGATAATACAAGCCCAATTTATCAAGTTTCGGCCAATTAACCTAGAATCAAGTCCCTAAGCCCATCTCGGTTTTTCGGCCCACCCTCTCACGCCTAAGTCCACCCATTTGCAGCCCTTAAACACATTCTAAGGTCCATTCCATGAATCCACAGCCCATATATTCAACCCAATCAAGTTTCCAACAAGTTAGCCTAAGATAATCTTGGCCTTAATCACATTTTAACCCACATCAAGCCTAACCAGCCTCTAACATATCATCCTACATGCATATACTACTAACCTAGGCTAGAATTAGTAGTGGAGCTTACCTTAGAGGGTTAAGGACGACGTTGGGGGCGGCAAAGGACACCGGCGCTCAAAGGGGGCTCTCGCCCTACAAGGAGAAATCGGGTTGGTCGGGGTCCAAGAGGGCTTCAAGTGCCACGGAGGTGAAGGGAAGGGAAACTAGGAAGCTTACCAAAGAGTGAAGGTGGTCGGTGAAGGCTGGTGGCCGAACGACGACGACGAAGCTCACGGGCGGCACGGCGGTTGAGCTAGACCCGAGAGAGAGAATGGAGACCGTGAGCTAGGGGTGGCTTCAAAGTGGCTTTCGAGCCACGAAACAGCAAGGAGGGGGAGGAGGGGAGCTTACCGAGGTGACTTGGAGGCGGGACGGTGGTAACGACGGCCGGGAAGTGGCGAATGGGCGGCGGCTTGAGGCGGGCAACGGTGGCGGCCGGGCGGAGGAAGAGGAACCGAAGAAGAAGAAGATGGGGCGTGAGGGAGAGGAGATGAGGGGCGGCCGAAAATGGGAGGGAGAGTGAGGAGAGAGAGTGAACAAGGTTAAATCAAATGGTGAGTGGATTAGGTGAGTGAATAGTGTAGAATAGTGACCTTGATTTGTACTTAATGTGACATGTGTACTTGACATTGACTTGATGGATTGATGGGTTGACATTCTTGGAAATTGTGCCAAGATGTGATTGATTGATTGACAAGACATCGATTGATTTGACAACTGATTTGACTTGCCTCGATTTGCGTGCCAAATGCACCGATCGAGTCCCGAGCGCGAACGAATTTCAGAGAGGATTTGATTTCGATTATTTGAATCTACTCTCAAAAATCCTAATTCAACTAATTCTAAGGACTGAGCATTTACCGGGGGGTGTTTCGGTAATTTTCCAATCACGTCTTGCTTCACGACGTACACCGGCTGTCTGCCCTTCTGGCGACATTTCTGAAACTGACTTCATTTCTTAATTGTGTTTATCTTACTGATTCAATTGTCCAAAGTCGGATTTCATTTTGTGGTCAATTTCATTAAATAACGACTCTGTCTCTATCTCAGACCAACGGGCGGCTGTTTGGAAAATTCTTCCCAGATAGCCTTTCCCCTTCGGTTAGTCATCTCAGGGTAGCTAATCTTGAGTGGGCGTCGATCAGAGTGTATTAACGAAGTATTTCCATTCATTTCGAAATTCCGATGATTGGGTCAAATTTTCAGACTGTCACACATTATGAATCTGCGATAAGTTCGGCGGCAGTGCAAGACGATAAGCCAGTGTCCCTATCTTCTCCAGAATCTCGAATAGCCCAACAAATCTAGGACTCAAGCTTCCTTTCTTGCCAAACCGAGATAGTCCTCGCATCGGTGACACTTTTAGAAAGACGTGATCTCCTACTTGAAATTCCAATGGCTTACGTCTCTTGTCTGCGTAGCTTTTCTGCCTGCTCTGAGCGGTTCTCAGTCTGTCCCTGTTCACTTTGACTGCCTCAACTGATTGCTGAACTAACTCTAGGCCTGTTATGCTTTTCTCCCCAACTTCATCCCAACAAATCGGAGTTCTGCAAGCCCTTCCATACAGTGCCTCAAACGGTGCCATTCTGATACTCTGCTGATAGCTGTTGTTGTAGTCAAATTCCACCAAGTGTAACTGCTCTTCCCAGCATCCTTTGAAGTCTATTACACACGCTCTCAACATGTCCTCCAGAGTCTGTATAGTCCTTTCCGACTGACCGTCTGTCTGGGGATGGTAGGCTGTACTGAATCTCAACTCGGTTCCCAAAGCACCCTGTAAACTCTTCCAAAACGTAGCTGTGAAACGAGGATCTCTGTCTGATAGAATACTCACTGGTACCCCATGCAATCTCACGATCTGCCTCACGTACAATCCAGCCAGCTTCTCCAAGGTCGAGTCCTTTCGTACTGCAATGAAATGAGCTGATTTCGTCAGTCTGTCCACTACAACCCATATTGAATCATTGCCTCTCTGACTTCTTGGCAGTCCTGTCACGAAATCCATAGTGACATGTTCCCATTTCCATTCTGGGATCTCCAAGGGTTGTAGTAGTCCACCAGGTTTGCAGTGCTGTGCCTTTACTTGCTGACACGTCAGACACTTAGCTACATGCTTAGCCACATCCACCTTCATGCCATTCCACCAATAGTGCTGACGTAAGTTCTGATACATCTTCGTACTCCGTGGTTGAATACTGTAGTTACTTCTGTGCGCCTCAGACAAAATCCTTTCCTTCAGTTCTTCATCGTTTGGCACGCACAACCGTCCTCTAAACTTCAACATTCCATCAGCAGTTACTTGGAACTCAGCTTTCCTCTCATCTACATTCATCGATATAATCTTCTGGATATCCGGGTCTGTAGACTGCAGCTCCTTGATCCTCAGCTGAATCTCTGGCTCGATCTGCAACGTAGCCATCAGACTTGAGAGGTTTCCTACCTCGACCTTGAACTCAGAATCTCTGATTTCCTCCAGTAATGTCCACTCTTTGACCATCATATGCGCAATGCTCGACTTCCTGCTCAAAGCATCCGCCACTTTATTCGCCTTTCCTGGATGGTACAGAATATCACAGTCGTAGTCCTTCAACAGCTCCATCCAACGACGCTGCCTCATATTCAGTTCTTTCTGCGAAAACAAATACTTTAAACTCTGATGATCAGTATAGATTTGAAATTTCTCTCCCACCAAGTAATGCCTCCAAATCTTCAATGCGAACACTATGGCAGCTAACTCCAAGTCGTGCGTCGGGTAGTTCATCTCATGTTGTGACAGTCTGAAAATTCGACCCGATTATCGGAAATTCTAAATGAATGGGAATACTTCGTTACTACCCGCTGATCAACGCTCACTTAGGATTAGCTACCCTGAGATGACCAACCGAAGGGGAAAGGCTACCTGGGAAGAATTTTTCCAAACAGCCGCCCATTGGTCTGAGACGGAGACAGAGTCGTAATTTAATGAAATTGACCACGAAATGAAATCCAACTTCGGGCAATCGAATTAGTAAGACGAACACAATTAAGGAAATAAAGTCGATTTCTGAAATGTCGCCAGACGGGCAGACAGCCGGTGTACGTCGAGAAGCAAGACGTGATTGGAAAATTACCGAAATGCCCCTGGTAAATGCTCAGTCCTTAGGATTAATATAATTAGGATTTTTTAGAGTAGATTCGGTCGATCGAAATCAAATCCTGTCTAAAATTTGTTCGCGCTCGAGACCCGATCGGTGCATTTGGCACGCAAATCGAGGCAAGTCAAATCAGTTGTCAAATCAATCGATGTCTTGTCAATCAATCAATCAAATCCATCGGTCAATCATGGCACAAGTTCCCATGCAAATCTTTCAATCAAAGTCAAGTACACATGTCATGTAAAACTCAAATCAAAGTCACTATTCAAGCTACCTAACCCACTTACCCCTCTCACTTAAACTCTCTTCTCTCTCTCCTCCCTCATTCTCATCATTTTCGGCCATCCTCCTCTCTCTCTCTCCACCGAAGCTCTCTCCCTCCCGTTCTCACCTCTCTCTCTCGGTGTTCTCCCTCCGTCCGCCTAGAGCCGCCGCTCGGTCCGCCATCCTCCGGCCGTCGAGCCACCGACCAGCCACCACGCCACTTGGCCACGCCACTTCGGTGAGTCCTTTCCTCCCTTTCCCTTGTTGTCTCACGGCCATGAGAGCCTCTCGAAGCCGCCCCTCAACCTCACCGTCTATCTCTCTCTCGGTGATCTTCGTGTAGCCGCCACCGTCGTCGTCATCAATCACCTTCGTTCGGTCACCGCCGGCCACCACCGTCCACGAACACACTTTGGTAAGCCTTCTAACTCATCTCTCCCCCTTGTCCACCGCCCCTTGATCTTGCTCAATGACCGAGCCAACCCGAATCTCCTCGTAGGCCGTGAGCCACTCTTGGTTGTTCCTCGCCCCGTCGTCCGTCGTTGTTGATTTCGATCCAACTAAGGTAAGCTCTACCCCTAATCTTGGTTTAGGTTAGTAGTATATATTTGTGGAATGCCAATGGAGGCCGTTTGTGATGATTGTTAGAAGAGATTGCATGATTCAAGCGTAGGCAAGCAAGGTTATGTTAAGCGGTTAGTGTATGAGGCTAAACCGAGAGCTTAGAGGCTTGTAGAGGGGCTGGAAATTTGGTATACAAGGCTGTGGGAGTTCGGTTTGGGCGTGTATGGGGTGGCCGAAGTGTATTAGTGGGCTCGGGAAATTGAATAAGGCAAGTTGGGCTTAAAATAAGCTAACGGGCCGAAGACATTCCAAAGGACTCGCCCATGGACGAAACTAACAACTTGAACGGGCCTTAAAAACGTAAATTGTGGGCTGCAAGTGTGGGCTTAGGCGTGTACTTAAAGGGCAAAAGGGAACTAATGGGCTTGGAAGCTTTAAATTCAAGTAATTGGGCCAAAATTAAACAAAATGGGCCTAACCTAACTAATGGGCCACTAATGGACGAAAATCCACTTAAATTGGGCCTAAATTAAGTCCATGAACATTAAAGAATGAAACCCAAAAATGTATATGGGCTTGGGTACTCAAATTGGGCATAAAATAATGAATATGGGTTTGAATAGTAAATCTTTAAAAATGGGCTTGGGCTTTGCGCGAAATTAATAAAATAATAGGCCCAACCCATATGATTTAATTTAAGAATTAAATATCGGGCCTCAAGTCTTGAAGTGGGCCTTAGGCCCAGTCGAACTTAACTTAATTAATTAGACCCTTACTTAGGTTAAACCTTGGTTTATATGGGTTCAATTAGGGGATCGCCTATGGTGAGCAATAGTATGACCGGATTGCGAGTAAGATGTTGATACGAGCCTAGATGATCGAGAATCTGAATGTCTAGTACTAATCTTACGATCGTATGGCATGATGAACATGAGATTTTATTAGACGATCGATTGATGTACTCTGTTCTTGTACTTGTGTACTTTGGCATGCATGCTCTGTGTTTGAATTACTGATGCAATCGTTTGGGCCCCGTATACATTCAGAGCATTGCATGAGTCACCGAAGATGTGACATGAGAATGTGCCCAAGATGGGGAAATGGAGAGAAAAGGGAGACCAACGTAAAGCGTCAGAAACGCAGTGTGGTAATTGCCGTGTGGCACTGAGATTGAGCCCTGATGGGAATTGGAGTGATAGGCGGGCTGATCCATGGGATCCGTGATGGCCGCTTGAGGCCTGCAGCATTGCATGACATGATTGCTGATTGTTTGATATTGCCCGTCTGTATTGTACAACTTGTATTATTATGTGGTTCGTGTTGATTACGATGGGTTATAGTATCTTGGGAGATCGAGAGTGGTTGGACCCTGAACCCTGAAACCTAGATACTGGTTAGGACCGACCCCACTTGTATATCCTACCCTACGCTAGAATTAGTGGTGAGCTTGCTGAGTCCTCGACTCACTGGTGGTGGTTACCTTCCTTTTTCAAATCCCAGACGCCAGTGATGGCTGCACCCCTGATGCTTTTTGGACTGCCGATTCAGATGGACGCTCAAGTCACCCTCCATTTTGATATGCACGCTACTTATGGCATAGGTATGTGACGACTGTACTAGTAGATCAGGGTGGACCCTACCTTGTACCCCATAGGTTCGAGGCTTGGTTTAGAGAGGGCTTTCATGGCTTTGAGGGACCCCAGAGAGATTCCCCGATACTCATGGAGGAGGACCCATTCTGGCTGCAGCCTGCCGAGTATGGAGGCCAGGTGATCGATCCCGACCCACTGCAGGAGTTGCCGTCCCCGGGACGATCCGAGATTGATGGCCACGAGGAGGGCGATGCCATGGATACAGATGAGGAGGATCCAGAAGAGGACCCCGTGGAGGATTCCGACGAGGAGCCTGAGGAGGACTAGTTTCTGATGCTGGTCTGGTATTTTGATGTTAGTGAGGGCGTAGGTTAGGCAGCAGGTTGTGGTTTCTTTTTGGGGTCTGTACCTAACGCTTGATATGTATATAATGCTATTTGTATTTACTCTGTCTATGCTACCCTTTGCTTTGTATGTTTGTGTGGATGGATAGGAGGCACGCTTCCACAGGTATGAAAGTTCGTTGAAGGCCGCGTCGTCTGGTTGCGACGAAGTGAAAAATCTCCTGGGCCGTCGCATACCGTGAACCAGGCGAGTGCGATGTGTATCTTCCGCAGGAACGGGATGCCGCGTTCCCGAGTGGGGATCAGGGGCGTGACACATGTGGCCTCATCTGTCGAGATGCATAAGCTACTACTCGTCCATGCTGCATCAAGACGCATCCCAATCCTCTTAGTGACGCATCACTATAAATTTCGAATCCTCCAGGTCCAGACGGGATAGTTAACACTGGTGCGGAAGTTAATCGGTCCTTCAGCTCCTAAAAACTTTCCTCACACTTCTCGGTCCATTCAAACCTCGTTTCCTTCTTCAACAAGTGGGTCAGAGGGGACGCTATCACCGAGAACCTTTCTACAAAGCGTCGGTAATAACCAGCCAATCCAAAAAAACTTCTCACTTCAATCACCGTTGTTGGCCTCGGTCACTTCTCTACAGCCTCGATCTTTGCTAGATCCACTGATATTCCTTCTCCCGATACTATGTGTCCAAGGAACGCCACTCTGCTTAACCAGAACTCACACTTGCTAAACTTCGCATACAGCAAGTGTTCCCTTAACGTCTGCAGGACAATCCTTAAGTGTTCCTCGTGGTCCTCGGAACTCTTCGAATACACCAATATGTCATCAATAAAGACTATCACGAACTGGTCCAGAAACTCCTTGAACACTCGATTCATCATGTCCATAAATGCTGCTGGGGCGTTCGTCAATCCAAACGGCATAACTGTGAACTCGTAGTACCCATACCTCGTCCTAAAAGCAGTCTTCGGTACGTCCTCCTTCTTAATCCTAAACTGGCGATAGCCTGTCCTTAGGTCTATCTTGGAGATCACACATGCGCCTTGAAGTTGGTCAAACAGGTCATCAATCCTTGGCAGGGGATACTTGTTCTTGATCGTCACTTGGTTCAGCTGCCTGTAGTCGATACACAGTCTTAGCGATCCGTCCTTTTTCTTAACAAACAGCACCGAAGCTCCCCATAGCTCTTGTAGCTGTACCTTCAACTCCGATAATGACATCCTGTACGGTGCTTTCGAGATCGGCTTAGTTCCAGGTGCTAGCTCAATCACAAATTCCACATCTCGCTCTGGGGGCAAACCAGGCAATTCTTGAGGAAATACATCCGGGTACTCCCTTACTATAGGTACTTCCTCCAACTTCACTTCTTGAGCAGTCGAATCTGACACTGATGCCAAAAATCCCAGACAACCCTCATCCATCAGTTTGGTTGCTTCCAACGACGAGATCCAAGGAATCGACGTTCCTCCTCGATTTCCCCTAAATTCATATCCAGGGTGGCCTACTCGGTTTAGCTGTATCATACTTCTACCACAGTCTATTACTGCCCCATGTCTAACCAACCAATCCATTCCAACAATTACGTCGAAATCATACATAGGCAAAATAGCTACATCGATCTCTTCCTCTCTAACGCCGAGAACTAACTTACACCCCTTACATCCTAGCGCAACAATCACTCTATCCTTTAACGGGGTGGTTACATGCAAATTCACATGCAACGGCTCAACATTCATCCCAGATAACTCAGCAAAACGTGCAGATACGAAGGAGTGCGACGCTCCCGGATCAAACAAAGCATAAGCAGTATGACCACAGAGAGAGACGGTACCTGTGATCACCCCTGGCGAGTTCTCAGCGTCCTTTCGCGCCACTGCGTAGACTCGTCCTTGAGCAGGTGGACGGTTCTGATTCCTTTGAGGAGCATTCGCCATCGGTGGCTGCTACTGCGGCTGGAATGGGGGTCTCTGACCTCTTTTCGGGCAGTTCCTCAGAATATGCCCCATCTGTCCACATCCAAAGCAGCCTCCAGTCTTCCTTGGGTAAGGGCTGTTCCCATGCCTTCTGCCGCTGTCACGGCAGTTCTGATTCCCAGAATGTGACGGTTTTCCCAAAGTCCTCCTCGCAGGTGGAACGAACCTGCGGGTGTCCTTCATTGGCCTCTTGCCAAAATCTCTAAAGTTCCCTCTTGGCACAAACCGCGATCCAAATGCGGCAGCCTTCTCTTGCAGGTCTCGCTCTATCGCCAGCGCTCGCTCATAAATCTCGTTGTAGTCCCTTAGCCCAGTGGCGATGATCATACTCTTCAGCTCTGGTCTCAAACCCTCTCGGAACCTTCTGGCTTTGTCCCACGGATCCTCAATCAACCTTCGAGCAAACTTGGACAATCTGGCAAATTCACCCTCATACTGATCCACCGTCATAGATCCTTAGCGAAGCCTTATGAACTCTTCCATTTTTCTCTCCTGAGCTGCCTCAGAAAAGTACTTGCCATTAAATGCTGCACAGAAAGCAGCCCAGTTTGGCCTCATGCCATCCGGAAAGACTCGTCCTCTGGTGGGCTTCCACCAGTCATCTGTAGTACCCTAGAGCTGATAAGTTGCCAACGACACCTTCTCCTCATCCGTGCAACCCAACACAGTGAAAGCCTTCTCAAGCTGTTCGATCCACAAGGCAGCCACTTCGGGACCACCACTACCATCAAACTTCGACGGCTGCAACTTCAGAAACTGTTCTACAATATGATGAGTCTGACGTCCTCCATTTCCATGCCCATTGCCTCCATTGGCTCCATTCGTAGCGGCCAAGGCGGCCTCAGCTGCTTGGGCTACGGTGGCAACTCTCTCAGCAGCTTGCCTAGCCATCAAGTTACTCACTTCAGTCAGAACTCTTATCATCTCTTCGATCCTAGGATCTCCTTCAGGTTCAGGAGCCCTTGAGCTCATGCACCAGCAGTCGGTCTTCTGCCCCTATTGCTCATCCTCGCTAACTCTCTCACCTAAAACAAACGAAATTCCCATTCAGGAATTCGGAACTCTAAATCTAGCAACCAGGCTTTTGTCTACTGTCGCGTCCACTGACATGTATATGCATGTAAATAGTCGCTGCAGCTTAAATGCAGTTGAACTCGGTTGACACCTAGACTCAACCCTGTCAGTGTACAACCTTGGCCAATCTGTTCGCCACCTCAACTAGAAGCCTGTCGGGAGCCGCTTCCTTGATCGGGTCTCTGCCCCGGCGACCACTCCCCGCCCTCCTCGTTTTTTGGTGCGAACAGTTGTCCTAAGCTACCCACAGACAGAGTGAATCCCGTTCCACGTGTCCCATACCACGCTTCATTACAGTTTTTAGACGTCCCGTCAATCCTGTCCCATACCAGGCTGACGGTCACCAAATCCAACAACATGAGATGCATGTATTTTCTAAACCCAAATCTCATTTTTCAAACAAAGTCTGTTTCTAAACCATTTCGTTTTCGATGCAGAAATCGTGCAATGCATGATGGTCAAGCAGCGCGCGACAGCCGACTAGGCATACAAACACAAGCAATACCTAACAAGTTAACTACTCAGCTGTGACAGTCCGAAAATTCGACCCGATTATCGGAAATTCTGAATGAATGGAAATACTTCGTTAATACACTCTGATCGATGCTCACTCAGGATTAGCTACCCTGAGTTGACCAACCGAAGGGGAAAGGCTATCTGGGAAGAATTTTTCCAAACAGCCGCTCGTTGGTCTGAGACAGAGACAGAGTCGTTATTTAATGAAATTGACCACGAAATGAAATCCGACTTCGGACAATCGAATTAGTAAGACAAACACAATTAAGAGGCGAAGTTAGTTCCAGAAATGTCGCCAGAAGGGCAGACAGCCGGTGAACGTCGAGAAGCAAGACGCGATTGGAAAATTACCGAAATGCCCCCGAAAAATGCTCAGTCCTTAGAATTAGTTGAATTAGGATTTTTGAGAGTAGATTCGATAAATCGAAATCAAATCTTGTCCGAAATTCGTTCGCGCTCGAGACCCGATCGGTGCATTTGGCACGCAAATCGAGGCAAGTCAAATCAGTTGTCAAATCAATCAATGTCTTGTCAATCAATCAATCCCATCATGGCACAATTTCCAAGGCAAGTCAATCATGGTTCAATTCCCAAGAATGTCAATCAAGTGTCATTCAAAGTACACATCAAATCCTAGTCACTATTCTACACTATTTGCACTATTCACCTCACCTAACACACTTACCCCTCCCACTTAACTCTCTTCTCTCTCTCTCCTCCCTCATTTTCCCCCTTCGGCCGAACCTCTCTCTCTCTCTCCCTCTCTTCTTTTTCTCCTTCTCCTTCCTTGCTCCACCGCCGCCCGAGGGCTCCTCCACCGCGGGCCGCCGACGTCCACCACCTTTCCCCGTTGGCACCACCTCAAGGTAAGCCCCTTCTCCTCCTTACCTTGTTGTCCCATGGCCATGAGAGCCTCTTGAGACCGCCCCTCAACCTCACCGTCTATCTCTCTCTCTCGGTGATCTTCGTGTAGCCGCCACCGTCGTCGTCATCAATCACCTTCGTTCGGCCACTGCCGGCCACCACCGTCCATGAACGCACTTTGGTAAGCCTTCTAACTCATCTCTCTCCCTTGTCCACCGCCCCTTGAAGCTTGCCATTTGACCGAACCAACCCCAAACTTCCTTGTAGGCCGTGAACCACATTCGGCCGTTCCTCGCTCCGTCGTCCGTCGTTGTTGATTTCGGTCCAACTAAGGTAAGCTTCACTACTAACTCTAGCTTAGGTTAGTCGTATATGCATGTAAGACGACAAATTAGGGGCTGGTTAGGCTTGATATGAGGCTAAGATGAGATTAATGTGCAACTTACCTTAGGCTATCTTGTGGGAGTCTTGTTTGGGCCGTATGAGGGGGCTGGTAGTTCACGAATTGGGCTGGAAAAATGTGAATGTGGGCTGTGAGGGATGGCTTAGGCGTGTGATGGAGAGGCCGTGGGGTGTTAATAGGCTTAGAGGGCTCAAATTGCACTAATTTGATCAAAAACAAGCTATTGGGCCAAGATACAACTATTGGGCTTGCTTATGGACGAGATTAACAATCAAAAAGTGGCTTGAACACATGATTAATGGGCTGTGTTGTTGGGTTTAGGCGTGTATTTAATGGGCCAAAGGGAACTAATGGGCTTGGAAGCTTTAAAATCAAGTAATTGGGCCAAAACTAATCAACATGGGCCTAATCTAGCTAGTGGGCCACTAATGGACGAAAACCCACTTAAGTTGGGCCCAAATTAAGTCCATGAACATTAAAGAATGAAACCCAAAAATGTATATGGGCTTGGGTACTCAAATTGGGCTTAAAATAATGGAAATGGGCCTAAATAGTAAACCTTTAAAAACGGGCTTGGGCCTCACACGAAATTAATAAAATAATGGGCCCAACCCATATGAATTAATTTAAGAATTAACTATTGGACCTTAACTATTGAAGTGGGCCTTAGGCCCGGTCGGACTTAGCCTGATTAATTAGAGACTCTTAACTATATTAGACCTTGGTTTATATGGGTTTGATTAACGAGTTGCCCTTGAGTAAATGATGGCATGGTAGACTCTTGTATGAGATGTAAGGCGAATTTAGATGATTGACACTTCGAGAGTAGAGGCACACGATTTATGTCTGTTTGGTTTGATGAACGTGAGGTTTATTGGTTGATTGAATGACGTGCTCTACTCTTGCACTTATATTCATTTGCATGCATGCTCTGTGTTGAGTTATTGATGTGGTCATTTGGGCCCTGCATACATTCAGAGCATTGCATGAGTCACTAGAGATGTGACGTGAGATAGTGCCCCGATGGGAAATGGAGAGAAAAGGGAGGCCAGCATAAGGCGTTCGAGACGCAGCGTGGCATTACCGTGTGGCACTGAGATTGAGCCCTGATGGGAATTGGAGTGATAGGCGGGCTGATCCATGGGATCTGTGATAGCCGTTTGAGGCCTGTGGCATTTGCATAATATGTTTGCTACTTGATGATATTGCCCGTCAGTATTGTATGAATCGTTATGATGAGAATCGTATTGGCTATATGAGGTGTGATGATAACTGGGGAGATCGAGAGCGTTGGACCCTGAATACCAAACCCTAGTTACTGGTTAGGACCGACCCTACTTGTATATCCTACCCTACGCTAGGATTAGTGGTGAGCTTGCTGAGTCCTCGACTCACTGGCGTTGGTTGCCACCTTTTTCTGATCCAGGTCGCCAGTGATGGATGTTCCACCGATGCTTTTTGGTCTGCCGATCCAGATGGACACCCATGTTACCCTCCATTTTGATATGCACGCTACCCTGTGGCATAGGCATGTGACGACTGTACTCGTAGATCAGGGAGGTCCTTATTTAGTGCCCCATAGATTCGAGGCTTGGTTTAGAGAGGGCCTACATGGCTTTGAGGGACCCCAGAGAAATTCCCCGATTCCCATGGAGGAGGACCCGTTTTGGCTCCAGCCTGCAGAATATGGAGGCTAGGTGATCGACCCCGACCCGAAGCAGGAGTTGCCGTCTCCAGGGCGCTCCGAGATAGATGGCCACGAGGAGGGCGATGCGATGGATACCGAGGAGGAGGATCCAGAGGAGGACCTTGTGGAGGATTCCGACGAGGAGGACTGAGTTATGGCAGAATCCCGATGTTTTGTGGATTAGTTGAGCATAGGATGATCTACAGCTAGTGGTTTCTTTTTGGGAGTCTGTACTTAACGCTAATTATATTTATGTAATGCTGTTTATGACCATCTTGTTTATGCTACCCCTTTGCTATGTATGCTTGTGTGTATGGATAGAAGGCACGCTTCCGCAAGTATGAGAGATTGGTGCAAGTTGCGTCGTCTGGTCGCGACGAAGAGAAAATATCCCTAAGCCGTCGCATATCGTGAACCAGGCGAGCGCGAGGTGCATCTTCCACAGGAACGGGATGCCGCGTAGTCTAGTATGGATCAGGGGCGTGACATCAGCAATCAGCAATCAAGCGCCCTACTCATGGGGCTCTGTCTTAGAACCTTACCTCAGGTCCTGACGCACCTGCAACTTAGTTGAGAATACCTCTGCCTCAGTCTATTCTAGGCAACCAATCGAACTAAGCATTCACATGCGCCAATCAATTCATGCATTGTACCCCTTTTCCTATCCTTTAGTCTAGGGTCTGTCTATCTAACTACCCCAAAATCAGCATCCTTATCACTCCAAAACCTCGAACGGTCTCGTATCGAGCTGACCTTGCTCTGATACCACTCGAACGGGGATGTCACGCCCCGAACCCTAATCGGGCACACGGCATCCCGTTCCTGCGGAAGATTCTCACCCTCGCTTGTCAGGTTCGTAATATGCGACAGCCCAGGAGAACCTATCGTCGTGACCCGACGACGAGTCCTTCGTCGAACTCTTGAACCAGCGGAAACGTGCCTCCTATCCATACATACATGCACACAGAACAGAGGGGTAGAACGAACAATATAAGCACAAATAACAATATATACATATCAACATCAGCGTTAGGTACAGACCCCCAAAAAGATACCACACTGCCTACAGTCAACCTACGCTCTCCCTAACACCAAAATACTAAACCAGCATCAGGGACTCAGTCCTCCTCAGGCTCCTCCTCGGAATCCTCCACGAGGTCCTCTTCTGGATCCTCCTCATCTGTATCCATGGCATCGCCCTCCTCGTGGCCGTCAATCTTTGAGCGTCCAGGAGACGGCATGTGACAGTCTGAAAATTCGACGCGATTATCGGAAATTCTAAATGAATGGAGATACTTCGTTAATACACTCTGATCGACGCTCACTCAGGATTAGCTACCCTGAGTTGACCAACCGAAGGGGAAAGGCTACCTGGGAAGAATTTTCCAAACAGCCGCCCGTTGGTCTGAGACAGAGACAGAGTCGTCATTTAATGAAATTGACCACGAAATGGAATCCGACATTGGACAATCGAATTAGTAAGACAAACACAATTAAGAAATGAACTCAGTTTCTGAAATGTCGCCAGAAGGGCAGACAGCCGGTGTACGTCGTGAAGCAAGACGTGATTGGAAAATTACCGAAATGCCCCCGGTAAATGCTCAGTCCCTAGAATTAGTTGAATTAGAATTTTTGAGAGTAGATTCGGTAAATCGAAATCAAATCTTGTCTGAAATTCGTTCGCGCTCGGGACCCGATCGGTGCATTTGGCACGCAAATCGAGACAAGTCAAATCAGTGGTCAAATCAATCAAATGTCTTGTCAATCAATCAATCACATCATGGCACAATTTCCAAAGCAAATCAATCCATCAATCAAGTGTCATTCAAGCTCACATCAAGTACAAATCAAGGTCACTATTCTACACTATTCACTCACCTAATCTACTCACCATTTGACTTAACCTTGCTCACTCTCTCTCCTCCCTCATTTCTCCCATTCGGCCGTGCCTCTCCTCCTTCTTTCTCTCTTCATTTTCTTCTTCTCCTTCCTTGGCCGCCGTTGCCGTCGCCTTGCCGCCGCCGTCCAGCCACCGTCGGCCACCCCTCTCCCTTGGCTTGTCTTGGTAAGTCTTCTAAGCCCTCTCCTTCTCATTTTCGTGGCCTTGAGAACCCCCCTTGCAGCCCGACCGACCCTCACCGTCCCTCTTCGCCGTCGTCATTCATCACCATCGGCTTGGCCGTGAGCCTTCAGGCTGCCCAAGCTTGATCCATTCCCTCCCTCAACCTCTCTAATGTCTAGAACTAACGCTTTTAGGTCCGTGGAGCTCTTGGAAGTGGCCGGACCAGCCGCGGCCAGCCCCTTCTCTCCGTTCGGCCGTGAGCCTCGTCCGGCCGTCCGGTGTCCTTTGCCGTCCCGTCGTCGTTTCCGGCCCTAATAGGTAAGCTCTACTACTAATTCTAGCCTAGGTTAGTAGTATATGCATGTAGGATGATATGTTAGAGGTTAGTTAGGCTTGATGTGGGTTTGAAATGAGATTAAGGTTAAGTTTACCTTAGGCCAACATGTTGAAATCTTGATTGGGCTGAATGTGGGGACTGTTAGCTTGTGAAATAGGCTTGAAAATGTAACGTATGGGCTGCAAGGGGCGGCTTAGGCGTGTCGATTTGTGGGCCGAATCAACTAATGGGCCTAAGGGACTTAATTTGGACTAATTAAATCTAAAATAAGTTAACGGGCCTAATTTATGCTAATGGGCTTGTATATGCACGAATTTATAAATTAATTGGGCCTTAAAATGTGCCAAATGTGGGCTGCAAATTTCGGTGTAGGCGCGAGTTGTTGGACCGAATCATGAAGATGAGCTTAGGGGTCCAATCTTAAGCTATTTGGGCCATAATGCAACAAATTGGGCCTAATTGAAGTAGTGGGCCACTAATGGACGAAAATGGCAAATTAATTGGACCTAAGTTATGTTCTAAATGTTAAAATATAAGACTTAATAATGTATATAGACTTTGGATATCAAATTGGGCCTAAAATGGCCATATTGGGCTTAATAGGTTAATATTCAGAAATGGGCTTGAGCCCTACACGAATTTAATAATAATAATGGACCAAACCATATATTTAATTTAAGAAATAAATCATGGGCCTCAAATCTTGAAGTGGGCCTTAGGCCCAGCCGAACTTAACTTAATTTATTCGACCCTTATTTAGGTTAAACCTTGGATTCACATGGGTTCAATTGGGGGATCGCCTATGGTGAGCAATGTTATGATAGGATCGCGAGTAAGATGCTAAGGCGAGCCTAGAGGATCGAGAATCTGGGTATATAGTACCAGTCCTATGATCATTTGGCATGATGAACATGAGATTTATTAGACGATCAATTGATGTACTCTGTTCTTGTACTTGTGTACTTTGGTATGCATGCTCTGTGTTTGAATTACTGATGCAATCATTTGGGCCCCGTATACATTCAGAGCATTGCATGAGTCACCGAAGATGTGACATGAGAATGTGCCCAAGATGGGGAAATAGAGAGAAAAGGGAGACCAACGTAAGGCGTCAGAAACGCAGTGTCGTATTTGCTGTGTGGCACTGAGATTGAGCCCTAATGGGAATTGGAGTGATAGGCGGGCTGATCCATGGGATCCGTGATGGCCGCTTGAGGCCTGCAGTATTGCATGACATGATTGCTGATTGTTTGATATTGCCCGTCTGTATTGTACAACTTGTATTATTATGTGGTTCGTGTTGATTATGATGGGTTATAGTATCTTGGGAGATCGAGAGTGGTTGGACCCTGAACCCTGAAACCTAGATACTGGTTAGGACCGACCCCACTTGTATATCCTACCCTACGCTAGGATTAGTGGTGAGCTTGCTGAGTCCTCGACTCACTGGTGGTGGTTACCTTCCTTTTTCAGATCCCAGACGCCAGTGATGGCTGCACCCCCGATGCTTTTTGGACTGCCGATTCAGATGGACACTCAAGTCACCCTCCATTTTGATATGCACGCTACTCTATGGCATAGGCATGTGACGACTGTACTAGTAGATCAGGGTGGACCCTACCTTGTACCCCATAGGTTCGAGGCTTGGTTTAGAGAAGGCCTTCATGGCTTTGAGGGATCGCAGCGTGACTCCCCGATACCTATGAAGGAGGACCCATTTTGGCTGCAGCCTGCTGAGTATGGAGACCAGGTGATCGACCCCGACCCAATACAGGAGTTGCCGTCCCCTGGACGATCTGAGATTGATGGCCACGAGGAGGGCGATGCCATGGATATCGATGAGGAGGACCGAGAAGAGGACCCCGTGGAGGATTCCGAAGAGGAGCCTGAGGAGGATTGAGTCCCTGATGCTGGTCTAGTCTTTTGGGGTTGTTTGGGCGTAGGTTTGATTGTAGGTTGTGGTTTCTTTTTGGGGGTCTGTACCTAACTCTGATGTTGATATGTATATATTTTTATTTGTGTTTATACTGTTCATTCTACCCCTCTGTTCGGTATGCATGCATTTATGGATATGAGGCACGTTTCCGCAGGTTCGAGAGTCAGACGAAGGACTCGTCGTCTGGTCGCGACGGTAGGTTCTCCTGGGCCGTCGCATGTTATAAACCTGACGGGCGAGGGTGAGAATCTTTCGCAGGATCGGGATGCCGTGTGTAACTTGGGACAACTGTTCGCACCAAGAAACGATGAGGGCGGGGAGTGGTCGCCGGGGCAGAGACCTGATCAAGGAAGCGGCTCCCGACAGGCTTCTAGTTGAGGTGGCGAACAGAGTGGCCTAGGTTGTGCATTTTCAGGTTGAGTCTAGATGTCGACCGGGTGCAACTGCATTTAAGCTGCAGCAACTATTTACATGCATATACATGTCAGTGGACGCGACAGTAGACGAAAGCTTGGTTGCTAGATTTAGAATTCCGAATTCCTGAATGGGAATTTCGTTTGTTTTAGGTGTGAGTTTTAGCGAGGATGAGCAATAGGGGCAGAAGACCGACTGCTGGTGCATCGAGCTCGAGGGCTCCTAAGCCTGAAGGAGATCCTAGAATCGAAGAAATGATGAGAGTTCTGACTGAAGTGAGTAACTTGATGGCTAGGCAAGCCGCTGAGAGAGCCGCCACTGCAGCCCAAGCAGCTGAGGCCGCCTTGGCCGCTGCGAATGGAGCCAATGGAGGCAATGGGCATGGAAAATAGAGGACGTCAGACTCATCATATTGTGGAACAGTTTCTGAAGTTGCAGCCGTTAAGGTTTGATGGTAGTGGTGGCGCAGAAGTAGCTACCTTGTGGATCGAACAGTTTGAGAAGGCCTTTACCGTTTTGGGTTGCGCAGATGAGGAAAAGGTTTCGTTGGCAACTTATCAACTCCAGGGTACTGCAGATGATTGGTGGAAGGCCACAAGAGGACGAGTTTTTCCTGATGGCATGTGGTCGAACTGGGCCGCTTTCTGTGCAGCGTTCAATGGAAAGTATTTCTCTGAGGCAGCACAAGAAAGGAAAATGGAAGAGTTTATAAGGCTCAGGCAAGGACAGATGACCGTGGATCAGTACGAGGGTGAGTTTGCCAGATTATCCAAGTTCGCTCGAAGGCTGATTGAGGATCCGTGAGACAAAGCCAGAAGGTTCCGAGAAGGTTTGAGGCCTGAGTATGATCATCGCCACTGGGCTAAGGGACTACAACGAGACTTATGAGCGAGCTCTGGCGATAGAGCGAGACCTGCAAGAGAAGGCTGCGGCATCTGGATCGCGATTTGTGCCAAGAGGGAATTTCAGGGACTTTGGCAAGAGGCCAATGAAGGACACCCGCAAATTCGTTCCACCTGCGAGAAGAACCCTGGGAAAGCCGTCATTCCCCGGGAATCAGGTCTGCCGTGACTGTGGCAGGAGGCATGGGAATAGCCCTTGCCCGAGGAAGACTGGGGGCTGCTTTGGATGTGGCCAGACGGGGCATATTCTGAGGAACTGCCCGAGAAGAGGTCCGAGACCCCCGTTCCAGCCGCAGCTGCCGCTAGCGAATGCTCCTCAGGGGAATCAGAACCGTCCACCTGCTCAAGGACGAGTCTACGCAGTGGCACGAAAGGATGCTGAGAATGCGCCAGGGGTGATCACAGGTACCGTCTCTCTTTGTGATCATGCTGCTTATTCTTTATTTGATCTGGGAGCGTCGCACTCCTTCGTATCTGCACGTTTTGCTGAGTTATCTGGGATGAATGTTAAGCCGTTGGATGTGACTTTGCATGTAACCACCCCGTTAAAAGATAGAGTGATTGTTGCGTTAGGATGTAAGGGGTGTAAGTTAATTCTAGGCGATAGGGAGGAAGAAATCGATTTAGCTGTTTTGCCTATGTTTGATTTCGACGTGATTGTTGGCATGGATTGGTTGGTTAGACATGGAGCAGTAATAGACTGTGGTAGAAGTATGATACAGCTAAACCTAGTAGGCCACCCTGGGTATGAATTTAGAGGAAATCGAGGAGGAACGTCGATTCCTTGGATTTCATCATTGGAAGCAACCAAACTGATGGACGAGGGTTGTTTGGGATTTTTGGCATCAGTGTCAGATTCGACTGCTCGAGAAATGAAGTTGGAGGAAGTACCTGTAGTAAGAGAGTACCCGGATGTGTTTCCTCAAGAATTGCCTGGTTTGCCCCCAGAACGAGACGTGGAATTTGTGATTGAGTTGGCACCTGGAACAGAGCCGATCTCGAAAGCACCGTATAGGATGTCGTTGTCCGAGTTGAAGGAATTGAAGGTGCAGATGCAAGAGCTATTGGATAAAGGATTTATCCGCCCCAGTGCTTCGCCATGGGGAGCTTCGGTGCTGTTTGTTAAGAAGAAGGATGGATCGCTGAGACTGTGTATCGATTACAGACAGCTGAATCAAGTGACGATCAAGAACAAGTATCCTCTGCCAAGAATTGATGACCTGTTTGATCAGCTTCAAGGCGCATGTGTGTTCTCCAAGATAGACCTAAGGCCAGGCTATCACCAATTGAGGATTAAGAAGGAAGACGTGCCTAAGACTGCCTTTAGAACGAGGTATGGGCACTACGAGTTCATAGTTATGCCGTTTGGATTGATGAACGCCCCAGCAGCATTTATGGATATGATGAATCGAGTGTTCAAGGAGTTTCTAGATCAGTTTGTGATAGTCTTCATTGATGATATATTGGTGTATTCGAAGAGTTCTGAGGACCGCGAGGAACACTTGAGGGTTGTCCTGCAGACGTTAAGGGAACACTCACTGTATGCGAAGTTAAGCAAGTGCGAGTTCTGGTTAAGCAGAGTGGCTTTCCTTGGACACAAAGTATCTGGAGAAGGAATATCAGTGGATCCAGGAAAAATAGAGGCTGTGGAGAAGTGGCCGAGGCCAACAACCGTGACTGAAGTACGAAGTTTTCTTGGTTTGGCTGGCTACTACAGACGCTTTGTGGAAAGGTTCTCGGTGATAGCGTCTCCTCTGACCCATCTGTTGAAGAAGGAAACAAGGTTTGAATGGACCGAGAAGTGCGAGGAGAGTTTTCAGGAGTTGAAGGATCGATTAACCTCCGCACCAGTGTTAACCATCCCGTCTGGACCTGGTGGATTTGAGATATACAGCGATGCGTCGTTAAGAGGATTGGGATGTGTCTTGATGCAGCATGGGCTAGTGGTAGCCTATGCATCTCGACAGCTGAGGCCACATGAAATGAACTACCCAACACACGAGTTGGAATTAGCTGCCATAGTGTTCGCACTGAAGATTTGGAGGCATTACCTGGTGGGAGAGAAATTTCAGATCTACATCGATCATCAGAGTTTGAAGTATTTGTTTTTGCAGAAAGAACTGAATATGAGGCAACGTCGTTGGATGGAGTTGTTGAAGGACTACGACTGCGATATTTTGTATCATCCAGGAAAGGCGAATAAAGTGGCGGATGCTCTGAGTAGGAAGGCGAGCATTGCGCATATGATGGTTAGGGAATGGACGCTACTAGAAGAGATCCGAGACTCTGAGTTTAAGGTTGAGGTAGGAAGCCTCTCAAGTCTAATGGCTACGTTGCAGATTGAACCAGAGATGCAACTAAGGATCAAGGAGTTACAGCCTATGGACCCGGACATCCAGAAGATTTTGTTGATGAACGCAGATGAGAGGAAAGCTGAGTTCCAAGTAACTGCTGATGGAATGTTGAAGTTTAGAGGACGGTTGTGCGTGCCAAGCGATGAAGAGCTGAAGGAAAGGATTTTGTCTGAGGCGCACAGAAGTAATTACAGTATCCATCCAGGGGGTACGAAGATGTATCAGAATTTGCGTCAGCATTATTGGTGGAATGGGATGAAGGTGGATGTGGCTAAGCATATAGCTAAGTGTCTGACGTGCCAACAGGTAAAGGCACAGCATTGCAAGCCTGGAGGATTATTGCAACCATTCGAAATCCCAGAGTGGAAATGGGAGCATGTCACTATGGATTTCGTGACAGGACTGCCAAGAAGCCAGAGAGGCAATGATTCGATATGGGTAATAGTGGACAGACTGACGAAATCAGCTCATTTCATTGCAGTACGAAAGGACTCGACCTTAGAGAAGTTGGCTGAGTTGTACGTGAGGCAGATCGTGAGATTGCATGGGGTACCAGTAAGTATTGTATCAGACAGAGATCCTCGTTTCACAGCTACATTTTAGAAGAGTTTGCAAGGTGCTTTGGGAACAGAGTTGAAATTCAGTACGGCCTACCATCCTTAGACAGACGGTCAGTCAGAAAGAACTATACAGACTCTGGAGGATATGCTGAGAGCGTGTATAATAGACTTCAAAGGAAGCTAGGAAGAACAGTTACACTTGGTGGAATTTGCCTACAACAACAGCTATCAGCAGAGTATCAGAATGGCACCGTTTGAGGCACTGTATGGGAGAGCCTGCAGAACTCCGATTTGTTGGGATGAAGTTGGGGAGAAAAGCATAACAGGCCCAGAACTAGTACAGCAGTCAGTTGAGGCAGTCAGGGTGATCAGGGACAGATTGAGAACTGCTCAGAGCAGACAGAAGAGTTATGCAGACAAGAGACGTAAGCCATTGGAATTCTAAGATGGAGATCATGTCTTTTTGAAGGTGTCGCCGATGCGAGGACTATCTCGATTTGGCAAGAAAGGGAAGCTGAGTCCGAGATTTGTTGGGCCATTCGAGATTTTGGAGAAGATCGGGACACTAGCTTATCGTCTAGCACTGCCGCCGAACTTATCGCAGATTCACAACGTGTTTCATGTATCGATGTTTCGGAAGTACGAGCCGGACCCTGGCCATATACTCGATCATGAAGTCATTGAAATGGATGACCACGTCTCGTACGTGGAAAGTTGTCATGCCCCGAACCCTTATCGGGCACACGGCATCCCGTTCCTACGGAAGATTCTCACCCTCGCTCGTCAGGTTTATAACATGCGACGGCCCAGGAGAACCTACCGTCGCGACCAGACGACGAGTCCTTCGTCTAACATGCGGAAGATTCTCACCCTCTGTTCGGTATACATGCATTTATAGATAGGAGGCACGTTTCCGCAGGTTCGAGAGTTAGACGAAGGACTTGTCGTCTGGTCGCGACGGTAGGTTCTCTTGGGCCGTCGCATGTTATAAACCTGACGAGCGAGGGTGAGAATCTTCCGCAGGAACGGGATGCCGTGTGCCCGATTAGTGTGACAGTCTGAAAATTCGATCCGATTATCGGAAATTCTAAATGGATGGAAATACATCGTTAATACACTCTGATCGACGCTCACTCAGGATTAGCTACCCTGAGTTGACCAACCGAAGGGGAAAGGCTATTTGGGAAAATTTTTTCCAAATAGCCGCCCGTTGGTCTGAGACAGAGACATAGTCGTTATTTAATGAAATTGGCCACAAAATGAAATCCGACTTTGGACAATCGAATCAGTAAGATAAACACAATTAAGAAATGAACTCAGTTTCAGAAATGTCGCCAGAAGGACATACAGCCGGTGAACGTCGAGAAGCAAGACGTGATTGGAAAATTACCAAAATGCCCCCGGTAAATGCTCAGTCTTTAGGATTAGTTGAATTAGGATTTTTGAGAGTGGATTCGATCAATCGAAACCAAATCCTGTCTGAAATTCGTTCGCGCTCTAGACCCGATCGGTGCATTTGGCACGCAAATCGAGACGAGTCAAATCAGTTGTCAAATCAATCAAAAGTCTTGTCAATCACATCAATCATTCATGGCACAATTTCCAAGGCATGTCAATCCATCAATCCATCCATCAACTTGTCAAGTACAAGTCTCATCCAATACACTATTCTACACTATTACCCCAATACCAACTCCCACTAACCTAATTTGAATTTGGATTAAACCCTCATACTCTCTCTCTCTCCTCCCTCATTCCCCATTTTGGCCGAAACCTCTCTCTCCCTCTCCTTCATTTCTTCTTCGTTTTCTTCTTCTCCGCCGGTGCTCCCCCGTCGTCCGCCCGTCCGCCGCCCAAACTCCTCCCGTCGTCGCCCTCGTTTGGCTTCCGCCGGCACCACCAACCCTCCCCTCATCGTGGTAAGTCTCCCAAGCATCTTCTCCCCCATTTTTGTGGCATGTGGATGGCCCAAAGAACCCCGATCAGCCCCCTACTTCTTCATGCCCTTCCGTCGTCATCGTTTGCCCCGTGAGAACAAGAATTACACGAGCTTGTTCCACGCCCTCCTTCAGCCATTTTAACATCGTTAGGCTTGTCTTTAGGACCATTGAAGGCCGTGGAACCCCGGGACCAGCCGTGAGCCACCGTTTCCTTCCCGTCGGCCGTGAGCTCCGCTTGGCCGTCCATTGCCCTTGCCGTCTTCGTCGTCGTCCCGAGCCGAAATAGGTAAGCTGTACTACTAATCTTGGTTTAGGTTAGTAGTATATGTATGTGGAATGTGATATAGAGGGCTGTCCATGATGGTTTATAGAGGAAATTGCATGATTAAGGCTTAAGCTAGTTGTGTTAGTTTGAGTGATTAGTTTGTTGAGTTAAACCATAGGCTTAGCGACTTGAGAGGGGGCTGAAAATCATGCATGTTGGGCTGTAAGTGAGTGAGGTGGGCGTGTGAAATGTGGGTCGTGCGAAGTAAGTGGGCCTCGGGATTTAATTTAGACCATTTGGACCTAAAATAGGCTAACGTGCCTAAGAAGCTCTAATGGACTTGCTAAAGGATGAGATTAAAAATCTGAAGGGGCCTCGAAAACATGATTAGTGGGCTGTATTGGTGGGCTTAGGCGTGTACATTAAGGGGGCCAAAGGATACTAATGGGCTTAGGAGCCTTTAATTCGAGTAATTGGACCAAAGTGACACAAGATGGGCTTAATTTGTACTGGTGGGCCTCAATGGACGAAAATTCACTTAGATTGGGCCTAATTTCTAATCTTGAATGTTAAAATATAAAACCTAATGATGTATATGGGCTTGGACTATCAATTTGGGCCTAAATGGGTTAAAATGGGCTTCTTAAACCTACTTTAAAAATTGGGCTTGGGCCCTACACGAATTTAATAATAATAATGGGCCTAAACCATATATTCAATTTAAGAAATAAATCATGGGCCTCAAGACTTGAAGTGGGCCTTAGGCCCAGTTGAACTTAACTTAGTTAATTAGACCCTTATTTAAGTTAAACCTTGGTTTATATGGGTTCAATTAGGGGATCGCCTATGGTGAGCAATAGTATGACCGGATCGCGAGTATGATGTCAATGCGAGCCTAGATGATCGAGAATCTGAACGTCTAGTACTAATCTTACGATCGTATGGCATGATGAACATGAGATTTATTAGACGATCGATTTATGTATTCTGTTCTTATACTTGTGTACTTTGGCATGCATGCTCTGTGTTTGAATTACTGATGCAATCGTTTGGGCCCCGTATGCATTCAGAGCATTGCATGAGTCACCGAAGATATGACACGAGAATGTGCCCAAGATGGGGAAATGGAGAGAAAAGGGAGACCAACGTAAGGCGTCAGAAACGCAGTGTGGTATTTGCCGTGTGGCACTGAGATTGAGCCCTGATGGGAATTGGAGTGATAGGCGGGTTGATCCATGGGATCCGTGATGGCCGCTTGAGGCCTGCAGCATTGCATGACATGATTGCTGATTATTTGATATTGCCCGCATGTATTGTACAACTTGTATTATTATGTGGTTCGTGACGGTTACGAAGGGTTATGGTATCTTGGGAGATCGAGAGTAGTTGGACTCTGAACCCTGAACCCTAGATACTGGTTAGGACCGACCCCACTTGTATATCCTACCCTACGCTAGGATTAGTGGTGAGCTTGCTGAGTCCTAGACTCACTGGTGGTGGTTACCTTCCTTTTTCAGATCCCAGACGCCAGTGATGGCTGCACCCCCAATGCTTTTTAGACTGCCGATTCAGATGGACACTCAGATCACCCTCCATTTTGATATGCACGCTACCATGTGGCATAGGCATGTGACGACTGTACTCGTAGATCAGGGAGGTCCTTACTTAGTGCCCCATAGGTTCGAGGCTTGGTTTAGAGAGGGCCTTCATGGCTTTGAGGGACCGCAGCGTGACTCCCCGATACCCATGGAGGAGGACCCATTCTGGCTGCAGCCTGCCGAATATGGAGGCCAGGTGATCGATCCCGACCCACTGTAGGAGTTGCCGTCCCCGGGGCGATCTGAGATTGATGGCCACGAGGAGGGCGATGCCATGGATACAGATGAGGAGGATCCAGAAGAGGACCCCATGGAGGATTCCGACGAGGAGCCTGAGGAGGACTGAGTTTCTGATGCTGGTCTGGTATTTTGATGTTAGTGAGAGCGTAGGTTAGGCAGCAGGTTGTGGTTTCTTTTTGGGGTCTGTACCTAACGCTTGATATGTATATAATGCTGTTTGTATTTACCTTGTCTATGCTACCCTTTGCTATGCATGCTTGTGTGCGTGGTTAGGAGGCACGTTTCCGCAGGTTCGTAAATTTACTGAGGACGCGTCGTCTGGTTTCGACGAAGAGACTCATCCTGGGCCGTCGAACTTTTAAAACTAGGCGAGCGCGAGGTGTATCTTCCGCAGGGACGGGATGCTGCGTTCCCGAATAGGGATCCGAGGCGTGACAATTAGGGTTCGGGGCGTGACATCCCCGTTCGAGTGGTATCAAAGCAAGGTCAGCTCGATATGAGACCGTTCGAGGTTTTGGAGTGATAAGGATGCTGATTTTGGGGTAATTAGATAAACAGACCCTAGACTAAAGGATAGAAAAGGGGTACAATGCGTGAATTGATTGGCGCATGTGAATGCTTAGTTCAATTGGTTGCCTAGAATAGACTAAGGCAGAGGTATGCTGAGCTAAGTTGCAGGTGCGTCAGGACCTGAGGTAAGGTTCTAAGACAGAGCCCCGTGAGTAGGGCGCTTGATTGCTGATTGCTGAGTAGTTAACCTGTTAGGTGCTGCTTGTGTTTGTATGCCTAGTCGGCTGTCGCGCGCTGCTTGACCATCATGCATTGCATGATTTCTACATCGAAAACGAAATGGTTTAGAAACAGACATTGTTCGAAAAATGAGGTTTGAGTTTGGAAAATACATGCATCTCATGTTGTTGGATTTGGTGACCGCCAGCCTGGTATGGGACAGGATTGACGGGACGTCTAAAAACTGTAATGAAGCGTGGTATGGGACACGTGGAATGGGATTCACTCTGTCTGTGGGTAACTTGGGACAACTGTTCGCACCAAGAAACGATGAGGGCGGGGAGTGGTCGCCGGGGCAGAGACCTGATCAAGGAATCGGCTCCCGACAGGCTTCTAGTTGAGGTGGCGAACAGAGTGGCCTAGGTTGTGCATTTTCAGGTTGAGTCTAGATGTCGACCGGGTGCAACTGCATTTAAGCTGTAGCAACTATTTACATGCATATACATGTCAGTGGACGCGACAGTAGACGAAAGCTTGGTTGCTAGATTTAGAATTCCGAATTCCTGAATGGGAATTTCGTTTGTTTTAGGCGTGAGTTTTAGCGAGGATGAGCAATAGGGGCAAAAGACCGACTGCTGGTGCATCGAGCTCGAGGGCTCCTGAGCCTGAAGGAGATCCTAGAATCGAAGAAATGATGAGAGTTCTGACTGAAGTGAGTAACTTGATGGCTAGGCAAGCCGCTGAGAGAGCCGCCACTGTAGCCCATGCAGCTGAGGCCGCCTTGGCCGCTGCGAATGGAGCCAATGGAGGCAATGGGCATGGAAATGGAGGACGTCAAACTCATCATATTGTGCAACAGTTTCTGAAGTTGCAGCCGTGAAGGTTTGATGGTAGTGGTGGCCCAGAAGTAGCTGCCTTATGGATCGAACAGCTTGAGAAGGCCTTTACCATTTTGGGTTGCGCAGATGAGGAAAAGGTTTCGTTGGCAACTTATTAACTCCAGGGTACTGCAGATGATTGGTGGAAGGCCACCAGAGGACGAGTTTTTCCTGATGGCAAGAGGCCGAACTGGGCCTCTTTCTGTGCAGCGTTCAATGGAAAGTATTTCTCTGAGGCAGCACAAGAAAGGAAAATGGAAGAGTTTATAAGGCTCAGGCAAGGACAGATGACCGTGGATCAGTACGAGGGTGAGTTTGCCAAATTGTCCAAGTGTGCTCGAAGGCTGATTGAGGATCCGTGGGACAAAGCCAGAAGGTTCCGAGAAGGTTTGAGGCCTGAGCTGAAGAGTATGATCATCGCCACTGGGCTAAGGGACTACAACGAGATTTATGAGCGACCTCTGGTGATAGAGCGAGACCTGCAAGAGAAGGCTGCCGCATCTGGATCGCGATTTGTGCCAAGAGGGAATTTCAGGGACTTTGGCAAGAGGCCAATGAAGGACACCCGCAGGTTCGTTCCACCTGCGAGAAGAACCCTAGGAAAGCCGTCATTCCCCGGGAATCAGGTCTGCCGTGACTGTGGCAGGAGGCATGGGAACAGCCCTTGCCCGAGGAAGACTGGGGGCTGCTTTGGATGTGGCCAGACGGGGCATATTCTGAGGAACTGCCCGAGAAGAGGTCCGAGACCCCCGTTCCAGCCGCAGCCGCCGCTAGCGAATGCTCCTCGGGGGAATCAGAACCGTCCACCTGCTCAAGGACGAGTCTACGCAATGGCGCGAAAGGATGCTGAGAACGCGCCAGGGGTGATCACAGATACCGTCTCTCTCTGTGATCATGCTGCTTATGCTTTATTTGATCCGGGAGCGTCGCACTCCTTTGTATCCGCACGTTTTGCTGAGTTATCTGGGATGAATGTTAAGCCGTTGGATGTGACTTTGCATGTAACCACCCCGTTAAAAGATAGAGTGATTGTTGCGTTAGGATGTAAGAGGTGTAAGTTGTTGACACCTGATTTTTAATTATCTTTTCTATTTTAAAATTAATAGAAAATCCATAAAAATTCATAAAATTAAAAAATCAACTTTGGGGACCTTGGCCAAACCTAGGGAACCAATTATGACCAAAAAATGATTTTTCATATTTTCGGAATTTTTCGGCGTTTTTATTTTCGAAAATTCATAGAAAATCAAGAAAAAATGAGAAAATTACAAAATCAATTTTGGAAGCCTTGGTCAGGCCTAGGCTACCATTTTTGAATAAAAAATAATTTTTTATATTTTTTACATTTTTTTAATATAATATTTTTTTTAGAAATTAGTAAAATATTTAATAAAAAATAGCATTTGAGGCCATAAAAATGTGAGTAAATAGTCAGTATTTTTATTTTAATTTTCTCTTCATTCTGGTCAAAGAAAATCTGCAAAAAAAAGTAATCTGAAATTGAGAATTACTTTGTTAATCCCATTTTTAGATTAGTTGTAAAAATTGTAGAAAATTCATTTTAACTCTGTAATTTTCGATTTTTGTATTTCTGAAATTGTGACATTGTCCTCTAGTGCCTCGTATTACGTTTTGGTCCAGTTGCGTTCAATGTTGAGCTTGAAATCGCAAAAAGTGTCAAATCGGTCTTGAAATAATAATAAAAGATTGTCCAAAATGCCTTTGGCGTGTACATGTCATGGTTGATGTATACCCAGAATCTTCAAAGCTGCAAAGGGGGATACACTTTACAGCTCTATCTAAGGCGTGATAATGGGCAATATTAAAAAAAAAATGAAGTGAAGTGTTTTGTGTTGTTCGTTGAAGAGAAATTTAGAGAAAAGAGATATTATGTGTTTGAGCCTTTCCTCTCAACCAGATGGCCCTGTAATGGGAAATGGTCCTGATAACTCTTCAATTTTAATTCCTGGGAAAAAGGAAGCAATCTATTTGGACCCACCAACCAAGGACAAGCTCCCGAGAGTATTCTCAACCTGGGTCTGTATGGGTCGGAGCAATACCTTATGGAAAGTTATCGAATGCTGGTCAAGGCGTTGGAAAGAATCCCACAAAGAACCCAGCATCCTACGAAATCTTTTGCATTGTGCCGCCCAATAAGGTTGAAGAGGAGAAGGCGAAAGTTTCTTCATCAAGGTACACTAAGTCTGTCTCTGAACGCCTACAAGAAGAGGTTCGAGATGCAAAGATAAAGTTTCTGGGAACTCTGAGACATGGGAATGATGAAGAGAAGTTAGAGCGGAAGGGCTTAGTTACTCAATTAAAGTTGGAGTACCCGAAACACACACCACTGCTTGCCAAGATCTTGGAATGTCTGCTCACTCAGAGTGATGTCAAGGACAAAACCCGCCACAATAAGAAGATCATTGATGCAGCCGATGAAGTTGTTAATAGCATTAACAGAGAAGAGTTAGCGAAATATTTTGCATTCAAAGTAATCCGGAGAATGAGGACACTGAAAATAGGAATCAGATTCAGTTTACATAACTGAAGAAGAGTATCTTGGAGGCTGAAATTTCAAAAGCATGAGGATATATGGCATTTGAAGGCACAAAGAAAAGAGGCGGATGAGATGTCTAGAACTTCAAATTTTATTGGGGAACGACCAAGATAAGCTGTGATATCATGGATCTTGATGACCGAGAAGAATCGGTTCCTTTTGAAAAGCATCATGTCCAAGCAATGCAGAAATAACTCAAGGAGCTAATCATGAGGGGGACTGTCGGCCACAAAAGAAACGAGGGGAAAGAGAATGCCATAATAATTAGATTCCAAGTTGACATATAGCTCAACGAAGAAAAGTGCAAACCATTCGCAACCTGGAAGTTTTTGGGAACAGCTCAGCTCTCCACCGAGTTGATGAAGATGAAATTTACTGGATGGGCAGACAGAAAAGGGAGATCATGTTTGCACATCATGAAATCTGCCTTTCCATAAGGCTTTGAAGGGCTGGTGATTGCTAGTTTGCCGCGCGAGGTTCTGAAAGCTCTCGTGTATTTTCATTCCCATGGGCATATTCATAGAGATATGAAGTCAGGGAATATATTAGTCGACTTAAATGGTTTTGTCGAGTTAGCAGATTAGGGCATTTCTGCTTGTATGTTTCATGCAGGGGATAGGCAGAGGTCGTGAAATACCTTCGTTGGGACACCTTGCTGGAAGGCTCCCGAGGCATGTCATCAAGAGAAGTTTGCGAATTTTGGTTGATGCAACAGATGTGTAGAATTCTATTCAGCTTTTGACAAAACTTGTTGGTATGACCAGTCTTTCTCGGTCCGACGGGTAGATGTACTTCATGTTCCTCGTGTGTGTGTGTGCAGGGCTAGAATGATTAGTTGGCGGGCCAGCTACTAGTCTTGGGAAGATAGAACATGAGGGACGATTTTGAAGGAGCCACCGGTCAAAAAGAAAAAAAAAAAAAGAGAGTAGACAGGCGTGGTAGGAGGAACACTCTTCCGGGACCTCGATCTAAAAAAAAAAAAAAAGAAATGCTCTCTCTCCCCGGCGGCTGGAAGGCTTGCGATCTTCTTGTTTCTTGACGAACAGTTCGTTGGACTACTTGCCGGTCACCACCACATTCACGCTCACTAAGAGGACCAATCACCATCACCAAACTACACATCAGAAGCCCCTCACCTTGCTAAGCACCTTCCCTGTCACATCTCTCTTCGACCTCTCCTTCTCCTTCTTTGGCTCTAAGCACGTCCACCTATCTCTCCACTCCGATCAACTGTCGGTCTCAGTTACAGTCACAGCTGAAACTCCACGAGCTCAAAGCACGTTGCTGAGATCGCAACCCGACTCTCCCTTGGCGAACATGACCTCTCCAGCTGCCACCTCTACATCGTCAGATTGAGAAGGTCATACGAGCTCTTGAAGACTATCTTGACGTCAAAGCACATGCTTGTCTTAGTGGAACCAGTGTTCGTGAAGACCAACAAATCCTTTCTAGCGGGGTTCGTATGGTAATTGGCACTCCTGGACGTGGATTTGACATGCTTCGACGACAGTCCCTTCCCCTATGATCACATCGAGACGTTGGCGTATTCTCTGCCACAATACCTAGGTAATCAGAGTGCAATAGCCTCTTCATGTGAGGGAGGAAACGGCATTCGAGCTCCTTTTACCATTGAGAAGGAAGGCTGCAAGGGCCTTGCTGGAAAGCGTGCGAAAGAACACGAGGGAGAAGATCGAGGAACAAGAAGCAGTCCGTGGTCAGCTATATCACTAGCGGCTGTTGATGGCTAATTGGAGTCTTCTGCCATCGTCGTCGGGCTCGGATTCCTCATTTAAAGCTCCGAATCTTCACACTGCTGCAAGACGTATGAGCGAGAGCGAGAGATATGGTTTCAAATCACCGACACGCATGACGATTTTCCGGTAAATTTCATTGGCCGCATTCCAGTTTCTACCTTCTCTTCTTCGCACATTGGTACTGCTTGGTTAATTTTTGTGAAACGGTGGAAGAGAGGGTTATTGGCGGTGACTGAGTATGATAATTTACCGGGATTATTCGGTGACATAGCATAGTGCTATATGTTAAATTCGGACATAATGCTCCCAGTTGATGTGCTCAAAGGTTGCTGAAAATAAGCCTGACCTTGCTAGTCGTGATTCGATGATCTCTATGTGACATTTCACGTTATGATATACTTTTGCATACTGAGTCGAACGAGGAAATTAATGTTACTAATGCTATACTCGTTAGGAATTTGTTGGCATCATTGTTGTCAGAGATGCATATGGCCTGATTTTTTCTCTTGCTTCATAGTTAAAAGTGCCATACATGAGCAAGATTTGACTGGAATTTGTTAGCCGTGACTTTAGAGCTTCAGTTTAACTGCAATTTGATCCTAATTTGAGACTACTGATCGTAAAAGTTTTCATACACATGTGAGAAGATATTGCGTCAGCCCTTAGTTGATTTCTTGTCTAATGCTTGTGATTTTGGTTCTTGCGTACTCTGTTTCAGTTCTGGAGGCTGTGGAATGGTGTTGATTAAGTGTGATTCTAGGGAGTTTAGGCTTGATTTCATCATTTCTCAACATGTTCATGATCAAGGGTTGCCATGTGGTCGACTCCATGGGTTTTTTTTAATCAAGATTCAAGAATCATAACCTATGTGGAATTCAAGTTAATGTCTGCTCAATATTCCTTAGAGTCCATGCTTTGCACGGGGTCTAATCGAACTTGGCATCATTTAATGGTTCGAATTGACAGTTCATTAGCATGGGGGTAGTTCGTTAATTCTGGATGTTGACTGTGGCTGAACATCGATGAATTGTTGTTTGATTAGTGGAAAAGTTTTCGGGTGAAGCTATTTTGGTTCCCATGGGGATGGGCTTTTGAGGATTGTCGTTCCATTTGTAGTTTAGCGTGAGTGAGTGAGTTGCATATGCTGAATATGGCTGGTGGTGTTCGATTGGGCTTAGCCCTAAGGGGGCTTGGGTTGATTTGGAGGCCGGTTAATTAGTTCTGAAAACCTTGTCCATTTCGTGCAAATAATTCTGTTAACATTGTCTAATTTGAATTAAAAAAAAATTCTTCAAAGGGGTAGGTTCAAAAAATTTTGGAGTCTAAAATGACGATTTTGCCCCTTATGGGTAAATCGTCTCCAAAAATTCTGAAAAATTCAGAAAAACCTCATAAATTAGGAAACGGGTCATTTCGACTGACCAATCCTATTTTTGGTGAGTTTCCACCTCGATCTTCCAAAATGACGATTTTGCCCCTTATGGGCAAATTGTCTCGGAAAATTCTGAAAATTTCAGAAAAACCTCGAGAATTAGGAAACGGGCCATTTCGACTGGCCAATCCTATTTTTGATGATTTTCCGTCTTGATATTTTCAAAATGACGATTTTGTCCCCTCATAGGCAAATTGTCTCGAAAAATTTCAGAAAACTCATAAAAACCTCAAGAATTAGGAAACGGGTCATTTCGACTGACCAATCCTATTTTTGATGAATTTCCATCCCGATCTTTTCAAAATGACGATTTTGCCCCCTTATGGGTAAATTGTCTCGGAAAATTCTGAAAAATTCCCAAAAATTTTGGAAAATAAGGAATGACCATATTCAACTGGTTTGACCTATTTACACTTCCCGATCCTTGAAAAATGACCATTTTACCCTTCTGGTCAGTTGTTTGACCCAAACTTTTCTCAAATCATCCCAAATGAATTTTTCATGAACTTGGTACCGAAAAGGCGTTAGAGTAATCTAGCGTAACCAAGTCCCCGAACTCATAATCTCTAGTTCGCAGAAATAAATTAGTTCTCCCGCTAATTTATTTAGGTTTCTAATCAACCTACCAAAAATGATTAGTGGCGATTCCAAATCTTAAAATCATTTGAATAAAAAACCAAAGTTGCGATTCGGTAGGGTTTGGGAGGGTCCGTGTTAGGTTAGTTAATTTAATTAACTTGATAATCCGTTCACCTGAAATGATCAAATTATTTTTCGGGTCGCGACATAAGTTAATTCTGGGCGATAGGGAGGAAGAAATCGATTTAGCTATTTTGCCTATGTTCGATTTCGACGTGATTGTTGGCATGGATTGGTTGGTTAAACATGGAGCAGTAATAGACTGTGGTAGAAGTATGATACAGCTAAACCCAGTAGGCCACCCTGGGTATGAATTTAGAGGAACATCGATTCCTTGGATTTCATCATTGGAAGCAACCAAACTGATGGACGAGGGTTGTCTGGGATTTTTGGCATCAGTGTCAGATTCGACTGCTCGAGAAATGAAGTTGGAGGAAGTACCTGTAGTAAGAGAGTACCCGGATGTGTTTCCTCAAGAATTACCTGGTTTGCCCCCAGAACGAGACGTGGAATTTGTGATTGAGTTGGCACCTGGAACAGAGCCGATCTCGAAAGCACCGTATAGGATGTCGTTGTCCGAGTTGAAGGAATTGAAGGTGCAGATGCAAGAGCTATTGGATAAAGGATTTATCTGCCCCAGTGCTTCGCCATGGGGAGCTCCGGTGCTGTTTGTTAAGAAGAATGATGGATCGCTAAGACTGTGTATCGATTACAGACAGCTGAACCAAGTGACAATCAAGAACAAGTATCCTCTGCCAAGGATTGATGACCTGTTTGATCAGCTTCAAGGCACATGTGTGTTCTCCAAGATAGACCTAAGGACAGGCTATCACCAATTGAGGATTAAGAAGAAACACGTGCCTAAGACTGCCTTTAGGACGAGGTATGAGCATTACGAGTTCACAGTTATGCCGTTTGGATTGACGAACGCCCCAGCAGCATTTATGGATATGATGAATCGAGTGTTCAAGGAGTTTCTGGATCAGTTCGTAATAGTCTTCATTGATGATATATTGGTGTATTCGAAGAGTTCTGAGGACCACGAGGAACACTTGAGGATTGTCCTGCAGACGTTAAGGGAACACTCACTGTATGCGAAGTTCAGCAAGTGCGAGTTCTGGCTAAGCAGAGTGGCTTTCCTTGGACACATAGTATCTGGAGAAGGAATATCAGTGGATCCAGCAAAGATAGAGGCTGTGGAGAAGTGGTCGAGGCCAACAACCGTGACTGAAGTACGAAGTTTTCTTGGTTTGGCTGGCTACTACAGACGCTTTTTGGAAAGGTTCTCAGTGATAGCGTCTCCTCTAACCCATCTGTTGAAGAAGGAAACGAGGTTTGAATGGACCGAGAAGTGCGAGGAGAGTTTTCAGGAGTTGAAGGATCGATTAACCTTTGCACCAGTGTTAACCATCCCGTCTGGACCTGGTGGATTTGAGATATACAGCGATGCGTCTTTAAGAGGATTGGGATGTGTCTTGATGCAGCATGGGCGAGTGGTAGCCTATGCATCTTGACAGCTGAGGCCACTTGAAATGAACTACCCGACACACGACTTGGAATTAGCTGCCATAGTGTTCGCACTGAAGATTTGGAGGCATTACCTGGTGGGAGAGAAATTTCGGATCTACACCGATCATCAGAGTTTGAAGTATTTGTTTTCGCAGAAAGAACTGAATATGAGGCAACGTCGTTGGATGGAGCTGTTGAAGGACTACGACTGCGATATTTTGTATCATCCAGGAAAGGCGAATAAAGTGGCGGATGCTCTGAGTAGAAAGGCGAGCATTGCGCATATGATGGTTAGGGAATGGACGCTACTGGAAGAGATCCGAGACTCTGAGTTTAAGGTTGAGGTAGGAAGCCTCTCAGGTCTAATAGCTACGTTGCAGATTGAACCAGAGATTCAACTAAGGATCAAAGAGTTACAGCCTACGGACCCGGACATCCAGAAGATTTTGTTGATGAACGCAGATGAGAGGAAGGCTGAGTTCCAAGTAACTGCTGATGGAATGTTGAAGTTTAGAGGACGGTTGTGCATGCCAAGCGATGAAGAGCTGAAGGAAAGGATTTTGTCTGAGGCGCACAGAAGGAATTACAGTATCCATCCAGGGAGTACGAATGATGTATCAGAATTTGCGTCAGCATTATTGGTGGAATGGGATGAAGGTGGATGTGGCTAAGCATGTAGCTAAGTGTCTGACGTGCCAACAGGTAAAGGCACAGCATTGCAAGCCTGGAGGATTATTGCAACCATTGGAAATCCCAGAATGGAAATGGGAGCATGTCACTATGGATTTCGTGACAGGACTGCCAAGAAGCCAGAGAGGTAATGATTCGATATGGGTAATAGTGGACAGACTGACGAAATCAGCTCATTTCATTGCAGTACGAAAGGACTCGACCTTAGAGAAGTTGGCTGAGTTGTACGTGAGGCAGATCGTGAGATTGCATGGGGTACCAGTAAGTATTGTATCAGACAGAGATCCTCGTTTCACAGCTACGTTTTGGAAGAGTTTGCAAGGTGCTTTGGGAACAGAGTTGAAATTCAGTACGGCCTACCATCCTCAGACAGACGGTCAGTCAGAAAGAACTATACAGACTCTGGAGGATATGCTGAGAGTGTGTGTAATAGACTTCAAAGGAAGCTGGGAAGAACATTTACACTTGGTGGAATTTGCCTACAACAACAGCTATCAGCAGAGTATCAGAATGGCACCGTTTGAGGCATTGTATGGGAGAGCCTGCAGAACTCCGATTTGTAGGGATGAAGTTGGGGAGAAAAGCATAACAGGCCCAGAACTAGTACAGCAGTCAGTTGAGGCAGTCAGGGTGATCAGGGACAGATTGAGAACTGCTTAGAGCAGACAGAAGAGTTATGCAGACAAGAGACGTAAGCCATTGGAATTCCAAGTTGGAGATCATGTCTTTCTGAAGGTGTCGCCGATGCGAGGATTATCTCGATTTGGCAAGAAAGGGAAGCTGAGTCCGAGATTTGTTGGGCCATTCGAGATTTTGGAGAAGATCAGGACACTAGCTTATCGTCTAGCACTGCCGCCGAACTTATCGCAGATTCACAACGTGTTTCATGTATCAATGCTTCGGAAGTACGAGCCGGACCCTGGCCATATACTCGCTCATGAAGTCATTGAAATGGATGACCGCGTCTCATACGTAGAAAGGCTAGTAAGAATTGAAGATCGTAAGGAGCAGGTCTTGAGGAACAAGACGATACCGCTGGTCAAGGTTATCTGGGAGCATCATAGGACTAAAGGAGCCACTTGGGAAAGCGAGGACGAGATGAAGAAGAAGTATCCGTATTTGTTTGAGTAGCTCAGTGTAATTTCCATTTTGTTGTAAGGATTGGGGGATTGTAAATTGTCGCGACCCGAAAAATATTTAATTAATTTTTTCGGGTGAACGGATTATCAGGCTAATTGACTAAATTAACTAACCTAATTCAAGCTCTCCCAAGCTCTACCAAATCGCGACTTTATTTTTTGTTCAAATGGTTTTAAAATTTGGAGTCGCCACTAATCGTTATTGGTAGGTCGATTAGAAACCTAAATAAATTAGTGGGTGAACTAATTTATTTCTGCGAACCAGAGATTATGAGTTCGGGGACTTGGTTACGCTAGATTACTCTAACGCCCTTTCGGTACCAATTTCATAAAAACTCATTCGGGGTGATTTGGAGAGATTTGGATCAAACTGATCGGAAGGGTAAAATGGTCATTTCTCAAGGATCGAGAGGTGGAAATAGGTCAAACCAGTTGAATGTGGTCATTCCTTATTTCCCATGATTTCTGAGAATTTTTCGGGATTTTCTGAGACGATTTGCCCATAAGGGGCAAAATCGTCATTTTGCAAATATCAAAAAGGAAAAATATCCAAAAAATAGGATTGACCAGTCGAAATGGCCCGTTTCCTGATTCTTGAGATTTTTCTGAGTTTTCTGAATTTTTGGAGACTCTTTGTAATAATAATAATATTTTTTTCTATGGTTTTTTCTTATTTTCGTGAATGTAATGCATGAACTTGTATAGCATTGAATCATATCTAAATAAAAAATTAACATGCAATTTGTGCAAAATTAACTAGCCAATTAAAGCAAGTAAGATGATATAACACGTATGCCTCATGCGAGAATTCGGACATGCGAAAATGCGACATGCAGACATGCCATGATATGATAGGCGATCTTTTAATTTATGAAGATATGACGTATGAGTATGCAATGTAGCAAGATATGATACGCAAAAAAAAAACATATGGCATGATAAAATATGCAATGAATTATCTGAACATGCAAATTTCCATAATAAGTGGAAAGTCTACGTTTAATTATGAAGACATGCAGGTTTTAATTGAATGACTCGAATATTTAACTAATTAGCCTAAGATGCACGAAACTAAACGTGACACTACATGGTACGCAAACGACATGGTATAACGACGCGGTATTTAATAGATGAACATGCAACATAGCATAGTGTGATAAACAAAATGAAGATGACATTAAAAAAAAAACTATATGACAACGTGTATTCTAATCTATGTGCTAATGCAACACGAGATATGACAAAAGTGTGATATGTAAACATGGTGAACAAGTAGGTGTATATTTAATTTAAGATAAAAAAATTTACCTTAATCTTCAAAGATAAGCTTTCCTGATTCGAACTCTGAAACTTATCGATCAAGCGAACGACTTCAGACCGATAGCTAGGAGCTCTACAATTTGGACTGGTTGAGCAGAGAATTATGCTCGGGCTTGGGAAGGTAAATCTTCAGCAGCAAATTTGCACTTGGATTAGTACCAGACAGAGGGTAATTTCCGTTAAAAAAGTGTAGATACCGTCCTCGAATAGGAGCAATGCTTGGACGAACAAGAGCTCCAAGTGACCTCGACCAACAGCCAAGTTAGGATTAAAGAGGGGCATGGGACAGCCTCGAGTGTAGGCCGGATGAAGGCTGAACAGCAGCCAGATCGGGATCAAACAGCCGTGTGAATTAGGTTGGACAGCGGCGGTTCCAAGCACCGATCAGCAGAAGAGTTGGACACCAAGTAGCCCTGTAGACAGCATTGACATCAAACTCATTAGGAGATGAGTTCTCTTTATCATTTGCCCCGCGCAGCTTCCGCTGATTCTTTGAACCTTAGATTTTCTTTAGAACGGGCAATCCCCTATATGCAATCTTTTAAAAGGCCCCATTATCTCCAGCTGTTCCCAGTGGTTGATGGATCATCGTCTGGGGACATTTGGCATACATAATCTCTTGCCTTTTGAAACAGAAGCCAGGAGAAAAGCACCCATAGGTGCAGCAAGGTCCAGGCAAATAGTTGAAACATCAACTTGGCACCGCTTCATTGAGAAAAAAATTCCCATTCCTGGTGATCGAAGAAGACGATCCTCTGATGGAGAAGCATGTTGGTAGTATCGAGCTCTTCGGACCTAGACAACCACAGGGGTGCCAGCGCGACAGAAGAGATGGAGAAGCAGGCGGAGCTGCCGTTGACGTCCCAATTGCCCGACAACGTCGGCCTCGCCGTCGACAAAGAATCACTCATCCCCGCTTTGGCCACACGTCTTGACTTCTCCTGCAGCTTTGTCTTGACTCTCTCATCATTCCAGGTGCCCGACGAGATCCTCGTTGGATACAAGACCCATGGAGAGGCGTCATGAGGTTGGTTCACCGAGTGAGTCGTGGTAGAATTGATTGTCTCTTGTACAGCTAATGCGGTGGGACTGGACTGAGATCATCAACAAAGGGAGTTGCCACAATAGAAGTTGCTGAAGCTCTGGTTTCCCTGTTTCCTCCCTTTCAGGGTCTTCTTTCTCTTCCTCTTTAGCGGCAGCAACAACTGGTGCCGTGACCACCAGCTTGTCAGGATCCTTCAATTTCACAGTTTTCTTTTCAAGAGATGACTGGACCTGCATAATTCTAAGAAGATCTGGCGCAAGAGCCGATTTATCTGAGCCACCTTCTTCTACTGCTTTGTGTCCTGAGCCTTGAGCATTCGGAATTTGAAGAAATTTAGCAAGTTTCTTTTTTTTCGCACGTGCATAAATTTCCGGTCGAAGACCCTATTCGCAAGGTTCGTTTCCGATAAGCCCTTTAAATAGAACATGAAATTGTTGAAACTGCTGAGCACCATAGCCGCAACATGTCATGTTTTTAGACTAGCCAGGGACCTTTAAGCACGGTTGAGTGTATTGGCAACGAAATGCCTCCCATGTTAAACACGATTGAGCTAGATAAGTCATCTCTAGATCATCATAAGGATTAACCTCTGACTGCTGCAGCTTCTCCATTTCTTCGTCGGACTCCTCAATCTTCTTCCCACTATGATGGACAAATTGCTGAAGCCATTCTTGATCTGGATCATGTAGTCGTGGATGTTTATTTGTCATGCGAATCTGTACCGAGTCTTGTTCGTCACATTGCTATGCCATCGGAACGTAACATATCATCGGTCTTCTTTAACACCCCGATGGATCTGCATGAAGAAGTTCATGCAAAGAAGGCAATAAAAAATTCTCTCCATGGGTGAAGATTATTTTATTCGAAAAAAGAAGAGAAAGACTTCCCCTTTATTCGAGAAAAATTTCATTGCACATTGTTCTCATATACGTGCAGTCCATCTGTTTAAGAGTTGATATCCTTCCACTACCGTATCATACACATTCCCCTGCGGCTTCTCGCATAAGGAAGAAGACATTGAATCCTTGGAAGAAGAGGAGATCCAGGAGTAGCTTCATGCAATTGCTTTCCAATTTTGATTCGTGCCGAAACTTGATCAAGCCTTGCATTTTGAAAGGATCCCCGACCCTGCAACCGTTCTATAGACGTAAAGCTTCTCAATGGGGCAGCTCTCGAACTCGAATCTGGGTGGCCTCTCTCGTCCATGACTTCGACATTAAGCCTGGGCATCTTCTGACCAAGCAGTTTGCATGCTCCGAAGCTCACTGAGCAAGAAACAAATCCAAAGTGATTGTATCGTCTCCAGCTTTTGAACCCGATATCTCTTCCGTGAAGAGTCCGACACTTCGAGACAGCGGTGGTGTAAACGTCGGAGGAGGCGTTGAACGCGAACTTAGGAAGAGACATCGGCAACGAGAAGCCAAGTCCTCAAAGAGATGGCGTTCAGGGAGATTATAGAGGAATACGCATCGCAGCGCACCGATGAGCTTGCGCCATTGTCCGCGCGGCTACACATCCCCCGGATCGTCGTTGCTACGCGGTTGAGTCATCGCCATGTTACTTCAGCGCCTCGATCGCCGTCATCATCGTCTTCTTGGAGACCAAATCTACTATCAATTGCTTCCCAGTATTCAAGAATGTTTCCATTTCTGTTTCCCATTGAATGCCAGTACTTGCATAGGATCAAAGGACATCTTTTTTCGGATCTTTAGCCATCTTCACAATATTGACTTTCTTAATTTTCAGGTTTCTATTTTTAATAAGCTTCTCCATCAACTTGAGCTTTTCTTCCATCTTGGGCAGTTCCTCAGTGAACTCCTCGACAGCCTTCTCTCTGAGTTGTTCAGACAACTTTAGAACCTTGATCTCCGCTTGTATCTTCTCTAGTTCGCCGATCATTTTGATGAAGTTGACCAGATTATAATTCCCATTAAAGCCTTATTGACCCTGCACCGGTTTATGAATGTTCCAAAAGACGTAAGTCTGAATCGTGTTGAGACCGTCCTCTTTCGCCTTCCGCTGAACGTCTTCCTGCATCTCGGGGGTACTACATGGGTAAAGGATAGAACCCGAGAAGAGAAGCTCTCTGCTTTCATTGATGATCAAAGACCTCCCATCATAAGTCACTACTCGATCTCTCTGGACATCTTTAGTTCAGTGACGAGTTCCTCAATACAGCTTCAGCACGCTGCCCGAACTTGAGCATCATCCAGTCATGTTGCGCTATGTCCAGGCCGTCTTTCTCAGCACACAGGCTCTTGCTCGGGTGAACTTCATTCGACAGCACTGTCGCTTTCTTAACGAACAGTCTAGCCTTCATCACACGGACAGGGAAATGGGTGTCCTCAACTATATCAAGACCTATCGACTCAAGATTGCAACATGACTGGAATTTAGCATCCACATCTGGAACATATGTAATGCCACCACCCATACCAGCGGCAAAGTTTCTACCTGTTTTTCCAAGCACAACTACCGTCCCACTAGTTATATACTTACATCAGTGGTCACCAACAGTTGGTCAATGATGCCCAGTGTACCGAGCAAAGATGACGAAGAAGCAAGGAACTTCCTGTTTGACAGAATGAGACTTTTGTACTTAATAATCGAACCCAAGAGCTCCTCAAGGAACCAACTCCAAATGGCAATAGTCCCGTTTTTCCTCCCCAGACAAGTCAACACGAGAGCATGATGTGCACATTCCCTCAATGCAGTTCATCGTAGTAATTCCTATACTCTGGCTCTCACTGGCCAATGGAACTAGAAGTGACGGTAATTTACCTAGGAGTTATAAGGACGAGGCATCCTTTATTTGACCGCAAAGATAGGCAAAATAGACGAGACTTTCAACTTGAATTACAACTGGATAACCCCTGGCCATCGTCGCTGCGTCTTCATCATCGGGTCACCATCATCACACAGCTGCTGCCTCTGCTAATCCGTATGTCGTCGTCACCTTTACTACTCGTAAATCGGAATGACGAGCATCTTCCTCCTCCGCCTCGCGAATACCAAGCTCTCATTCTTCGACACTAGCTTCTCCTCCTCATCTCTTCACGATCGAGCAAGACGCTTGGGAGTCCATCAATGGCGGAGACCAACCATGCTTGTCTTCTAGGCCGAGGCCAACCAGCTCTTCAGCCTGGTCATGAACACCTTCTACAGCCATTAGGAGATCTTCCTCCGTGATAGTGGGCTCAATATCTACAAAGACCGCGCATGGGACATGCTCCCCAGCGTCGGGCTTGCCGAAGAAGGAGTCGACGGCATCATCGCTTCCACCGACTCACCTCGGAGTGCTTCTCGGAAGTCTCGAGGACCGCCCTTGATGTTGAAGAACCGCCTCAGACTTCCTCGGGTGCCCCCTCGATGACCATTGGATCCCTGGCCGAGGTACCTCCCTTAACTTTTTTCTTTTGGTTCCCCACGTAGATTTCTTTCTTTTGTATTTTATTATGACCCCTCCCAACATGCAGACCGCGAATTTGTTTTTGCCGACACCCTCTCTGCCAGTTATTGGAGCTTGAATTGCAAGAGATAAAAAGGCCCCAGCCCCACGTGAAATTCAACCTTCTCATCATTTTTCTTTTTTTTACTTTCTTCATCCCATCATGTTATCTCCACTACTATTACTTTTTATTTTATTCTACCTCACCGAAAGCATCATGTCCCTTCTTTCGGTCCAAAAATAAGTTGACCATCGTGATGAGCGCCGAGCGGGAGGCCATCATCTGTCAAAAATCTAATTCACAAAGTCTCCAAAGGCGTAGTCTCGAAGCAAGACACGAGTAACTGGCTTCACCAGACCTTCAATATTTTGCAGTACGTTGGGCCGATAGAGGACAATGTCACGACTCCAAAAAATGCAAAAATCGAAAATTACAGAGCTAATAATGAAATTTCCATGATTTATTCAATTAGTCCGAAAATGAGATTAACAAAGTAATACCCAATTCCAAATTAATTTTTTTTGTAGACTTTCTTCAGCCAAAATGAAGAGAAAATTAAAATAAAAATATCAACCATTTATTCACATTTTTGTGGCCCCGAATGCTATTTATTATTAAATATTTTCCTAATTTATGAAAAATATTAAAAGATGCTGAAAATATGGAAAATCATTTTTTGGTCAAAATTGGTTCCCTAGGCTTGGCTAAGGTCTCCAAAGTTGATTTTTTAATTTTATGAATTTTTAGGAATTTTCTTTTGATTTTCGAAAATAAAAATACCAAAAAAATACTAAAAATATGGAAAAATCATTTTTTGGTCAAAATTGGTTCCCTAGGCTTGGCCAAGGTCTCCAAAGTTGATTTTTGAATTTTATAAATTTTTATGGATTTTCTATTAATTTTAAAAGAGAAAAAGAGATTAAAAATCAAGTGTCAACATAAATTTCGAGGACGAAATTTTTATAAGAAGGGAAGAATTGTGACAGTCTGAAAATTCGACCCGATTATCGGAAATTCTAAATGAATGGAGATACTTCGTTAATACACTCTGATCGACGCTCACTCAGGATTAGCTACCCTGAGTTGACCAACCGAAGGGGAAAGGCTACCTGGGAAGAATTTTCCAAACAGCCGCCCGTTGGTCTGAGACAGAGACAGAGTCGTTATTTAATGAAATGGACCACGAAATGAAATCCGACATTGGACAATCGAATTAGTAAGACAAACACAATTAAGAAATGAACTCAGTTTCAGAAATGTCGCCAGAAGGGCAGACACCGGTGTACGTCGTGAAGCAAGACGTGATTGGAAATTACCGAAATGCCCCCGGTAAATGCTCAGTCCTTAGGATTAGTTGAATTAGGATTTTTGAGAGTAGATTCGGTAAATCGAAATCAAATCTTGTCTGAAATTCGTTGACGCTCGAGACCCGATCGGTGCATTTAGCACGTAAATCGAGACAAGTCAAATCAGTGGTCAAATCAATCAAATGTCTTATCAATCAATCAATCACATCATGGCACAATTTCCAAAGTAAATCAATCCATCAATCAAGTGTCATTCAAGCTCACATCAAGTACAAATCAAGGTCACTATTCTACACTATTCACTCACCTAATCCACTCACCATTTGACTTAACCTTGCTCACTCTCTCTCCTCCCTCATTTCTCCCATTCGGCCGTGCCTCTCCTCCTTCTTTCTCTCTTCATTTTCTTCTTCTCCTTCCTTGGCCGCCGTCCGCCCGAAGCCGCCGTTGCCGTCGCCTTGCCGCCACCGTCCAGCCACCGTCGGCCACCCCTCTCCCTTGGCTTGTCTTGGTAAGTCTTCTAAGCCCTCTCCTTCTCATTTTCGTGGCCTTGAGAACCCCCCTTGCAGCCCGACCGACCCTCACCGTCCCTCTTCGCCGTCGTCGTTCATCACCATCGGCTTGGCCGTGAGCCTTCGAGCTGCCCAAGCTTGATCCATTCTCTCCCTCAACCTCTCCAATGTCTAGAACTAACGCTTTTAGGTCCGTGGAGCTCTTGGAAGTGGCCAGACCAGCCGCAACCAGCCCCTTCTCTCCGTTCGACCGTGAGCCTCGTCCGGCCGTCCGGTGTCCTTTGCCGTCCCGTCGTCATTTCCGGCCCTAATAGGTAAGCTCTACTACGAATGCTAGCCTAGGTTAGTAGTATATGCATGTAGGATGATATGTTAGAGGTTGGTTAGGCTTGATGTGGGTTTGAAATGAGATTAAGGTTAAGTTTACCTTAGGCCAACATGTTGAAATCTTGATTGGGCTGAATGTGGGGGATGTTAGCTTGTGAAATAGGCTTGAAAATGTAACGTATGGGCTGCAAGGGGCGGCTTAGGCGTGTGGATTAGTGGGCCGAATCAACTAATGGGCCTAAGGGACTTAATTTGGACTAATTAAACCTAAAATAAGCTAACGGGCCTAATTTATGCTAATGGGCTTGTATATGCACGAATTTATAAATTAATTGGGCCTTAAAATGTGCCAAATGTGGGCTGCAAATTTCGGTGTAGGCGCGAGTTGTTGGACCGAATCATGAAGATGAGCTTAGGGGTCCAATCTTAAGCTATTTGAGCCGCAATGCAACAAATTGGGCCTAATTGAAGTAGTGGGCCACTAATGGACGAAAATGGTAAATTAATTGGACCTAAGTTATGTTCTAAATGTTAAAATATAAGACTTAATAATGTATATGGACTTGGGATATCAAATTGGGCCTAAAATGGCCATATTGGGCTTAATAGGTTAATATTCAGAAATGGGCTTGAGCCCTACACGAATTTAATAATAATAATGGACCAAACCATATATTTAATTTAAGAAATAAATCATGGGCCTCAAATCTTGAAGTGGGCCTTAGGCCCAGTTGAACTTAACTTAATTTATTCGACCCTTATTTAGGTTAAACCTTGGATTCACATGGGTTCAATTGGGAGATCGCCTATGGTGAGCAATGTTATGATAGGATCGCGAGTAAGATGCTAAGGCGAGCCTAGAGGATCGAGAATCTGGGTATATAGCACCAGTCCTATGATCGTTTGGCATGATGAACATGAGATTTATTAGACGATCAATTGATGTACTCTGTTCTTGTACTTGTGTACTTTGGCATGCTGTGTTTGAATTACTGATGCAATCATTTGGGCCCCGCATACATTCAGAGCATTGCATGAGTCACCGAAGATGTGACATGAGAATGTGCCCAAGATGGGGAAATGGAGAGAAAAGGGAGACCAACGTAAGGCGTCAGAAACGCAGTGTGGTATTTGCTGGGTGGCACTGAGATTGAGCCCTGATGGGAATTGGAGTGATAGGCAGGCTGATCCGTGGGATCCGTGATGGCCACTTGAGGCCTGCAGCATTGCATGACATGATTGGTGATTACTTGATATTGCCCGTCTGTATTGTATAACTTGTATTATTATGTGGTTCGTGTTGGTTACGATGGGTTATAGTATCTTGGGAGATCGAGAGTGGTTGGACCCTGAACCCTGAACCCTAGATACTGGTTAGGACCGACCTCACTTGTATACCCTACCCTACGCTAGGATTAGTGGTGAACTTGCTGAGTCCTCGACTCACTGGTGGTAGTTACCTTCCTTTTTCAGATCCCGGACGCTAGTGATAGCTGCACCCCCGATGCTTTTTGGACTGTCGATTCAGATGGATACTCAGATCACCCTTCATTTTGATATGCACGCTACTCTATGGCATAGGCATGTGACGATTGTACTAGTAGATCAGGGTGGACCCTACCTTGTACCCCATAGGTTTGTGGCTTGGTTTAGAGAAGGCCTTCATGGCTTTGAGGAACCGCAGCGTGACTCCCCGATACCTATGGAGGAGGACCCATTTTGGCTGCAGCTTGCTGAGTATGGAGGCCAGGTGATCGACCCCGACCCACTGCAGGAGTTGCCGTCCCCTGGACGATCTGAGATTGATGGCCACGAGGAGGGCGATGCCATGGATACCGATGAGGAGGACCTAGAAGAGGACCCCGTGGAGGATTCCGAAGAGGAGCCTGAGGAGAATTGAGTCCCTGATGCTGGTCTAGTCTTTTGGGGTTGTTTGGGCGTAGGTTTGACTGTAGGTTGTGGTTTCTTTTTGGGGGTCTGTACCTAACGCTGATGTTGATATGTATATATTGTTATTTGTGTTTATACTGTTCATTCTACCCCTTTGTTCGGTATGCATGCATTTATGGATAGTGTGACATTCTGGATTTTCGACCCATTTTTGAAATTCATAAATTAATGGATATACTTCATTAATACGCTCTAGTTAAGTCTCACTCGAGTCTGACCAACTCGAGACGACCAACCGAAGGGGAATGGCTACCTAGGGAATTTTCCTAAACAGCCGCCCGTTGGTCTGAGGAATTCGACAGAGTCGTAATTTAATGAATTTGGCCACGAGATGAATTCCGGTATTGGACAATCGAATTTCTAAGATGGTCACCATGGAGAAATGGATACAGTTTCAGAAACATCGCCCGAAGGGCAGACAACCAGTGCACGTCGGGAAGCAAGACATGAATGGAAAATTACCGAAATGCCCCCCGGTAAATACTCAGTCCTTAGAATTAGTTAAATTAGGATTTTTGAGAGTAGATTCGGTAGATCGAAACCAAATCCAGTCCGAAGTTCGTTCGCGCTCGAGACCCGATCGGTGCATTTGGCACACAAATCGAGGTAAGTCAAATCAAGCATCAAATCAATCAATGTCCCATCAATCAATCCATCAAATCAAATCAATCAATCATGGCACAAGTTTCAAGACAAACCCATCAATTAAGTCAAAGTACAAAAGTACACATCAAGTCTCATTCAAATCTTATCAAAGTACATGTCAACCTCACATCCCCATTAATTACCCCACCTACCATTGTACTTTGACAAGAAGCCTAGTCTCATCCAATCTTTCCAAGATCACATCAAGTACACCTACTCCACTATTCATCTTTTGTCATTTTCCACATTATAATCTCCTCTCTCTCTCTCTCTCTCCTCCCTCTTCCTCTCATTTTGGCCGAAATTTCCCTCTCCTCCCTCTCCATTCTTTGGCTTCTTCATCTTCTTCTTCCTCTCCTTCGTTCGCTCGAGGAAGCTCGCCCAAGCCGTCGCCGTCCGCCGTCGTGGAGCACGCCACCGCCACCGTCGGCCATCTCTCTCTCTACTCATCTTGGTAAGTCTTCCAAACTCTTTTCTTTTCATTCCCATGGCTTGGTTCTTCCATTAAAGCCGCCGACCAAACCCGCTTCATCCTTGTTCTTCCGTCGACGTAGGTTGAACCAAGAGCCTTCGGGTTGTCCAGGTTGCTCCACCCTTTCCCCCAACCTCTCTAATGTCTAAAACTAACCTATTTAGGTCTTGAAAGTCTCAAGAGGGCGCCGGAATAGCCGCCTCAACCGCCGACCATCTTCCCTTGGCCGTGAACCCATTCGGCCATTCTTGGCCCCGACGTCCGTCATTGCTATTTTCGGTCCGTCTAAGGTAAGCTAGCCTCTAATCCCCGCTTAGGAATGGTGTATGCATGATTTAGATACTGATTTGTATGGTGATCCAAGTGGACTAGATGATAAGCGAGTAATTTAGGCTAATCTAATTAGGGTTAGTTTGGTTGTTCTGTAAGATGGGTTAATCTGGGGCTTGGACATCATAAATTGGGCTTCAAATTAGATGATATGGGCTGCAAGTTGATGGATTAAGTGTGAGAAGTGATGGGCCTTATGATGTAATTAGGCTTAGGGGTTAAAATTTGGACTAATTGGGCCAAAATAGAATCATTGGGCTTAATTCTTGCTAGTGGGCCTTATATGGACGAAAATGAGAATAAAATGGGCCTCAATTATAGTCTAGAATATAAAATTTTAGGGCCCAATAGAGTATGTGGGCTTAGGGTTTGAAATTTGGCCTAAATATGTTAAAATGGGCTTAATAAGCTTGCCTTAAAATATGGGCTTGGGCCTCACTCGAAATTAATAAAAATAATGGGCCTTGAAATATTTAATTACTTATAATTAAATCATGGGCTTGTGAATAGTATGTGAGCTTAGACCCAATTGGGCCTAATTCAACTTAATGGGTTAAAGCTAAAGAAAGGGCCACTGGGCCTTAGATATTGGGCTTAATTAAATTTAATAAGATCAATTGGAATCCAAAAGGATTTTAAGATGTTAATTACGGGCCATCGATGGGCCGAGGTCTAATGATAGAGACTACGCTTAGGCTGGATTATTGGGTCTGATAGGACCAAGTCCTGAAATAAACGGGTTCCAAAGGGCGATGTTAACCACGACTGAGGTTCATTCGAGAGGATTGTTCAGGGGAAGTAAATGGCTTAATGTGGGACGTCTGATTGAACCTAAATGAGCGAGAATCCGCTTTTAGAGTACTAGGTACACAAGTGGCCTGTTCTACTAAACGCGAGTAGCTTAGATGATTTCTAGAAACGCTTTGCTCCTGTACTCATGTACCTTCGTGAATGCATGCTTTGTGACTGATTCTCTGTTCGACATTGTTTGAGCACCATATTTCATGAGTATGGCATTAGTCACCGGGAGGTGTGACATGTTGGATGGGCCCTGATGCGTTGTTACGCGGGGAATAGGGAGTATAAGGATGTTGTGCGCCCGGACGTGCTCAGCACGGGGTAGCTGGAGAGATAAGGGTGCCTATCCGGGTTTTAGTTTTGACGCTATGCGGGTTGAAGCACTGGGAGGATATTATGCACCTGGGTCTTTGCGCGCTGGAGGCGTATATGCGGGTGCATGGACAATGGGTGATGTGCATTGAGGCACAAGCAATGAGTATTTGAACATTTGAGCATTGGCATATGGCATGCATGAGTGTAACAGTCTGAAAATTCGACCCAAATATCGAAATTTCTAAAGGAATGGAAACACTTCGTTAATACCCTCTGATCGACGCTCACTCAGGATTAGCTACCCTGAGATGACCAACCGAAGGGGAAAGGCTAACTGGGGAGAATTTTCCAAACAGCCGCCCGTTGGTCTGAGACAGAGACAGAGTCGTAAATTAATGAAATTGACCACAAAATGAAATCCGACTTTGGACAATCGAATCAGTAAGATAAACACAATTAAGAAATGAACTCAGTTTCAGAAATGTCGCCAGAAGGGCAGACAGCCGGTGTACGTCGAGAAGCAAGACGTGATTGGAAAATTACCGAAATGCCCCCGGTAAATGCTCAGTCCTTAGGATTAATAGAATTAGGATTTTTGAGAGTAGATTCGATCAATCGAAATCAAATCCTGTCTAAAATTCGTTCGCGCTCGAGACCCGATCGGTACATTTGGCACGTAAATCGAGGCAAGTCAAATCAGTTGTCAAATCAATCAAAAGTCTTGTCAATCAATCAATCACATCATGGCACAATTTCCAATGCAATCCATCAAGTCAATCAAGTGTCATTCAAGCTTACATCAAAGTACACCTAAACAACTATTACCCCATTACCTAACCCACTATCAAATTTTTGAATTTTATCAAACTTGGTTAAACCCTCATCCTCTCTCTCTCTCCCTTCATTCGGTCACTCTCTCCCCCTCTCCTCCTCTCCACCCGAAACCATCTTCTTCTTCTTCTTCCTCTTGCTTTCCTTCGTCCGCCGGCCACCACCTCGCATCACCGCCGCCGTCCGAGCTCCCTCGCCAACGCCACCATTCCATCTTCGTTTGGTAAGGCTCTCAACCTCCCCTCTTCTCATTTTCGTGGCCATTTGGCCTTGGGTAAAGCCGGATCAACCTCACCATCTCTCTCTCTCTCTCGTTCGCTCTAGTCCGCCCGTGCCGCCCGTGAGCTTCGTCCGTCGTCCTCACCGTCGTCCGGCCACCTCCGACCTTCACTGACCACCCTCGATCTTTGGTAAGCTTCCTAGTTTCCCTTCCCTTCACTTCCGAGGCATTCGAAGCCCTCTTGGACCCCGACCAACCCGATTTCCCCATGCAGGCCGAGAGCCTCCCTTGGCCGCCAGTGTCCCTTGCCGCCCCCGACGTCGTCCTCAACCCATTTTGGTAAGCTCCACCTCTAACCTTGGCTTAGGTTAGTTGCATATGTGTGTGTGGTGTAGCGCAAAGATAGTTAGTTGTGATGATTAGAGGCTAATACAAGTGGTTAGGCATAATGTTCACTATACTAATGTGATGGAAGGTTGCTTGGGCCGTATGAGTGGGCTGTGAGTGCACAATTTGGGCGTGGAAATGGGTTGTGGGGGCTGCAAGTGGGCTGATTTGGGCGTGGGATGATGGGCCAAAGGGTGCCGATGGGCTTAGGGGCTTAATTCTAAGCTAGTTGGGCCAAAATGATGCAAATTGGGCTTAATTTGTAATGGTGGGCCTAAATAGACGAAAATTCACTTAAATTGGGCCTAATTTCTAATCTTGAATATTAAAATATGAAACCTAATGATGGGTATGGACTTGAGTTATCAAATTGGGCCTAAATGGGCCAAAATGGGCTTCCTAAGCCTACTTTAAATATTGGGCTTGGGCCTTGCACGAATTTAATAATAATAATGGGCCCAAACCATATATTTAATTTAAGAAATAAATTATGGACCTCAAACCTTGAAGTGGGCCTTAGGCCCAGTCGAACTTAACTTAATTAATTAGACCCTTACTTAGGTTAAACCTTGGTTTATATGGGTTTGATTAACGAGTTGCCCTTGGGTAAGTGATGGCATGGTAGACTCTTGTATGAGATGTAAGGCGAACTTAGATGATCGAGACTTCGAGAGTAGAGGCACACGATCTACGACTGTTTGGTTTGATGACATGAGGTTTATTGGTTGATTGAATGACGTGCTCTGCTCTTGCGCTTATATTCATTTGCATGCATGCTCTGTGTTGAGTTATTGATGTGATCATCTGGGCCCTGCATACATTCAGAGCATTGCATGAGTCACTGGAGATGTGACGTGAGATTGTGCCCTGAGGGGAAGTGGAGAGAAAAGGGAGACCAACGTAAGGCGTCAGAAACGCAGTTTGGTACGGCCTATGTGGCACCGAGATTATGCCGTGTGGCACTGTTGGTAGCGCCCTGATGGGAGATGGAGAGAAAAGAGAGGCCAGCATAAGGCGTCCGAGACGCAGCGTGGCATGCCGTGTGGCACTGTTGGTAGAGCCCTAATGGGAATTGGAGTGATAGGCGGGCTGATCCTTGGGATCTATGATGGCCGTTTGAGGCCTGTGGCATTTGCATACTATGATTGCTAATTGTTGATATTGCCAGTATGTATTGCATGAATTGTTGTGACGAAACTCGTATTGGCTATATGAGGCTTGATGATAACTGGGGAGATCGAGAGCGTTGGACTCCGAGTACCAAACCCTAGTTACTAGTTAGGACCGACCCCACTCGTATATTCTACCCTACGCTAGGATTAGTGGTGAGCTTGCTGAGTCCTCGACTCACTGGCGTTGGTTGCCACCTTTTTCAGATCCAGGTCGCTAGTGATGGATGTGCCACCGATGCTTTTTGGTCTGCCGATCCAGATGGACACCCAGGTTACCCTCCATTTTGATATGCACGCTACCCTGTGGCATAGGCATGTGACGACTATGCTCGTAGATCAGGGAGGTCCTTACTTAGTGCCCCATAAATTCGAGGCTTGGTTTAGAGAGGGCCTACATGGCTTTGAGGGACCCTAGAGAGATTCCCCGATTCCCATGGAGGAGGACCCATTTTGGCTCCAGCCTGCAGAATATGGAGGCCAGGTGATCGACCCCGACCCGAAGCAGGAGTTGCCGTCTCCAGGGCGCTCCGAGATAGATGGCCACGAGGAGGGCGATGCGATGGATATCGAGGAGGAGGATCCAGAGGAGGACCCTGTGGAGGATTCCGACGAGGAGGACTGAGTCATGGCAGAATCCCGATGTTTTGAGGATTAGTAGAGCGTAGGATGATCTGCAGCTAGTGGTTTTTCTTTTGGTAGTCTGTACCTAACGTTAATCGTATTTATGAAATGTTGTTTATGTTTATCTTGTCCATGCTACCCCTTTGCTATGTATACTTGTGTGTATGGTTAGGAGGCACGCTTCCGCAGGTATGAGAATTTGGCGCAAGTTGCGTCGTCTGGTCGCGACGAAGAGAAAGTATCCCTGGGCCGTCGCTTATCGTGAACCAGGCGAGCGCGAGGTGTATCTTCCGCAGGAACGGGATACCGCGTTCCCGAGAAGGGATCCGGGGCGTGACAATGAGTATGAGACCTGAGGTGTGACACGCTGGTCAAGACGAAACTCCGGCAGTGCAAAATGAACATTGAAAACTGAATAATGAATCTGAGGTCATGGCATAGATGATAATCATTCACGTTATGCGAGACTGCCTTATTAAATGCATGCTTGCCTGATTGGTTTGGCCTGTGTATGTTTACGTTTTATTGTGGTACCGCTGAGACCGTTTGGGTAGAGAGTGCTAGTTCGTCTTATTAATTGCCGGACATGACCCATCCAGTGAGCGTACCTCACCCTACGCGAGTCAGATGACCTGAAACCCTAGTTAATGGATAGGACCGATCCCACTAGTATACTCTATCCTACGCTAGGATTAGGGGTGAGCTTGCTGAGTCCTCGACTCACTGGCGGTGGTTGCCATATTTTCAGATCCCAAACGCCAGTGATGGCCGCACCCCCTGTGTTCTTTGGCCTGCCAGTGCAGATGGAGCCCGAGGTTACCCGCCATTACGATGAAAGTGCTACAATGTGGCTCAGACGACTGACTACTGTATGGGTGGATCAGGGAGGTCCCCAGTTTGTTCCCTATAAGTTCGAGGCCTGGTATAGAGAGGACGAGTTAGGTATGGAGGGACCCTTGAGAGATGCCCTGATACCCATGGGGGACGACCCTGCTATTCTACGACCTGCTGTATATGGAGGTGAGGTGGTCGACCCCGACCCGATGTTGGAGCTGCCGTCCCCAGGACGCTCAGAGATAGACGGCCACGAGGAGGGCGACGCCAAGGACACCGACCAGGAGGAGGATCCCGAGGAGCAGCTAGAGGACTAAGTTCTGCTGACGCTGGCCTAGCTTTTGGGAGATAGTGTAAGCGTAGGTATCGAGAACATGGGTTGAAATTTTCTTTTGGGGGTCTGTACCGAACGCCTTGTTAACATGTATATATGGATGCTTTGTGTTTCTCCTTTGTGTACTACCCCGATTTTCATATGTATGCATGTATGGATAGGAGGCACGGTCCCGCAGGTTTCAAGTTCAGGTTGACAGGATCATATGATGGTTTTTGATGGACGCGCCGTCTGGTCGCGACGAAGGTAATTCCCTGGGCCGTCGTGTATCCTAGACCAGGCGAGCGCTGAGAAGAGATTTGAATGTATGAGCGGGATGTCGCGGGTTCGAGAGGGGCTCGAGGCGTGACAGATAGGAGGCACGTTTCCGCAGGTTCGAGAGTTAGACGAAGGACTCGTCGTCTGGTCGCGACGGTAGGTTCTCCTGGGCCGTCGCATGTTATAAACCTGACGAGCGAGGGTGAGAATCTTCCGCAGGAACGGGATGCCGTGTGCCCGATTAGGGTTCGGGGCGTGACAATCTGAGTATCCATCTGAATCGGCAGTCCAAAAAGCATCGGGGGTGCAGCCATCACTGGCGTCCGGGATCTGAAAAGGAAGGTAACCACCACCAGTGAGTCGAGGACTCAGCAAGCTCACCACTAATCCTAGCGTAGGGTAGGGTATACAAGAGGGGTCGGTCCTATCCAGTAAACTAGGGTTCACGGTCCAAGGTTCAGACGCTCTCGATCTCCCTAGTTACCAAGTCCCAACGTATAACGCACAAAGCATAGCAATGCAGTTCGTACAAACAGACGGGCAATACAAACAATAAACCAAGATGCCATATGTAATGATGCAGGCCTCAAACGGCCATATCGGATCCCAAGGATCATGCACGGGCCTCAATCGGCCATAATGAATCGAACCCGCCTATCACTTCAAATCCCATCAGGGCTCATTCTCAGGGCCACACAACAAATACCACACTGCGTTTCTGACGCCTTACGTTGGTCTCCCTTTTCTCTCCATTTCCCATCTTAGGCACATTCTCATGTCACAACTCTGGTGACTCATGCAATGCTCTGAATGTATGCGGGGCCCAAATGATTACATCAGTAATTCAAACACAGAGCATGCATGCCAAAGTACACACGTACAACAACAGAGTACATTAATTGATCGTCTAATAAATCTCATGTTCATCGTGCCATACGATCGTAGGATTAGGGTTATATACTCAGATTTTCGATCATCTAGGCCCGCCTTAACATCTTACTCGCGATCCTATCATACTGTTGCTCACCATAGGCAATCCCCTAATTGAACCCATACGAACCAAGGTTTAACCTAAGTAATGGTCCAATTAATCAAGTTAAGTTAGACCGGGCCTAAGGCCCACTTCAAGGTGTGAGGCCCATGATTCATTTCTTAAATAAAGTATATGGTTTGGGCCCATGATTATAATTAAATTCGTGTAGGGCCTAAGCCCATTTCTAAAATTTTACCTATTAAGCCCAATTTGACCATTTGGGGCCCAATTTGTTGCCCTAAGCCCATGTACATTAATGGGCCTCATATTTTAATACCCAAACTTATAATTGGGCCCAATAAATTCAAATTTTCGTCCATGAGTGGCCCATTATTCAAACTAGGTCCGATTTGATTCAAGTAGGCCCCAATTAGTTGAAATTTAGGCCCCTAAGCCCATCAACCTCACTTGGCCCATTGTCTTGCACGCCCATTACCTCAATTCAGCCCATATTAGACATTTTCAAGGCCCAATTAATCAATTCATTTTGTCCGTTCGTAAACCCATTAGAATAACTTAGGCCCGTTAGCTTATTTTAGGTCCAACTTATAAAATTCAAGCCCTCGGGCCCACTAACACATTTCGGCCCACCTCATACACGCCCAAGTCACTCATTCACAGCCCAATATACATGATTTCCAGCCCTCTCCAAGTTTCTAAGCTCTTGGCTTAACCCAACACACTAATCGCCTAAACTAACATAACTAGCTTAAGCCTTAACCATGCAAATTCCTCCATAAATCACTATGATCAGCCCTCTATATTACATCCTACATATATATATACTACTAACCTAAACCAAGATTAGTAGTAGAGCTTACCTTGGTTGGACCGAAATGAAGACGAAGACGACGAAGGCTCAATCGGCCCGATTAAGCGTTTACGGTCAAAGGGAGAGAGAGACGGCGGAGTGGGTTGGTTTGGCGTCTCCAAGGGCTCCAAATGGCCAAGACGAGTCAAAGGGAGAGGGAGGTGGCCGACGGTGGAGAACGACGACGATGAAGCTCACGGGCGGCACGGTGGTTGAGCTAGACCTGAGAGAGAGAATGGAGACCGTGAGCTAGAGGCGGCTTCAAAGCGGCTTTCAAGCCACGAAACAGCAAGGAGAGGGAGGAGGGGAGCTTACCGAGGTGACTTGGAGGCGGGACGGTGGCAACGACGGCCGGGAAGTGGCGAACGGGCGGCGGCTTGAGGCGGGCAACGGTGGCGGCCGGGAGGAGAGCAACCGAGGGAGAGAGATGAGAGCACGAGAGGAAGAGAGAGAGAAGGAGGTGTGGTGTCACGCCCCTGATCCATACTAGACTACGCGGTATCCCGTTCCTGTGGAAGATGCACCTCGCACTCGCCTGGTTCACGATATGCGACGGCCCAGGGATATTTTCTCTTCGTCGCGACCAGACGACGCAACTTGCCCCAATCTCTCATACCTGCGGAAGCGTGCCTTCTATGTCACGCCCCTGATCCCCACTCGGGAACGCGACATCCCGTTCCTGCGGAAGATATACCTCGCACTCGCCTGGTTCACGATATGCGACGGCCCAGGAAATTTTTCACTTCGTCGCAACCAGACGACGCGTCCTTCAACGAACTCTCATACCTGCGGAAGCGTGCCTCCTATCCATCCACACAAGCATACAAGCAAAGGGTAGCATAGACAGAGTAAATACAAACAGCATTATATACATATCAAGCGTTAGGTACAGACCCCAAAAAGAAACCACAACCTGTTGCCTAACCTACGCCCTCACTAACATCAAAATACTAGACCAGCATCAGAAACTCAGTCCTCCTCAGGCTCCTCGTCAGAATCCTCCATGGGGTCCTCTTCTGGATCCTCCTCCTCGGTATCCATCGCATCGCCCTCCTCGTAGCCATCTATCTCGGAGCGCCCTAGAGACGGCAACTCCTGCTTCGGGTCGGGGTCGATCACCTGGCCTCCATATTCTGCAGGCTGGAGCCAAAACGGGTCCTCCTCCATGGGAATCGGGGAATCTCTCTGGGGTCTCTCAAAGCCATGTAGGCCCTCTCTAAACCAAGCCTCGAATCTATGGGGCACTAAATAAGGACCTCCCTGATCTACGAGTACAGTCGTCACATGCCTATGCCATAGGGTAGCGTGCATATCAAAATGGAGGGTAACATGGGTGTCTATCTGGATCGGCAGACCAAAAAGCATCGGTGGAACATCCATCACTGGCGACCTGGATCAGAAAAAGGTGGCAACCAACGCCAGTGAGTCGAGGACTCAACAAGCTCACCACTAATCCTAGCGTAAGGTAGGATATACAAGTGAGGTCGGTCCTAACTAGTAACTAGGGTTTGGTATTCAGAGTCCAATGCTCTCGATCTCCCCAGTTATCATCACACCTCATATAGCCAATACGATTCTCATCATAACGATTCATACAATACTGACGGGCAATATCATCAAGTAGCAAACATATTATGCAAATGCCACAGGCCTCAAACGGCCATCACAGATCCCATGGATCAGCCTGCCTATCACTCCAATTCCCATCAGGGCTCACTCTCAGTGCCACACGGCAATGCCACGCTGCGTCTCGAATGCCTTATGCTGGCCTCCCTTTTCTCTCCATTTCTCATCGGGGCACTATCTCACGTCACATCTCCAGTGACTCATGCAATGCTCTGAATGTATGCAGGGCCCAAATGACCACATCAATAACTCAACACAGAGCATGCATGCAAATGAATATAAGTGCAAGAGTAGAGCACGTCATTCAATCAACCAATAAACCTCACGTTCATCAAACCAAACAGACATAGATCGTGTGCCTCTACTCTCGAAGTGTCAATCATCTAAATTCGCCTTACATCTCATACAAGAGTCTACCATGCCATCACTTACTCAAGGGCAACTCGTTAATCAAACCCATATAAACCAAGGTCTAATCTAGTTAAGAGTCTCTAATTAATCAGGCTAAGTCCGACTGGGCCTAAGGCCCACTTCAATAGTTAAGGTCCAATAGTTAATTCTTAAATTAATTCATATGGGTTGGGCCCATTATTTTATTAATTTCGTGTAAGGTCCAAGCCCGTTTTTAAAGGTTTACTATTTAGGCCCATTTCCATTATTTTAAGCCCAATTTGAGTACCCAAGCCCATATACATTTTTGGGTTTCATTCTTTAATGTTCATGGACTTAATTTGGGCCCAACTTAAGTGGGTTTTCGTCCATTAGTGGCCCACTAGCTAGATTAGGCCCATGTTGATTAGTTTTGGCCCAATTACTTGATTTTAAAGCTTCCAAGCCCATTAGTTCCCTTTGGCCCATTAAATACACGCCTAAACCCAACAACACAGCCCATTAATCATGTGTTCAAGCCCCTTTTTTATTGTTAATCTCGTCCATAAGCAAGCCCAATAGTTGTATCTTGGCCCGATAGCTTGTTTTTGATCAAATTAGTGCAATTTGAGCCCTCTAAGCCCATTAACACCCCACGGCCTCTCCATCATACGCCTAAGCCATCCCTCACAGCCCACATTCACATTTTTCCAGCCCAATTCGTGAACTACCAGCCCCCTCATACGGCCCAAACAAGATTCCCACAAGATAGCCTAAGGTAAGTTGCACATTAATCTCATCTTAGCCTCATATCAAGCCTAACCAGCCCCTAATTTGTCCTTTTACATGCATATACGACTAACCTAAGCTAGAGTTAGTAGTGAAGCTTACCTTAGTTGGACCGAAATCAACAACGACGGACGACGGAGCGAGGGTGGTGGACGTCGGCGGTCCACTTTCATAACCTAAGCTACACGAAGATCACCGAGAGAGAGAGAGATAGACGGTGAGGTTGAGGGGCGGTCTCAAGAGGCTCTCATGGCCATGGGACAACAAGGTAAGGAGGAGAAGGGGCTTACCTTGAGGTGGTGCCAACGGGGAAAGGTGGTGGACGTCGGCGGCCCGCGGTGGAGAAGCCCTCGGGCGGCGGTGGAGCAAGGAAGGAGAAGGAGAAAAAGAAGAGAGGGAGAGAGAGAGAGAGGTTCGGCCGAAGGGGGAAAATGAGGGAGGAGAGAGAGAGAAGAGAGTTAAGTGGGAGGGGTAAGTGTGTTAGGTGAGGTGAATAGTGCAAATAGTGTAGAATAGTGACTAGGATTTGATGTGTACTTGAATGACACTTGATTGACATACTTGGGAATTGAACCATGATTGACTTGCCTTGGAAATTGTGCCATGATGGGATTGATTGATTGACAACTGATTTGACTTGCCTCGATTTGCGTGCCAAATGCACCGATCGGGTCTCGAGCGCGAACGAATTTCGGACAAGACTTGATTTCGATTTATCGAATCTACTCTCAAAAATCCTAATTCAACTAATTCTAAGGACTGAGCATTTTCCGGGGGCATTTCGGTAATTTTCCAATCGCGTCTTGCTTCTCGACATTCACCGGCTGTCTACCCTTCTGGCGACATTTCTGGAACTGACTTCGCCTCTTAATTGTGTTTGTCTTACTAATTCGATTGTCCGAAGTCGGATTTCATTTCGTGGTCAATTTCATTAAATAACGACTCTGTCTCTGTCTCAGACCAACGGGCGGCTGTTTGGAAAAATTCTTCCCAGATAGCCTTTCCCCTTCGGTTGGTCAACTCAGGGTAGCTAATCCTGAGTGAGCATCGATCAGAGTGTATTAACGAACTATTTCCATTCATTCAGAATTTCCGATAATCGGGTCGAATTTTCGGACTGTCACAATTCTTCCCTTCTTATAAAAATTTCGTCCTCGAAATTTACATCCACCAATCCTTACAACAGAAGGAAATTACACTGACTGCCCAAACAAATACGGGTACTTCTTCTTCATCTCGTCCTCGCTTTCCCAAGTGGCTCCTTCAGTTCCATGATGCTCCCAGATAACCTTAACCAGCGGTATCGTCTTGTTCCTCAAGACCTGCTCCTTGCGATCTTCAATTCTTACTGGCCTTTCCACGTATGAGACGCGGTCATCCATTTCAATGACTTCATGATCGAGTATATGGCCAGGGTCCGGCTCGTACTTCCGAAGCATCGATACATGAAACACGTTGTGAATCTGCGATAAGTTCGGCGGTAGTGCAAGACGATAAGCTAATGTCCCGATCTTCTCCAAAATCTCGAACGGCCCAACAAATCTTGGACTAAGCTTCCCTTTCTTGCCAAACCGAGATAGTCCTCGCATCGGCGACACCTTTAGGAAGACATGATCTCCAACTTGAAACTCCAACGGTTTACGTCTCCTGTCTGCATAGCTCTTCTGCCTACTCTGAGCGGTCCTCAGTCTGTCTCTAATCACCCTGACTGCCTCGACTGACTGCTGCACTAATTCTGGGCCTGTTATGCTTTTCTCACCAACTTCGTCCCAACAAATCGGAGTTCTGCAAGCTCTCCCATACAATGCCTCAAACGGTGCCATTCTGATACTCTGCTGATAACTGTTGTTGTAGGCAAACTCCACCAAGTGTAACTGCTCTTCCCAGCCTCCCTTGAAATCAATTACACATGCTCGCAGCATGTCCTCCAAAGTCTGTATAGTCCTTTCCGACTGACCGTCTGTCTGAGGATGATAGGCTGTACTGAATCTCAACTCGGTTCCCAAAGCACCCTGCAAACTCTTCCAAAACGTCGCTGTGAAACGAGGATCTCTGTCTGATACAATACTTACTGGTACCCCATGCAATCTCACGATCTGTCTCACGTACAATTCAGCCAACTTTTCCAACGTAGAGTCCTTTCGCACTGCTATGAAATGAGCTGATTTTTTCAGTCTGTCCACTATTACCCATATCGAATCATTGCCTCTCTGACTTCTTGGCAATCCTGTCACAAAATCCATAGTGACATGCTCCAATTTCCACTCTGGGATTTCCAATGGTTGCAATAATCCTCCAGGCTTACAATGTTGTGCCTTCACTTGTTGACAGGTCAAACACTTGGCTACATGCTTAGCCACGTCCACTTTCATACCATTCCACCAGTAGTGTTGACGCAAATTCTGATACATCTTTGTACTTCCGGGATGAATACTGTAGTGACTCTTGTGCGCCTCAGACAAAATCTTCTCCTTCAACGTCTCGTCATTAGGCACGCACAGACGTCCTCTAAACTTCAACGTTCCGTCAGCAATGGACTGAAACTCAGTCTTGCTCTCATCGGCATTCATTGCCAAAATTTTCTAGATATCTGGATCCGTAGACTGCAATTCCTTGATCCTTAGCTGAATCTCTGGCTCGATCTGCAAGGTAGCCATCAGACTTGAGAGGCTTCCAACCTCCATCTTAAACTCAGAGTCTCTAATTTCCTCTAGCAACGTCCATTCTTTGACCATCATATGCGCAATGCTCGACTTTCGACTCAGAGCATCCGCTACCTTATTCGCCTTTCCCGGATGGTACAGAATATCACAGTCGTAGTCCTTCAACAACTCCATTCAACGACGCTGCCTCATATTCAGCTCCTTCTGCGAGAAAAGATACTTCAAACTCTGATGGTCCGTAAAAATCTGAAATTTCTCTCCCACCAGATAATGCCTCCAAATCTTCAAGGCAAAGACAATCGCAGCTAACTCCAAGTCGTGCGTCGGATAATTCATCTCATGCGGCCTCAGCTGTCGAGATGCATAAGCTACCACTCGTCCATGTTGCATCAAGACACATCCCAATCCTCTTAATGACGCATCACTGTATATCTCAAATCCTCCTGGTCCAGACGGAATGGTTAAGACTGGTGCGGAAGTCAATCGATCCTTCAATTCCTGAAAACTTTCCTCGCATTTCTCAGTCCATTGAAACTTTGTCTCCTTCTTCAACAAACGCGTCAGAGGAGACGCTATCACAGAGAATCTTTCCACAAAGCGTCTATAATACCCCGCCAATCTAAGGAAACTTCGCACTTCCGTCACGGTCGTAGGCCTCGGCCATTTCTCTACGGCTTCAATCTTAGATGGGTCCACTGATATCCCTTCTCCAGATACTATATGACCAAGGAATGCCACTCTGCTCAGCCAGAACTCGCACTTACTAAACTTCGCATACAGCGAATGTTCCCTTAACGTCTGCAGAACGATCCTTAAGTGTTCTTCGTGGTCCTCAGAACTCTTCGAATACACCAATATGTCATCAATGAAGACTATTACGAATTGATCCAAAAACTCCTTGAATACCCGATTCATCATATCCATAAATGCGGCCGGAGCATTCGTCAATCCAAACGGCATAACTGTGAACTCATAGCGCCCATACCTCGTCCTAAAAGCAGTCTTAGGCACATCCTCTTTCTTAATCCTTAACTAGTGATAGCCTGCCCTTAGGTCTATCTTGGAGAACACACAAGCGCCTTGAAGTTGGTCGAACAGGTCATCAATCCTTGGCAGAGGATACTTGTTCTTGATCGTTACTTGGTTCAGCTGTCTGTAGTCGATGCACAATCTTAGCGATCCATCCTTCTTCTTAACAAACAGCACCGGAGCTCCCCATGGCGAAGCACTGGGGCGGATAAATCCTTTATCCAAAAGCTCTTGCATCTGTACCTTCAACTCTTTTAACTCAGACAACGACATTCTATACGGTGCTTTTGAGATCGGCTCTGTTCCAGGTGCCAATTCAATCACAAACTCTACGTCACGCTGTCACGCCCCGGATCCCTACTCGGGAGCGCGGCACCCCGTTCCTGCGGAAGATACACCTCGCGCTCGACTGGTTCATGATAAGCGACGGCCCAGGGAAAATTTCTTTTCGTCGCGACCAGACGACGCGGCTTGCGCCAAATTCTCTTTCCTGCGGAAGCGTGCCTTCTATCCATACACACAAGCATTCATGACAAAGGGGTAGCAAAATCAAGATAAGCAAAATCAGCATTTCATAATATAATCAGCGTTAGGTACAGACTCTCAAAAAGAAACTGCTAATCACAGATCTTCCTACGCTAACAACCTAATCCTCGAACCATCGGAATTCTGCCATAACTCAGTCCTCCTCGTCGGAATCCTCCACAGGGTCCTCCTCTGGATCCTCCTCCTCGGTATCCATCGCATCGCCCTCCTCGTGGCCATCTATCTCGGAGCGCCCTGGAGACGGCAACTCCTGCTTCGGGTCGGGGTCGATCACCTGGCCTCCATATTCTGCCGGCTGGAGCCAAAACGGGTGCTCCTCCATGGGAATCGGGGAATCTCTCTGGGGTCCCTCAAAACCATGCAGGCCCTCTCTAAACCAAGCCTCGAATCTATGGGGCACTAAATAAGGACCTCCATGATCTACGAGTACAGTCGTCACATGCCTATGCCACAGAGTAGCGTGCATATCAAAATGGAGGGTAACCTGGGTGTCCATCTGGATCGGCAGACCAAAAAGCATCGGTGGCACATCCATCACTGGTGACCTGGATCTGAAAAAGGTGGCAACCAACGCCAGTGAGTCGAGGACTCAGCAAGCTCACCACTAATCCTAGCGTAGGGTAGGATATACAAGTGGGGTCGGTCCTAACCAGTAACTAGGGTTTGGTACCCGGAGTCCAACGCTCTCGATCTCCCCAGTTATCATCACACCTCATATAGTCGGTACGAGTTTCATCACAATGGTTCATGCAATAAAGACGGGCAATATCAACAATCAGCAATCATGGTATGCAATGCCACAGGCCTCAAACGGCCATCATAGATCCCAAGGATCAGCCCGCCTATCACTCTAATTCCCATCAGGGCTCTACCAACAGTGCCACACGGCATGCCACGCTGCGTCTCGGACGCCTTATGCTGGCCTCCCTTTTCTCTCCATCTCCCATCAGGGCGCTACCAACAGTGCCACACGGCATAATTCTCGGTGCCACATAGGCCCGTACCACACTGCGTTTCTGACGCCTTACGTTGGTCTCCCTTTTCTCTCCACTTCCCCTCAGGGCACAATCTCATGTCACATCCCCAGTGACTCATGCAATGCTCTGAATGTATGTAGGGCCCAGATGATCACATCAACAACTTAACACAGAGCATGCATGCAAATAAATACAAGTGCAGGAGTAGAGCACATCATTCAATCGATCAGTGAACCTCACGTTCATCAACCAAATAGACATGGATCATAGGCCTCTACTTTCAAAGTCTCGATCATCTAAATTCGCCTTACATCTCATACAAGAACCTACCCTGCCATCTCTTACCCAAGGGCAACCCACTAATCGAGCCCATATAAACCAAGGTATAATCTAATTAAGAACCCCTAATTAATCGAGCTAAGTTCGACTGGGCCTAAGGCCCACTTCAATAGTTGAGGTTCAATAATTAATTCTTAAATTAATTCATAGGGGTTGGGCCTATTATTTTATTAATTTCGTGCAAGGCCCAAGCCCATTTCTAAAGGTTTACTATTCAAGCCCATATTCATTATTTTAGGCCCAATTTGAATACCCAAGCCCATATACATTTTTGGGTTTCATTCTTTAATGTTCGTGGGCTTAATTTAGGCCCAATTTAAGTGGATTTTCGTCCATTAGTGGCCCACTAACTAGATTTGGCCCATTTTGATTAGTTTTGGCCCAATTACTTGATTTTAAAGCTTCCAAGCCCATTAGTTCCCTTTGGCCCATCAAGCCTCACGCCAACTTCACCCCATTCAGCCCATCTATGACATTTCAAGGCCCAATCTCTCTCTCCATATGGCCCACACGGCCGGCCCATTAATCCCAACAACATAATCCAAAGCCCAACTAGCTTAATCATCCACATTACCCACTAATCATTTTAATTAGCAACTAATTCACACAACCACACATGCATATACGACTAACCTAAGCTAGAGTTAGTAGTGAAGCTTACCGGATATGGGTTGGAAATGACGACGACGCGAGGCGGAGCGAGAATGGCCGGTTGGAGCTCACGGCTTAGGGAGGAGAACAGCGGCGGCGGTGGCTGTTCACGGCCGTTCCGCGGCCTCCGAGGACTCTAAACCAACCATTCCACAAGTCAAAAGAAGTGAGGAAAGCAAGGGAACAAGGTGGGACAAGTTCGGGTTCAAATGGAGGCGAAACGACGAAGAGAACGACGATGAGGAGGCGGGCTGTTTCGGGCCTTTCGTGGGGGTTCAAGCCATGGGAAATGAACAAGAACAAGTTAAGAGAACTTACCAAGAGGTGAGGAGGGTTGGTGGCGGCCGGAGGGAGCTCAGCGGTGGCGGTCGGCCGGACGACGGGGTGGTGAGAGAGAGAGACCGAGAGAGAGAGTTGAGAGGAGAGGAGAAAGAAGAGAAATGAAGGAGAGGAGAGAGAGAGGAGGGCCGGCCGAAAGTTTAAGGGGGGAGGAGAGAGAATGGGTTAATAAAATTCAAAATAAGATAATGGGGTTAGGTTGAATAGTGTATGTGATGAGACTTGTACTCTTGATGGGTGTGACTTTGTACCTTGGATTTGACTTGATAGATTGCATGGGAACTTGTGCCATGATTGACCGATGGATTTGACAAGACACCGATTGATTTGACAACTGATTTGACTTGCCTCGATTTGCGTGTCAAATGCACCGATCGGGTCTCGAGCGCGAACGAATTTTAGACAGGATTTGATTTTGATTAGTCGAATCTACTCTCAAAAATCCTAATTCTATTAATCCTAAGGACTGAGCATTTACCGGGGGCATTTCGGTAATTTTCCATTGACGTCTTGCTTCTCGACGTACACCGGCTGTCTGCCCTTCTGGCGACATTTCTGAAACTGACTTTATTTCTTAATTGTGTTTGTCTCACTAATTCGATTGTCCGAAGTCGGATTTCATTTCGTGGTCAATTTCATTAATTTACGACTCTGTCTCTGTCTCAGACCAACGGGCGGCTGTTTGGAAAATTCTTCCCATGTAGCCTTTCCCCTTCGGTAGGTCATCTCAGGGTAGCTAATCCTGAGTGAGCGTCGATCAGAGGGTACTAACGAAGTGTTTCCATTCCTTTAGAAAATCCGATAATTGGGTCGAATTTTCAGACTGTTACAATTCTTCCCTTCTTATAAAAATTTCGTCCTCGAAATTTACATCCACCAATCCTTGCAACAAAATGGAGATTACATCGATCTACTCAAACAGATACGGGTACTTCTTCTTCATTTCGTCCTCGCTTTCCCAAGTCGCTCCTTCAGTCCCATGGTGCTCCCAGATAACCTTGACCAGCGGTATTGTCTTGTTCCTCAGGACTTGCTCCTTACGATCTTCTATCCTTACTGGTCTTTCCACGTATGAGACGCGGTCATCCATTTCAATGACTTCATGATCGAGTATATGGCCAGGGTCCGGCTCGTACTTTCGAAGCATCGAAACATGAAACACATTATGAATCTGCGATAAGTTCGGCGGCAATGCTAGACGATAAGCCAGTGTCCCGATCTTCTCCAGGATCTCGAATGGCCCAACAAATCTTGGACTCAACTTTCCTTTCTTGCCAAACCGAGATAGTCCTCGCATCGGCGACACCTTCAGAAACACATGATCTCCAACTTGGAATTCCAATGGCTTACGTCTCTTGTCTGCATAACTCTTCTGCCTACTCTGCGCAGTCCTCAATCTGTCTCTGATCACTTTGACTGCCTCAATTGACTGCTGCACTAATTCGGGTCCTGTTATGCTTTTCTCACCATTTTCGTCCCAACAGATTGGAGTTCTGCAGGCCCTTCCATACAGAGCCTCAAATGGTGCCATCCTGATACTCTGCTGGTAACTGTTGTTGTAGGCAAATTCCACCAAGTGTAACTGCTCTTCCCAGCCTCCTTTGAAATCAATTACACAAGCTCTCAGCATGTCTTCCAAGGTCTGTATCGTCCTTTCCGACTGACCATCTGTCTGAGGGTGGTAAGCTGTACTAAATCTTAACTCTGTTCCCAAAGCACCCTGCAGACTCTTCCAAAATGTAGCGGTGAAACGAGGATCTCTATCTGATACAATACTTACTGGTACCCCATGCAATCTCACTATCTGCCTCACGTACAATTCAGCCAACTTTTCCAAGGTAGAGTCCTTTCGTACTGCAATGAAATGAGCTGATTTCGTCAGTCTGTCCACTATTACCCAAATGGAATCATTGCCTCTCTGACTTCTCAGTAGTCCTGTCACGAAATCCATAGTGACATGCTCCCATTTCCACTCTGGGATTTCCAATTGTTGTAATAATCCTCCAGGCTTACAATGCTGTGCCTTTACCTGTTGGCACGTCAGACACTTAGCTACATGCTTAGCCACATCCACCTTCATTCCATTCCACCAATAGTGCTGACGCAAATTCTGATACATCTTAGTACTCTCTGGATGAATACTGTAGTTACTTCTGTGCGCCTCAGCCAAAATCCTTTCCTTCAGCTCTTCATCGTTTGGCACGCACAAACGTCCCCTAAACTTCAATATTCCATCAGCAGTTACTTGGAACTCAGGCTTTCTCTCCTCTACATTCATCATCACAATCTTCTGAATGTCTGGGTCCGTAGACTGCATCTCCTTGATTCTTAGCTGAATCTCTGGTTCGATCTGCAACGTAGCCATCAGACTCGAGAGGTTTCCTACCTCGACCTTGAACTCAGAATCTCTGATTTCCTCCAGCAATGTCCACTCCTTGACCATCATATGCGCAATGCTCGACTTCCTACTCAAAGCATCTGCCACTTTATTCGCCTTTCCTGGATGGTACAAAATATCGCAGTCGTAGTCCTTCAACAACTCCATCCAACGACGCTGCCTCATATTCAGCTCCTTCTGCGAGAACAAATACTTCAAACTCTGATGGTCCGTAAAAATCTGGAATTTCTCTCCCACCAGATAATGCCTCCAAATCTTCAATGCAAAGACAATCGCCGCTAACTCCAAGTCGTGCGTCGGGTAATTCATCTCATGCGGCCTCAACTGTCGAGATGCATAAGCTACCACTCGTCCATGCTGCATCAAGACACACCCCAATCCTCTTAATGACGCATCGCTGTATATCTCAAATCCTCCTGGTCCAGACGGAATGGTTAAGACTGGTGCGGAAGTCAATCGATCCTTCAACTCCTGAAAACTCTCCTCGCATTTCTCAGTCCATTGAAACTTTGTTTCCTTCTTCAACAAACGCGTCAGAGGAGACGCTATCACAGAGAACCTTTCCACAAAGCGTCTATAGTAGCCAGCCAATCCAAGAAAACTTCGTACTTCAGTCACAGTTGTTGGCCTCGGCCACTTCTCTACAGCCTCGATCTTTGCTGGGTCCACTGATATTCCTTCTCCAGATACTATATGACCAAGAAACGCCACTCTGCTCAGCCAGAACTCACACTTACTAAACTTCGCATACAGCGAATGTTCCCTTAGCGTTCGCAGGACGATCCTTAAGTGTTCCTCGTGGTCCTCAGAACTCTTCGAATACACCAATATGTCATCAATGAAGACTATCACAAACTGATCCAAAAACTCCTTGAACACTCGATTCATCATGTCCATAAATGCGGCCGGAGCATTCGTCAATCCAAACGGCATAACTGTGAACTCATAGTGCCCATACCTCGTCCGAAAGGCAGTCTTGGGCACGTCCTCCTTCTTAATCCTCAATTGGTGATAGCCTGTCCTTAGGTCTATCTTGGAGAACACGCAAGCGCCTTGAAGTTGGTCAAACAGGTCATCAATCCTTGGTAGAGGATACTTATTCTTGATCATCACTTGGTTCAGCTGTCTGTAATCGATGCACAGCCTTAGTGATCCATCCTTTTTCTTAACAAACAGCACCGGAGCTCCCCATGGTGAAGCACTGGGGCGGATAAATCCTTTATCCAATAGCTCTTGCATCTGTACCTTCAACTCTTTTAGCTCAGACAACGACATTCTATACGGTGCCTTCGAGATCGGCTCCGTTCCAGGTGCCAATTCGATCATAAATTCTACTTCACGCTCAGGTGGCAATCCAGGCAACTCTTGAGGAAATACATCTGGATACTCACTTACTACAGGCACTTCTTCTAACTTCATTTCTAGGGCAGACGAATCTAACACTGATGCCAGAATTCCCAGGCAACCTTCATCCAATAACTTGGTCGCCTCTAAAGATGAGATCCAAGGAATCGACGTTCCTCCACGATTTCCCTTAAATTCATACCCAGGGTGGCCTACTGGGTTTAGCTGTATGATACTCCTACTACAGTCTACCACTGCACCATGCCTAACTAGCCAATCCATGCCAACAATCACATCAAAATCATACATGGGCAGAACGGCTAAGTCAATTTCTTCTTGTCTATCGCCCAGAGCTAACTTACACCCCTTACATCCTAACGCAATAATTACTCTATCCTTCAACGGGGTGGTTACATGCAAGGTCACATCCAATGGCTTAACATTCATCCCAGACAACTCAACAAAACGTGCAGATACGAAGGAGTGCGACGCTCCCGGATCAAACAAGGCATAAGCGGTATGACCACAGAGAGAAACGGTACCTGTGATCACCCCTGGCGCATTCTCAGCGTCCTTGCGCGCCATTGCATATACTCGTCCCTGAGCAGGCGGACGGTTCTGGTTTCCTTGCGGAGCGTTCACCATCTGCGGCTGTTGCTGTTGCTGTTGCTGGAACGGGGGTCTCTGACCTTTCCTCGGGCAGTTCCTCAGGATATGCCCCGTCTGGCCACATCCAAAGCAGCCTCCACTCTTTCTCGGGCAAGGACTGTTCCCATGCCTCCTGCCACAGTCACGACAGTTCTGATTCCCGGGGAATGACGGCTTTCCCAAGGTTCTTCTCGCAGGTGGAACGAACCTGCGGTTGTCCTTCATTGGCCTCTTGCCAAAGTCTCTAAAGTTCCCTCTTGGCACGAACCGTGGTCCAGATGCGGCGGCCTTCTCCTGCAGATCTCGCTCTATCGCTAGTGCCCGCTCATAAATCTCATTGTAGTCCCTCAGCCCAGTGGCGATGATCATACTCTTCAACTCAGGCCTCAATCCTTCCCTGAATCTCCTGGCCTTATCCCATGGGTCGTCAATCAGCCTTCGTGCGAACTTGGACAGCCTGGCAAATTCGCCCTCATATTGGTCCACAGTCAGCGATCCTTGGCGGAGCCTGATGAACTCTTCCATTTTCCTTTCCTGAGCTGCCTCAGAAAAATACTTGCCATTGAATGCTGCACAGAATGCGGTCCAGTTCGACCTCATACCTTCCGGAAAGACTCGTCCTCTGGTGGCTTTCCACCAATCATCTGCAGTACTCTGAAGCTGATAAGTTGCCAACGAAACCTTTTCCTCGTCTGCGCAACCCAACACGGAGAAAGCCTTCTCCAGTTGCTCGATCCACAAGGCAGCTACCTCAGGACCACCACTGCCATCAAACTTCGACGGCTGCAACTTCAGAAATTGCTCCACCATATGATGAGTCTGACGTCCACCATTTCCATGCCCATTGCCTCCATTGGCTCCATTCGCAGCGGCCAAGGCGGCCTCAGCTGCTTGGGCAACAGTGGCAGCTCTCTCAGCAGCTTGCCTAGCCATCAAGTTGCTCACTTCAGTCAGGACTCTCATCATCTCTTCGATCCTAGGGTCCCCTTCTGACTCAGGAGCCCTCGAGCTCGATGCACCAGCAGTCGGTCTTCTGCCCCTATTGCTCATCCTTGCTAACACTCACACCTAAAACAACGAAATTCCCATTTAGGAATCCGGAACTCTAAGTCTAGCAACCAAGCTTTCGTCTACTGTCGCGTCCACTGACATGTATATGCATGTAAATAATCGCTGCAGCTTAAATGCAGTTGAACCCGGTCGACATCTAGACTCAACCCTGCAAATACATAACCCAGGCCACTCTGTTCGCAACCTTAACTAGAAGCCTGTCGGGAGCCGCTTCCTTGATCAGGTCTCTGCCCCGGCGACCACTCCCCGCCCTCATCGTTTCTTAGTGCGAACAGTTGTCCTAAGAAATTCATAGACAAAGAGAATCCCACTCCACGTGTCCCATACCACGCTTCATCACAGTTTTTAGACGTCCCGTCAATCCTGTCCCATACCAGGCTGACGGTCACCAAATCCAACAACATGAATGCATGCATTTCTTTCAAAATCCAAATCTCCTTTTTTCAACAATGATTTTCCATTTCTAAACCATTTTGCTTTCGGTGCAGAAATCATGCAATGCATGATGGTCAAGCAGCGCGCGACAGCCGACTAGGCATACAACCACATGCAATACCTCACAGACTAACATTCAGCAATCAGCAATCAAGCGCCCTACTCATGGGGCTCTGCCTTAGAACCTTACCTCAGGTCCTGACGCACCTGCAACTTAGCATAAAACACCTTATCCAAAGGTTACTCTAAACAATCAATTCCGCTAAGCAATCACATGCGCCAATCAAATCATGCATTCTACCCTTCCTAATCCTTAGGTCTAGGGTCTGTCTAACTAACTACCCCAAAATCAACATCCTTATCACTCCAAAACCTCGAACGGTCACTTATCGAGCTGACCTTGCTCTGATACCACTCGAACGGGGATGTCACGCCCCGGATCCCTACTCGGGAGCGCGGCACCCCGTTCCTGCGGAAGATACACCTCGCGCTCGACTGGTTCATGATAAGCGACGGCCCAGGGAAAATTTCTTTTCGTCGCGACCAGACGACGCGGCTTGCGCCAAATTCTCTTTCCTGCGGAAGCGTGCCTTCTATCCATACACACAAGCATTCATGACAAAGGGGTAGCAAAATCAAGATAAGCAAAATCAGCATTTCATAATATAATCAGCGTTAGGTACAGACTCTCAAAAAGAAACTGCTAATCACAGATCTTCCTACGCTAACAACCTAATCCTCGAACCATCGGAATTCTGCCATAACTCAGTCCTCCTCGTCGGAATCCTCCACAGGGTCCTCCTCTGGATCCTCCTCCTCGGTATCCATCGCATCGCCCTCCTCGTGGCCATCTATCTCGGAGCGCCCTGGAGACGGCAACTCCTGCTTCGGGTCGGGGTCGATCACCTGGCCTCCATATTCTGCCGGCTGGAGCCAAAACGGGTGCTCCTCCATGGGAATCGGGGAATCTCTCTGGGGTCCCTCAAAACCATGCAGGCCCTCTCTAAACCAAGCCTCGAATCTATGGGGCACTAAATAAGGACCTCCCTGATCTACGAGTACAGTCGTCACATGCCTATGCCACAGAGTAGCGTGCATATCAAAATGGAGGGTAACCTGGGTGTCCATCTGGATCGGCAGACCAAAAAGCATCGGTGGCACATCCATCACTGGTGACCTGGATCTGAAAAAGGTGGCAACCAACGCCAGTGAGTCGAGGACTCAGCAAGCTCACCACTAATCCTAGCGTAGGGTAGGATATACAAGTGGGGTCGGTCCTAACCAGTAACTAGGGTTTGGTACCCGGAGTCCAACGCTCTCGATCTCCCCAGTTTTCATCACACCTCATATAGTCGGTACGAGTTTCATCACAATGGTTCATGCAATAAAGACGGGCAATATCAACAATCAGCAATCATGGTATGCAATGCCACAGGCCTCAAACGGCCATCATAGATCCCAAGGATCAGCCCGCCTATCACTCCAATTCCCATCAGGGCTCTACCAACAGTGCCACACGGCATGCCACGCTGCGTCTCGGACGCCTTATGCTGGCCTCCCTTTTCTCTCCATCTCCCATCAGGGCGCTACCAACAGTGCCACACGGCATAAATCTCGGTGCCACATAGGCCCGTACCACACTGCGTTTCTGACGCCTTACGTTGGTCTCCCTTTTCTCTCCACTTCCCCTCAGGGCACAATCTCATGTCACATCTCCAGTGACTCATGCAATGCTCTGAATGTATGTAGGGCCCAGATGATCACATCAACAACTTAACACAGAGCATGCATGCAAATAAATACAAGTGCAGGAGTAGAGCACATCATTCAATCGATCAGTGAACCTCACGTTCATCAACCAAATAGACATGGATCATAGGCCTCTACTTTCAAAGTCTCGATCATCTAAATTCGCCTTACATCTCATACAAGAACCTACCCTGCCATCTCTTACCCAAGGGCAACCCACTAATCGAGCCCATATAAACCAAGGTCTAATCTAATTAAGAACCCCTAATTAATCGAGCTAAGTTCGACTGGGCCTAAGGCCCACTTCAATAGTTGAGGTTCAATAATTAATTCTTAAATTAATTCATAGGGGTTGGGCCTATTATTTTATTAATTTCGTGCAAGGCCCAAGCCTATTTCTAAAGGTTTACTATTCAAGCCCATATTCATTATTTTAGGCCCAATTTGAATACCCAAGCCCATATACATTTTTGGGTTTCATTCTTTAATGTTCGTGGGCTTAATTTAGGCCCAATTTAAGTGGATTTTCGTCCATTAGTGGCCCACTAACTAGATTTGGCCCATTTTGATTAGTTTTGGCCCAATTACTTGATTTTAAAGCTTCCAAGCCCATTAGTTCCCTTTGGCCCATCAAGCCTCACGCCAACTTCACCCCATTCAGCCCATCTATGACATTTCAAGGCCCAATCTCTCTCTCCATATGGCCCACACGGCCGGCCCATTAATCCCAACAACATAATCCAAAGCCCAACTAGCTTAATCATCCACATTACCCACTAATCATTTTAATTAGCAACTAATTCACACAACCACACATGCATATACGACTAACCTAAGCTAGAGTTAGTAGTGAAGCTTACCGGATATGGGTTGGAAATGACGACGACGCGAGGCGGAGCGAGAATGGCCGGTTGGAGCTCACGGCTTAGGGAGGAGAACAGCGGCGGCGGTGGCTGTTCACGGCCGTTCCGCGGCCTCCGAGGACTCTAAACCAACCATTCCACAAGTCAAAAGAAGTGAGGAAAGCAAGGGAACAAGGTGGGACAAGTTCGGGTTCAAATGGAGGCGAAACGACGAAGAGAACGACGATGAGGAGGCGGGCTGTTTCGGGCCTTTCGTGGGGGTTCAAGCCATGGGAAATGAACAAGAACAAGTTAAGAGAACTTACCAAGAGGTGAGGAGGGTTGGTGGCGGCCGGAGGGAGCTCAGCGGTGGCGGTCGGCTGGACGACGGGGCGGTGAGAGAGAGAGACCGAGAGAGAGAGTTGAGAGGAGAGGAGAAAGAAGAGAAATGAAGGAGAGGAGAGAGAGAGGAGGGCCGGCCGAAAGTTTAAGGGGGGAGGAGAGAGAATGGGTTAATAAAATTCAAAATAAGATAATGGGGTTAGGTTGAATAGTGTATGTGATGAGACTTGTACTCTTGATGGGTGTGACTTTGTACCTTGGATTTGACTTGATAGATTGCATGGGAACTTGTGCCATGATTGACCGATGGATTTGACAAGACACCGATTGATTTGACAACTGATTTGACTTGCCTCGATTTGCGTGTCAAATGCACCGATCGGGTCTCGAGCGCGAACGAATTTTAGACAGGATTTGATTTTGATTAGTCGAATCTACTCTCAAAAATCCTAATTCTATTAATCCTAAGGACTGAGCATTTACCGGGGGCATTTCGGTAATTTTCCATTGACGTCTTGCTTCTCGACGTACACCGGCTGTCTGCCCTTCTGGCGACATTTCTGAAACTGACTTTATTTCCTAATTGTGTTTGTCTCACTAATTCGATTGTCCGAAGTCGGATTTCATTTCGTGGTCAATTTCATTAATTTACGACTCTGTCTCTGTCTCAGACCAACGGGCGGCTGTTTGGAAAATTCTTCCCATGTAGCCTTTCCCCTTCGGTAGGTCATCTCAGGGTAGCTAATCCTGAGTGAGCGTCGATCAGAGGGTACTAACGAAGTGTTTCCATTCCTTTAGAAAATCCGATAATTGGGTCGAATTTTCAGACTGTTACACACGCTCTGGTGGCAAGCCAGGCAATTCTTGAGGAAACACGTCCGGGTACTCTCTCACTACTGGCACTTCCTCCAACTTCACCTCTTGAGCAGTCGAATCTGACACTGACGCTAAAAATCCCAAACAAACCTCGTCCATCAATTTAGTCGCTTCTAACGACGAGATCCAAGGAATCGACGTTCCTCCTCGATTTCCCCTAAATTCATACCCAGGGTGACCTACTGGGTTTAGCTGTACCATACTCCTACCACAGTCTATCACTGCCCCATGTCTAACCAACCAATCCATGCAACAATCACGTCGAAATCATACATAGGTAAAACAGCTAAATCGATCTCTTCCTCTCTATTGCCCAGGACTAATTTACACCCCTTACATCCTAGCGCAACAATCACTCTATCCTTTAACGGGGTGGTTACATGCATAGTCACATTCAACGGCTTAACATTCATCCCAGATAACTCAGCAAAACGTGCAGATACGAAAGAGTGCGACGCTCCCGGATCAAACAAAGCATACGCAGTATGACCACAGAGAGAAACGGTACCTGTGATCACCCCTAGCGCGTTCTCAGCGTCCTTTCACGCCACTGCATAGACTCGTCCCTGAACAGGTGGACGGTTCTGATTTCCTTGAGGAGCATTCGCCATCGGCGGCTGCTGCTGCGGCTGGAACGGGGGTCTCGGACCTCTTCTCGGGCAGTTCCTCAAAATATGCCCTGTCTGGCCACATCCAAAGCAGCCTCCAGTCTTCTTTGGGCAAGGGCTGTTCCCATGCCTCCTGCCACAGTCACGGCAGACCTGATTCCCAGGGAACGATGGCTTTCCCAGGGTTCTCCTTGCAGGTGGAACGAACCGGCGGTTGTCCTTCATTGGCCTCTTGCCAAAGTCTCTAAAGTTCCCTCTTGGCACAAACCGCGATCCAGATGCGGCGGCCTTTTCTTGCAGATCTCGCTCTATCGCCAGGGCTCGCTCATAGATCTCGTTGTAGTTCCTCAGCCCAGTGGCGATGATCATACTCTTCAATTCAGGCCTCAGTCCTTCCCTGAATCTCCTGGCCTTATCCCACGGATCCTCAATCAGCCTTCGCGCGAACTTGGACAGTCTGGCAAATTCACCTTCATACTAGTCCACAGTCAGCGATCCTTGACGGAGTCTTATGAACTTTTCCATCTTCCTTTCCTGGGCTGCCTCAGAGAAGTACTTGCCATTAAATGCTGCACAGAAGGCGGCCCAGTTCGGCCTCATGCCATCCGGAAAGACCCGTCCTCTGGTGGCTTTCCACCAGTCATCTGCTGTCCCCTGCAGCTGATACGTCGCCAACGAAACCTTTTCATCGTCTGCGCAACCCAACACGGAGAAAGCCTTCTCCAGCTGCTCGATCCACAAGGCAGCTACCTCAGGACCACCGCTGCCATCAAACTTCGACGGCTGCAACTTCAGAAACTGCTCCACCATATGATGAGTCTAACGTCCACCATTTCCATGCCCGTTGCCTCCATTGGCTCCATTCGCAGCGGCCAAGGCGGCCTCAGCTGCTTGGGCTACAGTGGCAGCTCTCTCAGCAGCTTGCCTAGCCATCAAGTTACTCACTTCCGTCAGAACTCTCATCATCTCCTCGATTCTAGGATCTCCTTCAGACTCAGGAGCCCTCGAGCTCGATGCACCAGCAGTCGGTCTTCTGCCCCTATTGCTCATCCTCGCTAACACTCACACCTAGAACAAACGAAATTCCCATTCAGGAATTCGAATTCTAAATCTAGCAACCAAGCTTTCGTCTACTGTCGCGTCCACTGACATGTATATGCATGTAAATAATCGCTGCAGCTTAAATGCAGTTGAACCCGGTCGACATCTAGACTCAACCCTGAAAATGCATAACCCAGGCCACTCTGTTCGCAACCTCAACTAGAAGCCTGTCGGGAGCCGCTTCCTTGATCAGGACTCTGCCCCGGCGACCACTCCCCGCCCTCATCGTTTCTTGGTGCGAACAGTTGTCCTAAGTCATTCATAGACAAACAGAATCCCACTCCACGTGTCCCATACCACGCTTCATCACAGTTTTTAGACGTCCCGTCAATCCTGTCCCATACCAGGCTGACGGTCACCAAATCCAACAACATGAATGCATGCATTTCTTTCAAAATCCAAATCTCCTTTTTCAACAATGATTTTCCATTTCTAAACCATTTTGCTTTCGGTGTAGAAATCATGCAATGCATGATGGTCAAGCAGCGCGCGACAGCCGACTAGGCATACAACCACATGCAATACCTCACAGACTAGCATTCAGCAATCAGCATTCAAACGCCCAACTCATGGGGCTCTGCCATAGAACCTTACCTCAGGTCCTGACGCACCTGCAGCTTAGCATAAAACACCTTATCCAAAGGCTACTCTAGACAATCGATTCTGCTAAGCAATCACATGCGCCAATCAAATCATGCATTCTACCCTTCCTAATCCTTAGGTCTAGGGTCTGTCTAACTAACTACCCCAAAATCATCAGCCTTATCACTCCAAACCTCGAACGGTCTCGTATCGAGCTGACCTTGCTCTGATACCACTCGAACGGGGTTGTCATGCCCCTAATCCATACTAAACTACGCGGCATCCCGTTCCTGTGGAAGATGCACCTCGCGCTCGCCTGGTTCACGATATGCGACGGCCCAGGGATATTTTCTCTTCGTCGCGACCAGACGACGCAACTTGCGCCAATCTCCCATACCTGCGGAAGCGTGCCTTCTATCCATACACACAAGCATACATAGCAAAGGGGTAGCATAAACAAGATGGTCATAAACAGCATTACATAAATATAATTAGCGTTAAGTACAGACTCCCAAAAAGAAACCACTAGCTGTAGATCATCCTACGCTCAACTAATCCTCAAAACATCGGGATTCTGCCATAACTCAGTCCTCCTCGTCGGAATCCTCCACAGGGTCCTCCTCTGGATTCTCCTCCTCAGTATCCATCGCATCGCCCTCCTCGTGGCCATCTATCTCGGAGCGCCCTGGAGACGGCAACTCCTGCTTCGGGTCGGGGTCGATCACCTGGCCTCCATATTCTGCAGGCTGGAGCCAAAACGGGTCCTCCTCCATGGGAATCGGGGAATTTCTCTAGGGTCCCTCAAAGCCATGTAGGCCCTCTCTAAACCAAGCCTCGAATCTATGGGGCACTAAATAAGGACCTCCCTGATCTACGAGTACAGTCGTCACATGCCTATGCCACAGGGTAGCGTGCATATCAAAATGGAGGGTAACATGGGTGTCCATCTGGATCGGCAGACCAAAAAGCATCGGTGGAACATCCATCACTGGCGACCTGGATCAGAAAAAGGTGGCAACCAACGCCAGTGAGTCGAGGACTCAGCAAGCTCACCACTAATCCTAGCGTAGGGTAGGATATACAAGTGGGGTCGGTCCTAACCAGTAACTAGGGTTTGGTATTCAGGGTCCAACGCTCTCGATCTCCCCAGTTATCATCACACCTCATATAGCCAATACGATTCTCATCATAACGATTCATACAATACTGACGGGCAATATCATCAAGTAGCAAACATATTATGCAAATGCCACAGGCCTCAAACGGCCATCACAGATCCCATGGATCAGCCCGCCTATCACTCCAATTCCCATCAGGGCTCAATCTCAGTGCCACACGGCAATGCCACGCTGCGTCTCGAACGCCTTATGCTGGCCTCCCTTTTCTCTCCATTTCCCATCGGGGCACTATCTCACGTCACATCTCCAGTGACTCATGCAATGCTCTGAATGTATGCAGGGCCCAAATGACCACATCAATAACTCAACACAGAGCATGCATGCAAATGAATATAAGTGCAAGAGTAGAGCACGTCATTCAATCAACCAATAAACCTCACGTTCATCAAACTAAACAGACATAGATCGTGTGCCTCTACTCTCGAAGTGTCAATCATCTAAATTCGCCTTACATGTCACGCCCCGAGCCCCTCTCGAGCCCGCGACATCCCGCTCATACATTCAAATCTCTTCTCAGCGCTCGCCTGGTCTAGGATACACGACGGCCCAGGGAATTACCTTCGTCGCGACCAGACGGCGCGTCCATCAAAACCATCATATGATCCTGTCAACCTAAACTTGAAACCTGCGGAAGCGTGCCTCCTATCTATACATGCATACATATGAAAATCGGGGTAGTACACAAAGGAGAAACACAAGGCATCCATATATACATGTTAACAAGGCGTTCGGTACAGACCCCCAAAAGAAAATTTCAACCCATGGTCTCGATACCTACGCTTACACTATCTCCCAAATACTAGGCCAGCGTCAGCAGAACTCAGTCCTCTAGCTGCTCCTTGGGATCCTCCTCCTGGTCGGTGTCCATGGCGCCGCCCTCCTCGTGGCCGTCTATCTCCGAGCGTCCTGGGGACGGCAGTTCCAACATCGGGTCGGGGTCGACCACCTCACCTCCATATACAGCAGGTCGTAGAATAGTAGGGTCGTCCCCCATGGGTATCAGGGCATCTCTCAAGGGTCCCTCCATACCTAACTCGTCCTCTCTATACCAGGCCTCGAACTTATAAGGAACAAACTGGGGACCTCCCTGATCCACCCATACAGTAGTCAGTCGTCTGAGCCACATTGTAGCACTTTCATCGTAATGGCGGGTAACCTCGGGCTCCATCTGCACTGGCAGGCCAAAGAACACAGGGGGTGCGGCCATCACTGGCGTCTGGGATCTGAAAATATGGCAACCACCGCCAGTGAGTCGAGGACTCAGCAAGCTCACCCCTAATCCTAGCGTAGGATAGAGTATACTAGTGGGATCGGTCCTATCCATTAACTAGGGTTTCAGGTCATCTGACTCGCGTAGGGTGAGGTACGCTCACTGGATGGGTCATGTCCGGCAATTAATAAGACGAACTAGCACTCTCTACCCAAACGGTCTCAGCGGTACCACAATAAAACGTAAACGTACACAGGCCAAACCAATCAGGCAAGCATGCATTTAATAAGGCAGTCTCGCATAACGTGAATGATTATCATCTATGCCATGACCTCAGATTCATTATTCAGTTTTCAATGTTCATTTTGCACTGCCAGAGTTTCGTCTTGACCAGCGTGTCACGCCTCAGGTCTCATACTCATGCATGCCATATGCCAATGCTCAAATGTTCAAATGCTCATTGCTTGTGCCTCAATGCACATCACCCATTGTCCATGCACCCGCATATATGCCTCCAGCGCGCAAAGACCCAGGTGCAGAATATCCTCCCAGTGCTTCAACCCGCATAGCGTCAAAGCTAAGACCCGGGTAGGCACCCTTATCTCTCCAGCTACCCCGTGCCGAGCACGTCCGGGCGCACAACATCCTTATACTCCCTACTCCCCGCGTAACAACGCATCAGGGCCCATCCAACATGTCACACCTCCCGGTGACTAATGCCATACTCATGAAATATGGTGCTCAAACAATGTCGAACAGAGAATCAGTCACAGAGCATGCATTCACGAAGGTACATGAGTACAGGAGCAAAGCATTTCTAGAAATCATCTGAGCTACTCGCGTTCAGTAGAACAGGCCACATGTGTACCTAGTACTCTAAAAGCGGATTCTCGCTCATTTAGGTTCAATCAGACGTCCCATATTAAGCCGTTTACTTCCCCTGTACAATCCTCTCGAATGAACCTCAGTCGTGGTTAACATCGCCCTTTGGAACCCGTTTATTTTAGGACTTGGTCCTATCAGACCCAATAATCCGGCCTAAGCGTAGTCTCTATCATTAGACCTCGGCCCATCGATGGCCCATAATTAACATCTTAAAATCCTTTTGGATTCCAATTGATCTTATTATATTTAATTAAGCCCAATATCTAAGGCCCAGTGGCCCTTTCTTTAGCTTCAGCCCATTAAGTTGAATTAGGCCCAATTGGGTCTAAGCTCACCTACTATTCACAAGCCCATGATTTAATTATAAGTAATTAAATATTTCAAGGCCCATTATTTTTATTAATTTCGAGTGAGGCCCAAGCCCATATTTTAAGGCAAGCTTATTAAGCCCATTTTAGCATATTTAGGCCAAATTTCAAATCCTAAGCCCACATACTCTATTGGGCCCTAAAATTTTATATTCTAGACTATAATTGAGGCCCATTTTATTCTCATTTTCGTCCATATAAGGCCCACTAGCAAGACTTAAGCCCAATGATTCTATTTTGGCCCAATTAGTCCAAATTTTAACCCCTAAGCCTAATTACATCATAAGGCCCATCACTTCTCACACTTAATCCATCAACTTGCAGCCCATATCATCTAATTTGAAGCCCAATTTATGATGTCTAAGCCCCAGATTAACCCATCTTACAGAACAACCAAACTAACCCTAATTAGATTAGCCTAAATTACTCGCTTATCATCTAGTCCACTTGGATCACCATACAAATCAGTATCTAAATCATGCATACACTATTCCTAAGCGGGGATTAGAGGCTAACTTACCTTAGACGGACCGAAAATAGCAATGACGGACGTCGGGGCCAAGAATGGCCGAATGGGTTCACGGCCAAGGGAAGATGGTCGGCGGTTGAGGCGCCTATTCCGGCGCCCTCTTGAGACTTTCAAGACCTAAATAGGTTAGTTTTAGACATTAGAGAGGTTGGGGGAAGGGTGGAGCAACCTGGACAACCCGAAGGCTCTTGGTTCAACCTACGTCGACGGAAGAACAAGGATGAAGCGGGTTTGGTCGGCGGCTTTAATGGAAGAACCAAGCCATGGGAATGAAAAGAAAAGAGTTTGGAAGACTTACCAAGATGAGTAGAGAGAGAGATGGCCGACGGTGGCGGTGGCGTGCTCCACGACGGCGGACGGCGACGGCTTGGGCGAGCTTCCTCGAGCGAACGAAGGAGAGGAAGAAGAAGATGAAGAAGCCAAAGAATGGAGAGGGAGGAGAGGGAAATTTCGGCCAAAATGAGAGGAAGAGGGAGGAGAGAGAGAGAGAGAGAGGAGATTATAATGTGGAAAATGACAAAAGATGAATAGTGGAGTAGGTGTACTTGATGTGATCTTGGAAAGATTGGATGAGACTAGGCTTCTTGTCAAAGTACAATGGTAGGTGGGGTAATTAATGGGGATGTGAGGTTGACATGTACTTTGATAAGATTTGAATGAGACTTGATGTGTACTTTTGTACTTTGACTTGACTGATGGATTTGTCTTGAAACTTGTGCCATGATTGATTGATTTGATTTGATGGATTGATTGATGGGACATTGATTGATTTGACGCTTGATTTGACTTACCTCGATTTGTGTGCCAAATGCACCGATCGGGTCCCGAGCGCGAACGAACTTCGGACTGGATTTGGTTTTAATCTACCGTATTCACTCTCAAAAATTCTAATTTATCTAATTCTAAGGACTGAGCATTTACCGAGGGCATTTCGGTAATTTTCCATTCACGTCTTGCTTCGCGACGTGCACCGGCTGTCTGCCCTTCGGGCGACATTTCTGAAACTAAATCCATTTCTCCATTGTGACCATCTTAGAAACTCGATTGTCCAATACCGGAATTCATCTCGTGGCCAAATTCATTAATTTACGACTCTGTTGAAATCTCAGACCAACGGGCGGCTGTTTAGGAAAATTTCCTAGGTAACCATTCCCCTTCGGTTGGTCGTCTCGAGTTGATCAGACTCGAGTGAGGCTTAACTAGAGCGTATTAATGAAGTATATCCATTCAATTTATAAATTCCGGAAATGGGTCGAAAATCCAGAATGTCACAATTCTTCCCTCCTAAAAAAAAGTTTCGTCCTCGAAACTTGCCTTTTTCTTCGTTTCCCAACATGTAACCATCTCACGTTTGCTACCTCCTTCGACTATATGGCCTAATTAATCTTCTACTGCGCACTTTGATCCCCTCGTCTTCTTTTTTTCACTACATTCCGCAATTTGTACCATTCAAAAGAACTCTCATCGGCTTGAATTACTTGTAGGTCCATTATCAACGTCGACCTATAGTTTCTTAACATTTTCATATGGACAAGCCCAATCCATTCTTACTCTTGCTCCCCCATACGGCCTACTTCAGAACCATTGGGTCCGTCTCATCTCTCTAAATAGGGCATCCCTTATATCTAGGATATGATACATCTCAGCCCCTTCTTCACGACGCTACTTCCAGATGCCATGCCTGGGACTTTGTTGGTTACGGTCTTTCAATTCAAGCACATTCACCCCCATCACGATATTATCGGATCACCAGCCAACTAGTTCGTGTGGGTCTCATCATGAATCGCCCTGATCGCACAATAGTGGTCCTCTCCAATTATTACGGAGGTGCAAATCTCAATCACTTGACTTTCACCAACACTTCCAAGGCACTTTGACGTTTCTCCCTAGAGGCATCTCACTAAAACATCCTGAAAGAGCATTGGGGCTTTTATCATTTCTTTGCCTTTCTCAAACAACTATTTTCGCTTCATGGCACTCTCCAGGCTTATCCCTTTCTATATTACATGCGCATCAATTCTGTCACATGTACCATTTCGCCATTCGCCTATCGATCTCATGATTAAGGGTACACAAAGCTCTCATTTAAGATCCCAAGGTTTGCGCCGCTTATCCATCTGACAATCTTGGCAACTTTGAACAGCCCTTGATCTTTCTCATATCACTTGATTGCACCAACAACTGTTAGAATAACTTTGAGTCTACTATAATTCTTTTACCAATCTCATCCTAGCACAAGAGAATTCCCTTTTCTCTCTCTACCATCCAGTGATTCCATTACTAACATCCTGATCTTTTGTTGGCACTTACCATCATGCGTACTCTACTGGGTGAAGTCACTTTTCCTATCCTCCTTTAAGGTTTGTCGAGCTAGCTTTCATATATCTTCCTTTGATTCCTTTTACACCCTTTCTCATTTTCCACTATGTTACTCTGGTATCTACTCCTTTGGAGTCTTCACATCCTACAAAAGTAATCTTTAACATGGGTCATCGACAGTTTGAAGCTCATGGATTCATTTGGTCACAACTTTCATTTACACCCTCTTAACAATACCAAGGAGGCTCCTAACTCAATCTCTATGATCGTCGATCTATATGGTGTAACTCAGGCGTGGAGCATCCATCTCATTTCTTAAATAGTCCAGCTCGTATCACCAAGGACTTACCAAGTTCATCTTGCCAACTTGTGATATCAATTTTACATGTCAAAGCTCCTAGTCTTTGGTATCACTCCTTGAATTACCTTTGTCAAGGTTATATTGCAACCTGACTGCTAGAATTAAAAACGACCTCATACATGCGCCTTTCTCTTATCTTTGCCTCGATGCCACAGACTGTCGTAATGCATGAATATCCTCAATTTTTTTTTTCCACTTGCCTCGTATACCACTTATTTTTTTTTAAACCCTTAGTTTCTGTCTTCACTTAAACCTCCAAACATTGTAAACGACCAATTTATAAAATCAATTACTTGGAACCAATGTGGAGCACTCTATTTGGTCATTACTCGCATCGAGATCTCAATCATCTTGCCCGATCGAGGTCTACATTTAGAGTCAGCGTCCTTATCTCCAAACTCAAGTTCAGTCCACCCTTAGCAGTCTACCATCATCGTGTGCCTACTCATCAGTCACGTACTTCATGGGCCCTTGTAACATCAATGTCTAAATGCCATAGGCGATGATCATCTCCAGAATCGATCATTTAAATCCCAACTAATGCAACGCTTTTCTGGTCGCCCCTCATTACGAACCAAACTCATGCAATCCAATCGACTCATGGTCCAGGTTTACCATTTGCCTCATTGTGAATTTTATCCAATCATCTAGAACTTTTTGTAAGGATCCCATCTAAACCATCAAGGTCCGACACAATTCAAGCCTATAGTCTTCCAACATCGAGCCTTCGCAATTCCATGACTCCGATCTATTTCCCAAGGCTAACCATTAGAACTTCCAAATTCAAGCCTATCAGGATATAATCGTCACCATTTTTTCACCAGTCGCTCATTCTTATGCCATTCCAGGGCAACTCAGGTTTTTCTCAACTCCTTCAATGATTGGTACGCCTCGTAGATCACTTACTTATATCAAATCTATACACTTTACATCCTGATCATCATATAAACTCGAAACATCCTCATAATCATCATGTTCTTGAGCGGGTCATCCCTTAAGCTCTCACGATTCGGATTCAAAAGCTTATCTCCTAAGCTTACAATCACCAACTTGCTAAATCACTACAATATGTCCTCAAGTTTGGGTATCAATAGTTCTTAATCACGATCGTATACTTTGGCTAGTCCTTCCTTTATACATTACGCCATTAAACTTTGAGCATACCCTTCAATCCGACTTTGCACCTGAGCTTTTCTAATGTCCATCAATTTATCAGTGAACCCCGATTGTACCTTCACTCTGGCCACTAATGAGATTCAACAACTAAAATTATCAAGGCACTACACCTTCACATTGATAGGTGTCCCAAACAAGTATTCATCAAACTCCCAAGATTCAAGCCTAAACCTTTATTTTTCAAGCTTATCCTCCAACATGTATCTGAGCTTCAATGCATATAGTCCACAAATGCCTACCATCTCATTACTATATTATTTCCACCAGGCGAGTCCATAGACAGGCACTCTTGCAATACAAACGCTAATGCAACCTACATCTAAGTTGTCCAGAGGCTGTAATTTACCAGTTAACCATTTAGTTCATGCCACTCTTTCTTGAACCGACTATGACCATTAACGAGATCGAAATACTTTATCGCAGGGATTACACCATCCTTCGACCATACCTAAATCCCAAGAACTAATTCCTGCAACTATCATCTTTGTTACTGCAATGTCTGTCTTGTTATTCACCTGTACGAACAACCTTACATCTTAAAGGTCTTACTGGCCATGCTTAAGCACATTCTCGTCCCAATCCAATAAGAGTATCTTTATTTTCCTTGACACACCCTCTGAATTTCCTCACATTTTGCTTTCATACTCATCCATAAATGTTTACTCTTGATGAAGCTTCAGGAAATTTTTCCATCCTTTTTTTCCTCTCGAGCGCCCTCTTCATCTTAGCACTTTAGTAGAGCAAACGCCTTTTTCTCACTTTTCCGTCCATAGGGTAACTACTTCCATCAAGATCAGATAACTTCACCTTCAAAAATAATTCCACTTACTAATGCATTTAATGGACTCCATTTCATATTTCTGTTGATCCTATCAATCTCATTGGCCTTGTTCACGGTGGCCACTACAGCTTTTGCAGCTCGGGCAACAATAGCAGCTCTTTCTTCAGTCTACCTGCCCATCGGATTCCCTTATTTCTTTCCACATTTTCCAGACCTCATCCATCCTTGGTTCTTCAACTGCAGAAACTTACTTCTGGTCCTCCACTCCCTCAAACTCAATTAGTTGCAGCTTCAGGAATTGCTCTACCACATGATGTATCTGACGACCTCCATTTCAATTACCCTTATCCCATTCGCTCCATTCACAGCAGCCAGAGCGGCATCAGCTGCTGGGGCTACAATGGCAGTTCTTCTTACCGCCTACCTACCCATCAATTTACTGACTTCAATCAAGATCCTCATCAACTTTTCGATCCTAGAGTCTCCTTCTGGTGCTGGAGCTCGTGAACTCTACACGGCTGCGCTAGATCTTATGCCCCTATTGCTCATCCTTTCTAATCTTATCCACTCCTGGACCCGATGTAATTCTTTCAGGAATTAGTAATCTAAACTACCATACAAGCTTTCGCCTGCTATCGCGTCTACTGACATGAATATGCATGTAAAATTCGCTGCAGCTTAAATGCAATTGAACCTGGTAGACATCTAGACTCAACCCCGTCAATGCACACCCTAGGCCACTCTGTTCGCCACCTCAACTAGAAGCCTGTCGGGAGCCGCTCGTTGAACGGGTCTCTGCCCCGGCGACCACTCCCCGCCCTCATCATTTCTCAGTGCGAACAGTTGTCCTAAGTTACCCATATCCAAGGAGAATCCTGTTCCACGTGTCCCATACCACGCTTCATTACAGTTTTTAGACGTCCCGTCAGACCTGTCCCATACCAGGCTGACGGTTACCTGATCCAACAACATGAGATGCATGTGCTTTTCAAATCCAAATCTCCCTTTTTAAATAGTTTCCGATTGAAACCATTTTGTTTTCAATGCAGAAATCATGCAATGCATGATGGTCAAGCAGCGCGCGACAGCCGACTAAGCGTACAACCACAAACAACAGTCAACAATCAACAACAAACAACAACAATCAGCAACCAGCAAATCAGCAGTCATCATCCCAGAACCCTACTCATGGGGATATGCTTTAGAACCTTACCTCAGGTCCTGACGCACCTGCAATTCAGTTCATAGTTGCTATTGCCTCAGTCTATTCTAGGAAACTAATTGAACTAAGCAATCACATGCGCCAATCAATTCATGCATTCTACCCTGCCTAATCCTTAGGTCTAGGGTCTGTCTATCTAACTACCCCAAAATCAATAGCCTTATCACTCCAAATCCTCGAACGGTCTCGCATTGAGCTGACCTTGCTCTGATACCACTCGAGCGGGGATGTCACGCCCCGAGCCCCTCTCGAGCCCGCGACATCCCGCTCATACATTCAAATCTCTTCTCAGCGCTCGCCTGGTCTAGGATACACGACGGCCCAGGGGATTACCTTCGTCGCGACCAGACGGCACGTCCATCAAAACCATCATATGATCCTGTCAACCCGAACTTGAAACCTGCGGAAGCGTGCCTCCTATCCATACATGCATACATATGAAAATCGGGGTAGTACACAAAGGAGAAACACAAAGCATCCATATATACATGTTAACAAGGCGTTCGGTACAGACTCCCAAAAGAAAATTTCAACCCATGGTCTCGATACCTACGCTTACACTATCTCCCAAATACTAGGCCAGCGTCAGCAGAACTCAGTCCTCTAGCTGCTCCTTGGGATCCTCCTCCTGGTCGGTGTCCATGGCGCCGCCCTCCTCGTGGCCGTCTATCTCCGAGCGTCCTGGGGACGGCAGTTCCAACATCGGGTCGGGGTCGACCACCTCACCTCCATATACAGCAGGTTGTAGAATAGTAGGGTCGTCCCCCATGGGTATCAGGGCATCTCTCAAGGGTCCCTCCATACCTAACTCGTCCTCTCTATACCAGGCCTCGAACTTATAGGGAACAAACTGGGGACCTCCCTGATCCACCCATACAGTAGTCAGTCGTCTGAGCCACATTGTAGCACTCTCATCGTAATGGCGGGTAACCTCGGGCTCCATCTGCACTGGCAGGCCAAAGAACATAGGGAGTGCGGCCATCACTGGCGTTTGGGATCTGAAAATATGGCAACCACCGCCAGTGAGTCGAGGACTCAGCAAGCTCACCCCTAATCCTAGCGTAGGATAGAGTATACTAGTGGGATCGGTCCTATCCATTAACTAGGGTTTCAGGTCATCTGACTCGCGTAGGGTGAGGTACGCTCACTGGATGGGTCATGTCCGGCAATTAATAAGACGAACTAGCACTCTCTACCCAAACGGTCTCAGCGGTACCACAATAAAACGTAAACGTACACAGGCCAAACCAATCAGGCAAGCATGCATTTAATAAGGCAGTCTCGCATAACGTGAATGATTATCATCTATGCCATGACCTCAGATTCATTATTCAGTTTTCAATGTTCATTTTGCACTGCCAGAGTTTCGTCTTGACCAGCGTGTCACGCCTCAGGTCTCATACTCATGCATGCCATATGCCAATGCTCAAATGTTCAAATGCTCATTGCTTGTGCCTCAATGCACATCACCCATTGTCCATGCACCCGCATATATGCCTCCAGCGCGCAAAGACCCAGGTGCAGAATATCCTCCCAGTGCTTCAACCCGCATAGCGTCAAAGCTAAGACCCGGGTAGGCACCCTTATCTCTCCAGCTACCCCGTGCCGAGCACGTCCGGGCGCACAACATCCTTATACTCCCTACTCCCCGCGTAACAACGCATCAGGGCCCATCCAACATGTCACACCTCCCGGTGACTAATGCCATACTCATGAAATATGGTGCTCAAACAATGTCGAACAGAGAATCAGTCACAGAGCATGCATTCACGAAGGTACATGAGTACAGGAGCAAAGCATTTCTAGAAATCATCTGAGCTACTCGCGTTCAGTAGAACAGGCCACATGTGTACCTAGTACTCTAAAAGCGGATTCTCGCTCATTTAGGTTCAATCAGACGTCCCATATTAAGCCGTTTACTTCCCCTGTACAATCCTCTCGAATGAACCTCAGTCGTGGTTAACATCGCCCTTTGGAACCCGTTTATTTTAGGACTTGGTCCTATCAGACCCAATAATCCGGCCTAAGCGTAGTCTCTATCATTAGACCTCGGCCCATCGATGGCCCATAATTAACATCTTAAAATCCTTTTGGATTCCAATTGATCTTATTATATTTAATTAAGCCCAATATCTAAGGCCCAGTGGCCCTTTCTTTAGCTTCAGCCCATTAAGTTGAATTAGGCCCAATTGGGTCTAAGCTCACCTACTATTCACAAGCTCATGATTTAATTATAAGTAATTAAATATTTCAAGGCCCATTATTTTTATTAATTTCGAGTGAGGCCCAAGCCCATATTTTAAGGCAAGCTTATTAAGCCCATTTTAGCATATTTAGGCCAAATTTCAAATCCTAAGCCCACATACTCTATTGGGCCCTAAAATTTTATATTCTAGACTATAATTGAGGCCCATTTTATTCTCATTTTCGTCCATATAAGGCCCACTAGCAAGACTTAAGCCCAATGATTCTATTTTGGCCCAATTAGTCCAAATTTTAACCCCTAAGCCTAATTACATCATAAGGCCCATCACTTCTCACACTTAATCCATCAACTTGCAGCCCATATCATCTAATTTGAAGCCCAATTTATGATGTCCAAGCCCCAGATTAACCCATCTTACAGAACAACCAAACTAACCCTAATTAGATTAGCCTAAATTACTCGCTTATCATCTAGTCCACTTGGATCACCATACAAATCAGTATCTAAATCATGCATACACTATTCCTAAGCGGGGATTAGAGGCTAACTTACCTTAGACGGACCGAAAATAGCAATGACGGACGTCGGGGCCAAGAATGGCCGAATGGGTTCACGGCCAAGGGAAGATGGTCGGCGGTTGAGGCGGCTATTCTGGCGCCCTCTTGAGACTTTCAAGACCTAAATAGGTTAGTTTTAGACATTAGAGAGGTTGGGGGAAGGGTGGAGCAACCTGGACAACCCGAAGGCTCTTGGTTCAACCTACGTCGACGGAAGAACAAGGATGAAGCGGGTTTGGTCGGCGGCTTTAATGGAAGAACCAAGCCATGGGAATGAAAAGAAAAGAGTTTGGAAGACTTACCAAGATGAGTAGAGAGAGAGATGGCCGACGGTGGCGGTGGCATGCTCCACGACGGCGGACGGCGACGGCTTGGGCGAGCTTCCTCGAGCGAACGAAGGAGAGGAAGAAGAAGATGAAGAAGCCAAAGAATGGAGAGGGAGGAGAGAGAAAATTCGGCCAAAATGAGAGGAAGAGGGAGGAGAGAGAGAGAGAGAGGAGATTATAATGTGGAAAATGCCAAAAGATGAATAGTGGAGTAGGTGTACTTGATGTGATCTTGGAAAGATTGGATGAGACTAGGCTTCTTGTCAAAGTACAATGGTAGGTGGGGTAATTAATGGGGATGTGAGGTTGACATGTACTTTGATAAGATTTGAATGAGACTTGATGTGTACTTTTGTACTTTGACTTGATTGATGGATTTATCTTGAAACTTGTGCCATGATTGATTGATTTGATTTGATGGATTGATTGATGGATTTATCTTCGGACTGGATTTGGTTTTAATCTACCGTATTCACTCTAAAAAATTCTAATTTATCTAATTCTAAGGACTGAGCATTTACCGAGGGCATTTCGGTAATTTTCCATTCACGTCTTGCTTTGCGACGTGCACCGGCTGTCTGCCCTTCGGGCGACATTTCTGAAACTAAATCCATTTCTCCATTGTGACCATCTTAGAAACTCGATTGTCCAATACCGGAATTCATCTCGTGGCCAAATTCATTAATTTACGACTCTGTTGAAATCTCAGACCAACGGGCGGCTGTTTAGGAAAATTTCCTAGGTAACCATTCCCCTTCGGTTGGTCGTCTCGAGTTGATCAGACTCGAGTGAGGCTTAACTAGAGCGTATTAATGAAGTATATCCATTCAATTTATAAATTCCGGAAATGGGTCGAAAATCCAGAATGTCACATTACATCTCATACAAGAGTCTACCATGCCATCACTTACTCAAGGGCATGTGACAGTCCGAAAATTCGACCCGATTATCGGAAATTCTGAATGAATGGAAATACTTCGTTAATACACTCTGATCGATGCTCACTCAGGATTAGCTACCCTGAGTTGACCAACCGAAGGGGAAAGGCTATCTGGGAAGAATTTTTCCAAACAGCCGCCCGTTGGTCTGAGACAGAGACAGAGTCGTTATTTAATGAAATTGACCACGAAATGAAATCCGACTTCGGACAATCGAATTAGTAAGACAAACACAATTAAGAGGCGAAGTCAGTTCTAGAAATGTCGCCAGAAGGGCAGACAGCCGGTGAACGTCGAGAAGCAAGACGCGATTGGAAAATTACCGAAATGCCCCCGGAAAATGCTCAGTCCTTAGAATTAGTTGAATTAGGATTTTTGAGAGTAGATTCGATAAATCGAAATCAAATCTTGTCCGAAATTCGTTCGCGCTCGAGACCCGATCGGTGCATTTGGCACGCAAATCGAGGTAAGTCAAATCAGTTGTCAAATCAATAAATGTCTTGTCAATCAATCAATCCCATCATGGCACAATTTCCAAGGCAAGTCAATCATGGTTCAATTCCCAAGAATGTCAATCAAGTGTCATTCAAGTACACATCAAATCCTAGTCACTATTCTACACTATTTGCACTATTCACCTCACCTAACACACTTACCCCTCCCACTTAACTCTCTTCTCTCTCTCTCCTCCCTCATTTTCCCCCTTCGGCCGAACCTCTCTCTCTCTCTCCCTCTCTTCTTTTTCTCCTTCTCCTTCCTTGCTCCACCGCCGCCCGAGGGCTTCTCCACCGCGGGCCGCCGACGTCCACCACCTTTCCCCGTTGGCACCACCTCAAGGTAAGCCCCTTCTCCTCCTTACCTTGTTGTCCCATGGCCATGAGAGCCTCTTGAGACCGCCCCTCAACCTCACCGTCTATCTCTCTCTCTCTCTCTCGGTGATCTTCGTGTAGCCGCCACCGTCGTCGTCATCAATCACCTTCGTTCGGCCACCGCCGGCCACCACCGTCCACGAACGCACTTTGGTAAGCCTTCTAACTCATCTCTCTCCCTTGTCCACCGCCCCTTGAAGCTTGCCATTTGACCGAACCAACCCCAAACTTCCTTGTAGGCCGTGAACCACATTCGGCCGTTCCTCGCTCCGTCGTCCGTCGTTGTTGATTTCGGTCCAACTAAGGTAAGCTTCACTACTAACTCTAGCTTAGGTTAGTCGTATATGCATGTAAGAGGACAAATTAGGGGCTGGTTAGGCTTGATATGAGGCTAAGATGAGATTAATGTGCAACTTACCTTAGGCTATCTTGTGGGAATCTTGTTTGGGCCGTATGAGGGGGCTGGTAGTTCACGAATTGGGCTGGAAAAATGTGAACGTGGGCTGTGAGGGATGGCTTAGGCGTGTGATGGAGAGGCCGTGGGGTGTTAATGGGCTTAGAGGGCTCAAATTGCACTAATTTGATCAAAAACAAGCTATCGGGCCAAGATACAACTATTGGGCTTGCTTATGGACGAGATTAACAATCAAAAAGGGGCTTGAACACATGATTAATGGGCTGTGTTGTTGGGTTTAGGCGTGTATTTAATGGGCCAAAGGGAACTAATGGGCTTGGAAGCTTTAAAATCAAGTAATTGGGCCAAAACTAATCAACATGGGCCTAATCTAGCTAGTGGGCCACTAATGGACGAAAACCCACTTAAGTTGGGCCCAAATTAAGTCCATGAACATTAAAGAATGAAACCCAAAAATGTATATGGGCTTGGGTACTCAAATTGGGCTTAAAATAATGGAAATGGGCCTAAATAGTAAACCTTTAAAAACGGGCTTGGGCCTCACACGAAATTAATAAAATAATGGGCCCAATCCATATGAATTAATTTAAGAATTAACTATTGGACCTTAACTATTGAAGTGGGCCTTAGGCCCAGTCGAACTTAGCTCGATTAATTGAAGAACCTTAATTAGATTAGACCTTGGTTTATATGGGCTCGATTAATGGGTTGCCCTTGGGTAAGTAATGGTATGGTAGAATCTTGTACGAGATGTAAAGCGAACTTAGATGATCGAAACTTCGTGTGTAGAGGCATTTGATCTATGTCTACTTGACTCGATGAACATGAGATCGATTGAATGGCTGAATGACGTACTTTGTTCCTGCACTTATGTTTCTTGGCATGCATGCTTTGTGTTGAACTGTCGATGTGGTCATTTGGGCCCTGCATACATTCAGAGCATTGCATGAGTCACCAAAGATGTGACATGAGAATGTGCCCAAGATGGGGAAATGGAGAGAAAAGGGAGACCAACGTAAGACGTCTGAAACGCAGTGTGGTAATTGCCGTGTGGCACTGAGATTGAGCCCTGATGGGAATTGGAGTGATAGGCGGGCTGATCCATGGGATCCGTGATGGCCGTTTGAGGCCTGCAGCATTGTATGACATGATTGCTGATTGTTTGACATTGCCCGTCTGTATTGTACAACTTGTATTATTATGTGGTTCGTGTTGATTACGATGAGTTATAGTATCTGGGGAGATCGAGAGTGGTTGGACCCTGAACCCTGAAACCTAGATATTGGTTGGGACCGACCCCGCTTGTATATCCTACCCTACGCTAGGATTAGTGGTGAGCTTGCTGAGTCCTCGACTCACTGGCGTTGGTTGCCTCCTTTTTCAGATCCAGGTCACCAGTGATGGCCGCTCCGCCGATGCTTTTTGGACTGCCGATTCAGATGGACACTCACATCACCCTCCATTTTGATATGCACGCTACCCTGTGGCATAGGCATGTGACGACTGTACTCGTAGATCATGGAGGTCCTTACTTAGTGCCCCATAGGTTTGAGGCTTGGTTTAGAGAGGGCCTTCATGGCTTTGAGGGACCCCAGCGAGATTCTCTGATACCCATGGAGGAGGACCCATTCTGGCTGCAGCCTGCTGAGTATGGAGGCCAGGTGATCGACCCCGACCCACTGCAGGAGTTGCCGTCCCCGGGACGATCTGAGATTGATGGCCACGAGGAGGGCGATGCCATGGATACAGACGAGGAGGATCCAGAAGAGGACCCCGTGGAGGATTCTGACGAGGAGCCTGAGGAGGACTGAGTTTCTGATGCTGGTCTAGTATTTTGATGTTAGTGAGGGCGTAGGTTAGGCAGCAGGTTGTGGTTTCTTTTTGGGGTCTGTACCTAACGCTTGATATGTATATAATGCTGTTTGTATTTACTCTGTCTATGCTACCCTTTGCTTTGTATGCTTGTGTGGATGGATAGGAGGCACGCTTCCGCAGGTATGAGAGTTCGTTGAAGGACGCGTCGTCTGGTTGCGACGAAGTGAAAAATTTCCTGGGCCGTCGCATATCGTGAACCAGGCGAGTGCGAGGTGTATCTTCCGCAGGAACGGGATGCCGCGTTCCCGAGTGGGGATCAGGGGCGTGACATCCCCGTTCGAGTGGTATCAGAGCAAGGTCAGCTCGATACAAGACCGTTCGAGGTTTGGAGTGATAAGGCTGATGATTTTGGGGTAGTTAGTTAGACAGACCCTAGACCTAAGGATTAGGAAGGGTAGAATGCATGATTTGATTGGCGCGTGTGATTGCCTAGCAGAATCGATTGTCTAGAGTAGCCTTTGGATAAGGTGTTTTATGCTAAGCTGCAGGTGCGTCAGGACCTGAGGTAAGGTTCTATGGCAGAGCCCCATGAGTTGGGCGTTTGAATGCTGATTGCTGAATGCTAGTCTGTGAGGTATTGCATGTGGTTGTATGCCTAGTCGGCTGTCGCGCGCTGCTTGACCATCATGCATTGCATGATTTCTACACCGAAAGCAAAATGGTTTAGAAATGGAAAATCATTGTTGAAAAAGGAGATTTGGATTTTGAAAGAAATGCATGCATTCATGTTGTTGGATTTGGTGACCGTCAGCCTGGTATGGGATAGGATTGACGGGACGTCTAAAAACTGTGATGAAGTGTGGTATGGGACACGTGGAGTGGGATTCTCTTTGTCTATGAATGACTTAGGACAACTGTTCGCACCAAGAAACGATGAGGGCGGGGAGTGGTCGCCGGGGCAGAGTCCTGATGTCACGCCCCGGATCCCTACTCGGGAACGCGGCATCCCGTCCCTGCGAAAGATACACCTCGCGCTCTGCTGGTTTACGCTATGCGACGGCCCAGGAATATTTTCTCTTCGTCTCAACCAGACGACGCGGCTTGCGCCAATCTCTCATACCTGCGGAAGCGTGCCTTCTATCCATACACACAAGCATACATAGCAAAGGGGTAGCATAAACAATATGGACATAAACAGCATTACATAAATATAATTAGCGTTAGGTACAGACTCCCAAAAAGAAACCACTAGCTGTAGATTATCCTACGCTCAACTAATCCTCAAAACATCGGGATTCTGCCGTAACTCAGTCCTCCTCGTCGGAATCCTCCACAGGGTCCTCCTCTGGATCCTCCTCCTCGGTATCCATCGCATCGCCCTCCTCGTGGCCATCTATCTCGGAGCGCCCTAGAGACGGCAACTCCTGCTTCGGGTCGGGGTCGATGACCTGCCCTCCATATTCCGCAGGCTGGAGCCAAAACGGGTCCTCCTCCATGGGAATCGGGGAATCTCTCTCGGGTCCCTCAAAGCCATGTAGGCCCTCTCTAAACCAAGCCTCGAATCTATGGGGCACTAAGTAAGGACCTCCCTGATCTACGAGCACAGTCGTCACATGCCTATGCCACAGGGTAGCGTGCATATCAAAATGGAGGGTAACCTGGGTGTCCATCTGGATCGGCAGACCAAAAAGCATCGGTGGCACATCCATCACTAGCGACCTGGATCTGAAAAAGGTGGCAACCAACGCCAGTGAGTCGAGGACTCAGCAAACTCACCACTAATCCTAGCGTAGGGTAGGATATACGAGTGGGGTCGCTCCTAACCAGTAACTAGGGTTCAGGATTCAAAGTGCAACGCTCTCGATCTCCCCAGTTATTATCATCCCTCATGTAGCCAATACGAGGTTCATCATAACAATTCATACAAATACAGACGGGCAATATCGACGATTAGCAATCATAGTATGCAAATGCCACAGGCCTCAAACGGCCATCATAGATCCCAAGGATCAGCCCACCTATCACTCCAATTCCCATCAGGGCTCTACCAACAGTGCCACGCGGCATGCCACGCTGCGTCTCGGGCGCCTTATGCTGGCCTCCCTTTTCTCTCCATCTCCCATCAGGGCGCTACCAACAGTGCCACACGGCATAAATCTCGGTGCCACATAGGCCCGTACCACACTGCGTTTCTGACGCCTTACGTTGGTCTCCCTTTTCTCTCCACTTCCCCTCAGGGCACAATCTCATGTCACATCCCCAGTGACTCATGCAATGCTCTGAATGTATGCAGGGCCCAGATGATCACATCAATAACTCAACACAGAGCATGCATGCAAATAAATACAAGTGCAGGAGTAGAGCACATCATTCAATCGATCAGTGAACCTCACGTTCATCAACCAAACAGACATGGATCGTAGGCCTCTACTTTCAAAGTCTCGATCATCTAAATTCGCCTTACATCTCATACAAGAGTCTGTCATTGTCATCACTTACTCAAGGGCAACTCGTTAATCAAACCCATATAAACCAAGGTCTAATCTAATTAAGAACCTCTAATTAATCAAGCTAAGTTCGACTGGGCCTAAGGCCCACTTCAATAGTTGAGGTCCAATAATTAATTCTTAAATTAATTCATATGGGTTGGGCCTATTATTTTATTAATTTCGTGCAAGGCCCAAGCCCATTTCTAAAGGTTTACTATTCAAGCCCATATTCATTATTTTAGGCCCAATCTAAGTGGATTTTCGTCCATTAGTGGCCCACTAGCTAGATTTGGCCCATTTTGATTAGTTTTGGCCCAATTACTTGATTTTTAAAGCTTCCAAGCCCATTAGTTCCCTTTGGCCCATTAAGTACACGCCTAAGCCCACATTTGCAGCCCACTAATCATGTTTTCAAGGCCCATTCGGATGGTGGATATCAACCATTAGTAAGTCCATTAGTTGTATTTAGGCCCGGTAGCTTGTATTAGGTCCGATTCAAGTGATTTAAGTCTCGAAGCCCATTAATCCCTTTCGGTCCACCCTATACACGCCTAGACCGAATTTCCACAGCCTTGTATACCACATTTCCAGCCCTCTACAAGCCTCCAAACTCTTAGTTTAACCCCTTGCACCATGCACATAACGCAACCTTACTTGTCTAGGCTTGAACCATGCAATCTCTTTACTAAAATCATCATAATCGGCCTCTATTAACATTCCACAAATGTATATTACTAACCTAAACAAAGATTAGGGGTAGAGCTTACCGGATATGGGTTGGAAATGACGACGACGCGAGGCGGAGCAAGGAACGGCCGGTTGGAGCTCACGGCTTAGGGAGGGAAGCGGCGGCAACGGTGGCTGTTCCGGCGGTTCCACGGAGTTCCAAGGGTCCTAAGGTGACCATTTTCCAAGCCAAAGACATGAGGGATGCAAGGAAACAAGGTGGAACAAGTTCGAGTTCAAATAGAAGCGAAACGACGAAGAAAACGACGATGAGGAGGTGGGCTGTTTCGGGCTTTTCGTGGGGGTCCAAGCCATGGGAAATGAACAAAAATGAGCTAGGGAGACTTACCAAGGCGTGCCAAGGGAGAGGGGTGGCCGACGGTGGCGGCAAGGCGGCGGAACGGCGGCGGCTTGCGGCGGCGCGGTCGGACGAAACAAAGGGGAGGAGAGGGAGAGAGAGCTTTCGGGAAAGGGAGAGAGAGAGAGAGAGGGGGTGCCGAAAATGAAAAGTGAGGGAGGGGAGAGAGAGAAGAGAGTTAAGTGGAAGGGGTAAGTGGGTTAGGTAGTGAATAGTAAGGGAATAGTGACTAGGATTTGATTTAGTACTTTGACATGTTGATTGACATTCTTGGGAATTGAACCATGATTGACTTGCCTTGGAAATTGTGCCATGATGGGATTGATTGATTGACAATACATTTGATTGATTTGACAACTGATTTGACTTGCCTCGATTTGCGTGCCAATTGAACCGATCGGGTCTCGAGCGCGAACGAATTTTAGACAGGATTTGATTTCGATCGGTCGAATCTACTCTCAAAAATCCTAATTCTATTAATCCTAAGGACTGAGCATTTACCGGGGGCATTTCGGTAATTTTCCATTGACGTCTTGCTTCTCGACGTACACCGGCTGTCTGCCCTTCTGGCGACATTTCTGAAATCGACTTTATTTCTTAATTGTGTTTGTCTTACTAATTCGATTGTCCGAAGTCGGATTTCATTTCGTGGTCAATTTCATTAATTTACGACTCTGTCTCTGTCTCAGACCAACGGACGGCTGTTTGGAAAATTCTCCCCAGTTAGCCTTTCCCCTTCGGTTGGTCATCTCAGGGTAGCTAATCCTGAGTGAGCGTCGATCAGAGGGTATTAACGAAGTGTTTCCATTCATTTAGAAATTCCGATAATTGGGTCGAATTTTCAGACTGTTACACCTGATCAAGGAAGCGGCTCCCGACAGGCTTCTAGTTGAGGTTGCGAACAGAGTGGCCTGGGTTATGCATTTTCAGGGTTGAGTCTAGATGTCGACCGGGTTCAACTGCATTTAAGCTGCAGCGATTATTTACATGCATATACATGTCAGTGGACGCGACTGTAGACGAAAGTTTGGTTGCTAGATTTAGAATTCGAATTCCTGAATGGGAATTTCGTTTGTTCTAGGTGTGAGTGTTAGCGAGGATGAGCAATAGGGGCAGAAGACCGACTGCTGGTGCATCGAGCTCGAGGGCTCCTTGTTGACACCTGATTTTTAATCATGTTTTCTCTTTTAAAATTAATACAAAATATATAAAAATTTGTAAAATTGAAAAATCAATTTTGGGGACCTTGGCCAAGCTTAGGGAATTAATTTTGACCAAAAAATAATTTTTCATATTTTTGGTATTTTTCAGCATTTTTTATTTTCGAAAATTAATAGAAAATCCATAAAAATTGAGAAAATTATAAAATCAACTTTGGAAGCCCTAGCCAAGCCTAGGCAACCATTTTTTAACAAAAAAATAATTTTTCATATTTTTTGAATTATATATATATTTTTAGAAATTAGGAAAATATTTAATAAATAATGGCGTTTGAGGTCACAAAAAAATATGTAAAAATGGTCAATATTTTTCTTTTAAATTCCTTTTCATGTTGGCCATCACAAATTTAAAAAAAAAAACCCAATTCGGGGTCGTGTATTTCTTCACGAGCATAATCTCGAATTGAGCCTAAAAAATTTAATTTGAGTCAATTTATTTTCATTTTTTCACTTTTAGAAGTTGTGACATTATTCTCTAATATTTTAAATTTTTATCTTGGCCCAATTATACCCAAAATGACTCAATTTTACAAAAGGGCTTTAATTAAATTTTGCGGTAAGAAATAAGCATCGGGGAGATGTGTTGAAAATTTTGAGAAGATTTGGACTTAAAGAAATATTTCTCCGTGGACTGAATTGCAAATACTTAAAATCTCATGGACTAGAGTGCAAATACTTAACATTTGAGGGATTATTTTGTAAATAATAAAAAGAAGAGTTAGTGGAGAAATTAGAATAGAGAAGGAAAGATGGAGAAGAGGAGATAGAGAATGGAAGATGGAGAGGAGGAGATGAAGAAGAGGAGATGGAGAGGAGGAGATGGAGAAGAGAAGATGGAGAAGAATAGATGAGAATAGAAAAGGGAAGATGGAGATGAAGAAGAGTTAGTAGAATGGGAGATAGATATGGAGAAGGGAAGATGGAGATGAAGAAGAGTTAGTGGAGAAATTAGAATGTGAGATAGAGATGGAGAATGAAAGATGTTGAAGAAGAAGAGTTAGTGGAGAAATTAGAATGTGAGATAGAGATGGAGAATGGAAGATGTTGAAAAAGAAGAGTTAGTGGAAAAATTAGAATGGAAGATAAATGAATGGGTTATAAAAGGAGGAAGAAGAGAGTTTGGATGGTGGGAATTCTTTGGAGAAAAAAATTTTGAAGTGTTTGAGAGAGATTTTTTAGGGGGAGAGAAAATTTTGGATGTTTGAGAGAGTTTTGAGAGATTCAAAAAAAAATTAGAAAGGAAGAAAAAATAAAAAAAAAAGAGAGAGAATCTTTTTTTTCAAAAGAGAGTCTTGAAGATGGTGGGAGTTTAAATCTAGATGTTACCATCCATAATTCCTGTCACGCCCCGGATCCCTTCTCGGGAACGCGGCATCCCGTTCCTGCGGAAGATACACCTCGCGCTTACCTGGTTCACGATAAGCGACGGCCTAGGGATACTTTCTCTTCGTCGCGACCAGACGACGCAACTTGCAACAAATTCTCATACCTGCGGAAGCGTGCCTCCTATCCATACACACAAGCATACATAGCAAAGGGATAGCATGGACAAGATAAATATAAACAACATTTCATAAATACGATTAGCGTTAGGTACAGACTACCAAAAGAAAACCACTAGCTGTAGATCATCCTACGCTCTACTGATCCTCAAAACATCGGGATTCTGCCATAACTCAGTCCTCCTCGTCGGAATCCTCCACAAGGTCCTCCTCTGGATCCTCCTCCTCGGTATCCATCGCATCGCCCTCCTCGTGGCCATCTATCTCGGAGCGCCCTGGAGACGGCAACTCCTGCTTCGGGTCGGGGTCGATCACCTGGCCTCCATATTCTGCAGGCTGGAGCCAAAACGGGTCCTCCTCCATGGGAATCGGGGAATCTCTCTGGGGTTCCTCAAAGCCATGTAGGCCCTCTCTAAACCAAGCCTCGAATCTATGGGGCACTAAATACGGACCTCCCTGATCTACGAGTACGGTCGTCACGTGCCTATGCCACAGGGTAGCGTGCATATCAAAATGGAGGGTAACCTGGGTGTCCATCTGGATCGGCAGACCAAAAAGCATCGGTGGCGCATCCATCACTGGCGACCTGGATCTGAAAAAGGTGGCAACCAACGCTAGTGAGTCGAGGACTCAGCAAGCTCACCACTAATCCTAGCGTAGGGTAGGATATACGAGTGGGGTCGGTCCTAACTAGTAACTAGGGTTTGGTACTCGGAGTCCAACGCTCTCGATCTCCCCAGTTATCATCATGCCTCATATAGCCAATACGAGTTTCGTCACAACAATTCATGCAATACAGACGGGCAATATCAACAATCGGAAATAACATTATGCAAATGCCACAGGCCTCAAACGGCCATCACAGATCCCATGGATCAGCCCGCCTATCACTCCAATTCCCATCAGGGCTCTACCAACAGTGCCACACGGCATGCCACGCTGCGTCTCGGACGCCTTATGCTGGCCTCCCTTTTCTCTCCATATCCCATCAGGGCGCTACCAACAGTGCCACACGGCATAATTCTCGGTGCCACATAGGCCCGTACCACACTGCGTTTCTGACGCCTTACGTTGGTCTCCCTTTTCTCTCCATTTCCCCTCAGGGCACAATCTCATGTCACGTCCCCAGTGACTCATGCAATGCTCTGAATGTATGCAGGGCCCAGATGATCACATCAATAATTCAACACAGAGCATGCGTGCAGATAATCATAAGTGCAAGACAGAGCACATCAGTCAACCAATTGGTACATCTCATGATCAACGAACCAAACAAACGTAGATCAATTAACCCTATCCACAAGGTTTCGATCAACCAAGTTCGCCTTACATCATAAACCAATGTCCACTACGCTACCAGTTATCCATGGACAATCCACTAATCGAGCCCGTATAAACCAAGGTCTAATCTGATGAAGGGCCTTAATTACTCAAGCTAAGTTCGACTGGGCCTAAGGCCCACTTCAATAGTTGAGGTCCAATAATTAAATCTTAAATTAATTCATATGGGTTGGGCCTATTATTTTATTAATTTCGTGTAAGGCCCAGGCCCATTTCTAAAGGTTTACTATTCAAGCCCATATTCATTATTTTAGGCCCAATTTGAATATCCAAGCCCATATACATTTTTGGGTTTCATTCTTTAATGTTCATGGACTTAATTTAGGCCCAATTTAAGAGTATTTTCGTCCATTAGTGGCCCACTAGCTAGATTTGGCCCATTTTGATTAGTTTTGGCCCAATTGCTCGAAATAAAGACTCCTAAGCCCAACACTTTACTTTGGCCCGTTAAACCACATACTCAAGCCCATAATTTCGGTCCACCAACCATATTTCTGAGGCCCATTCATAAGCCTAATTTCGCCCACCATCATGCCCATAAATTTCATTTAGGCCCGGTAGCTTGTTTTTGATCCGTTTAGTGCAAATTAAGTCCCCTAAGCCCACTAATACCTCACGGCCACTCCATCACACGCCTAAGCCATCACTCACAGCCCACATTCACCTCTTTCCAGCCCCATTTCGCCCATGGACAGCCCCCTCCTACGGCCTAAACAACTTCCCATTGGATTAGCTTAGGGAACATCATGCTTAACCACATACATTAGCCTCTAATCATCGAAAATAACCATCTTTACACTACGCCATACGCATATACATCTAACCTAAGCCAAGGTTAGAGGTGGAGCTTACCTTAGAGGAGCCGAAATGAAGGCGAAGACGACGAAGGTTCATGTGACATTCTGGATTTTCGACCCATTTTCGAAATTCATAAATTGAATGGATATACTTCATTAATACGCTCTAGTTAAGTCTCACTCGAGTCTGATCAACTCGAGACGACCAACCGAAGGGGAATGGCTACCTAGGGAATTTTCCTAAACAGCCGCCCGTTGGTCTGAGGAATTCGACAGAGTCGTAATTTAATGAATTTGGCCACGAGATGAATTCCGGTATTGGACAATCGAATTTCTAAGATGGTCACCATGGAGAAATGGATACAGTTTCAGAAACATCGCCAGAAGGGCAGACAACCGGTGCACGTCGGGAAGCAAGACATGAATGGAAAATTACCGAAATGCCCCCCGGTAAATGCTCAGTCCTTAGAATTAGTTAAATTAGGATTTTTGAGAGTAGATTTGGTAGATCGAAACCAAATCCAGTCCGAAGTTCGTTCGCGCTCGAGACCCGATCGGTGCATTTGGCACACAAATCGAGGTAAGTCAAATCAAGCGTCAAATCAATCAATGTCCCATCAATCAATCCATCAAATCAAATCAATCAATCATGGCACAAGTTTCAAGACAAATCCATCAATCAAGTCAAAGTACAAAAGTACACATCAAGTCTCATTCAAATCTTATCAAAGTACATGTCAACCTCACATCCCCATTAATTACCCCACCTACCATTGTACTTTGACAAGAACCCTAGTCTCATCCAATCTTTCCAAGATCACATCAAGTACACCTACTCCACTATTCATCTTTTGGCATTTTCCACATTATAATCTCCACTCTCTCTCTCTCCTCCCTCTTCCTCTCATTTTGGCCGAAATTTCCCTCTCCTCCCTCTCCATTCTTTGGTTTCTTCATCTTCTTCTTCCTCTCCTTCGTTCGCTCGAGGAAGCTCGCCCAAGCCGCCGCCGTCCGCCGTCGTGGAGCACGCCACCGCCACCGTCGGCCATCTCTCTCTCTACTCATCTTGGTAAGTCTTCCAAACTCTTTTCTTTTCATTCCCATGGCTTGGTTCTTCCATTAAAGCCGCCGACCAAACCCGCTTCATCCTTGTTCTTCCGTCGACGTAGGTTGAACCAAGAGCCTTCGGGTTGTCCAGGTTGCTCCACCCTTTCCCCCAACCTCTCTAATGTCTAAAACTAACCTATTTAGGTCTTGAAAGTCTCAAGAGGGCGCCGGAACAGCCGCCTCAACCGCCGACCATCTTCCCTTGGCCGTGAACCCATTCGGCCATTCTTGGCCCCGACGTCCGTCATTGCTATTTTTGGTCCGTCTAAAGTAAGCTAGCCTCTAATCCCCGCTTAGGAATGGTGTATGCATGATTTAGATACTGATTTGTATGGTGATCCAAGTGGACTAGATGATAAGAGAGTAATTTAGGCTAATCTAATTAGGGTTAGTTTGGTTGCTTTGTAAGATGGGTTAATCTTGGGCTTGGACATCATAAATTGGGCTTCAAATTAGATGATATGGGATGCAAGTTGATGGATTGAGTGTGAGAAGTGATGGGCCTTATGATGTAATTAGGCTTAGGGGTTAAAATTTGGACTAATTGGGCCAAAATAGAATCATTGGGCTTAAGTCTTGCTAGTGGGCCTTATATGGACGAAAATGAGAGTAAAATGGGCCTCAATTATAGTCTAGAATATAAAATTTTAGGGCCCAATGGAGTATGTGGGCTTAGGGTTTGAAATTTGGCCTAAATATGCTAAAATGGGCTTAATAAGCTTGCCTTAAAATATGGGCTTGGGCCTCACTCGAAATTAATAAAAATAATGGGCCTTGAAATATTTAATTACTTATAATTAAATCATGGGCTTGTGAATAGTAGGTGAGCTTAGACCCAATTGTGCCTAATTCAACTTAATGGGCTGAAGCTAAAGAAAGGGCCACTGGGCCTTAGATATTGGGCTTAATTAAATTTAATAAGATCAATTGGAATCCAAAAGGATTTTAAGATGTTAATTACGGGCCATCGATGGGCCGAGGTCTAATGATAGAGACTACGCTTAGGCTGGATTATTGGGTCTGATAGGACCAAGTCCTGAAATAAACGGGTTCCAAAGGGCGATGTTAACCACGGCTGAGGTTCATTCGAGAGGATTGTTCAGGGGAAGTAAATGGCTTAATGTGGGACGTCTGATTGAACCTAAATGAGCGAGAATCCGCTTTTAGAGTACTAGGTACACATGTGGCCTGTTCTACTGAACGCGAGTAGCTCAGATGATTTCTAGAAATGCTTTGCTCCTGTACTCATGTACCTTCGTGAATGCATGCTCTGTGACTGATTCTCTGTTCGACATTGTTTGAGCACCATATTTCATGAGTATGGCATTAGTCACCGGGAGGTGTGACATGTTGGATGGGCCCTGATGCGTTGTTACGCGGGGAATAGGGAGTATAAGGATGTTGTGCGCCCGAACGTGCTCGGCACGGGGTAGCTGGAGAGATAAGGGTGCCTACCCGGGTCTTAGTTTTGACGCTATGCGGGTTGAAGCACTGGGAGGATATTGTGCACTTGGGTCTTTGCGCGCTGGAGGCGTATATGCGGGTGCATGGACAATGGGTGATGTGCATTGAGGCACAAGCAATGAGCATTTGAACATTTGAGCATTGGCATATGGCATGCATGAGTATGAGACCTGAGGCGTGACACGCTGGTCAAGACGAAACTCTGGCAGTGCAAAATGAACATTGAAAACTGAATAATGAATCTGAGGTCATGGCATAGATGATAATCATTCACGTTATGCGAGACTGCCTTATTAAATGCATGCTTGCCTGATTGGTTTGGCCTGTGTACGTTTACGTTTTATTGTGGTACCGCTGAGACCGTTTGGGTAGAGAGTGCTAGTTCGTCTTATTAATTGCCGGACATGACTCATCCAGTGAGCGTACCTCACCCTACGCGAGTCAGATGACCTGAAACCCTAGTTAATAGATAGGACCGATCCCACTAGTATACTCTATCCTACGCTAGGATTAGGGGTGAGCTTGCTGAGTACTCGACTCACTGGCGGTGGTTGCCATATTTTCAGATCCCCAGACGTCAGTGATGGCCGCACCCCCTGTGTTCTTTGGCCTGCCAGTGCAGATGGAGCCCGAGGTTACCCGCCATTACGATGAAAGTGCTACAATGTGGCTCAAAGGACTGACTACTGTATGGGTGGATCAGGGAGGTCCCCAGTTTGTTCCCTATAAGTTCGAGGCCTGGTATAGAGAGGACGAGTTAGGTATGGAGGGGCCCTTGAGAGATGCCCCGATATCCATGGGGGACGACCCCACTATTTTACGACCTGCTGTATATGGAGGTGAGGTGGTCGACCCCGACCCGATGTTGGAGCTGTTGGCCCCAGGACGCTCGGAGATAGACGGCCACAAGGAGGGCGACGCCATGGACACCAACCAGGAGGAGGATCCCGAGGAGCAGCTAGAGGACTGAGTTCTGCTGACTCTGGCCTAGTTTTTGGGAGATAGTGTAAGCGTAGGTATCGAGACCATGGGTTGAAATTTTCTTTTGGGGGTCTGTACCGAACGCCTTGTTAACATGTATATATGGATGCTTTGTGTTTCTCCTTTGTGTACTACCCCGATTTTCATATGTATGCATGTATGGATAGGAGGCACGCTTCCGCAGGTTTCAAGTTCAGGTTAACAGGATCATATGATGGTTTTTGATGGACACGCCGTCTGGTCGCGACGAAGGTAATTCCCTGGGCCGTCATGTATCCTAGACCAGGCGAGCGCTGAGAAGAGATTTGAATGTATGAGCGGGATGTCGCGGGCTCGAGAGGGGCTCGGGGCGTGACAGTTCAACCGGCCGATTGGGGGCTCACGGCTCAACGGGGAGTAGGGGCTGTTCGCGGAAGGTTCGGCCACCTTCAAGAGCTCCACGGACCTAAATGTGTTAGTTCTAGACATTAGAGGAGTGGGGGAAGGCGGCGGATCAAGCTTGGCCAGCCCGAAGGCTCACGGCCAAGTTGATCGTGACGGACGACGACGACGATGATGAGGGACGGTGAGGTTGAGGGGCGGCTTCAAGAGGCTCCCATGGCCATAGAACAACAAGGAAAGGAAGAGAAGAGGCTTACCTCGAGGTGGTGACGACGGAGGAAGATGGCGGCTTGAGGCGGGCGACGGTGGCCGACGGGGAGGGAGAGAACCGAGAGAGTTGAGAGGGGAGGGAGAGTTTTCGGGAGAGGGAGAGAGAGAGGGGAGTGCCGAAAATGAAAAGTGAGGGAGGAGAGAGAGAGAAGAGACTTAAGAGAGAGGGGGTAAGTGTGTTAGGTGAGGTGAATAGTGCAAATAGTGTAGAATAGTGACTAGGATTGATTTTGTACTTTGACATGTTGATTGACATTCTTGGGAATTGAACCATGATTGATTTGCCTTGGAAATTGTGCCATGATGTGATTGATGGATTGACAAGATGTTTGATTGATTTGACGACTGATTTGACTTGCCTCGATTTGCGTGCCAAATGCACCGATCGGGTCTCGAGCGCGAACGAATTTTTGACAGGATTTGATTTCGATTAGTCGAACCTACTCTCAAAAATCCTAATTCTATTTATCCTAAGGACTGAGCATTTACCGGGGGCATTTCGGTAATTTTCCATTGACGTCTTGCTTCTCGACGTACACCGGCTGTCTGCCCTTCTGGCGACATTTCTGAAACTGACTTTATTTCTTAATTGTGTCTGTCTTACTAATTCGATTGTCCGAAGTCGGATTTCATTTCGTGGTCAATTTCATTAATTTACGACTCTGTCTCTGTCTCAGACCAACGGGCGGCTGTTTGGAAAATTCTCCCCAGTTAGCCTTTCCCCTTCGGTTGGTCATCTCAGGGTAGCTAATCCTGAGTGAGCGTCGATCAGAGGGTATTAACGAAGTATTTCCATTCATTTAGAATTTCCGATAATCGGGTCGAATTTTCAGACTGTCACAATTCTTCCCTCCTTATAAAAATTTCGTCCTCGAAATTTACATCCACCAATCCTTACAACAGAAATGGAGATTACATCGATTTACTCAAACAGGTACGGATACTTCTTCTTCATTTCATCCTCGCTTTCCCAAGTCGCTCCTTCAGTCCCATGGTGTTCCCAGATAACCTTGATCAGCGGAATCGTCTTATTCCTTAAGACCTGCTCCTTGCGATCTTCAATCCTTACTGGCCTTTCCACGTATGAGACGCGGTCATCCATTTCAATGACTTCATGATCGAGTATATGGCCAGGGTCCGGCTCGTACTTTCGAAGCATTGAAACATGAAACACATTATGAATCTGCGATAAGTTCGGCGGCAATGCTAGACGATAAGCCAGTGTCCCGATCTTCTCCAGGATCTCGAATGGCCCAACAAATCTTGGACTCAACTTTCCTTTCTTGCCAAACCGATATAGTCCTCGCATCGGCGACACCTTCAGAAACACATGATCTCCAACTTGGAATGCCAATGGCTTACGTCTCTTGTCTGCATAACTCTTCTGCCTACTCTATGCAGTCCTCAATCTGTCTCTGATCACTCTGACTGCCTCAACTGACTGCTGCACTAATTCTGGGCCTGTTATGCTTTTCTCACCAACTTCGTCCCAACAGATTGGCGTTCTACAGGCCCTTCCATACAGTGCCTCAAATGGTGCCATCCTGATACTCTGCTGGTAACTGTTGTTGTAGGCAAATTCCACCAAATGCAACTGCTCTTCCCAACCTCCTTTGAAATCAATTACACAAGCTCTCAGCATGTCTTCCAAGGTCTGTATCGTCCTTTCCGACTGACCATCTGTCTGAGGGTGGTAAGCTGTACTGAATCTCAACTCTGTTCCCAAAGCACCCTACAGACTCTTCCAAAATGTAGCGGTGAAACGAGGATCTCTATCAGATACGATACTTACTGGCACTCCATGAATCCTCACAATCTGCCTCACATACAACTCAGCCAACCTTTCCAGCGTAGAGTCCTTTCGCACTGCGATGAAGTGCGCTGATTTCGTCAGTCTGTCCACGATTACCCAGATCGAATCATTGCCTCTCTGACTTCTCGGCAGTCCTGTCACGAAATCCATAGTGACATGCTCCCATTTCCATTCTGGAATCTCCAAAGGTTGTAGCAGTCCTCTAGGCTTACAATGCTGTGCCTTTACTTGCTGACAGGTCAAGCACTTGGCTACATGCTTAGCCACGTCCACTTTCATACCATTCCACCAATAGTGCTGACGCAAATTCTGATACATCTTTGTACTTCCTGGATGAATACTGTAGTTACTCCTGTGCGCCTCAGACAAAATCTTCTCTTTTAGCGCCTCGTCATTAGGCACGCACAAACGTCCTCTAAACTTCAACGTTCCGTCAGCAGTCACTTGAAACTCAGCCTTTCTCTCTTCTGCATTCCTTAACACAATCTTCTGTATCTCGGGGTCCGTAGACTGCAACTCTTTGATCTTTAGCTGAATCTCTGGCTCGATCTGCAAGGTAGCCAGCAGACTCGAGAGGCTTCCAACCTCCATCTTAAACTCAGAGTCTCTAATTTCCTCCAGTAATGTCCACTCCTTGACCATCATATGCGTAATGCTCGACTTCCTACTCAGAGCATCTGCCACCTTATTCGCCTTTCCTGGATGGTACAAAATATTGCAGTCGTAGTCCTTCAACAACTCCATCCAACGACGCTGCCTCATATTCAGCTCCTTCTGCGAGAACAGATACTTCAAACTCTGATGGTCCGTAAAAATCTGGAATTTCTCTCCCACCAGATAATGCCTCCAAATCTTCAATGCAAAGACAATCGCAGCTAACTCCAAGTCGTGCGTCGGGTAATTCATCTCATGCGGCCTCAACTGTCGAGATGCATAAGCTACCACTCGTCCATGCTGCATCAAGACACACCCCAATCCTCTTAATGACGCATCGCTGTATATCTCAAATCCTCCTGGTCCAGACGGAATGGTTAAGACTGGTGCGGAAGTCAATCGATCCTTCAACTCCTGAAAACTCTCCTCGCATTTCTCAGTCCATTGAAACTTTGTTTCCTTCTTCAACAAACGCGTCAGAGGAGACGCTATCACAGAGAATCTTTCCACGAAGCGTCTATAATACCCAGCCAATCCAAGGAAACTTCGCACTTCCGTCACGGTCGTAGGTCTCGGCCATTTCTCTACTGCTTCAATCTTAGATGGGTCCACTGATATTCCTTCTCCAGATACTATATGACCAAGAAACGCCACTCTGCTCAGCCAGAACTCACACTTACTAAACTTCGCGTACAGCGAGTGTTCCCTTAGCGTTCGCAGGACGATCCTTAAGTGTTCTTCGTGGCCCTCAGAACTCTTCGAATACACTAATATGTCATCAATGAAGACTATCACAAACTGATCCAGAAACTCCTTGAACACTCGATTCATCATATCCATAAATGCGGCTGGAGCATTTGTCAATCCAAACGGCATAACGGTGAACTCATAGTGCCCATACCTCGTCCTAAAAGCAGTCTTAGGCACATCCTCTTTCTTAATCCTTAACTGGTGATAGCCTGTCCTTAGGTCTATCTTGGAGAACACGCAAGCGCCTTGAAGTTGGTCGAACAGGTCATCAATCCTTGGTAGAGGATACTTATTCTTGATCGTCACTTGGTTCAGCTGTCTGTAATCGATGCACAGCCTTAGTGATCCATCCTTTTTCTTAACAAACAGCACCGGAGCTCCCCATGGTGAAGCACTGGGGCGGATAAATCCTTTATCCAGCAGCTCTTGCATTTGCACCTTCAATTCCTTCAATTCCGATAACGACATCCTATACGGTGCTTTCGAGATCGGCTCCGTTCCAGGTGCCAATTCAATCATAAATTCTACTTCACGCACAGGTGGCAATCCCGGCAACTCTTGAGGAAATACATCTGGATACTCACTTACTACAGGCACTTCTTCTAACTTCATTTCTAGGGCAGACGAATCTAATACTGATGCCAAAAATCCCAGGCAACCTTCATCCATTAACTTGGTCGCCTCTAAAGATGAGATCCAAGGAATCGACATTCCTCCACGATTTCCCTTAAATTCATACCCAGGGTGGCCTACTGGGTTTAGCTGTATGATACTCCTACTACAGTCTACCACTGCACCATGCCTAACTAGCCAATCCATGCCAACAATCACATCAAAATCATACATGGGCAGAACAGCTAAGTCAATTTCTTCTTGCCTATCGCCCAAAGCTAACTTACACCCCTTACACCCTAACGCAACAACTACTCTATCCTTCAACGGGGTGGTTACATGCAAGGTCACATCTAACGGCTTAACATTCATCCCAGACAACTCAACAAAATGTGTAGATACGAAAGAGTGCGACGCTCCCGGATCAAACAATGCATAAGCGGTATGACCACAGAGAGAAACGGTACCTGTGATCACCCCCGGCGCATTCTCAGTGTCCTTGCGTGCCATTGCATATACTCGTCCCTGAGCAGGCGGACGGTTCTGGTTTCCTTGTGGAGCGTTCACCATCTGCGGCTGTTGCTGTTGTTGGTGCTGGAACGGGGGTCTCTGACCCTTCCTCGGGCAGTTCCTCAGAATATGCCCCGTTTGGCCACATCCAAAGCAGCCTCCAGTTTTCCTTGGGCAAGGGCTGTTCCCATCCTCCTGCCACAGTCACGGCAGACCTGATTCCCAGAGAACGATGGTTTTCCCAGGGTTCTCCTTGCAGGTGGAACGAACCTGCGGTTGTCCTTCATTGGCCTCTTGCCAAAGTCTCTGAAGTTCCCTCTTGGCACAAACCGCGACCCAGGTGCGGCGGCCTTTTCTTGCAGATCCCGCTCTATCGCCAGGGCTCGCTCATAGATCTCATTGTAGTCCCTTAGCCCAGTGGCGATGATCATGCTCTTCAACTCGGGCCTCAATCCTTCCCTGAATCTCCTGGCCTTATCCCATGGGTCGTCAATCAGCCTTCGTGCGAACTTGGACAGCCTGGCAAATTCACCTTCATACTGGTCCACAGTCAGTGATCCTTGGCGGAGCCTGATAAACTCTTCCATTTTCCTTTCCTGGGCTGCCTCAGAGAAATACTTGCCATTGAATGCTGTACAGAAGGCGGTCCAGCTTGGCCTCATACCATCCGGAAAGACTCGTCCTCTGGTGGCTTTCCACCAATCATCTGCAGTCCCCTGAAGTTGATAAGTTGCCAACGAAACCTTCTCCTCATCGGTGCAACCCAGAACAGTAAAAGCCTTCTCAAGCTGTTCGATCCACAAGGCAGCTACTTCTGGACCACCACTGCCATCAAACCTCGACGGCTGCAACTTCAGAAACTGCTCCACCATATGATGAGTCTGACGTCCTCCATTTCCATGCCCATTGCCTCCATTGGCACCATTCGCAGCGGCCAAGGCGGCCTCAGCTGCTTGGGCTACAGTGGCAGCTCTCTCAGCAGCTTGCCTAGCCATCAAGTTGCTCACTTCCGTCAGCACCCTCATCATCTCTTCGATTCTGGGGTCTCCTTCAGATTCACGGCCCCTCGAGCTCGATGCACTAGCAGTCGGTCTTCTGCCCCTATTGCTCATCCTTGCTAACACTTACACCTAAAACAACGAAATTCCCATTCAGGAATTTGGAACTCTAAATCTAGCAACCAAGCTTTCGTCTACTGTCGCGTCCACTGACATGTATATGCATGTAAATAATCGCTGCAGCTTAAATGCAGTTGAACCTCGTCGACATCTAGACTCAACCCTGCAAATGCATAACCCAGGCCACTCTGTTCGCAACCTCAACTAGAAGCCTGTCGGGAGCCGCTTCATTGATCAGGTCTTTGCCCCGGCGACCACTCCCCGCCCTCATCGTTTCTTGGTGCGAACAGTTGTCCTAAGAAATTCATAGACAAAGAGAATCCCACTCCACGTGTCCCATACCACGCTTCATCACAGTTTTTAGACGTCCCGTCAATCCTGTCCCATACCAGGCTGACGGTCACCAAATCCAACAACATGAATGCATGCTTTTCTTTCAAAATCCAAATCTCCTTTTTCAACAATGATTTTCCATTTCTAAACCATTTTGCTTTCGGTGCAGAAATCATGCAATGCATGATGGTCAAGCAGCGCGCGACAGCCGACTAGGCATACAATCACATGCAATACCTCACGGACTAACATTCAGCAATCAGCATTCAAGCGCCCAACTCATGGGGCTCTGCCATAGAACCTTACCTCAGGTCCTAACGCACCTGCAGCTTAGCATGAAATACCTTATCCCAAGGTTACTCTAGACAATCAATTCCGCTAAGCAATCACATGCGCCAATCAAATCATGCATTCTACCCTTCCTAATTCTTAGGTCTAGGGTATGTCTAACTAACTACCCCAAAATCATCAGCTTTATCACTCCAAACCTCGAACGGTCTCGTATCGAGCTGACCTTGCTCTGATACCACTCGAACGGTGATGTCACGCCCCGGATCCCTTCTCGGGAACGCGGCATCCCGTTCCTGCGGAAGATACACCTCGCGCTCACCTGGTTCACGATAAGCGACGGCCCAGGGATACTTTCTCTTCGTCGCGACCAGACGACGCAACTTGCGCCAAATTCTCATACCTGCGGAAGCGTGCCTCCTATCCATACACACAAGCATACATAGCAAAGGGGTAGCATGGACAAGATAAACATAAACAACATTTCATAAATACGATTAGCGTTAGGTACAGACTACCAAAAGAAAACCACTAGCTGTAGATCATCCTACGCTCTACTAATCCTCAAAACATCGGGATTCTGCCATAACTCAGTCCTCCTCGTCGGAATCCTCCACAGGGTCCTCCTCTGGATCCTCCTCCTCGGTATCCATCGCATCGCCCTCCTCGTGGCCATCTATCTCGGAGCGCCCTGGAGACGGCAACTCCTGCTTCGGGTCGGGGTCGATCACCTGGCCTCCACATTCTGCAGGCTGGAGCCAAAACGGGTCCTCCTCCATGGGAATCGGGGAATCTCTCTGGGGTCCCTCAAAGCCATGTAGGCCCTCTCTAAACCAAGCCTCGAATCTATGGGGCACTAAATACGGACCTCCCTGATCTACGAGTACGGTCGTCACGTGCCTATGCCACAGGGTAGCGTGCATATCAAAATGGAGGGTAACCTGGGTGTCCATCTGGATCGGCAGACCAAAAAGCATCGGTGGCGCATCCATCACTGGCGACCTGGATCTGAAAAAGGTGGCAACCAACGCCAGTGAGTCGAGGACTCAGCAAGCTCACCACTAATCCTAGCGTAGGGTAGGATATACGAGTGGGGTCGGTCCCAACTAGTAACTAGGGTTCGGTACTCGGAGTCCAACGCTCTCGATCTCCCCAGTTATCATCATGCCTCATATAGCCAATACGAGTTTCGTCACAACAATTCATGCAATACAGACGGGCAATATCAACAATCAGCAATAACATTATGCAAATGCCACAGGCCTCAAACGGCCATCACAGATCCCATGGATCAGCCCGCCTATCACTCCAATTCCCATCAGGGCTCTACCAACAGTGCCACACGGCATGCCACGCTGCGTCTCGGACGCCTTATGCTGGCCTCCCTTTTCTCTCCATCTCCCATCAAGGCGCTACCAACAGTGCCACACGGCATAATTCTCTGTGCCACATAGGCCCGTACCACACTGCGTTTCTGACGCCTTACGTTGGTCTCCCTTTTCTCTCCATTTCCCCTCAGGGCACAATCTCATGTCACATTCCCAGTAACTCATGCATGCTCTGAATGTATGCAGGGCCCAGAAGATCACATCAATAATTCAACACAGAGCATGCATGCCAATAATAATAAGTGCAAGACAGAGCACATCAATCGACCAACTGATACATCTCATGATCAACGAGCCAAGCAGACGTAGATCAATTATCTCTATCCACAAAGTTTCGATAATCCAAGTCCGCCTTACATCTTAAACAAAAGTCTACTATACTATCAATTATCCAAGGACAATCCACTAATCGAGCCCATATAAACCAAGGTCTAATCTGATGAAGGGCCTCTAATCACTCAAGCTAAGTTCGACTGGGCCTAAGGCCCACTTCAATAGTTGAGGTCCAATGATTAATTCTTAAATTAATTCATATGGGTTGGGCCTATTATTTTATTAAATTCGTGTGAGGCCCAAGCCCATTTCTAAAGGTTTACTATTCAAGCCCATATTCATTATTTTAGGCCCAATTTGAATATCCAAGCCCATATACATTTTTGGGTTTCATTCTTTAATGTTCATGGACTTAATTTAGGCCCAATTTAAGAGGATTTTCGTCCATTAGTGGCCCACTAGCTAGATTTGGCCCATTTTGATTAGTTTTGGCCCAATTGCTCGAAATAAAGACTCCTAAGCCCAACACTTTACTTTGGCCCGTTAAACCACATACTCAAGCCCATAATTTCGGTCCACCAACCATATTTCTGAGGCCCATTCATAAGCCTAATTTCGCCCACCATCATGCCCATAAATTTCATTTAGGCCCGGTAGCTTGTTTTTGATCCGTTTAGTGAAAATTAAGTCCCCTAAGCCCACTAATACCTCACGGCCACTCCATCACACGCCTAAGCCATCACTCACAGCCCACATTCACCTCTTTCCAGCCCCATTTCGCCCATGGACAGCCCCCTCCTACGGCCTAAACAACTTCCCATTGGATTAGCTTAGGGAACATCATGCTTAACCACATACATTAGCCTCTAATCATCGAAAATAACCATCTTTACACTACACCATATGCATATACATCTAACCTAAGCCAAGGTTAGAGGTGGAGCTTACCTTAGAGGAGCCAAAATGAAGGCGAAGACGACGAAGGTTCAACCGGCCAATTGGGGGCTCACGGCTCAACGGGGAGTAGGGGCTGTTCGCGGAAGGTTCGGCCACCTTCAAGAGCTCCACGGACCTAAATGTGTTAGTTCTAGACATTAGAGGAGTGGGGGAAGGCGGCGGATCAAGCTTGGCCAGCCCGAAGGCTCACGGCCAAGTTGATCGTGACGGACGACGACGACGATGATGAGGGACAGTGAGGTTGAGGGGCGGCTTCAAGAGGTTCCCATGGCCATAGAACAACAAGGAAAGGAAGAGAAGAGGCTTACCTCGAGGTGGTGACGACGGAGGAAGATGGCGGCTTGAGGCGGGCGACGGTGGCCGACAGGGAGGGAGAGAACCGAGAGAGTTGAGAGGGGAGGGAGAGTTTTCGGGAGAGGGAGAGAGAGAGGGGAGTGCCGAAAATGAAAAGTGGGGGAGGAGAGAGAGAGAAGAGACTTAAGAGAGAGGGGGTAAGTGTGTTAGGTGAGGTGAATAGTGCAAATAGTGTAGAATAGTGACTAGGATTGATTTTGTACTTTGACATGTTGATTGACATTCTTGGGAATTGAACCATGATTGACTTGCCTTGCAAATTGTGCCATGATGTGATTGATGGATTGACAAGATGTTTGATTGATTTGACGACTGATTTGACTTGTCTCGATTTGCGTGCCAAATGCACCGATCGGGTCTCGAGCGCGAACGAATTTTAGACAGGATTTGATTTCGATTAGTCGAACCTACTCTCAAAAATCCTAATTCTATTAATCCTAAGGACTGAACATTTACCGAGGGCATTTCGGTAATTTTCCATTGACGTCTTGCTTCTCGACGTACACCGGCTGTCTGCCCTTCTGGCGACATTTCTGAAACTGACTTTATTTCTTAATTGTGTTTGTCTTACTAATTCGATTGTCCGAAGTCGGATTTCATTTCGTGGTCAATTTCATTAATTTACGACTCTGTCTCTGTCTCAGACCAACGGGCGGCTGTTTGGAAAATTCTCCCCAGTTAGCCTTTCCCCTTCGGTTGGTCATCTCAGGGTAGCTAATCCTGAGTGAGCGTCGATCAGAGGGTATTAACGAAGTATTTCCATTCATTTAGAATTTCCGATAATCGGGTCGAATTTTCAGACTGTCACAATTCCTCTACCGATCAACGCAAGTCACGAGTTCATCCCCATCGTTCGAGCCGCGATCTTGATCCATAATGTGACACGAGATCCGAATTCGACAATCAAATCTGTCAAATCAGGTAACAATCCTAACCATTAAATCTTCGAGAATTTTCTTGCCCAAATGAATTGATTTAAATTTCGATTATGTCATGTCGTACTCGTATGTCTCCATATCCACATACCGCATTTGTATTTGTGTTGTCATTAATTTACGCGTATCCACCTAAAAAAAATTTTTCGACTGGCTAATCCTATTTTTGATGTTTCCGCCTCCCGATCCTTGAAAAATAACCGTTTTATCCTTATGGTCAGTTTGACCCAAACTTCTTCCAATCATCCCAAATGAGCTTTCATGAAATAAAATGGTACCGAAAGGGCGTTAGAATGATCTAGCGTAATCAAGTCCCCGAATCCATTTTCTCTGGTTCACAGAAATAAATTAGTTCTCCTGCTGATTTATTTAGGTTTCTAATCGACCTACCAAAAATGATTAGTGGCGGCTCCAAATCAAAAATCTTTTGCATGAAAAGAATTTAAGTTGCGATTCGGTAGTACTTGGGAGGGTTCGAATTAGGTTAGTCAATTAACCTGATAATCCGTTCACCCGATTAAAAAAAAATTAAATTAATTTTTTTCGGGTCGCGACAGCTTGGCGACTCCGCTGGGGACTGGTTTTTTGGAATTTTCGAAAGAATAAAGCACTAATTAGAGTACTTGAATTTTTTTTTTCGAAATTTTGAAAGCCTTAGTGGACTTAGGCCAGAAAAATTTCGCAAAAATCCATTTGGTTTGAGAATTGGTTGGATTCTAATTTTTAGGTGTTAAATGGTTTTGCAGAATGGGAGTTATAAGGGGTGGAGTGTTTGGCTAACCCTTTGTTTTGCAGGTTTGGTGTGTGAAACTTGTGATTTAATTTTTGAATTATTGAAGCGGTGTTTGCATTTAATTGTTGTGCATAATTAATCGCTTTAGCACTACATCACACACATCCCGTGGCCGGACCTGGGCCACTAGTTTTAAGATGGTATTGTGATTTGGTTCTAGCGTTCGCCGTGAGATCACGTCGAAAGTTAGTCCAGATTCAATCCCGAACTTCTTTTCAAAAATGAGTTTTAAAAGTTATGCCTCAAGCTTGGTAAGATTACCAAAGCGGTGGTTTTAATTTTTGACTCGAGCAGCCGAAGTGGAAAGGCCCGGCTAATCTTGGTTATGTCGCGGGATAGCGGCTAATCTTGATTATGTACGCGAGATTGTCGCCTTGCCGTAAGTCTTTCGCTTCAATTTGTGATTGTTTATTTTCCTACGAGTCATGTGCATGTCCATGTGATTGTTTTTTTTCCTATCCCACGGTAAAGTATGATTCTGAACTTCATCTTGTCTTATGTTATTGTTTGGGTCGGTCCATGACACTTAGGATTGTGGCGCGTGATTTATAGACAATGGGACACATCGATATCCATTTCGTGTACATTCCAAAGGCCGAGTTGAAGCAGATGTGGAGGCGCTTGAGCATTGATGCACAGACCTATGCCCTTAGTCGTATGGGTCACGTATTGCCACTTTTGGATATCGAATTACAGACTGGGGTCATGCAGGCACTTGCACATTTCTGGTGCCCATATACCGCTACTTTCATTTTAGGTAAGCACGAGCTCACTCCGACTTTGGAAGAATATAGCCTTGCCATTGGAAAACCTTTGAGCATTGATTTAATTTGCCCTTGTGTGGGAATGGATCCAATTTTCATTTTTGCTGAGTTTTTGAAAATTAGCGAAAATAAAATGAGGAAAATTTTAAAAGGAAATTGTCATATGTGCCCTTTCTCATTCCTCATTGAACTTTTTTATGAGAGCAATTCACACTTGCAAAGCAGGATCTTTATTCTAGCTTTCTTCGGCCTTGTGATCTTTCCGCTCTAAAAGGATTTTATTAGTCCATCCATGGCTTGGATAGCTAGGCAAGTTTGCAGTGGAATGAACTTTACTAATGCTATCCTGGCCGAGACTTTTATATCTCTGACTCGTTTTAAGCAAAACAAGGACAGAACATTTCATGCTCCGGTGGGACTTTTGCAAATGTGGTTTTTCTCTCATTATGCTAAGTTCGGCTCAAAAATGACGATTCCACGGGTAAGTCAAGAGGAAAACCCAATTGCAAAATTTCAAGAGTTGCAAAAAAATATTGCTAGATCGTCTTATTCCGAGTGGATTGATTTATTTAAAGATCCGAGTCCCAAGGTTTTTCTATGGCAAGCTATATGGTTTCAAGTCTCTAAGGCTCGTTTGTACCATGGTGAGCGGGAGCCTATACTTCTTTTGGGTATTACCGGCATGACACAGTATCATCCTCTCTGTGTGGTACGGCAATATGGAGTTCTACAGGATATCCCACCACCTTTGGGGCCAAACACTTTTCAAGTTGAATTCGTTGCAGGCGAGAATTATAGAACCGAGATCAAGCATCTTGACCAAATTTGGCTCAAGTCCAAGACTCGCTCACTATTACTACCCAAGGAAGAGCTCGAGGGAAAGGAAAGATGTTATCATGCGAAGGCCCGGTATATTAAGCACCATTTGATACCAACTCACATGCTTCCAAAGTTTCCGTTGGTGATTGTGAAGCCCACTCGTCAAGCCGAGATCGAGACCTATGCGAAGAAGGCGCAAAAGGCGAAAAAACAAATGAAGACTTTGGCTAAGGAAAATGCACGACTTCGGATAGAGTTGGAAGCCCATTCGTCTATAGATTGCGTCGCTACAAAGAAAAGAAAAACAGCTTGATTTGCCATCTTTAGGATTGTTGTTCCATGTTTAATTGCATTTTCATGACTTTATGAGCTTTTCTTGTAATAAAGGTTACTGTTCAGATATGACTTTCTGGTATTACATCATTTTTATTGAACTTTATAGTTTTAATTGATCCATAGAGTCTTCACAGAAAACATTCACAAGACCCTAATTCATCACTCAAAAAAATTTTGAATCAATTCAATGTATTTTCCATTTATTACCGAATTTAAGGTGAAAGAAAAACTGCCTGGATTTTGGAATTTTCTCGACTTCACTTTTGTTTCTCCATTTATCACTAGAAAGCATGCTCTTTTGAGAAAAATCAAAACATGAAAGTTGTAGATTGGGATGTTAATTAGTGGACTGGAAATTTTTGGGCATCAATTCAAATTTTTGATGACCCATTTATCCTCAAAGTAAAAACCGGACAAATCAGTTTTCTGAAGAAAATTTTTAGAAAGAAGTATTAAACTGTACTAATCCATGAGGAATCTTCCCAATCTCAAAAAAAGAAAGTTGTACATTATTGTCTTAATTATCAACTCCCAAAGTTTGGTACTTTTTCGAATTATGTGGGAATTGATATGAATTTTCTCGTAAAAGCTGACGAAATTGAAATTTGTTCAAATTAATCTTTTGATCATGTTGGCTTTGTTTCTTGGGTCTAGAGGGTTGTCATGGACCGACTTGTCATTTTCATCCATCATACTCATTTGTATAAATTCTTTTTTCAGGTACCCATTAATCACGGAAGTGCCACGCAGCCGTATCAGAACCCGTCTTAGGGCAAGGATGGAACATGAGGAATTGAGCCCCAGGGTAGTTAACCTTGAGACGCAGATGACAACCATGGCTACGATGCTGGCAGAAATGAAAGCTATGATGATAGAATCCTAGGCGAAAACTACCCCGCCAGTTGATTCGGTCCAAACTACTCACCCGTCATCATCCCACCCTTCGAGCGTGACTCAAGCTCCAGGGGAGGCGCACATTCCAAGAAAGGTGCCGGATGTCGAGCCGTCACCCGAGTCCCCGCCAGTGGTAATCGACCTCGATACTGAAAAGAAAGAAAAGCCTGTGAGCAAAGCAGAGGAGGGTGCAAGGAGGCTCGCAAAGATTGAGGAGTGCCTCAGTAGCCAGGGATATGAACTGGCCCGTTTCGACAAGATATCTCCCTTCACTAAAGTGGAAGTCCCGCCCGATTACAAAGAGCCCGAGTTCGTCAGAAAGTACAATGGGACAGGCTGCCCCCGAGCTCATCTGAAGTACTACTTGCGCAAGATGGCGCATTATTCCGATTATGTTCCGTTATTGATGAACATGTTTCAGGAGAGTCTGGCAGGTGCTACTCTAGCATGGTTCATTGAGTTGGATCTAGAAGATTATGATGGTTGGGAAGATTTAGCTGAGAACTTCTTGCACCAGTATAAATTTAACACCGCGACGGCTCCTACTAGGGAAGAATTGCTGAGGATGGTAAAAGGAAAAAATGAAGCCATTCGTAACTATGCTCAAAGGTGGCGGGCTTTAGCTACGTAAGTTAAGCCATCAATCCCTGAAGACGAGCTTGTCGACCTGTTTCTGAAGGCACTACCGTATGAGTACTTCAACAGACTGAACACTTCTGGGTGCCAGACCTTCGTACATCTCATAAAGGTTGCCGAAAGACTTGAATGGGCTATGAGAGAGAGAAAGGCTCCTCAGACTGCAACAAGACGCCAGTATCCACCTAGGAAGGAAAGAGAGCCCAACGTCGACGTGGCTTTCGTGCCTAATCTATCGCAACCAAAGCAATTCTCTAACTCTACCATGACACAAGGAAGCTCGTCATGGTCGACACCGAAGCCGCTTCAACCTCAAAAAAGGAAGCCGCTTCCCAATCAGTTCACTCCGCTCCCTAGGCCACTATCCAAGCTGCTCCCAATGCTGTTGGAAGGGAGGCTAGTCGCCAAGGAGCCACCGAGATTAAATCCTTCGAGATTTTCGGGTTATGATCCGAGCCAATCATGTGTCTACCACATGGGAGAGAAAGGCCACAATGTTGACAATTGCGTCACCCTGAAGTTCAAGGTTCAGGCCCTTATTGACAATCACATCCTTCAGTTCGATAAAACGGAGCCAAATGTACAACAAAACCCACTCCCGGACCACCAGGTAGTGGGTATGATATCCGAAGAGGAGTTAGACGAAGAGGAGTTTAGACTAACAAAGGCACGCCATGCAGACAAGAGATTTGTCCGTGAAGCTAGTAGGAGGGGAGAAATTGTGGATACCCTGGGGCAGGATAGCGGAGGCTACAACTACAGAGTTCTATATTCAATCCCACCACGTTTCTTCGAAAAGGCAGAAGAAATAGTGCCCAATCGGTGGAGAGGCATGGATGACATAGAGGAGGTACCAAAGAAGGAAACTTCTGAGAAAGACTCCTTTGAGACAATTGATGAAATCATCCCTATTACGACAAATGAGAAAGAAACCGACTCATTAAGCGGATTAAGCGTTGCAGAACGCTTCAGTAACATCGAGAGAAAGCTGAACTTCACCTCCGAAAAGTTGTTAGATTTGCTCCAGCGATCGAGAGAAATGAGTCAAGCGCGGGTCATGAGCGATGCACTTGAACTGGAGCTGCACACAAGGGTCGAAAATCAAGGTCGTATACTGACTGCAATAGAGAAGCGACTTGGGGAATTGGCAACTGTGGTTGATAGGTTGAAGGAACGAATGGACGAGTGCGGATCCGGCATTGGAGGAGCCCCCACCCGAGCTGACCTCCTTCAAGTGGTCAAGCGAAGCGATGAGCAATTCTAGACTTACGCGCATAGATGGAGGTTGCGTGCCTCACAAATAAATCCTCCGTTAACTAGGGAGGAGCTGATCGAGTACTTTCTGAGAACCCTCCCGTACGAGCTCTTCCAACATATGGCCGGGACCACCTACGCCTCGTTCTCCCACCTGTTGCGGGTAGGCGAGGGAGTTGAATGGGGACTCGCCAACGGAAGGCTGAAGAGTAAGGATGCTAGGAGGACCAATGCGCCACCCTCTGATAGACTCGACAAGACAGCTCATGCTGAACCCAGATGCGGGTACAATTCTGAAGACTTGGATGACCTCATTGGGATGATTGAGACTATAGAAGCTTTTGTAATTAACCTAGACAAGGTTGACAATTCGGAAAAAGAGGATGATTACTTAGTCAAGCCACTTACAATCAGCATCTCTAATGAAGAGGCGAATGATGGCCCTGAAGGAGAGGCTGAGGGTGTCAGGCCGGTTGTGATAAAGATCCCTCCAGTGGAAGAGTACGATCCTAAAGCGGTTCATTGGGACTACGGGATGGGCGAAATAGATGTAGTGATGAGGTCGGGGAGGTGTTATGCACCCAAAGAGGGAGAGACCGAGAAGAGAGACGTAACTAAAGAAGATGCCGAAAAACTGTTAACCATCATCAAAACGAGCGAATTTGAAGTGATAGAGCAATTACGGAAAATGCCGGCCCAAATCTCACTACTGGATCTGTTCGTAAACTCAGAAAAGCATAAGAATGCGCTGATGAGGGTCCTGAATGAGGTACACGTACCTGAGACGATTAACGAAATACAGCTAGAGAGTTTTGTTAGCGCTATCCTATTAAAGGATCAAATATCCTTCTCAGATGAGGACATTCCTGTGGATGGATGGGCCCATAATAAGGCTTTGTACATATCGGCGAGGAGCCACGGCAAGCAGGTCTCCCACGTGCTAATTGATAATGGGTCAGCATTCAACATATGTCCATTGGCCACACTCAGGAACCTGGGTGTGAATGAGGAGCTCATCCGTGCCTCTAATGCTACAATTAGAGCTTTCGACGGAATGAGGAAGAATGTGGTTGGTGAAATCGAACTAGATGTCCTAATTGGGCCAGTAGAGTTCTCTATTGGATTTCAAGTCATGGACCTCCCGAGTGCTTTCGGATTTCTATTGGGCAGACCATGGATCCACACTGCAGGCGCAGTACCGTCGAGCCTGCACCAGAAGGTTCGATTTGTGGTTGATGGGAAAGTGATAACCGTGCATGGGGAAATGGACTTCACCGCATACCAGAAGAGCGCGATTCCATATGTGGAGCCGGAGCACAAAGAAGAGGTTAGCTATCATTCTCTCGAGTTGGTGGCAGTCACGCATGCACCTCCAGGAACCAAAATGAGGACTCCTACGCCCTCCAAGTATACTCTAGCACCTGGAAAAATGCTATTGGCATATGGTTTTATCCCTAGACTCGGTCTAGGAAAGAATGGTCAAGGGATCCGCTTGCCGCTGCAATTGGACACCAACAAGCACCGAACAGGCCTAGGATATACTGGTGAATCCAGTAAGGGCCTTACTTCCAGAAGCTGTCATGGACGCCGAGGCCGAGGCCATTATAGGGCCCGTGGAGGTCGAGGAGGCAGAGTTAATTCTTTCATTGGCTCCAGAGCTTGGAAAGGAAAAATTAACGCGATTGGAAGTTCACTGGGTCAGTATTTCTCCGAGCGCCCCAAGATGTTAGCAGATGAAGCTATTCAAGGTGCAGCAGAGCTTGATATGTCCAACTCGTTTCTAGAAGACACCGTTAACGTCATCATCGAGAGGCTTGACGAGGACTTTATCTCGCCTGAGTAAAGAGGCTCTTCTTCTGCTTCTTATAGCATTTCTTTAACGCAATTTTAATTCAGTTGTTGCATTTCGTTTGGTTTCTCTCTTTTCAATTCCAAGAAAATACCTTTGGATCTCGAGCCGTTGGTCCAAATGGTTGCCTTGTAACGCGGCCTTATCAGTAAAATAAAATGCGTGTGCACGTTTTATTAAGGGCGTGCAGGAACATTCCAAACCAGCCCAATGATGATGCCTATCTTCGATTCTCGAAGATTTGAGGCCTGGATTCCCGCACGCTTCCTAGTTTATCAAGCAAATTAAGAGAAGCAAAGATGTCCGAGGATATGAGGATTGGCTCTCTTATTATGTTTTTCAAATGGTTTTTGAAAATCATGCATGAAAACTACTTGCTGAAAGGGACTAATCATCTTCATGACATTTCAGGCATATCATTCCAAGCATGCGTAATAGGCTGTTGTGTGACTCGGATCACCAAGGAGATTACTCTTGTGGCATCAGGGAAGAAGATGAGGATTTCATAAATATTCAGAGAGATTGGAGTCGATACGAAGAGTTTAAACCCTTAACGGCAGAAGAGGCAGTGGTCGTGAACTTGGGCGACTCACAGAATGTCAGAGAAGTGAAGATTGGGGAGTCCTTGTCACCCTCTGAAGCTACCCGAATGACTGAACTTCTCAGGGAATACCAAGATGTCTTTGCTTGGTCGTATGCAGACATGCTCGGCCTCGACCCTAACATTGTGGAATACGTACTGCCCATTGACCCTAGCATCCTGCCAAAAAAATAAAGGCTTAGGCGAACGAGGCCCGAACTTTCCAAGAAAATTGAGGAGGAAGTGATGAAGCTCCTCAAGGTGGGATTCATAGAAGCGATCCCCTATGCCGATTGGATCGCTAACATCGTACCAGTAATGAAGAAAGACGGCACAGTCCGAATCTGCGTCGATTACCGAGACCTGAATAAAGCCAGCCCAAAGGATGATTTTCCGTTGCCGCACATAGACGTGTTGGTCGATAGTACAGCCGGGTTCGAACGGTTTTCCTTTATGGATGGATTTTCTGGCTATAATCAGATCTTAATGAAGGAGGAAGACAAGGCGAAGACCTCATTCATAACACCATGGGGCACCTTCTGTTATAAGGTTATGCCTTTCGGGTTGAAGAATGCTGGGGCGACATACCAAAGAGCCATGGTCGCTCTATTCCATGACATGATGCATAAGGAAATCGAGGTGTACGTAGATGATATGATTGCCAAGTCCAGACCAGGAGAGGACTATGTTCTGGTGCTAAAAAAGTTGTTCGAACGCCTACGAAAATATAAGCTGAGGCTGAATCCCAACAAGTGCATATTTGGGGCGAGATCCGGAAAGCTTTTGGGATTTATGGTTAGCAGTCATGGCATCGAGGTCGACCCTTCCAAGATTAAAGCTATACGGGACATTAATACCCCAACCTCAGTAAGGGAAGTAAGAAGCCTGCTGGGGCGGTTAAACTATATTGCTAGATTTATATCCCAACTTTCTGATGTGGCAAAACCATTCTTTAAGCTCCTCAATAAGGGCGCCAAAGTCATTTGGGATTCAGAATGCCATCAGGCATTTGAGAAGATCAAGAAGTATCTGATCCTACCTCCGGTATTGGTACCACCAACCCCGGGAGTCCCCTTGACTCTGTACTTGACGATCTATCAAGAATCATTAGGAGCTCTACTCGCCCAGACGAAACCGGAGGACGGGAAAGAGCGAGCAATTTATTACCTGAGCAAGAAGTTTACGCAGTCAGAGGCTAATTACCCGATGGTTGAAAGGACATGCGTCGCACTGATCTGGGTACTCCACAGGTTGAGACAGTACACCCTCTATCACCATATCCAGCTTGTAACAGAATGCGACCCAATTAAGTACTTGGTGGAGAAACCCGCCTTATTGGGAAAGCTGGCCAAGTGGCAAGTTCTGTTATCAGAATTTGACATAAGGAGTTCACCTCAGAAGTCAGTCAAGGGGCGGGCCATAGCCGACATGTTGGCAGAAAATTCACAAGGACTTGTAATCCCTGTTGAGGAGGAGGTGGAGAATCGAATCCTCGCATTATCTGATGATAAGTGGACCATGTATTTTGATGGTGCCGTTAATTTGGCCGGATCTGGAACTGGGGCAATACTGATATCCCTGGATGGCCTACATTATCCGGTTTCTGCGAAGTTGGTATATCCATGCACCAATAATATATCAGAATATGAAGCCTGTATTCTAGGCCTGCAATTAGCCATCACTATGAAGGTGCGAAGGTTACAGGTTTATGGAGACTCCATGCTAATTATTCTCCAAACGCAGGGAGAATGGAAAACAAGGGATTCTAAGCTCATCCTCTATCATAAGTTCCTAGAGGAGTTAACCGACAATTTCGACGAAATTTCGTTCGAATATCTGCCAAGGACCCAGAATCACTTTGCAGACGCGTTAGCCACTCTATCTTCATTGCTGCAAGTGGAGGACGGGCTCGACATCAAGCCTTTAAAAATCAATGTCATGGATCAGCCAGCCTACTGCATGGTGGTGGAAGACGAATTCGATGGCGAGCCTTGGTATCATGACATTAAGAATTATCTTTCGAAAGGAGAATTCCCTCAAGGGAGTCAGGTCGGGGATAAGAAGTACATAGCAAAGATGGCTACCAAATTCTTCCTGAGCGGGCAAACTCTCTATAAAAGGTCCTTCGATTCAGTCCTATTGAGATGTATAGACGCCAAAGAAGCAAACATGCTCATGAAGGAAATCCATGAAGGGATATGCGGTCCTCATATGAACGGCCACCTCCTCGCAAAGAAAATCATGCGGCTTGGTTATTATTGGATGACCATGGAAGCGGACTGCAACCAACATGTAAGGTCATGTCATCAATGCCAGGTATACGGTGACAGAATTAACGCACCCCCGAACGAGCTCCACCAAATGTCGGAGGCTTGGCCATTCGCCATGTGGGGGATAGACATGATCGGTCCAATTCACCCTAGCGCTTCCAATGGGCACCGCTTCATCCTGGTGGCGATCGACTATTTTACGAAGTGGATTGAAGCAAACTCATATGCAAATGTCACAGCAAAGAATGTGGCCAAGTTCATCAGAAGGGATATTATCTCCCGATATGGGGCCCCTCAAACGATAATCACAGATAATGGCTCCAATTTGAATAATAAGATAGTCGATGATCTGCTACAAGCATTCAACATTCGACATCTTAATTCGTCTCCCTATCGCCCACAAATGAATGGAGCTGTGGAGGCGGCAAACAAGAACATCATGAAAATCCTGGCAAAAACCGCAGAGAATTATAGAGACTGGCATGAGAGATTGCCGTACGCGTTGATGGCATATCGGACTTCGATACGGACCTCGACTGGAGCAACCTTATATTCCCTAGTTTACGGTATGGAGGCAGTTCTACCAGTAGAGGTTGAAATCCCCTCTCTGAGAATCTTATCCCAAGTCAAACTCTCCGAAGCGGAGTGGACGCAGTAGAGATATGAGCAGTTGAATCTGATAGATGAAAGGCGTCTGAAGGCAATATGTCACGGTCAGAGCTACCAGAGAAGAGTTGCCAAAGCGTTCAATCGAAAAGTCAAGCCCAGGAATTTTGAAACAGAAGATCTGGTAGTGAAAAAGACAGTTCCAAATGTTTCTCATCCCGAGGGCAAGTTCACCCCAAATTATGAGGGTCCTTATATCGTCAAAAAGGTCCTTCCTGGGGGAGCCTTGATTCTTGTAAACATGGATGGGAAAGAGTTAGGATATCCTGTAAATGCGGATGCAGTCAAGCAGTATCATCCTTGAAATAAAAGCAGGAGCCGATTTTGCTACCTTTGGGACAATCTGAGTCACTTTATGACTATTACATGCATTTCATGCATTCATGCATACACACATTTGTTTCATGTGATCCCAGGTTTAGGGAAAGCTCCCGAATCAATAAGCCACCAAAGTCACTATTGAGGGTCCTACTAATGTAGATTTACTGGAACAGGTGAAATGTATTCGTTCCAATGATATTCCCTATACGATACTTTCCTCAGGTGAATCCATTTCTCTGTTAGGAAACCAACGGTGATTCAAGGAGCTGCAACCAGAATTGGAGGGGGGCATTCGACCAATGACCATGACGGTTGTCAACATTAAACAAGCCCAAATGCTCCTTCACCCATGTATTTCATTGTGCAGGGGCAAAGTCAGAAACGAGCCACTCCTCGACTTGAGGAGTAGATCTTCAATTTATTCGGTTCGCATATCCAGGGGCAATTCGAATCCCCCCTTTCTTGAGAAATTCTCTTCCATTCTTGCACATTGCCACATTTGCATGGTGTTTACACAGATTCATGGTTCATACATGACTATTCTGCATGTTTAATTTGTTAATTTTGACTTGGAGCATAAACTGTACACGATGCATCGAATATACAAAATGGGGCACGACAGGACGATGAAAGGCAAGCCATTTCCACATACGTCCTGTATTTAATCCACAGTGAGTTGAGCGGTAGACAGATTACGCGTTCTCCAAGGCAATGAGTTTTCTCGCAAAAGATACGATAGCCGAAGTGAAGGAGGCATTCATTCTCCGTCACAAACACTTCAGGTAACCATTGACGACCCATTTGAGCGGCGGTTTCATTTTGCAACCCCTGTCAAGAACCACCGCACATCGGGGGCCAAATGGAGGTAGTTCCAGCAGTTATCATGGTTAGAAATTGTCTTGCTTGGACTAATACCAATCTTCGAGTGTTTCTTTGCATTTAACTCGAATTTTAATTCAAGTGTTTTAGGATGACAAAGAGCATTCGTTTCTCTATCCTACACAGACATCCTTTGCATAGCCCAATTGAGCCTAGAAATTCATTTCACAAGCCCTTGTTGGTGATCGTTGCTCATTCCAAAGAAGGATGGCGCTTTCCCCAAAGAGCAGAATCAAAGAAATCGGGTCAACAATGAACCCTCGAAATGAGCTTATGTCATGTGCTAGACTTTTCATGTAATGTCTAGTATCAATTTTTGAAAAATCATCTTGTCAAAAAGAAAAACAAGTGTAGCCTAAAAAATTGGTCTGCTCCCAAACAAAAGGGAGTCGGGAGTAAGAAAAACAAGGGCTACTCCAGAAATCTGGAGCAGAAAAAGCAAAGTGCCTATCAAAAGCAAGGCCAATGCCCATTCATCTGTAATATACCTCTGATTTTGAGAACGCTCAAAAGAGAATTCTCCAAAGAAGTCAATTTACAATTTCCAGCAAAAGAATTATCACCCCTCAGCCAATGGTGGTATTCATTGAAGACAAATTCAGGAAGGTCAAAGATCGGTGACAAGACTGCAATGATCACCAACACTAAGCATTTCTCATATATTTTTCTGAGTCAAAATGAGCCTTTCGTTTCTAAGTCCTAACTCCCAACCTACGAAAGTCTCTTCTGATTAGAGCACTTGAATTAACGTAAGAGTTGAATGATTTTAAGCATCGCTCGAAGAAGTTCGAGCAAAACTATTTCTCTCTCATTTTTGCAGGGTTCTTGACTTGTAAACCCGGAGCAGATAATGAAGACATTTTTTGTCAGTGGCCTTGACTCAAAAGAGTCCCCTTTGGTAAGCCTTGACCCAGCCTACATTACGGTCCTAATCAAGACCTCCAGATCGGCTTGATCTTATCAATTGCGAGATTACTCAGACCCTCGCTGAATGCGATGATGGTAAGGTTGAGTGATTTCTTTTCAAATCCTGCAATCAGGATAAACAGCCTTTCTCGAGAGTGAGAGAAAGCCCTTTCGGACTGAAATCCCCATTCTGGTTACATTCGAGGTATTCATAACGTGATAATCATTGCAAACTCAACTGAATGGTTTTGCATGAACCGATGAACTCATTGATAAAAATGCTTGCACATGTTACCTCTGACACTGTCTGACAGGTAGTGCATTCCTGATAGTCGAGTTACCCTCCGAGGTCTCGAAATTCATCCAAGGGCTATTGAACAAACAAACCCTGTTGGCAAATACTCGCCAAGCATTTTCAGGTGAGTATATCTTCAGCCTGAACCTTCCAATTCTGATGATTGTCTGGGTGCTCAAATCTATTGCAGCACATAAGGTCATTCAGTGAGCAAGCAGACATGATACAATCAGTCTGTCTATGCCTCGATCATTAACTCAGAAGATCCAGGTAAGTCTTCTGAACCCTTGCGACTCATGATCAACATGCGCTCATGAAGTCTTCATCAGCTCACGATTGATATAATCTCGTGTTCTCAAGCTTTATCAAATCATGATTGACCAACTCTCGTGATCTTGATCTCAACATGCCTCGCTTGCACAAAAAATGCAGCACGGCCTCCTATCTTCGAAGACTTTACCTGCACCAGAAGGCGGTACAGCTTCATTTCTCAAAGACCTCATCTGCGCAAGAAAGCAATACGGCCTCAACTTCAGGCGAAATTCCATCTCTGGAGACCTTCCATTGGAAACCCCAATACGAAACGGTCCATCTTCAAAGTCCTGAAAAGCGGGCACCAATCAGGCGAAATGTCATCTCTAAAACCCTTCCATCGGAAACCTCGATACGAAATGGTTCATTTTCAAGTCCTGAAAAGCAAGCACCAATTAGGCGAAATGCCATCTCTGGAACCTTCCATTGGAAACCCCAATACTGCAAGGTCCATCTTCAAGTCCTGAAAACCAGACACCAATTAGGCGAAATGCCATCTCTGGAACCCCTCCATTGGAAACCCCAATACGGAATGGTCCATTTCAAGTCCTTCTTACAGGCACCCAAAAGTCCTTCTTACAGGCAACCAAAAGTCCTTCTTACAAGCACCAAAGTCCTTCTTACAGGCAACCAAAAGTCCTTCTTACAGGCACCAAAGTCCTTCTTATAGGCATTTCCATAGGGTGGCCTACCATACGGGTCAAATTTCAATCAGTAGAATCCTTCCATTAGGAATCTACCATGGGGTGACCTACCATACGAGTCAAATTTCAATCAGTAGAATCCTTCCATTAGGAATCTACCATGGGGTGACCTACCATACGGGTCAAATTTCAATCAAAGTTTAATAAGTAGAATCCTTTCGTTAGGAATCTATCATGAGTTGACCTACCATACGGGTCAAAATGCAGGCGAATCCTCTAAACAGGATAGATCGCCAATAGATTCCTTTCACTAGGAACTCTATCATGGGTTGACCTACCATACAAGTCAGGGCTCATCCTCCTCGGATTATCCTTTGAGTGAACATTTGGGTGTCTATTCAAAGTGCATTCATGTCAGGCAACGGCCATACGATGGGCAGGTAAGTGCCAGGTAACCTCTCCACTCTAGCTCTCCCTCACTTCATAGAAGCCTCCTCAAGCCGGAACTGGATCAGAACTTGCAATGTGGGGTATTGGAGATCAATTGTCACGACTCTTTTTATCTCCTTGTGTTGAGTCGATTAGGATTCAGGTGTCGTCTCGTCTTTGAAATGAACCTCTACCGAGCTTCCTTTCAAAGAGGGGCAGCTGTTGACACCTGATTTTTAATCATGTTTTCTCTTTTAAAATTAATACAAAATCTATAAAAATTTGTAAAATTGAAAAATCAATTTTGGGGACCTTGGGCAAGCTTAGGGAATTAATTTTGACCAAAAAATAATTTTTCATATTTTTGGTATTTTTCAGCATTTTTTATTTTCGAAAATTAATAGAAAATCCATAAAAATTGAGAAAATTATAAAATCAACTTTGGAAGCCCTAGCCAAGCCTAGGTAACCATTTTTGAATAAAAAAATAATTTTTCATATTTTTTGAATTATATATATATTTTTAGAAATTAGGAAAATATTTAATAAATAATGGCGTTTGAGGTCACAAAAAAATATGTAAAAATGGTCAATATTTTTCTTTTAAATTCCTTTTCATGTTGGCCATCACAAATAAAAAAAAAAAACCCAATTCGGGGTCGTGTATTTCTTCACGAGCATAATCTCGAATTGAGCCTAAAAAATTTAATTTGAGTCAATTTATTTTCATTTTTTCACTTTTAGAAGTTGTGACATTATTCTCTAATATTTTAAATTTTTATCTTGGCCCAATTATACCTAGAATGACTCAATTTTACAAAAGGGCTTTAATTAAATTTTGCGGCAAGAAATAAGCATAGGGGAGATGTGTTGAAAATTTTGAGAAGATTTGGACTTAAAGAAATATTTCTCCGTGGACTGAATTGCAAATACTTAAAATCTCATGGACTAGAGTGCAAATACTTAACATTTGAGGGATTATTTTGTAAATAATAAATAGAAGAGTTAGTGGAGAAATTAGAATAGAGAAAGAAAGATGGAGAAGAGGAGATAGAGAATGGAAGATGGAGAGGAGGATATGAAGAAGAGGAGATGGAGAGGAGGAGATGGAGAAGAGAAGATGGAGAAGAATAGATGAGAATAGAGAAGGGAAGATGGAGATGAAGAAGAGTTAGTAGAATGGGAGATAGATATGGAGAAGGGAAGATGGAGATGAAGAAGAGTTAGTGGAGAAATTAGAATGTGAGATAGAGATGGAGAATGGAAGATGTTGAAGAAGAAGAGTTAGTGGAGAAATTAGAATGTGAGATAGAGATGGAGAATGGAAGATGTTGAAGAAGAAGAGTTAGTGGAAAAATTAGAATGGAAGATAAATGAATGGGTTATAAAAGGAGGAAGAAGAGAGTTTGGATGGTGGGAATTCTTTGGAGAAAAAAAATTTGAAGTGTTTGAGGGAGATTTTTTAGGGGGAGAGAAAATTTTGGATGTTTGAGAGAGTTTTGAGAGATTCAAAAAAAAATTAGAAAGGAAGAAAAAATAAAAAAAAAAGAGAGAGAATCCTTTTTTTCAAAAGAGAGTCTTGAAGATGGTGGGAGTTTAAATCTAGATGTTACCATCCATAATTCCTCTACCGATCAACGCAAGTCACGAGTTCATCCCCATCGTTCGAGCCGCGATCTTGATCCATAAAGTGACACGAGGTCCGAATTCGACAATCAAATCTGTCAAATCAGGTAACAATCCTAACCATTAAATCTTCGAGAATTTTCTTGCCCAAATGAATTGATTTAAATTTCGATTATGTCATGTCGTACTCGTATGTCTCCATATCCACATACCGCATTTGTATTTGTGTTGTCATTAATTTACGCGTATCCACCTAAAAAAATTTTTTCGACTGGCTAATCCTATTTTTGATGTTTCCACCTCCCGATCCTTGAAAAATAACCGTTTTATCATTCTGGTCAGTTTGACCCAAACTTCTTCCAATCATCCCAAATGAGCTTTCATGAAATAAAATGGTACCGAAAGGGCGTTAGAATGATCTAGCGTAATCAAGTCCCCGAATCCATTTTCTCTGGTTCGCAGAAATAAATTAGTTCTCCCGCTGATTTATTTAGGTTTCTAATCGACCTACCAAAAATGATTAGTGGCGGCTCCAAATCAAAAATCTTTTGCATGAAAAGAACTTAAGTTGCGATTCGGTAGGACTTGGGAGGGTCCGAATTAGGTTAGTCAATTAACCTGATAATTCGTTCACCCGATTGAAAAAAAATTAAATTAATTTTTTTCGGGTCGCGACACTCCTGAGTCTGAAGGAGATCCTAGAATCGAGGAGATGATGAGAGTTCTGACGGAGGTGAGTAACTTGATGGCTAGGCAAGCTGCTGAGAGAGCTGCCACTGTAGCCCAAGCAGCTGAGGCCGCCTTGGCCGCTGCGAATGGAGCCAATGGAGGCAACGGGCATGGAAATGGTGGACGTCAGACTCATCATATGGTGGAGCAGTTTCTGAAGTTGCAGCCGTCGAAGTTTGATGGCAGTGGTGGTCCCGAGGTAGCTGCCTTGTGGATCGAGCAGCTGGAGAAGGCTTTCTCCGTGTTGGGTTGCGCAGATGAGGAAAAGGTTTCGTTAGCGACGTATCAGCTGCAGGGGACAGCAGATGACTGGTGGAAAGCCACCAGAGGACGGGTCTTTCCGGATGGCATGAGGCCGAACTGGGCCGCCTTCTGTGCAGCGTTTAATGGCAAGTACTTCTCTGAGGCAGCCCAGGAAAGGAAGATGGAAGAGTTCATAAGACTCCGTCAAGGATCGCTGACTGTGGACTAGTATGAAGGTGAATTTGCCAGACTGTCCAAGTTCGCGCGAAGGCTGATTGAGGATCCGTGGGATAAGGCCAGGAGATTCAGGGAAGGACTGAGGCCTGAATTGAAGAGTATGATCATCGCCACTGGGCTGAGGAACTACAACGAGATCTATGAGCGAGCCCTGGCGATAGAGCGAGATCTGCAAGAAAAGGCCGCCGCATCTGGATCGCGGTTTGTGCCAAGAGGGAACTTTAGAGACTTTGGCAAGAGGCCAATGAAGGACAACCGCAGGTTCGTTCCACCTGCAAGGAGAACCCTGGGAAAGCCATCATTCCCTGGGAATCAGGTCTGCCGTGACTGTGGCAGGAGGCATGGGAACAGCCCTTGCCCAAGGAAGACTGGAGGCTGCTTTGGATGTGGCCAGACGGGGCATATTTTGAGGAACTGCCCGAGAAGAGGTCCGAGACCCCCGTTCCAGCCGCAGCAGCAGCCGCCGATGGCGAATGCTCATCAAGGAAATCAGAACGGTCCACCTGTTCAGGGACGAGTCTATGCAGTGGCGCGAAAGGACGCTGAGAACGCGCCAGGGGTGATCACAGGTACCGTTTCTCTCTGTGGTCATACTGCGTATGCTTTGTTTGATCCGGGAGCGTCGCACTCTTTCGTATCTGCACGTTTTGCTGAGTTATCTGGGATGAATGTTAAGCCGTTGAATGTGACTATGCATGTAACCACCCCGTTAAAGGATAGAGTGATTGTTGCGCTAGGATGTAAGGGGTGTAAATTAGTCCTGGGCAATAGAGAGGAAGAGATCGATTTAGCTGTTTTACCTATGTATGATTTCGACGTGATTGTTGGCATGGATTGGTTGGTTAGACATGGGGCAGTGATAGACTGTGGTAGGAGTATGGTACAGCTAAACCCAGTAGGTCACCCTGGGTATGAATTTAGGGGAAATCGAGGAGGAACGTCGATTCCTTGGATCTCGTCGTTAGAAGCAACTAAATTGATGGACGAGGGTTGTCTGGGATTTTTAGCGTCAGTGACAGATTCGACTGCTCAAGAGGTGAAGATTGGAGGAAGTGCCAGTAGTGAGAGAGTACCCGGACGTGTTTCCTCAAGAATTGCCTGGCTTGCCACCAGAGCGTGACGTAGAGTTTGTGATTGAATTGGCACCTGGAACGGAGCCGATCTCAAAAGCACCGTATAGAATGTCGTTGTCTGAGTTAAAAGAGTTGAAGGTACAGATGCAAGAGCTTTTGGATAAAGGATTTATCCGCCCCAGTGCTTCGCCATGGGGAGCTCCGGTGCTGTTTGTTAAGAAGAAGGATGGATCGCTAAGATTGTGCATCGACTACAGACAGCTGAACCAAGTAACGATCAAGAACAAGTATCCTCTGCCAAGGATTGATGACCTGTTCGACCAACTTCAAGGCGCTTGTGTGTTCTCCAAGATAGACCTAAGGACAGGCTATCACCAGTTAAGGATTAAGAAAGAGGATGTGCCTAAAACTGCTTTTAGGACGAGGTATGGGCACTATGAGTTCACAGTTATGCCGTTTGGATTGACGAATGCTCCGGCCGCATTTATGGATATGATGAATCGGGTATTCAAGGAGTTTTTGGATCAATTCGTAATAGTCTTCATTGATGACATATTGGTGTATTCGAAGAGTTCTGAGGACCACGAAGAACACTTAAGGATCGTTCTGCAGACGTTAAGGGAACATTCGTTGTATGCGAAGTTTAGTAAGTGCGAGTTCTGGCTGAGCAGAGTGGCATTCCTTGGTCATATAGTATCTGGAGAAGGGATATCAGTGGACCCATCTAAGATTGAAGCCGTAAAGAAATGGCCGAGGCCTACGACCGTGACGGAAGTGCGAAGTTTCCTTGGATTGGCGGGGTATTATAGACGCTTTGTGGAAAGATTCTCTGTGATAGCGTCTCCTCTGACGCGTTTGTTGAAGAAGGAGACAAAGTTTCAATGGACTGAGAAATGCGAGGAAAGTTTTCAAGAATTGAAGGATTGATTGACTTCCGCACCAGTCTTAACTATTCCGTCTGGACCAGGAGGATTTGAGATATACAGTGATGCGTCATTAAGAGGATTGGGATGGGTCTTGATGCAACATGGATGAGTGGTAGCTTATGCATCTCGACAGCTGAGGCCGCATGAGATGAATTATCTGACGCACGACTTGGAGTTAGCTACGATTGTCTTTGCCTTGAAGATTTGGAGGCATTATCTGGTGGGAGAGAAATTTCAGATTTTTATGGACCATCAGAGTTTGAAGTATCTGTTCTCGCAGAAGGAGCTGAATATGAGGCAGCGTCGTTGGATGGAGTTGTTGAAGGACTACGACTGTGATATTCTGTACCATCCGGGAAAGGCGAATAAGGTAGCGGATGCTCTGAGTCGAAAGTCGAGCATTGCGCATATGATGGTCAAAGAATGGACGTTGCTAGAGGAAATTAGAGACTTTGAGTTTAAGATGGAGGTTGGAAGCCTCTCAAGTCTGATGACTACCTTGCAGATCGAGCCAGAGATTTAGCTAAGGATCAAGGAATTGCAGTCTACGGATCCAGATATCCAGAAAATTTTGGCAATGAATGCCGATGAGAGCAAGACTGAGTTTCAGGCCACTGCTGACGGAACGTTGAAGTTTAGAGGACATCTGTGCGTGCCTAATGACGAGGCGTTGAAGGAGAAGATTTTGTCTGAGACGCACAGGAGTCACTACAGTATTCATCCCGGAAGTACAAAGATGTATCAGAATTTGCGTCAACACTACTGGTGGAATGGTATGAAAGTGGACGTGGCTAAGCATGTAGCCAAGTGTTTGACCTGTCAACAAGTGAAGGCACAACATTGTAAGCCTGGAGGATTATTGCAACCATTGGAAATCCCAGAGTGGAAATGGGAGCATGTCACTATGGATTTTGTGACAGGATTGCCAAGAAGTCAGAGAGGCAATGATTCGATATGGGTAATAGTGGACAGACTGACAAAATCAGCTCATTTCATAGCAGTGCGAAAAGACTCTACGTTGGAAAAGTTGGCTGAATTGTACGTGAGACAGATCGTGAGATTGCATGGGGTACCAGTAAGTATTGTATCAGACAGAGATCCTCGTTTCAGAGCGACGTTTTGGAAGAGTTTGCAGGGTGCTTTGGGAACCGAGTTGAGATTCAGTACAGCCTATCATCCTCAGACAGACGGTCAGTCGGAAAGGACTATACAGACTTTGGAGGACATGCTGCGAGCATGTGTAATTGATTTCAAGGGAGGCTGGGAAGAGCAGTTACACTTGGTGGAGTTTGCCTACAACAACAGTTATCAGCAGAGTATCAGAATGGCACCGTTTGAGGCATTGTATGGGAGAGCTTGCAGAACTCCGATTTGTTGGGACGAAGTTGGTGAGAAAAGCAGCAGTCAGTCGAGGCAGTCAGGGTGATTAGAGACAGACTGAGGACCGCTCAGAGTAGGCAGAAGAGCTATGCAGACAGGAGACGTAAACCGTTGGAGTTTCAAGTTGGAGATCATGTCTTCCTAAAGGTGTCGTCGATGCGAGGACTATCTCGGTTTGGCAAGAAAGGGAAGCTTAGTCCAAGATTTGTTGGGCCGTTCGAGATTTTGGAGAAGATCGGGACATTAGCTTATCGTCTTGCACTACCGCCGAACTTATCGCAGATTCACAACGTGTTTCATGTATCGATGCTTCGGAAGTACGAGCCGGACCCTGGCCATATACTCGATCATGAAGTCATTGAAATGGATGACCGCGTCTCATACGTGGAAAGGCCAGTAAGAATTGAAGATCGCAAGGAGCAGGTCTTGAGGAACAAGACGATACCGCTGGTTAAGGTTATTTGGGAGCATCATGGAACTGAAGGAGCCACTTGGGAAAGCGAGGACGAGATGAAGAAGAAGTACCCGTATTTGTTTGGGCAGTCTGTGTAATTTCCGTCTGTGACAGTCCGAAAATTCGACCCGATTATCGGGAATTCTGAATGAATGGAAATACTTCGTGTCACGCCCCGGATCCCTTCTCGGGAACGCGGCATCCCGTTCCTGCGGAAGATACACCTCGCGCTCGCCTGGTTCACGATAAGCGACGGCCCAGGGATACTTTCTCTTCGTCGCGACCAGACGACGTAACTTGCGCCAAATTCTCATACCTACGGAAGCGTGCCTCCTATCTATACACACAAGCATACATAGCAAAGGGGTAGCATGGACAAGATAAACATACACAACATTTCATAAATACGATTAGCGTTAGGTACAGACTACCAAAAGAAAAACCACTAGCTGTAGATCATCATACGCTCTATTAATCCTCAAAACATCGGGATTCTGCCATAACTCAGTCCTCCTCGTCGGAATCCTCCACAGGGTCCTCCTCTGGATCCTCCTCCTCGGTATCCATCGCATCGCCCTCCTCGTGGCCATCTATCTCGGAGCGCCCTGGAGACGGCAACTCCTGCTTCGGGTCGGGGTCGATCACCTGGCCTCCATATTCTGCAGACTGGAGCCAAAATGGGTCCTCCTCCATGGGAATCGGGGAATCTCTCTGGGGTCCCTCAAAGCCATGTAGGCCCTCTCTAAACCAAGCCTCGAATCTATGGGGCACAAAGTAAGGACCTCCCTGATCTACGAGCACAGTCGTCACATGCCTATGCCACAGGGTAGCGTGCATATCAAAATGGAGGGTAACCTGGGTGTCCATCTGGATCGGCAGACCAAAAAGCATCGGTGGCACATCCATCACTAGCGACCTGGATCTGAAAAAGGTGGCAACCAACGCCAGTGAGTCGAGGACTCAGCAAGCTCACCACTAATCCTAGCGTAGGGTAGGATATACGAGTGGGGTCGGTCCTAACTAGTAACTAGGGTTTGGTACTCGAAGTCCAACGCTCTCGATCTCCCCAGTTATCATCAAGCCTCATATAGCCAATACGAGTTTCGTCACAACAATTCATGCAATACAGACGGGCAATATCAACAATTAGCAATCATAGTATGCAAATGCCACAGGCCTCAAACGGCCATCATAGATCCCAAGGATCAGCCCGCCTATCACTCCAATTCCCATCAAGGCTCTACCAACAGTGCCACACGGCATGCCACGCTGCGTCTCGGACGCCTTATGCTGGCCTCCCTTTTCTCTCCATCTCCCATCAGGGCGCTACCAACAGTGCCACACGGCATAATTCTCGGTGCCACATAGGCCCGTACCACACTGTGTTTCTGACGCCTTACGTTGGTCTCCCTTTTCTCCCCACTTCCCCTCAGGGCACAATCTCACATCACATCTCCAGTGACTCATGCAATGCTCTGAATGTATGCAGAGCCCAGATGATCACATCAATAACTCAACACAGAGCATGCATGTAAATGAATATAAGCGCAAGAGGAGGGCACGTCATTCGATCAACCAATAAACCTCATGTCATCAAACCAAACAAACGTAGATCGTGTGCCTCTACTCTCGAAGTCTCGATCATCTAAGTTCGCCTTACATCTCATACAAGAGTCTACCATGCCATCACTTACCCAAGGGCAACTCGTTAATCAAACCCATATAAACCAAGGTTTAACCTAAGTAAGGGTCTAATTAATTAAGTTAAGTTCGACTGGGCCTAAGGCCCACTTCAAGGTTTGAGGCCCATAATTTATTTCTTAAATTAAATATATGGCTTGGGCCCATTATTATTATTAAATTCGTGCAAGGCCCAAGCCCAATATTTAAAGTAGGCTTAGGAAGCCCATTTTGGCCCATTTAGGCCCAATTTGATAACTCAAGTCCATACCCATCATTAGGTTTCATATTTTAATATTCAAGATTAGAAATTAGGCCCAATTTAAGTGAATTTTCGTCCATTTAGGCCCACCATTACAAATTAAGCCCAATTTGCATCATTTTGGCCCAACTAGTTTAGAATTAAGCCCCTAAGCCCATCGGCACCCTTTGGCCCATCATCCCACGCCCAAATCAGCCCACTTGCAGCCCCCACAACCCATTTCCACGCCCAAATTGTGCACTCACAGCCCACTCATACGGCCCAAGCAACCTTCCATCACATTAGTATAGTGAACATTATGCCTAACCACTTGTATTAGCCTCTAATCATCACAACTAACCATCTTTGCGCTACACCACACACACATATACAACTAACCTAAGCCAAGGTTAGAGGTGGAGCTTACCAAAATGGGTTGAGGACGACGTCGGGGGCGGCAAGGGACACTGGCGGCCAAGGGAGGCTCTCGGCCTGCATGGGGAAATCGGGTTGGTCGGGGTCCAAGAGGGCTTCGAATGCCTCGGAAGTGAAGGGAAGGGAAACTAGGAAGCTTACCAAAGATCGAGGGTGGTCGGTGAAGGTCGGAGGTGGCCGGACGACGGTGAGGACGACGGACGAAGCTCACGGGCGGCACGGGCGGACTAGAGCGAACGAGAGAGAGAGAGATGGTGAGGTTGATCCGGCTTTACCCAAGGCCAAATGGCCACGAAAATGGGAAGAGGGGAGGTTGAGAGCCTTACCAAACGAAGATGGAATGGTGGCGTTGGCGAGGGAGCTCGGACGGCGGCGGTGATGCGAGGTGGTGGCCGGCGGACGAAGGAAAGCAAGAGGAAGAAGAAGATGGTTTCGGGTGGAGAGGAGGAGAGGGGGAGAGAGTGACCGAATGAAGGGAGAGAGAGAGAGGATGAGGGTTTAACCAAGTTGGATAAAATTCAAAAATTTGATAGTGGGTTAGGTAATGGGGTAATAATTGTTTAGGTGTACTTTGATGTAAGCTTGAATGACACTTGATTGACTTGATGGATTGCATTGGAAATTGTGCCATGATGTGATTGATTGATTAACAAGACTTTTGATTGATTTGACAACTGATTTGACTTGTCTCGATTTGCGTGCCAAATGCACCGATCGGGTCTCGAGCGCGAACGAATTCTAGACAGGATTTGATTTCGATTGATCGAATCTACTCTCAAAAATCCTAATTCTATTAATCCTAAGGACTGAGCATTTACCAGGGGCATTTCGGTAATTTTCCAATCACGTCTTGCTTCTCGACGTACACCGGCTGTCTGCCCTTCTAGCGACATTTCTGAAACTGAGTTCATTTCTTAATTGTGTTTATCTTACTAATTCGATTGTCCGAAGTCGGATTTCATTTCGTGGTCAATTTCATTAATTTACGACTCTGTCTCTGTCTCAGACCAACGGGCGGCTGTTTGGAAAATTCTCCCCAGTTAGCCTTTCCCCTTCGGTTGGTCATCTCAGGGTAGCTAATCCTGAGTGAGCGTCGATCAGAGGGTATTAACGAAGTGTTTCCATTCCTTTAGAAATTCCGATATTTGGGTCGAATTTTCAGACTGTTACAATTCTTCCCTTCTTATAAAAATTTCGTCCTCGAAATTTACATCCACCAATCTTTACAACACAAAAATGTAGATTACATCGGTCTACTCAAACAGGTACGGATACTTCTTCTTCATTTCGTCCTCGCTTTCCCAAGTCGCTCCTTCAGTCCCATGGTGTTCCCAGATAACCTTGACCAGCGGAATCGTCTTATTCCTTAAGACCTGCTCTTTACGATCTTCGATCCTTACTGGTCTTTCCACGTATGAGACGCGGTCATCCATTTCAATGACTTCATGATCGAGTATATGGCCAGGGTGTCACGCCCCGGATCCCTTCTCGGGAACGCGGCATCCCGTTCCTGCGGAAGATACACCTCGCGCTCGCCTGGTTCACGATAAGCGACGGCCCAGGGATACTTTCTCTTCGTCGCGACCAGACGACGACACTTGCGCCAAATTCTCATACCTACGGAAGCGTGCCTCCTATCCATACACACAAGCATACATAGCAAAGGGGTAGCATGGACAAGATAACCATAAACAACATTTCATAAATACGATTAGCGTTAGGTACAGACTACCAAAAGAAAACCACTAGCTGTAGATCATCCTACGCTCTACTAATCCTCAAAACATCGGGATTCTGCCATAACTCAGTCCTCCTCGTCGGAATCCTCCACAGGGTCCTCCTCTGGATCCTCCTCCTCGGTATCCATCGCATCGCCCTCCTCGTGGCCATCTATCTCGGAGCGCCCTGGAGACGGCAACTCCTGCTTCGAGTCGGGGTCGATCACCTGGCCTCCATATTCTGCAGGCTGGAGCCAAAACGGGTCCTCCTCCATGGGAATCGGGGAATCTCTCTAGGGTCCCTCAAAGCCATGTAGGCCCTCTCTAAACCAAGCCTCGAATCTATGGGGCACTAAGTAAGGACCTCCCTGATCTACGAGCACAGTCGTCACATGCCTATGCCACAGGGTAGCGTGCATATCAAAATGGAGGGTAACCTGGGTGTCCATCTGGATCGGCAGACCAAAAAGCATCGGTGGAACATCCATCACTGCTGACCTGGATCTGAAAATGGTGGCAACCAACGCCAGTGAGTCGAGGACTCAGCAAGCTCACCACTAATCCTAGCGTAGGGTAGGATATACAAGTGGGGTCGGTCCTAACCAGTAACTAGGGTTCAGGATTCAAAGTTCAACGCTCTCGATCTCCCCAGTTATTATCACCCCTCATGTAGCCAATACGAGGTTCATCATAGCAATTCATACAATACAGACGGGCAATATCGATAATCAGCAATAACATTATGCAAATGCCACAGGCCTCAAACGGCCATCACAGATCCCATGGATCAGCCCGCCTATCACTCCAATTCCCATCAGGGCTCTATCAACAGTGCCACACGGCATGCCACGCTGCGTCTTGGACGCCTTATGCTGGCCTCCCTTTTCTCTCCATCTCCCATCAGGGCGCTACCAACAGTGCCACACGGCATGAATCTCGGTGCCACATAGGCCCGTACCACACTGCGTTTCTGACGCCTTACGTTGGTCTCCCTTTTCTCTCCACTTCCCCTCAGGGCACAATCTCATGTCACATTCCCAGTGACTCATGCAATGCTTTGAATGTATGTAGGGCCCAGATGATCACATCAATAATTCAACACATAGCATGCATGCCAACAATCATAAGTGCAAGACAGAGCACATCAATCGACCAACTGATACATCTCATGATCAACGAGCCAAGCAGACGTAGATCAATTATCTCTATCCACAAAGTTTCGATAATCCAAGTCCGCTTTACATCTTAAACAAAAGTCTACTATACTATCAATTATCCAAGGACAATCCACTAATCGAGCCCATATAAACCAAGGTCTAATCTAATGAAGGGCCTCTAATTACTCAAGCTAAGTTCGACTGGGCCTAAGGCCCACTTCAATAGTTGAGGTCCAATGATTAATTCTTAAATTAATTCATATGGGTTGGGCCTATTATTTTATTAAATTCGTGTGAGGCCCAAGCCCATTTCTAAAGGTTTACTATTCAAGCCCATATTCATTATTTTAGGCCCAATTTGAATATCCAAGCCCATATCCATTTTTGGGTTTCATTCTTTAATGTTCATGGACTTAATTTAGGCCCAATTTAAGAGGATTTTCGTCCATTAGTGGCCCACTAGCTAGATTTGGCCCATTTTGATTAGTTTTGGCCCAATTACTCAATTTTAAAGCTTTCAAGCCCATTATTTCCCTTCGGCCCATTAAGTACACGCCTAAGCCCACATTTGCAGCCCACTTTTCACGTTTTTATGGCCTGTTCCAGTTGTTAGTTTCGTCTATTGGCAAGTCCATTGGTTGCATCTAAGCCCGGTAGCTCATATTAAGCCCGAATCATGTAGTTTAAGTGTTGGAGCCCATTAACACACTTAGATCCACCCCATACTCATTCAAACCGTATACCCACAGCCATGTAAACCGAAATCCAGCCCCCTTACAAGCCTCCAAGCTCTTAGTTTAACCCCTTACACCAAGTACATAACGCAACCTTACTTGTCTAGGCTTGAACCATGCAATCTCTACTAAAAATCATCATAATCGGCCTCTATTGGCGTTCCACAAACGTATATTACTAACCTAAATCAAGATTAGGGGTAGAGCTTACCGGATATGGGTTGGAAATGACGACGACGCGAGGCGGAGCAAGGAACGGCCGGTTGGAGCTCACGGCTTAGGGAGGGAAGCGGCGGCAACGGTGGTTGTTCCGGCGGTTCCACGGAGTTCCAAGGGTCCTAAGGTGACCATTTGCCAAGCCAAAGACATGAGGGATGCAAGGAAACAAGGTGGAACAAGTTCGGGTTCAAATGGAAGCGAAACGACGAAGAAAACGACGATGAGGAGGCGGGCTGTTTCGGGCTTTTCGTGGGGGTCCAAGCCGTGGGAAATGATCAAGAGTAAGCTAGGAAGACTTACCTAAAGTTGAGGAGGATCGGCGGTGGCGGAGGGAGAGAGGGCCGAGAGAGACGAGCACTGGAGGGAGAGAGATTTCGGGAGAGGGGGAGAGAGGAGGGTGGCCGAAAATGAGAGAATGAGGGAGGAGAGAGAGAGAAGAGACTTAAGTGAGAGGGGGTAGTGTGTTAGGTGAGGTGAATAGTAAGTGAATAGTGACCTTGATTTGAATTTTACAAGACATGTGTACTTGACATTGACTTGATGGATTGCCTTGGAAATTGTGCCATGATTGACCGATGGATTTGATTGATTGATTGACCAGACATCGATTGATTTGACAACTGATTTGACTTGCCTCGATTTGCGTGCCAAATGCACCGATCGGGTCTCGAGCGCGAACGAATTTCAGACAGGATTTGATTTCGATTAGTTGAACCTACTCTCAAAAATCCTAATTCTATTAATCCTAAGGACTGAGCATTTACCGGGGGCATTTCGGTAATTTTCCATTGACGTCTTGCTTCTCGACGTACACCGGCTGTCTGCCCTTCTGGCGACATTTTTGAAACTGAATTTATTTCGTAATTGTGTTTGTCTTACTAATTCGATTGTCCGAAGTCGGATTTCATTTCGTGGTCAATTTCATTAATTTACGACTCTGTTTGGAAAATTCTCCCCAGTTAGCCTTTCCCCTTCGGTTGGTCATCTCAGGGTAGCTAATCCTGAGTGAGCGTCGATCAGAGGGTATTAACGAAGTGTTTCCATTCCTTTAGAAATTCCGATATTTGGATCGAATTTTCAGACTGTTACAATTCTTCCCTTCTTATAAAAATTTCGTCCTCGAAATTTACATCCATCAATCCTTACAACAAAAATGGAGATTACATCGATCTACTCAAATAGGTACGGATACTTCTTCTTCATTTCATCCTCGCTTTCCCAAGTAGCTCCTCAGTTCCATGGTGTTCCCAGATAACCTTGACCAGCGGAATCGTCTTATTCCTTAAGACCTGCTCCTTACGATCTTCAATCCTTACTGGCCTTTCCACGTATGAGACGCGGTCATCCATTTCAATGACTTCATGATCGAGTATATGGCCAGGGTCCGGCTCGTACTTTCGAAGCATTGAAACATGAAACACATTATGAATCTGCGATAAGTTCGGCGGTAATGCTAGACGATAAGCCAGTGTTCCGATCTTTTCCAGGATCTCGAATGGCCCAACAAATCTTGGACTCAGCTTTCCTTTCTTGCCAAACCGAGATAGTCCTCGCATCGGCGACACCTTCAGAAACACATGATCTCCAACTTGGAATTCCAATGGCTTACGTCTCTTGTCTACATAACTCTTCTGCCTACTCTGCGCAGTCCTCAATCTGTCTCTGATCGCTCTGACTGCCTCAACTGACTGCTGCACTAATTCTGGGCCTGTTATGCTTTTCTCACCAACTTCGTCCCAACAGATTGGCGTTCTACAGGCCCTTCCATACAGTGCCTCAAATGGTGCCATTTTGATACTCTGCTGGTAGCTGTTGTTGTAGGCGAATTCCACCAAATGCAACTGCTCTTCCCAACCTCCTTTGAAATCAATCACACAAGCTCTCAGCATGTCTTCCAAAGTCTGTATCGTCCTTTCCGACTGACCATCTGTCTGAGGGTGGTAAGCTGTACTGAATCTTAACTCTGTTCCCAGCGCACCCTGCAGACTCTTCCAAAATGTAGCGGTGAAGCGAGGATCTCTGTCTGATACAATACTTACTGGTACCCCATGCAATCTCACTATCTGCCTCACGTACAATTCAGCCAACTTTTCCAAGGTAGAGTCCTTTCGTACTGCAATGAAATGAGCTGATTTCGTCAGTCTGTCCACTATTACCCAAATCGAATCATTGCCTCTCTGACTTCTTGGCAATCCTGTCACAAAATCCATAGTGACATGCTCCCATTTCCACTCTGGGATTTCCAATGGTTGCAATAATCCTCCAGGCTTGCAATGCTGTGCCTTTACCTGTTGACACGTCAGACACTTAGCTACATGCTTAGCCACATCCACCTTCATTCCATTCCACCAATAGTGCTGACGCAAATTCTGATACATCTTAGTACTCCCTGGATGAATACTGTAGTTACTTCTGTGTGCCTCGGACAAAATCTTTTCCTTTAGCGCCTCGTCATTAGGCACGCACAGACGTCCTCTAAACTTCAATGTTCCGTCAGCAGTCACTTGAAACTCGGCCTTCCTCTCGTCTGCATTCATCGCCACAATCTTCTGAATGTCTGGGTCCGTAGCTTGCATCTCCTTGTTTCTTAGCTGAATCTCTGGCTCGATTTGCAACGTAGCCAACAGACCCGAGAGGTTTCCCACCTCGACCTTGAACTCAAAATCTCTGATTTCCTCCAGTAACGTCCACTCCTTGACCATCATATGCGCAATGCTCGACTTCCTACTCATAGCATTTGCCACTTTATTCGCCTTTCCTGGATGGTACAAAATATCGCAGTCGTAGTCCTTCAACAACTCCATCCAACGACGCTGCCTCATGTTCAACTCCTTCTGCGAGAACAAATACTTCAAACTCTGATGGTCCGTAAAAATCTGGAATTTCTCTCCCACCAGATAATGCCTCCAAATCTTCAATGCAAAGACAATCGCAGCTAACTCCAAGTCGTGCGTCGGGTAATTCATCTCATGCGGCCTCAACTGTCGAGATGCATAAGCTACCACTCGTCCATGCTGCATCAAGACACACCCCAATCCTCTTAATGACGCATCGCTGTATATCTCAAATCCTCCTGGTCCAGACGGAATGGTTAAGACTGGTGCGGAAGTCAATCGATCCTTCAACTCCTGAAAACTCTCCTCGCATTTCTCAGTCCATTGAAACTTTGTTTCCTTCTTCAACAAACGCGTCAAAGGAGACGCTATCACAGAGAATCTTTCCACGAAGCGTCTATAATACCCAGCCAATCCAAGGAAACTTCGCACTTCCGTCACGGTCGTAGGTCTCGGCCATTTCTCTACTGCTTCAATCTTAGATGGGTCCACTGATATTCCTTCTCCAGATACTATATGACCAAGAAACGCTACTCTGCTCAGCCAGAACTCACACTTACTGAACTTCGCATACAGCGAATGTTCCCTTAGCGTTCGCAGGACGATCCTTAAGTGTTCTTCGTGGTCCTCAGAACTCTTCGAATATACCAAGATGTCATCAATGAAGACTATCACGAATTGATCCAAAAACTCCTTGAACACTCGATTCATCATATCCATAAATGCGGCTGGGGCGTTCGTCAATCCAAACGGCATAACGGTGAACTCATAGTGCCCATACCTCGTCCTAAAAGCAGTCTTAGGCACATCCTCTTTCTTAATCCTCAACTGGTGATAGCCTGTCCTTAGGTCTATCTTGGAGAACACGCAAGCGCCTTGAAGTTGGTCGAACAGGTCATCAATCCTTGGTAGAGGATACTTATTCTTGATCGTCACTTGGTTCAGCTGTCTGTAATCGATGCACAGCCTTAGTGATCCATCCTTTTTCTTAACAAACAGCACCGGAGCTCCCCATGGTGAAGCACTGGGGCGGATAAATCCTTTATCCAGCAGCTCTTGCATTTGCACCTTCAATTCCTTCAATTCCGATAACGACATCCTATACGGTGCTTTCGAGATCGGCTCCGTTCCAGGTGCCAATTCGATCATAAATTCTACTTCACGCTCAGGTGGCAATCCAGGCAACTCTTGAGGAAATACATCTGGATACTCACTTACTACAGGCACTTCTTCTAGCTTCATTTCTAGGGCAGTCGAATCTAATACTGATGCCAAAAATCCCAGGCAACCTTCATCCATTAACTTGGTCGCTTCTAAAGATGAGATCCAAGGAATCGACGTTCCTCCACGATTTCCCTTAAATTCATACCCAGGGTGGCCTACTGGGTTTAGCTGTATGATACTCCCACCACAGTCTATCACTGCACCATGCCTAACTAGCCAATCCATGCCAACAATCACATCAAAATCATACATGGGCAGAACAGCTAAGTCAATTTCTTCTTGCCTATCGCCCAGAGCTAACTTACACTCCTTACATCCTAACGCAATAATTACTCTATCCTTCAACGGGGTGATTACATGCAAGGTCACATCCAATGGTTTAATACTCATCCCAGACAACTCAACGAAACGTGCAGATACGAAGGAGTGCGACGCTCCCGGATCAAACAAAGCATAAGCGGTATGACCACAGAGAGAAACGGTACCTGTGATCACCCCTGGCGCATTCTCAGCGTCCTTGCGCGCCACTGCATAGACTCGTCCCTGAACAGGTGGACGGTTCTGGTTTCCCTGAGGAGCATTTACCATCGGCGGCTGCTGTTGTGGCTGGAACGGGGGTCTCGGACCTCTTCTCGGGCAGTTCCTCAGAATATGCCCTGTTTGGCCACATCCAAAGCAGCCTCCAGTTTTCCTTGGGCAAGGGCTGTTCCCATGCCTCCTACCACAGTCACGGCAGACCTGATTCCCAGAGAACGATGGTTTTCCCAGGGTTCTCCTTGCAGGTGGAACGAACCTGCGATTGTCCTTCATTGGCCTCTTGCCAAAGTCTCTAAAGTTCCCTCTTGGCACAAACCGCGACCCAGGTGCGGCGGCCTTTTCTTGCAGATCCCGCTCTATCGCCAGGGCTCGCTCATAGATCTCATTGTAGTCCCTTAGCCCAGTGGCGATGATCATACTCTTCAACTCGGGCCTCAATCCTTCCCTGAATCTCCTGGCCTTATCCCATGGGTCGTCAATCAGCCTTCGTGCGAACTTGGACAGCCTGGCAAATTCGCCCTCATATTGGTCCACAGTCAGCGATCCTTGGCGGAGCCTGATGAACTCTTCCATTTTCCTTTCCTGGGCTGCCTCAGAGAAATACTTGCCATTGAATGCTGTACAGAAGGCGGTCCAGTTCGGCCTCATACCATCCGGAAAGACTCGCCCTCTAGTGGCTTTCCACCAATCATCTGCAGTACCCTGAAGTTGATAAGTTGCCAACGAGACTTTCTCCTCATCCGCGCAACCCAACACGGAGAAAGCCTTCTCCAGCTGCTCGATCCACAAGGCAGCTACCTCAGGACCACCACTGCCATCAAACCTTGACGGCTGCAACTTCAGAAACTGCTCCACAATGTGATGAATCTGACGTCCTCCATTTCCATGCCCATTGCCTCCATTGGCTCCATTTGCAGCGGCCAAGGCGGCCTCAGCTGCTTGGGCAACAGTGGCAGCTCTCTCAGCAGCTTGCCTAGCCATCAAGTTACTCACTTCAGTCAGAACTCTCATCATTTCTTCGATTCTGGGGTCCCCTTCAGACTCAGGAGCCCTCGAGCTCGATGCACCAGCAGTCGGTCTTCTGCCCCTATTGCTCATCCTTGCTAAAACTTACACCTAAAACAAACGAAATTCCCATTCAGGAATTCGAAGTTCTAAATCTAGCAACCAAGCTTTCGTCTACTGTCGCGTCCACTGACATGTATATACATGTAAATAATCGCAGCAGCTTAAATGCAGTTGAACCCGGTCGACATCTAGATTCAACCCTGCAAATACATAACCCAGGCCACTCTGTTCGCAACCTCAACTAGAAGCCTGTCGGGAGCCGCTTCCTTGATCAGGTCCTTGCCCCGGCGACCACTCCCCGCCCTCATCGTTTCTTGGTGCGAACAATTGTCCTAAGAAATTCATAGACAAAGAGAATCCCACTCCACGTGTCCCATACCACGCTTCATCACAGTTTTTAGACGTCCCATCAATCCTGTCCCATACCAGGCTGACGGTCACCAAATCCAACAACATGAATGCATGCATTTCTTTCAAAATCCAAATCTCCTTTTTAACAACTTTCATTTGTAAACCATTTTGCCTTTAATGCAGAAGTCATGCAATGCATGATGGTCAGACAGCGCGCGACAGCCGACTAGGCATACAACCACATGCAATACCTCACAGACTAGCATTCAGCAATCAGCATCCAAACGCCCAACTCATGGGGCTCTGCCATAGAACCTTACCTCAGGTCCTGACGCACCTGCAGCTTAGCATGAAATACCTTATCCCAAGGTTACTCTAGACAATCAATTCCGCTAAGCAATCACATGCGCCAATCAAATCATGCATTCTACCCTTCCTAATCCTTAGGTCTAGGGTCTGTCTAACTAACTACCCCAAAACCATCAGCCTTATCACTCCAAACCTCGAACGATCTCGTATCGAGCTGACTTTGCTCTGATACCACTCGAACGGGGATGTCACCCCCCTGATCCCCGTTCTCGGGAACGCGGCATCCCGTTCCTGCGGAAGATACACCTCGCGCTCGCCTGGTTCACGATAAGCGACGGCCCAGGGATACTTTCATCCGTCGAGACCAGACGACGCAACTTGCGCCACATTCTCATACCTGCGGAAGCGTGCCTCCTATCCATACACACAAGCATACATGGCAAAAAGGGGGTAGCATGGACAAGATAAACATACACAACATTTCATAAATACGATTAGCGTTAGGTACAGACTACCAAAAGAAAAACCACTAGCTGTAGATCAACCTACGCTCTATTAATCCTCCAAACATCGGGATTCTGCCATGACTCAGTCCTCCTCGTCGGAATCCTCCACAGGGTCCTCCTCTGGATCCTCCTCCTCGGTATCCATCGCATCGCCCTCCTCGTGGCCATCTATCTCGGAGCGCCCTGGAGACGGCAACTCCTGCTTCGGGTCGGGGTCGATCACCTGGCCTCCATATTCTGCAGGCTGGAGCCAAAATGGGTCCTCCTCCATGGGAATCGGGGAATCTCTCTGGGGTCCCTCAAAGCCATGTAGGCCCTCTCTAAACCACGCCTCGAATCTATAGGGCACTAAGTAAGGACCTCCCTGATCTACGAGCACAGTCGTCACATGCCTATGCCACAGGGTAGCGTGCATATCAAAATGGAGGGTAACCTGGGTGTCCATCTGGACCGGCAGACCAAAAAGCATCGGTGGCACATCCATCACTGGCGACCTGAATCTGAAAAAGGCGGCAACCAACGCCAGTGAGTCGAGGACTCAGCAAGCTCACCACTAATCCTAGCGTAGGGTAGGATATACGAGTGGGGTCGGTCCTAACTAGTAACTAGGGTTTGGTACTCGGAGTCCAACGCTCTCGATCTCCCCAGTTATCATCAAGCCTCATATAGCCAATACGAGTGTCGTCACAACAATTCATGCAATACAGACGGGCAATATCGACAATCAACAATAACATTATGCAAATGCCACAGGCCTCAAACGGCCATTACAGATCCCATGGATCAGCCCGCCTATCACTCCAATTCCCATCAGGGCTCTACCAACAGTGCCACACGGCATGCCACGCTGCGTCTCGGACGCCTTATGCTGGCCTCCCTTTTCTCTCCACTTCCCCTCAGGGCAAAATCTCATGTCACATTCCCAGTGACTCATGCAATGCTCTGAATGTATGCAGGGCCCAGATGATCACGTCAATATTTCAACACAGAGCATGCATGCAAATGAATATAAGTGCAAGAGCAGAGCACGTCATTCGATCGATCAGTGAACCTCACGTTCATCAACCAAACAGATATGGATCATAGGCCTCTACTTTCAAAGTCTCGATCATCTAAATTCGCCTTACATCTCATACAGGAGTCTGCCAATGTCATCACTTACTCAAGGGCAACTCGTTAATCAAACCCATATAAACCAAGGTCTAATCTAATTAAGAACCTCTAATTAATCAAGCTAAGTTCGACTGGGCCTAAGGCCCACTTCAATAGTTGAGGTCCAATAATTAATTCTTAAATTAATTCATAGGGGTTGGGCCTATTATTTTATTAATTTCGTGCAAGGCCCAAGCCCATTTCTAAAGGTTTAATATTCAAGCCCATATTCATTATTTTAGGCCCAATTCAAGTACCCAAGCCCATATACATTTTTGGGTTTCATTCTTAAATTTTCATGGACTTAATTTAGGCCCAATTTAAGTGGATTTTCGTCCATTAGTGGCCCACTAGCTAGATTTGGCCCTTTTTGATTAGTTTTGGCCCAATTACTTGAAATAAAGGTTCCTAAGCCCAACATCTTACTTTGGCCCATTAAACCACATACCCGAGCCCATCATTTCGGTCCACCAACCATATTTCTGAGGCCCATTCCTAAGTCTAATTTCGTCCATCATCATGCCCATTAATTTCACTTAGGCCCGGTAGCTTGTTTTTGATCCATTTAGTGCAAATTAAGCCCCCTAAACCCATTGATACCTCACGGCCTCACCAACACACGCCTACCTCACCGTTTGCAGCCCACACTTAGCATTTTAGGGCTCATTCCACCGACCATCAGCCCCCATTTTAACTTAATTCAAGATTTCCAACATGTTTAGTCCATGGTAAACTTACCCTTATTCTCATTTCAACCTCACATCAAGCCTAACCGTCTCTAGCCTATCTTCCTACACGCATATACTACTAACCTAAACTAGAGTTAGTAGTAGAGCTTACCAAATGAAGTGGAATGGTGATGACAACGAAGGGTACACCGGGCGGCCGAGAGAGTGCTAACGGCAAGGGAGGAGTGGGCGGCGGTTTGTGGTTGCTCCGGCGAGTCCACGAGGTTCCACGGTCCCTAAGACATCATCCCACGAGTCAAGGGAGGTGAGGTGTAACAGTCTGAAAATTCGACCCAAATATCGGAATTTCTAAAGGAATGGAAACACTTCGTTAATACCCTCTGATCGACGCTCACTCAGGATTAGCTACCCTGAGATGACCAACCGAAGGGGAAAGGCTAACTGGGGAGAATTTTCCAAACAGCCGCCCGTTGGTCTGAGACAGAGACAGAGTCGTAAATTAATGAAATTGACCACGAAATGAAATCCGACTTCGGACAATCGAACTAGTAAGACAAACACAATTAAGAAATAAAGTCAGTTTCAGAAATGTCGCCAGAAGGGCAGACAGCCGGTGTACGTCGAGAAGCGAGACGTCAATGGAAAATTACCGAAATGCCCCCGGTAATTGCTCAGTCCTTAGGATTATTAGAATTAGGATTTTTGAGAGTAGATTCGACTAATCAAAATCAAATCCTGTCTAAAATTCGTTCGCGCTCGAGACCCGATCGGTGCATTTGGCACGCAAATCGAGGCAAGTCAAATCGGTTGTCAAATCAATCAAACGTCTTGTCAACCAATCAATCACATCCATCGGTCATTCATGGTTCAACTTCCAAAGCAATCTCTCAATCAAATCATGGGGGCATGTCAAAGTACAAACATCTTGTCCCTAACACTATTACCCCATTACCTAACCCCATTACCTCTTGATTTTGAATTTTCACCAAAGCTATATCATAGTCTCTCTCTCTCCTCACCTCATTTTTCGGCCGGCCACTCTTCCTCACCTCCCTCATTCTCTCATTCGGCTCTCTCTCTCATCTCTCACTCTCCCTCCCGAAGTCTCTCCCCCCCTCACGGTTTCTCCTTGGCCGAGCCGTCTCCACCGTCGCCGCCGTCGTTCGGCCAAAGCTAGCCGCCACCATCAGCCCTCATCCTCATCTTGGTAAGTCTTCTAAGCCCTCTCCTTCATATTTTCATGGCCTTGAAGACCCCTTGCCGCCCGACCAGCCCTTGCCGTCCCTCACCGTCGTCGTCGTCCGCCATCATTGGCTTGGCCGAGAGCCTTCGGGCCGCCCCAGGCTTGGTCCACTCTCTTCCACAACCTTTCTAATGTCTAGAACTAACACATTTAGGTCCGTGGAGCTCTTGAAGGTGGTCAAACCTTCCGCAAACAGCCCTTATTCCCCTTTGAGCCGTGAAATCCACAACCGGCCGGTTGAGCCTTCGTCGTCTTCGTCTTCATTTCGGCTCACCTAAGGTAAGCTTTACTACTAATTCTAGTTTAGGTTAGTAGTATATGCATGTGGAAGGGTGTGCTAGAGATGGTTAGGCTTGTTATGTGGCTAAGATGGGTTTAATGTACAAATTACCTTAAGCTATCTTGTGGAAATCATGTTTGGGCCAAAGTAGGGGGCTGTCCATGAGTTATTAAGGCTTGAAAGTATTCCATATGGGCTGTGAATGTTGCTTTAGGCGTGTGGTAAAGAGGCCGTGAGGTGCAATTGGGCTTGGAGGGCCTAAATCACACTAATTTGATCAAAAACGAACTATCGGGCCAAGATACAACTAGTAGGCTTGCTTATGGACGTGAATAGCAATCTAATGGGGCCTTGAAAACATGGTTAGTGGGCTGCAAATGTGGGCTTAGACGTGTACTTAATGGGCCAAAGGGAACTAATGGGCTTGGAAGCTTTAAAATCAAGTAATTGGGCCAAAACTAATCAAAATGGGCCAAATCTAGTTAGTGGGCCACTAATGGACGAAAATCCACTTAAATTGGGCCTAAATTAAGTCCATGAAAATTTAAGAATGAAACCCAAAAATGTATATGGGCTTGGGCACTTGAATTGGGCCTAAAATAATGAATATGGGCTTGAATAGTAAACCTTTAGAAATAGGCTTGGGCCTTGCACGAAATTAATAAAATAATAGGCCCGACCCATATGAATTAATTTAATAATTAATTATTGGACCTCAACTATTGAAGTGGGCCTTAGGCCCAGTCGAACTTAGCTTGATTAATTAGAGGTTCTTAATTAGATTAGACCTTGGTTTATATGGGTTTGATTAACGAGTTGCCCTTGAGTAAGTGATGACACTGACAGACTCCTGTATGAGATGTAAGGCGAATTTAGATGATCGAGACTTTGAAAGTAGAGGCCTACGATCCATGTCTGTTTGGTTGATGAACGTGAGGTTCACTGATCGATCGAGCGACGTGCTCTGCTCTTGCACTTATATTCATTTGCATGCATGCTCTGTGTTGAAATATTGACGTGATCATCTGGGCCCTGCATACATTCAGAGCATTGCATGAGTCACTGGGAAGGTGACATGAGATTTTGCCCTGATGGGAGATGGAGAGAAAAGGGAGGCCAGCATAAGGCGTCCGAGACGCAGCGTGGCATGCCGTGTGGCACTGTTGGTAGAGCCCTGATGGGAATTGGAGTGATAGGCGGGCTGATCCTCGGGATCTATGATGGCCGTTTGAGGCCTGTGGCATTGCATACCATGATTGCTGATTGTTGATATTGCCCGTCTTTATTGCATGAACCATTGTGATGAAACTCGTACCGACAATATGAGGTGTGATGATAACCGGGGAGATCGAGAGCGTTGGACTTTAAATCCTGAACCCTAGTTACTGGTTAGGACCGACCCCACTCGTATATCCTACCCTACGCTAGGATTAGTGGTGAGCTTGCTGAGTCCTCGACTCACTGGCGTTGGTTGCCACCTTTTTCAGATCCAGGTCGCCAGTGATGGATGTGCCACCGATGCTTTTTGGTCTGCCAATCCAGATGGACACCCAGATTACCCTCCATTTTGATATGCACGCTACCCTGTGGCATAGGCATGTGACGACTGTGCTCGTAGATCAGGGAGGTCCTTATTTAGTGCCCCATAGATTCGAGGCTTGGTTCAGAGAGGGCCTGCATGGCTTTGAGGGACCCCAGAGAGATTCCCCGATTCCCATGGAGGAGGACCCGTTTTGGCTCGAGCCTGCAGAATATGGAGGCCAGGTGATCGACCCCGACCCGAAGCAGGAGTTGCCGTCTCCAGGGCGCTCCGAGATAGATGGCCACGAGGAGAGCGATGCGATGGATACCGAGGAGGAGGATCCAGAGGAGGACCCTGTGGAGGATTCCGACGAGGAGGACTGACTTATGGCAGAATCTCGTTGTTTTGAGGATTAGTTGAACGTAGGATGATCTACAGCTAGTGGTTTTCTTTTGGTAGTCTGTACCTAACGCTAATCGTATTTATGAAATGTTGTTTATGTTTATCTCGTCCATGCTACCCCTTTGCTACGTATGCTTGTGTGTATGGATAGGAGGCACGCTTCCGCAGGTATGAGAATTTGGCGCAAGTTGCGTCGTCTGGTCGCGACGAAGAGAAAGTATCCCTGGGCCGTCGCTTATCGTGAACCAGGCGAGCGCGAGGTGTATCTTCCGCAGGAACGGGATGCCGCGTTCCCGAGGAGGGATCCGGGGCGTGACATGAGGAGATGGAGAAACCAGCTACGGTGGTCGGGGAATGATGAAACGACGACGACGACGGGGAATGGCCGAACATCCAAGGGAGAGAGAGAGAGACGGTGAAGGTTGGTCGGGCCTCAAGGAGGCTCTCAAGGTCACGAAAAGAAGAGAAAAGGAGTTGAGGGACCTACCGAATGAAGATGGAACGGCGGTGGCGGCGGAGGAAGCTCGGACGGCGGCGGCAACGGGCGGTGTTGGTGGCGGCCGACGGACGAAGGGAAGCAAGAAGAAGGAGAAGAAGATTTCGGTGAAGAGAGGAGGGGAGGTGGCCGAATGAAAGAAATGAGGGAAGAGAGAGAGAGAGAGGTTAATAATACAAAGGGAAATGAAGATAGTGGAGTGGTTAGAGGGGTAATAGTGTTTAAGATTAGACTTGTACTTGACAAGTTGATGGATGGATTGATGGATTGACATGTCTTGTAAATTGTGCCATGAATGATTGATGTGACTGACAAGACGTTTGATTGATTTGACAACTGATTTGACTTGCCTCGATTTGCGTGCCAAATGCACCGATCGGGTCTCGAGCGCGAACGAATTTTAGACAGGATTTGATTTTGATTGATCGAATCTACTCTCAAAAATCCTAATTCTATTAATCCTAAGGACTGAGCATTTACCGGGGGCATTTCGGTAATTTTCCATTGACGTCTTGCTTCTCGACGTACACCGGCTGTCTGCCCTTCTGGCGACATTTCTGAAACTGAATTTATTTCTTAATTGTGTTTGTCTTACTAATTCGATTGTCCGAAGTCGGATTTCATTTCGTGGTCAATTTCATTAATTTACGACTCTGTCTCTGTCTCAGACCAACGGGCGGCTGTTTGGAAAATTCTTCCCAGATAGCCTTTCCCCTTCGGTTAGTCATCTCAGGGTAGCTAATCCTGATGAGCGTCGATCAGAGTGTATTAACGAAGTATTTCCATTCATTTAGAAATTCCGATAATTGGGTCGAATTTTCAGACTGTCACAATTCTTCCCTTCTTATAAAAATTTCGTCCTCGAAATTTACATCCATCAATCCTTACAACAAACAGAAATTACACTGAGCTACCCAACAAATACGGATACTTCTTCTTCATTTCGTCCTCGCTTTCCCAAGTAGCTCCTTCAGTTCCATTATGCTCCCAGATAACTTTGACCAACGGTATCGTCTTACTCCTTAAGACCTGCTCCTTGCGATCTTCAATTCTTACTGGCCTTTCCACGTATGAGATGCGGTCATCCATTTCAATGACTTCATGATCGAGTATATGGCCAGGGTCCGGCTCGTACTTTCGAAGCATTGAAACATGAAACACATTATGAATCTGCGATAAGTTCGGCGGCAATGCTAGACGATAAGCCAGTGTCCCGATCTTCTCCAGAATCTCGAATGGCCCAACAAATCTTGGACTCAACTTTCCTTTCTTGCCAAACCGAGATAGTCCTCGTATCGGCGACACCTTCAGAAACACATGATCTCCAACTTGGAATTCCAATTGCTTACGTCTCTTGTCTGCATAACTCTTCTGCCTACTCTGCGCAGTCCTCAATCTGTCTCTGATCACTCTAACTGCCTCAACTGACTGCTGCACTAATTCTGGGCCTGTTATGCTTTTCTCACCAACTTCGTCCCAACAGATTGGCGTTCTACAGGCCCTTCCATATAGTGCCTCAAATGGTGCCATTTTGATACTCTGCTGGTAGCTGTTGTTGTACGCGAATTCCACCAAATGCAACTGCTCTTCCCAACCTCCTTTGAAATAAATCACACAAGCTCTCAACATGTCTTCCGAAGTCTGTATCGCCCTTTCCGACTGACCATCTGTCTGAGGGTGGTAAGCTGTACTGAATCTTAACTCTGTTCCCAGCGCACCCTGCAGACTCTTCCAAAATGTAGCGGTGAAGCGAGGATCTCTGTCTGATACAATACTTACTGGTACCCCATGCAATCTCACTATCTGCCTCACGTACACTTCAGCCAACTTTTCCAAGGTAGAGTTCTTTCGTACTGCAATGAAATGCGCTGATTTCGTCAGTCTGTCCACGATTACCCAGATCGAATCATTGCCTCTCTGACTTCTCGGCAGTCCTGTCACGAAATCCATAGTGACATGCTCCCATTTCCACTCTGGGATTTCCAATGGTTGCAATAATCCTCCAGGCTTGCAATGCTGTGCCTTTACCTGTTGGCACGTCAGACACTTAGCCACATGCTTAGCCACATCCACCTTCATTCCATTCCACCAATAGTGCTGACGCAAATTCTGATACATCTTAGTACTCCCTGGATGAATACTGTAGTTACTTCTGTGTGCCTCGGACAAAATCTTTTCCTTTAGCGCCTCGTCATTAGGCACGCACAGACGTCCTCTAAACTTCAATATTCCGTCAGCAGTCACTTGGAACTCGGCCTTCCTCTCGTCTGCATTCATCGCCACAATCTTCTGAATGTCCGGGTCCGTAAATTGCATCTCCTTGATTCTTAGCTGAATCTCTAGTTCGATCTGCAACGTAGCCATCAGACTCGAGAGGTTTCCTACCTCGACCTTGAACTCAGAATCTCTGATTTCCTCCAGTAATGTCCACTCCTTGACCATCATATGCGCAATGCTCGACTTCCTACTCAGAGCATCCGCCACTTTATTCGCCTTTCCTGGATGGTACAAAATATCGCAGTCGTAGTCCTTCAACAACTCCATCCAACGACGCTGCCTCATATTCAACTCCTTCTGCGAGAACAGATACTTCAAACTCTGATGGTCCGTAAAAATCTGGAATTTCTCTCCCACCAGATAATGTCTCCAAATCTTCAATGCGAACACTATGGCAGCTAACTCCAAGTCATGCGTCGGGTAATTCATCTCATGTGGCCTCAGCTGTCGAGATGCATAAGCTACCACTCGTCCATGCTGCATCAAGACACATCCCAATCCTCTTAATGACGCATCGCTGTATATCTCAAACCCTCCAGGTCCAGATGGGATGGTCAACACTGGTGCGGACGTCAATCGATCCTTCAACTCCTGAAAACTCTCCTCGCATTTCTCAGTCCATTGAAACTTTGCTTCCTTCTTCAACAAACGCGTCAGAGGAGACGCTATCACAGAGAATCTTTCCACGAAGAGTCTATAATACCCAGCCAATCCAAGGAAACTTCGCACTTCCGTCACGGTCGTAGGCCTCGGCCATTTCTCTACGGCTTCAATCTTAGATGGGTCCACTGATATCCCTTCTCCAGATACTATATGACCAAGAAATGCCACTCCGCTCAGCCAAAACTCGCACTTACTAAACTTCGCATACAGCGAATGTTCCCTTAACGTCTGCAAAACGATCCTTAAGTGTTCTTCGTGGTCCTCAGAACTCTTCGAATACACCAATATGTCATCAATGAAGACTATTACGAATTGATCCAAAAACTCCTTGAATACTCGATTCATCATATCCATAAATGCGGCTGGAGCATTCGTCAATCCAAACGGCATAACTGTGAACTCATAGTGCCCATACCTCGTTCTAAAAGCAGTCTTAGGCACATCCTCTTTCTTAATCCTTAACTGGTGATAGCCTGTCCTTAGGTCTATCTTGGAGAACACACAAGCGCCTTGAAGTTGGTCGAACAGGTCATCAATCCTTGGTAGGGGAAACTTATTTTTGATCGTCACTTGGTTCAGCTGTCTGTAATCGATGCACAGTCTTAGCGATCCATCTTTCTTCTTAACAAACAGCACCGGAGCTCCCCATGGTGAAGCACTGGGGCGGATAAATCCTTTATCCAAAAGCTCTTGCATCTGTACCTTCAACTCCTTCAACTCCGACAACGACATCCTATACGGTGCTTTCGAGATCGGCTCTGTTCCAGGTGCCAGTTCAATCACGAATTCTACCTCACGCTCAGGTGGCAATCCAGGCAACTCTTGAGGAAATACATCCGGATACTCACTCACTACAGGCACTTCCTCTAACTTCATTTCTCGAGCAGTCGAATCCAACACTGATGCCAAAAATCCCAGGCAACCTTCATCCATTAACTTGGTCGCTTCTAAAGATGAGATCCAAGGAATCGACGTTCCTCCACAATTTCCCTTAAATTCATACCCAGGGTGGCCTACTGGGTTTAGCTGTATGATACTCCTACTACAGTCTACCACTGCACCATGCCTAACTAGCCAATCCATGCCAACAATCACATCAAAATCATACATGGGCAGAACAGCTAAGTCAATTTCTTCTTGCCTATCGCCCAAAGCTAACTTACACCCCTTACATCCTATCGCAATGATCACTCTATCCTTTAACGGGGTGGTTACATGCAAAGTCACATCCAATGGCTTAACATTCATCCCCGATAACTCAACAAAACGTGCAGATACGAAAGAGTGCGACGCTCCCGGATCAAACAAGGCATAAGCGGTATGACCACAGAGAGAAACGGTACCTATGATCACCCCTGGCGCATTCTCAGCGTCCTTGCGCGCCAATGCATATACTCGTCCCTGAGCAGGCGGACGGTTCTGGTTTCCTTGCGGAGCGTTCACCATCTGCGGTTGTTGCTGGAATGGGGGTCTCTGACCTTTCCCCGGGCAGTTCCTCAGAATATGCCCTGTTTGGCCACATCCAAAGCAGCCTCCAGTCTTCCTCGGGCAAGGGCTGTTCCCATGCCTCCTGCCACAGTCACGGCAGACCTGATTCCCAGGGAACGACGGCTTTCCCAGGGTTCTCCTCGCAGGTGGAACGAACCGGCGGGTGTCCTTCATTGGCCTCTTGCCAAAGTCCCTGAAGTTCCCTCTTGGCACGAACCGCGATCCAGATGCGGCGGCCTTCTCCTGCAGATCTCGCTCAATCGCTAGAGCTCGCTCGTAAATCTCGTTGTAGTCCCTCAGCCCAGTGGCGATGATCAAACTCTTCAACTCGGGCCTCAATCCTTCCCTAAATCTCCTGGCCTTATCCCATGGGTCGTCAATCAGCCTTCGTGCGAACTTGGACAGCCTGGCAAATTCGCCCTCATACTGGTCCACGGTCAGCGATCCTTGGCGGAGCCTGATGAACTCTTCCATTTTCCTTTCCTGGGCTGCCTCAGAGAAATACTTGCCATTGAATGCTGTACAGAAGGCGGTCCAGTTCGGCCTCATACCATCCGGAAAGACTCGCCCTCTAGTGGCTTTCCACCAATCATCTGCAGTACCCTGAAGTTGATAAGTTGCCAACGAGACTTTCTCCTCATCCGCGCAACCCAACACGGAGAAAGCCTTCTCCAGCTGCTCGATCCACAAGGCAGCTACCTCTGGACCACCACTGCCATCAAACCTCGACGGCTGCAACTTCAGAAACTGCTCCACAATATGATGAGTCTGACGTCCTCCATTTCCATGCCCATTGCCTCCATTGGCTCCATTTGCAGCGGCCAAGGCGGCCTCAGCTGCTTGGGCTACAGTGGCAGCTCTCTCAGCAGCTTGCCTAGCCATCAAGTTGCTCACTTCAGTCAGAACTCTCATCATTTCTTCGATTCTAGGGTCCCCTTCAGACTCAGGAGCCCTCGAGCTCGATGCACCAGCAGTCGGTCTTCTGCCCCTATTGCTCATCCTTGCTAAAACTCACACCTAAAACAAACGAAATTCCCATTCAGGAATTCGAAATTTTAAATCTAGCAACCAAGCTTTCGTCTACTGTCGCGTCCACTGACATGTATATGCATGTAAATAATCGCTGCAGCTTAAATGCAGTTGAACCCGGTCGACATCTAGATTCAACCCTGCAAATGCATAACCCAGGCCACTCTGTTCGCAACCTCAACTAGAAGCCTGTCGGGAGCCGCTTCCTTTATCAGGTCCTTGCCCCGGCGACCACTCCCCGCCCTCATCGTTTCTTGGTGCGAACAGTTGTCCTAAGAAATTCATAGACAAAGAGAATCCCACTCCACGTGTCCCATACCATGCTTCATCACAGTTTTTAGACGTCCCGTCAATCCTGTCCCATACCAGGCTGACGGTCACCAAATCCAACAACATGAGTGCATGCATTTCTTTCAAAATCCAAATCTCCTTTTTAACAACTTTCATTTGTAAACCATTTTGCCTTTAATGCAGAAGTCATGCAATGCATGATGGTCAGACAGCGCGCGACAGCCGACTAGGCATACAACCACATGCAATACCTCACAGACTAGCATTCAGCAATCAGCATCCAAACGCCCAACTCATGGGGCTCTGCCATAGAACCTTACCTCAGGTCCTGACGCACCTGCAGCTTAGCATGAAATACCTTATCCCAAGGTTACTCTAGACAATCAATTCCGCTAAGCAATCACATGCGCCAATCAAATCATGCATTCTACCCTTCCTAATCCTTAGGTCTAGGGTCTGTCTAACTAACTACCCCAAAACCATCAGCCTTATCGCTCCAAACCTCGAACGGTCTCGTATCGAGCTGACTTTGCTCTGATACCACTCGAACGGGGATGTCACGCCCCTGATCCCCGTTCTCGGGAACGCGGCATCCCGTTCCTGCGGAAGATACACCTCGCGCTCGCCTGGTTCACGATAAGCGACGGCCCAGGGATACTTTCATCCGTCGAGACCAGACGACGCAACTTGCACCACATTCTCATACCTGCGGAAGCGTGCCTCCTATCCATACACACAAGCATACATGGCAAAAAGGGGGTAGCATGGACAAGATAAACATACACAACATTTCATAAATACGATTAGCGTTAGGTACAGACTACCAAAAGAAAAACCACTAGCTGTAGATCAACCTACGCTCTATTAATCCTCCAAACATCGGGATTCTGCCATGACTCAGTCCTCCTCGTCGGAATCCTCCACAGGGTCCTCCTCTAGATCCTCCTCCTCGGTATCCATCGCATCGCCCTCCTCGTGGCCATCTATCTCGGAGCGCCCTGGAGACGGCAACTCCTGCTTCGGGTCGGGGTCGATCACCTGGCCTCCATATTCTGCAGGCTGGAGCCAAAACGGGTCCTCCTCCATGGGAATCGGGGAATCTCTCTGGGGTCCCTCAAAGCCATGTAGGCCCTCTCTAAACCAAGCCTCGAATCTATGGGGCACTAAATAAGGACCTCCCTGATCTACGAGCACAGTCGTCACATGCCTATGCCACAGGGTAGCGTGCATATCAAAATGGAGGGTAATCTGGGTGTCCATCTGGATTGGCAGACCAAAAAGCATCGGTGGCACATCCATCATTGGCGACCTGGATCTGAAAAAGGCGACAACCAACGCCAGTGAGTCGAGGACTCAGCAAGCTCACCACTAATCCTAGCGTAGGGTAGGATATACGAGTGGGGTCGGTCCTAACTAGTAACTAGGGTTTGGTACTCGGAGTCCAACGCTCTCGATCTCCCCAGTTATCATCATGCCTCATATAGCCAATACGAGTTTCGTCACAACAATTCATGCAATACAGACGGGCAATATCAACGATTAGCAATCATAGTATGCAAATGCCACAGGCCTCAAACGGCCATCATAGATCCCAAGGATCAGCCCACCTATCACTCCAATTCCCATCAGGGCTCTACCAACAGTGCCACGCGGCATGCCACGCTGCGTCTCGGGCGCCTTATGCTGGCCTCCCTTTTCTCTCCATCTCCCATCAGGGCGCTACCAACAGTGCCACACGGCATAAATCTCGGTACCACATATGTCACGCCCCGGATCCCTACTCGGGAATGCGGCATCCCGTTCCTGTGGAAGATACACCTCGCGCTCGTCTGGTTTACGCTACGCGACGGCCCAGGGATACTTTCTCTTCGTCGCGACCAGACGACGACACTTGCGCCAAATTCTCATACCTGCGGAAGCGTGCCTCCTATCCATACACACAAGCATACATCCCAAAGGGGTAGCATGGACAAGATAACCATAAACAACATTTCATAAATACGATTAGCGTTAGGTACAGACTACCAAAAGAAAACCACTAGCTGTAGATCATCCTACGCTCTACTAATCCTCAAAACATCGGGATTCTGCCATAACTCAGTCCTCCTCGTCGGAATCCTCCACAGGGTCCTCCTCTGGATCCTCCTCCTCGGTATCCATCGCATCGCCCTCCTCGTGGCCATCTATCTCGGAGCGCCCTGGAGACGGCAACTCCTGCTTCGGGTCGGGGTCGATCACCTGGCCTCCATATTCTGCAGGCTGGAGCCAAAACGGGTCCTCCTCCATGGGAATCGGGGAATCTCTCTGGGGCCCCTCAAAGCCATGTAGGCCCTCTCTAAACCAAGCCTCGAATATATGGGGCACTAAGTAAGGACCTCCCTGATCTACGAGCACAGTCGTCACATGCCTATGTCACAGGGTAGCGTGCATATCAAAATAGAGGGTAACCTGGGTGTCCATCTGGATCGGCAGACCAAAAAGCATCGGTGGAACATCCATCACTGGCGACCTGGATCTGAAAATGGTGGCAACCAACGCCAGTGAGTCGAGGACTCAGCAAGCTCACCACTAATCCTAGCGTAGGGTAGGATATACAAGTGGGGTCGGTCCTAACCAGTAACTAGGGTTCAGGATTCAAAGTTCAACGCTCTCGATCTCCCCAGTTATTATCACCCCTCTTGTAGCCAATACGAGGTTCATCATAACAATTCATACAATACAGACAGGCAATATCGACAATCAGCAATAACATTATGCAAATGCCACAGGCTTCAAACGGCCATCACAGATCCCATGGATCAGCCCGCCTATCACTCCAATTCCCATCAGGGCTCTACCAACAGTGCCACACGGCATGCCACGCTGCGTCTCGGACGCCTTATGCTGGCCTCCCTTTTCTCTCCATCTCCCATCAGGGCGCTACCAACAGTGCCACACGGCATGAATCTCGGTGCCACATAGGCCCGTACCACACTGCGTTTCTGACGCCTTACGTTGGTCTCCCTTTTCTCTCCACTTCCCCTCAGGGCACAATCTCATGTCACATTCCCAGTGACTCATGCAATGCTCTGAATGTATGCAGGGCCCGGATGATCACATCAACAACTCAACACAGAGCATGCATGCAGACAATCATAAGTGCAAGACGGAGCACATCAATCAACCAACTGATACATCTCATGATCAACGAGCCAAGCAGACGTAGATCAATTATCTCTATCCACAAAGTTTCGATAATCCAAGTCCGCCTTACATCTTAAACAAAAGTCTACTATACTATCAATTATCCAAGGACAATCCACTAATCGAGCCCATATAAACCAAGGCCTAATCTAATTAAGAACCTCCAATTAATCGAGCTAAGTTCGACTGGGCCTAAGGCCCACCTCAATAGTTGAGGTCCAATGATTAATTCTTAAATTAATTCATATGGGTTGGGCCTATTATTTTATTAAATTCGTGTGAGGCCCAAGCCCATTTCTAAAGGTTTACTATTCAAGCCCATATTCATTATTTTAGGCCCAATTTGAATATCCAAGCCCATATACATTTTTGGGTTTCATTCTTTAATGTTCATGGACTTAATTTAGGCCCAATTTAAGAGGATTTTCGTCCATTAGTGGCCCACTAGCTAGATTTGGCCCATTTTGATTAGTTTTGGCCCAATTACTTAATTTTAAAGCTTTCAAGCCCATTATTTCCCTTCGGCCCATTAAGTACACGCCTAAGCCCACATTTGCAGCCCACTTTTCACGTTTTTATGGCCTGTTCCAGTTGTTAGTTTCGTCTATTGGCAAGTCCATTGGTTGCATCCAAGCCCGGTAGCTCATATTAAGCCCGAATCATGTCGTTTAAGTGTTGGAGCCCATTAACACACTTAGATCCACCCCATACTCATTCAAACCGTATACCCACAGCCATGTAAACCGAAATCCAGCCCCCTTACAAGCCTCCAAGCTCTTAGTTTAACCCCTTGCACCAAGTACATAACGCAACCTTACTTGTCTAGGCTTGAACCATGCAATCTCTACTAAAAATCATCATAATCGGCCTCTATTGGCGTTCCACAAACGTATATTACTAACCTAAACCAAGATTAGGGGTAGAGCTTACCAGATATGGGTTGGAAATGACGACGACGCGAGGCGGAGCAAGGAACGGCCGGTTGGAGCTCACGGCTTAGGGAGGGAAGCGGCAGCAACGGTGGCTGTTTCGGCGGTTCCACGGAGTTCCAAGGGTCCTAAGGTGACCATTTGCCAAGCCAAAGAGATGAGGGATGCAAGGAAACAAGGTGGAACAAGTTCGGGTTCAAATGGAAGCTAAACGACGAAGGAAACGACGATGGAAGGAGTAGGCTGTTTCGGGCATTACATGGGCATTCAAGCCGTGGAGTGCAAGGGAGATGAGTTAGGGAGACTTACCAAGGTGAGGACGAGGGCTGGTGGTGGCGGAACGGCGGCGGCTTACGGCGGCAACGGGCGGACGGCGGCCGAGGGAGGTGAGAAAGAGAGACCGAGAGAGTTGAGAGAGTTTTCGGGAGAGGGGGAGAGAGTAGGGTGGCCGAAAATGAGAGAATGAGGGAGGAGAGAGAGAGAAGAGACTTAAGTGAGAGGGGGTAGTGTGTTAGGTGAGGTGAATAGTAAGTGAATAGTGACCTTGATTTGAATTTTACAAGACATGTGTACTTGACATTGACTTGATGGATTGCCTTGGAAATTGTGCCATGATTGACCGATGGATTTGATTGATTGATTGACAAGACATCGATTGATTTGACAACTGATTTGACTTGCCTCGATTTGCGTGCCAAATGCACCGATCGGGTCTCGAGCGCGAACGAATTTTAAACAGGATTTTGATTTCGATTGATCGAATCTACTCTCAAAAATCCTAATTCTATTAATCCTAAGGACTGAGCATTTACCGGGGGCATTTCGGTAATTTTCCATTGACGTCTTGCTTCTCGACGTACACCGGCTGTCTGCCCTTCTGGCGACATTTCTGAAATTGACTTTATTTCTTAATTGTGTTTGTCTTACTAATTCGATTGTCCGAAGTCGGATTTCATTTCGTGGTCAATTTCATTAATTTACGACTCTGTCTCTGTCTCAGACCAACGGGCGGCTGTTTGGAAAATTCTCCCCAGTTAGCCTTTCCCCTTCGGTTGGTCATCTCGGGGTAGCTAATCCTGAGTGAGCGTCGATCAGAGGGTATTAACGAAGTATTTCCATTCCTTTAGAAATTCCGATATTTGGGTCGAATTTTCAGACTGTTACAACATAGGCCCGTACCACACTGCGTTTCTGACGCCTTACGTTGGTCTCCCTTTTCTCTCCACTTCCCCTCAGGGCACAATCTCACGTCACATCTCCAGTGACTCATGCAATGCTCTGAATGTATGCAGGGCCCAGATGATCACATCAATAATTCAACACAGAGCATGCATGCAAATGAATATAAGTGCAAGAGCAGAGCACGTCATTCAATCAACCAATAAACCTCATGTCATCAAACCAAACAGTCGTAGATCGTGTGCCTCTACTCTCGATGTAACAGTCTGAAAATTCGACCCAAATATCGGAATTTCTAAAAGAATGGAGACACTTCGTTAATACCCTCTGATCGACGCTCACTCAGGATTAGCTACCCTGAGATGACCAACCGAAGGGGAAAGGCTAACTGGGGAGAATTTTCCAAACAGCCGCCCGTTGGTCTGGGACAGAGACAGAGTCGTAAATTAATGAAATTGACCACGAAATGAAATCCGACTTCGGACAATCGAATTAGTAAGACAAACACAATTAAGAAATGAAGTCAGTTTCAGAAATGTCGCCAGAAGGGCAGACAGCCGGTGTACGTCGAGAAGCAAGACGTCAATGGAAAATTACCGAAATGCCCCCGGTAAATGCTCAGTCCTTAGGATTATTAGAATTAGGATTTTTGAGAGTAGATTCGACTAATCAAAATCAAATCCTGTCTAAAATTCGTTCGCGCTCGAGACCCGATCGGTGCATTTGGCACGCAAATCGAGGCAAGTCAAATCAGTTGTCAAATCAATCGATGTCTTGTCAAATCCATCGGTCAATCATGGCACAAGTTCCCATGCAATCTATCAAGTCAAATCCAAGGTACAAAGTCACACCCATCAAGAGTACAAGTCTCATCACATACACTATTCCACCTAACCCACTACCATAATTTGAAATTTCCAAATATTAGACTTAAGCCTTCACTCTCTCTCTCCTCTCTCATTTCTCTCATTCGGCTCTCTCTCTCCCTCACTCTCCCTCCCGAAACCTCTCCCTCTCCTCTCAACTCTCTCTCGGTCTCTCTCTCACCGCCCCGTCGTCCGGCCGACCGCCACCGCCGAGCTCCCTCCGGCCGCCACCAACCCTCCTCACCTCTTGGTAAGTTCTCTTAACTTGCTCTTGTTCATTTCCCTCGGCTTGGACCCCCACGAAATGCCCGAAACAGCCCCCTCCTCACCGACGTTCCATTCGTCGTTTCGGCCTCGAACTTGAACCCGATCAAACCCACTTGCCTTCCCTCGGTTCCTCACTTGCTTGTCATGTTTCATGATGCCTCTAGGGCCTAGAGGAGCCTTGGAGCCGCCACCAACAGCCCCCAACCGCCGGTCACCCACTCTTGGCCGAAAGCTCATTCGGCCGTTCCTCGCTCCGCCCTTCGTCGTCGTCGTTTCCAACCATTCCTGGTAAGCTCTACCACTAATCTTGGACTAGGCTAGTTGTATATGTGTATGTGGGGTGGTATTATGGGCTAGTGATTGTGATTAAGAAGGTTAGTGTGTGATTAAGGTTGGATTAGTTGAGGCTAATGGACTAGTATGCGGATTTGGGCCAAGAGAGGGGCTGTTAGCGTGTGAAATGGGCCTTAAAATGCTAAGTGTGGGCTGCAAATAATGAGGTAAGTGTGTGGTGGAGAGGCCGTGAGGTGTTATTGGGCTTAGGGGGCTTAACTTGCACTAATTTGATCAAAAACAAGTTAACGGACCTAAGATATCCTAATGGGCTTGCCAACGGACGAAACTAACAACTTGAATGGGCCTTGAAAACATGATTAGTGGGCTGCAAATGTGGACTTAGGCGTGTACATAATGGGCCAAAGGGAACTAATGGGCTTGAAAGCTTTAAAAATCAAGTAATTGGGCCAAAACTAATCAAAATGGGCCACATCTAGTTAGTGGGCCACTAATGGACGAAAATCTTATTTAATTGGGCCTAAATTGAGTCCATGAACATTAAAGAATGAAACCCAAAAATGTATATGGGCTTGGGTACTTGAATTGGGCCTAAAATAATGAATATGGGCTTGAATAGTAAACCTTTAGAAATGGGCTTGGGCCTCGTACGAAATTAATAAAATAATAGGCCCAACCCATGTGAGTTAAATTAATAATTAATCATTGGACCTCAACTATTGAAGTGGGCCTTAGGCCCAGTCGAACTTAGCTCGACTAATTAAGGGTTCTTAATTAGATTAGACCTTGGTTTATATGGGCTCGATTAGTGGATTTGCCCTTGGGTAAGTGATGGCATGGTAGATTCTTGTATGAGATGTAAGGCGAACTAGATGATCGAGACTTCCAGAGTAGAGGCATACGATATATGTCTGTTTGGCTTGATGAACATGGGGTTTATTGGTTGATTGAATGACGTGCTCTGCTCTTGCACTTACATTCATCTGCATGCATGCTCTGTGTTGAGTTATTGATGTGATCATCTGGGCCCTGCATACATTCAGAGCATTGCATGAGTCACTGGAGATGTGACGTGAGATTGTGCCCTGAGGGGAAGTGGAGAGAAAAGGGAGACCAACGTAAGGCGTCAGAAACGCAGTGTGGTACGGGCCTATGTGGCACCGAGATTTATGCCGTGTGGCACTGTTGGTAGCGCCCTGATGGGAGATGGAGAGAAAAGGGAGGCCAGCATAAGGCGTCCGAGACGCAGCGTGGCATGCCGTGTGGCACTGTTGGTAGAGCCCTGATGGGAATTGGAGTGATAGGCGGGCTGATCCTTGGGATCTATGATGGCCGTTTGAGGCCTGTGGCATTGCATACCCTGATTGCTGATTGTTGATATTGCCCGTCTTTATTGCATGAACCATTGTGATGAAACTCGTACCGATTATATGAGGTGTGATGAAAACTGGGGAGATCGAGAGCGTTGGACTCCGGGTACCAAACCCTAGTTACTGGTTAGGACCGACCCCACTTGTATACCCTACCCTACGCTAGGATTAGTGGTGAGCTTGCTGAGTCCTCGACTCACTGGCGTTGGTTGCCACTTTTTTTCAGATCCAGGTCACCAGTGATGGATGTGCCACCGATGCTTTTTGGTCTGCCGATCCAGATGGACACCCAGGTTACCCTCCATTTTGATATGCACGCTACCCTGTGGCATAGGCACGTGACGACTGTACTCGTAGATCAGGGAGGTCCTTATTTAGTGCCCCATAGATTCGAGGCCTGGTTTAGAGAGGGCCTGCATGGCTTTGAGGGACCCCAGAGAGATTCCCCGATTCCCATGGAGGAGGACCCGTTTTGGCTCCAGCCTGCAGAATATGGAGGCCAGGTGATCGACCCCGACCCGAAGCAAGAGTTGCCGTCTCCAGGGCGCTCCGAGATAGATGGCCACGAGGAGGGCGATGCGATGGATACCGAGGAGGAGGATCCAGAGGAGGACCCTGTGGAGGATTCCGACGAGGAGGACTGAGTTATGGCAGAATTTCGATGGTTCGAGGATTTGGTTGTTAGCGTAGGAAGATCTGTGTTTAGTAGTTTCTTTTCGGGAGTCTGTACCTAACGCTGATTATATTATGGAATGCTGATTTTGCTTATCTTGATTTTTGCTACCCCTTTGTCATGTATGCTTGTGTGTATGGATAGAAGGCACGCTTCCGCAGGTATGAGAATTTGGCGCAGGTTGCGTCGTCTGGTTGCGACGAAGAGAAAGCATCCCTGGGCCGTCGCTCATCGTGAACCAGGCGAGCGCGAGGTGTATCTTCCGCAGGAACGGGATGCCGCGCTCCCGAGTAGGGATCCGGGGCGTGACACTCGAAGTCTCGATCATCTAAGTTTGCCTTACATCTCATACAAGAGTCTACCATGCCATCACTTACCCAAGGGCAACTCGTTAATCAAACCCATATAAACCAAGGTTTAACCTAAGTAAGGGTCTAATTAATTAAGTTAAGTTCGACTAGGCCTAAGGCCCACTTCAAGGTTTGAGGCCCATAATTTATTTCTTAAATTAAATATATGGTTTGGGCCCATTATTATTATTAAATTCGTGCAAGGCCCAAGCCCAATATTTAAAGTAGGCTTAGGAAGCCCATTTTGGCCCATTTAGGCCCAATTTGATAACTCAAGTCCATACCCATCATTAGGTTTCATATTTTAATATTCAAGATTAGAAATTAGGCCCAATTTAAGTGAATTTTCGTCCATTTAGGCCCACCATTACAAATTAAGCCCAATTTGCATCATTTTGGCCCAACTAGCTTAGAATTAAGCCCCTAAGCCCATCGGCACCCTTTGGCCCATCATCCCACGCCCAAATCAGCCCACTTGCAGCCCCCACAACCCATTTCCACGCCCAAATTGTGCACTCACAGCCCACTCATACGGCCCAAGCAACCTTCCATCACATTAGTATAGTGAACATTATGCCTAACCACTTGTATTAGCCTCTAATCATCACAACTAACCATCTTTGCGCTACACCACACACACATATGCAACTAACCTAAGCCAAGGTTAGAGGTGGAGCTTACCAAAATGGGTTGAGGACGACGTCGGGGGCGGCAAGGGACACTGGCGGCCAAGGGAGGCTCTCGGCCTGCATGGGGAAATCGGGTTGGTCGGGGTCCAAGAGGGCTTCGAATGCCTCGGAAGTGAAGGGAAGGGAAACTAGGAAGCTTACCAAAGATCGAGGGTGGTCGGTAAAGGTCGGAGGTGGCCGAACGACGGTGAGGACGACGGACGAAGCTCACGGGCGGCACGGGCGGACTAGAGCGAACGAGAGAGAGAGAGAGATGGTGAGGTTGATCCGGCTTTACCCAAGGCCAAATGGCCACGAAAATGGGAAGAGGGGAGGTTGAGAGCCTTACCAAACGAAGATGGAATGGTGGCGTTGGCGAGGGAGCTCGGACGGCGGCGGTGATGCGAGGTGGTGGCCGGCGGACGAAGGAAAGCAAGAGGAAGAAGAAGAAGAAGATGGTTTCGGGTGGAGAGGAGGAGAGGGGGAGAGAGTGACCGAATGAAGGGAGAGAGAGAGAGGATGAGGGTTTAACCAAGTTTGATAAAATTCAAAAATTTGATAGTGGGTTAGGTAATGGGGTAATAGTTGTTTAGGTGTACTTTGATGTAAGCTTGAATGACACTTGATTGACTTGATGGATTGCATTGGAAATTGTGCCATGATGTGATTGATTGATTGACAAGACTTTTGATTGATTTGACAACTGATTTGACTTGTCTCGATTTGCGTGCCAAATGCACCGATCGGGTCCCGAGCGCGAACGAATTCTAGACAGGATTTGATTTCGATTGATCGAATCTACTCTCAAAAATCCTAATTCTATTAATCCTAAGGACTGAGCATTTACCGGGGGCATTTCGGAAATTTTCCAATCACGTCTTGTTTCTCGACGTATACCGGCTGTCTGTCCTTCTGGCGACATTTCTGAAACTGAGTTCATTTCTTAATTGTGTTTATCTTATTGATTCGATTGTCCAAAGTCGGATTTCATTTTGTGGTCAATTTCATTAATTTACGACTCTGTCTCTGTCTCAAACCAACGGGCGGCTGTTTGGAAAATTCTCCCCAGTTAGCCTTTCCCCTTCGGTTGGTCATCTCAGGGTAGCTAATCCTGAGTGAGCGTCGATCAGAGGGTATTAACGAAGTGTTTCCATTCCTTTAGAAATTCCGATATTTGGGTCGAATTTTCAGACTGTTACACTTCGCTAATACACTCTGATCGATGCTCACTCAGGATTAGCTACCCTGAGTTGACCAACCGAAGGGGAAAGGCTATCTGGGAAGAATTTTTCCAAACAACCGCCCGTTGGTCTGAGACAGAGACAGAGTCGTTATTTAATGAAATTGACCACGAAATGAAATCCGACTTCGGACAATCGAATTAGTAAGACAAACACAATTAAGAGGCGAAGTCAGTTCCAGAAACGTCGCCAGAAGGGCAGACAGCCGGTGAACGTCGAGAAGCAAGACGCGATTGGAAAATTACCGAAATGCCCCCGGAAAATGCTCAGTCCTTAGAATTAGTTGAATTAGGATTTTTGAGAGTAGATTCGATAAATCGAAATCAAATCTTGTCCGAAATTCGTTTGCGCTCGAGACCCGATCTGTGCATTTGACACGCAAATCGAGGCAAGTCAAATCAGTTGTCAAATCAATCAATGTCTTGTCAATCAATCAATCCCATCATGGCACAATTTCCAAGGCAAGTCAATCATGGTTCAATTCCCAAGAATGTCAATCAAGTGTCATTCAAAGTACACATCAAATCCTAGTCACTATTCTACACTATTTGCACTATTCACCTCACCTAACACACTTACCCCTCCCACTTAACTCTCTTCTCTCTCTCTCCTCCCTCATTTTCCCCCTTCGGCCGAACCTCTCTCTCTCTCTCCCTCTCTTCTTTTTCTCCTTCTCCTTCCTTGCTCCACCGCCGCCCGAGGGCTCCTCCACCGCGGGCCGCCGACGTCCACCACCTTTCCCCGTTGGCACCACCTCAAGGTAAGCCCCTTCTCCTCCTTACCTTGTTGTCCCATGGCCATGAGAGCCTCTTGAGACCGCCCCTCAACCTCACCGTCTATCTCTCTCTCTCGATGATCTTCGTGTAGCCGCCACCGTCGTCGTCATCATTCACCTTCGTTCGGCCACCGCCGGCCACCACCGTCCACGAACGCACTTTGGTAAGCCTTCTAACTCATCTCTCTCCCTTGTCCACCGCCCCTTGAAGCTTGCCATTTGACCGAACCAACCCCAAACTTCCTTGTAGGCCGTGAACCACATTCGGCCGTTCCTCGCTCCGTCGTCCGTCGTTGTTGATTTCGGTCCAACTAAGGTAAGCTTCACTACTAACTCTAGCTTAGGTTAGTCGTATATGCATGTAAGAGGACAAATTAGGGGCTGGTTAGGCTTGATATGAGGCTAAGATGAGATTAATGTGCAATTTACCTTAGGCTATCTTGTGGGAATCTTGTTTGGGCCGTATGAGGGGGCTGGTAGTTCACGAATTGGGCTGGAAAAATGTGAACGTGGGCTGTGAGGGATGGCTTAGGCGTGTGATGGAGAGGCCGTGGGGTGTTAATGGGCTTAGAGGGCACAAATTGCACTAATTTGATCAAAAACAAGCTATCGGGCCAAGATACAACTATTGGGCTTGCTTATGGACGAGATTAACAATCAAAAAGGGGCTTGAACACATGATTAATGGGCTGTGTTGTTGGGTTTAGGCGTGTATTTAATGGGCCAAAGGGAACTAATGGGCTTGGAAGCTTTAAAATCAAGTAATTGGGCTAAAACTAATCAACATGGGCCTAATCTAGCTAGTGGGCCACTAATGGACGAAAACCCACTTAAGTTGGGCCCAAATTAAGTCCATGAACATTAAAGAATGAAACCCAAAAAATGTATATGGGCTTGGGTACTCAAATTGGGCTTAAAATAATGGAAATGGGCCTAAATAGTAAACCTTTAAAAACGGGCTTGGGCCTCACACGAAATTAATAAAATAATGGGCCCAACCCATATGAATTAATTTAAGAATTAACTATTGGACCTTAACTATTGAAGTGGGCCTTAGGCCCAGTCGGACTTAGCCTGATTAATTAGAGACTCTTAACTAGATTAGACCTTGGTTTATATGGGTTTGATTAACGAGTTGCCCTTGAGTAAGTGATGGCATGGTAGACTCTTGTATGAGATGTAAGGCGAATTTAGATGATTGACACTTCGAGAGTAGAGGCACACGATCTATGTCTGTTTGGTTTGATGAACGTGAGGTTTATTGGTTGATTGAATGACGTGCTCTACTCTTGCACTTATATTCATTTGCATGCATGCTCTGTGTTGAGTTATTGATGTGGTCATTTGGGCCCTGCATACATTCAGAGCATTGCATGAGTCACTGGAGATGTGACGTGAGATAGTGCCCCGATGGGAAATGGAGAGAAAAGGGAGGCCAGCATAAGGCGTTCGAGACGCAGCGTGGCATTGCCGTGTGGCACTGAGATTGAGCCCTGATGGGAATTGGAGTGATAGGCGGGCTGATCCATGGGATCTGTGATGGCCGTTTGAGGCCTGTGGCATTTGCATAATATGTTTGCTACTTGATGATATTGCCCGTCAGTATTGTATGAATCGTTATGATGAGAATCGTATTGGCTATATGAGGTGTGATGATAACTGGGGAGATCGAGAGCGTTGGACCCTGAATACCAAACCCTAGTTACTGGTTAGGACCGACCCCACTTGTATATCCTACCCTACGCTAGGATTAATGGTGAGCTTGCTGAGTTCTCGACTCATTGGCGTTGGTTGCCACCTTTTTCTGATCTAGGTCGCCAGTGATGGATGTTTCACCGATGCTTTTTGGTCTGCCGATCCAGATGGACACCCATGTTACCCTCCATTTTGATATGCACGCTACCCTGTGGCATAGGCATGTGACGACTGTACTCGTAGATCATGGAGGTCCTCATTTAGTGCCCCATAGATTCGAGGCTTAGTTTAGAGAGGGCCTACATGGCTTTGAGGGACCCCAGAGAGATTCCCCGATTCCCATGGAGGAGGACCCGTTTTGGCTCCAGCCTGCAGAATATGGAGGCCAGGTGATCGACCCCGACCCGAAGCAGGAGTTGCCGTCTCCAGGGCGCTCCGAGATAGATGGCCACGAGGAGGGCGATGCGATGGATATCGAGGAGGAGGATCCAGAGGAGGACCCTGTGGAGGATTCCGACGAGGAGGACTGAGTTATGGCAGAATCCCGATGTTTTGAGGATTAGTTGAGCGTAGGATGATCTACAGCTAGTGGTTTCTTTTTGGGAGTCTGTACTTAACGCTAATTATATTTATGTAATGCTGTTTATGACCATCTTGTTTATGCTACCCCTTTGCTATGTATGCTTGTGTGTATGGATAGAAGGCACGCTTCCGCAGGTATGAGAGATTGGCGCAAGTTGCGTCGTCTGGTCGCGACGAAGAGAAAATATCCCTGGGCCGTCGCATATCGTGAACCAGGCGAGCGCGAGGTGCATCTTCCACAGGAACGGGATGCCGCGTAGTCTAGTATGGATCAGGGGCGTGACACCCTCCCTTTCATTTTCTCCTTCTTTTCCTCTCTCCCTCACGGCTTCTCCTCCTTCCCCGCCGCCGTCCGCCGTCGTGCAAGCCGCCACCGCCACCGTCGGCCACCCCACTCCCTTGGCTCATCTTGGTAAGTCTTCTAAGCCTTGTTCCCTTGAATTTCGTGGCATGTGAGCCCCATGAAAACCCCTGAGCGGAACCGTTTTCTCCTCCATTCTCCTTCGTTGTTGTTGCACCGTGAAGGCCGGGGGCTGTCCAAGCTACTCCACCTTCTTCTTCAACCTCTCTAATGCCTAAAACTATCATATTTAGGTCCTTGGAGCTTTTGGAAGTGACCGAACCAGCCGCGACCACCCCCTCTTCTCCGTTCGGCCGTGAGCCTCGTCCGGCCGTCCGGTGTCCTTTGCTGTCCCGTCGTCGTTTCCGGCCCTAATAGGTAAGCTCTACTACTATTTCTAGCCTAGGTTAGTAGTATATGCATGTAGGATGATATGTTAGAGGTTGGTTAGGCTTGATGTGGGTTTGAAATGAGATTAAGGTTAAGTTTACCTTAGGCCAACATGTTGAAATCTTGATCGGGCTGAATGTGGGGGCTGTTAGCTTGTGAAATAGGCTTGAAAATGTAACGTATGGGCTGCAAGGGACGGCTTAGGCGTGTGGATTAGTGGGCCGAATCAACTAATGGGCCTAAGGGACTTAATTTGGACTAATTAAACCTAAAATAAGCTAACGGGCCTAATTTATGCTAATGGGCTTGTATATGCACGAATTAATAAATTGATTGGACCTTAAAATGTGCCAAATGTGGGCTGCAAATTTCGGTGTAGGCGCGAGTTGTAGGGCCGCATCATGAAGATGAGCTTAGGGGTCTAATCTTAAGCTATTTGGGCCATAATGCAACAAATTGGGCCTAATTGAAGTAGTAGGCCACTAATGGACGAAAATTCACTTAAATTGGGCCTAATTTCTAATCTTGAATATTAGAATATGAAACCTAATGATGGGTATGGACTTGAGTTATCAAATTGGGCCTAAATGGGCTTCCTAAGCCTACTTTAAATATTGGGCTTGGGCCTTGCACGAATTTAATAATAATAATGGGCCCAAACCATATATCTAATTTAAGAAGTAAATCATGGACCTCAAATCTTGAAGTGGGCCTTAGGCCCAGTCGAACTTAACTTAATTAATTAGACCCTTACTTAGGTTAAACCTTGGATTCACATGGGTTCAACTGGGGGATCGCCTATGGTGAGCAATGTTATGATAGGATCGCGAGTAAGATGTTAAGGCGAGCCTAGAGGATCGAGAATCTGGGTATATAGCACCAGTCCTATGATCGTTTGGCATGATGAACATGAGATTTATTAGATGATCAATTGATGTACTTTGTTCTTATACTTGTGTACTTTGACATGCATGCTCTGTATTTGAATTACTGATGCAATCATTTGGGCCCCGCATACATTCAGAGCATTGCATGAGTCACCGAAGATGTGACATGAGAATGTGCCCAAGAAGGGGAAATGGAGAGAAAAGGGAGACCAACGTAAGGCATCAGAAACGCAGTATGGTATTCGCCGTGTGGCACTAAGATTGAGCTCTGATGGAAATTGGAGTGATAGGCGGGCTGATCCGTGGGATCCGTGATGGCCGCTTGAGGCCTGCAGCATTGCATGACATGATTGCTGATTGCTTGATATTGCCCGTCTGTATTGTATAACTCGTATTATTATGCGGTTCGTGTTGGTTACGATGGGTCATAGTACCTTGAGAGATCGAGAGTGGTTAGGACTCTGAACCCTAAACCCTAGAAACTAGTTAGGACCGACCCCACTTGTATATCCTACCCTACGCTAGGATTAGTGGTGAGCTTGCTGAGTCCTCGACTCACTGGTGGTGGTTACCTTCCTTTTCAGATCCCAGACGCCAGTGATAGCTGCACCCCCGATGCTTTTTGGACTGCCGATTCAGATGGATACTCAGATCACCCTCCATTTTGATATGCACGCTACCCTATGGCATAGGCATGTGACGACTGTACTAGTAGATCAGGGTGGACCCTACCTAGTACCCCATAGGTTCGAGGCATGGTTTAGAGAGGGCCTTCATGGTTTCGAGGGACCCCAGCGAGACTCTCCGATACCCATGGAGGAGGACCCGTTCTGGCTGCAGCCTGCCGAGTATGGAGGCCAGGTGATCGACCCCGACCCACTGCAGGAGTTGCCGTCCCCTGGACGATCTGAGATTGATGGCCACGAGGAGGGCGATGCCATGGATACCGATGAGGAGGATCCAGAAGAGGACCCCGTGGAGGATTACGAAGAGGAGCCTGAGGAGGATTGAGTCCCTGATGCTGGTCTAGTCTTTTGGGGTTGTTTGGGCGTAGGTTTGGCTGTAGGTTGTGGTTTTTTTTTGGGGGTCTGTACCTAACGCCGATGTTGATATGTATATATTGTTATTTGTGTTTATACTGTTCATTTTACCCCTCTGTTCTGTATGCATGCATGTATGGATAGGAGGCACGTTTCCGCAAGTTCGAGAGTTAGACGAAGGACTCGTCGTCTGGTCGCGACGGTAGGTTCTCCTGGGCCGTCGCATGTTATAAACCTGACGAGCGAGCATGAGAATCTTCCGTAGGAACGGGATGCCGTGTGCCCGATAAGGGTTCGGGGCGTGACAGTGGTTACCTTCCTTTTCAGATCCCGGACGCCAGTGATGGCTGCACCCCCGATGCTTTTTGGATTGCCGATTCAGATGGACACTTAGATCACCCTCCATTTTGATACGCACGCTACACTATGGCATAAGCATATGACGACTGTACTCGTAGATCAGGGTGGACCGTACCTAGTGCCCCATAGGTTCGAAGCTTGGTTTAGAGAAGGCCTTCATGGTTTCGAGGGACCCCAGCGAGACTCTCCGATACCCATGGAGGAGGACCCATTTTGGCTGCAGCCTGCCGATTATGGAGGCCAAGTGATCGACCCCAACTTAGTGCAGGAGTTGCCGTCTCCTGGACGTTCCGAGATTGATGGCCACGAGGAGGACGATGCCATGGATACCGATGAGGAGGACCTAGAAGAGGACCCCGTGGAGGATTCCGAGGAGGAGCCTGAGAAGGACTGAGTCCCTGATGCTGGTCTAGTATTTTGGTGTTAGGGAGAGCGTAGGTTGACTGTAGGTTGAGGTATCTTTTTGGGGGTATGTACCTAACGGTGATGTTGATATATATATATATTGTTATTTGTGTTTATATTGTTCGTTCTACCCCTCTGTTCTGTATGCATGTATGTATGGTCAGGAGGCACGTTTCCGCAGGTTCGAGAGTTAGACGAAGGACTCGTCGTCTGGTCGCGACGATAGGTTCTCCTGGGCCGTCGCATATTATAAACCTGGCGAGCGAGGGTGAGAATCTTCCGCAGGAACGGGATGCCGTGTGCCCTATTAGGGTTCGGGGAATGACACACATACATTATTGGGCCTCATATTTTAATCTTCACAATCATAATTTCGGGCCCAATTGAGTTCAATCTTCATCCATCAAGGCCCACCAGTGCAATTTAGGTCCAAGTTAATTTATTTAGGCCCCAAAAGTCTAGGATTAAGCTCCCAAGCCCAATTAATATATCTCGGCCCCTTTGTTCCTCACGCCTACAATAGCTAACGCAGCCCATCAATGACATTTTTATGGCCCAACTAATATGTTAATTTCGTCCATTCCCAAGCCCATTGCGATCTCTTAGGCCCGTTAGTTCATTTTAGGTCAAATCGGTACAAATTAAGCCTCCAAGGCCCATTAGTCTCCCATGGTCTCTAACTCGCGTGCTTATACTACCCATACGCAGCCCACAATCGCATTCCAAGGCCCAAATTGCATACCCACAGCCCACACATTTGGCCCAAACGAATTTCCATCAAGTTAACTTAGGGAGCGTTACACTTAATCACCCATTTTATGCCAAAACCGAAATCATCAACCCTTAATACAACACACCACATCCATATACATCAAACCTAGGCTATAATTAGTAGTAGGGCTTACCTAGGTTAGACCGAATTCAACAACAACGGACGGCGGAGCAAGGATTGGCCAAATGAGCTCTCGGCCAAGAGTGGATGGTCGGCTTTCGGGTCTGGTTTCGGCGGCTCCAACGGCTCCCCAAGGACCTAGAACGAAGATTTCACGTGCCAAAATAAGTGAGGAACCATGAGAAGGCAAGGTGACTTGGCCGAGTTTCAAAATGGAGCGAAACGACAAAGGGAGCATCGAAGGGAAATGGGGCTGTTTCGGGTAGCAAATGGGGGAGTCAAGTCACGAAATTTGATGAAGAGGTAGCTGAGAACTCACCAAGAGAGGAGGGTGGTCGGCGGCAGCTGGTTTGGCCGGACGACGGCGGGACGACGGGCTGCGTTCGGGCGGCCGGCTGGAAACGAGACAAGGAGAGGGGGGGAAGTTTAGGGGCTGTTTGAGTTTCAAAGAGCCTCTAGGGCCTCGAGGATGGAAGGATGAAGGTTTAGAGGGTCTTACCTAGGTGTGAGGGTGGCGGTTGGTGTCACGCCCCGAATCCCCTATCGGACACGCGGCATCCCGTTCATGCTAAAAATTCTCATCTCGCTCATCAGGTTTACGATGTGCGACGACCCAGGAAAAACCTATCGTCGCAACCAGACGATGTGTCCTTCATCGAACTGACGTACCTGCGGAAACGTGCCTCCTAACAATACATACATGCATACAAAAAAGAGGGGTAGAACGAACAATTTAATCACAAACAACAATACATATATATACACATGTCATAAGCGTTAGGTACAGACCCCCAAAAGAAAACCACAACCTACAGTCAAATCTACGCTCGCGCTAACATCAAAATACTAGACCAGCATCAAGGACTTAGTCCTCCTCAGGCTCCTCCTCCTCGGGATCCTCCTCAATGTCACGCGCCTGATCCATACTAGACTACGCGGCATCCCGTTCCCGTGGAAGATGCACCTCGCGCTCGCCTGGTTCACGATATGCGACGGCCCAGGGATATTTTCTCTTCGTCGCGACCAGACGACGCAACTTGCGCCAATCTCTCATACCTGCGGAAGCGTGCCTTCTATCCATACACACAAGCATACATAGCAAAGGGGTAGCATAAACAAGATGGTCATAAACAGCATTACATAAATATAATTAGCGTTAAGTACAGACTCCCAAAAAGAAACCACTAGCTGTAGATCGTCCTACGCTCAACTAATCCTCAAAACATCGGGATTCTGCCATAACTCAGTCCTCCTCGTCGGAATCCTCCACAGGGTCCTCCTCTGGATCCTCCTCCTCGGTATCCATCGCATCGCCCTCCTCATGGCCATCTATCTCGGAGCACCCTGGAGACGGCAACTCCTGCTTCGGGTCGGGGTTGATCACCTGGCCTCCATATTCTGCAGGCTGGAGCCAAAACGGGTCCTCCTCCATGGGAATCGGGGAATCTCTCTGGGGTCCCTCAAAGCCATGTAGGCCCTCTCTAAACTAAGCCTCGAATCTATGGGGCACTAAATGAGGACCTCCATGATCTACGAGTACAGTCGTCACATGCCTATGCCACAGGGTAGCGTGCATATCAAAATGGAGGGTAACATGGGTGTCCATCTGGATCGGCAGACCAAAAAGCATCGGTGAAACATCCATCACTAGCGACCTAGATCAGAAAAAGGTGGCAACCAACGCCAGTGAGTCAAGGACTCAGCAAGCTCACCATTAATCCTAGCGTAGGGTAGGATATACAAGTGGGGTCGGTCCTAACCAGTAACTAGGGTTTGGTATTCAGGGTCCAACGCTCTCGATCTCCCCAGTTATCATCACACCTCATATAGCCAATACGATTCTCATCATAACGATTCATACAATACTGACGGGCAATATCATCAAGTAGCAAACATATTATGCAAATGCCACAGGCCTCAAACGGCCATCACAGATCCCATGGATCAGCCCGCCTATCACTCCAATTCCCATCAGGGCTCAATCTCAGTGCCACACGGCAATGCCACGCTGCGTCTCGAACGCCTTATGCTGGCCTCCCTTTTCTCTCCATTTCCCATCGGGGCACTATCTCACGTCACATCTCCAGTGACTCATGCAATGCTCTGAATGTATGCAGGGCCCAAATGACCACATCAATAACTCAACACAGAGCATGCATGCAAATGAATATAAGTGCAAGAGTAGAGCACGTCATTCAATCAACCAATAAACCTCACGTTCATCAAACCAAACAGACATAGATCGTGTGCCTCTACTCTCGAAGTGTCAATCATCTAAATTCGCCTTACATCTCATACAAGAGTCTACCATGCCATCACTTACTCAAGGGCAACTCGTTAATCAAACCCATATAAACCAAGGTCTAATCTAGTTAAGAGTCTCTAATTAATCAGGCTAAGTCCGACTGGGCCTAAGGCCCACTTCAATAGTTAAGGTCCAATAGTTAATTCTTAAATTAATTCATATGGGTTGGGCCCATTATTTTATTAATTTCGCGTGAGGCCCTAGCCCGTTTTTAAAGGTTTATTATTTAGGCCCATTTCCATTATTTTAAGCCCAATTTGAGTACCCAAGCCCATATACATTTTTGGGTTTCATTCTTTAATGTTCATGGACTTAATTTGGGCCCAACTTAAGTGGGTTTTCGTCCATTAGTGGCCCACTAGCTAGATTAGGCCCATGTTGATTAGTTTTGGCCCAATTACTTGATTTTAAAGCTTCCAAGCCCATTAGTTCCCTTTGGCCCATTAAATACACGCCTAAACCCAACAACACAGCCCATTAATCATGTGTTCAAGCCCCTTTTTGATTGTTAATCTCGTCCATAAGCATTCCCAATAGTTGTATCTTGGCCCGATAGCTTGTTTTTGATCAAATTAGTGCAATTTGAGCCCTCTAAGCCCATTAACACCCCACGGCCTCTCCATCACACGCCTAAGCCATCCCTCACAGCCCACATTCACATTTTTCCAGCCCAATTCGTGAACTACCAGCCCCCTCATACGGCCCAAACAAGATTCCCACAAGATAGCCTAAGGTAAGTTGCACGTTAATCTCATCTTAGCCTCATATCAAGCCTAACCAGCCCCTAATTTTTCCTCTTACATGCATATACGACTAACCTAAGCTAGAGTTAGTAGTGAAGCTTACCTTAGTTGGACCGAAATCAACAACGACGGACGACGGAGCGAGGAACGGCCGAATGTGGTTCACGACCTACAAGGAAGTTTGGGGTTGGTTCGGTCAAATGGCAAGCTTCAAGGGGCGGTGGACGAGGGAGAGAGATGAGTTAGAAGGCTTACCAAAGTGCGTTCGTGGACGGTGGTGGCCGGCGGTGGCCGAACGAAGGTGATTGATGACGACGACGGTGGCGGCTACACGAAGATCACCGAGAGGGAGAGATAGACGGTGAGGTTGAGGGGCGGTCTCAAGAGGCTCTCATGGCCATGGGACAACAAGGTAAGGAGGAGAAGGGGCTTACCTTGAGGTGGTGCCAACGGGGAAAGGTGGTGGACGTCGGCGGCCCGCGGTGGAGGAGCCCTCGGGCGGCGGTGGAGCAAGGAAGGAGAAGGAGAAAAAGAAGAGAGGGAGAGAGAGAGAGGTTCGGCCGAAGGGGGAAAAATGAGGGAGGAGAGAGAGAGAAGAGAGTTAAGTGGGAGGGGTAAGTGTGTTAGGTGAGGTGAATAGTGCAAATAGTGTAGAATAGTGACTAGGATTTGATGTGTACTTTGAATGACACTTGATTGACATTCTTGGGAATTGAACCATGATTGACTTGCCTTGGAAATTGTGCCATGATGGGATTGATTGATTGACAAGACATTTGATTGATTTAACAACTGATTTGACTTGCCTCGATTTGCGTGCCAAATGCACCAATCGGGTCTCGAGCGCGAACGAATTTCGGACAAGATTTGATTTCGATTTATCGAATCTACTCTCAAAAATCCTAATTCAACTAATTCTAAGGACTGAGCATTTTCCGGGGGCATTTCGGTAATTTTCCAATCGCGTCTTGCTTCTCGACGTTCACCGGCTGTCTGCCCTTCTGGCGACATTTCTGGAACTGACTTCGCCTCTTAATTGTGTTTGTCTTACTAATTCGATTGTCCGAAGTCAGATTTCATTTAGTGGTCAATTTCATTAAATAACGACTCTGTCTCTGTCTCAGACCAACGGGCGGCTGTTTGGAAAAATTCTTCCCAGGTAGCCTTTCCCCTTTGGTTGGTCAACTCATGGTAGCTAATCCTGAGTGAGCGTCGATCAGAGTGTATTAACGAAGTATTTCCATTCATTTAGAATTCCCGACAATCGGGTCGAATTTTCAGACTGTCACACTCAGGGTCCTCCTCTGGATCCTCCTCATCGGTGTCCATAGCATCGTCCTCCTCGTGGCCGTCAATCTCAGAACGTCCAGGAGACGGCAACTCCTGCAGTGGGTCGGGGTCGATCACCTGGCCTCCACACTTGGCAGGCTGCAGCCAGAATGGGTCCTCCTCCATGGGTATCGGAGAGTCTCGCTGCGGTCCCTCAAAACCATAAAGACCCTCTCTAAACCACGCCTCGAACCTATAGGGTACAAGGTAGGGTCTACCTTGGTCTACCAGTACAGTCGTCATGTGCCTATGCCATAACGTATCATGCATATCAAAATGTAGGGTGATCTGGGTATCCATCTGAACTGGCAATCCAAAAAGCATCGGGGGTGCTGCTATCACGGGCGTCCAGGATCTGAAAAGGAAGGTAACCACCACCAGTAAGTCGAGGACTCAGCAAGCTTACCACTAATCCTAGCATGGGGTAGGGTATACGAGTGTCGTCGGTCCTAACCAATGCACTAGGGTTCACGGTCCAAGGTTCAGACACTCTCAACTCACCTCGGTACCAGGTCCCAGAGTAAAACATGACGCACAACGCATAGCAATGCAGTTCGTACAATGTAGACGGGCAATAACAAACAATCAACCATAATGCCATATGTAATGAAGCAGGCCTCGAACGGCCATATTGGATCCCACAGATCATGCTCAGGCCTCAACTGGCCATAACGGATCTCAACGGATCGAGCCCGCCTGTCACGCCCCGGATCCCTACTCGGGAGCGCGGCACCACGTTCCTGCGGAAGATACACCTCGCGCTCGACTGGTTCACGATAAGCGACGGCCCAGGGATACTTTCTTTTCGTCGCAACCAGACGACGCGGCCTGCGCCAAATTCTCTTACCTGCGGAAGCGTGCCTTCTATCCATACACACAAGCATACATGACAAAGGGGTAGCAAAATCAAGATAAGCAAAATCAGCATTTCATAATATAATTAGCGTTAGGTACAGACTCCCAAAAAGAAACTACTAATCACAGATCTTCCTACGCTAACAGCCTAATCCTCGAACCATCGAAATTCTGCCATAACTCAGTCCTCCTCGTCGGAATCCTCCACAGGGTCCTCCTCTGGATCCTCCTCCTCGGTATCCATCGCATCGCCCTCCTCGTGGCCATCTATCTCGGAGCGCCCGGGAGACGGCAACTCCTGCTTCGGGTCGGGGTCGATCACCTGGCCTCCATATTCTGCAGGCTGGAGCCAAAACGGGTCTTCCTCCATGGGAATCGGGGAATCTCTCTGGGGTCCCTCAAAGCCATGTAGGCCTTCTCTAAACCAAGCCTCGAATCTATGGGGCACTAAATAAGGACCTCCCTGATCTACGAGTACAGTCGTCACGTGCCTATGCCACAGAGTAGCGTGCATATCAAAATGGAGGGTAACCTGGGTGTCCATCTGGATTGGCAGACCAAAAAGCATCGGTGGCACATCCATCACTGGCGACCTGGATCTGAAAAAGGTGGCAACCAACGCCAGTGAGTCGAGGACTCAGCAAGCTCACCACTAATCCTAGCGTAGGGTAGGATATACGAGTGGGGTTGGTCCTAACCAGTAACTAGGGTTCGGGATTCAAAGTTCAACGCTCTCGATCTCCCCCGTTATCATTACACCTCATATGGCAAATACGAGTTTCATCACAACAATTCATGCAATACAGACGGGCAATATCAACAATCAACAATAACATTATGCAAATGCCACAGGCCTCAAACGGCCATCACAGATCCCATGGATCAGCCCGCCTATCACTCCAATTCCCATCAGGGCTCTACCAACAGTGCCACAGGGCATGCCACGCTGCGTTTCGGACGCCTTATGCTGGCCTCCCTTTTCTCTCCATCTCCCATCAGGGCGCTACCAACAGTGCCACACGGCATAATTCTCGGTGCCACATAGGCCCGTACCACACTGCGTTTCTGACGCCTTACGTTGGTCTCCCTTTTCTCTCCACTTCCCCTCAGGGCACAATCTCACGTCACATCTCCAGTGACTCATGCAATGCTCTGAATGTATGCAGGGCCCAGATGATCACATCAATAACTCAACACAGAGCATGCATGCAAATGAATGTAAGTGCAAGAGCAGAGCACGTCATTCAATCAACCAATAAACCTCATGTTCATCAAGCCAAACAGACATATATCGTATGCCTCTACTCTGGAAGTCTCGATCATCTAGTTCGCCTTACATCTCATACAAGAATCTACCATGCCATCACTTACCCAAGGGCAATCCACTAATCGAGCCCATATAAACCAAGGTCTAATCTAATTAAGAACCCTTAATTAATCGAGCTAAGTTCGACTGGGCCTAAGGCCCACTTCAATAGTTGAGGTCCAATGATTAATTATTAATTTAATTCACATGGGTTGGGCCTATTATTTTATTAATTTCGTGCGAGGCCCAAGCCCATTTCTAAAGGTTTACTATTCAAGCCCATATTCATTATTTTAGGCCCAATTCAAGTACCCAAGCCCATATACATTTTTGGGTTTCATTCTTTAATGTTCATGGACTTAATTTAGGCCCAATTAAATAAGATTTTCGTCCATTAGTGGCCCACTAACTAGATGTGGCCCATTTTGATTAGTTTTGGCCCAATTACTTGATTTTTAAAGCTTTCAAGCCCATTAGTTCCCTTTGGCCCATTATGTACACGCCTAAGTCCACATTTGCAGCCCACTAATCATGTTTTCAAGGCCCATTAGGATGGTGGATATCAACCATTAGTAAGTCCATTAGTTGTATTTAGGCCCGGTAGCTCGTATTAGGTCCGATTCAAGTGATTTAAGTCTCGAAGCCCATTAATCCCTTTCGGTCCACCCTATACACGCCTAGACCGAACACTCACAGCCACGCATACCACATTTCCAGCCCTCTACAAGTCTCCAAACGCTTAGTTTAACCTCTTGCACCAAGCACATAACACAACCTTACTTGTCTAGGCTCGAACCATGCAATCTCCTCACTAAAATCATCATAATCGGCCTCTATTAACACTCCACAAATGCATATCACTAACCTAAGCAAAGATTAGGGGTGGAGCTTACCGGATATGGGTCGGAAATGACGACGACGACGGGCGGAGCAAGAATGGCCGTGAGGGCTTTTCGGCCTACAAGGAGAATCGGGTTGGCTCGGTCGGCAAACGACTTTAAAGGGTCATGGAAAATGAAGACAAAGGAGCTCGGAATACTTACCAAGGAGTGAGGATGGTTGACGGTGAGGAGCGGTGGCCGAACGACGATGATCGACGACGACGAAGGGCTAGACGAGCACGGCACCGAGAGGAAGAGAGAGACGGTGAAGTGAGATCGGGGTGGCTTCGAGGTGGTTTTCAACTATGAAGTAGCAAGGAGAAGGGAGGAGAGAGGCTTACCTCGAGGTGGCGACGACGGAGAAGGATGGCGGACAACGGTGGCCCGCGGTGGAGGAGTGCTCGGGCGGCACGGCCACGGGAGGGAGAGAAGCCGAGAGAGAGTTGAGAAGAGAGGAGAGGTTTCGGGAGGGAGAGTGAGATGAGAGAGAGAGCCGAATGAGAGAAATGAGAGAGGAGAGAGAGAGTGAAGAGACTTAAGTGAATTTCAAATGGGTTAGTGGATTAGGTGAAATAGTGACTTGGACAAGACTTGTACTTGAAATGACAAGTGGAGTGACTTGATGGATTGCTTTGGGAATTGGACCAAGATTGACTTGTCTTGGAAATTGAGCCATGATGTGACCGATGTGATTGACAAGACGTTTGATTGATTTGACAACTGATTTGACTTGCCTCGATTTACGTGCCAAATGCACCGATCGGGTCCCGAACGCGAACGAATTTTAGACGGGATTTGATTTCGATTAGTCGAATCTACTCTCAAAAATCCTAATTCTAATAATCCTAAGGACTGAGCATTTACCGGGGGCATTTCGGTAATTTTCCATTGACGTCTTGCTTCTCGACGTACACCGGCTGTCTGCCCTTCTGGCGACATTTCTGAAACTGACTTTATTTCTTAATTGTGTTTGTCTTACTAATTCGATTGTCCGAAGTCGGATTTCATTTCGTGGTCAATTTCATTAATTTACGACTCTGTCTCTGTCTCAGACCAACGGGCGGCTGTTTGGGAAATTCTTCCCAGTTAGCCTTTCCCCTTCGGTTGGTCATCTCAGGGTAGCTAATCCTGAGTGAGCGTCGATCAGAGGGTATTAACAAAGTGTTTCCATTCCTTTAGAAAATCCGATAATTGGGTCAAATTTTCAGACTGTTACACCGCCTATCACTCCAAATCCCATCAAGGCACATCCAACAGTGCCGTCCGGCTAATGTCACAACTACGTCCTTTGACGCCTTACGTTGGCTACTCCCTTATCCCTCCTTTCCCTCACATAACACGCATCTGGGGCTCATTCTCATGTCACATCTCTGGTGACTCATGCAATACCCTCAATGAATGCGGGACTCAAATGATTGCAAACAGCAGTTCAGTCACAGAGCATGCATGCAATGGTACATAAGTACAAGTACAGAGCACATAAATAAATCATCTAAGCAATCACACGTTCGTCATGCCCTACTATCATAGGTCTAATGCCCTGCACACAGATTCTCGACCAGCCAGGCTCAATTGAACATCTCACACGTGGTCCCCTTATTCTATCACTTACCATAGGCGATTCCCTGATTGAACCCATATAAATCAAGATTCCAACTTAGGGGACTCGGTAACTCGGCCTAATCCCAATAACCCATGTTAGTTCCCTGGGAGTTAGTAACCCACCATTAACGATTTGATGTCAAGACATAACCTTGGGTTGGAATTAATTTAGGTTTAACTTAGGTAGGGTCTAATTAATTAATTTAGGTTTGATGTCAAGACATAACCTTAGCGATTTGATGTCAAGACATAACCATGTAAGTTCCCTGGGCCTAAGGCCCACTCCAAGGTTTAAAGCCCATGATTTATTTCTTAGATTAAAATATATGAATTGGACCCATTATTATGTCAATTTCGTGTGAGGTCCAAGCCCATTTTTAAAGATTAACCCATTAAGCCCAATTTGACCATTTTAGGCCTAATTTGCTATCCTAAGCCCATATACATTAATGGACCTCATATTTTAATACTCACAATCATAATTCAAGCCCAATTAATACTAATTTTCGCCCATTAAGGCCCACCATTACAAACTAAGCCCAATTTGCTTTGTTTTGGCCCAATTCGTTTAGAATTAGGTCTCCAAGCCCACATATACTCTAATGCCCATGATATTACACGCCCACTACAACGTTCGCAGCCCATAATTGGTAGTTTCTAGCCCACTTCAAGTCCCCAAGGCTCAAGATCACCCATTCTTGCAAATCCGCTAATCTAACCTTAACTAACTTAGCCTAAACCACACATTTATCCTCTAATCCACTTAGAACACCATACAACTCAGCATCTAAGTCATGCATGCATACATCATCCCTAAGCAAGGATTAGAGGCTAGCTTACCTTGCACGGACCGAACTTGACGACGACGGAGGATGAAGCTAAAATGGCCGTGTACGCCAACGGCCAAGGAAGGGAAATAGTGGCTGATCCGTCGGCTTCACAAGGCTCCAAGGGTCCTATGGCACGCTTATGGATGTTAGGATGAAGGAAGAACGGTGCGGAACGAGCTTAAACAGCCCGGGGATTCACGGAGGAATCAACGACGACGAATGACGACGATAAAAATGGGTCTGGTCGGGGCTGTTTCCAAGGGTTCCCATGCTATGAAACAACAAGGAGAGAAAGAAGGGAGGCTTACCAAGGCGACACGGAGGCTAGTCGAGGGTTGTGGCGGCCGGAAAATGGCGGACGGCGGCCGTTCTTCTTGGTCGGGCGAGAAACCGAGGGAGAAGATGGAGAGATCAGGTTCGGGTCGAGCTCCAAGGTGGTCTTCAAGCCACGAAACAACAAGGAAAGGAAGAGAAGATGTCATGCCCCAAACCCCAATCAAACACACGGCATCCCGTTCCTGCTAACGAAACTCAACGCACTCGCTTGGTATACTAAGCACGACGTCCCAGGAAAACTCTTCGTCGCGACCAGACGACGTGTCCTTCGATGAACTTGCGAACCTGCGGAAACGTGCCTCCTACCATACATACATACATACAGAACAGAGGGGTAGAACGAACAATATAACCACAAATAACAATATATACATATCATAACATCAGTGTTATGTACAGACCCCAAAAGAAACCACCACCTACGGTCAATCCTATGCTCATGCTAACATCAAAATACTAGACCAGCATCAGGGACTCAGTCCTCTTCAGGCTCCTCCTCTGTGACAGTCTGAAAATTCGACCCGATTATCGGAAATTCTAAATGAATGGGAATACTTCGTTACTACCCGCTGATCAACGCTCACTCAGGATTAGCTACCCTGAGATGACCAACCGAAGGGGAAAGGCTACCTGAGAAGAATTTTTCCAAACAGCCGCCCGTTGGTCTGAGGCGGAGACAGAGTCGTAATTTAATGAAATTGACCACGAAATGAAATCCGACTTTGGGCAATCGAATTAGTAAGACGAACACAATTAAGGAAATAAAGTCGATTTCTGAAATGTCGCCAGAGGGGCAAACAGCCGGTGTACGTCGAGAAGCAAGACGTGATAGGAAAATTACCGAAATGCCCCCGGTAAATGCTCAGTCCTTAGGATTAATAGAATTAGGATTTTTGAGAGTAGATTCGGTCGATCGAAATCAAATCCTGTCTAAAATTCGTTCGCGCTCGAGACCCGATCGGTGCATTTGGCACGCAAATCGAGGCAAGTCAAATCAGTTGTCAAATCAATCGATGTCTTGTCAATCAATCAATCAAATCCATCGGTCAATCATGGCACAAGTTCCCATGCAAATCTTTCAATCAAAGTCAAGTACACATGTCATGTAAAACTCAAATCAAAGTCACTATTCAATTACTATTCAAGCTACCTAACCCACTTACCCCTCTCACTTAAACTCTCTTCTCTCTCTCCTCCCTCATTCTCATCATTTTCGGCCATCCTCCTCTCTCCCTCCACCGAAGCTCTCTCCCTCCCGTTCTCACCTCTCTCTCTCGGTGTTCTCCCTCTGTCCACCTAGAGCCGCCGCTCGGTCCGCCATCCTCCGGCCGTCGAGCCACCGACCAGCCACCACGCCACTTCAGTGAGTCCTTTCCTCCCTTTCCCTTGTTGTCTCACGGCCATGAGAGCCTCTCGAAGCTGCCCCTCAACCTCACCGTCTATCTCTCTCTCGGTGATCTTCGTGTAGCCGCCACCGTCGTCGTCATCAATCACCTTCGTTCGGCCACCGCCGGCCACCACCGTCCACGAACGCACTTTGGTAAGCCTTCTAACTCATCTCTCCCCCTTGTCCACCGCCCCTTGATCTTGCTCAATGACCGAGCCAAACCGAATCTCCTCGTAGGCCGTGAGCCACTCTTGGTTGTTCCTCGCCCCGTCGTCCGTCGTTGTTGATTTCGATCCAACTAAGGTAAACTCTACCCCTAATCTTGGTTTAGGTTAGTAGTATATATTTGTGGAATGCCAATAGAGGCCGTTTGTGATGATTGTTAGAAGAGATTGCATGATTCAAGCGTAGGCAAGCAAGGTTATGTTAAGCGGTTAGTGTATGAGGCTAAACCGAGAGCTTAGAGGCTTGTAGAGGGGCTGGAAATTTGGTATACAAGGCTGTGGGAGTTCGGTTTGGGCGTGTATGGGGTGGCCGAAGTGTATTAGTGGGCTCGGGAAATTGAATAAGGCAAGTTGGGCTTAAAATAAGCTAACGGGCCGAAGACATTCCAAAGGACTCGCCCATGGACGAAACTAACTGTGACAGTCTGAAAATTCGATCCAATTATCGGAATTTCTAAATGAATGGAAATACTTCGTTAATACATTCTGATCGACGCTCACTCAGGATTAGCTACCCTGAGATGACTAACCGAAGGGGAAAGGCTATCTGGGAAGAATTTCCCAAACAGCCGCCCGTTGGTCTGAGACAGAGACAGAATCGTTATTCAAAGAAATTGACCACGAAATGAAATCCGACTTGGGATAATCGAATTAGTAAGATGAACGCAATTATGAAATAAAGTCAGTTTCAGAAATGTCGCCAGAAGGGCAGACAGCCGGTGCGCGTCGCGAAGCAAGACGCGAATGGAAAATTACCGAAATGCCCTCGGCAAATGCTCAGTCCTTAGAATTAGATGAATTAGGATTTTTGAGAGTGAATTCGGTAGATCGAAACCAATTCCTGTCCGAAATTCGTTCGCGCTCGGGACCCGATCGGTGCATTTGGCACGCAAATCGAGGCAAGTCAAATCAGTTGTCACATCAATCACTTCATGACACAATTTCCAAGAATGTCAATCAAAGTCTTCTCCATGTCAACTCAAAAGTACAAGATCACCTCACTTGTCTTGTACCCCATGACCTAACCCCACTATAAGCTTGATTTCCATTATTTTATTTTGTTTAATCTCTCTCCTCCCTTCATGAAGCTCACGGCCAGCCCCTTATCCTCCTCATTTCACCGAGAATCACCATCTTCCTCTTCATCTTTCTCTCTTTCTTTCTCTGCTGGCTTCAAATCCCGGCTGCCAACTTCAACCGGCCGCCGACGGAGATTGGTAAGTTGGATTCTCATGATTTTTGGATATGTTATAGTTTACTGTCTTCTGAATCCAACCCAACTTGAATCGCTTCGATCGGACGTCGTTTGACCCTTCAAATGTTCGTTTTCCTATCAGTCGACGAACCAGTTTTCTGGTACCCGAATTTGAGATTGAGCTCATGTTGATATATCTTGTTTCCAGCGACCTCTAGGACTCATTTCTAGGTTCAAATATTGATTCTTAGCATGTTTTCATTCTGGTCCAGCCCGCTCCTCCACCTCCTCTTTCCGACGGCCGAGAGCCCCAAACGGCCTCTTGGTGTCTTGGTTGTTGTCGTCGCCATTCCCCTCCATTTAAGGTAAGCTACTCCTCTAATCTTCGCCTAGGACATGGCATATTAGTGGGTGGTTGCTGCCTTGTATAGTTAATGGGAGGTTAAGGTGAAAAAGTGTGATTAAACCTTGGGTTCTATGGTGCTAATTTGAATATTATCTTGTTGGGCTAGATTATGGACTTGGTAATTTAATTTTGGGCTGGAAAACATTGTATATGGGCTGCCAATAGCTGAATGGATGTGAAAAATAGTGAGCCAAGGAATGTGATTGGGCTTAGGAGTTAAATTCCAAGCTATTTGGGCTATAACATAACTTATTGGGCTTAGTTTAGATGGTGGGCCATCTATGGACGAAAATATGATATTAATGGGCCTAAATTATGCTCTTGGTTTTAAAAACAATGGGTCCTATAATGTACTTGGGCTTAGGATGACAAATTGGGCCTAAAATGGTTAAATTGGACTTAATGGACTAACATTTGAAAGTGGGCTTGGGCCTAATCCGAAAATTAATAATACTAATGGGCCTAATTTAGACCTTAATTTAAGAAGTAAATCATGGGCCCCAAGCTATAAAATAATCTTAAGACCCAATTGAACCTAAGTTAAATAGTTGGGCCCTAGTTTAAATTAAGCCAAGTTTAATGAAATCTATTGGTATGTCAAGACACTAATTCGGTAATTATGGGTTACTGACTCTCTAGGAACTAATGAGGGTCACTGGCTTAGGCTGGGTTACTGGGTCTGTAAGATTGAGTTTAACTTATACGGGTTCTGATGTCCGTATTCCCATGAATTGGTTTAATTGGGGAAATTGCCTGAGGGCGAGAGATAGTCCATCGGGAATTTATGTGGGGTATCCAATTGAACGCGATTAGTTGAGATCGGTCTGTAGGGCACTGAATCGACATGTAGTCTATCCTGGCTAGTATGAGGTTACTCGGATGATTTCTTGGCATGTTCTACTTTTGTGCATACGTACCTTATGATTGCATGCTCTGTGATTGATTCGCTGTTATCTGGGCCCTATCTTTGTGAGACTAGTGTGAGTAACCGGGAAGTGTGACATGTTGGATGAGCCCTGATGGGAACTGGAGAAATAAGAGTGTCAACCTGAGGCGTACCGCACGCGGGTTGGGACACTAGCCTGAGGCGTTTGAGACATGGGCAGTGCATGTGTATTTGTAATGATGTCTTGAGATCGAACGTTGGTGTATCTGTTGTTGGTTGTTGGTAGGGGTACTGGATATTGAAGAACTACTCCCCATGATGGGCTATGTCACGCCCCGGATCCCTACTCGGGAGCGCGGCACCCCGTTCCTGCGGAAGATACACCTCGCGCTCGACTGGTTCACGATAAGCGACGGCCCAGGGAAAATTTCTTTTCGTCGCGACCAGACGACGCGGCTTGCGCCAAATTCTCTTAACTGCGGAAGCGTGCCTTCTATCCATACACACAAGCATACATGACAAAGGGGTAGCAAAAATCAAGATAAGCAAAATCAGCATTCCATAATATAATCAGCGTTAGGTACAGACTCCCAAAAAGAAACTACTAATCACAGATCTTCCTACGCTATCAACCAAATCCTCGAACCATCGAAATTCTGCCATAACTCAGTCCTCCTCGTCGGAATCCTCCACAGGGTCCTCCTCTGGATCCTCCTCCTCGGTATCCATCGCATCGCCCTCCTCGTGGCCATCTATCTCGGAGCGCCCTGGAGACGGCAACTCCTGCTTCGGGTCGGGGTCGATCACCTGGCCTCCATATTCTGCAGGCTGGAGCCAAAACGGGTTCTCCTCCATGGGAATCGGGGAATCTCTCTGGGGTCCCTCAAAGTCATGTAGGCCCTCTCTGAACCAAGCCTCGAATCTATGGGGCACTAAATAAGGACCTCCCTGATCTACGAGTACAGTCGTCACATGCCTATGCCACAGAGTAGCGTGCATATCAAAATGGAGGGTAACCTGGGTGTCCATCTGGATCGGCAGACCAAAAAGCATCGGTGGCACATCCATCACTGGTGACCTGGATCTGAAAAAGATGGCAACCAACGCTAGTGAGTCGAGGACTCAGCAAGCTCACCACTAATCCTAGCGTAGGGTAGGATATACGAGTGGGGTCGGTCCTAACCAGTAACTAGGGTTCAGGATTCAAAGTTCAACGCTCTCGATCTCCCCAGTTTTCATCACACCTCACATAGCCAATACGAGTTTCATCACAATGGTTCATGCAATAAAGACGGGCAATATCAACAATCAGCAATCATGGTATGCAATGCCACAGGCCTCAAACGGCCATCATAGATCCCAAGGATCAGCCCGCCTATCACTCCAATTCCCATCAGGGCTCTACCAACAGTGCCACACGGCATGTCACGCTGCGTCTTGGACGCCTTATGCTGGCCTCCCTTTTCTCTCCATCTCCCATCAGGGCGCTACCAACAGTGCCACACGGCATAAATCTCGGTGCCACATAGGCCCGTACCACACTGCGTTTCTGACGCCTTACGTTGGTCTCCCTTTTCTCTCCACTTCCCCTCGGGGCACAATCTCATGTCACATCTCCAGTGACTCATGCAATGCTCTGAATGTATGCAGGGCCCAGATGATCACATCAACAACTTAACACAGAGCATGCATGCCAAAGAATATAACGCAAGAGTAGAGCACATCATTCCATCATCACTAAATCTCATATTCATCTTACTGTACATACGAAGATCAAGTACTTCTACTCTCGAACTATCGCTCGTCTAAACTTGCCTTACAACTTGTACAAGATTCCATCATGCTATTACTTACCCAAGGCCAATCCATAATTCGAGCCCATAACCCAAAGTCTAATCTAATTAAGGGTCTTAGTTAATCAAGTTAAGCTCGGCTGGGCCCCAAGGCCCACTTCAATAGTTGAGGTCCAATAATTAATTCTTAAATTAATTCATCTGGGTTGGGCCTATTATTTTATTAATTTCGTGCAAGGCCCAAGCCCATTTCTAAGGGTTTACTATTCAAGCCCATATTCGTTATTTTAGGCCCAATTCAAGTACCCAAGCCCATATACATTTTTGGGTTTCATTCTTTAATGTTCATGGACTTAATTTAGGCCCAATTAAATAAGATTTTCGTCCATTAGTGGCCCACTAACTAGATTTGGCCCATTTGGATTAGTTTTGGCCCAATTACTAGAATTAAAGGTTCCTAAGCCGAATACCTTACTTTGGCCCATTAAACCACATGTTCTAGCCCATCACTTCGGTCCACCAACCACATTTCCGAGGCCCATTCATAAACCAAATTTCGTCCATCATCAAGCCCATTAACTTTACTTAGGTCCGGTAGCTTGTTTTTGGTTCATTTAGTGCAATTTAAGGCCCCTAAGCCCATCTATACCTCACGGCCTCTCCCACGCACGCCTACCTCAACATTTTCAGCCCACACTTAGCTTTTTAATGACCATTTCGCATGCCAACAGCCCTTATTCGAAACCCAAATCAAGCTTTCCACATGTTAGATCATAGTAAGCATACCTTAAACCACCTTTCAACCTCACAACAAGCCTAACCGTCACTAGTACACCCTCCCACATGCATATACTACTAACCTAAACTAGAATTAGAGGTAAAGCTTACACAAATCAGCTCGGGACGACGACGAACGACGAAGAGACACCGAGCGGGCGAATGGGGCTCACGGTCGATGGGAAAGGAGCGGCGGCAACGGGGCTGATCTCGGCTGTTCCGTGGCCTCCAAGGACTCTAAACCAACCATACAACAAGCCAAGGGAGGTGAGGAACCGAGGGAACGAAGGTGAGCAAGTTCGGGTTCAAATGGAAGCGAAACGACGAAGAAATGACGATGGAAAGGGGCGGCTGTTTCGGCCTCTTGAGGGGGGTCCAAGCTGTGTAAAATGTACAAGAGTGAGTCAAGGGGACCTACCAAGACGACGAGGCAACCCGGAGGAGCCGACGGTGGCGGCACGATGAGGAGACGACGGCAACACGGGCGGTGGACGGCAAAGGGAGAGTGAGCCGAGAGAGAAGGTGAGGGAGAGAGGAAAAAGAAGAGAAATGAAGGAGAGGAGAGAGAGAAGAGGGCCGGCCGAAAGTTTAAGGGGGGGAGGAGAGAGAATGGGTTGATAAAATTCAAAATAAGATAATGGGGTTAGGTTGATTAGGTTGAATAGTGTTATGGATTGATGTTGTACTTGATGGGTGACATATGTACTTGGATTTGACTTGATGGATTGCCTTGGAACTTGTGCCATGATTGACCGATGGTTTGACTTGACATTGATTGATTTGACAATTGATTTGACTTGTCTCGATTTGCGTGCCAAATGCACCGATCGGGTCTCGAGCGCGAACGAGTTTTAGACAGGATTTGATTTTGATTAGTCGAATCTACTCTCAAAAATCCTAATTCTATTAATCCTAAGGACTGAGCATTACCGGGGGCATTTCGGTAATTTTCCATTGACGTCTTGCTTCTCGACGTACACCGGCTGTCTGCCCTTCTGGCGACATTTCTGAAACTGACTTTATTTCTTAATTGTGTTTGTCTTACTAGTTCGATTGTCCGAAGTCGGATTTCATTTCGTGGTCAATTTCATTAATTTACGACTCTGTCTCTGTCCCAGACCAACGGGCGGCTGTTTGGAAAATTCTCCCCAGTTAGCCTTTCCCCTTCGGTTGGTCATCTCAGGGTAGCTAATCCTGAGTGAGCGTCGATCAGAGGGTATTAACGAAGTGTCTCCATTCTTTTAGAAATTCCGATATTTGGGTCGAATTTTCAGACTGTTACAATTCTTCCCTTCTTATAAAAATTTCGTCCTCGAAATTTACATCCACCAATCCTTACAACAAAATGGAGATTACATCGATCTATTCAAACAGATACGGGTACTTCTTCTTCATTTCGTCCTCGCTTTCCCAAGTCGCTCCTTCAGTCCCATGGTGCTCCCAGATAACCTTGACCAGCGGTATTGTCTTGTTCCTCAAGACTTGCTCCTTACGATCTTCTATCCTTACTGGTCTTTCCACGTATGAGACGCGGTCATCCACTTCAATGACTTCATGATCGAGTATATGGCCAGGGTCCGGCTCGTACTTTCGAAGCATCGAAACATGAAACACATTATGAATCTGCGATAAGTTCGGCGGCAATGCTAGACGATAAGCCAGTGTCCCGATCTTCTCCAGGATCTCGAATGGCCCAACAAATCTTGGACTCAACTTTCCTTTCTTGCCAAACCGAGATAGTCCTCGCATCGGCGACACCTTCAGAAACACATGATCTCCAACTTGGAATTCCAATGGCTTACGTCTCTTGTCTGCATAACTCTTCTGCCTACTCTGCGCAGTCCTCAATCTGTCTCTGATCACTCTGACTGCCTCAACTGACTGCTGCACTAATTCTGGGCCTGTTATACTTTTCTCACCAACTTCGTCCCAACAGATTGGCGTTCTACAGGCCCTTCCATACAGTGCCTCAAATGGTGCCATCCTGATACTCTGCTGGTAACTGTTGTTGTAGGCAAATTCCACCAAATGCAACTGCTCTTCCCAACCTCCTTTGAAATCAATTACACACGCTCTCAACATGTCCTCCAGAGTTTGTATAGTCCTTTCCGACTGACCGTCTGTCTGAGGATGGTAGGCTGTACTGAATCTCAATTCGGTTCCCAAAGCACCCTGCAAACTCTTCCAAAATGTAGCAGTGAAGCGAGGGTCTCTATCAGATACAATGCTTACTGGCACTCCATGAATCCTCACAATCTGCCTCACGTACAACTCAGCCAACCTTTCCAGCGTAGAGTCCTTTCGCACTGCGATGAAGTGCGCTGATTTCGTCAGTCTGTCCACGATTACCCAGATCGAATCATTGCCTCTCTGACTTCTCGGCAGCCCTGTCACGAAGTCCATAGTGACATGCTCCCATTTCCACTCTGGGATTTCCAATGGTTGCAATAATCCTCCAGGCTTGCAATGCTGTGCCTTTACCTGTTGACACGTCAGACACTTAGCTACATGCTTAGCCACATCCACCTTCATTCCATTCCACCAATAGTGCTGACGCAAATTCTGATACATCTTAGTACTCCCTGGATGAATACTGTAGTTACTTCTGTGTGCCTCGGACAAAATCTTTTCCTTCAGCGCCTCGTCATTAGGTACGCACAGACGTCCTCTAAACTTCAATACTCCATCTGCAGTCACTTGGAACTCGACCTTTCTCTCGTCTGCATTCATCGCCACAATCTTCTGAATGTCCGAGTCCGTAGATTGCATCTCCTTGATTCTTAGCTGAATCTCTGGTTCGATCTGCAACGTAGCCAGCAGACTCGAGAGGCTTCCAACCTCCATCTTAAACTCAGAGTCTCTAATTTCCCCCAGTAATGTCCACTCCTTGACCATCATATGCGCAATGCTCGACTTCCTACTCAGAGCATCTGCCACCTTATTCGCCTTTCCTGGATGGTACAAAATATCGCAGTCGTAGTCCTTCAACAACTCCATCCAACGACGCTGCCTCATATTCAGCTCCTTCTGCGAGAACAAATACTTCAAACTCTGATGGTCCGTAAAAATCTGGAATTTCTCTCCCACCAGATAATGCCTCCAAATCTTCAATGCAAAGACAATCGCAGCTAACTCCAAGTCGTGCGTCGGGTAATTCATCTCATGCGGCCTCAACTGTCGAGACGCATACGCTACCACTCGTCCATGCTGCATCAAGACACACCCCAATCCTCTTAATGACGCATCGCTGTATATCTCAAATCCTCCTGGTCCAGACGGAATAGTTAGCACTGGTGCGGAAGTCAATCGATCCTTCAACTCCTGAAAACTTCCCTCGCACTTCTCAGTCCATTGAAACTTTGTTTCCTTTTTCAACAAACGCGTCAGAGGAGACGCTATCACAGAGAACCTTTCCACGAAGCGTCTATAATACCTAGCCAATCCAAGGAAACTTCGTACTTCCGTCACGGTCGTAGGTCTCGGCCATTTCTCTACTGCTTCAATCTTAGATGGGTCCACTGATATCCCTTCTCCAGATACTATATGACCAAGGAACGCCACTCTGTTCAGCCAGAACTCACACTTACTAAACTTCGCATACAGCGAATGTTCCCTTAGCGTTCGCAGGACAATCCTTAAGTGTTCCTCGTGGTCCTCAGAACTCTTCGAATACACCAATATGTCATCAATGAAGACTATCACGAATTGATCCAAAAACTCCTTGAACACTCGATTCATCATATCCATAAATGCGGCTGGAGCATTTGTCAATCCAAACGGCATAACGGTGAACTCATAGTGCCCATACCTCGTCCTAAAAGCAGTCTTAGGCACATCCTCTTTCTTAATCCTTAACTGGTGATAGCCTGTCCTTAGGTCTATCTTGGAGAACACGCAAGCGCCTTGAAGTTGGTCGAACAGGTCATCAATCCTTGGTAGAGGATACTTATTCTTGATCGTCACTTGGTTCAGCTGTCTGTAGTCGATGCACAGTCTTAGCGATCCATCTTTCTTCTTAACAAACAGCACCGGAGCTCCCCATGGCGAAGCACTGGGGCGGATAAATCCTTTATCCAATAGCTCTTGCATCTGTACCTTCAACTCTTTTAGCTCAGACAACGACATTCTATACGGTGCTTTCGAGATCGGCTCCGTTCCAGGTGCCAATTCGATCATAAATTCTACTTCATGCTCAGGTGGCAATCCAGGCAACTCTTGAGGAAATACATCTGGGTACTCACTTACTACAGGCACTTCTTCTAACTTCATTTCTAGGGCAGACGAATCTAACACTGATGCCAGAAATCCCAGGCAACCTTCATCCATTAACTTGGTCGCCTCTAAAGATGAGATCCAAGGAATCGACGTTCCTCCACGATTTCCCTTAAATTCATACCCAGGGTGGCCTACTGGGTTTAGCTGTATGATACTCCTACCACAGTCTATCACTGCCCCATGTCTAACCAACCAATCCATGCCAACAATCACGTCAAAATCATACATGGGCAGAACAGCTAAGTCAATTTCTTCTTACTTATCGCCCAGAGCTAACTTACACCCCTTACATCCTAACGCAATAATTACTCTATCCTTCAACGGGGTGGTTACATGCAAGGTCACATCCAATGGCTTAACATTCATCCCAGACAACTCAACAAAACGTGCAGATACGAAAGAGTGCGATGCTCCCGGATCAAACAAGGCATAAGCGGTATGACCACAGAGAGAAACGGTACCTGTGATCACCCCTGGCGCATTCTCAGCGTCCTTGCGCGCCATTGCATATACTCGTCCCTGAGCAGGCGGACGGTTCTGGTTTCCTTGCGGAGCGTTCACCATCTGCGGTGGCTGCTGTTGCTGTTGCTGGAACGGGGGTCTCTGACCTTTCCTCGGGCAGTTCCTCAGGATATGTCCCGTCTGGCCACATCCAAAGCAGCCTCCAATCTTTCTCGGGCAAGGACTGTTCCCATGCCTCCTGCCACAGTCACGGCAGACCTGATTCCCAGGGAATGATGGCTTTCCCAGGGTTCTCCTCGCAGGTGGAACGAACCTGCGGTTGTCCTTCATTGGCCTCTTGCCAAAATCTCTGAAGTTCCCTCTTGGCACGAACCGCGATCCAGATGCGGCGGCCTTCTCCTGCAGATCTCGCTCTATCGCCAGAGCACGCTCATAAATCTCATTGTAGTCCCTTAGCCCAGTGGCGATGATCATACTTTTCAACTCAGGCCTCAATCCTTCCCTGAATCTCCTGGCCTTGTCCCATGGGTCGTAGATCAGCCTTCGTGCGAACTTGGACAGCCTGGCAAATTCGCCCTCATATTGGTCCACAGTCAGCGATCCTTGGCGGAGCCTGATGAACTCTTCCATTTTCCTCTCCTGGGCTGCCTCAGAAAAATACCTTCCATTGAATGCTGCACAGAAAGCAGCCCAGTTCGGCCTCATGCCACCCGGGAAGACTCGTCCTCTGGTGGCCTTCCACCAGTCATCTGCAGTACTCTGAAGCTGATAAGTTGCCAGCGAAACCTTTTCCTCGTCTGCGCAACCCAACACGGAGAAAGCCTTCTCCAGCTGCTCGATCCACAAGGCAGCTACCTCTGGACCACCACTGCCATCAAACTTCGACGGCTGCAACTTCAGAAACTGCTCCACCATATGATGAATCTGACGTCCACCATTTCCATGCCCATTGCCTCCATTGGCACCATTCGCAGCGGCCAAGGCGGCCTCAGCTGCTTGGGCAACAGTGGCAGCTCTCTCAGCAGCTTGCCTAGCCATCAAGTTACTCACTTCCGTCAGAACTCTCATCATCTCTTCGATCCTGGGGTCCCCTTCAAACTCAGGAGCCCTCGAGCTCGATGCACCAGCAGTCGGTCTTCTGCCCCTATTGCTCATCCTTGCTAACACTCACACCTAAAACAACGAAATTCCCATTCAGGAATCCGGAACTCTAAATCTAACAACCAAGCTTTCGTCTACTGTCGCGTCCACTGACATGTATATGCATGTAAATAATCGCTGCAGCTTAAATGTAGTTGAACCCGGTCGACATCTAGACTCAACCCTGCAAATGCATAACCCAGGCCACTCTGTTCGCAACCTCAACTAGAAGCCTGTCGGGAGCCGCTTCCTTGATCAGGTCTTTGCCCCGGCGACCACTCCCCGCCCTCATCGTTTCTTGGTGCGAACAGTTGTCCTAAGAAATTCATAGACAAAGAGAATCCCACTCCACGTGTCCCATACCACGCTTCATCACAGTTTTTAGACGTCCCGTCAATCCTGTCCCATACCAGGCTGACGGTCACCAAATCCAATAACATGAATGCATGCATTTCTTTCAAAATCCAAATCTCCTTTTTCAACAATGATTTTCCATTTCTAAACCATTTTGCTTTTGGTGCAGAAATCATGCAATGCATGATGGTCAAGCAGCGCGCGACAGCCGACTAGGCATACAATCACATGCAATACCTCACGGACTAACATTCAGCAATCAGCATTCAAGCGCCCAACTCATGGGGCTCTGCCTTAGAACCTTACCTCAGGTCCTGACGCACCTGCAGCTTAGCACAAAACACCTTATCTAAAGGCTACTCTAAACAATCGATTCGGCTAGGCAATCACATGCGCCAATCAAATCATGCATTCTACCCTTCCTAATCCTTAGGTCTAGGGTCTATCTATCTAACTACCCCAAAATCAACATCCTTATCACTCCAAAACCTCGAACTGTCTCGTATCGAGCTAACCTGGCTCTGATACCACTCGAACGGGGATGTCACGCCCCGGATCCCTACTCGGGAGCGCGGCACCCCGTTCCTGCGGAAGATACACCTCGCGCTCGACTGGTTCACGATAAGCGACGGCCCAGGGAAAATTTCTTTTCGTCGCGACCAGACGACGCGGCTTGCGCCAAATTCTCTTAACTGCGGAAGCGTGCCTTCTATCCATACACACAAGCATACATGACAAAGGGGTAGCAAAAATCAAGATAAGCAAAATCAGCATTCCATAATATAATCAGCGTTAGGTACAGACTCCCAAAAAGAAACTACTAATCACAGATCTTCCTACGCTATCAACCAAATCCTCGAACCATCGAAATTCTGCCATAACTCAGTCCTCCTCGTCGGAATCCTCCACAGGGTCCTCCTCTGGATCCTCCTCCTCGGTATCCATCGCATCGCCCTCCTCGTGGCCATCTATCTCGGAGCGCCCTGGAGACGGCAACTCCTGCTTCGGGTCGGGGTCGATCACCTGGCCTCCATATTCTGCAGGCTGGAGCCAAAACAGGTCCTCCTCCATGGGAATCGGGGAATCTCTCTGGGGTCCCTCAAAGCCATGTAGGCCCTCTCTGAACCAAGCCTCGAATCTATGGGGCACTAAATAAGGACCTCCCTGATCTACGAGTACAGTCGTCACATGCCTATGCCACAGAGTAGCGTGCATATCAAAATGGAGGGTAACCTGGGTGTCCATCTGGACCGGCAGACCAAAAAGCATCGGTGGCACATCCATCACTGGTGACCTGGATCTGAAAAAGGTGGCAACCAACGCCAGTGAGTCGAGGACTCAGCAAGCTCACCACTAATCCTAGCGTAGGGTAGGATATACGAGTGGGGTCGGTCCTAACCAGTAACTAGGGTTCAGGATTCAAAGTTCAACGCTCTCGATCTCCCCAGTTTTCATCACACCTCATATAGCCAATACGAGTTTCGTCACAATGGTTCATGCAATAAAGACGGGCAATATCAACAATCAGCAATCATGGTATGCAATGCCACAGGCCTCAAACGGCCATCATAGATCCCAAGGATCAGCCCGCCTATCACTCCAATTCCCATCAGGGCTCTACCAACAGTGCCACACGGCATGCCACGCTGCGTCTTGGACGCCTTATGCTGGCCTCCCTTTTCTCTCCATCTCCCATCAGGGCGCTACCAACAGTGCCACACGGCATAAATCTCGGTGCCACACAAGCCCGTACCACACTGCGTTTCTGACGCCTTACGTTGGTCTCCCTTTTCTCTCCACTTCCCCTCAGGGCACAATCTCATGTCACATCTCCAGTGACTCATGCAATGCTCTGAATGTATGCAGGGCCCAAATGATCACATCAATAACTTAACACAGAGCATGCATGCCAAAGAATATAACGCAAGAGTAGAGCACATCATTCCATCATCACTGAATCTCATATTCATCTTACTGTACATACGAAGATCAAGTACTTCTACTCTCGAACTATCGCTCGTCTAAACTTGCCTTACAACTTGTACAAGATTCCATCATGCTATTACTTACCCAAGGCCAATCCATAATTCGAGCCCATAACCCAAAGTCTAATCTAATTAAGGGTCTTAGTTAATCAAGTTAAGCTCGGCTGGGCCCCAAGGCCCACTTCAATAGTTGAGGTCCAATAATTAATTCTTAAATTAATTCATCTGGGTTGGGCCTATTATTTTATTAATTTCGTGCAAGGCCCAAGCCCATTTCTAAGGGTTTACTATTCAAGCCCATATTCGTTATTTTAGGCCCAATTCAAGTACCCAAGCCCATATACATTTTTGGGTTTCATTCTTTAATGTTCATGGACTTAATTTAGGCCCAATTAAATAAGATTTTCGTCCATTAGTGGCCCACTAACTAGATTTGGCCCATTTGGATTAGTTTTGGCCCAATTACTAGAATTAAAGGTTCCTAAGCCCAATACCTTACTTTGGCCCATTAAACCACATGTTCTAGCCCATCACTTCGGTCCACCAACCACATTTCCGAGGCCCATTCATAAACCAAATTTCGTCCATCATCAAGCCCATTAACTTTACTTAGGTCCGGTAGCTTGTTTTTGGTTCATTTAGTGCAATTTAAGGCCCCTAAGCCCATCTATACCTCACGGCCTCTCCCACGCACGCCTACCTCACCATTTGCAGCCCACACTTAGCTTTTTAATGACCATTTCGCATGCCAACAGCCCTTATTCGAAACCCAAAATCAAGCTTTCCACATGTTAGATCATAGTAAGCATACCTTAAACCACCTTTCAACCTCACAACAAGCCTAACCGTCACTAGTACACCCTCCCACATGCATATACTACTAACCTAAACTAGAATTAGAGGTAAAGCTTACACAAATCAGCTCGGGACGACGACGAACGACGAAGAGACACCGAGCGGGCGAATGGGGCTCACGGTCGACGGGAAAGGAGCGGCGGCAACGGGGCTGATCTCGGCTGTTCCGTGGCCTCCAAGGACTCTAAACCAACCATACAACAAGCCAAGGGAGGTGAGGAACCGAGGGAACGAAGGTGAGCAAGTTCGGGTTCAAATGGAAGCGAAACGACGAAGAAATGACGATGGAAAGGGGCGGCTGTTTCGGCCTCTTGAGGGGGGTCCAAGCCGTGTAAAATGTACAAGAGTGAGTCAAGGGGACCTACCAAGACGACGAGGCAACCCGGAGGAGCCGACGGTGGCGGCACGATGAGGAGACGACGGCAACACGGGCGGTGGACGGCAAAGGGAGAGTGAGCCGAGAGAGAAGGTGAGGGAGAGAGGAAAAAGAAGAGAAATGAAGGAGAGGAGAGAGAGAAGAGGGCCGGCCGAAAGTTTAAGGGGGGGAGGAGAGAGAATGGGTTGATAAAATTCAAAATAAGATAATGGGGTTAGGTTGATTAGGTTGAATAGTGTTATGGATTGATGTTGTACTTGATGGGTGACATATGTACTTGGATTTGACTTGATGGATTGCCTTGGAACTTGTGCCATGATTGACCGATGGTTTGACTTGACATTGATTGATTTGACAATTGATTTGACTTGTCTCGATTTGCGTGCCAAATGCACCGATCGGGTCTCGAGCGCGAACGAGTTTTAGACAGGATTTGATTTTGATTAGTCGAATCTACTCTCAAAAATCCTAATTCTATTAATCCTAAGGACTGAGCATTACCGGGGGCATTTCGGTAATTTTCCATTGACGTCTTGCTTCTCGACGTACACCGGCTGTCTGCCCTTCTGGCGACATTTCTGAAACTGACTTTATTTCTTAATTGTGTTTGTCTTACTAGTTCGATTGTCCGAAGTCGGATTTCATTTCGTGGTCAATTTCATTAATTTACGACTCTGTCTCTGTCCCAGACCAACGGGCGGCTGTTTGGAAAATTCTCCCCAGTTAGCCTTTCCCCTTCGGTTGGTCATCTCAGGGTAGCTAATCCTGAGTGAGCGTCGATCAGAGGGTATTAACGAAGTGTCTCCATTCTTTTAGAAATTCCGATATTTGGGTCGAATTTTCAGACTGTTACAGGCTATGCTTATTGTCACGCGCAACTAATATTGCGTCGTCCTTAGTCCATACTCTAGTGGTCGTGATAGATGAGGTGGGAGTGAGGTCCCTGAGAGGTAACCTGAACCTTAGACCTTTGGTTAGGACCAAACCCGCTGGTATACTTTATCCTATGCTAGGCTTAGGGGTGAGCTTACTGAGTCATCGACTTATTGGCGTTGGTTGCCAACATTTCAGATCCCGGAGCTAGGTGATGGCTGTACCGCCCCTGACGATTTTTGGTCTCCCAGTAGACGTTTTTGTGGAAGTTACACACCATGTTGATGACGATGGCCGGTTGTGGCACCGACACCTGACGACTGTCATGGTAGATGTGGGTAGACCCCAGCTTGTCCCATACCGTTTCGAGGGTTGGAGAGTCGAGGGAGACTTTGGCATGCAGGGACCAGTACGTGATTTTGATATCCCGATTCCAGTGGAGGATGACCCTGGACTTCTCCGTCCTGTTACCTATCCCGGAGAGGTCGAAGACCCGGAACCGTCACAAGAGCTGCCTTCGCCTGGTCAGTCTGTCATAGATGGACATTCGGAGGGCGATCCCATGGACACCGATCTAGACGACGAGTTCTACCCTGAGGCAGAGATCGATCCCGAGGAGCCAGAGGAGGACCCCGAGGAGCCTGACGATGCCGAGGAGTGACTGCGTCGGGAGCTTAGGTCTAGGTCCTGAGTGTGTCCAGTAGAGCGTAGGCTTTTGGGGAGACTGTGGGCATTTCTTTTTGGGCAGTCTGTATCTAACGCTCCGTGATATATGTATATATGTCACGCCCCGGATCCCTACTCGGGAATGCGGCATCCCGTTCCTGCGGAAGATACACCTCGCGCTCGCCTGGTTCACGATATGCGACGGCCCAGGGATACTTCCCCTTCGTCGCAACCAGACGACGCAACTTGTGCCAAATTCTCATACCTGCGGAAGCGTGCCTCCTATCCATACACACAAGCATACATAGCAAAGGGGGTAGCATGGACAAGATAAACATAAACAACATTTCATAAATACGATTAGCGTTAGGTACAGACTACCAAAAGAAAACCACTAGCTGTAGATCATCCTACGCTTTACTAATCCTCAAAACATCGAGATTCTGCCATGACTCAGTCCTCCTCGTCGGAATCCTCCACAGGGTCCTCCTCTGGATCCTCCTCCTCGGTATCCATCGCATCGCCCTCCTCGTGGCCATCTATCTCGGAGCGCCCTGGAGACGGCAACTCCTGCTTCGGGTCGGGGTCGATCACCTGGCCTCCATATTCTGCAGGCTGGAGCCAAAACGGGTCCTCCTCCATGGGAATCGGGGAATCTCTCTGGGGTCCCTCAAAGCCATGTAGGCCCTCTCTAAACCAAGCCTCGAATCTATGGGGTACAAGATAAGGTCCACCCTGATCTACTAATACAGTGGTCACATGTCTATGCCACAGAGTGGCGTGCATATCAAAATGGAGGGTGATCTCGGTATCCATCTGTACTGGCAGTCCAAAAAGCATCGGCGGTGCGGCCATCATGGGTGACCTGGATCTGTAAAAGAAGGGCAACCACCGCCCGTGAGTCGAAACTCAGCAAGCTCACCACTAATCCTAACGTAGGATAGCGTATACTAGTGGGGTCGGTCCTAACCAGTAACTAGGGTTCAGGATTCACAGTTCAACGCTCGCGATCTCCCCAGTTATTATCATGCCTCATATAGCCAATACGAATTTCGTCACAACAATTCATGCAATACAGACGGGCAATATCGACAATCAGCAATAACATTATGCAAATGCCACAGGCCTTAAATGGCCATCACAGATCCCATGGATCAGCTCGCCTATCACTCCAATTCCCATCAGGGCTCTACCAACAGTGCCACACGGTATGCCACGCTGCGTCTCGGACGCCTTATGCTGGCCTCCCTTTTCTCTCCATCTCCCATCAGGGCGCTACCAACAGTGCCACACGGCATAATTCTCGGTGCCACATAGGCCCGTACCACACTGCGTTTCTGACGCCTTACGTTGGTCTCCCTTTTCTCTCCATTTCCCCTCGGGGCACAATCTCATGTCACATTCCCAGTGACTCATGCAATGCTCTGAATGTATGCAGGGCCCAGATGATCACATCAATAATTCAACACAGAGCATGCATGCCAATAATCATAAGTGCAAGACAGAGCACATCAATCGACCAACTGATACATCTCATGATCAACGAGCCAAGCAGACGTAGATCAATTATCTCTATCCACAAAGTTTCGATAATCCAAGTCCGCCTTACATCTTAAACAAGAGTCTACTATACTATCAATTATCCAAGGGCAATCCACTAATCGAGCCCATATAAACCAAGGTCTAATCTAATTAAGAACCCCTAATTAATCGAGCTAAGTTCGACTGGGCCTAAGGCCCACTTCAATAGTTGAGGTCCAATAATTAATTCTTAAATTAATTCATATGGGTTGGGCCTATTATTTTATTAAATTCGTGCAAGGCCCAAGCCCATTTCTAAAAGTCTACTATTCAAGCCCATATTCATTAGTTTAGGCCCAATTCAAATACCCAAGCCCATATACATTTTTGGGTTTCATTCTTTAATGTTCATGGACTTAATTTAGGCCCAATTAAATAGGATTTTCGTCCATTAGTGGCCCACTAACTAGATTTGGCCCATTTTGATTAGTTTTGGCCCAATTACTTGATTTTAAAGCTTCCAAGCCCATTAGTTCCCTTTGGCCCATCAAACCTCACGCCAACTTCACCCCATTCAGCCCATCTATGACATTTCAAGGCCCAATCTCTCTCTCCATATGGCCCACACGGCCGGCCCATTAATCTAACAACATAATCCAAAGCCCAACTAGCTTAATCATCCACATTATCCACTAATCACATTAATTAGCAACTAATTCACACAACCACACATGCATACAACTAGCCTAGGTTGAGATTAGTGACTAAAGCTTACCGGTGGGGTGGACGGTGGCGGCTGGATGACGTCGGAACGGGCGGAGGCCGACGGCAACGACGGCGGCTGCACACATCCGAGAGAGCAAGGGAGAGATCAGGTCGGGCCGGTGTCCATATGGCCTTTTTGCCGTGGGAAAACTAAGAGGTGAGGGACCATGGAAGCTCACCTATACACGAACGAGGCTGGTGGAGGCGGCCGGACGAGAAGACGACGGCGACGACGACGTTCGGGCGGCCGGACGAGCTTGGACCGAGAGAAAGAAGAAGGAGAGAGTGAGGCCGGGTCATCCAAGGCTACGGGAATGAAGAGACCGAGGGCAAGGGAAGACTTACCGTGACAATGGTGGCGGCTCGTCGCGGATGGAGGCCTCAACGACGGCGGACGGTGGCGCACGGCGGACGACCGAGCGAGAGGGAGCCGTGAGGGAGAGAGGGAATTCGAGAGAGGGAGAGGGAGGAGAGAGAGTGGGCGGCCGAAAATGATGAGGGAGGAGAGAGAGAGGTTTATGTGGGTTATAGTGAAATTCAAAATAAGATAATGGGGTTAGGTTGAATAGTGACAAGGATATGATGTTTACTATGCTTGAATGACACTTGATTTACTTGATGGATTGATGGATTGACATTCTTGGAAATTGTGCCATGATGTGACCGATGGATTGACAAGACATCGATTGATTTGACAACTGATTTGACGTGCCTCGATTTGCGTGCCAAATGCATCGATCGGGTCTCGAGCGCGAACGAATTTTAGACAGGATTTGATTTTGATTAGTCGAATCTACTCTCAAAAATCCTAATTCTATTAATCCTAAGGACTGAGCATTTACCGGGGGCATTTCGGTAATTTTCCATTGACGTCTTGCTTCTCGACGTACACCGGCTGTCTGCCCTTTTGGCGACACTTCTGAAACTGACTTTATTTCGTAATTATGTTTGTCTTACTAATTCGATTGTCCGAAGTCGGATTTCATTTCGTGGTCAATTTCATTAATTTACGACTCTGTCTCTGTCTCAGACCAACAGGCAGCTGTTTGGAAAATTCTCCCCAGTTAGCCTTTCCCCTTCGGTTGGTCATCTCAGGGTAGCTAATCCCGAGTGAGCGTCGATCAGAGGGTATTAACGAAGTGTTTCCATTCCTTTAGAAATTCCGATATTTGGGTCGAATTTTCAGACTGTTACAATATATGTGTTGTACTTTCCTCTCTTGTGTTCCATGGTTCACTACCCCATCTCTGTGTGCATGTATGTTTAAGATTTGGAGGCCGCTTCTGCAAGTTGATTACCGATTTACACGCCGTCTAGTCGCGATGAGTTTTCCTGGGCCATCGTACCGGAGAACCAGGCGAGCGTTCGAAGATTTAAGGTATGAACGGGATGCCGCGTGCCCAAGGCGGAGCCGGGGCGTGACATACCAGTTTGAGTGGTATCAGAGCAAGGTCAGCTCGATACGAGACCGTTCGAGGATTTGGAGTGATAAGGCTGTTGATTTTGGGGTAGTTAGATAGACAGACCCTAGACCTAAGTTTAGGAAGGGTAGAATGCTTGAATTGATTGGCGCATGTGTCTTCCTAGCTAAGTCGGTTGCCTAGAGTAGCCTTAATCTATGGCATGTTTATGAGCTAATATGCAGATGCGTCAAGACCTGAGGTAAGGTTCTAAGGCATAACCCCGTGAGTAGGGTGCTTGAGTGCTGATCCCTGAATTGTTAATTGCTGGTTGCTGTTTGTGTTTGTATGCCTAGTCGGCTGTTGCGCGCTGCTTGACCATCATGCATGGCATGGATTTCTGCATTAAAAGCAATTGATTTGAGAAACGAAAATCGACTTTAAATAGAAAGGCAAATTTGGAAAAATGCATGCATCACGATTTATTGGATTGGGTACCTTCAGCTTGGTATGGGACAAGTATGACGGGACACCTACAAACTGTAATGAAGCATGGTATGGGACATGTGGAATGGGATTCGCTTTGGCAATGAGTAATTTAGGACAACTGTTCGCACCAAGAAATGATGAGGGCGGGGAGTGGTCGCCGGGGCATAGACCTGATCAAGGAGCGGCTTCCGGCAGGCTTCTAGTTGAGGTGGCGAGCAGAGTGTCCTGGGTTATACATTGTCAGGGTTGGGTCTAGGTGTCAACCGAGTCCAATTGCATTAAAGCTGCAGCGAATTTTTCATGCATACTCATGTCAGTGGACGCGACAGTAGGCGAAAGCTTGGATGGTAGTTTAGAGTTTAAGTTCCTGAAAGGAATTTATATCTGGTTAGGTGTGAGGGAGATCTAGAGGGATGAGCAACAGGGGCAGAAGACCGGGTGCGGCTGCGTCAAGCTCGGGGGCTCCAGTACCTAGAGCACGTGGAGGCGACCCCAGAATTGAGGAAATGATGAGGGTCCTAGCTGAGGTTAGTAATCTAATGGGGAGGCAGGCTGCAGAAAGAGCTGCCGTTGAAGCCCAAGTAACTGAGGCCGCTGTGGCTGGTACCAATGGAGGTAATGGGCAAGGCAATGGAGGACGCCAGACCCATCATATTGTAGAGCAATTCTTGAAGCTGCAGCCACCCAAGTTTGATGGCAGAGGAGGACCTGAGGCAGCCGCCCTCTGGATTGAACAGTTGGAGAAGGCATTCACTGTGCTAGGGTGCACGGATGAAGAAAAGGTTTCACTGGCAACCTATCAGCTCCAGAGTACAGCTGATGACTGGTGGAAGGCTGTTGAGGGACGAGTCTTCCCAGAAGGAGTAAGGCCGAATTGGAATGCCTTCTGTGCAGTATTCAATGGGAAGTACTTCTCTGAGGCAGCCCAGGAAAGGAAGATGGAAGAGTTCATAAGACTCCGTCAAGGATCGCTGACTGTGGACCAGTATGAAGGTGAATTTGCCAGACTGTCCAAGTTCGCGCGAAGGCTGATCGAGGATCCGTGGGATAAGGCCAGGAGATTCAGGGAAGGACTGAGGCCTGAATTGAAGAGTATGATCATCGCCACTGGGCTGAGGGACTACAACGAGATCTATGAGCGAGCCCTGGCGATAAAGCGAGATCTGCAAGAAAAGGCCACCGCATCTGGATCGCGGTTTGTGCCAAGAGGGAACTTCAGAGACTTTGGTAAAAGGCCGATGAAGGATACTCGCAGGTTCGTTCCACCCGCGAGGAGGACTCTGGGAAAACCATCGCACTCTGGGAATCAGAACTGCCGTGACTGTGGCAGGAGGCATGGGAACAACCCTTGTCCAAGGAAGACTGGAGGCTGCTTTGGTTGTGGGCAGATGGGGCATATTCTGAGGAACTGTCCGAAAAGAGGTCCGAGACCCCCGTTCCAGCCGCAGCAGCAGCCGCCGATGGCGAATGCTCCCCAGGGGAATCAGAACCGTCCACCTGTTCAGGGACGAGTCTATGCAGTAGCGCGAAAGGACGCTGAGAACGCGCCAGGGGTGATCACAGGTACCGTTTCTCTCTGTGGTCATACTGCGTATGCTTTGTTTGACCCGGGAGCGTCGCACTCCTTCGTATCTGCACGTTTTGTTGAGTTGTCTGGGTTGAATGTTAAGCCGTTGGATGTGACTTTGCATGTAACCACCCCGTTAAAGGATAGAGTGATTGTTGCGTTAGGGTGTAAAGGGTGTAAGTTAGTTCTGGGCGATAGAGAGGAAGAGATCGATTTAGCTGTTTTACCTATGTATGATTTCGACGTGATTGTTGGCATGGATTGGTTGGTTAGACATGGGGCAGTGATAGACTGTGGTAGGAGTATGGTACAGCTAAACCCAGTAGGTCACCCTGGGTATGAATTTAGGGGAAATCGAGGAGGAACGTCGATTCCTTGGATCTCGTCGTTAGAAGCGACTAAACTAATGGACGAGGGTTGTCTAGGATTTTTAGCGTCAGTGACAGATTCGACTGCTCAAGAGGTGAAGTTGGAGGGAGTGCCAGTAGTGAGAGAGTACCCGGACGTGTTTCCTCAAGAATTGCCTGGCTTGCCACCAGAACGTGACGTAGAGTTTGTGATTGAATTGGCACCTGGAACAGAGCCGATCTCAAAAGCACCGTATAGAATGTCGTTGTCTGAGTTAAAAGAGTTGAAGGTACAGATGCAAGAGCTTTTGGATAAAGGATTTATCCGCCCCAGTGCTTCGCCATGGGGAGCTCCGGTGCTGTTTGTTAAGAAGAAAGATGGATCGCTAAGACTGTGCATCGACTACAGACAGCTGAACCAAGTGACGATCAAAAATAAGTATCCCCTACCAAGGATTGATGACCTGTTCGACCAACTTCAAGGCGCTTGTGTGTTCTCCAAGATAGACCTAAGGACAGGCTATCACCAGTTAAGGATTAAGAAAGAGGATGTGCCTAAGACTGCTTTTAGGACGAGGTATGGGCACTATGAGTTCACAGTTATGCCGTTTGGATTGACGAATGCTCCGGCCGCATTTATGGATATGATGAATCGGGTATTCAAGGAGTTTTTGGATCAATTCGTAATAGTCTTCATTGATGACATATTGGTGTATTCGAAGAGTTCTGAGGACCACGAAGAACACTTAAGGATCGTTCTGCAGATGTTAAGGGAACACTCGCTGTATGCGAAGTTTAGCAAGTGTGAGTTCTGGCTGAGCCGAGTGGCGTTCCTTGGACATATAGTGTCTGGTGATGGAATATCAGTAGATCCAGCAAAGATTGAAGCCGTGGAGAAGTGGCCGAGGCCAACAACCGTGACTGAGGTGCGAAGCTTCCTTGGATTGGCTGGGTACTATAGGCGTTTTGTGGAAAGATTCTCTGTGATAGCATCTCCTCTGACACACTTGCTGAGGAAGGAAACGAGGTTTGAATGGACTGAGAAGTGCGAGAAGAGTTTTCAGGAGTTGAAGGATCGGTTGACTTCCGCACCAGTATTAACCATCCCATCTGGACCTGGAGGATTTGAGATCTATAGTGATGCGTCACTAAGGGGACTGGGATGTGTCTTGATGCAACATGGACGAGTAGTAGCTTATGCATCTCGACAGTTGAGGTCGCACGAGATGAATTACCCGACGCATGACTTGGAATTAGCTGCAATAGTGTTCGCACTGAAAATTTGGAGGCATTATTTGGTGGGAGAGAAATTTCAGATCTATACGGATCACCAAAGTCTGAAATACTTATTCTCGCAGAAGGAATTGAATATGAGGCAGCGTCGTTGGATGGAACTTTTGAAGGATTACGACTGTGATATCCTGTACCATCCAGGAAAAGCGAATAAAGTGGCAGATGCTCTGAGTAGGAAGTCGAGCATTACGCATATGATGGTCAAGGAGTGGACACTGCTGGAAGAAATCAGAGATTCAGAGTTCAAGGTCGAGGTAGGAAACCTCTCGAGTCTGATGGCTACTTTACAGATTGAACCGGAGATTCAGCTAAGGATCAAAGAGTTGCAGTCTACGGACCCCGACATTCAAAAGATTGTGGAAATGAATGCTGATGAGAGAAAAACAGAGTTCCAAGTAACTGAAGAAGGGGTATTGAAGTTTAAGGGGCGCTTGTGTGTACCCAACGATGAGGAGCTGAAGGAGAGAATTTTATCTGAGGCTCACAGGAGCAACTATAGTATTCACCCTGGGAGTACGAAGATGTACCAAAATCTACGTCAGCATTATTGGTGGAGTGGAATGAAGGTAGATGTGGCAAAACATGTAGCCAAGTGCTTGACATGTCAGCAAGTAAAGGCGCAACATTGCAAGCCTGGAGGACTGTTGCAACCCTTGGAAATCCCAGAATGGAAATGGGAACACGTCACTATGGATTTCGTGACGGGATTACCAAGAAGTCAGAGAGGGAATGATTCGATATGGGTAATAGTGGACAGACTGACGAAATCAGCTCATTTCATTGCAGTACGAAAGGACTCGACCTTGGAGAAGTTGGCTGAATTGTACGTAAGGCAGATCGTGAGGTTACATGGGGTACCAGTAAGCATTGTATCAGACAGAGATCCTCGCCTCACAGCCACGTTTTGGAAGAGTTTGCAGGGTGCTTTGGGAACAGAGTTGAGGTTCAGTACCGCCTACCACCCTCAGACCGATGGTCAGTCGGAAAGGACGATACAGACTCTGGAGGACATGTTGAGAGCTTGTGTGATCGATTTCAAAGGAGGTTGGGAAGAGCAGTTACACTTGGTGGAATTCGCCTACAACAACAGTTACCAGCAGAGTATCAGAATGGCACCATTTGAGGCGCTGTATGGGAGAGCTTGCAGAACTCCGATTTGTTGGGACGAGGTTGGTGAGAAAAGCATACCAGGCCCAGAGTTAGTGCAGCAGTCAATTGAGGCAGTTAGGGTGATTAGAGACAGACTGAGGACCGCTCAGAGCAGGCAGAAAAGTTATGCCGACAGGAGACGTAAGCCATTGGAGTTTCAAGTTGGAGACCATGTCTTTCTGAAGGTGTCGCCGATGCGAGGACTATCTCGATTTGGCAAGAAAGGAAAGCTGAGTCCTAGGTTTGTTGGGCCATTCGAGATTTTGGAAAAGATCGGGACACTGGCTTATCGTCTAGCACTGCCGCCGAATTTATCGCAGATTCACAACGTGTTTCATGTATCGATGCTTCGGAAGTACGAGCCGGACCCTGGCCATATACTCGATCATGAAGTCATTGAAATGGATGACCGCGTCTCGTACGTGGAAAGGCCAGTAAGAATTGAAGATCGTAAGGAGCAGGTCTTGAGGAACAAGACGATACCGCTGGTCAAGGTTATCTGGGAGCATCATGGGACCGAAGGAGCCACATGGGAAAGTGAGAACGAGATGAAGAAGAAGTACCCGTATCTGTTTGAGTAGCTCAGTGTAATTTCTGTTTGTTGTAAGGATTGGTGGATGAAAATTTCGAGGACGAAATTTTTATAAGAAGGGAAGAATTGTGACAGCCTGAAAATTCGATCCAATTATCGGAATTTCTAAATGAATGGAAATACTTCGTTAATACATTCTGATCGACGCTCACTCAGGATTAGCTACCCTGAGATGACTAACCGAAGGGGAAAGGCTATCTGGGAAGAATTTCCCAAACAGCCGCCCGTTGGTCTGAGACAGAGACAGAATCGTTATTCAAAGAAATTGACCACGAAATGAAATCCGACTTGGGATAATCGAATTAGTAAGATGAACGCAATTATGAAATAAAGTCAGTTTCAGAAATGTCGCCAGAAGGGCAGACAGCCGGTGCGCGTCGCGAAGCAAGACGCGAATGGAAAATTATCGAAATGCCCTCAGCAAATGCTCAGTCCTTAGAATTAGATGAATTAGGATTTTTGAGAGTGAATTCGGTAGATCGAAACCAATTCCTGTCCGAAATTCGTTCGCGCTCGGGACCCGATCGGTGCATTTGGCACGCAAATCGAGCCAAGTCAAATTAGTTGTCACATCAATCACTTCATGACACAATTTCCAAGAATGTCAATCAAAGTCTTCTCCATGTCAACTCAAAAGTACAAGATCACCTCACTTGTCTTGTACCCCATGACCTAACCCCACTATAAGCTTGATTTCCATTATTTTATTTTGTTTAATCTCTCTCCTCCCTTCATGAAGCTCACGGCCAGCCCCTTATCCTCCTCATTTCACCGAGAATCACCATCTTTGTCACGCCCCTGATCCCCGTTCTCGGGAACGCGGCATCCCGTTCCTGCGGAAGATACACCTCGCGCTCGCCTGGTTCACGATAAGCGACGGCCCAGGGATACTTTCATCCGTCGAGACCAGACGACGCAACTTGCGCCACATTCTCATACCTGCGGAAGCGTGCCTCCTATCCATACACACAAGCATACATGGCAAAAAGGGGGTAGCATGGACAAGATAAACATACACAACATTTCATAAATACAATTAGCGTTAAGTACAGACTACCAAAAGAAAAACCACTAGCTGTAGATCAACCTACGCTCTATTAATCCTCCAAACATCGGGATTCTGCCATGACTCAGTCCTCCTTGTCGGAGTCCTCCACAGGGTCCTCCTCTGGATCCTCCTCCTCGGTATCCATCGCATCGCCCTCCTTGTGGCCATCTATCTCGGAGCGCCCTGGAGACGGCAACTCCTGCTTCGGGTCAGGGTCGATCACCTGGCCTCCATATTCTGCAGGCTGGAGCCAAAATGGGTCCTCCTCTATGGGAATCGGGGAATCTCTCTAGGGTCCCTCAAAGCCATGTAGGCCCTCTCTAAACCACGCCTCGAATCTATGGGGCACTAAGTAAGGACCTCCCTGATCTACGAGCACAGTCGTCACATGCCTATGCCACAGGGTAGCGTGCATATCAAAATGGAGGGTAACTTGGGTGTCCATCTGGATCGGCAGACCAAAAAGCATCGGTGGCACATCCATCACTGGCGACCTGAATCTGAAAAAGGCGGCAACCAACGCCAGTGAGTCGAGGACTCAGCAAGCTCACCACTAATCCTAGCGTAGGGTAGGATATACGAGTGGGGTCGGTCCTAACTAGTAACTAGGGTTTGTGTGACATTCTGGATTTTCGACCCATTTTCGGAATTTATAAATTGAATGAATATACTTCATTAATACGCTCTAGTTAAGCCTCACTCGAGTCTGATCAACTTGAGGCGACCAACCGAAGGGGAATGGCTACCTAGGAAATTTTCCTAAACAGCCGCCCGTTGGTCTGAGGAATTCGACAGAGTCGTAATTTAATGGATTCGGCCACGAAATGAATTCCGATCTTGGACAATCGAATTTCTAAGATGGTCACAATGTAGAAATGGATACAGTTTCAGAAACATCGCCCGAAGGGCAGACAGCCGGTGCACGTCGAGAAGCAAGACGTGAATGGAAAATTACCGAAATGCCCCCGGTAAATGCTCAGTCCTTAGAATTATATAAATTAGGATTTTTGAGAGTAGATTCGGTAGATCCAAACCAAATCCAGTCCGAAGTTCGTTCGCGCTCGGGACCCGATCGGTGCATTTGGCACACAAATCGAGGTAAGTCAAATCAAGCGTCAAATCAATTAATGTCCCATCAATCAATCCATCAAATCAAATCAATCAATCATGGCACAAGTTTCAAGACAAATCCATCAATCAAGTCAAAGTACAAAAGTACACATCAAGTCTCATTCAAATCTTATCAAAGTACATGTCAACCTCACATCCCCATTAATTACCCCACCTACCATTGTACTTTGACAAGAAGCCTAGTCTCATCCAATCTTTCCAAGATCACATCAAGTACACCTACTCCACTATTCATCTTTTGGCATTTTCCACATTATAATCTCCACTCTCTCTCTCTCCTCCCTCTTCCTCTCATTTTGGCCGAAAATTCCTCTCCTCCCTCTCTTCTTCTTCTTCTTCCTCTTGTTTTCCTCTTCGGCCGCCCGTGAACGCCGTCCGTGCCGCCGCCGTTCCGCCGGTGCTCCACCACCGTCGACCACCCATCTTCCTCCTCCCACTTTGGTAAGTCTTCTAAGCTTAATCCTTTTCATTTTCGTGACTTGGTGCCCCTCGAAGAAGCCCCGACCAGCCCGCTCTCTCTCTCTTGTGCTCTTCCTTCATCGTCGTTGTACCATGAAGACTCGGGCTGTCCAAGCCACTCCACACTCTCCCTCCACCTTTCTAACACCTAAATCCAACCTATTCATGTCTAGGGAGTCCCACGAAGGTGTTGAAACCGCTGCCCAAGCCGTCGTCCAACTCTTCTTGGCCGTGAGCCTACACGGCCGTTCTTGGCTCCATCGTCCGTTCTCGTCGTTCTCAACCCATTCAAGGTAAGCCACACTCCTAATCTTAGCCTAGGAATGGTTTATGCAAGTGTGGTTGATTAGTTTAGAGATCTATGTGTGGTCCCATGTTGATTAGTGAGTAATTATGTATAATGGGCTTTAGACTAATATGAGAAATGGACGTTGGGCCATGGGTAGTGGCTGGTCATATTTATTTGGGCTTCGAATAGGTTGATGTGGGCTGCAAATTGAGGGATTGAGCATGAGAAATGATGGGCCATGTGAGTTGTTGGGCTTAAGGGCTTAATTTTAAGCTAATTGGGCTAAATTGGAACTTGTGGGCTTAAAATAAAATAGTGGGCCTTATATGGACGAAAATGAGAATAAAATGGGCCTCAATTATAGTCTAGAATATAAAATTTTAGGGCCCAATAGAGTATGTGGGCTTAGGGTTTGAAATTTGGCCTAAATATGCTAAAATGGGCTTAATAAGCTTGCCTTAAAATATGGGCTTGGGCCTCACTCGAAATTAATAAAAATAATGGGCCTTAAAATATTTAATTACTTATAATTAAATCATGGGCTTGTGAATAGTAGGTGAGCTTAGACCCAATTGGGCCTAATTCAACTTAATGGGCTGAAACTAACGAAAGAGCCATTGGGCCTTAGATATTGGGCTTAATTAAATATAATAAGATCAATTGGAATCCAAAAGGATTTTAAGATGTTAATTATGGGCCATCGATGGGCCGAGGTCTAATGATAGAGACTACGCTTAGGCCGGATTATTGGGTCTGATAGGACCAAGTCCTAAAATAAACGGGTTCCAAAGGGCGATGTTAACCACGACTGAGGTTCATTCGAGAGGATTGTACAGGGGAAGTAAACGGCTTAATATGGGACGTCTGATTGAACCTAAATGAGCGAGAATTCGCTTTTAGAGTACTAGGTACACATGTGGCCGGTTCTACTGAACGCGAGTAGCTCAGATGATTTCTAGAAATGCTTTGCTCCTGTACTCATGTACCTTCATGAATGCATGCTCTGTGACTGATTCTCTGTTCGACATTGTTTGAGCACCATATTTCATGAGTATGGCATTAGTCACTGGGAGGTGTGACATGTTGGATGGGCCCTGATGCGTTGTTACGCGGGGAGTAGGGAGTATAAGGATGTTGTGCGCCCGGACGTGCTCGGCACGGGGTAGCTGGAGAGATAAGGGTGCCTACTCGGGTCTTAGCTTTGACGCTATGCGGGTTGAAGCACTGGGAGGATATTCTGCACCTGGGTCTTTGCGCGCTGGAGGCGTATATGCGGGTGCATGGACAATGGGTGATGTGCATTGAGGCACAAGCAATGAGCATTTGAACATTTGAGCATTGGCATATGGCATGCATGAGTATGAGACCTGAGGCGTGACACGCTGGTCAAGACGAAACTCTGGCAATGCAAAATGAACATTGAAAACTGAATAATGAATCTGAGGTCATGGCATAGATGATAATCATTCACGTTATGCGAGACTGACTTATTAAATGCATGCTTGCCTGATTGGTTTGGCCTGTGTACGTTTACGTTTTATTGTGGTACCGCTGAGACCGTTTGGGTAGAGAGTGCTAGTTCGTCTTATTAATTGCCAGACATGACCCATCCAGTGAGCGTACCTCACCCTACGCGAGTCAGATGACCTGAAACCCTAGTTAATGGATAGGACCGATCCCACTAGTATACTCTATCCTACGCTAGGATTAGGGGTGAGCTTGCTGAGTCCTCGACTCACTGGCGGTGGTTGCCATATTTTCAGATCCCAGACGCCAGTGATGGCCGCACCCCCTGTGTTCTTTGGCCTGCCAGTGCATATGGAGCCCGAGGTTACCCGCCATTACGATGAAAGTGCTACAATGTGGCTCAGACGACTGACTACTGTATGGGTGGATCAGGGAGGTCCCCAGTTTGTTCCCTATAAGTTCGAGGCCTGGTATAGAGAGGACGAGTTAGGTATGGAGGGACCCTAGAGAGATTCCCCGATTCCCATGGAGGAGGACCCCTCGATTCTACGACCTGCTGTATATGGAGGTGAGGTGGTCGACCCCGACCCGATGTTGGAGCTGCCGTCCCCAGGACGCTCGGAGATAGAAGGCCACGAGGAGGGCGACGCCATGGACACCGACCAGGAGGAGGATCCCGAGGAGCAGCTAGAGGACTGAGTTCTGCTGACGCTGGCCTAGTATTTGGGAGATAGTGTAAGCGTAGGTATCGAGACCATGGGTTGAAATTTTCTTTTGGGGGTCTGTACCGAACGCCTTGTTAACATGTATATATGGATGCCTTGTGTTTCTCCTTTGTGTACTACCCCGATTTTCATACGTATGCATGTATGGATAGGAGGCACGTTTCCGCAGGTTTCAAGTTCAGGTTGACAGGATCATATGATGGTTTTGATGGACGCGCCGTCTGGTCGCGACGAAGGTAATTCCCTGGGCCGTCGTGTATCCTAGACCAGGCGAGCGCTGAGAAGAGATTTGAATGTATGAGCGGGATGTCGCGGGCTCGAGAGGGGCTCGGGGCGTGACAGTTTGGTACTCGGAGTCCAACGCTCTCGATCTCCCCAGTTATCATCAAGCCTCATATAGCCAATACGAGTGTCGTCACAACAATTCATGCAATACAGACGGGCAATATCGACAATCAACAATAACATTATGCAAATGCCACAGGCCTCAAACGGCCATTACAGATCCTATGGATCAGCCCGCCTATCACTCTAATTCCCATCAGGGCTCTACCAACAGTGCCACACGGCATGCCACGCTGCGTCTCGGACGCCTTATGCTGGCCTCTCTTTTCTCTCCACTTCCCCTCAAGGCAAAATCTCATGTCACATTCCCAGTGACTCATGCAATGCTCTGAATGTATACAGGGCCCAGATGATCACGTCAATATTTCAACACAGAGCATGCATGCAAATGAATATAAGTGCAAGAGCAGAGCACGTCATTCGATCGATCAGTGAACCTCACGTTCATCAACCAAACAGATATGGATCTTAGGCCTCTACTTTCAAAGTCTCGATCATCTAAATTCGCCTTACATCTCATACAGGAGTCTGCCAGTGTCATCACTTACTCAAGGGCAACTCGTTAATCAAACCCATATAAACCAAGGTCTAATCTAATTAAGAACCCCTAATTAATCAAGCTAAGTTCGACTGGGCCTAAGGCCCACTTCAATAGTTGAGGTCCAATAATTAATTCTTAAATTAATTCATAGGGGTTGGGCCTATTATTTTATTAATTTCGTGCAAGGCCCAAGCCCATTTCTAAAGGTTTACTATTCAAGCCCATATTCATTATTTTAGGCCCAATTCAAGTACCCAAGCCCATATACATTTTTGGGTTTCATTCTTAAATTTTCATGGACTTAATTTAGGCCCAATTTAATGGATTTTCGTCCATTAGTGGCCCACTAGCTAGATTTGGCCCATTTTGATTAGTTTTGGCCCAATTACTTGAAATAAAGGTTCCTAAGCCCAACACCTTACTTTGGCCCATTAAACCACATACCCGAGCCCATCATTTCGGTCCACCAACCATATTTCTGAGGCCCATTCCTAAGTCTAATTTCGTCCATCATCATGCCCATTAATTTCACTTAGGCCCGGTAGCTTGTTTTTGATCCATTTAGTGCAAATTAAGCCCCCTAAACCCATTGATACCTCACGGCCTCACCAACACACGCCTACCTCACCGTTTGCAGCCCACACTTAGCATTTTAGGGCTCATTCCACCGACCATCAGCCCCCATTTTAACTCAATTCAAGATTTCCAACATGTTTAGTCCATGGTAAACTTACCCTTATTCTCATTTCAACCTCACATCAAGCCTAATCGTCTCTAGCCTATCTTCCTACACGCATATACTACTAACCTAAACTAGAGTTAGTAGTAGAGCTTACCAAATGAAGTGGAATGGTGATGACAACGAAGGGTACACCGGGCGGCCGAGAGAGTGCTAACGGCAAGGGAGGAGTGGGCGGCGTTTTGTGGTTGCTCCGGCGAGTCCACGAGGTTCCGCGGTCCCGAATGAAGATGGAACGGCGGTGGCGGCGGAGGAAGCTCGGACGGCGGCGGCAACGGGCGGTGTTGGTGGCGGCCGACGGACGAAGGGAAGCAAGAAGAAGGAGAAGAAGATTTCGGTGAAGAGAGGAGGGGAGGTGGCCGAATGAAAGAAAATGAGGGAAGAGAGAGAGAGAGAGGTTAATAATACAAAGGGAAATGAAGATAGTGGAGTGGTTAGATGTAACAGTCTGAAAATTCGACCCAAATATCGGAATTTCTAAAGGAATGGAAACACTTCGTTAATACCCTCTGATTGACGCTCACTCAGGATTAGCTACCCTGAGATGACCAACCGAAGGGGAAAGGCTAACTGGGGAGAATTTTCCAAACAGCCGCCCGTTGGTCTGAGGCAGAGACAGAGTCGTAAATTAATGAAATTGACCACGAAATGAAATCCGACTTCGGACAATCAAATTAGTAAGACAAACACAATTACGAAATAAAGTCAGTTTCAGAAATGTCGCCAGAAGGGCAGACAACCGGTGTACGTCGAGAAGCAAGACGTCAATGGAAAATTACCGAAATGCCCCCGGTAAATGCTCAGTCCTTAGGATAAATAGAATTAGGATTTTTGAGAGTAGATTCGACTAATCAAAATCAAATCCTATCTAAAATTCGTTCGCGCTCGAGACCCGATCGGTGCATTTGGCACGCAAATCGAGGCAAGTCAAATCAGTTGTCAAATCAATCAAATGTCTTGTCAATCAATCAATCAAATCCACCGGTCAATCATGGCACAATTTCCAAGGCAATCCATCAAGTCAAATCCAAGTACATCAAGAGTACATAATCTAATCCAAGTCACTATTTCAACCACCCCACTTCCTCCATTTGAATTTTTGTTTTATCTTGAATAAACTCTCTTCTCTCTCTCCTCACCCCTCATTCTCTCATTCGGCACTCTCTCTCCCTCACTCTCCCTCCCGAAACCTCTCTTCCCTTCTCAACTCTCTCGGCTTCTCTCCCTCCCGTGGCCGTGCCGCCCGAGCACTCCTCCACCGTGAGCCACCGTCGTCCGGCCGCCCTTCCATCGCCACCACCGCCACCGTTCCTCGTTGCCGTCGCCTTGCCCCGCCACGGTAAGCCTCTTCTCTTCCTTTCCTTGTTGTTCTATGGCCATGTGAACCTCGATCTCACTTCACCGTCTCTCCCTTCCTCTCGGTGCCATGCTCGTCTAGCCCTTCGTCGTCATCGATCATCGTCGTTCGGCCACCGCTCCTCACCGTCAACCATCCTCACTCCTTGGTAAGTATTCCAAGCTCCTTTGTCTTCATTTTCCATGACCCTTTAAAGTCGTTTGCCGACCAAGCCAACCCGATCCTCCTTGTAGGCCGAAGAGCCCTCATGGCCATTCTTGCTCCGCCCGTCGTCGTCGTCATTTCCGCCCCATTTTCCGGTAAGCTCTACCCCTAATCTTGGTTTAGGTTAGTGGTATATGTTTGTGAAATATGAACTAGAGAGTTGAATGTGGTAATCTTGGAGGAAATGGCATGATTAAGGCTTGGACTAATCGGGGTAGTTTGGGTGATTAGTGGAATGGGCTTGGCCGAAGGCTTAGAGGCTTAGAGTGGGCTGGAAGTCTTGCAAAGTGGGCTGCAAATGGGTGATTCGGGCGTGTATGGAGTGGCCGAAATGTGTAAGTGGGTTTAGGAAATCAAATATAGCAAGTTGGGCTTGAAACAAGCTAACGGGCCGAAGTCATTCCAACGGAGTCGCCAATGGACGAAACTAACAACTTGAACGGGCCATAAAAACTTGAAAAGTGGGCTGCAAATGTGGGCTTAGGCGTGTACTTAGTGGGCCGAAGGGAAATAATGGGCTAGAAAGCTTTAAGATTAAGTAATTGGGCCAAAACTAATCAAAATGGGCCAAATCTAGCTAGTGGGCCACTAATGGACGAAAATCCTTTTAAATTGGGCCTAAATTAAGTCCATGAAAATTTAAGAATGAAACCCAAAAATGTATATGGGCTTGGGTACTTGAATTGGGCCTAAAATAATGAATATGGGCTTGAATAGTAAACCTTTAGAAATGGGCTTGGGCCTCACACGAATTTAATAAAATAATAGGCCCAACCCATATGAATTAATTTAAGAATTAATCATTGGACCTCAACTATTGAAGTGGGCCTTAGGCCCAGTCGAACTTAGCTTGAGTAATTAGAGGCCCTTCATCAGATTAGATCTTGGTTTATATGGGCTCGATTAGTGGATTGTCCTTGGATAATTGATAGTATAGTAGACTTTTGTTTAAGATGTAAGGCGGACTTGGATTATCGAAACTTTGTGGATAGAGATAATTGATCTACGTCTGCTTGGCTCGTTGATCATGAGATGTATCAGTTGGTCGATTGATGTGCTCTGTCTTGCACTTATGATTATTGGCATGCATGCTCTGTGTTGAACTATTGATGTGATCATCTGGGCCCTGCATACATTCAGAGCATTGCATGAGTCACTGGGGATGTGACATGAGATTGTGCCCTGAGGGGAAATGGAGAGAAAAGGGAGACCAACGTAAGGCGTCAGAAACGCAGTGTAGTACGGGCCTATGTGGCACCGAGAATTATGCCGTGTGGCACTGTTGGTAGCGCCCTGATGGGAGATGGAGAGAAAAGGGAGGCCAGCATAAGGCGTCCGAGACGCAGCGTGGCATGCCGTGTGGCACTGTTGGTAGAGCCCTGATGGGAATTGGAGTGATAGGCGGGCTGATCCATGGGATCTGTGATGGCCGTTTGAGGTCTGTGGCATTTGCATAATGTTATTGCTAATCGTTGATATTGCCCGTCTGTATTGCATGAATTGTTATGATGAAACTCGTATTGGCTATATGAGGTGTAATGATAACTGGGGAGATCGAGAGCGTTGGACTCCGAGTACCAAACCCTAGTTACTGGTTAGGACCAACCCCACTCGTATATCCTACCCTACGCTAGGATTAGTGGTGAGCTTGCTGAGTCCTCGACTCACTGGCGTTGGTTGCCACCCTTTTTAGATCCAGGTCGCTAGTGATGGATGTGCCACCGATGCTTTTTGGTCTGCCGATCCAGAGGGACACCCAGGTTACCCTCCATTTTGATATGCACGCTACCCTGTGGCATAGGCATGTTACGACTGTGCTCGTAGATCAGGGAGGTCCTTACTTAGTGCCCCATAGATTCGAGGCTTGGTTTAGAGAGGGCCTACATGGCTTTGAGGGACCCCAGAGAGATTCCCCGATTCCCCTGGAGGAGGACCCGTTTTGGCTCCAGCCTGCAGAATATGGAGGCCCGGTGATCGACCCCGACCCGAAGCAGGAGTTGCCGTCTCCAGGGCGCTCCGAGATAGATGGCCACGAGGAGGGCGATGCGATGGATACCGAGGAGGAGGATCCAGAGGAGGACCCTGTGGAGGATTCCGACGAGGAGGACTGAGTTATGGCAGAATCCCGATGTTTTGAGGATTAGTAGAGCGTAGGATGATCTACAGCTAGTGGTTTTCTTTTGGTAGTCTGTACCTAACGCTAATCGTATTTATGAAATGTTGTTTATGTTTATCTTGTCCATGCTACCCCTTTGCTATGTATGCTTGTGTGTATGGATAGGAGGCACGCTTCCGCAGGTATGAGAATTTGGCGCAAGTGTCGTCGTCTGGTTGCGACGAAGAGAAAGTATCCCTGGGCCGTCGCTTATCGTGAACCAGGCGAGCGCGAGGTGTATCTTCCGCAGGAACGGGATGCCGCATTCCCGAGAAGGGATCCGGGGCGTGACATCACCGTTCGAGTGGTATCAGAGCAAGGTCAGCTCGATACGAGACCGTTCGAGGTTTGGAGTGATAAGGCTGATGATTTTGGGGTAGTTAGTTAGACAGACCCTAAACCTAAGGATTAGGAAGGGTAGAATGCATGATTTGGTTGGCGCATGTGATTGCTTAGCGGAATTGATTGTCTAGAGTAACCTTGGGATAAGGTATTTCATGCTAAGCTGCAGGTGCGTCAGGACCTGAGGTAAGGTTCTATGGCAGAGCCCCATGAGTTGGGCGCTTGAATGCTGATTGCTGAATGTTAGTCCGTGAGGTATTGCATGTGATTGTATGCCTAGTCGGCTGTCGCGCGCTGCTTGACCATCATGCATTGCATGATTTCTGCACCGAAAGCAAAATGGTTTAGAAATGGAAAATCATTGTTGAAAAAGGAGATTTGGATTTTGAAAGAAATGCATGCATTCATGTTGTTGGATTTGGTGACCGTCAGCCTGGTATGGGACAGGATTGACGGGACGTCTAAAAACTGTGATGAAGCGTGGTATGGGACATGTGGAGTGGGATTCTCTTTGTCTATGAATTTCTTAGGACAACTGTTCGCACCAAGAAACGATGAGGGCGGGGAGTGGTCGCCGGGGCAAAGACCTGATCAAGGAAGCGGCTCCCGACAGGCTTCTAGTTGAGGTTGCGAACAGAGTGGCCTGGGTTATGCATTTGCAGGGTTGAGTCTAGATGTCGACCGGGTTCAACTGCATTTAAGCTGCAGCGATTATTTACATGCATATACATGTCAGTGGACGCGACAGTAGACGAAAGCTTGGTTGTTAGATTTAGAGTTCCGGATTCCTGAATGGGAATTTCGTTTGTTTTAGGTGTGAGTTTTAGCAAGGATGAGCAATAGGGGCAGAAGACCGACTGCTGGTGCATCGAGCTCGAGGGCTCCTGAGTCTGAAGGGGACCCCAGAATCGAAGAAATGATGAGGGTTCTGACTGAAGTGAGTAACCTGATGGCTAGGCAAGCTGCTGAGAGAGCTGCCACTGTAGCCCAAGCAGCTGAGGCCGCCTTGGCCGCTGCGAATGGAGCCAATGGAGGCAATGGGCATGGAAATGGTGGACGTCAGACTCATCATATGGTGGAGCAATTTCTGAAGTTGCAACCGTCGAAGTTTGATGGCAGTGGTGGTCCTGAGGTAGCTGCCTTGTGGATCGAGCAGCTGGAGAAGGCTTTCTCCGTGTTGGGTTGCGCAGATGAGGAGAAAGTCTCGTTGGCAACTTATCAACTTCAGGGTACTGCGGATGACTGGTGGAAGGCCACTAGAGGGCGAGTCTTTCCGGATGGCATGAGGCCAAACTGGGCTGTTTTCTGTGCAGCCTTTAATGGAAAGTATTTCTCTGAGGCAGCCCAGGAAAGGAAAATGGAAGAGTTCATCAGGCTCCGCCAAGGATCGCTGACTGTGGACCAATATGAGGGCGAATTTGCCAGGCTGTCCAAGTTCGCACGAAGGCTGATTGACGACCCATGGGATAAGGCCAGGAGATTCAGGGAAGGATTGAGGCCCGAGTTGAAGAGTATGATCATCGCCACTGGGCTAAGGGACTACAATGAGATCTATGAGCGAGCCCTGGCGATAGAGCGGGATCTGCAAGAAAAGGCCGCCGCACCTGGGTCGCGGTTTGTGCCAAGAGGGAACTTTAGAGACTTTGGCAAGAGGCCAATGAAGGACAACCGCAGGTTCGTTCCACCTGCAAGGAGAACCTTGGGAAAACCATCGTTCTCTGGGAATCAGGTCTGCCGTGACTGTGGCAGGAGGCATGGGAACAGCCCTTGCCCAAGGAAAACTGGAGGCTGCTTTGGATGTGGCCAAACGGGGCATATTCTGAGGAACTGCCCGAGGAAAGGTCAGAGACCCCCATTCCAGCAGCAACCGCAGATGGTGAACGCTGCAAGGAAACCAGAACCGTCCGCCGACTCAGGGACGAGTGTATGCAATGGCGCGCAAGGACGCTGAGAATGCGCCACGGGTGATCACAAGTACCGTTTCTCTCTGTGGTCATACCGCTTATGCCTTGTTTGATCCGGGAGCGTCGCACTCTTTCGTATCTGCACGTTTTGTTGAGTTGTCTGGGATGAATGTTAAGCCGTTGGATGTGACTTTGCATGTAACCACCCCGTTGAAGGATAGAGTAGTTGTTGCGTTAGGGTGTAAGGGGTGTAAGTTAGCTCTGGGCGATAGGCAAGAAGAGATTGACTTAGCTGTCCTGCCCATGTATGATTTTGATGTGATTGTTGGCATGGATTGGCTAGTTAGGCATGGTGCAGTGGTAGACAGTAGTAGGAGTATGATACAGCTAAACCCAGTAGGCCACCCTGGGTATGAATTTAAAGGAAATCGTGGAGGAACGTCGATTCCTTGGATCTCATCTTTAGAGGCGACCAAGTTAATGGATGAAGGTTGCTTAGGATTTTTGGCATCAGTATCAGATTCGACTGCTCAAGAAATGAAGTTAGAGGAAGTGCCTATAGTAAGTGAGTATCCGGATGTATTTCCTCAAGAATTGCCTGGATTGCCACCTGAGCGTGAAGTAGAATTTATGATTGAATTGGCACCCGGAACGGAGCCAATCTCGAAAGCACCGTATAGGATGTCGTTATCGGAATTGAAGGAATTGAAGGTGCAAATGCAAGAGCTGCTGGATAAAGGATTTATCCGCCCCAGTGCTTCTCCATGGGGAGCTCCGGTGCTGTTTGTTAAGAAAAAGGATGGATCACTAAGGCTGTGCATCGATTACAGACAGCTGAACCAAGTGACGATCAAGAATAAGTATCCTCTACCAAGGATTGATGACCTGTTCGACCAACTTCAAGGCGCTTGCGTGTTCTCTAAGATAGACCTAAGGACAGGCTATCACCAGTTAAGGATTAAGAAGGAGGATATGCCTAAGACTGCTTTTAGGACGAGGTATGGGCACTATGAGTTCACCGTTATGCCGTTTGGATTGACAAATGCTCCAGCCGCATTTATGGATATGATGAATTGAGTGTTCAAGGAGTTTTTGGATCAATTCGTGATAGTCTTCATTGATGACATCTTGGTATATTCGAAGAGTTCTGAGGACCACGAAGAACACTTAAGGATCGTCCTGCGAACGCTAAGGGAACACTCGCTGTACGCGAAGTTTAGTAAGTGTGAGTTCTGGCTGAGCAGAGTGGCGTTTCTTGGTCATATAGTATCTGGAGAAGGGATATCAGTGGACCCATCTAAGATTGAAGCCGTAGAGAAATGGCCGAGACCTACGACCGTGACGGAAGTGCGAAGTTTCCTTGGATTGGCTGGGTATTATAGACGCTTCGTGGAAAGATTCTCTGTGATAGCGTCTCCTCTGACGCGTTTGTTGAAGAAGGAAACAAAGTTTCAATGGACTGAGAAATGCGATGAGAGTTTTCAGGAGTTGAAGGATCGATTGACGTCCGCACCAGTCTTAACCATTCCGTCTGGACCAGGAGGATTTGAGATATACAGCGATGCGTCATTAATAGGATTGGGGTGTGTCTTGATGCAGCATGGACGAGTGGTAGCGTATGCATCTCGACAGTTGAGGCCGCATGAGATGAATTACCCGACGCACGACTTGGAGTTAGCTGCGATTGTCTTTGCATTGAAGATTTGGAGGCATTATCTGGTGGGAGAGAAATTCCAGATTTTTACGGACCATCAGAGTTTGAAGTATCTGTTCTCGCAGAAGGAGCTGAATATGAGGCAGCGTCGTTGGATGGAGTTGTTGAAGGACTACGACTGCAATATTTTATACCATCCAGGAAAGGCGAATAAGGTGGCAGATGCTCTGAGTAGGAAGTCGAGCATTGCGCATATGATGGTCAAGGAGTGGACATTACTGGAGGAAATTAGAGACTCTGAGTTTAAGATGGAGGTTGGAAGCCTCTCGAGTCTGCTGGCTACCTTGCAGATCGAGCCAGAGATTCAGCTAAAGATCAAAGAGTTGCAGTCTACGGACCCCGAGATACAGAAGATTGTGTTAAGGAATGCAGAAGAGAGAAAGGCTGAGTTTCAAGTGACTGTTGACGGAACGTTGAAGTTTAGAGGACGTCTGTGCGTGCCTAATGACGAGGCGCTAAAAGAGAAGATTTTGTCTGAGGCGCACAGGAGTAACTACAGTATTCATCCAGGAAGTACAAAGATGTATCAGAATTTGCGTCAGCACTATTGGTGGAATGGTATGAAAGTGGACGTGGCTAAGCATGTAGCCAAGTGCTTGACCTGTCAGCAAGTAAAGGCACAACATTGTAAGCCTGGAGGACTGCTACAACCTTTGGAGATTCCAGAATGGAAATGGGAGCATGTCACTATGGATTTCGTGACAGGACTGCCGAGAAGTCAGAGAGGCAATGATTCGATCTGGGTAATCGTGGACAGACTGACGAAATCAACGCACTTCATCGCAGTGCGAAAGGACTCTACGCTGGAAAGGTTGGCTGAGTTGTATGTGAGGCAGATTGTGAGGATTCATGGAGTGCCAGTAAGTATCGTATCTGATAGAGATCCTCGTTTCACCGCTACATTTTGGAAGAGTCTGCAGGGTGCTTTGGGAACAGAGTTGAGATTTAGTACAGCTTACCACCCTCAGACAGATGGTCAGTCGGAAAGGACGATACAGACCTTGGAAGACATGCTGAGAGCTTGTGTAATTGATTTCAAAGGAGGTTGGGAAGAGCAGTTACATTTGGTGGAATTTGCCTACAACAACAGTTACCAGTAGAGTATCAGAATGGCACCGTTTGAGGCACTGTATGGAAGGGCCTGTAGAACGCCAATCTGTTGGGACGAAGTTGGTGAGAAAAGCATAACAGGCCCAGAATTAGTGCAGCACTCAGTTGAGGCAGTCAGAGTGATCAGAGACAGATTGAGGACTGCGCAGAGTAGGCAGAAGAGTTATGCAGACAAGAGACGTAAGCCATTGGAATTCCAAGTTGGAGATCATGTGTTTCTGAAGGTGTCGCCGATGCGAGGACTATCTCGGTTTGGCAAGAAAGGAAAGTTGAGTCCAAGATTTGTTGGGCCATTCGAGATCCTGGAGAAGATCGGGACACTGGCTTATCGTCTAGCATTGCCGCCGAACTTATCGCAGATTCATAATGTGTTTCATGTTTCAATGCTTCGAAAGTACGAGCCGGACCCTGGCCATATACTCGATCATGAAGTCATTGAAATGGATGACCGCGTCTCATACGTGGAAAGGCCAGTAAGGATTGAAGATCGTAAGGAACAGGTCTTAAGGAATAAGACGATTCCGCTGGTCAAGGTTATCTGGGAACACCATGGGACTGAAAGAGCGACTTGGGAAAGCGAGGACGAAATGAAGAAGAAGTACCCGTATTTGTTTGAATAGCTCAGTGTAATTTCTGTTTTGTTGTAAGGGCTGATGGATGTAAATTTCGAGGACGAAATTTTTATAAGAAGGGAAGAATTGTAACAGTCTAAAAATTCGACCCAAATATCGGAATTTCTAAAGGAATGGAAACACTTCGTTAATACCCTCTGATCGACACTCACTCAGGATTAGCTACCCTGAGATGACCAACCGAAGGGGAAAGGCTAACTGGGGAGAATTTTCCAAACAGCCGCCCGTTGGTCTGAGGCAGAGACAGAGTCGTAAATTAATGAAATTGACCACGAAATGAAATCCGACTTCGGACAATCGAATTAGTAAGACAAACACAATTACGAAATAAAGTCAGTTTCAGAAATGTCGCCAGAAGGGCAGACAGCCGGTGTACGTCGAGAAGCAAGACGTCAATGGAAAATTACCGAAATGCCCCCGGTAAATGCTCAGTCCTTAGGATAAATAGAATTAGGATTTTTGAGAGTAGATTCGACTAATCAAAATCAAATCCTATCTAAAATTCGTTCGCGCTCGAGACCCGATCGGTGCATTTGGCACGCAAATCGAGGCAAGTCAAATCAGTTGTCAAATCAATCAAATGTCTTGTCAATCAATCAATCAAATCCACCGGTCAATCATGGCACAATTTCCAAGGCAATCCATCAAGTCAAATCCAAGTACATCAAGAGTACATAATCTAATCCAAGTCACTATTTCAACCACCCCACTTCCTCCATTTGAATTTTTGTTTTATCTTGAATAAACTCTCTTCTCTCTCTCCTCACCCCTCATTCTCTCATTCGGCACTCTCTCTCCCTCACTCTCCCTCCCGAAACCTCTCTTCCCTTCTCAACTCTCTCGGCTTCTCTCCCTCCCGTGGCCGTGCCGCCCGAGCACTACTCCACCGTGAGCCACCGTCGTCCGGCCGCCCTTCCATCGCCACCACCGCCACCGTTCCTCGTTGCCGTCGCCTTGCCCCGCCACGGTAAGCCTCTTCTCTTCCTTTCCTTGTTGTTCTATGGCCATGTGAACCTCGATCTCACTTCACCGTCTCTCCCTTCCTCTCGGTGCCATGCTCGTCTAGCCCTTCGTCGTCATCGATCATCGTCGTTCGGCCACCGCTCCTCACCGTCAACCATCCTCACTCCTTGGTAAGTATTCCAAGCTCCTTTGTCTTCATTTTCCATGACCCTTTAAAGTCGTTTGCCGACCAAGCCAACCCGATCCTCCTTGTAGGCCGAAGAGCCCTCACGGCCATTCTTGCTCCGCCCGTCGTCGTCGTCATTTCCGCCCCATTTTCCGGTAAGCTCTACCCCTAATCTTGGTTTAGGTTAGTGGTATATGTTTGTGAAATATGAACTAGAGAGTTGAATGTGGTAATCTTGGAGGAAATGGCATGATTAAGGCTTGGACTAATCGGGGTAGTTTGGGTGATTAGTGGAATGGGCTTGGCCGAAGGCTTAGAGGCTTAGAGTGGGCTGGAAGTCTTGCAAAGTGGGCTGCAAATGGGTGATTCGGGCGTGTATGGAGTGGCCGAAATGTGTAAGTGGGTTTAGGAAATCAAATATAGCAAGTTGGGCTTGAAACAAGCTAACGGGCCGAAGTCATTCCAACGGAGTCGCCAATGGACGAAACTAACAACTTGAACGGGCCATAAAAACTTGAAAAGTGGGCTGCAAATGTGGGCTTAGGCGTGTACTTAGTGGGCCGAAGGGAAATAATGGGCTAGAAAGCTTTAAGATTAAGTAATTGGGCCAAAACTAATCAAAATGGGCCAAATCTAGCTAGTGGGCCACTAATGGACGAAAATCCTTTTAAATTGGGCCTAAATTAAGTCCATGAAAATTTAAGAATGAAACCCAAAAATGTATATGGGCTTGGGTACTTGAATTGGGCCTAAAATAATGAATATGGGCTTGAATAGTAAACCTTTAGAAATGGGCTTGGGCCTCACACGAATTTAATAAAATAATAGGCCCAACCCATATGAATTAATTTAAGAATTAATCATTGGACCTCAACTATTGAAGTGGGCCTTAGGCCCAGTCGAACTTAGCTTGAGTAATTAGAGGCCCTTCATCAGATTAGACCTTGGTTTATATGGGCTCGATTAGTGGATTGTCCTTGGATAATTGATAGTATAGTAGACTTTTGTTTAAGATGTAAGGCGGACTTGGATTATCGAAACTTTGTGGATAGAGATAATTGATCTACGTCTGCTTGGCTCATTGATCATGAGATGTATCAGTTGGTCGATTGATGTGCTCTGTCTTGTACTTATGATTATTGGCATGCATGCTCTGTGTTGAATTATTGATGTGATCATCTGGGCCCTGCATACATTCAGAGCATTGCATGAGTCACTGGGAATGTGACATGAGATTGTGCCCTGAGGGGAAATGGAGAGAAAAGGGAGACCAACGTAAGGCGTCAGAAACGCAATGTGGTACGGGCCTATGTGGCACCGAGAATTATGCCGTGTGGCACTGTTGGTAGCGCCCTGATGGGAGATGGAGAGAAAAGGGAGGCCAGCATAAGGCGTCCGAGACGCAGCGTGGCATGCCGTGTGGCACTGTTGGTAGAGCCCTGATGGGAATTGGAGTGATAGGCGGGCTGACCCATGGGATCTGTGATGGCCGTTTGAGGTCTGTGGCATTTGCATAATGTTATTGCTAATCGTTGATATTGCCCGTCTGTATTGCATGAATTGTTATGATGAAACTCGTATTGGCTGTATGAGGTGCAATGATAACTGGGGAGATCGAGAGCGTTGGACTCCGAGTACCAAACCCTAGTTACTGGTTAGGACCAACCCCACTCGTATATCCTACCCTACGCTAGGATTAGTGGTGAGCTTGCTGAGTCCTCGACTCACTGGCGTTGGTTGCCACCCTTTTCAGATCCAGGTCGCTAGTGATGGATGTGCCACCGATGCTTTTTGGTCTGCCGATCCAGATGGACACCCAGGTTACCCTCCATTTTGATATGCACGCTACCCTGTGGCATAGGCATGTGACGACTGTGCTCGTAGATCAGGGAGGTCCTTACTTAGTGCCCCATAGATTCGAGGCTTGGTTTAGAGAGGGCCTACATGGCTTTGAGGGACCCCAGAGAGATTCCCCGATTCCCATGGAGGAGGACCCGTTTTGGCTCCAGCCTGCAGAATATGGAGGCCGGGTGATCGACCCCGACCCGAAGCAGGAGTTGCCGTCTCCAGGGCGCTCCGAGATAGATGGCCACGAGGAGGGCGATGCGATGGATACCGAGGAGGAGGATCCAGAGGAGGACCCTGTGGAGGATTCCGACGAGGAGGACTGAGTTATGGCAGAATCCCGATGTTTTGAGGATTAGTAGAGCGTAGGATGATCTACAGCTAGCGATTTTCTTTTGGTAGTCTGTACCTAACGCTAATCGTATTTATGAAATGTTGTTTATGTTTATCTTGTCCATGCTACCCCTTTGCTATGTATGCTTGTGTGTATGGATAGGAGGCACGCTTCCGCAGGTATGAAAATTTGGCGCAAGTGTCGTCGTCTGGTCGCGACGAAGAGAAAGTATCCCTGGGCCGTCGCTTATCGTGAACCAGGCAAGCGCGAGGTGTATCTTCCGCAAGAACGGGATGCCGCGTTCCCGAGAAGGGATCCGGGGCGTGACATTAGAGGGGTAATAGTGTTTAAGATTAGACTTGTACTTGACAAGTTGATGGATGGATTGATGGATTGACATGTCTTGGAAATTGTGCCATGAATGATTGATGTGACTGACAAGACGTTTGATTGATTTGACAACTGATTTGACTTGCCTCGATTTGCGTGCCAAATGCACCGATCGGGTCTCGAGCGCGAACGAATTTTAGACAGGATTTGATTTCGATTGATCGAATCTACTCTCAAAAATCCTAATTCTATTAATCCTAAGGACTGAGCATTTACCGGGGGCATTTCGGTAATTTTCCATTGACGTCTTGCTTCTCGACGTACACCGGCTGTCTGCCCTTCTAGCGACATTTCTGAAACTGACTTTATTTCTTAATTGTGTTTGTCTTACTAATTCGATTGTCCGAAGTCGGATTTCATTTCGTGGTCAATTTCATTAATTTACGACTCTGTCTCTATCTCAGACCAACGGGCGGCTGTTTGGAAAATTCTTCCCAGATAGCCTTTCCCCTTCGGTTAGTCATCTCAGGGTAGCTAATCCTGATGAGCGTCGATCAGAGTGTATTAACGAAGTATTTCCATTCATTTAGAAATTCCGATAATTGGGTCGAATTTTCAGACTGTCACAATTCTTCCCTTCTTATAAAAATTTCGTCCTCGAAATTTACATCCATCAATCCTTACAACAAACAGAAATTACACTGAGCTACCCAACAAATACGGATACTTCTTCTTCATTTCGTCCTCGCTTTCCCAAGTCGCTCCTTCAGTCCCATGATGCTCCCAGATAACTTTGACCAACGGTATCGTCTTATTCCTTAAGACCTGCTCCTTGCGATCTTCAATTCTTACTGGCCTTTCCACGTATGAGACGCGGTCATCCATTTCAATGACTTCATGATCGAGTATATGGCCAGGGTCCGGCTCGTACTTTCGAAGCATTGAAACATGAAACACATTATGAATCTGCGATAAGTTCGGCGGTAGTGCCAGACGATAAGCCAGTGTCCCGATCTTCTCCAGGATCTCGAATGGCCCAACAAATCTTGGACTCAACTTTCCTTTCTTGCCAAACCGAGATAGTCCTCGCATCGGCGACACCTTCAGAAACACATGATCTCCAACTTGGAATTCCAATGGCTTACGTCTCTTGTCTGCATAACTCTTCTGCCTACTCTGCGCAGTCCTCAATCTGTCTCTGATCACTCTGACTGCCTCAACTGACTGCTGCACTAATTCTGGGCCTGTTATGCTTTTCTCACCAACTTCGTCCCAACAGATTGGCGTTCTACAGGCCCTTCCATACAGTGCCTCAAATGGTGCCATTCTGATACTCTGCTGGTAGCTGTTGTTGTAGGCGAATTCCACCAAATGCAACTGCTCTTCCCAACCTCCTTTGAAATCAATCACACAAGCTCTCAACATGTCTTCCAAAGTCTGTATCGTCCTTTCCGACTGACCATCTGTCTGAGGGTGGTAAGCTGTACTGAATCTTAACTCTGTTCCCAGCGCACCCTGCAGACTCTTCCAAAATGTAGCGGTGAAGCGAGGATCTCTGTCTGATACAATACTTACTAGTACCCCATGCAATCTCACTATCTGCCTCACGTACAATTCAGCCAACTTTTCCAAGGTAGAGTCCTTTCGTACTGCAATGAAATGCGCTGATTTCGTCAGTCTGTCCACGATTACCCAGATCGAATCATTGCCTCTCTGACTTCTCGGCAGTCCTGTCACGAAATCCATAGTGACATGCTCCCATTTCCACTCTGGGATTTCCAATGGTTGCAATAATCCTCCAGGCTTGCAATGCTGTGCCTTTACCTGCTGACACGTCAGACACTTAGCCACATGCTTAGCCACATCCACCTTCATTCCATTCCACCAATAGTGCTGACGCAAATTCTGATACATTTTAGTACTCCCTGGATGAATATTGTAGTTACTTCTGTGTGCCTCGGACAAAATCTTTTCCTTTAGCGCCTCGTCATTAGGCACGCACAGACGTCCTCTAAACTTCAATATTCCGTCAGCAGTCACTTGGAACTCGGCCTTCCTCTCGTCTGCATTCATCGCCACAATCTTCTGAATGTCCGGGTCCGTAGATTGCATCTCCTTGATTCTTAGCTGAATCTCTGGTTCGATCTGCAACGTAGCCATCAGACTCGAGAGGTTTCCTACCTCGACCTTGAACTCAGAATCTCTGATCTCCTCCAGTAATGTCCACTCCTTGACCATCATATGCGCGATGCTCGACTTCCTACTCAGAGCATCCGCCACTTTATTCGCCTTTCCTGGATGGTACAAAATATCGCAGTCGTAGTCCTTCAACAACTCCATCCAACGACGCTGCCTCATATTCAACTCCTTCTGCGAGAACAGATACTTCAAACTCTGATGGTCCGTAAAAATCTGGAATTTCTCTCCCACCAGATAATGTCTCCAAATCTTCAATGCGAACACTATGGCAGCTAACTCCAAGTCATGCGTCGGGTAATTCATCTCATGTGGCCTCAGCTGTCGAGATGCATACGCTACCACTCGTCCATGCTGCATCAAGACACATCCCAATCCTCTTAATGACGCATTGCTGTATATCTCAAACCCTCCAGGTCCAGATGGGATGGTCAACACTGGTGCGGACGTCAATCGATCCTTCAACTCCTGAAAACTCTCCTCGCATTTCTCAGTCCATTGAAACTTTGTTTCCTTCTTCAACAAACGCGTCAGAGGAGACGCTATCAGAGAGAATCTTTCCACGAAGCGTCTATAATACCCAGCCAATCCAAGGAAACTTCGCACTTCCGTCACGGTCGTAGGCCTCGGCCATTTCTCTACGGCTTCAATCTTAGATGGGTCCACTGATATCCCTTCTCCAGATACTATATGACCAAGAAATGCCACTCTGCTCAGCCAAAACTCGCACTTACTAAATTTCGCATACAGCGAATGTTCCCTTAACGTCTGCAAAACGATCCTTAAGTGTTCTTCGTGGTCCTCAGAACTCTTCGAATACACCAATATGTCATCAATGAAGACTATTACGAATTGATCCAAAAACTCCTTGAATACTCGATTCATCATATCCATAAATGCGGCTGGAGCATTCGTCAATCCAAACGGCATAACTGTGAACTCATAGTGCCCATACCTCGTTCTAAAAGCAGTCTTAGGCACATCCTCTTTCTTAATCCTTAACTGGTGATAGCCTGTCCTTAGGTCTATCTTGGAGAACACACAAGCGCCTTGAAGTTGGTCGAACAGGTCATCAATCCTTGGTAGGGGATACTTATTTTTGATCGTCACTTGGTTCAGCTGTCTGTAATCGATGCACAGTCTTAGCAATCCATCTTTCTTCTTAACAAACAGCACCGGAGCTCCCCATGGTGAAGCACTGGGGCGGATAAATTCTTTATCCAAAAGCTCTTGCATCTGTACCTTCAACTCCTTCAACTCCGACAACGACATCCTATACGGTGCTTTCGAGATCGGCTCTGTTCCAGGTGCCAGTTCAATCACGAATTCTACCTCACGCTCAGGTGGCAATCCAGGCAACTCTTGAGGAAATACATCCGGATACTCACTCACTACAGGCACTTCCTCTAACTTCATTTCTCGAGCAGTCGAATCCAACATTGATGCCAAAAATCCCAAGCAACCTTCATCCATTAACTTGGTCGCTTCTAAAGATGAGATCCAAGGAATCGACGTTCCTCCACAATTTCCCTTAAATTCATACCTAGGGTGGCCTACTGGGTTTAGCTGTATGATACTCCTACTACAGTCTACCACTGCACCATGCCTAACTAGCCAATCCATGCCAACAATCACATCAAAATCGTACATGGGCAGAACAGCTAAGTCAATTTCTTCTTGCCTATCGCCCAGAGCTAACTTACACCCCTTACATCCTATCGCAATGACCACTCTATCCTTTAACGGGGTAGTTACATGCAAAGTCACATCCAATGGCTTAACATTCATCCCCGACAACTCAACAAAACGTGCAGATACGAAAGAGTGCGACGCTCCCAGATCAAACAAGGCATAAGCGGTATGACCACAGAGAGAAACGGTACCTGTGATCACCCCTGGCGCATTCTCAGCGTCCTTGCGCGCCATTGCATATACTCGTCCCTGAGCAGGCGGACGGTTCTGGTTTCCTTGCGGAGCGTTCACCATCTGCGGTTGTTGCTGGAATGAGGGTCTCTGACCTTTCCTCGGGCAGTTCCTCAGAATATGCCCTGTTTGGCCACATCCAAAGCAGCCTCCAGTCTTCCTCGGGCAAGAGTTGTTCCCATGCCTCCTGCCACAGTCACGGCAGACCTGATTCCCAGGGAACGACGGCTTTCCCAAGGTTCTCCTCGCAGGTGGAACGAACCGGCGGGTGTCCTTCATTGGCCTCTTGCCAAAGTCCCTGAAGTTCCCTCTTGGCACGAACCGCGATCCAGATGCGGCGGCCTTCTCCTGCAGATCTCGCTCAATCGCTAGAGCTCGCTCGTAAATCTCGTTGTAGTCCCTCAGCCCAGTGGCGATGATCAAACTCTTCAACTCGGGCCTCAATCCTTCCCTAAATCTCCTGGCCTTATCCCATGGGTCGTCAATCAGCCTTCGTGCGAACTTGGACAGCCTGGCAAATTCGCCCTCATACTGGTCCACGGTCAGCGATCCTTGGCGGAGCCTGATGAACTCTTCCATTTTCCTTTCCTGGGCTGCCTCAGAGAAATACTTGCCATTGAATGCTGTACAGAAGGCGGTCCAGTTCGGCCTCATACCATCCGGAAAGACTCGCCCTCTAGTGGCTTTCCACCAATCATCTGCAGTACCCTGAAGTTGATAAGTTGCCAACGAGACTTTCTCCTCATCCGCGCAACCCAACACGGAGAAAGCCTTCTCCAGCTGCTCGATCCACAAGGTAGCTACCTCAGGACCACCACTGCCATCAAACCTCGACGGCTGCAACTTCAGAAACTGCTCCACAATGTGATGAGTCTGACGTCCTCCATTTCCATGCCCATTGCCTCCATTGGCTCTATTTGCAGCGGCCAAGGCGGCCTCAGCTGCTTGGGCAACAGTGGCAGCTCTCTCAGCAGCTTGCCTAGCCATCAAGTTACTCACTTCAGTCAGAACTCTCATCATTTCTTCGATTCTGGGGTCCCCTTCAGACTCAGGAGCCCTCGAGCTCGATGCACCAGCAGTCGGTCTTCTGCCCCTATTGCTCATCCTTGCTAAAACTCATACCTAAAACAAACGAAATTCCCATTCAGGAATTCGAAATTCTAAATCTAGCAACCAAGCTTTCGTCTACTGTCGCGTCCACTGACATGTATATGCATGTAAATAATCGCTGCAGCTTAAATGCAGTTGAACCCGGTCGACATCTAGATTCAACCCTGCAAATGCATAACCCAGGCCACTCTGTTCGCAACCTCAACTAGAAGCCTGTCGGGAGCCGCTTCCTTGATCAGGTCCTTGCCCCGGCGACCACTCCCCGCCCTCATCGTTTCTTGGTGCGAACAGTTGTCCTAAGAAATTCATAGACAAAGAGAATCCCACTCCACGTGTCCCATACCACGCTTCATCACAGTTTTTAGACGTCCCGTCAATCCTGTCCCATACCAGGCTGACGGTCACCAAATCCAACAACATGAATGCATGCATTTCTTTCAAAATCCAAATCTCCTTTTTAACAACTTTCATTTGTAAACCATTTTGCCTTTAATGCAGAAGTCATGCAATGCATGATGGTCAGACAGCGCGCGACAGCCGACTAGGCATACAACCACATGCAATACCTCACAGACTAACATTCAGCAATCAGCAATCAAACGCCCAACTCATGGGGCTCTGCCATAGAACCTTACCTCAGGTCCTGATGCACCTGCAGCTTAGCATGAAATACCTTATCCCAAGGTTACTCTAGACAATCAATTCCGCTAAGCAATCACATGCGCCAATCAAATCATGCATTCTACCCTTCCTAATCCTTAGGTCTAGGGTCTGTCTAACTAACTACCCCAAAACCATCAGCCTTATCACTCCAAACCTCGAACGGTCTCGTATCGAGCTGACTTTGCTCTGATACCACTCGAACGGGGATGTCACGCCCCTGATCCCCGTTCTCGGGAACGCGGCATCTCGTTCCTGCGGAAGATACACCTCGCGCTCGCCTGGTTCACGATAAGCGACGGCCCAGGGATACTTTCATCCGTCGAGACCAGACGACGCAACTTGCGCCACATTCTCATACCTGCGGAAGCGTGCCTCCTATCCATACACACAAGCATACATGGCAAAAAGGGGGTAGCATGGACAAGATAAACATACACAACATTTCATAAATACGATTAGCGTTAGGTACAGACTACCAAAAGAAAAACCACTAGCTGTAGATCAACCTACGCTCTATTAATCCTCCAAACATCGGGATTCTGCCATGACTCAGTCCTCCTCGTCGGAATCCTCCACAGGGTCCTCCTCTGGATCCTCCTCCTCGGTATCCATCGCATCGCCCTCCTCGTGGCCATCTATCTCGGAGCACCCTGGAGACGGCAACTCCTGCTTCTGGTCGGGGTCGATCACCTGGCCTCCATATTCTGCAGGCTGGAGCCAAAATGGGTCCTCCTCCATGGGAATCGGGGAATCTCTCTAGGGTCCCTCAAAGCCATGTAGGCCCTCTCTAAACCACGCCTCGAATCTATGGGGCACTAAGTAAGGACCTCCCTGATCTACGAGCACAGTCGTCACATGCCTATGCCACAGGGTAGCGTGCATATCAAAATGGAGGGTAACCTGGGTGTCCATCTGGATCGGCAGACCAAAAAGCATCGGTGGCACATCCATCACTGGCGACCTGAATCTGAAAAAGGCGGCAACCAACGCCAGTGAGTCGAGGACTCAGCAAGCTCACCACTAATCCTAGCGTAGGGTAGGATATACGAGTGGGGTCGGTCCTAACTAGTAACTAGGGTTTGGTACTCGGAGTCCAACGCTCTCGATCTCCCCAGTTATCATCAAGCCTCATATAGCCAATACGAGTGTCGTCACAACAATTCATGCAATACAGACGGGCAATATCGACAATCAACAATAACATTATGCAAATGCCACAGGCCTCAAACGGCCATTACAGATCCCATGGATCAGCCCGCCTATCACTCCAATTCCCATCAGGGCTCTACCAACAGTGCCACACGGCATGCCACGCTGCGTCTCGGACGCCTTATGCTGGCCTCCCTTTTCTCTCCACTTCCCCTCAGGGCAAAATCTCATGTCACATTCCCGGTGACTCATGCAATGCTCTGAATGTATGCAGGGCCCAGATGATCACGTCAATATTTCAACACAGAGCATGCATGCAAATGAATATAAGTGCAAGAGCAGAGCACGTCATTCGATCGATCAGTGAACCTCACGTTCATCAACCAAACAGATATGGATCGTAGGCCTCTACTTTCAAAGTCTCGATCATCTAAATTCGCCTTACATCTCATACAGGAGTCTGCCAGTGTCATCACTTACTCAAGGGCAACTCGTTAATCAAACCCATATAAACCAAGGTCTAATCTAATTAAGAACCTCCAATTAATCAAGCTAAGTTCGACTGGGCCTAAGGCCCACTTCAATAGTTGAGGTCCAATAATTAATTCTTAAATTAATTCATAGGGGTTGGGTCTATTATTTTATTAATTTCGTGCAAGGCCCAAGCCCATTTCTAAAGGTTTACTATTCAAGCCCATATTCATTATTTTAGGCCCAATTCAAGTACCCAAGCCCATATACATTTTTGGGTTTCATTCTTAAATTTTCATGGACTTAATTTAGGCCCAACTTAAGTGGATTTTCGTCCATTAGTGGCCCACTAGCTAGATTAGGCCCATTTTGATTAGTTTTGGCCCAATTACTTGAAATAAAGGTTCCTAAGCCCAACACCTTACTTTGGCCCATTAAACCACATACCCGAGCCCATCATTTCGGTCCACCAACCATATTTCTGAGGCCCATTCCTAAGTCTAATTTCGTCCATCATCATGCCCATTAATTTCACTTAGGCCCGGTAGCTTGTTTTTGATCCATTTAGTGCAAATTAAGCCCCCTAAACCCATTGATACCTCACGGCCTCACCAACACACGCCTACCTCACCGTTTGCAGCCCACACTTAGCATTTTAGGGCTCATTCCACCGACCATCAGCCCCCATTTTAACTCAATTCAAGATTTCCAACATGTTTAGTCCATGGTAAACTTACCCTTATTCTCATTTCAACCTCACATCAAGCCTAACCGTCTCTAGCCTATCTTCCTACACGCATATACTACTAACCTAAGCTAGAATTAGTAGTAAAGCTTACCAAATGAAGTGGAATGGTGATGACAACGAAGGGTACACCGGGCGGCCGAGAGGGTGCTAACGGCAAGGGAGGAGTGGGCGGCGGTTTGTGGTTGCTCCGGCGAGTCCACGAGGTTCCGCGGTCCCGAATGAAGATGGAACGGCGGTGGCGGCGGAGGAAGCTCGGACGGCGGCGGCAACGGGCGGTGTTGGTGGCGGCCGACGGACGAAGGGAAGCAAGAAGAAGGAGAAGAAGATTTCGGTGAAGAGAGGAGGGGAGGTGGCCGAATGAAAGAAAATGAGGGAAGAGAGAGAGAGAGAGGTTAATAATACAAAGGGAAATGAAGATAGTGGAGTGGTTAGAGGGGTTAATCCTAAGGACTGAGCATTTACCGGGGGCATTTCGGTAATTTTCCATTGACGTCTTGCTTCTCGACGTACACCGGCTGTTTGCCCTTCTGGCGACATTTCTGAAACTGACTTTATTTCTTAATTGTGTTTGTCTTACTAATTCGATTGTCCGAAGTCGGATTTCATTTCGTGGTCAATTTCATTAATTTACGACTCTGTCTCTGTCTCAGACCAACGGGCGGCTGTTTGGAAAATTCTTCCCAGATAGCCTTTCCCCTTCGGTTAGTCATCTCAGGGTAGCTAATCCTGATGAGCGTCGATCAGAGTGTATTAACGAAGTATTTCCATTCATTTAAAAATTCCGATAATTGGGTCAAATTTTCAGACTGTCACAATCTTCCTCTTCATCTTTCTCTCTTTCTTTCTCTGCTGGCTTCAAATCCCGGCTGCCAACTTCAACCGGCCGCCGACGGAGATTGGTAAGTTGGATTCTCATGATTTTTGGATATGTTATAGTTTACTGTCTTCTGAATCCAACCCAACTTGAATCGCTTCGATCGGACGTCGTTTGACCCTTCAAATGTTCATTTTCCTATCAGTCGACGAACCAGTTTTCTGGTACCCGAATTTGAGATTGAGCTCATGTTGATATATCTTGTTTCCAGCGACCTCTAGGACTCATTTCTAGGTTCAAATATTGATTCTTAGCATGTTTTCATTCTGGTCCAGCCCGCTCCTCCACCTCCTCTTTCCGACGGCCGAGAGCCCCAAACGGCCTCTTGGTGTCTTGGTTGTTGTCGTCGCCATTCCCCTCTATTTAAGGTAAGCTACTCCTCTAATCTTCACCTAGGACATGGCATATTAGTGGGTGGTTGCTGCCTTGTATAGTTAATGGGAGGTTAAGGTGAAAAAGTGTGATTAAACCTTGGGTTCTATGGTGCTAATTTGAATATTATCTTGTTGGGCTAGATTATGGACTTGGTAATTTAATTTTGGGCTGGAAAACATTGTATATGGGCTGCCAATAGCTGAATGGATGTGAAAAATAGTGAGCCAAGGAATGTGATTGGGCTTAGGAGTTAAATTCCAAGCTATTTGGGCTATAACATAACTTATTGGGCTTAGTTTAGATTGTGGGCCATCTATGGACGAAAATATGATATTAATGGGCCTAAATTATGCTCTTGGTTTTAAAAACAATGGGTCCTATAATGTACTTGGGCTTAGGATGACAAATTGGGCCTAAAATGGTTAAATTGGACTTAATGGACTAACATTTGAAAGTGGGCTTGGGCCTAATCCGAAAATTAATAATACTAATGGGCCTAATTTAGACCTTAATTTAAGAAGTAAATCATGGGCCCCAAGCTATAAAATAATCTTAAGACCCAATTGAACCTAAGTTAAATAGTTGGGCCCTAGTTTAAATTAAGCCAAGTTTAATGAAATCTATTGGTATGCCAAGACACTAATTCGGTAATTATGGGCTACTGACTCTCTAGGAACTAATGAGGGTCACTGGCTTAGGCTGGGTTACTGGGTCTGTTAAGATTGAGTTTAACTTATACGGGTTCTGATGTCCGTAATTCCCATGAATTGGTTTAATTGGGGAAATTGCCTGAGGGCGAGAGATAGTCCATCGGGAATTTATGTGGGGTATCCAATTGAACGCGATTAGTTGAGATCGGTCTGTAGGGCACTGAATCGACATGTAGTCTATCCTGGCTAGTATGAGGTTACTCGGATGATTTCTTGGCATGTTCTACTTTTGTGCATACGTACCTTATGATTACATGCTCTGTGATTGATTCGCTGTTATCTGGGCCCTATCTATTGTGAGACTAGTGTGAGTAACCGGGAAGTGTGACATGTTGGATGAGCCCTGATGGGAACTGGAGAAATAAGAGTGTTAACCTGAGGCGTACCGCACGCGGGTTGGGACACTAGCCTGAGGCGTTTGAGACGTGGGCAGTGCATGTGTATTTGTAATGATGTCTTGAGATCGAACGTTGGTGTATCTGTTGTTGGTTGTTGGTAGGGGTACTGGATATTGAAGAACTACTCCCCATGATGGGCTATGCTTATTGTCACGCGCAACTAATATTGCGTCGTCCTTAGTCCATACTCTAGTGGTCGTGATAGATGAGGTGGGAGTGAGGTCCCTGAGAGGTAACCTGAACCTTAGACCTTTGGTTAGGACCAAACCCGCTGGTATACTTTATCCTATGCTAGGCTTAGGGGTGAGCTTACTGAGTCATCGACTTATTGGCGTTGGTTGCCAACATTTCAGATCCCGGAGCTAGGTGATGGCTGCACCGCCCCCGACGATTTTTGGTCTCCCAATAGACGTTTTTGTGGAAGTTACACACCATGTTGATGACGATGGCCGGTTGTGGTACCGACACCTGACGACTGTCATGGTAGATGTGGGTAGACCCCAACTTGTCCCATACCGTTTCGAGGGTTGGAGAGTCGAGGGAGACTTTGGCATGCAGGGACCAGTACGTGATTTTGATATCCCGATTCCAGTGGAGGATGACCCTGGACTTCTCCGTCCTGTTACCTATCCCGGAGAGGTCGAAGACCCGGAACCATCACAAGAGCTGCCTTCGCCTGGTCAGTCTGTCATAGATGGACATTCGGAGGGCGATCCCATGGACACCGATCTAGACGACGAGTTCTACCCTGAGGCAGAGATCGATCTCGAGGAGCCAGAGGAGGACCCCGAGGAGCCTGACGATGCCGAGGAGTGTCTGTGTCGGGAGCTTAGGTCTAGGTCCTGAGTGTGTCCAGTAGAGCGTAGGCTTTTGGGGAGACTGTGGGCATTTCTTTTTGGGCAGTCTGTATCTAATGCTCCGTGATATATGTATATATGTGTTGTACTTTCCTCTCTTGTGTTCCATGGTTCACTACCCCATCTCTGTGTGCATGTATGTTTAAGATTTGGAGGCCGCTTCTGCAAGTTGATTACCGATTTACACGCCGTCTGGTCGCGATGAGTTTTCCTGGGCCATCGTACCGGAGAACCAGGCGAGCGTTCGAAGATTTAAGGTATGAACGGGATGCCGCGTGCCCAAGGCGAAGCCGGGGCGTGACACTAACAACTTGAACGGGCCTTAAAAACGTGAATTGTGGGCTGCAAGTGTGGGCTTAGGCGTGTACTTAAAGGGGAAAAAGGGAACTAATGGGCTTGGAGGCTTTAAATTCAAGTAATTGGGCCAAAATTAAACAAAATGGGCCTAACCTAACTAATGGGCCACTAATAGACGAAAATCCACTTAAATTGGGCCTAAATTAAGTCCATGAACATTAAAGAATAAAACCCAAAATGTATATGGGCTTGGGTACTCAAATTGGGCCTAAAATAATGAATATGGGTTTGAATAGTAAATCTTTAAAAATGGGCTTGGGCCTTGCGCGAAATTAATAAAATAATAGGCCCAACCCATATGATTTAATTTAAGAATTAAATATCGGGCCTCAAGTCTTGAAGTGGGCCTTAGGCCCAGTCGAACTTAACTTAATTAATTAGACCCTTACTTAGGTTAAACCTTGGTTTATATGGGTTCAATTAGGGGATCGCCTATGGTGAGCAATAGTATGACCGGATTGCGAGTAAGATGTTGATACGAGCCTAGATGATCGAGAATCTGAATGTCTAGTACTAATCTTACGATCGTATGGCATGATGAACATGAGATTTTATTAGACGATCGATTGATGTACTCTGTTCTTGTACTTGTGTACTTTGGCATGCATGCTCTGTGTTTGAATTACTGATGCAATCGTTTGGGCCCCGCATACATTCAGAGCATTGCATGAGTCACCGAAGATGTGACATGAGAATGTGCCCAAGATGGGGAAATGGAGAGAAAAGGGAGACCAACGTAAGGCGTCAGAAACGCAGTGTGGTAATTGCCGTGTGGCACTGAGATTGAGCCCTGATGGGAATTGGAGTGATAGGCGGGCTGATCCATGGGATCCGTGATGGCCGCTTGAGGCCTGCAGCATCGTATGACATGACTGCTGATTGTTTGATATTGCCCGTCTGTATTGTACAACTTGTATTATTATGTGGTTCGTGTTGATTACGATGGGTTATAGTATCTTAGGAGATCGAGAGTGGTTGGACCCTGTCGCAACCTAAAATTTATCGTTAGGTTAATGGATTACCAGATTAATTGATTAAATTAACTAACCTAGTTCGAGCTCTCCCAAGCTCTACCAAATCGCGACTTTGATTTTTTTTGTTCAAATGGTTTTAAAATTTGGAGTCGCCACTAATCATTTTTGGTAGGTTGATTAGAAACCTAAGTAAATTAGCGGGAGGACTAAATTACTTCTACGAACCAGAGATTATGAGTTCGGGGACTTGGTTACACTAGTTAATTAAAACTAATGCCCTTTCGGTACCTTAATTTCATGGATATCCTGATTTGGCAATTCAGGCTTGGTTTATCCCTCAGGCTCTAGTGAAGTGCTCTCTTTTTGTGTTTACACCTCCATAAGATTTACCGTTGACTTGGAGTTGTCATTTGCCTGACATAAAAATATGGAGAAAGTGTATATAATTTTGTGCTAATTTGCGACTAAAACCACAAATAAATGAATAAATACAAACACTTAGCTCGAACTTGCTTGCTCGTTGACGAGGATGAACTCTTGATTTATGTTGATCGATGAAGGAATTGGTGATGATAACTCCTAGGTTTAAACTCCCATCATCTTCAAAATTCTCTCTCTCTTTTTGGTATTTTTTTTCTCTCAAATTTTTCTTCAACCTCCCAAAACTCTCTCAAACATCCAAAATTTTCTCTCCAAAAATCCCCTTTTCCAAGCTCACTTCTTCCTCCTTTTATAACCCAGTCATCTATCTCCCATTCTAATTTTTCCACTAACTCTATCTCCCATTCTAATTTCTCCACTAACTCTTCTTCATTTTCATCTTCCCTTCTCCATCTCTATCTCACATTCTAATTTCTCCACTAACTCTTCTTCATATTCATCTTCCCTTCTCCATATCTATCTCTCATTCTACTTGTCACGCCTCGGATCCCTTCTCGGGAATGCGGCATCCCGTTCCTGCGAAAGATACACCTCGCGCTCGCCTGGTTCACGATAAGCGACGGCCCAGGGATACTTTCTCTTCGTCGCGACCAGACGACGCAACTTGCGCCAAATTCTCATACCTGCGGAAGCGTGCCTCCTATCCATACACACAAGCATACATAGCAAAGGGGTAGCATGGACAAGATAAACATAAACAACATTTCATAAATACGATTAGCGTTAGGTACAGACTACCAAAAAGAAACCACTAGCTGCAGATCATCCTACGCTCTACTAATCCTCAAAACATCGGGATTCTGCCATAACTCAGTCCTCCTCGTCGGAATCCTCCACAGAGTCCTCCTTTGGATCCTCCTCCTCGGTATCCATTGCATCGCCCTCCTCGTGGCCGTCTATCTCGAAGTGCCCTGGAGACGGCAACTCCTGCTTCGGGTCGGGGTCGATTACCTGGCCTCCATATTCTGCAGCCTGGAGCCAAAATGGGTCCTCCTCCATGGGAATCGGGGAATCTCTCTGGGGTCCCTCAAAACCATGTAGGCCCTCTCTAAACCAAGCCTCGAATCTATGGGGCACTAAATAAGGACCTCCCTGATCTACGAGCACAGTCGTCACATGCCTATGCCACAGGGTAGCGTGCATATCAAAATGGAGGGTAATCTGGGTGTCCATCTGGATTGGCAGACCAAAAAGCATCGGTGGCACATCCATCACTGGCGACCTGGATCTGAAAAAGGTGGCAACCAACGCCAGTGAGTCGAGGACTCAGCAAGCTCACCACTAATCCTAGCGTAGGGTAGGATATACGAGTGGGGTCGGTCCTAACTAGTAACTAGGGTTTGGTACTCGGAGTCCAACGCTCTCGATCTCCCCAGTTATCATCACGCCTCATATAGCCAATACGAGTTTCGTCACAACAATTCATGCAATACAGACGGGCAATATCGACAATCAGCAATAACATTATGCAAATGCCACAGGCCTCAAACGGCCATCACAGATCCCATGGATCAGCCCGCCTATCACTCCAATTCCCATCAGGGCTCTACCAACAGTGCCATACGGCATGCCACGCTGCGTCTCGGACGCCTTATGCTGGCCTCCCTTTTCTCTCCATCTCCCATCAGGGCGCTACCAACAGTGCCACACGGCATAATTCTCGGTGCCACATAGGCCCGTACCACACTGCGTTTCTGACGCCTTACGTTGGTCTCCCTTTTCTCTCCATTTCCCCTCAGGGCACAATCTCATGTCACATTCCCAGTGACCCATGCAATGCTCTGAATGTATGCAGGGCCCAGATGATCACATCAATAATTCAACACAGAGCATGCATGCCAATAATCATAAGTGCAAGACAGAGCACATTAATCGACCAACTGATACATTTCATGATCAACGAGCCAAGCAGACGTAGATCAATTATCTCTATCCACAAAGTTTCGATAATCCAAGTCCGCCTTACATCTTAAACAAAAGTCTACTATACTATCAATTATCCAAGGACAATCCACTAATCGAGCCCATATAAACCAAGGTCTAATCTGATGAAGGGCCTCTAATTACTCAAGCTAAGTTCGACTGGGCCTAAGGCCCACTTCAATAGTTGAGGTCCAATGATTAATTCTTAAATTAATTCATATGGGTTGGGCCTATTATTTTATTAAATTCGTGTGAGGCCCAAGCCCATTTCTAAAGGTTTACTATTCAAGCCCATATTCATTATTTTAGGCCCAATTTGAATACCCAAGCCCATATACATTTTTGGGTTTCATTCTTTAATGTTCATGGACTTAATTTAGGCCCAATTTAAGAGGATTTTCGTCCATTAGTGGCCCACCAGCTAGATTTGGCCCATTTTGATTAGTTTTGGCCCAATTACTTAATTTTAAAGCTTTCAAGCCCATTAGTTCCCTTTTGCCCTTTAAGTACACGCCTAAGCCCACACTTGCAGCCCACAATTTACGTTTTTAAGGCCCGTTCAAGTTATTAGTTTCGTCCATGGGCGAGTCCTTTGGAATGTCTCCGGCCCGTTAGCTTATTTTGGGTTAAATTGGTCCAAATTAAGTCCCCTAGGCCCATTAGTTGGTTCGGCCCATCCCTCACACGCCTACTCTTCTCATCGCAGCCCACAAATACCTTTTTGAAGCCCAAGTTCACTCACCAGCAGTGTAACAGTCTGAAAATTCGACCCAAATATCGGAATTTCTAAAGGAATGGAAACACTTCGTTAATACCCTCTGATCGACGCTCACTCAGGATTAGCTACCCTGAGATGACCAACCGAAGGGGAAAGGCTAACTGGGGAGAATTTTCAAAACAGCCGCCCGTTGGTCTGAGACAGAGACAGAGTCGTAAATTAATGAAATTGACCACGAAATGAAATCCGACTTCGGACAATCGAATTAGTAAGACAAACACAATTGCGAAATAAAGTCAGTTTCAGAAATGTCGCCAGAAGGGCAGACAGCCGGTGTACGTCGAGAAGCAAGACGTCAATGGAAAATTACCGAAATGCCCCCGATAAATGCTCAGTCCTTAGGATTAATAAAATTAGGATTTTTGAGAGTAGATTCGACTAATCAAAATCAAATCTTGTCTGAAATTCGTTCGCGCTCGAAACCCGATCGGTGAATTTGGCACGCAAATCGAGACAAGTCAAATCAGTTGTCAAATCAATCAATGTCAAGTCAAACCATCGGTCAATCATGGCACAAGTTCCAAGGCAATCCATCAAGTCAAATCTAAGTACATCAAGAGTACACATCAAGTCCATGTCACTATTCCACCTAATTCCACCTACCATTATTTTGAATTTTTGTTTTATCTTGAATAAACTCTCTTCCCTCTCTCTCCTCACCCCTCATTCTCTCATTCGGCACTCTCTCTCCCTCACTCTCTCCCCCGAAAACTCTCCCTCCCCTCTCAACCCTCTCTCGGCTTCTCTCCCTCCCGTTGCCGTGCCGCCCGAGCACTCCTCCACCGCGGGCCGCCGTTGTCCGTCATTCTCCTCCGTCGTCGCCACCTCGAGGTAAGCCTCTCTCCTCCCTTCTCCTTGTTGTCCCGTGGCCATGAGAGCCCTTTAAATCACACCTCAACCTCACCGTCCATCTCTCTCTCGGTGGCCCTTGTGTAGCCGCCTTCGTCGTCGTCGATCATCGTCGTTCGGCCACCGCTCCTCACCGTCCACCATCCTCACCCCTTGGTAAGTATTCCAAGCTCCTTTGTCTTCATTTCCATGACCCTTTAAAGTCGTTTGCCGACCAAGCCAACCCAATCCTCCTTGTAGGCCGAAAAGCCCTCACGGCCATTCTTGCTCCGCCCGTCGTCGTCGTCATTTCCGCCCCATTTTCCGGTAAGCTCTACCCCTAATCTTGGTTTAGGTTAGTGATATATGTTTGTGAAATATGAACTAAAGAGTTGAATGTGGTAATCTTGGAGGAAATGGCATGATTAAGGCTTGGACTAATCGGGGTAGTTTGGGTGATTAGTGAAATGGGCTTGGCCGAAGGCTTAGAGGCTTAGAGTAGGCTGGAAGTCTTGCAAAGTGGGCTGCAAATGGGTGATTCGGGTGTGTATGGAGTGGCCGAAATGTGTAAGTGGGTTTAGGGAATCAAATATAGCAAGTTGGGCTTGAAACAAGCTAACGGGCCGAAGTCATTCCAACGGAGTCGCCAATGGACGAAACTAACAACTTGAACGGGCCATAAAAACTTGAAAAGTGGGCTGCAAATGTAGGCTTAGGCGTGTACTTAGCGGGCCGAAGGGAAATAATGGGCTAGAAAGCTTTAAGATTAAGTAATTGGGCCAAAACTAATCAAAATGGGCCTAATCTAGCTAGTGGGCCACTAATGGATGAAAATCCACTTAAGTTGGGCCTAAATTAAGTCCATGAAAATTTAAGAATGAATCCCAAAAATGTATATGGGCTTGGGTACTTGAATTGGGCCTAAATTAATGAATATGGGCTTGAATAGTAAACTTTTAGAAATGGGCTTGGGCCTTGCACGAAACTAATAAAATAATAGGCCCAACCCATGTGAATTAATTTAAAGAATTAGTTATTGGACCTCAACTATTGGAGTGGGCCTTAGGCCTAGTCGAACTTAGCTTGATTTATTAGAGGCCCTTCATTAGATTAGACCTTGGTTTATATGGGCTCGATTAGTGGATTGTCCTTGGATAATCGATAGTATAGTAGACTTTTGTTTAAGATGCAAGGCGGACTTGAATTGTCGAAACTTTGTGAATAGAGATAATTGATCTATGTCTGCTTGGCCCGTTGATCATGAGATGTATCAGTTGGTCGATTGATGTGCTCTGTCTCGCACTTATGATTATTGGCATGCATGCTCGGTGTTGAGTTATTGATGTGATCATCTGGGCCCTGCATACATTCAGAGCATTGCATGAGTCACTGGAGATGTGACAAGAGATTGTGCCCTGAGGGGAAGTGGAGAGAAAAGGGAGACCAACGTAAGGCGTCAGAAACGCAGTGTGGTACGGGCCTATGTGGCACCGAGATTTATGCCGTGTGGCACTGTTGGTAGGGCCCTGATGGGAATTGGAGTGATAGGCGGGCTGGTCCTTGGGATCTATGATGGCCGTTTGAGGCCTGTGGCATTGCATACCATGATTGCTGATTGTTGATATTGCCCGTCTTTATTGCATGAACCATTGTGATGAAACTCGTACGACTATATGAGGTGTGATGATAACTGGGGAGATCGAGAGTGTTGGACTCCGGGTACCAAACCCTAGTTACTGGTTAGGACCAACCCCACTCGTATATCCTACCCTACGCTAGGATTAGTGGTGAGCTTGCTGAGTCCTCGACTCACTGGCGTTGGTTGTCGCCTTTTTCAGATCCAGGTCGCCAATGATGGATGTGCCACCGATGCTTCTTGGTCTGCCAATCCAGATGGACACCCAGATTACCCTCCATTTTGATATGCACGCTACCCTGTGGCATAGGCATGTGACGACTGTGCTCGTAGATCAGGGAGGTCCTTATTTAGTGCCCCATAGATTCGAGGCTTGGTTTAGAGAGGGCCTACATGGCTTTGAGGGACCCCAGAGAGATTCCCCGATTCCCATGGAGGAAGACCCGTTTTGGCTCCAGCCTGCAGAATATGGAGGCCAGGTGATCGACCCCGACCCGAAGCAGGAGTTGCCGTCTCCAGGGCGCTCCGAGATCGATGGACACGAGGAGGGCGATGCGATGGATACCGAGGAGGAGGATCCAGAGGAGGACCCTGTGGAGGATTCCGACGAGGAGGACTGAGTCTTGGCAGAATTCCGATGTTTTGAGGATTAATAGAGCGTAGGATGTTCTGCAGCTAGTGGTTTTTCTTTTGGTAGTCTGTACCTAACGCTAATCGTATTTATGAAATATTGTTTATGTTTATCTTGTCCATGCTACCCCTTTGCTATGTATGCTTGTGTGTATGGATAGGAGGCACGCTTCCGCAGGTATGAGAATTTGGCGCAAGTTGCGTCGTCTGGTCGCGACGAAGGGAAAGTATCCCTGGGCCGTCGCTTATCGTGAACCAGGCGAGCGCGAGGTGTATCTTCCGCAGGAACGGGCTGCCGCATTCCCGAGAAGGGATCCGGGGCGTGACATCACCGTTGGAGTGGTATCAGAGCAAGGTCAGCTCGATACGAGACCGTTCGAGGCTTGGAGTGATAAGGCTGATGATTTTGGGGTAGTTAGTTAGACAGACCCTAGACCTAAGGATTAGGAAGGGTAGAATGCATGATTTGATTGGCGCATGTGATTGCTTAGCGGAATTGATTGTCTAGAGTAACCTTGGGATAAGGTATTTCATGCTAAGCTGCAGGTGCGTCAGGACCTGAGGTAAGGTTCTATGGCAGAGCCCCATGAGTTGGGCGTTTGGATGCTGATTGCTGAATGCTAGTCTATGAGGTATTGCATGTGGTTGTATGCCTAGTCGGCTGTCGTGCGCTGTCTGACCATCATGCATTGCATGACTTCTGCATTAAAGGCAAAATGGTTTACAAATGAAAGTTGTTAAAGAAGGGGATTTGGATTTTGAAAGAAATGCATGCATTCATGTTGTTGGATTTGGTGACCGTCAACCTGGTATGGGACAGGATTGACGGGACGTCTGAAAACTGTGATGAAGCGTGGTATGGGACACGTGGAGTGGGATTCTCTTTGTCTATGAATTTCTTAGGACAACTGTTCGCACCAAGAAACGATGAGGGCGGGGAGTGGTCGCCGGGGCAAAGACCTGATCAAGGAAGCGGCTCCCGACAGGCTTCTAGTTGAGGTTGCGAACAGAGTGGCCTGGGTTATGCATTTGCAGGGTTGAGTCTAGATGTCGACCGGGTTCAACTGCATTTAAGCTGCAGCGATTATTTACATGCATATACATGTCAGTGGACGCGACAGTAGACGAAAGCTTGGTTGTTAGATTTAGAATTCCGAATTCCTGAATGGGAATTTCGTTTGTTTTAGGTGTGAGTTTTAGCAAGGATGAGCAATAGGGGCAGAAGACCGACTGCTGGTGCATCGAGCTCGAGGGCTCCTGAGTCTGAAGGGGACCCTAGGATCGAAGAGATGATGAGAGTTCTGACTGAAGTGAGCAACTTGATGGCTAGGCAAGCTGCTGAGAGAGCTGCCACTATTGCCCAAGCAGCTGAAGCCGCCTTGGCCGCTGCGAATGGAGCCAATGGAGGCAATGGGCATGGAAATGGAGGACGTCAGACTCATCACATTGTGGAGCAGTTTCTGAAGTTGCAGCCGTCGAGGTTTGATGGCAGTGGTGGTCCAGAGGTAGCTGCCTTGTGGATCGAGCAGCTGGAGAAGGCTTTCTCCGTGTTGGGTTGCGCAGATGAGGAGAAAGTCTCGTTGGCAACTTATCAACTTCAGGGTACTGCAGATGATTGGTGGAAAGCCACCAGAGGACGAGTCTTTCCGGATGGCATGAGGCCGAACTGGACCGCCTTCTGTACAGCATTCAATGGCAAGTATTTCTCTGAGGCAGCCCAGGAAAGGAAAATGGAAGAGTTCATCAGGCTCCGCCAAGGATCGCTGACGGTGGACCAGTACGAAGGTGAATTTGCCAGGCGGTCCAAGTTTGCACGAAGGCTGATTGACGACCCATGGGATAAGGCCAGGAGATTCAGGGAAGGATTGAGGCCCGAGTTGAAGAGTTTGATCATCGCCACTGGGCTAAGGGACTACAACGAGATTTACGAGCGAGCTCTAGCGATTGAGCGAGATCTGCAGGAGAAGGCCGCCGCATCTGGATCGCGGTTCGTGCCAAGAGGGAACTTCAGGGACTTTGGCAAGAGGCCAATGAAGGACACCCGCCGGTTCGTTCCACCTGCAAGGAGAACCCTGGGAAAGCCATCATTCCCTGGGAGTCAGGTCTGCCGTGACTGTGGCAGGAGGCATGGGAACAGTCCTTGCCCGAGGAAGACTGGAGGCTGCTTTGGATGTGGCCAAACAGGGCATATTCTGAGGAACTGCCCGAGGAAAGGTCCGAGACCCCCGTTCCAGCAGCAACCGCCGCAGCCGCAGATGGTGAATGCTCCTCAGGGAAACCAGAACCGTCCGCCTGCTCAGGGACGAGTATATGCAATGGCGCGCAAGGACGCTGAGAATGCGCCAGGGGTGATCACAGGTACCGTTTCTCTCTGTGGTCATACCGCTTATGCCTTGTTTGATCCGGGAGCGTCGCACTCTTTCGTATCTGCACGTTTTGTTGAGTTGTCTGGGATAAATGTTAAGCCATTGGATGTGACCTTGCATGTAACCACCCCGTTGAAGGATAGAGTAATTATTGCGTTAGGATGTAAAGGGTGTAAGTTAGCTCTGGGCGATAGGCAAGAAGAAATTGACTTAGCCGTTCTGCCCATGTACGATTTCGACGTGATTGTTGGCATGGATTGGCTAGTTAGGCATGATGCAGTGGTAGATTGTAGTAGGAGTATCATACAGCTAAACCCAGTAGGCCACCCTGGGTATGAATTTAAGGGAAATCGTGGAGGAACGTCGATTCCTTGGATCTCATCTTTAGAGGCGACCAAGTTAATGGATGAAGGTTGCCTGGGATTTTTGGCATCAGTGTTCGATTCGACTGCTCAAGAAATGAAGTTAGAGGAAGTGCCTGTAGTGAGTGAGTATCCGGATGTATTTCCTCAAGAGTTGCCTGGATTGCCACCTGAGCGTGAGGTAGAGTTCGTGATTGAACTGGCACCTGGAACAGAGCCGATCTCGAAAGCACCGTATAGGATGTCGTTGTCGGAGTTGAAGGAGTTGAAGGTACAGATGCAAGAGCTTTTGGATAAAGGATTTATCCGCCCCAGTGCTTCGCCATGGGGAGCTCCGGTGCTATTTGTTAAGAAGAAGGATGGATCACTAAGGCTGTGCATCGATTACAGACAGCTGAACCAAGTGACGATCAAGAATAAGTATCCTCTACCAAGGATTGATGACCTGTTCGACCAACTTCAAGGCGCTTGTGTGTTCTCCAAGATAGACCTAAGGACAGGCTATCACCAATTGAGGATTAAGAAAGAGGATGTGCCTAAGACTGCTTTTAGGACGAGGTATGGGCACTATGAGTTCACAGTTATGCCGTTTGGATTGACAAATGCTCCAGCCGCATTTATGGACATGATGAATCGAGTGTTCAAGGAGTTTCTGGATCAATTTGTGATAGTCTTCATTGATGACATATTGGTGTATTCGAAGAGTTCTGAGGACCACGAAGAACACTTAAGGATCGTTCTGCAGACGTTAAGGGAACATTCGCTATATGCGAAGTTCAGTAAGTGCGAGTTTTGGCTGAGCAGAGTGGCATTCCTTGGTCATATAGTATCTGGAGAAGGGATATCAGTGGACCCATCTAAGATTGAAGCAGTAGAGAAATGGCCGAGACCTCGACCGTGACGGAAGTGCGAAGTTTCCTTGGATTGGCTGGATATTATAGACGCTTCGTGGAAAGATTCTCTGTGATAGCGTCTCCTTTGACGCGTTTGTTGAAGAAGGAAACAAAGTTTCAATGGACTGAGAAATGCGAGGAAAGTTTTCAGGAGTTGAAGGATCGATTGACTTCCGCACCAGTCTTAACCATTCCGTCTGGACCAGGAGGATTTGAGATATACAGCGATGCGTCATTAAGAGGATTGGGGTGTGTCTTGATGCAGCATGGACGAGTGGTAGCGTATGCATCTCGACAGTTGAGGCCACATGAGATGAATTACCCGACGCATGACTTGGAGTTAGCTGCCATAGTGTTCGCATTGAAGATTTGGAGGCATTATCTGGTGGGAGAGAAATTCCAGATTTTTACGGACCATCAGAGTTTGAAGTATCTGTTCTCGCAGAAGGAGCTGAATATGAGGCAGCGTCGTTGGATGGAGTTGTTGAAGGACTACGACTGTGACATTCTATACCATCCAGGAAAGGCGAATAAGGTAGCGATGCTCTGAGTAGGAAGTCGAGCGTTGCGCATATGATGGTCAAGGAGTGGACCTTACTGGAGGAGATCAGAGATTCTGAGTTTAGGGTTGAGGTAGGAACCCTCTCCAGTTTGATGGCTACGTTGCGGATCGAACCAGAGATTCAGCTAAGAATCAAGGAGATGCAATCTACGGACCCGGACATTCAGAAGATTGTGGCGATGAATGCAGACGAGAGGAAGGCCGAGTTCCAAGTGACTGCTGACGGAATATTGAAGTTTAGAGGACGTCTGTGCGTGCCTAATGACGAGGCGCTAAAAGAGAAGATTTTGTCCGAGGCACACAGAAGTAACTATAGTATTCATCTAGGGAGTACTAAGATGTATCAAAATTTGCGTCAGCACTATTGGTGGAATGGAATGAAGGTGGATGTGGCTAAGCATGTAGCTAAGTGTCTGACGTGTCAATAGGTAAAGGCACAGCATTGCAAGCCTGGAGGATTATTGCAACCATTGGAAATCCCAGAGTGGAAATGGGAGCATGTCACTATGGATTTTGTGACAGGATTGCCAAGAAGTCAGAGAGGCAATGATTCGATTTGGGTAATCGTGGACAGACTGACGAAATCAGCGCATTTCATTGCAGTACGAAAGGACTCTACCTTGGAAAAGTTGGCTGAATTGTACGTGAGGCAGATAGCGAGATTGCATGGGGTACCAGTAAGTATTGTATCAGACAGAGATCCTCACTTCACCGCTACATTTTGGAAGAGTCTGCAGGGTGCGCTGGGAACAGAGCTGAGATTCAGTACAGCCTACCACCCTCAGACTGATGGTCAGTCGGAAAGGACGATACAGACCTTGGAGGACATGTTGAGAGCTTGTGTGATTGACTTCAAAGGAGGTTGGGAAGAACAGTTGCATTTGGTGGAATTTGCCTACAACAACAGTTACCAGCAGAGCATCAGAATGGCACCATTTGAGGCACTGTATGGAAGGGCCTGTAGAACGCCAATCTGTTGGGACGAAGTTGGTGAGAAAAGCATAATAGGCCCAGAATTAGTGCAGCAGTCAGTTGAGGCAGTCAGAGTGATCAGAGGTAGGTTGAGGACTGCTCAGAGTAGGCAGAAGAGTTATGCAGATAAGAGACGTAAGCCATTGGAATTCCAAGTTGGAGATCATGTGTTTCTGAAGGTGTCGCCGATGCGAGGACTGTCTCGGTTTGGCAAGAAAGGGAAGTTGAGTCCAAGATTTGTTGGGCCATTCGAAATCCTGGAGAAGATCGGGACACTGGCTTATCGTCTAGCATTGCCGCCAAACTTATCGCAGATTCATAATGTGTTTCATGTTTCGATGCTTCGGAAGTACGAGCCGGACCCTGGACATATACTCGATCATGAAGTCATTGAAATGGATGACCGAGTCTCATACGTGGAAAGGCCAGTAAGAATTGAAGATCGCAAGGAGCAGGTCTTAAGGAATAAGACGATTCCGCTGGTCAAGGTTATCTGGGAACACCATGGAACTGAAGGAGCTACTTGGGAAAGCGAGGATGAAATGAAGAAGAAGTATCCGTACCTATTTGAGTAGATCGATGTAATCTCCATTTTTGTTGTAAGGATTGGTGGATGTAAATTTCGAGGACGAAATTTTTTATAAGAAGGGAAGAGTTGTAACAGTTTGAAAATTCGACCCAAATATCGGAATTTCTAAAGGAATGGAAACACTTCGTTAATACCCTCTGATCGACGCTCACTCAGGATTAGCTACCCTGAGATGACCAACCGAAGGGGAAAGGCTAACTGGGGAGAATTTTCAAAACAGCCGCCCGTTGGTCTGAGACAGAGACAGAGTCGTAAATTAATGAAATTGACCACGAAATGAAATCCGACTTCGGACAATCGAATTAGTAAGACAAACACAATTGCGAAATAAAGTCAGTTTCAGAAATGTCGCCAGAAGGGCAGACAGCCGGTGTACGTCGAGAAGCAAGACGTCAATGGAAAATTACCGAAATGCCCCCGGTAAATGCTCAGTCCTTAGGATTAATAAAATTAGGATTTTTGAGAGTAGATTCGACTAATCAAAATCAAATCCTGTCTAAAATTCGTTCGCGCTCGAAACCCGATCGGTGAATTTGGCACGCAAATCGAGACAAGTCAAATCAGTTGTCAAATCAATCAATGTCAAGTCAAACCATCGGTCAATCATGGCACAAGTTCCAAGGCAATCCATCAAGTCAAATCTAAGTACATCAAGAGTACACATCAAGTCCATGTCACTATTCCACCTAATTCCACCTACCATTAGTTTGAATTTTTGTTTTATCTTGAATAAACTCTCTTCCCTCTCTCTCCTCACCCCTCGTTCTCTCATTCGGCACTCTCTCTCCCTCCCCTCTCAACCCTCTCTCGGCTTCTCTCCCTCCCGTTGCCGTGCCGCCCGAGCACTCCTCCACCGCGGGCCGCCGTTGTCCGTCATTCTCCTCCGTCGTCGCCACCTCGAGGTAAGCCTCTCTCCTCCCTTCTCCTTGTTGTCCCGTGGCCATGAGAGCCCTTTAAATCACACCTCAACCTCACCGTCCATCTCTCTCTCGGTGGCCCTTGTGTAGCCGCCTTCGTCGTCGTCGATCATCGTCGTTCGGCCACCGCTCCTCACCGTCCACCATCCTCACCCCTTGGTAAGTATTCCAAGCTCCTTTGTCTTCATTTCCATGACCCTTTAAAGTCGTTTGCCGACCAAGCCAACCCAATCCTCCTTGTAGGCCGAAAAGCCCTCACGGCCATTCTTGCTCCGCCCGTCGTCGTCGTCATTTCCGCCCCATTTTCCGGTAAGCTCTACCCCTAATCTTGGTTTAGGTTAGTGATATATGTTTGTGAAATATGAACTAAAGAGTTGAATGTGGTAATCTTGGAGGAAATGGCATGATTAAGGCTTGGACTAATCGGGGTAGTTTGGGTGATTAGTGGAATGGGCTTGGCCGAAGGCTTAGAGGCTTAGAGTAGGCTGGAAGTCTTGCAAAGTGGGCTGCAAATGGGTGATTCGGGTGTGTATGGAGTGGCCGAAATGTGTAAGTGGGTTTAGGGAATCAAATATAGCAAGTTGGGCTTGAAACAAGCTAACGGGCCGAAGTCATTCCAACGGAGTCGCCAATGGACGAAACTAACAACTTGAACGGGCCATAAAAACTTGAAAAGTGGGCTGCAAATGTAGGCTTAGGCGTGTACTTAGCGGGCCGAAGGGAAATAATGGGCTAGAAAGCTTTAAGATTAAGTAATTGGGCCAAAACTAATCAAAATGGGCCTAATCTAGCTAGTGGGCCACTAATGGACGAAAATCCACTTAAGTTGGGCCTAAATTAAGTCCATGAAAATTTAAGAATGAATCCCAAAAATGTATATGGGCTTGGGTACTTGAATTGGGCCTAAATTAATGAATATGGGCTTGAATAGTAAACTTTTAGAAATGGGCTTGGGCCTTGCACGAAACTAATAAAATAATAGGCCCAACCCATGTGAATTAATTTAAAGAATTAGTTATTGGACCTCAACTATTGGAGTGGGCCTTAGGCCTAGTCGAACTTAGCTTGATTTATTAGAGGCCCTTCATTAGATTAGACCTTGGTTTATATGGGCTCGATTAGTGGATTGTCCTTGGATAATCGATAGTATAGTAGACTTTTGTTTAAGATGCAAGGCGGACTTGAATTGTCGAAACTTTGTGAATAGAGATAATTGATCTATGTCTGCTTGGCCCGTTGATCATGAGATGTATCAGTTGGTCGATTGATGTGCTCTGTCTCGCACTTATGATTATTGGCATGCATGCTCGGTGTTGAGTTATTGATGTGATCATCTGGGCCCTGCATACATTCAGAGCATTGCATGAGTCACTGGAGATGTGACAAGAGATTGTGCCCTGAGGGGAAGTGGAGAGAAAAGGGAGACCAACGTAAGGCGTCAGAAACGCAGTGTGGTACGGGCCTATGTGGCACCGAGATTTATGCCGTGTGGCACTGTTGGTAGAGCCCTGATGGGAATTGGAGTGATATGCGGGCTGATCCTTGGGATCTATGATGGCCGTTTGAGGCCTATGGCATTGCATACCATGATTGCTGATTGTTGATATTGCCCGTCTTTATTGCATGAACCATTGTGATGAAACTCGTACCGACTATATGAGGTGTGATGATAACTGGGGAGATCGAGAGCGTTGGACTCCGGGTACCAAACCCTAGTTACTGGTTAGGACCGACCCCACTCGTATATCCTACCCTACGCTAGGATTAGTGGTGAGCTTGCTGAGTCCTCGACTCACTGGCGTTGGTTGCCGCCTTTTTCAGATCCAGGTCGCCAGTGATGGATGTGCCACCGATGCTTTTTGGTCTGCCGATCCAGATGGACACCCAGGTTACCCTCCATTTTGATATGCACGCTACCCTGTGGCATAGGCACGTGACGACTGTGCTCGTAGATCAGGGAGGTCCTTACTTAGTGCCCCATAGATTCGAGGCTTGGTTTAGAGAGGGCCTACATGGCTTTAAGGGACCCCAGAGAGATTCCCCGATTCCCATGGAGGAGGACCCATTTTGGCTCCATCCTGCAGAATATGGAGGCCAGGTGATCGACCCCGACCCGAAGCAGGAGTTGCCGTCTCCAGGGCGCTCCGAGATCGATGGACACGAGGAGGGCGATGCGATGGATACCGAGGAGGAGGATCCAGAGGAGGACCCTGTGGAGGATTCCGACGAGGAGGACTGAGTCTTAGCAGAATCCCGATGTTTTGAGGATTAATAGAGCGTAGGATGTTCTGCAGCTAGTGGTTTTTCTTTTGGTAGTCTGTACCTAACGCTAATCGTATTTATGAAATATTGTTTATGTTTATCTTGTCCATGCTACCCCTTTGCTATGTATGCTTGTGTGTAGGGATAGGAGGCACGCTTCCGCAGGTATGAGAATTTGGCGTAAGTTGCGTCGTCTGGACGCGACGAAGGGAAAGTATCCCTGGGCCGTCGCTTATCGTGAACCAGGCGAGCGCGAGGTGTATCTTCCGCAGGAACGGGATGCCGCATTCCCAAGAAGGGATCCGGGGCGTGACAAGCAGCCCCTTAAATTGGCCCAATCAAGATTTCAACATGTTAGCCTAAGGTAAACTTAATCTTAATCTCATTTCAAACCCACATCAAGCCTAATCAACCTCTAACATACCATCTTACACGCATATACTACTAACCTAGGCTAGAATTAGTAGTAGAGCTTACCTAAACGGGTTGGGTTGGAGTAGACGACGACGGAAGACACCGAGCGGCTCAAAATGGCCCTCGGCCAAAGGAGGATGGTCGGCGTTTGGGGGCTGATCCGGCGCCTTCCAAGGCTTTCCAAGGACCTAGAATGATGGTTGCACATGCCAAAAGAAGTGAGGAACCATGGAAAGGCAAGGTGACTCGGCCGGGTCCAAAATGAAGCGAAACGACGAGCCGAACGACGAAGGAAAACGGGGCTATTTAGGGTGTTCCATGGGGTGTTCCAGCCATGGAATACAACTAGAAGTGAGCTAGGAAGACTTACCAAGGGAAGCTACGAGGATGGCGGTGGCTGGGAGGGCCGAACGGCGGCAACGATGGAGGAGCTCGGGCGGACGACGGCGACGGCAAGGAGAAGGAGAAGAAGAAGAAAATAGAGAAGAGAGGGAGAGAGGGAATGCTCGGCCGAATGGGAGAAAAATGAGAGAGGAGAGAGAGTGAGGTTTTCATCCAAGTATATAGCCAAAATTTCAAATAATGGGTAAGTGGGATTAGGTAGAATAGTGACATGGATTTGTACTTTGGTGTGACTTTAGTACCTTGACATGTTGATTGATTTATGGATTGACTTGCATTGGGAATTAGACCAAGATTGACTTGTCTTGGAAATTGAACCATGATGTGATTGATGTGATTGACAAGACGTTTGATTGATTTGACAACTGATTTGACTTGCCTCGATTTGCGTGCCAAATGCACTGATCGGGTCTCGAGCGCGAACGAATTTTAGACAGGATTTGATTTTGATTAGCTGAATCTACTCTCAAAAATCCTAATTCTATTAATCCTAAGGACTGAGCATTTACCGGGGGCATTTCGGTAATTTTCCATTGACGTCTTGCTTCTCGACGTACACCGGCTGTCTGCCCTTCTGGCGACATTTCTGAAACTGACTTTATTTCTTAATTGTGTTTGTCTTACTAATTCGATTGTCCGAAGTCGGAATTCATTTCGTGGTCAATTTCATTAATTTACAACTCTGTCTCTGTCTCAGACCAACGGGCGGCTGTTTGGAAAATTCTCCCCAGTTAGCCTTTCCCCTTCGGTTGGTCATCTCAGGGTAGCTAATCCTGAGTGAGCGTCGATCAGAGGGTATTAACGAAGTGTTTCCATTCCTTTAGAAATTCCAATATTTGGGTCAAATTTTCAGACTGTTACAACTCTTCCCTTCTTATAAAAAATTTCATCCTCGAAATTTACATCCACCAATCCTTACAACAAAAATGGAGATTACATCGATCTACTCAAATAGGTACGGACACTTCTTCTTCATTTCATCCTCGCTTTCCCAAGTAGATCCTTCAGTTCCATGGTGTTCCCAGATAACCTTAACCAGCGGAATCGTCTTATTCCTTAAGACCTGCTCCTTACGATCTTCAATCCTTACTGGCCTTTCCACGTATGAGACGTGGTCATCCATTTCAATGACTTCATGATCGAGTATATGGCCAGGGTCCGGCTCGTACTTTCGAAGCATTGAAACATGAAACACATTATGAATCTGCGATAAGTTCGGCGGCAATGCTAGACGATAAGCCAGTGTTCCGATCTTTTCCAGGATCTCGAATGGCCCAACAAATCTTGGACTCAGCTTTCCTTTCTTGCCAAACCGAGATAGTCCTCGCATCGGCGACACCTTCAGAAACACATGATCTCCAACTTGGAATTCCAATGGCTTACGTCTCTTGTCTGCATAACTCTTCTGCCTACTCTGCGCAGTCCTCAATCTGTCTCTGATCACTCTGACTGCCTCAACTGACTGCTGCACTAATTCTGGGCATGTTATGCTTTTCTCACCAACTTCGTCCCAACAGATTGGCGTTCTACAGGCCCTTCCATATAGTGCCTCAAATGGTGCCATTTTGATACTCTGCTGGTAGCTGTTGTTGTAGGCGAATTCCACCAAATGCAACTGCTCTTCCCAACCTCCTTTGAAATCAATCACACAAGCTCTCAACATGTCTTCCAAAGTCTGTATCGTCCTTTCCGACTGACCATCTGTCTGAGGGTGGTAAGCTGTACTGAATCTTAACTCTGTTCCCAGCGCACCCTGCAGACTCTTCCAAAATGTAGCGGTGAAGCGAGGATCTCTGTCTGATACAATACTTACTGGTACCCCATGCAATCTCACTATCTGCCTCACGTACAATTCAGCCAACTTTTCCAAGGTAGAGTCCTTTCGTACTGCAATGAAATGAGCTGATTTCCTCAGTCTGTCCACGATTACCCAAATCGAATCATTGCCTCTCTGACTTCTTGGCAATCCTGTCACAAAATCCATAGTGACATGCTCTCATTTCCACTCTGGGATCTCCAATGGTTGCAATAATCCTCCAGGCTTGCAATGCTGTGCCTTTACCTGTTGGCACGTCAGACACTTAGCTACATGCTTAGCCACATCCACCTTCATTCCATTCCACCAATAGTGCTGACGCAAATTCTGATACATCTTAGTACTCCCTGGATGAATACTGTAGTTACTTCTGTGTGCCTCGGACAGAATCTTCTCTTTTAGCGCCTCGTCATTAGGCACGCACAGACGTCCTCTAAACTTCAATATTCCGTCAGCAGTCACTTGGAACTCGGCCTTCCTCTCGTCTGCATTCATCGCCACAATCTTCTGAATGTCCGGGTCCGTAGATTGCATCTCCTTAATTCTTAGCTGAATCTCTGGTTCGATCCGCAACGTAGCCATCAAACTGGAGAGGGTTCCTACCTCAACCTTAAACTCAGAATCTCTGATCTCCTCCAGTAAGGTCCACTCCTTGACCATCATATGCGCAACGCTCGACTTCCTACTCAGAGCATCCGCTACCTTATTCGCCTTTCCTGGATGGTATAGAATATCACAGTCGTAGTCCTTCAACAACTCCATCCAACGACGCTGCCTCATATTCAGCTCCTTCTGCGAGAACAGATACTTCAAACTCTGATGGTCCGTAAAAATCTGGAATTTCTCTCCCACCAGATAATGCCTCCAAATCTTCAATGCAAAGACAATCGCAGCTAACTCCAAGTCGTGCGTCGGGTAATTCATCTCATGCGGCCTCAACTGTCGAGATGCATAAGCTACCACTCGTCCATGCTGCATCAAGACACACCCCAATCCTCTTAATGACGCATCGCTGTATATCTCAAATCCTCCTGGTCCAGACGGAATGGTTAAGACTGGTGCGGAAGTCAATCGATCCTTCAACTCCTGAAAACTCTCCTCGCATTTCTCAGTCCATTGAAACTTTGTTTCCTTCTTCAACAAACGCGTCAGAGGAGACGCTATCACAGAGAATCTTTCCACGAAGCGTCTATAATACCCAGCCAATCCAAGGAAACTTCGCACTTCCGTCACGGTCGTAGGTCTCGGCCATTTCTCTACTGCTTCAATCTTAGATGGGTCTACTGATATTCCTTCTCCAGATACTATATGACCAAGAAACGCCACTCTGCTCAGCCAGAACTCACACTTACTGAACTTCGCATACAGCGAATGTTCCCTTAGCGTTCGCAGGACGATCCTTAAGTGTTCTTCGTAGTCCTCAGAACTCTTCGAATATACCAAGATGTCATCAATGAAGACTATCACGAATTGATCCAAAAACTCCTTGAACACTCGATTCATCATATCCATAAATGCGGCTGGAGCATTTGTCAATCCAAACGGCATAACGGTGAACTCATAGTGCCCATACCTCGTCCTAAAAGCAGTCTTGGGCACGTCCTCCTTCTTAATCCTCAATTGGTGATAGCCTGTCCTTAGCACATGGACCTTGAAGTTGGTCGAACAGATCATCAATCCTTGGTAGAGGATACTTATTCTTGATCGTCACTTGGTTCAGCTGTCTGTAATCGATGCACAGTCTTAGTGATCCATCCTTCTTCTTAACAAATAGCACCGGAGCTCCCCACGGCGAAGCACTGGGGCGGATAAATCCTTTATCCAGCAGCTCTTGCATTTGCACCTTCAATTCCTTCAATTCCGATAACGACATCCTATACGGTGCTTTCGAGATCGGCTCCGTTCCAGGTGCCAATTCAATCATAAATTCTACTTCACGCTCAGGTGGCAATCCAGGCAACTCTTGAGGAAATACATCCGGATACTCACTTACTATAAGCACTTCCTCTAACTTCATTTCTTGAGCAGTCGAATCTGATACTGATGCCAAAAATCCTAAGCAACCTTCATCCATTAACTTGGTCGCCTCTAAAGATGAGATCCAAGGAATCGACGTTCCTCCACGATTTCCTTTAAATTCATACCCAGGGTGGCCTACTGGGTTTAGCTGTATCATACTCCTACCACAGTCTATCACTGCCCCATGCCTAACTAGCCAATCCATGCCAACAATCACATCAAAATCATACATGGGTAGGACAGCTAAGTCAATCTCTTCTTGCCTATCGCCCAGAGCTAACTTACACCCCTTACACCCTAACGCAACAACTACTCTATCCTTCAACGGGGTGGTTACATGCAAAGTCACATCCAACGGCTTAACATTCATCCCAGACAACTCAACAAAACGTACAGATACGAAAGAGTGCGACGCTCCCGGATCAAACAAGGCATAAGCGGTATGACCACAGAGAGAAACGGTACCTGTGATCACCCCTGGCGCATTCTTAGCGTCCTTGCGCGCCATTGCATACACTCGTCCCTGAGCCGGCGGACGGTTCTGGTTTCCTTGCGGAGCGTTCACCATCTGCGGTTGCTGCTGTTGTTGCTGGAATGGGGGTCTCTGGCCTTTCCTCGGGCAGTTCCTCAGGATATGCCCCGTTTGGCCACATCCAAAGCAGCCTCCAGTCTTTCTCGGGCAAGGGCTGTTCCCGTGCCTCCTGCCACAGTCACGGCAGACCTGATTCCTAGGGAACGATGGCTTTCCCAGGGTTCTCCTCGCAGGTGGAACGAACCTGCGGTTGTCCTTCATTGGCCTCTTGCCAAAGTCTCTGAAGTTCCCCCTTGGCACAAACCGCGATCCAGATGCGGCGGCCTTTTCTTGCAGATCCCGCTCTATCGCCAAGGCTCGCTCATAGATCTCATTGTAGTCCCTTAGCCCAGTGGCGATGATCATACTCTTCAACTCGGGCCTCAATCCTTCCCTGAATCTCCTGGCCTTATCCCATGGGTCGTCAATCAGCCTTCGTGCGAACTTAGACAGCCTGGCAAATTCGCCCTCATATTGGTCCACAGTCAGCGATCCTTGGCGGAGCCTGATGAACTCTTCCATTTTCCTTTCCTGGGCTGCCTTAGAGAAATACTTGCTATTGAATGCTGTACAGAAGGCGGTCCAGTTCGGCCTCATACCATCCGGAAAGACTCGCCCTCTAGTGGCTTTCCACCAATCATCTGCAGTACCCTGAAGTTGATAAGTTGCCAACAAGACTTTCTCCTCATCTACGCAACCCAACACGGAGAAAGCCTTCTCCAGCTGCTCGATCCACAAGGCAGCTACCTCTGGACCACCACTGCCATCAAACTTCGACGGCTGCAACTTCAGAAATTGCTCCACCATATGATGAGTCTGACGTCCACCATTTCCATGCCCATTGCCTCCATTGGCACCATTCGCAGCGGCCAAGGCGGCTTCAGCTGCTTGGGCTACAGTGGCAACTCTCTCAGCAGCTTGCCTAGCCATCAAGTTGCTCACTTCAGTCAGAACTCTCATCATTTCTTCGATTCTGGGGTCCCCTTCAGACTCAGGAGCCCTCGAGCTCGATGCACCAGCAGTCGGTCTTCTGCCCCTATTGCTCATCCTTGCTAAAACTCACACCTAAAACAAACGAAATTCCCATTCAGGAATTCGAAATTCTAAATCTAGCAACCAAGCTTTCGTCTACTGTCGCGTCCACTGACATGTATATGCATGTAAATAATCGCTGCAGCTTAAATGCAGTTGAACCCGGTCGACATCTAGACTCAACCCTGCAAATGCATAACCCAGGCCACTCTGTTCGCAACCTCAACTAGAAGCCTGTCGGGAGCCGCTTCCTTGATCAGGTCTTTGCCCCGGCGACCACTCCCCGCCCTCATCGTTTCTTGGTGCGAACAATTGTCCTAAGAAATTCATAGACAAAGAGAATCCCACTCCACGTGTCCCATACCACGCTTCATCACAGTTTTTAGACGTCCCGTCAATCCTGTCCCATACCAGGCTGACGGTCACCAAATCCAACAACATGAATGCATGCATTTCTTTCAAAATCCAAATCTCCTTTTTCAACAATGATTTTCCATTTCTAAACCATTTTGCTTTCGGTGCAGAAATCATGCAATGCATGATGGTCAAGCAGCGCGCGACAGCCGACTAGGCATACAATCACATGCAATACCTCACGAACTAACATTCAGCAATCAGCATTCAAGCGCCCAACTCATGGGGCTCTGCCATAGAACCTTACCTCAGGTCCTGACGCACCTGCAGCTTAGCATGAAATACCTTATCCCAAGGTTACTCTAGACAATCAATTCCGCTAAGCAATCACATGCGCCAACCAAATCATGCATGCTACCCTTCCTAATCCTTAGGTCTAGGGTCTGTCTAACTAACTACCCCAAACTCATCAGCCTTATCACTCCAAACCTCGAACGGTCTCGTATCCAGCTGACCTTGCTCTGATACCACTCGAACGGTGATGTCACGCCCCGGATCCCTTCTCGGGAATGCGGCATCCCGTTCCTGCGAAAGATACACCTCGCGCTCGCCTGGTTCACGATAAGCGACGGCCCAGGGATACTTTCTCTTCATCGCGACCAGACGACGCAACTTGCGCCAAATTCTCATACCTACGGAAGCGTGCCTCCTATCCATACACACAAGCATACATAGCAAAGGGGTAGCATGGACAAGATAAACATAAACAACATTTCATAAATACGATTAGCGTTAGGTACAGACTACCAAAAGAAAACCACTAGCTGTAGATCATCCTACGCTCTATTAATCCTCAAAACATCGGGATTCTGCCATGACTCAGTCCTCCTCGTCGGAATCCTCCACAGGGTCCTCCTCTGGATCCTCCTCCTCGGTATCCATCGCATCGCCCTCCTCGTGGCCATCTATCTCGGAGTGCCCTGGAGACGGCAACTCCTGCTTCGGGTCGGGGTCGATCACCTGGCCTCCATATTCTGCAGGCTGGAGCCAAAATGGGTCCTCCTCCATGGGAATCGGGGGATCTCTCTGGGGTCCCTCAAAGCCATGTAGGCCCTCTCTAAACCAAGCCTCGAATCTATGGGGCACTAAATAAGGACCTCCCTGATCTACGAGCACAGTCGTCACATGCCTATGCCACAGGGTAGCGTGCATATCAAAATGGAGGGTAACCTGGGTGTCCATCTGGATCGGCAGACCAAAAAGCATCGGTGGCGCATCCATCACTGGCGACCTGGATCTGAAAAAGGTGGCAACCAACGCTAGTGAGTCGAGGACTCAGCAAGCTCACCACTAATCCTAGCGTAGGGTAGGATATACGAGTGGGGTCGGTCCTAACTAGTAACTAGGGTTTGGTACTCGGAGTCCAACGCTCTCGATCTCCCCAGTTATCATCACGCCTCATATAGCCAATACGAGTTTCGTCACAACAATTCATGCAATACAGACGGGCCTCAAACGGCCATCACAGATCCCATGGATCAGCCCGCCTATCACTCCAATTCCCATCAGGGCTCTACCAACAGTGCCATACGGCATGCCACGCTGCGTCTCAGACGCCTTATGCTGGCCTCCCTTTTCTCTCCATCTCCCATCAGGGCGCTACCAACAGTGCCACACGGCATAATTCTCGGTGCCACATAGGCCCGTACCACACTGCGTTTCTGACGCCTTACGTTGGTCTCCCTTTTCTCTCCATTTCTCCTCAGGGCACAATCTCATGTCACATTCCCAGTAACTCATGCAATGCTCTGAATGTATGCAGGGCCCAGATGATCACATCAATAATTCAACACAGAGCATGCATGCCAATAATCATAAGTGCAAGACAGAGCACATCAATCGACCAACTGATACATCTCATGATCAACGAGCCAAGCAGACGTAGATCAATTATCTCTATCCACAAAGTTTCGATAATCCAAGTCCGCCTTACATCTTAAACAAAAGTCTACTATACTATCAATTATCCAAGGACAATCCACTAATCGAGCCCATATAAACCAAGGTCTAATCTGATGAAGGGCCTCTAATTACTCAAGCTAAGTTCGACTGGGCCTAAGGCCCACTTCAATAGTTGAGGTCCAATGATTAATTCTTAAATTAATTCATATGGGTTGGGCCTATTATTTTATTAAATTCGTGTGAGGCCCAAGCCCATTTCTAAAGGTTTACTATTCAAGCCCATATTCATTATTTTAGGCCCAATTTGAATACCCAAGCCCATATACATTTTTGGGTTTCATTCTTTAATGTTCATGGACTTAATTTAGGCCCAATTTAAGAGGATTTTCGTCCATTAGTGGCCCACCAGCTAGATTTGGCCCATTTTGATTAGTTTTGGCCCAATTACTTAATTTTAAAGCTTTCAAGCCCATTAGTTCCCTTTTGCCCTTTAAGTACACGCCTAAGCCCACACTTGCAGCCCACAATTTACGTTTTTAAGGCCCGTTCAAGTTATTAGTTTCGTCCATGGGCGAGTCCTTTGGAATGTCTCCGGCCCGTTAGCTTATTTTGGGTTAAATTGGTCCAAATTAAGTCCCCTAGGCCCATTAGTTGGTTCGGCCCATCCCTCACACGCCTACTCTTCTCATCGCAGCCCACAAATACCTTTTTGAAGCCCAAGTTCACTCACCAGCAGCCCCTTAAATTGGCCCAATCAAGATTTCAACATGTTAGCCTAAGGTAAACTTAATCTTAATCTCATTTCAAACCCACATCAAGCCTAATCAACCTCTAACATACCATCTTACACGCATATACTACTAACCTAGGCTAGAATTAGTAGTACAGCTTACCTAAACGGGTTGGGTTGGAGTAGACGACGACGGAAGACACCGAGCGGCTCAAAATGGCCCTCGGCCAAAGGAGGATGGTCGGCGTTTGGGGGCTGATCCGGTGCCTTCCAAGGCTTTCCAAGGACCTAGAATGATGGTTGCACATGCCAAAAGAAGTGAGGAACCATGGAAAGGCAAGGTGACTCGGCCGGGTCCAAAATGAAGCGAAACGACGAGCCGAACGACGAAGGAAAACGGGGCTATTTAGGGTGTTCCATGGGGTGTTCCAGCCATGGAATACAACTAGAAGTGAGCTAGGAAGACTTACCAAGGGAAGCTACGAGGATGGCGGTGGCTGGGAGGGCCGAACGGCGGCGACGATGGAGGAGCTCTGGCGGACGACGGCGACGGCAAGGAGAAGGAGAAGGAGAAGAAAATAAAGAAGAGAGGGGGAGAGGGAATGCTCGGCCGAATGGGAGAAAAATGAGAGAGGAGAGAGAGTGAGGTTTTCATCCAAGTATATAGCCAAAATTTCAAATAATGGGTAAGTGGGATTAGGTAGAATAATGACATGGATTTGTACTTTAGTGTGACATTAGTACCTTGACATGTTGATTGATTTATGGATTGACTTGCATTGGGAATTGGACCAAGATTGACTTGTCTTGGAAATTGAACCATGATGTGATTGATGTGATTGACAAGACGTTTGATTGATTTGACAACTGATTTGACTTGCCTCGATTTGCGTGCCAAATGCACTGATCGGGTCTCGAGCGCGAACGAATTTTAGACAGGATTTGATTTTGATTAGCTGAATCTACTCTCAAAAATCCTAATTCTATTAATCCTAAGGACTGAGCATTTACCGGGGGCATTTCGGTAATTTTCCATTGACGTCTTGCTTCTCGACGTACACCGGCTGTCTGCCCTTCTGGCGACATTTCTGAAACTGACTTTATTTCTTAATTGTGTTTGTCTTACTAATTCGATTGTCCGAAGTCGGAATTCATTTCGTGGTCAATTTCATTAATTTACGACTCTGTCTCTGTCTCAGACCAACGGGCGGCTGTTTGGAAAATTCTCCCCAGTTAGCCTTTCCCCTTCGGTTGGTCATCTCAGGGTAGCTAATCCTGAGTGAGCGTCGATCAGAGGGTATTAACGAAGTGTTTCCATTCCTTTAGAAATTCTGATATTTGGGTCGAATTTTCAGACTGTTACACTACTAACTCTTCTTCATCTCCATCTTCCCTTCTCTATTCTCATCTTATTTTCTTTATCTTCTCTTCTCCATCTCCTCTTCTCCATCTTCCTATCTTCATCTCCTCTTCTCCATCTTCTCTTCTCCATCTTCCCTTCTCTATTCTAATTTCTCCACTAACTCTTCTTTTTGTTATTTACAAAATAATCCCTCAAGTATTAGGTATTTGCACTCTAGTCCATGAGATTTTAAGTATTTGTAATTCAGTCCCCGGAGAAATATTTCTTTAAGTCCAAATCTCCTCACAATTTTCGACACACCTATCACATGTTGAATTTAAGCTCATTTCTTGCTATTGAAAATAATGCAAAATTTAATTAAAGCCCTGTTTGTAAAATTGAGTCATTCTGGGTATAATTGGGCCAAGATGAAAATTTGGTTTTAAAAAACAATGTCACAACTCCTAAAAGTGAAAAATGAAAATAAATTGACTCAAATTGAATTTTTTTAGGCCCGATTCGAGATTATGCTCGTTAAGGAATACACGACCTCGAATTGGATTTTTTAAATTTGCGATGGCCAACATGAAAAGGGATTTAAAGGAAAAATATTGACTATTTTTATGTATTTTTGTGGCCTCAAATGCTATTATTTATTAAATATTTTCCTAATTTCTAAAAATTATATTTTAAAAAAATACAAAAAATATGAAAAATTATTTTTTTACTAAAAAATGGTTGCCTAAGCTTGGCTATCACGCCCTGGATCCCTACTCGGGAGCGCGGCATCCCGTTCCTGCGGAAGATACACCTCGCGCTCGCCTGGTTCACGATGAGCGACGGCCCAGGGATGCTTTCTCTTTGTCGCAACCAGACGACGCAACTTACGCCAAATTCTCATACCTGCGGAAGCGTGCCTTCTAACCATACACACAAGCATACATGACAAAGGGGTAGCAAAAATCAAGATAAGCAAAATCAGCATTCCATAATATAATCAGCGTTAGGTACAGACTCCCAAAAAGAAACTACTAAACACAGATCTTCCTACGCTAACAACCAAATCCTCGAACCATCGAAATTCTGCCATAACTCAGTCCTCCTCGTCGGAATCCTCCACAGGGTCCTCCTCTGGATCCTCCTCCTCGGTATCCATCGCATCGCCCTCCTCGTGGCCATCTATCTCGGAGCGCCCGGGAGACGGCAACTCCTGCTTCGGGTCGGGGTCGATCATCTGGCCTCCATATTCTGCAGGCTGGAGCCAAAACGGGTCCTCCTCCATGGGAATCGGGGAATCTCTCTGGGGTCCCTCAAAGCCATGTAGGCCCTCTCTAAACCAAGCCTCGAATCTATGGGGCACTAAATAAGGACCTCCCTGATCTACGAGTACAGTCGTCACGTGCCTATGCCACAGGGTAGCGTGCATATCAAAATGGAGGGTAACCTGGGTGTCCATTTGGATCGGCAGACCAAAAAGCATCGGTGGCACATCCATCACTGGTGACCTGGATCTGAAAAAGGTGGCAACCAACGCCAGTGAGTTGAGGACTCAGCAAGCTCACCACTAATCCTAGCGTAGGGTAGGATATACAAGTGGGGTCGGTCCTAACCAGTAACTAGGGTTTGGTACTCGGAGTCCAACGCTCTCGATCTCCCCAGTTATCATCATGCCTCATATAGCCAATACGAGTTTCGTCACAACAATTCATGCAATACAGACGGGCAATATCAACAATCAGCAATAACATTATGCAAATGCCACAGGCCTCAAACGGCCATCATAGATCCCAAGGATCAGCCCGCCTATCACTCCAATTCCCATCAGGGCTCTACCAACAGTGCCACACGGCATGCCACGCTGCGTCTCGGACGCCTTATGCTGGCCTCCCTTTTCTCTCCATCTCCCATCAGGGCGCTACCAACAGTGCCACACGGCATAAATCTCGGTGCCACATAGGCCCGTACCACACTGCGTTTCTGACGCCTTACGTTGGTCTCCCTTTTCTCTCCACTTCCCCTCAGGGCACAATCTCACGTCACATCTCCAGTGACTCATGCAATGCTCTGAATGTATGCAGGGCCCAGATGATCACATCAATAACTCAACACAGAGCATGCATGCAGATGAATGTAAGTGCAAGAGCAGAGCACGTCATTCAATCAACCAATAAACCTCATGTTCATCAAGCCAAACAGACATATATCGTATGCCTCTACTCTGGAAGTCTCGATCATCTAGTTCGCCTTACATCTCATACAAGAATCTACCATGCCATCATCTACCCAAGGGCAATCCACTAATCGAGCCCATATAAACCAAGGTCTAATCTAATTAAGAACCCTTAATTAGTCGAGCTAAGTTCGACTGGGCCTAAGGCCCACTTCAATAGTTGAGGTCCAATGATTAGTTATTAATTTAACTCACATGGGTTGGGCCTATTATTTTATTAATTTCGTGCGAGGCCCAAGCCCATTTCTAAAGGTTTACTATTCAAGCCCATATTCATTATTTTAGGCCCAATTCAAGTACCCAAGCCCATATACATTTTTGGGTTTCATTCTTTAATGTTCATGGACTTAATTTAGGCCCAATTTAAGTGGATTTTCGTCCATTAGTGGCCCACTAACTAGATTTGGCCCATTTTGATTAGTTTTGGCCCAATTACTTGATTTTTAAAGCTTTCAAGCCCATTAGTTCCCTTTGGCCCATTATGTACACGCCTAAGTCCACATTTGCAGCCCACTAATCATGTTTTCAAGGCCCATTCAAGTTGTTAGTTTCGTCCATTGGCAAGCCCATTAGGATATCTTAGGCCCGTTAACTTGTTTTTGATCAAATTAGTGCAAGTTAAGCCCCCTAAGCCCAATAACACCTCACGGCCTCTCCACCACACACTTACCTCATCATTTGCAGCCCACACTTAGCATTTTAAGGCCCATTCCACGCGCTAACAGCCCCTCTCTCGGCCCAAATCCGCATACTAGTCCATTAGCCTCAACTAATCCAACCTTAATCACACACTAACCTTCTTAATCACAATCACTAGCCCATAATACCACCCCACATACACATATACAACTAGCCTAGTCCAAGATTAGTGGTAGAGCTTACCTATAGGAGTTGAGGACGACGACGGGGACGGCAAGGAACTCCGGCGGCCAAGGAAAGTTCACGGCCTAAGGAGAAATCAGCCTAGTCCGGTGTTCAAATGGGGTTGGACGGCCATGAAAATGAAAGAGAAGAAGGCTAGGGAGCTTACCAATATGCGCGGAGGGAGCGGGGTGTAGGACGGTGGCCGACGGTGGCGGAGATGATGGCACGACAACGACGACGATACGGCTACACGGAGGAACCGAGAGAGAGAGAGAGAGAGAGAGTGACGGTGAGGGCTTGGCCGGCTCAAGGTGGCTCACAAGGCCACGAAACAACAAGGGAAAGGATGAGAAGGGGCTTACCGTGAGGTGGTGGCGACGAGGAAGGTGGCGGACGACGGTGGCTCACGGTGGAGCTCGGGCGGACGGCGGCGGAAGCTAAAGGAAGGAGAAGAAAATGAAGAGGAGAGGGGAGAGAGGTTCGGCCGAAAAATGAGGTGAGGAGAGAGAGAGACTATGATATAGCTTTGGTGAAAATTCAAAATCAAGAGGTAATGGGGTTAGGTAATGGGGTAATAGTGTAGAATAGTATGTTGGATGAGACTTGTACTTGACAAGTTGATAGATGGATTTGATGGTTGTCATGCCTTGGGAATCGTGCCATGAATGATTGATGTGATTGACAAGACCATTGATTGATTTGACAACTGATTTGACTTGTCTCGATTTGCGTGCCAAATGCACCGATCGGGTCCCGAGCGCGAACGAATTTTAGACAGGATTTGATTTCGATTAGTCGAATCTACTCTCAAAAATCCTAATTCTATTAATCCTAAGGACTGAGCATTTACCGGGGGCATTTCGGTAATTTTCCATTGACGTCTTGCTTCTCGACGTACACCGGCTGTCTGCCCTTCTGGCGACATTTCTGAAACTGACTTCATTTCTTAATTGTGTTTGTCTTACTAATTCGATTGTCCGAAGTCGGATTTCATTTTGTGGTCAATTTCATTAATTTACGACTCTGTCTCTGTCCCAGACCAACGGGCGGCTGTTTGGAAAATTCTCCCCAGTTAGCCTTTCCCCTTCGGTTGGTCATCTCAGGGTAGCTAATCCTGAGTGAGCGTCGATCAGAGGGTATTAACGAAGTGTCTCTATTCTTTTAGAAATTCCGATATTTGGGTCGAATTTTCAGACTGTTACAATTCTTCCCTTCTTATAAAAATTTCGTCCTCGAAATTTACATCCACCAATCCTTACAACAAAATGGAGATTACATCGATCTATTCAAACAGATACGGGTACTTCTTCTTCATTTCGTCCTCGCTTTCCCAAGTCGCTCCTTCTGTCCCATGGTGCTCCCAGATAACCTTGACCAGCGGTATTGTCTTGTTCCTCAAGACTTGCTCCTTACGATCTTCTATCCTTACTGGTCTTTCCACGTATGAGACGCGGTCATCCACTTCAATGACTTCATGATCGAGTATATGGCCAGGGTCCGGCTCGTACTTTCGAAGCATCGAAACATGAAACACATTATGAATCTGCGATAAGTTCGGCGGCAGTGCAAGACGATAAGCCAGTGTCCCGATCTTCTCCAGGATCTCGAATGGCCCAACAAATCTTGGACTCAGCTTTCCTTTCTTGCCAAACCGAGATAGTCCTCGCATCGGCGACACCTTCAGAAACACATGATCTCCAACTTGAAATTCCAACGGCTTACGTCTCCTGTCTGCATAGCTCTTTTGCCTACTCTGAGCGGTCCTCAGTCTGTCTCTAATCACTCTGACTGCCTCGACTGACTGCTGCACTAATTCTGGGCCGGTTATGCTTTTCTCACCAACTTCGTCCCAACAGATGGGCGTTCTACAGGCCCTTCCATACAGTGCCTCAAATGGTGCCATCCTGATACTCTGCTGGTAGCTGTTGTTGTAGGCAAACTCCACTAAGTGTAACTGCTCTTCCCAGCCTCCCTTGAAGTCAATTACGCACGCTCTCAACATGTCCTCCAGAGTTTGTATAGTCCTTTCCGACTGACCGTCCGTCTGAGGATGGTAGGCTGTACTGAATCTCAATTCGGTTCCCAAAGCACCCTGCAAACTCTTCCAAAATGTAGCTGTGAAACGAGGATCTCTATCAGATACGATACTTACTGGCACCCCATGAATCCTCACAATCTGCCTCACATACAACTCAGCCAACCTTTCCAGCGTAGAGTCCTTTCGCACTGCGATGAAGTGCGCTGATTTCGTCAGTCTGTCCACGATTACCCAGATCGAATCATTGCCTCTCTGACTTCTCGGCAGTCCTGTCACGAAATCCATAGTGACATGCTCCCATTTCCACTTTGGGATTTCCAATGGTTGCAATAATCCTCCAGGCTTGCAATGCTGTGCCTTTACCTGTTGACACGTCAGACACTTAGCTACATGCTTAGCCACATCCACCTTCATTCCATTCCACCAATAGTGCTGACGCAAATTCTGATACATCTTAGTACTCCCTGGATGAATACTGTAGTTACTTCTGTGTGCCTCGGACAAAATCTTTTCCTTCAGCGCCTCGTCATTAGGCACGCACAGACGTCCTCTAAACTTCAATACTCTATCTGCAGTCACTTGGAACTCGGCCTTTCTCTCGTCTGCATTCATCGCCACAATCTTCTGAGTGTCCGGGTCCGTAGATTGCAACTCCTTGATTCTTAGCTGAATCTCCGGTTCAATCTGCAACGTAGCCATCAGACTCGAGAGGTTTCCTACCTCGACCTTGAACTCAGAATCTCTGATTTCCTCCAGCAATGTCCACTCCTTGACCATCATATGCGCAATGCTCGACTTCCTACTCAGAGCATCTGCCACTTTATTCGCCTTTCCTGGATGGTACAAAATATCGCAGTCGTAGTCCTTCAACAACTCCATCCAACGACGCTGCCTCATATTCAGCTCCTTCTGCGAGAACAAATACTTCAAACTCTGATGGTCCGTAAAAATCTGGAATTTCTCTCCCACCAGATAATGCCTCCAAATCTTCAATGCAAAGACAATCGCCGCTAACTCCAAGTCGTGCGTCGGGTAATTCATCTCATGCGGCCTCAACTGTCGAGACGCATACGCTACCACTCGTCCATGCTGCATCAAGACACACCCCAATCCTCTTAATGACGCATCGCTGTATATCTCAAATCCTCCTGGTCCAGACGGAATGGTTAAGACTGGTGCGGAAGTCAATCGATCCTTCAACTCCTGAAAACTCTCCTCGCATCTCTCAGTCCATTGAAACTTTGTTTCCTTTTTCAACAAACGCGTCAGAGGAGACGCTATCACAGAGAATCTTTCCACGAAGCGTCTATAATACCCAGCCAATCCAAGGAAACTTCGTACTTCCGTCACGGTCGTAGGTCTCGGCCATTTCTCTACTGCTTCAATCTTAGATGGGTCCACTGATATCCCTTCTCCAGATACTATATGACCAAGAAACGCCACTCTGCTCAGCCAGAACTCACACTTACTGAACTTCGCATACAGCGAATGTTCCCTTAGTGTTCGCAGGATGATCCTTAAGTGTTCTTCGTGGTCCTCAGAACTCTTCGAATACACCAATATGTCATCAATGAAGACTATTACGAATTGATCCAAAAACTCCTTGAATACCCGATTCATCATGTCCATAAATGCGGCCGGAGCATTCGTCAATCCAAACGGCATAACTGTGAACTCATAGTGCCCATACCTCGTCCGAAAGGCAGTCTTGGGCACGTCCTCCTTCTTAATCCTCAATTGGTGATAGCATGTCCTTAGGTCTATCTTGGAGAACACGCAAGCGCCTTGAAGTTGGTCAAACAGGTCATCAATCCTTGGTAGAGGATACTTATTCTTGATCGTCACTTGGTTCAGCTGTCTGTAATCGATGCACAGTCTTAGCGATCCATCTTTCTTCTTAACAAACAGCACCGGAGCTCCCCATGGTGAAGCACTGGGGCGGATAAATCCTTTATCCAATAGCTCTTGCATCTGTACCTTCAACTCTTTTAGCTCAGACAACGACATTCTATACGGTGCTTTCGAGATCGGCTCCGTTCCAGGTGCCAATTCGATCATAAATTCTACTTCACGCTCAGGTGGCAATCCAGGCAACTCTTGAGGAAATACATCTGGATACTCACTTACTACAGGCACTTCTTCTAACTTCATTTCTAGGGCAGACGAATCTAACACTGATGCCAAAAATCCCAGGCAACCTTCATCCATTAACTTGGTCGCCTCTAAAGATGAGATCCAAGGAATCGACGTTCCTCCACGATTTCCCTTAAATTCATACCCAGGGTGGCCTACTGGGTTTAGCTGTATGATACTCCTACTACAGTCTACCACTGCACCATGCCTAACTAGCCAATCCATGCCAACAATCACATCGAAATCAAACATGGGCAGAACAGCTAAGTCAATCTCTTCCTCTCTATCGCCCAGAGCTAACTTACACCCCTTACATCCTAACGCAACAATCACTCTATCTTTCAGCGGGGTGGTTACATGCAAGGTCATATCCAACGGCTTAACATTCATCCCAGACAACTCAACAAAACGTGCAGATACGAAAGAGTGCGACGCTCCCGGATCAAACAAGGCATAAGCGGTATGACCACAGAGAGAAACGGTACCTGTGATCACCCCTGGCGCATTCTCAGCGTCCTTGCGCGCCATTGCATACACTCGTCCCTGAGCAGGCGGACGGTTCTGGTTTCCTTGCGGAGCGTTCACCATCGGCGGCTGCTGCTGTGGCTGGAACGGGGGTCTCGGACCTTTTCTCGGGCAGTTCCTCAGAATATGCCCCGTCTGGCCACATCCAAAGCAGCCTCCAGTCTTCCTCGGGCAAGGGCTGTTCCCATGCCTCCTGCCACAGTCACGGCAGACTTGGTTCCCAGGGAACGATGGCTTTCCCAGGGTTCTCCTTGCAGGTGGAACGAACCTGCGGTTGTCCTTCATTGGCCTCTTGCCAAAATCTCTGAAGTTCCCTCTTGGCACGAACCGCGATCCAGATGCGGCGGCCTTCTCCTGCAGATCTCGCTCTATCGCCAGAGCACGCTCATAAATCTCGTTGTAGTCCCTCAGCCCAGTGGCGATGATCATACTTTTCAACTCAGGCCTCAATCCTTCCCTGAATCTCCTGGCCTTATCCCATGGGTCGTCAATCAGCCTTCGTGCGAACTTGGACAGTCTGGCAAATTCACCTTCGTACTGGTCCACAGTCAACGATCCTTGGCGGAGCCTGATGAACTCTTCCATTTTCCTCTCCTGGGCTGCCTCAGAAAAATACTTTCCATTGAATGTTGCACAGAAAGCAGCCCAGTTCGGCCTCATGCCATCCGGGAAGACTCGTCCTCTGGTGGCCTTCCACCAATCATCTGCAGTACCCTGAAGCTGATAAGTTGCCAACGAAACCTTTTCCTCGTCTGCGCAACCCAACACGGAGAAAGCCTTCTCCAGTTGCTCGATCCACAAGGCAGCTACCTCAGGACCACCACTGCCATCGAACTTCGACGGCTGCAACTTCAGAAACTGCTCCACCATATGATGAGTCTGACGTCCACCATTTCCATGCCCATTGCCTCCATTGGCACCATTCGCAGCGGCCAAGGCGGCCTCAGCTGCTTGGGCTATAGTGGCAGCTCTCTCAGCAGCTTGCCTAGCCATCAAGTTACTCACTTCAGTCAGAACTCTCATCATCTCTTCGATCCTAGGGTCTCCTTCAGACTCAGGAGCCCTCGAGCTCGATGCACCAGCAGTCGGTCTTCTGCCCCTATTGCTCATCCTTGCTAACACTCACACCTAAAACAACGAAATTCCCATTCAGGAATCCGGAACTCTAAGTCTAGCAACCAAGCTTTCGTCTACTGTCGCGTCCACTGACATGTATATGCATGTAAATAATCGCTGCAGCTTAAATGCAGTTGAACCCGGTCGACATCTAGACTCAACCCTGCAAATGCATAACCCAGGCCACTCTGTCGCAACCTCAACTAGAAGCCTGTCGGGAGCCGCTTCCTTGATCAGGTCTCTGCCCCGGCGACCACTCCCCGCCCTCATCGTTTCTTGGTGCGAACAGTTGTCCTAAGAAATTCATAGACAAAGAGAATCCCACTCCACGTGTCCCATACCACGCTTCATCACAGTTTTTAGACGTCCCGTCAATCCTGTCCCATACCAGGCTGACGGTCACCAAATCCAACAACGTGAGATGCATGCATTTCTTTCAAAATCCAAATCTCCTTTTTAACAACTTTCATTTGTAAACAATTTTGCCTTTAATGCAGAAGTCATGCAATGCATGATGGTCAGACAGCGCGCGACAGCCGACTAGGCATACAACCACATGCAATACCTCACAGACTAGCATTCAGCAATCAACATCCAAACGCCCAACTCATGGGGCTCTGCCATAGAACCTTACCTCAGGTCCTGACGCACCTGCAGCTTAGCATAAAACACCTTATCCAAAGGCTACTCTAAACAATCAATTCCGCTAAGCAATCACATGCGCCAATCAAGTCATGCATTCTACCCTTCCTAATCCTTAGGTCTAGGGTCTGTCTAACTAACTACCCCAAAATCATCAGCCTTATCACTCCAAACCTCGAACGGTCTCGTATCGAGCTGACCTTGCTCTGATACCACTCGAACGGGGATGTCACGCCCTGGATCCCTACTCGGGAGCGCGGCATCCCGTTCCTGCGGAAGATACACCTCGCGCTCGCCTGGTTCACGATGAGCGACGGCCCAGGGATGCTTTCTCTTTGTCGCAACCAGACGACGCAACTTACGCCAAATTCTCATACCTGCGGAAGCGTGCCTTCTAACCATACACACAAGCATACATGACAAAGGGGTAGCAAAAATCAAGATAAGCAAAATCAGCATTCCATAATATAATCAGCGTTAGGTACAGACTCCCAAAAAGAAACTACTAAACACAGATCTTCCTACGCTAACAACCAAATCCTCGAACCATCGAAATTCTGCCATAACTCAGTCCTCCTCGTCGGAATCCTCCACAGGGTCCTCCTCTGGATCCTCCTCCTCGGTATCCATCGCATCGCCCTCCTCGTGGCCATCTATCTCGGAGCGCCCGGGAGACGGCAACTCCTGCTTCGGGTCGGGGTCGATCATCTGGCCTCCATATTCTGCAGGCTGGAGCCAAAACGGGTCCTCCTCCATGGGAATCGGGGAATCTCTCTGGGGTCCCTCAAAGCCATGTAGGCCCTCTCTAAACCAAGCCTCGAATCTATGGGGCACTAAATAAGGACCTCCCTGATCTACGAGTACAGTCGTCACGTGCCTATGCCACAGGGTAGCGTGCATATCAAAATGGAGGGTAACCTGGGTGTCCATTTGGATCGGCAGACCAAAAAGCATCGGTGGCACATCCATCACTGGTGACCTGGATCTGAAAAAGGTGGCAACCAACGCCAGTGAGTCGAGGACTCAGCAAGCTCACCACTAATCCTAGCGTAGGGTAGGATATACAAGTGGGGTCGGTCCTAACCAGTAACTAGGGTTTGGTACTCGGAGTCCAACGCTCTCGATCTCCCCAGTTATCATCATGCCTCATATAGCCAATACGAGTTTCGTCACAACAATTCATGCAATACAGACGGGCAATATCAACAATCAGCAATAACATTATGCAAATGCCACAGGCCTCAAACGGCCATCATAGATCCCAAGGATCAGCTCGCCTATCACTCCAATTCCCATCAGGGCTCTACCAACAGTGCCACACGGCATGCCACGCTGCGTCTCGGACGCCTTATGCTGGCCTCCCTTTTCTCTCCATCTCCCATCAGGGCGCTACCAACAGTGCCACACGGCATAAATCTCGGTGCCACATAGGCCCGTACCACACTGCGTTTCTGACGCCTTACGTTGGTCTCCCTTTTCTCTCCACTTCCCCTCAGGGCACAATCTCACGTCACATCTCCAGTGACTCATGCAATGCTCTGAATGTATGCAGGGCCCAGATGATCACATCAATAACTCAACACAGAGCATGCATGCAGATGAATGTAAGTGCAAGAGCAGAGCACGTCATTCAATCAACCAATAAACCTCATGTTCATCAAGCCAAACAGACATATATCGTATGCCTCTACTCTGGAAGTCTCGATCATCTAGTTCGCCTTACATCTCATACAAGAATCTACCATGCCATCATCTACCCAAGGGCAATCCACTAATCGAGCCCATATAAACCAAGGTCTAATCTAATTAAGAACCCTTAATTAGTCGAGCTAAGTTCGACTGGGCCTAAGGCCCACTTCAATAGTTGAGGTCCAATGATTAGTTATTAATTTAACTCACATGGGTTGGGCCTATTATTTTATTAATTTCGTGCGAGGCCCAAGCCCATTTCTAAAGGTTTACTATTCAAGCCCATATTCATTATTTTAGGCCCAATTCAAGTACCCAAGCCCATATACATTTTTGGGTTTCATTCTTTAATGTTCATGGACTTAATTTAGGCCCAATTTAAGTGGATTTTCGTCCATTAGTGGCCCACTAACTAGATTTGGCCCATTTTGATTAGTTTTGGCCCAATTACTTGATTTTTAAAGCTTTCAAGCCCATTAGTTCCCTTTGGCCCATTATGTACACGCCTAAGTCCACATTTGCAGCCCACTAATCATGTTTTCAAGGCCCATTCAAGTTGTTAGTTTCGTCCATTGGCAAGCCCATTAGGATATCTTAGGCCCGTTAACTTGTTTTTGATCAAATTAGTGCAAGTTAAGCCCCCTAAGCCCAATAACACCTCACGGCCTCTCCACCACACACTTACCTCATCATTTGCAGCCCACACTTAGCATTTTAAGGCCCATTCCACGCGCTAACAGCCCCTCTCTCGGCCCAAATCCGCATACTAGTCCATTAGCCTCAACTAATCCAACCTTAATCACACACTAACCTTCTTAATCACAATCACTAGCCCATAATACCACCCCACATACACATATACAACTAGCCTAGTCCAAGATTAGTGGTAGAGCTTACCTATAGGAGTTGAGGACGACGACGGGGACGGCAAGGAACTCCGGCGGCCAAGGAAAGTTCACGGCCTAAGGAGAAATCAGCCTAGTCCGGTGTTCAAATGGGGTTGGACGGCCATGAAAATGAAAGAGAAGAAGGCTAGGGAGCTTACCAATATGCGCGGAGGGAGCGGGGTGTAGGACGGTGGCCGACGGTGGCGGAGATGATGGCACGACAACGACGACGATACGGCTACACGGAGGAACCGAGAGAGAGAGAGAGAGAGAGAGAGAGAGTGACGGTGAGGGCTTGGCCGGCTCAAGGTGACTCACAAGGCCACAAAACAACAAGGGAAAGGATGAGAAGGGGCTTACCGTGAGGTGGTGGCGACGAGGAAGGTGGCGGACGACGGTGGCTCACGGTGGAGCTCGGGCGGACGGCGGCGGAAGCTAAAGGAAGGAGAAGAAAATGAAGAGGAGAGGGGAGAGAGGTTCGGCCGAAAAATGAGGTGAGGAGAGAGAGAGACTATGATATAACTTTGGTGAAAATTCAAAATCAAGAGGTAATGGGGTTAGGTAATGGGGTAATAGTGTTAGGGACAAGATGTTTGTACTTTGACATGCCCCTTGATTTGATTGAGAGATTGCCTTGGAAGTTGAACCATGAATGACCGATGGATGTGATTGATGGTTTGACAAGACATCGATTGATTTGACAACTGATTTGACTTGCCTCGATTTGCGTGCCAAATGCACTGATCGGGTCCCGAGCGCGAACGAATTTTAGACAGGATTTGATTTCGATTAGTCGAATCTACTCTCAAAAATCCTAATTCTAATAATCCTAAGGACTGAGCATTTACCGGGGGCATTTCGGTAATTTTCCATTGACGTCTTGCTTCTCGACGTACACCGGCTGTCTGCCCTTCTGGCGACATTTCTGAAACTGACTTCATTTCTTAATTGTGTTTGTCTTACTAATTCGATTGTCCGAAGTCGGATTTCATTTCGTGGTCAATTTCATTAATTTACGACTCTGTCTCTGTCCCAGACCAACGGGCGGCTGTTTGGAAAATTCTCCCCAGTTAGCCTTTCCCCTTCGGTTGGTCATCTCAGGGTAGCTAATCCTGAGTGAGCGTCGATCAGAGGGTATTAACGAAGTGTCTCCATTCTTTTAGAAATTCCGATATTTGGGTCGAATTTTCAGACTGTTACATTGGCCAAGGCTTCCAAAGTTGATTTTGCAATTTTCTCATTTTTATAGATTTTCTATCAATTTTAGAAAATAAAAATACCGAAAAATACTGAAAATATGAAAAATCATTTTTTGGTCAAAATTGGTTCCCTACGCTTGGCAAAGGTCTCCAAAATTAATTTTTTCAAATTTATGAATTTTTATGGATTTTCTATTAATTTTAAAAAAGAAGAAAAGAAAAGGTGATTGAAAATCAGGTGTCAACAGCTGCCCCTCTTTGAAAAGAAGCTCGGTAGAGGTTCATTTCAAAAACGAGACGACACCTGAATCCTAATCGACTCAACACAATGAAATAAAAAGAGTCATGACATTCGATCTCTAATACCCCTTTTAGCAAATTTCGATCCAAACCTAGTTTGAGGAGGCTTTCATGTGATGAGGGAGAGACAAAGATGAGAATTTACCTGGCACTTACCTGCTCGTTGTATGGCAGTTGCCTGACATGAGTGCTCTGCTGAAAATGGGATGAGAACCTAAGGATTCGTTATAAGAAAACCTTAGGGTGGTGGAACTTGGACCCGTATGGTAGGTCACCCCATAGTAGATTCCTAATAAAAGGATTCTACTGATTAAAATCGGATTGAATTTTGACCCGTATGGTGGGTCACCCCATGGTAGATTCCTAGTGAAAGGATTCTACTAATTAAATTAAGATTTGACCTGTATGGTAGGTCACCCCATGGAAATGCCTGTAAGAAGGACTTTGGTGCCTATAGAAAGGACTTTGTTTTGCCTGTAAAAAGGACTTTGGTGTGCCTGTAGAAAGGACTTTTGGTTGCCTATAGAAAGGACTTGGTGCCTGTAAGAAGGACTTTTGTGTGCCTGTAGAAAGGACTTGGTGCCTGTAAAAAGGACTTGATGCCTGTAAGAAGGACTTGTGCCTGTAGAAAGGACTTTGATGCCTGTAAAAAGGACTTGGTATGCCTGTAAAAAGGACTTGATTTGCATGTAAGAAGGACTTGGTTTCCTGTAGAAAGGACTTGGTCGCCTGTAGAAAGGACTTTGGTTGCCTGTAAAAAGGACTTTTAAGTGCCTGTAGAAAGGACTTGGTCGCCTGTAGAAAGGACTTTGGTCGCCTGTAAAAAGGACTTTGGGAATGGACCGTTCCGTATTGGGGTTTCCAATGGAAGGGCTCCGAAGATAATATACCCTAGATGTCACCTTTTTTGGCTAGACTGAAGAGGTATTGATTGAGAAAATGATTTTTGGGTATATCTGGGATCTAGGGAGATCAAGAATCCTGCAGACGCTCTAACCCAATTTAACTTACCATGAAGGGTGCCATTCTGGGATCTGGGGAAACCAGGAATCTTGCAGACGCTCAAACCCGATTTAACTTACCTTGAAGGGTGTGATTCTGGGATCTAGGGAGACCAGGAATCCTCAAAATCCGACTTAACTTACCTTGAAGGGTGCCATTCTGGGATTTGGGGAAACCAGGAATCCTGCAGACGCTCAAATCCAATTTGACTTATCATGAAGGGTGCCATTCTGGGATATGGGGGACCAAAAATCCTGCAGAAGCTCAAACCTAATTTTTGTTGTCCCATCACTTTAGGAATAAACCGATGAGGCAAAGATCAAGAACACGAGAGTTGGTCAATCATGATTTGATAAAGCTTGAGAACACGAGATTGTATCAATCGTGAGCTGATGAAGACTTCATGAGAGTATGTTGATCATGAGTTGCAAGGGTTCAGAAGACTTACCTGGATCTTCTGAGTTAATGATCGAGGCATAGACAGACCGATTGTATCGTGTCTGCTTGCTCACTGAATGACCTTATGTGCTGCAATGGATTTGAGCACCCAGACAATCATCAGAATTGAAAGGTTCAGGTTGAAGATATACTCACCTGAAAATGCTTGGCGAGCATTAGCCAACAGGGCTTGTTTGTTTAATAGCCTCTGGATGAATTTCGAGACCTCGGAGAGTAACTCGACTATTAGGAATGCACTACTTGTCAGACAGTGTCAGAGGTAACATGTGCAAGCATTTTTATCAATGAGTTCATCGGTTCATGCAAAACCATTCAGTTGAGTTTGCAATGATTAAAACCATATGTGTATGCTCATAATATGGATCATGCATGACTATTCTGTCGAGTTTGCATTTCCAATTCTGTCCAGGGAGGTTATCATGTCATGAATACCTCGAATTGAACCTGAATGGGGACTTCAGTCCGAAAGGGCTTTCTCTCACTCTCGAGAAACGCTGTTTATCCGGATTGCAGGATTTGAAAAGAAAGCACTCAACCTTACCATCATCGCATTCAGCGAGGGTCTGAGTAATCTCGCAATTGATACGATCAAGCCGATCTAGAGGTCTTGATTAGGACCGTAATGTGGGTTGGGTCAAAGGCTTATCAAAGGAGACTCATTTCGAGTCAGGGCCATTGACAAAAAAAAGGTCTTCATCATCTGCTTCGGGTTTACAAGTCAAGAACCCTGCAAAATGGGAGAGAAATAATCTTGCTCGAACTTCTTCGAGCGATTCTTAAAGTCATTCAACTCTTACATTAATTCAAGTGCCCTAATCAGAAGAAACTTTCAAGGGTCGTAACGTAGGTCGGGATTTGGGTCTGAGAAACGAAGGGCTCGTTTTGGCTCAGCAAAATATATGAGAAGGGCTTGGTGTTGGTGATCATTGCAGTCTTGTCACCGATCTTTAACCTTCCTGAATTTGTCTTCAATGAATACCATCATTGGCTGAGGGGTGGTAGTTCTTTTACACTTTGCAAATTGACTTCTTTGGGGATCCTTTTTCGGGAATTCTCAAAATGTATGTTCGAAGTCAGAAGTTCATTACAGATATATGAGCATTGGCCTTGCTTTTGATAGGCACTTTGCTCTTTCTGCCTGAGATTCTTTGGAGTAGCCTTTGCTTTTCTTACTCCCGACTCCCTTTTGTTTGGAAGCAGGCCCATTTTCTTTAGGCTACACTTGTCTCTCTCTTTTTTTTTTGTTTAATAATCTTGTGATTTTGAATTTTAGCAACAAGATGATTTTCAACAAATGATACTAGACATTACATGAAAGTCTAGCATATGAAATGGGCGAGAATTCTCTATTGGCCCAATTTCTTCAATTCTGCTCTTTTGGGGGAAGGTGTCGTCGTTACCTTGAAATGAGCAAGGATCATCAACATGGGCTTGAGAAATGAATTTGCAGGCTCAATTGGGTTATGCAAAGGATGAGTGTGTAGGATAGAGAAAATAAATGCTCTTCGTCATCCTAAAGCACTTGAATTAAAATTCGAGTATCATGCAAAGAAACACTCGAAGATTGATGTTAGTCCAAGCAAGAGAATTTCTAACCATTTATCTCCTGATATTGTTGGAATTACCTCTGTTTTGCCCCAGTGCGGGGTGGTTCTTGACAGGGTCATGAAATGAAATCACCGTTTAAATGGGTTGTCAATGGTTGCCTGAAGTGTTTGGAATGGAGAATGAATACCTCCTTCACTTCGACTATCGTATCTTTTGCGAGAAAACCCATTGCCTTGGAGAATGCGGAATCTGTCTATCGCTCAACTCACTGTGGATTAAATATAGGATGTATGTGGAAATGGCTTGCCTTTCATCGTCCTGTCATGCCCCATTCTGTACATTCGATGCATCGTGTACAGTTTATACCCCCAGTCAAAATTGACAAATTGAACATGCAGAACAGTCATGCATAAATCATGGAATGTGTAAACATCATGCAAATATGGCAATACAAGTACAAGTATGGAAATTGCCCCTGACTGTGTGGGCGGATCAGACACGTTGGGGGCCTATTCCCCGAGTCGAGGAGTAGCTTGTTTCTGGTTTTGCCTCTTTTCAATCTAGGGTTCGCCATTGATTTCCCTTATTTCATCAGACGGATCACATCAGGCGATCATAACTTGGCCCCTTTGGGCTGTTTTCTTTGAAGTATCAGGTGTTAGTTTAACATTTCCTGTAACAAGAAAGGAGACCTGTTAGCCAGTATCAGAAATGATGAACTGGACACGATACTGAGTTACCCTTGAGTGCTTCGTGCAACTCCTTTACCAGTTTTACCACTCGGGATTTTCTCCGTGGGTATGTCAAGTTAGACATTTCCTGTCAAACAATGGAGAAGAAGACGTATTAGTCAGTATTAGAAATGATGTATTGGATACGATACTGGTTTACCCTTCATCTTGAATGTTTTGCGTGACGCCTTTATCAAGTTCACTGGATTGAGTTTCCCTTGGCTTTCGCTGGACACTTCAACGTTAAGCTAAGATCGTAACAAAATACTGACCTTGGTATTGCTCGTCGAGTATTCCTGTTTCTTTTTGCAAAAAGAAATGCGAGAAAAAGTTGTTTTATTTATTTACAATACTTACAACATTTCCATCCTCGAGGATCGAACGCGGGACGTCTCGGACCACTGTCATTCCCCATGCCATCTGGTCCACAAGACCGCAGGCGCTCATGGAGGTTCCTTTTAAGAGTCAATCCTTGGGATGACATGGTGTTGTTGTATTGTACTGGGTAATTCCAGGTCACTGTATTTTTCGGGGCGGTTTACAAACCCTGTTAAGAATGGAATAAAATAATTCAGAACTCGAGACGAGTATGAGCAAATTAGAAAGATACAAAATTACCCTTCTTTGAGATTGTTTGGGTCTTTCGTTCACATATTCCTCATTTGAAGCCGTCCATTCTTTGGCGATGTCCACGAATCTATTTGCCCAAAGTTTTGTTTAATCGGGGAATTTCTTTTTTGGGTACGACTGTATTTTCGGATCAATTTGCAAATTCGTGCTCACAAATTGACACGTTTCTGAGTCCGGGAGGGTCGATCTCCTCACTTGCCTCCAGACTTATCGGCCATGACATCGGTAATTCTTCGAGGTCATTTCTGATATGCCATCATCGACGAGCCAAATTTTGCTCCCTTCTGGGGTACCTATGATCCCCTGCAAAAGTAAAGAAAATAATTAGTATGTGATCCAAGAGGGGTCGATCCATGACTCCTAGATTAGTCCAATTTTGTTTCTTCGCTTTATGAGAAATCGAAGAAAATTTTCTCACAAAAACATGGGTAAATTTCTTCAAAAAGAATTTCCTTGCAGATTTTATAACTTAGGAAAAATGTGACAAGTTCCTTTGATATTTACCAAATTTCTCGAAAAAATTTTCTTTTTCCTCAGAATGAATTTTCAAGGTAAATTTGTTGAGAAAACCTTGGGTCCATTGAAACATTAAGGAAAAATGTGACAAAATCTTTTTATTGGTCAACAAAATTCCCCGAAGGGATTTTTTCACATTCATCATTTTTTAGAAATGGGATACCAACTTAATTTTTATTTTCTTTTGAAAAATGACGATGATATTAAGTTTAAAATTTGACCGACGCCTAACATGGACCGACCAAAAATAAATTCAAGATAGAGTTAGAAATCTTACTTTTACCTTGAAAAATACCATGTAGGTCACATAGACATGCAAATGGATCGTGAGTTTAAATCTTAGCCTATCTACTCTAAAGGCTGACAAATTGAAGCGAAAGACTTACGGCAAGGCGACAATCTCGCGCACATAATCAAGATTAGCCGTGATCCCACGACGTAACCAGGATTAGCCGGGCCTCCCCACTTCGGCTGCTCGAGCTAAAAATTAAAACCACTGCTTTGGTAATCTTACCAAGCCTGAGGCCTAACTTTTAAACTCATTTTTGAAAAGAGGTTCGGGATTGAATCTGGGCTAACTTTCGACGTGATCTCACGCCAAACGCTAAAACCAAATCACAATACCATCCTAAAACTAGTGGCCCAGGTCCGGCCACGGGACGTGTGTGATGTAGTGCTAAAACTGTAAACACATGCACAACATTTAAATGCAAACACCGCTTCAATAATGTGCAGAATTTAAACAAATAATTCATACACTAACCTGCAAAACAAAGGGTTAGTCAAACACTCCACCCCTTATAACTCCCATCTGCAAAACCATTTAACACCTAAAGGTCAGAATCCACCCAATTCAAATGAAATAAATTTTCATGAAATTTTCTGGCCTAAGTCCTCTAAGTTCTTAAATTTTTCAAAAATTAAGAACAAGTCCCCAGCGGAGTCGCCAAGCTGTCGCAACCTAAAATTTATCTTTAGGTTAATGGATTACCAGATTAATTGATTAAATTAACTAACCTAGTTCGAGCTCTCCCAAGCTCTACCAAATCGCGACTTTGATTTGTTTTGTTCAAATGGTTTTAAAATTTGGAGTCGCCACTAATCATTTTTGGTAGGTTGATTAGAAACCTAAGTAAATTAGCGGGAGGACTAAATTACTTCTACGAACCAGAGATTATGAGTTCGGGGACTTGGTTACACTAGTTAATTAAAACTAATGCCCTTTCGGTACCTTAATTTCATGGATATCCTGATTTGGCAATTCAGGCTTGGTTTATTCCTCAGGCTCTAGTGGAGTGCTCTCTTTTTGTGTTTACACCTCCATAAGATTTACCGTTGACTTGGAGTTGTCATTTGCCTGACATAAAAATATGGAGAAAGTGTATATAATTTTGTGCTAATTTGCGACTAAAACCACAAATAAATGAATAAATACAAACACTTAGCTCGGACTTGTTTGCTCGTTGACGAGGATGAACTCTTGATTTATGTTGATCGATGAAGGAATTGGTGATGATAACTCCTAGGTTTAAACTTCCATAATCCTCAAAATTCTCTCTCTCTTTTTGGTATTTTCTTTCTCTCAAATTTTTCTTCAACCTCCCAAAACTCTCTCAAACATCCAAAATTTTCTCTCCAAAAATAATCCCCTCTCAAGCTCACTTCTTCCTCCTTTTATAAACCACTCATCTATCTCCCATTCTAATTTTTCCATTAACTCTATCTCCTATTCTAATTTCTCCACTAACTCTTCTTCATTTTCATCTTCCCTTCTCCATCTCTATCTCACATTCTAATTTCTCCACTAACTCTTCTTCATATTCATCTTCCCTTCTCCATATCTATCTCCCATTCTACTAACTCTTCTTCATCTCCATCTTCCCTTCTCTATTCTCATCTTATTTTCTTTATCTTCTCTTCTCCATCTCCTCTTCTCCATCTTCCTATCTTCATCTCCTCTTCTCCATCTTCTCTTCTCCATCTTCCCTTCTCTATTCTAATTTGTAACAGTCTGAAAATTCGATCCAATTATCGGAATTTCTGGATGAATGGAAACACTTCGTTAATACCCTCTGATCGACGCTCACTCAGGACTAGCTACCCTGAGATGACCAACCGAAGGGGAAAGGCTAACTGGGGAGAATTTTCCAAACAGTCGCCCGTTGGTCTGAGACAGAGACAGAGTCGTAAATTAATGAAATTAACCACGAAATGAAATCCGACATTGGACAATCGAATCAGTAAGATAAAAACAATTAAGAACTGAAGTCAGTTTCAGAAATGTCGCCAGAAGGGCAGACAGCCGGTGTACGTCGAGAAGCAAGACGTCAATGGAAAATTACCGAAATGCCCCCGGTAAATGCTCAGTCCTTAGGATTAATAGAATTAGGATTTTTGAGAGTAGGTTCGACTAATCGAAATCAAATCCTGTCTAAAATTCGTTCGCGCTCGAGACCCGATCGGTGCATTTGGCACGCAAATCGAGACAGGTCAAATCGGTTGTCAAATCAATCAATGTCTTGTCAATCCATCGGTCACATCATGGCACAATTTCCAAGAATGTCAATCCATCAATCCATCAAGTAAATCAAGTGTCATTCAAGCATAGTAAACATCATATCCTTGTCACTATTCAACCTAACCCCATTATCTTATTTTGAATTTCACTATAACCCACATAAACCTCTCTCTCTCTCCTCCCTCATCATTTTCGGCCGCCCACTCTCTCTCCTCCCTCTCCCTCTCTCGAATTCCCTCTCTCCCTCACGGCTCCCTCTCGCTCGGTCGTCCGCCGTGCGCCACCGTCCGCCGTCGTTGAGGCCTCCATCCGCGACGAGCCGCCACCATTGTCACGGTAAGTCTTCCCTTGTCCTCGGTCTCTTCATTCCCGTAGCCTTGGATGACCCGGCCTCACTCTCTCCTTCTTCTTTCTCTCGGTCCAAGCTCGTCCGGCCGCCCGAACGCCAACGTCGTCGTCGCCGTCGTCTTCTCGTCCGGCCGCCTCCACCAGCCTCGTTCGTGTATAGGTGAGCTTCCATGGTCCCTCACCTCTTAGTTTTCCCACGGCAAAAAGGCCATTTGGACACCGGCCCGACCCGATCTCTCCCTTGCTCTCTCGGACGCGTGCAGCCGCCGTCGTTGCCGTCGGCCTCCGCCCGTTCCGACGTCATCCAGCCGCCACCGTCCACCCCACCGGTAAGCTTTAGTCACTAATCTCAACCTAGGCTAGTTGTATGCATGTGTGGTTGTGCGAATTAGTTGCTATTAATGTGATTAGTGGATAATGTGGATGATTAAGCTAGTTGGGCTTTGGATTATGTTGTTAGATTGATGGGCCGGCCGTGTGGGCCATAGAGAGAGAGAGATTGGGCCTTGAAATGTCATAGATGGGCTGAATGGGGTGAAGTTGGCGTGAGGCTTGATGGGCAAAAGGGAACTAATGGGCTTGGAAGCTTTAAAACCAAGTAATTGGGCCAAAACTAATCAAAATGGGCCAAATCTAGTTAGTGGGCCACTAATGGACGAAAATCCACTTAAATTGGGCCTAAATTAAGCCCACGAACGTTAAAGAATGAAACTCAAAAATGTATATGGGCTTGGGTATTCAAATTGGGCCTAAAATAATGAATATGTGCTTGAATAGTAAACCTTTAGAAATAGGCTTGGGCCTTGCACGAAATTAATAAAATAATAGGCCCAACCCCTATGAATTTAATTTAAGAATTAATTATTGAACCCCAACTATTGAAGTGGGCCTTAGGCCCAGTCGAACTTAGCTCGATTAATTAGGGGTTCTTAATCCGATTAGACCTTGGTTTATATGGGCTCGATTAGTGGATTGTCCTTGGATAATTGATAGTATAGTAGACTTTCGTTTAAGATGTAAGGCGGACTTGGATTATCGAAACTTTGTGGATAGAGATAATTGATCTACGTCTGCTTGGCTCGTTGATCATGAGATGTATGAGTTGGTCGATTGATGTGCTCTGTCTTGCACTTATGATTATTGGCATGCATGCTCTGTGTTGAATTATTGATGTAATCATCTGGGCCCTGCATACATTCAGAGCATTGCATGAGTCACTGGGAATGTGACATGAGATTGTGCCCTGATGGGAGATGGAGAGAAAAGGGAGGCCAGCGTAAGGCGTCCGAGACGCAGCATGGCATGCCGTGTGGCACTGTTGGTAGAGCCCTGATGGGAATTGGAGTGATAGGCGGGCTGATCCTTGGGATCCGTGATGGCCGTTTGAGGCCTGTGGCATTTGCATAATGTTATTGCTGTTTGTTACTATTGTCCGTCTGTATTGTATGAATTGTTGTGACGAAACTCGTATTGGCTATATGAGGCATGATGATAACTGGGGAGATCGCGAGCGTTGAACTTTGAATCCTGAACCCTAGTCTATTGGGTAGGACCGACCCCACTAGTATACGCTATCCTACGTTAGGATTAGTGGTGAGCTTGCTGAGTTTCGACTCACGGGCGGTGGTTGCCCTTCTTTTACAGATCCAGGTCACCCATGATGGCCGCACCGCCGATGCTTTTTGGACTGCCAGTACAGATGGATACCGAGATCACCCTCCATTTTGATATGCACGCCACTCTGTGGCATAGGCATGTGACCACTGTATTAGTAGATCAGGGTGGACCTTATCTTGTACCCCATAGATTCGAGGCTTGGTTTAGAGAGGGCCTACATGGCTTTGAGGGACCCCAGAGAGATCCCCCGATTCCCATGGAGGAGGACCCATTTTGGCTCCAGCCTGCAGAATATGGAGGCCAGGTGATCGACCCCGACCCGAAGCAGGAGTTGCCGTCTCCAGGGCGCTCCGAGATAGATGGCCACGAGGAGGGCGATGCGATGGATACCGAGGAGGAGGATCCAGAGGAGGACCCTGTGGAGGATTCCGACGAGGAGGACTGAGTTATGGCAGAATCCCGATGCTTGGAGGATTAGTTGAGCATAGGATGACCTACAGCTAGTGGTTTTCTTTTGGTAGTCTGTACCTAACGCTAATCGTATTTATGAAATGTTGTTTATGTTTATCTTGTCCATGCTACCCCCTTTGCTATGTATACTTGTGTGTATGGATAGGAGGCACGCTTCCGCAGGTATGAGAATTTGGCGCAAGTTGCGTCGTCATCTAGTCGCGACGAAGAGAAAGTATCCCTGGGCCGTCGCTTATCGTGAACCAGGCGAGCGCGAGGTGTATCTTCCGCAGGAACGGGATGCCGCATGCCCGAGAAGGGATCCGGGGCGTGACACCACCGTTCGAGTGGTATCAGAGCAAGGTCAGCTCGATACGAGACCGTTCAAGGTTTGGAGTGATAAGGCTGATGATTTTGGGGTAGTTAGTTAGACAGACCCTAGACCTAAGGATTAGGAAGGGTAGAATGCATGATTTGATTGGCGCATGTGATTGCCTAGCAGAATCGATTGTCTAGAGTAGCCTTTGGATAAGGTGTTTTATGCTAAGCTGCAGGTGCGTCAGGACCTGAGGTAAGGTTCTATGGCAGAGCCCCATGAGTTGGGCGTTTGGATGCTGATTGCTGAATGCTAGTCTGTGAGGTATTGCATGTGGTTGTATGCCTAGTCGGCTGTCGCGAGCTGCTTGACCATCATGCATTGCATGATTTCTACACCGAAAGCAAAATGGTTTAGAAATGGAAAATCATTGTTGAAAAAGGAGATTTGGATTTTGAAAGAAATGCATGCATTCATGTTGTTGGATTTGGTGACCGTCAGCCTGGTATGGGACAGGATTGACGGGACGTCTAAAAACTGTGATGAAGCGTGGTATGGGACACGTGGAGTGGGATTCTCTTTGTCTATGAATGACTTAGGACAACTGTTCGCACCAAGAAACGATGAGGGCGGGGAGTGGTCGCCGGGGCAGAGTCCTGATCAAGGAAGCGGCTCCCGACAGGCTTCTAGTTGAGGTTGCAAACAGAGTGGCCTGGGTTATGCATTTGCAGGGTTGAGTCTAGATGTCGACCGGGTTCAACTGCATTTAAGCTGCAGCGATTATTTACATGCATATACATGTCGGTGGACGCGACAGTAGACGAAAGCTTGGTTGCTAGATTTAGAATTCCGAATTCCTGAATGGGAATTTCGTTTGTTTTAGGTGTGAGTTTTAGCAAGGATTAGCAATAGGGGCAGAAGACCGACTGCTGGTGCATCGAGCTCGAGGGCTCCTGAGTCTGAAGGGGACCCCAGAATCGAAGAAATGATGAGGGTTCTGACTGAAGTGAGTAACTTGATGGCTAGGCAAGCTGCTGAGAGAGCTGCCACTGTTGCCCAAGCAGCTGAGGCCGCCTTGGCCGCTGCAAATGGAGCCAATGGAGGCAATGGGCATGGAAATGGTGGACGTCAGACTCATCATATGGTGGAGCAATTTCTGAAGTTGCAGCCGTCGAAGTTTGATGGCAGTGGTGGTCCAGAGGTAGCTGCCTCGTGGATCGAGCAGCTGGAGAAGGCTTTCTCCGTGTTGGGTTGCGCAGATGAGGAGAAAGTCTCGTTGGCAACTTATCAACTTCAGGGTACTGCAGATGACTAGTGGAAAGCCACTAGAGGGCGAGTCTTTCCGGATGGTATGAGGCCGAACTAGACCGCCTTCTGTACAGCATTCAATGGCAAGTATTTCTCTGAGGCAGCCTAGGAAAGGAAAATGGAAGAGTTCATCAGGCTCTGCCAAGGATCGCTGACCGTGGACCAGTATGAAGGCGAATTTGCCAGGCTGTCCAAGTTCGCACGAAGGCTGATCGAGGATCCGTGGGATAAGGCCAGAAGGTTCATGTAACAGTCTGAAAATTCGATCCAATTATCGGAATTTCTGGATGAACGGAAACACTTCGTTAATACCCTCTGATCGACGCTCACTCAGGATTAGCTACCCTGAGATGACCAACCGAAGGGGAAAGGCTAACTGGGGAGAATTTTCCAAACAGCCGCCCGTTGGTCTGAGACAGAGACAGAGTCGTAAATTAATGAAATTGACCACGAAATGAAATCCGACTTCGGACAATCGAATTAGTAAGACAAACACAATTACGAAATAAAGTCAGTTTCAGAAGTGTCGCCAGAAGGGCAGACAGCCGGTGTACGTCGAGAAGCAAGACGTCAATGGAAAATTACCGAAATGCCCCCGGTAAATGCTCAGTCCTTAGGATTAATAGAATTAGGATTTTTGAGAGTAGATTCGACTAATCAAAATCAAATCCTGTCTAAAATTCGTTCGCGCTCGAGACCCGATCGGTGCATTTGGCACGCAAATCGAGGCAGGTCAAATCGGTTGTCAAATCAATCAATGTCTTGTCAATCCATCGGTCACATCATGGCACAATTTCCAAGAATGTCAATCCATCAATCCATCAAGTAAATCAAGTGTCATTCAAGCATAGTAAACATCATATCCTTGTCACTATTCAACCTAACCCCATTATCTTATTTTGAATTTCACTATAACCCACATAAACCTCTCTCTCTCCTCCCTCATCATTTTCGGCCGCCCACTCTCTCTCCTCCCTCTCCCCCTCTCGAATTCCCTCTCTCCCTCTTGCTCGGTCGTCCGCCGTGCGCCACTGTCCGCCGTCGTTGAGGCCTCCATCCGCGACGAGCCGCCACCATTGTCACGGTAAGTCTTCCCTTGTCCTCGGTCTCTTCATTCCCGTAGCCTTGGATGACCCGGCCTCACTCTCTCCTTCTTCTTTCTCTCGGTCCAAGCTCGTCCGGCCGCCCGAGCGCCAACGTCGTCGTCGCCGTCGTCTTCTCGTCCGGCCGCCTCCACCAGCCTCGTTCGTGTATAGGTGAGCTTCCATGGTCCCTCACCTCTTAGTTTTCCCACGGCAAAAAGGCCATATGGACACCGGCCCGACCTGATCTCTCCCTTGCTCTCTCGGACGCGTGCAGCCGCCGTCGTTGCCGTCGGCCTCCGCCCGTTCCGACGTCATCCAGCCGCCACCGTCCACCCCACCGGTAAGCTTTATTCACTAATCTCAACCTAGGCTAGTTGTATGCATGTGTGGTTGTGTGAATTAGTTGCTACTTAATGTGATTAGTGGATAATGTGGATGATTAAGCTAGTTGGGCTTTGGATTATGTTGTTAGATTAATGGGCCGGCCGTGTGGGCCATAGAGAGAGAGAGATTGGGCCTTGAAATGTCATAGATGGGCTGAATGGGGTGAAGTTGGCATGAGGCTTGATGGGCAAAAGGGAACTAATGGGCTTGGAAGCTTTAAAATCAAGTAATTGGGCCAAAACTAATCAAAATGGGCCAAATCTAGTTAGTGGGCCACTAATGGACGAAAATCCACTTAAATTGGGCCTAAATTAAGCCCACGAACGTTAAAGAATGAAACTCAAAAATGTATATGGGCTTGGGTATTCAAATTGGGCCTAAAATAATGAATATGGGCTTGAATAGTAAACCTTTAGAAATAGGCTTGGGCCTTGCACGAAATTAATAAAATAATAGGCCCAACCCCTATGAATTTAATTTAAGAATTAATTATTGAACCCCAACTATTGAAGTGGGCCTTAGGCCCAGTCGAACTTAGCTCGATTAATTAGGGGTTCTTAATCCGATTAGACCTTGGTTTATATGGGCTCGATTAGTGGATTGTCCTTGGATAATTGATAGTATAGTAGACTTTTGTTTAAGATGTAAGGCGGACTTGGATTATCGAAACTTTGTGGATAGAGATAATTGACCTACGTCTGCTTGGCTCGTTGATCATGAGATGTATGAGTTGGTCGATTGATGTGCTCTGTCTTGCACTTATGATTATTGGCATGCATGCTCTGTGTTGAATTATTGATGTGATTATCTGGGCCCTGCATACATTCAGAGCAATGCATGAGTCACTGGGAATGTGACATGAGATTGTGCCCTGATGGGAGATGGAGAGAAAAGGGAGGCCAGCGTAAGGCGTTCGAGACGCAGCGTGGCATGCCGTGTGGCACTGTTGGTAGAGCCCTGATGGGAATTGGAGTGATAGGCGGGCTGATCCTTGGGATCCGTGATGGCCATTTGAGGCCTGTGGCATTTGCATAATGTTATTGCTGTTTGTTACTATCGCCCGTCTGTATTGCATGAATTGTTGTGACGAAACTCGTATTGGCTATATGAGGCATGATGATAGCTGGGGAGATCGAGAGCGTTGAACTTTGAATCCTGAACCCTAGTCTATTGGGTAGGACCGACCCCACTAGTATACGCTATCCTACGTTAGGATTAGTGGTGAGCTTGCTGAGTTTCGACTCACGGGCGGTGGTTGCCCTTTTTTTTTACAGATCCAGGTCACCCATGATGGCCGCACCGCCGATGCTTTTTGGACTGCCAGTACAGATGGATACCGAGATCACCCTCCATTTTGATATGCACGCCACTCTGTGGCATAGGCATGTGACCACTGTATTAGTAGATCAGGGTGGACCTTATCTTGTACCCCATAGATTCGAGGCTTGGTTTAGAGAGGGCCTACATGGCTTTGAGGAACCCCAGAGAGATTCCCCGATTCCCATGGAGGAGGACCCGTTTTGGCTCCAGCCTACGGAATATGGAGGCCAGGTGATCGACCCCGACCCGAAGCAGGAGTTGCCGTCTCCAGGGCGCTCCGAGATAGATGGCCACGAGGAGGGCGATGCGATGGATACCGAGAAGGAGGATCCAGAGGAGGACCCTGTGGAGGATTCCGACGAGGAGGACTGAGTTATGGCAGAATCCCGATGCTTGGAGGATTAGTTGAGCGTAGGATGACCTACAGCTAGTGGTTTTCTTTTGGTAGTCTGTACCTAACGCTAATCGTATTTATGAAATGTTGTTTATGTTTATCTTGTCCATGCTACCCCCTTTGCTATGTATACTTGTGTGTATGGATAGGAGGCACGCTTTCGCAGGTATGAGAATTTGGCGCAAGTTGCGTCGTCGTCTGGTCGCGACGAAGAGAAAGTATCCCTGGGCCGTCGCTTATCGTGAACCAGGCGAGCGCGAGGTGTATCTTCCGCAGGAACGGGATGCCGCATGCCCGAGAAGGGATCCGGGGCGTGACAGTTCAGAGAAGGTCTGAGGCCAGAGTTGAAGAGTTTGATCATCGCCACTGGGCTGAGGGACTACAACGAGATTTACGAGCGAGCTCTAGCGATTGAGCGAGATCTGCAGGAGAAGGCCGCCGCATCTGGATCGCGGTTCGTGCCAAGAGGGAACTTCAGGGACTTTGGCAAGAGGCCAATGAAGGACACCCGCCGGTTCGTTCCACCTGCGAGGAGAACCCTAGGAAAGCCGTCGTTCCCTGGGAATCAGGTCTGCCGTGACTGTGGCAGGAGGCACGGGAACAGCCCTTGCCCTAGGAAAACTGGAGGCTGCTTTGGATGTGGCCAGACGGGGCATATTCTGAGGAACTGCCCGAGGAAAAGTCCGAGACCCCCGTTCCAGCAGCAACCGCCGCAGCCGCAGATGGTGAATGCTCCGCAAGGAAACCAGAACCGTCCGCCTGCTCAGGGACGAGTATATGCAATGGCGCGCAAGGACGCTGAGAATGCGCCAGGGGTGATCACAGGTACCGTTTCTCTCTGTGGTCATACCGCTTATGCCTTGTTTGATCCTGGAGCGTCGCACTCTTTCGTATCTGCACGTTTTGTTGAGTTGTCTGGGATGAATGTTAAGCCATTGGATGTGACCTTGCATGTAACCACCCCGTTGAAGGATAGAGTAATTGTTGCGTTAGGGTGTAAGGGGTGTAAGTTAGCTCTGGGCGATAGGCAAGAGGAAATTGACTTAGCCATTCTGCCCATGTACGATTTCGACGTGATTGTTGGCATGGATTGGCTAGTTAGGCATGGTACAGTGGTAGACTGTAGTAGGAGTATCATACAGCTAAACCCAGTAGGCCACCCTGGGTATGAATTTAAAGGAAATCGGGGAGGAACATCGATTCCTTGGATCTCATCTTTAGAGGCGACCAAGTTAATGGATGAAGGTTGCCTGGGATTTTTGGCATCAGTGTTGGATTCGACTGCTCAAGAAATGAAGTTAGAGGAAGTGCCTGTAGTAAGTGAGTATCCAGATGTATTTCCTCAAGAGTTGCCTGGATTGCCACCTGAGCGTGAAGTAGAATTTATGATCGAATTGGCACCTGGAACAGAGCCGATCTCGAAAGCACCGTATAGGATGTCGTTGTCGGAGTTGAAGGAATTGAAGGTGCAAATGCAAGAGCTACTGGATAAAGGATTTATCCGCCCCAGTGCTTCGCCATGGGGAGCTCCGGTGCTGTTTGTTAAGAAAAAGGATGGATCACTAAGGCTGTGCATCGATTACAGACAGCTGAACCAAGTGACGATCAAGAATAAGTATCCTCTACCAAGGATTGATGACCTGTTCGACCAACTTCAAGGCGCTTGCGTGTTCTCCAAGATAGACCTAAGGACAGGCTATCACCAGTTAAGGATTAAGCAAGAGGATGTGCCTAAGACTGCTTTTAGGACGAGGTATGGGCACTATGAGTTCACAGTTATGCCGTTTGGATTGACAAATGCTCCAGCCGCATTTATGGATATGATGAATCGAGTGTTCAAGGAGTTTTTGGATCAATTCGTGATAGTCTTCATTGATGACATCTTGGTATATTCGAAGAGTTCTGAGGACCACGAAGAACACTTAAGGATCGTTCTGCAGACGTTAAGGGAACATTCGCTGTATGCGAAGTTTAGTAAGTGCGAGTTCTGGCTGAGCAGAGTGGCATTTCTTGGTCATATAGTATCTGGAGAAGGGATATCAGTGGACCCATCTAAGATTGAAGCAGTAGAGAAATGGCCGAGACCTACGACCGTGACGGAAGTGCGAAGTTTCCTTGGATTGGCTGGGTATTATAGACGCTTCGTGGAAAGATTCTCTGTGATAGCGTCTCCTCTGACGCGTTTGTTGAAGAAGGAAGCAAAGTTTCAATGGACTGGGAAATGCGAGGAAAGTTTTCAGGAGTTGAAGGATCGATTGACTTCCGCACCAGTCTTAACCATTCCGTCTGGACCAGGTGTCACGCCCCGGATCCCTTCTCGGGAACGCGGCATCCCGTTCCTGCTGAAGATACACCTCGCGCTTGCCTGGTTCACGAAAAGCGACGGCCCAGGGATACTTTCTCTTCGTCGCGACTAGACGACGCAACTTGCGCCAAATTCTCATGCCTGCGGAAGCGTGCCTCCTATCCATACACACAAGCATACATAGCAAAGGGGTAGCATGGACAAGATAAACATAAACAACATGTCATAAATACGATTAGCGTTAGGTACAGACTACCAAAAGAAAACCACTAGCTGTAGATCATCCTACGCTCTACTAATCCTCAAAACATCGGGATTCTGCCAGAACTCAGTCCTCCTCGTCGGAATCCTCCAAAGGGTCCTCCTCTGGATCCTCCTCCTCGGTATCCATCGCATCGCCCTCCTCGTGGCCATCTATCTCGGAGCGCCCTGGAGACGGCAACTCCTGCTTCGGGTCGGGGTCGATCACCTGGCCTCCATATTCCGCAGGCTGGAGCCAAAACGGGTCCTCCTCCATGGGAATCGGGGAATCTCTCTAGGGTCCCTCAAAGCCATGTAGGCCCTCTCTAAACCAAGCCTCGAATCTATGGGGCACTAAATAAGGACCTCCCTGATCTACGAGCACAGTCGTCACATGCCTATGCCACAGGGTAGCGTGCATATCAAAATGGAGGGTAACCTGGGTGTCCATCTGGATCGGCAGACCAAAAAGCATCGGTGGCGCATCCATCACTAGCGACCTGGATCTGAAAAAGGTGGCAACCAACGCCAGTGAGTCGAAGACTCAGCAAGCTCACCACTAATCCTAGCGTAGGGTAGGATATACGAGTGGGGTCGGTCCTAACCAATAACTAGGGTTCGGGATTCAAAGTTCAACGCTCTCGATCTCCCCAGTTATTATCATGCCTCAGATAGCCAATACGAGTCGTCACAACAATTCATGCAATACAGACGGGCGATATCTACAATTAGCAATCATAGCATGCAAATGCCACAGGCCTCAAACGGCCATCATAAATCCCAAGGATCAGCCCGCCTATCACTCCAATTCCCATCAGGGCTCTACCCACAGTGCCACACGGCATGCCACGCTGCGTCTCGGACGCCTTATGCTGGCCTCCCTTTTCTCTCCATCTCCCATCAGGGCTCTTCCAACAGTGCCACACGGCAATAATCTCGGTGCCACATAGGCCCGTACTGTAACAGTCTGAAAATTCGACCAAAATATCGGAATTTCTAAAGGAATGGAAACACTTCGTTAATACCCTCTGATCGACGCTCACTCAGGATTAGCTACCCTGAGATGACCAACCGAAGGGGAAAGGCTAACTGGGGAAAATTTTCCAAACAGCCACCCGTTGGTCTGGGACAGAGACAGAGTCGTAAATTAATGAAATTGACCACGAAATGAAATCCGACTTCGGACAATCGAATTAGTAAGACAAACACAATTAAGAAATAAAGTCAGTTTCAGAAATGTCGCCAGAAGGGCAGACAGCCGGTGTACGTCGAGAAGCAAGACGTCAATGGAAAATTACCGAAATGCCCCCGGTAATTGCTCAGTCCTTAGGATTATTAGAATTAGGATTTTTGAGAGTAGGTTCGACTAATCGAAATCAAATCCTGTCTAAACTTCGTTCGCGCTCGAGACCCGATCGGTGCATTTGGCACGCAAATCGAGGCAAGTCAAATCAGTTGTCAAATCAATCAAACGTCTTGTCAATCACATCGGTCACATCATGGCTCAATTTCCAAGACAAGTCAATCTTGGTCCAATTCCCAAAGCAATCCATCAAGTCACTCCATTTGTCATTTCAAGTACAAGTCTTGTCCAAGTCACTATTCCACCTAACCCACTACCATAATTTGAAATTTCCAAATATTAGACTTAAGCCTTCACTCTCTCTCTCCTCTCTCATTTCTCTCATTCGGCTCTCTCTCTCCCTCACTCTCCCTCCCGAAGTCTCCCCCCCCTCACGGTTTCTCCTTGGCCGAGCCGTCTCCACCGTCGCCGCCGTCGTTCGGCCAAAGCTAGCCGCCACCATCAGCCCTCATCCTCATCTTGGTAAGTCTTCTAAGCCCTCTCCTTCATATTTTCATGGCCTTGAAGACCCCTTGCCGCCCGACCAGCCCTTGTCGTCCCTCACCGTCGTTGTCGTCCGCCATCATCGGCTTGGCCGAGAGCCTTCGGGCCGCCCCAGGCTTGGTCCACTCTCTTCCACAACCTTTCTAATGTCTAGAACTAACACATTTAGGTCCGTGGAGCTCTTGAAGGTGGTCAAACCTTCCGCAAACAGCCCTTATTCCCCTTTGAGCCGTGAAATCCACAACCGGCCGGTTGAGCCTTCGTCGTCTTCGTCTTCATTTCGGCTCACCTAAGGTAAGCTTTACTCCTAATTCTAGTTTAGGTTAGTAGTATATGCATGTGGAAGGGTGTGCTAGAGATGGTTAGGCTTGTTATGTAGCTAAGATGGGTTGAATGTACAAATTACCTTAAGCTATCTTGTGAGAATCATGTTTGGGCCAAAGGAGGGGGCTGTCCATGAGTTATTAAGGCTTGAAAGTATTCCATATGGGCTGTGAATGTTGCTTTAGGCGTGTGGTAAAGAGGCCGTGAGGTGCAATTGGGCTTGGAGGGCTTAAATTACACTAACTTGATCAAAAATGAGCTATCGAGCCAAGATACAACTAGTAGGCTTGCTTATGGACGTGAATAACAATTTAAGGGGGCCTTGAAAACATGACTAGTGGGCTGCAAATGTGGGCTTAGACGTGTACTTAATGGGCAAAAGGGAACTAATGGGCTCGGAAGCTTTAAAAATCAAGTAATTGGGCCAAAACTAATCAAAATGGGCCAAATCTAGTTAGTGGGCCACTAATGGACGAAAATCCTCTTAAATTGGGCCTAAATTAAGTCCATGAACATTAAAGAATGAAACCCAAAAATGTATATGGGCTTGGGTACTTGAATTGGGCCTAAAATAATGAATATGGGCTTGAATAGTAAACCCTTAGAAATGGGCCTGGGCCTTGCACGAAATTAATAAAATAATAGGCCCGACCCATATGAATTAACTTAATAATTAATTATTGGACCTCAACTATTGAAGTGGGCCTTAGGCCCAGTCGAACTTAGCTCGATTAATTAGAGGTTCTTAATTAGATTAGACCTTGGTTTATATGGGATCGATTAGTGGGTTGCCCTTGGGTAAGTGATGGCATGGTAGATTCTTGTATGAAATGTAAGGCGAACTAGATGATCGAGACTTCCAGAGTAGAGGCATACGATATATGTCTGTTTGGCTTGATGAACATGAGGTTTATTGGTTGATTGAATGACGTGCTCTGCTCTTGCACTTATATTCATTTGCATGCATGCTCTGTGTTGAGTTATTGATGTGATCATCTAGACCCTGCATACATTCAGAGCATTGCATGAGTCACTGGAGATGTGACGAGAGATTGTGCCCTGAGGGGAAGTGGAGAGAAAAAGGAGACCAACGTAAGGCGTCAGAAACGCAGTGTGGTACGGGCCTATGTGGCACCGAGATTTATGCTGTGTGGCACTGTTGGTAGCGCCCTGATGGGAGATGGAGAGAAAAGGGAGGCCAGCATAAGGCGCCCGAGACGCAGCGTGGCATGCCGCGTGGCACTGTTGGTAGAGCCCTGATGGGAATTGGAGTGATAGGTGGGCTGATCCTTGGGATCTATGATGGCCGTTTGAGGCCTGTGGCATTGCATACCATGATTGCTGATTGTTGATATTGCCCGTCTTTATTGCATGAACCATTGTGATGAAACTCGTACCGACTATATGAGGTGTGATGAAAACTGGGGAGATCGAGAGCGTTGAACTTTGAATCCTGAACCCTAGTTACTGGTTAGGACCGACCCCACTTGTATATCCTACCCTACGCTAGGATTAGTGGTGAGCTTGCTGAGTCCTCGACTCACTGGCGTTGGTTGCCACCTTTTTCAGATCCAGGTCGCCAGTGATGGATGTGCCACCGATGCTTTTTGGTCTGCCGATCCAGATGGACACCCAGGTTACCCTCCATTTTGATATGCACGCTACCCTGTGGCATAGGCACGTGACGACTGTACTCGTAGATCAGGGAGGTCCTTACTTAGTGCCCCATAGATTCGAGGCTTGGTTTAGAGAGGGCCTACATGGCTTTGAGGGACCCCAGAGAGATTCCCCGATTCCCATGGAGGAGGACCCGTTTTGGCTCCAGCCTGCAGAATATGGAGGCCAGGTGATCGACCCCGACCCGAAGCAGGAGTTGCCGTCTCCAGGGCGTTCCGAGATAGATGGCCACGAAGAGGGCGATGCGATGGATACCGAGGAGGAGGATCTAGAGGAGGACCCTGTGGAGGATTCCGACGAGGAGGACTGAGTTATGGCAGAATCCCGATGTTTTGAGGATTAGTAGAGCGTAGGATGATCTGCAGCTAGTGGTTTTCTTTTGGTAGTCTGTACCTAACGCTAATCGTATTCATGAAATGTTGTTTATGTTTATCTTGTCCATGCTACCCCTTTGCTATGTATGCTTGTGTGTATGGATAGGAGGCACGCTCCCGCAGGTATGAGGATTTGGCGCAAGTTGCGTCGTCTGGTCGCGACGAAGAGAAAATAATCCTGGGCCGTCGCGTAGCGTAAACCAGATGAGCGCGAGGTGTATCTTCCGCAGGAACGGGATGCCGCATTCCCGAGTAGGGATCCGGGGCGTGACACGTACCACACTGCGTTTCTGACGCCTTACGTTGGTCTCCCTTTTCTCTCCACTTCCCCTCAGGGCACAATCTCATGTCACATTCCCAGTGACTCATGCAATGCTCTGAATGTATGCAGGGCCCAGATGATCACATCAATAACTTAACACAGAGCATGCATGCAAATAAATACAAGTGCAGGAGTAGAGCACATCATTCAATCGACCAGTGAACCTCACGTTCATCAACCAAACAGACATGGATCGTAGGCCTCTACTTTCAAAGCCTCGATCATCTACATTCGCCTTACATCTCCTACAGGAGTCTGTCATTGTCATCACTTACTCAAGGGCAACTCGTTAATCAACCCATATAAACCAAGGTCTAATCTAATTAAGAGTCTCCAATTAATCAGGCTAAGTCCGACTGGGCCTAAGGCCCACTTCGAAAGTTAAGGTCCAGTTAGTTAATCCTTAAGTTAATTCATATGGGTTGGGCCCTTTATTTTATTAATTTCGTGCAAGGCCCAAGCCCATTTCTAAAGGTTTACTATTCAAGCCCATATTCATCATTTTAGGCCCAATTCAAGTACCCAAGCTCATATACATTTTTGGGTTTCATTCTTAAATTTTCATGGACTTAATTTAGGCCCAATTTAAGTGAATTTTCGTCCGTTAGCAGCCCAATAATTAGATTAGGCCCATTTTGTTTAGTTTTGGCCCAATTACTAGAATTAAAGGTTCCTAAGCCCAATACTTTACTTTGGCCCATTAAACCTCGTGTTCTAGCCCATCATTTCGGTCCACCAACTACATTCCCGAGGCCCATTCGTAAGCCAAATTTCGTCCATCATCAAGCCCATTAACTTCACTTAGGCCCGGTAGCTTGTTTTTGGTTCATTTAGTGTAATTTAAGGCCCCTAAGCCCATCTATACCTCACGGCCTCTCCCACGCACGCCTACCTCAACATTTTCAGCCCACACTTAGCTTTTTAATGACCATTTCGCATGCCAACAGCCCTTATTCGAAACCCAAATCAAGCTTTCCACATGTTAGTTCATAGTAAGCATACCTTAAATCACCTTTCAACCTCACAACAAGCCTAACCGTCACTAGCACACCCTCCCACATGCATATACTACTAACCTAAACTAGAATTAGTGGTAAAGCTTACACAAATCAGCTCGGGACGACGACGAACGACGAAGAGACACCGAGCGGACGAATGGGGCTCACGGTCGACGGGAAAGGAGCGGCGGCAACGGGGCTGATCTCGGCTGTTCCGTGGCCTCCAAGGACTCTAAACCAACCATACAACAAGCCAAGGGAGGTGAGGAACCGAGGGAACGAAGGTGAGCAAGTTCGGGTTCAAATGGAAGCGAAACGACGAAGGAAACGACGATAAAAAGTGAGGGCTGTTTCGGCATTTCGTGGAGGGTCCAAGCTGTGGGAAAATGAACAAGAGGAGGCTAAGAGGACTTACCAAGAGTTGAGGGTGGACGGCGGCGGCTGGCTTTGGCCGGACGACGGTGCGACGACGGGCGGTGTCGGGCGGAGAGGGAGAGGACCGAGAGAGAGTTGAGAGGAGAGGGAGAGCTTTCGGGAGGGAGAGTGAGGGAGAGAGAGAGCCGAATGAGAGAAAATGAGAGAGGAGAGAGAGGATGAAATGGTTTTAGTGAAATTCAAAAATAGGAGATAATGGGGTTAGGTGAGGTAAATAGTGACATGGATTAGATGTGTACTCTTGATGGGTGTGACTTGTACCTTGGATTTGACTTGGTAGATTGCATGGGAACTTGTGCCATGATTGACCGATGGATTGACAAGACATTGATTGATTGGACAACTGATTTGACTTGTCTCGATTTGCGTGCCAAATGCACCGATCGGGTCCCGAGCGCGAACGAATTTTAGACAGGATTTGATTTCGATTAGTCGAATCTACTCTCAAAAATCCTAATTCTATTAATCCTAAGGACTGAGCATTTACCGGGGCATTTCGGTAATTTTCCATTGACGTCTTGCTTCTCGACGTACACCGGCTGTCTGCCCTTCTGGCGACATCTCTGAAGCTGACTTTATTTATTAATTGTGTTTGTCTTACTAATTCGATTGTCCGAAGTCGGATTTCATTTCGTGGTCAATTTCATTAATTTACGACTCTGTCTCTATCTCAGACCAACGGGCGGCTGTTTGGAAAATTTTCCCCAGTTAGCCTTTCCCCTTCGGTTGGTCATCTCAGGGTAGCTAATCCTGAGTGAGCGTCGATCAGAGGGTATTAACGAAGTGTCTCCATTCTTTTAGAAATTCCGATATTTGGGTCGAATTTTCAGACTGTTACACCAGGAGGATTTGAGATATACAGCGATGCGTCATTAAGAGGATTGGGGTGTGTCTTGATGCAGCATGGACGAGTGGTAGCGTATGCATCTCGACAGTTGAGGCCGCATGAGATGAATTACCCGACGCACGACTTGGAGTTAGCTGCGATTGTCTTTGCATTGAAGATTTGGAGGCATTATCTGGTGGGAGAGAAATTCCAGATTTTTACGGACCATCAGAGTTTGAAGTATCTGTTCTCGCAGAAGGAGCTGAATATGAGGCAGCGTCGTTGGATAGAGTCGTTGAAGGACTACGACTGTAATATTCTATACCATCCAGGAAAGGCGAATAAGGTAGCGGATGCTCTGAGTAGGAAGTCGAGCGTTGCGCATATGATGGTCAAGGAGTGGACATTACTGGAGGAAATCAGAGATTCTGAGTTCAAGGTCGAGGTAGGAAACCTCTCGAGTCTGATGGCTACGTTGCAGATCGAACCAGAGATTCAGCTAAGAATCAAGGAGATGCAATCTACGGACCCGGACATTCAGAAGATTGTGGCGATGAATGCAGACGAGAGGAAGGCCGAGTTCCAAGTGACTGCTGACGGAATACTGAAGTTTAGAAGACGTCTGTGCGTACCTAATGACGAGGCGCTAAAAGAGAAGATTTTGTCCGAGGCACACAGAAGTAACTACAGTATTCATCCAGGGAGTACTAAGATGTATCAGAATTTGCGTCAGCACTATTGGTGGAATGGAATGAAGGTGGATGTGGCTAAGCATGTAGCTAAGTGTCTGACGTGTCAACAGGTAAAGGCACAGCATTGCAAGCCTGGAGGATTATTGCAACCATTGGAAATCCCAAAGTGGAAATGGGAGCATGTCACTATGGATTTTGTGACAGGATTGCCAAGGAGTCAGAGAGGCAATGATTCGATTTGGGTAATAGTGGACAGACTGACGAAATCAGCTCATTTCATTGCAGTACGAAAGGACTCTACCTTGGAGAAGTTGGCTGAATTGTACGTGAGGCAGATAGTGAGATTGCATGGGGTACCAGTAAGTATTGTATCAGACAGAGATCCTCGCTTCACCGCTACGTTTTGGAAAAGTCTACAGGGTGCTTTGGGAACAGAGCTGAGATTCAGTACAGCCTACCACCCTCAGACTGATGGTCAGTCGGAAAGGACAATACAGACCTTGGAGGACATGTTGAGAGCTTGTGTGATTGACTTCAAAGGAGGTTGGGAAGAACAGTTGCATTTGGTGGAATTTGCCTACAACAACAGTTACCAGCAGAGCATCAGAATGGCACCATTTGAGGCACTGTATGGAAGGGCCTGTAGAACGCCAATCTGTTGGGACGAAGTTGGTGAGAAAAGCATAACAGGCCCAGAATTAGTACAGCAGTCAGTTGAGGCAGTCAGAGTGATCAGAGACAGATTGAGGACTGCGCAGAGTAGCCAGAAGAGTTATGCAGACAAGAGACGTAAGCCATTGGAATTCCAAGTTGGAGATCATGTGTTTCTGAAGGTGTCGCCGATGCGAGGACTATCTCGGTTTGGCAAGAAAGGAAAGTTGAGTCCAAGATTTGTTGGGCCATTCGAGATTTTGGAGAGGATCGGGACACTGGCTTACCGTCTAGCATTGCCGCCAAACTTATCGCAGATTCATAATGTGTTTCATGTTTCGATGCTTCGGAAGTACGAGCCGGACCCTGGACATATACTCGATCATGAAGTCATTGAAATGGATGACCGCGTCTCGTACGTGGAAAGGCCAGTAAGAATTGAAGATCGCAAGGAGCAGGTCTTAAGGAATAAGACGATTCCGCTGGTCAAGGTTATCTGGGAACACCATGGAACTGAAGGTGCTACTTGGGAAAGCGAGGATGAAATGAAGAAGAAGTATCCGTACCTGTTTGAGTAGATCGATGTAATCTCCATTTTTGTTGTAAGGATTGGTGGATGTAAATTTCGGGGACGAAATTTTTATAAGAAGGGAAGAATTGTAACAGTCTGAAAATTCGATCCAATTATCGGAATTTCTGGATAAATGGAAACACTTCGTTAATACCCTCTGATCGACGCTCACTCAGGACTAGCTACCCTGAGATGACCAACCGAAGGGGAAAGGCTAACTGGGGAGAATTTTCCAAACAGCCGCCCATTGGTCTGAGACAGAGACAGAGTCGTAAATTAATGAAATTAACCACGAAATGAAATCCGACATTGGACAATCGAATCAGTAAGATAAAAACAATTAAGAACTGAAGTCAGTTTCAGAAATGTCGCCAGAAGGGCAGACAGCCGGTGTACGTCGAGAAACAAGACGTCAATGGAAAATTACCGAAATGCTCCCGGTAAATGCTCAGTCCTTAGGATTAATAGAATTAGGATTTTTGAGAGTAGATTCGACTAATCAAAATCAAATCCTGTCTAAAATTCGTTCGCGCTCGAGACCCGATCGGTGCATTTGGCACGCAAATCGAGACAGGTCAAATCGGTTGTCAAATCAATCAATGTCTTGTCAATCCATCGGTCACATCATGGCACAATTTCCAAGAATGTCAATCCATCAAGTAAATCAAGTGTCATTCAAGCATAGTAAACATCATATCCTTGTCACTATTCAACCTAACCCCATTATCTTATTTTGAATTTCACTATAACCCACATAAACCTCTCTCTCTCCTCCCTCATCATTTTCGGCCGCCCACTCTCTCTCCTCCCTCTCCCTCTCTCGAATTCCCTCTCTCCCTCACGGCTCCCTCTCGCTCGGTCGTCCGCCGTGCGCCACCGTCCGCCGTCGTTGAGGCCTCCATCCGCGACGAGCCGCCACCATTGTCACGGTAAGTCTTCCCTTGTCCTCGGTCTCTTCATTCCCGTAGCCTTGGATGACCCGGCCTCACTCTCTCCTTCTTCTTTCTCTCGGTCCAAGCTCGTCCGGCCGCCCGAACGTCGTCGTCGCCGTCGTCTTCTCGTCCGGCCGCCTCCACCAGCCTCGTTCGTGTATAGGTGAGCTTCCATGGTCCCTCACCTCTTAGTTTTCCCACGGCAAAAAGGCCATTTGGACACCGGCCCGACCTGATCTCTCCCTTGCTCTCTCGGACGCGTGCAGCCGCCGTCGTTGCCGTCGGCCTCCGCCCGTTCCGACGTCATCCAGCCGCCACCGTCCACCCCACCGGTAAGCTTTAGTCACTAATCTCAACCTAGGCTAGTTGTATGCATGTGTGGTTGTGCGAATTAGTTGCTATTAATGTGATTAGTGGATAATGTGGATGATTAAGCTAGTTGGGCTTTGGATTATGTTGTTAGATTAATGGGCCGGCCGTGTGGGCCATAGAGAGAGAGAGATTAGGCCTTGAAATGTCATAGATGGGCTGAATGGGGTGAAGTTGGCGTGAGGCTTGATGGGCAAAAGGGAACTAATGGGCTTGGAAGCTTTAAAACCAAGTAATTGGGCCAAAACTAATCAAAATGGGCCAAATCTAGTTAGTGGACCACTAATGGACGAAAATCCACTTAAATTGGGCCTAAATTAAGCCCACGAACGTTAAAGAATGAAACTCAAAAATGTATATGGGCTTGGGTATTCAAATTGGGCCTAAAATAATGAATATGGGCTTGAATAGTAAACCTTTAGAAATAGGCTTGGGCCTTGCACGAAATTAATAAAATAATAGGCCCAACCCCTATGAATTTAATTTAAGAATTAATTATTGAACCCCAACTATTGAAGTGGGCCCTAGGCCCAGTCGAACTTAGCTCGATTAATTAGGGGTTCTTAATCAGATTAGACCTTGTTTTATATGGGCTCGATTAGTGGATTGTCCTTGGATAATTGATAGTATAGTAGACTTTTGTTTAAGATGTAAGGCGGACTTGGATTATCGAAACTTTGTGGATAGAGATAATTGACCTACGTCTGCTTGGCTCGTTGATCATGAGATGTATGAGTTGGTCGATTGATGTGCTCTGTCTTGTACTTATGATTATTGGCATGCATGCTCTGTGTTGAATTATTGATGTGATCATCTGGGCCCTGCATACATTCAGAGCATTGCATGAATCACTGGGAATGTGACCTGAGATTGTGCCCTGATGGGAGATGGAGAGAAAAGGGAGGCCAGCATAAGGCGTCCGAGACGCAGCGTGGCATGCCGTGTGGCACTGTTGGTAGAGCCCTGATGGGAATTGGAGTGATAGGCGGGCTGATCCTTGGGATCCGTGATGGCCGTTTGAGGCCTGTGGCATTTGCATAATGTTATTGCTGTTTGTTACTATCGCCCGTCTGTATTGCATGAATTGTTGTGACGAAACTCGTATTGGCTATATGAGGCATGATAATAGCTGGGGAGATCGAGAGCGTTGAACTTTGAATCCTGAACCCTAGTCTATTGGGTAGGACCGACCCCACTAGTATACGCTATCCTACGTTAGGATTAGTGGTGAGCTTGCTGAGTTTAGACTCACGGGCGGTGGTTGCCCTTCTTTTACAAATCCAGGTCACCCATGATGGCCGCACCGCCGATGCTTTTTAGACTGCCAGTACAGATGGATACCGAGATCACCCTCCATTTTGATATGCACGCCACTCTGTGGCATAGGCATGTGACCACTGTATTAGTAGATCAGGGTGGACCTTATCTTGTACCCCATAGATTCGAGGCTTGGTTTAGAGAGGGCCTACATGGCTTTGAGGGACCCCAGAGAGATTCCCCGATTCCCATGGAGGAGGACCCGTTTTGGCTCCAGCCTGCAGAATATGGAGGCCAGGTGATCGACCCCGACCCGAAGCAGGAGTTGCCGTCTCCAGGGCGCTCCGAGATAGATGGCCACGAGGAGGGCGATGCGATGGATACCGAGGAGGAGGATCCAGAGGAGGACCCTGTGGAGGATTCCGACGAGGAGGACTGAGTTATGGCAGAATCCCGATGCTTGGAGGACTAGTTGAGCGTAGGATGACCTACAGCTAGTGGTTTTCTTTTGGTAGTCTGTACCTAACGCTAATCGTATTTATGAAATGTTGTTTATGTTTATCTTGTCCATGCTACCCCCTTTGCTATGTATACTTGTGTGTATGGATAGGAGGCACGCTTCCGCAGGTATGAGAATTTGGCGCAAGTTGCGTCATCGTCTGGTCGCGACGAAGAGAAAGTATCCCTGGGCCGTCGCTTATCGTGAACCAGGCGAGCGCGAGGTGTATCTTCCGCAGGAACGGGATGCCGCATGCCCGAGAAGGGATCCGGGGCGTGACAGAAAGGCTAACTGGGGAGAATTTTCCAAACAGCCGCCCATTGGTCTGAGACAGAGACAGAGTCGTAAATTAATGAAATTGACCACGAAATGAAATCCGATTTCGGACAATCAAATTAGTAAGACAAACACAATTAAGAAATAAAGTCAGTTTCAGAAATGTCGCCAGAAGGGCAGACAGCCGGTGTACGTCGAGAAGCAAGACGTCAATGGAAAATTACCGAAATGCCCCCGGTAAATGCTCAGTCCTTAGGATTAATAGAATTAGGATTTTTGAGAGTAGATTCGACTAATCAAAATCAAATCCTGTCTAAAATTCGTTCGCGCTCGAGACCCGATCGGTGCATTTGGCACGCAAATCGAGGCAAGTCAAATCAGTTGTCAAATCAATCAAATGTCTTGTCAATCAATCAATCAAATCCATCGGTCAATCATGGCACAATTTCCAAGGCAATCCATCAAGTCAATGTCAAGTACACATGTCTTGTAAAATTCAAATCAAGGTCACTATTCACTTACTATTCACCTCACCTAACACACTACCCCCTCTCACTTAAGTCTCTTCTCTCTCTCTCTCCTCCTTCATTCTCTCATTTTCGGCCACCCTCCTCTCTCCCCCTCTCCCGAAATCTCTCTCACTCTCTCCCTCCCGTGCTCGTCCCTCTCTCGGCTCTCTCTCCCTCCGCCACCGTCGCCGCCGCCGCCGAGCCCTCCGGCCACCGCCGATCCTCCTCAACTTTAGGTAAGTCTTCCTAGCTTACTCTTGATCATTTACCACGGCTTGAACCCCCACGAAAAGCCCGAAACAGCCCGCCTCCTCATCGTCATTTTCTTCGTCGTTTCGCTTCGATTTGAACCCGAACTTGTTCCACCTTGTTTCCTTGCATCCCTCATGTCTTTGGCTTGGCAAATGGTCACCTTAGGACCCTTGGAACTCCGTGGAACCGCCGGAACAATCACCGTTACCGCCGCTTCCCTCCCTAAGCCGTGAGCTCCAACCGGCCGTCCCTTGCTCCGCCTCGCGTCGTCGTCATTTCCAACCCATATCCGGTAAGCTCTACCCCTAATCTTGGTTTAGGTTAGTAATATACGTTTGTGGAACGCCAATAGAGGTCGATTATGATGATTTTTAGTAGAGATTGCATAGTTCAAGCCTAGACAAGTAAGGTTGCGTTATGTACTTGGTGCAAGGGGTTAAACTAAGAGCTTGGAGGCTTGTAAGGGGGCTGGATTTCGGTTTACATGGCTGTGGGTATACGGTTTGAATGAGTATGGGGTGGATCTAAGTGTGTTAATGGGCTCCAACACTTAAACTACATGATTCGGGCTTAATATGAGCTACCGGGCTTGGATGCAACCAATGGACTTGCCAATAGACGAAACTAACAACTTGAACGGGCCATAAAAACATGAAAAGTGGGCTGCAAATGTGGGCTTAGGCGTGTACTTAATGGGCCGAAGGGAAATAATGGGCTTGAAAGCTTTAAAATTTAGTAATTGGGCCAAAACTAATCAAAATGGGCCAAATCTAGCTAGTGGGCCACTAATGGACGAAAATTCTTTTAAATTGGGCCTAAATTAAGTCCATGAACATTAAAGAATGAAACCCAAAAATGTATATGGGCTTGGATATTCAAATTGGGCCTAAAATAATGAATATGGGCCTGAATAGTAAACCTTTAGAAATGGGCTTGGGCCTCACACGAATTTAATAAAATAATAGGCCCAACCCATATGAATTAATTTAAGAATTAATCATTGGATCTCAACTATTGAAGTGGGCCTTAGGCCCAATCGAACTTAGCTTGAGTAATTAGAGGCCCTTCATTAGATTAGACCTTGGTTTATATGGGCTCGATTAGTGGATTGTCCTTGGATAATTGATAGTATAGTAGACTTTTGTTTAAGATGTAAGGCGGACTTGGATTATCGAAACTTTGTGGATAGAGATAATTGATCTACGTCTGCTTGGCTCGTTGATCATGAGGTGTATCAGTTGGTCGATTGATGTGCTCTGTCTTGCACTTATGATTATTGGCTTGCATGCTCTGTGTTGAATTATTGATGTGATCATCTGGGCCCTGCATACCTTCAGAGCATTGCATGAGTCACTGGGGATGTGACGTGAGATTGTGCCCTGAGGGGAAGTGGAGAGAAAAGGGAGACCAACGTAAGGCGTCAGAAACGCAGTGTGGTACGGGCCTATGTGGCACCGAGAATTATGCCGTGTGGCACTGTTGGTAGCGCCCTGATGGGAGACGGAGAGAAAAGGGAGGCCAGCTTAAGGCGTCCGAGACGCAGCGTGGCATGCCGTGTGGCACTGTTGGTAGAGCCATGATGGGAATTGGAGTGATAGGCGGGCCGATCCTTGGGATCCGCGATGGCCGTTTGAGGCCTGTGGCATTTGCATAATGTTATTGCTGTTTGTTACTATCGCCCGTCTGTATCGCATAAATTGCTGTGATGAAACTCGTATTGGCTATATGAGGTGTGATGGTAACTGGGGAGATCGAGAGCGTGGGACTCCGAGTACCAAACCCTAGTTACTGGTTAGGACCAACCCCACTCGTATATCCTACCCTACGCTAGGATTAGTGGTGAGCTTGCTGAGTCCTCGACTCACTGGCGTTGGTTGCCACCTTTTTCAGATCCAGGTCACCAGTGATGGATGTGCCACCGATGCTTTTTGGTCTGCCGATCCAGATGGACACCCAGGTTACCCTCCATTTTGATATGCACGCTACCCTGTGGCATAGGCATGTGACGACTGTGCTCGTAGATCAGGGAGGTCCTTACTTAGTGCCCCATAGATTCGAGGCTTGGTTTAGAGAGGGCCTACATGGCTTTGAGGGACCCCAGAGAGATTCTCCGATTCCCATGGAGGAGGACCCGTTTTGGCTCCAGCCTGCAGAATATGGAGGCCAGGTGATCGACCCCGACCCGAAGCAGGAGTTGCCGTCTCCAGGGCGCTCCGAGATAGATGGCCACGAGGAGGGCGATGCGATGGATACCGAGGAGGAGGATCCAGAGGAGGACCCTGTGGAGGATTCCGACGAGGAGGACTGACTTATGGCAGAATCCCGATGTTTTGAGGATTAGTAGAGCGTAGGATGATCTACAGCTAGTGGTTTTCTTTTGGTAGTCTGTACCCAACGCTAATCGTATTTATGAAATGTTGTTTATGTTTATCTTGTCCATGCTACCCCTTTGCTATGTATGCTTGTGTGTATGGATAGGAGGCACGCTTCCGCAGGTATGAGAATTTGGCGCAAGTCTCGTCGTCTGGTCGCGACGAAGAGAAAGTATCCCTGGGCCGTCGCTTATCGTGAACCAGGCGAGCGCGAGGTGTATCTTCCGCGGGAACGGGATGCCGCGTTCCCGAGAAGGGATCCGGGGCGTGACAGCGTGCTCCACGACGGCGGACGGTGACGGCTTGGGCGAGCTTCCTCGAGCGAATGAAGGAGAGGAAGAAGAAGATGAAGAAGCCAAAGAATGGAGAGGGAGGAGAGGGAAATTTCGGCCAAAATGAGAGGAAGAGGGAGGAGAGAGAGAGAGGAGATTATAATGTGGAAAATGCCAAAAGATGAATAGTGGAGTAGGTGTACTTGATGTGATCTTGGAAAGATTGGATGAGACTAGGCTTCTTGTCAAAGTACAATGGTAGGTGGGGTAATTAATGGGGATGTGAGGTTGACATGTACTTTGATAAGATTTGAATGAGACTTGATGTGTACTTTTGTACTTTGACTTAATTGATGGGTTTGTCTTGAAACTTGTGCCATGATTGATTGATTTGATTTGATGGATTGATTGATGGGACATTGATTGATTTGACGCTTGATTTGACTTACCTCGATTTGTGTGCCAAATGCACCAATCGGGTCCCGAGCGCGTACGAACTTCGGACTGGATTTGGTTTCGATCTACCAAATCTACTCTCAAAAATCCTAATTTAACTAATTCTAAGGACTGAGCATTTACCGGGGGCATTTCGGTAATTTTCCATTCATGTCTTGCTTCCCGACGTGCACCGGTTGTCTGCCCTTCTGGCGATGTTTCTGAAACTGTATCCATTTCTCCATGGTGACCATCTTAGAAATTCGATTGTCCAATACCGGAATTCATCTCGTGGCCAAATTCATTAAATTACGACTCTGTCGAATTCCTCATACCAATGGGCGGCTGTTTAGGAAAATTCCCTAGGTAGCCATTCCCCTTCGGTTGGTCGTCTCGAGTTGATCAGACTCGAGTGAGACTTAACTAGAGCGTATTAATGAAGTATATCCATTCAATTTATGAATTTCGAAAATGGGTCGAAAATCCAGAATGTCACAATTCTTCCCTCCTTAAAAAGTTTCGTCCTCGAAACTTGCCTTTTACTTCTTTTCCCATCAATGTAACCATCTCACGCTTGCTACCTCCTTCGGCTATACGGCCCAATTAATCTTCCGCTGCGCACTTTGATCCCATCGCCTTCTTTTTTTCACTACATTCCGCAATCTATACCATTCAAAAGAACTCTCATCGGCCTGAATTACTTGTAGGTCCATTATCAACGTCGACCTATAGTTTCTTAACATTTTCATATGGACAAGCCCAATCCATTCTTACTCTTGCTCCCCCATAAGGCCTACTTCAGAACCATTGGGTCCGTCTCATCTCTCTAAATAGAGCATCCCTTATATCTAGGATATGATACATCTCAGCCCCTTCTTCACGATGCTACTTCCAGATGCCATGCCTGGGACTTTGTTGGTTACGGTCTTTCAATTCAAGCACATTTCACCCCCACCACGACACTATTGGATCACCAGCCAACTAGCTCATGTGGGTCTCATCATGGATCGCCCTGATCGCACAATAGTGGTCCTCTCCGATTATTATGGAGGTACAAATCACAATTGCTTGACTTTCACCAACACTTCCAACGTACTTTGACGTTTCTCACTAGATGTCACGCCCCGGATCCCTTCTCGGGAACGCGGCATCCCGTTCCTGCGGAAGATACACCTCGCGCTCGCCTGGTTCACGATAAGCGACGGCCCAGGGATACTTTCTCTTCGTCGCAACCAGACGACGCAACTTGCGCCAATCAATTCATACCTGCGGAAGCGTGCCTCCTATCCATACACACAAGCATACATAGCAAAGGGGTAGCATGGACAAGATAAACATAAACAACATTTCATAAATACGATTAGCGTTAGGTACAGACTACCAAAAGAAAACCACTAGCTGTATATCATCCTACGCTCTACTAATCCTCAAAACATCGGGATTCTGCCATAACTCAGTCCTCCTCGTCGGAATCCTCCACAGGGTCCTCCTCTGGATCCTCCTCCTCGGTATCCATCGCATCGCCTTCCTCGTGGCCATCTATCTAGGAGCGCCCTGGAGACGGCAACTCCTGCTTCGGGTCGGGGTCGATCACCTGGCCTCCATATTCTGTAGGCTAGAGCCAAAACGGGTCCTCCTCCATGGGAATCGGGGAATCTCTCTGGGGTCCCTCAAAGCCATGTAGGCCCTCTCTAAACCAAGCCTCGAATCTATGGGGCACTAAGTAAGGACCTCCCTGATCTACGAGCACAGTCGTTACATGCCTATGCCACAGGGTAGCGTGCATATCAAAATGGAGGGTAACCTGGGTGTCCATCTAGATCGGCAGACCAAAAAGCATCGGTGGCACATCCATCACTAGCGACCTGGATCGGATATGGGTTGGAAATGACGACGACGCGAGGCGGAGCAAGGAACGGCCGGTTGGAGCTCACGGCTTAGGGAGGGAAGCGGCGGCAACGGTGGCTGTTCCGGCGGTTCCACGGAGTTCCAAGGGTCCAAGGCGTGCCAAGGGAGAGGGGTGGCCGACGGTGGCGGCAAGGCGGCGGAACGGCGGCGGCTTGCGGCGGCACGGTCGGACGAAGCAAAGGGGAGGAGAGGGAGAGAGAGCTTTCGGGAAAGGGAGAGAGAGAGAGAGGGGGTGCCGAAAATGAAAAGTGAGGAAGGGGAGAGAGAGAAGAGAGTTAAGTGGAAGGGGTAAGTGGGTTAGGTAGTGAATAGTAAGGGAATAGTGACTAGGATTTGATTTAGTACTTTGACATGTTGATTGACATTCTTGGGAATTGAACCATGATTGACTTGCCTTGGAAATTGTGCCATGATGGGATTGATTGATTGACAAGACATTTGATTGATTTGACAACTAATTTGACTTGCCTCGATTTGCGTGCCAAATGCACCGATCGGGTCTCGAGCGCGAACGAATTTTAGACAGGATTTGATTTCGATCGGTCGAATCTACTCTCAAAAATCCTAATTCTATTAATCCTAAGGACTGAGCATTTACCGGGGGCATTTCGGTAATTTTCCATTGACGTCTTGCTTCTCGACGTACACCGGCTGTCTGCCCTTCTGGCGACATTTCTGAAACTGACTTTATTTCTTAATTGTGTTTATCTTACTAATTCGATTGTCCGAAGTCGGATTTCATTTCGTGGTAAACTTCATTAATTTAGGACTCTGTCTCTGTTTCAGACCAACGGGCGGCTGTTTGGAAAATTCTCCCCAGTTAGCCTTTCCCCTTCGGTTGGTCATCTCAGGGTAGCTAATCCTGAGTGAGCGTCGATCAGAGGGTATTAACGAAGTGTTTCCATTCCTTTAGAAATTCCGATATTTGGGTCGAATTTTCATACTGTTACAATTCTTCCCTTCTTATAAAAATTTCGTTCTCGAAATTTACATCCACCAATCCTTACAACAAACAGAAATCACATTGATCTACTCAAACAGGTACGGATACTTCTTCTTCATTTCATCCTCGCTTTCCCAAGTAGCTCCTTCAGTTCCATGGTGTTCCCAGATAACCTTGATCAGCGGAATCGTCTTATTCCTTAAGACCTGCTCCTTACGATCTTCAATCCTTACTGGCCTTTCCACGTATGAGACGCGGTCATCCATTTCAATGACTTCATGATCGAGTATATGGCCAGGGTCCGGCTCGTACTTTCGAAGCATTGAAACATAAAACACATTATGAATCTGCGATAAGTTCGGCGGCAATGCTAGACGATAAGCCAGTGTCCCGATCTTCTCCAGGATCTCGAATGGCCCAACAAATCTTGGACTCAACTTTCCTTTCTTGCCAAACCGAGATAGTCCTCGCATCGGCGACACCTTCAGAAACACATGATCTCCAACTTGGAATTCCAATGGCTTACGTCTCTTGTCTGCATAACTCTTCTGCCTACTCTGCGCAGTCCTCAATCTGTCTCTGATCACTCTGACTGCCTCAACTGACTGCTGCACTAATTCTGGGCCTGTTATGCTTTTCTCACCAACTTCGTCCCAACAGATTGGCGTTCTACAGGCCCTTCCATACAGTGCCTCAAATGGTGCCATTTTGATACTCTGCTGGTAGCTGTTGTTGTAGGCGAATTCCACCAAATGCAACTGCTCTTCCCAACCTCCTTTGAAATCAATCACACAAGCTCTCAGCATGTCTTCCAAAGTCTGTATCGTCCTTTCCGACTGACCATCTGTCTGAGGGTGGTAAGCTGTACTGAATCTTAACTCTGTTCCCAGCGCACCCTGCAGACTCTTCCAAAATGTAGCGGTGAAGCGAGGATCTCTGTCTGATACAATACTTACTGGTACCCCATGCAATCTCACTATCTGCCTCACGTACAATTCAGCCAACTTTTCCAAGGTAGAGTCCTTTCGTACTGCAATGAAATGAGCTGATTTCGTCAGTCTGTCCACTATTACCCAAATCGAATCATTGCCTCTCTGACTTCTTGGTAATCCTGTCACAAAATCCATAGTGACATGCTCCCATTTCCACTCTGGGATTTCCAATGGTTGCAATAATCCTCTAGGCTTGCAATGCTGTGCCTTTACCTGTTGACACGTCAAACACTTAGCTACATGCTTAGCCACATCCACCTTCATTCCATTCCACCAATAGTGCTGACGCAAATTCTGATACATCTTAGTACTCCCTGGATGAATACTGTAGTTACTTCTGTGTGTCTCGGACAAAATCTTTTCCTTTAGCGCCTCGTCATTAGGCACGCACAGACGTCCTCTAAACTTCAATATTCCGTCAGCAGTCACTTGGAACTCGGCCTTCCTCTCGTCTGCATTCATCGCCACAATCTTCTGAATGTCCGGGTCCGTAGATTGCATCTCCTTGATTCTTAGCTGAATCTCTGGTTCGATCTGCAACGTAGCCATCAGACTCGAGAGGTTTCCTACCTCGACCTTGAACTCGGAATCTCTGATTTCCTCCAGTAATGTCCACTCCTTGACCATCATATGCGCAATGCTCGACTTCCTACTCAGAGCATCTGCCACTTTATTCGCCTTTCCTGGATGGTACAAAATATCGCAGTCGTAGTCCTTCAGCAACTCCATCCAACGACGCTGCCTCATATTCAGCTCCTTCTACGAGAACAGATACTTCAAACTCTGATGGTCCGTAAAAATCTGGAATTTCTCTCCCACCAGATAATGCCTCCAAATCTTCAATGCAAAGACAATCGCAGCTAACTCCAAGTCGTGCGTCGGGTAATTCATCTCATGCGGCCTCAGCTGTCGGGATGCATAAGCTACCACTCGTCCATGTTGCATCAAGACACATCCTAATCCTCTTAATGACGCATCACTGTATATCTCAAATCCTCCTGGTCCAGACGGAATGGTTAAGACTGGTGCGGAAGTCAATCGATCCTTCAATTCCTGAAAACTTTCCTCGCATTTCTCAGTCCATTGAAACTTTGTCTCCTTCTTCAACAAACGCGTCAGAGGAGACGCTATCACAGAGAATCTTTCCACGAAGCGTCTATAATACCCAGCCAATCCAAGGAAACTTCGCACTTCCGTCACGGTCGTAGGTCTCGGCCATTTCTCTACTGCTTCAATCTTAGATGGGTCCACTGATATTCCTTCTCCAGATACTATATGACCAAGAAACGCCACTCTGCTCAGCCAGAACTCACACTTACTGAACTTCGCATACAGCGAATGTTCCCTTAGCGTTCGCAGGACGATCCTTAAGTGTAACAGTCTGAAAATTCGACCCAAATATCGGAATTTCTAAAGGAATGGAAACACTTCGTTAATACCCTCTGATCGACGCTCACTCGGGATTAGCTACCCTGAGATGACCAACCGAAGGGGAAAGGCTAACTGGGGAGAATTTTCCAAACAGAAGCCTGTTGGTCTGAGACAGAGACAGAGTCGTAAATTAATGAAATTGACCACGAAATGAAATCCGACTTCGGACAATCGAATTAGTAAGACAAACACAATTACGAAATAAAGTCAGTTTCAGAAGTGTCGCCAGAAGGGCAGACAGCCGGTGTACGTCGAGAAGCAAGACGTCAATGGAAAATTACCGAAATGCCCCCGGTAAATGCTCAGTCCTTAGGATTAATAGGATTAGGATTTTTGAGAGTAGATTCGACTAATCAAAATCAAATCCTGTCTAAAATTCGTTCGCGCTCGAGACCCGATCGGTGCATTTGGCACGCAAATCGAGGCACGTCAAATCAGTTGTCAAATCAATCAATGTCTTGTCAATCCATCGGTCACATCATGGCACAATTTCCAAGAATGTCAATCCATCAATCCATCAAGTAAATCAAGTGTCATTCAAGCATAGTAAACATCATATCCTTGTCACTATTCAACCTAACCCCATTATCTTATTTTGAATTTCACTATAACCCACATAAACCTCTCTCTCTCCTCCCTCATCATTTTCGGCCGCCCACTCTCTCTCCTCCCTCTCCCTCTCTCGAATTCCCTCTCTCCCTCACGGCTCCCTCTCGCTCGGTCGTCCGCCGTCGTTGAGGCCTCCATCCGCGACGAGCCGCCACCATTGTCACGGTAAGTCTTCCCTTGTCCTCGGTCTCTTCATTCCCGTAGCCTTGGATGACCCGGCCTCACTCTCTCCTTCTTCTTTCTCTCGGTCCAAGCTCGTCCGGCCGCCCGAACGTCGTCGTCGCCGTCGTCTTCTCGTCCGGCCGCCTCCACCAGCCTCGTTCGTGTATAGGTGAGCTTCCATGGTCCCTCACCTCTTAGTTTTCCCACGGCAAAAAGGCCATATGGACACCGGCCCGACCTGATCTCTCCCTTGCTCTCTCGGACGCGTGCAGCCGCCGTCGTTGCCGTCGGCCTCCGCCCGTTCCGACGTCATCCAGCCGCCACCGTCCACCCCACCGGTAAGCTTTAGTCACTAATCTCAACCTAGGCTAGTTGTATGCATGTGTGGTTGTGTGAATTAGTTGCTAATTAATGTGATTAGTGGATAATGTGGATGATTAAGCTAGTTGGGCTTTGGATTATGTTGTTAGATTAATGGGCCGGCCGTGTGGGCCATATGGAGAGAGAGATTGGGCCTTGAAATGTCATAGATGGGCTAAATGGGGTGAAGTTGGCGTGAGGCTTGATGGGCAAGAGGGAACTAATGGGCTTGGAAGCTTTAAAATCAAGTAATTGGGCCAAAACTAATCAAAATGGGCCAAATCTAGTTAGTGGGCCACTAATTGACGAAAATCCTCTTAAATTGGGCCTAAATTAAGTCCATGAACATTAAAGAATGAAACCCAAAAATGTATATGGGCTTGGGTATTCAAATTGGGCCTAAAATAATGAATATGGGCTTGAATAGTAAACCTTTAGAAATGGGCTTGGGCCTCACACGAATTTAATAAAATAATAGGCCCAACCCATATGAATTAATTTAAGAATTAATCATTGGACCTCAACTATTGAAGTGGGCCTTAGGCCCAGTCGAACTTAGCTCGATTAATTAGGGGTTCTTAATCAGATTAGACCTTGGTTTATATGGGCTCGATTAGTGGATTGCCCTTGGATAATTGATAGTATAGTAGACTCTTGTTTAAGATGTAAGGCGGACTTGGATTATCGAAACTTTGTGGATAGAGATAATTGATCTACGTCTGCTTGGCTCGTTGATCATGAGATGTATCAGTTGGTCGATTGATGTGCTCTGTCTTGCACTAATGATTATTGGCATGCATGCTCTGTGTTGAATTATTGATGTGATCATCTGGGCCCTGCATACATTCAGAGCATTGCATGAGTCACTGGGAATGTGACATGAGATTGTACCCCGAGGGGAAATGGAGAGAAAAGGGAGACCAACGTAAGGCGTCAGAAACGCAGTGTGGTACAGGCCTATGTGGCACCGAGAATTATGCCGTGTGGCACTGTTGGTAGCGCCCTGATGGGAGATGGAGAGAAAAGGGAGGCCAGCATAAGGCGTCCGAGACGCAGCGTGGCATACCGTGTGGCACTGTTGGTAGAGCCCTGATGGGAATTGGGGTGATAGGCGAGCTGATCCATGGGATCTGTGATGGCCATTTAAGGCCTGTGGCATTTGCATAATGTTATTGCTGATTGTCGATATTGCCCGTCTGTATTGCATGAATTGTTGTGACGAAACTCGTATTGGCTATATGAGGCATGATGATAGCTGGGGAGATCGAGAGCGTTAAACTTTGAATCCTGAACCCTAGTCTATTGGGTAGGACCGACCCCACTAGTATACGCTATCCTACGTTAGGATTAGTGGTGAGCTTGCTGAGTTTCGACTCATGGGCGGTGATTGCCCTTCTTTTACACATCCAGGTCACCCATGATGGCCGCACCGCCGATGCTTTTTAGACTGCCAGTATAGATAGATACCGAGATCACCCTCCATTTTGATATGCACGCCACTCTGTGGCATAGGCATGTGACCACTGTATTAGTAGATCAGGGTGGACCTTATCTTGTACCCTATAGATTCGAGGCTTGGTTTAGAGAGGGCCTACATGGCTTTGAGGGACCCCAGAGAGATTCCCCGATTCCCATGGAGGAGGACCCATTCTGGCTCCAGCCTGCAGAATATGGAGGCCAGGTGATCGACCCCGACCCGAAGCAGGAGTTGCCGTCTCCAGGACGCTCCGAGATAGATGGCCACGAGGAGGGCGATGCGATGGATACCGAGGAGGAGGATCCAGAGGAGGACCCTGTGGAGGATTCCGACGAGGAGGACTGAGTCATGGCAGAATCCCGATGTTTTGAGGATTAGTAAAGCGTAGGATGATCTTCAGCTAGTGGTTTTCTTTTGGTAGTCTGTACCTAACGCTAATCGTATTTATGAAATGTTGATCATGTTTATCTTGTCCATGCTACCCCCTTTGCTATGTATGCTTGTGTGTATGGATAGGAGGCACGCTTCCGCAGGTATGAGAATTTGGCGCAAGTTGCGTCGTCTGGTTGCGACGAAGGGGAAGTATCCCTGGGCCGTCGCATATCGTGAACCAGGCGAGCGCGAGGTGTATCTTCCGCAGGAACGGGATGCCGCATTCCCGAGTAGGGATCCGAGGCGTGACATTAAGTGTTCTTCGTGGTCCTCAGAACCCTTCGAATATACCAAGATGTCATCAATGAAGACTATCACGAATTGATCCAAAAACTCCTTGAACACTCGATTCATCATATCCATAAATGCGGCTGGAGCATTTGTCAATCCAAACGGCATAACGGTGAACTCATAGTGCCCATACCTCGTCCTAAAAGCAGTCTTAGGCACATCCTCTTTCTTAATCCTTAACTGGTGATAGCCTGTCCTTAGGTCTATCTTGGAGAACACGCAAGCGCCTTGAAGTTGGTCGAACAGGTCATCAATCCTTGGTAGAGGATACTTATTCTTGATCGTCACTTGGTTCAGCTGTCTGTAGTCGATGCACAGTCTTAGCGATCCATCTTTCTTCTTAACAAACAGCACCGGAGCTCCCCATGGTGAAGCACTGGGGCGGATAAATCCTTTATCCAGCAGCTCTTGCATTTGCACCTTCAATTCCTTCAATTCCGATAACGACATCCTATACGGTGCTTTCGAGATCGGCTCCGTTCCAGGTGCCAATTCGATCATAAATTCTACTTCACGCTCAGGTGGCAATCCAGGCAACTCTTGAGGAAATACATCTGGATACTCACTTACTACAGGCACTTCTTCTAGCTTCATTTCTAGGGCAGTCGAATCTAATACTGATGCTAAAAATCCCAGACAACCCTCGTCCATTAACTTGGTCGCCTCTAAGGATGAGATCCAAGGAATCGATGTTCCTCCCCGATTTCCTTTAAATTCATACCCAGGGTGGCCTACTGGGTTTAGCTGTATGATACTCCTACCACAGTCTATCACTGCCCCATGTCTAACTAGCCAATCCATGCCAACAATCACATCAAAATCATACATGGGCAGAACAGCTAAGTCAATTTCTTCTTGCCTATCGCCCAGAGCTAACTTACACCCCTTACATCCTAACGCAATAATTACTCTATCCTTCAACGGGGTGGTTACATGCAAGGTCACCCCCAATGGCTTAACATTCATCCCAGACAACTCAACAAAACGTGCAGATACGAAAGAATGCGACGCTCCCGGATCAAACAAGGCATAAGCGGTATGACCACAGAGAGAAACGGTACCTGTGATCACCCCTGGCGCATTCTCAGTGTCCTTGCGCGCCATTACATATACTCGTCCCTGAGCAGGCGGACGGTTCTGGTTTCCTTGCGGAGCGTTCACCATCTGCGGCTGTTGCTGTTGTTGGTGCTGGAACGGGGGTCTCTGACCCTTCCTCGGGCAGTTCTTCAGAATATGCCCCGTTTGGCCACATCCAAAGCAGCCTCCAGTTTTCCTTGGGCAAGGGCTGTTCCCATGCCTCCTGCCACAGTCACGGCAGACCTGATTCCCAGAGAACGATGGTTTTCCCAGGGTTCTCCTTGCGGGTGGAACGAACCTGCGGTTGTCCTTCATTGGCCTCTTGCCAAAGTCTCTAAAGTTCCCTCTTGGCACAAACCGCGACCCAGGTGCGGCGGCCTTTTCTTGCAGATCCCGCTCTATCGCCAGGGCTCGCTCGTAGATCTCATTGTAGTCCCTTAGCCTAGTGGCGATGATCATACTCTTCAACTCGGGCCTCAATCCTTCCCTGAATCTCCTGGCCTTATCCCATGGGTCGTCAATCAGCCTTCGTGCAAACTTGGACAGCCTGGCAAATTCTCCTTCATACTGGTCCACAGTCAGCGATCCTTGGCGGAGCCTGATAAACTCTTCCATTTTCCTTTCCTGGGCTGCCTCAGAGAAATACTTTCCATTAAATGCTGCACAGAAAGCAGCCCAGTTTGGCCTTATGCCATCTAGAAAAACTCGTCTTCTAGTGGCCTTCCACCAGTCATCTGCAGTCCCTTGAAGCTGATAAGTTGCCAACGACACCTTCTCCTCGTCTGCGCAACCCAACACGGAGAAAGCCTTCTCCAACTGCTCGATCCACAAGGCAGCTACCTCTAGACCACCACTGCCATCAAACTTCGACGGCTGCAACTTCAGAAACTGCTCCACCATATGATGAGTCTGACGTCCACCATTTCCATGCCCATTGCCTCCATTGGCACCATTCGCAGCGGCCAAGGCGGCCTCAGCTGCTTGGGCAACAGTGGCAGCTCTCTCAGCAGCTTGCCTAGCCATCGAGTTGCTCACTTCCGTCAGCACCCTCATCATCTCTTCGATTCTGGGGTCTCTTTCAGATTCACGGCCCCTCGAGCTCGATGCACCAGCAGTCGGTCTTCTGCCCCTATTGCTCATCCTTGCTAACACTTACACCTAAAACAACGAAATTCCCATTCAGGAATTTAGAACTCTAAATCTAGCAATCAAGCTTTCGCCTACTGTCGCGTCCACTGACATGTATATGCATGTAAATAATCGCTGCAGCTTAAATGCAGTTGAACCCAGTCGACATCTAGACTCAACCCTGCAAATGCATAACCTAGGCCACTCTGTTCGCAACCTCAACTAGAAGCCTGTCGGGAGCTGCTTCCTTGATCAGGTCTTTGCCCCGGCGACCACTCCCCGCCCTCATCGTTTCTTGGTGCGAACAGTTGTCCTAAGTCACCCAAAGACAGAGAGAATCCCACTCCACGTGTCCCATACCACGCTTCATCACAGTTTTTAGACGTCCCGTCAATGTTGTCCCATACCAGGCTGACGGTCACCAAATCCAACAACATGAATGCATGCATTTCTTTCAAAATCCAAATCTCCTTTTTCAACTTTCATTTATAAACCATTTCGCCTTTAATGCAGAAGTCATGCAATGCATGATGGTCAGACAGCGCGTGACAGTCGACTAGGCGTACAACCACAAGCAATATCTCACAGGCTAACATTCAGCAATCAGCAATCAAGCGCCCTACTCATGGGGCTCTGCCTTAGAACCTTACCTCAGGTCCTGACGCACCTGCAACTTAGTTCAGAATACCTCTGCCTTAGTCTATTCTGGGCAACCAATCGAACTAAGCATTCACATGCGCCAATCAATTCATGCATTGTGCCCCTTTCCTATCCTTAGGCCTAGGGTCTATCTATCTAACTACCCCAAAATCAACATCCTTATCACTCCAAAACCTCGAACGGTCTCATATCGAGCTAACCTTGCTCTGATACCACTCGAACGGGGATGTCACGCCCCGGATCCCTTCTCGGGAACGCGGCATCCCGTTCCTGCGGAAGATACACCTCGCGCTCGCCTGGTTCACGATAAGCGACGGCCCAGGGATACTTTCTCTTCGTCGCAACCAGACGACGCAACTTGCGCCAATCAATTCATACCTGCGGAAGCGTGCCTCCTATCCATACACACAAGCATACATAGCAAAGGGGTAGCATGGACAAGATAAACATAAACAACATTTCATAAATACGATTAGCGTTAGGTACAGGCTACCAAAAGAAAACCACTAGCTGTAGATCATCCTACGCTCTACTAATCCTCAAAACATCGGGATTCTGCCATAACTCAGTCCTCCTCGTCGGAATCCTCCACAGGGTCCTCCTCTGGATCCTCCTCCTCGGTATCCATCGCATCGCCCTCCTCGTGGCCATCTATCTCGGAGCGCCCTGGAGACGGCAACTCCTGCTTCGGGTCGGGGTCGATCACCTAGCCTCCAGATTCTGCAGGCTGGAGCCAAAACGGGTCCTCCTCCATAGGAATCGGGAAATCTCTCTGGGGTCCCTCAAAGCCATGTAGGCCCTCTCTAAACCAAGCCTCGAATCTATGGGGCACTAAGTAAGGACCTCCCTGATTTACGAGCACAGTCGTTACATGCCTATGCGACAGGGTAGCGTGCATATCAAAATGGAGGGTAACCTGGGTGTCCATCTGGATCGGCAGACCAAAAAGCATCGGTGGCACATCCATCACTAGCGACCTGGATCGGATATGGGTTGGAAATGACGACGACGCGAGGCGGAGCAAGGAACGGCCGGTTGGAGCTCACGGCTTAGGGAGGGAAGCGGCGGCAACGGTGGCTGTTCCGGCGGTTCCACGGAGTTCCAAGGGTCCAAGGCGTGCCAAGGGAGAGGGGTGGCCGACGGTGGCGGCAAGGCGGCGGAACGGCGGCGGCTTGCGGCGGCACGGTCGGACGAAGCAAAGGGGAGGAGAGGGAGAGAGAGCTTTCGGGAAAGGGAGAGAGAGAGAGTGCCGAAAATGAAAAGTGAGGGAGGAGAGAGAGAGAAGAGAGTTAAGTGGAAGGGGTAAGTGGGTTAGGTAGTGAATAGTAAGGGAATAGTGACTAGGATTTGATTTAGTACTTGACATGTTGATTGACATTCTTGGGAATTGAACCATGATTGACTTGCCTTGGAAATTGTGCCATGATGGGATTGATTGATTGACAAGACATTTGATTGATTTGACAACTGATTTGACTTGCCTCGATTTGCGTGCCAAATGCACCGATCGGGTCTCGAGCGCGAACGAATTTTAGACGGGATTTGATTTCGATCGGTCGAATCTACTCTCAAAAATCCTAATTCTATTAATCCTAAGGACTGAGCATTTACCGGGGGCATTTCGGTAATTTTCCATTGACGTCTTGCTTCTCGACGTACACCGGCTGTCTGCCTTTCTGGCGACATTTCTGAAACTGACTTTATTTCTTAATTGTGTTTGTCTTACTAATTCGATTGTCCGAAGTCGGATTTCATTTCGTGGTAAACTTCATTAATTTAGGACTCTGTCTCTGTCTCAGACCAACGGGCGGCTGTTTGGAAAATTCTCCCCAGTTAGCCTTTCCCCTTCGGTTGGTCATCTCAGGGTAGCTAATCCTGAGTGAGCGTCGATCATAGGGTATTAACGAAGTGTTTCCATTCCTTTAGAAATTCCGATATTTGGGTCGAATTTTCAGACTGTTACACTAGAGGCATCTCACTAAAACATCCTGAAAGAGCATTGGGGCTTTTATCATTTCTTTGCCTTTCTCAAACAACTATTTTCGCTTCATGGCACTCTCCAGGCTTATCCCTTTCTATATTACATGCGCATCAATTCTGTCACATATACCGTTTCACCATCCGCTTATCGATTGCATGATTAAGGGTACGCAAAGCTCTCATTTAAGATCCCAAGGGTTTGGACCGCTTATCCACCTGACAATCTTGGCGACTTTGAACAGCCCTTGATCTTTCTCACATCGCTTGATTGCACCAACAGCTGTTAGAATAACTTTGAGTCTACTATAATTCTTTTACCAATCTCATCCTAGCACAAGAGAATTCCCTTTTCTCTCTCTACCATCCAGTGATTCCATTACTAACATCCTGATCTTTTGCTGGCACTTACCATCATGCGTACTCTACTGGGTGAAGTCACTTTTCCTATCCTCCTTTAAGGTTTGTCGAGCTAGCTTTCATATATCTTCCTTTGATTCCTTTTACACCTTTTCTCATTTTCCACTGTGTTACTCTGGTATCTACTCCTTTGGAGTCTTCACATCCTACAAAAGTAATCTTTAACACGGGTCATCGACAGTTTGAAGCTCATGGATTCGTTTGGTCACAACTTTCAATTACACCCTCTTAACAATACCAAGGAGGCTCCTAACTCAATCTCTATGATCGTCGATCTATATGGGGTAACTCAGGCGTGGAGCATCCATCTCATTTCTTAAATAGTCCAGCTCTTATCACCAAGGACTTACCAAGTTCATCTTGCCAACTTGTGATATCAATTTTACATGTCAAGGCTCCCAGTCTTTGGTATCACTCCTTGAATTACCTCTTGTCAAACTCATATCGCAACCTGACTGCTAGAATTAAAAACGACCTCATACATGCGCCTTTCTCTTGTCTTCGCCTCGATGCCACAGACTGTCGTAATGCATGAATATCCTCAATTTTTTTTTCCTACTTGCCTCGTATACCACTTATTTTTTTAAACCCTTAGTTTCTGTCTTCACTTAAACCTCCAAACATTGTAAACGACCAATTTATATAAAACCAATCACTTGGAACCAATGTGGAGTACTCTATTTGGTCATTACTCGCATCGAGATCTCAATCATCTCGCCCGATCGAGGTCTACATTTAGAGTCAGCATCATTATCTCCAAACTCAAGTTTAGTCCACCCTTAGCATTCTACCATCATCGTGTGCCTACTCATCAGTCACGTACTTCATGGGCCCTTGTAACATCAATGTCTAAATGCCATAGGCGATGATCATCTCTAGAATCGATCATTTAAATCCCAACTAACGCAACGCTTTTCCTGTCGCCCCTCATTACGAACTAAACTCATGCAATCCAATCGACTCATGGTCCAGGTTTACCATTTGCCTCATTGTGAATTTTATCCAATCATCTAGAACTTTTTTGTAAGGATCCCATCTAAACCATCAAGGTCCGACACAATTCAAGCCTATAGTCCTCCAACATCGAGCCTTCGCAATTCCATGTCTCCAATCTATTTCCCAAGGCTAACCATTAGAATCTCCCAATTCAAGCCTATCAGGATATAATCGTCACCACTTTTTTCACCAGTCGCTCATTCTTATGCCATTCCAGGGCAACTCAGGTTTTTCTCAACTCCTTCAATGATTGGTACGCCTCGTAGATCACTTACTTATATCAAATCTATACACTTTACATCCTGATCATCATATAGACTCGAAACATCCTCATAATCATCATGTTCTTGAGCGGGTCATCCCTTAAGCTCTCACGATTCGGATTCAAAAGCTTATCTCCTAAGCTTACCATCACCAACTTGCTAAATCACTACAATATGTCCTCAAGTTTGGGTATCAATAGTTCTTAATCACGATCGTATACTTTGGCTAGTCCTTCCTTTATACATTACGCCATTAAACTTTGAGCATACCCTCCAATCCGACTTTGCACCTGACCTTTTCCAATGTCCATCAATTTATCAGCGAACCCCGATTGTACCTTCACTCTGGCCACTCATGAGATTTGGCAACTAAAACCATCAAAGTGTCATAACTCCACATTTAGAAGTGTGCCAAACAACTATCCATCAAGCTCTCATGATTCAAGCCTAACCCTTTATATTTCAAGCTTATTCTCCAACATATATCTGAGCCTCAATCTATGTAGTCCACATGTCACGCCTCGGATCCCTTCTCGGGAACGCGGCATCCCGTTCCTGCGGAAGATACACCTCGTGCTCGCCTGGTTCACGATAAGCGACGGCCCAGGGATACTTTCTCTTCGTCGCGACCAGACGACGAGACTTGCGCCAAATTCTCATACCTGCGGAAGCGTGCCTCCTATCCATACACACAAGCATACATAGCAAAGGGGTAGCATGGACAAGATAAACATAAACAACATTTCATAAATACGATTAGCGTTGGGTACAGACTACCAAAAGAAAACCACTAGCTGTAGATCATCCTACGCTCTACTAATCCTCAAAACATCGGGATTCTGCCATAACTCAGTCCTCCTCGTCGGAATCCTCCACAGGGTCCTCCTCTGGATCTTCCTCCTCGGTATCCATCGCATCGCCCTCCTCGTGGCCATCTATCTCGGAGCGCCCTGGAGACGGCAACTCCTGCTTCGGGTCGGGGTCGATCACCTAGCCTCCATATTCTGCAGGCTGGAGCCAAAACGGGTCCTCCTCCATGGGAATCGGAGAATCTCTCTGGGGTCCCTCAAAGCCATGTAGGCCCTCTCTAAACCAAGCCTCGAATCTATGGGGCACTAAGTAAGGACCTCCCTGATCTACGAGCACAATCGTCACATGCCTATGCCACAGGGTAGCGTGCATATCAAAATGGAGGGTAACCTGGGTGTCCATCTGGATCGGCAGACCAAAAAGCATCGGTGGCACATCCATTACTGGTGACCTGGATCTGAAAAAGGTGGCAACCAACGCCAGTGAGTCGAGGACTCAGCAAGCTCACCACTAATCCTAGCTTAGGGTAGGATATACGAGTGGGGTCGGTCCCAACCAGTAACTAGGGTTTGGTACTCGAGGTCCCACGCTCTCGATCTCCCCAGTTATCATCACACCTCATATAGCCAATACGAGTTTCATCACAGCAGTTTATGCAATACAGACGGGCGATATTAACAAACAGCAATAACATTATGCAAATGCCACAGGCCTCAAACGGCCATCACGGATCCCAAGGATCAGCCCGCCTATCACTCCAATTCCCATCAGGGCTCTACCAACAGTGCCACACGGCATGCCACGCTGCGTCTCGGACGCCTTATGCTGGCCTCCCTTTTCTCTCCATTTCCCATCAGGGCGCTACCAACAGTGCCACACGGCAGAAATCTCGGTGCCACATAGGCCCGTACCACACTGCGTTTCTGACGCCTTACGTTGGTCTCCCTTTTCTCTCCACTTCCCCTCAGGGCACAATCTCACGTCACATCCCCAGTGACTCATGCCATGCTCTGAAGGTATGCAGGGCCCAGATGATCACATCAATAATTCAACACAGAGCATGCAAGCCAATAATCATAAGTGCAAGACAGAGCACATCAATCGACCAACTGATACACCTCATGATCAACGAGCCAAGCAGACGTAGATCAATTATCTCTATCCACAAAGTTTCGATAATCCAAGTCCGCCTTACATCTTAAACAAATGTCCACTACGCTACCAGTTATCCATGGACAATCCACAAATCAAGCCCGTATAACCAAGGGTCTATTCTAATGAAAGGCCTCTAATTACTCAAGCTAAGTTCGACTGGGCCTAAGGTCCACTTCGATAGTTGAGGTCCAATAATTAAATCTTAAGTTAATTCATATGGGTTGGGCCTATTATTTTATTAATTTCGTGCAAGGCCCAGGCCCATTTCTAAAGGTTTACTATTCAAGCCCATATTCATCATTTTAGGCCCAATTCAATTACCCAAGCCCATATACATTTTTGGGTTTCATTCTTTAATGTTCATGGACTTAATTTAGGCCCAATTTAAATGAATTTTCGTCCATTAGTGGCCCGCTAGCTAGATTTGGCCCATTCTGATTAGTTTTGGCCCAATTACTAAATTTTAAAGCTTTCAAGCCCATTATTTCCCTTCGGCCCATTAAGTACACGCCTAAGCCCACATTTGCAGCCCACTTTTCACGTTTTTATGGCCCGTTCAAGTTGTTAGTTTCGTCTATTGGCAAGTCCATTGGTTGCATCCAAGCCCGGTAGCTCATATTAAGCCCGAATCATGTAGTTTAAGTGTTGGAGCCCATTAACACACTTAGATCCACCCCATACTCATTCAAACCGTATACCCACAGCCATGTAAACCGAAATCCAGCCCCCTTACAAGCCTCCAAGCTCTTAGTTTAACCCCTTGCACCAAGTACATAACGCAACCTTACTTGTCTAGGCTTGAACCATGCAATCTCTACTAAAAATCATCATAATCGACCTCTATTGGCGTTCCACAAACGTATATTACTAACCTAAACCAAGATTAGGGGTAGAGCTTACCGGATATGGGTTGGAAATGACGACGACGCGAGGCGGAGCAAGGGACGGCCGGTTGGAGCTCACGGCTTAGGGAGGGAAGCGGCGGCAACGGTGACTGTTCCGGCGGTTCCACGGAGTTCCAAGGGTCCTAAGGTGACCATTTGCCAAGCCAAAGACATGAGGGATGCAAGGAAACAAGGTGGAACAAGTTAGGGTTCAAATGGAAGCGAAACGACGAAGAAAACGACGATGAGGAGGCGGGCTGTTTCGGGCTTTTCGTGGGGGTCCAAGCCGTGGTAAATGATCAAGAGTAAGCTAGGAAGACTTACCTAAAGTTGAGGAGGATCGGCGGTGGCCGGAGGGCTCGGCGGCGGCGGCGACGGTGGCGGAGGGAGAGAGAGCCGAGAGAGGGACGAGCACGGGAGGGAGAGAGTGAGAGAGATTTCGGGAGAGGGGGAGAGAGGAGGGTGGCCGAAAATGAGAGAATGAAGGAGGAGAGAGAGAGAAGAGACTTAAGTGAGAGGGGGTAGTGTGTTAGGTGAGGTGAATAGTAAGTGAATAGTGACCTTGATTTGAATTTTACAAGACATGTGTACTTGACATTGACTTGATAGATTGCCTTGGAAATTGTGCCATGATTGACCGATGGATTTGATTGATTGATTGACAAGACATTTGATTGATTTGACAACTGATTTGACTTGCCTCGATTTGCGTGCCAAATGCACCGATCGGGTCTCGAGCGCGAACGAATTTTAGACAGGATTTGATTTTGATTAGTCGAATCTACTCTCAAAAATCCTAATTCTATTAATCCTAAGGACTGAGCATTTACCGGGGGCATTTCGGTAATTTTCCATTGACGTCTTGCTTCTCGACGTACACCGGCTGTCTGCCCTTCTGGCGACATTTCTGAAACTGACTTTATTTCTTAATTGTGTTTGTCTTACTAATTCGATTGTCCGAAGTCGGATTTCATTTCGTGGTCAATTTCATTAATTTACGACTCTGTCTCTGTCTCAGACCAATGGGCGGCTGTTTGGAAAATTCTCCCCAGTTAGCCTTTCCCCTTCGGTTGGTCATCTCAGGGTAGCTAATCCTGAGTGAGCGTCGATCAGAGGGTATTAACGAAGTGTTTCCATTCCTTTAGAAATTCCGATATTTGGGTCGAATTTTCAGACTGTTACAATTCTTCCCTTCTTATAAAAATTTCGTCCTCGAAATTTACATCCATCAACCCTTACAACAAAACAGAAATTACACTGAGCTACCCAAACAAATACGGGTACTTCTTCTTCATTTCGTCCTCGCTTTCCCAAGTCGCTCCTTCAGTCCCATGGTGTTCCCAGATAACCTTGACCAGCGGAATCGTCTTATTCCTTAAGACCTGCTCCTTACGATCTTCAATCCTTACTGGCCTTTCCACGTATGAGACGCGGTCATCCATTTCAATGACTTCATGATCGAGTATATGGCCAGGGTCCGGCTCGTACTTTCGAAGCATTGAAACATGAAACACATTATGAATCTGCGATAAGTTCGGCGGCAATGCTAGACGATAAGCCAGTGTCCCGATCTTCTCCAGGATCTCGAATGGCCCAACAAATCTTGGACTCAACTTTCCTTTCTTGCCAAACCGAGATAGTCCTCGCATCGGCGACACCTTCAGGAACACATGATCTCCAACTTGGAATTCCAATGGCTTACGTCTCTTGTCTGCATAACTCTTCTGCCTACTCTGCGCAGTCCTCAATCTGTCTCTGATCACTCTGACTGCCTCAACTGACTGCTGCACTAATTCTGGGCCCGTTATGCTTTTCTCACCAACTTCATCCCAACAGATTGGCGTTCTACAGGCCCTTCCATACAGTGCCTCAAATGGTGCCATTTTGATACTCTGCTGGTAGCTGTTGTTGTAGGCGAATTCCACCAAATGCAACTGCTCTTCCCAACCTCCTTTGAAATCAATCACACAAGCTCTCAGCATGTCTTCCAAGGTCTGTATCGTCCTTTCCGACTGACCATCTGTCTGAGGGTGGTAAGCTGTACTGAATCTTAACTCTGTTCCCAGCGCACCCTGCAGACTCTTCCAAAATGTAGCGGTGAAGCGAGGATCTCTGTCTGATACAATACTTACTGGTACCCCATGCAATCTCACTATCTGCCTCACGTACAATTCAGCCAACTTTTCCAAGGTAGAGTCCTTTCGTACTGCAATGAAATGAGCTGATTTCGTTAGTCTGTCCACTATTACCCAAATCGAATCATTGCCTCTCTGACTTCTTGGCAATCCTATCACAAAATCCATAGTGACATGCTCCCATTTCCACTCTGGGATTTCCAATGGTTGCAATAATCTTCTAGGCTTGCAATGCTGTGCCTTTACCTGTTGACACGTCAGACACTTAGCTACATGCTTAGCCACATCCACCTTCATTCCATTCCACCAATAGTGCTGACGCAAATTCTGATACATCTTAGTACTCCCTGGATGAATACTATAGTTACTTCTGTGTGCCTCGGACAAAATCTTTTCCTTTAGCGCCTCGTCATTAGGCACGCACAGACGTCCTCTAAACTTCAATATTCCGTCAGCAGTCACTTGGAACTCGGCCTTCCTCTCGTCTGCATTCATCGCCACAATCTTCTGAATGTTCGGGTCCGTAGATTGCATCTCCTTGATTCTTAGCTGAATCTCTGGTTCGATCTGCAACGTAGCCATTAGACTCGAGAGGTTTCCTACCTCGACCTTGAACTGAGAATCTCTGATTTTCTCCAGTAATGTCCACTCCTTGACCATCATATGCGCAATGCTCGACTTCCTACTCAGAGCATCTGCCACTTTATTCGCCTTTCCTGGATGGTACAAAATATCGCAGTCGTAGTCCTTCAACAACTCCATCCAACGACGCTGCCTCATATTCAACTCCTTCTGCGAGAACAGATTCTTCAAACTCTGATGGTCCGTAAAAATCTGGAATTTCTCTCCCACCAGATAATGCCTCCAAATCTTCAATGCAAAGACAATCGCAGCTAACTCCAAGTCGTGCGTCGGGTAATTCACCTCATGCGGCCTCAGCTGTCGAGATGCATAAGCTACCACTCGTCCATGCTGCATCAAGACACACCCCAATCCTCTTAATGACGCATCGCTGTATATCTCAAATCCTCCTGGTCCAGACGGAATGGTTAAGACTGGTGCGGAAGTCAATCGATCCTTCAACTCCTGAAAACTCTCCTTGCATTTCTCAGTCCATTGAAACTTTGTTTCCTTCTTCAACAAACGCGTCAGAGGAGACGCTATCACAGAGAATCTTTCCACGAAGCGTCTATAATACCCAGCCAATCCAAGGAAACTTCGCACTTCCGTCACGGTCGTAGGTCTCGGCCATTTCTCTACTGCTTCAATCTTAGATGGGTCTACTGATATTCCTTCTCCAGATACTATATGACCAAGAAACGCCACTCTGCTCAGCCAGAACTCACACTTACTGAACTTCGCATACAGCGAATGTTCCCTTAGCGTTCGCAGGACGATCCTTAAGTGTTCTTCGTGGTCCTCAGAACTCTTCGAATATACCAAGATGTCATCAATGAAGACTATCACGAATTGATCCAAAAACTCCTTGAACACTCGATTCATCATATCCATAAATGCGGCTGGAGCATTTGTCAATCCAAACGGCATAACGGTGAACTCATAGTGCCCATACCTCGTCCTAAAAGCAGTCTTGGGCACGTCCTCCTTCTTAATCCTCAATTGGTGATAGCCTGTCCTTAGCACATGGACCTTGAAGTTGGTCGAACAGGTCATCAATCCTTGGTAGAGGATACTTATTCTTGATCGTCACTTGGTTCAGCTGTCTGTAATCGATGCACAGTCTTAGTGATCCATCCTTCTTCTTAACAAATAGCACCGGAGCTCCCCACGGCGAAGCACTGGGGCGGATAAATCCTTTATCCAGCAGCTCTTGCATTTGCACCTTCAATTCCTTCAATTCCGATAACGACATCCTATACGGTGCTTTCGAGATCGGCTCCGTTCCAGGTGCCAATTCAATCATAAATTCTACTTCACGCTCAGGTGGCAATCCAGGCAACTCTTGAGGAAATACATCCGGATACTCACTTACTATAAGCACTTCCTCTAACTTCATTTCTTGAGCAGTCGAATCTGATACTGATGCCAAAAATCCTAAGCAACCTTCATCCATTAACTTGGTCGCCTCTAAAGATGAGATCCAAGGAATCGACGTTCCTCCACGATTTCCTTTAAATTCATACCCAGGGTGGCCTACTGGGTTTAGCTGTATCATACTCCTACCACAGTCTATCACTGCCCCATGCCTAACTAGCCAATCCATGCCAACAATCACATCAAAATCATACATGGGCAGGACAGCTAAGTCAATCTCTTCTTGCCTATCGCCCAGAGCTAACTTACACCCCTTACACCCTAACGCAACAACTACTCTATCCTTCAACGGGGTGGTTACATGCAAAGTCACATCCAACGGCTTAACATTCATCCCAGACAACTCAACAAAACGTGCAGATACGAAAGAGTGCGACGCTCCCGGATCAAACAAGGCATAAGCGGTATGACCACAGAGAGAAACGGTACCTGTGATCACCCCTGGCGCATTCTCAGCGTCCTTGCGCGCCATTGCATACACTTGTCCCTGAGCCGGCGGACGGTTCTGGTTTCCTTGCGGAGCGTTCACCATCTGCGGTTGCTGCTGTTGTTGCTGGAATGGGGGGCACAGCATTGCAAGCCTGGAGGATTATTGCAACCATTGGAAATCCCAGAGTGGAAATGGGAGCATGTCACTATGGATTTTGTGACAGGATTGCCAAGAAGTCGGAGAGGCAATGATTCGATTTGGGTAATAGTGGACAGACTGACGAAATCAGCTCATTTCATTGCAGTACGAAAGGACTCTACCTTGGAAAAGTTGGCTGAATTGTACGTGAGGCAGATAGTGAGATTGCATGGGGTACCAGTAAGTATTGTTTCAGACAGAGATCCTCGCTTCACCGCTACATTTTGGAAGAGTCTGCAGGGTGCGCTGGGAACAGAGTTAAGATTCAGTACAGCTTACCACCCTCAGACAGATGGTCAGTCGGAAAGGACGATACAGACCTTGGAAGACATGCTGAGAGCTTGTGTGATTGATTTCAAAGGAGGTTGGGAAGAGCAGTTGCATTTGGTGGAATTCGCCTACAACAACAGCTACCAGCAGAGTATCAAAATGGCACCATTTGAGGCACTGTATGGAAGGGCCTGTAGAACGCCAATCTGTTGGGACGAAGTTGGTGAGAAAAGCATAACGGGCCCAGAATTAGTGCAGCAGTCAGTTGAGGCAGTCAGAGTGATCAGAGACAGATTGAGGACTGCGCAGAGTAGGCAGAAGAGTTATGCAGACAAGAGACGTAAGCCATTGGAATTCCAAGTTGGAGATCATGTGTTTCTGAAGGTGTCGCCGATGCGAGGACTATCTCGGTTTGGCAAGAAAGGAAAGTTGAGTCCAAGATTTGTTGGGCCATTCGAGATCCTGGAGAAGATCGGGACACTGGCTTATCGTCTAGCATTGCCGCCGAACTTATCGCAGATTCATAATGTGTTTCATGTTTCAATGCTTCGAAAGTACGAGCCGGACCCTGGCCATATACTCGATCATGAAGTCATTGAAATGGATGACCGCGTCTCATACGTGGAAAGGCCAGTAAGGATTGAAGATCGTAAGGAGCAGGTCTTAAGGAATAAGACGATTCCGCTGATCAAGGTTATCTGGGAACACCATGAAACTGAAGGAGCTACTTGGGAAAGCGAGGATGAAATGAAGAAGAAGTATCCGTACCTGTTTGAGTAGATCAATGTGATTTCTGTTTGTTGTAAGGATTGGTGGATGTAAATTTCGAGGACGAAATTTTTATAAGAAGGGAAGAATTGTAACAGTCTGAAAATTCGACCCAAATATCGGAATTTCTAAAGGAATGGAAACACTTCGTTAATACCCTCTGATCGACGCTCACTCAGGATTAGCTACCCTGAGATGACCAACCGAAGGGGAAAGGCTAACTGGGGAGAATTTTCCAAACAGCCGCCCGTTGGTCTGAGACAGAGACAGAGTCGTAAATTAATGAAATTTACCACGAAATGAAATCCGACTTCGGACAATCGAATTAGTAAGACAAACACAATTAAGAAATAAAGTCAGTTTCAGAAATGTCGCCAGAAGGGCAGACAGCCGGTGTACGTCGAGAAGCAAGACGTCAATGGAAAATTACCGAAATGCCCCCGATAAATGCTCAGTCCTTAGGATTAATAGAATTAGGATTTTTGAGAGTAGATTCGACCGATCGAAATCAAATCCTGTCTAAAATTCGTTCGCGCTCGAGACCCGATCGGTGCATTTGGCACGCAATCGAGGCAAGTCAAATCAGTTGTCAAATCAATCAAATGTCTTGTCAATCAATCAATCCCATCATGGCACAATTTCCAAGGCAAGTCAATCATGGTTCAATTCCCAAGAATGTCAATCAACATGTCAAAGTACTAAATCAAATCATAGTCACTATTCCCTTACTATTCACTACCTAACCCACTTACCCCTTCCACTTAACTCTCTTCTCTCTCTCCCCTCCCTCACTTTTCATTTTCAGCACCCCCTCTCTCTCTCTCTCCCTTTCCCGAAAGCTCTCTCTCCCTCTCCTCCCCTTTGCTTCGTCCGACCGTGCCGCCGCAAGCCGCCGCCGTTCCGCCGCCTTACCGCCACCGTCGGCCACCCCTCTCCCTTGGCACGCCTTGGTAAGTCTCCCTAGCTCATTCTTGTTCATTTCCCACGGTTTGGACCCCCACGAAAAGCCCGAAACAGCCCACCTCCTCATCGTCGTTTTCTTCGTCGTTTCGCTTCCATTTGAACCCGAACTTGTTCCACCTTGTTTCCTTGCATCCCTCATGTCTTTGGCTTGGCAAATGGTCACCTTAGGACCCTTGGAACTCCGTGGGACCGCCGGAACAGCCACCGTTGCCGCCGCTTCCCTCCCTAAGCCGTCAGCTCCAACCGGCCGTTCCTTGCTCTGCCTCGCGTCGTCGTCATTTCCAACCCATATCCGGTAAGCTCTACCCCTAATCTTTGTTTAGGTTAGTAATATACATTTGTGGAAAGTTAATAGAGGCCGATTATGATGGTTTCAGTAAAGAGATTGCATGGTTCAAGCCTAGACAAGTAAGGTTGCGTTATGTGCATGGTGCAAGGGGTTAAACTAAGAGTTTGGAGGCTTGTAGAGGGCTGGAAATGTGGTATACAAGGCTGTGGAAATTCGGTCTAGGGGTGTATAGGGTGGACCGAAAGGGATTAATGGGCTTCGAGACTTAAATCACTTGAATCGGACCTAATACGAGCTACCGGGCCTAAATACATGTCACGCCCCGGATCCCTACTGTCACGCCCCAGATCCCTTCTCGGGAACGCGGCATCCCGTTCCTACGGAAGATACACCTCGCGCTCGCCTGGTTCACGATAAGCGACGGCCCAGGGATACTTTCTCTTCGTCGCGACCAGACGACGCAACTTGCGCCAAAGTTCTCATACCTGCGGAAGCGTGCCTCCTATCCATACACACAAGCATACATAGCAAAGGGGTAGCATGGACAAGATAAACATAAACAACATTTCATAAATACGATTAGCGTTAGGTACAGACTACCAAAAGAAAACCACTAGCTGTAGATCATCCTACGCTCTATTAATCCTCAAAACATCGGGATTCTGCCATGACTCAGTCCTCCTCGTCGGAATCCTCCACAGGGTCCTCCTCTGGATCCTCCTCCTCGGTATCCATCGCATCGCCCTCCTCGTGGCCATCTATCTCGGAGCGCCCTGGAGACGGCAACTCCTGCTTCGGGTCGGGGTCGATCACCTGGCCTCCATATTTTGCAGGCTGGAGCCAAAACGGGTCCTCCTCCATGGGAATCGGGGAATCTCTCTGGGGTCCCTCAAAGCCATGTAGGCCCTCTCTAAACCAAGCCTCGAATTTATGGGGCACTAAGTAAGGACCTCCCTGATCTACGAGCACAGTCGTCACATGCCTATGCCACAGGGTAGCGTGCATATCAAAATGGAGGGTAACCTGGGTGTCCATCTGGATCGGCAGACCAAAAAGCATCGGTGGCACATCCATCACTGGCGACCTGGATCTAAAAATGGTGGCAACCAACGCCAGTGAGTCGAGGACTCAGCAAGCTCACCACTAATCCTAGCGTAGGGTAGGATATACGAGTGGGGTCGGTCCTAACTAGTAACTAGGGTTTGGTACTCGGAGTCCAACGCTCTCGATCTCCCCAGTTATCATCACGCCTCATATAGCCAAAACGAGTTTCGTCACAACAATTCGTGTAATACAGATGGGTAATATCAACAATCAACAATAACCTTATGCAAATGCCACAGGCCTCAAACGGCCATCACAGATCCCATGGATCAGCCCGCCTATCACTCCAATTCCCATCAGGGCTCTACCAACAGTGCCACACGGCATGCCACGCTGCGTCTCGGACGCCTTATGCTGGCCTCCCTTTTCTCTCCACTTCCCATCAGGGCGCTACCAACAGTGCCACACGGCATAAATCTCGGTGCCACATAGGCCCGTACCACACTGCGTTTCTGACGCCTTACGTTGGTCTCCCTTTTCTCTCCATTTCCCCTCAGGGCACAATCTCGTGTCACATCCCCAGTGACTCATGCAATGCTCTGAATGTATGCATGGCCCAGATGATCACATCAATAACTCAACACAGAGCATGCATGCAAATAAATACAAGTGCAGGAGTAGAGCACATCATTCAATCGATCAGTGAACCTCACGTTCAGCAACCAAACAGACATGGATTGTAGGTCTCTACTTTCAAAGTCTCGATCATCTAAATTCGCCTTACATCTCATACAAGAGTCTGTCATTGTCATCACTTACTCAAGGGCAACTCGTTAATCAAACCCCTATAAACCAAGGTCTAATCTAATTAAGAACCTCTAATTAATCAAGCTAAGTTCGACTGGGCCTAAGGCCCACTTCAATAGTTGAGGTCCAATAATTAATTCTTAAATTAATTCATAGGGGTTGGGCCTATTGTTTTATTAATTTCGTGCAAGACCCAAGCCCATTTCTAAAGGTTTACTATTCAAGCCCATATTCATTATTTTAGTCCCAATTCAAGTACCCAAGCCCATATACATTTTTGGGTTTCATTCTTTAATTTTCATGGACTTAATTTAGGCCCAATTTAAGTGAATTTTCGTCCATTAGTGGCCCATTAATTAGATTAGGCCCATTTTGTTTAGTTTTGGCCCAATTGCTCGAAATAAAGACTCCTAAGCCCAACACTTTACTTTGGCCCGTTAAACCACATACTCAAGCCCATAATTTCGGTCCACCAACCATATTTCCGAGGCCCATTCATAAGCCTAATTTCGCCCACCATCATGCCCATCAATTTCATTTAGGCCCGGTAGCTTGTTTTTTATCCGTTTAGTGCAAATTAAGTCCCCTAAGCCCACTAATACCTCACGGCCACTCCATCACATGCCTAAGCCATCACTCACAGCCCACATTCTCCTCTTTCCAGCCCCATTTCGCCCATGGACAGCCCCCTCCTACGGCCTAAACAACTTCCCGTTGGATTAGCTTAGGGAACATCATGCTTAACCACATACATTAGCCTCTAATCATCGAAAATAACCATCTTTACACTACGCCATACGCATATACATCTAACCTAAGCCAAGGTTAGAGGTGGAGCTTACCTTAGAGGAGCCGAAATCAACAACGACGGACAACGGAGCGAGGAACGGCCGAATGTGGCTCACGGCCTACAAGGAAGTTTGGGTTCGGTTGGCTATTGAACGGTGCCTCACGTTCATGGAAATGGAAGAAAGGTGAGTCAAGAAGCTTACCAAGGAGTGGGGATGATCGGCGGTGAGGGACGGTGGCCGAACGACGACAAACGACGACGATGGTCGGGCGGCCGGCTTGAAAACCCGAGGGAGATAGAGAAGAGGTGAGTTGAGGTCGGGCTTCAAGAGGCTCTCAAGGCCACGGAACAACAAAGGAAGGATGAGAAGGGGCTCACCGTGAGGTGGTGGCGACGGGGAAGGTGGCGGACGACGGTGGCTCACGGTGGAGCTCGGGCGGACGGCGGCGGAAGTGAAAGGAAGGAGAAGAAAATGAAGAGGAGAGGGGAGAGAGAGGTTTCGGCCGAAAATGGGAGAGTGAGGGAGGAGAGAGAGAGGTTTATGTGGGTTATAGTGGAATTCAAAATAAGATAATGGGGTTAGGTTGAATAGTGACAAGGATATGATGTTTACTATGCTTGAATGACACTTGATTTACTTGATGGATTGATGGATTGACATTCTTGGAAATTGTGCCATGATGTGACCGATGGATTTAATTGATTGATTGACAAGACATCGATTGATTTGACAACCGATTTGACTTGTCTCGATTTGCGTGCCAAATGCACCGATCGGGTCTCGAGCGCGAACGAATTCCAGACAGGATTTGATTTCGATCGGCCGACTCTACTCTCAAAAATCCTAATTTTATTAATCCTAAGGACTGAGCATTTACCGGGGGCATTTCGGTAATTTTCCATTGATGTCTTGCTTCTCGACGTACACCGGCTATCTGCCCTTCTGGCGACATTTCTGAAACTGAGTTCATTTCTTAATTGTGTTTATCTTACTGATTCGATTGTCCAAAGTCGGATTTCATTTCGTGGTCAATTTCATTAATTTACGACTCTGTCTCTATCTCAGACCAACGGGCGGCTGTTTGGAAAATTCTCCCCAGTTAGCCTTTCCCCTTCGGTTGGTCATCTCAGGGTAGCTAATCCTGAGTGAGCGTCGATCAGAGGGTATTAACGAAGTGTTTCCATTCCTTTAGAAATTCCGATATTTGGGTCGAATTTTCAGACTGTTACAATTCTTCCCTTCTTATAAAAATTTCGTCCTCGAAATTTACATCCACCAATCTTTACAACACAAAAATGTAGATTACATCGATCTACTCAAACAGGTACGGATACTTCTTCTTCATTTCGTCCTCGCTTTCCCAAGTCGCTCCTTCAGTCCCATGATGTTCCCAGATAACCTTGATCAGCGGAATCGTCTTATTCCTTAAGACCTGCTCCTTGCGATCTTCAATTCTTACTGGCCTTTCCACGTATGAGACGCGGTCATCCATTTCAATGACTTCATGATCGAGTATATGGCCAGGGTCCGGCTCGTACTTTCGAAGCATTGAAACATGAAACACATTATGAATCTGCGACAAGTTCGGCGGCAATGCTAGACGATAAGCCAGTGTCCCGATCTTCTCCAGGATCTCGAATGGCCCAACAAATCTTGGACTCAACTTTCCTTTCTTGCCAAACCGAGATAGTCCTCGCATCGGCGACACCTTCAGAAACACATGATCTCCAACTTGGAATTCCAATGGCTTACGTCTCTTGTCTGCATAACTCTTCTGCCTACTCTGCGCAGTCCTCAATCTGTCTCTGATCACTCTGACTGCCTCAACTGACTGCTGCACTAATTCTGGGCCTGTTATGCTTTTCTCACCAACTTCGTCCCAACAGATTGGCGTTCTACAGGCCCTTCCATACAGTGCCTCAAATGGTGCCATTTTGATACTCTGCTGGTAGCTGTTGTTGTAGGCGAATTCCACCAAATGCAACTGCTCTTCCCAACCTCCTTTGAAATCAATCACACAAGCTCTCAGCATGTCTTCCAAAGTCGGTATCGTCCTTTCCGACTGACCATCTGTCTGAGGGTAGTAAGCTGTACTGAATCTTAACTCTGTTCCCAGCGCACCCTGCAGACTCTTCCAAAATGTAGCGGTGAAGCGAGGATCTCTGTCTGATACAATACTTACTGGTACCCCATGCAATCTCACTATCTGCCTCACGTACAATTCAGCCAACTTCTCTAAGGTAGAGTCCTTTCGTACTGCAATGAAATGAGCTGATTTTGTCAGTCTGTCCACTATTACCCATATCGAATCATTGCCTTTCTGACTTCTTGGCAATCCCGTCACGAAATCCATAGTGACATGCTCCCATTTCCACTTTGGGATTTCCAATGGTTGCAATAATCCTCCAGGCTTGCAATGTTGTGCCTTTACCTGTTGACACGTCAGACACTTAGCTACATGCTTAGCCACAGCCACATTCATTCCGTTCCACCAATAGTGCTGACGCAAATTCTGATACATCTTCGTACTTCCGGGATGAATGCTGTAGTTACTTCTGTGCGCCTCAGCCAAAATCCTTTCCTTCAGCTCTTCATCGTTTGGCACGCACAGACGTCCCCTAAACTTCAATATTCCGTCAGCAGTCACTTGGAACTCAGCCTTCCTCTCATTTGCATTCATCGACATAATCTTCTAAACATCCGGATCCGTAGACTGCAACTCTTTGATCCTTAGTTGAATCTCTGGTTCAATCTGCAACGTAGCCATCAAACTGGAGAGGGTTCCTACCTCAACCTTAAACTCAGAATCTCTGATCTCCTCCAGTAAGGTCCACTCCTTGACCATCATATGCGCAACGCTCGACTTCCTACTCAGAGCATCCGCTACCTTATTCGCCTTTCATGGATGGTATAGAATATCACAGTCGTAGTCCTCCAACAGCTCCATCCAACGACGCTGCCTCATATTCAGTTCTTTCTGCGAAAACAAATACTTCAAACTCTGATGATCCGTGTAAATTTGGAACTTCTCTCCCACCAAATAATGTCTCCAAATCTTCAATGCGAACACTATGGCAGCTAACTCCAAGTCATGCGTCGGGTAATTCCTCTCATGTGGCCTCAGCTGTCGAGATGCATAAGCTACCACTCGTCCATGCTGCATCAAGACACATCCCAATCCTCTTAATGACGCATCGCTGTATATCTCAAATCCTCCTGGTCCAGACGGAATGGTTAAGACTGGTGCGGAAGTCAATCGATCCTTCAACTCCTGAAAACTCTCCTCGCATTTCTCAGTCCATTGAAACTTTGTTTCCTTCTTCAACAAACGCGTCAGAGGAGTCGCTATCACAGAGAATCTTTCCACGAAGCGTCTATAATACCCAGCAAATCCAAGGAAACTTCGCACTTCCGCCACGGTCGTAGGTTTTGGCCATTTCTCTACGGCTTCAATCTTAGATGGGTCTACTGATATTCCTTCTCCACATACTATATGACCAAGAAACGCCACTCTGCTCAGCCAGAACTCACACTTACTGAACTTCGCGTACAGCGAATGTTCTCTTAGCGTTCGCAGGACGATCCTTAAGTGTTCTTCGTGGTCCTCAGAACTCTTCGAATATACCAAGATGTCATCAATGAAGACTATCACGAATTGATCCAAAAACTCCTTGAACACTCGATTCATCATATCCATAAATGCGGCTGGAGCATTTGTCAATCCAAACGGCATAACGGTGAACTCATAGTGCCCATACCTCGTCCTAAAAGCAGTCTTAGGCACATCCTCTTTCTTAATCCTTAACTGGTGATAGCCTGTCCTTAGGTCTATCTTGGAGAACACGCAAGCGCCTTGAAGTTGGTCGAACAGGTCATCAATCCTTGGTAGAGGATACTTATTCTTGATCGTCACTTGGTTCAGCTGTCTGTAATCGATGCACAGTCTTAGCGATCCATCCTTTTTCTTGACAAACAGCACCGGAGCTCCCCATGGCGAAGCACTGGGGCGGATAAATCCTTTATCCAATAGCTCTTGCATTTGTACCTTCAATTCCTTCAACTCAGACAACGACATCCTGTACGGTGCTTTCGAGATCGGCTCTGTTCCAGGTGCCAGTTCAATCATAAATTCTACTTCACGCTCAGGTGGCAATCCAGGCAACTCTTGGGGAAATACATCTGGATACTCACTTACTACAGGCACTTCTTCTAACTTCATTTCTAGGGCAGACGAATCTAATACTGATGCCAAAAATCCCAGGCAACCTTCATCCATTAACTTGGTCGCCTCTAAAGATGAGATCTAAGGAATCGACCTTCCTCCACGATTTCCCTTAAATTTCATACCCAGGGTGGCCTACTGGGTTTAGCTGTATGATACTCCTACTACAGTCTACCACTGCACCATGCCTAACTAGCCAATCCATGCCAACAATCACGTCGAAATCATACATGGGCAGAACAGCTAAGTCGATCTCTTCCTCTCTATCGTCCAGAACTAATTTACACCCCTTACATCCTAACGCAACAATCACTCTATCTTTTAACGGGGTGGTTACATGCAAGGTCACATTCAACGGCTTAACGTTCATCCCAGTTAGCTCAGCAAAACGAGCAGATACGAAAGAGTGCGACGCTCCCGGATCAAACAAAGCATAAGCAGTATGACCACAGAGAGAAACGGTACCTGTGATCACCCCTGGCGCGTTCTCAGCGTCCTTTCGCGCCACTGCATAGACTCGTCCCTGAATAGGTGGACGATTCTGGTTTCCTTGCGGAGCGTTCACCATCTGCGGCTGCTGCTGCGGCTGGAACGGGGGTCTCGGACCTCTTCTCGGGCAGTTCCTCAAAATATGCCCTGTCTGGCCACATCCAAAGCAGCCTCCAGTCTTCCTTGGGCAAGGGCTATTCCCATGACTCCTGCCACAGTCACGGCAGTTCTGATTCCCGGGGAATGACGGTTTTCCCAAAGTCCTTCCTGCAGGTGGAACGAACCTGCGGGTGTCCTTCATTGGCCTCTTGCCGAAGTCTCTGAAGTTCCCTCTTGGCACGAACCGCGACCCAGGTGCGGCGGTCTTTTCTTGCAGATCCCGCTCTATCGCTAGTGCTCGCTCATAAATCTCATTGTAGTCCCTCAGCCCAGTGGCGATGATCATACTCTTCAACTCAGGCCTCAATCCTTCCCTGAATCTCCTGGCCTTATCCCATGGGTCGTCAATCAGCCTTCGTGCGAACTTGGACAGCCTGGCAAATTCGCCTTCATACTGGTCCACGGTCAACGATCCTTGGCGGAGCCTGATGAATTCTTCCATTTTCCTTTCCTGGGTTGCCTCAGAGAAATACTTTCCATTAAATGCTGCACAGAAAGCAGCCCAGTTTGGCCTCATGCCATCCGGAAAGACTCGCCCTCTAGTGGCCTTCCACCAGTCATCTGCAGTCCCTTGAAGCTGATAAGTTGCCAACGAAACATTCTCCTCATCGGTGTAACCCAGAACAGTAAAAGCCTTCTCAAGCTGTTCGATCCACAAGGCAGCTACTTCTGGACCACCACTGCCATCAAACTTCGACGGCTGCAATTTCAGAAACTGCTCCACCATATGATGAGTCTGACGTCCACCATTTCCATGCCCATTGCCTCCATTGGCTCCATTCGCAGCGGCCAAGGCGGCCTCAGCTGCTTGGGCAACAGTGGCAGCTCTCTCAGCAGCTTGCCTAGCCATCAAGTTACTCACTTCAGTCAGAACTCTCATCATTTCTTCGATTATGGGGTCCCCTTCAGACTCAGGAGCCCTCGAGCTCGATGCACCAGCAGTCGGTCTTCTGCCCCTATTGCTCATCCTTGCTAAAACTCACACCTAAAACAAACGAAATTCCCATTCAGGAATTCGAAATTCTAAATCTAGCAACCAAGCTTTCGTCTACTGTCGCGTCCACTGACATGTATATATGCATGTAAATAATCGCTGCAGCTTAAATGCAGTTGAACCCGGTCGACATCTAGACTCAACCCTGCAAATGCATAACCCAGGCCACTCTGTTCGCAACCTCAACTAGAAGCCTGTCGGGAGCCGCTTCCTTGATCAGGTCTTTGCCCCGGCGACCACTCCCCGCCCTCATCGTTTCTTGGTGCGAACAGTTGTCCTAAGAAATTCATAGACAAAGAGAATCCCACTCCACGTGTCCCATACCACGCTTCATCACAGTTTTTAGACGTCCCGTCAATCCTGTCCCATACCAGGCTGACGGTCACCAAATCCAACAACATGAATGCATGCATTTCTTTCAAAATCCAAATCTCCTTTTTCAACAATGATTTTCCATCTCTAAACCATTTTGCTTTCGGTGCAGAAATCATGCAATGCATGATGGTCAAGCAGCGCGCGACAGCCGACTAGGCGTACAATCACATGCGATACCTCACGGACTAACATTCAGCAATCAGCATTCAAGCGCCCAACTCATGGGGCTCTGCCATAGAACCTTACCTCAGGTCCTGACGCACCTGCAGCTTAGCATGAAATACCTTATCCCAAGGTTACTCTAGACAATCAATTCCGCTAAGCAATCACATGCGCCAACCAAATCATGCATTCTACCCTTCCTAATCCTTAGGTCTAGGGTCTGTCTAACTAACTACCCCAAAATCATCAGCCTTATCACTCCAAACCTCGAACGGTCTCGTATCGAGCTGACCTTGCTCTGATACCACTCGTGTAACAGTCTGAAAATTCGACCCAAATATCGGAATTTCTAAAGGAATGGAAACACTTCGTTAATACCCTCTGATCGACGCTCACTCAGGATTAGCTACCCTGAGATGACCAACCGAAGGGGAAAGGCTAACTGGGGAGAATTTTCCAAACAGCCGCCCGTTGGTCTGAGGCAGAGACAGAGTCGTAAATTAATGAAATTGACCACGAAATGAAATCCGACTTCGGACAATCGAATTAGTAAGACAAACACAATTAAGAAATGAAGTCAGTTTCAGAAATGTCGCCAGAAGGGCAGACAGCCGGTGTACGTCGAGAAGCAAGACGTCAATGGAAAATTACCGAAATGCCCCCGGTAAATGCTCAGTCCTTAGGATTATTAGAATTAGGATTTTTGAGAATAGATTCGACTAATCAAAATCAAATCCTGTCTAAAATTCGTTCGCGCTCGAGACCCGATCGGTGCATTTGGCACGCAAATCGAGGCAAGTCAAATCAGTTGTCAAATCAATCGATGTCTTGTCAAATCCATCGGTCAATCATGGCACAAGTTCCCATGCAATCTATCAAGTCAAATCCAAGGTACAAAGTCACACCCATCAAGAGTACAAGTCTCATCACATACACTATTCCACCTAACCCACTACCATAATTTGAAATTTCCAAATATTAGACTTAAGCCTTCACTCTCTCTCTCCTCTCTCATTTCTCTCATTCGGCTCTCTCTCTCCCTCACTCTCCCTCCCGAAACCTCTCCCTCTCCTCTCAACTCTCTCTCGGTCTCTCTCTCACCGCCCCGTCGTCCGGCCGACCGCCACCGCCGAGCTCCCTCCGGCCGCCACCAACCCTCCTCACCTCTTGGTAAGTTCTCTTAACTTGCTCTTGTTCATTTCCCTCGGCTTGGACCCCCACGAAATGCCCGAAACAGCCCCCTCCTCACCGACGTTCCATTCGTCGTTTCGGCCTCGAACTTGGACCCGATCAAACCCACTTGCCTTCCCTCGGTTCCTCACTTGCTTGTCATGTTTCATGATGCCTCTAGGGCCTAGAGGAGCCTTGGAGCCGCCACCAACAGCCCCCAACCGCCGGTCACCCACTCTTGGCCGAAAGCTCATTCGGCCGTTCCTCGCTCCGCCCTTCGTCGTCGTCGTTTCCAACCATTCCTGGTAAGCTCTACCACTAATCTTGGACTAGGCTAGTTGTATATGTGTATGTGGGGTGGTATTATGGGCTAGTGATTGTGATTAAGAAGGTTAGTGTGTGATTAAGGTTGGATTAGTTGAGGCTAATGGACTAGTATGCGGATTTGGGCCAAGAGAGGGGCTGTTAGCGTGTGAAATGGGCCTTAAAATGCTAAGTGTGGGCTGCAAATGATGAGGTAAGTGTGTGGTGGAGAGGCCGTGAGGTGTTATTGGGCTTAGGGGGCTTAACTTGCACTAATTTGATCAAAAACAAGTTAACGGGCCTAAGATATCCTAATGGGCTTGCCAACGGACGAAACTAACAACTTGAATGGGCCTTGAAAACATGATTAGTGGGCTGCAAATGTGGACTTAGGCGTGTACATAATGGGCCAAAGGGAACTAATGGGCTTGAAAGCTTTAAAAATCAAGTAATTGGGCCAAAACTAATCAAAATGGGCCACATCTAGTTAGTGGGCCACTAATGGACGAAAATCTTATTTAATTGGGCCTAAATTAAGTCCATGAACATTAAAGAATGAAACCCAAAAATGTATATGGGCTTGGGTACTTGAATTGGGCCTAAAATAATGAATATGGGCTTGAATAGTAAACCTTTAGAAATGGGCTTGGGCCTCGCACGAAATTAATAAAATAATAGGCCCAACCCATGTGAGTTAAATTACTAATTAATCATTGGACCTCAACTATTGAAGTGGGCCTTAGGCCCAGTCGAACTTAGCTCGACTAATTAAGGGTTCTTAATTAGATTAGACCTTGGTTTATATGGGCTCGATTAGTGGATTTGCCCTTGGGTAAGTGATGGCATGGTAGATTCTTGTATGAGATGTAAGGCGAACTAGATGATCGAGACTTCCAGAGTAGAGGCATACGATATATGTCTGTTTGGCTTGATGAACATGGGGTTTATTGGTTGATTGAATGACGTGCTCTGCTCTTGCACTTACATTCATCTGCATGCATGCTCTGTGTTGAGTTATTGATGTGATCATCTGGGCCCTGCATACATTCAGAGCATTGCATGAGTCACTGGAGATGTGACGTGAGATTGTGCCCTGAGGGGAAGTGGAGAGAAAAGGGAGACCAACGTAAGGCGTCAGAAACGCAGTGTGGTACGGGCCTATGTGGCACCGAGATTTATGCCGTGTGGCACTGTTGGTAGCGCCCTGATGGGAGATGGAGAGAAAAGGGAGGCCAGCATAAGGCGTCCGAGACGCAGCGTGGCATGCCGTGTGGCACTGTTGGTAGAGCCCTGATGGGAATTGGAGTGATAGGCGGGCTGATCCTTGGGATCTATGATGGCCGTTTGAGGCCTGTGGCATTGCATACCATGATTGTTGATTGTTGATATTGCCCGTCTTTATTGCATGAACCATTGTGATGAAACTCGTACCGACTATATGAGGTGTGATGAAAACTGGGGAGATCGAGAGCGTTGGACTCCGGGTACCAAACCCTAGTTACTGGTTAGGACCGACCCCACTTGTATATCCTACCCTACGCTAGGATTAGTGGTGAGCTTGCTGAGTCCTCGACTCACTGGCGTTGGTTGCCACTTTTTTTCAGATCCAGGTCACCAGTGATGGATGTGCCACCGATGCTTTTTGGTCTGCCGATCCAGATGGACACCCAGGTTACCCTCCATTTTGATATGCACGCTACCCTGTGGCATAGGCACGTGACGACTGTACTCGTAGATCAGGGAGGTCCTTATTTAGTGCCCCATAGATTCGAGGCCTGGTTTAGAGAGGGCCTGCATGGCTTTGAGGGACCCCAGAGAGATTCCCCGATTCCCATGGAGGAGGACCCGTTTTGGCTCCAGCCTGCAGAATATGGAGGCCAGGTGATCGACCCCGACCCGAAGCAGGAGTTGCCGTCTCCAGGGCGCTCCGAGATAGATGGCCACGAGGAGGGCGATGCGATGGATACCGAGGAGGAGGATCCAGAGGAGGACCCTGTGGAGGATTCCGACGAGGAGGACTGAGTTATGGCAGAATTTCGATGGTTCGAGGATTTGGTTGTTAGCGTAGGAAGATCTGTGTTTAGTAGTTTCTTTTTGGGAGTCTGTACGTAACGCTGATTATATTATGGAATGCTGATTTTGCTTATCTTGATTTTTGCTACCCCTTTGTCATGTATGCTTGTGTGTATAGATAGAAGGCACGCTTCCGCAGGTATGAGAATTTGGCGCAGGTTGCGTCGTCTGGTTGCGACGAAGAGAAAGCATCCCTGGGCCGTCGCTCATCGTGAACCAGGCGAGCGCGAGGTGTATCTTCCGCAGGAACGGGATGCCGCGCTCCCGAGTAAGGATCCGAGGCGTGACATCCCCGTTCGAGTGGTATCAGAGCAAGGTCAGCTCGATACGAGACCGTTCGAGGTTTGGAGTGATAAGGCTGATGATTTTGGGGTAGTTAGTTAGACAGACCCTAGACCTAAGGATTAGGAAGGGTAGAATGCATGATTTGGTTGGCGCATGTGATTGTTTAGAGTAACCTTGGGATAAGGTATTTCATGCTAAGCTGCAGGTGCGTCAGGACCTGAGGTAAGGTTCTATGGCAGAGCCCCATGAGTTGGGCGCTTGAATGCTGATTGCTGAATGTTAGTCCGTGAGGTATTGCATGTGATTGTATGCCTAGTCGGCTGTCGCGCGCTGCTTGACCATCATGCATTGCATGATTTCTGCACCGAAAGCAAAATGGTTTAGAAATGGAAAATCATTGTTGAAAAAGGAGATTTGGATTTTGAAAGAAATGCATGCATTCATGTTGTTGGATTTGGTGACCGTCAGCCTGGTATGGGACAGGATTGACGGGACGTCTAAAAACTGTGATGAAGCGTGGTATGGGACACGTGGAGTGGGATTCTCTTTGTCTATGAATTTCTTAGGACAACTGATCGCACCAAGAAACGATGAGGGCGGGGAGTGGTCGCCGGGGCAAAGACCTGATCAAGGAAGCGGCTCCCGACAGGCTTCTAGTTGAGGTTGCGAACAGAGTGGCCTGGGTTATGCATTTGCAGGGTTGAGTCTAGATGTCGACCGGGTTCAACTGCATTTAAGCTGCAGCGATTATTTACATGCATATACATGTCAGTGGACGCGACGGTAGACGAAAGCTTGGTTGCTAGACTTAGAGTTCCGGATTCCTGAATGGGAATTTCGTTTGTTTTAGGTGTGAGTTTTAGCGAGGATGAGCAATAGGGGCAGAAGACCGACCGCCGGTGCATCGAGCTCGAGGGCTCCTGAATCTGAAGGGGACCCTAGGATCGAAGAAATGATGAGAGTTCTGACTGAAGTGAGTAACTTGATGGCTAGGCAAGCTGCTGAGAGAGCTGCCACTGTTGCCCAAGCAGCTGAGGCCGCCTTGGCCGCTGCGAATGGTGCCAATGGAGGCAATGGGCATGGAAATGGTGGACGTCAGACTCATCATATGGTGGAGCAGTTTCTGAAGTTGCAGCCGTCGAAGTTTGATGGCAGTGGTGGTCCAGAGGTAGCTGCCTTGTGGATCGAGCAACTGGAGAAGGCTTTCTCCGTGTTGGGTTGCGCAGACGAGGAAAAGGTTTCGTTGGCAACTTATCAACTTCAGGGTACTGCAGATGATTGGTGGAAAGCCACCAGAGGACGAGTCTTCCCGGATGGCATGAGGCCGAACTGGGCTACTTTCTGTGCGGCATTTAATGGCAAGTATTTCTCTGAGGCAGCCCAGGAAAGGAAAATGGAAGAGTTTATCAGGCTCCGCCAAGGATCGCTGACTGTGGACCAATATGAGGGCGAATTTGCCAGGCTGTCCAAGTTCGCACGAAGGCTGATTGACGACCCATGGGATAAGGCCAGGAGATTAAGGGAAGGATTGAGGCCCGAGTTGAAGAGTATGATCATCGCCACTGGGCTAAGGGACTACAATGAGATCTATGAGCGAGCCCTGGCGATAGAGCGGGATCTGCAAGAAAAGGCCGCCGCATCTGGATCGCGGTTTGTGCCAAGGGGGAACTTCAGAGACTTTGGCAAGAGGCCAATGAAGGACAACCGCAAGTTCGTTCCACCTGCGAGGAGAACCCTGGGAAAGCCATCGTTCCCTGGGAATCAGGTCTGCCGTGACTGTGGCAGGAGGCATGGGAACAGCCCTTGCCCGAGGAAGACTGGAGGCTGCTTTGGATGTGGCCAGACGGGGCATATCCTGAGGAACTGCCCGAGGAAAGGCCAGAGACCCCCGTTCCAGCAACAACAGCAGCAACCGCAGATGGTGAACGCTCCGCAAGGAAATCAGAACCGTCCACCTGCTCAGGGACGAGTATATGCAGTGGCGCGCAAGAACGCTGAGAATGCGCCAGGGGTGATCACAGGTACCGTTTCTCTCTGTGGTCATACCGCTTATGCCTTGTTTGATCCGGGAGCGTCGCACTCTTTCGTATCTGCACGTTTTGTTGAGTTGTCTGGGATGAATGTTAAGCCGTTGGATATGACCTTGCTTGTAACCACCCCGCTGAAAGATAGAGTGATTGTTACGCTAGGATGTAAGGGGTGTAAGTTAGCTCTGGGCGATAGAGAGGAAGAGATTGACTTAGCTGTTCTGCCCATGTTTGATTTCGATGTGATTGTTGGCATGGATTGGCTAGTTAGGCATGGTGCAGTGGTAGACTGTAGTAGGAGTATCATACAGCTAAACCCAGTAGGCCACCCTGGGTATGAATTTAAGGGAAATCGTGGAGGAACGTCGGTTCCTTGGATCTCATCTTTAGAGGCGACCAAGTTAATGGATGAAGGTTGCCTGGGAATTCTGGCATCAGTGTTAGATTCGACTGCTCAAGAGGTGAAGTTGGAGGAAGTGCCTATAGTAAGTGAGTATCCAGATGTATTTCCTCAAGAGTTGCCTGGATTGCCACCAGAGCGTGACGTAGAGTTTGTGATCGAATTGGCACCTGGAACGGAGCCGATCTCGAAAGCACCGTATAGGATGTCGTTATCGGAATTGAAGGAATTGAAAGTGCAAATGCAAGAGCTGCTGGATAAAGGATTTATCCGCCCCAGTGCTTCACCATGGGGAGCTCCGGTGCTATTTGTTAAGAAGAAGGATGGATCACTAAGACTGTGCATCGATTACCGACAGCTGAACCAAGTGACGATCAAGAATAAGTATCCTCTACCAAGGATTGATGACCTGTTTGACCAACTTCAAGGCGCTTGCGTGTTCTCCAAGATAGACCTAAGGACAGGCTATCACCAGTTAAGGATTAAGAAAGAGGATGTGCCTAAGACTGCTTTTAGGACGAGGTATGGGCACTATGAGTTCACCGTTATGCCGTTTGGATTGACAAATGCTCCGGCCGCATTTGTGGACATGATGAATCGAGTATTCAAGGAGTTTCTGGATCAGTTTGTGATAGTCTTCATTGATGACATATTGGTGTATTCGAAGAGTTCTGAGGACCACGAGGAACACTTAAGGATTGTCCTGCTGACGTCAAGAGAACACTCGCTGTATGCGAAGTTTAGTAAGTGTGAGTTTTGGTTAAGTAGAGTGGCGTTCCTTGGACATATAGTATCTGGAGAAGGAATATCAGTGGATCCAGCAAAGATAGAGGCTGTGGAGAAATGGCCGAGACCTACGACCGTGACGGAAGTACGAAGTTTCCTTGGATTGGCTGGGTACTATAGACGCTTTGTGGAAAGGTTCTCTGTGATAGCGTCTCCTCTGACGCGTTTGTTGAAGAAGGAAACAAAGTTTCAATGGACTGAGAAGTGCGAGGAAAGTTTTCAGGAGTTGAAGGATCGATTGACTTCCGCACCAGTCTTAACCATTCCGTCTGGACCAGGAGGATTTGAGATATACAGCGATGCGTCATTAAGAGGATTGGGGTGTGTCTTGATGCAGCATGGACGAGTGGTAGCGTATGCGTCTCGACAGTTGAGGCCGCATGAGATGAATTACCCGACGCACGACTTGGAGTTAGCTGCGATTGTCTTTGCATTGAAGATTTGGAGGCATTATCTGGTGGGAGAGAAATTCCAGATTTTTACGGACCATCAGAGTTTGAAGTATCTGTTCTCGCAGAAGGAGCTGAATATGAGGCAGCGTCGTTGGATGGAGTTGTTGAAGGACTACGACTGTGATATCCTGTACTATCCAGGAAAGGCGAATAAAGTGGCAGACGCTCTGAGTAGGAAGTCGAGCATTGCGCATATGATGGTCAAGGAGTGGACATTACTGGAGGAAATCAGAGATTTTGAGTTCAAGGTCGAGGTAGGAAACCTCTCGAGTCTGATGGCCACGTTGCGGATTGGACCGGAGATTCAGCTAAGAATCAAGGAGTTGCAATCTACGGACCCGGACATTCAGAAGATTGTGGCGATGAATTGTAACAGTCTGAAAATTCGACCCAAATATCGGAATTTCTAAAGGAATGGAAACACTTCGTTAATACCCTCTGATCGACGCTCACTCAGGATTAGCTACCCTGAGATGACCAACCGAAGGGGAAAGGCTAACTGGGGAGAATTTTCCAAACAGCCGCCCGTTGGTCTGAGACAGAGACAGAGTCGTAAATTAATGAAATTGACCACGAAATGAAATCCGACTTCGGACAATCGAACTAGTAAGACAAACACAATTAAGAAATAAAGCCAGTTTCAGAAATGTCGCCAGAAGGGCAGACAGCCGGTGTACGTCGAGAAGCAAGACGTCAATGGAAAATTACCGAAATGCCCCCGGTAAATGCTCAGTCCTTAGGATTAATAGAATTAGGATTTTTGAGAGTAGATTCGACTAATCAAAATCAAATCCTGTTTAGAATTCGTTCGCGCTCGGGACCCGATCGGTGCATTTGGCACGCAAATCGAGACAAGTCAAATCAGTTGTCAAATCAATCAATGTCAAGTCAAACCATCGGTCAATCATGGCACAAGTTCCAAGGCAATCCATCAAGTCAAATCCAAGTACATATGTCACCCATCAAGTACAACATCAAATCCATGTCACTATTCCACCTAATTCCACCTACCATTATTTTGAATTTTTGGCATTCTCTCTCTCTCCTCTCCTTCATTTCCCTTCTTTTTCCTCTCTCCCTCACCTTCTCTCTCCCTCACTCTCCCTCCCGAAAGCTCCCCCTCTCCTCTCAACTCTCTCTCGGTTCTCTCCCTCTCCGCCCGACACCGCCCGTCGTCGCCCCGTCGTCCGGCCAAAGCCAGCCGCCGCCGTCCACCCTCAACTCTTGGTAAGTCCTCTTAGCCTACTCTTGTTCATTTTCCTCAGCTTGGACCCCCACGAAATGCCCGAAACGGCCCCCCTCCTCACCGACGTTCCATTCGTCGTTTCGGCCTCGAACTTGGACCCGATCAAACCCACTTGCCTTCCCTCGGTTCCTCACTTGCTTGTCATGTTTCATGATGTCTCTAGGGCCTAGAGGAGCCTTGGAGCCGCCACCAACAGCCCCCCAACCGCCGGTCACCCACTCTTGGCCGAAAACTCATTCGGCCGTTCCTCGCTCCGCCCTTCGTCGTCGTCGTTTCCAACCATTCCTGGTAAGCTCTACCACTAATCTTGGACTAGGCTAGTTGTATATGTGTATGTGGGGTGGTATTATGGGCTAGTGATTGTGATTAAGAAGGTTAGTGTGTGATTAAGGTTGGATTAGTTGAGGCTAATGGACTAGTATGCGGATTTGGGCCAAGAGAGGGGCTGTTAGCGTGTGAAATGGGCCTTAAAATGCTAAGTGTGGGCTGCAAATGATGAGGTAGGTGTGTGGTGGAGAGGCCGTGAGGTGTTATTGGGCTTAAGGGGCTCAACTTGCACTAATTTGATCAAAAACAAGTTAACGGGCCTAAGATATCCTAATGGACTTGCCAATGGACGAAACTAACAACTTGAATGGGCCTCGAAAACATGATTAGTGGGCTGATTTAGTGGGCTTAGGCGTATACTTAATGGGCCGAAGGGAACTAATGGGCTTGAAAGCTTTAAAATTAAGTAATTGGGCCAAAACTAATCAAAATGGGCCAAATCTAGCTAGTGGGCCACTAATGGACGAAAATCCTTTTAAATTGGGCCTAAATTAAGCCCATGAACATTAAAGAATGAAACCCAAAAATGTATATGGGCTTGGGTACTTGAATTGGGCCTAAAATAATGAAAATGAGCCTGAATAGTAAACCTTTAGAAATGGGCTTGGGCCTTGCACGAAATTAATAAAATAATAGGCCCAACCCATATGAATTAATTTAAGAATTAATTATTGGACCTCAACTATTGAAGTGGGCCTCGGGCCCAGTCGAACTCAACTTGACTAACTAAGACCCTTTATTAGATTAGACCTTGGTTTATGTGGACTCGATTAGTGGATTGCCCTTGGGTAAGTGATGGCACGGTAGATTCTTGTATGAGATGTAAGGCGAACTAGATGATCGAGACTTCCAGAGTGGAGGCATACGATATATGTTTGTTTGGTTTGATGACATGAGGTTTACTGGTTGATCGAATGACGTGCTCTGCTCTTGCACTTATATTCATTTGCATGCATGCTCTGTGTTGAATTATTGATGTGATCATCTGGGCCTTGCATACATTCAGAGCATTGCATGAGTCACTGGAGATGTGACGTGAGATTGTGCCCTGAGGGGAAGTGGAGAGAAAAGGGAGACCAACGTAAGGCGTCAGAAACGCAGTGTGGTACGGGCCTATGTGGCACCGAGATTTATGCCGTGTGGCACTGTTGGTAGCGCCCTGATGGGAGATGGAGAGAAAAGGGAGGCCAGCATAAGGCGTCCGAGACGCAGCGTGGCATGCCGTGTGGCATTGATGGTAGAGCCCTGATGGGAATTGGAGTGATAGGCGGGCTGATCCTTGGGATCTATGATGGCCGTTTGAGGCCTGTGGCATTTGCATACTATGATTGCTAATTGTTGATATTGCCCGTCTGGTATTGTATGAATTGTTATGATGAAACTCGTATTGGCTACATGAGGGGTGATAATAACTGGGGAGATCGAGAGCGTTGAACTTTGAATCCTGAACCCTAGTTACTGGTTAGGACCGACCCCACTTGTATATCCTACCTTACGCTAGGATTAGTGGTGAGCTTGCTGAGTCCTCGACTCACTGGCGTTGGTTGCCACCTTTTTCAGATCCAGGTCGCCAGTGATGGATGTGCCACCGATGCTTTTTGGTCTGCCGATCCAGATGGACACCCAGATTACCCTCCATTTTGATATGCACGCTACTCTGTGGCATAGGCATGTGACGACTGTACTCGTAGATCAGGGAGGTCCTTATTTAGTGCCCCATAGGTTTGAGGCTTGGTTTAGAGAGGGCCTACATGGCTTTGAGGGACCCCAGAGAGACTCCCCGATTCCTATGGAGGAAGACCCGTTTTGGCTCCAGCCTGCAGAATATGGAGGCCAGGTGATCGACCCCGACCCGAAGCAGGAGTTGCCGTCTCCAGGGCGCTCCGAGATAGATGGCCACGAGGAGGGCGATGCGATGGATACCGAGGAGGAGGATCCAGAGGAGGACCCTGTGGAGGATTCCGACGAGGAGGACTGACTTATCGCAGAATCTCGTTGTTTTGAGGATTAGTTGAACGTAGGATGATCTACAGCTAGTGGTTTTCTTTTGGTAGTCTGTACCTAACGCTAATCGTATTTATGAAATGTTGTTTATGTTTACCTTGTCCATGCTACCCCTTTGCTATGTGTGCTTGTGTGTATGGATAGGAGGCACGCTTCCGCAGGTAAGAGAATTTGGCGCAAGTTGCGTCGTCTGGTCGCGACGAAGAGAAAGTATCCCTGGGCCGTCGCTTATCGTGAACCAGGCGAGCGCGAGGTGTATCTTCCGCAGGAACGGGATGCCGCGTTCCCGAGTAGGGATCCGGGGCGTGACATCCCCGTTCGAGTGGTATCAGAGCAAGGTTAGCTCGATACGAGACCGTTCGAGGTTTTGGAGTGATAAGGCTGATGATTTTGGGGTAGTTAGTTAGACAGACCCTAGACCTAAGGATTAGGAAGGGTAGAATGCATGATTTGATTGGCGCATGTGATTGCTTAGCGGAATTGATTGTCTAGAGTAACCTTGGGATAAGGTATTTCATGCTAAGCTACAGGTGCGTCAGGACCTGAGGTAAGGTTCTATGGCAGAGCCCCATGAGTTGGGCGTTTGGATGCTGATTGCTGAATGCTAGTCGGTGAGGTATTGCATGTGGTTGTATGCCTAGTCGGCTGTCGCGCGCTGTCTGACCATCATGCATTGCATGACTTCTGCATTAAAGGCAAAATGGTTTACAAATGAAAGTTGTTAAAAAAAAAAGGAGATTTGGATTTTTGAAAGAAATGCATGCATTCATGTTGTTGGATTTGGTGACCGTCAGCCTGGTATGGGACAGGAATGACGGGACGTCTAAAAACTGTGATGAAGCGTGGTATGGGACACGTGGAGTGGGATTCTCTTTGTCTATGAATTTCTTAGGACAACTGTTCGCACCAAGAAACGATGAGGGCGGGGAGTGGTCGCCGGGGCAGAGACCTGATCAAGGAAGCGGCTCCCGACAGGCTTCTAGTTGAGGTTGCGAACAGAGTGGCCTGGGTTATGCATTTGCAGGGTTGAGTCTAGATGTCGACCGGGTTCAACTGCATTTAAGCTGCAGCGATTATTTACATGCATATACATGTCAGTGGATGCGACAGTAGACGAAAGCTTGGTTGCTAGACTTAGAGTTCCGGATTCCTGAATGGGAATTTCGTTGTTTTAGGTGTGAGTGTTAGCGAGGATGAGCAATAGGGGCAGAAGACCGACTGCTGGTGCATCGAGCTCGAGGGCTCCTGAGTCTGAAGGGGACCCTAGGATCGAAGAGATGATGAGAGTCCTGACTGAAGTGAGTAACTTGATGGCTAGACAAGCTGCTGAGAGAGCTGCCACTGTTGCCCAAGCAGCTGAGGCCGCTTTGGCCGCTGCGAATGGTGCCAATGGAGGCAATGGGCATGGAAATGGTGGACGTCAGACTCATCATATGGTGGAGCAATTTCTGAAGTTGCAGCCGTCGAAGTTTGATGGCAGTGGTGGTCCAGAGGTAGCTGCCTTGTGGATTGAGCAGCTGGAGAAGGCTTTCTCCGTGTTGGGTTGCGCAGACGAGGAAAAGGTTTCGTTGGCAACCTATCAACTTCAAGGGACTGCGGATGACTGGTGGAAGGCCACTAGAGGACGAGTCTTCCCGGATGGCATGAGGCCGAACTGGGCTGCTTTCTGTGCAGCGTTCAATGGAAAGTATTTTTCTGAGGCAGCTCAGGAAAGGAAAATGGAAGAGTTTATCCGGCTCCGCCAAGGATCGCTGACTGTGGACCAATATGAGGGCGAATTTGCCAGGCTGTCCAAGTTCGCACGAAGGCTGATCGACGACCCATGGGATAAGGCCAGGAGATTCAGGGAAGGATTGAGGCCTGAGTTGAAAAGTATGATCATCGCCACTGGGCTGAGGGCTACAATGAGATCTATGAGCGAGCCCTGGCGATAGAGCGGGATCTGCAAGAAAAGGCCGCCGCATCTGGGTCGCGGTTTGTGCCAAGAGGGAACTTTAGAGACTTTGGCCAGAGGCCAATGAAGGACAACCGCAGGTTCGTTCCACCTGCGAGAAGAACCTTGGGAAAGCCGTCATTCCCCGGGAATCAGAACTGCCGTGACTGTGGCAGGAGGCATGGGAACAGTCCTTGCCCGAAAAAGATTGGAGGCTGCTTTGGATGTGGCCAGACGGGACATATCCTGAGGAACTGCCCGAGGAAAGGTCAGAGACCCCCGTTCCAGCCACAGCAGCAGCCGCCGATGGTGAATGCTCCTCAGGGAAATCAGAACCGTCCACCTGCTCAAGGACGAGTTTATGCAGTGGCGCGAAAGGACGCTGAGAACGCGCCAGGGGTGATCACAGGTACCGTTTCTCTCTGTGGTCATACCGCTTATGCCTTGTTTGATCCGTGAGCGTCGCACTCTTTCGTATCTGCACGTTTTGCTGAGTTGTCTGGGATGAATGTTAAGCCGTTGGATATGACTTTGCATGTAACCACCCCGTTGAAGGATAGAGTAATTATTGCGTTAGGATGTAAGGGGTGTAAGTTAGCTCTGGGCGATAGGCAAGAAGAAATTGACTTAGCTGTTCTGCCCATGTATGATTTTGACGTGATTGTTGGCATGGATTGGTTGGTTAGACATGGGGCAGTGATAGACTGTGGTAGGAGTATCATACAGCTAAACCCAGTAGGCCACCCTGGGTATGAATTTAAGGGAAATCGTGGAGGAACGTCGATTCCTTGGATCTCATCTTTAGAAGCGACCAAGTTAATGGATGAAGGTTGCCTGGGATTTCTGGCATCAGTGTTAGATTCGTCTGCCCTAGAAATGAAGTTAGAAGAAGTGCCTGTAGTAAGTGAGTATCCAGATGTATTTCCTCAAGAGTTGCCTGGATTGCCACCTGAGCGTGAAGTAGAATTTATGATCGAATTGGCACCTGGAACGGAGCCGATCTCGAAGGCACCGTATAGAATGTCGTTGTCTGAGCTAAAAGAGTTGAAGGTACAGATGCAAGAGCTATTGGATAAAGGATTTATCCGCCCCAGTGCTTCACCATGGGGAGCTCCGGTGCTGTTTGTTAAGAAGAAAGATGGATCGCTAAGACTGTGCATCGATTACAGACAGCTGAACCAAGTGACGATCAAGAATAAGTATCCTCTACCAAGGATTGATGACCTGTTTGACCAACTTCAAGGCGCTTGCGTGTTCTCCAAGATAGACCTAAGGACAGGCTATCACCAATTGAGGATTAAGAAAGAGGATGTGCCTAAGACTGCCTTTAGGACGAGGTATGGGCACTACGAGTTCACAGTTATGCCATTTGGATTGACTAACGCCCCAGCAGCATTTATGGACATGATGAATCGAGTATTCAAGGAGTTTCTGGATCAGTTTGTGATAGTCTTCATTGATGACATATTGGTGTATTCGAAGAGTTCTGAGGACCACGAGGAACACTTAAGAATTGTCCTGCAGACGCTAAGGGAACATTCGCTGTATGCGAAGTTTAGTAAGTGTGAGTTCTGGCTGAACAGAGTGGCGTTTCTTGGTCATATAGTATCTGGAGAAGGAATATCAGTGGACCCATCTAAGATTGAAGCAGTAGAGAAATGGCCGAGGCCTACGACCGTGACGGAAGTGCGAAGTTTCCTTGGATTGGCTGGGTATTATAGACGCTTCGTGGAAAGATTCTCTGTGATAGCGTCTCCTCTGACGCGTTTGTTGAAGAAGGAAACAAAGTTTCAATGGACTGAGAAATGCGAGGAGAGTTTTCAGGAGTTGAATAAGTATTGTAACAGAAGTAACTACAGTATTCATCCAGGGAGTACTAAAATGTATCAGAATTTGCGTCAGCACTATTGGTGGAATGGAATGAAGGTGGATGTGGCTAAGCATGTAGCTAAGTGTCTGACGTGCCAACAGGTAAAGGCACAGCATTGTAAGCCTGGAGGATTATTACAACCATTGGAAATCCCAGAGTGGAAATGGGAGCATGTCACCATGGATTTCGTGACAGGACTACCGAGAAGTCAGAGAGGCAATGATTCGATTTGGGTAATAGTGGACAGACTGACGAAATCAGCGCATTTCATTGCAGTACGAAAGGACTCTACCTTGGAAAAGTTGGCTGAGTTGTACGTGAGGCAGATAGTGAGATTGCATGGGGTACCAGTAAGTATTGTATCAGACAGAGATCCTCGTTTCACCGCTACATTTTGGAAGAGTCTGCAGGGTGCTTTGGGAACAAAGTTGAGATTTAGTACAGCTTACCACCCTCAGACAGATGGTCAGTCGGAAAGGACGATACAGACCTTGGAAGACATGCTGAGAGCTTGTGTAATTGATTTCAAAGGAGGTTGGGAAGAGCAGATGCACTTGGTGGAATTTGCCTACAACAACAGTTACCAGCAGAGTATCAGGATGGCACCATTTGAGGCTCTGTATGGAAGGGCCTGCAGAACTCCAATCTGTTGGGACGAAGTTGGTGAGAAAAGCATAACAGGACCCGAATTAGTGCAGCAGTCAATTGAGGCAGTCAGAGTGATCAGAGACAGATTGAGGACTGCGCAGAGTAGGCAGAAGAGTTATGCAGACAAGAGACGTAAACCATTGGAATTCCAAGTTGGAGATCATGTGTTTCTGAAGGTGTCGCCGATGCGAGGACTATCTCGGTTTGGCAAGAAAGGAAAGTTGAGTCCAAGATTTGTTGGGCCATTCGAGATCCTGGAGAAGATCGGGACACTGGCTTATCGTCTAGCATTGCCGCCGAACTTATCGCAGATTCATAATGTGTTTCATGTTTCAATGCTTCGGAAGTACGAGCCGGACCCTGGCCATATACTCGATCATGAAGTCATTGAAATGGATGACCGCGTCTCATACGTGGAAAGACCAGTAAGGGTTGAAGATCGTAAGGAGCAGGTCTTGAGGAACAAGACAATACCGCTGGTCAAGGTTATCTGGGAACACTATGGGACTGAAGGAGCGACTTGGGAAAGCGAGGACGAAATGAAGAAGAAGTACCCGTATCTGTTTGAGTAGATCGATGTAATCTCCATTTTGTTGTAAGGATTGGTGGATGTAAATTTCGAGGACGAAATTTTTTATAAGAAGGGAAGAATTGTAACAGTCTGAAAATTCGACCCAAATATCGGAATTTCTAAAAGAATGGAGACACTTCGTTAATACCCTCTGATCGACGCTCACTCAAGATTAGCTACCCTGAGATGACCAACCGAAGGGGAAAGGCTAACTGGGGAGAATTTTCCAAACAGCCGCCCGTTGGTCTGAGACAGAGACAGAGTCGTAAATTAATGAAATTGACCACGAAATGAAATCCGACTTCGGACAATCGAACTAGTAAGACAAACACAATTAAGAAATAAAGCCAGTTTCAGAAATGTCGCCAGAAGGGCAGACAGCCGGTGTACGTCGAGAAGCAAGACGTCAATGGAAAATTACCGAAATGCCCCCGGTAAATGCTCAGTCCTTAGGATTAATAGAATTAGGATTTTTGAGAGTAGATTCGACTAATCAAAATCAAATCCTGTCTAAAATTCGTTCGCGCTCGAGACCCGATCGGTGCATTTGGCACGCAAATCGAGACAAGTCAAATCAGTTGTCAAATCAATCAATGTCAAGTCAAACCATCGGTCAATCATGGCACAAGTTCCAAGGCAATCCATCAAGTCAAATCCAAGTACATATGTCACCCATCAAGTACAACATCAAATCCATGTCACTATTCCACCTAATTCCACCTACCATTATTTTGAATTTTTGGCATTCTCTCTCTCTCCTCTCCTTCATTTCCCTTCTTTTTCCTCTCTCCCTCACCTTCTCTCTCCCTCACTCTCCCTCCCGAAAGCTCCCCCTCTCCTCTCAACTCTCTCTCGGTTCTCTCCCTCTCCGCCCGACACCGCCCGTCGTCGCCCCGTCGTCCGGCCAAAGCCAGCCGCCGCCGTCCACCCTCAACTCTTGGTAAGTCCTCTTAGCCTACTCTTGTTCATTTTCCTCGGCTTGGACCCCCACGAAATGCCCGAAACGGCCCCCCTCCTCACCGACGTTCCATTCGTCGTTTCGGCCTCGAACTTGGACCCGATCAAACCCACTTGCCTTCCCTCGGTTCCTCACTTGCTTGTCATGTTTCATGATGTCTCTAGGGCCTAGAGGAGCCTTGGAGCCGCCACCAACAGCCCCCCAACCGCCGGTCACCCACTCTTGGCCGAAAACTCATTCGGCTGTTCCTCGCTCCGCCCTTCGTCGTCGTCGTTTCCAACCATTCCTGGTAAGCTCTACCACTAATCTTGGACTAGGCTAGTTGTATATGTGTATGTGGGGTGGTATTATGGGCTAGTGATTGTGATTAAGAAGGTTAGTGTGTGATTAAGGTTGGATTAGTTGAGGCTAATGGACTAGTATGCGGATTTGGGCCAAGAGAGGGGCTGTTAGCGTGTGAAATGGGCCTTAAAATGCTAAGTGTGGGCTGCAAATGATGAGGTAGGTGTGTGGTGGAGAGGCCGTGAGGTGTTATTGGGCTTAAGGGGCTCAACTTGCACTAATTTGATCAAAAACAAGTTAACGGGCCTAAGATATCCTAATGGACTTGCCAATGGACGAAACTAACAACTTGAATGGGCCTCGAAAACATGATTAGTGGGCTGATTTAGTGGGCTTAGGCGTATACTTAATGGGCCGAAGGGAACTAATGGGCTTGAAAGCTTTAAAATTAAGTAATTGGGCCAAAACTAATCAAAATGGGCCAAATCTAGCTAGTGGGCCACTAATGGACGAAAATCCTTTTAAATTGGGCCTAAATTAAGCCCATGAACATTAAAGAATGAAACCCAAAAATGTATATGGGCTTGGGTACTTGAATTGGGCCTAAAATAATGAATATGGGCCTGAATAGTAAACCTTTAGAAATGGGCTTGGGCCTTGCACGAAATTAATAGAATAATAGGCCCAACCCATATGAATTAATTTAAGAATCAATTATTGGACCTCAACTATTGAAGTGGGCCTTGGGCCCAGCCGAGCTTAACTTGATTAACTAAGACTCTTAATTAGATTAGACCTTGATTTATATGGGCTCGATTAGTGGATTGCCCTTGGGTAAGTGATGGCACGGTAGATTCTTGTATGAGATGTAAGGCGAACTAGATGATCGAGACTTCCAGAGTGGAGGCATACGATATATGTTTGTTTGGCTTGATGAACATGAGGTTTATTGGTTGATTGAATGACGTGCTCTGCTCTTGCACTTACATTCATTTGCATGCATGCTCTGTGTTGAGTTATTGATGTGATCATCTGGGCCTTGCATACATTCAGAGCATTGCATGAGTCACTGGAGATGTGACGTGAGATTGTGCCCTGAGGGGAAGTGGAGAGAAAAGGGAGACCAACGTAAGGCGTCAGAAACGCAGTGTGGTACGGGCCTATGTGGCACCGAGATTTATGCCGTGTGGCACTGTTGGTAGCGCCCTGATGGGAGATGGAGAGAAAAGGGAGGCCAGCATAAGGCGTCCGAGACGCAGCGTGGCATGCCGTGTGGCACTGATGGTAGAGCCCTGATGGGAATTGGAGTGATAGGCGGGCTGATCCTTGGGATCTATGATGGCCGTTTGAGGCTTGTGGCATTTGCATACTCTGATTGCTAATTGTTGATATTGCCCGTCGGTATTGTATGAATTGTTATGATGAACCTCGTATTGACTACATGGGGGGTGATAATAACTGGGGAGATCGCGAGCGTTGAACTGTGAATCCTGAACCCTAGTTACTGGTTAGGACCGACCCCACTTGTATATCCTACCCTACGCTAGGATTAGTGGTGAGCTTGCTGAGTCCTCGACTCACTGGCGTTGGTTGCCACCTTTTTCAGATCCAGGTCGCCAGTGATGGATGTGCCACCGATGCTTTTTGGTCTGCCGATCCAGATGGACACCCAGATTACCCTCCATTTTGATATGCACGCTACTCTGTGGCATAGGCATGTGACGACTGTACTCGTAGATCAGGGAGGTCCTTATTTAGTGCCCCATAGGTTTGAGGCTTGGTTTAGAGAGGGCCTACATGGCTTTGAGGGACCCCAGAGAGATTCCCCGATTCCCATGGAGGAAGACCCGTTTTGGCTCCAGCCTGCAGAATATGGAGGCCAGGTGATCGACCCCGACCCGAAGCAGGAGTTGCCGTCTCCAGGGCGCTCCGAGATAGATGGCCACGAGGAGGGCGATGCGATGGATACCGAGGAGGAGGATCTAGAGGAGGACCCTGTGGAGGATTCCGACGAGGAGGACTGACTTACGGCAGAATCTCGTTGTTTTGAGGATTAGTTGAACGTAGGATGATCTACAGCTAGTGGTTTTCTTTTGGTAGTCTGTACCTAACGCTAATCGTATTTATGAAATGTTGTTTATGTTTACCTTGTCCATGCTACCCCTTTGCTACGTATGCTTGTGTGTATGGATAGGAGGCACGCTTCCGCAGGTATGAGAATTTGGCGCAAGTTGCGTCGTCTGGTCGCGACGAAGAGAAAGTATCCCTGGGCCGTCGCTTATCGTGAACCAGGCGAGCGCGAGGTGTATCTTCCACAGGAACGGGATGCCGCGTTCCCGAGGAGGGATCCGGGGCGTGACAGTTGCCGTCTCCAGGGCGCTCCGAGATAGATGGCCACGAGGAGGGCGATGCGATGGATACCGAGGAGGAGGATCCAGAGGAGGACCCTGTGGAGGATTCCGACGAGGAGGACTGAGTTATGGCAGAATTTCGATGGTTCGAGGATTTGGTTGATAGCGTAGGAAGATCTGTGATTAGTAGTTTCTTTTTGGGAGTCTGTACCTAACGCTGATTATATTATGGAATGCTGATTTTGCTTATCTTGATTTTTGCTACCCCTTTGTCATGTGTGCTTGTGTGTATGGATAGAAGGCACGCTTCCGCAGTTAAGAGAATTTGGCGCAAGCCGCGTCGTCTGGTCGCGACGAAAAGAAATTTTCCCTGGGCCGTCGCTTATCGTGAACCAGTCGAGCGCGAGGTGTATCTTCCGCAGGAACGGGGTGCCGCGCTCCCGAGTAGGGATCCGGGGCGTGACATCCCCGTTCGAGTGGTATCAGAGCAAGGTCAGCTCGATACGAGACAGTTCGAGGTTTTGGAGTGATAAGGATGTTGATTTTGGGGTAGTTAGATAGATAGACCCTAGACCTAAGGATTAGGAAGGGTAGAATGCATGATTTGATTGGCGCATGTGATTGCCTAGCCGAATCGATTGTTTAGAGTAGCCTTTGGATAAGGTGTTTTGTACTAAGCTGCAGGTGCGTCAGGACCTGAGGTAAGGTTCTAAGGCAGAGCCCCATGAGTTGGGCGCTTGAATGCTGATTGCTGAATGTTAGTCCGTGAGGTATTGCATGTGATTGTATGCCTAGTCGGCTGTCGCGCGCTGCTTGACCATCATGCATTGCATGATTTCTGCACCGAAAGCAAAATGGTTTAGAAATGGAAAATCATTGTTGAAAAAGGAGATTTGGATTTTGAAAGAAATGCATGCATTCATGTTGTTGGATTTGGTGACCGTCAGCCTGGTATGGGACAGGATTGACGGGACGTCTAAAAACTGTGATGAAGCGTGGTATGGGACACGTGGAGTGGGATTCTCTTTGTCTATGAATTTCTTAGGACAACTGTTCGCACCAAGAAACGATGAGGGCGGGGAGTGGTCGCCGGGGCAAAGACCTGATCAAGGAAGCGGCTCCCGACAGGCTTCTAGTTGAGGTTGCGAACAGAGTGGCCTAGGTTATGCATTTGCAGGGTTGAGTCTAGATGTCGACCGGGTTCAACTGCATTTAAGCTGCAGCGATTATTTACATGCATAAACATGTCAGTGGACGCGACAGTAGACGAAAGCTTGGTTGTTAGATTTAGAGTTCCGGATTCCTGAATGGGAATTTCGTTGTTTTAGGTGTGAGTGTTAGCAAGGATGAGCAATAGGGGCAGAAGACCGACTGCTGGTGCATCGAGCTCGAGGGCTCCTGAGTCTGAAGGGGACCCTAGGATCGAAGAGATGATGAGAGTTCTGACAGAAGTGAGTAACTTGATGGCTAGGCAAGCTGCTGAGAGAGCTGCCGCTGTTGCCCAAGCAGCTGAGGCCGCCTTGGCCGCTGCGAATGGTGCCAATGGAGGCAATGGGCATGGAAATGGTGGACGTCAGACTCATCATATGGTGGAGCAGTTTCTGAAGTTGCAGCCGTCGAAGTTTGATGGCAGTGGTGGTCCAGAGGTAGCTGCCTTGTGGATCGAGCAGCTTGAGAAGGCTTTCTCCGTGTTGGGTTGCGCAGACGAGGAAAAGGTTTCGCTGGCAACTTATCAGCTTCAGAGTACTGCAGATGACTGGTGGAAGGCCACCAGAGGACGAGTCTTCCCGGGTGGCATGAGGCCGAACTGGGCTGCTTTCTGTGCAGCATTCAATGGAAGGTATTTTTCTGAGGCAGCCCAGGAGAGGAAAATGGAAGAGTTCATCAGGCTCCGCCAAGGATCGCTGACTGTGGACCAATATGAGGGCGAATTTGCCAGGCTGTCCAAGTTCGCACGAAGGCTGATCGACGACCCATGGGACAAGGCCAGGAGATTCAGGGAAGGATTGAGGCCTGAGTTGAAAAGTATGATCATCGCCACTGGGCTAAGGGACTACAATGAGATTTATGAGCGTGCTCTGGCGATAGAGCGAGATCTGCAGGAGAAGGCCGCCGCATCTGGATCGCGGTTCGTGCCAAGAGGGAACTTCAGAGATTTTGGCAGGAGGCCAATGAAGGACAACCGCAGGTTTGTCCCACCTGCGAGGAGAACCCTGGGAAAGCCATCATTCCCTGGGAATCAGGTCTGCCGTGACTGTGGCAGGAGGCATGGGAACAGTCCTTGCCCGAGAAAGATTGGAGGCTGCTTTGGATGTGGCCAGACGGGACATATCCTGAGGAACTGCCCGAGGAAAGGTCAGAGACCCCCGTTCCAGCAACAGCAACAGCAGCCACCGCAGATGGTGAACGCTCCGCAAGGAAACCAGAACCGTCCGCCTGCTCAGGGACGAGTATATGCAATGGCGCGCAAGGACGCTGAGAATGCGCCAGGGGTGATCACAGGTATCGTTTCTCTCTGTGGTCATACCGCTTATGCCTTGTTTGATCCGGGAGCATCGCACTCTTTCGTATCTGCACGTTTTGTTGAGTTGTCTGGGATGAATGTTAAGCCATTGGATGTGACCTTGCATGTAACCACCCCGTTGAAGGATAGAGTAATTATTGCGTTAGGATGTAAGGGGTGTAAGTTAGCTCTGGGCGATAAGCAAGAAGAAATTGACTTAGCTGTTCTGCCCATGTATGATTTTGACGTGATTGTTGGCATGGATTGGTTGGTTAGACATGGGGCAGTGATAGACTGTGGTAGGAGTATCATACAGCTAAACCCAGTAGGCCACCCTGGGTATGAATTTAAGGGAAATCGTGGAGGAACGTCGATTCCTTGGATCTCATCTTTAGAGGCGACCAAGTTAATGGATGAAGGTTGCCTGGGAATTCTGGCATCAGTATTAGATTCGTCTGCCCTAGAAATGAAGTTAGAAGAAGTGCCTGTAGTAAGTGAGTATCCAGATGTATTTCCTCAAGAGTTGCCTGGATTGCCACCTGAGCGTGAAGTAGAATTTATGATCGAATTGGCACCTGGAACGGAGCCGATCTCGAAAGCACCGTATAGAATGTCGTTATCTGAGTTAAAAGAGTTGAAGGTACAGATGCAAGAGCTTTTGGATAAAGGATTTATCCGCCCCAGTGCTTCGCCATGGGGAGCTCCGGTGCTGTTTGTTAAGAAGAAAGATGGATCGCTAAGACTGTGCATCGACTACAGACAGCTGAACCAAGTGACGATCAAGAATAAGTATCCTCTACCAAGGATTGATGACCTGTTCGACCAACTTCAAGGCGCTTGCGTGTTCTCCAAGATAGACCTAAGGACAGGCTATCACCAGTTGAGGATTAAGAAAGAGGATGTGCCTAAGACTGCTTTTAGGACGAGGTATGGGCACTATGAGTTCACCGTTATGCCGTTTGGATTGACAAATGCTCCAGCCGCATTTATGGATATGATGAATCGAGTGTTCAAGGAGTTTTTGGAATAATTCGTGATAGTCTTCATTGATGACATATTAGTGTATTCGAAGAGTTCTGAGGACCACGAAGAACACTTAAGGATCGTCCTGCGAACGCTAAGGGAACATTCGCTGTATGCGAAGTTTAGTAAGTGTGAGTTCTGGCTGAGCAGAGTGGCGTTTCTTGGTCATATAGTATCTGGAGAAGGGATATCAGTGGACCCATCTAAGATTGAAGCAGTAGAGAAATGGCCGAGACCTACGACCGTGACGGAAGTATGAAGTTTCCTTGGATTGACTGGGTATTATAGACGATTCGTGGAAAGGTTCTCTGTGATAGCGTCTCCTCTGACGCGTTTGTTGAAAAAGGAAACAAAGTTTCAATGGACTGAGAAGTGCGAGGGAAGTTTTCAGGAGTTGAAGGATCGATTGACTTCCGCACCAGTGCTAACTATTCCGTCTGGACCAGGAGGATTTGAGATATACAGCGATGCGTCATTAAGAGGATTGGGGTGTGTCTTGATGCAGCATGGACGAGTGGTAGCGTATGCGTCTCGACAGTTGAGGCCGCATGAGATGAATTACCCGACGCACGACTTGGAGTTAGCTGCGATTGTCTTTGCATTGAAGATTTGGAGGCATTATCTGGTGGGAGAGAAATTCCAGATTTTTACGGACCATCAGAGTTTGAAGTATTTGTTCTCGCAGAAGGAGCTGAATATGAGGCAGCGTCGTTGGATGGAGTTGTTGAAGGACTACGACTGCGATATTTTGTACCATCCAGGAAAGGCGAATAAGGTGGCAGATGCTCTGAGTAGGAAGTCGAGCATTGCGCATATGATGGTCAAGGAGTGGACATTACTGGGGGAAATTAGAGACTCTGAGTTTAAGATGGAGGTTGGAAGCCTCTCGAGTCTGCTGGCTACGTTGCAGATCGAACCAGAGATTCAGCTAAGAATCAAGGAGATGCAATCTACGGACTCGGACATTCAGAAGATTGTGGCGATGAATGCAGACGAGAGAAAGGCCGAGTTCCAAGTGACTGCAGATGGAGTATTGAAGTTTAGAGGACGTCTGTGCGTACCTAATGACGAGGCACTGAAGGAAAAGATTTTGTCCGAGGCACACAGAAGTAACTACAGTATTCATCCAGGGAGTACTAAGATGTATCAGAATTTGCGTCAGCACTATTGGTGGAATGGAATGAAGGTGGATGTGGCTAAGCATGTAGCTAAGTGTCTGACGTGTCAACAGGTAAAGGCACAGCATTGCAAGCCTGGAGGATTATTGCAACCATTGGAAATCCCAGAGTGGAAATGGGAGCATGTCACTATGGATTTCGTGACAGGACTGCCGAGAGGTCAGAGAGGCAATGATTCGATCTGGGTAATCGTGGACAGACTGACGAAATCAGCGCACTTCATCGTAGTGCGAAAGGACTCTACGCTGGAAAGGTTGGCTGAGTTGTATGTGAGGCAGATTGTGAGGATTCATGGGGTGCCAGTAAGTATCGTATCTGATAGAGATCCTCGTTTCACAGCTACATTTTGGAAGAGTTTGCAGGGTGCGTTAGGAACAGAGTTAAGATTCAGTACAGCTTACCATCCTCAGACAGACGGTCAGTCGGAAAGGACTATACAAACTCTGGAGGACATGTTGAGAGCGTGTGTAATTGACTTCAAAGGAGGTTGGGAAGAGCAGTTGCATTTGGTGGAGTTCGCCTACAACAACAGTTACCAGCAGAGTATCAGGATGGCACCATTTAAGGCATTGTATGGAAGGGCCTGCAGAACTCCAATCTGTTGGGACGAAGTTGGTGAGAAAATCATAACAGGCCCAGAATTAGTGCAGCAGTCAGTTGAGGCAGTCAGAGTGATCAGAGACAGATTGAGGACTGCGCAGAGTAGGCAGAAGAGTTATGCAGACAAGAGACGTAAGCCATTGGAATTCCAAGTTGGAGATCATGTGTTTCTGAAGGTGTCGCCGATGCGAGGACTATCTCGGTTTGGCAAGAAAGGAAAGTTGAGTCCAAGATTTGTTGGGCCATTCGAGATCCTGGAGAAGATCGGGACACTGGCTTATCGTCTAGCATTGCCGCCGAACTTATCGCAGATTCATAATGTGTTTCATGTTTCAATGCTTCGAAAGTACGAGCCGGACCCTGGCCATATACTCGATCATGAAGTCATTGAAGTGGATGACCGCGTCTCATACGTGGAAAGACCAGTAAGGATAGAAGATCGTAAGGAGCAAGTCTTGAGGAACAAGACAATACCGCTGGTCAAGGTTATCTGGGAGCACCATGGGACTGAAGGAGCGACTTGGGAAAGCGAGGACGAAATGAAGAAGAAGTACCCGTATCTGTTTGAATAGATCGATGTAATCTCCATTTTGTTGTAAGGATTGGTGGATGTAAATTTCGAGGACGAAATTTTTATAAGAAGGGAAGAATTGTAACAGTCTGAAAATTCGACCCAAATATCGGAATTTCTAAAAGAATGGAGACACTTCGTTAATACCCTCTGATCGACGCTCACTCAGGATTAGCTACCCTGAGATGACCAACCGAAGGGGAAAGGCTAACTGGGGAGAATTTTCCAAACAGCCGCCCGTTGGTCTGGGACAGAGACAGAGTCGTAAATTAATGAAATTGACCACGAAATGAAATCCGACTTCGGACAATCGAACTAGTAAGACAAACACAATTAAGAAATAAAGTCAGTTTCAGAAATGTCGCCAGAAGGGCAGACAGCCGGTGTACGTCGAGAAGCAAGACGTCAATGGAAAATTACCGAAATGCCCCCGGTAATGCTCAGTCCTTAGGATTAATAGAATTAGGATTTTTGAGAGTAGATTCGACTAATCAAAATCAAATCCTGTCTAAAACTCGTTCGCGCTCGAGACCCGATCGGTGCATTTGGCACGCAAATCGAGACAAGTCAAATCAATTGTCAAATCAATCAATGTCAAGTCAAACCATCGGTCAATCATGGCACAAGTTCCAAGGCAATCCATCAAGTCAAATCCAAGTACATATGTCACCCATCAAGTACAACATCAATCCATAACACTATTCAACCTAATCAACCTAACCCCATTATCTTATTTTGAATTTTATCAACCCATTCTCTCTCCTCCCCCCCTTAAACTTTCGGCCGGCCCTCTTCTCTCTCTCCTCTCCTTCATTTCTCTTCTTTTTCCTCTCTCCCTCACCTTCTCTCTCGGCTCACTCTCCCTTTGCCGTCCACCGCCCGTGTTGCCGTCGTCTCCTCATCGTGCCGCCACCGTCGGCTCCTCCGGGTTGCCTCGTCGTCTTGGTAGGTCCCCTTGACTCACTCTTGTACATTTTATGTCACGCCCCGGATCCCTACTCGGGAGCGCGGCACCCCGTTCCTGCGGAAGATACACCTCGCGCTCGACTGGTTCACGATAAGCGACGGCCCAGGGAAAAATTTCTTTTCGTCGCGACCAGACGACGCGGCTTGCGCCAAATTCTCTTACTTGCGGAAGCGTGCCTTCTATCCATACACACAAGCATACATGACAAAGGGGTAGCAAAATCAAGATAAGCAAAATCAGCATTTCGTAATATAATCAGCGTTAGGTACAGACTCCCAAAAGAAACTGCTAAGTACAGATCTTCCTACGCTAACAACCTAATCCTCGAACCAACGGAATTCTGCCATAACTCAGTCCTCCTCGTCGGAATCCTCCACAGGGTCCTCCTCTGGATCCTCCTCCTCGGTATCCATCGCATCGCCCTCCTCGTGGCCATCTATCTCGGAGCGCCCTGGAGACGGCAACTCCTGCTTCGGGTCGGGGTCGATCACCTGACCTCCATATTCTGCAGGCTGGAGCCAAAACGGGTCCTCCTCCATGGGAATCGGGGAATCTCTCTGGGGTCCCTCAAAGCCATGTAGGCCCTCTCTAAACCAAGCCTCGAATCTATGGGGCACTAAATAAGGACCTCCCTGATCTACGAGTACAGTCGTCACATGCCTATGCCACAGAGTAGCGTGCATATCAAAATGGAGGGTAACCTGGGTGTCCATCTGGATCGGCAGACCAAAAAGCATCGGTGGCACATCCATCACTGGCGACCTGGATCTGAAAAAGGTGGCAACCAACGCCAGTGAGTCGAGGACTCAGCAAGCTCACCACTAATCCTAGCGTAGGGTAGGATATATAAGTGGGGTCGGTCCTAACCAGTAACTAGGGTTCGGGATTCAAAGTTCAACGCTCTCGATCTCCCCAGTTTCCATCACACCTCATATTGTCGGTACGAGTTTCATCACAATGGTTCATGCAATAAAGACGGGCAATATCAACAATCAGCAATCATGGTATGCAATGCCACAGGCCTCAAACGGCCATCATAGATCCCAAGGATCAGCCCGCCTATCACTCCAATTCCCATCAGGGCTCTACCAACAGTGCCACACGGCATGCCACGCTGCGTCTCGGACGCCTTATGCTGGCCTCCCTTTTCTCTCCATCTCCCATCAGGGCGCTACCAACAGTGCCACACGGCATAAATCTCGGTGCCACATAGGCCCGTACCACACTGCGTTTCTGACGCCTTACGTTGGTCTCCCTTTTCTCTCCACTTCCCCTCAGGGCACAATCTCACGTCACATCTCCAGTGACTCATGCAATGCTCTGAATGTATGCAAGGCCCAGATGATCACATCAATAACTCAACACAGAGCATGCATGCAAATGAATGTAAGTGCAAGAGCAGAGCACGTCATTCAATCAACCAATAAACCTCATGTTCATCAAGCCAAACAAACATATATCGTATGCCTCCACTCTGGAAGTCTCGATCATCTAGTTCGCCTTACATCTCATACAAGAATCTACCGTGCCATCACTTACCCAAGGGCAATCCACTAATCGAGCCCATATAAACCAAGGTCTAATCTAATTAAGAGTCTTAGTTAATCAAGTTAAGCTCGGCTGGGCCCAAGGCCCACTTCAATAGTTGAGGTCCAATAATTAATTCTTAAATTAATTCATATGGGTTGGGCCTATTATTTTATTAATTTCGCACAAGGCCCAAGCGCATTTCTAAAGGTTTACTATTCAAGCCCATATTCATTATTTTAGGCCCAATTTGAATACCCAAGCCCATATACATTTTTGGGTTTCATTCTTTAATGTTCATGGACTTAATTTAGGCCCAATTAAATAAGATTTTCGTCCATTAGTGGCCCACTAACTAGGTTTAGCCCATTTTGATTAGTTTTGGCCCAATTACTTAATTTTAAAGCTTTCAAGCCCATTAGTTCCCTTCGGCCCATTAAGCATACGCCTAAGCCCACTAAATCAGCCCACTAATCATGTTTTCGAGGCCCATTCAAGTTGTTAGTTTCGTCCATTGGCAAGTCCATTAGGATATCTTAGGCCCGTTAACTTGTTTTTGATCAAATTAGTGCAAGTTAAGCCCCTTAAGCCCAATAACACCTCACGGCCTCTCCACCACACACTTACCTCATCATTTGCAGCCCACACTTAGCATTTTAAGGCCCATTTCACACGCTAACAGCCCCTCTCTTGGCCCAAATCCGCATACTAGTCCATTAGCCTCAACTAATCCAACCTTAATCACACACTAACCTTCTTAATCACAATCACTAGCCCATAATACCACCCCACATACACATATACAACTACCCTAGTCCAAGATTAGTGGTAGAGCTTACCAGGAATGGTTGGAAACGACGACGACGAAGGGCGGAGCGAGGAACGGCCGAATGAGTTTTCGGCCAAGAGTGGGTGACCGGCGGTTGGGGGGCTGTTGGTGGCGGCTCCAAGGCTCCTCTAGGCCCTAGAGACATCATGAAACATGACAAGCAAGTGAGGAACCGAGGGAAGGCAAGTGGGTTTGATCGGGTCCAAGTTCGAGGCCGAAACGACGAATGGAACGTCGGTGAGGAGGGGGGCCGTTTCGGGCATTTCGTGGGGGTCCAAGCCGAGGAAAATGAACAAGAGTAGGCTAAGAGGACTTACCAAGAGTTGAGGGTGGACGGCGGCGGCTGGCTTTGGCCGGACGACGGGGCGACGACGGGCGGTGTCGGGCGGAGAGGGAGAGAACCGAGAGAGAGTTGAGAGGAGAGGGGGAGCTTTCGGGAGGGAGAGTGAGGGAGAGAGAAGGTGAGGGAGAGAGGAAAAAGAAGGGAAATGAAGGAGAGGAGAGAGAGAGAATGCCAAAAATTCAAAATAATGGTAGGTGGAATTAGGTGGAATAGTGACATGGATTTGATGTTGTACTTGATGGGTGACATATGTACTTGGATTTGACTTGATGGATTGCCTTGGAACTTGTGCCATGATTGACCGATGGTTTGACTTGACATTGATTGATTTGACAACTGATTTGACTTGTCTCGATTTGCGTGCCAAATGCACCGATCGGGTCTCGAGCGCGAACGAATTTTAGACAGGATTTGATTTTGATTAGTCGAATCTACTCTCAAAAATCCTAATTCTATTAATCCTAAGGACTGAGCATTTACCGGGGGCATTTCGGTAATTTTCCATTGACGTCTTGCTTCTCGACGTACACCGGCTGTCTGCCCTTCTGACGACATTTCTGAAACTGGCTTTATTTCTTAATTGTGTTTGTCTTACTAGTTCGATTGTCCGAAGTCGGATTTCATTTCGTGGTCAATTTCATTAATTTACGACTCTGTCTCTATCTCAGACCAACGGGCGGCTGTTTGGAAAATTCTCCCCAGTTAGCCTTTCCCCTTCGGTTGGTCATCTCAGGGTAGCTAATCCTGAGTGAGCGTCGATCAGAGGTATTAACGAAGTGTTTCCATTCCTTTAGAAATTCCGATATTTGGGTCGAATTTTCAGACTGTTACAATTCTTCCCTTCTTATAAAATTTCGTCCTCGAAATTTACATCCACCACTCCTTACAACAAAAATGGAGATTACATCGATCTACTCAAACAGGTACGGATACTTCTTCTTCATCTCGCCCTCGCTTTCCCACGTGGCTCCTTCAGTCCCATGGTGCTCCAAGATAACCTTGACCAGCGGTATTGTCTTGTTCCTCAAGACTTGCTCCTTACGATCTTCTATCCTTACTGGCCTTTCCACGTACGAGACGCGGTCATCCATTTCAATGACTTCATGATCGAGTATATGGCCAGGGTCCGGCTCGTACTTCCGAAGCATTGAAACATGAAACACATTATGAATCTGCGATAAGTTCGGCGGCAAAGCTAGACGATAAGCCAGTGTCCCGATCTTCTCCAGGATCTCGAATGGCCCAACAAATCTTGGACTCAACTTTCCCTTCTTGCCAAACCGAGATAGTCCTCGCACCGGCGACACCTTCAGAAACACATGATTTCCAACTTGGAATTCCAATGGTTTACGTCTCTTGTCTGCATAACTCTTCTGCCTACTCTGCGCAGTCCTCAACCTATCTCTGATCACTCTGACTGCCTCAACTGACTGCTGCACTAACTCAGGTCCCGTTATGCTCTTCTTACCAACTTCGTCCCAACAGATTGGCGTTCTACAGGCCCTTCCATACAGTGCCTCAAACGGTGCCATTCTGATACTCTGCTGATAACTGTTGTTGTAGGCAAACTCCACTAAGTGTAACTGCTCTTCCCAGCCTCCTTTGAAATCAATTACACAAGCTCTCAGCATGTCTTCCAAGGTCTGTATCGTCCTTTCCGACTGACCATCTGTCTGAGGGTGGTAAGCTATACTAAATCTTAACTCTGTTCCCAGCGCACCCTGCAGACTCTTCCAAAATGTAGCGGTGAAACGAGGATCTCTGTCTGATACGATACTTACCGGTACCCCATGAATCCTCACAATCTGTCTCACATACAACTCAGCCAACTTTTCCAAGGTAGAGTCCTTTCGTACCGCAATGAAATGAGCTGATTTCGTCAGTCTGTCCACTATTACCCAAATCGAATCATTGCCTCTCTGACTTCTCGGTAGTCCTGTTACGAAATCCATGGTGATATGCTCCCATTTCCACTCTGGGATTTCCAATGGTTGTAATAATCCTCCAGGCTTACAATGCTGTGCCTTTACCTGTTGGCACGTCAGACACTTAGCTACCTGCCTAGCCACATCCACCTTCATTCCATTCCACCAATAGTGCTGACGCAAATTCTGATACATCTTAGTACTCCCTGGATGAATACTGTAGTTACTTCTGTGTGCCTCGGACAAAATCTTTTCCTTTAGCGCCTCGTCATTAGGTACGCACAGACGTCCTTTAAACCTTAACACTCCATCTGTAGTCACTTGGAACTCAGCCTTTCTCTCCTCTACATTCATTAACACAATCTTCTGTATCTCGGGGTCCGTAGACTGCAACTCCTTGATTCTTAGCTGAATCTCTGGTTCGATCTGCAACGTGGCCATCAGACTCGAGAGGTTTCCTACCTCGACCTTGAACTCAGAATCTCTGATTTCCTCCAGTAATGTCCACTCCTTGACCATCATATGCGCAATGCTCGACTTCCTACTCAGAGCATCTGCCACTTTATTCGCCTTTCCTGGATGGTACAGAATATCACAGTCGTAGTCCTTCAACAACTCCATCCAACGACGCTGCCTCATATTCAGCTCCTTCTGCGAAAACAGATACTTCAAACTCTGATGGTCCGTAAAAATCTGGAATTTCTCTCCCACTAGATAATGCCTCCAAATTTTCAATGCAAAGACAATCGCAGCTAACTCCAAGTCGTGCGTCGGGTAATTCATCTCATGCGGCCTCAACTGTCGAGATGCATAAGCTACCACTCGTCCATGCTGCATCAAGACACACCCCAATCCTCTTAATGACGCATCGCTGTATATCTCAAATCCTCCTGGTCCAGACGGAATAGTTAAGACTGGTGCGGAAGTCAATCGATCCTTCAACTCCTGAAAACTTTCCTCGCACTTCTCAGTCCATTGAAACTTTGTTTCCTTCTTCAACAAACGCGTCAGAGGAGACGCTATCACAGAGAACCTTTCCACGAAGCGTCTATAATACCCAGCCAATCCAAGGAAACTTCGCACTTCCGTCACGGTCGTAGGTCTCGGCCATTTCTCCACAGCCTCTATCTTTACTGGATCCACTGATATTCCTTCTCCGGATACTATATGACCAAGAAACGCCACTCTGTTCAGCCAGAACTCACACTTACTAAACTTCGCATACAGCGAATGTTCCCTTAACGTCTGCAGAACGATCCTTAAGTGTTCTTCGTGGTCCTCAGAACTCTTCGAATATACCAAGATGTCATCAATGAAGACTATCACAAACTGATCCAGAAACTCCTTGAACACTCGATTCATCATATCCATAAATGCGGCTGGAGCATTTGTCAATCCAAACGGCATAACCGTGAACTCGTAGTGCCCATACCTCGTCCTAAAGGCAGTCTTAGGCACGTCCTCCTTCTTAATCCTCAATTGGTGATAACCTGTCCTTAGGTCTATCTTGGAGAACACGCAAGCGCCTTGAAGTTGGTCAAACAGGTCATCAATCCTTGGTAGAGGATACTTATTCTTGATCGTCACTTGGTTCAGCTGTCTGTAGTCGATGCACAGTCTTAGCGATCCATCCTTCTTCTTAACAAACAGCACCGGAGCTCCCCATGGCGAAGCACTGGGGCGGATAAATCCTTTATCCAATAGCTCTTGCATCTGTACCTTCAACTCTTTTAGCTCAGACAACGACATTCTATACGGTGCTTTCGAGATCGGCTCCGTTCCAGGTGCCAATTCGATCATAAATTCTACTTCACGCTCAGGTGGCAATCCAGGCAACTCTTGAGGAAATACATCTGGATACTCACTTACTACAGGCACTTCCTCTAACTTCATTTCTAGGGCAGACGAATCTAATACTGATGCCAAAAATCCCAGGCAACCTTCATCCATTAACTTGGTCGCCTCTAAAGATGAGATCCAAGGAATCGACGTTCCTCCACGATTTCCCTTAAATTCATACCCAGGGTGGCCTACTGGGTTTAGCTGTATGATACTCCTACTACAGTCTACCACTGCACCATGACTAACTAGCCAATCCATGCCAACAATCACATCAAAATCATACATGGGCAGAACAGCTAAGTCGATCTCTTCCTCTCTATCGCCCAGAGCTAACTTACACCCCTTACATCCTAACGCAACAATCACTCTATCTTTCAACGGGGTGGTTACATGCAAGGTCACATCCAATGGCTTAACATTCATCCCAGACAACTCAACAAAACGTGCAGATACGAAAGAGTGCGATGCTCCCGGATCAAACAAGGCATAAGCGGTATGACCACAGAGAGAAACGGTACCTGTGATCACCCCTGGCGCATTCTCAGCGTCCTTGCGCGCCATTGCATATACTCGTCCCTGAGCAGGCGGACGGTTCTGGTTTCCTTGCGGAGCGTTCACCATCTGCGGCTGTTGCTGTTGTTGGTGCTGGAACGGGGGTCTCGGACCTTTCCTCGGGCAGTTCCTCAGGATATGCCCCGTCTGGCCACATCCAAAGCAGCCTCCAATCTTCCTTGGGCAAGGGCTGTTCCCATGCCTCCTGCCACAGTCACGGCAGACCTGATTCCCAGGGAATGATGGCTTTCCCAAGGTTCTTCTCGCAGGTGGAACGAACCTGCGGTTGTCCTTCATTGGCCTCTTGCCAAAGTCTCTAAAGTTCCCTCTTGGCACAAACCGCGATCCAGATGCGGCGGTCTTCTCCTGCAGATCTCGCTCTATCGCCAGTGCTCGCTCATAGATCTCGTTGTAGTCCCTTAGCCCAGTGGCGATGATCATACTCTTCAATTCAGGCCTCAATCCTTCTCTGAATCTCCTGGCCTTGTCCCATGGGTCGTCAATCAGTCTTCGTGCGAACTTGGACAGCCTGGCAAATTCGCCCTCATATTGGTCCACAGTCAGCGATCCTTGGCGGAGCCTGATGAACTCTTCCATTTTCCTTTCCTGAGCTGCCTCAGAGAAATACTTGCCATTGAATACTGCACAGAAGGCGGTCCAGTTCGGCCTCATACCATCCGGAAAGACTCGTCCTCTGGTGGCTTTCCACCAATCATCTGCAGTACCCTGAAGTTGATAAGTTGCCAGCGAAACCTTTTCCTCGTCTGCGCAACCCAACACGGAGAAAGCCTTCTCCAGCTGCTCGATCCACAAGGCAGCTACCTCTAGACCACCACTGCCATCGAACTTCGACGGCTGCAACTTCAGAAACTGCTCCACCATATGATGAGTCTGACGTCCACCATTTCCATGCCCATTGCCTCCATTGGCACCATTCGCAGCGGCCAAAGCGGCCTCAGCTGCTTGGGCAACAGTGGCAGCTCTCTCAGCAGCTTGTCTAGCCATCAAGTTACTCACTTCAGTCAGAACTCTCATCATCTCTTCGATCCTAGGGTCCCCTTCTGACTCAGGAGCCCTCGAGCTCGATGCACCAGCAGTCGGTCTTCTGCCCCTATTGCTCATCCTTGCTAACACTCACACCTAAAACAACGAAATTCCCATTCAGGAATCCGGAACTCTAAGTCTAGCAACCAAGCTTTCGTCTACTGTCGCGTCCACTGACATGTATATGCATGTAAATAATCGCTGCAGCTTAAATGCAGTTGAACCCGGTCGACATCTAGACTCAACCCTGCAAATGCATAACCCAGGCCACTCTGTTCGCAATCTCAACTAGAAGCCTGTCGGGAGCCGCTTCCTTGATCAGGTCTCTGCCCTGACGACCACTCCCCGCCCTCATCGTTTCTTGGTGCGAACAGTTGTCCTAAGAAATTCATAGACAAAGAGAATCCCACTCCACGTGTCCCATACCACGCTTCATCACAGTTTTTAGACGTCCCGTCATTCCTGTCCCATACCAGACTGACGGTCACCAAATCCAACAACATGAATGCATGCATTTCTTTCAAAAATCCAAATCTCCTTTTTTTTTAACAACTTTCATTTGTAAACCATTTTGCCTTTAATGCAGAAGTCATGCAATGCATGATGGTCAGACAGCGCGCGACAGCCGACTAGGCATACAACCACATGCAATACCTCACCGACTAGCATTCAGCAATCAGCATCCAAACGCCCAACTCATGGGGCTCTGCCATAGAACCTTACCTCAGGTCCTGACGCACCTGCAGCTTAGCATGAAATACCTTATCCCAAGGTTACTCTAGACAATCAATTCCGCTAAGCAATCACATGCGCCAATCAAATCATGCATTCTACCCTTCCTAATCCTTAGGTCTAGGGTCTGTCTAACTAACTACCCCAAAATCATCAGCCTTATCACTCCAAACCTCGAACGGTCTCGTATCGAGCTAACCTTGCTCTGATACCACTCGAACGGGGATGTCACCCCCCGGATCCCTACTCGGGAGCGCGGCACCCCGTTCCTGCGGAAGATACACCTCGCGCTCGACTGGTTCACGATAAGCGACGGCCCAGGGAAAAATTTCTTTTCGTCGCGACCAGACGACGCGGCTTGCGCCAAATTCTCTTACTTGCGGAAGCGTGCCTTCTATCCATACACACAAGCATACATGACAAAGGGGTAGCAAAATCAAGATAAGCAAAATCAGCATTTCGTAATATAATCAGCGTTAGGTACAGACTCCCAAAAGAAACTGCTAAGTACAGATCTTCCTACGCTAACAACCTAATCCTCGAACCAACGGAATTCTGCCATAACTCAGTCCTCCTCGTCGGAATCCTCCACAGGGTCCTCCTCTGGATCCTCCTCCTCGGTATCCATCGCATCGCCCTCCTCATGGCCATCTATCTCGGAGCGCCCTGGAGACGGCAACTCCTGCTTCGGGTCGGGGTCGATCACCTGACCTCCATATTCTGCAGGCTGGAGCCAAAACGGGTCCTCCTCCATGGGAATCGGGGAATCTCTCTGGGGTCCCTCAAAGCCATGTAGGCCCTCTCTAAACCAAGCCTCGAATCTATGGGGCACTAAATAAGGACCTCCCTGATCTACGAGTACAGTCGTCACATGCCTATGCCACAGAGTAGCGTGCATATCAAAATGGAGGGTAACCTGGGTGTCCATCTGGATCGGCAGACCAAAAAGCATCGGTGGCACATCCATCACTGGCGACCTGGATCTGAAAAAGGTGGCAACCAACGCCAGTGAGTCGAGGACTCAGCAAGCTCACCACTAATCCTAGCGTAGGGTAGGATATACAAGTGGGGTCGGTCCTAACCAGTAACTAGGGTTCAGGATTCAAAGTTCAACGCTCTCGATCTCCCCAGTTTCCATCACACCTCATATTGTCGGTACGAGTTTCATCACAATGGTTCATGCAATAAAGACGGGCAATATCAACAATCAGCAATCATGGTATGCAATGCCACAGGCCTCAAACGGCCATCACAGATCCCAAGGATCAGCCCGCCTATCACTCCAATTCCCATCAGGGCTCTACCAACAGTGCCACACGGCATGCCACGCTGCGTCTCGGACGCCTTATGCTGGCCTCCCTTTTCTCTCCATCTCCCATCAGGGCGCTACCAACAGTGCCACACGGCATAAATCTCGGTGCCACATAGGCCCGTACCACACTGCGTTTCTGACGCCTTACGTTGGTCTCCCTTTTCTCTCCACTTCCCCTCAGGGCACAATCTCACGTCACATCTCCAGTGACTCATGCAATGCTCTGAATGTATGCAAGGCCCAGATGATCACATCAATAACTCAACACAGAGCATGCATGCAAATGAATATAAGTGCAAGAGCAGAGCACGTCATTCAATCAACCAGTAAACCTCATGTTCATCAAACCAAACAGACATATATCGTATGCCTCCACTCTGGAAGTCTCGATCATCTAGTTCGCCTTACATCTCATACAAGAATCTACCGTGCCATCACTTACCCAAGGGCAATCCACTAATCGAGCCCATATAAACCAAGGTCTAATCTAATTAAGAGTCTTAGTTAATCAAGTTAAGCTCGGCTGGGCCCAAGGCCCACTTCAATAGTTGAGGTCCAATAATTAATTCTTAAATTAATTCATATGGGTTGGGCCTATTATTTTATTAATTTCGCACAAGGCCCAAGCCCATTTCTAAAGGTTTACTATTCAAGCCCATATTCATTATTTTAGGCCCAATTTGAATACCCAAGCCCATATACATTTTTGGGTTTCATTCTTTAATGTTCATGGACTTAATTTAGGCCCAATTAAATAACATTTTCGTCCATTAGTGGCCCACTAACTAGGTTTGGCCCATTTTGATTAGTTTTGGCCCAATTACTTAATTTTAAAGCTTTCAAGCCCATTAGTTCCCTTCGGCCCATTAAGCATACGCCTAAGCCCACTAAATCAGCCCACTAATCATGTTTTCGAGGCCCATTCAAGTTGTTAGTTTCGTCCATTGGCAAGTCCATTAGGATATCTTAGGCCCGTTAACTTGTTTTTGATCAAATTAGTGCAAGTTAAGCCCCTTAAGCCCAATAACACCTCACGGCCTCTCCACCACACACCTACCTCATCATTTGCAGCCCACACTTAGCATTTTAAGGCCCATTTCACATGCTAACAGCCCCTCTCTTGGCCCAAATCCGCATACTAGTCCATTAGCCTCAACTAATCCAACCTTAATCACACACTAACCTTCTTAATCACAATCACTAGCCCATAATACCACCCCACATACACATATACAACTAGCCTAGTCCAAGATTAGTGGTAGAGCTTACCAGGAATGGTTGGAAACGACGACGACGAAGGGCGGAGCGAGGAACGGCCGAATGAGTTTTCGGCCAAGAGTGGGTGACCGGCGGTTGGGGGGCTGTTGGTGGCGGCTCCAAGGCTCCTCTAGGGCCTAGAGACATCATGAAACATGACAAGCAAGTGAGGAACCGAGGGAAGGCAAGTGGGTTTGATCGGGTCCAAGTTCGAGGCCGAAACGACGAATGGAACGTCGGTGAGGAGGGGGGCCGTTTCGGGCATTTCGTGGGGGTCCAAGCCGAGGAAAATGAACAAGAGTAGGCTAAGAGGACTTACCAAGAGTTGAGGGTGGACGGCGGCGGCTGGCTTTGGCCGGACGACGGGGCGACGACGGGCGGTGTCGGGCGGAGAGGGAGAGAACCGAGAGAGAGTTGAGAGGAGAGGGGGAGCTTTCGGGAGGGAGAGTGAGGGAGAGAGAAGGTGAGGGAGAGAGGAAAAAGAAGGGAAATGAAGGAGAGGAGAGAGAGAGAATGCCAAAAATTCAAAATAATGGTAGGTGGAATTAGGTGGAATAGTGACATGGATTTGATGTTGTACTTGATGGGTGACATATGTACTTGGATTTGACTTGATGGATTGCCTTGGAACTTGTGCCATGATTGACCGATGGTTTGACTTGACATTGATTGATTTGACAACTGATTTGACTTGTCTCGATTTGCGTGCCAAATGCACCGATCGGGTCTCGAGCGCGAACGAATTTTAGACAGGATTTGATTTTGATTAGTCGAATCTACTCTCAAAAATCCTAATTCTATTAATCCTAAGGACTGAGCATTTACCGGGGGCATTTCGGTAATTTTCCATTGACGTCTTGCTTCTCGACGTACACCGGCTGTCTGCCCTTCTGGCGACATTTCTGAAACTGGCTTTATTTCTTAATTGTGTTTGTCTTACTAGTTCGATTGTCCGAAGTCGGATTTCATTTCGTGGTCAATTTCATTAATTTACGACTCTGTCTCTGTCTCAGACCAACGGGCGGCTGTTTGGAAAATTCTCCCCAGTTAGCCTTTCCCCTTCGGTTGGTCATCTCAGGGTAGCTAATCCTGAGTGAGCGTCGATCAGAGGGTATTAACGAAGTGTTTCCATTCCTTTAGAAATTCCGATATTTGGGTCGAATTTTCAGACTGTTACATTTTACACGGCTTGGACCCCCCTCAAGAGGCCGAAACAGCCGCCCCTTTCCATCGTCATTTCTTCGTCGTTTCGCTTCCATTTGAACCCGAACTTGCTCACCTTTGTTCCCTCGGTTCCTCACCTCCCTTGGCTTGTTGTATGGTTGGTTTAGAGTCCTTGGAGGCCACGGAACAGCCGAGATCAGCCCCGTTGCCGCCGCTCCTTTCCCGTCGACCGTGAGCCCCATTCGCCCGCTCGGTGTCTCTTCGTCGTTCGTCGTCGTCCCGAGCTGATTTGTGTAAGCTTTACCTCTAATTCTAGTTTAGGTTAGTAGTATATGCATGTGGGAGGGTGTACTAGTGACGGTTAGGCTTGTTGTGAGGTTGAAAGGTGGTTTAAGGTATGCTTACTATGATCTAACATGTGGAAAGCTTGATTTGGGTTTCGAATAAGGGCTGTTGGCATGCGAAATGGTCATTAAAAAGCTAAGTGTGGGCTGAAAATGTTGAGGTAGGCGTGCGTGGGAGAGGCCGTGAGGTATAGATGGGCTTAGGGGCCTTAAATTGCACCAAATGAACCAAAAACAAGCTACCGGGCCTAAGTAAAGTTAATGGGCTTGATGATGGACGAAATTTGGCTTATGAATGGGCCTCGGAAATGTGGTTGGTGGACCGAAGTGATGGGCTAGAACATGTGGTTTAATGGGCCAAAGTAAGGTATTGGGCTTAGGAACCTTTAATTCTAGTAATTGGGCCAAACTAATCAAAATGGGCCAAATCTAGTTAGTGGGCCACTAATGGACGAAAATCTTATTTAATTGGGCCTAAATTAAGTCCATGAACATTAAAGAATGAAACCCAAAAATGTATATGAGCTTGGGTACTTGAATTGGGCCTAAAATAATGAATATGGGCTTGAATAGTAAACCCTTAGAAATGGGCTTGGGCCTCGCACGAAATTAATAAAATAATAGGCCCAACCCAGATGAATTAATTTAAGAATTAATTATTGGACCTCAACTATTGAAGTGGGCCTTGGGGCCCAGCCGAGCTTAACTTGATTAACTAAGACCCTTAATTAGATTAGACTTTGGGTTATGGGCTCGAATTATGGATTGGCCTTGGGTAAGTAATAGCATGATGGAATCTTGTACAAGTTGTAAGGCAAGTTTAGACGAGCGATAGTTCGAGAGTAGAAGTACTTGATCTTCGTATGTACAGTAAGATGAATATGAGATTCAGTGATGATGGAATGATGTGCTCTACTCTTGCGTTATATTCTTTGGCATGCATGCTCTGTGTTAAGTTGTTGATGTGATCATCTGGGCCCTGCATACATTCAGAGCATTGCATGAGTCACTGGAGATGTGACATGAGATTGTGCCCTGAGGGGAAGTGGAGAGAAAAGGGAGACCAACGTAAGGCGTCAGAAACGCAGTGTGGTACGGGCCTATGTGGCACCGAGATTTATGCCGTGTGGCACTGTTGGTAGCGCCCTGATGGGAGATGGAGAGAAAAGGGAGGCCAGCATAAGGCGTCCAAGACGCAGCGTGGCATGCCGTGTGGCACTGTTGGTAGAGCCCTGATGGGAATTGGAGTGATAGGCGGGCTGATCCTTGGGATCTATGATGGCCGTTTGAGGCCTGTGGCATTGCATACCATGATTGCTGATTGTTGATATTGCCCGTCTTTATTGCATGAACCATTGTGACGAAACTCGTATTGGCTATATGAGGTGTGATGAAAACTGGGGAGATCGAGAGCGTTGAACTTTGAATCCTGAACCCTAGTTACTGGTTAGGACCGACCCCACTCGTATATGCTACCCTACGCTAGGATTAGTGGTGAGCTTGCTGAGTCCTCGACTCACTGGCGTTGGTTGCCACCTTTTTCAGATCCAGGTCACCAGTGATGGATGTGCCACCGATGCTTTTTGGTCTGCCGATCCAGATGGACACCCAGGTTACCCTCCATTTTGATATGCACGCTACTCTGTGGCATAGGCATGTGACGACTATACTCGTAGATCAGGGAGGTCCTTATTTAGTGCCCCATAGATTCGAGGCTTGGTTCAGAGAGGGCCTACATGGCTTTGAGGGACCCCAGAGAGATTCCCCGATTCCCATGGAGGAGGACCCGTTTTGGCTCCAGCCTGCAAAATATGGAGGCCAGGTGATCGACCCCGACCCGAAGCAGGAGTTGCCGTCTCCAGGGCGCTCCGAGATAGATGGCCACGAGGAGGGCGATGCGATGGATACCGAGGAGGAGGATCCAGAGGAGGACCCTGTGGAGGATTCCGACGAGGAGGACTGAGTTATGGCAGAATTTCGATGGTTCGAGGATTTGGTTGATAGCGTAGGAAGATCTGTGATTAGTAGTTTCTTTTTGGGAGTCTGTACCTAACGCTGATTATATTATGGAATGCTGATTTTGCTTATCTTGATTTTTGCTACCCCTTTGTCATGTATGCTTGTGTGTATGGATAGAAGGCACGCTTCCGCAGATAAGAGAATTTGGCGCAAGCCGCGTCGTCTGGTCGCGACGAAAAGAAATTTTCCCTGGGCCGTCGCTTATCGTGAACCAGTCGAGCGCGAGGTGTATCTTCCGCAGGAACGGGGTGCCGCGCTCCCGAGTAGGGATCCGGGGCGTGACACCTTCCCTCGGTTCCTCACTTGCTTGTCATGTTTCATGATGCCTCTAGGGCCTAGAGGAGCCTTGGAGCCGCCACCAACAGCCCCCAACCGCCGGTCACCCACTCTTGGCCGAAAGCTCATTCGGCCGTTCCTCGCTCCGCCCTTCGTCGTCGTCGTTTCCAACCATTCCTGGTAAGCTCTACCACTAATCTTGGACTAGGCTAGTTGTATATGTGTATGTGGGGTGGTATTATGGGCTAGTGATTGTGATTAAGAAGGTTAGTGTGTGATTAAGGTTGGATTAGTTGAGGCTAATGGACTAGTATGCGGATTTGGGCCAAGAGAGGGGCTGTTAGCGTGTGAAATGGGCCTTAAAATGCTAAGTGTGGGCTGCAAATGATGAGGTAAGTGTGTGGTGGAGAGGCCGTGAGGTGTTATTGGGCTTAGGGGGCTTAACTTGCACTAATTTGATCAAAAACAAGTTAACGGGCCTAAGATATCCTAATGGGCTTGCCAACGGACGAAACTAACAACTTGAATGGGCCTTGAAAACATGATTAGTGGGCTGCAAATGTGGACTTAGGCATGTACATAATGGGCCAAAGGGAACTAATGGGCTTGAAAGCTTTAAAAATCAAGTAATTGGGCCAAAACTAATCAAAATGGGCCACATCTAGTTAGTGGGCCACTAATGGACGAAAATCTTATTTAATTGGGCCTAAATTGAGTCCATGAACATTAAAGAATGAAACCCAAAAATGTATATGGGCTTGGGTACTTGAATTGGGCCTAAAATAATGAATATGGGCTTGAATAGTAAACCTTTAGAAATGGGCTTGGGCCTCGCATGAAATTAATAAAATAATAGGCCCAACCCATGTGAGTTAAATTAATAATTAATCATTGGACCTCAACTATTGAAGTGGGCCTTAGGCCCAGTCGAACTTAGCTCGACTAATTAAGGGTTCTTAATTAGATTAGACCTTGGTTTATATGGGCTCGATTAGTGGATTTGCCCTTGGGTAAGTGATGGCATGGTAGATTCTTGTATGAGATGTAAGGCGAACTAGATGATCGAGACTTCCAGAGTAGAGGCATACGATATATGTCTGTTTGGCTTGATGAACATGGGGTTTATTGGTTGATTGAATGACGTGCTCTGCTCTTGCACTTACATTCATCTGCATGCATGCTCTGTGTTGAGTTATTGATGTGATCATCTGGGCCCTGCATACATTCAGAGCATTGCATGAGTCACTGGAGATGTGACATGAGATTGTGCCCTGAGGGGAAGTGGAGAGAAAAGGGAGACCAACGTAAGGCGTCAGAAACGCAGTGTGGTACGGGCCTATGTGGCACCGAGATTTATGCTGTGTGGCACTGTTGGTAGCGCCCTGATGGGAGATGGAGAGAAAAGGGAGGCCAGCATAAGGCGTCCGAGACGCAGCGTGGCATGCCGTGTGGCACTGTTGGTAGAGCCCTGATGGGAATTGGAGTGATAGGCGGGCTGATCCTTGGGATCTATGATGGCCGTTTGAGGCCTGTGGCATTGCATACCATGATTGCTGATTGTTGATATTGCCCGTCTTTATTGCATGAACCATTGTGATGAAACTCGTACCGACTATATGAGGTGTGATGAAAACTGGGGAGATCGAGAGCGTTGGACTCCGGGTACCAAACCCTAGTTACTGGTTAGGACCGACCCCACTTGTATATCCTACCCTACGCTAGGATTAGTGGTGAGCTTGCTGAGTCCTCGACTCACTGGCGTTGGTTGCCACTTTTTTTCAGATCCAGGTCACCAGTGATGGATGTGCCACCGATGCTTTTTGGTCTGCCGATCCAGATGGACACCCAGGTTACCCTCCATTTTGATATGCACGCTACCCTGTGGCATAGGCACGTGACGACTATACTCGTAGATCAGGGAGGTCCTTATTTAGTGCCCCATAGATTCGAGGCCTGGTTTAGAGAGGGCCTGCATGGCTTTGAGGGACCCCAGAGAGATTCCCCGATTCCCATGGAGGAGGACCCGTTTTGGCTCCAGCCTGCAGAATATGGAGGCCAGGTGATCGACCCCGACCCGAAGCAGGAGTTGCCGTCTCCAGGGCGCTCCGAGATAGATGGCCACGAGGAGGGCGATGCGATGGATACCGAGGAGGAGGATCCAGAGGAGGACCCTGTGGAGGATTCCGACGAGGAGGACTGAGTTATGGCAGAATTTCGATGGTTCAAGGATTTGGTTGTTAGCGTAGGAAGATCTGTGTTTAGTAGTTTCTTTTTGGGAGTCTGTACCTAACGCTGATTATATTATGGAATGCTGATTTTGCTTATCTTGATTTTTGCTACCCCTTTGTCATGTATGCTTGTGTGTATGGATAGAAGGCACGCTTCCGCAGGTATGAGAATTTGGCGCAGGTTGCGTCGTCTGGTTGCGACGAAGAGAAAGCATCCCTGGGCCGTCGCTCATCGTGAACCAGGCGAGCGCGAGGTGTATCTTCCGCAGGAACGGGATGCCGCGCTCCCGAGTAGGGATCCGGGGCGTGACAGACGATGGAGCCAAGAACGGCCGTGTAGGCTCACGGCCAAGAAGAGTTGGACGACAGCTTGGGCAGCGGTTTCAACACCTTCGTGGGACTCCCTAGACATGAATAGGTTGGATTTAGGTGTTAGAAAGGTGGAGGGAGAGTGTGGAGTGGCTTGGACAGCCCGAGTCTTCATGGTACAACGACGATGAAGGAAGAGCACAAGAGAGAGAGCGGGCTGGTCGGGGCTTCTTCGAGGGGCACCAAGTCACGAAAATGAAAAGGATTAAGCTTAGAAGACTTACCAAAGTGGGAGGAGGAAGATGGGTGGTCGACGGTGGTGGAGCACCGGCGGAACGGCGGCGGCACGGACGGCGTTCACGGGCGGCCGAAGAGGAAACAAGAGGAAGAAGAAGAAGAAGAGAGGGAGGAGAGGAATTTTCGGCCAAAATAAGAGGAAGAGGGAGGAGAGAGAGAGAGTGGAGATTATAATGTGGAAAATGCCAAAAGATGAATAGTGGAGTAGGTGTACTTGATGTGATCTTGGAAAGATTGGATGAGACTAGGGTTCTTGTCAAAGTACAATGGTAGGTGGGGTAATTAATGGGGATGTGAGGTTGACATGTACTTTGATAAGATTTGAATGAGACTTGATGTGTACTTTTGTACTTTGACTTGATTGATGGATTTGTCTTGAAACTTGTGCCATGATTGATTGATTTGATTTGATGGATTGATTGATGGGACATTGATTGATTTGACGCTTGATTTGACTTACCTCGATTTGTGTGCCAAATGCACCGATCGGGTCCCGAGCGCGAACGAACTTCGGACTGGATTTGGTTTCGATCTACCAAATCTACTCTCAAAAATCCTAATTTAACTAATTCTAAGGACTGAGCATTTACCGAGGGCATTTCGGTAATTTTCCATTCACGTCTTGCTTCGCGACGTGCACCGGCTGTCTGCCCTTCGGGCGACATTTCTGAAACTAAATCCATTTCTCCATTGTGACCATCTTAGAAACTCGATTGTCCAATACCGGAATTCATCTCGTGGCCAAATTCATTAATTTACGACTCTGTCGAAATCTCAGACCAACGGGCGGCTGTTTAGGAAAATTTCCTAGGTAGCCATTCCCCTTCGGTTGGTCGTCTCGAGTTGATCAGACTCGAGTGAGACTTAACTAGAGCGTATTAATGAAGTATATCCATTCAATTTATGAATTTCGAAAATGGGTCGAAAATCCAGAATGTCACAGGCTCGATTAGTGGATTGTCCTTGGATAATTGATAGTATAGTAGACTTTTGTTTAAGATGTAAGGCGGACTTGGATTATCGAAACTTTGTGGATAGAGATAATTGATCTACGTCTGCTTGGCTCATTGATCATGAGATGTATCAGTTGGCCGATTGATGTGCTCTGTCTTGTACTTATGATTATTGGCATGCATGCTCTGTGTTGAATTATTGATGTGATCATCTGGGCCCTGCATACATTCAGAGCATTGCATGAGTCACTGGGAATGTGACATGAGATTGTGCCCTGAGGGGAAATGGAGAGAAAAGGGAGACCAACGTAAGGCGTCAGAAACGCAATGTGGTACGGGCCTATGTAGCACCGAGAATTATGCCGTGTGGCACTGTTGGTAGCGCCCTGATGGGAGATGGAGAGAAAAGGGAGGCCAGCATAAGGCGTCCGAGACGCAGCATGGCATGCCGTGTGGCACTGTTGGTAGAGCCCTGATGGGAATTGGAGTGATAGGCGGGCTGATCCATGGGATCTGTGATGGCCGTTTGAGGTCTGTGGCATTTGCATAATGTTATTGCTAATCGTTGATATTGCCCGTCTGTATTGCATGAATTGTTATGATGAAACTCGTATTGGCTATATGAGGTGTAATGATAACTGGGGAGATCGAGAGCGTTGGACTCCGAGTACCAAACCCTAGTTACTGGTTAGGACCAACCCCACTCGTATATCCTACCCTACGCTAGGATTAGTGGTGAGCTTGCTGAGTCCTCGACTCACTGGCGTTGGTTGCCACCTTTTTCAGATCCAGGTCGCTAGTGATGGATGTGCCACCGATGCTTTTTGGTCTGCCGATCCAGATGGACACCCAGGTTACCCTCCATTTTGATATGCACGCTACCCTGTGGCATAGGCATGTGACGACTGTGCTCGTAGATCAGGGAGGTCCTTACTTAGTGCCCCATAGATTCGAGGCTTGGTTTAGAGAGGGCCTACATGGCTTTGAGGGACCCTAGAGAGATTCCCCGATTCCCATGGAGGAGGACCCGTTTTGGCTCCAGCCTGCAGAATATGGAGGCCAGGTGATCGACCCCGACCCGAAGCAGGAGTTGCCGTCTCCAAGGCGCTCCAAGATAGATGGCCACGAGGAGGGCGATGCGATGGATACCGAGGAGGAGGATCCAGAGGAGGACCCTATGGAGGATTCCGATGAGGAGGACTGAGTTATAGCAGAATCCCGATGTTTTGAGGATTAGTAGAGCGTAGGATGATCTACAGCTAGTGGTTTTCTTTTGGTAGTCTATACCTAACGCTAATCATATTTATGAAATGTTGTTTATGTTTATCTTGTCCATGCTACCCCTTTGCTATGTATGCTTGTGTGTATGGATAGGAGGCACGCTTCCGCAGGTATGAGAATTTGGCGCAAGTGTGGTCGTCTGGTCGCGACGAAGAGAAAGTATCCCTGGGCCGTCGCTTATCGTGAACCAGGCGAGCGCGAGGTGTATCTTCCGCAGGAACGGGATGCCGCGTTCCCGAGAAGGGATCCGGGGCGTGACATCACCGTTCGAGTGGTATCAGAGCAAGGTCAGCTCGATACGAGACCGTTCGAGGTTTGGAGTGATAAGGCTGATGATTTTGGGGTAGTTAGTTAGACATACCCTAGACCTAAGGATTAGGAAGGGTAGAATGCATGATTTGGTTGGCGCATGTGATTGCTTAGCGGAATTGATTGTCTAGAGTAACCTTGGGATAAGGTATTTCATGCTAAGCTGCAGGTGCGTCAGGACCTGAGGTAAGGTTCTATGGCAGAGCCCCATGAGTTGGGCGCTTGAATGCTGATTGCTGAATGTTAGTCCGTGAGGTATTGCATGTGATTGTATGCCTAGTCGGCTGTCGCGCGCTGCTTGACCATCATGCATTGCATGATTTCTGCACCGAAAGCAAAATGGTTTAGAAATGGAAAATCATTGTTGAAAAAGGAGATTTGGATTTTGAAAGAAATGCATGCATTCATGTTGTTGGATTTGGTGACCGTCAGCCTGGTATGGGACAGGATTGACGAGACGTCTAAAAACTGTGATGAAGCTTGGTATGGGACACGTGGAGTAGGATTCTCTTTGTCTATGAATTTCTTAGGACAACTGTTCGCACCAAGAAACGATGAGGGCGGGGAGTGGTCGCCGGGGCAAAGACCTGATCAAGGAAGCGGCTCCCGACAGGCTTCTAGTTGAGGTTGCGAACAGAGTGGCCTGGGTTATGCATTTGCAGGGTTGAGTCTAGATGTCGACCGGGTTCAACTGCATTTAAGCTGCAGCGATTATTTACATGCATATACATGTCAGTGGACGCGACAGTAGACGAAAGCTTGGTTGTTAGATTTAGAGTTCCGGATTCCTGAATGGGAATTTCGTTTGTTTTAGGTGTGAGTTTTAGCAAGGATGAGCAATAGGGGCAGAAGACCGACTGCTGGTGCATCGAGCTCGAGGGCTCCTGAGTCTGAAGGGGACCCCAGAATCGAAGAAATGATGAGGGTTCTGACTGAAGTGAGTAACCTGATGGCTAGGCAAGCTGCTGAGAGAGCTGCCACTGTAGCCCAAGCAGCTGAGGCCGCCTTGGCCGCTGCGAATGGAGCCAATGGAGGCAATGGGCATGGAAATGGTGGACGTCAGACTCATCATATGGTGGAGCAATTTCTGAAGTTGCAGCCGTCGAAGTTTGATGGTAGTGGTGGTCCTGAGGTAGCTGCCTTGTGGATCGAGCAGCTGGAGAAGGCTTTCTCCGTGTTGGGTTGCGCAGATGAGGAGAAAGTCTCGTTGGCAACTTATCAACTTCAGGGTACTGCAGATGACTGGTGGAAGGCCACTAGAGGGCGAGTCTTTCCGGATGGCATGAGGCCAAACTGGGCTGTTTTCTGTGTAGCCTTTAATGGAAAGTATTTCTCTGAGGCAGCCCAGGAAAGGAAAATGGAAGAGTTCATCAGGCTCCGCCAAGGATCGCTGACTGTGGACCAATATGAGGGCGAATTTGCCAGGCTGTCCAAGTTCGCACGAAGGCTGATTGACGACCCATGGGATAAGGCCAGGAGATTCAGGGAAGGATTGAGGCCCGAGTTGAAGAGTATGATCATCGCCACTGGGCTAAGGGACTACAATGAGATCTATGAGCGAGCCCTGGCGATAGAGCGGGATCTGCAAGAAAAGGCCGCCGCACCTGGGTCGCGGTTTGTGCCAAGAGGGAACTTTAGAGACTTTGGCAAGAGGCCAATGAAGGACAACCGCAGGTTCGTTCCACCTGCAAGGAGAACCCTGGGAAAACCATCGTTCTCTGGGAATCAGGTCTGCCGTGACTGTGGCAGGAGGCATGGGAACAGCCCTTGCCCAAGGAAAACTGGAGGCTGCTTTGGATGTGGCCAAACGGGGCATATTCTGAGGAACTGCCCGAGGAAAGGTCAGAGACCCCCATTCCAGCAGCAACCGCAGATGGTGAACGCTCCGCAAGGAAACCAGAACCGTCCGCCGACTCAGGGACGAGTGTATGCAATGGCGCGCAAGGACGCTGAGAATGCGCCACGGGTGATCACAGGTACCGTTTCTCTCTGTGGTCATACCGCTTATGCCTTGTTTGATCCGGGAGCGTCGCACTCTTTCGTATCTGCACGTTTTGTTGAGTTGTCTGGGATGAATGTTAAGCCGTTGGATGTGACTTTGCATGTAACCACCCCGTTGAAGGATAGAGTAGTTGTTGCGTTAGGGTGTAAGGGGTGTAAGTTAGCTCTGGGCGATAGGCAAGAAGAGATTGACTTAGCTGTCCTGCCCATGTATGATTTTGATGTGATTGTTGGCATGGATTGGCTAGTTAGGCATGGTGCAGTGGTAGACTGTGGTAGGAGTATGATACAGCTAAACCCAGTAGGCCACCCTGGGTATGAATTTAAAGGAAATCGTGGAGGAACGTCGATTCCTTGGATCTCATCTTTAGAGGCGACCAAGTTAATGGATGAAGGTTGCTTAGGATTTTTGGCATCAGTATCAGATTCGACTGCTCAAGAAATGAAGTTAGAGGAAGTGCCTATAGTAAGTGAGTATCCGGATGTATTTCCTCAAGAATTGCCTGGATTGCCACCTGAGCGTGAAGTAGAATTTATGATTGAATTGGCACCCGGAACGGAGCCAATCTCGAAAGCACCGTATAGGATGTCGTTATCGGAATTGAAGGAATTGAAGGTGCAAATGCAAGAGCTGCTGGATAAAGGATTTATCCGCCCCAGTGCTTCTCCATGGGGAGCTCCGGTGCTGTTTGTTAAGAAAAAGGATAGATCACTAAGGCTGTGCATCGATTACAGACAGCTGAACCAAGTGACGATCAAGAATAAGTATCCTCTACCAAGGATTGATGACCTGTTCGACCAACTTCAAGGCGCTTGCGTGTTCTCTAAGATAGACCTAAGGACAGGCTATCACCAGTTAAGGATTAAGAAGGAGGATGTGCCTAAGACTGCTTTTAGGACGAGGTATGGGCACTATGAGTTCACCGTTATGCCGTTTGGATTGACAAATGCTCCAGCCGCATTTATGGATATGATGAATCGAGTGTTCAAGGAGTTTTTGGATCAATTCGTGATAGTCTTCATTGATGACATCTTGGTATATTCGAAGAGTTCTGAGGACCACGAAGAACACTTAAGGATCGTCCTGCGAACGCTAAGGGAACACTCGCTGTACGCGAAGTTTAGTAAGTGTGAGTTCTGGCTGAGCAGAGTGGCGTTTCTTGGTCATATAGTATCTGGAGAAGGGATATCAGTGGACCCATCTAAGATTGAAGCCGTAGAGAAATGGCTGAGACCTACGACCGTGACGGAAGTGCAAAGTTTCCTTGGATTGGCTGGGTATTATAGACGCTTCGTGGAAAGATTCTCTGTGATAGCGTCTCCTCTGACGCGTTTGTTGAAGAAGGAAACAAAGTTTCAATGGACTGAGAAATGCGAGGAGAGTTTTCAGGAGTTGAAGGATCGATTGATGTCCGCACCAGTCTTAACCATTCCGTCTGGACCAGGAGGATTTGAGATATACAGCGATGCGTCATTAAGAGGATTGGGGTGTGTCTTGATGCAGCATGGACGAGTGGTAGCGTATGCATCTCGACAGTTGAGGCGGCATGAGATGAATTACCCGACGCACGACTTGGAGTTAGCTGCGATTGTCTTTCCATTGAAGATTTGGAGGCATTATCTGGTGGGAGAGAAATTCCAGATTTTTACGGACCATCAGAGTTTGAAGTATCTGTTCTCGCAGAAGGAGCTGAATATGAGGCAGCGTCGTTGGATGGAGTTGTTGAAGGACTACGACTGCAATATTTTATACCATCCAGGAAAGGCGAATAAAGTGGCAGATGCTCTGAGTAGGAAGTCGAGCATTGCGCATATGATGGTCAAGGAGTGGACATTACTGGAGGAAATTAGAGACTCTGAGTTTAAGATGGAGGTTGAAAGCCTCTCGAGTCTGCTGGCTACCTTGCAGATCGAGCCAGAGATTCAGCTAAAGATCAAAGAGTTGCAGTCTACGGACCCCGAGATACAGAAGATTGTGTTAAGGAATGCAGAAGAGAGAAAGGCTGAGTTTCAAGTGACTGCTGACGGAACGTTGAAGTTTAGAGGACGTCTGTGCGTGCCTAATGACGAGGCACTAAAAGAGAAGATTTTGTCTGAGGCGCACAGGAGTAACTACAGTATTCATCCAGGAAGTACAAAGATGTATCAGAATTTGCGTCAGCACTATTGGTGGAATGGTATGAAAGTGGACGTGGCTAAGCATGTAGCCAAGTGCTTGACCTGTCAGCAAGTAAAGGCACAACATTGTAAGCCTGGAGGACTGCTACAACCTTTGGAGATTCCAGAATGGAAATGGGAGCATGTCACTATGGATTTCGTGACAGGACTGCCGAGAAGTCAGAGAGGCAATGATTCGATCTGGGTAATCGTGGACAGACTGACGAAATCAGCGCACTTCATCGCAGTGCGAAAGGACTCTACGCTGGAAAGGTTGGCTGAGTTGTATGTGAGGCAGATTGTGAGGATTCATGGAGTGCCAGTAAGTATCGTATCTGATAGAGATCCTCGTTTCACCGCTACATTTTGGAAGAGTCTGCAGGGTGCTTTGGGAACAGAGTTGAGATTTAGTACAGCTTACCACCCTCAGACAGATGGTCAGTCGGAAAGGACGATACAGACCTTGGAAGACATGCTGAGAGCTTGTGTAATTGATTTCAAAGGAGGTTGGGAAGAGCAGTTGCATTTGGTGGAATTTGCCTACAACAACAGTTACCAGCAGAGTATCAGGATGGCACCATTTGAGGCACTGTATGGAAGGGCCTATAGAACGCCAATCTGTTGGGACGAAGTTGGTGAGAAAAGCATAACAGGCCCAGAATTAGTGCAGCAGTCAGTTGAGGCAGTCAGAGTGATCAGAGACAGATTGAGGACTGCGCAGAGTAGGCAGAAGAGTTATGCAGACAAGAGACGTAAGCCATTGGAATTCCAAGTTGGAGATCATGTGTTTCTGAAGGTGTCGCCGATGCGAGGACTATCTCGGTTTGGCAAGAAAGGAAAGTTGAGTCCAAGATTTGTTGGGCCATTCGAGATCCTGGAGAAGATCGGGACACTGGCTTATCGTCTAGCATTGCCGCCGAACTTATCGCAGATTCATAATGTGTTTCATGTTTCAATGCTTCGAAAGTACGAGCCGGACCCTGGCCATATACTCGATCATGAAGTCATTGAAATGGATGACCGCGTCTCATACGTGGAAAGGCCAGTAAGGATTGAAGATCGTAAGGAACAGGTCTTAAGGAATAAGACGATTCCGCTGGTCAAGGTTATCTGGGAACACCATGGGACTGAAGGAGCGACTTGGGAAAGCGAGGACGAAATGAAGAAGAAGTACCCGTATTTGTTTGGGTAGCTCAGTGTAATTTCTGTTTTGTTGTAAGGGCTGATGGATGTAAATTTGGAGGACGAAATTTTTATAAGAAGGGAAGAATTGTAACAGTCTGAAAATTCGACCCAAATATCGGAATTTCTAAAGGAATGGAAACACTTCGTTAATACCCTCTGATCGACGCTCACTCAGGATTAGCTACCCTGAGATGACCAACCGAAGGGGAAAGGCTAACTGGGGAGAATTTTCTAAACAGCCGCCCGTTGGTCTGAGGCAGAGACAGAGTCGTAAATTAATGAAATTGACCACGAAATGAAATCCGACTTCGGACAATCGAATTAGTAAGACAAACACAATTACGAAATAAAGTCAGTTTCAGAAATGTCGCCAGAAGGGCAGACAGCCGGTGTACGTCAAGAAGCAAGACGTCAATGGAAAATTACCGAAATGCCCCCGGTAAATGCTCAGTCCTTAGGATTAATAGAATTAGGATTTTTGTTAGAGTAGATTCGATCGATGCATTTGGCACGCAAATCGAGGCAAGTCAAATCAGTTGTCAATTCAATCAAATGTCTTGTCAATCAATCAAATTCATCATGGCACAATTTCCAAGGCAATCCATCAAGTCAAATCCAAGTACATCAAGAGTACATAATCTAATCCAAGTCACTATTTCAACCACCCCACTTTCTCCATTTGAATTTTTGTTTTATCTTGAATAAACTCTCTTCTCTCTCTCCTCACCCCTCATTCTCTCATTCGGCACTCTCTCTCCCTCACTCTCCCTCCCGAAACCTCTCTTCCCTTCTCAACTCTCTCGGCTTCTCTCCCTCCCGTGGCCGTGCCGCCCGAGCACTCCTCCACCGTGAGCCACCGTCGTCCGGCCGCCCTTCCATCGCCACCACCGCCACCGTTCCTCGTTGCCGTCGCCTTGCCCCGCCACGGTAAGCCTCTTCTCTTCCTTTCCTTGTTGTTCTATGGCCATGTGAACCTCGATCTCACTTCACCGTCTCTCCCTTCCTCTCGGTGCCATGCTCGTCTAGCCCTTCGTCGTCATCGATCATCGTCGTTCGGCCACCGCTCCTCACCGTCAACCATCCTCACTCCTTGGTAAGTATTCCAAGCTCCTTTGTCTTCATTTTCCATGACCCTTTAAAGTCGTTTGCCGACCAAGCCAACCCGATCCTCCTTGTAGGCCGAAGAGCCCTCACGGCCATTCTTGCTCCGCCCGTCGTCGTCGTCATTTCCGCCCCATTTTCCGGTAAGCTCTACCCCTAATCTTGGTTTAGGTTAGTGGTATATGTTTGTGAAATACGAACTAGAGAGTTGAATGTGGTAATCTTGGAGGAAATGGCATGATTAAGGCTTGGACTAATCGGGGTAGTTTGGGTGATTAGTGGAATGGGCTTGGCCGAAGGCTTAGAGGCTTAGAGTGGGCTGGAAGTCTTGCAAAGTGGGCTGCAAATGGGTGATTCGGGCGTGTATGGAGTGGCCGAAATGTGTAAGTGGGTTTAGGAAATCAAATATAGCAAGTTGGGCTTGAAACAAGCTAACGGGCCGAAGTCATTCCAACGGAGTCGCCAATGGACGAAACTAACAACTTGAACGGGCCATAAAAACTTGAAAAGTGGGCTGCAAATGTGGGCTTAGGCGTGTACTTAGTGGGCCGAAGGGAAATAATGGGCTAGAAAGCTTTAAGATTAAGTAATTGGGCCAAAACTAATCAAAATGGGCCAAATCTAGCTAGTGGGCCACTAATGGACGAAAATCCTTTTAAATTGGGCCTAAATTAAGTCCATGAAAATTTAAGAATGAAACCCAAAAATGTATATGGGCTTGGGTACTTGAATTGGGCCTAAAATAATGAATATGGGCTTGAATAGTAAACCTTTACAAATGGGCTTGGGCCTCACACGAATTTAATAAAATAATAGGCCCAACCCATATGAATTAATTTAAGAATTAATCATTGGACCTCAACTATTGAAGTGGGCCTTAGGCCCAGTCGAACTTAGCTTGAGTAATTAGAGGCCCTTCATCAGATTAGACCTTGGTTTATATGGGCTCGATTAGTGGATTGTCCTTGGATAATTGATAGTATAGTAGACTTTTGTTTAAGATGTAAGGCGGACTTGGATTATCGAAACTTTGTGGATAGAGATAATTGATCTACGTCTGCTTGGCTCATTGATCATGAGATGTATCAGTTGGCCGATTGATGTGCTCTGTCTTGTACTTATGATTATTGGCATGCATGCTCTGTGTTGAATTATTGATGTGATCATCTGGGCCCTGCATACATTCAGAGCATTGCATGAGTCACTGGGGATGTGACATGAGATTGTGCCCTGAGGGGAAGTGGAGAGAAAAGGGAGACCAACGTAAGGCGTCAGAAACGCAGTGTGGTACGGGCCTATGTGGCACCGAGAATTATGCCGTGTGGCACTGTTGGTAGCGCCCTGATGGGAGATGGAGAGAAAAGGGAGGCCAGCATAAGGCGTCCGAGACGCAGCGTGGCATGCCGTGTGGCACTGTTGGTAGAGCCCTGATGGGAATTGGAGTGATAGGCGGGCTGATCCATGGGATCTGTGATGGCCGTTTGAGGTCTGTGGCATTTGCATACTATGATTGCTAATCGTTGATATTGCCCGTCTGTATTGCATGATTTGTTATGATGAAACTCGTATTGGCTATATGAGGTGTAATGATAACTGGGGAGATCGAGAGTGTTGGACTCCGGGTACCAAACCCTAGTTACTGGTTAGGACCAACCCCACTCGTATATCCAGGCCCTACGCTAGGATTAGTGGTGAGCTTGCTGAGTCCTCGACTCACTGGCGTTGGTTGTCGCCTTTTTCAGATCCAGGTCGCTAGTGATGGATGTGCCACCGATGCTTTTTGGTCTGCCAATCCAGATGGACACCCAGATTACCCTCCATTTTGATATGCACGCTACCCTGTGGCATAGGCATGTGACGACTGTGCTCGTAGATCAGGGAGGTCCTTATTTAGTGCCCCATAGATTCGAGGCTTGGTTTAGAGAGGGCCTACATGGCTTTGAGGGACCCTAGAGAGATTCCTCGATTCCCATGGAGGAGGACCCGTTTTGGCTCCAGCCTGCAGAATATGGAGGCCAGGTGATCGACCCCGACCCGAAGCAGGAGTTGCCGTCTCCAGGGCGCTCCGAGATAGATGGCCACGAGGAGGGCGATGCGATGGATACCGAGGAGGAGGATCCAGAGGAGGACCCTGTAGAGGATTCCGACGAGGAGGACTGAGTTATGGCAGAATCCCGATGTTTTGAGGATTAGTAGAGCGTAGGATGATCTACAGCTAGTGGTTTTCTTTTGATAGTCTGTACCTAACGCTAATCGTATTTATGAAATGTTGTTTATGTTTATCTTGTCCATGCTACCCCTTTGCTATGTATGCTTGTGTGTATGGATAGGAGGCACGCTTCCGCAGGTATGAAAATTTGGCGCAAGTGTCGTCGTCTGGTCGCGACGAAGAGAAAGTATCCCTGGGCCGTCGCTTATCGTGAACCAGGCGAGCGCGAGGTGTATCTTCCGCAGGAACGGGATGCCGCGTTCCCGAGAAGGGATCCGGGGCGTGACAACTCGAACGGGGATGTCACGCCCCGGATCCCTTCTCGGGAACTGTCACGCCCCGGATCCCTTCTCGGGAACGCGGCATCCCGTTCCTGCGGAAGATACACCTCGCGCTCGCCTGGTTCACGATAAGCGACGGCCCAGGGATACTTTCTCTTCGTCGCGACCAGACGACGCAACTTGCGCCAAATTCTCATACCTGCGGAAGCGTGCCTCCTATCCATACACACAAGCATACATAGCAAAGGGGTAGCATGGACAAGATAAACATAAACAACATTTCATAAATACGATTAGCGTTAGGTACAGACTACCAAAAGAAAACCACTAGCTGTAGATCATCCTACGCTCTATTAATCCTCAAAACATCGGGATTCTGCCATGACTCAGTCCTCCTCGTCGGAATCCTCCACAGGGTCCTCCTCTGGATCCTCCTCCTCGGTATCCATCGCATCGCCCTCCTCGTGGCCATCTATCTCGGAGCGCCCTGGAGACGGCAACTCCTGCTTCGGGTCGGGGTCGATCACCTGTGTCACGCCCCGGATCCCTACTCGGGGATGCGGCATCCCGTTCCTGCGGAAGATGCACCTCGCGCTCGCCTGGTTCACGATAAGCGACGGCCCAGGGATATTTCCTCTTCGTCACGACCAGACGACGCGGCTTGCGCCAAATTCACATACCTGCGGAAGCGTGCCTCCTATCCATACACACAAGCATACATAGCAAAGGGGGTAGCATGGACAAGATAAACATAAACAACATTTCATAAATACGATTAGCGTTAGGTACAGACTACCAAAAGAAAACCACTAGCTGCAGATCATCCTACGCTCTACTAATCCTCAAAACATCGGAATTCTGCCATGACTCAGTCCTCCTCGTCGGAATCCTCCACAGGGTCCTCCTCTGGATCCTCCTCCTCGGTATCCATCGCATCGCCCTCCTCGTGGCCATCTATCTCGGAGCGCCCTGGAGACGGCAACTCCTGCTTCGGGTCGGGGTCGATCACCTGGCCTCCATATTCTGCAGGCTGGAGCCAAAACGGGTCCTCCTCCATGGGAATCGGGGAATCTCTCTGGGGTCCCTCAAAGCCATGTAGGCCCTCTCTAAACCAAGCCTCGAATCTATGGGGTACAAGATAAGGTCCACCCTGATCTACTAATACAGTGGTCACATGTCTATGCCACAGAGTGGCGTGCATATCAAAATGGAGGGTGATCTCGGTATCCATCTGTACTGGCAGTCCAAAAAGCATCGGCGGTGCGGCCATCATGGGTGACCTGGATCTGTAAAAGAAGGGCAACCACCGCCCGTGAGTCGAAACTCAGCAAGCTCACCACTAATCCTAACGTAGGATAGCGTATACTAGTGGGGTCGGTCCTACCCAATAGACTAGGGTTCAGGATTCAAAGTTCAACGCTCTCGATCTCCCCAGTTATCATTACACCTCATATAGCCAATACGAGTTTCGTCACAACAATTCATGCAATACAGACGGGCAATATCGACAATCAGCAATAACATTATGCAAATGCCACAGGCCTTAAATGGCCATCACAGATCACATGGATCAGCTCGCCTATCACCCCAATTCCCATTAGGGCTCTACCAACAGTGCCACACGGTATGCCACGCTGCGTCTCGGACGCCTTATGCTGGCCTCCCTTTTCTCTCCATCTCCCATCAGGGCGCTACCAACAGTGCCACACGGCATAATTCTCGGTGCCACATAGGCCCGTACCACACTGCGTTTCTGACGCCTTACGTTGGTCTCCCTTTTCTCTCCATTTCCCCTCGGGGCACAATCTCATGTCACATTCCCAGTGACTCATGCAATGCTCTGAATGTATGCAGGGCCCAGATGATCACATCAATAATTCAACACAGAGCATGCATGCCAATAATCATTAGTGCAAGACAGAGCACATCAATCGACCAACTGATACGTCTCATGATCAACGAGCCAAGCAGACGTAGATCAATTATCTCTATCCACAAAGTTTCGATAATCCAAGTCCGCCTTACATCTTAAACAAGAGTCTACTATACTATCAATTATCCAAGGGCAATCCACTAATCAAGCCCATATAAACCAAGGTCTAATCTGATTAAGAACCCCTAATTAATCGAGCTAAGTTCGACTGGGCCTAAGGCCCACTTCAATAGTTGAGGTCCAATGATTAATTCTTAAATTAATTCATATGGGTTGGGCCTATTATTTTATTAAATTTGTGTGAGGCCCAAGCCCATTTCTAAAGGTTTACTATTCAAGCCAATATTCATTATTTTAGGCCCAATTTGAATACCCAAGCCCATATACATTTTTGGGTTTCATTTTTTAATGTTCATGGACTTAATTTAGGCCCAATTTAAGAGGATTTTCGTCCATTAGTGGCCCACTAACTAGATTTGGCCCATTTTGATTAGTTTTGGCCCAATTACTTGATTTTTAAGCTTCCAAGCCCATTAGTTCCCTTTTGCCCATCAAACCTCACGCCAACTTCACTCCATTCAGCCCATCTATGACATTTCAAGGCCCAATCTCTCTCTCCATATGGCCCACACGGCCGGCCCATTAATCTAACAACATAATCCAAAGCCCAACTAGCTTAATCATCCACATTATCCACTAATCACTTTAATTAGCAACTAATTCACACAACCACACATGCATACAACTAGCCTAGGTTGAGATTAGTGAATAAAGCTTACCGGTGGGGTGGACGGTGGCGGCTGGATGACGTCGGAACGGGCGGAGGCCGACGGCAACGATGGCGGCTGCACGCGTCCGAGAGAGCAAGGGAGAGATCAGGTCGGGCCGGTGTCCAAATGGCCTTTTTGCCGTGGGAAAACTAAGAGGTGAGGGACCATGGAAGCTCACCTATACACGAACGAGGCTGGTGGAGGCGGCCGGACGAGAAGACGACGGCGACGACGACGTTGGCGTTCGGGCGGCCGGACGAGCTTGGATCGAGAGAAAGAAGAAGGAGAGAGTGAGGCCGGGTCATCCAAGGCTACGGGAATGAAGAGACCGAGGACAAAGGAAGACTTACCGTGACAATGGTGGCGGCTCGTCGCGGATGGAGGCCTCAACGACGGCGGACGGTGGCGCACGGCGGACGACCGAGCGAGAGGGAGCCGTGAGGGAGAGAGGGAATTCGAGAGAGGGAGAGGGAGGAGAGAGAGTGGGCGGTCGAAAATGATGAGGGAGGAGAGAGAGAGGTTTATGTGGGTTATAGTGAAATTCAAAATAAGATAATGGGGTTAGGTTGAATAGTGACAAGGATATGATGTTTACTATGCTTGAATGACACTTGATTTACTTGATGGATTGATGGATTGACATTCTTGGAAATTGTGCCATGATGTGACCGATGGATTGACAAGACATTGATTGATTTGACAACCGATTTGACCAGTCTCGATTTGCGTGCCAAATGCACCGATCGGGTCTCGAGCGCGAACGAATTTTAGACAGGATTTGATTTTGATTAGTCGAATCTACTCTCAAAAATCCTAATTCTATTAATCCTAAGGACTGAGTATTTACCGGGGGCATTTCGGTAATTTTCCATTGACGTCTTGCTTCTCGACGTACACCGGCTGTCTGCCCTTCTGGCGACACTTCTGAAACTGACTTTATTTCGTAATTGTGTTTGTCTTACTAATTCGATTGTCCGAAGTCGGATTTCATTTCGTGGTCAATTTCATTAATTTACGACTCTGTCTCTGTCTCAGACCAACAGGCGGCTGTTTGGAAAATTCTCCCCAGTTAGCCTTTCCCCTTCGGTTGGTCATCTCAGGGTAGCTAATCCTGAGTGAGCGTCGATCAGAGGGTATTAACGAAGTGTTTCCATTCCTTTAGAAATTCCGATATTTGGGTCGAATTTTCAGACTGTTACAATTCTTCCCTTCTTATAAAAATTTCGTCCTCGAAATTTACATCCACCAATCCTTACAACAAACAGAAATCACATTGATCTACTCAAACAGGTACGGATACTTCTTCTTCATTTCATCCTCGCTTTCCCAAGTAGCTCCTTCAGTTCCATGGTGTTCCCAGATAACCTTGATCAGCGGAATCGTCTTATTCCTTAAGACCTGCTCCTTACGATCTTCAATCCTTACTGGCCTTTCCACGTATGAGACGCGGTCATCCATTTCAATGACTTCATGATCGAGTATATGGCCAGGGTCCGGCTCGTACTTTCGAAGCATTGAAACATGAAACACATTATGAATCTGCGATAAGTTCGGCGGCAATGCTAGACGATAAGCCAGTGTCCCGATCTTCTCCAAGATCTCGAATGGCCCAACAAATCTTGGACTCAACTTTCCTTTCTTGCCAAACCGAGATAGTCCTCGCATCGGCGAAACCTTCAAAAACACATGATCTCCAACTTGGAATTCCAATGGCTTACGTCTCTTGTCTGCATAACTCTTCTGCCTACTCTGCGCAGTCCTCAATCTGTCTCTGATCACTCTGACTGCCTCAACTGACTGCTGCACTAATTCTGGGCCTGTTATGCTTTTCTCACCAACTTCGTCCCAACAGATTGGCGTTCTACAGGCCCTTCCATACAGTGCCTCAAATGGTGCCATTTTGATACTCTGCTGGTAGCTGTTGTTGTAGGCGAATTCCACCAAATGCAACTGCTCTTCCCAACCTCCTTTGAAATCAATCACACAAGCTCTCAGCATGTCTTCCAAAGTCTGTATCGTCCTTTCCGACTGACCATCTGTCTGAGGGTGGTAAGCTGTACTGAATCTTAACTCTGTTCCCAGCGCACCCTGCAGACTCTTCCAAAATGTAGCGGTGAAGCGAGGATCTCTGTCTGATACAATACTTACTGGTACCCCATGCAATCTCACTATCTGCCTCACGTACAATTCAGCCAACTTCTCTAAGGTAGAGTCCTTTCGTACTGCAATGAAATGAGCTGATTTCGTCAGTCTGTCCACTATAACCCATATCGAATCATTGCCTTTCTGACTTCTTGGCAATCCCGTCACGAATCCATAGTGACATGCTCCCATTTCCACTTTGGGATTTCCAATGGTTGCAATAATCCTCCAGGCTTGCAATGTTGTGCCTTTACCTGTTGACACGTCAGACACTTAGCTACATGCTTAGCCACATCCACCTTCATTCCGTTCCACCAATAGTGCTGACGCAAATTCTGATACATCTTCGTACTTCCGGGATGAATGCTGTAGTTACTTCTGTGCGCCTCAGCCAAAATCCTTTCCTTTAGCTCTTCATTGTTTGGCACGCACAGACGTCCCCTAAACTTCAATATTCCATCAGCAGTTACTTGGAACTCAGCCTTCCTCTCATCTGCATTCATCGACATAATCTTCTGAACATTCGGATCCGTAGACTGCAACTCTTTGATCCTTAGTTGAATCTCTGGTTCAATCTGCAACGTAGCCATCAAACTGGAGAGGGTTCCTACCTCAACCTTAAACTCAGAATCTCTGATCTCCTCCAGTAAGGTCCACTCCTTGACCATCATATGCGCAACGCTCGACTTCCTACTCAGAGCATCCGCTACCTTATTCGCCTTTCCTGGATGGTACAAAATATCGCAGTCATAGTCCTTCAACAACTCCATCCAACGACGCTGCCTCATATTCAGCTCCTTCTGCGAGAACAGATACTTCAAACTCTGATGATCCGTGTAAATTTGGAACTTCTCTCCCACCAAATAATGTCTCCAAATCTTCAATGCGAACACTATGGCAGCTAACTCCAAGTCATGCGTCGGGTAATTCCTCTCATGTGGCCTCAGCTGTCGAGATGCATAAGCTACCACTCGTCCATGCTGCATCAAGACACATCCCAATCCTCTTAATGACGCATCGCTGTATATCTCAAATCCTCCTGGTCCAGACGGAATGGTTAAGACTGGTGCGGAAGTCAATCGATCCTTCAACTCCTGAAAACTCTCCTCGCATTTCTCAGTCCATTGAAACTTTGTTTCCTTCTTCAACAAACGCGTCAGAGGAGACGCTATCACCGAGAATCTTTCCACGAAGCGTCTATAATACCCAGCCAATCCAAGGAAACTTCGCACTTCCGTCACGGTCGTAGGTCTCGGCCATTTCTCTACTGCTTCAATCTTAGATGGGTCCACTGATATTCCTTCTCCAGATACTATATGACCAAGAAACGCCACTCTGTTCAGCCAGAACTCACACTTACTAAACTTCGCATACAGCGAGTGTTCCCTTAGCGTCTGCAGGACGATTCTTAAGTGTTCCTCGTGGTCCTCAGAACTCTTCGAATACACCAATATGTCATCAATGAAGACTATCACAAACTGATCCAGAAACTCCTTGAACACTCGATTCATCATGTCCATAAATGCGGCTGGAGCATTTGTCAATCCAAACGGCATAACGGTGAACTCATAGTGCCCATACCTCGTCCTAAAAGCAGTCTTAGGCACATCCTCTTTCTTAATCCTTAACTGGTGATAGCCTGTGTAACAGTCTGAAAATTCGACCCAAATATCGGAATTTCTAAAAGAATGGAGACACTTCGTTAATACCCTCTGATCGACGCTCACTCAGGATTAGCTACCCTGAGATGACCAACCGAAGGGGAAAGGCTAACTGGGGAGAATTTTTCAAACAGCCGCCCGTTGGTCTGGGACAGAGACAGAGTCGTAAATTAATGAAATTGACCACGAAATGAAATCCGACTTCGGACAATCGAATTAGTAAGACAAACACAATTAAGAAATGAAGTCAGTTTCAGAAATGTCGCCAGAAGGGCAGACAGCCGGTGTACGTCGAGAAGCAAGACGTCAATGGAAAATTACCGAAATGCCCCCGGTAAATGCTCAGTCCTTAGGATTATTAGAATTAGGATTTTTGAGAGTAGATTCGACTAATCAAAATCAAATCCTGTCTAAAATTCGTTCGCGCTCGAGACCCGATCGGTGCATTTGGCACGCAAATCGAGGCAAGTCAAATCAGTTGTCAAATCAATCGATGTCTTGTCAAATCCATCGGTCAATCATGGCACAAGTTCCCATGCAATCTATCAAGTCAAATCCAAGGTACAAAGTCACACCCATCAAGAGTACAAGTCTCATCACATACACTATTCCACCTAACCCACTACCATAATTTGAAATTTCCAAATATTAGACTTAAGCCTTCACTCTCTCTCTCCTCTCTCATTTCTCTCATTCGGCTCTCTCTCTCCCTCACTCTCCCTCCTGAAACCTCTCCCTCTCCTCTCAACTCTCTCTCGGTCTCTCTCTCACCGCCCCGTCGTCCGGCCGACCGCCACCGCCGAGCTCCCTCCGGCCGCCACCAACCCTCCTCACCTCTTGGTAAGTTCTCTTAACTTGCTCTTGTTCATTTCCCTCGGCTTGGACCCCCACGAAATGCCCGAAACAGCCCCCTCCTCACCGACGTTCCATTCGTCGTTTCGGCCTCGAACTTGGACCCGATCAAACCCACTTGCCTTCCCTCGGTTCCTCACTTGCTTGTCATGTTTCATGATGCCTCTAGGGCCTAGAGGAGCCTTGGAGCCGCCACCAACAGGCCCCAACCGCCGGTCACCCACTCTTGGCCGAAAGCTCATTCGGCCGTTCCTCGCTCCGCCCTTCGTCGTCGTCGTTTCCAACCATTCCTGGTAAGCTCTACCACTAATCTTGGACTAGGCTAGTTGTATATGTGTATGTGGGGTGGTATTATGGGCTAGTGATTGTGATTAAGAAGGTTAGTGTGTGATTAAGGTTGGATTAGTTGAGGCTAATGGACTAGTATGCGGATTTGGGCCAAGAGAGGGGCTGTTAGCGTGTGAAATGGGCCTTAAAATGCTAAGTGTGGGCTGCAAATGATGAGGTAAGTGTGTGGTGGAGAGGCCGTGAGGTGTTATTGGGCTTAGGGGGCTTAACTTGCACTAATTTGATCAAAAACAAGTTAACGGGCCTAAGATATCCTAATGGGCTTGCCAACGGACGAAACTAACAACTTGAATGGGCCTTGAAAACATGATTAGTGGGCTGCAAATGTGGACTTAGGCGTGTACATAATGGGCCAAAGGGAACTAATGGGCTTGAAAGCTTTAAAAATCAAGTAATTGGGCCAAAACTAATCAAAATGGGCCACATCTAGTTAGTGGGCCACTAATGGACGAAAATCTTATTTAATTGGGCCTAAATTGAGTCCATGAACATTAAAGAATGAAACCCAAAAATGTATATGGGCTTGGGTACTTGAATTGGGCCTAAAATAATGAATATGGGCTTGAATAGTAAACCTTTAGAAATGGGCTTGGGCCTCGCACGAAATTAATAAAATAATAGGCCCAACCCATGTGAGTTAAATTAATAATTAATCATTGGACCTCAACTATTGAAGTGGGCCTTAGGCCCAGTCGAACTTAGCTCGACTAATTAAGGGTTCTTAATTAGATTAGACCTTGGTTTATATGGGCTCGATTAGTGGATTTGCCCTTGGGTAAGTGATGGCATGGTAGATTCTTGTATGAGATGTAAGGCGAACTAGATGATCGAGACTTCCAGAGTAGAGGCATACGATATATGTCTGTTTGGCTTGATGAACATGGGGTTTATTGGTTGATTGAATGACGTGCTCTGCTCTTGCACTTACATTCATCTGCATGCATGCTCTGTGTTGAGTTATTGATGTGATCATCTGGGCCCTGCATACATTCAGAGCATTGCATGAGTCACTGGAGATGTGACGTGAGATTGTGCCCTGAGGGGAAGTGGAGAGAAAAGGGAGACCAACGTAAGGCGTCAGAAACGCAGTGTGGTACGGGCCTATGTGGCACCGAGATTTATGCCGTGTGGCACTGTTGGTAGCGCCCTGATGGGAGATGGAGAGAAAAGGGAGGCCAGCATAAGGCGTCCGAGACGCAGCGTGGCATGCCGTGTGGCACTGTTGGTAGAGCCCTGATGGGAATTGGAGTGATAGGCGGGCTGATCCTTGGGATCTATGTTGGCCGTTTGAGGCCTGTGGCATTGCATACCATGATTGCTGATTGTTGATATTGCCCGTCTTTATTGCATGAACCATTGTGATGAAACTCGTACCGACTATATGAGGTGTGATGAAAACTGGGGAGATCGAGAGCGTTGGACTCCGGGTACCAAACCCTAGTTACTGGTTAGGACCGACCCCACTTGTATATCCTACCCTACGCTAGGATTAGTGGTGAGCTTGCTGAGTCCTCGACTCACTGGCGTTGGTTGCCACTTTTTTTCAGATCCAGGTCACCAGTGATGGATGTGCCACCGATGCTTTTTGGTCTGCCGATCCAGATGGACACCCAGGTTACCCTCCATTTTGATATGCACGCTACCCTGTGGCATAGGCACGTGACGACTGTACTCGTAGATCAGGGAGGTCCTTATTTAGTGCCCCATAGATTCGAGGCCTGGTTTAGAGAGGGCCTGCATGGCTTTGAGGGACCCCAGAGAGATTCCCCGATTCCCATGGAGGAGGACCCGTTTTGGCTCCAGCCTGCAGAATATGGAGGCCAGGTGATCGACCCCGACCCGAAGCAGGAGTTGCCGTCTCCAGGGCGCTCCGAGATAGATGGCCACGAGGAGGGCGATGCGATGGATACCGAGGAGGAGCATCCAGAGGAGGACCCTGTGGAGGATTCCAACGAGGAGGACTGAGTTATGGCAGAATTTCGATGGTTCGAGGATTTGGTTGTTAGCGTAGGAAGATCTGTGTTTAGTAGTTTCTTTTTGGGAGTCTGTACCTAACGCTGATTATATTATGGAATGCTGATTTTGCTTATCTTGATTTTTGCTACCCCTTTGTCATGTATGCTTGTGTGTATGGATAGAAGGCACGCTTCCGCAGGTATGAGAATTTGGCGCAGGTTACGTCGTCTGGTTGCGACGAAGAGAAAGCATCCCTGGGCCGTCGCTCATCGTGAACCAGGCGAGCGCGAGGTGTGTCTTCCGCAGGAACGGGATGCCGCGCTCCCGAGTAGGGATCCGGGGCGTGACATCCCCGTTCGAGTGGTATCAGAGCAAGGTCAGCTCGATACGAGACCGTTCGAGGTTTGGAGTGATAAGGCTGATGATTTTGGGGTAGTTAGTTAGACAGACCCTAGACCTAAGGATTAGGAAGGGTAGAATGCATGATTTGGTTGGCGCATGTGATTGCTTAGAGTAACCTTGGGATAAGGTATTTCATGCTAAGCTGCAGGTGCGTCAGGACCTGAGGTAAGGTTCTATGGCAGAGCCCCATGAGTTGGGCGCTTGAATGCTGATTGCTGAATGTTAGTCCGTGAGGTATTGCATGTGATTGTATGCCTAGTCGGCTGTCGCGCGCTGCTTGACCATCATGCATTGCATGATTTCTGCACCGAAAGCAAAATGGTTTAGAAATGGAAAATCATTGTTGAAAAAGGAGATTTGGATTTTGAAAGAAATGCATGCATTCATGTTGTTGGATTTGGTGACCGTCAGCCTGGTATGGGACAGGATTGACGGGACGTCTAAAAACTGTGATGAAGCGTGGTATGGGACACGTGGAGTGGGATTCTCTTTGTCTATGAATTTCTTAGGACAACTGATCGCACCAAGAAACGATGAGGGCGGGGAGTGGTCGCCGGGGCAAAGACCTGATCAAGGAAGCGGCTCCCGACAGGCTTCTAGTTGAGGTTGCGAACAGAGTGGCCTGGGTTATGCATTTGCAGGGTTGAGTCTAGATGTCGACCGGGTTCAACTGCATTTAAGCTGCAGCGATTATTTACATGCATAAACATGTCAATGGACGCGACAGTAGACGAAAGCTTGGTTGCTAGACTTAGAGGCCTGTGGCATTTGCATAATGTTATTGCTGATTGTTGATATTGCCCGTCTGTATTGCATGAATTGTTGTGACGAAACTCGTATTGGCTATATGAGGCATGATTATAACTGGGGAGATCGAGAGCGTTGGACTCCGAGTACCAAACCCTAGTTGCTAGTTAGGACCGACCCCACTCGTATATCCTACCCTACGCTAGGATTAATGGTGAGTTTGCTGAGTCCTCGACTCACTGGCGTTGGTTGCCACCTTTTTCAGATCCAGGTCGCTAGTGATGGATGTGCCACCGATGCTTTTTGGTCTGCCGATCCAGATGGACACCCAGGTTACCCTCCATTTTGATATGCACGTTACCCTGTGGCATAGGCATGTGACGACTGTGCTCGTAGATCAGGGAGGTCCTTACTTAGTGCCCCATAGATTCGAGGCTTGGTTTAGAGAGGGCCTACATGGCTTTGAGGGACCCCAGAGAGATTCCCCGATTCCCATGGAGGAGGACCCGTTTTGGCTCCAGCCTGCAGAATATGGAGGCTAGGTGATCGACCCCGACCCGAAGCAGGAGTTGCCGTCTCCAGGGCGCTCCGAGATAGATGGCCACGAGGAGGGCGATGCGATGGATACCGAGGAGGAGGATCCAGAGGAGGACCCTGTGGAGGATTCCGACGAGGAGGACTGAGTTATGGCAGAATCCCGATGTTTTGAGGATTAGTAGAGCGTAGGATGATCTACAGCTAGTGGTTTTCTTTTGGTAGTCTGTACCTAACGCTAATCGTATTTATGAAATGTTGTTTATGTTTATCTTGTCCATGCTACCCCTTTGCTATGTATGCTTGTGTGTATAGATAGGAGGCACGCTTCCGCAGGTATGAATTGATTGGCGCAAGTTGCGTCGTCTGGTTGCGACGAAGAGAAAGTATCCCTGGGCCGTCGCTTATCGTGAACCAGGCGAGCGCGAGGTGTATCTTCCGCAGGAACGGGATGCCGCGTTCCCGAGAAGGGATCCAGGGCGTGACATAAGGCCTATTTCAATAGTTGAGGTCCAATAATTAATTATTAAATTAATTCATATGGGTCGGGCCAATTATTTTATTAATTTCGTGTGAGGCCCAAGCCCATTTCTAAAGGTTTACTATTCCAGCCCATATTTGTTATTTTAGGCCCAATTTGAGCACCCAAGCCCATATACATTTTTGGGTTTCGTTCTTTAATGTTCATGGACTTAATTTAGGCCCAATTTAAGTGGATTTTCGTCCATTAGTGGCCCATTAGTTAGATTAGGCCCACTTTGTTTGATTTTGGCCAAATTACTTGATTTTAAAGCTTCCAAGCCCATTAGTCCCCTTTGGCCCATTAAGTACACGCCTAAGCCCAACAACACAGCCCACAAATCATGTTTTCAAGCCCCTTTTTGATTGTTAATCTCGTCCATAAGCAAGCCCAATAGTTGTATCTTGGCCCGATAGCTTGTTTTTGATCAAATTAGTGCAAATCAAGTCCCCTAAGTCCACTAATACCTCACGGCCACTCCATCACACGCCTAAGCCATCACTCACAGCCCACACTCACATTTTTCCAGTCCAATTCGCGGACTACCAGCCCCCTCATACGGCCCAAACAAGATTCCCACAAGATAGCCTAAGGTAAGTTGCACATTAATCTCGTCTCGGCCTCATATCAAGCCTAACCATCTCTAGCAATACCTCCCACACGCATATACTACTAACCTAGACTAAGATTAGTAGTGGAACTTACTTGGAACGGTCGGAAACGACGACGACGACGGGCGGAGCGAGGAACGGCCGAAATGAGCTTTCGGCAAGGGAGGAAAAGGGCGGCGGTTCGCGGCTGTTCCGGTGGTTTCACGGGGTTCCAAGGGTCCTAAAATAGCCATTTACCCAGCCAAAGACATGAGGAATGCAAGGGAACAAGGTGGGACAAGTTCGGGCTCAAATGGAAGCAAAATGACGGACGAAACGACGGAGAAAGGGGGGGCTGTTTTGGGCGTCCATAAGGGGCGGTCCTTCCACGAAAATGAGAGGGAGAAGGGTTGAGGGACTTACCAAGATGAGGGGACGACGAGGGGTGGCCGACGGCGACGGCAAGGCGGCGGCACGGACGGTGGAGGCGGCTCGGCGGCGAGAGAGAGAGGGAGAGAAAACCGAGAGAGAGTTGAGAGATTTCGGGAGAGGGGGAGAGAGGAGGGTGGCCGAATGAAAGGGAGTGAGGGAGGAGAGAGAGAGAATGAGGGTTTAAGTGAGATTTGAGTGGGTTAGGTGAGTGAATAGTGTAGAATAGTGACTAGGATTTGATGTGTACTTTGAATGACACTTGATTGACATTCTTGGGAATTGAACCATGATTGACTTGCCTTGGAAATTGTGCCATGATGGATTTGATTGATTGACAAGACATTTGATTGATTTGACAACTGATTTGACTTGCCTCGATTTGCGTGCCAAATGCACCGATCGGGTCTCGAGCGCGAACGAATTCTAGACAGGATTTGATTTCGATTGATCGAATCTACTCTCAAAAATCCTAATTCTATTAATCCTAAGGACTGAGCATTTACCGGGGGCATTTCGGTAATTTTCCAATCACGTCTTGCTTCTCGACGTACACCGGCTGTCTGCCCTTCTGGCGACATTTCTGAAACTGAGTTCATTTCTTAATTGTGTTTATCTTACTGATTCGATTGTCCAAAGTCGGATTTCATTTTGTGGTCAATTTCATTAAATAACGACTCTGTCTCTGTCTCAGACCAACGGGCGGCTGTTTGGAAAATTCTTCCCAAGTAGCCTTTCCCCTGCGGTTGGTCAACTCAAGGTAGCTAATCCTGAGTGAGCGTCGATCAGAGTGTATTAACGAAGTATTTCCATTCATTCAGAAATTCCGATAATTGGGTCGAATTTTCAGACTGTCACAGAACCCGTTTATTTCAGGACTTGGTCCTATCAGACCCAATAATCCGGCCTAAGCGTAGTCTCTATCATTAGACCTCGGCCCATCGATGGCCCGTAATTAACATCTTAAAATCCTTTTGGATTCCAATTGATCTTATTAAATTTAATTAAGCCCAATATCTAAGGCCCAGTGGCCCTTTCTTTAGCTTCAGCCCATTAAGTTGAATTAGGCCCAATTGGGTCTAAGCTCAACTACTATTCACAAGCCCATGATTTAATTATAAGTAATTAAATATTTCAAGGCTCATTATTTTTATTAATTTCGAGTGAGGCCCAAGTCCATATTTTAAGGCAAGCTTATTAAGCCCATTTTAGCATATTTAGGCCGAATTTCAAACCCTAAGCCCACATACTCTATTGGGCCCTAAAATTTTATATTCTAGACTATAATTGAGGCCCATTTTATTCTCATTTTCGTCCATATAAGGCCCACTAGCAAGATTAAGCCCAATGATTCTATTTTGGCCCAATTAGTCCAAATTTTAACCCCTAAGCCTAATTACATCATAAGGCCCATCACTTCTCACACTTAATCCATCAACTTACAGCCCATATCATCTAATTTGAAGCCCAATTTATGATGTCCAAGCCTCAGATTAACCCATCTTACAGAACAACCAAACTAACCCTAATTAGATTAGCCTAAATTACTCGCTTATCATCTAGTCCACTTGGATCACCATACAAATCAGTATCTAAATCATGCATACACCATTCCTAAGCGGGGATTAGAGGCTAGCTTACCTTAGACGGACCGAAAATAGCAATGACGGACGTCGGGGCCAAGAATGGCCGAATGGGTTCACGGCCAAGGGAAGATGGTTGGCGGTTGAGGCGGCTATTCCGGCGCCCTCTTGAGACTTTCAAGACCTAAATAGGTTAGTTTTAGACATTAGAGAGGTTGGGGGAAAGGGTGGAGCAACCTGGATAACCCGAAGGCTCTTGGTTTAACCTACGTCAACGGAAGAACAAGGATGAAGCAGGTTTGGTCGGCGGCTTTAATGGAAGAACCAAGCCATGGGAATGAAAAGAAAAGAGTTTGGAAGACTTACCAAGATGAGTAGAGAGAGAGATGGCCGACGGTGGCGGTGGCGTGCTCCACGACGACGGACGGCGACGGCTTGGGCGAGCTTCCTCGAGCGAACGAAGGAGAGGAAGAAGAAGATGAAGAAGCCAAAGAATGGAGAGGGAGGAGAGGGAAATTTCGGCCAAAATGAGAGGAAGAGGGAGGAGAGAGAGAGAGGAGATTATAATGTGGAAAATGCCAAAAGATGAATAGTGGAGTAGGTGTACTTGATGTGATCTTGGAAAGATTGGATGAGACTAGGCTTCTTGTCAAAGTACAATGGTAGGTGGGGTAATTAATGGGGATGTGAGGTTGACATGTACTTTGATAAGATTTGAATGAGACTTGATGTGTACTTTTGTACTTTGACTTAATTGATGGGTTTGTCTTGAAACTTGTGCCATGATTGATTGATTTGATTTGATGGATTGATTGATGGGACATTGATTGATTTGACGCTTGATTTGACTTACCTCGATTTGTGTGCAAAATGCACCGATCGGGTCTCGAGCGCGAACGAACTTCGGACTGGATTTGGTTTCGATCTACCGAATCTACTCTCAAAAATCCTAATTTAACTAATTCTAAGGACTGAGCATTTACCGGGGGGCATTTCGGTAATTTTCCATTCATGTCTTGCTTCCCGACGTGAACCGGTTGTCTGCCCTTCGGGCGATGTTTCTGAAACTGTATCCATTTCTCCATGGTGACCATCTTAGAAATTCGATTGTCCAATACCAGAATTCATCTCGTGGCCAAATTCATTAAATTACGACTCTGTCGAATTCCTCAGACCAACGGGCGGCTATTTAGGAAAATTCCCTAGGTAGCCATTCCCCTTCGGTTGGTCGTCTCGAGTTGATCAGACTCGAGTGAGACTTAACTAGAGCGTATTAATGAAGTATATCCATTCAATTTATGAATTTCGAGGGTCGAAAATCCAGAATGTCACAATCGTCGCGACCAGACGACGAGTCCTTCATCTAACTTTCGAACCTGCGGAAGCGTGCCTCCTATCCACACACACAAGCATGTATAGCAAAGGGTAGCATAGACAAGGTAAATACAAACAGCATTATATACATATCAAGCGTTAGGTACAGACCCCAAAAAGAAACCGCAACCTGCTACCTAACCTACGCTCTCACTAACATCAAAATACCAGACCAGCATCAGCAACTCAGTCCTCTTCAGGCTCCTCGTCGGAATCCTCCACGGGGTTCTCTTTTGGATCCTCCTCATCTGTATCCATGGTATCGCCCTCCTCGTGGCCATCAATCTCAAATCGTCCCAGGGACGGCAACTCCTACAGTGGGTCGGGGTCGATCACCTGGCCTCCATACTCGGCAAGCTACAGCCAGAATGGGTCCTCCTCCATGGGTATCGGGGAGTCACGCTGCGGTCCCTCAAAGCCATGAAGGCCCTCTCTAAACCAAGCCTCGAACCTATGGGGCACTAAGTAAGGACCTCCCTGATCTACGAGTACAGTCGTCACATGCCTATGCCACAGGATAGCGTGCATATCAAAATGGAGGGTGATGTGAGTGTCCATCTGAATCGGCAGTCCAAAAAGCATCGGGGGTGCAGCCATCACTGGCGTTCGGGATCTGAAAAAGGAAGGTAATCACCACCAATGAGTCGATGACTCAGCAAGCTCACCACTAATCCTAGCGTAGGGTAGGATATACAAGTGGGGTCGGTCCTAACCAGTATCTAGGTTTCAGGGTTCAGAGTCCAACCACTTTCGATCTCCCAGGGTACTATAACCCATCGTAACCAACCCGAACCGCATAATAATACTAGTTATACAATACAGACGGGCAATATCAAACAATTAGCAATCATGTCATGCAATGCTGCAGGCCTCAAACGGCCATCACGGATCCCACGGATCAGCCCGCCTATCACTCCAATTCCCATCAGGGCTCAATCTCAGTGCCACACGGCAAATACCACACTGCGTTCTGACGCCTTACGTTGGTCTCCCTGTTCTCTCCATTTCCACATCTTGGGCACATTCTCATGTCACACCTTCGGTAACTCATGCAATGCTCTGAATGTACGTGGGGCCCAAACGATTGCATCAGTAATTCAAACACAGAGCATGCATGCCAAAGTACACAAGTACAAGAACAGAGTACATCAATTGATCGTCTAATAAATCTCATGTTCATCATGCCATACGACCATAAGATTAGTACTAAACATTCAGATTCTCGATCATCTAGGCTCGTATTAACATCTTACTCGCAATCCGGTCGTACTATTGCTCCCCATAGGCGATCCCTTAATTGAACCCATATAAACCAAGGTTTAACTTAAGTAAGGGTCTAATTAATTGAGTTAAGTTCGACTGGGCCTAAGGCCCACTTCAAGGTTTGAGGCCCATAATTTATTTCTTAAATTAAGTGTATGGTTTGGGCCCATTATTATTATTAAATTCGTGTATGGCTCAAGCCCATTTCTAAAAGTTAATCTATTGAGCCCAATTTGGTCATTTTAGGTCCAATTTGTTGTCCTAAACCCATACACATTATTGGGCCCCATATTTAACATTCAAAACATAATTTAGGCCTAGTTAATTTAAAATTTCGTGCATTAGGGCTCACTAGCAAGATTTAGGTCCAATTAAAACTAGTTAAGCCCAATTAGTCTAGAATTGGGCCCCCAAGCCCATCTACATTACTTTGGCCCGTTATACTACACGCCCAAGTCACTATTGCAGCCCACCAATTATATTTTCAAGGCCCAATTAGATTATTAATTTTGTCCATTAGTAAGCCCGTTAGAGTATTTTAGGCCCGTTAGCTTGTTTTAGGTTAAATTGGTCCAAATTAAGTCCCCTAGGCCCATTAGTTGGTTCGGCCCATCCCTCGCACACCTACGCTTCTCATTGCAGCCCACAAATACATTTTTGAAGCCCAAGTTCACTTACCAACAGCCCCTTATATTGGCCCAATCAAGATTTCAACATGTTAGCCTAAGGTAAACTAAATCTAAATCTCATTTCAAACCCACATCAAGCCTAACCAACCTCTAACATATCATCTTACATGCATATACTACTAACCTAGGCTAGAATTAGTAGTAGAGCTTACCTAAACGGGTTGGGTTGGAGTAGACGACGACGGAAGACACCAGGCGGCTCAAAATGGCCCTCGGCCAAAGGAGGATGGTCGGCGTTTGGGGGCTGATTCGGCGCCTTCCAAGGCTTCCCAAGGACCTAGAATGATGGTTACACATGCCAAAAGAGGTGAGGGACCATGGAAAGGCAAGGTGTCTCGGCCGGGTCCAAAATGAAGCAAAACGACGAGCCAAACGACGAAGGAAAACGGGGCTATTTTGGGTGTTCCATGGGGTGTTCTAGCCATGGAAAACAACTAGAAGTGAGCTAGGATGTGACATTCTGGATTTTCGACCCATTTTCGAAATTCATAAATTGAATGGATATACTTCATTAATACGCTCTAGTTAAGTCTCACTCGAGTCTGATCAACTCGAGACGACCAACCGAAGGGGAATGGCTACCTAGGGAATTTTCCTAAACAGCCGCCCGTTGGTCTGAGGAATTCGACAGAGTTGTAATTTAATGAATTTGGCCACGAGATGAATTCCGGTATTGGACAATCGAATTTCTAAGATGGTCACTGTCACGCCCCGGATCCCTTCTCGGGAACGCGGCATCCCGTTCCTGCGGAAGATACACCTCGCGCTCGCTTGGTTCACGATAAGCGACGGCCCAGGGATACTTTCTCTTCGTCGCGACCAGACGACAACACTTGCGCCAAATTCTCATACCTGCGGAAGCGTGCCTCCTATCCATACACACAAGCATACATAGCAAAGGGGTAGCATGGACAAGATAAACATAAACAACATTTCATAAATACGATTAGCGTTAGGTACAGACTACCAAAAGAAAACCACTAGCTGTAGATCATCCTACGCTCTACTAATCCTCAAAACATCGGGATTCTGCCATAACTCAGTCCTCCTCGTCGGAATCCTCCACAAGGTCCTCCTCTGGATCCTCCTCCTCGGTATCCATCGCATCGCCCTCCTCGTGGCCATCTATCTCGGAGCGCCCTGGAGACGGCAACTCCTGCTTCGGGTCGGGGTCGATCACCTGGCCTCCATATTCTGCAGGCTGGAGCCAAAACGGGTCCTCCTCCATGGGAATCGGGGAATCTCTCTGGGGTCCCTCAAAGCCATGTAGGCCCTCTCTAAACCAAGCCTCGAATCTATGGGGCACTAAGTAAGGACCTCCCTGATCTACGAGCACAGTCGTCACATGCCTATGCCACAGGGTAGCGTGCATATCAAAATAGAGGGTAACCTGGGTGTCCATCTGGATCGGCAGACCAAAAAGCATCGGTGGCACATCCATCACTAGCGAGCTGGATCTGAAAAGGGTGGCAACCAACGCCAGTGAGTCGAGGACTCAGCAAGCTCACCACTAATCCTAGCGTAGGGTAGGATATACGAGTGGGGTTGGTCCTAACCAGTAACTAGGGTTTGGTACTCGGAGTCCAACGCTCTCGATCTCCCCAGTTATCATTACACCTCATATAGCCAATACGAGTTTCATCATAACAATTCATGCAATACAGACGGGCAATATCAACGATTAGCAATAACATTATGCAAATGCCACAGACCTCAAACGGCCATCACAGATCCCATGGGTCAGCCCGCCTATCACTCTAATTCCCATCAGGGCTCTACCAACAGTGCCACACGGCATGCCACGCTGCGTCTCGGACGCCTTATGCTGGCCTCCCTTTTCTCTCCATCTCCCATCAAGGCGCTACCAACAGTGCCACACGGCATAATTCTCGGTGCCACATAGGCCCGTACCACATTGCGTTTCTGACGCCTTACGTTGGTCTCCCTTTTCTCTCCATTTCCCATCAGGGCACAATCTCATGTCACATCCCCAGTGACTCATGCAATGCTCTGAATGTATGCAGGGCCCAGATGATCACATCAATAATTCAACACAGAGCATGCATGCCAATAATCATAAGTGCAAGACAGAGCACATCAATCGACCAACTGATACATCTCATGATCAATGAGCCAAGCAGACGTAGATCAATTATCTCTATCCACAAAGTTTCGATAATCCAAGTCCGCCTTACATCTTAAACAAAAGTCTACTATACTATCAATTATCCAAGGACAATCCACTAATCGAGCCCATATAAACCAAGGTCTAATCTAATGAAGGGCCTCTAATTACTCAAGCTAAGTTCGACTGGGCCTAAGGTCCACTTCAATAGTTGAGGTCCAATGATTAATTCTTAAATTAATTCATATGGGTTGGGCCTATTATTTTATTAAATTCGTGTGAGGCCCAAGCCCATTTCTAAAGGTTTACTATTCAAGCCCATATTCATTATTTTAGGCCCAATTCAAGTACCCAAGCCCATATACATTTTTGGGTTTCATTCTTTAATGTTCATGGACTTAATTTAGGCCCAATTTAAAAGGATTTTCGTCCGTTAGTGGCCCACTAGCTAGATTTGGCCCATTTTGATTAGTTTTGGCCCAATTACTTAATCTTAAAGCTTTCTAGCCCATTATTTCCCTTCGGCCCACTAAGTACACGCCTAAGCCCACATTTGCAGCCCACTTTTCAAGTTTTTATGGCCCGTTCAAGTTGTTAGTTTCGTCCATTGGCGACTCCGTTGGAATGACTTCGGCCCGTTAGCTTGTTTCAAGCCCAACTTGCTATATTTGATTTCCTAAACCCACTTACACATTTCGGCCACTCCATACACGCCCGAATCACCCATTTGCAGCCCACTTTGCAAGACTTCCAGCCCACTCTAAGCCTCTAAGCCTTCGGCCAAGCCCATTCCACTAATCACCCAAACTACCCCGATTAGTCCAAGCCTTAATCATGCCATTTCCTCCAAGATTACCACATTCAACTCTCTAGTTCATATTTCACAAACATATACCACTAACCTAAACCAAGATTAGGGGTAGAGCTTACCGGAAAATGGGGCGGAAATGACGACGACGACGGGCGGAGCAAGAATGGCCGTGAGGGCTCTTCGGCCTACAAGGAGGATCGGGTTGGCTTGGTCGGCAAACGACTTTAAAGGGTCATGGAAAATGAAGACAAAAGAGCTTGGAATACTTACCAAGGAGTGAGGATGGTTGACGGTGAAGAGCGGTGGCCGAACGACGATGATCGATGACGACGAAGGGCTAGACGAGCATGGCACCGAGAGGAAGGGAGAGACGGTGAAGTGAGATCGAGGTTCACATGGCCATAGAACAACAAGGAAAGGAAGAGAAGAGGCTTACCGTGGCGGGGCAAGGCGACGGCAACGAGGAACGGTGGCGGTGGTGGCGATGGAAGGGCGGCCGGACGACGGTGGCTCACGGTGGAGGAGTGCTCGGGCAGCACGGCCACGGGAGGGAGAGAAGCCGAGAGAGTTGAGAAGGGAAGAGGGGTTTCGGGAGGGAGAGTGAGGGAGAGAGAGTGCCGAATGAGAGAATGAGGGGTGAGGAGAGAGAGAAGAGAATTCATTCAAGATAAAACAAAAATTCAAATGGAGAAAGTGGGGTGGTTGAAATAGTGACTTGGATTAGATTATGTACTCTTGATGTACTTGGATTTGACTTGATGGATTGCCTTGGAAATTGTGCCATGATGGATTTGATTGATTGACAAGACATTTGATTGATTTGACAACTGATTTGACTTGCCTCGATTTGCATGCCAAATGCACCGATCGGGTCTCGAGCGCGAACGAATTTTAGATAGGATTTGATTTTGATTAGTCGAATCTACTCTCAAAAATCCTAATTCTATTTATCCTAAGGACTGAGCATTTACCGGGGGCATTTCGGTAATTTTCCATTGACGTCTTGCTTCTCGACGTACACCGGTTGTCTGCCCTTCTGGCGACATTTCTGAAACTGACTTTATTTCGTAATTGTGTTTGTCTTACTAATTCGATTGTCCGAAGTCGGATTTCATTTCGTGGTCAATTTCATTAATTTACGACTCTGTCTCTGCCTCAGACCAACGGGCGGCTGTTTGGAAAATTCTCCCCAGTTAGCCTTTCCCCTTCGGTTGGTCATCTCAGGGTAGCTAATCCTGAGTGAGCGTCGATCAGAGGGTATTAACGAAGTGTTTCCATTCCTTTAGAAATTCCGATATTTGGGTCGAATTTTCAGACTGTTACAGTCACCATGGAGAAATGGATACAGTTTCAGAAACATCGCCCGAAGGGCAGACAACCGGTGCACGTCGGGAAGCAAGACATGAATGGAAAATTACCGAAATGCCCCCCGGTAAATGCTCAGTCCTTAGAATTAGTTAAATTAGGATTTTTGAGAGTAGATTCGGTAGATCGAAACCAAATCCAGTCCGAAGTTCGTTCGCGCTCGGGACCCGATCGGTGCATTTGGCACACAAATCGAGATAAGTCAAATCAAGCGTCAAATCAATTAATGTCCCATCAATCAATCATGGCACAAGTTTCAAGACAAATCCATCAATCAAGTCAAAGTACAAAAGTACATATCAAGTCTCATTCAAATCTTATCAAAGTACATGTCAACCTCACATCCCCATTAATTACCCCACCTACCATTGTACTTTGACAAGAAGCCTAGTGTCACGCCCCGGATCCCTCCTCGGGAACGCGGCATCCCGTTCCTGCGGAAGATACACCTCGCGCTCGCCTGGTTCACGATAAGTGACGGCCCAGGGATACTTTCTCTTCGTCGCGACCAGACGACGCAACTTGCGCCAAATTCTCATACCTGCGGAAGCGTGCCTCCTATCCATACACACAAGCATACATAGCAAAGGGGTAGCATGGACAAGATAAACATAAACAACATTTCATAAATACGATTAGCGTTAGGTACAGACTACCAAAAGAAAACCACTAGCTGTAGATCATCCTACGTTCAACTAATCCTCAAAACAACGAGATTCTGCCATAAGTCAGTCCTCCTCGTCGGAATCCTCCACAGGGTCCTCCTCTGGATCCTCCTCCTCGGTATCCATCGCATCGCCCTCCTCGTGTCCATCGATCTCGGAGCGCCCTGGAGACGGCAACTCCTGCTTCGGGTCGGGGTCGATCACCTGGCCTCCATATTCTGCAGGCTGGAGCCAAAACGGGTCTTCCTCCATGGGAATCGGGGAATCTCTCTGGGGTCCCTCAAAGCCATGTAGGCCCTCTCTAAACCAAGCCTCGAATCTATGGGGCACTAAATAAGGACCTCCCTGATCTACGAGCACAGTCGTCACATGCCTATGCCACAGGGTAGCGTGCATATCAAAATGGAGGGTAATCTGGGTGTCCATCTGGATTGGCAGACCAAAAAGCATCGGTGGCACATCCATCATTGGCGACCTGGATCTGAAAAAGGTGACAACCAACGCCAGTGAGTCGAGGACTCAGCAAGCTCACCACTAATCCTAGCGTAGGGTAGGATATACAAGTGGGGTCGGTCCTAACCAGTAACTAGGGTTCAGGATTCAAAGTTCAACGCTCTCGATCTCCCCAGTTATTATCACCCCTCATGTAGCCAATACGAGTTTCATCATAACAATTCATACAATACCAGACGGGCAATATCAACAATTAGCAATCATAGTATGCAAATGCCACAGGCCTCAAACGGCCATCATAGATCCCAAGGATCAGCCCGCCTATCACTCCAATTCCCATCAGGGCTCTACCAACAGTGCCACACGGCATGCCACGCTGCGTCTCGGACGCCTTATGCTGGCCTCCCTTTTCTCTCCATCTCCCATCAGGGCGCTACCAACAGTGCCACACGGCATAAATCTCGGTGCCACATAGGCCCGTACCACACTGCGTTTCTGACGCCTTACGTTGGTCTCCCTTTTCTCTCCACTTCCCCTCAGGGCACAATCTCACGTCACATCTCCAGTGACTCATGCAATGCTCTGAATGTATGCAAGGCCCAGATGATCACATCAATAACTCAACACAGAGCATGCATGCAAATGAATGTAAGTGCAAGAGCAGAGCACGTCATTCAATCAACCAATAAACCTCATGTTCATCAAGCCAAACAAACATATATCGTATGCCTCCACTCTGGAAGTCTCGATCATCTAGTTCGCCTTACATCTCATACAAGAATCTACCGTGCCATCACTTACCCAAGGACAATCCACTAATCGAGTCCACATAAACCAAGGTCTAATCTAATAAAGGGTCTTAGTTAGTCAAGTTGAGTTCGACTGGGCCCGAGGCCCACTTCAATAGTTGAGGTCCAATAATTAATTCTTAAATTAATTCATATGGGTTGGGCCTATTATTCTATTAATTTCGTGCAAGGCCCAAGCCCATTTCTAAAGGTTTACTATTCAGGCCCATATTCATTATTTTAGGCCCAATTCAAGTACCCAAGCCCATATACATTTTTGGGTTTCATTCTTTAATGTTCATGGGCTTAATTTAGGCCCAATTTAAAAGGATTTTCGTCCATTAGTGGCCCACTAGCTAGATTTGGCCCATTTTGATTAGTTTTGGCCCAATTACTTAATTTTAAAGCTTTCAAGCCCATTAGTTCCCTTCGGCCCATTAAGCATACGCCTAAGCCCACTAAATCAGCCCACTAATCATGTTTTCGAGGCCCATTCAAGTTGTTAGTTTCGTCCATTGGCAAGTCCATTAGGATATCTTAGGCCCGTTAACTTGTTTTTGATCAAATTAGTGCAAGTTAAGCCCCTTAAGCCCAATAACACCTCACGGCCTCTCCACCACACACCTACCTCATCATTTGCAGCCCACACTTAGCATTTTAAGGCCCATTTCACACGCTAACAGCCCCTCTCTTGGCCCAAATCCGCATACTAGTCCATTAGCCTCAACTAATCCAACCTTAATCACACACTAACCTTCTTAATCACAATCACTAGCCCATAATACCACCCCACATACACATATACAACTAGCCTAGTCCAAGATTAGTGGTAGAGCTTACCAGGAATGGTTGGAAACGACGACGACGAAGGGCGGAGCGAGGAACGGCCGAATGAGTTTTCGGCCAAGAGTGGGTGACCGGCGATTGGGGGGCTGTTGGTGGCGGCTCCAAGGCTCCTCTAGGCCCTAGAGACATCATGAAACATGACAAGCAAGTGAGGAACCGAGGAAAGGCAAGTGGGTTTGATCGGGTCCAAGTTCGAGGCCGAAACGACGAATGGAACATCGGTGAGGAGGGGGGCCGTTTCGGGCATTTCGTGGGGGTCCAAGCCGAGGAAAATGAACAAGAGTAGGCTAAGAGGACTTACCAAGAGTTGAGGGTGGACGGCAGCGGCTGGCTTTAGCCGGACGACGGGGCGACGACGGGCGGTGTCGGGCGGAGAGGGAGAGAACCGAGAGAGAGTTGAGAGGAGAGGGGGAGCTTTCGGGAGGGAGAGTGAGGGAGAGAGAAGGTGAGGGAGAGAGGAAAAAGAAGGGAAATGAAGGAGAGGAGAGAGAGAGAATGCCAAAAATTCAAAATAATGGTAGGTGGAATTAGGTGGAATAGTGACATGGATTTGATGTTGTACTTGATGGGTGACATATGTACTTGGATTTGACTTGATGGATTGCCTTGGAACTTGTGCCATGATTGACCGATGGTTTGACTTGACATTGATTGATTTGACAACTGATTTGACTTGTCTCGATTTGCGTGCCAAATGCACCGATCGGGTCTCGAGCGCGAACGAATTTTAGACAGGATTTGATTTTGATTAGTCGAATCTACTCTCAAAAATCCTAATTCTATTAATCCTAAGGACTGAGCATTTACCGGGGGCATTTCGGTAATTTTCCATTGACGTCTTGCTTCTCGACGTACACCGGCTGTCTGCCCTTCTGGCGACATTTCTGAAACTGGCTTTATTTCTTAATTGTGTTTGTCTTACTAGTTCGATTGTCCGAAGTCGGATTTCATTTCGTGGTCAATTTCATTAATTTACGACTCTGTCTCTGTCTCAGACCAACGGGCGGCTGTTTGGAAAATTCTCCCCAGTTAGCCTTTCCCCTTCGGTTGGTCATCTCAGGGTAGCTAATCCTGAGTGAGCGTCGATCAGAGGGTATTAACGAAGTGTTTCCATTCCTTTAGAAATTCCGATATTTGGGTCGAATTTTCAGACTGTTACAATTCTTCCCTTCTTATAAAAATTTCGTCCTCGAAATTTACATCCACCACTCCTTACAACAAAATGGAGATTACATCGATCTACTCAAACAGATACGGGTACTTCTTCTTCATTTCGTCCTCGCTTTCCCAAGTCGCTCCTTCAGTCCCATGGTGCTCCCAGATAACTTTAACTAGCGGTATCGTCTTATTCCTTAAGACTTGCTCCTTACGATCTTCAATCCTTACTGGCCTTTCCACGTATGAGACGCGGTCATCCATTTCAATGACTTCATGATCGAGTATATGGCCAGGGTCCGGCTCGTACTTTCGAAGCATCGAAACATGAAACACATCATGAATCTGCGATAAGTTCGGCGGCAATGCCAGACGATAAGCCAGTGTCCCGATCTTCTCCAGGATCTCGAATGGCCCAACAAATCTTGGACTCAACTTTCCTTTCTTGCCAAACCGAGATAGTCCTCGCATTGGCGACACCTTCAGAAACACATGATCTCCAACTTGGAATTCCAATGGCTTACGTCTCTTGTCTGCATAATTCTTCTGCCTACTCTGCGCAGTCCTCAACCTATCTCTGATCACTCTGACTGCCTCAACTGACTGCTGCACTAACTCAGGTCCCGTTATGCTCTTCTCACCAACTTCGTCCCAACAGATGGGCGTTCTACAGGCCCTTCCATACAGTGCCTCAAATGGTGCCATCCTGATACTCTGCTGGTAACTGTTGTTGTAGGCAAATTCCACCAAATGCAACTGTTCTTCCCAACCTCCTTTGAAGTCAATCACACAAGCTCTCAGCATGTCTTCCAAGGTCTGTATCGTCCTTTCCGACTGACCATCTGTCTGAGGGTGGTAAGCTGTACTAAATCTTAACTCTGTTCCCAGCGCACCCTGCAGACTCTTCCAAAACGTAGCGGTGAAACGAGGGTCTCTATCTGATACAATACTTACTGGTACCCCATGCAATCTCACTACTCGCCTCACGTATAACTCAGCCAACCTTTCCAAGGTAGAGTCCTTTCGTACTGCAATGAAATGAGCTGATTTCGTCAGTCTGTCCACTATTACCCAAATCGAATCATTGCCTCTCTGACTTCTCGGTAGTCCTGTCACGAAATCCATGGTGACATGCTCCCATTTCCATTCTGGGATTTCCAATGGTTGTAATAATCCTCTAGGCTTACAATGCTGTGCCTTTACCTGTTGGCACGTCAGACACTTAGCTACATGCTTAGCCACATCCACCTTCATTCCATTCCACCAATAGTGCTGACGCAAATTCTGATACATCTTAGTACTCCCTGGATGAATACTGTAGTTACTTCTGTGTGCCTCGGACAAAATCTTTTCCTTTAGCGCCTCGTCATTAGGTACGCACAGACGTCCTTTAATTCTCTCCTCTACATTCATTAACACAATCTTCTGTATCTCGGGGTCCGTAGACTGCAACTCCTTGATTCTTAGCTGAATCTCCGGTTCAATCCGCAACGTGGCCATCAGACTCGAGAGGTTTCCTACCTCGACCTTGAACTCAGAATCTCTGATTTCCTCCAGTAATGTCCACTCCTTGACCATCATATGCGCAATGCTCGACTTTCGACTCAGAGCATCTGCCACTTTATTCGCCTTTCCTGGATGGTACAGGATATCACAGTCGTAGTCCTTCAACAACTCCATCCAACGACGCTGCCTCATATTCAGCTCCTTCTGCGAAAACAGATACTTCAAACTCTGATGGTCCGTAAAAATCTGGAATTTCTCTCCCACTAGATAATGCCTCCAAATTTTCAATGCAAAGACAATCGCAGCTAACTCCAAGTCGTGCGTCGGGTAATTCATCTCATGCGGCCTCAACTGTCGAGATGCATAAGCTACCACTTGTCCATGCTGCATCAAGACGCACCCCAATCCTCTTAATGACGCATCGCTGTATATCTCAAATCCTCCTGGTCCAGACGGAATGGTTAAGACTGGTGCGGAAGTCAATCGATCCTTCAACTCCTGAAAACTTTCCTCGCACTTCTCAGTCCATTGAAACTTTGTTTCCTTCTTCAACAAACGCGTCAGAGGAGACGCTATCACAGAGAACCTTTCCACAAAGCGTCTATAGTACCCAGCCAATCCAAGGAAACTTCGTACTTCAGTCACAGTTGTTGGCCTCGGCCACTTCTCTACAGCCTCGATCTTTGCTGGGTCCACTGATATTCCTTCCCCGGATACTATGTGACCAAGGAACGCCACTCTGCTCAGCCAAAACTCGCACTTACTAAACTTCGCATACAGCGAGTACTCTCTTAACGTCAGCAGGACAATCCTTAAGTGTTCTTCGTGGTCCTCAGAACTCTTCGAATACACTAATATGTCATCAATGAAGACTATCACGAACTGATCCAGAAACTCCTTGAATACTCGATTCATCATGTCCATAAATGCTGCTGGGGCGTTAGTCAATCCAAATGGCATAACTGTGAACTCGTAGTGCCCATACCTCGTCCTAAAGGCAGTCTTAGGCACATCCTCTTTCTTAATCCTCAATTGGTGATAGCCTGTCCTTAGGTCTATCTTGGAGAACACGCAAGCGCCTTGAAGTTGGTCAAACAGGTCATCAATCCTTGGTAGAGGATACTTATTCTTGATCGTCACTTGGTTCAGCTGTCTGTAATCGATGCACAGTCTTAGCGATCCATCTTTCTTCTTAACAAACAGCACCGGAGCTCCCCATGGTGAAGCACTGGGGCGGATAAATCCTTTATCCAATAGCTCTTGCATCTGTACCTTCAACTCTTTTAGCTCAGACAACGACATTCTATACGGTGCCTTCGAGATCGGCTCCGTTCCAGGTGCCAATTCGATCATAAATTCTACTTCACGCTCAGGTGGCAATTCAGGCAACTCTTGAGGAAATACATCTGGATACTCACTTACTACAGGCACTTCTTCTAACTTCATTTCTAGGGCAGACGAATCTAACACGGATGCTAGAAATCCCAGACAACCCTCATCCATTAACTTGGTCGCTTCTAAAGATGAGATCCAAGGAATCGACGTTCCTCCACGATTTCCCCTAAATTCATACCCAGGGTGCCCTACTGGGTTTAGCCGTATCGTACTCCTACTACAGTCTACCACTGCCCCATGTCTAACCAACCAATCCATGCCAACAATCACATCAAAATCATACATGGGCAGAACAGCTAAGTCAATTTCTTCTTGCCTATCGCCCAGAGCTAACTTACACCCCTTACATCCTAACGCAATAATCACTCTATCTTTCAGCGGGGTGGTTACATGCAAGGTCATATCCAACGGCTTAACATTCATCCCAGACAACTCAGCAAAACGTGCAGATACGAAAGAGTGCGACGCTCCCGGATCAAACAAGGCATAAGCGGTATGACCACAGAGAGAAACGGTACCTGTGATCACCCCTGGCGCATTCTCAGCGTCCTTGCGCGCCATTGCATAGACTCGTCCTTGAGCAGGTGGACGGTTCTGATTTCCCTGAGGAACATTCACCATCGGCGGCTGCTGCTGTGGCTGGAACGGGGGTCTCTGACCTTTCCTCGGGCAGTTCCTCAGGATATGTCCCGTCTGGCCACATCCAAAGCAGCCTCCAATCTTTCTCGGGCAAGGACTGTTCCCATGCCTCCTGCCACAGTCACGGCAGTTCTGATTCCCGGGGAATGACGGCTTTCCCAAGGTTCTTCTCGCAGGTGGAACGAACCTGCGGTTGTCCTTCATTGGCCTCTGGCCAAAGTCTCTAAAGTTCCCTCTTGGCACAAACCGCGACCCAGATGCGGTGGCCTTTTCTTGCAGATCCCGCTCTATCGCCAGGGCTCGCTCATAGATCTCGTTGTAGTCCCTCAGCCCAGTGGCGATGATCATACTCTTCAACTCAGGCTTCAATCCTTCCCTGAATCTCCTGGCCTTATCCCATGGGTCGTCGATCAGCCTTCGTGCGAACTTGGACAACCTGGCAAATTCGCCCTCATATTGATCCACAGTCAGCGATCCTTGGCGGAGCCTGATAAACTCTTCCATTTTCCTTTCCTGGGCTGCCTCAGAAAAATACTTTCCATTGAACGCTGCACAGAAAGCAGCCCAGTTCGGCCTCATGCCATCCGGGAAGACTCGTCCTCTGGTGGCCTTCCACCAGTCATCCGCAGTCCCTTGAAGTTGATAAGTTGCCAACGAAACCTTTTCCTCGTCTGCGCAACCCAACACGGAGAAAGCCTTCTCCAGCTGCTCGATCCACAAGGCAGCTACCTCTGGACCACCACTGCCATCAAACTTCGACGGCTGCAACTTCAGAAACTGCTCCACCATATGATGAGTCTGACGTCCACCATTTCCATGCCCATTGCCTCCATTGGCACCATTCGCAGCGGCCAAAGCGGCCTCAGCTGCTTGGGCAACAGTGGCAGCTCTCTCAGCAGCTTGTCTAGCCATCAAGTTACTCACTTCAGTCAGGACTCTCATCATCTCTTCGATCCTAGGGTCCCCTTCAGACTCAGGAGCCCTCGAGCTCGATGCACCAGCAGTCGGTCTTCTGCCCCTATTGCTCATCCTCGCTAACACTCACACCTAAAACAACGAAATTCCCATTCAGGAATCCGGAACTCTAAGTCTAGCAACCAAGCTTTCGTCTACTGTCGCGTCCACTGACATGTATATGCATGTAAATAATCGCTGCAGCTTAAATGCAGTTGAACCCGGTCGACATCTAGACTCAACCCTGCAAATGCATAACCCAGGCCACTCTGTTCGCAACCTCAACTAGAAGCCTGTCGGGAGCCGCTTCCTTGATCAGGTCTCTGCCCCGGCGACCACTCCCCGCCCTCATCGTTTCTTGGTGCGAACAGTTGTCCTAAGAAATTCATAGACAAAGAGAATCCCACTCCACGTGTCCCATACCACGCTTCATCACAGTTTTTAGACGTCCCGTCAATCCTGTCCCATACCAGGCTGACGGTCACCAAATCCAACAACATGAATGCATGCATTTCTTTCAAAATCCAAATCTCCTTTTTCAACAATGATTTTCCATTTCTAAACCATTTTGCTTTCGGTGCAGAAGTCATGCAATGCATGATGGTCAGACAGCGCGCGACAGCCGACTAGGCATACAACCACATGCAATACCTCACCGACTAGCATTCAGCAATCAGCATCCAAACGCCCAACTCATGGGGCTCTGCCATAGAACCTTACCTCAGGTCCTGACGCACCTGCAGCTTAGCATGAAATACCTTATCCCAAGGTTACTCTAGACAATCAATTCCGCTAAGCAATCACATGCGCCAATCAAATCATGCATTCTACCCTTCCTAATCCTTAGGTCTAGGGTCTGTCTAACTAACTACCCAAAATCATCAGCCTTATCACTCCAAACCTCGAACGGTCTTGTATCGAGCTAACCTTGCTCTGATACCACTCGAACGGGGATGTCACGCCCCGGATCCCTTCTCGGGAACGCGGCATCCCGTTCCTGCGGAAGATACACCTCGCGCTCGCCTGGTTCACGATAAGCGACGGCCCAGGGATACTTTCTCTTCGTCGCGACCAGACGACGCAACTTGCGCCAAATTCTCATACCTGCGGAAGCGTGCCTCCTATCCATACACACAAGCATACATAGCAAAGGGGGTAGCATGGACAAGATAAACATAAACAACATTTCATAAATACGATTAGCGTTAGGTACAGACTACCAAAAGAAAACCACTAGCTGTAGATCATCCTACGCTCAACTAATCCTCAAAACAACGAGATTCTGCCATAAGTCAGTCCTCCTCGTCGGAATCCTCCACAGGGTCCTCCTCTGGATCCTCCTCCTCGGTATCCATCGCATCGCCCTCCTCGTGGCCATCTATCTCGGAGCGCCCTGGAGACGGCAACTCCTGCTTCGGGTCGGGGTCGATCACCTGGCCTCCATATTCTGCAGGCTGGAGCCAAAACGGGTCTTCCTCCATGGGAATCGGGGAATCTCTCTGGGGTCCCTCAAAGCCATGCAAGCCCTCTCTAAACCAAGCCTCGAATCTATGGGGCACTAAATAAGGACCTCCCTGATCTACGAGCACAGTCGTCACATGCCTATGCCACAGGGTAGCGTGCATATCAAAATGGAGGGTAATCTGGGTGTCCATCTGGATCGGCAGACCAAAAAGCATCGGTGGCACATCCATCATTGGCGACCTGGATCTGAAAAAGGTGACAACCAACGCCAGTGAGTCGAGGACTCAGCAAGCTCACCACTAATCCTAGCGTAGGGTAGGATATACAAGTGGGGTCGGTCCTAACCAGTAACTAGGGTTCAGGATTCAAAGTTCAACGCTCTCGATCTCCCCAGTTATTATCACCCCTCATGTAGTCAATACGAGTTTCATCATAACAATTCATACAATACCAGACGGGCAATATCAACAATTAGCAATCATAGTATGCAAATGCCACAGGCCTCAAACGGCCATCATAGATCCCAAGGATCAGCCCGCCTATCACTCCAATTCCCATCAGGGCTCTACCAACAGTGCCACACGGCATGCCACGCTGCGTCTCGGACGCCTTATGCTGGCCTCCCTTTTCTCTCCATCTCCCATCAGGGCGCTACCAACAGTGCCACACGGCATAAATCTCGGTGCCACATAGGCCCGTACCACACTGCGTTTCTGACGCCTTACGTTGGTCTCCCTTTTCTCTCCACTTCCCCTCAGGGCACAATCTCACGTCACATCTCCAGTGACTCATGCAATGCTCTGAATGTATGCAAGGCCCAGATGATCACATCAATAACTCAACACAGAGCATGCATGCAAATGAATGTAAGTGCAAGAGCAGAGCACGTCATTCAATCAACCAATAAACCTCATGTTCATCAAGCCAAACAAACATATATCGTATGCCTCCACTCTGGAAGTCTCGATCATCTAGTTCGCCTTACATCTCATACAAGAATCTACCGTGCCATCACTTACCCAAGGGCAATCCACTAATCGAGCCCATATAAACCAAGGTCTAATCTAATTAAGAGTCTTAGTTAATCAAGTTAAGCTCGGCTGGGCCCAAGGCCCACTTCAATAGTTGAGGTCCAATAATTAATTCTTAAATTAATTCATATGGGTTGGGCCTATTATTTTACTAATTTCGCACAAGGCCCAAGCCCATTTCTAAAGGTTTACTATTCAGGCCCATATTCATTATTTTAGGCCCAATTCAAGTACCCAAGCCCATATACATTTTTGGGTTTCATTCTTTAATGTTCATGGACTTAATTTAGGCCCGATTTAAAAGGATTTTCATCCATTAGTGGCCCACTAGCTAGATTTGGCCCATTCTGATTAGTTTTGGCCCAATTACTTAATTTTAAAGCTTTCAAGCCCATTAGTTCCCTTCGGCCCATTAAGCATACGCCTAAGCCCACTAAATCAGCCCACTAATCATGTTTTCGAGGCCCATTCAAGTTGTTAGTTTCGTCCATTGGCAAGTCCATTAGGATATCTTAGGCCCGTTAACTTGTTTTTGATCAAATTAGTGCAAGTTAAGCCCCTTAAGCCCAATAACACCTCACGGCCTCTCCACCACACACCTACCTCATCATTTGCAGCCCACACTTAGCATTTTAAGGCCCATTTCACACGCTAACAGCCCCTCTCTTGGCCCAAATCCGCATACTAGTCCATTAGCCTCAACTAATCCAACCTTAATCACACACTAACCTTCTTAATCACAATCACTAGCCCATAATACCACCCCACATACACATATACAACTAGCCTAGTCCAAGATTAGTGGTAGAGCTTACCAGGAATGGTTGGAAACGACGACGACGAAGGGCGGAGCGAGGAACGGCCGAATGAGTTTTCGGCCAAGAGTGGGTGACCGGCGGTTGGGGGGCTGTTGGTGGCGGCTCCAAGGCTCCTCTAGGCCCTAGAGACATCATGAAACATGACAAGCAAGTGAGGAACCGAGGGAAGGCAAGTGGGTTTGATCGGGTCCAAGTTCGAGGCCGAAACGACGAATGGAACGTCGGTGAGGAGGGGGGCCGTTTCGGGCATTTCGTGGGGGTCCAAGCCGAGGAAAATGAACAAGAGTAGGCTAAGAGGACTTACCAAGAGTTGAGGGTGGACGGCGGCGGCTGGCTTTGGCCGGACGACGGGGCGACGACGGGCGGTGTCGGGCGGAGAGGGAGAGAACCGAGAGAGAGTTGAGAGGAGAGGGGGAGCTTTCGGGAGGGAGAGTGAGGGAGAGAGAAGGTGAGGGAGAGAGGAAAAAGAAGGGAAATGAAGGAGAGGAGAGAGAGAGAATGCCAAAAATTCAAAATAATGGTAGGTGGAATTAGGTGGAATAGTGACATGGATTTGATGTTGTACTTGATGGGTGACATATGTACTTGGATTTGACTTGATGGATTGCCTTGGAACTTGTGCCATGATTGACCGATGGTTTGACTTGACATTGATTGATTTGACAACTGATTTGACTTGTCTCGATTTGCGTGCCAAATGCACCGATCGGGTCTCGAGCGCGAACGAATTTTAGACAGGATTTGATTTTGATTAGTCGAATCTACTCTCAAAAATCCTAATTCTATTAATCCTAAGGACTGAGCATTTACCGGGGGCATTTCGGTAATTTTCCATTGACGTCTTGCTTCTCGACGTACACCGGCTGTCTGCCCTTCTGGCGACATTTCTGAAACTGGCTTTATTTCTTAATTGTGTTTGTCTTACTAGTTCGATTGTCCGAAGTCGGATTTCATTTCGTGGTCAATTTCATTAATTTACGACTCTGTCTCTGTCTCAGACCAACGGGCGGCTGTTTGGAAAATTCTCCCCAGTTAGCCTTTCCCCTTCGGTTGGTCATCTCAGGGTAGCTAATCCTGAGTGAGCGCCGATCAGAGGGTATTAACGAAGTGTTTCCATTCCTTTAGAAATTCCGATATTTGGGTCGAATTTTCAGACTGTTACACCTAGTCTCATCCAATCTTTCCAAGATCACATCAAGTACACCTACTCCACTATTCATCTTTTGGCATTTTCCACATTATAATCTCCACTCTCTCTCTCCTCCCTCTTCCTCTCATTTTGGCCGAAATTTCCCTCTCCTCCCTCTCCATTCTTTGGCTTCTTCATCTTCTTCTTCCTCTCCTTCGTTCGCTCGAGGAAGCTCGCCCAAGCCGCCGCCGTCCGCCGTCGTGGAGCACGCCACCGCCACCGTCGGCCATCTCTCTCTCTACTCATCTTGGTAAGTCTTCCAAACTCTTTTCTTTTCATTCCCATGGCTTGGTTCTTCCATTAAAGCCGCCGACCAAACCCGCTTCATCCTTGTTCTTCCGTCGACGTAGGTTGAACCAAGAGCCTTCGGGTTGTCCAGGTTGCTCCACCCTTTCCCCCAACCTCTCTAATGTCTAAAACTAACCTATTTAGGTCTTGAAAGTCTCAAGAGGGCGCCGGAACAGCCGCCTCAACCGCCGACCATCTTCCCTTGGCCGTGAACCCATTCGGCCATTCTTGGCCCCGACGTCCGTCATTGCTATTTTCGGTCCGTCTAAGGTAAGCTAGCCTCTAATCCCCGCTTAGGAATGGTGTATGCATGATTTAGATACTGATTTGTATGGTGATCCAAGTGGACTAGATGATAAGCGAGTAATTTAGGCTAATCTAATTAGGGTTAGTTTGGTTGTTTTGTAAGATGGGTTAATCTGGGGCTTGGACATCATAAATTGGGCTTCAAATTAGATGATATGGGCTGCAAGTTGATGGATTAAGTGTGAGAAGTGATGGGCCTTATGATGTAATTAGGCTTAGGGGTTAAAATTTGGACTAATTGGGCCAAAATAGAATCATTGGGCTTAAGTCTTGCTAGTGGGCCTTATATGGACGAAAATGAGAATAAAATGGGCCTCAATTATAGTCTAGAATATAAAATTTTAGGGCCCAATAGAGTATGTGGGCTTAGGGTTTGAAATTTGGCCTAAATATGCTAAAATGGGCTTAATAAGCTTGCCTTAAAATATGGGCTTGGGCCTCACTCAAAATTAATAAAAATAATGGGCCCTGAAATATTTAATTACTTATAATTAAATCATGGGCTTGTGAATAGTAGGTGAGCTTAGACCCAATTGGGCCTAATTCAACTTAATGGGCTGAAACTAAAGAAAGAGCCATTGGGCCTTAGATATTGGGCTTAATTAAATATAATAAGATCAATTGGAATCCAAAAGGATTTTAAGATGTTAATTACGGGCCATCGATGGGCCGAGGTCTAATGATAGAGACTACGCTTAGGCCGAATTATTAGGTCTGATAGGACCAAGTCCTGAAATAAACGGGTTCCAAATGGCGATGTTAACCACGACTGAGGTTCATTCGAGAGGATTGTTCAGGGGAAGTAAATGGCTTAATGTGGGACGTCTGATTGAACCTAAATGAGCGAGAATCCGCTTTTAGAGTACTAGGTACACATGTGGCCTGTTCTACTGAACGCGAGTAGCTCAGATGATTTCTAGAAATGCTTTGCTCCTGTACTCATGTACCTTCGTGAATGCATGCTCTGTGACTGATTCTCTGTTCGACATTGTTTGAGCACCATATTTCATGAGTATGGCATTAGTCACCGGGAGGTGTGACATGTTGGATGGGCCCTGATGCGTTGTTACGCGGGGAATAGGGAGTATAAGGATGTTGTGCGCCCGGACGTGCTCGGCACGGGGTAGCTGGAGAGATAAGGGTGCCTACCCGGGTCTTAGCTTTGACGCTATGCGGGTTGAAGCACTGGGAGGATATTGTGCACCTGGGTCTTTGCGCGCTGGAGGCGTATATGCGGGTGCATGGACAATGGGTGATGTGCATTGAGGCACAAGCAATGAGCATTTGAACATTTGAGCATTGGCATATGGCATGCATGTGTATGAAACCTGAGGCGTGACACGCTGGTCAAGACGAAACTCTGGCAGTGCAAAATGAACATTGAAAACTGAATAATGAATCTGAAGTCATGGCATAGATGATAATTATTCATACTATGCGAGGCTGCCTTATTAAATGCATGCTTGCTTGATTGGTTTGGCCTGTGTACGTTTACGTTTTATTGTGGTACCGCTGAGACCGTTTGGGTAGAGAGTGCTAGTTCGCCTTATTAATTGCCGGACATGACCCATCCAGTGAGTGTACCTCACCCTACGCGAGTCAGATGACCTGAAACCCTAGTTAATGGGTAGGACCGATCCCACTAGTATACTCTATCCTACGCTAGGATTAGGGGTGAGCTTGCTGAGTCCTCGACTCACTAGCGGTGGTTGGCATATTTTCAGATCCCAGACGCCAGTGATGGCCGCACCCCCTGTGTTCTTTGGCCTGCCAGTGCAGATGGAGCCCGAGGTTACCCACCATTACGATGAGAGTGCTACAATGTGGCTCAAACGACTGACTACTGTATAGGTGGATCAGGGAGGTCCCCAATTTGTTCCCTATAAGTTCGAGGCTTGGTATAGAGATGACGAGTTAGGTATGGAGGGACCCTTGAGGGATGCCCTGATACCCATGGGGGACGACCCCACTATTCTACGACCTGCTGTATATGGAGATGAGGTGGTCGACCCCGACCCGATGTTGGAGCTGCTGTCCCCAGGACGCTCAGAGATAGACGGCCACGAGGAGGGCGACGCCATGGACACCGACCAGGAGGAGGATCCCGAGGAGTAGCTAGAGAACTGAGTTCTGCTGACGCTGGCCTAGTTTTTGGGAGATAGTGTAAGCGTAGGTATTGAGACCATGGGTTGAAATTTTCTTTTGGGGGTCTGTACCGAACGCCTTGTTAACATGTGTATATGGATGCTTTGTGTTTCTCCTTTATGTACTACCCCGATTTTCATATGTATGCATGTATGGATAGGAGGCACGCTTCCGCAAGTTTCAAGTTCAGGTTGACAGGATCATATGATGGTTTTTGATGGACGCGCCGTCTGGTCGCGACGAAGGTAATTCCCTGGGCCGTCGTGTATCGTGGACCAGGCGAGCGCTGAGAAGAGATTTGAATGTATGAGCGGGATGTCGCGGGCTCGAGGGGGGTTCGGGGCGTGACATAGGAAGACTTACCAAGGGAAGCTACGAGGATGGCGGTGGCTGGGAGGGTTGAATGGCGGCGACGATGGAGGAGCTCGGGCGGACGACGGCGACGGCAAGGAGAGGAAGAAGGAGAAGAAAATAAAGAAGAGAGGGGGAGAGGGGATGCTCGGCCGAATGGGAGAAAAATGAGAGAGGAGAGAGAGTGAGGTTTTTATCCAAGTATATAGCCAAAATTTCAAATAATGGGTAAGTGGGATTAGGTAGAATAGTGACATGGATTTGTACTTTGGTGTGACATTAGTACCTTGACATGTTGATTGATTTATGGATTGACTTGCATTGGGAATTGAACCATGGTGTGATTGATTGATTGACAAGACATTTGATTGATTTGACAACTGATTTGACTCGTCTCGATTTGCGTGCCAAATGCACCGATCGGGTCCCGAGCGCGAATGAATTTCAGACAAGATTTGGTTTCGATTTACCGAATCTACTCCCAAAAATCCTAATTCAACTAATTCTAAGGACTGAGCATTTACCGGGGGCATTTCGGTAATTTTCCAATCACGTCTGGCTTCATGACGTACACCGGCTGTCTGCCCTTCTGGCGACATTTCTGAAACTGAGTTCATTTCTTAATTGTGTTTATCTTACTGATTCGATTGTCCAAAGTCGGATTTCATTTTGTGGTCAATTTCATTAAATAACGACTCTGTCTCTGTCTCAAACCAACGGGCAGCTGTTTGGAAAAATTCTTTCCAGATAGCCTTTCCCCTTCGGTTGGTCAACTCAGGGTAGCTAATCCTGAGTGAGCGTCGATCAGAGTGTATTAACGAAGTATTTCCATTCATTTAGAATTTCCGATAATCGGGTCGAATTTTCAGACTGTCACAATTCTTCCCTTCTTATAAAAATTTCGTCCTCGAAATTTACATCCACCAATCCTTACAACAAAACAGAAATTACACTGGCTAATCAAACAGATATGGATACTTCCTCTTCATCTCGTTCTCACCTTCCCAAGTCGCTCCTTCAGTCCCATGATGCTCCCAGATAACCTTGACCAGCGGTATTGTCTTGTTCCTCAAGACCTGCTCCTTACGATCTTCAATCCTTACTGGTCTTTCCACGTACGAGACGCGGTCATCCATTTCAATGACTTCATGATCGAGTATATGGCCAGGGTCCGGCTCGTACTTCCGAAGCATCGAAACATGAAACACATTATGAATCTGCGACAAATTTGGCGGTAGTGCTAGACGATAAGCCAGTGTCCCGATCTTCTCCAGAATCTCGAATGGCCCAACAAATCTTGGACTCAACTTTCCTTTCTTGCCAAACCGAGATAGTCCTCGCATCGGCGACACCTTCAGAAATACATGATCTGCAACTTGAAATTCCAATGGCTTACGTCTCTTGTCTGCATAGCTCTTCTGCCTACTCTGAGCGGTCCTCAGTCTGTCTCTAATCACCCTGACTGCCTCGACTGACTGCTGTACTAATTCTGGGCCTGTTATACTTTTCTCGCCAACTTCGTCCCAACAAATTGGAGTTCTGCAGGCCCTTCCATACAGTGCCTCAAATGATGCCATTCTGATACTCTGCTGGTAACTGTTGTTGTAGGCAAATTCCACCAAATCCCATCAGGGCTCATTCTCAGGGCCACATGGCAAATACCACACTGCGTTTCTGACACCTTACGTTGGTCTCCCTTTTCTCTCCATTTCCCATCTTGGGCACATTCTCATGTCACAACTCTGGTGACTCATGCGATGCTCTGAATGTATGCGGGGCCCAAACGATTGCGTCAGTAATTCAAACACAGAGCATGCATGCCAAAGTACACAAGTACAAGAACAGAGTACATCAATTGATCGTCTAATAAATCTCATGTTCATTGTACCATACGATCATAGGATTAGGGCTATATACTCAGATTCTCGATCATCTAGGCTCGCATTAACATCTTACTCGCGATCCTGTCATACCATTGCTTACCATAGGCGATCCCCCAATTGCACCCATATGAACCAAGGTTTAACCTAAGTAAGGGTCTAATTAATTGAATTAGGTTCGACTGGGCCTAAGGCCCACTTCAAGGTTTGAGGCCCATGATTTATTTCTTAAGTTAAATATATGGTTTGGGCCCATTATTATACTTAAATTCGTGCAAGGCCCAAGCCCAATTTTTAAAGTAGGTTTAGGGAGCCCATTTTAACCAATTTAGGCCCAATTTAATAGCCCAAGCCCATATACATCATTAGGTTTTATATTTTAATATTCAATGTAACAGTCTGAAAATTCGACCCAAATGTCGGAATTTCTAAAAGAATGGAGACACTTCGTTAATACCCTCTGATCGACGCTCACTCAGGATTAGCTACCCTGAGATGACCAACCGAAGGGGAAAGGCTAACTGGGGAAAATTTTCCAAACAGCCGCCCGTTGGTCTGAGACAGAGACAGAGTCGTAAATTAATGAAATTGACCACGAAATGAAATCCGACTTCGGACAATCGAATTAGTAAGACAAACACAATTAAGAAATAAAGTCAGATTCAGAAATGTCGCCAGAAGGGCGGACAGCCGGTGTACGTCGAGAAGCAAGACGTCAATGGAAAATTACCGAAATGCCCCGGTAAATGCTCAGTCCTTAGGATTAATAGAATTAGGATTTTTGAGAGTAGATTCGATCAATCGAAATCAAATCCCGTCTAAAATTCGTTCGCGCTCGAGACCCGATCGGTGCATTTGGCACGCAAATCGAGACACGTCAAATCAGTTGTCAAATCAATCGATGTCTTGTCAAATCCATCGGTCAATCATGGCACAAGTTCCCATGCAATCTATCAAGTCAAATCCAAGGTACAAAGTCACACCCATCAAGAGTACACATCTAATCCATGTCACTATTTACCTCACCTAACCCCATTATCTCCTATTTTTGAATTTCACTAAAACCATTTCATCCTCTCTCTCCTCCCTCATTTCTCTCATTCGGCTCTCTCTCTCCCTCACTCTCTGTAACAGTCTGAAAATTCGACCCAAATATCGGAATTTCTAAAGGAATGGAAATACTTCGTTAATACCCTCTGATCGACGCTCACTCAGGATTAGCTACCCTGAGATGACCAACCGAAGGGGAAAGGCTAACTGGGAAGAATTTTCCAAACAGCCGCCCGTTGGTTAGAGACAGAGACAGAGTCGTAAATTAATGAAATTGACCACGAAATGAAATCCGACTTCGGACAATCGAACTAGTAAGACAAACACAATTAAGAAATAAAGTCAGTTTCAGAAATGTCGCCAGAAGGGCAGACAGCCGGTGTACGTCGAGAAGCGAGACGTCAATGGAAAATTACCGAAATGCCCCCGGTAATTGCTCAGTCCTTAGGATTATTAGAATTAGGATTTTTGAGAGTAGATTCGACTAATCAAAATCAAATCCTGTCTAAAATTCGTTCGCGCTCGAGACCCGATCGGTGCATTTGGCACGCAAATCGAGGCAAGTCAAATCGGTTGTCAAATCAATCAAACGTCTTGTCAACCAATCAATCACATCCATCGGTCATTCATGGTTCAACTTCCAAAGCAATCTCTCAATCAAATCAAGGGGGCATGTCAAAGTACAAACATCTTGTCCCTAACACTATTACCCCATTACCTAACCCCATTACCTCTTGATTTTGAATTTTCACCAAAGCTATATCATAGTCTCTCTCTCTCCTCACCTCATTTTTCGGCCGGCCACTCTTCCTCACCTCCCTCATTCTCTCATTCGGCTCTCTCTCTCATCTCTCACTCTCCCTCCCGAAGTCTCTCCCCCCCTCACGGTTTCTCCTTGGCCGAGCCGTCTCCACCGTCGCCGCCGTCGTTCGGCCAAAGCTAGCCGCGACCATCAGCCCTCATCCTCATCTTGGTAAGTCTTCTAAGCCCTCTCCTTCATATTTTCATGGCCTTGAAGACCCCTTGCCGCCCGACCAGCCCTTGCCGTCCCTCACCGTCGTCGTCGTCCGCCATCATCGGCTTGGCCGAGAGCCTTCGGGCCGCCCCAGGCTTGGTCCACTCTCTTCCACAAGCTTTCTAATGTCTAGAACTAACACATTTAGGTCCGTGGAGCTCTTGAAGGTGGTCAAACCTTCCGCAAACAGCCCTTATTCCCCTTTGAGCCGTGAAATCCACAACCGGCCGGTTGAGCCTTCGTCGTCTTCGTCTTCATTTCGGCTCACCTAAGGTAAGCTTTACTACTAATTCTAGTTTAGGTTAGTAGTATATGCATGTGGAAGGGTGTGCTAGAGATGGTTAGGCTTGTTATGTGGCTAAGATGGGTTTAATGTACAAATTACCTTAAGCTATCTTGTGGAAATCATGTTTGGGCCAAAGTAGGGGGCTGTCCATGAGTTATTAAGGCTTGAAAGTATTCCATATGGGCTGTGAATGTTGCTTTAGGCGTGTGGTAAAGAGGCCGTGAGGTGCAATTGGGCTTGGAGGTCCTAAATCACACTAATTTGATCAAAAACGAACTATCGAGCCAAGATACAACTAGTAGGCTTGCTTATGGACGTGAATAACAATCTAAGGGGGCCTTGAAAACATGATTAGTGGGCTGCAAATGTGGGCTTAGACGTGTACTTAATGGGCCAAAGGGAACTAATGGGCTTGGAAGCTTTAAAATCAAGTAATTGGGCCAAAACTAATCAAAATGGGCCAAATCTAGTTAGTGGGCCACTAATGGACGAAAATCCACTTAAATTGGGCCTAAATTAAGTCCATGAAAATTTAAGAATGAAACCCAAAAATGTATATGGGCTTGGGTACTTGAATTGGGCCTAAAATAATGAATATGGGCTTGAATAGTAAACTTTTAGAAATAGGCTTGGGCCTCGCACGAAATTAATAAAATAATAGGCCCAACCCATATGAATTAATTTAATAATTAATTATTGGACCTCAACTATTGAAGTGGGCCTTAGGCCCAGTCGAACTTAGCTTGATTAATTAGAGGTTCTTAATTAGATTAGACCTTGGTTTATATGGGTTTGATTAACGAGTTGCCCTTGAGTAAGTGATGACACTGACAGACTCCTGTATGAGATATAAGGCGAATTTAGATGATCGAGACTTTGAAAGTAGAGGCCTACGATCCATGTCTGTTTGGTTGATGAACGTGAGGTACACTGATCGATCGAGCGACGTGCTCTGCTCTTGCACTTATATTCATTTGCATGCATGCTCTGTGTTGAAATATTGATGTGATCATCTGGGCCCTGCATACATTCAGAGCATTGCATGAGTCACTGGGGATGTGACATGAGATTGTGCCCTGAGGGGAAGTGGAGAGAAAAGGGAGGCCAGCATAAGGCGTCCGAGACGCAGCGTGGCATGCCGTGTGGCACTGTTGGTAGAGCCCTGATGGGAATTGGAGTGATAGGCGGGCTGATCCATGGGATCTGTGATGGCCGTTTGAGGCCTGTGGCATTTGCATAATGTTATTGCTGATTGTTGATATTGCCCGTCTGTATTGCATGAATTGTTGTGACGAAACTCGTATTGGCTATATGAGGCATGATGATAACTGGGGAGATCGAGAGCGTTGGACTCCGAGTACCAAACCCTAGTTACTGGTTAGGACCGACCCCACTTGTATATCCTACCCTACGCTAGGATTAGTGGTGAGCTTGCTGAGTCCTCGACTCACTGGCGTTGGTTGCCACCTTTTTCAGATCCAGGTCACCAGTGATGGATGTGCCACCGATGCTTTTTGGTCTGCCGATCCAGATGGACACCCAGATTACCCTCCATTTTGATATGCACGCTACTCTGTGGCATAGGCATGTGACGACTGTACTCGTAGATCAGGGAGGTCCTTATTTAGTGCCCCATAGATTCGAGGCTTGGTTTAGAGAGGGCCTACATGGCTTTGAGGGACCCCAGAGAGATTCCCCGATTCCCATGGAGGAGGACCCGTTCTGGCTCCAGCCTGCGGAATATGGAGGCCAGGTGATCGACCCCGACCCGAAGCAGGAGTTGCCGTCTCTAGGGCGCTCCGAGATAGATGGCCACGAGGAGGGCGATGCGATGGATACCGAGGAGGAGGATCCAGAGGAGGACCCAGAGGAGGATTCCGACGAGGAGGATTGAGTTATGGCAGAATTTCGATGGTTCGAGGATTAGGTTGTTAGCGTAGGAAGATCTGTGTTTGGTAGTCTCTTTTTGGGAGTCTGTACCTAACGCTGATTATATTTTTATAATATGGTTCATGCTTATCTTGTTTACTCTATCCCTTTCGTTGTGTATGCTTGTGTGTATGGTTAGAAGGCACGCTTCCGCAGGTATGAGAATTTGGCGCAAGTTGCGTCGTCTCGTTGCGACGAAGAGAAAGTATCCCTGGGCCGTCGCTCATCGTGAACCAGGCGAGCGCGAGGTGAATCTTCCGCAGGAACGGGATGCCGCGTTCTCGAGTAGGGATCCGGGGCGTGACATCCCCGTTCGAGTGGTATCAGAGCAAGGTCAGCTCGATACGAGACCGTTCGAGGTTTGGAGTGATAAGGCTGATGATTTTGGGGTAGTTAGTTAGACAGACCCTAGACCTAAGGATTAGGAAGGGTAGAATGCATGATTTGATTGGCGCATGTGATTGCTTAGTGAAATCGATTGTCTAGAAGTAGCCTTTGGATAAGGTATTTCATGCTAAGCTGCAGGTGCGTCAGGACCTGAGGTAAGGTTCTATGGCAGAGCCCCATGAGTTGGGCGTTTGGATGCTGATTGCTGAATGCTAGTCTGTGAGGTATTGCATGTGGTTGTATGCCTAGTCGGCTGTCGCGCGCTGCTTGACCATCATGCATTGCATGATTTCTGCACCGAAAGCAAAATGGTTTAGAAATGGAAAATCATTGTTGAAAAAGGAGATTTGGATTTTGAAAGAAATGCATGCATTCATGTTGTTGGATTTGGTGACCGTCAGCCTGGTATGGGACAGGATTGACGGGACGTCTAAAAACTGTGATGAAGCGTGGTATGGGACACGTGGAGTGGGATTCTCTTTGTCTATGAATTTCTTAGGACAACTGTTCGCACCAAGAAACGATGAGGGCGGGGAGTGGTCGCCGGGGCAAAGACCTGATCAAGGAAGCGGCTCCCGACAGGCTTCTAGTTGAGGTTGCGAACAGAGTGGCCTGGGTTATGCATTTGCAGGGTTGAGTCTAGATGTCGACCGGGTTCAACTGCATTTAAGCTGCAGCGATTATTTACATGCATAAACATGTCAGTGGACGCGACAGTAGACGAAAGCTTGGTTGCTAGAATTAGAATTTCGAATTCCTGAATGGGAATTTCGTTTGTTTTAGGTGTGAGTTTTAGCGAGGATGAGCAATAGGGGCAGAAGACCGACTGCTGGTGCATCGAGCTCGAGGGCTCCTGAGTCTGAAGGGGACCCTAGGATCGAAGAGATGATGAGAGTCCTGACTGAAGTGAGTAACCTGATGGCTAGGCAAGCTGCTGAGAGAGCTGCCACTGTAGCCCAAGCAGCTGAGGCCGCCTTGGCCGCTGCGAATGGCGCCAATGGAGGCAATGGGCATGGAAATGGTGGACGTCAGACTCATCATATGGTGGAGCAGTTTCTGAAGTTGCAGCCGTCGAAGTTTGATGGCAGTGGTGGTCCAGAGGTAGCTGCCTTGTGGATCGAGCAGTTGGAGAAGGCTTTCTCCGTGTTGGGTTGCGCAGACGAGGAAAAGGTTTCGTTGGCAACTTATCAGCTTCAGGGTACTGCAGATGATTGGTGGAAGGCCACCAGAGGACGAGTCTTCCCGGATGGCATGAGGCCGAACTGGGCTGCTTTCTGTGCAGCATTCAATGGAAAGTATTTTTCTGAGGCAGCCCAGGAGAGGAAAATGGAAGAGTTCATCAGGCTCCGCCAAGGATCGCTGACTGTGGACCAATATGAGGGCGAATTTGCCAGGCTGTCCAAGTTCGCACGAAGGCTGATTGACGACCCATGGGACAAGGCCAGGAGATTCAGGGAAGGATTGAGGCCTGAGTTGAAAAGTATGATCATCGCCACTGGGCTGAGGGACTACAACGAGATCTATGAGCGAGCCCTGGCGATAGAACGGGATCTGCAAGAAAAGGCCGCCGCATCTGGGTCGCGGTTTGTGCCAAGAGGGAACTTCAGAGACTTTGGCAAGAGGCCAATGAAGGACAACCGCAGGTTCGTTCCACCTGCGAGGAGAACCCTGGGAAAGCCATCATTCCCTGGGAATCAGGTCTGCCGTGACTGTGGCAGGAGGCATGGGAACAGCCCTTGCCCGAGGAAGATTGGAGGCTGCTTTGGATGTGGCCAAACGGGGCATATTCTGAGGAACTGCCCAAGGAAGGGTCAGAGACCCCCATTCCAGCAACAACAACAGCCACCGCAGTTGGTGAACGCTCCGCAAGGAAACCAGAACCGTCCGCCTGCTCAGGGACGAGTGTATGCAATGGCGCGCAAGGACGCTGAAAATGCGCCAGGGGTGATCATAGGTACCGTTTCTCTCTGTGGTCATACCGCTTATGCCTTGTTTGATCCGGGAGCGTCGCACTCTTTCGTATCTGCACGTTTTGTTGAGTTGTCTGGGATGAATGTTGAGCCATTGGATGTGACCTTGCATGTAACCACCCCGCTGAAAGATAGAGTGATTGTTGCGTTAGGATGTAAGGAGTGTAAGTTAGCTCTGGGCGATAGGCAAGAAGAAATTGACTTAGCTGTTCTGCCCATGTATGATTTTGATGTGATTGTTGGCATGGATTGGCTAGTTAGGCATGGTGCAGTGGTAGACTGTAGTAGGAGTATCATACAGCTAAACCCAGTAGGCCACCCTGGGTATGAATTTAAGGGAAATCGTGGAGGAACGTCGATTCCTTGGATCTCATCTTTAGAAGCGACCAAGTTAATGGATGAAGGTTGCCTGGGATTTTTGGCATCAGTATTAGATTCGACTGCCCTAGAAATGAAGCTAGAAGAAGTGCCTGTAGTAAGTGAGTATCCAGATGTATTTCCTCAAGAGTTGCCTGGATTGCCACCTGAGCGTGAGGTAGAATTCGTGATTGAACTGGCACCTGGAACAGAGCCGATCTCGAAAACACCGTATAGAATGTCATTATCTGAGCTAAAAGAGTTGAAGGTACAGATGCAAGAGCTATTGGATAAAGGATTTATCCGCCCCAGTGCTTCGCCATGGGGAGCTCCGGTACTGTTTGTTAAGAAAAAGGACGGATCACTAAGGCTGTGCATCGATTACAGACAGCTGAACCAAGTGACGATCAAGAATAAGTATCCTCTACCAAGGATTGATGACCTGTTCGACCAACTTCAAGGCGCTTGCGTGTTCTCCAAGATAGACCTAAGGACAGGCTATCACCAGTTAAGGATTAAGAAAGAGGATGTGCCTAAGACTGCCTTTAGGACGAGGTATGGGCACTACGAGTTCACGGTTATGCCGTTTGGATTGACAAATGCTCCAGCCGCATTTATGGACATGATGAATCGAGTGTTCAAGGAGTTTCTGGATCAGTTTGTGATAGTCTTCATTGATGACATCTTGGTATATTCGAAGGGTTCTGAGGACCACGAGGAACACTTAAGGATCGTTCTGCAGACGTTAAGGGAACATTCGCTGTATGCGAAGTTTAGTAAGTGTGAGTTCTGGCTGAACAGAGTGGCGTTTCTTGGTCATATAGTATCCGGAGAAGGAATATCAGTGGATCCAGCAAAGATAGAGGCTGTAGAGAAATGGCCGAGACCTACGACCGTGACGGAAGTGCGAAGTTTCCTTGGATTGGCTGGGTATTATAGACGCTTAAAGATTCTCTGTGATAGCGTCTCCTTTGACGCGTTTGTTGAAGAAGGAAACAAAGTTTCAATGGACTGAGAAATGCGAGGAGAGTTTTCAGGAGTTGAAGGATCGATTGACTTCCGCACCAGTCTTAACCATTCCGTCTGGACCAGGAGGATTTGAGATATACAGCGATGCGTCATTAAGAGGATTGGGGTGTGTCTTGATGCAGCATGGACGAGTGGTAGCTTATGCATCTCGACAGTTGAGGCCGCATGAGATGAATTACCCGACGCACGACTTGGAGTTAGCTGCGATTGTCTTTGCATTGAAGATTTGGAGGCATTATCTGGTGGGAGAGAAATTCCAGATTTTTACGGACCATCAGAGTTTGAAGTATCTGTTCTCGCAGAAGGAGCTGAATATGAGGCAACGTCGTTGGATGGAGTTGTTGAAGGACTACGACTACGATATTTTGTACCATCCAGGAAAGGCGAATAAGGTGGCAGATGCTCTGAGTAGGAAGTCGAGCATTGCGCATATGATGGTCAAGGAGTGGACATTACTGGAGGAAATCAGAGATTCTGAGTTCAAGGTCGAGGTAGGAAACCTCTCGAGTCTGATGGCTACGTTGCAGATCGAACCAGAGATTCAGCTAAGAATCAAGGAGTTGCAGTCTACGGACCCCGAGATACAGAAGATTGTGTTAATGAATGTAGAGGAGAGAAAGGCTGAGTTCCAAGTGACTACAGATGGAGTGTTAAGGTTTAAAGGACGTCTGTGCGTACCTAATGACGAGGCGCTGAAGGAAAAGATTTTGTCCGAGGCACACAGAAGTAACTACAGTATTCATCCAGGGAGTACTAAGATGTATCAGAATTTGCGTCAGCACTATTGGTGGAATGGAATGAAGGTGGATGTGGCTAAGCATGTAGCTAAGTGTCTGACGTGCCAACAGGTAAAGGCACAGCATTGTAAGCCTGGAGGATTATTACAACCATTGGAAATCCCAGAGTGGAAATGGGAGCATGTCACCATGGATTTCGTGACAGGACTACCGAGAAGTCAGAGAGGCAATGATTCCATTTGGGTAATAGTGGACAGACTGACGAAATCAGCTCATTTCATCGCAGTGCGAAAGGACTCTACCTTGGAAAAGTTGGCTGAGTTGTACGTGAGGCAGATCGTGAGGTTGCATGGGGTACCAGTAAGTATTGTATCAGACAGAGATCCTCGTTTCACCGCTACATTTTGGAAGAGTTTGCAGGGTGCTTTGGGAACAGAGTTGAGATTCAGTACAGCTTACCACCCTCAGACAGATGGTCAGTCGGAAAGGACGATACAGACCTTGGAAGACATGCTGAGAGCTTGTGTAATTGATTTCAAAGGAGGTTGGGAAGAGCAGTTGCATTTGGTGGAATTCGCCTACAACAACAGTTACCAGCAGAGTATCAAGATGGCACCATTTGAGGCTCTGTATGGAAGGGCTTGCAGAACTCCAATCTGTTGGGACGAAGTTGGTGAGAAAAGCATAACAGGACCCGAATTAGTGCAACAGTCAATTGAGGTAGTCAGAGTGATCAGAGACAGATTGAGGACTGCGCAGAATAGGCAGAAGAGTTATGCAGACAAGAGACGTAAGCCATTGGAATTCCAAGTTGGAGATCATGTGTTTCTGAAGGTATCGCCGATGCGAGGACTATCTTCGTTTGGCAAGAAAGGAAAGTTGAGTCCAAGATTTGTTGGGCCATTCGAGATCCTGGAGAAGATCGGGACACTGGCTTATCGTCTGGCACTACCGCCGAACTTATCGCAGATTCATAATGTGTTTCATGTTTCAATGCTTCGGAAGTACGAGCCGGACCCTGGCCATATACTCGATCATGAAGTCATTGAAATGGATGACCGCGTCTCATACGTGGAAAGACCAGTAAGGGTTGAAGATCGTAAGGAGCAGGTCTTGAGGAACAAGACGATTCCGCTGGTCAAGGTTATCTGGGAGCACCATGGAACTGAAGGAGCCACATGGGAAAGCGAGGATGAAATGAAGAAGAAGTACCCGTATCTGTTTGAGTAGATCGTTGTAATCTCCATTTTGCTGTAAGGATTGATGGATGTAAATTTCGAGGACGAAATTTTTTATAAGAAGGGAAGAATTGTAACAGTCTGAAAATTCGACCCAAATATCGGAATTTCTAAAGGAATGGAAACACTTCGTTAATACCCTCTGATCGACGCTCACTCAGGATTAGCTACCCTGAGATGACCAACCGAAGGGGAAAGGCTAACTGGGGAGAATTTTCCAAACAGCCGCCCGTTGGTCTGAGACAGAGACAGAGTCGTAAATTAATGAAATTGACCACGAAATGAAATCCGACTTCGGACAATCGAATTAGTAAGACAAACACAATTAAGAAATAAAGTCAGTTTCAGAAATGTCGCCAGAAGGGCAGACAGCCGGTGTACGTCGAGAAGCAAGACGTCAATGGAAAATTACCGAAATGCCCCCGGTAATTGCTCAGTCCTTAGGATTATTAGAATTAGGATTTTTGAGAGTAGATTCGACTAATCAAAATCAAATCCTGTCTAAAATTCGTTCGCGCTCGAGACCCGATCGGTGCATTTGGCACGCAAATCGAGGCAAGTCAAATCGGTTGTCAAATCAATCAAACGTCTTGTCAACCAATCAATCACATCCATCGGTCATTCATGGTTCAACTTCCAAAGCAATCTCTCAATCAAATCAAGGGGGCATGTCAAAGTACAAACATCTTGTCCCTAACACTATTACCCCATTACCTAACCCCATTACCTCTTGATTTTGAATTTTCACCAAAGCTATATCATAGTCTCTCTCTCTCCTCACCTCATTTTTCGGCCGGCCACTCTTCCTCACCTCCCTCATTCTCTCATTCGGCTCTCTCTCTCATCTCTCACTCTCCCTCCCGAAGTCTCTCCCCCCCTCACGGTTTCTCCTTGGCCGAGCCGTCTCCACCGTCGCCGCCGTCGTTCGGCCAAAGCTAGCCGCGACCATCAGCCCTCATCCTCATCTTGGTAAGTCTTCTAAGCCCTCTCCTTCATATTTTCATGGCCTTGAAGACCCCTTGCCGCCCGACCAGCCCTTGCCGTCCCTCACCGTCGTCGTCGTCCGCCATCATCGGCTTGGCCGAGAGCCTTCGGGCCGCCCCAGGCTTGGTCCACTCTCTTCCACAACCTTTCTAATGTCTAGAACTAACACATTTAGGTCCGTGGAGCTCTTGAAGGTGGTCAAACCTTCCGCAAACAGCCCTTATTCCCCTTTGAGCCGTGAAATCCACAACCGGCCGGTTGAGCCTTCGTCGTCTTCGTCTTCATTTCGGCTCACCTAAGGTAAGCTTTACTACTAATTCTAGTTTAGGTTAGTAGTATATGCATGTGGAAGGGTGTGCTAGAGATGGTTAGGCTTGTTATGTGGCTAAGATGGGTTTAATGTACAAATTACCTTAAGCTATCTTGTGGAAATCATGTTTGGGCCAAAGTAGGGGGCTGTCCATGAGTTATTAAGGCTTGAAAGTATTCCATATGGGCTGTGAATGTTGCTTTAGGCGTGTGGTAAAGAGGCCGTGAGGTGCAATTGGGCTTGGAGGGCCTAAATCACACTAATTTGATCAAAAACGAACTATCGGGCCAAGATACAACTAGTAGGCTTGCTTATGGACGTGAATAGCAATCTAATGGGGCCTTGAAAACATGATTAGTGGGCTGCAAATGTGGGCTTAGGCGTGTACTTAATGGGCCAAAGGGAACTAATGGGCTTGGAAGCTTTAAAAATCAAGTAATTGGGCCAAAACTAATCAAAATGGGCCAAATCTAGTTAGTGGGCCACTAATGGACGAAAATCCATTGAATTGGGCCTAAATTAAGTCCATGAAAATTTAAGAATGAAACCCAAAAATGTATATGGGCTTGGGCACTTGAATTGGGCCTAAAATAATGAATATGGGCTTGAATAGTAAACCTTTAGAAATGGGCTTGGGCCTTGCACGAAATTAATAAAATAATAGGCCCAACCCATATGAATTAATTTAAGAATTAATTATTGGACCTCAACTATTGAAGTGGGCCTTAGGCCCAGTCGAACTTAGCTTGATTAATTAGAGGTTCTTAATTAGATTAGACCTTGGTTTATATGGGTTTGATTAACGAGTTGCCCTTGAGTAAGTGATGACACTGACAGACTCCTGTATGAGATGTAAGGCGAATTTAGATGATCGAGACTTTGAAAGTAGAGGCCTACGATCCATGTCTGTTTGGTTGATGAACGTGAGGTTCACTGATCGATCGAGCGACGTGCTCTGCTCTTGCACTTATATTCATTTGCATGCATGCTCTGTGTTGAAATATTGACGTGATCATCTGGGCCCTGCATACATTCAGAGCATTGCATGAGTCACTGGGAAGGTGACATGAGATTTTGCCCTGAGGGGAAGTGGAGAGAAAAGGGAGGCCAGCATAAGGCGTCCGAGACGCAGCGTGGCATGCCGTGTGGCACTATTGGTAGAGCCCTGATGGGAATTGGAGTGATAGGCGGGCTGATCCATGGGATCTATGATGGCCGTTTGAGGCCTGTGGCATTTGCATAATGTTATTGCTGATTGTTGATATTGCCCGTCTGTATTGCATGAATTGTTGTGACGAAACTCGTATTGGCTATATGAGGCATGATGATAACTGGGGAGATCGAGAGCGTTGGACTCCGAGTACCAAACCCTAGTTACTGGTTAGGACCGACCCCACTTGTATATCCTACCCTACGCTAGGATTAGTGGTGAGCTTGCTGAGTCCTCGACTCACTGGCGTTGGTTGCCACCTTTTTCAGATCCAGGTCACCAGTGATGGATGTGCCACCGATGCTTTTTGGTCTGCCGATCCAGATGGACACCCAGGTTACCCTCCATTTTGATATGCACGCTACCCTGTGGCATAGGCATGTGACGACTGTGCTCGTAGATCAGGGAGGTCCTTATTTAGTGCCCCATAGATTCGAGGCTTGGTTTAGAGAGGGCCTACATGGCTTTGAGGGACCCCAGAGAGATTCCCCGATTCCCATGGAGGAAGACCCGTTTTGGCTCCAGCCTGCAGAATATGGAGGCCAGGTGATCGACCCCGACCCGAAGCAGGAGTTGCCGTCTCCAGGGCGCTCCGAGATAGATGGCCACGAGGAGGGCGATGCGATGGATACCGAGGAGGAGGATCCAGAGGAGGACCCTGAGGAGGATTCCGACGAGGAGGACTGAGTTATGGCAGAATTTCGATGGTTCGAGGATTAGGTTGTTAGCGTAGGAAGATCTGTGTTTAGTGGTTTCTTTTTGGGAGTCTGTACCTAACGCTGATTATATTTATATAATGTGGTTTATGCTTATCTTGTTTACTCTACCCCTTCGTTATGTATGCTTGTGTGTATGGTTAGAAGGCACGCTTCCGCAGGTATGAGAAATTGGCGCAAGCCGCGTCGTCTGGTCGCGACGAAGAGAAAGTATCCCTGGGCCGTCGCTTATCGTGAACCAGGCGAGCGCGAGGTGTATCTTCCGCAGGAACGGGATGCCGCGCTCCCGAGTAGGGATCCGGGGCGTGACACTCTCCCTCTCCGCCCGACACCGCCCGTCGTCGCCCCGTCGTCCGGCCAAAGCCAGCCGCCGCCGTCCACCCTCAACTCTTGGTAAGTCCTCTTAGCCTCCTCTTGTTCATTTTCCCACGGCTTGGACCCTCCACGAAATGCCGAAACAGCCCTCACTTTTCATCGTCATTTCCTTCGTCGTTTCGCTTCCATTTGAACCCGAACTTGCTCACCTTCGTTCCCTCGGTTCCTCACCTCCCTTGGCTTGTTGTATGGTTGGTTTAGAGTCCTTGGAGGCCACGGAACAGCCGAGATCAGCCCCGTTGCCGCCGCTCCTTTCCCGTCGACCGTGAGCCCCATTCGTCCGCTCGGTGTCTCTTCGTCGTTCGTCGTCGTCCCGAGCTGATTTGTGTAAGCTTTACCACTAATTCTAGTTTAGGTTAGTAGTATATGCATGTGGGAGGGTGTGCTAGTGACGGTTAGGCTTGTTGTGAGGTTGAAAGGTGATTTAAGGTATGCTTACTATGAACTAACATGTGGAAAGCTTGATTTGGGTTTCGAATAAGGGCTGTTGGCATGCGAAATGGTCATTAAAAAGCTAAGTGTGGGCTGAAATGTTGAGGTAGGCGTGCGTGGGAGAGGCCGTGAGGTATAGGTGGGCTTAGGGGCCTTAAAATTACACTAAGTGAACCAAAAACAAGCTACCGGGCCTAAGTGAAGTTAATGGGCTTGATGATGGACGAAATTTGGCTTACGAATGGGCCTCGGGAATGTAGTTGGTGGACCGAAATGATGGGCTAGAACACGAGGTTTAATGGGCCAAAGTAAAGTATTGGGCTTAGGAACCTTTAATTCTAGTAATTGGGCCAAAACTAAACAAAATGGGCCTAATCTAATTATTGGGCTGCTAACGGACGAAAATTCACTTAAATTGGGCCTAAATTAAGTCCATGAAAATTTAAGAATGAAACCCAAAAATGTATATGAGCTTGGGTACTTGAATTGGGCCTAAAATGATGAATATGGGCTTGAATAGTAAACCTTTAGAAATGGGCTTGGGCCTTGCACGAAATTAATAAAATAAAGGGCCCAACCCATATGAATTAACTTAAGGATTAACTAACTGGACCTTAACTTTCGAAGTGGGCCTTAGGCCCAGTCGGACTTAGCCTGATTAATTGGAGACTCTTAATTAGATTAGACCTTGGTTTATATGGGTTGATTAACGAGTTGCCCTTGAGTAAGTGATGACAATGACAGACTCCTGTAGGAGATGTAAGGCGAATGTAGATGATCGAGGCTTTGAAAGTAGAGGCCTACGATCCATGTCTGTTTGGTTGATGAACGTGAGGTTCACTGGTCGATTGAATGATGTGCTCTACTCCTGCACTTGTATTTATTTGCATGCATGCTCTGTGTTAAGTTATTGATGTGATCATCTGGGCCCTGCATACATTCAGAGCATTGCATGAGTCACTGGGAATGTGACATGAGATTGTGCCCTGAGGGGAAGTGGAGAGAAAAGGGAGACCAACGTAAGGCGTCAGAAACACAGTGTGGTACGGGCCTATGTGGCACCGAGATTACTGCCGTGTGGCACTGTTGGTAGCGCCCTGATGGGAGATGGAGAGAAAAGGGAGGCCAGCGTAAGGCGTCCGAGACGCAGCGTGGCATGCCGTGTGGCACTGTTGGTAGAGCCCTGATGGGAATTGGAGTGATAGGCGGGTTGATCCTTGGGATCCGTGATGGCCGTTTGAGGCCTGTGGCATTTGCATGCTATGATTGCTAATTATAGATATCGCCCGTCTGTATTGCATGAATTGTTGTGATGAAACTCGTATTGGCTACATGAGGGGTGATAATAACTGGGGAGATCGAGAGCGTTGAACTTTGAATTCTGAACCCTAGTTATTGGTTAGGACCGACCCCACTCGTATATCCTACCCTACGCTAGGATTAGTGGTGAGCTTGCTGAGTCCTCGACTCACTAGCGTTGGTTGCCACCTTTTCCAGATCCAGGTCGCTAGTGATGGATGCGCCACCGATGCTTTTTGGTCTGCCGATCCAGATGGACACCCAGGTTACCCTCCATTTTGATATGCACGCTACCCTGTGGCATAGGCATGTGACGACTGTGCTCGTAGATCAGGGAGGTCCTTATTTAGTGCCCCATAGATTCGAGGCTTGGTTTAGAGAGGGCCTACATGGCTTTGAGGGACCCCAGAGAGATTCCCCGATTCCCATGGAGGAAGACCCGTTTTGGCTCCAGCCTGCAGAATATGGAGGCCAGGTGATCGACCCCGACCCGAAGCAGGAGTTGCCGTCTCCAGGGCGCTCCGAGATCGATGGACACGAGGAGGGCGATGCGATGGATACCGAGGAGGAGGATCCAGAGGAGGACCCTGTGGAGGATTCCGACGAGGAGGACTGAGTTGTGGCAGAATCCCGATGTTTTGAGGATTAGTAGAGCGTAGGATGATCTGCAGCTAGTGGTTTTCTTTTGGTAGTCTGTACCTAACGCTAATCGTATTTATGAAATGTTGTTTATGTTTATCTTGTCCATGCTACCCCTTTGCTATGTATGCTTGTGTGTATGGATAGGAGGCACGCTTCCGCAGGCATGAGAATTTGGCGCAAGTTGCGTCGTCTGGTCGCAACGAAGAGAAAGTATCCCTGGGCCGTCGCTTTTCGTGAACCAGGCAAGCGCGAGGTGTATCTTCAGCAGGAACGGGATGCCGCGTTCCCGAGAAGGGATCCGGGGCGTGACATCCCCGTTCGAGTGGTATCAGAGCAAGGTCAGCTCGATACGAGACCGTTCGAGGTTTGGAGTGATAAGGTTGATGATTTTGGGGTAGTTAGTTAGACAGACCCTAGACCTAAGGATTAGGAAGGGTAGAATGCATGATTTGATTGGCGCATGTGATTGCTTAGCGGAATTGATTGTCTAGAGTAACCTTGGGATAAGGTATTTCATGCTAAGCTGCAGGTGCGTCAGGACCTGAGGTAAGGTTCTATGGCAGAGCCCCATGAGTTGGGCGTTTGGATGCTGATTGCTGAATGCTAGTCTGTAAGGTATTGCATGTGGTTGTATGCCTAGTCGGCTGTCGCGCGCTGTCTGACCATCATACATTGCATGACTTCTGCATTAAAGGTAAAATGGCTTACAAGTGAAAGTTGTTAAAAAGGAGATTTGGATTTTGAAAGAAATGCATGCATTCATGTTGTTGGATTTGGTGATCGTCAGCCTGGTATGGGACAGGATTGACGGGACGTCTAAAAACTGTGATGAAGCGTGGTATGGGACACGTGGAGTGGGATTCTCTTTGTCTATGAATTTCTTAGGACAACTGTTCGCACCAAGAAACGATGAGGGCGGGGAGTGGTCGCCGGGGCAAAGACCTGATCAAGGAAGCGGCTCCCGACAGGCTTCTAGTTGAGGTTGCGAACAGGGTGGCCTGGGTTATGCATTTGCAGGGTTGAGTCTAGATGTCGACCGGGTTCAACTGCATTTAAGCTGCAGCGATTATTTGCATGCATATACATGTCGGTGGACGCGACAGTAGACGAAAGCTTGGTTGCTAGATTTAGAATTTCGAATTCCTGAATGGGAATTTCGTTTGTTTTAGGTGTGAGTTTTAGCGAGGATGAGTGTAACAGTCTGAAAATTCGACCCAAATATCGGAATTTCTAAAGGAATGGAAACACTTCGTTAATACCCTCTGATCGACGCTCACTCAGGATTAGCTACCCTGAGATGACCAACCGAAGGGGAAAGGCTAACTGGGGAGAATTTTCCAAACAGCCGCCCGTTGGTCTGAGACAGAGACAGAGTCGTAAATTAATGAAATTGACCACGAAATGAAATCCGACTTCGGACAATCGAACTAGTAAGACAAACACAATTAAGAAATAAAGCCAGTTTCAGAAATGTCGCCAGAAGGGCAGACAGCCGGTGTACGTCGAGAAGCAAGACGTCAATGGAAAATTACCGAAATGCCCCCGGTAAATGCTCAGTCCTTAGGATTAATAGAATTAGGATTTTTGAGAGTAGATTCGACTAATCAAAATCAAATCCTATCTAAAATTCGTTCGCGCTCGAGACCCGATCGGTGCATTTGGCACGCAAATCGAGACAAGTCAAATCAGTTGTCAAATCAATCAATGTCAAGTCAAACCATCGGTCAATCATGGCACAAGTTCCAAGGCAATCCATCAAGTCAAATCCAAGTACATATGTCACCCATCAAGTACAACATCAAATCCATGTCACTATTCCACCTAATTCCACCTACCATTATTTTGAATTTTTGGCATTCTCTCTCTCTCTCCTCTCCTTCATTTCCCTTCTTTTTCCTCTCTCCCTCACCTTCTCTCTCCCTCACTCTCCCTCCCGAAAGCTCCCCCTCTCCTCTCAACTCTCTCTCGGTTCTCTCCCTCTCCGCCCGACACCGCCCGTCGTCGCCCCGTCGTCCGGCCAAAGCCAGCCGCCGCCGTCCACCCTCAACTCTTGGTAAGTCCTCTTAGCCTACTCTTGTTCATTTTCCTCGGCTTGGACCCCCACGAAATGCCCGAAACGGCCCCCCACCTCACCGACGTTCCATTCGTCGTTTCGGCCTCGAACTTGGACCCGATCAAACCCACTTGCCTTCCCTCGGTTCCTCACTTGCTTGTCATGTTTCATGATGTCTCTAGGGCCTAGAGGAGCCTTGGAGCCGCCACCAACAGCCCCCCAACCGCCGGTCACCCACTCTTGGCCGAAAACTCATTCGGCCGTTCCTCGCTCCGCCCTTCGTCGTCGTCGTTTCCAACCATTCCTGGTAAGCTCTACCACTAATCTTGGACTAGGCTAGTTGTATATGTGTATGTGGGGTGGTATTATGGGCTAGTGATTGTGATTAAGAAGGTTAGTGTGTGATTAAGGTTGGATTAGTTGAGGCTAATGGACTAGTATGCGGATTTGGGCCAAGAGAGGGGCTGTTAGCGTGTGAAATGGGCCTTAAAATGCTAAGTGTGGGCTGCAAATGATGAGGTAGGTGTGTGGTGGAGAGGCCGTGAGGTGTTATTGGGCTTAAGGGGCTTAACTTGCACTAATTTGATCAAAAACAAGTTAACGGGCCTAAGATATCCTAATGGACTTGCCAATGGACGAAACTAACAACTTGAATGGGCCTCGAAAACATGATTAGTGGGCTGATTTAGTGGGCTTAGGCGTATGCTTAATGGGCCGAAGGGAACTAATGGGCTTGAAAGCTTTAAAATTAAGTAATTGGGCCAAAACTAATCAAAATGGGCCAAACCTAGTTAGTGGGCCACTAATGGACGAAAATCTTATTTAATTGGGCCTAAATTAAGTCCATGAACATTAAAGAATGAAACCCAAAAATGTATATGGGCTTGGGTATTCAAATTGGGCCTAAAATAATGAATATGGGCTTGAATAGTAAACCTTTAGAAATGGGCTTGGGCCTTGTGCGAAATTAATAAAATAATAGGCCCAACCCATATGAATTAATTTAAGAATTAATTATTGGACCTCAACTATTGAAGTGGGCCTTGGGCCCAGCCGAGCTTAACTTGATTAACTAAGACTCTTAATTAGATTAGACCTTGGTTTATATGGGCTCGATTAGTGGATTGCCCTTGGGTAAGTGATGGCACGGTAGATTCTTGTATGAGATGTAAGGCGAACTAGATGATCGAGACTTCCAGAGTGGAGGCATACGATATATGTTTGTTTGGCTTGATGAACATGAGGTTTATTGGTTGATTGAATGACGTGCTCTGCTCTTGCACTTACATTCATTTGCATGCATGCTCTGTGTTGAGTTATTGATGTGATCATCTGGGCCTTGCATACATTCAGAGCATTGCATGAGTCACTGGAGATGTGACGTGAGATTGTGCCCTGAGGGGAAGTGGAGAAAAAAGGGAGACCAACGTAAGGCGTCAGAAACGCAGTGTGGTACGGGCCTATGTGGCACCGAGATTTATGCCGTGTGGCACTGTTGGTAGCGCCCTGATGGGAGATGGAGAGAAAAGGGAGGCCAGCATAAGGCGTCCGAGACGCAGCGTGGCATGCCGTGTGGCACTGTTGGTAGAGCTCTGATGGGAATTGGAGTGATAGGCGGGCTGATCCTTGGGATCTATGATGGCCGTTTGAGGCCTGTGGCATTGCATACCATGATTGCTGATTGTTGATATTGCCCGTCTTTATTGCATGAACCATCGTGATGAAACTCGTACCGACAATATGAGGTGTGATGGAAACTGGGGAGATCGAGAGCGTTGAACCTTGAATCCTGAACCCTAGTTACTGGTTAGGACCGACCCCACTTGTATATCCTACCCTACGCTAGGATTAGTGGTGAGCTTGCTGAGTCCTCGACTCACTAGCGTTGGTTGCCACCTTTTTCAGATCCAGGTCGCCAGTGATGGATGTGCCACCGATACTTTTTGGTCTGCCGATCCAGATGGACACCCAGGTTACCCTCCATTTTGATATGCACGCTACTCTGTGGCATAGGCATGTGACGACTGTACTCGTAGATCAGGGAGGTCCTTATTTAGTGCCCCATAGATTCGAGGCTTGGTTTAGAGAGGGCCTACATGGCTTTGAGGGACCCCAGAGAGATTCCCCGATTCCCATGGAGGAGGACCCGTTTTGGCTCCAGCCTGCAGAATATGGAGGTCAGGTGATCGACCCCGACCCGAAGCAGGAGTTGCCGTCTCCAGGGCGCTCCGAGATAGATGGCCACGAGGAGGGCGATGCGATGGATACCGAGGAGGAGGATCCAGAGGAGGACCCTGTGGAGGATTCCGACGAGGAGGACTGAGTTATGGCAGAATTCCGTTGGTTCGAGGATTAGGTTGTTAGCGTAGGAAGATCTGTACTTAGCAGTTTCTTTTGGGAGTCTGTACCTAACGCTGATTATATTACGAAATGCTGATTTTGCTTATCTTGATTTTGCTACCCCTTTGTCATGTATGCTTGTGTGTATGGATAGAAGGCACGCTTCCGCAACTAAGAGAATTTGGCGCAAGCCGCGTCGTCTGGTCGCGACGAAAAGAAATTTTTCCCTGGGCCGTCGCTTATCGTGAACCAGTCGAGCGCGAGGTGTATCTTCCGCAGGAACGGGGTGCCGCGCTCCCGAGTAGGGATCCGGGGCGTGACATCCCCGTTCGAGTGGTATCAGAGCAAGGTTAGCTCGATACGAGACCGTTCGAGGTTTGGAGTGATAAGGCTGATGATTTTGGGGTAGTTAGTTAGACAGACCCTAGACCTAAGGATTAGGAAGGGTAGAATGCATGATTTGATTGGCGCATGTGATTGCTTAGCGGAATTGATTGTCTAGAGTAACCTTGGGATAAGGTATTTCATGCTAAGCTGCAGGTGCGTCAGGACCTGAGGTAAGGTTCTATGTCTGAGCCCCATGAGTTGGGCGTTTGGATGCTGATTGCTGAATGCTAGTCGGTGAGGTATTGCATGTGGTTGTATGCCTAGTCGGCTGTCGCGCGCTGTCTGACCATCATGCATTGCACGACTTCTGCATTAAAGGCAAAATGGTTTACAAATGAAAGTTGTTAAAAAAAAAGGAGATTTGGATTTTTGAAAGAAATGCATGCATTCATGTTGTTGGATTTGGTGACCGTCAGCCTGGTATGGGACAGGAATGACGGGACGTCTAAAAACTGTGATGAAGCGTGGTATGGGACACGTGGAGTGGGATTCTCTTTGTCTATGAATTTCTTAGGACAACTGTTCGCACCAAGAAACGATGAGGGCGGGGAGTGGTCGCCGGGGCAGAGACCTGATCAAGGAAGCGGCTCCCGACAGGCTTCTAGTTGAGGTTGCGAACAGAGTGGCCTGGGTTATGCATTTGCAGGGTTGAGTCTAGATGTCGACCGGGTTCAACTGCATTTAAGCTGCAGCGATTATTTACATGCATATACATGTCAGTGGACGCGAGAGTAGACGAAAGCTTGGTTGCTAGACTTAGAGTTCCGGATTCCTGAATGGGAATTTCGTTGTTTTAGGTGTGAGTGTTAGCAAGGATGAGCAATAGGGGCAGAAGACCGACTGCTGGTGCATCGAGCTCGAGGGCTCCTGAGTCAGAAGGGGACCCTAGGATCGAAGAGATGATGAGAGTTCTGACTGAAGTGAGTAACTTGATGGCTAGACAAGCTGCTGAGAGAGCTGCCACTGTTGCCCAAGCAGCTGAGGCCGCTTTGGCCGCTGCGAATGGTGCCAATGGAGGCAATGGGCATGGAAATGGTGGACGTCAGACTCATCATATGGTGGAGCAATTTCTGAAGTTGCAACCGTCGAAGTTTGATGGCAGTGGTGGTCCTGAGGTAGCTGCCTTGTGGATCGAGCAACTGGAGAAGGCTTTCTCCGTGTTGGGTTGCGCAGACAAGGAAAAGGTTTCGTTGGCAACTTATCAACTTCAAGGGACTGCAGATGATTGGTGGAAGGCCACCAGAGGACGAGTCTTCCCGGATGGCATGAGGCCGAACTGGGCTGCCTTCTGTGCAGCGTTCAATGGAAAGTATTTTTCTGAGGCAGCTCAGGAAAGGAAAATGGAAGAGTTTATCCGGCTCCGCCAAGGATCACTAACTGTGGACCAGTATGAAGGCGAATTTGCCAGGCTGTCCAAGTTCGCACGAAGGCTGATTGACGACCCATGGGATAAGGCCAGGAGATTCAGGGAAGGATTGAGGCCTGAATTGAAGAGTATGATCATCGCCACTGGGCTGAGGGACTACAACGAGATCTATGAGCGAGCCCTGGCGATAGAACGGGATCTGCAAGAAAAGGCCGCCGCATCTGGATCGCGGTTTGTGCCAAGAGGGAACTTTAGAGACGTTGGCAAGAGGCCAATGAAGGACAACCGCAGGTTCGTTCCACCTGCAAGGAGAACCCTGGGAAAGCCATCGTTCCCTGGGAACCAAGTCTGCCGTGACTGTGGCAGGAGGCATGGGAACAGCCCTTGCCCGAGGAAGACTGGAGGCTGCTTTGGATGTGGCCAAACGGGGCATATTCTGAGGAACTGCCCAAGGAAGGGTCAGAGACCCCCATTCCAGCAACAACAGCAGCAACCGCAGATGGTGAACGCTCCGCAAGGAAATCAGAACCGTCCACCTGCTCAAGGACGAGTCTATGCAATGGCGCGCAAGGACGCTGAGAATGCGCCAGGGGTGATCACAGGTACCGTTTCTCTCTGTGGTCATACCGCTTATGCCTTGTTTGATCCGGGAGCATCGCACTCTTTCGTATCTGCACGTTTTGTTGAGTTGTCTGGGATGAATGTTAAGCTATTGGATGTGACCTTGCATGTAACCACCCCGTTAAAGGATAGAGTGATTATTGCGTTAGGATGTAAGGGGTGTAAGTTAGCTCTGGTCGATAGGCAAGAAGAAATTAACTTAGCTGTTCTGCCCATGTATGATTTCGACGTGATTGTTGGCATGGATTGGCTAGTTAGGCATGGTGCAGTGATAGACTGTGGTAGGAGTATCATACGGCTAAACCCAGTAGGCCACCCTGGGTATGAATTTAAGGGAAATCGTGGAGGAACGTCGATCCCTTGGATCTCATCTTTAGAGGCGACCAAGTTAATGGATGAAGGCTGCCTGGGATTTTTGGCATCAGTGTTGGATTCGACTGCCCTAGAAATGAAGTTAGAAGAAGTGCCTGTAGTAAGTGAGTATCCAGATGTATTTCCTCAAGAATTACCTGGCTTGCCACCTGAGCGTGAAGTAGAATTTATGATCGAATTGGCACCTGGAACGGAGCCGATCTCGAAAGCACCGTATAGAATGTCGTTGTCTGAGCTAAAAGAGTTGAAGGTACAGATGCAAGAGCTATTGGATAAAGGATTTATCCGCCCCAGTGCTTCACCATGGGGAGCTCCGGTGCTGTTTGTTAAGAAAAAGGATGGATCACTAAGGCTGTGCATCGATTACAGACAGCTGAACCAAGTGACGATCAAGAATAAGTATCCTCTACCAAGGATTGATGACCTGTTCGACCAACTTCAAGGCGCTTGCGTGTTCTCCAAGATAGACCTAAGGACAGGCTATCACCAGTTAAGGATTAAGAAAGAGGATGTGCCTAAGACTGCCTTTAGGACGAGGTATGGGCACTACGAGTTCACGGTTATGCCGTTTGGATTGACAAATGCTCCAGCCGCATTTATGGATATGATGAATCGAGTGTTCAAGGAGTTTCTGGATCAATTTGTGATAGTCTTCATTGATGACATCTTGGTATATTCGAAGAGTTCTGAGGACCACGAAGAACACTTAAGGATCGTCCTGCAGACGTTAAGGGAACATTCGCTGTATGCGAAGTTTAGTAAGTGTGAGTTCTGGCTGAACAGAGTGGCGTTTCTTGGTCATATAGTATCCGGAGAAGGAATATCAGTGGACCCAGCAAAGATCGAGGCTGTAGAGAAATGGCCGAGACCTACGACCGTGACGGAAGTGCGAAGTTTCCTTGGATTGGCTGGGTATTATAGACGCTTCGTGGAAAGATTCTCTGTGATAGCGTCTCCTCTGACGCGTTTGTTGAAAAAGGAAACAAAGTTTCAATGGACTGAGAAGTGCGAGGAAAGTTTTCAGGAGTTGAAGGATCGATTGACTTCCGCACCAGTCTTAACTATTCCGTCTGGACCAGGAGGATTTGAGATATACAGCGATGCGTCATTAAGAGGATTGGGGTGTGTCTTGATGCAGCATGGACGAGTGGTAGCTTATGCATCTCGACAGTTGAGGCCACATGAGACGAATTACCCAACGCACGACTTGGAGTTAGCTGCGATTGTCTTTGCATTGAAGATTTGGAGGCATTATCTAGTGGGAGAGAAATTCCAGATTTTTACGGACCATCAGAGTTTGAAGTATCTTGTGACATTCTGGATTTTCGACCCATTTTCGGAATTTATAAATTGAATGGATATACTTCATTAATACGCTCTAGTTAAGCCTCACTCGAGTCTGATCAACTTGAGGCGACCAACCGAAGGGGAATGGCTACCTAGGAAATTTTCCTAAACAGCCGCCCGTTGGTCTGAGGAATTCGACAGAGTCGTAATTTAATGGATTCGGCCACGAAATGAATTCCGATCTTGGACAATCGAATTTCTAAGATGGTCACAATGTAGAAATGGATACAGTTTCAGAAACATCGCCCGAAGGGTAGACAGCCGGTGCACGTCGAGAAGCAAGACGTGAATGGAAAATTACCGAAATGCCCCCGGTAAATGCTTAGTCCTTAGAATTAGTTAAATTAGGATTTTTGAGAGTAGATTCGGTAGATCGAAACCAAATCCAGTCCGAAGTTCGTTCGCGCTCGGGACCCGATCGGTGCATTTGGCACACAAATCGAGGTAAGTCAAATCAAGCGTCAAATCAATCAATGTCCCATCAATCAATCCATCAAATCAAATCAATCAATCATGGCACAAGTTTCAAGACAAATCCATCAATCAAGTCATTCAAGTCAAAAGTACCATAATCACATCCATGTCACTATTCACTCACCTAACACCATTATTACCTATTTCTCCATTATTTTAATTTGTTATAATCTCACTCTCTCCTCCCCCATTTCCCATTTGGCCAAGACATTCCCATCACTTTCCCATTCTTCTTCTTCTTCTTCTTCATTTTTCTTCTCCTTCATTTTCTTCTTTTCCTGGCGGTCTCCCTCCGTTCGTCCGCCCGTTGCCGCCGTTGTTCCGCTGTTGTTCCGCCGCCGTTGGCCACCGATCTTCCTCCTCCCACTTTGGTAAGTCCTCTAAACTTCATCCCTTTCGTTTTCATGGCATGATGACCCTCCGAACGACCCCGACCAGATCGCTCTCTCCCGTGTTCTCCCGTCGTCGTCGTTGGCACCGAGAGGAACCGGGCTGCCCTAGCTCACACCACCACTTCCTCACTCTTTCTAACTCGTAGAACAAATGTATTTAGGTCTCTTGGAGTCCTCAAGGCCACGGGAACAGCCCCATGACGTCGCACCATCCCCGTAGGCCGTGAGCCTTCAATCGGCCTACTAGGCCCTCACCGTCGTCGCGTCCATTTCGGTTCAACCTCGGTAAGCTCCACTTCTAATCTTGGTCTAGGCTTGTTGTATACATGTGTGATTCTGTGTATTAGCGGCTGATGATGAGGATTAGCATGAATAATGGGTGATGATGGTAGGTTTTTATAAGACTAAATTGAGTATTAGTTGGCCGGGCCTTATGTGTGGGCTTGAGGAATTGAAATGGGCTTGGAAATAAATGATATGGGCTGCAATCAAGGAGGTTAGGCTTGAGGATAGTGGGCCTAGGGGTGCTAATGGGCTTAGGGGCTCAATTTAGGCTAAACTAACCTAATACAAGCTTATGGGCCTAACCTATTTCATTGGGCTTCTTGAAGAACGAAAATTCAGATTTAATTTGGGCCTCAAAATGGTTAATTGGGGCTGTAAATCTTGGGCTTAAGCGTGTGGAAGGTGGACCATGTGATGTTAATGGGCTTGGGGACCCATTTTAAGCTTAAATGAGCAAATATAAACTATTGGGCCTAAGTGTTTTAATGGGCCTTGTAATTGGACGAAAATTAAATTGAATTGGGCCCCAAATCATGGTCTTGAATATAAAATGATAGGGCCCAATAGTGTACATGGGCTTAGGGACCCAAATTGGGCCTAAAAATGCTTAAATGGGTTTAATAAGATTATTTTAAATTATGGGCTTGGGCCCCATCCGAAATAATAAAAATAATGGGCCTTAAAATATTTAATTACTTATAATTAAATCATGGGCTTGTGAATAGTAGGTGAGCTTAGACCCAATTGGGCCTAATTCAACTTAATGGGCTGAAACTAACGAAAGAGCCATTGGGCCTTAGATATTGGGCTTAATTAAATATAATAAGATCAATTGGAATCCAAAAGGATTTTAAGATGTTAATTATGGGCCATCGATGGGCCGAGGTCTAATGATAGAGACTACGCTTAGGCCGGATTATTGGGTCTGATAGGACCAAGTCCTAAAATAAACGGGTTCCAAAGGGCGATGTTAACCACGACTGAGGTTCATTCGAGAGGATTGTACAGGGGAAGTAAACGGCTTAATATGGGACGTCTGATTGAACCTAAATGAGCGAGAATCCGCTTTTAGAGTACTAGGTACACATGTGGCCTGTTCTACTGAACGCGAGTAGCTCAGATGATTTCTAGAAATGCTTTGCTCCTGTACTCATGTACCTTCGTGAATGCATGCTCTGTGACTGATTCTCTGTTCGACATTGTTTGAGCACCATATTTCATGAGTATGGCATTAGTCACTGGGAGGTGTGACATGTTGGATGGGCCCTGATGCGTTGTTACGCGGGGAGTAGGGAGTATAAGGATGTTGTGCGCCCGGACGTGCTCGGCACGGGGTAGCTGGAGAGATAAGGGTGCCTACCCGGGTCTTAGTTTTGACGCTATGCGGGTTGAAGCACTGGGAGGATATTCTGCACCTGGGTCTTTGCGCGCTGGAGGCGTATATGCGGGTGCATGGACAATGGGTGATGTGCATTGAGGCACAAGCAATGAGCATTTGAACATTTGAGCATTGGCATATGGCATGCATGAGTATGAGACCTGAGGCGTGACACGCTGGTCAAGATGAAACTCTGGCAGCGCAAAATGAACATTGAAAACTGAATAATGAATCTGAGGTCATGGCATAGATGATAATCATTCACGTTATGCGAGACTGCCTTATTAAATGCATGCTTGCCTGATTGGTTTGGCCTGTGTACGTTTACGTTTTATTGTGGTACCGCTGAGACCGTTTGGGTAGAGAGTGCTAGTTCGTCTTATTAATTGCCGGACATGACCCATCCAGTGAGCGTACCTCACCCTACGCGAGTCAGATGACCTGAAACCCTAGTTAATGGATAGGACCGATCCCACTAGTATACTCTATCCTACGCTAGGATTAGGGGTGAGCTTGCTGAGTCCTCGACTCACTGGCGGTGGTTGCCATATTTTCAGATCCCAGACGCCAGTGATGGCCGCACCCCCTGTGTTCTTTGGCCTGCCAGTGCAGATGGAGCCCGAGGTTACCCGCCATTACGATGAAAGTGCTACAATGTGGCTCAGACGACTGACTACTGTATGGGTGGATCAGGGAGGTCCCCAGTTTGTTCCCTATAAGTTCGAGGCTTGGTATAGAGAGGACGAGTTAGGTATGGAGGGACCCTTGAGAGATGCCCTGATACCCATGGGGGACGACCCTACTATTCTACGACCTGCTGTATATGGAGGTGAGGTGGTCGACCCCGACCCGATGTTGGAGCTGCCGTCCCCAGGACGCTCAGAGATAGACGGCCACGAGGAGGGCGACGCCATGGACACCGACCAGGAGGAGGATCCCGAGGAGCAGCTAGAGGACTGAGTTCTGCTGACGCTGGCCTAGTTTTTGGGAGATAGTGTAAGCGTAGGTATCGAGACCATGGGTTGAAATTTTCTTTTGGGGGTCTGTACCGAACGCCTTGTTAACATGTATATATGGATGCTTTGTGTTTCTCCTTTGTGTACTACCCCGATTTTCATATGTATGCATGTATGGATAGGAGGCACGCTTCCGCAGGTTTCAAGTTCAGGTTGACAGGATCATATGATGGTTTTGATGGACGCGCCGTCTGGTCGCGACGAAGGTAATTCCCTGGGCCGTCGTGTATCCTAGACCAGGCGAGCGCTGAGAAGAGATTTGAATGTATGAGCGGGATGTCGCGGGCTCGAGAGGGGCTCGGGGCGTGACATCCCCGCTCGAGTGGTATCAGAGCAAGGTCAGCTCGATACGAGACTGTTCGAGGATCTGGAGTGACAAGGTTGGAAGGGTAGAATGCATGAATTGATTGGCGCATGTGTTTGCAGAGTTAGATCGTTAGCCTAGCATAGCCATAGACTATGATGTTTCGAACTAATCTGCAGATGCGTCAGGACCTGAGGTAAGGTTCTAAAGCATAGCCCCGTGAGTTGGGTGCTTGGATGCTGATTGCTGGTTGACTAGTTACTGGTTAGTACTGCATGTGTTTGTATGCCTAGTCGGCTGTCGCGCGCTGCTTGACCATCATGCATTGCATGATTTCTGCATCAAAAGCAAATTGTTCTCAAATGAAATCAATTTAAAATGAAGCTTTTGGTTTGAAAAGCGCATGCATCATATTTTATTGGGCTGGGTACCGTCAGCCTGGTATGGGACAGGTCTGACGGGACGCCTACAAACCGTAATGAAGTGTGGTATGGGACACGTGGAATGGGACTCTCTCTGGAGGTGAGTGACTTAGGACAACTGTTCGCACCAAGAAATGATGAGGGCGGGGAGTGGTCGCCGGGGCAGAGACCCGTTCAAGGAGCGGCTCCTGGCAGGCTTCTAGTTGAGGTGGCGAATAGAGTGGCCTGGGTTGGGCATCGTCAGGGTGAGTCTAGGTGTCTTCCGAGTCCAATTGCATTTAAAAGCTGCAGCGAACTTTACATGCATATTCATGTTAGTGGACGCGATAGCAGGCGAAAGCTTGTATGGTAGTTTAGATTACTAATTCCTGAAAGAATTACATCGGGTCCAGGAGTGGATAAGATTAGAAAGGATGAGCAATAGGGGCATAAGATCTAGCGCAGCCGCGTAGAGTTCACGAGCTCCAGCACCAGAAGGAGACTCTAGGATCGAAAAGTTGATGAGAATCTTGATTGAAGTCAGTAAATTGATGGGTAGGTAGGCGGTAAGAAGAACTGCCATTGTAGCCCCAGCAGCTGATGCCGCTCTGGCTGCTGTGAATGGAGCGAATGGGATAAGGGTAATTGAAATGGAGGTCGTCAGATACATCATGTGGTAGAGTAATTCCTGAAGCTGCAACTAATTGAGTTTGAGGGAGTGGAGGACCAGAAGTAAGTTTCTGCAGTTGAAGAACCAAGGATGGATGAGGTCTGGAAAATGTGGAAAGAAATAAGGGAATCCGATGGGCAGGCAGACTGAAGAAAGAGCTGCTATTGTTGCCCGAGCTGCAAAAGCTGTAGTGGCCACCGTGAACAGGGCCAATGAGATTGATAGGATCAACAGAAATATGAAATGGAGTCCGTTAAATGCATTAGTAAGTGGAATTATTTTTGAAGGTGAAGTTATCTGATCTTGATGGCAGTAGTTGCCCTATGGATGGAAAAGTGAGAAAAAGGCGCTTGCTCTACTAAAGTGCTAAGATGAAGAGGGCGCTCGAGAGGAAAAAAAAGGGTGGAAAAATTTCCTGAAGCTTCATCAAGAGTAAACATTTGTGGATGAGTATGAAAGCAAAATGTGAGGAAATTCAGAGGGTGTGTCAAGGAAAATAAAGATACTCTTATTGGATTGGGACGAGAATGTGCTTAAGCATGGCCAGTAAGACCTTTAAGATGTAAGGTTGTTCATACAGGTGAATAACAAGACAGACATTGCCGTAACAAGGATGATAGTTGCAGGAATTAGTTTTTGGGATTTATATATGGTCGAAGGATGGTGTAATCCCTGGGATAAAGTATTTCGATCTCATTAATGGTTATAGTCGGTTGAAGAAAGAGGTTAAGTGCTGAATGGTTGGCGGGCAAATCACAGCCTCTGGATGACTTTGACGTAGGCCGCATTAGCACTTCTGTTGCAAGAGAGCCCGTCGATAGACCGATCTAGTGGAAACGGTATGATAATGAGATGATAGGCATTTGTGGACTACATAGATTGAGGCTCAGATATGTGTTGGAGAATAAGCTTGAAATATAAAGGGTTAGGCTTGAATCATGAGAGCTTGATGGATAGTTGTTTGGCACAATTCTAAATGTGGAGTTATGACACTTTGATGGTTTTAGTTGCCAAATCTCATGAGTGGCCAGAGTGAAGGTACAATCGGGGTTCGCTGATAAATTGATGGACATTAGAAAAGCTCAGGTGCAAAGTCGGATTGAAGGGTATGCTCAAAGTTTAATAGCGTAATGTATAAAGGAAGGATTAGCCAAAGTATACGATCGTGATTAAGAACTATTGATACCCAAACTTGAGGACATATTGTAGTGATTTAGCAAGTTGGTGATGGTAAGCTTAGGAGATAAGCTTTTGAATCTGAATCGTGAGAGCTTAAGGGATGACCCGCTCAAGAACATGATGATTATGAGGATGTTTCGAGTTTATATGATGATCAGGATGTAAAGTGTATAGATTTGATATAAGTAAGTGATCTACGAGGCGTACCAATCATTGAAGGAGTTGAGAAAAACCTGAGTTGCCCTGGAATGGCATAAGAATGAGCGACTGGTGAAAAAAATGGTGACGATGATGTCCTGATAGGCTTGAATTTGGAAATTCTAATGGTTAGCCTTGGGAAATAGATCGGAGTTATGGAATTACGACGGCTCGATGTTGGAAGACTATAGGCTTGAATTGTGTCAGACCTTGATGGTTTAGATGAGATCCTTACTAAAAGCTCTAGATGATTAGATAAGATTCACAATGAGGCAAATGGTAAACCTGGACCATGGGCTAATTGGATTGCATGAGTTTGGTTCGTAATGAGGGGCGACAGGAAAAGTGTTGCGTTAGTTGGGATTTAAGTGATCGATTCTAGAGATGATCATCGCCTATGGCATTTAGGCAGTGATGTTACAAGGGCCCATGAAGTGTATGACTGATAAGTAGGCACACGATGATGGTAGAATGCTAAGGGTGGACTAAACTTGAGTTTGGAGATAAGGATGCCGACTCTAAATGTAGACCTCGATCGGGTGAGGTGATTGAGATCTCGATGCGAGTAATGACCAAATAGAGTACTCCACATTGGTTCCAAGTAATTGATTTTTATAAATTGGTCATTTACAATGTTTGGGGGTTTAAGTGAAGATACAAACTAAGGATTTAGAAAATAAGTGGTATACGAGGCAAGTGGGAAAAAAAATTGAGGATATTCATGCACTATGACAGTCTATAGCATCGAGGCGAAGACAAGGGAAATGTGTATGCATGAGGTCGTTTTTAATTCTAGTAGTCAGGTTGCGGTATGAGATTGACAAGCGCTAATTCAAGGAGTGATACCAAAGACTAGGAGCCTTGTCATGGAAAATTGATATCACAAGTTGGTAAGATGAGCTTGGTAAGTCCTTGGTGATAAGAGGTGGATTATCTCAGAAATGAGTTAGATGCTCCGCGCCTGAGTGACACCATATAGATCGACGAACATGGAGATTGAGTTAGGAGCCTCCTTGGTGTTGTTAAGAGGGTGTAACGAAAGTTGTGACCAACGAATCCATGAGCTTCAGACGGTGGATGACCCGTGTTAAAGATTACTTTTGTGGGATGTGAAGACTCTAAAGGAGTAGATACCAAAATAACAGAGTGGAAAATGAGAAGGGATGTAAAAGGAATCAAATGAAGATATATGGAAGCTAGCTCGACAAACCTTAAAGGAGGATATGAAGAGTGGTTTCACCCAGTAGAGTACGCATGATGGGAAGTGCCAGCGAAAGATCAGGATGTTACTAATGGAATCACTGGATGGTAGAGAGAGAAAAGGGACTTCTCTTGTGCTAGGATGAGATTGGTAAAAGAATTATAGTAGACTCAAAGTTATTCTAACAGTTGTTGGTGCAATCAAGCGATGTGAGAAAGATCAAGGGCTGTTCAAAGTTGCCAAGATTGTCAGATGGATAAGCGGCGCAAACCTTGGGATCTTAAATGAGAGCTTTGTGTACCCTTAATCATGAGATCGATAAGCGGATGGTGAAACGGTATATGTGACGGAATTGATACGCATGTAATATAGAAAGGGATAAGTCTGGAGAATACCATAAAGCGAAAATAGTCGTTTGAGAAAGGTAAAGAAATGATTAAAGCCCCACTGCTCTTTCAGGGTGTTCTGGTAAGATGTCTCTAGTGAGAAATGTCAAAGTGCCTTGGAAGTGTTGGTGAAAGTCAAGTGATTGAGATTTGCACCTCCGTAATAATTGGAGAGGACCACTATTGTGCGATCAGGGCGATTCATGATGAGACCCACACGAACTAGTTGGCTGGTGATCCGATAGTATCGTGATGGGGGTGAATGTGCTTGAATTGAAAGACCGTAACCAACAAAGTCCCAGGCATGGCATCTGGAAGTAGCATCGTGAAGAAGGGGCTGAGATGTATCATATCCTAGATATAAGGGATGCTCTATTTAGAGAGATGAGACGGACCCAATGGTTCTGAAGTAGGCCGTATGGGGGAGCAAGAGTAAGAATGGATTGGGCTTGTCCATATGAAAATGTTAAGAAACTATAGGTCGACGTTGATAATGGACCTACAAGTAATTCAGGCCGATGAGAGTTCTTTTGAATGGTACAGATTGCGGAATGTAGTGAAAAAAAAAGAAGACGAGGGGATCAAAGTGCGCAGTGGAAGATTAATTGGGCCGTATAACCGAAGGAGGTAGCAAACGTGAGATGGTTACATTGATGGGAAAGGAAGTAAAAGGCAAGTTTCGAGGACGAAACTTTTTAAGGAGGGAAGAATTGTGACATTCTGGATTTTCGACCCATTTTCGGAATTTATAAATTGAATGGATATACTTCATTAATACGCTCTAGTTAAGCCTCACTCGAGTCTGATCAACTTGAGGCGACCAACCGAAGGGGAATGGCTACCTAGGAAATTTTCCTAAACAGCCGCCCGTTGGTCTGAGGAATTCGACAGAGTCGTAATTTAATGGATTCGGCCACGAAATGAATTCCGATCTTGGACAATCGAATTTCTAAGATGGTCACAATGTAGAAATGGATACAGTTTCAGAAACATCGCCCGAAGGGTAGACAGCCGGTGCACGTCGAGAAGCAAGACGTGAATGGAAAATTACCGAAATGCCCCCGGTAAATGCTCAGTCCTTAGAATTAGTTAAATTAGGATTTTTGAGAGTAGATTCGGTAGATCGAAACCAAATCCAGTCCGAAGTTCGTTCGCGCTCGGGACCCGATCGGTGCATTTGGCACACAAATCGAGGTAAGTCAAATCAAGCGTCAAATCAATCAATGTCCCATCAATCAATCCATCAAATCAAATCAATCAATCATGGCACAAGTTTCAAGACAAATCCATCAATCAAGTCATTCAAGTCAAAAGTACCATAATCACATCCATGTCACTATTCACTCACCTAACACCATTATTACCTATTTCTCCATTATTTTAATTTGTTATAATCTCACTCTCTCCTCCCCCATTTCCCATTTGGCCAAGACATTCCCATCACTTTCCCATTCTTCTTCTTCTTCTTCTTCATTTTTCTTCTCCTTCATTTTCTTCTTTTCCTGGCGGTCTCCCTCCGTTCGTCCGCCCGTTGCCGCCGTTGTTCCGCTGTTGTTCCGCCGCCGTTGGCCACCGATCTTCCTCCTCCCACTTTGGTAAGTCCTCTAAACTTCATCCCTTTCGTTTTCATGGCATGATGACCCTCCGAACGACCCCGACCAGATCGCTCTCTCCCGTGTTCTCCCGTCGTCGTCGTTGGCACCGAGAGGAACCGGGCTGCCCTAGCTCACACCACCACTTCCTCACTCTTTCTAACTCGTAGAACAAATGTATTTAGGTCTCTTGGAGTCCTCAAGGCCACGGGAACAGCCCCATGACGTCGCACCATCCCCGTAGGCCGTGAGCCTTCAATCGGCCTACTAGGCCCTCACCGTCGTCGCGTCCATTTCGGTTCAACCTCGGTAAGCTCCACTTCTAATCTTGGTCTAGGCTTGTTGTATACATGTGTGATTCTGTGTATTAGCGGCTGATGATGAGGATTAGCATGAATAATGGGTGATGATGGTAGGTTTTTATAAGACTAAATTGAGTATTAGTTGGCCGGGCCTTATGTGTGGGCTTGAGGAATTGAAATGGGCTTGGAAATAAATGATGTGGGCTGCAATCAAGGAGGTTAGGCTTGAGGATAGTGGGCCTAGGGGTGCTAATGGGCTTAGGGGCTCAATTTAGGCTAAACTAACCTAATACAAGCTTATGGGCCTAACCTATTTCATTGGGCTTCTTGAAGAACGAAAATTCAGATTTAATTTGGGCCTCAAAATGGTTAATTGGGGCTGTAAATCTTGGGCTTAAGCGTGTGGAAGGTGGACCATGTGATGTTAATGGGCTTGGGGACCCATTTTAAGCTTAAATGAGCAAATATAAACTATTGGGCCTAAGTGTTTTAATGGGCCTTGTAATTGGACGAAAATTAAATTGAATTGGGCCCCAAATCATGGTCTTGAATATAAAATGATAGGGCCCAATAGTGTACATGGGCTTAGGGACCCAAATTGGGCCTAAAAATGCTTAAATGGGTTTAATAAGATTATTTTAAATTATGGGCTTGGGCCCCATCCGAAATAATAAAAATAATGGGCCTTAAAATATTTAATTACTTATAATTAAATCATGGGCTTGTGAATAGTAGGTGAGCTTAGACCCAATTGGGCCTAATTCAACTTAATGGGCTGAAACTAACGAAAGAGCCATTGGGCCTTAGATATTGGGCTTAATTAAATATAATAAGATCAATTGGAATCCAAAAGGATTTTAAGATGTTAATTATGGGCCATCGATGGGCCGAGGTCTAATGATAGAGACTACGCTTAGGCCGGATTATTGGGTCTGATAGGACCAAGTCCTAAAATAAACGGGTTCCAAAGGGCGATGTTAACCACGACTGAGGTTCATTCGAGAGGATTGTACAGGGGAAGTAAACGGCTTAATATGGGACGTCTGATTGAACCTAAATGAGCGAGAATCCACTTTTAGAGTACTAGGTACACATGTGGCCTGTTCTACTGAACGCGAGTAGCTCAGATGATTTCTAGAAATGCTTTGCTCCTGTACTCATGTACCTTCGTGAATGCATGCTCTGTGACTGATTCTCTGTTCGACATTGTTTGAGCACCATATTTCATGAGTATGGCATTAGTCACTGGGAGGTGTGACATGTTGGATGGGCCCTGATGCGTTGTTACGCGGGGAGTAGGGAGTATAAGGATGTTGTGCGCCCGGACGTGCTCGGCACGGGGTAGCTGGAGAGATAAGGGTGCCTACCCGGGTCTTAGTTTTGACGCTATGCGGGTTGAAGCACTGGGAGGATATTCTGCACCTGGGTCTTTGCGCGCTGGAGGCGTATATGCGGGTGCATGGACAATGGGTGATGTGCATTGAGGCACAAGCAATGAGCATTTGAACATTTGAGCATTGGCATATGGCATGCATGAGTATGAGACCTGAGGCGTGACACGCTGGTCAAGACGAAACTCTGGCAGTGCAAAATGAACATTGAAAACTGAATAATGAATCTGAGGTCATGGCATAGATGATAATCATTCACGTTATGCGAGACTGCCTTATTAAATGCATGCTTGCCTGATTGGTTTGGCCTGTGTACGTTTACGTTTTATTGTGGTACCGCTGAGACCGTTTGGGTAGAGAGTGCTAGTTCGTCTTATTAATTGCCGGACATGACCCATCCAGTGAGCGTACCTCACCCTACGCGAGTCAGATGACCTGAAACCCTAGTTAATGGATAGGACCGATCCCACTAGTATACTCTATCCTACGCTAGGATTAGGGGTGAGCTTGCTGAGTCCTCGACTCACTGGCGGTGGTTGCCATATTTTCAGATCCCAGACGCCAGTGATGGCCGCACCCCCTGTGTTCTTTGGCCTGCCAGTGCAGATGGAGCCCGAGGTTACCCGCCATTACGATGAAAGTGCTACAATGTGGCTCAGACGACTGACTACTGTATGGGTGGATCAGGGAGGTCCCCAGTTTGTTCCCTATAAGTTCGAGGCTTGGTATAGAGAGGACGAGTTAGGTATGGAGGGACCCTTGAGAGATGCCCTGATACCCATGGGGGACGACCCTACTATTCTACGACCTGCTGTATATGGAGGTGAGGTGGTCGACCCCGACCCGATGTTGGAGCTGCCGTCCCCAGGACGCTCAGAGATAGACGGCCACGAGGAGGGCGACGCCATGGACACCGACCAGGAGGAGGATCCCGAGGAGCAGCTAGAGGACTGAGTTCTGCTGACGCTGGCCTAGTTTTTGGGAGATAGTGTAAGCGTAGGTATCGAGACCATGGGTTGAAATTTTCTTTTGGGGGTCTGTACCGAACGCCTTGTTAACATGTATATATGGATGCTTTGTGTTTCTCCTTTGTGTACTACCCCGATTTTCATATGTATGCATGTATGGATAGGAGGCACGCTTCCGCAGGTTTCAAGTTCAGGTTGACAGGATCATATGATGGTTTTGATGGACGCGCCGTCTGGTCGCGACGAAGGTAATTCCCTGGGCCGTCGTGTATCCTAGACCAGGCGAGCGCTGAGAAGAGATTTGAATGTATGAGCGGGATGTCGCGGGCTCGAGAGGGGCTCGGGGCGTGACATATCTGTTTTCACAGAAGGAGCTGAATATGAGGCAGCGTCGTTGGATGGAGTTGCTGAAGGACTACGACTGTGATATTCTGTACCATCCAGGAAAGGCGAATAAAGTGGCAGATGCTCTGAGTAGGAAGTCGAGCATTGCGCATATGATGGTCAAGGAGTGGACATTACTGGAGGAAATCAGAGATTCTGAGTTCAAGGTCGAGGTAGGAAACCTCTCGAGTCTGATGGCCACGTTGCGGATTGAACCGGAGATTCAGCTAAGAATCAAGGAGTTGCAGTCTACGGACCCCGAGATACAGAAGATTGTGTTAATGAATGTAGAGGAAAGAAAGGCTGAGTTCCAAGTGACTACAGATGGAGTGTTAAGGTTTAAAGGACGTCTGTGCGTACCTAATGACGAGGCGCTAAAGGAAAAGATTTTGTCCGAGGCACACAGAAGTAACTACAGTATTCATCCAGGGAGTACTAAGATGTATCAGAATTTGCGTCAGCACTATTGGTGGAATGGAATGAAGGTGGATGTGGCTAGGCATGTAGCTAAGTGTCTGACGTGCCAACAGGTAAAGGCACAGCATTGTAAGCCTGGAGGATTATTACAACCATTGGAAATCCCAGAGTGGAAATGGGAGCATGTCACCATGGATTTCGTGACAGGACTACCGAGAAGTCAGAGAGGCAATGATTCGATTTGGGTAATAGTGGACAGACTGACGAAATCAGCTCATTTCATTGCAGTACGAAAGGACTCTACCTTGGAAAAGTTGGCTGAGTTGTACGTGAGGCAGATAGTGAGATTGCATGGGGTACCGATAAGTATTGTATCAGACAGAGATCCTCGCTTCACCGCTACATTTTGGAAGAGTCTGCAGGGTGCGCTGGGAACAGAGTTAAGATTCAGTACAGCTTACCACCCTTAGACAGATGGTCAGTCGGAAAGGACGATACAGACCTTGGAAGACATGCTGAGAGCTTGTGTAATTGATTTCGCCTACAACAACAGCTACCAGCAGAGTATCAGAATGGCACCATTTGAGGCACTGTATGGAAGGGCCTGTAGAACGCCAATCTGTTGGGACGAAGTTGGTGAGAAGAGCATAACGGGACCTGAGTTAGTGCAGCAGTCAGTTGAGGCAGTCAGAGTGATCAGAGATAGGTTGAGGACTGCGCAGAGTAGGCAGAAGAATTATGCAGACAAGAGACGTAAGCCATTGGAATTCCAAGTTGGAGATCATGTGTTTCTGAAGGTGTCGCCGATGCGAGGACTATCTCGGTTTGGCAAGAAAGGAAAGTTGAGTCCAAGATTTGTTGGGCCATTCGAGATCCTGGAGAAGATCGGGACACTGGCTTATCGTCTAGCATTGCCGCCGAACTTATCGCAGATTCATAATGTGTTTCATGTTTCAATGCTTCGGAAGTACGAGCCGGACCCTGGCCATATACTCGATCATGAAGTCATTGAAGTGGATGACCGCGTCTCGTACTTGGAAAGACCAGTAAGGATTGAAGATCGTAAAGAGCAGGTCTTGAGGAATAAGACAATACCGCTGGTTAAGGTTATCTGGGAGCACCATGGGACTGAAGGGGCAACTTGGGAAAGCGAGGACGAAATGAAGAAGAAGTATCCGTTTTTGTTTGGGTAGCTCAGTGTAATTTCTGTTTTGTTGTAAGGGATGATGGATGTAAATTTCGAGGACGAAATTTTTATAAGAAGGGAAGAATTGTAACAGTCTGAAAATTCGACCCAAATATCGGAATTTCTAAAGGAATGGAAACACTTCGTTAATACCCTCTGATCGACGCTCACTCAGGATTAGCTACCCTGAGATGACCAACCGAAGGGGAAAGGCTAACTGGGGAGAATTTTCCAAACAGCCGCCCGTTGGTCTGAGACAGAGACAGAGTCGTAAATTAATGAAATTGACCACGAAATGAAATCCGACTTCGGACAATCGAACTAGTAAGACAAACACAATTAAGAAATAAAGCCAGTTTCAGAAATGTCGCCAGAAGGGCAGACAGCCGGTGTACGTCGAGAAGCAAGACGTCAATGGAAAATTACCGAAATGCCCCCGGTAAATGCTCAGTCCTTAGGATTAATAGAATTAGGATTTTTGAGAGTAGATTCGACTAATCAAAATCAAATTCTGTCTAAAATTCGTTCGCGCTCGAGACCCGATCGATGCATTTGGCACGCAAATCGAGACAAGTCAAATCAGTTGTCAAATCAATCAATGTCAAGTCAAACCATCGGTCAATCATGGCACAAGTTCCAAGGCAATCCATCAAGTCAAATCCAAGTACATATGTCACCCATCAAGTACAACATCAAATCCATGTCACTATTCCACCTAATTCCACCTACCATTATTTTGAATTTTTGGCATTCTCTCTCTCTCCTCTCCTTCATTTCCCTTCTTTTTCCTCTCTCCCTCACCTTCTCTCTCCCTCACTCTCCCTCCCGAAAGCTCCCCCTCTCCTCTCAACTCTCTCTCGGTTCTCTCCCTCTCCGCCCGACACCGCCCGTCGTCGCCCCGTCGTCCGGCCAAAGCCAGCCGCCGCCGTCCACCCTCAACTCTTGGTAAGTCCTCTTAGCCTACTCTTGTTCATTTTCCTCGGCTTGGACCCCCACGAAATGCCCGAAACGGCCCCCCTCCTCACCGACGTTCCATTCGTCGTTTCGGCCTCGAACTTGGACCCGATCAAACCCACTTGCCTTCCCTCGGTTCCTCACTTGCTTGTCATGTTTCATGATGTCTCTAGGGCCTAGAGGAGCCTTGGAGCCGCCACCAACAGCCCCCCAACCGCCGGTCACCCACTCTTGGCCGAAAACTCATTCGGCCGTTCCTCGCTCCGCCCTTCGTCGTCGTCGTTTCCAACCATTCCTGGTAAGCTCTACCACTAATCTTGGACTAGGCTAGTTGTATATGTGTATGTGGGGTGGTATTATGGGCTAGTGATTGTGATTAAGAAGGTTAGTGTGTGATTAAGGTTGGATTAGTTGAGGCTAATGGACTAGTATGCGGATTTGGGCCAAGAGAGGGGCTGTTAGCGTGTGAAATGGGCCTTAAAATGCTAAGTGTGGGCTGCAAATGATGAGGTAGGTGTGTGGTGGAGAGGCCGTGAGGTGTTATTGGGCTTAAGGGGCTTAACTTGCACTAATTTGATCAAAAACAAGTTAACGGGCCTAAGATATCCTAATGGACTTGCCAATGGACGAAACTAACAACTTGAATGGGCCTCGAAAACATGATTAGTGGGCTGATTTAGTGGGCTTAGGCGTATGCTTAATGGGCCGAAGGGAACTAATGGGCTTGAAAGCTTTAAAATTAAGTAATTGGGCCAAAACTAATCAAAATGGGCCAAACCTAGTTAGTGGGCCACTAATGGACGAAAATCTTATTTAATTGGGCCTAAATTAAGTCCATGAACATTAAAGAATGAAACCCAAAAATGTATATGGGCTTGGGTATTCAAATTGGGCCTAAAATAATGAATATGGGCTTGAATAGTAAACCTTTAGAAATGGGCTTGGGGCTTGTGCGAAATTAATAAAATAATAGGCCCAACCCATATGAATTAATTTAAGAATTAATTATTGGACCTCAACTATTGAAGTGGGCCTTGGGCCCAGCCGAGCTTAACTTGATTAACTAAGACTCTTAATTAGATTAGACCTTGGTTTATATGGGCTCGATTAGTGGATTGCCCTTGGGTAAGTGATGGCACGGTAGATTCTTGTATGAGATGTAAGGCGAACTAGATGATCGAGACTTCCAGAGTGGAGGCATACGATATATGTTTGTTTGGCTTGATGAACATGAGGTTTATTGGTTGATTGAATGACGTGCTCTGCTCTTGCACTTACATTCATTTGCATGCATGCTCTGTGTTGAGTTATTGATGTGATCATCTGGGCCTTGCATACATTCAGAGCATTGCATGAGTCACTAGAGATGTGACGTGACATTGTGCCCTGAGGGGAAGTGGAGAGAAAAGGGAGACCAACGTAAGGCGTCAGAAACGCAGTGTGGTACGGGCCTATGTGGCACCGAGATTTATGCCGTGTGGCACTGTTGGTAGCGCCCTGATGGGAGATGGAGAGAAAAGGGAGTGTCACGCCCCGGATCCCTACTCGGGAATGCGACATCCCGTTCCTGCGGAAGATACACCTCGCGCTCATCTGGTTTACGCTACGCGACGGCCCAGGAATATTTTCTCTTCGTCGCGACCAGACGACGACGCAACTTGCGCCAAATTCTCATACCTGCGGAAACGTGCCTCCTATCCATACACACAAGCATACATAGCAAAGGGGTAGCAAAATCAAGATAAGCAAAATCAGCATTTCATAATATAATTAGCGTTAGGTACAGACTCCCAAAAAGAAACTACTAATCACAGATCTTCCTACGCTAACAACCTAATCCTCGAACCAACGGAATTCTGCCATAACTCAGTCCTCCTCGTCGGAATCCTCCACAGGGTCCTCCTCTGGATCCTCCTCCTCGGTATCCATCGCATCGCCCTCCTCGTGGCCATCTATCTCGGAGCGCCCTGGAGACGGCAACTCCTGCTTCGGGTCGGGGTCGATCACCTGGCCTCCATATTCTGCAGGCTGGAGCCAAAACGGGTCCTCCTCCATGGGAATAGGGGAATCTCTCTGGGGTCCCTCAAAGCCATGTAGGCCCTCTCTAAACCAAGCCTCGAATCTATGGGGCACTAAATAAGGACCTCCCTGATCTACGAGTACAGTCGTCACATGCCTATGCCACAGGGTAGCGTGCATATCAAAATGGAGGGTAACCTGGGTGTCCATCTGGATCGGCAGACCAAAAAGCATCGGTGGTACGTCCATCACTAGCGACCTGGATCTGAAAAAGGTGGCAATCAACGCCAGTGAGTCGAGGACTCAGCAAGCTCACCACTAATCCTAGCGTAGGGTAGGATATACAAGTGGGGTCGGTCCTAACCAGTAACTAGGGTTCAGGATTTAAAGTTCAACGCTCTCGATCTCCCCAGTTATTATCACCCCTCATGTAGTCAATACGAGGTTCATCATAACAATTCATACAATACCGACGGGCAATATCAACAATTAGCAATCAGAGTATGCAAATGCCACAGGCCTCAAACGGCCATCATAGATCCCAAGGATCAGCCCGCCTATCACTCCAATTCTCATCAGGGCTCTACCAACAGTGCCACACGGCATGCCACGCTGCGTCTCGGACGCCTTATGCTGGCCTCCCTTTTCTCTCCATCTCCCATAAGGGCGCTACCAACAGTGCCACACGACATAAATCTCGGCGCCACATAGGCCCGTACCACACTGCGTTTCTGACGCCTTACGTTGGTCTCCCTTTTCTCTCCACTTCCCCTCAGGGCACAATCTCATGTCACATCCCCAGTGACTTATGCAATGCTCTGAATGTATGCAGGGCCCAGATGATCACATCAATAACTCAACACAGAGCATGCATGCAAATAAATACAAGTACAGGAGTAGAGCACATCATTCAATCGATCAGTGAACCTCACGTTCATCAACCAAACAGACATGGATCGTAGGCCTCTACTTTCAAAGTCTCAATCATCTAAGTTCGCCTTACATCTCATACAAGAGTCTGTCATTGTCATTACTTACTCAAGGGCAACTCGTTAATCAAACCCATATAAACCAAGGTCTAATCTAATTAAGGACCTCTAAATAATCAAGCTAAGTTCGACTGGGCCTAAGGCCCACTTCAATAGTTGAGGTCCAATAATTAATTATTAAATTAATTCATATGGGTTGGGCCTATTATTTTATTAATTTCGTGCGATGCCCAAGCCCATTTCTAAAGGTTTACTATTTAAACCCATATTCATTATTTTAGGCCCAATTCAAGTACCCAAGCCCATATACACTTTTGTTTTTCGTTCTTTAATGTTCATGGACTTAATTTAGGCCCAATTTAAAAGGATTTTCGTCCATTAGTGGCCCACTAACTAGATTTGGCCCATTTTGATTGGTTTTGGCCCAATTACTTGATTTTTAAAGCTTTCGAGCCCATTAGTTCCCATTGGCCCGTTATGTACACGCCTAAGCCCACATTTGCAGCCCACTAATCATGTTTTCGAGGCCCATTCAGATTGTTAATCATGTCCATTAGCAAGTCCATTAGGGTATCTTAGGCCCGTTAGCTTATTTTAGGTCCAAACGGTCCAAATTAAACCCCGAGGCCCACTTATTTCGCCCGGCCCACATTTCACACGCCCACATCACTCACTTGCAACCCAACATGCATAATTTTCAGCCCCCTTCAAGTTGCTAAGCCTATGGTTTAGCCCAACAAGCTAATCACTCAAACTAACACAACTAGCTTAAGCCTTAATCATGCAATTTCCTCTATAAACCTTCATGGACAGCCCTCTATATCACCTTCCACATACATATATTACTAACCTAAGCTAAGATTAGTAGTAGAGCTTACCTATTAGGACCGGAAACGACGACGGGACGGCAAAGGACACCGGACGGCCGGACGAGGCTCACGGCCGAACGGAGAGGAGGGGCTGATCGCGGCTGGTTCGGTCACTTCCAAAAGCTCCAAGGACCTAAATATGATAGCTCTAGGCATTAGAGGAGTGGAGGAGGGCGGCGGATCAAGCTTGGCCAGCCCGAAGGCTCACGGCCAAGTTGATCGTGACGGACGACGACGACGATGATGATGAGGGACGGTGAGGATGAGGGGCGGCTTCAAGCGGTTCTCATGGCCATAGAACAACAAGGAAAGGAAGGGAAGATGCTTACCTCGAGGTGGTGACGACGGAGGAAGACGGCGGCTTGAGGCGGGCGACGGTGGCCGACGGGGAGGGAGAGAACCGAGAGAGTTGAGAGAGAGATGAGAGCACGAGAGTGTGAGGGAGGTGAGGAAGAGTGGCCGGCCGAAAAATGAGGTGAGGAGAGAGAGAGACTATGATATAGCTTTGGTGAAAATTCAAAATCAAGAGGTAATGGGGTTAGGTAATGGGGTAATAGTGTTAGGGACAAGATGTTTGTACTTTGACATGCCCCTTGATTTGATTGAGAGATTGCCTTGGAAGTTGAACCATGAATGACCGATGGATGTGATTGATTGGTTGACAAGACGTTTGATTGATTTGACAACCGATTTGACTTGCCTCGATTTGCGTGCCAAATGCACCGATCGGATCCCGAGCGCGAACGAATTTTAGACAGGATTCGATTTCGATTGATTGAATCTACTCTCAAAAATCCTAATTTTATTAATCCTAAGGACTGAGCATTTACCGGGGGCATTTCGGTAATTTTCCATTGACGTCTTGCTTCTCGACGTACACCGGCTGTCTGCCCTTCTGGCGACATTTCTGAAACTGACTTTATTTCTTAATTGTGTTTGTCTTACTAATTCGATTGTCCGAAGTCGGATTTCATTTCGTGGTCAATTTCATTAATTTACGACTCTGTCTCTGTCTCAGACCAACGGGCGGCTATTTGGAAAATTCTCCCCAGTTAGCCTTTCCCCTTCGGTTGGTCATCTCAGGGTAGCTAATCCTGAGTGAGCGTCGATCAGAGGGTATTAACGAAGTGTTTCCATTCCTTTAGAAATTCCGACATTTGGGTCGAATTTTCAGACTGTTACAATTCTTCCCTTCTTATAAAAATTTCGTCCTCGAAATTTAGATCCACCAATCCTTACAACAAACAGGGATTACATTGATCTACTCATACAAATACGGATACTTCTTCTTCATTTCATCCTCGCTTTCCCAAGTCGCTCCTTCAGTTCCATGGTGTTCCCAGATAACCTTGACCAGCGGAATCGTCTTGTTCCTCAAGACCTGCTCTTTACGATCTTCTATCCTTACTGGCCTTTCCACGTATGAGACGCGGTCATCCATTTCAATGACTTCATGATCGAGTATATGGCCAGGGTCCGGCTCGTACTTTCGAAGCATCGAAACATGAAACACATTATGAATCTGCGATAAGTTCGGCGGCAGTGCAAGACGATAAGCTAATGTCCCGATCTTCTCCAAAATCTCGAATGGCCCAACGAATCTTGGACTCAGCTTTCCTTTCTTGCCAAACCGAGATAGTCCTCGCATCGGCGACACCTTCAGAAACACATGATCTCCAACTTGGAATTCCAATGGCTTACGTCTCTTGTCTGCATAACTCTTCTGCCTACTCTGCGCAGTCCTTAATCTGTCTTTGATCACTCTGACTGCCTCAACTGACTGCTGCACTAATTCTGGGCCTGTTATGCTTTTCTCTCCAACTTCGTCCCAACAGATTGGTGTTCTACAGGCCCTTCCATACAGTGCCTCAAATGGTGCCATTTTGATACTCTGCTGATAACTGTTGTTGTAGGCGAATTCCACCAAATGCAACTGCTCTTCCCAACCTCCTTTGAAATCAATCACACAAGCTCTCAGCATGTCTTCCAAAGTCTGTATCGTCCTTTCCGATTGACCATCTGTCTGAGGGTGGTAAGCTGTACTGAATCTTAACTCTGTTCCCAGCGCACCCTGCAGACTCTTCCAAAATGTAGCGGTGAAGCGAGGATCTCTGTCTGATACAATACTTACCGGTACCCCATGCAGCCTCACTATCTGCCTCACGTACAATTCAGCCAACTTTTCCAAGGTAGAGTCCTTTCGTACTGCAATGAAATGAGCTGATTTCTTCAGTCTGTCCACTATTACCCAAATCGAATCATTGCCCCTCTGACTTCTTGGCAAACCCGTCACGAAATCCATAGTGACATGCTCCCATTTCCACTCTGGGATTTCCAATGGTTGCAATAATCCTCCAGGCTTGCAATGCTGTGCCTTTACCTGTTGGCACGTCAGACACTTAGCTACATGCTTAGCCACATCCACCTTCATTCCATTCCACCAATAGTGCTGACGCAAATTCTGATACATCTTAGTACTCCCAGGATGAATACTGTAGTTACTTCTATGTGCCTCGGACAAAATCTTTTCCTTCAGCGCCTCGTCATTAGGTACGCACAGACGTCCTTTAAACCTTAACACTCCATCTGCAGTCACTTGGAATTCAGCCTTTCTCTCCTCTACATTCATCATCACAATCTTCTGAATGTCCGGGTCCGTAGACTGCATCTCCTTGATTCTTAGCTGAATCTCTGGTTCGATCTGCAACGTAGCCAACAGACTCGAGAGGCTTCCAACCTCCATCTTAAACTCAGAGTCTCTAATTTCCTCCAGTAACGTCCACTCTTTGACCATCATATGCGCAATGCTCGACTTCCTACTCAGAGCATCTGCCACTTTATTCGCCTTTCCTGGATGGTACAAAATATCGCAGTCGTAGTCCTTCAGCAACTCCATCCAACGACGCTGCCTCATATTCAGCTCCTTCTGCGAGAACAGATACTTCAAACTCTGATGGTCCGTAAAAATCTGGAATTTCTCTCCCACTAGATAATGCCTCCAAATCTTCAATGCAAAAACAATCGCAGCTAACTCCAAGTCGTGCGTCGGGTAATTCATCTCATGCGGCCTCAACTGTCGAGATGCATAAGCTACCACTCGTCCACGCTGCATCAAGACACACCCCAATCCTCTTAATGACGCATCGCTGTATATCTCAAATCCTCCTGGTCCAGACGGAATAGTTAGGACTGGTGCGGAAGTCAATCGATCCTTCAACTCCTGAAAACTCTCCTCGCACTTCTCAGTCCATTGAAACTTTGTTTCCTTTTTCAACAAACGCGTCAGAGGAGACGCTATCACAGAGAACCTTTCCACAAAGCGTCTATAGTACCCAGCCAATCCAAGGAAACTTCGTACTTCCGTCACGGTCGTAGGTCTCGGCCATTTCTCTACTGCTTCAATCTTAGATGGGTCCACTGATATTCCTTCTCCAGATACTATATGTCCAAGGAACGCCACTCTGCTTAACCAAAACTCACACTTACTAAACTTCGCATACAGCGAGTGTTCTCTTAACGTCCGCAGGACAATCCTTAAGTGTTCTTCGTGGTCCTCAGAACTCTTCGAATACACTAATATGTCATCAATGAAGACTATCACGAATTGATCCAAAAACTCCTTGAACACTCGATTCATCATATCCATAAATGCGGCTGGAGCATTTGTCAATCCAAACGGCATAACGGTGAACTCATAGTGCCCATACCTCGTCCGAAAGGCCGTCTTGGGCACGTCCTCCTTCTTAATCCTCAATTGGTGATAGCCTGTCCTTAGGTCTATCTTGGAGAACACACATGCACCTTGAAGTTGGTCGAACAGGTCGTCAATCCTTGGTAGAGGATACTTATTCTTGATCGTCACTTGGTTCAGCTGTCTGTAATCGATGCACAGCCTTAGTGATCCATCCTTCTTCTTAACAAATAGCACCGGAGCTCCCCATGGTGAAGCACTGGGGCGGATAAATCCTTTATCCAGCAGCTCTTGCATTTGCACCTTCAATTCCTTCAATTCCGATAACGACATCCTATACGGTGCTTTCGAGATCGGCTCCGTTCCAAGTGCCAATTCAATCACAAACTCTACGTCACGCTCTGGTGGCAATCCAGGCAACTCTTGAGGAAATACATCCGGATACTCACTTACTATAGGCACTTCTTCTAACTTCATTTCTAAGGCAGACGAATCTAACACTGATGCCAGAATTCCCAGGCAACCTTCATCCATTAACTTGGTCGCCTCTAAAGATGAGATCCAAGGAATCGACGTTCCTCCACGATTTCCCTTAAATTCATACCCAGGGTGGCCTGCTTGGTTTAGCTGTATGATACTCCTACTACAGTCTACCACTGCCCCATGTCTAACCAACCAATCCATGCCAACAATCACATCAAAATCATACATGGGCAGAACAGCTAAGTCAATTTCTTCTTGCCTATCGCCCAGAGCTAACTTACACCCCTTACATCCTAACGCAATAATTACTCTATCCTTCAACGGGGTGGTTACATGCAAGGTCACATCCAATGGCTTAACATTCATCCCAGACAACTCAACAAAACGTGCAGATACGAAAGAGTGCGACGCTCCCGGATCAAACAAGGCATAAGCGGTATGACCACAGAGAGAAACGGTACCTGTGATCACCCCTGGCGCGTTCTCAGCGTCCTTTCGCGCCACTGCATAAACTCGTCCTTGAGCAGGTGGACGGTTCTGATTTCCCTGAGGAGCATTCACCATCGGCGGCTGCTGCTGCGGCTGGAACGGGGGTCTCGGACCTTTTCTCGGGCAGTTCCTCAGAATATGCCCCGTCTGGCCACATCCAAAGCAGCCTCCAGTCTTCCTCGGGCAAGGGCCGTTCCCATGTCTCCTGCCACAGTCACGGCAGACTTGGTTCCCAGGGAACGATGGCTTTCCCAGGGTTCTCCTCGCAGGTGGAACGAACCTGCGGTTGTCCTTCATTGGCCTCTTGCCAAGGTCTCTGAAGTTCCCCCTTGGCACAAACCGCGATCCAGATGCGGCGGCCTTTTCTTGCAGATCCCGTTCTATCGCCAGGGCTCGCTCATAGATCTCGTTGTAGTCCCTTAGCCCAGTGGCGATGATCATACTTTTCAATTCAGGCCTCAATCCTTCCCTGAATCTCCTGGCCTTGTCCCATGGGTCGTCAATCAGCCTTCGAGCAAACTTGGACAGCCTGGCAAATTCACCTTCGTACTGGTCCACAGTCAGTGATCCTTGGCGGAGCCTGATAAACTCTTCCATTTTCCTCTCCTGGGCTGCCTCAGAAAAATACTTTCCATTGAACGCTGCACAGAAGGCAGCCCAGTTCGGCCTCATGCCATCCGGGAAGACTCGTCCTCTGGTGGCCTTCCACCAATCATCTGCAGTCCCTTGAAGTTGATAAGTTGCCAACGAAACCTTTTCCTCGTCTGCGCAACCCAACACGGAGAAAGCCTTCTCCAGTTGCTCGATCCACAAGGCAGCTACCTCTGGACCACCACTGCCATCAAATTTCGACGGCTGCAACTTCAGAAACTGCTCCACCATATGGTGAGTCTGACGTCCACCATTCCCATGCCCATTGCCTCCATTGGCTCCATTCGCAGCGGCCAAGGCGGCCTCAGCTGCTTGGGCTACAGTGGCAGCTCTCTCAGCAGCTTGCCTAGCCATCAAGTTGCTCACTTCAGTCAGAACTCTCATCATCTCTTCGATCCTAGGGTCCCCTTCTGACTCAGGAGCCCTCGAGCTCGATGCACCAGCAGTCGGTCTTCTGCCCCTATTGCTCATCCTTGCTAACACTCACACCTAAAACAAACGAAATTCCCATTCAGGAATCCGGAACTCTAAATCTAACAACCAAGCTTTCGTCTACTGTCGCGTCCACTGACATGTTTATGCATGTAAATAATCGCTGCAGCTTAAATGCAGTTGAACCCGGTCGACATCTAGACTCAACCCTGCAAATGCATAACCTAGGCCACTCTGTTCGCAACCTCAACTAGAAGCCTGTCGGGAGCCGCTTCCTTGATCAGGTCTCTGCCCCGGCGACCACTCCCCGCCCTCATCGTTTCTTGGTGCGAACAGTTGTCCTAAGAAATTCATAGACAAAGAGAACCCCACTCCACGTGTCCCATACCACGCTTCATAGCAGTTTTTAGACGTCCCGTCAATCCTGTCCCATACCAGGCTGACGGTCACCAAATCCAACAACATGAATGCATGCATTTCTTTCGAAATCCAAATCTCCTTTTTCAACAATGATTTGCCATTTCTAAACCATTTTGCTTTCGGTGCAGAAATTATGCAATGCATGATGGTCAAGCAGCGCGCGACAGCCGACTAGGCATACAACCACATGCAATACCTCACAGACTAACATTCAGCAATCAGCATTCAAGCGCCCAACTCATGGGGCTCTGCCATAGAACCTTACCTCAGGTCCTGACACACCTGCAGCTTAGCACAAAACACCTTACCCAAAGGCTACTCTAAACAATCGATTCGGCTAGGCAATCACATGCGCCAATCAAATCATGCATTCTACCCTTCCTAATCCTTAGGTCTAGGGTCTATCTATCTAACTACCCCAAAATCAACATCCTTATCACTCCAAAACCTCGAATTGTCTCGTATCGAGCTGACCTTGCTCTGATACCACTCGAATGGGGATGTCACGCCCCGGATCCCTACTCGGGGATGCGGCATCCCGTTCCTGCGGAAGATACACCTCGCGCTCATCTGGTTTACGCTACGCGACGGCCCAGGAATATTATCTCTTCGTCGCGACCAGACGACGACGCAACTTGCGCCAAATTCTCATACCTGCGGAAGCGTGCCTCCTATCCATACACACAGGCATACATAGCAAAGGGGTAGCAAAATCAAGATAAGCAAAATCAGCATTTCATAATATAATTAGCGTTAGGTACAGACTCCCAAAAAGAAACTACTAATCACAGATCTTCCTACGCTAACAACCTAATCCTCGAACCAACGGAATTCTGCCATAACTCAGTCCTCCTCGTCGGAATCCTCCACAGGGTCCTCCTCTGGATCCTCCTCCTCGGTATCCATCGCATCGCCCTCCTCGTGGCCATCTATCTCGGAGCGCCCTGGAGACGGCAACTCCTGCTTCGGGTCGGGGTCGATCACCTGGCCTCCATATTCTGCAGGCTGGAGCCAAAACGGGTCTTCCTCCATGGGAATAGGGGAATCTCTCTGGGGTCCCTCAAAGCCATGTAGGCCCTCTCTGAACCAAGCCTCGAATCTATGGGGCACTAAATAAGGACCTCCCTGATCTACGAGTACAGTCGTCACATGCCTATGCCACAGGGTAGCGTGCATATCAAAATGGAGGGTAACCTGGGTGTCCATCTGGATCGGCAGACCAAAAAGCATCGGTGGTACGTCCATCACTAGCGACCTGGATCTGAAAAAGGTGGCAATCAACGCCAGTGAGTTGAGGACTCAGCAAGCTCACCACTAATCCTAGCGTAGGGTAGGATATACAAGTGGGGTCGGTCCTAACCAGTAACTAGGGTTCAGGATTTAAAGTTCAACGCTCTCGATCTCCCCAGTTATTATCACCCCTCATGTAGTCAATACGAGGTTCATCATAACAATTCATACAATACCGACGGGCAATATCAACAATTAGCAATCATAGTATGCAAATGCCACAGGCCTCAAACGGCCATCATAGATCCCAAGGATCAGCCCACCTATCACTCCAATTCCCATCAGGGCTCTACCAACAGTGCCACGCGGCATGCCACGCTGCGTCTCGGGCGCCTTATGCTGGCCTCCCTTTTCTCTCCATCTCCCATCAGGGCGCTACCAACAGTGCCACACGGCATAAATCTCGGTGCCACATAGGCCCGTACCACACTGCGTTTCTGACGCCTTACGTTGGTCTCCCTTTTCTCTCCACTTCCCCTCAGGGCACAATCTCATGTCACATCCCCAGTGACTCATGCAATGCTCTGAATGTATGCAGGGCCCAGATGATCACATCAATAATTCAACACAGAGCATGCATGCAAATAAATACAAGTACAGGAGTAGAGCACATCATTCAATCGATCAGTGAACCTCACGTTCATCAACCAAACAGACATGGATCGTAGGCCTCTACTTTCAAAGTCTCGATTATCTAAGTTCGCCTTACATCTCATACAAGAGTCTGTCATTGTCATTACTTACTCAAGGGCAACTCGTTAATCAAACCCATATAAACCAAGGTTTAATCTAATTAAGGACCTCTAAATAATCAAGCTAAGTTCGACTGGGCCTAAGGCCCACTTCAATAGTTGAGGTCCAATAATTAATTATTAAATTAATTCATATGGGTTGGGCCTATTATTTTATTAATTTCGTGCGATGCCCAAGCCCATTTCTAAAGGTTTACTATTTAAGCCCATATTCATTATTTTAGGCCCAATTCAAGTACCCAAGCCCATATACACTTTTGTTTTTCGTTCTTTAATGTTCATGGACTTAATTTAGGCCCAATTTAAAAGGATTTTCGTCCATTAGTGGCCCACTAACTAGATTTGGCCCATTTTGATTGGTTTTGGCCCAATTACTTGATTTTTAAAGCTTTCGAGCCCATTAGTTCCCATTGGCCCGTTATGTACACGCCTAAGCCCACATTTGCAGCCCACTAATCATGTTTTCGAGGCCCAATCAGATTGTTAATCACGTCCATTAGCAAGTCCATTACGGTATCTTAGGCCTGTTAGCTTATTTTAGGTCCAAACGGTCCAAATTAAACCCCGAGGCCCACTTATTTCGCCCGGCCCACATTTCACACGCCCACATCACTCACTTGCAGCCCAACATGCATAATTTTCAGCCCCCTTCAAGTTGCTAAGCCTATGGTTTAGCCCAACAAGCTAATCACTCAAACTAACACAACTAGCTTAAGCCTTAATCATGCAATTTCCTCTATAAACCTTCATGGACAGCCCTCTATATCACCTTCCACATACATATATTACTAACCTAAGCTAAGATTAGTAGTAGAGCTTACCTATTAGGACCGGAAACGACGACGGGACGACAAAGGACACCGGACGGCCGGACGAGGCTCACGGCCGAACGGAGAGGAGGGGCTGATCGCGGCTGGTTCGGTCACTTCCAAAAGCTCCAAGGACCTAAATATGATAGCTCTAGGCATTAGAGGAGTGGAGGAGGGCGGCGGATCAAGCTTGGCCAGCCCGAAGGCTCACGGCCAAGTTGATCGTGACGGACGACGACGACGATGATGATGAGGGACGGTGAGGATGAGGGGCGGCTTCAAGCGGTTCTCATGGCCATAGAACAACAAGGAAAGGAAGGGAAGATGCTTACCTCGAGGTGGTGACGACGGAGGAAGACGGCGGCTTGAGGCGGGCGACGGTGGCCGACGGGGAGGGAGAGAACCGAGAGAGTTGAGAGAGAGATGAGAGCACGAGAGTGTGAGGGAGGTGAGGAAGAGTGGCCGGCCGAAAAATGAGGTGAGGAGAGAGAGAGACTATGATATAGCTTTGGTGAAAATTCAAAATCAAGAGGTAATGGGGTTAGGTAATGGGGTAATAGTGTTAGGGACAAGATGTTTGTACTTTGACATGCCCCTTGATTTGATTGAGAGATTGCCTTGGAAGTTGAACCATGAATGACCGATGGATGTGATTGATGGATTGACAAGACGTTTGATAGATTTGACAACCGATTTGACTTGCCTCGATTTGCGTGCCAAATGCACCGATCGGGTCCCGAGCGCGAACGAATTTTAGACAGGATTCGATTTCGATTGATCGAATCTACTCTCAAAAATCCTAATTTTATTAATCCTAAGGACTGAGCATTTACCGGGGGCATTTCGGTAATTTTCCATTGACGTCTTGCTTCTCGACGTACACCGGCTGTCTGCCCTTCTGGCGACATTTCTGAAACTGACTTTATTTCTTAATTGTGTTTGTCTTACTAATTCGATTGTCCGAAGTCGGATTTCATTTCGTGGTCAATTTCATTAATTTACGACTCTGTCTCTGTCTCAGACCAACGGGCGGCTGTTTGGAAAATTCTCCCCAGTTAGCCTTTCCCCTTCGGTTGGTCATCTCAGGGTAGCTAATCCTGAGTGAGCGTCGATCAGAGGGTATTAACGAAGTGTTTCCATTCCTTTAGAAATTCCGACATTTGGGTCGAATTTTCAGACTGTTACAGGGAGGCCAGCATAAGGCGTCCGAGACGCAGCGTGGCATGCCGTGTGGCACCGTTCGTAGAGCCCTGATGGGAATTGGAGTGATAGGCGGGCTGATCCTTGGGATCTATGATGGCCGTTTGAGGCCTGTGGCATTGCATACCATGATTGCTGATTGTTGATATTGCCCGTCTTTATTGCATGAACCATTGTGATGAAACTCGTACCGACAATATGAGGTGTGATGGAAACTGGGGAGATCGAGAGCGTTGAACCTTGAATCCTGAACCCTAGTTACTGGTTAGGACCGACCCCACTTGTATATCCTACCCTACGCTAGGATTAGTGGTGAGCTTGCTGAGTCCTCGACTCACTGGCGTTGGTTGCCACCTTTTTCAGATCCAGGTCGCCAGTGATGGATGTGCCACCGATGCTTTTTGGTCTGCCGATCCAGATGGACACCCAGGTTACCCTCCATTTTGATATGCACGCTACTCTGTGGCATAGGCATGTGACGACTGTACTCGTAGATCAGGGAGGTCCTTATTTAGTGCCCCATAGATTCGAGGCTTGGTTTAGAGAGGGCCTACATGGCTTTGAGGGACCCCAGAGAGATTCCCCGATTCCCATGGAGGAGGACCCGTTTTGGCTCCAGCCTGCAGAATATGGAGGTCAGGTGATCGACCCCGACCCGAAGCAGGAGTTGCCGTCTCCAGGGCGCTCCGAGATAGATGGCCACGAGGAGGGCGATGCGATGGATACCGAGGAGGAGGATCCAGAGGAGGACCCTGTGGAGGATTCCGACGAGGAGGACTGAGTTATGGCAGAATTCCGTTGGTTCGAGGATTAGGTTGTTAGCGTAGGAAGATCTGTACTTAGCAGTTTCTTTTGGGAGTCTGTACCTAACGCTGATTATATTACGAAATGCTGATTTTGCTTATCTTGATTTTGCTACCCCTTTGTCATGTATGCTTGTGTGTATGGATAGAAGGCACGCTTCCGCAAGTAAGAGAATTTGGCGCAAGCCGCGTCGTCTGGTCGCGACGAAAAGAAATTTTTCCCTGGGCCGTCGCTTATCGTGAACCAGTCGAGCGCGAGGTGTATCTTCCGCAGGAACGGGGTGCCGCGCTCCCGAGTAGGGATCCGGGGCGTGACAATGAGCAATAGGGGCAGAAGACCGACTACTGGTGCATCGAGCTCGAGGGCTCCTGAGTCTGAAGGGGACCCTAGGATCGAAGAGATGATGAGAGTTCTGACTGAAGTGAGTAACTTGATGGCTAGGCAAGCTGCTGAGAGAGCTGCCACTGTTGCCCAAGCAGCTGAGGCCGCCTTGGCCGCTGCGAATGGTGCCAATGGAGGCAATGGGCATGGAAATGGAGGACGTCAGACTCATCACATTGTGGAACAGTTTCTGAAGTTGCAGCCGTCGAAGTTTGATGGCAGTGGTGGTCCCGAGGTAGCTGCCTTGTGGATTGAGCAGCTGGAGAAGGCTTTTACTGTGTTGGGTTGCGCAGATGAGGAAAAGGTCTCGTTGGCAACTTATCAACTTCAGGGTACTGCAGATGACTGGTGGAAAACCACTAGAGGGCGAGTCTTTCCGGATGGTATGAGACCGAACTGGACCGCCTTCTGTACAGTATTCAATGGCAAGTATTTCTCTGAGGCAGCCCAAGAAAGGAAAATGGAAGAGTTCATCAGGCTCCGCCAAGGATCGCTGACCGTGGACCAGTATGAAGGCGAATTTGCCAGGCTGTCCAAGTTCGCACGAAGACTGATCGAGGATCCGTGGGATAAGGCCGGAAGGTTCAGGGAAGGTCTGAGGCCAGAGTTGAAGAGTTTGATCATCGCCACTGGGCTGAGGGACTACAACGAGATTTACGAGCGAGCTCTAGCGATTGAGCGAGATCTGCAAGAGAAGGCCGCCGCATCTGGATCGCGGTTCGTGCCAAGAGGGAACTTCAGAGACTTTGGCAAGAGGCCAATGAAGGACAACCGCAGGTTCGTTCCACCTGCGAGGAGAACTGTCACGCCCCGGATCCCTACTCGGGAGCGCGGCATCCCGTTCCTGCGGAAGATACACCTCGCGCTCGCCTGGTTCACGATGAGCGACGGCCCAGGGATGCTTTCTCTTCGTCGCAACCAGACGACGCAACCTGCGCCAAATTCTCATACCTGCGGAAGCGTGCCTTCTATCCATACACACAAGCATACATGACAAAGGGGTAGCAAAAATCAAGATAAGCAAAATCAGCATTCCATAATATAATCAGCGTTAGGTACAGACTCCCAAAAAGAAACTACTAAACACAGATCTTCCTACGCTGACAACCAAATCCTCGAACCATCGAAATTCTAGCATAACTCAGTCCTCCTCGTCGGAATCCTCCACAGGGTCCTCCTCTGGATCCTCCTCCTCGGTATCCATCGCATCGCCCTCCTCGTGGCCATCTATCTCGGAGCGCCCTGGAGACGGCAACTCCTGCTTCGGGTCGGGGTCGATCACCTGGCCTCCATATTCTGCAGGCTGGAGCCAAAACGGGTCCTCCTCCATGGGAATCGGGGAATCTCTCTGGGGTCCCTCAAAGCCATGCAGGCCCTCTCTAAACCAGGCCTCGAATCTATGGGGCACTAAATAAGGACCTCCCTGATCTACGAGTACAGTCGTCACGTGCCTATGCCACAGGGTAGCGTGCATATCAAAATGGAGGGTAACCTGGGTGTCCATCTGGATCGGCAGACCAAAAAGCATCGGTGGCACATCCATCACTGGTGACCTGGATCTGAAAAAAAGTGGCAACCAACGCCAGTGAGTCGAGGACTCAGCAAGCTCACCACTAATCCTAGCGTAGGGTAGGATATACAAGTGGGGTCGGTCCTAACCAGTAACTAGGGTTTGGTACCCGGAGTCCAACGCTCTCGATCTCCCCAGTTTTCATCACACCTCATATAGTCGGTACGAGTTTCATCACAATGGTTCATGCAATAAAGACGGGCAATATCAACAATCAGCAATCATGGTATGCAATGCCACAGGCCTCAAACGGCCATCATAGATCCCAAGGATCAGCCCGCCTATCACTCCAATTCCCATCAGGGCTCTACCAACAGTGCCACACGGCATGCCACGCTGCGTCTCGGACGCCTTATGCTGGCCTCCCTTTTCTCTCCATCTCCCATCAGGGCGCTACCAACAGTGCCACACGGCATAAATCTCGGTGCCACATAGGCCCGTACCACACTGCGTTTCTGACGCCTTACGTTGGTCTCCCTTTTCTCTCCACTTCCCCTCAGGGCACAATCTCACGTCACATCTCCAGTGACTCATGCAATGCTCTGAATGTATGCAGGGCCCAGATGATCACATCAATAACTCAACACAGAGCATGCATGCAGATGAATGTAAGTGCAAGAGCAGAGCACATCATTCAATCAACCAATAAACCCCATGTTCATCAAGCCAAACAGACATATATCGTATGCCTCTACTCTGGAAGTCTCGATCATCTAGTTCGCCTTACATCTCATACAAGAATCTACCATGCCATCACTTACCCAAGGGCAAATCCACTAATCGAGCCCATATAAACCAAGGTCTAATCTAATTAAGAACCCTTAATTAGTCGAGCTAAGTTCGACTGGGCCTAAGGCCCACTTCAATAGTTGAGGTCCAATGATTAATTATTAATTTAACTCACATGGGTTGGGCCTATTATTTTATTAATTTCGTGCGAGGCCCAAGCCCATTTCTAAAGGTTTACTATTCAAGCCCATATTCATTATTTTAGGCCCAATTCAAGTACCCAAGCCCATATACATTTTTGGGTTTCATTCTTTAATGTTCATGGACTTAATTTAGGCCCAATTAAATAAGATTTTCGTCCATTAGTGGCCCACTAACTAGATGTGGCCCATTTTGATTAGTTTTGGCCCAATTACTTGATTTTTAAAGCTTTCAAGCCCATTAGTTCCCTTTGGCCCATTATGTACACGCCTAAGTCCACATTTGCAGCCCACTAATCATGTTTTCAAGGCCCATTCAAGTTGTTAGTTTCGTCCGTTGGCAAGCCCATTAGGATATCTTAGGCCCGTTAACTTGTTTTTGATCAAATTAGTGCAAGTTAAGCCCCCTAAGCCCAATAACACCTCACGGCCTCTCCACCACACACTTACCTCATCATTTGCAGCCCACACTTAGCATTTTAAGGCCCATTTCACACGCTAACAGCCCCTCTCTTGGCCCAAATCCGCATACTAGTCCATTAGCCTCAACTAATCCAACCTTAATCACACACTAACCTTCTTAATCACAATCACTAGCCCATAATACCACCCCACATACACATATACAACTAGCCTAGTCCAAGATTAGTGGTAGAGCTTACCAGGAATGGTTGGAAACGACGACGACGAAGGGCGGAGCGAGGAACGGCCGAATGAGCTTTCGGCCAAGAGTGGGTGACCGGCGGTTGGGGGCTGTTGGTGGCGGCTCCAAGGCTCCTCTAGGCCCTAGAGGCATCATGAAACATGACAAGCAAGTGAGGAACCGAGGGAAGGCAAGTGGGTTTGATCGGGTCCAAGTTCGAGGCCGAAACGACGAATGGAACGTCGGTGAGGAGGGGGCTGTTTCGGGCATTTCGTGGGGGTCCAAGCCGAGGGAAATGAACAAGAGCAAGTTAAGAGAACTTACCAAGAGGTGAGGAGGGTTGGTGGCGGCCGGAGGGAGCTCGGCGGTGGCGGTCGGCCGGACGACGGGGCGGTGAGAGAGAGACCGAGAGAGAGTTGAGAGGAGAGGGAGAGGTTTCGGGAGGGAGAGTGAGGGAGAGAGAGAGCCGAATGAGAGAAATGAGAGAGGAGAGAGAGAGTGAAGGCTTAAGTCTAATATTTGGAAATTTCAAATTATGGTAGTGGGTTAGGTGGAATAGTGTATGTGATGAGACTTGTACTCTTGATGGGTGTGACTTTGTACCTTGGATTTGACTTGATAGATTGCATGGGAACTTGTGCCATGATTGACCGATGGATTTGACAAGACATCGATTGATTTGACAACTGATTTGACTTGCCTCGATTTGCGTGCCAAATGCACCGATCGGGTCTCGAGCGCGAACGAATTTTAGACAGGATTTGATTTTGATTAGTCGAATCTACTCTCAAAAATCCTAATTCTAATAATCCTAAGGACTGAGCATTTACCGGGGGCATTTCGGTAATTTTCCATTGACGTCTTGCTTCTCGACGTACACCGGCTGTCTGCCCTTCTGGCGACATTTCTGAAACTGACTTCATTTCTTAATTGTGTTTGTCTTACTAATTCGATTGTCCGAAGTCGGATTTCATTTCGTGGTCAATTTCATTAATTTACGACTCTGTCTCTGTCCCAGACCAACGGGCGGCTGTTTGGAAAATTCTCCCCAGTTAGCCTTTCCCCTTCGGTTGGTCATCTCAGGGTAGCTAATCCTGAGTGAGCGTCGATCAGAGGGTATTAACGAAGTGTCTCCATTCTTTTAGAAATTCCGATATTTGGGTCGAATTTTCAGACTGTTACAATTCTTCCCTTCTTATAAAAATTTCGTCCTCGAAATTTACATCCACCAATCCTTACAACAAAATGGAGATTACATCGATCTATTCAAACAGATACGGGTACTTCTTCTTCATTTCGTCCTCGCTTTCCCAAGTCGCTCCCTCAGTCCCATGGTGCTCCCAGATAACCTTGACTAGCGGTATTGTCTTGTTCCTCAAGACTTGCTCCTTACGATCTTCTATCCTTACTGGTCTTTCCACGTATGAGACACGGTCATCCACTTCAATGACTTCATGATCGAGTATATGGCCAGGGTCCGGCTCGTACTTTCGAAGCATTGAAACATGAAACACATCATGAATCTGCGATAAGTTCGGCGGCAATGCTAGACGATAAGCCAGTGTCCCGATCTTCTCCAGGATCTCGAATGGCCCAACAAATCTTGGACTCAGCTTTCCTTTCTTGCCAAACCGAGATAGTCCTCGCATCGGCGACACCTTCAGAAACACATGACCTCCAACTTGGAATTCCAATGGCTTACGTCTCTTGTCTGCATAACTCTTCTGCCTACTCTGCGCAGTCTTCAATCTGTCTCTGATCACTCTGACTGCCTCGACTGACTGCTGTACTAATTCTGGGCCTGTTATACTTTTCTCACCAACTTCGTCCCAACAGATTGGCGTTCTACAGGCCCTTCCATACAGTGCCTCAAATGGTGCCATTTTGATACTCTGCTGGTAGCTGTTGTTGTAAGCGAATTCCACCAAATGCAACTGCTCTTCCCAACCTCCTTTGAAATCAATCACACAAGCTCTCAACATGTCTTTCAAAGTCTGTATCGTCCTTTCCGACTGACCATCTGTCTGAGGGTGGTAAGCTGTACTGAATCTTAACTCTGTTCCCAGCGCACCCTGCAGACTCTTCCAAAATGTAGCGGTGAAGCGAGGATCTCTGTCTGATACAATACTTACTGGTACCCCATGCAATCTCACTATCTGCCTCACGTACAATTCAGCCAACTTTTCCAAGGTAGAGTCCTTTCGTACTGCAATGAAATGAGCTGATTTCGTCAGTCTGTCCACGATTACCCAAATCGAATCATTGCCTCTCTGACTTCTTGGCAATCCTGTCACAAAATCCATAGTGACATGCTCCCATTTCCACTCTGGGATTTCCAATGGTTGCAATAATCCTCCAGGCTTGCAATGCTGTGCCTTTACCTATTGACACGTCAGACACTTAGCTACATGCTTAGCCACATCCACCTTCATTCCATTCCACCAATAGTGCTGACGCAAATTTTGATACATCTTAGTACTCCCTAGATGAATACTATAGTTACTTCTGTGTGCCTCGGACAAAATCTTTTCCTTCAGCGCCTCGTCATTAGGCACGCACAGACGTCCTCTAAACTTCAATACTCCATCTGCAGTCACTTGGAACTCGGCCTTTCTCTCATCTGCATTCATCGCCACAATCTTCTGAATGTCCGGGTCCGTAGATTGCAACTCCTTGATTCTTAGCTGAATCTCCGGTCCAATCCGCAACGTGGCTATCAGACTCGAGAGGTTTCCTACCTCGACCTTGAACTCAGAATCTCTGATTTCCTCCAGTAATGTCCACTCCTTGACCATCATATGCGCAATGCTCGACTTCCTACTCAGAGCGTCTGCCACTTTATTCGCCTTTCCTGGATGGTACAGGATATCACAGTCGTAGTCCTTCAACAACTCCATCCAACGACGCTGCCTCATATTCAGCTCCTTCTGCGAGAACAGATACTTCAAACTCTGATGGTCCGTAAAAATCTGGAATTTCTCTCCCACCAGATAATGCCTCCAAATCTTCAATGCAAAGACAATCGCAGCTAACTCCAAGTCGTGCGTCGGGTAATTCATCTCATGCGGCCTCAACTGTCGAGACGCATACGCTACCACTCGTCCATGCTGCATCAAGACACACCCCAATCCTCTTAATGACGCATCGCTGTATATCTCAAATCCTCCTGGTCCAGACGGAATGGTTAAGATTGGTGCGGAAGTCAATCGATCCTTCAACTCCTGAAAACTTTCCTCGCACTTCTCAGTCCATTGAAACTTTGTTTCCTTCTTCAACAAACGCGTCAGAGGAGACGCTATCACAGAGAACCTTTCCACAAAGCGTCTATAGTACCCAGCCAATCCAAGGAAACTTCGTACTTCCGTCACGGTCGTAGGTCTCGGCCATTTCTCCACAGCCTCTATCTTTGCTGGATCCACTGATATTCCTTCTCCAGATACTATATGTCCAAGGAACGCCACTCTGCTTAACCAAAACTCACACTTACTAAACTTCGCATACAGCGAGTGTTCTCTTAACGTCAGCAGGACAATCCTTAAGTGTTCCTCGTGGTCCTCAGAACTCTTCGAATACACCAATATGTCATCAATGAAGACTATCACAAACTGATCCAGAAACTCCTTGAATACTCGATTCATCATGTCCATAAATGCGGCCGGAGCATTTGTCAATCCAAATGGCATAACGGTGAACTCATAGTGCCCATACCTCGTCCTAAAAGCAGTCTTAGGCACATCCTCTTTCTTAATCCTTAACTGGTGATAGCCTGTCCTTAGGTCTATCTTGGAGAACACGCAAGCGCCTTGAAGTTGGTCAAACAGGTCATCAATCCTTGGTAGAGGATACTTATTCTTGATCGTCACTTGGTTCAGCTGTCGGTAATCGATGCACAGTCTTAGTGATCCATCCTTCTTCTTAACAAATAGCACCGGAGCTCCCCATGGTGAAGCACTGGGGCGGATAAATCCTTTATCCAGCAGCTCTTGCATTTGCACCTTCAATTCCTTCAATTCCGATAACGACATCCTATACGGTGCTTTCGAGATCGGCTCCGTTCCAGGTGCCAATTCGATCACAAACTCTACGTCACGCTCTGGTGGTAATCCAGGCAACTCTTGAGGAAATACATCTGGATACTCACTTACTATAGGCACTTCCTCCAACTTCACCTCTTGAGCAGTCGAATCTGACACTGATGCCAGAATTCCCAGGCAACCTTCATCCATTAACTTGGTCGCCTCTAAAGATGAGATCCAAGGAACCGACGTTCCTCCACGATTTCCCTTAAATTCATACCCAGGGTGGCCTACTGGGTTTAGCTGTATGATACTCCTACTACAGTCTACCACTGCACCATGCCTAACTAGCCAATCCATGCCAACAATCACATCGAAATCAAACATGGGCAGAACAGCTAAGTCAATCTCTTCCTCTCTATCGCCCAGAGCTAACTTACACCCCTTACATCCTAGCGTAACAATCACTCTATCTTTCAGCGGGGTGGTTACATGCAAGGTCATATCCAACGGCTTAACATTCATCCCAGACAACTCAACAAAACGTGCAGATACGAAAGAGTGCGACGCTCCCGGATCAAACAAGGCATAAGCGGTATGACCACAGAGAGAAACGGTACCTGTGATCACCCCTGGCGTATTCTCAGCGTCCTTGCGCGCCATTGCATATACTCGTCCCTGAGCAAGTGGACGGTTCTGATTTCCCTGAGGAGCATTCACCATCGGCGGCTGCTGCTGTGGCTGGAACGGGGGTCTCGAACCTTTTCTCGGGCAGTTCCTCAGAATATGCCCCGTCTGGCCACATCCAAAGCAGCCTCCAGTCTTCCTCGGGCAAGGGCTGTTCCCATGCCTCCTGCCACAGTCACGGCAGACTTGGTTCCCAGGGAACGATGGCTTTCCCAGGGTTCTCCTTGCAGGTGGAACGAACCTGCGGTTGTCCTTCATCGGCCTCTTGCCAAAGTCTCTAAAGTTCCCTCTTGGCACAAACCGCGACCCAGATGCGGCGGCCTTTTCTTGCAGATCCCGTTCTATCGCCAGGGCTCGCTCATAGATCTCGTCGTAGTCCCTCAGCCCAGTGGCGATGATCATACTTTTCAACTCAGGCCTCAATCCTTCCCTGAATCTCCTGGCCTTATCCCATGGGTCGTCAATCAGCCTTCGTGCGAACTTGGACAGCCTGGCAAATTCGCCCTCATATTGGTCCACAGTCAGCGATCCTTGGCGGAGCCTGATGAACTCTTCCATTTTCCTCTCCTGGGCTGCCTCAGAAAAATACTTTCCATTGAATGCTGCACAGAAAGCAGCCCAGTTCGGCCTCATGCCATCCGGGAAGACTCGTCCTCTGGTGGCCTTCCACCAATCATCTGCAGTACCCTGAAGCTGATAAGTTGCCAACGAAACCTTTTCCTCGTCTGCGCAACCCAACACGGAGAAAGCCTTCTCCAGTTGCTCGATCCACAAGGCAGCTACCGCAGGACCACCACTGCCATCAAACTTCGACGGCTGCAACTTCAGAAATTGCTCCACCATATGATGAGTCTGACGTCCACCATTTCCATGCCCATTGCCTCCATTGGCACCATTCGCAGCGGCCAAGGCGGCCTCAGCTGCTTGGGCAACAGTGGCAGCTCTCTCAGCAGCTTGCCTAGCCATCAAGTTACTCATTTCAGTCAGAACTCTCATCATCTCTTCGATCCTAGGGTCCCCTTCAGATTCAGGAGCCCTCGAGCTCGATGCACCGGCGGTCGGTCTTCTGCCCCTATTGCTCATCCTCGCTAAAACTCACACCTAAAACAAACGAAATTCCCATTCAGGAATCCGGAACTCTAAGTCTAGCAACCAAGCTTTCGTCTACTGTCGCGTCCACTGACATGTATATGCATGTAAATAATCGCTGCAGCTTAAATGCAGTTGAACCCGGTCGACATCTAGACTCAACCCTGCAAATGCATAACCCAGGCCACTCTGTTCGCAACCTCAACTAGAAGCCTGTCGGGAGCCGCTTCCTTGATCAGGTCTTTGCCCCGGCGACCACTCCCCGCCCTCATCGTTTCTTGGTGCGATCAGTTGTCCTAAGAAATTCATAGACAAAGAGAATCCCACTCCACGTGTCCCATACCACGCTTCATCACAGTTTTTAGACGTCCCGTCAATCCTGTCCCATACCAGGCTGACGGTCACCAAATCCAACAACATGAATGCATGCATTTCTTTCAAAATCCAAATCTCCTTTTTCAACAATGATTTTCCATTTCTAAACCATTTTGCTTTCGGTGCAGAAATCATGCAATGCATGATGGTCAAGCAGCGCGCGACAGCCGACTAGGCATACAATCACATGCAATACCTCACGGACTAACATTCAGCAATCAGCATTCAAGCGCCCAACTCATGGGGCTCTGCCATAGAACCTTACCTCAGGTCCTGACGCACCTGCAGCTTAGCATGAAATACCTTATCCCAAGGTTACTCTAAGCAATCACATGCGCCAACCAAATCATGCATTCTACCCTTCCTAATCCTTAGGTCTAGGGTCTGTCTAACTAACTACCCCAAAATCATCAGCCTTATCACTCCAAACCTCGAACGGTCTCGTATCGAGCTGACCTTGCTCTGATACCACTCGAACGGGGATGTCACGCCCCGGATCCCTACTCGGGAGCGCGGCATCCCGTTCCTGCGGAAGATACACCTCGCGCTCGCCTGGTTCACGATGAGCGACGGCCCAGGGATGCTTTCTCTTCGTCGCAACCAGACGACGCAACCTGCGCCAAATTCTCATACCTGCGGAAGCGTGCCTTCTATCCATACACACAAGCATACATGACAAAGGGGTAGCAAAAATCAAGATAAGCAAAATCAGCATTCCATAATATAATCAGCGTTAGGTACAGACTCCCAAAAAGAAACTACTAAACACAGATCTTCCTACGCTGACAACCAAATCCTCGAACCATCGAAATTCTGGCATAACTCAGTCCTCCTCGTCGGAATCCTCCACAGGGTCCTCCTCTGGATCCTCCTCCTCGGTATCCATCGCATCGCCCTCCTCGTGGCCATCTATCTCGGAGCGCCCTGGAGACGGCAACTCCTGCTTCGGGTCGGGGTCGATCACCTGGCCTCCATATTCTGCAGGCTGGAGCCAAAACGGGTCCTCCTCCATGGGAATCGGGGAATCTCTCTGGGGTCCCTCAAAGCCATGCAGGCCCTCTCTAAACCAGGCCTCGAATCTATGGGGCACTAAATAAGGACCTCCCTGATCTACGAGTACAGTCGTCACGTGCCTATGCCACAGGGTAGCGTGCATATCAAAATGGAGGGTAACCTGGGTGTCCATCTGGATCGGCAGACCAAAAAGCATCGGTGGCACATCCATCACTGGTGACCTGGATCTGAAAAAAAGTGGCAACCAACGCCAGTGAGTCGAGGACTCAGCAAGCTCACCACTAATCCTAGCGTAGGGTAGGATATACAAGTGGGGTCGGTCCTAACCAGTAACTAGGGTTTGGTACCCGGAGTCCAACGCTCTCGATCTCCCCAGTTTTCATCACACCTCATATAGTCGGTACGAGTTTCATCACAATGGTTCATGCAATAAAGACGGGCAATATCAACAATCAGCAATCATGGTATGCAATGCCACAGGCCTCAAACGGCCATCATAGATCCCAAGGATCAGCCCGCCTATCACTCCAATTCCCATCAGGGCTCTACCAACAGTGCCACACGGCATGCCACGCTGCGTCTCGGACGCCTTATGCTGGCCTCCCTTTTCTCTCCATCTCCCATCAGGGCGCTACCAACAGTGCCACACGGCATAAATCTCGGTGCCACATAGGCCCGTACCACACTGCGTTTCTGACGCCTTACGTTGGTCTCCCTTTTCTCTCCACTTCCCCTCAGGGCACAATCTCACGTCACATCTCCAGTGACTCATGCAATGCTCTGAATGTATGCAGGGCCCAGATGATCACATCAATAACTCAACACAGAGCATGCATGCAGATGAATGTAAGTGCAAGAGAAGAGCACGTCATTCAATCAACCAATAAACCCCATGTTCATCAAGCCAAACAGACATATATCGTATGCCTCTACTCTGGAAGTCTCGATCATCTAGTTCGCCTTACATCTCATACAAGAATCTACCATGCCATCACTTACCCAAGGGCAAATCCACTAATCGAGCCCATATAAACCAAGGTCTAATCTAATTAAGAACCCTTAATTAGTCGAGCTAAGTTCGACTGGGCCTAAGGCCCACTTCAATAGTTGAGGTCCAATGATTAATTATTAATTTAACTCACATGGGTTGGGCCTATTATTTTATTAATTTCGTGCGAGGCCCAAGCCCATTTCTAAAGGTTTACTATTCAAGCCCATATTCATTATTTTAGGCCCAATTCAAGTACCCAAGCCCATATACATTTTTGGGTTTCATTCTTTAATGTTCATGGACTTAATTTAGGCCCAATTAAATAAGATTTTCGTCCATTAGTGGCCCACTAACTAGATGTGGCCCATTTTGATTAGTTTTGGCCCAATTACTTGATTTTTAAAGCTTTCAAGCCCATTAGTTCCCTTTGGCCCATTATGTACACGCCTAAGTCCACATTTGCAGCCCACTAATCATGTTTTCAAGGCCCATTCAAGTTGTTAGTTTCGTCCGTTGGCAAGCCCATTAGGATATCTTAGGCCCGTTAACTTGTTTTTGATCAAATTAGTGCAAGTTAAGCCCCCTAAGCCCAATAACACCTCACGGCCTCTCCACCACACACTTACCTCATCATTTGCAGCCCACACTTAGCATTTTAAGGCCCATTTCACACGCTAACAGCCCCTCTCTTGGCCCAAATCCGCATACTAGTCCATTAGCCTCAACTAATCCAACCTTAATCACACACTAACCTTCTTAATCACAATCACTAGCCCATAATACCACCCCACATACACATATACAACTAGCCTAGTCCAAGATTAGTGGTAGAGCTTACCAGGAATGGTTGGAAACGACGACGACGAAGGGCGGAGCGAGGAACGGCCGAATGAGCTTTCGGCCAAGAGTGGGTGACCGGCGGTTGGGGGCTGTTGGTGGCGGCTCCAAGGCTCCTCTAGGCCCTAGAGGCATCATGAAACATGACAAGCAAGTGAGGAACCGAGGGAAGGCAAGTGGGTTTGATCGGGTCCAAGTTCGAGGCCGAAACGACGAATGGAACGTCGGTGAGGAGGGGGCTGTTTCGGGCATTTCGTGGGGGTCCAAGCCGAGGGAAATGAACAAGAGCAAGTTAAGAGAACTTACCAAGAGGTGAGGAGGGTTGGTGGCGGCCGGAGGGAGCTCGGCGGTGGCGGTCGGCCGGACGACGGGGCGGTGAGAGAGAGACCGAGAGAGAGTTGAGAGGAGAGGGAGAGGTTTCGGGAGGGAGAGTGAGGGAGAGAGAGAGCCGAATGAGAGAAATGAGAGAGGAGAGAGAGAGTGAAGGCTTAAGTCTAATATTTGGAAATTTCAAATTATGGTAGTGGGTTAGGTGGAATAGTGTATGTGATGAGACTTGTACTCTTGATGGGTGTGACTTTGTACCTTGGATTTGACTTGATAGATTGCATGGGAACTTGTGCCATGATTGACCGATGGATTTGACAAGACATCGATTGATTTGACAACTGATTTGACTTGCCTCGATTTGCGTGCCAAATGCACCGATCGGGTCTCGAGCGCGAACGAATTTTAGACAGGATTTGATTTTGATTAGTCGAATCTACTCTCAAAAATCCTAATTCTAATAATCCTAAGGACTGAGCATTTACCGGGGGCATTTCGGTAATTTTCCATTGACGTCTTGCTTCTCGACGTACACCGGCTGTCTGCCCTTCTGGCGACATTTCTGAAACTGACTTCATTTCTTAATTGTGTTTGTCTTACTAATTCGATTGTCCGAAGTCGGATTTCATTTCGTGGTCAATTTCATTAATTTACGACTCTATCTCTGTCCCAGACCAACGGGCGGCTGTTTGGAAAATTCTCCCCAGTTAGCCTTTCCCCTTCGGTTGGTCATCTCAGGGTAGCTAATCCTGAGTGAGCATCGATCAGAGGGTATTAACGAAGTGTCTCCATTCTTTTAGAAATTCCGATATTTGGGTCGAATTTTCAGACTGTTACAAGAACCCTGGGAAAGCCGTCGTTCCCTGGGAATCAGGTCTGCCGTGACTGTGGCAGGAGGCATGGGAACAGCCCTTGCCCTAGGAAAACTGGAGGCTGCTTTGGATGTGGCCAGACGGGGCATATTCTGAGGAACTGCCCGAGGAAAGGTCCGAGACCCCCGTTCCAGCAGCAACCGCCGCCGCCGCAGATGGTGAACGCTCCGCAAGGAAACCAGAACCGTCCGCCTGCTCAGGGACGAGTATATGCAATGGCGCGCAAGGACGCTGAGAATGCGCCAGGGGTGATCACAGGTACCGTTTCTCTCTGTGGTCATACCGCTTATGCCTTGTTTGATCCGGGAGCATCGCACTCTTTCGTATCTGCACGTTTTGTTGAGTTGTCTGGGATGAATGTTAAGCCATTGGATGTGACCTTGCATGTAACCACCCCGTTGAAGGATAGAGTGATTATTGCGTTAGGATGTAAGGGGTGTAAGTTAGCTCTAGGCGATAGGCAAGAAGAAATTGACTTAGCCGTTCTGCCCATGTATGATTTTGATGTGATTGTTGGCATGGATTGGCTAGTTAGTCATGGTGCAGTGGTAGACTGTAGTAGGAGTATCATACAGCTAAACCCAGTAGGCCACCCTGGGTATGAATTTAAGGGAAATCGTGGAGGAACGTCGATTCCTTGGATCTCATCTTTAGAGGCGACCAAGTTAATGAATGAAGGTTGCCTGGGATTTTTGGCATCAGTGTCAGATTCGACTGCTCAAGAGGTGAAGTTGGAGGAAGTGCCTATAGTAAGTGAGTATCCAGATGTATTTCCTCAAGAGTTGCCTGGATTGCCACCAGAGCGTGACGTAGAGTTTGTGATTGAATTGGCACCTGGAACGGAGCCGATCTCGAAAGCACCGTATAGGATGTCATTATCGGAATTGAAGGAATTGAAGGTGCAAATGCAAGAGCTGCTGGATAAAGGATTTATCCGCCCTAGTGCTTCACCATGGGGAGCTCCGGTGCTATTTGTTAAGAAAAAGGATGGATCACTAAGGCTGTGCATCGATTACAGACAGCTGAACCAAGTGACGATCAAGAATAAGTATCCTCTACCAAGGATTGATGACCTGTTCGACCAACTTCAAGGCGCTTGCGTGTTCTCCAAGATAGACCTAAGGACAGGCTATCACCAGTTAAGGATTAAGAAGGAGGACGTGCCCAAGACTGCCTTTCGGACGAGGTATGGGCACTACGAGTTCACAGTTATGCCGTTTGGATTGACAAATGCCCCAGCCGCATTTATGGATATGATGAATCGAGTGTTCAAGGAGTTTCTGGATCAGTTTGTGATAGTCTTCATTGATGACATCTTGGTATATTCGAAGAGTTCTGAGGACCACGAAGAACACTTAAGGATCGTTCTGCAGACGTTAAGGGAACATTCGCTGTATGCGAAGTTTAGTAAGTGCGTGTTCTGGCTGAGCAGAGTGGCATTCCTTGGACATATAGTATCTGGAGAAGGAATATCAGTGGATCCAGCAAAGATAGAGGCTGTGGAGGAATGGCCGAGACCTACGACCGTGACGGAAGTACGAAGTTTCCTTGGATTGGCTGGGTACTATAGACGCTTTGTGGAAAGGTTCTCTGTGATAGCGTCTCCTCTGACGCGTTTGTTGAAGAAGGAAACAAAGTTTCAATGGACTGAGAAATGCGAGGAAAGTTTTCAGGAATTGAAGGACCGATTGACTTCCGCACCAGTCTTAACCATCCCATCTGGACCTGGAGGGTTTGAGATATACAGCGATGCGTCATTAAGAGGATTGGGGTGTGTCTTGATGCAGCATGGACGAGTGGTAGCGTATGCATCTCGACAGTTGAGGCCGCATGAGATGAATTACCCGACGCACAACTTGGAGTTAGCTGCGATCGTCTTTGCATTGAAGATTTGGAGGCATTATCTGGTGGGAGAGAAATTCCAGGTTTTTACGGACCATCAGAGTTTGAAGTATCTGTTCTCGCAGAAGGAGCTGAATATGAGGCAGCGTCGTTGGATGGAGTTGTTAAAGGACTACGACTGCGATATTTTGTACCATCCAGGAAAGGCGAATAAGGTGGCAGATGCTCTGAGTAGGAAGTCGAGCATTGCGCATATGATGGTCAAGGAGTGGACACTACTGGAGGAAATCAGAGACTCTGAGTTTAAGATGGAGGTTGGAAGCCTCTCGAGTCTGTTGGCTACGTTGCAGATTGAACCAGAGATTCAACTAAGGATCAAAGAGTTGCAGTCTACGGATCCGGATGTTCAGAAGATTGTGGCGATGAATGCAGATGAGAGGAAGGCCGAGTTCCAAGTGACTGCTGACGGGATATTGAAGTTTAGAGGACGTCTGTGCGTGCCAAGCGATGAAGAGCTGAAGGAAAGGATTTTGGCTGAGGCGCACAGAATTAACTACAGTATTCATCCAGGGAGTACTAAGATGTATCAGAATTTGTGTCAGCACTATTGGTGGAATGGAATGAAGGTGGATGTGGCTAAGCATGTAGCTAAGTGTCTGACGTGTCAACAGGTAAAGGCGCAGCATTGCAAGCCTGGAGGATTATTGCAACCATTGGAAATCCCAGAATGGAAATGGGAGCATGTCACTATGGATTTTGTGACAGGATTGACAAGGAGTCAGAGAGGCAATGATTCGATTTGGGTAATAGTGGACAGACTGACGAAATCAGCTCATTTCATTGCAGTACGAAAGGACTCTACCTTGGAAAAGTTGGCTGAATTGTACGTGAGGCAGATAGTGAGATTGCATGGGGTACCAGTAAGTATTGTATCAGACAGAGATCCTCGCTTCACCGCTACATTTTGGAAGAGTCTGCAGGGTGCGCTGGGAACAGAGTTAAGATTCAGTACAGCTTACCACCCTCAGACAGATGGTCAGTCGGAAAGGACGATACAGACTTTGGAAGACATGCTGAGAGCTTGTGTGATTGATTTCAAAAGAGGTTGGGAAGAGCAGTTGCATTTGGTGGAATTCGCCTACAACAACAGTTACCAGCAGAGTATCAGGATGGCACCATTTGAGGCACTGTATGGAAGGGCCTGTAGAACGCCCATCTGTTGGGACGAAGTTGGTGAGAAAAGCATAACCGGCCCAGAATTAGTGCAGCAGTCAGTCGAGGCAGTCAGAGTGATTAGCGACAGACTGAGGACCGCTCAGAGTAGGCAAAAGAGCTATGCAGACAGGAGACGTAAGCCGTTGGAATTTCAAGTTGGAGATCATGTATTTTTGAAGGTGTCGCCGATGCGAGGACTATCTCGGTTTGGCAAGAAAGGAAAGCTGAGTCCAAGATTTGTTGGGCCATTCGAGATTTTGGAGAAGATCGGGACATTAGCTTATCGTCTGGCACTACCGCCGAACTTATCGCAGATTCATAATGTGTTTCATGTTTCGATGCTTCGAAAGTACGAGCCGGACCCTGGCCATATACTCGATCATGAAGTCATTGAAATGGATGACCGCATCTCGTACGTGGAAAGACCAGTAAGGATTGAAGATCGTAAAGAGCAGGTCTTGAGGAATAAGACAATACCGCTAGTTAAAGTTATCTGGGAGCACCATGGGACTGAAGGAGCCACTTGGGAAAGCGAGGACAAAATGAAGAAGAAGTATCCATATTTGTTTGGGTAACTCGATGTAATCTCCAGTTTGTTGTAAGGATTGATGGATGTAAATTTCGAGGACGAAATTTTTATAAGAAGGGAAGAATTGTAACAGTCTGAAAATTCGACCCAAATGTCGGAATTTCTAAAAGAATGGAGACACTTCGTTAATACCCTCTGATCGACGCTCACTCAGGATTAGCTACCCTGAGATGACCAACCGAAGGGGAAAGGCTAACTGGGGAAAATTTTCCAAACAGCCGCCCGTTGGTCTGAGACAGAGACAGAGTCGTAAATTAATGAAATTGACCACGAAATGAAATCCGACTTCGGACAATCGAATTAGTAAGACAAACACAATTAAGAAATAAAGTCAGATTCAGAAATGTCGCCAGAAGGGCGGACAGCCGGTGTACGTCGAGAAGCAAGACGTCAATGGAAAATTACCGAAATGCCCCGGTAAATGCTCAGTCCTTAGGATTAATAGAATTAGGATTTTTGAGAGTAGATTCGATCAATCGAAATCAAATCCCGTCTAAAATTCGTTCGCGCTCGAGACCCGATCGGTGCATTTGGCATGCAAATCGAGACACGTCAAATCAGTTGTCAAATCAATCGATGTCTTGTCAAATCCATCGGTCAATCATGGCACAAGTTCCCATGCAATCTATCAAGTCAAATCCAAGGTACAAGTCACACCCATCAAGAGTACACATCTAATCCATGTCACTATTTACCTCACCTAACCCCATTATCTCCTATTTTTGAATTCCACTAAAACCATTTCATCCTCTCTCTCCTCTCTCATTTTCTCTCATTCGGCTCTCTCTCTCCCTCACTCTCCCTCCCGAAAGCTCTCCCTCTCCCCTCAACTCTCTCTCGGTTCTCTCCCTCTCCGCCCGACACCGCCCGTCGTCGCCCCGTCGTCCGGCCAAAGCCAGCCGCCGCCGTCCACCCTCAACTCTTGGTAAGTCCTCTTAGCCTCCTCTTGTTCATTTTCCCACGGCTTGGACCCACCACGAAATGCCGAAACAGCCCTCACTTTTCATCGTCATTTCCTTCGTCGTTTCGCTTCCATTTGAACCCGAACTTGCTCACCTTCGTTCCCTCGGTTCTTCACCTGCCTTGGCTTGTTGTATGGTTGGTTTAGAGTCCTTGGAGGCCACGGAACAGCCGAGATCAGCCCCGTTGCCGCCGCTCCTTTCCCGTCGACCGTGAGCCCCATTCGTCCGCTCGGTGTCTCTTCGTCGTTCGTCGTCGTCCCGAGCTGATTTGTGTAAGCTTTACCACTAATTCTAGTTTAGGTTAGTAGTATATGCATGTGGGAGGGTGTGCTTGTGACGGTTAGGCTTGTTGTGAGGTTGAAAGGTGATTTAAGGTATGCTTACTATGAACTAACATGTGGAAAGCTTGATTTGGGTTTCGAATAAGGGCTGTTGGCATGCGAAATGGTCATTAAAAAGCTAAGTGTGGGCTGAAAATGTTGAGGTAGGCGTGCGTGGGAGAGGCCGTGAGGTATAGATGGGCTTAGGGGCCTTAAATTACACTAAATGAACCAAAAACAAGCTACCGGGCCTAAGTGAAGTTAATGGGCTTGATGATGGACGAAATTTGGCTTACGAATGGGCCTTGGGAATGTAGTTGGTGGACCGAAATGATGGGCTAGAACACGAGGTTTAATGGGCCAAAGTAAAGTATTGGGCTTAGGAACCTTTAATTCTAGTAATTGGGCCAAAACTAAACAAAATGGGCCTAATCTAATTATTGGGCTGCTAACGGACGAAAATTCACTTAAATTGGGCCTAAATTAAGTCCATGAAAATTTAAGAATGAAACCCAAAAATGTATATGAGCTTGGGTACTTGAATTGGGCCTAAAATGATGAATATGGGCTTGAATAGTAAACCTTTAGAAATGGGCTTGGGCCTTGCACGAAATTAATAAAATAAAGGGCCCAACCCATATGAATTAACTTAAGGATTAACTAACTGGACCTTAACTTTCGAAGTGGGCCTTAGGCCCAGTCGGACTTAGCCTGATTAATTGGAGACTCTTAATTAGATTAGACCTTGGTTTATATGAGTTGATTAACGAGTTGCCCTTGAGTAAGTGATGACAATGACAGACTCCTGTAGGAGATGTAAGGCGAATGTAGATGATCGAGGCTTTGAAAGTAGAGGCCTACGATCCATGTCTGTTTGGTTGATGAACGTGAGGTTCACTGGTCGATTGAATGATGTGCTCTACTCCTGCACTTGTATTTATTTGCATGCATGCTCTGTGTTAAGTTATTGATGTGATCATCTGGGCCCTGCATACATTCAGAGCATTGCATGAGTCACTGGGAATGTGACATGAGATTGTGCCCTGAGGGGAAGTGGAGAGAAAAGGGAGACCAACGTAAGGCGTCAGAAACGCAGTGTGGTACGGGCCTATGTGGCACCGAGATTTGTGCCGTGTGGCACTGTTGGTAGCGCCCTGATGGGAGATGGAGAGAAAAGGGAGGCCAGCATAAGGCGTCCGAGACGTAACGTGGCATGCCGTGTGGCACTGTTGGTAGAGCCCTGATGGGAATTGGAGTGATAGGCGGGCTGATCCTTGGGATCTATGATGGCCGTTTGAGGCCTGTGGCATTTGCATGCTATGATTGCTAATTGTAGATATCGCCCGTCTGTATTGTATGAATTGTTATGATGAAACTCGTATTGGCTAAATGAGGGGTGATAATAACTGGGGAGATCGAGAGCGTTGAACTTTGAATCCTGAACCCTAGTTATTGGTTAGGACCGACCCCACTCGTATATCCTACCCTACGCTAGGATTAGTGGTGAGCTTGCTGAGTCCTCGACTCACTGGCGTTGGTTGCCACCTTTTCCAGATCCAGGTCGCCAGTGATGGATGCGCCACCGATGCTTTTTGGTCTGCCGATCCAGATGGACACCCAGGTTACCCTCAATTTTGATATGCACGCTACCCTGTGGCATAGGCATGTGACGACTGTGCTCGTAGATCAGGGAGGTCCTTATTTAGTGCCCCATAGATTCGAGGCTTGGTTTAGAGAGGGCCTACATGGCTTTGAGGGACCCCAGAGAGATTCCCCGATTCCCATGGAGGAGGACCCGTTTTGGCTCCAGCCTGCGGAATATGGAGGCCAGGTGATCGACCCCGACCCGAAGCAGGAGTTGCCATCTCCAGAGCGCTCCGAGATAGATGGCCACAAGGAGGGCGATGCGATGGATACCGAGGAGGAGGATCCAGAGGAGGACCCTGTGGAGGATTCCGACGAGGAGGACTGAGTTCTGGCAGAATCCCGATGTTTTGAGGATTAGTAGAGCGTAGGATGATCTACAGCTAGTGGTTTTCTTTTGGTAGTCTGTACCTAACGCTAATCGTATTTATGAAATGTTGTTTATGTTTATCTTGTCCATGCTACCCCTTTGCTATGTATGCTTGTGTGTATGGATAGGAGGCACGCTTCCGCAGGCATGAGAATTTGGCGCAAGTTGCGTCGTCTGGTCGCGACGAAGAGAAAGTATCCCTGGGCCGTCGCTTTTCGTGAACCAGGCAAGCGCGAGGTGTATCTTCAGCAGGAACGGGATGCCACGTTCCCGAGAAGGGATCCGGGGCGTGACATTCAAGATTAGAAATTAGGCCCAATCTAAGTGAATTTTCGTCCATTGAGGCCCACCATTACAAATTAAGCCCATCTTGCGTCACTTTGGTCCAATTACTTGAATTAAAGGCTCCTAAGCCCATTAGTATCCTTTGGCCCATTAAGGTACATGCCTAAGCCCACTAAATCAGCCCACTAATCATGTTTTCGGGGCCCATTCAAATTGTTAATCTCGTCCATTAGCAAGTCCATTAAGGTATCTTAGGCCCGTTAGCATATATTAGGTCCAATTCGTATAATTTAAGCCTTCGAGCCCACTAACACATTTCGGCCCGCCTCATACACGCCCAAGTCACTCATTCACAGCCCAATGTACATGATTTCCAGCCCTCCCCAAGTTTCTAAGCTCTTGGTTTAACCCAACACACTAATCGCCTAAACTAACATAACTTGCCTAAGCTTTAATCATGCAATCTCTTCCGAAAATCACCACAATCAGTGTAACAGTCTGAAAATTCGACCCAAATATCGGAATTTCTAAAGGAATGGAAACACTTCGTTAATACCCTCTGATCGACGCTCACTCAGGATTAGCTACCCTGAGATGACCAACCGAAGGGGAAAGGCTAACTGGGGAGAATTTTCCAAACAGCCGCCCGTTGGTCTGAGACAGAGACAGAGTCGTAAATTAATGAAATTGACCACGAAATGAAATCCGACTTCAGACAATCGAATTAGTAAGACAAACACAATTAAGAAATAAAGTCAGTTTCAGAAATGTCGCCAGAAGGGCAGACAGCCGGTATACGTCGAGAAGCAAGACGTCAATAGAAAATTACCGAAATGCCCCCGGTAAATGCTCAGTCCTTAGGATTAATAGAATTAGGATTTTTGAGAGTAGATTCGACCGATCGAAATCAAATCCTGTCTAATATTCGTTCGCGCTCGAGACCCGATCGGTGCATTTGGCACGCAAATCGAGGCAAGTCAAATCAGTTGTCAAATCAATCAAATGTCTTGTCAATCAATCAAATCCATCATGGCACAATTTCCAAGGCAAGTCAATCATGGTTCAATTCCCAAGAATGTCAATCAAGTGTCATTCAAAGTACACATCAAATCCTAGTCACTATTCCCTTACTATTCACTACCTAACCCACTTACCCCTTCCACTTAACTCTCTTCTCTCTCTCCCCTCCCTCACTTTTCATTTGCGGCACCCCCTCTCTCTCTCTCTCTCTCTCTTTCCCGAAAGCTCTCTCTCCCTCTCCTCCCCTTTGCTTCGTCCGACCGTGCCGCCGCAAGCCGCCCTCGTTCCGCCGCCTTGCCGCCACCGTCGGCCACCCCTCTCCCTTGGCACGCCTTGGTAAGTCTCCCTAGCTCATTCTTGTTCATTTCCCACGGCTTGGACCCCCACGAAAAGCCCGAAACAGCCCGCCTCCTCATCGTCGTTTTCTTCGTCGTTTCGCTTCCATTTGAACCCGAACTTGTTCCACCTTGTTTCCTTGCATCCCTCATGTCTTTGGCTTAGCAAATGGTCACCTTAGGACCCTTGGAACTCCGTGGAACCGCCGGAACAGCCACCGTTGCCGCCGCTCCCCTCCCTAAGCCGTGAGCTCCAACCGGTCGTTCCTTGCTCCGCCTCGCGTCATCGTCATTTCCAACCCATATCCGGTAAGCTCTACCCCTAATCTTTGTTTAGGTTAGTAATATACATTTGTGGAATGTTAATAGAGGCCGATTATGATGATTTTAGTAAAGAGATTGCATGGTTCAAGCCTAGACAAGTAAGGTTGCGTTATGTGCATGGTGCAAGGGGTTAAACTAAGAGTTTGGAGGCTTGTAGAGGGCTAGAAATGTGGTATACAAGGCTGTGGAAATTCGGTCTAGGCGTGTATAGGGTGGACCGAAAGGGATTAATGGGCTTCAAGACTTAAATCACTTGAATCGAACCTAATACGAGCTACCGGGCCTAAATACAACTAATGGACTTACTAATGGTTGATATCCACCATCCGAATGGGCCTTGAAAACATGATTAGTGGGCTGCAAATGTGGGCTTAGGCGTGTACTTAATGGGCCGAAGGGAAATAATGGGCTTGAAAGCTTTAAAATTAAGTAATTGGGCCAAAACTAATCAAAATGGGCCAAATCTAGCTAGTGGGCCACTAATGTACGAAAATCCACTTAAATTGGGCCTAAATTAAGTCCATGAACATTAAAGAATGAAACCCAAAAATGTATATGGGCTTGGGCATTCGAATTGGGATAAAGTAATGAATATGGGCTTGAATAGTAAACCTTTAGAAATGGGCTTGGGCCTCACACGAATTTAATAAAATAATAGGCCCAACCCTTATGAATTAATTTAAGAATTAATCATTGGACCTCAACTATTGAAGTGGGCCTTAGGCCCAGTCGAACTTAGCTTGAGTAATTAGAGGCCCTTCATTAGATTAGACCTTGGTTTATATGGGCTCGATTAGTGGATTGTCCTTGGATAATTGATAGTATAGTAGACTTTTGTTTAAGATGTAAGGCGGACTTGGATTATCGAAACTTTGTGGATAGAGATAATTGATCTACGTCTGCTTGGCTCGTTGATCATGAGATGTATCAGTTGGTCGATTGATGTGCTCTATCTTGCACTTATGATTATTGGCATGCATGCTCTGTGTTGAATTATTGATGTGATCATCTGGGCCCTGCATACATTCAGAGCATTGCATGAGTCACTGGGAATGTGACATGAGATTGTGCCCTGAGGGGAAGTGGAGAGACAAGGGAGACCAACGTAAGGCGTCAGAAACGCAGTGTGGTATGAGCCTATGTGGCACCGAGATTTATGCCGTGTGGCACTGTTGGTAGCGCCCTGATGGGAGATGGAGAGAAAAGGGAGGCCAGCATAAGGCGTCCGAGACGCAGCGTGGCATGCCGTGTGGCACTGTTGGTAGAGCCCTGATGGGAATTGGAGTGATAGGCGGGCTGATCCATGGGATCTGTGATGGCCGTTTGAGGCCTGTGGCATTTGCATAAGGTTATTGCTGATTGTTGATATTGCCCGTCTGTATTGCATGAATTGTTGTGACGAAACTCGTATTGGCTATATGAGGCGTGATGATAACTGGGGAGATCGAGAGCGTTGGACTCCGAGTACCAAACCCTAGTTACTTGTAACAGTCTGAAAATTCGATCCAATTATCGGAATTTCTGGATGAATGGAAACACTTCGTTAATACCCTCTGATCGACGCTCACTCAGGACTAGCTACCCTGAGATGACCAACCGAAGGGGAAAGGCTAACTGGGGAGAATTTTCCAAACAGCCGCCCGTTGGTCTGAGATAGAGACAGAGTCGTAAATTAATGAAATTAACCACGAAATGAAATCCGACATTGGACAATCGAATCAGTAAGATAAAAACAATTAAGAACTGAAGTCAGTTTCAGAAATGTCGCCAGAAGGGCAGACAGCCGGTGTACGTCGAGAAGCAAGACGTCAATGGAAAATTACCGAAATGCCCCCGGTAAATGCTCAGTCCTTAGGATTAATAGAATTAGGATTTTTGAGAGTAGATTCGACTAATCAAAATCAAATCCTGTCTAAAATTCGTTCGCGCTCGAGACCCGATCGGTGCATTTGGCACGCAAATCGAGGCAGGTCAAATCGGTTGTCAAATCAATCAATGTCTTGTCAATCCATCGGTCACATCATGGCACAATTTCCAAGAATGTCAATCCATCAATCCATCAAGTAAATCAAGTGTCATTCAAGCATAGTAAACATCATATCCTTGTCACTATTCAACCTAACCCCATTATCTTATTTTGAATTTCACTATAACCCACATAAACCTCTCTCTCTCCTCCCTCATCATTTTCGGCCGCCCACTCTCTCTCCTCCCTCTCCCTCTCTCGAATTCCCTCTCTCCCTCACGGCTCCCTCTCGCTCGGTCGTCCGCCGTGCGCCACCGTCCGCCGTCGTTGAGGCCTCCATCCGCGACGAGCCGCCACCATTGTCACGGTAAGTCTTCCCTTGTCCTCGGTCTCTTCATTCCCGTAGCCTTGGATGACCCGGCCTCACTCTCTCCTTCTTCTTTCTCTCGGTCCAAGCTCGTCCGGCCGCCCGAACGTCGTCGTCGCCGTCGTCTTCTCGTCCAGCCGCCTCCACCAGCCTCGTTCGTGTATAGGTGAGCTTCCATGGTCCCTCACCTCTTAGTTTCCCACGGCAAAAAGGCCATGTGGACACCGGCCCGACCTGATCTCTCCCTTGCTCTCTCGGACGCGTGCAGCCGCCGTCGTTGCCGTCGGCCTCCGCCCGTTCCGACGTCATCCAGCCGCCACCGTCCACCCCACCGGTAAGCTTTAGTCACTAATCTCAACCTAGGCTAGTTGTATGCATGTGTGGTTGTGCGAATTAGTTGCTATTAATGTGATTAGTGGATAATGTGGATGATTAAGCTAGTTGGGCTTTGGATTATGTTGTTAGATTAATGGGCCGGCCGTGTAGGCCATAGAGAGAGAGATTGGGCCTTGAAATGTCATAGATGGGCTGAATGGGGTGAAGTTGGCGTGAGGCTTGATGGGCAAAAGGGAACTAATGGGCTTGGAAGCTTTAAAACCAAGTAATTGGGCCAAAACTAATCAAAATGGGCCAAATCTAGTTAGTGGGCCACTAATGGACGAAAATCCACTTAAATTGGGCCTAAATTAAGCCCACGAACGTTAAAGAATAAAACTCAAAAATGTATATGGGCTTGGGTATTCAAATTGGGCCTAAAATAATGAATATGGGCTTGAATAGTAAACCTTTAGAAATAGGCTTGGGCCTTGCACGAAATTAATAAAATAATAGGCCCAACCCCTATGAATTTAATTTAAGAATTAATTATTGAACCCCAACTATTGAAGTGGGCCCTAGGCCCAGTCGAACTTAGCTCGATTAATTAGGGGTTCTTAATCAGATTAGACCTTGGTTTATATGGGCTCGATTAGTGGATTGTCCTTGGATAATTGATAGTATAGTAGACTTTTGTTTAAGATGTAAGGCGGACTTGGATTATCGAAACTTTGTGGATAGAGATAATTGATCTACGTCTGCTTGGCTCGTTGATCATGAGATGTATGAGTTGGTCGATTGATGTGCTCTGTCTTGCACTTATGATTATTGGCATGCATGCTCTGTGTTGAATTATTGATGTGATTATCTGGGCCCTGCATACATTCAGAGCAATGCATGAGTCACTGGGAATGTGACATGAGATTGTGCCCTGATGGGAGATGGAGAGAAAAGGGAGGCCAGCGTAAGGCGTCCGAGACGCAGCGTGGCATGCCGTGTGGCACTGTTGGTAGAGCCCTGATGGGAATTGGAGTGATAGGCGGGCTGATCCTTGGGATCCGTGATGGCCATTTGAGGCCTGTGGCATTTGCATAATGTTATTGCTGTTTGTTACTATCGCCCGTCTGTATTGCATGAATTGTTGTGACGAAACTCGTATTGGCTATATGAGGCATGATGATAGCTGGGGAGATCGAGAGCGTTGAACTTTGAATCCTGAACCCTAGTCTATTGGGTAGGACCGACCCCACTAGTATACGCTATCCTACGTTAGGATTAGTGGTGAGCTTGCTGAGTTTCGACTCACGAGCGGTGGTTGCCCTTCTTTTACAGATCCAGGTCACCCATGATGGCCGCACCGCCGATGCTTTTTGGACTGCCAGTACAGATGGATACCGAGATCACCCTCCATTTTGATATGCACGCCACTCTGTGGCATAGGATGTGACCACTGTATTAGTAGATCAGGGTGGACCTTATCTTGTACCCCATAGATTCGAGGCTTGGTTTAGAGAGGGCCTACATGGCTTTGAGGGATCCCAGAGAGATCCCCCGATTCCCATGGAGGAGGACCCATTTTGGCTCCAGCCTGCAGAATATGGAGGCCAGGTGATCGACCCCGACCCGAAGCAGGAGTTGCCGTCTCCAGGGCGCTCCGAGATAGATGGCCACGAGGAGGGCGATGCGATGGATACCGAGGAGGAGGATCCAGAGGAGGACCCTGTGGAGGATTCCGACGAGGAGGACTGAGTTATGGCAGAATCCCGATGCTTGGAGGATTAGTTGAGCGTAGGATGACCTACAGCTAGTGGTTTTCTTTTGGTAGTCTGTACCTAACGCTAATCGTATTTATGAAATGTTGTTTATGTTTATCTTGTCCATGCTACCCCCTTTGCTATGTATACTTGTGTGTATGGATAGGAGGCACGCTTCCGCAGGTATGAGAATTTGGTGCAAGTTGCGTCGTCATCTGGTCGCGACGAAGAGAAAGTATCCCTGGGCCGTCGCTTATCGTGAACCAGTCGAGCGCGAGGTGTATCTTCCGCAGGAACGGGATGCCGCATTCCCGAGAAGGGATCCGGGGCGTGACATCACCGTTCGAGTGGTATCAGAGCAAGGTCAGCTCGATACGAGACCGTTCGAGGTTTGGAGTAATAAGGCTGATGATTTTGGGGTAGTTAGTTAGACAGACCCTAGACCTAAGGATTAGGAAGGGTAGAATGCATGATTTGGTTGGCGCATGTGATTGCCTAGCAGAATCGATTGTTTAGAGTAGCCTTTGGATAAGGTGTTTTATGCTAAGCTACAGGTGCGTCAGGACCTGAGGTAAGGTTCTATGGCAGAGCCCCATGAGTTGGGCGTTTGGATGCTGATTGCTGAATGCTAGTCTGTGAGGTATTGCATGTGGTTGTATGCCTAGTCGGCTGTCGCGCGCTGCTTGACCATCATGCATTGCATGATTTCTACACCGAAAGCAAAATGGTTTAGAAATGGAAAATCATTGTTGAAAAAGGAGATTTGGATTTCGAAAGAAATGCATGCATTCATGTTGTTGGATTTGGTGACCGTCAGCCTGGTATGGGACAGGATTGACGGGACGTCTAAAAACTGTGATGAAGCGTGGTATGGGACACGTGGAGTGGGATTCTCTTTGTCTATGAATGACTTAGGACAACTGTTCGCACCAAGAAACGATGAGGGCGGGGAGTGGTCGCCGGGGCAAAGACCTGATCAAGGAAGCGGCTCCCGACAGGCTTCTAGTTGAGGTTGCGAACAGAGTGGCCTGGGTTATGCATTTGCAGGGTTGAGTCTAGATGTCGACCGGGTTCAACTGCATTTAAGCTGCAGCGATTATTTACATGCATAAACATGTCAGTGGACGCGACAGTAGACGAAAGCTTGGTTGCTAGATTTAGAATTTCGAATTCCTGAATGGGAATTTCGTTTGTTTTAGGTGTGAGTTTTAGCGAGGATGAGCAATAGGGGCAGAAGACCGACTGCTGGTGCATCGAGCTCGAGGGCTCCTGAGTCAGAAGGGGACCCTAGGATCGAAGAGATGATGAGAGTTCTGACTGAAGTGAGTAACTTGATGGCTAGGCAAGCTGCTGAGAGAGCTGCCACTGTTGCCCAAGCAGCTGAGGCCGCCTTGGCCGCTGCAAATGGAGCCAATGGAGGCAATGGGCATGGAAATGGAGGACGTCAGACTCATCACATTGTGGAGCAGTTTCTGAAGTTGCAGCCGTCGAGGTTTGATGGCAGTAGTGGTCCTGAGGTAGCTGTGTCACGCCCCGGATCCCTACTCGGGAGCGCGGCATCCCGTTCCTGCGGAAGATACACCTCGCGCTCGCCTGGTTCACGATGAGCGACGGCCCAGGGATGCTTTCTCTTCGTCGCAACCAGACGACGCAACCTGCGCCAAATTCTCATACCTGCGGAAGCGTGCCTTCTATCCATACACACAAGCATACATGACAAAGGGGTAGCAAAAATCAAGATAAGCAAAATCAGCATTCCATAATATAATCAGCGTTAGGTACAGACTCCCAAAAAGAAACTACTAAACACAGATCTTCCTACGCTGACAACCAAATCCTCGAACCATCGAAATTCTGGCATAACTCAGTCCTCCTCGTCGGAATCCTCCACAGGGTCCTCCTCTGGATCCTCCTCCTCGGTATCCATCGCATCGCCCTCCTCGTGGCCATCTATCTCGGAGCGCCCTGGAGACGGCAACTCCTGCTTCGGGTCGGGGTCGATCACCTGGCCTCCATATTCTGCAGGCTGGAGCCAAAACGGGTCCTCCTCCATGGGAATCGGGGAATCTCTCTGGGGTCCCTCAAAGCCATGCAGGCCCTCTCTAAACCAGGCCTCGAATCTATGGGGCACTAAATAAGGACCTCCCTGATCTACGAGTACAGTCGTCACGTGCCTATGCCACAGGGTAGCGTGCATATCAAAATGGAGGGTAACCTGGGTGTCCATCTGGATCGGCAGACCAAAAAGCATCGGTGGCACATCCATCACTGGTGACCTGGATCTGAAAAAAAGTGGCAACCAACGCCAGTGAGTCGAGGACTCAGCAAGCTCACCACTAATCCTAGCGTAGGGTAGGATATACAAGTGGGGTCGGTCCTAACCAGTAACTAGGGTTTGGTACCCGGAGTCCAACGCTCTCGATCTCCCCAGTTTTCATCACACCTCATATAGTCGGTACGAGTTTCATCACAATGGTTCATGCAATAAAGATGGGCAATATCAACAATCAGCAATCATGGTATGCAATGCCACAGGCCTCAAACGGCCATCATAGATCCCAAGGATCAGCCCGCCTATCACTCCAATTCCCATCAGGGCTCTACCAACAGTGCCACACGGCATGCCACGCTGCGTCTCGGACGCCTTATGCTGGCCTCCCTTTTCTCTCCATCTCCCATCAGGGCGCTACCAACAGTGCCACACGGCATAAATCTCGGTGCCACATAGGCCCGTACCACACTGCGTTTCTGACGCCTTACGTTGGTCTCCCTTTTCTCTCCACTTCCCCTCAGGGCACAATCTCACGTCACATCTCCAGTGACTCATGCAATGCTCTGAATGTATGCAGGGCCCAGATGATCACATCAATAACTCAACACAAAGCATGCATGCAGATGAATGTAAGTGCAAGAGCAGAGCACGTCATTCAATCAACCAATAAACCCCATGTTCATCAAGCCAAACAGACATATATCGTATGCCTCTACTCTGGAAGTCTCGATCATCTAGTTCGCCTTACATCTCATACAAGAATCTACCATGCCATCACTTACCCAAGGGCAAATCCACTAATCGAGCCCATATAAACCAAGGTCTAATCTAATTAAGAACCCTTAATTAGTCGAGCTAAGTTCGACTGGGCCTAAGGCCCACTTCAATAGTTGAGGTCCAATGATTAATTATTAATTTAACTCACATGGGTTGGGCCTATTATTTTATTAATTTCGTGCGAGGCCCAAGCCCATTTCTAAAGGTTTACTATTCAAGCCCATATTCATTATTTTAGGCCCAATTCAAGTACCCAAGCCCATATACATTTTTGGGTTTCATTCTTTAATGTTCATGGACTTAATTTAGGCCCAATTAAATAAGATTTTCGTCCATTAGTGGCCCACTAACTAGATGTGGCCCATTTTGATTAGTTTTGGCCCAATTACTTGATTTTTAAAGCTTTCAAGCCCATTAGTTCCCTTTGGCCCATTATGTACACGCCTAAGTCCACATTTGCAGCCCACTAATCATGTTTTCAAGGCCCATTCAAGTTGTTAGTTTCGTCCGTTGGCAAGCCCATTAGGATATCTTAGGCCCGTTAACTTGTTTTTGATCAAATTAGTGCAAGTTAAGCCCCCTAAGCCCAATAACACCTCACGGCCTCTCCACCACACACTTACCTCATCATTTGCAGCCCACACTTAGCATTTTAATCACACACTAACCTTCTTAATCACAATCACTAGCCCATAATACCACCCCACATACACATATACAACTAGCCTAGTCCAAGATTAGTGGTAGAGCTTACCAGGAATGGTTGGAAACGACGACGACGAAGGGCGGAGCGAGGAACGGCCGAATGAGCTTTCGGCCAAGAGTGGGTGACCGGCAGTTGGGGGCTGTTGGTGGCGGCTCCAAGGCTCCTCTAGGCCCTAGAGGCATCATGAAACATGACAAGCAAGTGAGGAACCGAGGGAAGGCAAGTGGGTTTGATCGGGTCCAAGTTCGAGGCCGAAACGACGAATGGAACGTCGGTGAGGAGGGGGCTGTTTCGGGCATTTCGTGGGGGTCCAAGCCGAGGGAAATGAACAAGAGCAAGTTAAGAGAACTTACCAAGAGGTGAGGAGGGTTGGTGGCGGCCGGAGGGAGCTCGGCGGTGGCGGTCGGCCGGACGACGGGGCGGTGAGAGAGAGACCGAGAGAGAGTTGAGAGGAGAGGGAGAGGTTTCGGGAGGGAGAGTGAGGGAGAGAGAGAGCCGAATGAGAGAAATGAGAGAGGAGAGAGAGAGTGAAGGCTTAAGTCTAATATTTGGAAATTTCAAATTATGGTAGTGGGTTAGGTGGAATAGTGTATGTGATGAGACTTGTACTCTTGATGGGTGTGACTTTGTACCTTGGATTTGACTTGATAGATTTTGCATGGGAACTTGTGCCATGATTGACCGATGGATTTGACAAGACATCGATTGATTTGACAACTGATTTGACTTGCCTCGATTTGCGTGCCAAATGCACCGATCGGGTCTCGAGCGCGAACGAATTTTAGACAGGATTTGATTTTGATTAGTCGAATCTACTCTCAAAAATCCTAATTCTAATAATCCTAAGGACTGAGCATTTACCGGGGGCATTTCGGTAATTTTCCATTGACGTCTTGCTTCTCGACGTACACCGGCTGTCTGCCCTTCTGGCGACATTTCTGAAACTGACTTCATTTCTTAATTGTGTTTGTCTTACTAATTCGATTGTCCGAAGTCGGATTTCATTTCGTGGTCAATTTCATTAATTTACGACTCTGTTTCTGTCCCAGACCAACGGGCGGCTGTTTGGAAAATTCTCCCCAGTTAGCCTTTCCCCTTCGGTTGGTCATCTCAGGGTAGCTAATCCTGAGTGAGCGTCGATCAGAGGGTATTAACGAAGTGTCTCCATTCTTTTAGAAATTCCGATATTTGGGTCGAATTTTCAGACTGTTACAATTCTTCCCTTCTTATAAAAATTTCGTCCTCGAAATTTACATCCACCAATCCTTACAACAAAATGGAGATTACATCGATCTATTCAAACAGATACGGGTGCTTCTTCTTCATTTCGTCCTCGCTTTCCCAAGTCGCTCCCTCAGTCCCATGGTGCTCCCAGATAACCTTGACCAGCGGTATTGTCTTGTTCCTCAAGACTTGCTCCTTACGATCTTCTATCCTTACTGGTCTTTCCACGTATGAGACGCGGTCATCCACTTCAATGACTTCATGATCGAGTATATGGCCAGGGTCCGGCTCGTACTTTCGAAGCATCGAAACATGAAACACATCATGAATCTGCGATAAGTTCGGCGGCAATGCTAGACGATAAGCCAGTGTCCCGATCTTCTCCAGGATCTCGAATGGCCCAACAAATCTTGGACTCAGCTTTCCTTTCTTGCCAAACCGAGATAGTCCTCGCATTGGCGACACCTTCAGAAACACATGACCTCCAACTTGGAATTCCAATGGCTTACGTCTCTTGTCTGCATAACTCTTCTGCCTACTCTGCGTAGTCCTCAATCTGTCTCTGATCACTCTGACTGCCTCGACTGACTGCTGTACTAATTCTGGGCCTGTTATACTTTTCTCACCAACTTCATCCCAGCAAATCGGAGTTCTGCAAGCTCTCCCATACAATGCCTCAAACGGAGCCATTCTGATACTCTGCTGATAGCTGTTGTTGTAAGCAAATTCCACCAAATGCAACTGCTCTTCCCAACCTCTTTTGAAATCAATTACACACGCTCTCAACATGTCCTCCAGAGTTTGTATAGTCCTTTCCGACTGACCGTCCGTCTGAGGATGGTAGGCTGTACTGAATCTCAATTCGGTTCCCAAAGCACCCTGCAGACTCTTCCAAAATGTAGCGGTGAAGCGAGGATCTCTGTCTGATACAATACTTACCGGTACCCCATGCAGTCTCACTATCTGCCTCACGTACAATTCAGCCAACTTTTCCAAGGTAGAGTCCTTTCGTACTGCAATGAAATGAGCTGATTTCGTCAGTCTGTCCACTATTACCCAAATCGAATCATTGCCTCTCTGACTTCTTGGTAGTCCTGTCACGAAATCCATGGTGACATGCTCCCATTTCCACTCTGGGATTTCCAATGGTTGTAATAATCCTCCAGGCTTACAATGCTGTGCCTTTACCTGTTGGCACGTCAGACACTTAGCTACATGATTAGCCACATCCACCTTCATTCCATTCCACCAATAGTGCTGACGCAAATTCTGATACATCTTAGTACTCCCTGGATGAATACTGTAGTTACTTCTGTGTGCCTCGGACAAAATCTTTTCCTTCAGCGCCTCGTCATTAGGCACGCACAGACGTCCTCTAAACTTCAATACTCCATCTGCAGTCACTTGGAACTCGGCCTTTCTCTCGTCTGCATTCATCGCCACAATCTTCTGAATGTCCGGGTCCGTAGATTGCAACTCCTTGATTCTTAGCTGAATCTCCGGTCCAATCCGCAACGTGGCCATCAGACTCGAGAGGTTTCCTACCTCGACCTTGAACTCAGAATCTCTGATTTCCTCCAGTAATGTCCACTCCTTGACCATCATATGCGCAATGCTCGACTTCCTACTCAGAGCGTCTGCCACTTTATTCGCCTTTCCTGGATGGTACAGGATATCACAGTCGTAGTCCTTCAACAACTCCATCCAACGACGCTGCCTCACATTCAGCTCCTTCTGCGAGAACAGATACTTCAAACTCTGATGGTCCGTAAAAATCTGGAATTTCTCTCCCACCAGATAATGCCTCCAAATCTTCAATGCAAAGACAATCGCAGCTAACTCCAAGTCGTGCGTCGGGTAATTCATCTCATGCGGCCTCAACTGTCGAGACGCATACGCTACCACTCGTCCATGCTGCATCAAGACACACCCCAATCCTCTTAATGACGCATCACTGTATATCTCAAATCCTCCTGGTCCAGACGGAATGGTTAAGACTGGTGCGGAAGTCAATCGATCCTTCAACTCCTGAAAACTTTCCTCGCACTTCTCAGTCCATTGAAACTTTGTTTCCTTCTTCAACAAACGCGTCAGAGGAGACGCTATCACAGAGAACCTTTCCACAAAGCGTCTATAGTACCCAGCCAATCCAAGGAAACTTCGTACTTCCGTCACGGTCGTAGGTCTCGGCCATTTCTCCACAGCCTCTATCTTTGCTGGATCCACTGATATTCCTTCTCCAGATACTATATGTCCAAGGAACGCCACTCTGCTTAACCAAAACTCACACTTACTAAACTTCGCATACATCGAGTGTTCTCTTAACGTCAGCAGGACAATCCTTAAGTGTTCCTCGTGGTCCTCAGAACTCTTTGAATACACCAATATGTCATCAATGAAGACTATCACAAACTGATCCAGAAACTCCTTGAATACTCGATTCATCATGTCCATAAATGCGGCCGGAGCATTTGTCAATCCAAACGGCATAACGGTGAACTCATAGTGCCCATACCTCGTCCTAAAAGCAGTCTTAGGCACATCCTCTTTCTTAATCCTTAACTGGTGATAGCCTGTCCTTAGGTCTATCTTGGAGAACACGCAAGCGCCTTGAAGTTGGTCAAACAGGTCATCAATCCTTGGTAGAGGATACTTATTCTTGATCGTCACTTGGTTCAGCTGTCGGTAATCGATGCACAGTCTTAGTGATCCATCCTTCTTCTTAACAAATAGCACCGGAGCTCCCCATGGTGAAGCACTGGGGCGGATAAATCCTTTATCCAGCAGCTCTTGCATTTGCACCTTCAATTCCTTCAATTCCGATAACGACATCCTATACGGTGCTTTCGAGATCGGCTCCGTTCCAGGTGCCAATTCGATCACAAACTCTACGTCACGCTCTGGTGGCAATCCAGGCAACTCTTGAGGAAATACATCTGGATACTCACTTACTATAGGCACTTCCTCCAACTTCACCTCTTGAGCAGTCGAATCTGACACTGATGCCAGAATTCCCAGGCAACCTTCATCCATTAACTTGGTCGCCTCTAAAGATGAGATCCAAGGAACCGACGTTCCTCCACGATTTCCCTTAAATTCATACCCAGGGTGGCCTACTGGGTTTAGCTGTATGATACTCCTACTACAGTCTACCACTGCACCATGCCTAACTAGCCAATCCATGCCAACAATCACATCGAAATCAAACATGGGCAAAACAGCTAAATCGATCTCTTCCTCTCTATCGCCCAGAGCTAACTTACACCCCTTACATCCTAACGCAACAATCACTCTATCTTTCAGCGGGGTGGTTACATGCAAGGTCACATCCAACGGCTTAACATTCATCCCAGACAACTCAACAAAACGTGCAGATACGAAAGAGTGCGACGCTCCCGGATCAAACAAGGCATAAGCGGTATGACCACAGAGAGAAACGGTACCTGTGATCACCCCTGGCGCATTCTCAGCGTCCTTGCGCGCCATTGCATATACTCGTCCCTGAGCAGGTGGACGGTTCTGATTTCCCTGAGGAGCATTCACCATCGGCGGTTGCTGCTGCGGCTGGAACGGGGGTCTCGGACCTTTTCTCGGGCAGTTCCTCAGAATATGCCCCGTCTGGCCACATCCAAAGCAGCCTCCAGTCTTCCTCGGGCAAGGGCTGTTCCCATGCCTCCTGCCACAGTCACGGCAGACTTGGTTCCCAGGGAACGATGGCTTTCCCAGGGTTCTCCTTGCAGGTGGAACGAACCTGCGGTTGTCCTTCATCGGCCTCTTGCCAAAGTCTCTAAAGTTCCCTCTTGGCACAAACCGCGACCCAGATGCGGCGGCCTTTTCTTGCAGATCCCGTTCTATCGCCAGGGCTCGCTCATAGATCTCGTTATAGTCCCTCAGCCCAGTGGCGATGATCATGCTTTTCAACTCAGGCCTCAATCCTTCTCTGAATCTCCTGGCCTTGTCCCATGGGTCGTCAATCAGCCTTCGTGCGAACTTGGACAGCCTGGCAAATTCGCCCTCATATTGGTCCACAGTCAGCGATCCTTGGCGGAGCCTGATGAACTCTTCCATTTTCCTTTCCTGGGCTGCCTCAGAAAAATACTTTCCATTGAATGCTGCACAGAAAGCAGCCCAGTTCGGCCTCATGCCATCCGGGAAGACTCGTCCTCTGGTGGCCTTCCACCAATCATCTGCAGTACCCTGAAGCTGATAAGTTGCCAACGAAACCTTTTCCTCGTCTGCGCAACCCAACACGGAGAAAGCCTTCTCCAGTTGCTCGATCCACAAGGCAGCTACCTCAGGACCACCACTGCCATCAAACTTCGACGGCTGCAACTTCAGAAATTGCTCCACCATATGATGAGTCTGACGTCCACCATTTCCATGCCCATTGCCTCCATTGGCACCATTCGCAGCGGCCAAGGCGGCCTCAGCTGCTTGGGCAACAGTGGCAGCTCTCTCAGCAGCTTGCCTAGCCATCAAGTTACTCACTTTAGTCAGAACTCTCATCATCTCTTCGATCCTAGGGTCCCCTTCAGATTCAGGAGCCCTCGAGCTCGATGCACCGGCGGTCGGTCTTCTGCCCCTATTGCTCATCCTCGCTAAAACTCACACCTAAAACAAACGAAATTCCCATTCAGGAATCCGGAACTCTAAGTCTAGCAACCAAGCTTTCGTCTACTGTCGCGTCCACTGACATGTATATGCATGTAAATAATCGCTGCAGCTTAAATGCAGTTGAACCCGGACGACATCTAGACTCAACCCTGCAAATGCATAACCCAGGCCACTCTGTTCGCAACCTCAACTAGAAGCCTGTCGGGAGCCGCTTCCTTGATCAGGTCTTTGCCCCGGCGACCACTCCCCGCCCTCATCGTTTCTTGGTGCGAACAGTTGTCCTAAGAAATTCATAGACAAAGAGAATCCCACTCCACGTGTCCCATACCACGCTTCATCACAGTTTTTAGACGTCCCGTCAATCCTGTCCCATACCAGGCTGACGGTCACCAAATCCAACAACATGAATGCATGCATTTCTTTCAAAATCCAAATCTCCTTTTTCAACAATGATTTTCCATTTCTAAACCATTTTGCTTTCGGTGCAGAAATCATGCAATGCATGATGGTCAAGCAGCGCGCGACAGCCGACTAGGCATACAACCACATGCAATACCTCACAGACTAACATTCAGCAATCAGCATTCAAGCGCCCAACTCATGGGGCTCTGCCATAGAACCTTACCTCAGGTCCTGACGCACCTGCAGCTTAGCATGAAATACCTTATCCCAAGGTTACTCTAAGCAATCACATGCGCCAACCAAATCATGCATTCTACCCTTCCTAATCCTTAGGTCTAGGGTCTGTCTAACTAACTACCCCAAAATCATCAGCCTTATCACTCCAAACCTCGAACGGTCTCGTATCGAGCTGACCTTGCTCTGATACCACTCGAACGGGGATGTCACGCCCCGGATCCCTACTCGGGAGCGCGGCATCCCGTTCCTGCGGAAGATACACCTCGCGCTCGCCTGGTTCACGATGAGCGACGGCCCAGGGATGCTTTCTCTTCGTCGCAACCAGACGACGCAACCTGCGCCAAATTCTCATACCTGCGGAAGCATGCCTTCTATCCATACACACAAGCATACATGACAAAGGGGTAGCAAAAATCAAGATAAGCAAAATCAGCATTCCATAATATAATCAGCGTTAGGTACAGACTCCCAAAAAGAAACTACTAAACACAGATCTTCCTACGCTGACAACCAAATCCTCGAACCATCGAAATTCTGCCATAACTCAGTCCTCCTCGTCGGAATCCTCCACAGGGTCCTCCTCCGGATCCTCCTCCTCGGTATCCATCGCATCGCCCTCCTCGTGGCCATCTATCTCGGAGCGCCCTGGAGACGGCAACTCCTGCTTCGGGTCAGGGTCGATCACCTGGCCTCCATATTCTGCAGGCTGGAGCCAAAACGGGTCCTCCTCCATGGGAATCGGGGAATCTCTCTGGGGTCCCTCAAAGCCATGCAGGCCCTCTCTAAACCAGGCCTCGAATCTATGGGGCACTAAATAAGGACCTCCCTGATCTACGAGTACAGTCGTCACGTGCCTATGCCACAGGGTAGCGTGCATATCAAAATGGAGGGTAACCTGGGTGTCCATCTGGATCGGCAGACCAAAAAGCATTGGTGGCACATCCATCACTGGTGACCTGGATCTGAAAAAAAGTGGCAACCAACGCCAGTGAGTCGAGGACTCAGCAAGCTCACCACTAATCCTAGCGTAGGGTAGGATATACAAGTGGGGTCGGTCCTAACCAGTAACTAGGGTTTGGTACCCGGAGTCCAATGCTCTCGATCTCCCCAGTTTTCATCACACCTCATATAGTCGGTACGAGTTTCATCACAATGGTTCATGCAATAAAGACGGGCAATATCAACAATCAGCAATCATGGTATGCAATGCCACAGGCCTCAAACGGCCATCATAGATCCCAAGGATCAGCCCGCCTATCACTCCAATTCCCATCAGGGCTCTACCAACAGTGCCACACGGCATGCCACGCTGCGTCTCGGACGCCTTATGCTGGCCTCCCTTTTCTCTCCATCTCCCATCAGGGCGCTACCAACAGTGCCACACGGCATAAATCTCGGTGCCACATAGGCCCGTACCACACTGCGTTTCTGACGCCTTACGTTGGTCTCCCTTTTCTCTCCACTTCCCCTCAGGGCACAATCTCACGTCACATCTCCAGTGACTCATGCAATGCTCTGAATGTATGCAGGGCCCAGATGATCACATCAATAACTCAACACAGAGCATGCATGCAGATGAATGTAAGTGCAAGAGCAGAGCACGTCATTCAATCAACCAATAAACCCCATGTTCATCAAGCCAAACAGACATATATCGTATGCCTCTACTCTGGAAGTCTCGATCATCTAGTTCGCCTTACATCTCATACAAGAATCTACCATGCCATCACTTACCCAAGGGCAAATCCACTAATCGAGCCCATATAAACCAAGGTCTAATCTAATTAAGAACCCTTAATTAGTCGAGCTAAGTTCGACTGGGCCTAAGGCCCACTTCAATAGTTGAGGTCCAATGATTAATTATTAATTTAACTCACATGGGTTGGGCCTATTATTTTATTAATTTCGTGCGAGGCCCAAGCCCATTTCTAAAGGTTTACTATTCAAGCCCATATTCATTATTTAAGGCCCAATTCAAGTACCCAAGCCCATATACATTTTTGGGTTTCATTCTTTAATGTTCATGGACTCAATTTAGGCCCAATTAAATAAGATTTTCGTCCATTAGTGGCCCACTAACTAGATGTGGCCCATTTTGATTAGTTTTGGCCCAATTACTTGATTTTTAAAGCTTTCAAGCCCATTAGTTCCCTTTGGCCCATTATGTACACGCCTAAGTCCACATTTGCAGCCCACTAATCATGTTTTCAAGGCCCATTCAAGTTGTTAGTTTCGTCCGTTGGTAAGCCCATTAGGATATCTTAGGCCCGTTAACTTGTTTTTGATCAAATTAGTGCAAGTTAAGCCCCCTAAGCCCAATAACACCTCACGGCCTCTCCACCACACACTTACCTCATCATTTGCAGCCCACACTTAGCATTTTAAGGCCCATTTCACACGCTAACAGCCCCTCTCTTGGCCCAAATCCGCATACTAGTCCATTAGCCTCAACTAATCCAACCTTAATCACACACTAACCTTCTTAATCACAATCACTAGCCCATAATACCACCCCACATACACATATACAACTAGCCTAGTCCAAGATTAGTGGTAGAGCTTACCAGGAATGGTTGGAAACGACGACGACGAAGGGCGGAGCGAGGAACGGCCGAATGAGCTTTCGGCCAAGAGTGGGTGACCGGCGGTTGGGGGCTGTTGGTGGCGGCTCCAAGGCTCCTCTAGGCCCTAGAGGCATCATGAAACATGACAAGCAAGTGAGGAACCGAGGGAAGGCAAGTGGGTTTGATCGGGTCCAAGTTCGAGGCCGAAACGACGAATGGAACGTCGGTGAGGAGGGGGCTGTTTCGGGCATTTCGTGGGGGTCCAAGCCGAGGGAAATGAACAAGAGCAAGTTAAGAGAACTTACCAAGAGGTGAGGAGGGTTGGTGGCGGCCGGAGGGAGCTCGGCGGTGGCGGTCGGCCGGACGACGGGGCGGTGAGAGAGAGACCGAGAGAGAGTTGAGAGGAGAGGGAGAGGTTTCGGGAGGGAGAGTGAGGGAGAGAGAGAGCCGAATGAGAGAAATGAGAGAGGAGAGAGAGAGTGAAGGCTTAAGTCTAATATTTGGAAATTTCAAATTATGGTAGTGGGTTAGGTGGAATAGTGTATGTGATGAGACTTGTACTCTTGATGGGTGTGACTTTGTACCTTGGATTTGACTTGATAGATTGCATGGGAACTTGTGCCATGATTGACCGATGGATTTGACAAGACATCGATTGATTTGACAACTGATTTGACTTGCCTCGATTTGCGTGCCAAATGCACCGATCGGGTCTCGAGCGCGAACGAATTTTAGACAGGATTTGATTTTGATTAGTCGAATCTACTCTCAAAAATCCTAATTCTAATAATCCTAAGGACTGAGCATTTACCGGGGGCATTTCGGTAATTTTCCATTGACGTCTTGCTTCTCGACGTACACCGGCTGTCTGCCCTTCTGGCGACATTTCTGAAACTGACTTCATTTCTTAATTGTGTTTGTCTTACTAATTCGATTGTCCGAAGTCGGATTTCATTTCGTGGTCAATTTCATTAATTTACGACTCTGTCTCTGTCCCAGACCAACGGGCGGCTGTTTGGAAAATTCTCCCCAGTTAGCCTTTCCCCTTCGGTTGGTCATCTCAGGGTAGCTAATCCTGAGTGAGCGTCGATCAGAGGGTATTAACGAAGTGTCTCCATTCTTTTAGAAATTCCGATATTTGGGTCGAATTTTCAGACTGTTACAAGAACCCTGGGAAAGCCGTCGTTCCCTGGGAATCAGGTCTGCCGTGACTGTGGCAGGAGGCATGGGAACAGTCCTTGCCCGAGAAAAACTGGAGGCTGCTTTGGATGTGGCCAGACGGGGCATATTCTGAGGAACTGCCCGAGGAAAGGTCCGAGACCCCCGTTCCAGCAGCAACCGCCGCCGCCGCAGATGGTGAACGCTCCGCAAGGAAACCAGAACCGTCCGCCTGCTCAGGGACGAGTATATGCAATGGCGCGCAAGGACGCTGAGAATGCGCCAGGGGTGATCACAGGTACCGTTTCTCTCTGTGGTCATACCGCTTATGCCTTGTTTGATCCGGGAGCATCGCACTCTTTCGTATCTGCACGTTTTGTTGAGTTGTCTGGGATGAATGTTAAGCCATTGGATGTGACCTTGCATGTAACCACCCCGTTGAAGGATAGAGTAATCATTGCGTTAGGATGTAAGGGGTGTAAGTTAGCTCTGGGCGATAGGCAAGAAGAAATTGACTTAGCCGTTCTGCCCATGTATGATTTTGATGTGATTGTTGGCATGGATTGGCTAGTTAGGCATGGTGCAGTGGTAGACTGTAGTAGGAGTATCATACAGCTAAACCCAGTAGGCCACCCTGGGTATGAATTTAAGGGAAATCGTGGAGGAACGTCGATTCCTTGGATCTCATCTTTAGAGGCGACCAAGTTAATGAATGAAGGTTGCCTGGGATTTTTGGCATCAGTGTCAGATTCGACTGCTCAAGAGGTGAAGTTGGAGGAAGTGCCTATAGTAAGTGAGTATCCAGATGTATTTCCTCAAGAGTTGCCTGGATTGCCACCAGAGCGTGACGTAGAGTTTGTGATTGAATTGGCACCTGGAACGGAGCCGATCTCGAAAGCACCGTATAGGATGTCATTATCGGAATTGAAGGAATTGAAGGTGCAAATGCAAGAGCTGCTGGATAAAGGATTTATCCGCCCTAGTGCTTCACCATGGGGAGCTCCGGTGCTATTTGTTAAGAAAAAGGATGGATCACTAAGGCTGTGCATCGATTACAGACAGCTGAACCAAGTGACGATCAAGAATAAGTATCCTCTACCAAGGATTGATGACCTGTTCGACCAACTTCAAGGCGCTTGCGTGTTCTCCAAGATAGACCTAAGGACAGGCTATCACCAGTTAAGGATTAAGAAGGAGGACGTGCCCAAGACTGCCTTTCGGACGAGGTATGGGCACTACGAGTTCACAGTTATGCCGTTTGGATTGACAAATGCCCCAGCCGCATTTATGGATATGATGAATCGAGTGTTCAAGGAGTTTCTGGATCAGTTTGTGATAGTCTTCATTGATGACATCTTGGTATATTCGAAGAGTTCTGAGGACCACGAAGAACACTTAAGGATCGTTCTGCAGACGTTAAGGGAACATTCGCTGTATGCGAAGTTTAGTAAGTGCGTGTTCTGGCTGAGCAGAGTGGCATTCCTTGGACATATAGTATCTGGAGAAGGAATATCAGTGGATCCAGCAAAGATAGAGGCTGTGGAGGAATGGCCGAGACCTACGACCGTGACGGAAGTACGAAGTTTCCTTGGATTGGCTGGGTACTATAGACGCTTTGTGGAAAGGTTCTCTGTGATAGCGTCTCCTCTGACGCGTTTGTTGAAGAAGGAAACAAAGTTTCAATGGACTGAGAAATGCGAGGAAAGTTTTCAGGAATTGAAGGACCGATTGACTTCCGCACCAGTCTTAACCATCCCATCTGGACCTGGAGGGTTTGAGATATACAGCGATGCGTCATTAAGAGGATTGGGGTGTGTCTTGATGCAGCATGGACGAGTGGTAGCGTATGCATCTCGACAGTTGAGGCCGCATGAGATGAATTACCCGACGCACGACTTGGAGTTAGCTGCGATCGTCTTTGCATTGAAGATTTGGAGGCATTATCTGGTGGGAGAGAAGTTCCAGGTTTTTACGGACCATCAGAGTTTGAAGTATCTGTTCTCGCAGAAGGAGCTGAATATGAGGCAGCGTCGTTGGATGGAGTTGTTGAAGGACTACGACTGCGATATTTTGTACCATCCAGGAAAGGCGAATAAGGTGGCAGATGCTCTGAGTAGGAAGTCGAGCATTGCGCATATTATGGTCAAGGAGTGGACATTACTGGAGGAAATTAGAGACTCTGAGTTTAAGATGGAGGTTGGAAACCTCTCGAGTCTGCTGGCTACGTTGCAGATTGAACCAGAGATTCAACTAAGGATCAAAGAGTTGCAATCTACGGATCCGGATGTTCAGAAGATTATGTCGATGAATGCAGATGAGAGGAAGGCTGAGTTCCAAGTAACTGCTGATGGAATATTGAAGTTTAGAGGACGTCTGTGCGTGCCAAACGATGAAGAGCTGAAGGAAAGGATTTTGGCTGAGGCGCACAGAAGTAACTACAGCATTCATCCAGGAAGTACGAAGATGTATCAGAATTTGCGTCGGCACTATTGGTGGAATGGAATGAAGGTGGATGTGGCTAAGCATGTAGCTAAGTGTCTGACGTGTCAACAGGTAAAGGCACAGCATTGCAAGCCTGGAGGATTATTGCAACCATTGGAAATCCCAGAATGGAAATGGGAGCATGTCACTATGGATTTTGTGATAGGATTGCCAAGGAGTCAGAGAGGCAATGATTCGATTTGGGTAATAGTGGACAGACTGACGAAATCAGCTCATTTCATTACAGTACGAAAGGACTCGACTTTGGAAAAGTTGGCTGAATTGTACGTGAGGCAGATAGTGAGATTGCATGGGGTACCAGTAAGTATTGTATCAGACAGAGATCCTCGCTTCACCGCTACATTTTGGAAGAGTCTGCAGGGTGCGCTGGGAACAGAGTTAAGATTCAGTACAGCTTACCACCCTCAGACAGATGGTCAGTCGGAAAGGACGATACAGACTTTGGAAGACATGCTGAGAGCTTGTGTGATTGATTTCAAAAGAGGTTGGGAAGAGCAGTTGCATTTGGTGGAATTCGCCTACAACAACAGTTACCAGCAGAGTATCAGGATGGCACCATTTGAGGCACTGTATGGAAGGGCCTGTAGAACGCCCATCTGTTGGGACGAAGTTGGTGAGAAAAGCATAACCGGCCCAGAATTAGTGCAGCAGTCAGTCGAGGCAGTCAGAGTGATTAGAGACAGACTGAGGACCGCTCAGAGTAGGCAAAAGAGCTATGCAGACAGGAGACGTAAGCCGTTGGAATTTCAAGTTGGAGATCATGTATTTTTGAAGGTGTCGCCGATGCGAGGACTATCTCGGTTTGGCAAGAAAGGAAAGCTGAGTCCAAGATTTGTTGGGCCATTCGAGATTTTGGAGAAGATCGGGACATTAGCTTATCGTCTGGCACTACCGCCGAACTTATCGCAGATTCATAATGTGTTTCATGTTTCGATGCTTCGAAAGTACGAGCCAGACCCTGGCCATATACTCGATCATGAAGTCATTGAAATGGATGACCGCATCTCGTACGTGGAAAGACCAGTAAGGATTGAAGATCGTAAAGAGCAGGTCTTGAGGAATAAGACAATACCGCTAGTTAAAGTTATCTGGGAGCACCATGGGACTGAAGGAGCCACTTGGGAAAGCGAGGACAAAATGAAGAAGAAGTATCCATATTTGTTTGGGTAACTCGATGTAATCTCCAATTTGTTGTAAGGATTGATGGATGTAAATTTCGAGGACGAAATTTTTATAAGAAGGGAAGAATTGTAACAGTCTGAAAATTCGACCCAAATGTCGGAATTTCTAAAAGAATGGAGACACTTCGTTAATACCCTCTGATCGACGCTCACTCAGGATTAGCTACCCTGAGATGACCAACCGAAGGGGAAAGGCTAACTGGGGAAAATTTTCCAAACAGCCGCCCGTTGGTCTGAGACAGAGACAGAGTCGTAAATTAATGAAATTGACCACGAAATGAAATCCGACTTCGGACAATCGAATTAGTAAGACAAACACAATTAAGAAATAAAGTCAGATTCAGAAATGTCGCCAGAAGGGCGGACAGCCGGTGTACGTCGAGAAGCAAGACGTCAATGGAAAATTACCAAAATGCCCCGGTAAATGCTCAGTCCTTAGGATTAATAGAATTAGGATTTTTGAGAGTAGATTCGATCAATCGAAATCAAATCCCGTCTAAAATTCGTTCGCGCTCGAGACCCGATCGGTGCATTTGGCACGCAAATCGAGACACGTCAAATCAGTTGTCAAATCAATCGATGTCTTGTCAAATCCATCGGTCAATCATGGCACAAGTTCCCATGCAATCTATCAAGTCAAATCCAAGGTACAAGTCACACCCATCAAGAGTACACATCTAATCCATGTCACTATTTACCTCACCTAACCCCATTATCTCCTATTTTTGAATTTCACTAAAACCATTTCATCCTCTCTCTCCTCTCTCATTTTCTCTCATTCGGCTCTCTCTCTCCCTCACTCTCCCTCCCGAAAGCTCTCCCTCTCCCCTCAACTCTCTCTCGGTTCTCTCCCTCTCCGCCCGTCGTCGCCCCGTCGTCCGGCCAAAGCCAGCCGCCGCCGTCCACCCTCAACTCTTGGTAAGTCCTCTTAGCCTCCTCTTGTTCATTTTCCCACGGCTTGGACCCTCCACGAAATGCCGAAACAGCCCTCACTTTTCATCGTCGTTTCCTTCGTCGTTTCGCTTCCATTTGAACCCGAACTTGCTCACCTTCGTTCCCTCGGTTCTTCACCTCCCTTGGCTTGTTGTATGGTTGGTTTAGAGTCCTTGGAGGCCACGGAACAGCCGAGATCAGCCCCGTTGCCGCCGCTCCTTTCCCGTCGACCGTGAGCCCCATTCGTCCGCTCGGTGTCTCTTCGTCGTTCGTCGTCGTCCCGAGCTGATTTGTGTAAGCTTTACCACTAATTCTAGTTTAGGTTAGTAGTATATGCATGTGGGAGGGTGTGCTAGTGACGGTTAGGTTTGTTGTGAGGTTGAAAGGTGATTTAAGGTATGCTTACTATGAACTAACATGTGGAAAGCTTGATTTGGGTTTCGAATAAGGGCTGTTGGCATGCGAAATGGTCATTAAAAAGCTAAGTGTGGGCTGAAAATGTTGAGGTAGGCGTGCGTGGGAGAGGCCGTGAGGTATAGATGGGCTTAGGGGCCTTAAATTACACTAAATGAACCAAAAACAAGCTACCGGGCCTAAGTGAAGTTAATGGGCTTGATGATGGACGAAATTTGGCTTACGAATGGGCCTTGGGAATGTAGTTGGTGGACCGAAATGATGGGCTAGAACACGAGGTTTAATGGGCCAAAGTAAAGTATTGGGCTTAGGAACCTTTAATTCTAGTAATTGGGCCAAAACTAAACAAAATGGGCCTAATCTAATTATTGGGCTGCTAACGGACGAAAATTCACTTAAATCGGGCCTAAATTAAGTCCATGAAAATTTAAGAATGAAACCCAAAAATGTATATGAGCTTGGGTACTTGAATTGGGCCTAAAATGATGAATATGGGCTTGAATAGTAAACCTTTAGAAATGGGCTTGGGCCTTGCACGAAATTAATAAAATAAAGGGCCCAACCCATATGAATTAACTTAAGGATTAACTAACTGGACCTTAACTTTCGAAGTGGGCCTTAGGCCCAGTCGGACTTAGCCTGATTAATTGGAGACTCTTAACTAGATTAGACCTTGATTTATATGGGGTTGATTAACGAGTTGCCCTTGAGTAAGTGATGACAATGACAGACTCTTGTATGAGATGTAAGGCGAATGTAGATGATCGAGGCTTTGAAAGTAGAGGCCTACGATCCATGTCTGTTTGGTTGATGAACGTGAGGTTCACTGGTCGATTGAATGATGTGCTCTACTCCTGCACTTGTATTTATTTGCATGCATGCTCTGTGTTAAGTTATTGATGTGATCATCTGGGCCCTGCATACATTCAGAGCATTGCATGAGTCACTGGGAATGTGACATGAGATTGTGCCCTGAGGGGAAGTGGAGAGAAAAGGGAGACCAACGTAAGGCGTCAGAAACGCAGTGTGGTACGGGCCTATGTGGCACCGAGATTACTGCCGTGTGGCACTGTTGGTAGCGCCCTGATGGGAGATGGAGAGAAAAGGGAGGCCAGCATAAGGCGTCCGAGACGCAACGTGGCATGCCGTGTGGCACTGTTGGTAGAGCCCTGATGGGAATTGGAGTGATAGGCGGGCTGATCCTTGGGATCTATGATGGCCGTTTGAGGCCTGTGGCATTTGCATGCTATGATTGCTAATTGTAGATATCGCCCGTCTGTATTGTATGAATTGTTATGATGAAACTCGTATTGGCTACATGAGGGGTGATAATAACTGGGGAGATCGAGAGCGTTGAACTTTGAATCCTGAACCCTAGTTATTGGTTAGGACCGACCCCACTCGTATATCCTACCCTACGCTAGGATTAGTGGTGAGCTTGCTGAGTCCTCGACTCACTGGCGTTGGTTGCCACCTTTTCCAGATCCAGGTCGCCAGTGATGGATGCGCCACCGATGCTTTTTGGTCTGCCGATCCAGATGGACACCCAGGTTACCCTCAATTTTGATATGCACGCTACCCTGTGGCATAGGCATGTGACGACTGTGCTCGTAGATCAGGGAGGTCCTTATTTAGTGCCCCATAGATTCGAGGCTTGGTTTAGAGAGGGCCTACATGGCTTTGAGGGACCCCAGAGAGATTCCCCGATTCCCATGGAGGAGGACCCGTTTTGGCTCCAGCCTGCGGAATATGGAGGCCAGGTGATCGACCCCGACCCGAAGCAGGAGTTGCCATCTCCAGAGCGCTCCGAGATAGATGGCCACAAGGAGGGCGATGCGATGGATACCGAGGAGGAGGATCCAGAGGAGGACCCTGTGGAGGATTCCGACGAGGAGGACTGAGTTCTGGCAGAATCCCGATGTTTTGAGGATTAGTAGAGCGTAGGATGATCTACAGCTAGTGGTTTTCTTTTGGTAGTCTGTACCTAACGCTAATCGTATTTATGAAATGTTGTTTATGTTTATCTTGTCCATGCTACCCCTTTGCTATGTATGCTTGTGTGTATGGATAGGAGGCACGCTTCCGCAGGCATGAGAATTTGGCGCAAGTTGCGTCGTCTGGTCGCGACGAAGAGAAAGTATCCCTGGGCCGTCGCTTTTCGTGAACCAGGCAAGCGCGAGGTGTATCTTCAGCAGGAACGGGATGCCACGTTCCCGAGAAGGGATCCGGGGCGTGACATTCAAGATTAGAAATTAGGCCCAATCTAAGTGAATTTTCGTCCATTGAGGCCCACCATTACAAATTAAGCCCATCTTGCGTCACTTTGGTCCAATTACTTGAATTAAAGGCTCCTAAGCCCATTAGTATCCTTTGGCCCATTAAGGTACACGCCTAAGCCCACTAAATCAGCCCACTAATCATGTTTTCGGGGCCCATTCAAATTGTTAATCTCGTCCATTAGCAAGTCCATTAAGGTATCTTAGGCCCGTTAGCGTATATTAGGTCCAATTCGTATAATTTAAGCCTTCGAGCCCACTAACACATTTCGGCCCGCCTCATACACGCCCAAGTCACTCATTCACAGCCCAATATACATGATTTCCAGCCCTCCCCAAGTTTCTAAGCTCTTGGTTTAACCCAACACACTAATCGCCTAAACTAACATAACTTGCCTAAGCTTTAATCATGCAATCTCTTCCGAAAATCACCACAATCAGTGTAACAGTCTGAAAATTCGACCCAAATATCGAAATTTCTAAAGGAATGGAAACACTTCGTTAATACCCTCTGATCGACGCTCACTCAGGATTAGCTACCCTGAGATGACCAACCGAAGGGGAAAGGCTAACTGGGGAGAATTTTCCAAACAGCCGCCCGTTGGTCTGAGACAGAGACAGAGTCGTAAATTAATGAAATTGACCACGAAATGAAATCCGACTTCAGACAATCGAATTAGTAAGACAAACACAATTAAGAAATAAAGTCAGTTTCAGAAATGTCGCCAGAAGGGCAGACAGCCGGTGTACGTCGAGAAGCAAGACGTCAATAGAAAATTACCGAAATGCCCCCGGTAAATGCTCAGTCCTTAGGATTAATAGAATTAGGATTTTTGAGAGTAGATTCGACCGATCGAAATCAAATCCTGTCTAATATTCGTTCGCGCTCGAGACCCGATCGGTGCATTTGGCAATTAAATCGAGGCAAGTCAAATCAGTTGTCAAATCAATCAAATGTCTTGTCAATCAATCAAATCCATCATGGCACAATTTCCAAGGCAAGTCAATCATGGTTCAATTCCCAAGAATGTCAATCAAGTGTCATTCAAAGTACACATCAAATCCTAGTCACTATTCCCTTACTATTCACTACCTAACCCACTTACCCCTTCCACTTAACTCTCTTCTCTCTCTCCCCTCCCTCACTTTTCATTTTCGGCACCCCCTCTCTCTCTCTCTCTCTCTCTCTTTCCCGAAAGCTCTCTCTCCCTCTCCTCCCCTTTGCTTCGTCCGACCGTGCCGCCGCAAGCCGCCCCCGTTCCGCCGCCACCGTCGGCCACCCCTCTCCCTTGGCACGCCTTGGTAAGTCTCCCTAGCTCATTCTTGTTCATTTCCCATGGCTTGGACCCCCACGAAAAGCCCGAAACAGCCCGCCTCCTCATCGTCGTTTTCTTCGTCGTTTCGCTTCCATTTGAACCCGAACTTGTTCCACCTTGTTTCCTTGCATCCCTCATGTCTTTGGCTTGGCAAATGGTCACCTTAGGACCCTTGGAACTCCATGGAACCGCCGGAACAGCCACCGTTGCCGCCGCTCCCCTCCCTAAGCCGTGAGCTCCAACCGGCCGTTCCTTGCTCCGCCTCGCGTCATCGTCATTTCCAACCCATATCCGGTAAGCTCTACCCCTAATCTTTGTTTAGGTTAGTAATATACATTTGTGGAATGTTAATAGAGGCCGATTATGATGATTTTAGTAAAGAGATTGCATGGTTCAAGCCTAGACAAGTAAGGTTGCGTTATGTGCATGGTGCGAGGGGTTAAACTAAGAGTTTGGAGGCTTGTAGAGGGCTAGAAATGTGGTATACAAGGCTGTGGAAATTCGGTCTAGGCGTGTATAGGGTGGACCGAAAGGGATTAATGGGCTTCAAGACTTAAATCACTTGAATCGAACCTAATACGAGCTACCGGGCCTAAATACAACTAATGGACTTACTAATGGTTGATATCCACCATCCGAATGGGCCTTGAAAACATGATTAGTGGGCTGCAAATGTGGGCTTAGGCGTGTACTTAATGGGCCGAAGGGAAATAATGGGCTTGGAAGCCTTAAAATTTAGTAATTGGGCCAAAACTAATCAAAATGGGCCTAATCTAGCTAGAGGGCCACTAATGGACGAAAATCCACTTAAATTGGGCCTAAATTAAGTCCATGGACATTAAAGAATGAAACCCAAAAATGTATATGGGCTTGGGTATTCGAATTGGGATAAAGTAATGAATATGGGCTTGAATAGTAAACCTTTAGAAATGGGCTTGGGCCTCACACGAATTTAATAAAATAATAGGCCCAACCCATATGAATTAATTTAAGAATTAATCATTGGACCTCAACTATTGAAGTGGACCTTAGGCCCAGTCGAACTTAGCTTGAGTAATTAGAGGCCCTTCATTAGATTAGACCTTGGTTTACATGGGCTCGATTAGTGGATTGTCCTTGGATAATTGATAGTATAGTAGACTTTTGTTTAAGATGTAAGGCGGACTTGGATTATCGAAACTTTGTGGATAGAGATAATTGATCTACGTCTGCTTGGCTCGTTGATCATGAGATGTATCAGTTGGTCGATTGATGTGCTCTATCTTGCACTTATGATTATTGGCATGCATGCTCTGTGTTGAATTATTGATGTGATCATCTGGGCCCTGCATACATTCAGAGCATTGCATGAGTCACTGGGAATGTGACATGAGATTGTGCCCTGATGGGAAGTGGAGAGAAAAGGGAGACCAACGTAAGGCGTCAGAAACACAGTGTGGTACGGGCCTATGTGGCACCGAGATTCATGCCGTGTGGCACTGTTGGTAGCGCCCTGATGGGAGATGGAGAGAAAAGGGAGGCCAGCATAAGGCGTCCGAGACGCAGCGTGGCATGCCGTGTGGCACTGTTGGTAGAGCCCTGATGGGAATTGGAGTGATAGGCGGGCTGATCCATGGGATCTGTGATGGCCGTTTGAGGCCTGTGGCATTTGCATAAGGTTATTGCTGATTGTTGATATTGCCCGTCTGTATTGCATGAATTGTTGTGACGAAACTCGTATTGGCTATATGAGGCGTGATGATAACTGGGGAGATCGAGAGCGTTGGACTCCGAGTACCAAACCCTAGTTACTTGTAACAGTCTGAAAATTCGATCCAATTATCGGAATTTCTAGATGAATGGAAACACTTCGTTAATACCCTCTGATCGACGCTCACTCAGGACTAGCTACCCTGAGATGACCAACCGAAGGGGAAAGGCTAACTGGGGAGAATTTTCCAAACAGCCGCCCGTTGGTCTGAGATAGAGACAGAGTCGTAAATTAATGAAATTAACCACGAAATGAAATCCGACATTGGACAATCGAATCAGTAAGATAAAAACAATTAAGAACTGAAGTCAGTTTCAGAAATGTCGCCAGAAGGGCAGACAGCCGGTGTACGTCGAGAAGCAAGACGTCAATGGAAAATTACCGAAATGCCCCCGGTAAATGCTCAGTCCTTAGGATTAATAGAATTAGGATTTTTGAGAGTAGATTCGACTAATCAAAATCAAATCCTGTCTAAAATTCGTTCGCGCTCGAGACCCGATCGGTGCATTTGGCACGCAAATCGAGACAGGTCAAATCGGTTGTCAAATCAATCAATGTCTTGTCAATCCATCGGTCACATCATGGCACAATTTCCAAGAATGTCAATCCATCAATCCATCAAGTAAATCAAGTGTCATTCAAGCATAGTAAACATCATATCCTTGTCACTATTCAACCTAACCCCATTATCTTATTTTGAATTTCACTATAACCCACATAAACCTCTCTCTCTCCTCCCTCATCATTTTCGGCCGCCCACTCTCTCTCCTCCCTCTCCCTCTCTCGAATTCCCTCTCTCCCTCACGGCTCCCTCTCGCTCGGTCGTCCGCCGTGCGCCACCGTCCGCCGTCGTTGAGGCCTCCATCCGCGACGAGCCGCCACCATTGTCACGGTAAGTCTTCCCTTGTCCTCGGTCTCTTCATTCCCGTAGCCTTGGATGACCCGGCCTCACTCTCTCCTTCTTCTTTCTCTCGGTCCAAGCTCGTCCGGCCGCCCGAACGTCGTCGTCGCCGTCGTCTTCTCGTCCAGCCGCCTCCACCAGCCTCGTTCGTGTATAGGTGAGCTTCCATGGTCCCTCACCTCTTAGTTTTCCCACGGCAAAAAGGCCATTTGGACACCGGCCCGACCTGATCTCTCCCTTGCTCTCTCGGACGCGTGCAGCCGCCGTCGTTGCCGTCGGCCTCCGCCCGTTCCGACGTCATCCAGCCGCCACCGTCCACCCCACCGGTAAGCTTTAGTCACTAATCTCAACCTAGGCTAGTTGTATGCATGTGTGGTTGTGCGAATTAGTTGCTATTAATGTGATTAGTGGATAATGTGGATGATTAAGCTAGTTGGGCTTTGGATTATGTTGTTAGATTAATGGGCCGGCCGTGTGGGCCATAGAGAGAGAGATTGGGCCTTGAAATGTCATAGATGGGCTGAATGGGGTGAAGTTGGCGTGAGGCTTGATGGGCAAAAGGGAACTAATGGGCTTGGAAGCTTTAAAACCAAGTAATTGGGCCAAAACTAATCAAAATGGGCCAAATCTAGTTAGTGGGCCACTAATGGACGAAAATCCACTTAAATTGGGCCTAAATTAAGCCCACGAACGTTAAAGAATGAAACTCAAAAATGTATATGGGCTTGGGTATTCAAATTGGGCCTAAAATAATGAATATGGGCTTGAATAGTAAACCTTTAGAAATAGGCTTGGGCCTTGCACGAAATTAATAAAATAATAGGCCCAACCCCTATGAATTTAATTTAAGAATTAATTATTGAACCCCAACTATTGAAGTGGGCCCTAGGCCCAGTCGAACTTAGCTCGATTAATTAGGGGTTCTTAATCAGATTAGACCTTGGTTTATATGGGCTCGATTAGTGGATTGTCCTTGGATAATTGATAGTATAGTAGACTTTTGTTTAAGATGTAAGGCGGACTTGGATTATCGAAACTTTGTGGATAGAGATAATTGATCTACGTCTGCTTGGCTCGTTGATCATGAGATGTATGAGTTGGTCGATTGATGTGCTCTGTCTTGCACTTATGATTATTGGCATGCATGCTCTGTGTTGAATTATTGATGTGATTATCTGGGCCCTGCATACATTCAGAGCAATGCATGAGTCACTGGGAATGTGACATGAGATTGTGCCCTGATGGGAGATGGAGAGAAAAGGGAGGCCAGCGTAAGGCGTCCGAGACGCAGCGTGGCATGCCGTGTGGCACTGTTGGTAGAGCCCTGATGGGAATTGGAGTGATAGGCGGGCTGATCCTTGGGATCCGTGATGGCCATTTGAGGCCTGTGGCATTTGCATAATGTTATTGCTGTTTGTTACTATCGCCCGTCTGTATTGCATGAATTGTTGTGACGAAACTCGTATTGGCTATATGAGGCATGATGATAGCTGGGGAGATCGAGAGCGTTGAACTTTGAATCCTGAACCCTAGTCTATTGGGTAGGACCGACCCCACTAGTATACGCTATCCTACGTTAGGATTAGTGGTGAGCTTGCTGAGTTTCGACTCACGAGCGGTGGTTGCCCTTCTTTTACAGATCCAGGTCACCCATGATGGCCGCACCGCCGATGCTTTTTGGACTGCCAGTACAGATGGATACCGAGATCACCCTCCATTTTGATATGCACGCCACTCTGTGGCATAGGCATGTGACCACTGTATTAGTAGATCAGGGTGGACCTTATCTTGTACCCCATAGATTCGAGGCTTGGTTTAGAGAGGGCCTACATGGCTTTGAGGGATCCCAGAGAGATCCCCCGATTCCCATGGAGGAGGACCCATTTTGGCTCCAGCCTGCAGAATATGGAGGCCAGGTGATCGACCCCGACCCGAAGCAGGAGTTGCCGTCTCCAGGGCGCTCCGAGATAGATGGCCACGAGGAGGGCGATGCGATGGATACCGAGGAGGAGGATCCAGAGGAGGACCCTGTGGAGGATTCCGACGAGGAGGACTGAGTTATGGCAGAATCCCGATGCTTGGAGGATTAGTTGAGCGTAGGATGACCTACAGCTAGTGGTTTTCTTTTGGTAGTCTGTACCTAACGCTAATCGTATTTATGAAATGTTGTTTATGTTTATCTTGTCCATGCTACCCCCTTTGCTATGTATACTTGTGTGTATGGATAGGAGGCACGCTTCCGCAGGTATGAGAATTTGGCGCAAGTTGCGTCGTCTGGTTGCGACGAAGAGAAAGTATCCCTGGGCCGTCGCTTATCGTGAACCAGACGAGCGCGAGGTGTATCTTCCGCAGGAACGGGATGCCGCATTCCCGAGAAGGGATCCGGGGCGTGACATCACCGCTCGAGTGGTATCAGAGCAAGGTCAGCTCGATACGAGACCGTTCGAGGTTTTGGAGTGATAAGGCTGATGATTTTGGGGTAGTTAGTTAGACAGACCCTAGACCTAAGGATTAGGAAGGGTAGAATGCATGATTTGATTGGCGCATGTGATTGCTTAGTAGAATCGATTGTCTAGAGTAGCCTTTGGATAAGGTGTTTTATGCTAAGCTGCAGGTGCGTCAGGACCTGAGGTAAGGTTCTATGGCAGAGCCCCATGAGTTGGGCGTTTGGATGCTGATTGCTGAATGCTAGTCTGTGAGGTATCGCATGTGGTTGTATGCCTAGTCGGCTGTCGCGCGCTGCTTGACCATCATGCATTGCATGATTTCTACACCGAAAGCAAAATGGTTTAGAAATGGAAAATCATTGTTGAAAAAGGAGATTTGGATTTGGAAAGGTGCATGCATCTCATGTTGTTGGATTTGGTGACCGTCAGCCTGGTATGGGACAGGATTGACGGGACGTCTAAAAACTGTGATGAAGCGTGGTATGGGACACGTGGAGTGGGATTCTCTTTGTCTATGAATGACTTAGGACAACTGTTCGCACCAAGAAACGATGAGGGCGGGGAGTGGTCGCCGGGGCAAAGACCTGATCAAGGAAGCGGCTCCCGACAGGCTTCTAGTTGAGGTTGCGAACAGAGTGGCCTGGGTTATGCATTTGCAGGGTTGAGTCTAGATGTCGACCGGGTTCAACTGCATTTAAGCTGCAGCGATTATTTACATGCATAAACATGTCAGTGGACGCGACAGTAGACGAAAGCTTGGTTGCTAGATTTAGAATTTCGAATTCCTGAATGGGAATTTCGTTTGTTTTAGGTGTGAGTTTTAGCAAGGATGAGCAATAGGGGCAGAAGACCGACTGTCACGCCCCGGATCCCTCCTCGGGAACGCGGCATCCCGTTCCTGCGGAAGATACACCTCGCGCTCGCCTGGTTCACGATAAGCGACGGCCCAGGGGTACTTTCTCTTCGTCGCGACCAGACGACGCAACTTGCGCCAAATTCTCATACCTGCGGAAGCGTGCCTCCTATCCATACACACAAGCATACATAGCAAAGGGGTAGCATGGACAAGATAGACATAAACAACATTTCATAAATACGATTAGCGTTAGGTACAGACTACCAAAAGAAAACCACTAGCTGTAGATCATCCTACGCTCAACTAATCCTCAAAACAACGAGATTCTGCCATAAGTCAGTCCTCCTCGTCGGAATCCTCCACAGGGTCCTCCTCTGGATCCTCCTCCTCGGTATCCATCGCATCGCCCTCCTCGTGGCCATCTATCTCGGAGCGCCCTGGAGACGGCAACTCCTGCTTCGGGTCGGGGTCGATCACCTGGCCTCCATATTCTGCAGGCTGGAGCCAAAACGGGTCCTCCTCCATGGGAATCGGGGAATCTCTCTGGGGTCCCTCAAAGCCATGTAGGCCCTCTCTAAACCAAGCCTCGAATCTATGGGGCACTAAGTAAGGACCTCCCTGATCTACGAGCACAGTCGTCACATGCCTATGCCATAGGGTGGCGTGCATATCAAAATGGAGGGTAACCTGGGTGTCCATCTGGATCGGCAGACCAAAAAGCATCGGTGGCACATCCATCAGTGGTGACCTGGATCTGAAAAAGGTGGCAACCAACGCCAGTGAGTCGAGGACTCAGCAAGCTCACCACTAATCCTAGCGTAGGGTAGGACATACAAGTGGGGTCGGTCCTAACCAGTAACTAGGGTTCAGGATTCAAGGTTCAAAGCTCTCGATCTCCCCAGTTTTCATCACACCTCATATTGTCGGTACGAGTTTCATCACAATGGTTCATGCAATAAAGACGGGCAATATCAACAATCAGCAATCATGGTATGCAATGCCACAGGCCTCAAACGGCCATCATAGATCCCAAGGATCAGCCCGCCTATCACTCCAACCTGCGGTTTCCCTTAAATTCATACCCAGGGTGGCCTACTGGGTTTAGCTGTATGATACTCCTACCACAGTCTACCACTGCACCATGCCTAACCAACCAATCCATGCCAACAATCACGTCGAAGTCAAACATGGGCAGAACAGCTAAGTCAATTTCTTCTTGCCTATCGCCCAGAGCTAACTTACACCCCTTACATCCTATCGCAATAATTACTCTATCCTTCAACGGGGTGGTTACATGCAAAGTCATATCCAACGGCTTAACATTCATCCCAGACAACTCAACAAAACGTGCAGATACGAAAGAGTGCGATGCTCCCGGATCAAACAAGGCATAAGCGGTATGACCACAGAGAGAAACGGTACCTGTGATCACCCCTGGCGCATTCTCAGCGTCCTTGCGCGCCATTGCATATACTCGTCCCTGAGCAGGCGGACGGTTCTGGTTTCCTTGCGGAGTGTTCACCATCTGCGGCTGTTGCTGTTGCTGTTGCTGGAACGGGGGTCTCTGACCTTTCCTCGGGCAGTTCCTTAGGATATGTCCCGTCTGGCCACATCCAAAGCAGCCTCCAATCTTTCTCGGGCAAGGGCTGTTCCCATGCCTCCTGCCACAGTCACGGCAGTTCTGATTCCCGGGGGATGACGGCTTTCCCAAGGTTCTTCTCGCAGGTGGAACGAACCTGCGGTTGTCCTTCATTGGCCTCTTGCCAAAGTCTCTAAAGTTCCCTCTTGGCATAAACCGCGACCCAGATGCGGCGGCCTTTTCTTGCAGATCCCGTTCTATCGCCAGGGCTCGCTCATAGATCTCGTTGTAGTCCCTCAGCCCAGTGGCGATGATCATACTTTTCAATTCGGGCCTCAATCCTTCCCTGAATCTCCTGGCCTTGTCCCAGGGGTCGTCAATCAGCCTTCGTGCAAACTTGGACAGCCTGGCAAATTCGCCCTCATATTGGTCCACAGTCAGCGATCCTTGGCGGAGCCTGATGAACTCTTCCATTTTCCTTTCCTGAGCTGCCTCAGAAAAATACTTGCCATTGAATGCTGCACAGAAGGCGGTCCAGTTCGGCCTCATACCATCCGGAAAGACTCGTCCTCTGGTGGCTTTCCACCAATCATCTGCAGTACTCTGAAGCTGATAAGTTGCCAGCGAAACCTTTTCCTCGTCTGCGCAACCCAACACGGAGAAAGCCTTCTCCAGCTGCTCGATCCACAAGGCAGCTACCTCTGGACCACCACTGCCATCGAACTTCGACGGCTGCAACTTCAGAAACTGTTCCACAATGTGATGAGTCTGACGTCCTCCATTTCCATGCCCATTGCCTCCATTGGCTCCATTTGCGGCGGCCAAGGCGGCCTCAGCTGCTTGGGCAACAGTGGCAGCTCTCTCAGCAGCTTGCCTAGCCATTAAGTTACTCACTTCAGTCAGAACTCTCATCATTTCTTCGATCCTAGGGTCTCCTTCAGACTTAGGAGCCCTCGAGCTCGATGCACCAGCAGTCGGTCTTCTGCCCCTATTGCTCATCCTTGCTAACACTCACACCTAAAACAACGAAATTCCCATTCAGGAATCCGGAACTCTAAGTCTAGCAACCAAGCTTTCGTCTACTGTCGCGTCCACTGACATGTATATGCATGTAAATAATCGCTGCAGCTTAAATGCAGTTGAACCCGGTCGACATCTAGACTCAACCCTGCAAATGCATAACCCAGGCCACTCTGTTCGCAACCTCAACTAGAAGCCTGTCGGGAGCCGCTTCCTTGATCAGGTCTTTGCCCCGGCGACCACTCCCCGCCCTCATCGTTTCTTGGTGCGAACAGTTGTCCTAAGAAATTCATAGACAAAGAGAATCCCACTCCACGTGTCCCATACCACGCTTCATCACAGTTTTTAGACGTCCCGTCAATCCTGTCCCATACCAGGCTGACGGTCACCAAATCCAACAACATGAATGCATGCATTTCTTTCAAAATCCAAATCTCCTTTTTCAACAATGATTTTCCATTTCTAAACCATTTTGCTTTCGGTGCAGAAATCATGCAATGCATGATGGTCAAGCAGCGCGCAACAGCCGACTAGGCATACAACCACATGCAATACCTCACAGACTAACATTTAGCAATCAGCAATCAAGCGCCCTACTCATGGGGCTCTGCCATAGAACCTTACCTCAGGTCCTGACGCACCTGCAACTTAGAATGAAATACCTTATCCCCAGGTTACTCTAGACAATCAATTCCGCTAAGCAATTACATGCGCCAATCAAATCATGCGTTCTACCCTTCCTAATCCTTAGGTCTAGGGTCTATCTAACTAACTACCCTAAAATCATCAGCCTTATCACTCCAAAACCTCGAACGGTCTCGTATCGAGCTGACCTTGCTCTGATACCACTCGAACGGGGATGTCACGCCCCGGATCCCTTCTCGGGAACGCGGCATCCCGTTCCTGCGGAAGATACACCTCGCGCTCGCCTGGTTCACGATAAGCGACGGCCCAGGGGTACTTTCTCTTCGTCGCGACCAGACGACGCAACTTGCGCCAAATTCTCATACCTGCGGAAGCGTGCCTCCTATCCATACACACAAGCATACATAGCAAAGGGGTAGCATGGACAAGATAGACATAAACAACATTTCATAAATACGATTAGCGTTAGGTACAGACTACCAAAAGAAAACCACTAGCTGTAGATCATCCTACGCTCAACTAATCCTCAAAACAACGAGATTCTGCCATAAGTCAGTCCTCCTCGTCGGAATCCTCCACAGGGTCCTCCTCTGGATCCTCCTCCTCGGTATCCATCGCATCGCCCTCCTCGTGGCCATCTATCTCGGAGCGCCCTGGAGACGGCAACTCCTGCTTCGGGTCGGGGTCGATCACCTGGCCTCCATATTCTGCAGGCTGGAGCCAAAACGGGTCCTCCTCCATGGGAATCGGGGAATCTCTCTGGGGTCCCTCAAAGCCATGTAGGCCCTCTCTAAACCAAGCCTCGAATCTATGGGGCACTAAGTAAGGACCTCCCTGATCTACGAGCACAGTCGTCACATGCCTATGCCACAGGGTGGCGTGCATATCAAAATGGAGGGTAACCTGGGTGTCCATCTGGATCGGCAGACCAAAAAGCATCGGTGGCACATCCATCAGTGGTGACCTGGATCTGAAAAAGGTGGCAACCAACGCCAGTGAGTCGAGGACTCAGCAAGCTCACCACTAATCCTAGCGTAGGGTAGGACATACAAGTGGGGTCGGTCCTAACCAGTAACTAGGGTTCAGGATTCAAGGTTCAAAGCTCTCGATCTCCCCAGTTTTCATCACACCTCATATTGTCGGTACGAGTTTCATCACAATGGTTCATGCAATAAAGACGGGCAATATCAACAATCAGCAATCATGGTATGCAATGCCACAGGCCTCAAACGGCCATCATAGATCCCAAGGATCAGCCCGCCTATCACTCCAATTCCCATCAGGGCTCTACCAACAGTGCCACACGGCATGCCACGCTGCGTCTCGGACGCCTTATGCTGGCCTCCCTTTTCTCTCCATCTCCCATCAGGGCGCTACCAACAGTGCCACACGGCATAAATCTCGGTGCCACATAGGCCCGTACCACACTGCGTTTCTGACGCCTTACGTTGGTCTCCCTTTTCTCTCCACTTCCCCTCAGGGCACAATCTCATGTCACGTCTCCAGTGACTCATGCAATGCTCTGAATGTATGCAGGGCCCAGATGATCACATCAAATCATTCAACACAGAGCATGCATGCAGTCAATCATAAGCGCAAGGTAGAGCACATCAGTCAATCATCATTGAATCTCACATTCACCTTACTGTACATACGAAGATCAAATACTTCTACTCGCGAACTATTGCTCGTCTAACCTTGCCTTACAACCTGTACAAGGTTCCATCATACAATTACTTACCCAAGGCCAATCCATAATTCAAGTCCATATAACCCGAGGTCTAATCTAATTAAGGGTCTTAGTTAATCAAGCTAAGTTCGACTGGGCCTAAGACCCACTTCATTAGTTGAGGTCCAATAATTAAATCTTAATTTAATTCATGTGGGTTGGGCCTATTATTTTATTCATTTCGTGCAAAGCCCAGGCCCATTTCTAAAGGTTTACTATTCAAGCCCATATTCATCATTTTAGGCCCAATTCAATTACCCAAGCCCATATACATTTTGGGTTTCATTTTTAAATGTTCATGGACTTAATTTAGGCCCAATTTAAAAGGATTTTCGTCCATTAGTGGCCCACTAACTAGATTTGGCCCATTTTGATTAGTTTGGCCCAATTACTTGATTTTTAAAGCTTCCAAGCCCAATATCTCCCTTTGGCCCACTAAGTGCACGCCTAATGCCCCATTTGCAGCCCACTAATCACACTTTCAAGGCCCCCTTAGTTTGCTACTCACGTCCATAAGCAAGCCTATTAGTTGTATCTTGGCCCGATTGTTCGTTTTTGATCAAATTAGTGTGATTTAGGCCCTCCAAGTCCATTAGCACCTCACGGCACCTCTCACGCACGCCTAACTCACCATTCGCAGCCCTCACTTAGCATTTCAATGACCGTTTCGCATGCCAACAGCCCCTATTCGAATCCCACATCAAGCTCTCCACATGTTAATTCATAGTAAGCATACCTTAAATCACCTTTCAACCTCACAACAAGCCTAACCGTCTCTAACACATCCTTCCACATGCATATACTACTAACCTAAACTAGAATTAGTAGTAAAGCTTACCTATTAGGACCGGAAACGACGACGGGACGGCAAAGGACACCGGACGGCCGGACGAGGCTCACGGACGAACGGAGAGGAGGGGCTGATCGTGGTTGGTTCGGTCACCTCCAAAAGCTCCAAGGACCTAAATATGATAGCTCTAGGCATTAGAGGAGTGGGGGAGGGCGGCGGATCAAGCTTGGCCAGCCCGAAGGCTCACGGCCAAGTTGATCGTGACGGACGACGACGACGATGAGGGACGGTGAGGATGAGGGGCGGCTTCAAGAGGTTCTCATGGCCATAGAACAACAAGGAAAGGAAGAGAAGAGGCTTACCTCGAGGTGGTGACGACGGAGGAAGACGGCGGCTTGAGGCGGGCGACGGAGCGACGACGGGCGGTGTCGGGCGGAGAGGGAGAGAACCGAGAGAGAGTTGAGAGGAGAGGGAGAGCTTTCGGGAGGGAGAGTGAAGAGAGAGAGAGCCGAATGAGAGAATGAGGGAGGAGAGAGAGAGAAAAGACTTAAGAGAGAGAGGTAGAGTGTTAGGTGAGGTGAATAGTGAGTGAATAGTGACTAGGATTTGACTTTGTACTTGACATGTTGATTGACCTCCTTGGGAATTGAACCATGATTGACTTGTCTTGGAAATTGTGCCATGATTTGATTGATGGGTTGACAAGACATTGATTGATTTGACAACTGATTTGACTTGTCTCGATTTGCGTGCCAAATGCACCGATCGGGTCTCGAGCGCGAACGAATTTTAGACAGGATTTGATTTCGATCGGTCGATTCTACTCTCAAAAATCCTAATTCTATTAATCCTAAGGACTGAGCATTTACCGGGGGCATTTCGGTAATTTTCCATTGACGTCTTGCTTCTCGACGTACACCGGCTGTCTGCCCTTCTGGCGACATTTCTGAAACTGACTTCATTTCTTAATTGTGTTTGTCTTACTAATTCGATTGTCCGAAGTCGGATTTCATTTCGTGGTCAATTTCATTAATTTACGACTCTGTCTCTGTCTCAGACCAACGGGCGGCTGTTTGGAAAATTCTCCCCAGTTAGCCTTTCCCCTTCGGTTGGTCATCTCAGGGTAGCTAATCCTGAGTGAGCGTCGATCAGAGGGTATTAACGAAGTGTTTCCATTCCTTTAGAAATTCCGATATTTGGGTCGAATTTTCAGACTGTTACAATTCTTCCCTTCTTATAAAAATTTCGTCCTCGAAATTTACATCCACCAATCCTTACAACAAAATGGAGATTACATCGATCTACTCAAACAGATACGGGTACTTCTTCTTCATTTCGTCCTCGCTTTCCCAAGTCGCTCCTTCAGTCCCATGGTGCTCCCAGATAACCTTGACCAGCGGTATTGTCTTGTTCCTCAAGACCTGTTCCTTACGATCTTCAACCCTTACTGGTCTTTCCACGTATGAGACGCGGTCATCCATTTCAATGACTTCATGATCGAGTATATGGCCAGGGTCCGGCTCGTACTTCCGTAGCATTGAAACATGAAACACATTATGAATCTGCGATAAGTTCGGCGGTAGTGCTAGACGATAAGCTAATGTCCCGATCTTCTCCAAAATCTCGAATGGCCCAACAAATCTTGGACTCAGCTTTCCTTTCTTGCCAAACCGAGATAGTCCTCGCATCGGCGACACCTTCAGAAATACATGATCTCCAACTTGAAATTCCAATGGCTTACGTCTCTTGTCTGCATAGCTCTTCTGCCTACTCTGAGCGGTCCTCAGTCTGTCTCTGATCACTCTGACTGCCTCAACTGACTGCTGCACTAATTCTGGGCCTGTTATGCTTTTCTCACCAACTTCGTCCCAACAGATTGGCGTTCTACAGGCCCTTCCGTACAGTGCCTCGAACGGTGCCATTCTGATACTCTGCTGGTAACTGTTGTTGTAGGCGAATTCCACCAAATGCAACTGCTCTTCCCAGCCTCCTTTGAAATCAATCACACAAGCTCTCAGCATGTCTTCCAAAGTCTGTATCGTCCTTTCCGACTGACCATCAGTCTGAGGGTGGTAGGCTGTACTGAATCTCAGCTCTGTTCCCAGCGCACCCTGCAGACTCTTCCAAAATGTAGCGGTGAAGCGAGGATCTCTGTCTGATACAATACTTACTGGTACCCCATGCAATCTCACTATCTGCCTTACGTACAATTCAGCCAACTTTTCCAAGGTAGAGTCCTTTCGTACTGCAATGAAATGAGCTGATTTCGTCAGTCTGTCCACTATTACCCAAATCGAATCATTGCCTCTCTGACTTCTTGGCAATCCTGTCACAAAATCCATAGTGACATGCTCCCATTTCCACTCTGGGATTTCCAATGGTTGTAATAATCCTCCAGGCTTACAATGCTGTGCCTTTACCTGTTGGCACGTCAGACACTTAGCTACATGCTTAGCCACATCCACCTTCATTCCATTCCACCAATAGTGTTGACGCAAATTCTGATACATCTTAGTACTCCCTGGATGAATACTGTAGTTACTTCTGTGTGCCTCGGACAAAATCTTTTCCTTTAGCGCCTCGTCATTAGGCACGCACAGACGTCCTCTAAACTTCAATACTCCATCTGCAGTCAATTGGAACTCGGCCTTTCTCTCCTCTACATTCATCATCACAATCTTCTGAATGTCCGGGTCCGTAGACTGCATCTCCTTGATTCTTAGCTGAATCTCTGGTTCGATCTGCAACGTAGCCATCAGACTCGAGAGGTTTCCTACCTCGACCTTGAACTCAGAATCTCTGATTTCCTCCAGTAATGTCCACTCCTTGACCATCATATGCGCAACGCTCGACTTCCTACTCAGAGCATCTGCCACTTTATTCGCCTTTCCTGGATGGTACAAAATATCGTAGTCGTAGTCCTTCAACAACTCCATCCAACGACGCTGCCTCATATTCAACTCCTTCTGCGAGAACAGATACTTCAAACTCTGATGGTCCGTAAAAATCTGGAATTTCTCTCCCACCAGATAATGCCTCCAAATCTTCAATGCAAAGACAATCGCCGCTAACTCCAAGTCGTGCGTCGGGTAATTCATCTCATGCGGCCTCAACTGTCGAGATGCATAAGCTACCACTCGTCCATGCTGCATCAAGACACACCCCAATCCTCTTAATGACGCATCGCTGTATATCTCAAATCCTCCTGGTCCAGACGGAATGGTTAAGACTGGTGCGGAAGTCAATCGATCCTTCGACTCCTGAAAACTTTCCTCGCATTTCTCAGTCCATTGAAACTTTGTTTCCTTCTTCAACAAACGCGTCAGAGGAGACGCTATCACAGAGAACCTTTCCACGAAGCGTCTATAGTACCCAGCCAATCCAAGGAAACTTCGTACTTCCGTCACGGTCGTAGGTCTCGGCCATTTCTCCACAGCCTCTATCTTTGCTGGATCCACTGATATTCCTTCTCCAGATACTATATGTCCAAGGAACGCCACTCTGCTTAACCAAAACTCGCACTTACTAAACTTCGCATACAGCGAGTGCTCTCTTAACGTCAGCAGGACGATCCTTAAGTGTTCCTCGTGGTCCTCAGAACTCTTCGAATACACCAAAATGTCATCAATGAAGACTATCACGAACTGATCCAGAAACTCCTTGAATACTCGATTCATCATGTCCATAAATGCTGCTGGAGCATTTGTCAATCCAAATGGCATAACTGTGAACTCGTAGTGCCCATACCTCGTCCGAAAGGCAGTCTTGGGCACGTCCTCCTTCTTAATCCTTAACTGGTGATAGCCTGTCCTTAGGTCTATCTTGGAGAACACGCAAGCGCCTTGAAGTTGGTCGAACAGGTCATCAATCCGTGGCAGAGGATACTTGTTCTTGATCGTCACTTGGTTCAGCTGTCTGTAATCGATGCACAGCCTTAGTGATCCATCCTTTTTCTTAACAAACAGCACCGGAGCTCCCCATGGTGAAGCACTGGGGCGGATAAATCCTTTATCCAAAAGTTCTTGCATCTGTACCTTCAACTCCTTCAATTCCGATAACGACATCCTATACGGTGCTTTCGAGATCGGCTCCGTTCCAGGTGCCAATTCAATCACAAACTCTACGTCACGCTCTGGTGGCAATCCAGGCAACTCTTGAGGAAATACATCTGGATACTCACTTACTATAGGCACTTCCTCCAACTTCACCTCTTGAGCAGTCGAATCTGACACTGATGCCAAAAATCCCAGGCAACCTTCATTCATTAACTTGGTCGCCTCTAAAGATGAGATCCAAGGAATCGACGTTCCTCCACGATTTCCCTTAAATTCATACCCAGGGTGGCCTACTGGGTTTAGCTGTATGATACTCCTACCACAGTCTACCACTGCACCATGCCTAACCAACCAATCCATGCCAACAATCACGTCGAAGTCAAACATGGGCAGAACAGCTAAGTCAATTTCTTCTTGCCTATCGCCCAGAGCTAACTTACACCCCTTACATCCTATCGCAATAATTACTCTATCCTTCAACGGGGTGGTTACATGCAAAGTCATATCCAACGGCTTAACATTCATCCCAGACAACTCAACAAAACGTGCAGATACGAAAGAGTGCGATGCTCCCGGATCAAACAAGGCATAAGCGGTATGACCACAGAGAGAAACGGTACCTGTGATCACCCCTGGCGCATTCTCAGCGTCCTTGCGCGCCATTGCATATACTCGTCCCTGAGCAGGCGGACGGTTCTGGTTTCCTTGCGGAGTGTTCACCATCTGCGGCTGTTGCTGTTGCTGTTGCTGGAACGGGGGTCTCTGACCTTTCCTCGGGCAGTTCCTTAGGATATGTCCCGTCTGGCCACATCCAAAGCAGCCTCCAATCTTTCTCGGGCAAGGGCTGTTCCCATGCCTCCTGCCACAGTCACGGCAGTTCTGATTCCCGGGGGATGACGGCTTTCCCAAGGTTCTTCTCGCAGGTGGAACGAACCTGCGGTTGTCCTTCATTGGCCTCTTGCCAAAGTCTCTAAAGTTCCCTCTTGGCATAAACCGCGACCCAGATGCGGCGGCCTTTTCTTGCAGATCCCGTTCTATCGCCAGGGCTCGCTCATAGATCTCGTTGTAGTCCCTCAGCCCAGTGGCGATGATCATACTTTTCAATTCGGGCCTCAATCCTTCCCTGAATCTCCTGGCCTTGTCCCAGGGGTCGTCAATCAGCCTTCGTGCAAACTTGGACAGCCTGGCAAATTCGCCCTCATATTGGTCCACAGTCAGCGATCCTTGGCGGAGCCTGATGAACTCTTCCATTTTCCTTTCCTGAGCTGCCTCAGAAAAATACTTGCCATTGAATGCTGCACAGAAGGCGGTCCAGTTCGGCCTCATACCATCCGGAAAGACTCGTCCTCTGGTGGCTTTCCACCAATCATCTGCAGTACTCTGAAGCTGATAAGTTGCCAGCGAAACCTTTTCCTCGTCTGCGCAACCCAACACGGAGAAAGCCTTCTCCAGCTGCTCGATCCACAAGGCAGCTACCTCTGGACCACCACTGCCATCGAACTTCGACGGCTGCAACTTCAGAAACTGTTCCACAATGTGATGAGTCTGACGTCCTCCATTTCCATGCCCATTGCCTCCATTGGCTCCATTTGCGGCGGCCAAGGCGGCCTCAGCTGCTTGGGCAACAGTGGCAGCTCTCTCAGCAGCTTGCCTAGCCATTAAGTTACTCACTTCAGTCAGAACTCTCATCATTTCTTCGATCCTAGGGTCTCCTTCAGACTTAGGAGCCCTCGAGCTCGATGCACCAGCAGTCGGTCTTCTGCCCCTATTGCTCATCCTTGCTAACACTCACACCTAAAACAACGAAATTCCCATTCAGGAATCCGGAACTCTAAGTCTAGCAACCAAGCTTTCGTCTACTGTCGCGTCCACTGACATGTATATGCATGTAAATAATCGCTGCAGCTTAAATGCAGTTGAACCCGGTCGACATCTAGACTCAACCCTGCAAATGCATAACCCAGGCCACTCTGTTCGCAACCTCAACTAGAAGCCTGTCGGGAGCCGCTTCCTTGATCAGGTCTTTGCCCCGGCGACCACTCCCCGCCCTCATCGTTTCTTGGTGCGAACAGTTGTCCTAAGAAATTCATAGACAAAGAGAATCCCACTCCACGTGTCCCATACCACGCTTCATCACAGTTTTTAGACGTCCCGTCAATCCTGTCCCATACCAGGCTGACGGTCACCAAATCCAACAACATGAATGCATGCATTTCTTTCAAAATCCAAATCTCCTTTTTCAACAATGATTTTCCATTTCTAAACCATTTTGCTTTCGGTGCAGAAATCATGCAATGCATGATGGTCAAGCAGCGCGCAACAGCCGACTAGGCATACAACCACATGCAATACCTCACAGACTAACATTTAGCAATCAGCAATCAAGCGCCCTACTCATGGGGCTCTGCCATAGAACCTTACCTCAGGTCCTGACGCACCTGCAACTTAGAATGAAATACCTTATCCCCAGGTTACTCTAGACAATCAATTCCGCTAAGCAATTACATGCGCCAATCAAATCATGCGTTCTACCCTTCCTAATCCTTAGGTCTAGGGTCTGTCTAGCTATCTACCCAAAATCATCGGCCTTATCACTCCAAAACCTCGAACGGTCTCGTATCGAGCTGACCTTGCTCTGATACCACTCGAACGGGGATGTCACGCCCCGGATCCCTCTTCGGTTACGCGGCATCCCGTTCCTGCGGAAGATACACCTCGCGCTCGCCTGGTTCACGATAAGCGACGGCCCAGGGATACTTTCCCTTCGTCGCGACCAGACGACGCAACTTGCGCCAAATTCTCATACCTGCGGAAGCGTGCCTCCTATCCATACACACAAGCATACATAGCAAAGGGGTAGCATGGACAAGATAGACATAAACAACATTTCATAAATACGATTAGCGTTAGGTACAGACTACCAAAAGAAAACCACTAGCTGTAGATCATCCTACGCTCAACTAATCCTCAAAACAACGAGATTCTGCCATAAGTCAGTCCTCCTCGTCGGAATCCTCCACAGGGTCCTCCTCTGGATCCTCCTCCTCGGTATCCATCGCATCGCCCTCCTCGTGGCCATCTATCTCGGAGCGCCCTGGAGACGGCAACTCCTGCTTCGGGTCGGGGTCGATCACCTGGCCTCCATATTCTGCAGGCTGGAGCCAAAACGGGTCCTCCTCCATGGGAATCGGGGAATCTCTCTGGGGTCCCTCAAAGCCATGTAGGCCCTCTCTAAACCAAGCCTCGAATCTATGGGGCACTAAGTAAGGACCTCCCTGATCTACGAGCACAGTCGTCACATGCCTATGCCACAGGGTGGCGTGCATATCAAAATGGAGGGTAACCTGGGTGTCCATCTGGATCGGCAGACCAAAAAGCATCGGTGGCACATCCATCAGTGGTGACCTGGATCTGAAAAAGGTGGCAACCAACGCCAGTGAGTCGAGGACTCAGCAAGCTCACCACTAATCCTAGCGTAGGGTAGGACATACAAGTGGGGTCGGTCCTAACCAGTAACTAGGGTTCAGGATTCAAGGTTCAAAGCTCTCGATCTCCCCAGTTTTCATCACACCTCATATTGTCGGTACGAGTTTCATCACAATGGTTCATGCAATAAAGACGGGCAATATCAACAATCAGCAATCATGGTATGCAATGCCACAGGCCTCAAACGGCCATCATAGATCCCAAGGATCAGCCCGCCTATCACTCCAATTCCCATCAGGGCTCTACCAACAGTGCCACACGGCATGCCACGCTGCGTCTCGGACGCCTTATGCTGGCCTCCCTTTTCTCTCCATCTCCCATCAGGGCGCTACCAACAGTGCCACACGGCATAAATCTCGGTGCCACATAGGCCCGTACCACACTGCGTTTCTGACGCCTTACGTTGGTCTCCCTTTTCTCTCCACTTCCCCTCAGGGCACAATCTCATGTCACGTCTCCAGTGACTCATGCAATGCTCTGAATGTATGCAGGGCCCAGATGATCACATCAAATCATTCAACACAGAGCATGCATGCAGTCAATCATAAGCGCAAGGTAGAGCACATCAGTCAATCATCATTGAATCTCACATTCACCTTACTGTACATACGAAGATCAAATACTTCTACTCGCGAACTATTGCTCGTCTAACCTTGCCTTACAACCTGTACAAGGTTCCATCATACAATTACTTACCCAAGGCCAATCCATAATTCAAGTCCATATAACCCGAGGTCTAATCTAATTAAGGGTCTTAGTTAATCAAGCTAAGTTCGACTGGGCCTAAGACCCACTTCATTAGTTGAGGTCCAATAATTAAATCTTAATTTAATTCATGTGGGTTGGGCCTATTATTTTATTCATTTCGTGCAAAGCCCAGGCCCATTTCTAAAGGTTTACTATTCAAGCCCATATTCATCATTTTAGGCCCAATTCAATTACCCAAGCCCATATACATTTTGGGTTTCATTTTTAAATGTTCATGGACTTAATTTAGGCCCAATTTAAAAGGATTTTCGTCCATTAGTGGCCCACTAACTAGATTTGGCCCATTTTGATTAGTTTGGCCCAATTACTTGATTTTTAAAGCTTCCAAGCCCAATATCTCCCTTTGGCCCACTAAGTGCACGCCTAATGCCCCATTTGCAGCCCACTAATCACACTTTCAAGGCCCCCTTAGTTTGCTACTCACGTCCATAAGCAAGCCTATTAGTTGTATCTTGGCCCGATTGTTCGTTTTTGATCAAATTAGTGTGATTTAGGCCCTCCAAGTCCATTAGCACCTCACGGCACCTCTCACGCACGCCTAACTCACCATTCGCAGCCCTCACTTAGCATTTCAATGACCGTTTCGCATGCCAACAGCCCCTATTCGAATCCCACATCAAGCTCTCCACATGTTAATTCATAGTAAGCATACCTTAAATCACCTTTCAACCTCACAACAAGCCTAACCGTCTCTAACACATCCTTCCACATGCATATACTACTAACCTAAACTAGAATTAGTAGTAAAGCTTACCTATTAGGACCGGAAACGACGACGGGACGGCAAGGACACCGGACGGCCGGACGAGGCTCACGACCGAACGGAGAGGAGGGGCTGATCGTGGTTGGTTCGGTCACCTCCAAAAGCTCCAAGGACCTAAATATGATAGCTCTAGGCATTAGAGGAGTGGGGGAGGGCGGCGGATCAAGCTTGGCCAGCCCGAAGGCTCTCGGCCAAGTTGATCGTGACGGACGACGACGACGATGAGGGACGGTGAGGATGAGGGGCGGCTTCAAGAGGTTCTCATGGCCATAGAACAACAAGGAAAGGAAGAGAAGAGGCTTACCTCGAGGTGGTGACGACGGAGGAAGACGGCGGCTTGAGGCGGGCGACGGAGCGACGACGGGCGGTGTCGGGCGGAGAGGGAGAGAACCGAGAGAGAGTTGAGAGGAGAGGGAGAGCTTTCGGGAGGGAGAGTGAAGAGAGAGAGAGCCGAATGAGAGAATGAGGGAGGAGAGAGAGAGAAAAGACTTAAGAGAGAGAGGTAGAGTGTTAGGTGAGGTGAATAGTGAGTGAATAGTGACTAGGATTTGACTTTGTACTTGACATGTTGATTGACCTCCTTGGGAATTGAACCATGATTGACTTGTCTTGGAAATTGTGCCATGATTTGATTGATGGGTTGACAAGACATTGATTGATTTGACAACTGATTTGACTTGTCTCGATTTGCGTGCCAAATGCACCGATCGGGTCTCGAGCGCGAACGAATTTTAGACAGGATTTGATTTCGATCGGTCGATTCTACTCTCAAAAATCCTAATTCTATTAATCCTAAGGACTGAGCATTTACCGGGGGCATTTCGGTAATTTTCCATTGACGTCTTGCTTCTCGACGTACACCGGCTGTCTGCCCTTCTGGCGACATTTCTGAAACTGACTTCATTTCTTAATTGTGTTTGTCTTACTAATTCGATTGTCCGAAGTCGGATTTCATTTCGTGGTCAATTTCATTAATTTACGACTCTGTCTCTGTCTCAGACCAACGGGCGGCTGTTTGGAAAATTCTCCCCAGTTAGCCTTTCCCCTTCGGTTGGTCATCTCAGGGTAGCTAATCCTGAGTGAGCGTCGATCAGAGGGTATTAACGAAGTGTTTCCATTCCTTTAGAAATTCCGATATTTGGGTCGAATTTTCAGACTGTTACACCGACTGCTGGTGCATCGAGCTCGAGGGCTCCTGAGTCTGAAGGGGACCCTAGGATCGAAGAGATGATGAGAGTTCTGACTGAAGTGAGTAACTTGATGGCTAGGCAAGCGGCTGAGAGAGCTGCCACTGTTGCCCAAGCAGCTGAGGCCGCCTTGGCCGCTGCAAATGGAGCCAATGGAGGCAATGGGCATGGAAATGGAGGACGTCAGACTCATCACATTGTGGAGCAGTTTCTGAAGTTGCAGCCGTCGAGGTTTGATGGCAGTGGTGGTCCTGAGGTAGCTGTGTCACGCCCCGGATCCCTACTCGGGAGCGCGGCATCCCGTTCCTGCGGAAGATACACCTCGCGCTCGCCTGGTTCACGATGAGCGACGGCCCAGGGATGCTTTCTCTTCGTCGCAACCAGACGACGCAACCTGCGCCAAATTCTCATACCTGCGGAAGCGTGCCTTCTATCCATACACACAAGCATACATGACAAAGGGGTAGCAAAAATCAAGATAAGCAAAATCAGCATTCCATAATATAATCAGCGTTAGGTACAGACTCCCAAAAAGAAACTACTAAACACAGATCTTCCTACGCTGACAACCAAATCCTCGAACCATCGAAATTCTGGCATAACTCAGTCCTCCTCGTCGGAATCCTCCACAGGGTCCTCCTCTGGATCCTCCTCATCGGTATCTATCGCATTGCCCTCCTCGTGGCCATCTATCTCGGAGCGCCCTGGAGACGGCAACTCCTGCTTCGGGTCGGGGTCGATCACCTGGCCTCCATATTCTGCAGGCTGGAGCCAAAACGGGTCCTCCTCCATGGGAATCGGGGAATCTCTCTGGGGTCCCTCAAAGCCATGCAGGCCCTCTCTAAACCAAGTCTCCAATCTATGGGGCACTAAATAAGGACCTCCCTGATCTACGAGCACAGTCGTCACATGCCTATGCCACAGGGTAGCGTGCATATCAAAATGGAGGGTAATCTGGGTGTCCATCTGGATCGGCAGACCAAAAAGCATCGGTGGCACATTCATCACTGGTGACCTGGATCTGAAAAAAAGTGGCAACCAACGCCAGTGAGTCGAGGACTCAGCAAGCTCACCACTAATCCTAGCGTAGGGTAGGATATACAAGTGGGGTCGGTCCTAACCAGTAACTAGGGTTTGGTACCCGGAGTCCAACGCTCTCGATCTCCCCAGTTTTCATCACACCTCATATAGTCGGTACGAGTTTCATCACAATGGTTCATGCAATAAAGATGGGCAATATCAACAATCAGCAATCATGGTATGCAATGCCACAGGCCTCAAACGGCCATCATAGATCCCAAGGATCAGCCCGCCTATCACTCCAATTCCCATCAGGGCTCTACCAACAGTGCCACACGGCATGCCACGCTGCGTCTCGGACGCCTTATGCTGGCCTCCCTTTTCTCTCCATCTCCCATCAGGGCGCTACCAACAGTGCCACACGGCATAAATCTCGGTGCCACATAGGCCCGTACCACACTGCGTTTCTGACGCCTTACGTTGGTCTCCCTTTTCTCTCCACTTCCCCTCAGGGCACAATCTCACGTCACATCTCCAGTGACTCATGCAATGCTCTGAATGTATGCAGGGCCCAGATGATCACATCAATAACTCAACACAAAGCATGCATGCAGATGAATGTAAGTGCAAGAGCAGAGCACGTCATTCAATCAACCAATAAACCCTATGTTCATCAAGCCAAACAGACATATATCGTATGCCTCTACTCTGGAAGTCTCGATCATCTAGTTCGCCTTACATCTCATACAAGAATCTACCATGCCATCACTTACCCAAGGGCAAATCCACTAATCGAGCCCATATAAACCAAGGTCTAATCTAATTAAGAACCCTTAATTAGTCGAGCTAAGTTCGACTGGGCCTAAGGCCCACTTCAATAGTTGAGGTCCAATGATTAATTATTAATTTAACTCACATGGGTTGGGCCTATTATTTTATTAATTTCGTGCGAGGCCCAAGCCCATTTCTAAAGGTTTACTATTCAAGCCCATATTCATTATTTTAGGCCCAATTCAAGTACCCAAGCCCATATACATTTTTGGGTTTCATTCTTTAATGTTCATGGACTTAATTTAGGCCCAATTAAATAAGATTTTCGTCCATTAGTGGCCCACTAACTAGATGTGGCCCATTTTGATTAGTTTTGGCCCAATTACTTGATTTTTAAAGCTTTCAAGCCCATTAGTTCCCTTTGGCCCATTATGTACACGCCTAAGTCCACATTTGCAGCCCACTAATCATGTTTTCAAGGCCCATTCAAGTTGTTAGTTTCGTCCGTTGGCAAGCCCATTAGGATATCTTAGGCCCGTTAACTTGTTTTTGATCAAATTAGTGCAAGTTAAGCCCCCTAAGCCCAATAACACCTCACGGCCTCTCCACCACACACTTACCTCATCATTTGCAGCCCACACTTAGCATTTTAAGGCCCATTTCACACGCTAACAGCCCCTCTCTTGGCCCAAATCCGCATACTAGTCCATTAGCCTCAACTAATCCAACCTTAATCACACACTAACCTTCTTAATCACAATCACTAGCCCATAATACCACCCCACATACACATATACAACTAGCCTAGTCCAAGATTAGTGGTAGAGCTTACCAGGAATGGTTGGAAACGACGACGACGAAGGGCGGAGCGAGGAACGGCCGAATGAGCTTTCGGCCAAGAGTGGGTGACCGGCGGTTGGGGGCTGTTGGTGGCGGCTCCAAGGCTCCTCTAGGCCCTAGAGGCATCATGAAACATGACAAGCAAGTGAGGAACCGAGGGAAGGCAAGTGGGTTTGATCGGGTCCAAGTTCGAGGCCGAAACGACGAATGGAACGTCGGTGAGGAGGGGGCTGTTTCGGGCATTTCGTGGGGGTCCAAGCCGAGGGAAATGAACAAGAGCAAGTTAAGAGAACTTACCAAGAGGTGAGGAGGGTTGGTGGCGGCCGGAGGGAGCTCGGCGGTGGCGGTCGGCCGGACGACGGGGCGGTGAGAGAGAGACCGAGAGAGAGTTGAGAGGAGAGGGAGAGGTTTCGGGAGGGAGAGTGAGGGAGAGAGAGAGCCGAATGAGAGAAATGAGAGAGGAGAGAGAGAGTGAAGGCTTAAGTCTAATATTTGGAAATTTCAAATTATGGTAGTGGGTTAGGTGGAATAGTGTATGTGATGAGACTTGTACTCTTGATGGGTGTGACTTTGTACCTTGGATTTGACTTGATAGATTGCATGGGAACTTGTGCCATGATTGACCGATGGATTTGACAAGACATCGATTGATTTGACAACTGATTTGACTTGCCTCGATTTGCGTGCCAAATGCACCGATCGGGTCTCGAGCGCGAACGAATTTTAGACAGGATTTGATTTTGATTAGTCGAATCTACTCTCAAAAATCCTAATTCTAATAATCCTAAGGACTGAGCATTTACCGGGGGCATTTCGGTAATTTTCCATTGACGTCTTGCTTCTCGACGTACACCGGCTGTCTGCCCTTCTGGCGACATTTCTGAAACTGACTTCATTTCTTAATTGTGTTTGTCTTACTAATTCGATTGTCCGAAGTCGGATTTCATTTCGTGGTCAATTTCATTAATTTACGACTCTATCTCTGTCCCAGACCAACGGGCGGCTGTTTGGAAAATTCTCCCCAGTTAGCCTTTCCCCTTCGGTTGGTCATCTCAGGGTAGCTAATCCTGAGTGAGCGTCGATCAGAGGGTATTAACGAAGTGTCTCCATTCTTTTAGAAATTCCGATATTTGGGTCGAATTTTCAGACTGTTACAATTCTTCCCTTCTTATAAAAATTTCGTCCTCGAAATTTACATCCACCAATCCTTACAACAAAATGGAGATTACATCGATCTATTCAAACAGATACGGGTACTTCTTCTTCATTTCGTCCTCGCTTTCCCAAGTCGCTCCCTCAGTCCCATGGTGCTCCCAGATAACCTTGACCAGCGGTATTGTCTTGTTCCTCAAGACTTGCTCCTTACGATCTTCTATCCTTACTGGTCTTTCCACGTATGAGACGCGGTCATCCACTTCAATGACTTCATGATCGAGTATATGGCCAGGGTCCGGCTCGTACTTTCGAAGCATCGAAACATGAAACACATCATGAATCTGCGATAAGTTCGGCGGCAATGCTAGACGATAAGCCAGTGTCCCGATCTTCTCCAGGATCTCGAATGGCCCAACAAATCTTGGACTCAGCTTTCCTTTCTTGCCAAACCGAGATAGTCCTCGCATTGGCGACACCTTCAGAAACACATGACCTCCAACTTGGAATTCCAATGGCTTACGTCTCTTGTCTGCATAACTCTTCTGCCTACTCTGCGCAGTCCTCAATCTGTCTCTGATCACTCTGACTGCCTCGACTAACTGCTGTACTAATTCTGGGCCTGTTATACTTTTCTCACCAACTTCATCCCAGCAAATCGGAGTTCTGCAAGCTCTCCCATACAATGCCTCAAACGGAGCCATTCTGATACTCTGCTGATAGCTGTTGTTGTAAGCAAATTCCACCAAATGCAACTGCTCTTCCCAACCTCTTTTGAAATCAATTACACACGCTCTCAACATGTCCTCCAGAGTTTGTATAGTCCTTTCCGACTGACCGTCCGTCTGAGGATGGTAGGCTGTACTGAATCTCAATTCGGTTCCCAAAGCACCCTGCAGACTCTTCCAAAATGTAGCGGTGAAGCGAGGATCTCTGTCTGATACAATACTTACCGGTACCCCATGCAGTCTCACTATCTGCCTCACGTACAATTCAGCCAACTTTTCCAAGGTAGAGTCCTTTCGTACTGCAATGAAATGAGCTGATTTCGTCAGTCTGTCCACTATTACCCAAATCGAATCATTGCCTCTCTGACTTCTCGGTAGTCCTGTCACGAAATCCATAGTGACATGCTCCCATTTCCACTCTGGGATTTCCAATGGTTGTAATAATCCTCCAGGCTTACAATGCTGTGCCTTTACCTGTTGGCACGTCAGACACTTAGCTACATGCTTAGCCACATCCACCTTCATTCCATTCCACCAATAGTGCTGACGCAAATTCTGATACATCTTAGTACTCCCTGGATGAATACTGTAGTTACTTCTGTGTGCCTCGGACAAAATCTTTTCCTTCAGCGCCTCGTCATTAGGCACGCACAGACGTCCTCTAAACTTCAATACTCCATCTGTAGTCACTTGGAACTCGGCCTTTCTCTCGTCTGCATTCATCGCCACAATCTTCTGAATGTCCGGGTCCGTAGATTGCAACTCCTTGATTCTTAGCTGAATCTCCGGTCCAATCCGCAACGTGGCCATCAGACTCGAGAGGTTTCCTACCTCGACCTTGAACTCAGAATCTCTGATTTCCTCCAGTAATGTCCACTCCTTGACCATCATATGCGCAATGCTCGACTTCCTACTCAGAGCGTCTGCCACTTTATTCGCCTTTCCTGGATGGTACAGGATATCACAGTCGTAGTCCTTCAACAACTCCATCCAACGACGCTGCCTCACATTCAGCTCCTTCTGCGAGAACAGATACTTCAAACTCTGATGGTCCGTAAAAATCTGGAATTTCTCTCCCACCAGATAATGCCTCCAAATCTTCAATGCAAAGACAATCGCAGCTAACTCCAAGTCGTGCGTCGGGTAATTCATCTCATGCGGCCTCAACTGTCGAGACGCATACGCTACCACTCGTCCATGCTGCATCAAGACACACCCCAATCCTCTTAATGACGCATCGCTGTATATCTCAAATCCTCCTGGTCCAGACGGAATGGTTAAGACTGGTGCGGAAGTCAATCGATCCTTCAACTCCTGAAAACTTTCCTCGCACTTCTCAGTCCATTGAAACTTTGTTTCCTTCTTCAACAAACGCGTCAGAGGAGACGCTATCACAGAGAACCTTTCCACAAAGCGTCTATAGTACCCAGCCAATCCAAGGAAACTTCGTACTTCCGTCACGGTCGTAGGTCTCGGCCATTTCTCCACAGCCTCTATCTTTGCTGGATCCACTGATATTCCTTCTCCAGATACTATATGTCCAAGGAACGCCACTCTGCTTAACCAAAACTCACACTTACTAAACTTCGCATACATCGAGTGTTCTCTTAACGTCAGCAGGACAATCCTTAAGTGTTCCTCGTGGTCCTCAGAACTCTTTGAATACACCAATATGTCATCAATGAAGACTATCACAAACTGATCCAGAAACTCCTTGAATACTCGATTCATCATGTCCATAAATGCGGCCGGAGCATTTGTCAATCCAAACGGCATAACGGTGAACTCATAGTGCCCATACCTCGTCCTAAAAGCAGTCTTAGGCACATCCTCTTTCTTAATCCTTAACTGGTGATAGCCTGTCCTTAGGTCTATCTTGGAGAACACGCAAGCGCCTTGAAGTTGGTCAAACAAGTCATCAATCCTTGGTAGAGGATACTTATTCTTGATCGTCACTTGGTTCAGCTGTCGGTAATCGATGCACAGTCTTAGTGATCCATCCTTCTTCTTAACAAATAGCACCGGAGCTCCCCATGGTGAAGCACTGGGGCGGATAAATCCTTTATCCAGCAGCTCTTGCATTTGCACCTTCAATTCCTTCAATTCCGATAACGACATCCTATACGGTGCTTTCGAGATCGGCTCCGTTCCAGGTGCCAATTCGATCACAAACTCTACGTCACGCTCTGGTGGCAATCCAGGCAACTCTTGAGGAAATACATCTGGATACTCACTTACTATAGGCACTTCCTCCAACTTCACCTCTTGAGCAGTCGAATCTGACACTGATGCCAGAATTCCCAAGCAACCTTCATCCATTAACTTGGTCGCCTCTAAAGATGAGATCCAAGGAACCGACGTTCCTCCACGATTTCCCTTAAATTCATACCCAGGGTGGCCTACTGGGTTTAGCTGTATGATACTCCTACTACAGTCTACCACTGCACCATGCCTAACTAGCCAATCCATGCCAACAATCACATCGAAATCAAACATGGGCAGAACAGCTAAGTCAATCTCTTCCTCTCTATCGCCCAGAGCTAACTTACACCCCTTACATCCTAGCGTAACAATCACTCTATCTTTCAGCGGGGTGGTTACATGCAAGGTCATATCCAACGGCTTAACATTCATCCCAGACAACTCAACAAAACGTGCAGATACGAAAGAGTGCGACGCTCCCGGATCAAACAAGGCATAAGCGGTATGACCACAGAGAGAAACGGTACCTGTGATCACCCCTGGCGCATTCTCAGCGTCCTTGCGCGCCATTGCATATACTCGTCCCTGAGCAGGTGGACGGTTCTGATTTCCCTGAGGAGCATTCACCATCGGCGGTTGCTGCTGCGGCTGGAACGGGGGTCTCGGACCTTTTCTCGGGCAGTTCCTCAGAATATGCCCCGTCTGGCCACATCCAAAGCAGCCTCCAGTCTTCCTCGGGCAAGGGCTGTTCCCATGCCTCCTGCCACAGTCACGGCAGACTTGGTTCCCAGGGAACGATGGCTTTCCCAGGGTTCTCCTTGCAGGTGGAACGAACCTGCGGTTGTCCTTCATCGGCCTCTTGCCAAAGTCTCTAAAGTTCCCTCTTGGCGCAAACCGCGACCCAGATGCGGCGGCCTTTTCTTGCAGATCCCGTTCTATCGCCAGGGCTCGCTCATAGATCTCGTTGTAGTCCCTCAGCCCAGTGGCGATGATCATACTTTTCAACTCATGCCTCAATCCTTCCCTGAATCTCCTGGCCTTATCCCATGGGTCGTCAATCAGCCTTCGTGCGAACTTGGACAGCCTGGCAAATTCGCCCTCATATTGGTCCACAGTCAGCGATCCTTGGCGGAGCCTGATGAACTCTTCCATTTTCCTCTCCTGGGCTGCCTCAGAAAAATACTTTCCATTGAACGCTGCACAGAAAGCAGCCCAGTTCGGCCTCATGCCATCCGGGAAGACTCGTCCTCTGGTGGCTTTCCACCAATCGTCTGCAGTACCCTGAAGCTGATAAGTTGCCAACGAAACCTTTTCCTCGTCTGCGCAACCCAACACGGAGAAAGCCTTCTCCAGTTGCTCGATCCACAAGGCAGCTACCTCAGGACCACCACTGCCATCAAACTTCGACGGCTGCAACTTCAGAAATTGCTCCACCATATGATGAGTCTGACGTCCACCATTTCCATGCCCATTGCCTCCATTGGCACCATTCGCAGCGGCCAAGGCGGCCTCAGCTGCTTGGGCAACAGTGGCAGCTCTCTCAGCAGCTTGCCTAGCCATCAAGTTACTCACTTTAGTCAGAACTCTCATCATCTCTTCGATCCTAGGGTCCCCTTCAGATTCAGGAGCCCTCGAGCTCGATGCACCGGCGGTCGGTCTTCTGCCCCTATTGCTCATCCTCGCTAAAACTCACACCTAAAACAAACGAAATTCCCATTCAGGAATCCGGAACTCTAAGTCTAGCAACCAAGCTTTCGTCTACTGTCGCGTCCACTGACATGTATATGCATGTAAATAATCGCTGCAGCTTAAATGCAGTTGAACCCGGACGACATCTAGACTCAACCCTGCAAATGCATAACCCAGGCCACTCTGTTCGCAACCTCAACTAGAAGCCTGTCGGGAGCCGCTTCCTTGATCAGGTCTTTGCCCCGGCGACCACTCCCCGCCCTCATCGTTTCTTGGTGCGAACAGTTGTCCTAAGAAATTCATAGACAAAGAGAATCCCACTCCACGTGTCCCATACCACGCTTCATCACAGTTTTTAGACGTCCCGTCAATCCTGTCCCATACCAGGCTGACGGTCACCAAATCCAACAACATGAATGCATGCATTTCTTTCAAAATCCAAATCTCCTTTTTCAACAATGATTTTCCATTTCTAAACCATTTTGCTTTCGGTGCAGAAATCATGCAATGCATGATGGTCAAGCAGCGCGCGACAGCCGACTAGGCATACAACCACATGCAATACCTCACAGACTAACATTCAGCAATCAGCATTCAAGCGCCCAACTCATGGGGCTCTGCCATAGAACCTTACCTCAGGTCCTGACGCACCTGCAGCTTAGCATGAAATACCTTATCCCAAGGTTACTCTAAGCAATCACATGCGCCAATCAAATCATGCATTCTACCCTTCCTAATCCTTAGGTCTAGGGTCTGTCTAACTAACTACCCCAAAATCATCAGCCTTATCACTCCAAACCTCGAACGGTCTCGTATCGAGCTGACCTTGCTCTGATACCACTCGAACGGGGATGTCACGCCCCGGATCCCTACTCGGGAGCGCGGCATCCCGTTCCTGCGGAAGATACACCTCGCGCTTGCCTGGTTCACGATGAGCGACGGCCCAGGGATGCTTTCTCTTCGTCGCAACCAGACGACGCAACTTGCGCCAAATTCTCATACCTGCGGAAGCGTGCCTTCTATCCATACACACAAGCATACATGACAAAGGGGTAGCAAAAATCAAGATAAGCAAAATCAGCATTCCATAATATAATCAGCGTTAGGTACAGACTCCCAAAAAGAAACTACTAAACACAGATCTTCCTACGCTAACAACCAAATCCTCGAACCATCGAAATTCTGCCATAACTCAGTCCTCCTCGTCGGAATCCTCCACAGGGTCCTCCTCCGGATCCTCCTCCTCGGTATCCATCGCATCGCCCTCCTCGTGGCCATCTATCTCGGAGCGCCCTGGAGACGGCAACTCCTGCTTCGGGTCAGGGTCGATCACCTGGCCTCCATATTCTGCAGGCTGGAGCCAAAACGGGTCCTCCTCCATGGGAATCGGGGAATCTCTCTGGGGTCCCTCAAAGCCATGCAGGCCCTCTCTAAACCAGGCCTCGAATCTATGGGGCACTAAATAAGGACCTCCCTGATCTACGAGTACAGTCGTCACGTGCCTATGCCACAGGGTAGCGTGCATATCAAAATGGAGGGTAACTTGGGTGTCCATCTGGATCGGCAGACCAAAAAGCATCGGTGGCACATCCATCACTGGTGACCTGGATCTGAAAAAAAGTGGCAACCAACGCCAGTGAGTCGAGGACTCAGCAAGCTCACCACTAATCCTAGCGTAGGGTAGGATATACAAGTGGGGTCGGTCCTAACCAGTAACTAGGGTTTGGTACCCGGAGTCCAATGCTCTCGATCTCCCCAGTTTTCATCACACCTCATATAGTCGGTACGAGTTTCATCACAATGGTTCATGCAATAAAGACGGGCAATATCAACAATCAGCAATCATGGTATGCAATGCCACAGGCCTCAAACGGCCATCATAGATCCCAAGGATCAGCCCGCCTATCACTCCAATTCCCATCAGGGCTCTACCAACAGTGCCACACGGCATGCCACGCTGCGTCTCGGACGCCTTATGCTGGCCTCCCTTTTCTCTCCATCTCCCATCAGGGCGCTACCAACAGTGCCACACGGCATAAATCTCGGTGCCACATAGGCCCGTACCACACTGCGTTTCTGACGCCTTACGTTGGTCTCCCTTTTCTCTCCACTTCCCCTCAGGGCACAATCTCACGTCACATCTCCAGTGACTCATGCAATGCTCTGAATGTATGCAGGGCCCAGATGATCACATCAATAACTCAACACAGAGCATGCATGCAGATGAATGTAAGTGCAAGAGCAGAGCACGTCATTCAATCAACCAATAAACCCCATGTTCATCAAGCCAAACAGACATATATCGTATGCCTCTACTCTGGAAGTCTCGATCATCTAGTTCGCCTTACATCTCATACAAGAATCTACCATGCCATCACTTACCCAAGGGCAAATCCACTAATCGAGCCCATATAAACCAAGGTCTAATCTAATTAAGAACCCTTAATTAGTCGAGCTAAGTTCGACTGGGCCTAAGGCCCACTTCAATAGTTGAGGTCCAATGATTAATTATTAATTTAACTCACATGGGTTGGGCCTATTATTTTATTAATTTCGTGCGAGGCCCAAGCCCATTTCTAAAGGTTTACTATTCAAGCCCATATTCATTATTTTAGGCCCAATTCAAGTACCCAAGCCCATATACATTTTTGGGTTTCATTCTTTAATGTTCATGGACTTAATTTAGGCCCAATTAAATAAGATTTTCGTCCATTAGTGGCCCACTAACTAGATGTGGCCCATTTTGATTAGTTTTGGCCCAATTACTTGATTTTTAAAGCTTTCAAGCCCATTAGTTCCCTTTGGCCCATTATGTACACGCCTAAGTCCACATTTGCAGCCCACTAATCATGTTTTCAAGGCCCATTCAAGTTGTTAGTTTCGTCCGTTGGCAAGCCCATTAGGATATCTTAGGCCCGTTAACTTGTTTTTGATCAAATTAGTGCAAGTTAAGCCCCCTAAGCCCAATAACACCTCACGGCCTCTCCACCACACACTTACCTCATCATTTGCAGCCCACACTTAGCATTTTAAGGCCCATTTCACACGCTAACAGCCCCTCTCTTGGCCCAAATCCGCATACTAGTCCATTAGCCTCAACTAATCCAACCTTAATCACACACTAACCTTCTTAATCACAATCACTAGCCCATAATACCACCCCACATACACATATACAACTAGCCTAGTCCAAGATTAGTGGTAGAGCTTACCAGGAATGGTTGGAAACGACGACGACGAAGGGCGGAGCGAGGAACGGCCGAATGAGCTTTCGGCCAAGAGTGGGTGACCGGCGGTTGGGGGCTGTTGGTGGCGGCTCCAAGGCTCCTCTAGGCCCTAGAGGCATCATGAAACATGACAAGCAAGTGAGGAACCGAGGGAAGGCAAGTGGGTTTGATCGGGTCCAAGTTCGAGGCCGAAACGACGAATGGAACGTCGGTGAGGAGGGGGCTGTTTCGGGCATTTCGTGGGGGTCCAAGCCGAGGGAAATGAACAAGAGCAAGTTAAGAGAACTTACCAAGAGGTGAGGAGGGTTGGTGGCGGCCGGAGGGAGCTCGGCGGTGGCGGTCGGCCGGACGACGGGGCGGTGAGAGAGAGACCGAGAGAGAGTTGAGAGGAGAGGGAGAGGTTTCGGGAGGGAGAGTGAGGGAGAGAGAGAGCCGAATGAGAGAAATGAGAGAGGAGAGAGAGAGTGAAGGCTTAAGTCTAATATTTGGAAATTTCAAATTATGGTAGTGGGTTAGGTGGAATAGTGTATGTGATGAGACTTGTACTCTTGATGGGTGTGACTTTGTACCTTGGATTTGACTTGATAGATTGCATGGGAACTTGTGCCATGATTGACCGATGGATTTGACAAGACATCGATTGATTTGACAACTGATTTGACTTGCCTCGATTTGCGTGCCAAATGCACCGATCGGGTCTCGAGCGCGAACGAATTTTAGACAGGATTTGATTTTGATTAGTCGAATCTACTCTCAAAAATCCTAATTCTAATAATCCTAAGGACTGAGCATTTACCGGGGGCATTTCGGTAATTTTCCATTGACGTCTTGCTTCTCGACGTACACCGGCTGTCTGCCCTTCTGGCGACATTTCTGAAACTGACTTCATTTCTTAATTGTGTTTGTCTTACTAATTCGATTGTCCGAAGTCGGATTTCATTTCGTGGTCAATTTCATTAATTTACGACTCTGTCTCTGTCCCAGACCAACGGGCGGCTGTTTGGAAAATTCTCCCCAGTTAGCCTTTCCCCTTCGGTTGGTCATCTCAGGGTAGCTAATCCTGAGTGAGCGTCGATCAGAGGGTATTAACGAAGTGTCTCCATTCTTTTAGAAATTCCGATATTTGGGTCGAATTTTCAGACTGTTACAAGCTGCCTTGTGGATCGAGCAGCTGGAGAAGTGTCACGCCCTGGATCCCTACTCGGGAGCGCGGCACCCCGTTCCTGCGGAAGATACACCTCGCGCTCGACTGGTTCACGATAAGCGATGGCCTAGGGAAAATTTCTTTTCGTCGCGACCAGACGACGCGGCTTGCGCCAAATTCTCTTAACTGCGGAAGCGTGCCTTCTATCCATACACACAAGCATACATGACAAAGGGGTAGCAAAAATCAAGATAAGCAAAATCAGCATTCCATAATATAATCAGCGTTAGATACAGACTCCCAAAAAGAAACTACTAATCACAGATCTTCCTACGCTATCAACCAAATCCTCGAACCATCGAAATTCTGCCATAACTCAGTCCTCCTCGTCGGAATCCTCCACAGGGTCCTCCTCTAGATCCTCCTCCTCGGTATCCATCGCATCGCCCTCCTCGTGGCCATCTATCTCGGAGCGCCCTGGAGACGGCAACTCCTGCTTCGGGTCGGGGTCGATCACCTGGCCTCCATATTCTGCAGGCTGGAGCCAAAACGGGTCCTCCTCCATGGGAATCGGGGAATCTCTCTGGGGTCCCTCAAAGCCATGTAGGCCCTCTCTAAACCAAGCCTCGAATCTATGGGGCACTAAATAAGGACCTCCCTGATCTACGAGTACAGTCGTCACATGCCTATGCCACAGGGTAGCGTGCATATCAAAATGGAGGGTAATCTGGGTGTCCATCTGGATCGGCAGACCAAAAAGCATCGGTGGCACATCCATCACTGGTGACCTGGATCTGAAAAAGGTGGCAACCAACGCCAGTGAGTCGAGGACTCAGCAAGCTCACCACTAATCCTAGCGTAGGGTAGGATATACGAGTGGGGTCGGTCCAAACCAGTAACTAGGGTTCAGGATTCAAAGTTCAACGGTCTCGATCTCCCCAGTTTTCATCACACCTCATATAGCCAATACGAGTTTCGTCACAATGGTTCATGCAATAAAGACGGGCAATATCAACAATCAGCAATCATGGTATGCAATGCCACAAGCCTCAAACGGCCATCATAGATCCCAAGGATCAGCCCGCCTATCACTCTAATTCCCATCAGGGCTCTACCAACAGTGCCACACGGCATGCCACGCTGCGTCTCGGACGCCTTATGCTGGCCTCCCTTTTCTCTCCATCTCCCATCAGGGCGCTACCAACAGTGCCACACGGCATAAATCTCGGTGCCATATAGGCCCGTACCACACTGCGTTTCTGACGCCTTACGTTGGTCTCCCTTTTCTCTCCATTTCCCCTCAAGGCACAATCTCATGTCACATCTCCAGTGACTCATGCAATGCTCTGAATGTATGCAGGGCCCAGATGATCACATCAACAACTTAACACAGAGCATGCATGCCAAAGAATATAACTCAAGAGTAGAGCACATCATTCCATCATCACTGAATCTCATATTCATCTTACTGTACATACGAAGATCAAGTACTTCTACTCTCGAACTATCGCTCGTCTAAACTTGCCTTACAACTTGTACAAGATTCCATCATGCTATTACTTACCCAAGGCCAATCCATAATTCGAGCCCATAACCCAAAGTCTAATCTAATTAAGGGTCTTAGTTAATCAAGTTAAGCTCGGCTGGGCCCCAAGGCCCACTTCAATAGTTGAGGTCCAATAATTAATTATTAAATTAATTCATATGGGTCGGGCCTATTATTTTATTAATTTCGTGCAAGGCCCAGGCCCATTTCTAAGGGTTTACTATTCAAGCCCATATTCATTATTTTAGGCCCAATTCAAGTACCCAAGCCCATATACATTTTTGGGTTTCGTTCTTTAATGTTCATGGACTTAATTTAGGCCCAATTAAATAAGATTTTCGTCCATTAGTGGCCCACTAACTAGATTTGGCCCATTTGGATTAGTTTTGGCCCAATTACTAGAATTAAAGGTTCCTAAGCCCAATACCTTACTTTGGCCCATTAAACCACATGTTCTAGCCCATCACTTCGGTCCACCAACCACATTTCCGAGGCCCATTCATAAACCAAATTTCGTCCATCATCAAGCCCATTAACTTTACTTAGGTCCGGTAGCTTGTTTTTGGTTCATTTAGTGCAATTTAAGGCCCCTAAGCCCATCTATACCTCACGGCCTCTCCCACGCACGCCTACCTCAACATTTCAGCCCACACTTAGCTTTTTAATGACCATTTCGCATGCCAACAGCCCTTATTCGAAACCCAAAATCAAGCTTTCCACATTTTAGATCATAGTAAGCATACCTTAAACCACCTTTCAACCTCACAACAAGCCTAACCGTCACTAGTACACCCTCCCACATGCATATACTACTAACCTAAACTAGAATTAGAGGTAAAGCTTACACAAATCAGCTCGGGACGACGACGAACGACGAAGAGACACCGAGCGGGCGAATGGGGCTCACGGTCGACGGGAAAGGAGCGGCGGCAACGGGGCTGATCTCGGCTGTTCCGTGGCCTCCAAGGACTCTAAACCAACCATACAACAAGCCAAGGGAGGTGAGGAACCGAGGGAACGAAGGTGAGCAAGTTCGGGTTCAAATGGAAGCGAAACGACGAAGAAATGACGATGGAAAGGGGCGGCTGTTTCGGCCTCTTGAGGGGGGTCCAAGCCGTGTAAAATGTACAAGAGTGAGTCAAGGGGACCTACCAAGACGACGAGGCAACCCGGAGGAGCCGACGGTGGCGGCACGATGAGGAGACGACGGCAACACGGGCGGTGGACGGCAAAGGGAGAGTGAGCCGAGAGAGAAGGTGAGGGAGAGAGGAAAAAGAAGAGAAATGAAGGAGAGGAGAGAGAGAAGAGGGCCGGCCGAAAGTTTAAGGGGGGGAGGAGAGAGAATGGGTTGATAAAATTCAAAATAAGATAATGGGGTTAGGTTGATTAGGTTGAATAGTGTTATGGATTGATGTTGTACTTGATGGGTGACATATGTACTTGGATTTGACTTGATGGATTTCCTTGGAACTTGTGCCATGATTGACCGATGGTTTGACTTGACATTGATTGATTTGACAATTGATTTGACTTGTCTCGATTTGCGTGCCAAATGCACCGATCGGGTCTCGAGCGCGAACGAGTTTTAGACAGGATTTGATTTTGATTAGTCGAATCTACTCTCAAAAATCCTAATTCTATTAATCCTAAGGACTGAGCATTACCGGGGGCATTTCGGTAATTTTCCATTGACGTCTTGCTTCTCGACGTACACCGGCTGTCTGCCCTTCTGGCGACATTTCTGAAACTGACTTTATTTCTTAATTGTGTTTGTCTTACTAGTTCGATTGTCCGAAGTCGGATTTCATTTCGTGGTCAATTTCATTAATTTACGACTCTGTCTCTGTCCCAGACCAACGGGCGGCTGTTTGGAAAATTCTCCCCAGTTAGCCTTTCCCCTTCGGTTGGTCATCTCAGGGTAGCTAATCCTGAGTGAGCGTCGATCAGAGGGTATTAACGAAGTGTCTCCATTCTTTTAGAAATTCCGATATTTAGGTCGAATTTTCAGACTGTTACAATTCTTCCCTTCTTATAAAAATTTCGTCCTCGAAATTTACATCCACCAATCCTTACAACAAAATGGAGATTACATCGATCTATTCAAACAGATACGGGTACTTCTTCTTCATTTCGTCCTCGCTTTCCCAAGTCGCTCCTTCAGTCCCATGGTGCTCCCAGATAACCTTGACCAGCGGTATTGTCTTGTTCCTCAAGACTTGCTCCTTACGATCTTCTATCCTTACTGGTCTTTCCACGTATGAGACGCGGTCATCCACTTCAATGACTTCATGATCGAGTATATGGCCAGGGTCCGGCTCGTACTTTCGAAGCATCGAAACATGAAACACATTATGAATCTGCGATAAGTTCGGCGGCAATGCTAGACGATAAGCCAGTGTCCCGATCTTCTCCAGGATCTCGAATGGCCCAACAAATCTTGGACTCAACTTTCCTTTCTTGCCAAACCGAGATAGTCCTCGCATCGGCGACACCTTCAGAAACACATGATCTCCAACTTGGAATTCCAATGGCTTACGTCTCTTGTCTGCATAACTCTTCTGCCTACTCTGCGCAGTCCTCAATCTGTCTCTGATCACTCTGACTGCCTCAACTGACTGCTGCACTAATTCTGGGCCTGTTATGCTTTTCTCACCAACTTCGTCCCAACAGATTGGAGTTCTGCAGGCCCTTCCATATAGTGCCTCAAATGGTGCCATCCTGATACTCTGCTGGTAACTGTTGTTGTAGGCAAATTCCACCAAATGCAACTGCTCTTCCCAACCTCCTTTGAAATCAATTACACACGCTCTCAACATGTCCTCCAGAGTTTGTATAGTCCTTTCCGACTGACCGTCTGTCTGAGGATGGTAGGCTGTACTGAATCTCAATTCTGTTCCCAAAGCACCCTGCAAACTCTTCCAAAATGTAGCTGTGAAACGAGGATCTCTGTCAGATACGATACTTACTGGCACTCCATGAATCCTCACAATCTGCCTCACATACAACTCAGCCAACCTTTCCAGCGTAGAGTCCTTTCGCACTGCGATGAAGTGCGCTGATTTCGTCAGTCTGTCCACGATTACCCAGATCGAATCATTGCCTCTCTGACTTCTCGGCAGTCCTGTCACGAAATCCATAGCGACATGCTCCCATTTCCACTCTGGGATTTCCAATGGTTGCAATAATCCTCCAGGCTTGCAATGCTGTGCCTTTACCTGTTGACACGTCAGACACTTAGCTACATGCTTAGCCACATCCACCTTCATTCCATTCCACCAATAGTGCTGACGCAAATTCTGATACATCTTAGTACTCCCTGGATGAATACTGTAGTTACTTCTGTGTGCCTCGGACAAAATCTTTTCCTTCAGTGCCTCGTCATTAGGTACGCACAGACGTCCTCTAAACTTCAATACTCCATCTGCAGTCACTTGGAACTCGGCCTTTCTCTCGTCTGCATTCATCGCCACAATCTTCTGAATGTCCGAGTCCGTAGATTGCATCTCCTTGATTCTTAGCTGAATCTCTGGTTCGATCTGCAACGTAGCCAGCAGACTCGAGAGGCTTCCAACCTCCATCTTAAACTCAGAGTCTCTAATTTCCCCCAGTAATGTCCACTCCTTGACCATCATATGCGCAATGCTCGACTTCCTACTCAGAGCATCTGCCACCTTATTCGCCTTTCCTGGATGGTACAAAATATCGCAGTCGTAGTCCTTCAACAACTCCATCCAACGACGCTGCCTCATATTCAGCTCCTTCTGCGAGAACAAATACTTCAAACTCTGATGGTCCGTAAAAATCTGGAATTTCTCTCCCACCAAATAATGCCTCCAAATCTTCAATGCAAAGACAATCGCAGCTAACTCCAAGTCGTGCGTCGGGTAATTCATCTCATGCGGCCTCAACTATCGAGACGCATACGCTACCACTCGTCCATGCTGCATCAAGACACACCCCAATCCTCTTAATGACGCATCGCTGTATATCTCAAATCCTCCTGGTCCAGACGGAATAGTTAGCACTGGTGCGGAAGTCAATCGATCCTTCAACTCCTGAAAACTTTCCTCGCACTTCTCAGTCCATTGAAACTTTGTTTCCTTCTTCAACAAACGCGTCAGAGGAGACGCTATCACAGAGAACCTTTCCACAAAGCGTCTATAGTAGCCAGCCAATCCAAGAAAACTTCGTACTTCCGTCACGGTCGTAGGTCTCGGCCATTTCTCTACTGCTTCAATCTTAGATGGGTCCACTGATATTCCTTCTCCAGATACTATATGACCAAGAAACGCCACTCTGTTCAGCCAGAACTCACACTTACTAAACTTCGCATACAGCGAATGTTCCCTTAGCGTTCGCAGGACGATCCTTAAGTGTTCTTCGTGGTCCTCAGAACTCTTCGAATACACCAATATGTCATCAATGAAGACTATCACGAATTGATCCAAAAACTCCTTGAACACTCGATTCATCATATCCATAAATGCGGCTGGAGCATTTGTCAATCCAAACGGCATAACTGTGAACTCATAGTGCCCATACCTCGTCCTAAAAGCAGTCTTAGGCACATCCTCTTTCTTAATCCTCAACTGGTGATAGCCTGTCCTTAGGTCTATCTTGGAGAACACGCAAGCGCCTTGAAGTTGGTCGAACAGGTCATCAATCCTTGGTAGAGGATACTTATTCTTGATCGTCACTTGGTTCAGTTGTCTGTAGTCGATGCATAGTCTTAGCGATCCATCCTTCTTCTTAACAAACAGCACCGGAGCTCCCCATGGCGAAGCACTGGGGCGGATAAATCCTTTATCCAATAGCTCTTGCATCTGTACCTTCAACTCTTTTAACTCAGATAACGACATTCTATACGGTGCTTTCGAGATCGGCTCCGTTCCAGGTGCCAACTCAATCATAAATTCTACTTCACGCTCAGGTGGCAATCCAGGCAACTCTTGAGGAAATACATCTGGGTACTCACTTACTACAGGCACTTCTTCTGACTTCATTTCTAGGGCAGACGAATCTAATACTGATGCCAGAAATCCCAGGCAACCTTCATCCATTAACTTGGTCGCCTCTAAAGATGAGATCCAAGGAATCGACGTTCCTCCACGATTTCCCTTAAATTCATACCCAGGGTGGCCTACTGGGTTTAGCTGTATGATACTCCTACCATAGTCTATCACTGCCCCATGTCTAGCCAACCAATCCATGCCAACAATCACGTCAAAATCATACATGGGCAGAACAGCTAAGTCAATTTCTTCTTGCTTATCGCCCAGAGCTAACTTACACCCCTTACATCCTAACGCAATAATTACTCTATCCTTCAATGGGGTGGTTACATGCAAGGTCACATCCAATGGCTTAACATTCATCCCAGACAACTCAACAAAACGTGCAGATACGAAAGAGTGCGATGCTCCCGGATCAAACAAGGCATAAGCGGTATGACCACAGAGAGAAACGGTACCTGTGATCACCCCTGGCGCATTCTCAACGTCCTTGCGCGCCATTGCATACACTCGTCCCTGAGCAGGCGGACGGTTCTAGTTTCCTTGCGGAGCGTTCACCATCTGCGGTGGCTGCTGTTGCTGTTGCTGGAACGGGGGTCTCTGACCTTTCCTCGGGCAGTTCCTCAGGATATGTCCCGTCTGGCCACATCCAAAGCAGCCTCCAATCTTTCTCGGGCAAGGACTGTTCCCATGCCTCCTGCCACAGTCACGGCAGACCTGATTCCCAGGGAATGATGGCTTTCCCAGGGTTCTCCTCGCAGGTGGGACAAACCTGCGGTTGTCCTTCATTGGCCTCCTGCCAAAATCTCTGAAGTTCCCTCTTGGCACGAACCGCGATCCAGATGCGGCGGCCTTCTCCTGCAGATCTCGCTCTATCGCCAGAGCACGCTCATAAATCTCATTGTAGTCCCTTAGCCCAGTGGCGATGATCATACTTTTCAACTCACGCCTCAATCCTTCCCTGAATCTCCTGGCCTTGTCCCATGGGTCGTCGATCAGCCTTCGTGCGAACTTGGACAGCCTGGCAAATTCGCCCTCATATTGGTCCACAGTCAGCGATCCTTGGCGGAGCCTGATGAACTCTTCCATTTTCCTCTCCTGGGCTGCCTCAGAAAAATACCTTCCATTGAATGCTGCACAGAAAGCAGCCCAGTTCGGCCTCATGCCACCCGGGAAGACTCGTCCTCTGGTGGCCTTCCACCAGTCATCTGCAGTACTCTGAAGCTGATAAGTTGCCAGCGAAACCTTTTCCTCGTCTGCGCAACCCAACACGGAGAAAGCCTTCTCCAGCTGCTCGATCCACAAGGCAGCTACCTCTGGACCACCACTGCCATCAAACTTCGACGGCTGCAACTTCAGAAACTGCTCCACCATATGATGAGTCTGACGTCCACCATTTCCATGCCCATTGCCTCCATTGGCACCATTCGCAGCGGCCAAGGCGGCCTCAGCTGCTTGGGCAACAGTGGCAGCTCTCTCAGCAGCTTGCCTAGCCATCAAGTTACTCACTTCCGTCAGCACCCTCATCATCTCTTCGATCCTGGGGTCCCCTTCAGACTCAGGAGCCCTCGAGCTCGATGCACCAGCAGTCGGTCTTCTGCCCCTATTGCTCATCCTTGCTAACACTCACACCTAAAACAACGAAATTCCCATTCAGGAATCCGGAATTCTAAATCTAACAACCAAGCTTTCGTCTACTGTCGCGTCCACTGACATGTATATGCATGTAAATAATCGCTGCAGCTTAAATGCAGTTGAACCCGGTCGACATCTAGACTCAACCCTGCAAATGCATAACCCAGGCCACTCTGTTCGCAACCTCAACTAGAAGCCTGTCGGGAGCCGCTTCCTTGATCAGGTCTTTGCCCCGGCGACCACTCCCCGCCCTCATCGTTTCTTGGTGCGAACAGTTGTCCTAAGAAATTCATAGACAAAGAGAATCCCACTCCACGTGTCCCATACCACGCTTCATCACAGTTTTTAGACGTCCCGTCAATCCTGTCCCATACCAGGCTGACGGTCACCAAATCCAACAACATGAATGCATGCATTTCTTTCAAAATCCAAATCTCCTTTTTCAACAATGATTTTCCATTTCTAAACCATTTTGCTTTCGGTGCAGAAATCATGCAATGCATGATGGTCAAGCAGCGCGCGACAGCCGACTAGGCATACAATCACATGCAATACCTCACGGACTAACATTCAGCAATCAGCATTCAAGCGCCCAACTCATGGGGCTCTGCCTTAGAACCTTACCTCAGGTCCTGACGCACCTGCAGCTTAGCACAAAACACCTTATCCAAAGGCTACTCTAAACAATCGATTCGGCTAGGCAATCACATGCGCCAATCAAATCATGCATTCTACCCTTCCTAATCCTTAGGTCTAGGGTCTATCTATCTAACTACCCCAAAATCAACATCCTTATCACTCCAAAACCTCGAACTGTCTCGTATCGAGCTGACCTTGCTCTGATACCACTCGAACGGGGATGTCACGCCCCGGATCCCTACTCGGGAGCGCGGCACCCCGTTCCTGCGGAAGATACACCTCGCGCTCGACTGGTTCACGATAAGCGACGGCCCAGGGAAAATTTCTTTTCGTCGCGACCAGACGACGCGGCTTGCGCCAAATTCTCTTAACTGCGGAAGCGTGCCTTCTATCCATACACACAAGCATACATGACAAAGGGGTAGCAAAAATCAAGATAAGCAAAATCAGCATTCCATAATATAATCAGCGTTAGGTACAGACTCCCAAAAAGAAACTACTAATCACAGATCTTCCTACGCTATCAACCAAATCCTCGAACCATCGAAATTCTGCCATGACTCAGTCCTCCTCGTCGGAGTCCTCCACAGGGTCCTCCTCTGGATCCTCCTCCTCGGTATCCATCGCGTCGCCCTCCTCGTGGCCATCTATCTCAGAGCGCCCTGGAGACGGCAACTCCTGCTTCGGGTCGGGGTCGATCACCTGGCCTCCATATTCTGCAGGCTGGAGCCAAAACGGGTCTTCCTCCATAGGAATCGGGGAGTCTCTCTAGGGTCCCTCGAAGCCATGTAGGCCCTCTCTAAACCAAGCCTCGAATCTATGGGGTACAAAATAAGGACCTCCCTGATCTACGAGTACAGTCGTCACATGCCTATGCCACAAGGTAGCGTGCATATCAAAATGGAGGGTAATCTGAGTGTCCATCTGGATCGGCAGACCAAAAAGCATCGGTGGCACGTCCATCACTGGCGACCTGGATCTGAAAAAGGTGGCAACCAACGCCAGTGAGTCGAGGACTCAGCAAGCTCACCACTAATCCTAGCGTAGGGTAGGATATACAAGGGGGGGTTGGTCCTAACCAGTAACTAGGGTTCAGGATTCCCAGTTCAACGCTCTCGATCTCCCCAGTTATCATTACACCTCATATAGCCAATACGAGTTTCATCACAATGGTTCATGCAATAAAGACGGGCAATATCAACAATCAGCAATCATGGTATGCAATGCCACAGGCCTCAAACGGCCATCATAGATCCCAAGGATCAGCCCGCCTATCACTCCAATTCCCATCAGGGCTCTACCAACAGTGCCACACGGCATGCCACGCTGCGTCTTGGACGCCTTATGCTGGCCTCCCTTTTCTCTCCATCTCCCATCAGGGCTCTACCAACAGTGCCACACGGCATAAATCTCGGTGCCACATAGGCCCGTACCACACTGCGTTTCTGACGCCTTACGTTGGTCTCCCTTTTCTCTCCACTTCCCCTCAGGGCACAATCTCATGTCACATCTCCAATGACTCATGCAATGCTCTGAATGTATGTAGGGCCCAGATGATCACATCAACAACTTAACACAGAGCATGCATGCCAAAGAATATAACGCAAGAGTAGAGCACATCATTCCATCATCACTGAATCTCATATTCATCTTACTGTACATACGAGGATCAAGTACTTCTACTCTCGAACTATCGCTCGTCTAAACTTGCCTTACAACTTGTACAAGATTCCATCATGCTATTATTACTTACCCAAGGCCAATCCATAATTCGAGCCCATAACCCAAAGTCTAATCTAATTAAGGGTCTTAGTTAATCAAGTTAAGCTCGGCTGGGCCCCAAGGCCCACTTCAATAGTTGAGTTCCAATAATTAATTATTAAATTAATTCATGTGGGTCGGGCCTATTATTTTATTAATTTCGTGCAAGGCCCAGGCCCATTTCTAGGGGTTTACTATTCAAGCCCATATTCATTATTTTAGGCCCAATTCAAGTACCCAAGCCCATATACATTTTTGGGTTTCATTCTTTAATGTTCATGGACTTAATTTAGGCCCAATTAAATAAGATTTTCGTCCATTAGTGGCCCACTAACTAGATTTGGCCCATTTTGATTAGTTTTGGCCCAATTACTAGAATTAAAGGTTCCTAAGCCCAATACCTTACTTTGGCCCATTAAACCACGTGTTCTAGCCCATCATTTCGGTCCACCAACCACATTTCCGAGGCCCATTCATAAACCAAATTTCGTCCATCATCAAGCCCATTAACTTTACTTAGGCCCGGTAGCTTGTTTTTGGTTCACTTAGTGAAATTTTAAGGCCCCTAAGCCCACCTATACCTCACGGCCTCTCCCACGCACGTCTACCTCAACATTTCAGCCCACACTTAGCTTTTTAATGACCATTTCGCATGCCAACAGCCCTTATTCGAAACCCAAATCAAGCTTTCCACATGTTAGATCATAGTAAGCATACCTTAAACCACCTTTCAACCTCACAACAAGCCTAACCGTCACTAGTACACCCTCCCACATGCATATACTACTAACCTAAACTAGAATTAGAGGTAAAGCTTACACAAATCAGCTCGGGACGACGACGAACGACGAAGAGACACCGAGCGGGCGAATGGGGCTCACGGTCGACGGGAAAGGAGCGGCGGCAACGGGGCTGATCTCGGCTGTTCCGTGGCCTCCAAGGACTCTAAACCAACCATACAACAAGCCAAGGGAGGTGAGGAACCGAGGGAACGAAGGTGAGCAAGTTCGGGTTCAAATGGAAGCGAAACGACGAAGAAATGACGATGGAAAGGGGCGGCTGTTTCGGCCTCTTGAGGGGGGGTCCAAGCCGTGTAAAATGTACAAGAGTGAGTCAAGGGGACCTACCAAGACGACGAGGCAACCCGGAGGAGCCGACGGTGGCGGCACGATGAGGAGACGACGGCAACACGGGCGGTGGACGGCAAAGGGAGAGTGAGCCGAGAGAGAAGGTGAGGGAGAGAGGAAAAAGAAGAGAAATGAAGGAGAGGAGAGAGAGAAGAGGGCCGGCCGAAAGTTTAAGGGGGGGAGGAGAGAGAATGGGTTGATAAAATTCAAAATAAGATAATGGGGTTAGGTTGATTAGGTTGAATAGTGTTATGGATTGATGTTGTACTTGATGGGTGACATATGTACTTGGATTTGACTTGATGGATTGCCTTGGAACTTGTGCCATGATTGACCGATGGTTTGACTTGACATTGATTGATTTGACAATTGATTTGACTTGTCTCGATTTGCGTGCCAAATGCACCAATCGGGTCTCGAGCGCGAACGAGTTTTAGACAGGATTTGATTTTGATTAGTCGAATCTACTCTCAAAAATCCTAATTCTATTAATCCTAAGGACTGAGCATTACCGGGGGCATTTCGGTAATTTTCCATTGACGTCTTGCTTCTCGACGTACACCAGCTGTCTGCCCTTCTGGCGACATTTCTGAAACTGACTTTATTTCTTAATTGTGTTTGTCTTACTAGTTCGATTGTCCGAAGTCGGATTTCATTTCGTGGTCAATTTCATTAATTTACGACTCTGTCTCTGTCCCAGACCAACGGGCGGCTGTTTGGAAAATTCTCCCCAGTTAGCCTTTCCCCTTCGGTTGGTCATCTCAGGGTAGCTAATCCTGAGTGAGCGTCGATCAGAGGGTATTAACGAAGTGTCTCCATTTTTTTAGAAATTCCGATATTTGGGTCGAATTTTCAGACTGTTACAAGAAGGCTTTCTCCGTATTGGGTTGCGCAGATGAGGAGAAAGTCTCGTTGGCAACTTATCAACTTCAGGGTACTGCAGATGATTGGTGGAAAGCCACCAGAGGACGAGTCTTTCCGGATGGCATGAGGCCGAACTGGACCGCCTTCTGTACAGCATTCAATGGCAAGTATTTCTCTGAGGCAGCCCAGGAAAGGAAAATGGAAGAGTTCATCAGGCTCCGCCAAGGATCGCTGACCGTGGACCAGTATGAGGGCGAATTTGCCAGGCTGTCCAAGTTCGCACGAAGGCTGATTGACGACCCATGGGATAAGGCCAGGAGATTCAGGGAAGGATTGAGGCCCGAGTTGAAGAGTTTGATCATCGCCACTGGGCTAAGGGACTACAACGAGATTTACGAGCGAGCTCTAGCGATTGAGCGAGATCTGCAGGAGAAGGCCGCCGCATCTGGATCGCGGTTCGTGCCAAGAGGGAACTTCAGGGACTTTGGCAAGAGGCCAATGAAGGACACCCGCCGGTTCGTTCCACCTGCGAGGAGAACCCTGGGAAAGCCGTCGTTCCCTGGGAATCAGGTCTGCCGTGACTGTGGCAGGAGGCATGGGAACAGCCCTTGCCCTAGGAAAACTGGAGGCTGCTTTGGATGTGGCCAGACGGGGCATATTCTGAGGAACTGCCCGAGGAAAAGTCCGAGACCCCCGTTCCAGCAGTAACCGCTGCAGCCGCAGATGGTGAATGCTCCGCAAGGAAACCAGAACCGTCCGCCTGCTCAGGGACGAGTATATGCAATGGCGCGCAAGGACGCTGAGAATGCGCCAGGGGTGATCACAGGTACCGTTTCTCTCTGTGGTCATACCGCTTATGCCTTGTTTGATCCTGGAGCGTCGCACTCTTTCGTATCTGCACGTTTTGTTGAGTTGTCTGGGATGAATGTTAAGCCATTGGATGTGACCTTGCATGTAACCACCCCGTTGAAGGATAGAGTAATTATTGCGTTAGGATGTAAATGGTGTAAGTTAGCTCTGGGCGATAGGCAAGAAGAAATTGACTTAGCCGTTCTGCCCATGTACGATTTCGACGTGATTGTTGGCATGGATTGGCTAGTTAGGCATGGTGCAGTGGTAGATTGTAGTAGGAGTATCATACAGCTAAACCCAGTAGGCCACTCTGGGTATGAATTTAAGGGAAATCGTGGAGGAACGTCGATTCCTTGGATCTCATCTTTAGAGGCGACCAAGTTAATGGATGAAGGTTGCCTGGGATTTTTGGCATCAGTGTTGGATTCGACTGCTCAAGAAATGAAGTTAGAGGAAGTGCCTGTAGTGAGTGAGTATCCGGATGTATTTCCTCAAGAGTTGCCTGGATTGCCACCTGAGCGTGAGGTAGAATTCGTGATTGAATTGGCACCTGGAACAGAGCCGATCTCGAAAGCACCGTATAGGATGTCGTTGTCGGAGTTGAAGGAATTGAAGGTGCAAATGCAAGAGCTGCTGGATAAAGGATTTATCCGCCCCAGTGCTTCACCATGGGGAGCTCCGGTGCTGTTTGTTAAGAAAAAGGATGGATCACTAAGGTTGTGCATCGATTACAGACAGCTGAACCAAGTGACGATCAAGAATAAGTATCCTCTACCAAGGATTGATGACCTGTTCGACCAACTTCAAGGCGCTTGCGTGTTCTCCAAGATAGACCTAAGGACAGGCTATCACCAGTTAAGGATTAAGAAAGAGGATGTGCCTAAGACTGCTTTTAGGACGAGGTATGGGCACTATGAGTTCACAGTTATGCCGTTTGGATTGACAAATGCTCCAGCCGCATTTATGGATATGATGAATCGAGTGTTCAAGGAGTTTTTGGATCAATTCGTGATAGTCTTCATTGATGACATCTTGGTATATTCGAAGAGTTCTGAGGACCACGAAGAACACTTAAGGATCGTTCTGCAGACGTTAAGGGAACATTCGCTGTATGCGAAGTTTAGTAAGTGCGAGTTCTGGCTAAGCAGAGTGGCGTTTCTTGGTCATATAGTATCTGGAGAAGGGATATCAGTGGACCCATCTAAGATTGAAGCCGTAGAGAAATGGCCGAGGCCTACGACCGTGACGGAAGTGCAAAGTTTCCTTGGATTGGCTGGGTATTATAGACGCTTCGTGGAAAGATTCTCTGTGATAGCGTCTCCTCTGACGCGTTTGTTGAAGAAGGAAGCAAAGTCTCAATGGACTGGGAAATGCGAGGAAAGTTTTCAGGAGTTGAAGGATTGATTGACTTCCGCACCAGTCTTAACCATTCCGTCTGGACCAGGAGGATTTGAGATATACAACGATGCGTCATTAAGAGGATTGGGGTGTGTCTTGATGCAGCATGGACGAGTGGTAGCTTATGCATCTCGACAGTTGAGGCCGCATGAGATGAATTACCCGACGCACGACTTGGAGTTAGCTGCAATTGTCTTTGCATTGAAGATTTGGAGGCATTATCTGGTGGGAGAGAAATTCCAGATTTTTACGGACCATCAGAGTTTGAAGTATCTGTTCTCGCAGAAGGAGCTGAATATGAGGCAGCGTCGTTGGATGGAGTCGTTGAAGGACTACGACTGTAATATTCTATACCATCCAGGAAAGGCGAATAAGGTAGCGGATGCTCTGAGTAGGAAGTCGAGCGTTGCGCATATGATGGTCAAGGAGTGGACATTACTGGAGGAAATCAGAGATTCTGAGTTCAAGATCGAGGTAGGAAACCTCTCGAGTCTGATGGCTACGTTGCAGATCGAACTAGAGATTCAGCTAAGAATCAAGGAGATGCAATCTACGGACCCGGACATTCAGAAGATTGTGGCGATGAATGCAGACGAGAGGAAGGCCGAGTTCCAAGTGACTGCTGACGGAATATTGAAGTTTAGAAGACGTCTGTGCATACCTAATGACGAGGCGCTAAAAGAGAAGATTTTGTCCGAGGCACACAGAAGTAACTACAGTATTCATCCAGGGAGTACTAAGATGTATGAGAATTTGCGTCAGCACTATTGGTGGAATGGAATGAAGGTGGATGTGGCTAAGCATGTAGCTAAGTGTCTGACGTGTCAGCAGGTAAAGGCACAGCATTGCAAGCCTGGAGGATTATTGCAACCATTGGAAATCCCAGAGTGGAAATGGGAGCATGTCACTATGGATTTTGTGACAGGATTGCCAAGGAGTCAGAGAGGCAATGATTCGATTTGGGTAATAGTGGACAAACTGACGAAATCAGCTCATTTCATTGTAGTACGAAAGGACTCTACCTTGGAGAAGTTGGCTGAATTGTACGTGAGGCAGATAGTGAGATTGCATGGGGTACCAGTAAGTATTGTATCAGACAGAGATCCTCGCTTCACCGCTACGTTTTGGAAAAGTCTACAGGGTGCTTTGGGAACAGAGCTGAGATTCAGTACAGCCTACCACCCTCAGACTGATGGTCAGTCGGAAAGGACGATACAGACCTTGGAGGACATGTTGAGAGCTTGTGTGATTGACTTCAAAGGAGGTTGGGAAGAACAGTTGCATTTGGTGGAATTTGCCTACAACAACAGTTACCAGCAGAGCATCAAAATGGCACCATTTGAGGCACTGTATGGAAGGGCCTGTAGAACGCCAATCTGTTGGGACGAAGTTGGTGAGAAAAGCATAACAGGCCCAGAATTAGTGCAGCAGTCAGTTGAGGCAGTCAGAGTGATCAGAGACAGATTGAGGACTGCGCAGAGTAGCCAGAAGAGTTATGCAGACAAGAGACGTAAGCCATTGGAATTCCAAGTTGGAGATCATGTGTTTCTGAAGGTGTCGCCGATGCGAGGACTATCTCGGTTTGGCAAGAAAGGAAAGTTGAGTCCAAGATTTGTTGGGCCATTCGAAATCCTGGAGAAGATCGGGACACTGGCTTACCGTCTAGCATTGCCGCCAAACTTATCGCAGATTCATAATGTGTTTCATGTTTCGATGCTTCGGAAGTACGAGCCGGACCCTGGCCATATACTCGATCATGAAGTCATTGAAATGGATGACCGCGTCTCATACGTGGAAAGGCCAGAAAGAATTGAAGATCGCAAGGAGCAGGTCTTAAGGAATAAGACGATTCCGCTGGTCAAGGTTATCTGGGAACACCATGGAACTGAAGGTGCTACTTGGGAAAGCGAGGATGAAATGAAGAAGAAGTATCCGTACCTGTTTGAGTAGATCGATGTAATCTCCATTTTTGTTGTAAGGATTGGTGGATGTAAATTTCGGGGACGAAATTTTTATAAGAAGGGAAGAATTGTAACAGTCTGAAAATTCGATCAAATTATCGGAATTTCTGGATGAATGGAAACACTTCGTTAATACCCTCTGATCGACGCTCACTCAGGACTAGCTACCCTGAGATGACCAACCGAAGGGGAAAGGCTAACTGGGGAGAATTTTCTAAACAGCCGCCCGTTGGTCTGAGACAGAGACAGAGTCGTAAATTAATGAAATTAACCACGAAATGAAATCCGACATTGGACAATCGAATCGGTAAGATAAAAACAATTAAGAACTGAAGTCAGTTTCAGAAATGTCGCCAGAAGGGCAGACAGCCGGTGTACGTCGAGAAGCAAGACGTCAATGGAAAATTACCGAAATGCCCCCGGTAAATGCTTAGTCCTTAGGATTAATAGAATTAGGATTTTTGAGAGTAAATTCGACTAATCAAAATCAAATCCTGTCTAAAATTCGTTCGCGCTCGAGACCCGATCGGTGCATTTGGCACGCAAATCGAGGCAGGTCAAATCGGTTGTTAAATCAATCAATGTCTTGTCAATCCATCGGTCACATCATGGCACAATTTCCAAGAATGTCAATCCATCAATCCATCAAGTAAATCAAGTGTCATTCAAGCATAGTAAACATCATATCCTTGTCACTATTCAACCTAACCCCATTATCTTATTTTGAATTTCACTATAACCCACATAAACCTCTCTCTCTCTTCCCTCATCATTTTCAGCCGCCCACTCTCTCTCCTCCCTCTCCCTCTCTCGAATTCCCTCTCTCTCTCACGGCTCCCTCTCGCTCGGTCGTCCGCCGTGCGCCACCGTCCGCCGTCGTTGAGGCCTCCATCCGCGACGAGCCGCCTCCATTGTCACGGTAAGTCTTCCCTTGTCCTTGGTCTCTTCATTCCCGTAGCCTTGGATGACCCGGCCTCACTCTCTCCTTCTTCTTTCTCTCGGTCCAAGCTCGTCCGGCCGCCCGAACGTCGTCGTCGCCGTCGTCTTCTCGTCCGGCCGCCTCCACCAGCCTCGTTCGTGTATAGGTGAGCTTCCATGGTCCCTCACCTCTTAGTTTCCCACGGCAAAAAGTGTCACGCCCCGGATCCCTTCTCGGGAATGCGGCATCCCGTTCCTGCGGAAGATACACCTCGCGCTCGCCTGGTTCACGATAAGCGACGGCCCAGGGATACTTTCCCTTCGTCGCGACCAGACGACGCAACTTGCGCCAAATTCTCATACCTGCGGAAGTGTGCCTCCTATCCATACACACAAGTATACATAGCAAAGGGGGTAGCATGGACAAGATAAACATAAACAACATTTCATAAATACGATTAGCGTTAGGTACAGACTACCAAAAGAAAACCACTAGCTGTAGGTCATCCTACGCTCAACTAATCCTCCAAGCATCGGGATTCTGCCATAACTCAGTCCTCCTCGTCGGAATCCTCCACGGGTCCTCCTCTGGATCCTCCTCCTCGGTATCCATCGCATCGCCCTCCTCGTGGCCATCTATCTCGGAGCGCCCTGGAGACGGCAACTCCTGCTTCGGGTCGGGGTCGATCACCTGGCCTCCATATTCTTCAGGCTGGAGCCAAAATGGGTCCTCCTCCATGGGAATCGGGGAGTCTCTCTGGGGTCCCTCGAAGCCATGTAGGCCCTCTCTAAACCAAGCCTCAAATCTATGGGGTACAAGATAAGGTCCACCCTGATCTACTAATACAGTGGTCACATGCCTATGCCACAGGGTAGCGTGCATATCAAAATGGAGGGTGATCTCGGTATCCATTTGTACTGGCAGTCCAAAAAGCATCGGCGGTGCGGCCATCACTGGCGACCTGGATCTGAAAAAGGTGGCAACCAACGCCAGTGAGTCGAGGACTCAGCAAGCTCACCACTAATCCTAGCGTAGGGTAGGATATACGAGTGGGGTTGGTCCTAACCAGTAACTAGGGTTTGGTACCCGGAGTCCAACGCTCTCGATCTGCCCAGTTTTCATCACACCTCATATAGTCGGTACGAGTTTCATCACAATGGTTCATGCAATAAAGACGGGCAATATCAACAATCAGCAATCATGGTATGCAATGCCACAGGCCTCAAACGGCCATCATAGATCCCAAAGACCAGCCCGCCTATCACTCCAATTCCCATCAGGGCCCTACCAACAGTGCCACACGGCATAAATCTCGGTGCCACATAGGCCCGTACCACACTGCGTTTCTGACGCCATACGTTGGTCTCCCTTTTCTCTCCACTTCCCCTCAGGGCACAATCTCTTGTCACATCTCCAGTGACTCATGCAATGCTTTGAATGTATGCAGGGCCCAAATGATCACATCAATAACTCAACACCGAGCATGCATGCCAATAATCATAAGTGCGAGACAGAGCACATCAATCGACCAACTGATACATCTCATGATCAACGGGCCAAGCAGACATAGATCAATTATCTCTATTCACAAAGTTTCGACAATTCAAGTCCGCCTTGCATCTTAAACAAAAGTCTACTATACTATCGATTATCCAAGGACAATCCACTAATCGAGCCCATATAAAACAAGGTCTAATCTAATGAAGGGCCTCTAATAAATCAAGCTAAGTTCGACTGGGCCTAAGGCCCACTCCAATAGTTGAGGTCCAATAACTAATTCTTTAAATTAATTCACATGGGTTGGGCCTATTATTTTATTAGTTTCGTGCAAGGCCCAAGCCCATTTCTAAAAGTTTACTATTCAAGCCCATATTCATTAATTTAGGCCCAATTCAAGTACCCAAGCCCATATACATTTTTGGGATTCATTCTTAAATTTTCATGGACTTAATTTAGGCCCAACTTAAGTGGATTTTCGTCCATTAGTGGCCCACTAGCTAGATTAGGCCCATTTTGATTAGTTTTGGCCCAATTACTTAATCTTAAAGCTTTCTAGCCCATTATTTCCCTTCGGCCCGCTAAGTACACGCCTAAGCCTACATTTGCAGCCCACTTTTCAAGTTTTTATGGCCCGTTCAAGTTGTTAGTTTCGTCCATTGGCGACTCCGTTGGAATGACTTCGGCCCGTTAGCTTGTTTCAAGCCCAACTTGCTATATTTGATTCCCTAAACCCACTTACACATTTCGGCCACTCCATACACACCCGAATCACCCATTTGCAGCCCACTTTGCAAGACTTCCAGCCTACTCTAAGCCTCTAAGCCTTCGGCCAAGCCCATTTCACTAATCACCCAAACTACCCCGATTAGTCCAAGCCTTAATCATGCCATTTCCTCCAAGATTACCACATTCAACTCTTTAGTTCATATTCCACAAACATATATCACTAACCTAAACCAAGATTAGGGGTAGAGCTTACCGGAAAATGGGGCGGAAATGACGACGACGACGGGCGGAGCAAGAATGGCCGTGAGGGCTTTTCGGCCTACAAGGAGGATTGGGTTGGCTTGGTCGGCAAACGACTTTAAAGGGTCATGGAAATGAAGACAAAGGAGCTTGGAATACTTACCAAGGGGTGAGGATGGTGGACGGTGAGGAGCGGTGGCCGAACGACGATGATCGACGACGACGAAGGCGGCTACACAAGGGCCACCGAGAGAGAGATGGACGGTGAGGTTGAGGTGTGATTTAAAGGGCTCTCATGGCCACGGGACAACAAGGAGAAGGGAGGAGAGAGGCTTACCTCGAGGTGGCGACGACGGAGGAGAATGACGGACAACGGCGGCCCGCGGTGGAGGAGTGCTCGGGCGGCACGGCAACGGGAGGGAGAGAAGCCGAGAGAGGGTTGAGAGGGGAGGGAGAGTTTTCGGGGGAGAGAGTGAGGGAGAGAGAGTGCCGAATGAGAGAATGAGGGGTGAGGAGAGAGAGGGAAGAGAGTTTATTCAAGATAAAACAAAAATTCAAAATAATGGTAGGTGGAATTAGGTGGAATAGTGACATGGACTTGATGTGTACTCTTGATGTACTTAGATTTGACTTGATGGATTGCCTTGGAACTTGTGCCATGATTGACCGATGGTTTGACTTGACATTGATTGATTTGACAACTGATTTGACTTGTCTCGATTTGCGTGCCAAATTCACCGATCGGGTTTCGAGCGCGAACGAATTTTAGACAGGATTTGATTTTGATTAGTCGAATCTACTCTCAAAAATCCTAATTTTATTAATCCTAAGGACTGAGCATTTACCGGGGGCATTTCGGTAATTTTCCATTGACGTCTTGCTTCTCGACGTACACCGGCTGTCTGCCCTTCTGGCGACATTTCTGAAACTGACTTTATTTCGCAATTGTGTTTGTCTTACTAATTCGATTGTCCGAAGTCGGATTTCATTTCGTTGTCAATTTCATTAATTTACGACTCTGTCTCTGTCTCAGACCAACGGGCGGCTGTTTTGAAAATTCTCCCCAGTTAGCCTTTCCCCTTCGGTTGGTCATCTCAGGGTAGCTAATCCTGAGTGAGCGTCGATCAGAGGGTATTAACGAAGTGTTTCCATTCCTTTAGAAATTCCGATATTTGGGTCGAATTTTCAGACTGTTACGGATACTTCTTCTTCATTTCATCCTCGCTTTCCCAAGTAGCTCCTTCAGTTCCATGGTGTTCCCAGATAACCTTGACCAGCGGAATCGTCTTATTCCTTAAGACCTGCTCCTTGCGATCTTCAATTCTTACTGGCCTTTCCACGTATGAGACTCGGTCATCGATTTCAATGACTTCATGATCGAGTATATGTTCAGGGTCCGGCTCGTACTTCCGAAGCATCGAAACATGAAACACATTATGAATCTGCGATAAGTTTGGCGGCAATGCTAGACGATAAGCCAGTGTCCCGATCTTCTCCAGGATTTCGAATGGCCCAACAAATCTTGGACTCAACTTCCCTTTCTTGCCAAACCGAGACAGTCCTCGCATCGGCGACACCTTCAGAAACACATGATCTCCAACTTGGAATTCCAATGGCTTACGTCTCTTGTCTGCATAACTCTTCTGCCTACTCTGAGCAGTCCTCAACCTACCTCTGATCACTCTGACTGCCTCAACTGACTGCTGCACTAATTCTGGGCCTGTTATGCTTTTCTCACCAACTTCGTCCCAACAGATTGGCGTTCTACAGGCCCTTCCATACAGTGCCTCAAATGGTGCCATTCTGATGCTCTGCTGGTAACTGTTGTTGTAGGCAAATTCCACCAAATGCAACTGTTCTTCCCAACCTCCTTTGAAGTCAATCACACAAGCTCTCAACATGTCCTCCAAGGTCTGTATCGTCCTTTCCGACTGACCATCAGTCTGAGGGTGGTAGGCTGTACTGAATCTCAGCTCTGTTCCCAAAGCACCCTGTAGACTTTTCCAAAACGTAGCGGTGAAGCGAGGATCTCTGTCTGATACAATACTTACTGGTACCCCATGCAATCTCACTATCTGCCTCACGTACAATTCAGCCAACTTCTCCAAGGTAGAGTCCTTTCGTACTGCAATGAAATGAGCTGATTTCGTCAGTCTGTCCACTATTACCCAAATCGAATCATTGCCTCTCTGACTCCTTGGCAATCCTGTCACAAAATCCATAGTGACATGCTCCCATTTCCACTCTGGGATTTCCAATGGTTGCAATAATCCTCCAGGCTTGCAATGCTGTGCCTTTACCTGCTGACACGTCAGACACTTAGCTACATGCTTAGCCACATCCACCTTCATTCCATTCCACCAATAGTGCTGACGCAAATTCTGATACATCTTAGTACTCCCTGGATGAATACTGTAGTTACTTCTGTGTGCCTCGGACAAAATCTTCTCTTTTAGCGCCTCGTCATTAGGTACGCACAGACGTCTTCTAAACTTCAATATTCCGTCAGCAGTCACTTGGAACTCGGCCTTCCTCTCGTCTGCATTCATCGCCACAATCTTCTGAATGTCCGGGTCCGTAGATTGCATCTCCTTGATTCTTAGCTGAATCTCTGGTTCGATCTGCAACGTAGCCATCAGACTCGAGAGGTTTCCTACCTCGACCTTGAACTCAGAATCTCTGATTTCCTCCAGTAATGTCCACTCCTTGACCATCATATGCGCAACGCTCGACTTCCTACTCAGAGCATCCGCTACCTTATTCGCCTTTCCTGGATGGTATAGAATATTACAGTCGTAGTCCTTCAACGACTCCATCCAACGACGCTGCCTCATATTCAGCTCCTTCTGCGAGAACAGATACTTCAAACTCTGATGGTCCGTAAAAATCTGGAATTTCTCTCCCACCAGATAATGCCTCCAAATCTTCAATGCAAAGACAATCGCAGCTAACTCCAAGTCGTGCGTCGGGTAATTCATCTCATGCGGCCTCAACTGTCGAGATGCATACGCTACCACTCGTCCATGCTGCATCAAGACACACCCCAATCCTCTTAATGACGCATCGCTGTATATCTCAAATCCTCCTGGTCCAGACGGAATGGTTAAGACTGGTGCGGAAGTCAATCGATCCTTCAACTCCTGAAAACTTTCCTCGCATTTCTCAGTCCATTGAAACTTTGTTTCCTTCTTCAACAAACGCGTCAGAGGAGACGCTATCACAGAGAATCTTTCCACGAAGCGTCTATAATATCCAGCCAATCCAAGGAAACTTCGCACTTCCGTCACGGTCATAGGTCTCGGCCATTTCTCTACTGCTTCAATCTTAGATGGGTCCACTGATATCCCTTCTCCAGATACTATATGACCAAGGAATGCCACTCTGCTCAGCCAAAACTCGCACTTACTGAACTTCGCATATAGCGATTGTTCCCTTAACGTCTGCAGAACGATCCTTAAGTGTTCTTCGTGGTCCTCAGAACTCTTCGAATATACCAAGATGTCATCAATGAAGACTATCACGAATTGATCCAAAAACTCCTTGAACACTCGATTCATCATGTCCATAAATGCGGCTGGAGCATTTGTCAATCCAAACGGCATAACTGTGAACTCATAGTGCCCATACCTCGTCCTAAAAGCAGTCTTAGGCACATCCTCTTGCTTAATCCTTAACTGGTGATAGCCTGTCCTTAGGTCTATCTTGGAGAACACGCAAGCGCCTTGAAGTTGGTCGAACAGGTCATCAATCCTTGGTAGAGGATACTTATTCTTGATCGTCACTTGGTTCAGCTGTGTGTAATCGATGCACAATCTTAGTGATCCATCCTTCTTCTTAACAAATAGCACCGGAGCTCCCCACGGCGAAGCACTGGGGCGGATAAATCCTTTATCCAAAAGCTCTTGCATCTGTACCTTCAACTCCTTCAACTCCGACAACGACATCCTATACGGTGCTTTCGAGTTCGGCTCTGTTCCAGGTGCCAGTTCAATCACGAATTCTACCTCACGCTCAGGTGGCAATCCAGGCAACTCTTGAGGAAATACATCCGGATACTCGCTCACTACAGGCACTTCCTCTAACTTCATTTCTTGAGCAGTCGAATCCAACACTGATGCCAAAAATCCCAGGCAACCTTCATCCATTAACTTGGTCGCTTCTAAAGATGAGATCCAAGGAATCGACGTTCCTCCACGATTTCCCTTAAATTCATACCCAGGGTGGCCTACTGGGTTTAGCTGTATGATACTCCTACTACAATCTACCACTGCACCATGCCTAACTAGCCAATCCATGCCAACAATCACGTCGAAATCGTACATGGGCAGAACGGCTAAGTCAATTTCTTCTTGCCTATCGCCTAGAGCTAACTTACACCCTTTACATCCTAACGCAATAATTACTCTATCCTTCAACGGGGTGGTTACATGCAAGGTCACATCCAATGGCTTAACACTCATCCCAGACAACTCAACAAAACGTGCAGATACGAAAGAGTGCGACGCTCCCGGATCAAACAAGGCATAAGCGGTATGACCACAGAGAGAAACGGTACCTGTGATCACCCCTGGCGCATTCTCAGCGTCCTTGCGCGCCATTGCATATACTCGTCCCTGAGCAGGCGGACGGTTCTGGTTTCCTTGCGGAGCATTCACCATCTGCGACTGCGGCGGTTGCTGCTGGAACGGGGGTCTCGGACTTTTCCTCGGGCAGTTCCTCAGAATATGCCCCGTCTGGCCACATCCAAAGCAGCCTCCAGTTTTCCTAGGGCAAGGGCTGTTCCCGTGCCTCCTGCCACAGTCACGGCAGACCTGATTCCCAGGGAACGACGGCTTTCCCAGGGTTCTCCTCGCAGGTGGAACGAACCGGCGGGTGTCCTTCATTGGCCTCTTGCCAAAGTCCCTGAAGTTCCCTCTTGGCACGAACCGCGATCCAGATGCGGCGGCCTTCTCCTGCAGATCTCGCTCAATCGCTAGAGCTCGCTCGTAAATCTCGTTGTAGTCCCTCAGCCCAGTGGCGATGATCAAACTCTTCAACTCTGGCCTCAGACCTTCTCTGAACCTTCTGGCCTTATCCCACGGATCCTCGATCAGCCTTCGTGCGAACTTGGACAGCCTGGCAAATTCGCCTTCATAATGGTCCACGGTCAGCGATCCTTGGCGGAGCCTGATGAACTCTTCCATTTTCCTTTCCTGGGCTGCCTCAGAGAAATACTTGCCATTGAATGCTGTACAGAAGGCGGTCCAGTTCGGCCTCATACCATCCAGAAAGACTCGCCCTCTAGTGGCTTTCCACCAGTCATCTGCAGTACCCTGAAGTTGATAAGTTGCCAACGAGACTTTCTCCTCATCTGCGCAACCCAACACGGAGAAAGCCTTCTCCAGCTGCTCGATCCACAAGGCAGCTACCTCAGGACCACCACTGCCATCAAACCTCGACGGCTGCAACTTCAAAAACTGCTCCACAATGTGATGAGTCTGACGTCCTCCATTTCCATGCCCATTGCCTCCATTGGCTCCATTCGCAGCGGCCAAGGCGGCCTCAGCTGCTTGGGCAACAGTGGCAGCTCTCTTAGCCGCTTGCCTAGCCATCAAGTTACTCACTTCAGTCAGAACTCTCATCATCTCTTCGATCCTAGGGTCCCCTTCAGACTCAGGAGCCCTCGAGCTCGATGCACCAGCAGTCGGTCTTCTGCCCCTATTGCTCATCCTTGCTAAAACTCACACCTAAAACAAACGAAATTCCCATTCAGGAATTCGAAATTCTAAATCTAACAACCAAGCTTTCGTCTACTGTCGCGTCCACTGACATGTATATGAATGTAAATAATCGCTGCAGCTTAAATGCAGTTGAACCCGGTCGACATCTAGACTCCACCCTGCAAATGCATAACCCAGGCCACTCTGTTCGCAACCTCAACTAGAAGCCTGTCGGGAGCCGCTTCCTTGATCAGGTCTTTGCCCCGGCGACCACTCCCCGCCCTCATCGTTTCTTGGTGCGAACAGTTGTCCTAAGAATTTCATAGACAAAGAGAATCCCACTCCACGTGTCCCATACCACGCTTCATCACAGTTTTTAGACGTCCCGTCAATCCTGTCCCATACCAGGCTGACGGTCACCAAATCCAACAACATGAATGCATGCATTTCTTTCAAAATCCAAATCCCCTTCTTTAACAACTTTCATTTGTAAACCATTTTGCCTTTAATGCAGAAGCCATGCAATGCATGATGGTCAGACAGCGCACGACAGCCGACTAGGCATACAACCACATGCAATACCTCACAGACTAGCATTCAGCAATCAGCATCCAAACGCCCAACACATGGGGCTCTGCCATAGAACCTTACCTCAGGTCCTGACGCACCTGCAGCTTAGCATGAAATACCTTATCCCAAGGTTACTCTAGACAATCAATTCCGCTAAGCAATCACATGCGCCAATCAAATCATGCATTCTACCCCTCCTAATCCTTAGGTCTAGGGTCTGTCTAACTAACTACCCCAAAATCATCAGCCTTATCACTCCAAGCCTCGAACGGTCTCGTATCGAGCTGACCTTGCTCTGATACCACTCGAACGGTGATATCACGCCCCGGATCCCTTCTCGGGAATGCGGCATCCCGTTCCTGCGGAAGATACACCTCGCGCTCGGCTGGTTCACGATAAGCGACGGCCCAGGGATACTTTCCCTTCGTCGCGACCAGACGACGCAACTTGCGCCAAATTCTCATACCTGCGGAAGCGTGCCTCCTATCCATACACACAAGTATACATAGCAAAGGGGGTAGCATGGACAAGATATACATAAACAACATTTCATAAATACGATTAGCGTTAGGTACAGACTACCAAAAGAAAACCACTAGCTGTAGGTCATCCTACGCTCAACTAATCCTCCAAGCATCGGGATTCTGCCATAACTCAGTCCTCCTCGTCGGAATCCTCCACAGGGTCCTCCTCTGGATCCTCCTCCTCGGTATCCATCGCATCGCCCTCCTCGTGGCCATCTATCTCGGAGCGCCCTGGAGACGGCAACTCCTGCTTCGGGTCGGGGTCGATCACCTGGCCTCCATATTCTGCAGGCTGGAGCCAAAACGGGTCCTCCTCCATGGGAATCGGGGAATCTCTCTGGGGTCCCTCAAAGCCATGTAGGCCCTCTCTAAACCAAGCCTCGAATCTATGGGGTACAAGATAAGGTCCACCCTGATCTACTAATACAGTGGTCACATGTCTATGCCACAGAGTGGCGTGCATATCAAAATGGAGGGTGATCTCGGTATCCATCTGTACTGGCAGTCCAAAAAGCATCGGTGGTGCGTCCATCACTGGCGACCTGGATCTGAAAAAGGTGGCAACCAACGCCAGTGAGTCGAGGACTCAGCAAGCTCACCACTAATCCTAGCGTAGGGTAGGATATACTAGCGGGGTCGGTCCTAACCAGTAACTAGGGTTTGATACTCGGAGTCCAATGCTTTCGATCTCCCCAGTTTTCATCACACCTCATATAGTCGGTACGAGTTTCATCACAATGGTTCATGCAATAAAGACGGGCAATATCAACAATCAGCAATCATGGTATGCAATGCCACAGGCCTCAAACGGCCATCATAGATCCCAAGGACCAGCCCGCCTATCACTCCAATTCCCATCAGGGCCCTACCAACAGTGCCACACGGCATAAATCTCGGTGCCACATAGGCCCGTACCACACTGCGTTTCTGACGCCTTACGTTAGTCTCCCTTTTCTCTCCACTTCCCCTCAGGGCACAATCTCTTGTCACATCTCCAGTGACTCATGCAATGCTCTGAATGTATGCAGGGCCCAGATGATCACATCAATAACTCAACACCGAGCATGCATGCCAATAATCATAAGTGCGAGACAGAGCACATCAATCGACCAACTGATACATCTCATGATCAACGGGCCAAGCAGACATAGATCAATTATCTCTATTCACAAAGTTTCGACAATTCAAGTCCGCCTTGCATCTTAAACAAAAGTCTACTATACTATCGATTATCCAAGGACAATCCACTAATCGAGCCCATATAAACCAAGGTCTAATCTAATGAAGGGCCTCTAATAAATCAAGCTAAGTTCGACTGGGCCTAAGGCCCACTCCAATAGTTGAGGTCCAATAACTAATTCTTTAAATTAATTCACATGGGTTGGGCCTATTATTTTATTAGTTTCGTGCAAGGCCCAAGCCCATTTCTAAAAGTTTACTATTCAAGCCCATATTCATTAATTTAGGCCCAATTCAAGTACCCAAGCCCATATACATTTTTGGGATTCATTCTTAAATTTTCATGGACTTAATTTAGGCCCAACTTAAGTGGATTTTCGTCCATTAGTGGCCCACTAGCTAGATTAGGCCCATTTTGATTAGTTTTGGCCCAATTACTTAATCTTAAAGCTTTCTAGCCCATTATTTCCCTTCGGCCCGCTAAGTACACGCCTAAGCCTACATTTGCAGCCCACTTTTCAAGTTTTTATGGCCCGTTCAAGTTGTTAGTTTCGTCCATTGGCGACTCCATTGGAATGACTTCGGCCCGTTAGCTTGTTTCAAGCCCAACTTGCTATATTTGATTCCCTAAACCCACTTACACATTTCGGCCACTCCATACACACCCGAATCACCCATTTGCAGCCCACTTTGCAAGACTTCCAGCCTACTCTAAGCCTCTAAGCCTTCGGCCAAGCCCATTTCACTAATCACCCAAACTACCCCGATTAGTCCAAGCCTTAATCATGCCATTTCCTCCAAGATTACCACATTCAACTCTTTAGTTCATATTTCACAAACATATATCACTAACCTAAACCAAGATTAGGGGTAGAGCTTACCGGAAAATGGGGCGGAAATGACGACGACGACGGGCGGAGCAAGAATGGCCGTGAGGGCTTTTCGGCCTACAAGGAGGATTGGGTTGGCTTGGTCGGCAAACGACTTTAAAGGGTCATGGAAATGAAGACAAAGGAGCTTGGAATACTTACCAAGGGGTGAGGATGGTGGACGGTGAGGAGCGGTGGCCGAACGACGATGATCGACGACGACGAAGGCGGCTACACAAGGGCCACCGAGAGAGAGATGGACGGTGAGGTTGAGGTGTGATTTAAAGGGCTCTCATGGCCACGGGACAACAAGGAGAAGGGAGGAGAGAGGCTTACCTCGAGGTGGCGACGACGGAGGAGAATGACGGACAACGGCGGCCCGCGGTGGAGGAGTGCTCGGGCGGCACGGCAACGGGAGGGAGAGAAGCCGAGAGAGGGTTGAGAGGGGAGGGAGAGTTTTCGGGGGAGAGAGTGAGGGAGAGAGAGTGCCGAATGAGAGAATGAGGGGTGAGGAGAGAGAGGGAAGAGAGTTTATTCAAGATAAAACAAAAATTCAAAATAATGGTAGGTGGAATTAGGTGGAATAGTGACATGGACTTGATGTGTACTCTTGATGTACTTAGATTTGACTTGATGGATTGCCTTGGAACTTGTGCCATGATTGACCGATGGTTTGACTTGACATTGATTGATTTGACAACTGATTTGACTTGTCTCGATTTGCGTGCCAAATTCACCGATCGGGTTTCGAGCGCGAACGAATTTTAGACAGGATTTGATTTTGATTAGTCGAATCTACTCTCAAAAATCCTAATTTTATTAATCCTAAGGACTGAGTATTTACCGGGGGCATTTCGGTAATTTTCCATTGACGTCTTGCTTCTCGACGTACACCGGCTGTCTGCCCTTCTGGCGACATTTCTGAAACTGACTTTATTTCGCAATTGTGTTTGTCTTACTAATTCGATTGTCCGAAGTCGGATTTCATTTCGTGGTCAATTTCATTAATTTACGACTCTATCTCTATCTCAGACCAACGGGCGGCTGTTTTGAAAATTCTCCCCAGTTAGCCTTTCCCCTTCGGTTGGTCATCTCAGGGTAGCTAATCCTGAGTGAGCGTCGATCAGAGGGTATTAACGAAGTGTTTCCATTCCTTTAGAAATTTCGATATTTGGGTCGAATTTTCAGACTGTTACAAAAAGGCCATGTGGACACCGGCCCGACCTGATCTCTCCCTTGCTCTCTCGGACGTGTGCAGTCGCCGTCGTTGCCGTCGGCCTCCGCCCGTTCCGACGTCATCCAGCCGCCACCGTCCACCCCACCGGTAAGCTTTAGTCACTAATCTCAACCTAGGCTAGTTGTATGCATGTGTGGTTGTGCGAATTAGTTGCTATTAATGTGATTAGTGGATAATGTGGATGATTAAGCTAGTTGGGCTTTGGATTATGTTGTTAGATTAATGGGCCGGCCGTGTGGGCCATAGAGAGAGAGAGATTGGGCCTTGAAATGTCATAGATGGGCTGAATGGGGTGAAGTTGGCGTGAGGCTTGATGGGCAAAAGGGAACTAATGGGCTTGGAAGCTTTAAAACCAAGTAATTGGGCCAAAACTAATCAAAATGGGCCAAATCTAGTTAGTGGGCCACTAATGGACGAAAATCCACTTAAATTGGGCCTAAATTAAGCCCATGAACGTTAAAGAATGAAACTCAAAAATGTATATGGGCTTGGGTATTCAAATTGGGCCTAAAATAATGAATATGGGCTTGAATAGTAAACCTTTAGAAATAGGCTTGGGCCTTGCACGAAATTAATAAAATAATAGGCCCAACCCCTATGAATTTAATTTAAGAATTAATTATTGAACCCCAACTATTGAAGTGGGCCCTAGGCCCAGTCGAACTTAGCTCGATTAATTAGGGGTTCTTAATCAGATTAGACCTTGGTTTATATGGGCTCGATTAGTGGATTGTCCTTGGATAATTTATAGTATAGTAGACTTTTGTTTAAGATGTAAGGCGGACTTGGATTATCGAAACTTTGTGGATAGAGATAATTGATCTACGTCTGCTTGGCTCGTTGATCATGAGATGTATGAGTTGGTCGATTGATGTGCTCTGTCTTGCACTTATGATTATTGGCATGCATGCTCTGTGTTGAATTATTGATGTGATCATCTGGGCCCTGCATACATTCAGAGCATTGCATGAATCACTGGGAATGTGACCTGAGATTGTGCCCTGATGGGAGATGGAGAGAAAAGGGAGGCCAGCGTAAGGCGTCCGAGACGCAGCGTGGCATGCCGTGTGGCACTGTTGGTAGAGTCCTGATGGGAATTGGAGTGATAGGCGGGCTGATCCTTGGGATCCGTGATGGCCGTTTGAGGCCTGTGGCATTTGCATAATGTTATTGCTGTTTGTTACTATCGCCCGTCTGTATTGCATGAATTGTTGTGACGAAACTCGTATTGGCTATATGAGGCATGATGATAGCTGGGGAGATCGAGAGCGTTGAACTTTGAATCCTGAACCCTAGTCTATTGGGTAGGACCGACCCCACTAGTATACGCTATCCTACGTTAGGATTAGTGGTGAGCTTGCTGAGTTTCGACTCACGGGCGGTGGTTGCCCTTCTTTTACAGATCCAGGTCACCCATGATGGCCGCACCGCCGATGCTTTTTGGACTGCCAGTACAGATGGATACCGAGATCACCCTCCATTTTGATATACACGCCACTCTGTGGCATAGGCATGTGACCACTGTATTAGTAGATCAGGGTGGACCTTATCTTGTACCCCATAGATTCGAGGCTTGATTTAGAGAGGGCCTACATGGCTTTGAGGGACCCTAGAGAGATCCCCCGATTCCCATGGAGGAGGACCCATTTTGGCTCCAGCCTGCAGAATATGGAGGCCAGGTGATCGACCCCGACCCGAAGCAGGAGTTGCCGTCTCCAGGGCGCTCCGAGATAGATGGCCACGAGGAGGGCGATGCGATGGATACCGAGGAGGAGGATCCAGAGGAGGACCCTGTGGAGGATTCCGACGAGGAGGACTGAGTTATGGCAGAATCCCGATGCTTGGAGGATTAGTTGAGCGTAGGATGACCTACAGCTAGTGGTTTTCTTTTGGTAGTCTGTACCTAACGCTAATCGTATTTATGAAATGTTGTTTATGTATATCTTGTCCATGCTACCCCCTTTGCTATGTATGCTTGTGTGTAGGGATAGGAGGCACGCTTCCGCAGGTATGAGAATTTGGCGCAAGTTGCGTCGTCATCTGGTCACGACGAAGAGAAAGTATCCCTGGGCCGTCGCTCATCGTGAACCAGGCGAGCGCGAGGTGTATCTTCCGCAGGAACGGGATGCCGCGTTCCCGAGAAGGGATCCGGGGCGTGACACTAGGATTAGTGGTGAGCTTGCTGAGTCCTCGACTCACTGGCGTTGGTTGCCACCTTTTTCAGATCCAGGTCGCCAGTGATGGATGTGCCACCGATGCTTTTTGGTCTGCCGATCCAGATGGACACCCAGATTACCCTCCATTTTGATATGCACGCTACCCTGTGGCATAGGCATGTGACGACTGTGCTCGTAGATCAGGGAGGTCCTTATTTAGTGCCCCATAGATTCGAGGCTTGGTTTAGAGAGGGCCTACATGGCTTTGAGGGACCCCAGAGAGATTCCCCGATCCCCATGGAGGAGGACCCGTTTTGGCTCCAGCCTGCAGAATATGGAGGCCAGGTGATCGACCCCGACCCGAAGCAGGAGTTGCCGTCTCCAGGGCGCTCCGAGATAGATGGCCACGAGGAGGGCGATGCGATGGATACCGAGGAGGAGGATCCAGAGGAGGACCCTGTGGAGGATTCCGACGAGGAGGACTGAGTTATGGCAGAATCCCGATGTTTTGAGGATTAGTAGAGCGTAGGATGATCTACAGCTAGTGGTTTTCTTTTGGTAGTCTGTACCTAACGCTAATCGTATTTATGAAATGTTGTTTATGTTTATCTTGTCCATGCTACCCCTTTGCTATGTATGCTTGTGTGTATGGATAGGAGGCACGCTTCCGCAGGTATGAGAATTTGGCGCAAGTTGCGTCGTCTGGTCGCGACGAAGAGAAAGTATCCCTGGGCCGTCGCTTATCATGAACCAGGCGAGCGCGAGGTGTATCTTCCGCAGGAACGGGATGCCGCGTTCCCGAGAAGGGATCCGGGGCGTGACACGGGATGCCGCGTTCCCGAGAAGGGATCCGGGGCGTGACAGCGTTCCCGAGAAGGGATCCGGGGCGTGACATCCCCGTTCGAGTGGTATCAGAGCAAGGTCAGCTCGATAAGTGACCGTTCGAGGTTTTGGAGTGATAAGGATGTTGATTTTGGGGTAGTTAGTTAGACAGACCCTAGACCTAAGGATTAGGAAGGGTAGAATGCATGATTTGATTGGCGCATGTGATTGCTTAGCGGAATTGATTGTCTAGAGTAACCTTGGGATAAGGTATTTCATGCTAAGCTGCAGGTGCGTCAGGACCTGAGGTAAGGTTCTATGGCAGAGCCCCATGAGTTGGGCGTTTGGATGCTGATTGCTGAATGCTAGTCTGTGAGGTATTGCATGTGGTTGTATGCCTAGTCGGCTGTCGCGCGCTGCTTGACCATCATGCATTGCATGATTTCTGCACCGAAAGCAAAATGGTTTAGAAATGGAAAATCATTGTTGAAAAAGGAGATTTGGATTTTGAAAGAAATGCATGCATTCATGTTGTTGGATTTGGTGACCGTCAGCCTGGTATGGGACAGGATTGACGGGACGTCTAAAAACTGTGATGAAGCGTGGTATGGGACACGTGGAGTGGGATTCTCTTTGTCTATGAATGACTTAGGACAACTGTTCGCACCAAGAAACGATGAGGGCGGGGAGTGGTCGCCGGGGCAGAGTCCTGATCAAGGAAGCGGCTCCCGACAGGCTTCTAGTTGAGGTTGCGAACAGAGTGGCCTGGGTTATGCATTTTCAGGGTTGAGTCTAGATGTCGACCGGGTCCAACTGCATTTAAGCTGCAGCGGATATTTACATGCATATACATGTCAGTGGACGCGACAGTAGACGAAAGCTTGGTTGTTAGATTTAGAATTCCGGATTCCTGAATGGGAATTTCGTTGTTTTAGGTGTGAGTGTTAGCAAGGATGAGCAATAGGGGCAGAAGACCGACTGCTGGTGCATCGAGCTCGAGGGCTCCTGAGTCTGAAGGGGACCCTAGGATCGAAGAGATGATGAGAGTTCTGACTGAAGTGAGTAACCTGATGGCTAGGCAAGCTGCTGAGAGAGCTGCCACTGTAGCCCAAGCAGCTGAGGCCGCCTTGGCCGCTGCGAACGGAGCCAATGGAGGCAATGGGCATGGAAATGGTGGACGTCAGACTCATCATATGGTGGAGCAATTTCTGAAGTTGCAGCCGTCGAAGTTTGATGGCAGTGGTGGTCCAGAAGTAGCTGCCTTGTGGATCGAACAGCTTGAGAAGGCTTTTACTGTTCTGGGTTGCACCGATGAGGAGAAGGTTTCGTTGGCAACTTATCAGCTTCAAGGGACTGCAGATGACTGGTGGAAGGCCACTAGAGGACGAGTCTTTCCGGATGGCATGAGGTCAAACTGGGCTGCTTTCTGTGCAGCATTTAATGGAAAGTATTTCTCTGAGGCAGTCCAAGAAAGGAAAATGGAAGAATTCATCAGGCTCCGCCAAGGATCGTTGACCGTGGACCAGTATGAAGGCGAATTTGCCAGGCTGTCCAAGTTCGCACGAAGGCTGATTGACGACCCATGGGATAAGGCCAGGAGATTCAGGGAAGGATTGAGGCCTAAGTTGAAGAGTATGATCATCGCCACTGGGCTGAGGGACTACAATGAGATTTATGAGCGAGCACTGGCGATAGAGCGGGATCTGCAAGAAAAGACCGCCGCACCTGGGTCGCGGTTCGTGCCAAGAGGGAACTTCAAAGACTTCGGCAAGAGGCCAATGAAGGACACCCGCAGGTTCGTTCCACCTGCAGGAAGGACTTTGGGAAAACCGTAATTCCCCGGGAATCAGAACTGCCGTGACTGTGGCAGGAGGCATGGGAACAGCCCTTGCCCAAGGAAGACTGGAGGCTACTTTGGATGTGGCCAGACAGGGCATATTTTGAGGAACTGCCCGAGAAGAGGTCCGAGACCCCCGTTCCAGCCGCAGCAGCAGCCGCAGATGGTGAACGCTCCGCAAGGGAACCAGAACCGTCCACCTATTCAGGGACGAGTCTATGCAGTGGCGCGAAAGGACGCTGAGAACGCGCCAGGGGTGATCACAGGTACCGTTTCTCTCTGTGGTCATACTGCTTATGCTTTGTTTGATCCGAGAGCGTCGCACTCTTTCGTATCTGCTCGTTTTGCTGAGCTAACTGGGATGAACGTTAAGTCGTTGAATGTGACCTTGCATGTAACCACCCCGTTAAAAGATAGAGTGATTGTTGTGTTAGGATGTAAGGGGTGTAAATTAGTTCTGGACGATAGAGAGGAAGAGATCGACTTAGCTGTTCTGCCCATGTATGATTTCGACGTGATTGTTGGCATGGATTGGCTAGTTAGGCATGGTGCAGTGGTAGACTGTAGTAGGAGTATCATACAACTAAACCCAGTAGGCCACCCTGGGTATGAAATTAAAGGAAATCGTGGAGGAACGTCGATTCCTTGGATCTCATCTTTAGAGGCGACCAAGTTAATGGATGAAGGTTGCCTAGGATTTTTGGCATTGGTATTAGATTCGACTGCTCAAGAAATGAAGTTAGAAGAAGTGCCTGTAGTAAGTGAGTATCCAGATGTATTTCCTCAAGAGTTGCCTGGATTGCCACCTGAGCGTGAAGTAGAATTTATGATTGAACTGGCACCTGGAACAGAGCCGATCTCGAAAGCACCGTATAGAATGTCGTTATCTGAGTTAAAAGAGTTGAAGGTACAGATGCAAGAGCTATTGGATAAAGGATTTATCCGCCCCAGTGCTTCGCCATGGGGAGCTCCGGTGCTATTTGTTAAGAAGAAGGATGGATCACTAAGACTGTGCATCGATTACAGACAGCTGAACCAAGTGACGATCAAGAATAAGTATCCTCTACCAAGGATTGATGACCTGTTCGACCAACTTCAAGGCGCTTGCGTGTTCTCCAAGATAGACCTAAGGACAGGCTATCACCAGTTAAGGATTAAGAAAGAGGATGTGCCTAAGACTGCTTTTAGGACGAGGTATGGGCACTATGAGTTCACAGTTATGCCGTTTGGATTGACAAATGCTCCAGCCGCATTTATGGACATGATGAATCGAGTGTTCAAGGAGTTTCTGGATCAGTTTGTGATAGTCTTCATTGATGACATATTAGTGTATTCGAAGAGTTCTGAGGACCACGAAGAACACTTAAGGATCGTCCTGCGAACGCTAAGGGAACACTCGCTGTACGCGAAGTTTAGTAAGTGTGAGTTCTGGCTGAACAGAGTGGCGTTTCTTGGTCATATAGTATCTGGAGAAGGAATATCAGTGGACCCATCTAAGATTGAAGCAGTAGAGAAATGGCCGAGACCTACGACCGTGACGGAAGTGCGAAGTTTCCTTGGATTGGCTGGGTATTATAGACGCTTCGTGGAAAGATTCTCGGTGATAGCGTCTCCTCTGACGCGTTTGTTGAAGAAGGAAACAAAGTTTCAATGGACTGAGAAATGCGATGAGAGTTTTCAGGAGTTGAAGGATCGATTGACTTCCGCACCAGTCTTAACCATTCCGTCTGGACCAGGAGGATTTGAAATATACAGCGATGCGTCATTAAGAGGATTGGGATGTGTCTTGATGCAGCATGGACGAGTGGTAGCTTATGCATCTCGACAGCTGAGGCCACATGAGAGGAATTACCCGACGCATGACTTGGAGTTAGCTGCCATAGTGTTCGCATTGAAGATTTGGAGACATTATTTGGTGGGAGAGAAGTTCCAAATTTACACGGATCATCAGAGTTTGAAGTATTTGTTTTCGCAGAAAGAACTGAATATGAGGCAGCGTCGTTGGATGGAGCTGTTGAAGGACTACGACTGTGATATTCTATACCATCCAGGAAAGGCGAATAAGGTAGCGGATGCTCTGAGTAGGAAGTCGAGCGTTGCGCATATGATGGTCAAGGAGTGGACCTTACTGGAGGAGATCAGAGATTCTGAGTTTAAGGTTGAGGTAGGAACCCTCTCCAGTTTGATGGCTACGTTGCAGATTGAATCAGAGATTCAACTAAGGATCAAAGAGTTGCAGTCTACGGATCCGGATGTTCAGAAGATTATGTCGATGAATGCAGATGAGAGGAAGGTTGAGTTCCAAGTAACTGCTGATGGACTATTGAAGTTTAGGGGACGTCTGTGCGTGCCAAACGATGAAGAGCTGAATGAAAGGATTTTGGCTGAGGCGCACAGAAGTAACTACAGCATTCATCCCGGAAGTACGAAGATGTATCAGAATTTGCGTCAGCACTATTGGTGGAACGGAATGAAGGTGGATGTGGCTAAGCATGTAGCTAAGTGTCTGACGTGTCAACAGGTAAAGGCACAACATTGCAAGCCTGGAGGATTATTGCAACCATTGGAAATCCCAAAGTGGAAATGGGAGCATGTCACTATGGATTTCGTGACGGGATTGCCAAGAAGTCAGAAAGGCAATGATTCGATATGGGTAATAGTGGACAGACTGACGAAATCAGCTCATTTCATTGCAGTACGAAAGGACTCTACCTTGGAAAGTTGGCTGAATTGTACGTGAGGCAGATAGTGAGATTGCATGGGGTACCAGTAAGTATTGTATCAGACAGAGATCCTCGCTTCACCGCTACATTTTGGAAGAGTCTGCAGGGTGCGCTGGGAACAGAGTTAAGATTCAATACAGCTTACCACCCTCAGACAGATGGTCAGTCGGAAAGGACGATACAGACCTTGGAAGACATGCTGAGAGCTTGTGTGATTGATTTCAAAGGAGGTTGGGAAGAGCAGTTGCATTTGGTGGAATTCGCCTACAACAACAGCTACCAGCAGAGTATCAAAATGGCACCATTTGAGGCACTGTATGGAAGGGCCTGTAGAACGCCAATCTGTTGGGACGAAGTTGGTGAGAAAAGCATAACAGGCCCAGAATTAGTGCAGCAGTCAGTTGAGGCAGTCAGAGTGATCAGAGACAGATTGAGGACTGCGCAGAGTAGGCAGAAGAGTTATGCAGACAAGAGGCGTAAGCCATTGGAATTCCAAGTTGGAGATCATGTGTTTCTGAAGGTGTCGCCGATGCGAGGACTATCTTGGTTTGGCAAGAAAGGAAAGTTGAGTCCAAGATTTGTTGGGCCATTCGAGATCCTGGAGAAGATCGGGACACTGGCTTATCGTCTAGCATTGCCGCCGAACTTATCGCAGATTCATAATGTGTTTCATGTTTCAATGCTTCGAAAGTACGAGCCGGACCCTGGCCATATACTCGATCATGAAGTCATTGAAATGGATGACCGCGACTCATACGTGGAAAGGCCAGTAAGGATTGAAGATCGTAAGGAGCAGGTCTTAAGGAATAAGACGATTCCGCTGATCAAGGTTATCTGGGAACACCATGGAACTGAAGGAGCTACTTGGGAAAGCGAGGATGAAATGAAGAAGAAGTATCCGTACCTGTTTGAGTAGATCAATGTGATTTCTGTTTGTTGTAAGGATTGGTGGATGTAAATTTCGAGGACGAAATTTCTATAAGAAGGGAAGAATTGTAACAGTCTGAAAATTCGACCCAAATATCGAAATTTCTAAAGGAATGGAAACACTTCGTTAATACCCTCTGATCGACGCTCACTCAGGATTAGCTACCCTGAGATGACCAACCGAAGGGGAAAGGCTAACTGGGGAGAATTTTCCAAACAGCCGCCCGTTGGTCTGAGACAGAGACAGAGTCGTAAATTAATGAAATTGACTACGAAATGAAATCCGACTTCGGACAATCGAATTAGTAAGACAAACACAACTAAGAAATAAAGTCAGTTTCCGAAATGTCGCCAGAAGGGCAGACAGCCGGTGTACGTCGAGAAGCAAGACGTCAATGGAAAATTACCGAAATGCCCCCGGTAAATGCTCAGTCCTTAGGATTAATAGAATTAGGATTTTTGAGAGTAGATTCGACAGATCGAAATCAAATCCTGTCTAATATTCGTTCGCGCTCGAGACCCGATCGGTGCATTTGGCACGCAAATCGAGGCAAGTCAAATCAGTTGTCAAATCAATCAAATGTCTTGTCAATCAATCAAATCCATCATGGCACAATTTCCAAGGCAAGTCAATCATGGTTCAATTCCCAAGAATGTTAATCAACATGTCAAAGTACTAAATCAAATCCTAGTCACTATTCCCTTACTATTCACTACCTAACCCACTTACCCCTTCCACTTAACTCTCTTCTCTCTCTCCCCTCCCTCACTTTTCATTTTCGGCACCCCCTCCCTCTCTCTCTCTCTCTCTCTCTTTCCCGAAAGCTCTCTCTCCCTCTCCTCCCCTTTGCTTCGTCCGACCGTGCCGCCGCAAGCCGCCCTCGTTCCGCCGCCTTGCCGCCACCGTCGGCCACCCCTCTCCCTTGGCACGCCTTGGTAAGTCTCCCTAGCTCATTCTTGTTCATTTCCCACGGCTTGGACCCCCACGAAAAGCCCGAAACAGCCCGCCTCCTCATCGTCGTTTTCTTCGTCGTTTCGCTTCCATTTGAACCCGAACTTGTTCCACCTTGTTTCCTTGCATCCCTCATGTCTTTGGCTTAGCAAATGGTCACCTTAGGACCCTTGGAACTCCGTGGAACCGCCGGAACAGCCACCGTTGCCGCCGCTTCCCTCCCTAAGCCGTGAGCTCCAACCGGCCGTTTCTTGCTCCGCCTCGCGTCGTCGTCATTTCCAACCCATATCCGGTAAGCTCTACCCCTAATCTTTGTTTAGGTTAGTAATATACATTTGTGGAATGTTAATAGAGGCCGATTATGATGATTTTAGTAAAGAGATTGCATGGTTCAAGCCTAGACAAGTAAGGTTGCGTTATGTGCATGGTGCAAGGGGTTAAACTAAGAGTTTGGAGGCTTATAGAGGGCTGGAAATGTGGTATACAAGGCTGTGGAAATTCGGTCTAGGCGTGTATAGGGTGGACCGAAAGGGATTAATGGGCTTCAAGACTTAAATCACTTGAATCGGACCTAATACGAGCTACCGGGCCTAAATGCAACTAATGGACTTACTAATGGTTGATATCCACCATTCGAATGGGCCTTGAAAACATGGTTAGTGGGCTGCAAATGTGGGCTTAGGCGTGTACTTAGTGGGCCGAAGGGAAATAATGGGCTTGAAAGCTTTAAAATTAAGTAATTGGGCCAAAACTAATCAAAATGGGCCAAATCTAGTTAGTGGGCCACTAATGGACGAAAATCCACTTAAATTGGGCCTAAATTGTCACGCCCCGGATCCCTTCTCGGGCATGCGGCATCCCGTTCCTGCGGAAGATACACCTCGCGCTCGCCTGGTTCACGATAAGCGACGGCCCAGGGATACTTTCTCTTCGTCGCGACCAGACGACGATGCAACTTGCGCCAAATTCTCATACCTGCGGAAGCGTGCCTCCTATCCATACACACAAGTATACATAGCAAAGGGGGTAGCATGGACAAGATAAACATAAACAACATTTCATAAATACGATTAGCGTTAGGTACAGACTACCAAAAGAAAACCACTAGCTGTAGGTCATCCTACGCTCAACTAATCCTCCAAGCATCGGGATTCTCCCATAACTTAGTCCTCCTCGTCGGAATCCTCCACAGGGTCCTCCTCTGGATCCTCCTCCTCGGTATCCATCGCATCGCCCTCCTCGTCGCCATCTATCTCGGAGCGCCCTGGAGACGGCAACTCCTGCTTCGGGTCGGGGTCGATCACCTGGCCTCCATATTCTGCAGGCTGGAGCCAAAACGGGTCTTCCTCCATGGGAATCGGGGAATCTCTCTGGGGTCCCTCAAAGCCATGTAGGCCCTCTCTAAACCAAGTCTCGAATCTATGGGGTACGAGATAAGGTCCACCCTGATCTACTAATACAGTGGTCACATGTCTATGCCACAGAGTGGCGTGCATATCAAAATGGAGGGTGATCTCGGTATCCATCTGTACTGGCAGTCCAAAAAGCATCGGCGGTGCGGCCATCATGGGTGACCTGGATCTGAAAAAGAAGGGCAACCACCGCCCGTGAGTCGAAACTCAGCAAGCTCACCACTAATCCTAACGTAGGATAGCGTATACTAGTGGGGTCGGTCCTACCCAATAGACTAGGGTTCAGGATTCAAAGTTCAACGCTCTCGATCTCCCCAGTTATCATCACACCTCATATAGCCAATACGAGTTTCATCATAACAATTCATGCAATACAGACGGGCGATATTAACAAACAGCAATAACTTTCTGCAAATGCCACAGGCCTCAGACGGCCATCACGGATCCCAAGGATCAGCCCGCCTATCACTCCAATTCCCATCAGGGCTCTACCAACAGTGCCACACGGCATGCCACGCTGCGTCTCGGACGCCTTACGCTGGCCTCCCTTGTCACGCCCCGAGCCCCTCTCGAGCCCGCAACATCCCGCTCATACATTCAAATCTCTTCTCAGCGCTCGCCTGGTCTAGGATACACGACGGCCCAGGGAATTACCTTCGTCGCGACCAGACGGCGCGTCCATCAAAACCATCATATGATCCTGTCAACCTGAACTTGAAACCTGCGGAAGCGTGCCTCCTATCCATACATGCATACATATGAAAATCGGGGTAGTACACAAAGGAGAAACACAAAGCATCCATATATACATGTTAACAAGGCGTTCGGTACAGACCCCCAAAAGAAAATTTCAACCCATGGTCTCGATACCTACGCTTACACTATCTCCCAAAAACTAGGCCAGCGTCAGCAGAACTCAGTCCTCTAGCTGCTCCTCGGGATCCTCCTCCTGGTCGGTGTCCATGGCGTCGCCCTCCTCGTGGCCGTCTATCTCTGAGCGTCCTGGGGACGGCAGCTCCAACATCGGGTCGGGGTCGACCACCTCACCTCCATATACAGCAGGTCGTAGAATAGTAGGGTCGTCCCCCATGGGTATCAGGGCATCTCTCAAGGGTCCCTCCATACCTAACTCGTCCTCTCTATACCAAGCCTCGAACTTATAGGGAACAAACTGGGGACCTCCCTGATCCACCCATACAGTAGTCAGTCGTCTGAGCCACATTGTAGCACTTTCATCGTAATGGCGGGTAACCTCGGGCTCCATCTGCACTGGCAGGCCAAAGAACACAGGGGGTGCGGCCATCACTGGCGTCTGGGATCTGAAAATATGGCAACCACCGCCAGTGAGTCGAGGACTCAGCAAGCTCACCCCTAATCCTAGCGTAGGATAGAGTATACTAGTGGGATCGGTCCTATCCATTAACTAGGGTTTCAGGTCATCTGACTCGCGTAGGGTGAGGTACGCTCACTGGATGGGTCATGTCCGGCAATTAATAAGACGAACTAGCACTCTCTACCCAAACGGTCTCAGCGGTACCACAATAAAACGTAAACGTACACAGGCCAAACCAATCAGGCAAGCATGCATTTAATAAGGCAGTCTCGCATAACGTGAATGATTATCATCTATGCCATGACCTCAGATTCATTATTCAGTTTTCAATGTTCATTTTGCACTGCCAGAGTTTCGTCTTGACCAGCGTGTCACGCCTCAGGTCTCATACTCATGCATGCCATATGCCAATGCTCAAATGTTCAAATGCTCATTGCTTGTGCCTCAATGCACATCACCCATTGTCCATGCACCCGCATATACGCCTCCAGCGCGCAAAGACCCAGGTGCAGAATATCCTCCCAGTGCTTCAACCCGCATAGCGTCAAAACTAAGACCCGGGTAGGCACCCTTATCTCTCCAGCTACCCCGTGCCGAGCACGTCCGGGCGCACAACATCCTTATACTCCCTACTCCCCGCGTAACAACGCATCAGGGCCCATCCAACATGTCACACCTCCCAGTGACTAATGCCATACTCATGAAATATGGTGCTCAAACAATGTCGAACAGAGAATCAGTCACAGAGCATGCATTCACGAAGGTACATGAGTACAGGAGCAAAGCATTTCTAGAAATCATCTGAGCTACTCGCGTTCAGTAGAACAGGCCACATGTGTACCTAGTACTCTAAAAGCGGATTCTCGCTCATTTAGGTTCAATCAGACGTCCCATATTAAGCCGTTTACTTCCCCTGTACAATCCTCTCGAATGAACCTCAGTCGTGGTTAACATCGCCCTTTGGAACCCGTTTATTTTAGGACTTGGTCCTATCAGACCCAATAATCCGGCCTAAGCGTAGTCTCTATCATTAGACCTCGGCCCATCGATGGCCCATAATTAACATCTTAAAATCCTTTTGGATTCCAATTGATCTTATTATATTTAATTAAGCCCAATATCTAAGGCCCAATGGCTCTTTCGTTAGTTTCAGCCCATTAAGTTGAATTAGGCCCAATTGGGTCTAAGCTCACCTACTATTCACAAGCCCATGATTTAATTATAAGTAATTAAATATTTTAAGGCCCATTATTTTTATTATTTCGGATGGGGCCCAAGCCCATAATTTAAAATAATCTTATTAAACCCATTTAAGCATTTTTAGGCCCAATTTGGGTCCCTAAGCCCATGTACACTATTGGGCCCTATCATTTTATATTCAAGACCATGATTTGGGGCCCAATTCAATTTAATTTTCGTCCAATTACAAGGCCCATTAAAACACTTAGGCCCAATAGTTTATATTTGCTCATTTAAGCTTAAAATGGGTCCCCAAGCCCATTAACATCACATGGTCCACCTTCCACACGCTTAAGCCCAAGATTTACAGCCCCAATTAACCATTTTGAGGCCCAAATTAAATCTGAATTTTCGTTCTTCAAGAAGCCCAATGAAATAGGTTAGGCCCATAAGCTTGTATTAGGTTAGTTTAGCCTAAATTGAGCCCCTAAGCCCATTAGCACCCCTAGGCCCACTATCCTCAAGCCTAACCTCCTTGATTGCAGCCCACATCATTTATTTCCAAGCCCATTTCAATTCCTCAAGCCCACACATAAGGCCCGGCCAACTAATACTCAATTTAGTCTTATAAAAACCTACCATCATCACCCATTATTCATGCTAATCCTCATCATCAGCCGCTAATACACAGAATCACACATGTATACAACAAGCCTAGACCAAGATTAGAAGTGGAGCTTACCGAGGTTGAACCGAAATGGACGCGACGATGGTGAGGGCCTAATAGGCCAATTGAAGGCTCACGGCCTACGGGGATGGTACGACGTCGTGGGGGCTGTTCCCGTGGCCTTGAGGACTCCAAGAGACCTATATACATTTGTTCTACAAGTTATAAAGAGTGAGGAAGTGGTGGAGTGAGCTAGGGCAGTCCGGTTCCTCTCGGTGCCAACGACGACGATGGAACAATACGGGAGAGAGTGATCTGGTCGGGGTCCTTCGGAGGGTCATCATGCCATGAAAACAAAAGGGATGAAGTTTAGGGGACTTACCAAAGTGGGAGGAGGAAGATCAGTGGCTGACGGCGGCGGAACCACAGCGGAACAACGGCGGCAACGGGCGGACGAACGGAGGGAGACCGCCAGGAAAAGAAGAAAATGAAGGAGAAGAAAAATGAAGAAGAAGAAGAAGAAGAATGGGAAAGTGATGGGAATGTCTTGGCCAAATGGGAAATGGGGGAGGAGAGAGTGAGATTATAACAAATTAAAATAATGGAGAAATAGGTAATAATGGTGTTAGGTGAGTGAATAGTGACATGGATGTGATTATGGTACTTTTGACTTGAATGACTTGATTGATGGATTTGTCTTGAAACTTGTGCCATGATTGATTGATTTGATTTGATGGATTGATTGATGGGACATTGATTGATTTGACGCTTGATTTGACTTACCTCGATTTGTGTGCCAAATGCACCGATCGGGTCCCGAGCGCGAACGAACTTCGGACTGGATTTGGTTTCGATCTACCGAATCTACTCTCAAAAATCCTAATTTAACTAATTCTAAGGACTGAGCATTTACCGGGGGCATTTCGGTAATTTTCCATTCACGTCTTGCTTCTCGACGTGCACCGGCTGTCTACCCTTCGGGCGATGTTTCTGAAACTGTATCCATTTCTACATTGTGACCATCTTAGAAATTCGATTGTCCAAGATCGGAATTCATTTCGTGGCCGAATCCATTAAATTACGACTCTGTCGAATTCCTCAGACCAACGGGCGGCTGTTTAGGAAAATTTCCTAGGTAGCCATTCCCCTTCGGTTGGTCGCCTCAAGTTGATCAGACTCGAGTGAGGCTTAACTAGAGCGTATTAATGAAGTATATCCATTCAATTTATAAATTCCGAAAATGGGTCGAAAATCCAGAATGTCACAATTCTTCCCTCCTTAAAAAGTTTCGTCCTCGAAACTTGCCTTTTACTTCCTTTCCCATCAATGTAACCATCTCACGTTTGCTACCTCCTTCGGTTATACGGCCCAATTAATCTTCCACTGCGCACTTTGATCCCCTCGTCTTCTTTTTTTTTCACTACATTCCGCAATCTGTACCATTCAAAAGAACTCTCATCGGCCTGAATTACTTGTAGGTCCATTATCAACGTCGACCTATAGTTTCTTAACATTTTCATATGGACAAGCCCAATCCATTCTTACTCTTGCTCCCCCATACGGCCTACTTCAGAACCATTGGGTCCGTCTCATCTCTCTAAATAGAGCATCCCTTATATCTAGGATATGATACATCTCAGCCCCTTCTTCACGATGCTACTTCCAGATGCCATGCCTGGGACTTTGTTGGTTACGGTCTTTCAATTCAAGCACATTCACCCCCATCACGATACTATCGGATCACCAGCCAACTAGTTCGTGTGGGTCTCATCATGAATCGCCCTGATCGCACAATAGTGGTCCTCTCCAATTATTACGGAGGTGCAAATCTCAATCACTTGACTTTCACCAACACTTCCAAGGCACTTTGACATTTCTCACTAGAGACATCTTACCAGAACACCCTGAAAGAGCAGTGGGGCTTTAATCATTTCTTTACCTTTCTCAAACGACTATTTTCGCTTTATGGTATTCTCCAGACTTATCCCTTTCTATATTACATGCGTATCAATTCCGTCACATATACCGTTTCACCATCCGCTTATCGATCTCATGATTAAGGGTACACAAAGCTCTCATTTAAGATCCCAAGGTTTGCGCCGCTTATCCATCTGACAATCTTGGCAACTTTGAACAGCCCTTGATCTTTCTCACATCGCTTGATTGCACCAACAACTGTTAGAATAACTTTGAGTCTACTATAATTCTTTTACCAATCTCATCCTAGCACAAGAGAAGTCCCTTTTCTCTCTCTACCATCCAGTGATTCCATTAGTAACATCCTGATCTTTCGCTGGCACTTCCCATCATGCGTACTCTACTGGGTGAAACCACTCTTCATATCCTCCTTTAAGGTTTGTCGAGCTAGCTTCCATATATCTTCATTTGATTCCTTTTACATCCCTTCTCATTTTCCACTCTGTTATTTTGGTATCTACTCCTTTAGAGTCTTCACATCCCACAAAAGTAATCTTTAACACGGGTCATCCACCGTCTGAAGCTCATGGATTCGTTGGTCACAACTTTCGTTACACCCTCTTAACAACACCAAGGAGGCTCCTAACTCAATCTCCATGTTCGTCGATCTATATGGTGTCACTCAGGCGCGGAGCATCTAACTCATTTCTGAGATAATCCACCTCTTATCACCAAGGACTTACCAAGCTCATCTTACCAACTTGTGATATCAATTTTCCATGACAAGGCTCCTAGTCTTTGGTATCACTCCTTGAATTAGCGCTTGTCAATCTCATACCGCAACCTGACTACTAGAATTAAAAACGACCTCATGCATACACATTTCCCTTGTCTTCGCCTCGATGCTATAGACTGTCATAGTGCATGAATATCCTCAATTTTTTTTCCCACTTGCCTCGTATACCACTTATTTTCTAAATCCTTAGTTTGTATCTTCACTTAAACCCCCAAACATTGTAAATGACCAATTTATAAAAATCAATTACTTGGAACCAATGTGGAGTACTCTATTTGGTCATTACTCGCATCGAGATCTCAATCACCTCACCCGATCGAGGTCTACATTTAGAGTCGGCATCCTTATCTCCAAACTCAAGTTTAGTCCACCCTTAGCATTCTACCATCATCGTGTGCCTACTTATCAGTCATACACTTCATGGGCCCTTGTAACATCACTGCCTAAATGCCATAGGCGATGATCATCTCTAGAATCGATCACTTAAATCCCAACTAACGCAACACTTTTCCTGTCGCCCCTCATTACGAACCAAACTCATGCAATCCAATTAGCCCATGGTCCAGGTTTACCATTTGCCTCATTGTGAATCTTATCTAATCATCTAGAGCTTTTAGTAAGGATCTCATCTAAACCATCAAGGTCTGACACAATTCAAGCCTATAGTCTTCCAACATCGAGCCGTCGTAATTCCATAACTCCGATCTATTTCCCAAGGCTAACCATTAGAATTTCCAAATTCAAGCCTATCAGGACATCATCGTCACCATTTTTTTCACCAGTCGCTCATTCTTATGCCATTCCAGGGCAACTCAGGTTTTTCTCAACTCCTTCAATGATTGGTACGCCTCGTAGATCACTTACTTATATCAAATCTATACACTTTACATCCTGATCATCATATAAACTCGAAACATCCTCATAATCATCATGTTCTTGAGCGGGTCATCCCTTAAGCTCTCACGATTCAGATTCAAAAGCTTATCTCCTAAGCTTACCATCACCAACTTGCTAAATCACTACAATATGTCCTCAAGTTTGGGTATCAATAGTTCTTAATCACGATCGTATACTTTGGCTAATCCTTCCTTTATACATTACGCTATTAAACTTTGAGCATACCCTTCAATCCGACTTTGCACCTGAGCTTTTCTAATGTCCATCAATTTATCAGCGAACCCCGATTGTACCTTCACTCTGGCCACTCATGAGATTTGGCAACTAAAACCATCAAAGTGTCATAACTCCACATTTAGAATTGTGCCAAACAACTATCCATCAAGCTCTCATGATTCAAGCCTAACCCTTTATATTTCAAGCTTATTCTCCAACACATATCTGAGCCTCAATCTATGTAGTCCACAAATGCCTATCATCTCATTATCATACCGTTTCCACTAGATCGGTCTATCGACGGGCTCTCTTGCAACAGAAGTGCTAATGCGGCCTACGTCAAAGTCATCCAGAGGCTGTGATTTGCCCGCCAACCATTCAGCACTTAACCTCTTTCTTCAACCGACTATAACCATTAATGAGATCGAAATACTTTATCCCAGGGATTACACCATCCTTCGACCATATATAAATCCCAAAAACTAATTCCTGCAACTATCATCCTTGTTACGGCAATGTCTGTCTTGTTATTCACCTGTATGAACAACCTTACATCTTAAAGGTCTTACTGGCCATGCTTAAGCACATTCTCGTCCCAATCCAATAAGAGTATCTTTATTTTCCTTGACACACCCTCTGAATTTCCTCACATTTTGCTTTCATACTCATCCACAAATGTTTACTCTTGATGAAGCTTCAGGAAATTTTTCCACCCTTTTTTTTCCTCTCGAGCGCCCTCTTCATCTTAGCACTTTAGTAGAGCAAGCGCCTTTTTCTCACTTTTCCATCCATAGGGAAACTACTGCCATCAAGATCAGATAACTTCACCTTCAAAAATAATTCCACTTACTAATGCATTTAACGGACTCCATTTCATATTTCTGTTGATCCTATCAATCTCATTGGCCCTGTTCACGGTGGCCACTACAGCTTTTGCAGCTCGGGCAACAATAGCAGCTCTTTCTTCAGTCTGCCTGCCCATCGGATTCCCTTATTTCTTTCCACATTTTCCAGACCTCATCCATCCTTGGTTCTTCAACTGCAGAAACTTACTTCTGGTCCTCCACTCCCTCAAACTCAATTAGTTGCAGCTTCAGGAATTACTCTACCACATGATGTATCTGACGACCTCCATTTCAATTACCCTTATCCCATTCGCTCCATTCACAGCAGCCAGAGCGGCATCAGCTGCTGGGGCTACAATGGCAGTTCTTCTTACCGCCTACCTACCCATCAATTTACTGACTTCAATCAAGATTCTCATCAACTTTTCGATCCTAGAGTCTCCTTCTGGTGCTGGAGCTCGTGAACTCTACGCGGCTGCGCTAGATCTTATGCCCCTATTGCTCATCCTTTCTAATCTTATCCACTCCTGGACCCGATGTAATTCTTTCAGGAATTAGTAATCTAAACTACCATACAAGCTTTCGCCTGCTATCGCGTCCACTAACATGAATATGCATGTAAAGTTCGCTGCAGCTTTTAAATGCAATTGGACTCGGAAGACACCTAGACTCACCCTGACGATGCCCAACCCAGGCCACTCTATTCGCCACCTCAACTAGAAGCCTGCCAGGAGCCGCTCCTTGAACGGGTCTCTGCCCCGGCGACCACTCCCCGCCCTCATCATTTCTTGGTGCGAACAGTTGTCCTAAGTCACTCACCTCCAGAGAGAGTCCCATTCCACGTGTCCCATACCACGCTTCATTACGGTTTGTAGGCGTCCCGTCAGACCTGTCCCATACCAGGCTGACGGTACCCAGCCCAATAAAATATGATGCATGCGCTTTTCAAACCAAAAGCTTCATTTTAAATTGATTTCATTTGAGAACAATTTGCTTTTGATGCAGAAATCATGCAATGCATGATGGTCAAGCAGCGCGCGACAGCCGACTAGGCATACAAACACATGCAGTACTAACCAGTAACTAGTCAACCAGCAATCAGCATCCAAGCACCCAACTCACGGGGCTATGCTTTAGAACCTTACCTCAGGTCCTGACGCATCTGCAGATTAGTTCGAAACATCATAGTCTATGGCTATGCTAGGCTAACGATCTAACTCTGCAAACACATGCGCCAATCAATTCATGCATTCTACCCTTCCAACCTTGTCACTCCAGATCCTCGAACAGTCTCGTATCGAGCTGACCTTGCTCTGATACCACTCGAGCGGGGATGTCACGCCCCGAGCCCCTCTCGAGCCCGCGACATCCCGCTCATACATTCAAATCTCTTCTCAGCGCTCGCCTGGTCTAGGATACACGACGGCCCAGGGAATTACCTTCGTCGCGACCAGACGGCGCGTCCATCAAAACCATCATATGATCCTGTCAACCTGAACTTGAAACCTGCGGAAGCGTGCCTCCTATCCATACATGCATACATATGAAAATCGGGGTAGTACACAAAGGAGAAACACAAAGCATCCATATATACATGTTAACAAGGCGTTCGGTACAGACCCCCAAAAGAAAATTTCAACCCATGGTCTCGATACCTACGCTTACACTATCTCCCAAAAACTAGGCCAGCGTCAGCAGAACTCAGTCCTCTAGCTGCTCCTCGGGATCCTCCTCCTGGTCGGTGTCCATGGCGTCGCCCTCCTCGTGGCCGTCTATCTCTGAGCGTCCTGGGGACGGCAGCTCCAACATCGGGTCGGGGTCGACCACCTCACCTCCATATACAGCAGGTCGTAGAATAGTAGGGTCGTCCCCCATGGGTATCAGGGCATCTCTCAAGGGTCCCTCCATACCTAACTCGTCCTCTCTATACCAAGCCTCGAACTTATAGGGAACAAACTGGGGACCTCCCTGATCCACCCATACAGTAGTCAGTCGTCTGAGCCACATTGTAGCACTTTCATCGTAATGGCGGGTAACCTCGGGCTCCATCTGCACTGGCAGGCCAAAGAACACAGGGGGTGCGGCCATCACTGGCGTCTGGGATCTGAAAATATGGCAACCACCGCCAGTGAGTCGAGGACTCAGCAAGCTCACCCCTAATCCTAGCGTAGGATAGAGTATACTAGTGGGATCGGTCCTATCCATTAACTAGGGTTTCAGGTCATCTGACTCGCGTAGGGTGAGGTACGCTCACTGGATGGGTCATGTCCGGCAATTAATAAGACGAACTAGCACTCTCTACCCAAACGGTCTCAGCGGTACCACAATAAAACGTAAACGTACACAGGCCAAACCAATCAGGCAAGCATGCATTTAATAAGGCAGTCTCGCATAACGTGAATGATTATCATCTATGCCATGACCTCAGATTCATTATTCAGTTTTCAATGTTCATTTTGCACTGCCAGAGTTTCGTCTTGACCAGCGTGTCACGCCTCAGGTCTCATACTCATGCATGCCATATGCCAATGCTCAAATGTTCAAATGCTCATTACTTGTGCCTCAATGCACATCACCCATTGTCCATGCACCCGCATATACGCCTCCAGCGCGCAAAGACCCAGGTGCAGAATATCCTCCCAGTGCTTCAACCCGCATAGCGTCAAAACTAAGACCCGGGTAGGCACCCTTATCTCTCCAGCTACCCCGTGCCGAGCACGTCCGGGCGCACAACATCCTTATACTCCCTACTCCCCGCGTAACAACGCATCTGTGACATTCTGGTTTTTCGACCCATTTTCGGAATTTATAAATTGAATGGATATACTTCATTAATACGCTCTAGTTAAGCCTCACTCGAGTCTGATCAACTTGAGGCGACCAACCGAAGGGGAATGGCTACCTAGGAAATTTTCCTAAACAGCCGCCCGTTGGTCTGAGGAATTCGACAGAGTCGTAATTTAATGGATTCGGCCACGAAATGAATTCCGATCTTGGACAATCGAATTTCTAAGATGGTCACAATGTAGAAATGGATACAGTTTCAGAAACATTGCCCGAAGGGCAGACAACCGGTGCACGTCGAGAAGCAAGACGTGAATGGAAAATTACCGAAATGCCCCCGGTAAATGCTCAGTCCTTAGAATTAGTTAAATTAGGATTTTTGAGAGTAGATTCGGTAGATCCAAACCAAATCCAGTCCGAAGTTCGTTCGCGCTCGGGACCCGATCGGTGCATTTGGTACACAAATCGAGGTAAGTCAAATCAAGCGTCAAATCAATTAATGTCCCATCAATCAATCCATCAAATCAAATCAATCAATCATGGCACAAGTTTCAAGACAAATCCATCAATCAAGTCAAAGTACAAAAGTACACATCAAGTCTCATTCAAATCTTATCAAAGTACATGTCAACTTCACATCCCCATTAATTACCCCACCTACCATTGTACTTTGACAAGAAGCCTAGTCTCATCCAATCTTTCCAAGATCACATCAAGTACACCTACTCCACTATTCATCTTTTGGCATTTTCCACATTATAATCTCCACTCTCTCTCTCTCTCTCCTCCCTCTTCCTCTCATTTTGGCCGAAAATTCCTCTCCTCCCTCTCTTCTTCTTCTTCTTCCTCTTGTTTTCCTCTTCGGCCGCCCGTGAACGCCGTCCGTGCCGCCGCCGTTCCGCCGGTGCTCCACCACCGTCGACCACCCATCTTCCTCCTCCCACTTTGGTAAGTCTTCTAAGCTTAATCCTTTTCATTTTCGTGACTTGGTGCCCCTCGAAGAAGCCCCGACCAGCCCGCTCTCTCTCTTGTGCTCTTCCTTCATCGTCGTTGTACCATGAAGACTCGGGCTGTCCAAGCCACTCCACACTCTCCCTCCACCTTTCTAACACCTAAATCCAACCTATTCATGTCTAGGGAGTCCCACGAAGGTGTTGAAACCGCTGCCCAAGCCGTCGTCCAACTCTTCTTGGCCGTGAGCCTACACGGCCGTTCTTGGCTCCATCGTCCGTTCTCGTCGTTCTCAACCCATTCAAGGTAAGCCACACTCCTAATCTTAGCCTAGGAATGGTTTATGCAAGTGTGGTTGATTAGTTTAGAGATCTATGTGTGGTCCCATGTTGATTAGTGAGTAATTATGTATAATGGGCTTTAGACTAATATGAGAAATGGACGTTGGGCCATGGGTAGTGGCTGGTCATATTTATTTGGGCTTCGAATAGGTTGATGTGGGCTGCAAATTGAGGGATTGAGCATGAGAAATGATGGGCCATGTGAGTTGTTGGGCTTAAGGGCTTAATTTTAAGCTAATTGGGCTAAATTGGAACTTGTGGGCTTAAAATAAAATAGTGGGCCTTATATGGACGAAAATGAGAATAAAATGGGCCTCAATTATAGTCTAGAATATAAAATTTTAGGGCCCAATAGAGTATGTGGGCTTAGGGTTTGAAATTTGGCCTAAAAATGCTTAAATGGGCTTAATAAGCTTGCCTTAAAATATGGGCTTGGGCCTCACTCGAAATTAATAAAAATAATGGGCCTTAAAATATTTAATTACTTATAATTAAATCATGGGCTTGTGAATAGTAGGTGAGCTTAGACCCAATTGGGCCTAATTCAACTTAATGGGCTGAAACTAACGAAAGAGCCATCTGGCCTTAGATATTGGGCTTAATTAAATATAATAAGATCAATTGGAATCCAAAAGGATTTTAAGATGTTAATTATGGGCCATCGATGGGCCGAGGTCTAATGATAGAGACTACGCTTAGGCCGGATTATTGGGTCTGATAGGACCAAGTCCTAAAATAAACGGGTTCCAAAGGGCGATGTTAACCACGACTGAGGTTCATTCGAGAGGATTGTACAGGGGAAGTAAACGGCTTAATATGGGACGTCTGATTGAACCTAAATGAGCGAGAATCCGCTTTTAGAGTACTAGGTACACATGTGGCCTGTTCTACTGAACGCGAGTAGCTCAGATGATTTCTAGAAATGCTTTGCTCCTGTACTCATGTACCTTCGTGAATGCATGCTCTGTGACTGATTCTCTGTTCGACATTGTTTGAGCACCATATTTCATGAGTATGGCATTAGTCACTGGGAGGTGTGACATGTTGGATGGGCCCTGATGCGTTGTTACGCGGGGAGTAGGGAGTATAAGGATGTTGTGCGCCCGGACGTGCTCGGCACGGGGTAGCTGGAGAGATAAGGGTGCCTACCCGGGTCTTAGCTTTGACGCTATGCGGGTTGAAGCACTGGGAGGATATTCTGCACCTGGGTCTTTGCGCGCTGGAGGCGTATATGCGGGTGCATCGACAATGGGTGATGTGCATTGAGGCACAAGCAATGAGCATTTGAACATTTGAGCATTGGCATATGGCATGCATGAGTATGAGACCTGAGGCGTGACACGCTGGTCAAGACGAAACTCTGGCAGTGCAAAATGAACATTGAAAACTGAATAATGAATCTGAGGTCATGGCATAGATGATAATCATTCACGTTATGCGAGACTGCCTTATTAAATGCATGCTTGCCTGATTGGTTTGGCCTGTGTACGTTTACGTTTTATTGTGGTACCGCTGAGACCGTTTGGGTAGAGAGTGCTAGTTCGTCTTATTAATTGCCAGACATGACCCATCCAGTGAGCGTACCTCACCCTACGCGAGTCAGATGACCTGAAACCCTAGTTAATGGATAGGACCGATCCCACTAGTATACTCTATCCTACGCTAGGATTAGGGGTGAGCTTGCTGAGTCCTCGACTCACTGGCGGTGGTTGCCATATTTTCAAATCCCAGACGCCAGTGATGGCCGCACCCCCTGTGTTCTTTGGCCTGCCAGTGCAGATGGAGCCCGAGGTTACCCGCCATTACGATGAAAGTGCTACAATGTGGCTCAGACGACTGACTACTGTATAGGTGGATCAGGGAGGTCCCCAGTTTGTTCCCTATAAGTTCGAGGCCTGGTATAGAGAGGACGAGTTAGGTATGGAGGGACCCTTGAGAGATGCCCTGATACCCATGGGGGACGACCCTACTATTCTACGACCTGCTGTATATGGAGGTGAGGTGGTCGACCCCGACCCGATGTTGGAGCTGCCGTCCCCAGGACGCTCGGAGATAGACGGCCACGAGGAGGGCGACGCCATGGACACCGACCAGGAGGAGGATCCCGAGGAGCAGCTAGAGGACTGAGTTCTGCTGACGCTGGCCTAGTATTTGGGAGATAGTGTAAGCGTAGGTATCGAGACCATGGGTTGAAATTTTCTTTTGGGGGTCTGTACCGAACGCCTTGTTAACATGTATATATGGATGCCTTGTGTTTCTCCTTTGTGCACTACCCCGATTTTCATATGTATGCATGTATGGATAGGAGGCACGCTTCCGCAGGTTTCAAGTTCAGGTTGACAGGATCATATGATGGTTTTGATGGACGCGCCGTCCGGTCGCGACGAAGGTAATTCCCTGGGCCGTCGTGTATCCTAGACCAGGCGAGCGCTGAGAAGAGATTTGAATGTATGAGCGGGATGTCGCGGGCTCGAGAGGGGCTCGGGGCGTGACAGCATCAGGGCCCATCCAACATGTCACACCTCCCAGTGACTAATGCCATACTCATGAAATATGGTGCTCAAACAATGTCGAACAGAGAATCAGTCACAGAGCATGCATTCACGAAGGTACATGAGTACAGGAGCAAAGCATTTCTAGAAATCATCTGAGCTACTCGCGTTCAGTAGAACAGGCCACATGTGTACCTAGTACTCTAAAAGCGGATTCTCGCTCATTTAGGTTCAATCAGACGTCCCATATTAAGCCGTTTACTTCCCCTGTACAATCCTCTCGAATGAACCTCAGTCGTGGTTAACATCGCCCTTTGGAACCCGTTTATTTTAGGACTTGGTCCTATCAGACCCAATAATCCGGCCTAAGCGTAGTCTCTATCATTAGACCTCGGCCCATCGATGGCCCATAATTAACATCTTAAAATCCTTTTGGATTCCAATTGATCTTATTATATTTAATTAAGCCCAATATCTAAGGCCCAATGGCTCTTTCGTTAGTTTCAGCCCATTAAGTTGAATTAGGCCCAATTGGGTCTAAGCTCACCTACTATTCACAAGCCCATGATTTAATTATAAGTAATTAAATATTTTAAGGCCCATTATTTTTATTATTTCGGATGGGGCCCAAGCCCATAATTTAAAATAATCTTATTAAACCCATTTAAGCATTTTTAGGCCCAATTTGGGTCCCTAAGCCCATGTACACTATTGGGCCCTATCATTTTATATTCAAGACCATGATTTGGGGCCCAATTCAATTTAATTTTCGTCCAATTACAAGGCCCATTAAAACACTTAGGCCCAATAGTTTATATTTGCTCATTTAAGCTTAAAATGGGTCCCCAAGCCCATTAACATCACATGGTCCACCTTCCACACGCTTAAGCCCAAGATTTACAGCCCCAATTAACCATTTTGAGGCCCAAATTAAATCTGAATTTTCGTTCTTCAAGAAGCCCAATGAAATAGGTTAGGCCCATAAGCTTGTATTAGGTTAGTTTAGCCTAAATTGAGCCCCTAAGCCCATTAGCACCCCTAGGCCCACTATCCTCAAGCCTAACCTCCTTGATTGCAGCCCACATCATTTATTTCCAAGCCCATTTCAATTCCTCAAGCCCACACATAAGGCCCGGCCAACTAATACTCAATTTAGTCTTATAAAAACCTACCATCATCACCCATTATTCATGCTAATCCTCATCATCAGCCGCTAATACACAGAATCACACATGTATACAACAAGCCTAGACCAAGATTAGAAGTGGAGCTTACCGAGGTTGAACCGAAATGGACGCGACGACGGTGAGGGCCTAGTAGGCCGATTGAAGGCTCACGGCCTACGGGGATGGTGCGACGTCATGGGGCTGTTCCCGTGGCCTTGAGGACTCCAAGAGACCTAAATACATTTGTTCTACGAGTTAGAAAGAGTGAGGAAGTGGTGGTGTGAGCTAGGGCAGCCCGGTTCCTCTCGGTGCCAACGACGACGACGGGAGAACACGGGAGAGAGCGATCTGGTCGGGGTCGTTCGAAGGGTCATCATGCCATGAAAACGAAAGGGATGAAGTTTAGAGGACTTACCAAAGTGGGAGGAGGAAGATCGGTGGCCAACGGCGGCGGAACAACAGCGGAACAACGGCGGCAACGGGCGGACGAACGGAGGGAGACCGCCAGGAAAAGAAGAAAATGAAGGAGAAGAAAAATGAAGAAGAAGAAGAAGAAGAATGGGAAAGTGATGGGAATGTCTTGGCCAAATGGGAAATGGGGGAGGAGAGAGTGAGATTATAACAAATTAAAATAATGGAGAAATAGGTAATAATGGTGTTAGGTGAGTGAATAGTGACATGGATGTGATTATGGTACTTTTGACTTGAATGACTTGATTGATGGATTTGTCTTGAAACTTGTGCCATGATTGATTGATTTGATTTGATGGATTGATTGATGGGACATTGATTGATTTGACGCTTGATTTGACTTACCTCGATTTGTGTGCCAAATGCACCGATCGGGTCCCGAGCGCGAACGAACTTCGGACTGGATTTGGTTTCGATCTACCGAATCTACTCTCAAAAATCCTAATTTAACTAATTCTAAGGACTGAGCATTTACCGGGGGCATTTCGGTAATTTTCCATTCACGTCTTGCTTCTCGACGTGCACCGGCTGTCTACCCTTCGGGCGATGTTTCTGAAACTGTATCCATTTCTACATTGTGACCATCTTAGAAATTCGATTGTCCAAGATCGGAATTCATTTCGTGGCCGAATCCATTAAATTACGACTCTGTCGAATTCCTCAGACCAACGGGCGGCTGTTTAGGAAAATTTCCTAGGTAGCCATTCCCCTTCGGTTGGTCGCCTCAAGTTGATCAGACTCGAGTGAGGCTTAACTAGAGCGTATTAATGAAGTATATCCATTCAATTTATAAATTCCGAAAATGGGTCGAAAATCCAGAATGTCACATCCCTTTTCTCTCTATCTCCCATCAGGGCACAATCTCATGTCACATTCCCAGTGACTCATGCATTGCTCTGAATGTATGCAGGGCCCAGATAATCACATCAATAATTCAACACAGAGCATGCATGCCAATAATCATAAGTGCAAGACAGAGCACATCAATCGACCAACTCATACATCTCATGATCAACGAGCCAAGCAAACGTAGGTCAATTATCTCTATCCACAAAGTTTCGATAATCCAAGTCCGCCTTACATCTTAAACAAAAGTCTACTATACTATCAATTATCCAAGGACAATCCACTAATCGAGCCCATATAAACCAAGGTCTAATCTGATTAAGAACCCCTAATTAATCGAGCTAAGTTCGACTGGGCCTAAGGCCCACTTCAATAGTTGGGGTTCAATACTTAATTCTTAAATTAAATTCATAGGGGTTGGGCCTATTATTTTATTAATTTCGTGCAAGGCCCAAGCCTATTTCTAAAGGTTTACTATTCAAGCCCATATTCATTATTTTAGGCCCAATTTGAATACCCAAGCCCATATACATTTTTGAGTTTCATTCTTTAACGTTCGTGGGCTTAATTTAGGCCCAATTTAAGTGGATTTTCGTCCATTAGTGGCCCACTAACTAGATTTGGCCCATTTTGATTAGTTTTGGCCCAATTACTTGATTTTAAAGCTTCCAAGCCCATTAGTTCCCTTTTGCCCATCAAGCCTCACGCCAACTTCACCCCATTCAGCCCATCTATGACATTTCAAGGCCCAATCTCTCTCTCTATGGCCCACACGACCGGCCCATTAATCTAACAACATAATCCAAAGCCCAACTAGCTTAATCATCCACATTATCCACTAATCACATTAATTAGCAACTAATTCACACAACCACACATGCATACAACTAGCCTAGGTTGAGATTAGTGACTAAAGCTTACCGGTGGGGTGGACGGTGGCGGCTGGATGACGTCGGAATGGGCGGAGGCCGACGGCAACGACGGCGGCTGCACGCGTCCGAGAGAGCAAGGGAGAGATCAGGTCGGGCCGGTGTCCATATGGCCTTTTTGCCGTGGGAAAACTAAGAGGTGAGGGACCATGGAAGCTCACCTATACACGAACGAGGCTGGTGGAGGCGGCCGGACGAGAAGACGACGGCGACGACGACGTTCGGGCGGCCGGACGAGCTTGGACCGAGAGAAAGAAGAAGGAGAGAGTGAGGCCGGGTCATCCAAGGCTACGGGAATGAAGAGACCGAGGACAAGGGAAGACTTACCGTGACAATGGTGGCGGCTCGTCGCGGATGGAGGCCTCAACGACGGCGGACGGTGGCGCACGGCGGACGACCGAGCGAGAGGGAGCCGTGAGGGAGAGAGGGAATTCGAGAGAGGGAGAGGGAGGAGAGAGAGTGGGCGGCCGAAAATGATGAGGGAGGAGAGAGAGAGGTTTATGTGGGTTATAGTGAAATTCAAAATAAGATAATGGGGTTAGGTTGAATAGTGACAAGGATATGATGTTTACTATGCTTGAATGACACTTGATTTACTTGACATACTTGATTTAGTCGAATCTACTCTCAAAAATCCTAATTCTATTAATCCTAAGGACTGAGCATTTACCGGGGGCATTTCGGTAATTTTCCATTGACGTCTTGCTTCTCGACGTACACCGGCTGTTTGCCCTTCTGGAGACACTTCTGAAACTGACTTTATTTCGTAATTGTGTTTGTCTTACTAATTCGATTGTCCAAAGTCGGATTTCATTTCGTGGTCAATTTCATTAATTTACGATTCTGTCTCTGTCTCAGACCAACGGGCGGCTGTTTGGAAAATTCTCCCCAGTTAGCCTTTCCCCTTCGGTTGGTCATCTCAGGGTAGCTAATCCTGAGTGAGCGTCGATCAGAGGGTATTAACGAAGTGTTTCCATTCATCCAGAAATTCCGATAATTGGATCGAATTTTCAGACTGTTACAATTCTTCCCTTCTTATAAAAATTTCGTCCTCGAAATTCACATCCACCAATCCTTACAACAAAAATGGAGATTACATCGATCTACTCAAATAGGTACGGATACTTCTTCTTCATTTCATCCTCGCTTTCCCAAGTAGCACCTTCAGTCCCATGGTGCTCCCAGATAACCTTGACCAGCGGTATTGTCTTGTTCCTCAAGACTTGCTCCTTACGATCTTCTATCCTTACTGGTCTTTCCACGTATGAGACGCGGTCATCCACTTCAATGACTTCATGATCGAGTATATGGCCAGGGTCCGGCTCGTACTTTCGAAGCATCGAAACATGAAACACATTATGAATCTGCGATAAGTTTGGCGGCAATGCTAGACGATAAGCCAGTGTCCCGATCTTCTCCAGGATTTCGAATGGCCCAACAAATCTTGGACTCAACTTCCCTTTCTTGCCAAACTGAGATAGTCCTCGCATCGGCGACACCTTCAGAAACACATGATCTCCAACTTGGAATTCCAATGGCTTACGTCTCTTGTCTGCATAACTCTTCTGCCTACTCTGAGCAGTCCTCAACCTACCTCTGATCACTCTGACTGCCTCAACTGACTGCTGCACTAATTCTGGGCCTGTTATGCTTTTCTCACCAACTTCGTCCCAACAGATTGGTGTTCTACAGGCCCTTCCATACAGTGCCTCAAATGGTGCCATTCTGATGCTCTGCTGGTAACTGTTGTTGTAGGCAAATTCCACCAAATGCAACCGTTCTTCCCAACCTCCTTTGAAGTCAATCACACAAGCTCTCAACATGTCCTCCAAGGTCTGTATCGTCCTTTCCGACTGACCATCAGTCTGAGGGTGGTAGGCTGTACTGAATCTCAGCTCTGTTCCCAGCGCACCCTGCAGACTCTTCCAAAATGTAGCGGTGAAGCGAGGATCTCTGTCTGATACAATACTTACTGGTACCCCATGCAATCTCACTATCTGCCTTACGTACAATTCAGCCAACTTTTCCAAGGTAGAGTCCTTTCGTACTGCAATGAAATGAGCTGATTTCGTCAGTCTGTCCACTATTACCCAAATCGAATCATTGCCTCTCTGACTTCTTGGCAATCCTGTCACAAAATCCATAGTGACATGCTCTCATTTCCACTCTGGGATTTCCAATGGTTGCAATAATCCTCCAGGCTTGCAATGCTGTGCCTTTACCTGCTGACACGTCAGACACTTAGCTACATGCTTAGCCACGTCCACCTTCATTCCATTCCACCAATAGTGCTGACGCAAATTCTGATACATCTTAGTACTTCCTGGATGAATACTGTAGTTACTTCTGTGCGCCTCGGACAGAATCTTCTCTTTTAGCGCCTCGTCATTAGGTACGCACAGACGTCTTCTAAACTTCAATATTCCGTCATCAGTCACTTGGAACTCGGCCTTCCTCTCGTCTGCATTCATCGCCACAATCTTCTGAATGTCCGGGTCCGTAGATTGCAACTCTTTGATTCTTAGCTGAATCTCTGGTTCGATCTGCAACGTAGCCATCAGACTCGAGAGGTTTCCTACCTCGACCTTGAACTCAGAATCTCTGATTTCCTCCAGTAATGTCCACTCCTTGACCATCATATGCGCAACGCTTGACTTCCTACTTAGAGCATCCGCTACCTTATTCGCCTTTCCTGGATGGTATAGAATATTACAGTCGTAGTCCTTCAACGACTCCATCCAACGACGCTGCCTCATATTCAGCTCCTTCTGCGAGAACAGATACTTCAAACTCTGATGGTCCGTAAAAATCTGGAATTTCTCTCCCACCAGATAATGCCTCCAAATCTTCAATGCAAAGACAATCGCAGCTAACTCCAAGTCGTGCGTCGGGTAATTCATCTCATGCGGCCTCAACTGTCGAGATGCATACGCTACCACTCGTCCATGCTGCATCAAGACACACCCCAATCCTCTTAATGACGCATCGCTGTATATCTCAAATCCTCCTGGTCCAGACGGAATGGTTAAGACTGGTGCGGAAGTCAATCGATCCTTCAACTCCTGAAAACTTTCCTCGCATTTCCCAGTCCATTGAAACTTTGCTTCCTTCTTCAACAAACGCGTCAGAGGAGACGCTATTACAGAGAATCTTTCCACGAAGCGTCTATAATACCCAGCCAATCCAAGGAAACTTCGCACTTCCGTCACGGTCGTAGGCCTTGGCCATTTCTCTACGGCTTCAATCTTAGATGGGTCCACTGATATCCCTTCTCCAGATACTATATGACCAAGAAATGCCACTCTGCTCAGCCAAAACTCGCACTTACTAAACTTCGCATACAGCGAATGTTCCCTTAACGTCTGCAGAACGATCCTTAAGTGTTCTTCGTGGTCCTCAGATGTCACGCCCCGGATCCCTCCTCGGGAACGCGGCATCCCGTTCCTGCGGAAGATACACCTCGCGCTCGCCTGGTTCACGATAAGCGACGGCCCAGGGGTGCTTTCTCTTCGTCGCGACCAGACGACGCAACTTGCGCCAAATTCTCATACCTGCGGAAACGTGCCTCCTATCCATACACACAAGCATACATAGCAAAGGGGGTAGCAAAATCAAGATAAGCAAAATCAGCATTTCATAATATAATCAGCGTTAGGTACAGACTCCCAAAAAGAAACTGCTAATCACAGATCTTCCTACGCTAACAACCTAATCCTCGAACCAACGGAATTCTGCCATAACTCAGTCCTCCTCGTCGGAATCCTCCACAGGGTCCTCCTCTGGATCCTCCTCCTCGGTATCCATCGCATCGCCCTCCTCGTGGCCATCTATCTCGGAGCGCCCTGGAGACGGCAACTCCTGCTTCGGGTCGGGGTCGATCACCTGGCCTCCATATTCTGCAGGCTGGAGCCAAAACGGGTCCTCCTCCATGGGAATAGGGGAATCTCTCTGGGGTCCCTCAAAGCCATGCAGGCCCTCTCTGAACCAAGCCTCGAATCTATGGGGCACTAAATAAGGACCTCCCTGATCTACGAGTACAGTCGTCACATGCCTATGCCACAGGGTGGCGTGCATATCAAAATGGAGGGTAACCTGGGTGTCCATCTGGATCGGCAGACCAAAAAGCATCGGTGGCACATCCATCAGTGGTGACCTGGATCTGAAAAGGGTGGCAACCAACGCCAGTGAGTCGAGGACTCAGCAAGCTCACCACTAATCCTAGCGTAGGGTAGGATATACAAGCGGGGTCGGTCCTAACCAGTAACTAGGGTTTGGTACCCGGAGTCCAACGCTCTCGATCTCCCCAGTTTTCATCACACCTCATATAGTCGGTACGAGTTTCATCATAATGGTTCATGCAATAAAGACGGGCTATATCAACAATCAGCAATCATGGTATGCAATGCCACAGGCCTCAAACGGCCATCATAGATCCCAAGGATCAGCCCGCCTATCACTCCAATTCCCATCAGGGCTCTACCAACAGTGCCACACGGCATGCCACGCTGCGTCTCGGACGCCTTATGCTGGCCTCCCTTTTCTCTCCATCTCCCATCAGGGCGCTACCAACAGTGCCACACGGCATGAATCTCGGTGCCACTTAGGCCCGTACCACACTGCGTTTCTGACGCCTTACGTTGGTCTCCCTTTTCTCTCCACTTCCCCCTCAGGGCACAATCTCATGTCACGTCTCCAGTGACTCATGCAATGCTCTGAATGTATGCAGGGCCCAGATGATCACATCAAATCATTCAACACAGAGCATGCATGCAGTCAATCATAAGCGCAAGGTAGAGCACATCAGTCAATCATCATTGAATCTCACATTCACCTTACTGTACATACGAAGATCAAATACTTCTACTCGCGAACTAATGCTCGTCTAACCTTGCCTTACAACCTGTACAAGGTTCCATCATACGATTACTTACCCAAGGCCAATCCATAATTCAAGTCCATATAATCCGAGGTCTAATCTAATTAAGGGTCTTAGTTAATCAAGCTAAGTTCGACTGGGCCTAAGACCCACTTCATTAGTTGAGGTCCAATAATTAAATCTTAATTTAATTCATGTGGGTTGGGCCTATTATTTTATTCATTTCGTGCAAAGCCCAGGCCCATTTCTAAAGGTTTACTATTCAAGCCCATATTCATCATTTTAGGCCCAATTCAATTACCCAAGCCCATATACATTTTGGGTTTCATTTTTAAATGTTCATGGACTTAATTTAGGCCCAATTTAAAAGGATTTTCGTCCATTAGTGGCCCACTAACTAGATTTGGCCCATTTTGATTAGTTTTGGCCCAATTACTAAATTTTAAAGCTTTCAAGCCCAATATCTCCCTTTGGCCCACTAAGTGCACGCCTAATGCCCCATTTGCAGCCCACTAATCACACTTTCAAGGCCCCCTTAGTTTGCTACTCACGTCCATAAGCAAGCCTACTAGTTGTATCTTGGCCCGATTGTTCGTTTTTGATCAAATTAGTGTGATTTAGGCCCTCCAAGTCCATTAGCACCTCACGGCACCTCTCACGCACGCCTAACTCACCATTCGCAGCCCTCACTTAGCATTTCAATGACCGTTTCGCATGCCAACAGCCCCTATTCGAATCCCACATCAATCTCTCCACATGTTAATTCATAGTAAGCATACCTTAAATCACCTTTCAACCTCACAACAAGCCTAACCGTCTCTAACACATCCTTCCACATGCATATACTACTAACCTAAACTAGAATTAGTAGTAAAGCTTACCTATTAGGACCGGAAACGACGACGGGACGGCAAAGGACACCGGACGGCCGGACGAGGCTCACGGACGAACGGAGAGGAGGGGCTGATCGTGGTTGGTTCGGTCACCTCCAAAAGCTCCAAGGACCTAAATATGATAGCTCTAGGCATTAGAGGAGTGGAGGAGGGCGGCGGATCAAGCTTGGCCAGCCCGAAGGCTCACGGCCAAGTTGATCGTGACGGACGACGACGACGATGATGATGAGGGACGGTGAGGATGAGGGGCGGCTTCAAGCGGTTCTCATGGCCATAGAACAACAAGGAAAGGAAGGGAAGATGCTTACCTCGAGGTGGTGACGACGGAGGAAGACGGCGGCTTGAGGCGGGCGACGGTGGCCGACGGGGAGGGAGAGAACCGAGAGAGTTGAGAGAGAGATGAGAGCACGAGAGTGTGAGGGAGGTGAGGAAGAGTGGCCGGCCGAAAAATGAGGTGAGGAGAGAGAGAGACTATGATATAGCTTTGGTGAAAATTCAAAATCAAGAGGTAATGGGGTTAGGTAATGGGGTAATAGTGTTAGGGACAAGATGTTTGTACTTTGACATGCCCCTTGATTTGATTGAGAGATTGCCTTGGAAGTTGAACCATGAATGACCGATGGATGTGATTGATGGATTGACAAGACATCGATTGATTTGACAACTGATTTGACTTGCCTCGATTTGCGTGCCAAATGCACCGATCGGGTCTCGAGCGCGAACGAATTTTAAACAGGATTTGATTTCGATTAGTCGATCTACTCTCAAAAATCCTAATTCTATTAATCCTAAGGACTGAGCACTTACCGAGGGGCATTTCGGTAATTTTCCATTGACGTCTTGCTTCTCGACGTACACCGGCTGTCTGCCCTCCTGGCGACATTTCTGAAACTGACTTTATTTCTTAATTGTGTTTGTCTTACTAATTCGATTGTCCGAAGTCGGATTTCATTTCGTGGTCAATTTCATTAATTTACGACTCTGTCTCTGTCTCAGACCAACGGGCGGCTGTTTGGAAAATTCTCCCCAGTTAGCCTTTCCCCTTCGGTTGGTCATCTCAGGGTAGCTAATCCTGAGTGAGCGTCGATCAGAGGGTATTAACGAAGTGTTTCCATTCATTTAGAAATTCCGATATTTGGGTCGAATTTTCAGACTGTTACAATTCTTCCCTTCTTATAAAAAATTTCGTCCTCGAAATTTACATCCACCGATCTTTACAACAAAATGGATATTACATCGATCTACTCAAACAGATACGGGTACTTCTTCTTCATTTCGTTCTCACTTTCCCAAGTCGCTCCTTCAGTCCCATGGTGCTCCCAGATAACCTTGACCAGCGGTATTGTCTTGTTCCTCAAGACTTGCTCCTTACGATCTTCTATCCTTACTGGTCTTTCCACGTATGAGACGCGGTCATCCATTTCAATGACTTCATGATCGAGTATATGGCCAGGGTCCGGCTCATACTTCCGAAGCATCGAAACATGAAACACATTATGAATCTGCGATAAGTTCGGCGGTAGTGCCAGACGATAAGCTAATGTCCCGATCTTCTCCAAAATCTCGAATGGCCCAACAAATCTTGGACTCAGCTTTCCTTTCTTGCCAAACCGAGATAGTCCTCGCATCGGCGACACCTTCAGAAACACATGATCTCCAACTTGAAATTCCAACGGCTTACGTCTCCTGTCTGCATAGCTCTTTTGCCTACTCTGAGCGGTCCTCAGTCTGTCTCTAATCACTCTGACTGCCTCGACTGACTGCTGCACTAATTCTGGGCCTGTTATGCTTTTCTCTCCAACTTCGTCCCAACAGATTGGTGTTCTACAGGTCCTTCCATACAGTGCCTCAAATGGTGCCATTTTGATACTCTGCTGGTAGCTGTTGTTGTAAGCGAATTCCACCAAATGCAACTGCTCTTCCCAACCTCCTTTGAAATCTATCACACAAGCTCTCAACATGTCTTCCAAAGTCTGTATCGTCCTTTCCGACTGACCATCTGTCTGAGGGTGGTAAGCTGTACTGAATCTTAACTCTGTTCCCAGCGCACCCTGCAGACTCTTCCAAAATGTAGCGGTGAAGCGAGGATCTCTGTCTGATACAATACTTACTGGTACCCCATGCAATCTCACTATCTGCCTCACGTACAATTCAGCCAACTTTTCCAAGGTAGAGTCCTTTCGTACTGCAATGAAATGAGCTGATTTCGTCAGTCTGTCCACGATTACCCAAATCGAATCATTGCCTCTCTGACTTCTTGGCAATCCTGTCACAAAATCCATAGTGACATGCTCCCATTTCCACTCTGGGATTTCCAATGGTTGCAATAATCCTCCAGGCTTGCAATGCTGTGCCTTTACCTGCTGACAGGTCAGACACTTAGCTACATGCTTAGCCACATCCACCTTCATTCCATTCCACCAATAGTGCTGACGCAAATTCTGATACATCTTAGTACTCCCTGGATGAATACTGTAGTTACTTCTGTGTGCCTCGGACAAAATCTTTTCCTTTAGCGCCTCGTCATTAGGCACGCACAGACGTCCTCTAAACTTCAATATTCCGTCAGCAGTTACTTGAAACTCAGCCTTCCTCTCATCTGCATTCATCGCCACAATCTTCTGAATGTCCGGGTCCGTAGATTGCATCTCCTTGATTCTTAGCTGAATCTCTGGTTCGATCTGCAACGTAGCCAATAGACTCGAGAGGCTTCCAACCTCCATCTTAAACTCAGAGTCTCTAATTTCCTCCAGTAACGTCCACTCCTTGACCATCATATGCGCAATGCTCGACTTCCTACTCAGAGCATCTGCCACTTTATTCGCCTTTCCTGGATGGTACAAAATATCGCAGTCGTAGTCCTTCAGCAACTCCATCCAACGACGCTGCCTCATATTCAGCTCCTTCTGCGAGAACAGATACTTCAAACTCTGATGGTCCGTAAAAATCTGGAATTTCTCTCCCACTAGATAGTGCCTCCAAATCTTCAATGCAAAAACAATCGCAGCTAACTCCAAGTCGTGCGTCGGGTAATTCATCTCATGCGGCCTCAACTGTCGAGATGCATAAGCTACCACTCGTCCACGCTGCATCAAGACACACCCCAATCCTCTTAATGACGCATCGCTGTATATCTCAAATCCTCCTGGTCCAGACGGAATAGTTAGGACTGGTGCGGAAGTCAATCGATCCTTCAACTCCTGAAAACTCTCCTCGCACTTCTCAGTCCATTGAAACTTTGTTTCCTTTTTCAACAAACGCGTCAGAGGAGACGCTATCACAGAGAACCTTTCCACAAAGCGTCTATAGTACCCAGCCAATCCAAGGAAACTTCGTACTTCCGTCACGGTCGTAGGTCTCGGCCATTTCTCTACTGCTTCAATCTTAGATGGGTCCACTGATATTCCTTCTCCAGATACTATATGTCCAAGGAACGCCACTCTGCTTAACCAAAACTCACACTTACTAAACTTCGCATACAGCGAGTGTTCTCTTAACGTCCGCAGGACAATCCTTAAGTGTTCTTCGTGGTCCTCAGAACTCTTCGAATACACTAATATGTCATCAATGAAGACTATCACAAACTGACCCAGAAACTCCTTAAATACTCGATTCATCATGTCCATAAATGCGGCCGGAGCATTTGTCAATCCAAATGGCATAACGGTAAACTCATAGTGCCCATACCTCGTCCTAAAAGCAGTCTTAGGCACATCCTCTTTCTTAATCCTTAACTGGTGATAGCCTGTCCTTAGGTCTATCTTGGAGAACACGCAAGCGCCTTGAAGTTGGTCAAACAGGTCATCAATCCTTGGTAGAGGATACTTATTCTTGATCGTCACTTGGTTCAGCTGTCGGTAATCGATGCACAGTCTTAGTGATCCATCCTTCTTCTTAACAAATAGCACCGGAGCTCCCCATGGTGAAGCACTGGGGCGGATAAATCCTTTATCCAGCAGCTCTTGCATTTGCACCTTCAATTCCTTCAATTCCGATAACGACATCCTATACGGTGCTTTCGAGATCGGCTCCGTTCCAGGTGCCAATTCAATCACAAACTCTACGTCACGCTCTGGTGGCAATCCAGGCAACTCTTGAGGAAATACATCCGGATATTCACTTACTACAGGCACTTCTTCTAACTTCATTTCTAGGGCAGACGAATCTAACACTGATGCCAGAATTCCCAGGCAACCTTCATCCAATAACTTGGTCGCCTCTAAAGATGAGATCCAAGGAATCGACGTTCCTCCACGATTTCCCTTAAATTCATACCCAGGGTGGCCTACTGGGTTTAGCTGTATGATACTCCTACCACAGTCTACCACTGCACCATGCCTAACCAACCAATCCATGCCAACAATCACGTCGAAGTCAAACATGGGCAGAACAGCTAAGTCAATTTCTTCTTGCCTATCGCCCAGAGCTAACTTACACCCCTTACATCCTATCGCAATAATTACTCTATCCTTCAACGGGGTGGTTACATGCAAAGTCATATCCAACGGCTTAACATTCATCCCAGACAACTCAACAAAACGTGCAGATACGAAAGAGTGCGACGCTCCCGGATCAAACAAGGCATAAGCGGTATGACCACAGAGAGAAACGGTACCTGTGATCACCCCTGGCGCATTCTCAGCGTCCTTGCGCGCCATTGCATAGACTCGTCCTTGAGCAGGTGGACGGTTCTGATTTCCCTGAGGAGCATTCACCATCGGCGGCTGCTGCTGCGGCTGGAACGGGGGTCTCGGACCTTTTCTCGGGCAGTTCCTCAGAATATGCCCCGTCTGGCCACATCCAAAGCAGCCTCCAGTCTTCCTCGGGCAAGGGCCGTTCCCATGTCTCCTGCCACAGTCACGGCAGACTTGGTTCCCAGGGAACGATGGCTTTCCCAGGGTTCTCCTCGCAGGTGGAACGAACCTGCGGTTGTCCTTCATTGGCCTCTTGCCAAGGTCTCTGAAGTTCCCCCTTGGCACAAACCGCGATCCAGATGCGGCGGCCTTTTCTTGCAGATCCCGTTCTATCGCCAGGGCTCGCTCATAGATCTCGTTGTAGTCCCTCAGCCCAGTGGCGATGATCATACTCTTCAATTCAGGCCTCAATCCTTCCCTGAATCTCCTGGCCTTGTCCCATGGGTCGTCAATCAGCCTTCGTGCGAACTTGGACAGCCTGGCAAATTCACCTTCGTACTGGTCCACAGTCAGTGATCCTTGGCGGAGCCGGATAAACTCTTCCATTTTCCTTTCCTGGGCTGCCTCAGAGAAATACTTTCCATTAAACGCTGCACAGAAAGCAGCCCAGTTCGGCCTCATGCCATCCGGGAAGACTCGTCCTCTGGTGGCCTTCCACCAGTCATCTGCAGTACTCTGAAGCTGATAAGTTGCTAGCGAAACCTTTTCCTCGTCTGCGCAACCCAACACGGAGAAAGCCTTCTCCAGTTGCTCGATCCACAAGGCAGCTACCTCAGGACCACCACTGCCATCAAACTTCGACGGCTGCAACTTCAGAAACTGCTCCACCATATGATGAGTCTGACGTCCACCATTTCCATGCCCATTGCCTCCATTGGCACCATTCGCAGCGGCCAAGGCGGCCTCAGCTGCTTGGGCTACAGTGGCAGCTCTCTCAGCAGCTTGCCTAGCCATCAGGTTACTCACTTCAGTCAGGACTCTCATCATCTCTTCGATCCTAGGGTCCCCTTCTGACTCAGGAGCCCTCGAGCTCGATGCACCGGCAGTCGGTCTTCTGCCCCTATTGCTCATCCTTGCTAAAACTCACACCTAGCACAAACGAAATTCCCATTCAGGAATCCGGAACTCTAAGTCTAGCAACCAAGCTTTCGTCTACTGTCGCGTCCACTGACATGTATATGCATGTAAATAATCGCTGCAGCTTAAATGCAGTTGGACCCGGTCGACATCTAGACTCAACCCTGCAAATGCATAACCCAGGCCACTCTGTTCGCAACCTTAACTAGAAGCCTGTCGGGAGCCGCTTCCTTGATCAGGTCTCTGCCCCGGCGACCACTCCCCGCCCTCATCGTTTCTTGGTGCGAACAGTTGTCCTAAGAAATTCATAGACAAAGAGAATCCCACTCCACGTGTCCCATACCACGCTTCATCACAGTTTTTAGACGTCCCGTCAATCCTGTCCCATACCAGGCTGACGGTCACCAAATCCAACAACATGAATGCATGCATTTCTTTCAAAATCCAAATCTCCTTTTTCAACAATGATTTTCCATTTCTAAACCATTTTGCTTTCGGTGCAGAAATCATGCAATGCATGATGGTCAAGCAGCGCGCGACAGCCGACTAGGCATACAATCACATGCAATACCTCACGGACTAACATTCAGCAATCAGCATTCAAGCGCCCAACTCATGGGGCTCTGCCTTAGAACCTTACCTCAGGTCCTGACGCACCTGCAGCTTAGCATAAAACACCTTATCCAAAGGCTACTCTAAACAATCAATTCCGCTAAGCAATCACATGCGCCAATCAAGTCATGCATTCTACCCTTCCTAATCCTTAGGTCTAGGGTCTGTCTAACTAACTACCCCAAAATCATCAGCCTTATCACTCCAAACCTCGAACGGTCTCGTATCGAGCTGACCTTGCTCTGATACCACTCGAACGGGGATGTCACGCCCCGGATCCCTCCTCGGGAACGCGGCATCCCGTTCCTGCGGAAGATACACCTCGCGCTCGCCTGGTTCACGATAAGCGACGGCCCAGGGGTGCTTTCTCTTCGTCGCGACCAGACGACGCAACTTGCGCCAAATTCTCATACCTGCGGAAACGTGCCTCCTATCCATACACACAAGCATACATAGCAAAGGGGGTAGCAAAATCAAGATAAGCAAAATCAGCATTTCATAATATAATCAGCGTTAGGTACAGACTCCCAAAAAGAAACTGCTAATCACAGATCTTCCTACGCTAACAACCTAATCCTCGAACCAACGGAATTCTGCCATAACTCAGTCCTCCTCGTCGGAATCCTCCACAGGGTCCTCCTCTGGATCCTCCTCCTCGGTATCCATCGCATCGCCCTCCTCGTGGCCATCTATCTCGGAGCGCCCTGGAGACGGCAACTCCTGCTTCGGGTCGGGGTCGATCACCTGGCCTCCATATTCTGCAGGCTGGAGCCAAAACGGGTCCTCCTCCATGGGAATAGGGGAATCTCTCTGGGGTCCCTCAAAGCCATGCAGGCCCTCTCTGAACCAAGCCTCGAATCTATGGGGCACTAAATAAGGACCTCCCTGATCTACGAGTACAGTCGTCACATGCCTATGCCACAGGGTGGCGTGCATATCAAAATGGAGGGTAACCTGGGTGTCCATCTGGATCGGCAGACCAAAAAGCATCGGTGGCACATCCATCAGTGGTGACCTGGATCTGAAAAGGGTGGCAACCAACGCCAGTGAGTCGAGGACTCAGCAAGCTCACCACTAATCCTAGCGTAGGGTAGGATATACAAGCGGGGTCGGTCCTAACCAGTAACTAGGGTTTGGTACCCGGAGTCCAACGCTCTCGATCTCCCCAGTTTTCATCACACCTCATATAGTCGGTACGAGTTTCATCATAATGGTTCATGCAATAAAGACGGGCTATATCAACAATCAGCAATCATGGTATGCAATGCCACAGGCCTCAAACGGCCATCATAGATCCCAAGGATCAGCCCGCCTATCACTCCAATTCCCATCAGGGCTCTACCAACAGTGCCACACGGCATGCCACGCTGCGTCTCGGACGCCTTATGCTGGCCTCCCTTTTCTCTCCATCTCCCATCAGGGCGCTACCAACAGTGCCACACGGCATGAATCTCGGTGCCACTTAGGCCCGTACCACACTGCGTTTCTGACGCCTTACGTTGGTCTCCCTTTTCTCTCCACTTCCCCCTCAGGGCACAATCTCATGTCACGTCTCCAGTGACTCATGCAATGCTCTGAATGTATGCAGGGCCCAGATGATCACATCAAATCATTCAACACAGAGCATGCATGCAGTCAATCATAAGCGCAAGGTAGAGCACATCAGTCAATCATCATTGAATCTCACATTCACCTTACTGTACATACGAAGATCAAATACTTCTACTCGCGAACTAATGCTCGTCTAACCTTGCCTTACAACCTGTACAAGGTTCCATCATACGATTACTTACCCAAGGCCAATCCATAATTCAAGTCCATATAATCCGAGGTCTAATCTAATTAAGGGTCTTAGTTAATCAAGCTAAGTTCGACTGGGCCTAAGACCCACTTCATTAGTTGAGGTCCAATAATTAAATCTTAATTTAATTCATGTGGGTTGGGCCTATTATTTTATTCATTTCGTGCAAAGCCCAGGCCCATTTCTAAAGGTTTACTATTCAAGCCCATATTCATCATTTTAGGCCCAATTCAATTACCCAAGCCCATATACATTTTGGGTTTCATTTTTAAATGTTCATGGACTTAATTTAGGCCCAATTTAAAAGGATTTTCGTCCATTAGTGGCCCACTAACTAGATTTGGCCCATTTTGATTAGTTTTGGCCCAATTACTAAATTTTAAAGCTTTCAAGCCCAATATCTCCCTTTGGCCCACTAAGTGCACGCCTAATGCCCCATTTGCAGCCCACTAATCACACTTTCAAGGCCCCCTTAGTTTGCTACTCACGTCCATAAGCAAGCCTACTAGTTGTATCTTGGCCCGATTGTTCGTTTTTGATCAAATTAGTGTGATTTAGGCCCTCCAAGTCCATTAGCACCTCACGGCACCTCTCACGCACGCCTAACTCACCATTCGCAGCCCTCACTTAGCATTTCAATGACCGTTTCGCATGCCAACAGCCCCTATTCGAATCCCACATCAATCTCTCCACATGTTAATTCATAGTAAGCATACCTTAAATCACCTTTCAACCTCACAACAAGCCTAACCGTCTCTAACACATCCTTCCACATGCATATACTACTAACCTAAACTAGAATTAGTAGTAAAGCTTACCTATTAGGACCGGAAACGACGACGGGACGGCAAAGGACACCGGACGGCCGGACGAGGCTCACGGACGAACGGAGAGGAGGGGCTGATCGTGGTTGGTTCGGTCACCTCCAAAAGCTCCAAGGACCTAAATATGATAGCTCTAGGCATTAGAGGAGTGGGGGAGGGCGGCGGATCAAGCTTGGCCAGCCCGAAGGCTCACGGCCAAGTTGATCGTGACGGACGACGACGACGATGAGGGACGGTGAGGATGAGGGGCGGCTTCAAGAGGTTCTCATGGCCATAGAACAACAAGGAAAGGAAGAGAAGAGGCTTACCTCGAGGTGGTGACGACGGAGGAAGACGGCGGCTTGAGGCGGGCGACGGTGGCCGACGGGGAGGGAGAGAACCGAGAGAGTTGAGAGAGAGATGAGAGCACGAGAGTGTGAGGGAGGTGAGGAAGAGTGGCCGGCCGAAAAATGAGGTGAGGAGAGAGAGAGACTATGATATAGCTTTGGTGAAAATTCAAAATCAAGAGGTAATGGGGTTAGGTAATGGGGTAATAGTGTTAGGGACAAGATGTTTGTACTTTGACATGCCCCTTGATTTGATTGAGAGATTGCCTTGGAAGTTGAACCATGAATGACCGATGGATGTGATTGATTGGTTGACAAGACGTTTGATTGATTTGACAACCGATTTGACTTGCCTCGATTTGCGTGCCAAATGCACCGATCGGGTCTCGAGCGCGAACGAATTTTAGACAGGATTTGATTTCGATTAGTCGAATCTACTCTCAAAAATCCTAATTCTATTAATCCTAAGGACTGAGCATTTACCGGGGGCATTTCGGTAATTTTCCATTGACGTCTTGCTTCTCGACGTACACCGGCTGTCTGCCCTTCTGGCGACATTTCTGAAACTGACTTTATTTCTTAATTGTGTTTGTCTTACTAATTCGATTGTCCGAAGTCGGATTTCATTTCGTGGTCAATTTCATTAATTTACGACTCTGTCTCTGTCCCAGACCAATGGGCGGCTGTTTGGAAAATTCTCCCCAGTTAGCCTTTCCCCTTCGGTTGGTCATCTCAGGGTAGCTAATCCTGAGTGAGCGTCGATCAGAGGGTATTAACGAAGTGTTTCCATTCTTTTAGAAATTCCGATATTTGGGTCGAATTTTCAGACTGTTACATCAGAACTCTTCGAATATACCAAGATGTCATCAATGAAGACTATCACGAATTGATCCAAAAACTCCTTGAACACTCGATTCATCATGTCCATAAATGCGGCTGGAGCATTTGTCAATCCAAACGGCATAACTGTGAACTCATAGTGCCCATACCTCATCCTAAAAGCAGTCTTAGGCACATCCTCTTTCTTAATCCTCAATTGGTGATAGCCTGTCCTTAGGTCTATCTTGGAGAACACACAAGCGCCTTGAAGTTGGTCGAACAGGTCATCAATCCTTGGCAGAGGGTACTTGTTCTTGATCGTCACTTGGTTCAGCTGTCTGTAGTCGATGCACAGTCTTAGCGATCCATCTTTCTTCTTAACAAACAGCACCGGAGCTCCCCATGGTGAAGCACTGGGGCGGATAAATCCCTTATCCAAAAGCTCTTGCATCTGTACCTTCAACTCCTTCAACTCCGACAACGACATCCTATACGGTGCTTTCGAGATCGGCTCTGTTCCAGGTGCCAGTTCAATCACGAATTCTACCTCACGCTCAGGTGGCAATCCAGGCAACTCTTGAGGAAATACATCCGGATACTCACTCACTACAGGCACTTCCTCTAACTTCATTTCTTGAGCAGTCGAATCCAACACTGATGCCAAAAATCCCAGGCAACCTTCATCCATTAACTTGGTCGCTTCTAAAGATGAGATCCAAGTAATCGACGTTCCTCCACGATTTCCCTTAAATTCATACCCAGGGTGGCCTACTGGGTTTAGCTGTATGATACTCCTACTACAGTCTACCACTGCACCATGCCTAACTAGCCAATCCATGCCAACAATCACGTCGAAATCGTACATGGGTAGAACGGCTAAGTCAATTTCTTCTTGCCTATCGCCTAGAGCTAACTTACACCCCTTACATCCTAACGCAATAATCACTCTATCCTTTAACGGGGTGGTTACATGCAAAGTCACATCCAATGGCTTAACATTCATCCCCGACAACTCAACAAAACGTGCAGATACAAAAGAGTGCGACGCTCCCGGATCAAACAAGGCATAAGCGGTATGACCACAGAGAGAAACGGTACCTGTGATCACTCCTGGCGCATTCTCAGCGTCCTTGCGCGCCATTGCATATACTCGTCCCTGAGCAGGCGGACGGTTCTGGTTTCCTTGCGGAGCATTCACCATCTGCGGCTGCGGCGGTTGCTGCTGGAACGGGGGTCTCGGACTTTTCCTCGGGCAGTTCCTCAGAATATGCCCCGTCTGGCCACATCCAAAGCAGCCTCCAGTTTTCCTAGGGCAAGGGCTGTTCCCATGCCTCCTGCCACAGTCACGGCAGACCTGATTCCCAGGGAACGACGGCTTTCCCAGGGTTCTCCTCGCAGGTGGAACGAACCGGCGGGTGTCCTTCATTGGCCTCTTGCCAAAGTCCCTGAAGTTCCCTCTTGCCACGAACCGCGATCCAGATGCGGCGGCCTTCTCCTGCAGATCTCGCTCAATCGCTAGAGCTCGCTCGTAAATCTCGTTGTAGTCCCTTAGCCCAGTGGCGATGATCAAACTCTTCAACTCGGGCCTCAATCCTTCCCTGAATCTCCTGGCCTTATCCCATAGGTTGTCAATCAGCCTTCGTGCGAACTTGGACAGCCTGGCAAATTCGCCCTCATACTGGTCCACGGTCAGCGATCCTTGGCGGAGCCTGATGAACTCTTCCATTTTCCTTTCCTGGGCTGCCTCAGAGAAATACTTGCCATTGAATGCTGTACCGAAAGCGGTCCAGTTCGGCCTCATACCATCCGGAAAGACTCGCCCTCTAGTGGCTTTCCACAAGTCATCTGCAGTACCCTGAAGTTGATAAGTTGCCAACGAGACTTTCTCCTCATCTGCGCAACCCAACACGGAGAAAGCCTTCTCCAGCTGCTCGATCCACAAGGCAGCTACCTCTGGACCACCACTGCCATCAAACTTCGACGGCTGCAACTTCAGAAATTGCTCCACCATATGATGAGTCTGACGTCCACCATTTCCATGCCCATTGCCTCCATTGGCTCCATTCGCAGCGGCCAAGGCGGCCTCAGCTGCTTGGGCAATAGTGGCAGCTCTCTCAGCAGCTTGCCTAGCCATCAAGTTACTCACTTCAGTCAGAACTCTCATCATTTCCTCGATCCTAGGGTCCCCTTCAGACACAGGAGCCCTCGAGCTCGATGCACCAGCAGTCGGTCTTCTGCCCCTATTGCTCATCCTTGCTAAAACTCACACCTAAAACAAACGAAATTCCCATTCAGGAATTCGAAATTCTAAATCTAACAACCAAGCTTTCGTCTACTGTCGCGTCCACTGACATGTATATGCATGTAAATAATCGCTGCAGCTTAAATGCAGTTGAACCCGGTCGACATCTAGACTCAACCCTGCAGATGCATAACCCAGGCCACTCTGTTCGCAACCTCAACTAGAAGCCTGTCGGGAGCCGCTTCCTTGATCAGGTCTTTGCCCCGGCGACCACTCCCCGCCCTCATCGTTTCTTGGTGCGAACAGTTGTCCTAAGAAATTCATAGACAAAGAGAATCCCACTCCACGTGTCCCATACCACGCTTCATCACAGTTTTTAGACGTCCCGTCAATCCTGTCCCATAACAGGCTGACGGTCACCAAATCCAACAACATGAATGCATGCATTTCTTTCAAAATCCAAATCCCCTTCTTTAACAACTTTCATTTGTAAACCATTTTGCCTTTAATGCAGAAGTCATGCAATGCATGATGGTCAGACAGCGCACGACAGCCGACTAGGCATACAACCACATGCAATACCTCACAGACTAGCATTCAGCAATCAGCATCCAAACGCCCAACTCATGGGGCTCTGCCATAGAACCTTATCTCAGGTCCTGACGCACCTGCAGCTTAGCATGAAATACCTTATCCCAAGGTTACTCTAGACAATCAATTCCGCTAAGCAATCACATGCGCCAATCAAATCATGCATTCTACCCTTCCTAATCCATAGGTCTAGGGTCTGTCTAACTAACTACCCCAAAATCATCAGCCTTATTGTCACGCCCCGGATCCCTACTCGGGAGCGCGGCATCCCGTTCCTGCGGAAGATACACCTCGCGCTCGCCTGGTTCACGATGAGCGACGGCCCAGGGATGCTTTCTCTTCGTCGCAACCAGACGACGCAACCTGCGCCAAATTCTCATACCTGCGGAAGCGTGCCTTCTATCCATACACACAAGCATACATGACAAAGGGGTAGCAAAAATCAAGATAAGCAAAATCAGCATTCCATAATATAATCAGCGTTAGGTACAGACTCCCAAAAAGAAACTACTAAACACAGATCTTCCTACGCTAACAACCAAATCCTCGAACCATCGAAATTCTGCCATAACTCAGTCCTCCTCGTCGGAATCCTCCACAGGGTCCTCCTCTGGATCCTCCTCCTCGGTATCCATCGCATCGCCCTCCTCGTGGCCATCTATCTCGGAGCGCCCTGGAGACGGCAACTCCTGCTTCGGGTCGGGGTCGATCACCTGGCCTCCATATTCTGCAGGCTGGAGCCAAAACGGGTCCTCCTCCTTGGGAATCGGGGAATCTCTTTGGGGTCCCTCAAAGCCATGCAGGCCCTCTCTAAACCAGGCCTCGAATCTATGGGGCACTAAATAAGGACCTCCCTGATCTACGTGTACAGTCGTCACGTGCCTATGCCACAGGGTAGCGTGCATATCAAAATGGAGGGTAACCTGGGTGTCCATCTGGATCGGCAGACCAAAAAGCATCGGTGGCACATCCATCACTGGTGACCTGGATCTGGAAAAAAGTGGCAACCAACGCCAGTGAGTCGAGGACTCAGCAAGCTCACCACTAATCCTAGCGTAGGGTAGGATATACAAGTGGGGTCGGTCCTAACCAGTAACTAGGGTTTGGTACCCGGAGTCCAACGCTCTCGATCTCCCCAGTTTTCATCACACCTCATATAGTCGGTACGAGTTTCATCACAATGGTTCATGCAATAAAGACAGGCAATATCAACAATCAGCAATCATGGTATGCAATGCCACAGGCCTCAAACGGCCATCATAGATCCCAAGGATCAGCCCGCCTATCACTCCAATTCCCATCAGGGCTCTACCAACAGTGCCACACGGCATGCCACGCTGCGTCTCGGACGCCTTATGCTGGCCTCCCTTTTCTCTCCATCTCCCATCAGGGCGCTACCAACAGTGCCACACGGCATAAATCTCGGTGCCACATAGGCCCGTACCACACTGCGTTTCTGACGCCTTACGTTGGTCTCCCTTTTCTCTCCACTTCCCCTCAGGGCACAATCTCACGTCACATCTCCAGTGACTCATGCAATGCTCTGAATGTATGCAGGGCCCAGATGATCACATCAATAACTCAACACAGAGCATGCATGCAGATGAATGTAAGTGCAAGAGCAGAGCACGTCATTCAATCAACCAATAAACCCCATGTTCATCAAGCCAAACAGACATATATCGTATGCCTCTACTCTGGAAGTCTCGATCATCTAGTTCGCCTTACATCTCATACAAGAATCTACCATGCCATCACTTACCCAAGGGCAAATCCACTAATCGAGCCCATATAAACCAAGGTCTAATCTAATTAAGAACCCTTAATTAGTCGAGCTAAGTTCGACTGGGCCTAAGGCCCACTTCAATAGTTGAGGTCCAATGATTAATTATTAATTTAACTCACATGGGTTGGGCCTATTATTTTATTAATTTCGTGCGAGGCCCAAGCTCATTTCTAAAGGTTTACTATTCAAGCCCATATTCATTATTTTAGGCCCAATTCAAGTACCCAAGCCCATATACATTTTTGGGTTTCATTCTTTAATGTTCATGGACTTAATTTAGGCCCAATTAAATAAGATTTTCGTCCATTAGTGGCCCACTAACTAGATGTGGCCCATTTTGATTAGTTTTGGCACAATTACTTGATTTTTAAAGCTTTCAAGCCCATTAGTTCCCTTTGGCCCATTATATACACGCCTAAGTCCACATTTGCAGCCCACTATTCATGTTTTCAAGGCCCATTCAAGTTGTTAGTTTCGTCCGTTGGCAAGCCCATTAGGATATCTTAGGCCCGTTAACTTGTTTTTGATCAAATTAGTGCAAGTTAAGCCCCCTAAGCCCAATAACACCTCACGGCCTCTCCACCACACACTTACCTCATCATTTGCAGCCCACACTTAGCATTTTAAGGCCCATTTCACACGCTAACAGCCCCTCTCTTGGCCCAAATCCGCATACTAGTCCATTAGCCTCAACTAATCCAACCTTAATCACACACTAACCTTCTTAATCACAATCACTAGCCCATAATACCACCCCACATACACATATACAACTAGCCTAGTCCAAGATTAGTGGTAGAGCTTACCAGGAATGGTTGGAAACGACGACGACGAAGGGCGGAGCGAGGAACGGCCGAATGAGCTTTCGGCCAAGAGTGGGTGACCGGCGGTTGGGGGCTGTTGGTGGCGGCTCCAAGGCTCCTCTAGGCCCTAGAGGCATCATGAAACATGACAAGCAAGTGAGGAACCGAGGGAAGGCAAGTGGGTTTGATCGGGTCCAAGTTCGAGGCCGAAACGACGAATGGAACGTCGGTGAGGAGGGGGCTGTTTCGGGCATTTCGTGGGGGTCCAAGCCTAGGGAAATGAACAAGAGCAAGTTAAGATAACTTACCAAGAGGTGAGGAGGGTTGGTGGCGGCCGGAGGGAGCTCGGCGGTGGCGGTCGGCCGGACGACGGGGCGGTCAGAGAGAGACCGAGAGAGAGTTGAGAGGAGAGGGAGAGGTTTCGGGAGGGAGAGTGAGGGAGAGAGAGAGCCGAATGAGAGAAATCAGAGAGGAGAGAGAGAGTGAAGGCTTAAGTCTAATATTTGGAAATTTCAAATTATGGTAGTGGGTTAGGTGGAATAGTGTATGTGATGAGACTTGTACTCTTGATGGGTGTGACTTTGTACCTTGGATTTGACTTGATAGATTGCATGGGAACTTGTGCCATGATTGACCGATGGATTTGACAAGACATCGATTGATTTGACAACTGATTTGACTTGCCTCGATTTGCGTGCCAAATGCACCGATCGGGTCTCGAGCGCGAACGAATTTTAGACAGGATTTGATTTTGATTAGTCGAATCTACTCTCAAAAATCCTAATTCTAATAATCCTAAGGACTGAGCATTTACCGGGGGCATTTCGGTAATTTTCCATTGACGTCTTGCTTCTCGACGTACACCGGCTGTCTGCCCTTCTGGCGACATTTCTGAAACTGACTTCATTTCTTAATTGTGTTTGTCTTACTAATTCGATTGTCCGAAGTCGGATTTCATTTCGTGGTCAATTTCATTAATTTACGACTCTGTCTCTGTCCTAGACCAACGGGCGGCTGTTTGGAAAATTCTCCCCAGTTAGCCTTTCCCCTTCGGTTGGTCATCTCAGGGTAGCTAATCCTGAGTGAGCGTCGATCAGAGGGTATTAACGAAGTGTCTCCATTCTTTTAGAAATTCCGATATTTGGGTCGAATTTTCAGACTGTTACACTTATCACTCCAAGCCTCGAACGGTCTCGTATCGAGCTGACCTTGCTCTGATACCACTCGAACGGTGATGTCACGCCCCGGATCCCTTCTCGGGCATGCGGCATCCCGTTCCTGCGGAAGATACACCTCGCGCTCGCCTGGTTCACGATAAGCGACGGCCCAGGGATACTTTCTCTTCGTCGCGACCAGACGACGACGCAACTTGCGCCAAATTCTCATACCTGCGGAAGCGTGCCTCCTATCCATACACACAAGCATACATAGCAAAGGGGGTAGCATGGACAAGATAAACATAAACAACATTTCATAAATACGATTAGCGTTAGGTACAGACTACCAAAAGAAAACCACTAGCTGTAGGTCATCCTACGCTCAACTAATCCTCAAAACATCGGGATTCTGCCATAACTCAGTCCTCCTCGTCGGAATCCTCCACAGGGTCCTCCTCTGGATCCTCCTCCTCGGTATCCATCGCATCGCCCTCCTCGTGGCCATCTATCTCGGAGCGCCCTGGAGACGGCAACTCCTGCTTCGGGTCGGGGTCGATCACCTGGCCTCCATATTCTGCAGGCTGGAGCCAAAACGGGTCCTCCTCCATGGGAATCGGGGAATCTCTCTGGGGTCCCTCAAAGCCATGTAGGCCCTCTCTAAACCAAGCCTCGAATCTATGGGGTACAAGATAAGGTCCACCCTGATCTACTAATACAGTGGTCACATGTCTATGCCACAGAGTGGCGTGCATATCAAAATGGAGGGTGATCTCGGTATCCATCTGGATCGGCAGACCAAAAAGCATCGGTGGTGCGGCCATCATGGGGGACCTGGATCTGTAAAAGAAGGGCAACCACCGCCCGTGAGTCGAAACTCAGCAAGCTCACCATTAATCCTAACGTAGGATAGCGTATACTAGTGGGGTCGGTCCTACCCAATAGACTAGGGTTCAGGATTCAAAGTTCAACGCTCTCGATCTCCCCAGCTATCATCATGCCTCATATAGCCAATACGAGTTTCATCACAGCAATTTATGCAATACAGACGGGCGATAGTAACAAACAGCAATAACATTATGCAAATGCCACAGGCCTCAAACGGCCATCACGGATCCCAAGGATTGGCCCGCCTATCACTCCAATTCCCATCAGGGCTCTACCAACAGTGCCACACGGCATGCCACGCTGCGTCTCGGACGCCTTAAGCTGGCCTCCCTTTTCTCTCCATCTCCCATCAGGGCACAACCTCATGTCACATTCCCAGTGACTCATGCAATGCTCTGAATGTATGCAGGGCCCAGATGATCACATCAATAATTCAACACAGAGCATGCATGCAAATGAATATAAGTGCAAGACAGAGCACATCAATCGACCAACTCATACATCTCATGATCAACGAGCCAAGCAGACGTAGGTCAATTATCTCTATCCACAAAGTTTCGATAATCCAAGTCCGCCTTACATCTTAAACAAAAGTCTACTATACTATCAATTATCCAAGGATAATCCACTAATCGAGCCCATATAAACCAAGGTCTAATCTGATTAAGAACCCCTAATTAATCGAGCTAAGTTCGACTGGGCCTAAGGCCCACTTCAATAGTTGGGGTTCAATAATTAATTCTTAAATTAAATTCATAGGGGTTGGGCCTATTATTTTATTAATTTCGTGCAAGGCCCAAGCCTATTTCTAAAGGTTTACTATTCAAGCCCATATTCATTATTTTAGGCCCAATTTGAATACCCAAGCCCATATACATTTTTGAGTTTCATTCTTTAACGTTCGTGGGCTTAATTTAGGCCCAATTTAAGTGGATTTTCGTCCATTAGTGGCCCACTAACTAGATTTGGCCCATTTTGATTAGTTTTGGCCCAATTACTTGATTTTAAAGCTTCCAAGCCCATTAGTTCCCTTTGGCCCATCAAACCTCACACCAACTTCACTCTATTCAGCCCATCTATGACATTTCAAGGCCCAATCTCTCTCTCCATATGGCCCACACGGCCGGCCCATTAATCTAACAACATAATCCAAAGCCCAACTAGCTTAATCATCCACATTATCCACTAATCACATTAATCAGCAACTAATTCACACAACCACACATGCATACAACTAGCCTAGGTCGAGATTAGTGACTAAAGCTTACCGGTGGGGTGGACGGTGGCGGCTGGATGACGTCGGAACGGGCGGAGGCCGACGGCAACGACGGCGGCTGCACGCGTCCGAGAGAGCAAGAGAGAGATCAGGTCGGGTCGGTGTCCATATGGCCTTTTTGCCGTGGGAAAACTAAGAGGTGAGGGACCATGGAAGCTCACCTATACACGAACGAGGCTGGTGGAGGCGACCGGACGAGAAGACGACGGCGACGACGACGTTCGGGCGGGCGGACGAGCTTGGACCGAGAGAAAGAAGAAGGAGAGAGTGAGGCCGGGTCATCCAAGGCTACGGGAATGAAGAGACCGAGGACAAGGGAAGACTTACCGTGACAATGGTGGCGGCCCGTCGCGGATGGAGGCCTCAACGACGGCGGACGGTGGCGCACGGCGGACAACCGAGCGAGAGGGAGCCGTGAGGGAGAGAGGGAATTCGAGAGGGGGAGAGGGAGGAGAGAGAGTGGGCGGCCGAAAATGATGAGGGAGAAGAGAGAGAGGTTTATGTGGGTTATAGTGAAATTCAAAATAAGATAATGGGGTTAGGTTGAATAGTGACAAGGATATGATGTTTACTATGCTTGAATGACACTTGATTTACTTGATGGATTGATGGATTGACATTCTTGGAAATTGTGCCATGATGTGACCGATGGATTGACAAGACATCGATTGATTTGACAACTGATTTGACTTGCCTCGATTTGCGTGCCAAATGCACCGATCGGGTCTCGAGCGCGAACGAATTTTAGACAGGATTTGATTTTGATTAGTCGAATCTACTCTCAAAAATCCTAATTCTATTAATCCTAAGGACTGAGCATTTATCGGGGGCATTTCGGTAATTTTCCATTGACGTCTTGCTTCTCGACGTACACCGGCTGTCTGCCCTTCTGGCGACATTTCTGAAACTGACTTTATTTCGTAATTGTGTTTGTCTTACTAATTCGATTGTCCGAAGTCGGATTTCATTTCGTGGTCAATTTCATTAATTTACGACTCTGTCTCTGTCTCAGACCAACGGGCGGCTGTTTGGAAAATTCTCCCCAGTTAGCCTTTCCCCTTCGGTTGGTCATCTTAGGGTAGCTAATCCTGAGTGAGCGTCGATCAGAGGGTATTAACGAAGTGTTTCCATTCATCCAGAAATTTCGATAATTGGATCGAATTTTCAGACTGTTACATAAATTAAGTCCATGAACATTAAAGAATGAAACCCAAAAATGTATATGGGCTTGGGCATTCGAATTGGGCTTAAAATAATGAATATGGGCTTGAATAGTAAACCTTTAGAAATGGGCTTGGGCCTCACACGAATTTAATAAAATAATAGGCCCAACCCATATGAATTAATTTAAGAATTTATCATTGGACCTCAACTATTGAAGTGGGCCTTAGGCCCAGTCGAACTTAGCTTGAGTAATTAGAGGCCCTTCATTAGATTAGACCTTGGTTTATATGGGCTCGATTAGTGGATTGTCCTTGGATAATTGATAGTATAGTAGACTTTTGTTTAAGATGTAAGGCGGACTTGGATTATCGAAACTTTGTGGATAGAGATAATTGATCTACGTCTGCTTGGCTCGTTGATCATGAGATGTATCAGTTGGTCGATTGATGTGCTCTGTCTTGCACTTATGATTATTGGCATGCATGCTCTGTGTTGAATTATTGATGTGATCATCTGGGCCCTGCATACATTCAGAGCATTGCATGAGTCACTGGGAATGTGACATGAGATTGTGCCCTGAGGGGAAGTGGAGAGAAAAGGGAGACCAACGTAAGGCGTCAGAAACGCAGTGTGGTACGGGCCTATGTGGCACCGAGATTCATGCCGTGTGGCACTGTTGGTAGCGCCCTGATGGGAGATGGAGAGAAAAGGGAGGCCAGCATAAGGCGTCCGAGACGCAGCGTGGCATGCCGTGTGGCACTGTTGGTAGAGCCCTGATGGGAATTGGAGTGATAGGCGGGCTGATCCATGGGATCTGTGATGGCCGTTTGAGGCCTGTGGCATTTGCATAAGGTTATTGCTGATTGTTGATATTGCCCGTCTGTATTGCATGAATTGTTGTGACGAAACTCGTATTGGCTATATGAGGCGTGATGATAACTGGGGAGATCGAGAGCGTTGGACTCCGAGTACCAAACCCTAGTTACTAGTTAGGACCGACCCCACTCGTATATCCTACCCTACGCTAGGATTAGTGGTGAGCTTGCTGAGTCTTCGACTCACTGGCGTTGGTTGCCACCATTTTCAGATCCAGGTCGCCAGTGATGGATGTGCCACCGATGCTTTTTGGTCTGCCGATCCAGATGGACACCCAGATTACCCTCCATTTTGATATGCACGCTACCCTGTGGCATAGGCATGTGACGACTGTGCTCGTAGATCAGGGAGGTCCTTATTTAGTGCCCCATAGATTCGAGGCTTGGTTTAGAGAGGGCCTACATGGCTTTGAGGGACCCCAGAGAGATTCCCCGATCCCCGTGGAGGAGGACCCGTTTTGGCTCCAGCCTGCAGAATATGGAGGCCAGGTGATCGACCCCGACCCGAAGCAGGAGTTGCCGTCTCCAGGGCGCTCCGAGATAGATGGCCACGAGGAGGGCGATGCGATGGATACCGAGGAGGAGGATCCAGAGGAGGACCCTGTGGAGGATTCCGACGAGGAGGACTGAGTTATGGCAGAATCCCGATGTTTTGAGGATTAGTAGAGCGTAGGATGATCTACAGCTAGTGGTTTTCTTTTGGTAGTCTGTACCTAACGCTAATCGTATTTATGAAATGTTGTTTATGTTTATCTTGTCCATGCTACCCCTTTGCTATGTATGCTTGTGTGTATGGATAGGAGGCACGCTTCTGCAGGTATGAGAATTTGGCGCAAGTTGCGTCGTCTGGTTGCGACGAAGAGAAAGTATCCCTGGGCCGTCGCTTATCGTGAACCAGGCGAGCGCGAGGTGTATCTTCAGCACGAACGGGATGTCGCGTTCCCGAGAAGGGATCCGGGGCGTGACACGGGATGCCGCGTTCCCGAGAAGGGATCCGGGGCGTGACAGCGTTCCCGAGTAGGGATCCGGGGCGTGACAATCAGCCTTCTATTTCACATTCCACATACATATACTACTAACCTAAACCAAGATTAGTAGTAGAGCTTACCTAAAAATGATTGGAAATCGACGACGACGAAGGTCGAGGTTAGGACGGCCGTGTAGGCTCTCGGCTTAGGGAGAGAAAACAGCCGTGTTGGGTCAACAAACAAGGTCCAATGACCATGGAAAGAAAGGGAAACGAGCTTAGGATACTTACCAAGGAGTGAGGAGGAATCGGTGATGAGGGACGGCGGCTGAACGACGAAGGAGACGACTGCGACGCGGATGGTGGCTGAACGAGGGAACCGAGAGAGAGAGGGAGAGGTGAGGTCGGGTCGGGGTCAACCAAGGCCACGAGAATGGGAGGAGAGGGAGTGAGGGGGCTTACCTAGGCGTGGAGATGAGGGATGATGATGGACGACGACGACGGAATCGGGCGGCGGGCGGTGGAGCTTGTGACAGTCTGAAAATTCGACCCGATTATCGGAAATTCTAAATGAATGGAAATACTTTGTTAATACACTCTGATCAACGCTCACTCAGGATTAGCTACCCTGAGATGACTAACCGAAGGGGAAGGGCTATCTGGGAAGAATTTTCCAAACAGCCGCCCGTTGGTCTGAGACAGAGACAGAGTCGTTATTTAATGAAATTGACCACGAAATGAAATCCGACTTTGGACAATCGAATTAGTAGGATAAACACAACTAAGAAATGAACTCAGTTTCAGAAATGTCGCCAGATGGGCAGACAGCCGGTGTATGTCGTGAAGCAAGACGCGATTGGAAAATTACCGAAATGCACCCGGTAAATGCTCAGTCCTTAGAATTAGTTGAATTAGGATTTTTGAGAGTAGATTCGTTGAATCGAAATCAAATCTTGTCTGTAATTCGTTCGCGCTCGGGACCCGATCGGTGCATTTGGCACGCAAATCGAGACGAGTCAAATTAGTTGTCAAATCAATCAAACGTCTTGTCAATCAATCAATCACATCTTGGCTCAATTTCCAAGACAAGTCAATCCATCAATCCATCCATCAACTTGTCAAGTACAAGTCACTTCCAAGTCACTATTCTAATACTATTCAAGCCACCTAATCCACTCACTCCTTCAAACTTGAATTAAGCCTTAACTGTCACGCCCCGGATCCCTTCTCGGGAATGCGGCATCCCGTTCCTGCGGAAGATACACCTCGCGCTCGCCTGGTTCACGATAAGCGACGGCCCAGGGATACTTTCTCTTCGTCGCGACCAGACGACGCAACTTGCGCCAAATTCTCATACCTGCGGAAGCGTGCCTCCTATCCATACACACAAGCATACATAGCAAAGGGGTAGCATGGACAAGATAAACATAAACAATATTTCATAAATACGATTAGCGTTAGGTACAGACTACCAAAAGAAAAACCACTAGCTGCAGAACATCCTACGCTCTATTAATCCTCAAAACATCGGGATTCTGCCAGGACTCAGTCCTCCTCGTCGGAATCCTCCACAGGGTCCTCCTCTGGATCCTCCTCCTCGGTATCCATCGCATCGCCCTCCTCGTGGCCATCTATCTCGGAGCGCCCTGGAGACGGCAACTCCTGCTTCGGGTCGGGGTCGATCACCTGGCCTCCATATTCTGCAGGCTGGAGCCAAAACGGGTCCTCCTCCATGGGAATCGGGGAATCTCTCTGGGGTCCCTCAAAGCCATGTAGGCCCTCTCTAAACCAAGCCTCGAATCTATGGGGCACTAAGTAAGGACCTCCCTGATCTACGAGTACAGTCGTCACATGCCTATGCCACAGGGTAGCGTGCATATCAAAATGGAGGGTAACCTGGGTGTCCATCTGGATCGGCAGACCAAAAAGCATCGGTGGCGCATCCATCACTGGCGACCTGGATCTGAAAAAGGTGGCAACCCACGCCAGTGAGTCGAGGACTCAGCAAGCTCACCACTAATCCTAGCGTAGGGTAGGATATACGAGTGGGGTCGGTCCTAACCAGTAACTAGGGTTTGGTACCCGGAGTCCAACGTCCTCGATCTCCCCAGTTTTCATCACACCTCATATAGTCGGTACGAGTTTCATCACAATGGTTCATGCAATAAAGACGGGCAATGTCAACAATCAGCAATCATGGTATGCAATGCCACAGGCCTCAAACGGCCATCATAGATCCCAAGGATCAGCCCGCATATCACTCCAATTCCCATCAGGGCTCTACCAACAGTGCCACACGGCATAAATCTCGGTGCCACATAGGCCCGTACCACACTGCGTTTCTGACGCCTTACGTTGGTCTCCCTTTTCTCTCCACTTCCCCTCAGGGCACAATCTCATGTCACATCTCCAGTGACTCATGCAATGCTCTGAATGTATGCAGGGCCCAGATGATCACATCAATAACTCAACACAGAGCATGCATGCCAATAATCATAAGTGCGAGACAGAGCACATCAATCGACCAACTGATACATCTCATGATCAACGGGCCAAGCAGACATAGATCAATTATCTCTATTCACAAAGTTTCGACAATTCAAGTCCGCCTTGCATCTTAAACAAAAGTCTACTATACTATCGATTATCCAAGGACAATCCACTAATCGAGCCCATATAAACCAATGTCTAATCTAATGAAGGGCCTCTAATAAATCAAGCTAAGTTCGACTGGGCCTAAGGCCCACTCCAATAGTTGAGGTCCAATAACTAATTCTTTAAATTAATTCACATGGGTTTGGCCTATTATTTTATTAGTTTCGTGCAAGGCCCAAGCCCATTTCTAAAAGTTTACTATTCAAGCCCATATTCATTAATTTAGGCCCAATTCAAGTACCCAAGCCCATATACATTTTTGGGATTCATTCTTAAATTTTCATGGACTTAATTTAGGCCCAACTTAAGTGGATTTTCGTCCATTAGTGGCCCACTAGCTAGATTAGGCCCATTTTGATTAGTTTTGGCCCAATTACTTAATCTTAAAGCTTTCTAGCCCATTATTTCCCTTCGGCCCGCTAAGTACACGCCTAAGCCTACATTTGCTGTAACAGTCTGAAAATTCGACCCAAATATCGGAATTTCTAAAAGAATGGAGACACTTCGTTAATACCCTCTGATCGACGCTCACTCAGGATTAGCTACCCTGAGATGACCAACCGAAGGGGAAAGGCTAACTGGGGAGAAATTTCCAAACAGCCGCCCGTTGGTCTGGGACAGAGACAGAGTCGTAAATTAATGAAATTGACCACGAAATGAAATCCGACTTCGGACAATCGAATTAGTAAGACAAACACAATTAAGAAATGAAGTCAGTTTCAGAAATGTCGCCAGAAGGGCAGACAGCCGGTGTACGTCGAGAAGCAAGACGTCAATGGAAAATTACCGAAATGCCCCCGGTAAATGCTCAGTCCTTAGGATTATTAGAATTAGGATTTTTGAGAGTAGATTCGACTAATCAAAATCAAATCCTGTCTAAAATTCGTTCGCGCTCGAGACCCGATCGGTGCATTTGGCACGCAAATCGAGGCAAGTCAAATCAGTTGTCAAATCAATCGATGTCTTGTCAAATCCATCGGTCAATCATGGCACAAGTTCCCATGCAATCTATCAAGTCAAATCCAAGGTACAAAGTCACACCCATCAAGAGTACAAGTCTCATCACATACACTATTCCACCTAACCCACTACCATAATTTGAAATTTCCAAATATTAGACTTAAGCCTTCACTCTCTCTCTCCTCTCTCATTTCTCTCATTCGGCTCTCTCTCTCCCTCACTCTCCCTCCCGAAACCTCTCCCTCTCCTCTCAACTCTCTCTCGGTCTCTCTCTCACCGCCCCGTCGTCCGGCCGACCGCCACCGCCGAGCTCCCTCCGGCCGCCACCAACCCTCCTCACCTCTTGGTAAGTTCTCTTAACTTGCTCTTGTTCATTTCCCTCGGCTTGGACCCCCACGAAATGCCCGAAACAGCCCCCTCCTCACCGACGTTCCATTCGTCGTTTCGGCCTCGAACTTGGACCCGATCAAACCCACTTGCCTTCCCTCGGTTCCTCACTTGCTTGTCATGTTTCATGATGCCTCTAGGGCCTAGAGGAGCCTTGGAGCCGCCACCAACAGCCCCCAACCGCCGGTCACCCACTCTTGGCCGAAAGCTCATTCGGCCGTTCCTCGCTCCGCCCTTCGTCGTCGTCGTTTCCAACCATTCCTGGTAAGCTCTACCACTAATCTTGGACTAGGCTAGTTGTATATGTGTATGTGGGGTGGTATTATGGGCTAGTGATTGTGATTAAGAAGGTTAGTGTGTGATTAAGGTTGGATTAGTTGAGGCTAATGGACTAGTATGCGGATTTGGGCCAAGAGAGGGGCTGTTAGCGTGTGAAATGGGCCTTAAAATGCTAAGTGTGGGCTGCAAATGATGAGGTAAGTGTGTGGTGGAGAGGCCGTGAGGTGTTATTGGGCTTAGGGGGCTTAACTTGCACTAATTTGATCAAAAACAAGTTAACGGGCCTAAGATATCCTAATGGGCTTGCCAACGGACGAAACTAACAACTTGAATGGGCCTTGAAAACATGATTAGTGGGCTGCAAATGTGGACTTAGGCGTGTACATAATGGGCCAAAGGGAACTAATGGGCTTGAAAGCTTTAAAAATCAAGTAATTGGGCCAAAAATAATCAAAATGGGCCACATCTAGTTAGTGGGCCACTAATGGACGAAAATCTTATTTAATTGGGCCTAAATTAAGTCCATGAACATTAAAGAATGAAACCCAAAAATGTATATGGGCTTGGGTACTTGAATTGGGCCTAAAACAATGAATATGGGCTGGAATAGTAAACCTTTAGAAATAGGCTTGGGCCTCGCACGAAATTAATAAAATAATAGGCCCAACCCATATGAATTAAATTAAGAATTAATCTATTGGACCTCAACTATTGAAGTGGGCCTTAGGCCCAGTCGAACTTAGCTCGACTAATTAAGGGTTCTTAATTAGATTAGACCTTGGTTTATATGGGCTCGATTAGTGGATTTGCCCTTGGGTAAGTGATGGCATGGTAGATTCTTGTATGAAATGTAAGGCGAACTAGATGATCGAGACTTCCAGAGTAGAGGCATACGATATATGTCTGTTTGGCTTGATGAACATGGGGTTTATTGGTTGATTGAATGACGTGCTCTGCTCTTGCACTTACATTCATCTGCATGCATGCTCTGTGTTGAGTTATTGATGTGATCATCTGGGCCCTGCATACATTCAGAGCATTGCATGAGTCACTGGAGATGTGACGTGAGATTGTGCCCTGAGGGGAAGTGGAGAGAAAAGGGAGACCAACGTAAGGCGTCAGAAACGCAGTGTGGTACGGGCCTATGTGGCACCGAGATTTATGCCGTGTGGCACTGTTGGTAGCGCCCTGATGGGAGATGGAGAGAAAAGGGAGGCCAGCATAAGGCGTCCGAGACGCAGCGTGGCATGCCGTGTGGCACTGTTGGTAGAGCCCTGATGGGAATTGGAGTGATAGGCGGGCTGATCCTTGGGATCTATGATGGCCGTTTGAGGCCTGTGGCATTGCATACCATGATTGCTGATTGTTGATATTGCCCGTCTTTATTGCATGAACCATTGTGATGAAACTCGTACCGACTATATGAGGTGTGATGAAAACTGGGGAGATCGAGAGCGTTGGACTCCGGGTACCAAACCCTAGTTACTGGTTAGGACCGACCCCACTTGTATATCCTACCCTACGCTAGGATTAGTGGTGAGCTTGCTGAGTCCTCGACTCACTGGCGTTGGTTGCCACTTTTTTTTCAGATCCAGGTCACCAGTGATGGATGTGCCACCGATGCTTTTTGGTCTGCCGATCCAGATGGACACCCAGGTTACCCTCCATTTTGATATGCACGCTACCCTGTGGCATAGGCACGTGACGACTGTACTCGTAGATCAGGGAGGTCCTTATTTAGTGCCCCATAGATTCGAGGCCTGGTTTAGAGAGGGCCTGCATGGCTTTGAGGGACCCCAGAGAGATTCCCCGATTCCCATGGAGGAGGACCCGTTTTGGCTCCAGCCTGCAGAATATGGAGGCCAGGTGATCGACCCCGACCCGAAGCAGGAGTTGCCGTCTCCAGGGCGCTCCGAGATAGATGGCCACGAGGAGGGCGATGCGATGGATACCGAGGAGGAGGATCCAGAGGAGGACCCTGTGGAGGATTCCGACGAGGAGGACTGAGTTATGGCAGAATTTCGATGGTTCGAGGATTTGGTTGTTAGCGTAGGAAGATCTGTGTTTAGTAGTTTCTTTTTGGGAGTCTGTACCTAACGCTGATTATATTATGGAATGCTGATTTTGCTTATCTTGATTTTTGCTACCCCTTTGTCATGTATGCTTGTGTGTATGGATAGAAGGCACGCTTCCGCAGGTATGAGAATTTGGCGCAGGTTGCGTCGTCTGGTTGCGACGAAGAGAAAGCATCCCTGGGCCGTCGCTCATCGTGAACCAGGCGAGCGCGAGGTGTATCTTCCGCAGGAACGGGATGCCGCGCTCCCGAGTAGGGATCCGGGGCGTGACATCCCCGTTCGAGTGGTATCAGAGCAAGGTCAGCTCGATACGAGACAGTTCGAGGTTTTGGAGTGATAAGGATGTTGATTTTGGGGTAGTTAGATAGATAGACCCTAGACCTAAGGATTAGGAAGGGTAGAATGCATGATTTGATTGGCGCATGTGATTGCCTAGCAGAATCGATTGTTTAGAGTAGCCTTTGGATAAGGTGTTTTGTGCTAAGCTGCAGGTGCGTCAGGACCTGAGGTAAGGTTCTAAGGCAGAGCCCCATGAGTTGGGCGCTTGATTGCTGATTGCTAAATGTTAGTCTGTGAGGTATTGCATGTGGTTGTATGCCTAGTCGGCTGTCGCGCGCTGCTTGACCATCATGCATTGCATGATTTCTGCACCGAAAGCAAAATGGTTTAGAAATGGAAAATCATTGTTGGAAAAGGAGATTCGGATTTTGAAAGAAATGCATGCATTCATGTTGTTGGATTTGGTGACCGTCAGCCTGGTATGGGACAGGATTGACGGGACGTCTAAAAACTGTGATGAAGCGTGGTATGGGACACGTGGAGTGGGATTCTCTTTGTCTATGAATTTCTTAGGACAACTGTTCGCACCAAGAAACGATGAGGGCGAGGAGTGGTCGCTGGGGCAAAGACCTGATCAAGGAAGCGGCTCCCGACAGGCTTCTAGTTGAGGTTGCGAACAGAGTGGCCTGGGTTATGCATTTGCAGGGTTGAGTCTAGATGTCGACCGGGTTCAACTGCATTTAAGCTGCAGCGATTATTTACATGCATATACATGTCAGTGGACGCGACAGTAGACGAAAGCTTGGTTGCTAGACTTAGAGTTCCGGATTCCTGAATGGGAATTTCGTTTGTTTTAGGTGTGAGTTTTAGCGAGGATGAGCAATAGGGGCAGAAGACCGACCGCCGGTGCATCGAGCTCGAGGGCTCCTGAGTCTGAAGGGGACCCTAGGATCGAAGAGATGATGAGAGTTCTGACTGAAGTGAGTAACTTGATGGCTAGGCAAGCTGCTGAGAGAGCTGCCACTGTTGCCCAAGCAGCTGAGGCCGCCTTGGCCGCTGCGAATGGTGCCAATGGAGGCAATGGGCATGGAAATGGTGGACGTCAGACTCATCATATGGTGGAGCAATTTCTGAAGTTGCAGCCGTCGAAGTTTGATGGCAGTGGTGGTCCTGAGGTAGCTGCCTTGTGGATCGAGCAGCTGGAGAAGGCTTTCTCCGTGTTGGGTTGCGCAGACGAGGAAAAGGTTTCGTTGGCAACTTATCAGCTTCAGGGTACTGCAGACGATTGGTGGAAAGCCACCAGAGGACGAGTCTTCCCGGATGGCATGAGGCCGAACTGGGCTGCTTTCTGTGCAGCATTCAATGGAAAGTATTTCTCTGAGGCAGCCCAGGAAAGGAAAATGGAAGAGTTCATCAGGCTCCGCCAAGGATCGCTGACTGTGGACCAATATGAGGGCGAATTTGCCAGGCTGTCCAAGTTCGCACGAAGGCTGATTGACGACCCATGGGATAAGGCCAGGAGATTCAGGGAAGGATTGAGGCCTGAGTTGAAGAGTATGATCATCGCCACTGGGCTGAGGGACTACAACGAGATCTATGAGCGAGCCCTGGCGATAGAACGGGATCTGCAAGAAAAGGCCGCCGCATCTGGGTCGCGGTTTGTGCCAAGAGGGAACTTTAGAGACTTTGGCAAGAGGCCGATGAAGGACAACCGCAGGTTCGTTCCACCTGCAAGGAGAACCCTGGGAAAGCCATCGTTCCCTGGGAACCAAGTCTGCCGTGACTGTGGCAGGAGGCATGGGAACAGCCCTTGCCCGAGGAAGACTGGAGGCTGCTTTGGATGTGGCCAGACGGGGCATATTCTGAGGAACTGCCCGAGGAAAGGTCCGAGACCCCCGTTCCAGCCACAGCAGCAGCCGCCGATGGTGAATGCTCCTCAGGGAAATCGAAACCGTCCACCTGCTCAGGGACGAGTATATGCAATGGCGCGCAAGGACGCTGAGAATGCGCCAGGGGTGATCACAGGTACCGTTTCTCTCTGTGGTCATACCGCTTATGCCTTGTTTGATCCGGGAGCGTCGCACTCTTTCGTATCTGCACGTTTTGTTGAGTTGTCTGGGATGAATGTTAAGCCGTTGGATATGACCTTGCATGTAACCACCCCGCTGAAAGATAGAGTGATTGTTACGCTAGGATGTAAGGGGTGTAAGTTAGCTCTGGGCGATAGAGAGGAAGAGATTGACTTAGCTGTTCTGCCCATGTTTGATTTCGATGTGATTGTTGGCGTGGATTGGCTAGTTAGGTATGGTGCAGTGGTAGACTGTAGTAGGAGTATCATACAGCTAAACCCAGTAGGCCACCCTGGGTATGAATTTAAGGGAAATCGTGGAGGAACGTCGGTTCCTTGGATCTCATCTTTAGAGGCGACCAAGTTAATGGATGAAGGTTGCCTGGGAATTCTGGCATCAGTGTCAGATTCGACTGCTCAAGAGGTGAAGTTGGAGGAAGTGCCTATAGTAAGTGAGTATCCAGATGTATTTCCTCAAGAGTTGCCTGGATTGCCACCAGAGCGTGACGTAGAGTTTGTGATCGAATTGGCACCTGGAACGGAGCCGATCTCGAAAGCACCGTATAGGATGTCGTTATCGGAATTGAAGGAATTGAAGGTGCAAATGCAAGAGCTGCTGGATAAAGGATTTATCCGCCCCAGTGCTTCACCATGGGGAGCTCCGGTGCTATTTGTTAAGAAGAAGGATGGATCACTAAGACTGTGCATCGATTACCGACAGCTGAACCAAGTGACGATCAAGAATAAGTATCCTCTACCAAGGATTGATGACCTGTTTGACCAACTTCAAGGCGCTTGCGTGTTCTCCAAGATAGACCTAAGGACAGGCTATCACCAGTTAAGGATTAAGAAAGAGGATGTGCCTAAGACTGCTTTTAGGACGAGGTATGGGCACTATGAGTTCACCGTTATGCCGTTTGGATTGACAAATGCTCCGGCCGCATTTATGGACATGATGAATCGAGTATTCAAGGAGTTTCTTGATCAGTTTGTGATAGTCTTCATTGATGACATATTGGTGTATTCGAAGAGTTCTGAGGACCACGAGGAACACTTAAGGATTGTCCTGCTGACGTTAAGAGAACACTCGCTGTATGCGAAGTTTAGTAAGTGTGAGTTTTGGTTAAGCAGAGTGGCGTTTCTTGGACATATAGTATCTGGAGAAGGAATATCAGTGGACCCAACAAAGATCGAGGCTGTAGAGAAATGGCCGAGACCAACGACCGTGACGGAAGTACGAAGTTTCCTTGGATTGGCTGGGTACTATAGACGCTTTGTGGAAAGGTTCTCTGTGATAGCGTCTCCTCTGACGCGTTTGTTGAAGAAGGAAACAAAGTTTCAATGGACTGAGAAGTGCGAGGAAAGTTTTCAGGAGTTGAAGGATCGATTGACTTCCGCACCAGTCTTAACCATTCCGTCTGGACCAGGAGGATTTGAGATATACAGCGATGCGTCATTAAGAGGATTGGGGTGTGTCTTGATGCAGCATGGACGAGTGGTAGCGTATGCGTCTCGACAGTTGAGGCCGCATGAGATGAATTACCCGACGCACGACTTGGAGTTAGCTGCGATTGTCTTTGCATTGAAGATTTGGAGGCATTATCTGGTGGGAGAGAAATTCCAGATTTTTACGGACCATCAGAGTTTGAAGTATCTGTTCTCGCAGAAGGAGCTGAATATGAGGCAGCGTCGTTGGATGGAGTTGTTGAAGGACTACGACTGTGATATCCTGTACCATCCAGGAAAGGCGAATAAAGTGGCAGACGCTCTGAGTAGGAAGTCGAGCATTGCGCATATGATGGTCAAGGAGTGGACATTACTGGAGGAAATCAGAGATTCTGAGTTCAAGGTCGAGGTAGGAAACCTCTCGAGTCTGATGGCCACGTTGCGGATTGGACCGGAGATTCAGCTAAGAATCAAGGAGTTGCAATCTACGGACCCGGACATTCAGAAGATTGTGGCGATGAATGCAGACGAGAGAAAGGCCGAGTTCCAAGTGACTGCAGATGGAGTATTGAAGTTTAGAGGACGTCTGTGCGTGCCTAATGACGAGGCGCTGAAGGAAAAGATTTTGTCCGAGGCGCACAGGAGTAACTACAGTATTCATCCAGGAAGTACAAAGATGTATCAGAATTTGCGTCAGCACTATTGGTGGAATGGAATGAAGGTGGATGTGGCTAAGCATGTTGCTAAGTGTCTGACGTGCCAACAGGTAAAGGCACAGCATTGTAAGCCTGGAGGATTATTACAACCATTGGAAATCCCAGAGTGGAAATGGGAGCATGTCACTATGGATTTCGTGACAGGACTACCGAGAAGTCAGAGAGGCAATGATTCGATTTGGGTAATAGTGGACAGACTGACGAAATCAGCTCATTTCATTGCAGTACGAAAGGACTCTACCTTGGAAAAGTTGGCTGAATTGTACGTGAGGCAGATAGTGAGATTGCATGGGGTACCAGTAAGTATTGTATCAGACAGAGATCCTCGCTTCACCGCTACATTTTGGAAGAGTCTGCAGGGTGCTTTGGGAACCGAATTGAGATTCAGTACAGCCTACCATCCTCAGACAGACGGTCAGTCGGAAAGGACTATACAAACTCTGGAGGACATGTTGAGAGCGTGTGTAATTGATTTCAAAGGAGGTTGGGAAGAGCAGTTGCATTTGGTGGAATTTGCCTACAACAACAGCTATCAGCAGAGTATCAGAATGGCACCGTTTGAGGCATTGTATGGGAGAGCTTGTAGGACTCCGATTTGCTGGGATGAAGTTGGTGAGAAAAGTATAACAAGCCCAGAATTAGTACAGCAGTCAGTCGAGGCAGTCAGAGTGATCAGAGACAGATTGAGGACTGCGCAGAGTAGGCAGAAGAGTTATGCAGACAAGAGACGTAAGCCATTGGAATTCCAAGTTGGAGATCATGTGTTTCTGAAGGTGTCGCCGATGCGAGGACTATCTCGGTTTGGCAAGAAAGGAAAGCTCAGTCCAAGATTTGTTGGGCCATTCGAGATCCTGGAGAAGATCGGGACACTGGCTTATCGTCTGGCATTGCCGCCGAACTTATCGCAGATTCATGATGTGTTTCATGTTTCGATGCTTCGAAAGTACGAGCCGGACCCTGGCCATATACTCGATCATGAAGTCATTGAAGTGGATGACCGCGTCTCATACGTGGAAAGACCAGTAAGGATAGAAGATCGTAAGGAGCAAGTCTTGAGGAGCAAGACAATACCGCTGGTCAAGGTTATCTGGGAGCACCATGGGACTGAGGGAGCGACTTGGGAAAGCGAGGACGAAATGAAGAAGAAGTACCCGTATCTGTTTGAATAGATCGATGTAATCTCCATTTTGTTGTAAGGATTGGTGGATGTAAATTTCGAGGACGAAATTTTTATAAGAAGGGAAGAATTGTAACAGTCTGAAAATTCGACCCAAATATCGGAATTTCTAAAAGAATGGAGACACTTCGTTAATACCCTCTGATCGACGCTCACTCAGGATTAGGTACCCTGAGATGACCAACCGAAGGGGAAAGGCTAACTGGGGAGAATTTTCCAAACAGCCGCCCGTTGGTCTGGGACAGAGACAGAGTCGTAAATTAATGAAATTGACCACGAAATGAAATCCGACTTCGGACAATCGAATTAGTAAGACAAACACAATTAAGAAATGAAGTCAGTTTCAGAAATGTCGCCAGAAGGGCAGACAGCCGGTGTACGTCGAGAAGCAAGACGTCAATGGAAAATTACCGAAATGCCCCCGGTAAATGCTCAGTCCTTAGGATTATTAGAATTAGGATTTTTGAGAGTAGATTCGACTAATCAAAATCAAATCCTGTCTAAAATTCGTTCGCGCTCGAGACCCGATCGGTGCATTTGGCACGCAAATCGAGGCAAGTCAAATCAGTTGTCAAATCAATCGATGTCTTGTCAAATCCATCGGTCAATCATGGCACAAGTTCCCATGCAATCTATCAAGTCAAATCCAAGGTACAAAGTCACACCCATCAAGAGTACAAGTCTCATCACATACACTATTCCACCTAACCCACTACCATAATTTGAAATTTCCAAATATTAGACTTAAGCCTTCACTCTCTCTCTCCTCTCTCATTTCTCTCATTCGGCTCTCTCTCTCCCTCACTCTCCCTCCCGAAACCTCTCCCTCTCCTCTCAACTCTCTCTCGGTCTCTCTCTCACCGCCCCGTCGTCCGGCCGACCGCCACCGCCGAGCTCCCTCCGGCCGCCACCAACCCTCCTCACCTCTTGGTAAGTTCTCTTAACTTGCTCTTGTTCATTTCCCTCGGCTTGGACCCCCACGAAATGCCCGAAACAGCCCCCTCCTCACCGACGTTCCATTCGTCGTTTCGGCCTCGAACTTGGACCCGATCAAACCCACTTGCCTTCCCTCGGTTCCTCACTTGCTTGTCATGTTTCATGATGCCTCTAGGGCCTAGAGGAGCCTTGGAGCCGCCACCAACAGCCCCCAACCGCCGGTCACCCACTCTTGGCCGAAAGCTCATTCGGCCGTTCCTCGCTCCGCCCTTCGTCGTCGTCGTTTCCAACCATTCCTGGTAAGCTCTACCACTAATCTTGGACTAGGCTAGTTGTATATGTGTATGTGGGGTGGTATTATGGGCTAGTGATTGTGATTAAGAAGGTTAGTGTGTGATTAAGGTTGGATTAGTTGAGGCTAATGGACTAGTATGCGGATTTGGGCCAAGAGAGGGGCTGTTAGCGTGTGAAATGGGCCTTAAAATGTTAAGTGTGGGCTGCAAATGATGAGGTAAGTGTGTGGTGGAGAGGCCGTGAGGTGTTATTGGGCTTAGGGGGCTTAACTTGCACTAATTTGATCAAAAACAAGTTAACGGGCCTAAGATATCCTAATGGGCTTGCCAACGGACGAAACTAACAACTTGAATGGGCCTTGAAAACATGATTAGTGGGCTGCAAATGTGGACTTAGGCGTGTACATAATGGGCCAAAGGGAACTAATGGGCTTGAAAGCTTTAAAAATCAAGTAATTGGGCCAAAACTAATCAAAATGGGCCACATCTAGTTAGTGGGCCACTAATGGACGAAAATCTTATTTAATTGGGCCTAAATTAAGTCCATGAACATTAAAGAATGAAACCCAAAAATGTATATGGGCTTGGGTACTTGAATTGGGCCTAAAATAATGAATATGGGCTTGAATAGTAAACCTTTAGAAATGGGCTTGGGCCTCGCACGAAATTAATAAAATAATAGGCCCAACCCATGTGAGTTAAATTAATAATTAATCATTGGACCTCAACTATTGAAGTGGGCCTTAGGCCCAGTCGAACTTAGCTCGACTAATTAAGGGTTCTTAATTAGATTAGACCTTGGTTTATATGGGCTCGATTAGTGGATTTGCCCTTGGGTAAGTGATGGCATGGTAGATTCTTGTATGAGATGTAAGGCGAACTAGATGATCGAGACTTCCAGAGTAGAGGCATACGATATATGTCTGTTTGGCTTGATGAACATGGGGTTTATTGGTTGATTGAATGACGTGCTCTGCTCTTGCACTTACATTCATCTGCATGCATGCTCTGTGTTGAGTTATTGATGTGATCATCTGGGCCCTGCATACATTCAGAGCATTGCATGAGTCACTGGAGATGTGACGTGAGATTGTGCCCTGAGGGGAAGTGGAGAGAAAAGGGAGACCAACGTAAGGCGTCAGAAACGCAGTGTGGTACGGGCCTATGTGGCACCGAGATTTATGCCGTGTGGCACTGTTGGTAGCGCCCTGATGGGAGATGGAGAGAAAAGGGAGGCCAGCATAAGGCGTCCGAGACGCAGCGTGGCATGCCGTGTGGCACTGTTGGTAGAGCCCTGATGGGAATTGGAGTGATAGGCGGGCTGATCCTTGGGATCTATGATGGCCGTTTGAGGCCTGTGGCATTGCATACCATGATTGCTGATTGTTGATATTGCCCGTCTTTATTGCATGAACCATTGTGATGAAACTCGTACCGACTATATGAGGTGTGATGAAAACTGGGGAGATCGAGAGCGTTGGACTCCGGGTACCAAACCCTAGTTACTGGTTAGGACCGACCCCACTTGTATATCCTACCCTACGCTAGGATTAGTGGTGAGCTTGCTGAGTCCTCGACTCACTGGCGTTGGTTGCCACTTTTTTTTCAGATCCAGGTCACCAGTGATGGATGCGCCACCGATGCTTTTTGGTCTGCCGATCCAGATGGACACCCAGGTTACCCTCCATTTTGATATGCACGCTACCCTGTGGCATAGGCACGTGACGACTGTACTCGTAGATCAGGGAGGTCCTTATTTAGTGCCCCATAGATTCGAGGCCTGGTTTAGAGAGGGCCTGCATGGCTTTGAGGGACCCCAGAGAGATTCCCCGATTCCCATGGAGGAGGACCCGTTTTGGCTCCAGCCTGCAGAATATGGAGGCCAGGTGATCGACCCCGACCCGAAGCAGGAGTTGCCGTCTCCAGGGCGCTCCGAGATAGATGGCCACGAGGAGGGCGATGCGATGGATACCGAGGAGGAGGATCCAGAGGAGGACCCTGTGGAGGATTCCGACGAGGAGGACTGAGTTATGGCAGAATTTCGATGGTTCGAGGATTTGGTTGTTAGCGTAGGAAGATCTGTGTTTAGTAGTTTCTTTTTGGGAGTCTGTACCTAACGCTGATTATATTATGGAATGCTGATTTTGCTTATCTTGATTTTTGCTACCCCTTTGTCATGTATGCTTGTGTGTATGGATAGAAGGCACGCTTCCGCAGGTATGAGAATTTGGCGCAGGTTGCGTCGTCTGGTTGCGACGAAGAGAAAGCATCCCTGGGCCGTCGCTCATCGTGAACCAGGCGAGCGCGAGGTGTATCTTCCGCAGGAACGGGATGCCGCGCTCCCGAGTAGGGATCCGGGGCGTGACATTTGCAGCCCACTTTTCAAGTTTTTATGGCCCGTTCAAGTTGTTAGTTTCGTCCATTGGCGACTCCGTTGGAATGACTTCGGCCCGTTAGCTTGTTTCAAGCCCAACTTGCTATATTTGATTCCCTAAACCCACTTACACATTTCGGCCACTCCATACACACCCGAATCACCCATTTGCAGCCCACTTTGCAAGACTTCCAGCCTACTCTAAGCCTCTAAGCCTTCGGCCAAGCCCATTTCACTAATCACCCAAACTACCCCGATTAGTCCAAGCCTTAATCATGCCATTTCCTCCAAGATTACCACATTCAACTCTTTAGTTCATATTTCACAAACATATATCACTAACCTAAACCAAGATTAGGGGTAGAGCTTACCGGAAAATGGGGCGGAAATGACGACGACGACGGGCGGAGCAAGAATGGCCGTGAGGGCTTTTCGGCCTACAAGGAGGATTGGGTTGGCTTGGTCGGCAAACGACTTTAAAGGGTCATGGAAATGAAGACAAAGGAGCTTGGAATACTTACCAAGGGGTGAGGATGGTGGACGGTGAGGAGCGGTGGCCGAACGACGATGATCGACGACGACGAAGGCGGCTACACAAGGGCCACCGAGAGAGAGATGGACGGTGAGGTTGAGGTGTGATTTAAAGGGCTCTCATGGCCACGGGACAACAAGGAGAAGGGAGGAGAGAGGCTTACCTCGAGGTGGCGACGACGGAGGAGAATGACGGACAACGGCGGCCCGCGGTGGAGGAGTGCTCGGGCGGCACGGCAACGGGAGGGAGAGAAGCCGAGAGAGGGTTGAGAGGGGAGGGAGAGTTTTCGGGGGAGAGAGTGAGGGAGAGAGAGTGCCGAATGAGAGAATGAGGGGTGAGGAGAGAGAGGGAAGAGAGTTTATTCAAGATAAAACAAAAATTCAAAATAATAGTAGGTGGAATTAGGTGGAATAGTGACATGGACTTGATGTGTACTCTTGATGTACTTAGATTTGACTTGATGGATTGCCTTGGAACTTGTGCCATGATTGACCGATGGTTTGACTTGACATTGATTGATTTGACAACTGATTTGACTTGTCTCGATTTGCGTGCCAAATTCACCGATCGGGTTTCGAGCGCGAACGAATTTTAGACAGGATTTGATTTTGATTAGTCGAATCTACTCTCAAAAATCCTAATTTTATTAATCCTAAGGACTGAGCATTTACCGGGGGCATTTCGGTAATTTTCCATTGACGTCTTGCTTCTCGACGTACACCGGCTGTCTGCCCTTCTGGCGACATTTCTGAAACTGACTTTATTTCGCAATTGTGTTTGTCTTACTAATTCGATTGTCCGAAGTCGGATTTCATTTCGTGGTCAATTTCATTAATTTACGACTCTGTCTCTGTCTCAGACCAACGGGCGGCTGTTTTGAAAATTCTCCCCAGTTAGCCTTTCCCCTTCGGTTGGTCAACTCAGGGTAGCTAATCCTGAGTGAGCGTCGATCAGAGTGTATTAACGAAGTGTTTCCATTCCTTTAGAAATTCCGATATTTGGGTCGAATTTTCAGACTGTTACAACTCTTCCCTTCTTATAAAAAATTTCGTCCTCGAAATTTACATCCACCAATCCTTACAACAAAAATGGAGATTACATCGATCTACTCAAATAGGTACGGATACTTCTTCTTCATTTCATCCTCGCTTTCCCAAGTAGCTCCTTCAGTTCCATGGTGTTCCCAGATAACCTTGACCAGCGGAATCGTTTTATTCCTTAAGACCTGCTCCTTGCGATCTTCAATTCTTACTGGCCTTTCCACGTATGAGACTCGGTCATCCATTTCAATGACTTCATGATCGAGTATATGTCCAGGGTCCGGCTCGTACTTCCGAAGCATCGAAACATGAAACACATTATGAATCTGCGATAAGTTTGGCGGCAATGCTAGACGATAAGCCAGTGTCCCGATCTTCTCCAGGATTTCGAATGGCCCAACAAATCTTGGACTCAACTTCCCTTTCTTGCCAAACCGAGACAGTCCTCGCATCGGCGACACCTTCAGAAACACATGATCTCCAACTTGGAATTCCAATGGCTTACGTCTCTTGTCTGCATAACTCTTCTGCCTACTCTGAGCAGTCCTCAACCTACCTCTGATCACTCTGACTGCCTCAACTGACTGCTGCACTAATTCTGGGCCTGTTATGCTTTTCTCACCAACTTCGTCCCAACAGATTGGCGTTCTACAGGCCCTTCCATACAGTGCCTCAAATGGTGCCATTCTGATGCTCTGCTGGTAACTGTTGTTGTAGGCAAATTCCACCAAATGCAACTGTTCTTCCCAACCTCCTTTGAAGTCAATCACACAAGCTCTCAACATGTCCTCCAAGGTATGTATCGTCCTTTCCGACTGACCATCGGTCTGAGGGTGGTAGGCTGTACTGAATCTCAGCTCTGTTCCCAGCGCACCCTGCAGACTCTTCCAAAATGTAGCGGTGAAGTGAGGATCTCTGTCTGATACAATACTTACTGGTACCCCATGCAATCTCGCTATCTGCCTCACGTACAATTCAGCCAACTTTTCCAAGGTAGAGTCCTTTCGTACTGCAATGAAATGCGCTGATTTCGTCAGTCTATCCACGATTACCCAGATCGAATCATTGCCTCTCTGACTTCTTGGCAATCCTGTCACAAAATCCATAGTGACATGCTCCCATTTCCACTCTGGGATTTCCAATGGTTGCAATAATCCTCCAGGCTTGCAATGCTGTGCCTTTACCTGTTGACACGTCAGACACTTAGCTACATGCTTAGCCACATCCACCTTCATTCCATTCCACCAATAGTGCTGACGCAAATTTTGATACATCTTAGTACTCCCTGGATGAATACTATAGTTACTTCTGTGTGCCTCGGACAAAATCTTCTCTTTTAGCGCCTCGTCATTAGGCACGCACAGATGTCCTTTAAACTTCAATATTCCGTCAGCAGTCACTTGGAACTCGGCCTTCCTCTTGTCTGCATTCATCGCCATAATCTTCTGAACGTCCGGGTCCGTAGATTGCATCTCCTTGATTCTTAGCTGAATCTCTGGTTCGATCCGCAACGTAGCCATCAAACTGGAGAGGGTTCCTACCTCAACCCTAAACTCAGAATCTCTGATCTCCTCCAGTAAGGTCCACTCCTTGACCATCATATGCGCAACGCTCGACTTCCTACTCAGAGCATCCGCTACCTTATTCGCCTTTCCTGGATGGTATAGAATGTCACAGTCGTAGTCCTTCAACAACTCCATCCAACGACGCTGCCTCATATTCAGCTCCTTCTGCGAGAACAGATATTTCAAACTCTGATGGTCCGTAAAAATCTGGAATTTCTCTCCCACCAGATAATGCCTCCAAATCTTCAATGCGAACACTATGGCAGCTAACTCCAAGTCATGCGTCGGGTAATTCATCTCATGTGGCCTCAACTGTCGAGATGCATACGCTACCACTCGTCCATGCTGCATCAAGACACACCCCAATCCTCTTAATGACGCATCGCTGTATATCTCAAATCCTCCTGGTCCAGACGGAATGGTTAAGACTGGTGCGGAAGTCAATCGATCCTTCAACTCCTGAAAACTTTCCTTGCATTTCTCAGTCCATTGAAACTTTGTTTCCTTCTTCAACAAACGCGTCAGAGGAGACGCTATCATAGAGAATCTTTCCACGAAGCGTCTATAATATCCAGCCAATCCAAGGAAACTTCGCACTTCCGTCACGGTCATAGGTCTCGGCCATTTCTCTACTGCTTCAATCTTAGATGGGTCCACTGATATCCCTTCTCCAGATACTATATGACCAAGGAATGCCACTCTGCTCAGCCAAAACTCGCACTTACTGAACTTCGTATATAGCGAATGTTCCCTTAACGTCTGCAGAACGATCCTTAAGTGTTCTTCGTGGTCCTCAGAACTCTTCGAATACACCAATAAGTCATCAATGAAGACTATCACAAACTGATCCAGAATGTAACAGTCTGAAAATTCGATCCAATTATCGGAATTTCTGGATGAATGGAAACACTTCGTTAATACCCTCTGATCGACGCTCACTCAGGACTAGCTACCCTGAGATGACCAACCGAAGGGGAAAGGCTAACTGGGGAGAATTTTCCAAACAGCCGCCCGTTGGTCTGAGACAGAGACAGAGTCGTAAATTAATGAAATTAACCACGAAATGAAATCCGACATTGGATAATCGAATCAATAAGATAAAAACAATTAAGAACTGAAGTCAGTTTCAGAAATGTCGCCAGAAGGGCAGACAGCCGGTGTACGTCGAGAAGCAAGACGTCAATGGAAAATTACCGAAATGCCCCCGGTAAATGCTCAGTCCTTAGGATTAATAGAATTAGGATTTTTGAGAGTAGATTCGACTAATCAAAATCAAATCCTGTCTAAAATTCGTTCGCGCTCGAGACCCGATCGGTGCATTTGGCACGCAAATCGAGGCAAGTCAAATCAGTTGTCAAATCAATCAATGTCATGTCAAACCATCGGTCAATCATGGCACAAGTTCCAAGGCAATCCATCAAGTCAAATCTAAGTACATCAAGAGTACACATCAAATCCATGTCACTATTCCACCTAATTCCACCTACCATTATTTTGAATTTTTGTTTTATCTTGAATAAACTCTCTTCTCTCTCTCCTCACCCCTCATTCTCTCATTCGGCACTCTCTCTCCCTCACTCTCTGTAACAGTCTGAAAATTGGACCCAAATATCGGAATTTCTAAATGAGTGGAAACACTTCGTTAATACCCTCTGATCGACGCTCACTCAGGATTAGCTACCCTGAGATGACCAACCGAAGGGGAAAGGCTAACTAGGGAGAATTTTCCAAACAGCCGCCCGTTGGTCTGAGACAGAGACAGAGTCGTAAATTAATGAAATTGACCACGAAATGAAATCCGACTTCGGACAATCGAACTAGTAAGACAAACACAATTAAGAAATAAAGTCAGTTTCAGAAATGTCGCCAGAAGGGCAGACAGCCGGTGTACGTCGAGGAGCGAGACGTCAATGGAAAATTACCGAAATGCCCCCGGTAAATGCTCAGTCCTTAGGATTAATAGAATTAGGATTTTTGAGAGTAGATTCGACTAATCAAAATCAAATCCTGTCTAAAATTCGTTCGCGCTCGAGACCCGATCGGTGCATTTGGCACGCAAATCGAGGCAAGTCAAATCAGTTGTCAAATCAATCGATGTCTTGTCAATCCATCAATCACATCCATCGGTCATTCATGGTTCAACTTCCAAGGCAATCTCTCAATCAAATCAAGGGGCATGTCAAAGTACAAACATCTTGTCCCTAACACTATTACCCCATTACCTAACCCCATTACCTCTTGATTTTGAATTTTCACCAAAGCTATATCATAGTCTCTCTCTCTCCTCACCTCATTTTTCGGCCGGCCACTCTTCCTCACCTCCCTCACACTCTCGTGCTCTCATCTCTCTCTCAACTCTCTCGGTTCTCTCCCTCCCCGTCGGCCACCGTCGCCCGCCTCAAGCCGCCGTCTTCCTCCGTCGTCACCACCTCGAGGTAAGCATCTTCCCTTCCTTTCCTTGTTGTTCTATGGCCATGAGAACCGCTTGAAGCCGCCCCTCATCCTCACCGTCCCTCATCATCGTCGTCGTCGTCCGTCACGATCAACTTGGCCGTGAGCCTTCGGGCTGGCCAAGCTTGATCCGCCGCCCTCCCCCACTCCTCTAATGCCTAGAGCTATCATATTTAGGTCCTTGGAGCTTTTGGAGGTGACCGAACCAACCGCGATCAGCCCCTCCTCTCCGTTCGGCCGTGAGCCTCGTCCGGCCGTCCGGTGTCCTTTGCCGTCCCGTCGTCGTTTCCGGTCCTAATAGGTAAGCTCTACCCCTAATCTTGGACTAGGCTAGTTGTATATGTGTATGTGGGGTGGTATTATGGGCTAGTGATTGTGGTTAAGAAGGTTAGTGTGTGATTAAGGTTGGATTAGTTGAGGCTAACGGATTAGTATGCGGATTTGGGCCAAGAGAGGGCTGTTAGCATGTGAAATGGGCCTTAAAATGCTAAGTGTGGGCTGCAAATGATGAGGTAGGCGTGTGGTGGAGAGGCCGTGAGGTGTTATTGGGCTTAGGGGGCTTAACTTGCACTAATTTGATCAAAAACAAGTTAACGGGCCTAAGATATCCTAATGGACTTGCCAATGGACGAAACTAACAACTTGAATGGGCCTCAAAAACATGATTAGAGGGCTGCATTAGTAGGTTTGGGCGTGTACATTAGTGGGCCAAAGGAAAATAATGGGCTTGGGAATCTTAAATTCAAGTAATTGGGCCAAAACTAAACTAAATGGGCCTAATCCAACTAATGGGCCACTAATGGACGAAAATCCACTTAAATCGAGCCTAATTTATGTCCATGAACACTAAAATATGAAACCCAAAAATGTATATGGGCTTGGGTTATCAAATTGGGCTTAAAATAATGGAAATGGGCCTAAATAGTAAACCTTTAAAAATGGGCTTGGGCCTCACACGAAATTAATAAAATAATGGGCCCAACCCATATAATTTAAATTAATAATTAATTATTGGACCTCAACTATTGAAGTGGGCCTTGGGCCCAGCCGAGCTTAACTTGATTAACTAAGACCCTTAATTAGATTAGACTTTGGGTTATGGGCTCGAATTATGGATTGCCCTTGGGTAAGTGATGGTATGGTAGATTCCTGTATGAGATGTAAGGCGAATTTAGATGATCGAGACTTTGAAAGTAGAGGCCTACGATCCATGTCTATTTGGTTGATGAACGTGAGGTTCACTGATCGATTGAATGATGTGCTCTACTCCTGCACTTGTATTCATTTGCATGCATGCTCTGTGTTAAGTTATTGATGTGATCATCTGGGCCCTGCATACATTCAGAGCATTGCATGAGTCACTGGGAATGTGACATGAGATGGTGCCCTGATGGGAGATGGAGAGAAAAGGGAGACCAACGTAAGGCGTCAGAAACGCAGTGTGGTACGGGCCTATGTGGCACCGAGATTTATGCCGTGTGGCACTGTTGGTAGCGCCCTGATGGGAGATGGAGAGAAAAGGGAGGCCAGCATAAGGCGTCCGAGACGCAGCGTGGCATGCCGTGTGGCACTGTTGGTAGAGCCCTGATGGGAATTGGAGTGATAGGCGGGCTGATCCTCGGGATCTATGATGGCCGTTTGAGGCCTGTGGCATTGCATACCATGAGTGCTGATTGTTGATATTGCCCGTCTTTATTGCATGAACCATTGTGATGAAACTCGTACCGACTATATGAGGTGTGATAATAGCTGGGGAGATCGAGAGCGTTGAACTTTGAATCCCGAACCCTAGTCACTAGTTAGGACCGACCCCACTTGTATATCCTACCCTACGCTAGGATTAGTGGTGAGCTTGCTGAGTCCTCGACTCACTGGCGTTGGTTGCCACCTTTTTCAGATCCAGGTCGCTAGTGATGGATGTGCCACCGATGCTTTTTGGTCTGCCGATCCAGATGGACACCCAGGTTACCCTCCATTTTGATATGCACGCTACCCTGTGGCATAGGCATGTAACGACTGTACTCGTAGATCAGGGAGGTCCTTATTTAGTGCCCCATAGGTTTGAGGCTTGGTTTAGAGAGGGCCTACATGGCTTTGAGGGACCCCAGAGAGATTCCCCGATTCCCATGGAGGAGGACCCGTTTTGGCTCCAGCCTGCAGAATATGGAGGCCAGGTGATCGACCCCGACCCGAAGCAGGAGTTGCCGTCTCCAGGGCGCTCCGAGATAGATGGCCACGAGGAGGGCGATGCGATGGATACCGAGGAGGAGGATCCAGAGGAGGACCCTGTGGAGGATTCCGACGAGGAGGACTGAGTCATGGCAGAATCCCGATGTTTTGAGGATTAATAGAGCGTAGGACGATCTACAGCTAGTGGTTTTTCTTTTGGTAGTCTGTACCTAACGCTGATTATATTATGAAATGCTGATTTTGCTTATCTTGATTTTGCTACCCCTTTGTCATGTATGCTTGTGTGTATGGATAGAAGGCACGCTTCCGCAGGGAAGAGAATTTGGCGCAAGCCGCGTCGTCTGGTCGCGACGAAAAGAAATTTTCCCTGGGCCGTCGCTTATCATGAACCAGTCGAGCGCGAGGTGTATCTTCCGCAGGAACGGGGTGCCGCGCTCCCGAGTAGGGATCCGGGGCGTGACATCCCCGTTCGAGTGGTATCAGAGCCAGGTTAGCTTGATACGAGACCGTTCGAGGTTTGGAGTGATAAGGCTGATGATTTTGGGGGTAGTTAGTTAGACAGACCCTAGACCTAAGGATTAGGAAGGGTAGAATGCATGATTTGATTGGCGCATGTGATTGCTTAGCGGAATTGATTGTCTAGAGTAGCCTTTGGATAAGGTATTTCATGCTAAGCTGCAGGTGCGTCAGGACCTGAGGTAAGGTTCTAAGGCAGAGCCCCATGAGTTGGGCGCTTGATTGCTGATTGCTGAATGTTAGTCCGTGAGGTATTGCATGTGGTTGTATGCCTAGTCGGCTGTCGCGCGCTGCTTGACCATCATGCATTGCATGATTTCTGCACCGAAAGCAAAATGGTTTAGAAATGGAAAATCATTGTTGAAAAAGGAGATTTGGATTTTGAAAGAAATGCATGCATTCATGTTGTTGGATTTGGTGACCGTCAGCCTGGTATGGGACAGGATTGACGGGACGTCTAAAAACTGTGATGAAGCGTGGTATGGGACACGTGGAGTGGGATTCTCTTTGTCTATGAATTTCTTAGGACAACTGTTCGCACCAAGAAACGATGAGGGCGGGGAGTGGTCGCCGGGGCAAAGACCTGATCAAGGAAGCGGCTCCCGACAGGCTTCTAGTTGAGGTTGCGAACAGAGTGGCCTGGGTTATGCATTTGCAGGGTTGAGTCTAGATGTCGACCGGGTTCAACTGCATTTAAGCTGCAGCGATTATTTACATGCATATACATGTCAGTGGACGCGACAGTAGACGAAAGCTTGGTTGCTAGATTTAGAATTTCGAATTCCTGAACGGGAATTTCGTTGTTTTAGGTGTGAGTGTTAGCAAGGATGAGCAATAGGGGCAGAAGACCGACTGCTGGTGCATCGAGCTCGAGGGCTCCTGAGTCTGAAGGGGACCCCAGAATCGAAGAGATGATGAGAGTTCTGACGGAAGTGAGTAACTTGATGGCTAGGCAAGCTGCTGAGAGAGCTGCCACTGTAGCCCAAGCAGCTGAGGCCGCCTTGGCCGCTGCGAATGGAGCCAATGGAGGCAATGGGCATGGAAATGGAGGACGTCAGACTCATCACATTGTGGAGCAGTTTCTGAAGTTGCAGCCGTCGAAGTTTGATGGCAGTGGTGGTCCAGAGGTAGCTGCCTTGTGGATCGAGCAGCTGGAGAAGGCTTTCTCCGTGTTGGGTTGCGCAGACGAGGAAAAGGTTTCGTTGGCAACTTATCAGCTTCAAGGGACTGCAGATGACTGGTGGAAGGCCACTAGAGGACGAGTCTTTCCGGATGGCATGAGGCCAAACTGGGCCGCCTTCTGTGCAGCATTTAATGGAAAGTATTTCTCTGAGGCAGCCCAGGAAAGGAAAATGGAAGAGTTCATCAAGCTCCGCCAAGGATCGCTGACCGTGGACCAGTATGAGGGCGAATTTGCCAGGCTGTCCAAGTTCGCACGAAGGCTGATTGACGACCCATGGGATAAGGCCAGGAGATTTAGGGAAGGATTGAGGCCCGAGTTGAAGAGTTTGATCATCGCCACTGGGCTGAGGGACTACAACGAGATCTATGAGCGAGCCCTGGCGATAGAACGGGATCTGCAAGAAAAGGCCGCCGCACCTGGGTCGCGGTTTGTGCCAAGGGGGAACTTCAGAGACTTTGGCAAGAGGCCAATGAAGGACAACCGCAGGTTCGTTCCACCTGCGATGAGAACCCTGGGAAAGCCATCGTTCCCTGGTAATCAGGTCTGCCGTGACTGTGGCAGGAGGCATGGGAACAGCCCTTGCCCGAGGAAGACTGGAGGCTGCTTTGGATGTGGCCAAACGGGGCATATTCTGAGGAACTGCCCAAGGAAGAGTCAGAGACCCCAATTCCAGCAACAACAGCAGCAACCGCAGATGGTGAACGCTTCGCAAGGAAACCAGAACCGTCCGCCTGCTTAGGGACGAGTGTATGCAATGGCGCGCAAGGACGCTGAGAATGCGCCAGGGGTGATCACAGGTACCGTTTCTCTCTGTGGTCATACCGCTTATTCCTTGTTTGATCCGGGAGCGTCGCACTCTTTCGTATCTGCACGTTTTGTCGAGTTGTCTGGGATGAATGTTAAGCCATTGGATGTGACCTTGCATGTAGAAGGATAGAGTAATTGTTGCGTTAGGGTGTAAGGGGTGTAAGTTAGCTCTGGGCGATAGGCAAGAAGAAATTGACTTAGCCGTTTTGCCCATGTATGATTTTGATGTGATTGTTGGCATGGATTGGCTAGTTAGGCATGGTGCAGTGGTAGACTGTAGTAGGAGTATCATACAGCTAAACCCAGTAGGCCACCCTGGGTATGAATTTAAGGGAAATCGTGGAGGAACGTCGATCCCTTGGATCTCATCTTTAGAGGCGACCAAGTTAATGGATGAAGGTTGCCTGGGATTTTTGGCATCAGTATTAGATTCGTCTGCCCTAGAAATGAAGTTAGAAGAAGTGCCTGTAGTAAGTGAGTATCCAGATGTATTTCCTCAAGAGTTGCCTGGATTGCCACCTAAGCGTGAGGTAGAATTCGTGATTGAACTGGCACCTGGAACGGAGCCGATCTCGAAAGCACCGTATAGGATGTCGTTGTCTGAGCTAAAAGAGTTGAAGGTACAGATGCAAGAGCTATTGGATAAAGGATTTATCCGCCCCAGTGCTTCGCCATGGGGAGCCCCGGTACTGTTTGTTAAGAAAAAGGATGGGTCACTAAGACTGTGCATCGATTACAGACAGCTGAACCAAGTGACGATCAAGAATAAGTATCCTCTACCAAGGATTGATGACCTGTTCGACCAACTTCAAGGCGCTTGCGTGTTCTCCAAGATAGACCTAAGGACAGGCTATCACCAGTTAAGGATTAAGAAAGAGGATGTGCCTAAGACTGCTTTTAGGACGAGGTATGGGCACTATGAGTTCACCGTTATGCCGTTTGGATTGACAAATGCTCCAGCCGCATTTATGGATATGATGAATCGAGTGTTCAAGGAGTTTTTGGATCAATTCGTGATAGTCTTCATTGATGACATATTGGTGTATTCGAAGAGTTCTGAAGACCACGGGGAACACTTAAGGGTCGTCCTGCGAACGCTAAGGGAACATTCGCTGTATGCGAAGTTCAATAAGTGTGAGTTCTGGCTGAACAGAGTGGCGTTTCTTGGTCATATAGTATCTGGAGAAGGAATATCAGTGGACCCATCTAAGATTGAAGCAGTAGAGAAATGGCCGAGGCCTACGACCGTGACGGAAGTGCGAAGTTTCCTTGGATTGGCTGGGTATTATAGACGCTTCGTGGAAAGATTCTCTGTGATAGCGTCTCCTCTGACGCGTTTGTTGAAGAAGGAAACAAAGTTTCAATGGACTGAGAAATGCGAGGAGAGTTTTCAGGAGTTGAAGGATCGATTGACTTCCGCACCAGTCTTAACCATTCCGTCTGGACCAGGAGGATTTGAGATATACAGCGATGCGTTATTAAGAGGATTGGGGTGTGTCTTGATGCAGCATGGACGAGTGGTAGCTTATGCATCTCGACAGTTGAGGCCGCATGAGATGAATTACCCGACGCACGACTTGGAGTTAGCTGCGATTGTCTTTGCATTGAAGATTTGGAGGCATTATCTGGTGGGAGAGAAATTCCAGATTTTTACGGACCATCAGAGTTTGAAGTATCTGTTCTCGCAGAAGGAGCTGAATATGAGGCAACGTCGTTGGATGGAGTTTTTGAAGGACTACGACTGCGATATTTTGTACCATCCAGGAAAGGCGAATAAGGTGGCAGATGCTCTGAGTAGGAAGTCGAGCATTGCGCATATGATGGTCAAGGAGTGGACATTACTGGAGGAAATCAGAGATTCTGAGTTCAAGGTCGAGGTAGGAAACCTCTCGAGTCTGATGGCTACGTTGCAGATCGAACCAGAGATTCAGCTAAGAATCAAGGAGTTGCAGTCTACGGACCCAGACATTCAGAAGATTGTGATGATGAATGTAGAGGAGAGAAAGGCCGAGTTCCAAGTAACTGCTGATGGAATATTGAAGTTTAGGGGACGTCTATGCGTGCCAAACGATGAAGAGCTGAAGGAAAGGATTTTGGCTGAGGCGCACAGAAGTAACTACAGTATTCATCCAGGGAGTACTAAGATGTATCAGAATTTGCGTCAGCACTATTGGTGGAATGGAATGAAGGTGGATGTGGCTAAGCATGTAACTAAGTGTCTGACGTGCCAACAGGTAAAGGCACAGCATTGTAAGCCTGGAGGATTATTACAACCATTGGAAATCCCAGAGTGGAAATGGGAGCATGTCACCATGATTTCGTGACAGGACTACCGAGAAGTCAGAGAGGCAATGATTCGATTTGGGTAATAGTGGACAGACTGACGAAATCAGCTCATTTCATTGCAGTACGAAAGGACTCTACCTTGGAAAAGTTGGCTGAGTTGTACGTGAGGCAGATAGTGAGATTGCATGGGGTACCAGTAAGTATTGTATCAGACAGAGATCCTCGTTTCACAGCTACATTTTGGAAGAGTCTGCAGGGTGCTTTGGGAACGGAGTTGAGATTTAGTACAGCTTACCACCCTCAGACAGATGGTCAGTCGGAAAGGACGATTCAGACCTTGGAAGACATGCTGAGAGCTTGTGTAATTGATTTCAAAGGAGGCTGGGAAGAGCAGTTACACTTAGTGGAGTTTGCCTACAATAACAGTTACCAGCAGAGTATCAGAATGGCACCATTTGAGGCACTGTATGGAAGGGCCTGTCGAACTCCAATCTGTTGGGACGAAGTTGGTGAGAAAAGCATAACAGGCCCAGAGTTAGTGCAACAGTCAGTTGAGGCAGTCAGAGTGATCAGAGATAGGTTGAGGACTGCTCAGAGTAGGCAGAAGAGTTATGCAGACAAGAGACGTAAGCCATTGGAATTCCAAGTTGGAGATCATGTGTTTCTGAAGGTGTCGCCGATGCGAGGACTATCTCGGTTTGGCAAGAAAGGAAAGTTGAGTCCAAGATTTGTTGGGCCATTCGAGATCCTGGAGAAGATCGGGACACTGGCTTATCGTCTGGCACTACCGCCGAACTTATCGCAGATTCATAATGTGTTTCATGTTTCGATGCTTCGAAAGTACGAGCCGGACCCTGGCCATATACTCGATCATGAAGTCATTGAAATGGATGACCGCGTCTCATACGTGGAAAGGCCAGTAAGAATTGAAGATCGCAAGGAGCAGGTCTTAAGGAATAAGACGATTCCGCTGATCAAGGTTATCTGGGAACATCATGGGACTGAAGGAGCGACTTGGGAAAGCGAGGACGAAATGAAGAAGAAGTACCCGTATCTGTTTGAGTAGATCGATGTAATCTCCATTTTGTTGTAAGGATTGGTGGATGTAAATTTCGAGGACGAAATTTTTATAAGAAGGGAAGAATTGTAACAGTCTGAAAATTCGACCCAAATATCGGAATTTCTAAAGGAATGGGAACACTTCGTTAATACCCTCTGATCGACGCTCACTCAGGATTAGCTACCCTGAGATGACCAACCGAAGGGGAAAGGCTAACTGGGGAGAATTTTCCAAACAGCCGCCCGTTGGTCTGAGACAGAGACAGAGTCGTAAATTAATGAAATTGACCACGAAATGAAATCCGACTTCGGACAATCGAATTAGTAAGACAAACACAATTAAGAAATAAAGTCAGTTTCAGAAATGTCGCCAGAAGGGCAGACAGCCGGTGTACGTCGAGGAGCGAGACGTCAATGGAAAATTACCGAAATGCCCCCGGTAATTGCTCAGTCCTTAGGATTATTAGAATTAGGATTTTTGAGAGTAGATTCGACTAATCAAAATCAAATCCTGTCTAAAATTCGTTCGCGCTCGAGACCCGATCGGTGCATTTGGCACGCAAATCGAGGCAAGTCAAATCAGTTGTCAAATCAATCAAACGTCTTGTCAACCAATCAATCACATCCATCGGTCATTCATGGTTCAACTTCCAAAGCAATCTCTCAATCAAATCAAGGGGGCATGTCAAAGTACAAACATCTTGTCCCTAACACTATTACCCCATTACCTAACCCCATTACCTCTTGATTTTGAATTTTCACCAAAGCTATATCATAGTCTCTCTCTCTCCTCACCTCATTTTTCGGCCGGCCACTCTTCCTCACCTCCCTCACACTCTCGTGCTCTCATCTCTCTCTCAACTCTCTCGGTTCTCTCCCTCCCCGTCGGCCACCGTCGCCCGCCTCAAGCCGCCGTCTTCCTCCGTCGTCACCACCTCGAGGTAAGCCTCTTCTCTTCCTTTCCTTGTTGTTCTATGGCCATGAGAACCTCTTGAAGCCGCCCCTCATCCTCACCGTCCCTCATCGTCGTCGTCGTCCGTCACGATCAACTTGGCCGTGAGCCTTCGGGCTGGCCAAGCTTGATCCGCCGCCCTCCCCCACTCCTCTAATGCCTAGAGCTATCATATTTAGGTCCTTGGAGCTTTTGGAGGTGACCGAACCAACCACGATCAGCCCCTCCTCTCCGTTCGGCCGTGAGCCTCGTCCGGCCGTCCGGTGTCCCTTGCCGTCCCGTCGTCGTTTCCGGTCCTAATAGGTAAGCTCTACCCCTAATCTTGGACTAGGCTAGTTGTATATGTGTATGTGGGGTGGTATTATGGGCTAGTGATTGTGGTTAAGAAGGTTAGTGTGTGATTAAGGTTGGATTAGTTGAGGCTAATGGATTAGTATGCGGATTTGGGCCAAGAGAGGGCTGTTAGCATGTGAAATGGGCCTTAAAATGCTAAGTGTGGGCTGCAAATGATGAGGTAGGCGTGTGGTGGAGAGGCCGTGAGGTGTTATTGGGCTTAGGGGGCTTAACTTGCACTAATTTGATCAAAAACAAGTTAACGGGCCTAAGATATCCTAATGGACTTGCCAATGGACGAAACTAACAACTTGAATGGGCCTCAAAAACATGATTAGAGGGCTGCATTAGTAGGTTTGGGCGTGTACATTAGTGGGCCAAAGGAAAATAATGGGCTTGGGAATCTTAAATTCAAGTAATTGGGCCAAAACTAAACTAAATGGGCCTAATCCAACTAATGGGCCACTAATGGACGAAAATCCACTTAAATCGGGCCTAATTTATGTCCATGAACACTAAGATACGAAACCCAAAAATGTATATGGGCTTGGGTTATCAAATTGGGCTTAAAATATTGGAAATGGGCCTAAATAGTAAACCCTTAAAAATGGGCTTGGGCCTCACACGAAATTAATAAAATAATAGGCCCAACCCATATGAATTAAATTAATAATTAATTATTGGACCTCAACTATTGAAGTGGGCCTTGGGCCCAGCCGAGCTTAACTTGATTAACTAAGACCCTTAATTAGATTAGACTTTGGGTTATGGGCTCGAATTATGGATTGCCCTTGGGTAAGTGATGGTATGGTAGATTCCTGTATGAGATGTAAGGCGAATTTAGATGATCGAGACTTTGAAAGTAGAGGCCTACGATCCATGTCTATTTGGTTGATGAACGTGAGGTTCACTGATCGATTGAATGATGTGCTCTACTCCTGCACTTGTATTCATTTGCATGCATGCTCTGTGTTAAGTTATTGATGTGATCATCTGGGCCCTGCATACATTCAGAGCATTGCATGAGTCACTGGGAATGTGACATGAGATGGTGCCCTGATGGGAGATGGAGAGAAAAGGGAGACCAACGTAAGGCGTCAGAAACGCAGTGTGGTACGGGCCTATGTGGCACCGAGATTTATGCCGTGTGGCACTGTTGGTAGCGCCCTGATGGGAGATGGAGAGAAAAGGGAGGCCAGCATAAGGCGTCCGAGACGCAGCGTGGCATGCCGTGTGGCACTGTTGGTAGAGCCCTGATGGGAATTGGAGTGATAGGCGGGCTGATCCTCGGGATCTATGATGGCCGTTTGAGGCCTGTGGCATTGCATACCATGATTGCTGATTGTTGATATTGCCCGTCTTTATTGCATGAACCATTGTGATAAAACTCGTACCGACTATATGAGGTGTGATAATAACTGGGGAGATCGAGAGCGTTGAACTTTGAATCCTGAACCCTAGTTACTGGTTAGGACCGACCCCACTTGTATATCCTACCCTACGCTAGGATTAGTGGTGAGCTTGCTGAGTCCTCGACTCACTGGCGTTGGTTGCCACCTTTTTCAGATCCAGGTCGCTAGTGATGGACATGCCACCGATGCTTTTTGGTCTGCCGATCCAGATGGACACCCAGGTTACCCTCCATTTTGATATGCACGCTACCCTGTGGCATAGGCATGTGACGACTGTACTCGTAGATCAGGGAGGTCCTTATTTAGTGCCCCATAGGTTTGAGGCTTGGTTTAGAGAGGGCCTACATGGCTTTGAGGGACCCCAGAGAGATTCCCCGATTCCCATGGAGGAGGACCCGTTTTGGCTCCAGCCTGCAGAATATGGAGGCCAGGTGATCGACCCCGACCCGAAGCAGGAGTTGCCGTCTCCAGGGCGCTCCGAGATAGATGGCCACGAGGAGGGCGATGCGATGGATACCGAGGAGGAGGATCCAGAGGAGGACCCTGTGGAGGATTCCGACGAGGAGGACTGAGTCATGGCAGAATCCCGATGTTTTGAGGATTAATAGAGCGTAGGACGATCTACAGCTAGTGGTTTTTCTTTTGGTAGTCTGTACCTAACGCTGATTATATTATGAAATGCTGATTTTGCTTATCTTGATTTTGCTACCCCTTTGTCATGTATGCTTGTGTGTATGGATAGAAGGCACGCTTCCGCAGGGAAGAGAATTTGGTGCAAGCCGCGTCGTCTGGTCGCGACGAAAAGAAATTTTCCCTGGGCCGTCGCTTATCATGAACCAGTCGAGCGCGAGGTGTATCTTCCGCAGGAACGGGGTGCCGCGCTCCCGAGTAGGGATCCGGGGCGTGACACTCTCTCCCCCGAAAACTCTCCCTCCCCTCTCAACCCTCTCTCGGCTTCTCTCCCTCCCGTTGCCGTGCCGCCCGAGCACTCCTCCACCGCGGGCCGCCGTTGTCCGTCATTCTCCTCCGTCGTCGCCACCTCGAGGTAAGCCTCTCTCCTCCCTTCTCCTTGTTGTCCCGTGGCCATGAGAGCCCTTTAAATCACACCTCAACCTCACCGTCCATCTCTCTCTCGGTGGCCCTTGTGTAGCCGCCTTCGTCGTCGTCGATCATCGTCGTTCGGCCACCGCTCCTCACCGTCCACCATCCTCACCCCTTGGTAAGTATTCCAAGCTCCTTTGTCTTCATTTCCATGACCCTTTAAAGTCGTTTGCCGACCAAGCCAACCCAATCCTCCTTGTAGGCCGAAAAGCCCTCACGGCCATTCTTGCTCCGCCCGTCGTCGTCGTCATTTCCGCCCCATTTTCCGGTAAGCTCTACCCCTAATCTTGGTTTAGGTTAGTGATATATGTTTGTGAAATATGAACTAAAGAGTTGAATGTGGTAATCTTGGAGGAAATGGCATGATTAAGGCTTGGACTAATCGGGGTAGTTTGGGTGATTAGTGAAATGGGCTTGGCCGAAGGCTTAGAGGCTTAGAGTAGGCTGGAAGTCTTGCAAAGTGGGCTGCAAATGGGTGATTCGGGTGTGTATGGAGTGGCCGAAATGTGTAAGTGGGTTTAGGGAATCAAATATAGCAAGTTGGGCTTGAAACAAGCTAACGGGCCGAAGTCATTCCAACGGAGTCGCCAATGGACGAAACTAACAACTTGAACGGGCCATAAAAACTTGAAAAGTGGGCTGCAAATGTAGGCTTAGGCGTGTACTTAGCGGGCCGAAGGGAAATAATGGGCTAGAAAGCTTTAAGATTAAGTAATTGGGCCAAAACTAATCAAAATGGGCCTAATCTAGCTAGTGGGCCACTAATGGACGAAAATCCACTTAAGTTGGGCCTAAATTAAGTCCATGAAAATTTAAGAATGAATCCCAAAAATGTATATGGGCTTGGGTACTTGAATTGGGCCTAAATTAATGAATATGGGCTTGAATAATAAACTTTTAGAAATGGGCTTGGGCCTTGCACGAAACTAATAAAATAATAGGCCCAACCCATGTGAATTAATTTAAAGAATTAGTTATTGGACCTCAACTATTGGAGTGGGCCTTAGGCCCAGTCGAACTTAGCTTGATTTATTAGAGGCCCTTCATTAGATTAGACCTTGGTTTATATGGGCTCGATTAGTGGATTGTCCTTGGATAATCGATAGTATAGTAGACTTTTGTTTAAGATGCAAGGCGGACTTGAATTGTCGAAACTTTGTGAATAGAGATAATTGATCTATGTCTGCTTGGCCCGTTGATCATGAGATGTATCAGTTGGTCGATTGATGTGCTCTGTCTCGCACTTATGATTATTGGCATGCATGCTCGGTGTTGAGTTATTGATGTGATCATCTGGGCCCTGCATACATTCAGAGCATTGCATGAGTCACTGGAGATGTGACAAGAGATTGTGCCCTGAGGGGAAGTGGAGAGAAAAGGGAGACTAACGTAAGGCGTCAGAAACGCAGTGTGGTACGGGCCTATGTGGCACCGAGATTTATGCCGTGTGGCACTATTGGTAGAGCCCTGATGGGAATTGGAGTGATAGGCGGGCTGGTCCTTGGGATCTATGATGGCCGTTTGAGGCCTGTGGCATTGCATACCATGATTGCTGATTGTTGATATTGCCCGTCTTTATTGCATGAACCATTGTGATGAAACTCGTACCGACTATATGAGGTGTGATGATAACTGGGGAGATCGAGAGCGTTGGACTCCGGGTACCAAACCCTAGTTACTGGTTAGGACCGACCCCACTCGTATATCCTACCCTACGCTAGGATTAGTGGTGAGCTTGCTGAGTCCTCGACTCACTGGCGTTGGTTGCCGCCTTTTTGAGATCCAGGTCGCCAGTGATGGACGCACCACCGATGCTTTTTGGACTGCCAGTACAGATGGATACCGAGATCACCCTCCATTTTGATATGCACGCCACTCTGTGGCATAGACATGTGACCACTGTATTAGTAGATCAGGGTGGACCTTATCTTGTACCCCATAGATTCGAGGCTTGGTTTAGAGAAGGCCTACATGGCTTTGAGGGACCCCAGAGAGATCCCCCGATTCCCATGGAGGGGGACCCATTTTGGCTCCAGCCTGCAGAATATGGAGGCCAGGTGATCGACCCCGACCCGAAGCAGGAGTTGCCGTCTCCAGGGCGCTCCGAGATAGATGGCGACGAGGAGGGCGATGCGATGGATACCGAGGAGGAGGATCCAGAGGAGGACCCTGTGGAGGATTCCGACGAGGAGGACTGAGTTATGGCAAAATCCCGATGCTTGGAGGATTAGTTGAGCGTAGGATGACCTACAGCTAGTAGTTTTCTTTTGGTAGTCTGTACCTAACGCTAATCGTATTTATGAAATGTTGTTTATGTTTATCTTGTCCATGCTACCCCCTTTGCTATGTATACTTGTGTGTATGGATAGGAGGCACGCTTCCGCAGGTATGAGAATTTGGCGCAAGTTGCGTCGTCGTCTGGTCGCGACGAAGAGAAAGTATCCCTGGGCCGTCGCTTATCGTGAACCAGGCGAGCGCGAGGTGTATCTTCCGCAGGAACGGGATGCCGCATGCCCGAGAAGGGATCCGGGGCGTGACATCACCGTTCGAGTGGTATCAGAGCAAGGTCAGCTCGATACGAGACCGTTCGAGGCTTGGAGTGATAAGGCTGATGATTTTGGGGTAGTTAGTTAGACAGACCCTAGACCTAAGGATTAGGAAGGGTAGAATGCATGATTTGATTGGCGCATGTGATTGCTTAGCGGAATTGATTGTCTAGAGTAACCTTGGGATAAGGTATTTCATGCTAAGCTGCAGGTGCGTCAGGACCTGAGGTAAGGTTCTATGGCAGAGCCCCATGAGTTGGGCGTTTGGATGCTGATTGCTGAATGCTAGTCTGTGAGGTATTGCATGTGGTTGTATGCCTAGTCGGCTGTCGCGCGCTGCTTGACCATCATGCATTGCATGATTTCTGCACCGAAAGCAAAATGGTTTAGAAATGGAAAATCATTGTTGAAAAAGGAGATTTGGATTTTGAAAGAAATGCATGCATTCATGTTGTTGGATTTGGTGACCGTCAGCCTGGTATGGGACAGGATTGACGGGACGTCTAAAAACTGTGATGAAGCGTGGTATGGGACACGTGGAGTGGGATTCTCTTTGTCTATGAATGACTTAGGACAACTGTTCGCACCAAGAAACGATGAGGGCGGGGAGTGGTCGCCGGGGCAGAGTCCTGATCAAGGAAGCGGCTCCCGACAGGCTTCTAGTTGAGGTTGCGAACAGAGTGGCCTGGGTTATGCATTTGCAGGGTTGAGTCTAGATGTCGACCGGGTTCAACTGCATTTAAGCTGCAGCGATTATTTACATGCATATACATGTCGGTGGACGCGACAGTAGACGAAAGCTTGGTTGCTAGATTTAGAATTCCGAACTCCTGAATGGGAATTTCGTTTGTTTTAGGTGTGAGTTTTAGCAAGGATGAGCAATAGGGGCAGAAGACCGACTGCTGGTGCATCGAGCTCGAGGGCTCCTGAGTCTGAAGGGGACCCCAGAATCAAAGAAATGATGAGGGTTCTGACTGAAGTGAGTAACTTGATGGCTAGGCAAGCGGCTGAGAGAGCTGCCACTGTTGCCCAAGCAGCTGAGGCTGCCTTGGCCGCTGCAAATGGAGCCAATGGAGGCAATGGGCATGGAAATGGAGGACGTCAGACTCATCACATTGTGGAGCAGTTTCTGAAGTTGCAGCCGTCGAGGTTTGATGGCAGTGGTGGTCCAGAGGTAGCTGCCTTGTGGATCGAGCAGCTGGAGAAGGCTTTCTCCGTGTTGGGTTGCGCAGATGAGGAGAAAGTCTCGTTGGCAACTTATCAACTTCAGGGTACTGCAGATGACTGGTGGAAAGCCACTAGAGGGCGAGTCTTTCCGGATGGTATGAGGCCGAACTGGACCGCCTTCTGTACAGCATTCAATGGCAAGTATTTCTCTGAGGCAGCCCAGGAAAGGAAAATGGAAGAGTTCATCAGGCTCCGCCAAGGATCGCTGACCGTGGACCAGTATGAAGGCGAATTTGCCAGGCTGTCCAAGTTCGCACGAAGGCTGATCGAGGATCCGTGGGATAAGGCCAGAAGGTTCAGAGAAGGTCTGAGGCCAGAGTTGAAGAGTTTGATCATCGCCACTGGGCTGAGGGACTACAACGAGATTTACGAGCGAGCTCTAGCGATTGAGCGAGATCTGCAGGAGAAGGCCGCCGCATCTGGATCGCGGTTCGTGCCAAGAGGGAACTTCAGGGACTTTGGCAAGAGGCCAATGAAGGACACCCGCCGGTTCGTTCCACCTGCGAGGAGAACCCTAGGAAAGCCGTCGTTCCCTGGGAATCAGGTCTGCCGTGACTGTGGCAGGAGGCACGGGAACAGCCCTTGCCCTAGGAAAACTGGAGGCTGCTTTGGATGTGGCCAGACGGGGCATATTGTAACAGTCTGAAAATTCGATCCAATTATCGGAATTTCTCGATGAATGGAAACACTTCGTTAATACCCTCTGATCGACGCTCACTCAGGATTAGCTACCCTGAGATGACCAACCGAAGGGGAAAGGCTAACTGGGGAGAATTTTCCAAACAGCCGCCCGTTGGTCTGAGACAGAGACAGAGTCGTAAATTAATGAAATCGACCACGAAATGAAATCCGACTCCGGACAATCGAATTAGTAAGACAAACACAATTACGAAATAAAGTTAGTTTCAGAAATGTCGCCAGAAGGGCAGACAGCCGGTGTACGTCGAGAAGCAAGACGTCAATGGAAAATTACCGAAATGCCCCCGGTAAATGCTCAGTCCTTAGGATTAATAGAATTAGGATTTTTGAGAGTAGATTCGACTAATCAAAATCAAATCCTGTCTAAAATTCGTTCGCGCTCGAGACCCGATCGGTGCATTTGGCACGCAAATCGAGGCAAGTCAAATCAGTTGTCAAATCAATCAATGTCTTGTCAATCCATCGGTCACATCATGGTTCAATTTCCAAAAATGTCAATCCATCAATCCATCAAGTAAATCAAGTGTCATTCAAGCATAGTAAACATCATATCCTTGTCACTATTCAACCTAACCCCATTATCTTATTTTGAATTTCACTATAACCCACATAAACCTCTCTCTCTCCTCCCTCATCATTTTCGGCCGCCCACTCTCTCTCCTCCCTCTCCCTCTCTCGAATTCCCTCTCTCCCTCACGGCTCCCTCTCGCTCGGTCGTCCGCCGTGCGCCACCGTCCGCCGTCGTTGAGGCCTCCATCCGCGACGAGCCGCCACCATTGTCACGGTAAGTCTTCCCTTGTCCTCGGTCTCTTCATTCCCGTAGCCTTGGATGACCCGGCCTCACTCTCTCCTTCTTCTTTCTCTCGGTCCAAGCTCGTCCGGCCGCCCGAACGTCGTCGTCGCCGTCGTCTTCTCGTCCGGCCGCCTCCACCAGCCTCGTTCGTGTATAGGTGAGCTTCCATGGTCCCTCACCTCTTAGTTTTTCCCACGGCAAAAAGGCCATATGGACACCGGCCCGACCTGATCTCTCCCTTGCTCTCTCGGACGCGTGCAGCCGCCGTCGTTGCCGTCGGCCTCCGCCCGTTCCGACGTCATCCAGCCGCCACCGTCCACCCCACCGGTAAGCTTTATTCACTAATCTCAACCTAGGCTAGTTGTATGCATGTGTGGTTGTGTGAATTAGTTGCTAATTAAAGTGATTAGTGGATAATGTGGATGATTAAGCTAGTTGGGCTTTGGATTATGTTGTTAGATTAATGGGCCGGCCGTGTGGGCCATAGAGAGAGAGAGATTGGGCCTTGAAATGTCATAGATGGGCTGAATGGGGTGAAGTTGGCGTGAGGTTTGATGGGCCAAAGGGAACTAATGGGCTTGGAAGCTTTAAAATCAAGTAATTGGGCCAAAACTAATCAAAATGGGCCAAATCTAGTTAGTGGGCCACTAATGGACGAAAATCCACTTAAATTGGGCCTAAATTAAGCCCACGAACGTTAAAGAATGAAACTCAAAAATGTATATGGGCTTGGGTATTCAAATTGGGCCTAAAATAATGAATGTGGGCTTGAATAGTAAACCTTTAGAAATAGGCTTGGGCCTTGCACGAAATTAATAAAATAATAGGCCCAACCCCTATGAATTTAATTTAAGAATTAATTATTGAACCCCAACTATTGAAGTGGGCCTTAGGCCCAGTCGAACTTAGCTCGATTAATTAGGGGTTCTTAATCAGATTAGACCTTGGTTTATATGGGCCCGATTAGTGGATTGTGTGACAGTCTGAAAATTCGACCCATTTATCGGAATTTCTAAATGAATGGAAACACTTCATTGTTACCCTCTGATCGACGCTCACTCAGGATTAGCTACCCTGGGACGACTAACCGAAAGGGGAAGGCTACCTGGGAAAATTTCCCAAACAGCCGCCCGTTGGTCTGAGACTGAGACAGAGTCGGTATTTAATGAAATTGACCACAAAATGAAATCCGACATCGGATAATCGAATTAGAAAGATAAACACAATGAGGAAATGGAATCGGTTTCAGAGGCGTCGCCCGAAGGGCAGACAGCCGGTGTACGTCGCGAAGCAAGACGTGATTGGAAAATTACCGAAATGCCCCCGGTAAATGCTCAGTCCATAGAAATAGATGAATTAGGATTTTTGAGAGTGAATTCGGCAGATCGAAACCAAATCCAGTCCGAATTTCGTTCGCGCTCAAGATCCGATCGGTGCATTTGGCACGCAAATCGAGACAAGTCAAATCAGTTGTCACATCAGTCAATCATGGTTCAAGTTCCAAGATGGTCAAAGCTTATCCAAGACCAAATGTCACATCAAATGTCTCATATACTATTTCACCTAATCCCCTTTATTTAAATATTTTTTTTTAATTCTTGAAAATTTGATAAACCTTTCTCTCTCCTCCCTCATTCTCTCATTTTGCCGCTGGCCACACCCCCATCTCTCTCTCACCAGCTCACTTTCTCTCTCTCATTTTCCTCCCTCTCTCTACTCACGCCTGGAATTCTGCAGACAACTTCAACCGGCCGCCGACGGAGATTGGTAAGTCGGATTCTCATGATTTTTGGATATGTTATAGTTTAATGTCTTCTGAATCCAACCCAACTTGAATCGCTTCGATCGGAGGTCGTTTGGCCCTTCAAATGTCCGTTTTCCTATCAGTCGACGAACCAGTTTTCTGACACCCGAATTTGAGATTGAGCGCATGTTGATATATCTTGTTTCCAGCGACCTCTAGGACTCATTTCTAGGTTCAAATATTGATTCTTAGCATGTTTTTCATTCTGGTCCAGCCCTCAACGCTGGCCTCCTCTCCTCCTCGCCGTGAGCCCATTCGGCCGCCCGGTGACCCCTCGTCGTTCGTCGTCGACCCCGAGCCATTTGTGGTAAGCCAATCCACTAATAGTAGCCTAGGACTATGGTATGCTCATGTGGTTTGCTGGTTTGTATGCTAAGTGGGTGAATTAAGAAGTAAATTGCCTAATTAGTGTTAAGCTAATTAGACCGGTTTAGGAAATTAGAATTTTTGGGCTGCACGATGGGCTTGATAATCTGATTTGGGTTGGAAAACATTGTTATTGGGCTGCAATATTGGATTTGGGCGCGTGAGGAGTGGGCCACGTGAGGTTAATGGGCTTAGGGGCTCAAATTTAAGCTAAAATAACCTAAAATGTGCTAATGGGTTCAAGTTGGATTAATGGGCCTCCACATGGACGAAATTCAGCTTATAATTGGGCCTAAAAATGTTCATTTAAGGTTGTAATTGGCGGGCTTGTGTGAGTAAAAGGTGGGCCAAATGATACTAATGGGCTAGGAGACTTTTATTTCTTATAATTGGGCTAAAATATGACAAATTGGGCCTAATTCAATTGGTGGGCCTCTAATGAACGAAAATGAAGTTTATTGGGCCTAAATAATGATCTTGAGCATTAAAATGTGAGGTCCAATGAGGTGTATGGGCTTGGGTTATCAAATTGGGCCTAAATGGATTAAAATGGACTTTCTAAACCTATCTTGTATAATGGGCTTGGGCCTTGTACGAATTTAAAATATTCTTGGGCCTATTTATATTGTAATCCCGGCCCATCCGAAGACTTATAAATATTCTATAATGGGCCGAAGAAGAGTAATGGACCGAAAGCATTCTTGGACATGGGTTAAGTTGATAAATTTTAAATGGGGCTTCGGCTCTGATTTGAATTCATCTAAGAATGGGCTTATCCTTGAAAACCTAATGGGCCACATGATTTGAGGGATGTGACTGAACTATCTGGGTCCTTGACTGCCTGGTTGTATCGTACGCACGTGGCATTTATCAATTGTCTAGTTTTCCTTGATTGGTGTACTGTGGCAAGGTTTCTGTACTGGTTGGTTTGTGCATTGAGCCGGTATCATTCGAGAGATGAATTTGAGAGTGCCAACCTGAGGCGTACCACACGCGGGTTGCAGTACTGGCCTGATGCGTTTGAGACGCGGGCAGATTTGATCTGAGATTTCCATGAGGCCGACTGACCGAGCATTTGATGTGGCATTCTGTTGTGACTATTGATTGTTGATTTCCTACTCCCTGTGTTTTATTCTATTATACCGCAAGTTTATAACTGCTATTGCTTGGTTTTTAGTCCTATGGTTCATTACCCTACGTGCACAAGAGTGAGACCCATGTGAGATGACCAGAAACCCTAGACTCCCGGTTAGGACCGAATCCACTGAGTATGCTCTATCCTACGCTAGGATTAGTGGTGAGCTTGCTGAGTCTCCGACTCACTAGCGTGGTTTGCCAACATTTCAGACCCCAGACCCAAGTGATGGCTGCACCGCCCCCGACACTTTTTGGACTCCCAGTAGATGTTTTTGTGGAGGTTACCCACCATGTGGACGATGACGGCCGACTGTGGCACCGACACCTGACTACCATCACGGTGGACGTGGGCAGACCCTAGTTCGTTCCCTACCGATTTGAGGCATGGAGAGTCGAGGGAGATTTTGGCATGATGGGACCCGTCCTTGATTTCGACGTCCCGATTCCAGAGGATGACGACCCAGGACTCCTACGTCCAGTCACCTACCCGGGAGAGGTTGTAGACCCGGACCCGCTACAGGAGCTACCTTCACCAGGGCAGATAGTTGTAGATGCACATCAGGATGACGATCCCATGGCCCCCGACCCAGACGATGAGCTCTACCCTGAGGAGGAGTACGATCCAGAGGAGGACCCCGAGGAGCCTGAGGAGGATCCGGAGGAGCCAGAGGATCCCGAGGAGTGACTGAGACTGGAGCTTAGGGTTGGGATCTATGCGGGTTTAGGTGAGCGTAGAATTTTGGGGAAGACTTGTAGTCGCTTCTTTTGACAGTTGTATCTAACGCTCCGTGGGTATATGTATATATATGGTTTTGTTTGTTATTCGTGTTTTTCCTTCTGCTGTTCACTACCCCCACTGTATGTGCATGCATGATTGTAAAGTCGGAGGCCGCTTCCGCAGATCGAGTTTCGTGTTATTCACTGTCTGGTCGCGATGAGATTATCCTGGGACATCGTATCAGAGGACCAGGCGAGCGAGGGTTGAAGTACGAACGGGATGCCGCGTGCCCACGGCGGATCCGGGGCGTGACATCCCCGTTCGAAGTGGTATCAGAGCAAGGTCAGCTCGATACGAGACCGTTCGAGGATTTGGAGTGATAAGGCTGATGATTTGGGGTAGTTAGATAGACAGACCCTAGACCTAAGACTAGGAAGGGTAGAATGCATGAATTGATTGGCGCATGTGATTGCTTAGTTCAATTGGTTGCCTAGAATAGGCTGAGGTAATAGTGGTTATGAACTAAGTTGCAGGTGCGTCAGGACCTGAGGTAAGGTTCTAAAGCATAGCCCCGTGAGCAGGGCGCTTGAGTGCTGTTTGTTGATTGGCTGGCTGCTAGTTAATGCCGCTTGTGTTTGTATACCTAGTCGGCTGTCGCGCGCTGCTTGACCATCATACATTGCACGGATTTCTGCATTAAAAGCAAAATGGTTTAGAAAATGAAATCGATTTGAAATAGAAAGTCAAATTTGGAAAATGCATGCATCACGATTTATTGGACTGGGTAACCGTCAGCCTGGTATGGGACAGGTCTGACGGGGCATCTACAAACTGTAATGAAGTGTGGTATGGGACACGTGGAACGGGACTCTCTTTGGTGATGAATAATTTAGGACAACTGTTCGCACCAAGAAATGATGAGGGCGGGGAGTGGTCGCCGGGGCAGAGACCCGTTCAAGGAGCGGCTTCCGGCAGGCTTCTAGTTGAGGTGGTGAACAGAGTGGCCTAGGTTATACATTGACAGGGTTGAGTCTAGGTGTCGACCAGGTCCAATTGCATTAAAGCTGCAGCGAATTTTACATGCATATTCATGTCAGTAGACGCGATAGCAGACGACAGCTTGGTTGGTAGTTTAGAGTTCCGAATTCCTGAATGGGGATTTCGCTTGGTTTAGGTGTGAGTGATAGCAAGGATGAGCAATAGGGGCAGAAGACCGAGTGTAGCTGCGTCAAGCTCGGGGGCTCCAGCACCTAGAACGCGTGGGGGCGACCCTAGAATTGAGGAAATGATGAGGGTCCTGGCGGAGGTCAGTAATCTAATGGGTAGGCAGGCTGCAGAAAGAGCTGCCGCTGAAGCCCATGCAGCTGAGGCCGCTGTGGCCGCTGCCAATGGAGGTAATGGGCAAGGAAACGGAGGACGTCAAACCCATCATATTGTAGAGCAATTCTTGAAGCTGCAGCCACCCAAGTTTGATGGCAGAGGAGGACCTGAGGCAGCTGCCGGTTGGATTGAGCAGTTAGAAAAGGCTTTTGCTGTGCTGGGGTGCACCGATGAGGAAAAGGTCTCATTGGCAACCTATCAGCTCCAGAGTACAGCCGATGACTGGTGGAAGGCTGTTCAGGGACGAGTCTTCCCAGAAGGAGTAAGGCCGAATTGGAATGCCTTCTGTACAGTATTCAATGAGAAATACTTTTCTGAAGCTGCTCAGGAAAGGAAAATGGAAGAATTCATAAGGCTGCGTCAAGGACAGATGACTGTGGATCAGTACGAGGGCGAATTTGCAAGGCTGTCCAAGTTTGCTCGAAGGCTGATAGAGGACCCTTGGGACAAGGCCAGGAGATTCAGAGAAGGGTTGAGACCCGAACTGAAGAGTATGTTGATTGCTACTGGGCTAAGGGACTATAACGAGATGTATGAAAGAGCCCTGGCGATAGAGCGAGACTTGCAAGAGAAGGCTACCGCCTCTGGATCGCGGTTTATGCCAGGGAGAAACTTCAGAGACTTCGGCAAGGGGCCGATGAGAGACAATCGAAAGTTCGTTCCGCCAGCTAGAAGGACCTTGGGAAAGCCACCATTCTCTGGAAATCAGAACTGTCGTGACTGTGGCAGAAGACACGGGAATAACCCCTGCCCGAAGAAAACTGGAGGATGCTTTGGGTGTGGACAAATGGGGCATCAACTGAGGAACTGCCCAAGGAGGGGCCCGAGACCACCGTTCCAGCCGCAACAACCTCAAGCTGTAGCTGCTCCTCAAGGGAACCTGAGCCGTCCACCAGTTCAAGGACGAGTCTATGCAGTGGCGCGAAAGGAAGCTGAGAATGCGCCAGGGGTGATCACAGGTACTGTCTCTCTCTGTGGTCATACCGCTTATGCCTTGTTCGATCCAGGTGCATCGCATTCATTTGTTTCTGAAAGATTTGCTGAGTTATCTGGGCTAGATGTTAGACCGTTGGATGTTATTCTGCATGTTACCACCCCGTTGAAGGATAGAGTAATTATTGCATTAGGGTGTAAGGGGTGTGAGTTAGCCTTGGGCGATAGAGTAGAAGAGATTGATTTAGCCGTCCTGCCCATGTTTGACTTTGATGTAATCGTTGGCATGGATTGGTTAGTTAGACGTGGGGCAGTCATTGACTGTAGTCGGAGCGTGATACGACTTAACCCAATGGGCCACTCTGAGTATGAATTTATAGGAAACCGAGGAGGAACCTCTATTCCTTGGATTTCATCGCAGGAAGCGACCAAGTTAATGGACGAAGGTTGTCCTGGATTCTTGGCATCAGTGACGGATTCGTCCGTTCAGGAAGTAAAGTTGGAGGAGGTACCCGTAGTAAGAGATTACCCGGATGTATTCCCTCAAGAGTTGCCTGGCTTGCCACCAGAGCGTGAGGTGGAATTTGTAATTGAGTTGGCACCTGGAACCGAGCCGATATCGAAAGCACCGTATAGGATGTCATTGTCAGAATTGAAGGAGTTGAAGGTGCAGATGCAGGAGCTACTGGATAAAGGATTTATCCGCCCCAGTGCTTCGCCATGGGGAGCTCCGGTACTGTTTGTCAAGAAAAAGGATGGATCCTTAAGGTTGTGTATCGATTATAGGCAGCTGAATCAAGTAACGATTAAGAACAAGTACCCGCTGCCGAGGATTGATGATCTGTTTGACCAGCTCCAGGGAGCGTGTATGTTCTCCAAGATAGACCTAAGAACGGGCTACCACCAGTTGAGGATTAAGAAGGAGGACATCCCGAAGACTGCTTTCAGGACAAGATATGGGCATTACGAGTTCATGGTTATGCCATTTGGATTGACAAATGCCCCAGCCGCATTTATGGATATGATGAACCGAGTATTCAAGAAATTTCTGGATCAGTTCGTGATAGTCTTCATTGACGACATCTTAGTGTACTCGAAGAGCTCTGAGGACCATGAACGACATTTGAGGACTGTCCTGCAAACGTTAAGAGAACATTCGCTGTATGCTAAGTTCAGTAAATGTGAGTTCTGGCTGAATAGAGTGGCGTTCCTTGGACATATAGTGTCTGGAGAAGGGATATCAGTGGATCCAGCTAAGATTGAGGCAGTAGAGAAGTGGCCGAGGCCCATGACAGTGACTGAAGTGCGAAGTTTCCTTGGACTAGCTGGGTATTACAGACGCTTTGTGGAGAAGTTCTCGGTGATAGCATCTCCTCTGACTCATTTATTAAAGAAGGAAACGAAGTTTGAATGGACTGCGAAGTGCGAAGAGAGTTTTCAGGAGTTGAAGGATCGATTGACTTCCGCACCAGTGTTAACAATCCCATCTGGACCTGGAGGATTTGAGATTTACAGTGATGCGTCGCTAAGAGGACTGGGATGTGTCTTGATGCAGCATGGACGAGTAGTAGCTTATGCATCTCGACAGCTGAGGCCACATGAAATGAATTACCCGACACACGACTTGGAGTTAGCTGCAATAGTATTCGCACTGAAGATTTGGAGGCACTATTTGGTGGGAGAGAAATTTCAGATCTATACTGATCATCAGAGTTTGAAATACTTGTTCTCGCAAAAAGAACTGAACATGAGGCAGCGTCGATGGATGGAGCTGCTGAAGGACTACGACTGTGATATTCTGTACCACCCAGGAAAAGCGAATAAGGTGGCAGATGCTCTGAGTCGGAAGTCGAGCATTGCGCACATGATGGTTAAGGAGTGGACACTATTGGAAAGGATCAGAGACTCAGAATTTAAGATTGAGGTCGGAACCCTCTCGAGCTTGATGGCTACTCTACGAATCGAACCAGAAATTCAGTTAAGGATCAAAGAGTTACAACCTACGGATCCCGACATTCAGAAGATTGTAGAAATGAGGGCGGATGAGAGGAAACCAGAGTTCCAAGTAACTGAAGAGGGAGTACTGAAGTTTAGAGGACGATTGTGTGTACCGAATGATGAGGAACTGAAGGAAAAGATTCTGTCTGAGGCTCACAGGAGCAACTATAGTATTCACCCTGGAAGTACGAAAATGTACCAGAATCTGCGCCAACACTACTGGTGGAATGGGATGAAGGTAGATGTGGCAAAACACGTGGCCAAGTGCTTGACGTGTCAGCAAGTGAAGGCGCAGCATTGCAAGCCTGGAGGACTGTTACAACCTTTGGAAATTCCAGAATGGAAATGGGAGCACGTCACTATGGATTTCGTGACAGGGTTACCAAGAAGTCAGAGAGGGAATGACTCGATCTGGGTTATAGTTGATAGATTGACTAAGTCTGCACACTTCATCGCAGTACGAAAGGATTCTACATTGGAGAAGCTGGCTGAGCTGTACGTAAGATTGATTGTGAGACTGCATGGGGTGCCTGTAAGTATTGTGTCCGATCGTGACCCTCGCTTTACTGCTACCTTTTGGAAGAGTCTGCAGGGTGCCTTGGGAACAGAGTTGAGATTCAGTACAGCCTACCACCCTCAGACAGATGGTCAGTCGGAAAGGACCATACAGACCCTGGAGGACATGCTGAGAGCGTGTGTAATAGACTTCAAAGGTGGTTGGGAAGAGCAACTACACTTAGTGGAATTCGCCTACAACAATAGTTATCAGCAGAGTATTAGAATGGCACCTTTTGAGGCACTGTATGGCAGAGCTTGTCGGACACCGATTTGTTGGGACGAAGTTGGTGAGAAGAGCATTACAGGACCCGAATTGGTTCAGCAGTCAGTGGAGGCTGTCAAAGTAATCAGGGATAGGCTGAGAACAGCCCAGAGCAGGCAGAAAAGCTATGCTGATAAGCGACGTAAGCCGTTGGAGTTTCAAGTTGGAGACCATGTATTTCTAAAGGTGTCGCCGGTGAGAGGATTGTCTCGGTTTGGCAAGAAAGGGAAGCTGAGTCCAAGATTTGTAGGGCCATTCGAGATTTTGGAAAAGATCGGGACACTGGCTTATCGTCTAGCACTGCCACCAAACCTGTCGCAGATTCACAATGTGTTTCATGTATCGATGTTGAGGAACTACGAGCCGGATCCTGGCCATATACTCGATCATGAAGTCATTGAAGTGGATGATCGAGTCTCGTACGTGGAGAGGCCAGTCAGAATTGAGGATCGAAAGGAGCAGGTGCTGAGGAATAAGACGATACCGTTGGTTAAGGTCATCTGGGAATACCATGGAACCGAGGGAGCTACATGGGAAAGTGAAGATGAGATGAAGAAGAAGTACTCGTATCTGTTTGAGTAGTCAGTGTAATTTTGCTTCGGTTGTATGAAGTTTTGGTCTGTAAATTTCGAGGACGAAATTTTTATAAGGAGGGAAGAATTGTGACAGTCTGAAAATTCGACCCATTTATCGGAATTTCTAAATGAATGGAAACACTTCATTGTTACCCTCTGATCGACGCTCACTCAGGATTAGCTACCCTGGGACGACTAACCGAAAGGGGAAGGCTACCTGGGAAAATTTCCCAAACAGCCGTCCGTTGGTCTGAGACTGAGACAGAGTCGGTATTTAATGAAATTGACCACAAAATGAAATCCGACATCGGATAATCGAATTAGAAAGATAAACACAATGAGGAAATGGAATCGGTTTCAGAGGCGTCGCCCGAAGGGCAGACAGCCGGTGTACGTCGCGAAGCAAGACGTGATTGGAAAATTACCGAAATGCCCCCGGTAAATGCTCAGTCCATAGAAATAGATGAATTAGGATTTTTGAGAGTGAATTCGGCAGATCGAAACCAAATCCAGTCCGAATTTCGTTCGCGCTCAAGATCCGATCGGTGCATTTGGCACGCAAATCGAGACAAGTCAAATCAGTTGTCACATCAGTCAATCATGGTTCAAGTTCCAAGATGGTCAAAGCTTATCCAAGACCAAATGTCACATCAAATGTCTCATATACTATTCCACCTAATCCCCTTTATTTAAATATTTTTTTTTAATTCTTGAAAATTTGATAAACCTTTCTCTCTCCTCCCTCATTCTCTCATTTTGCCGCTGGCCACACCCCCATCTCTCTCTCACCAGCTCACTTTCTCTCTCTCATTTTCCTCCCTCTCTCTACTCACGACTGGAATTCTGCAGACAACTTCAACCGGCCGCCGACGGAGATTGGTAAGTTGGATTCTCATGATTTTTGGATATGTTATAGTTTAATGTCTTCTGAATCCAACCCAACTTGAATCGCTTCGATCGGAGGTCGTTTGGCCCTTCAAATGTCCGTTTTCCTATCAGTCGACGAATCAGTTTTCTGACACCCGAATTTGAGATTGAGCTCATGTTGATATATCTTGTTTCCAGCGACCTCTAGGACTCATTTCTAGGTTCAAATATTGATTCTTAGCATGTTTTTCATTCTGGTCCAGCCCTCAACGCTGGCCTCCTCTCCTCCTCGCCGTGAGCCCATTCGGCCGCCCGGTGACCCCTCGTCGTTCGTCGTCGACCCCGAGCCATTTGTGGTAAGCCAATCCACTAATAGTAGCCTAGGACTATGGTATGCTCATGTGGTTTGCTGGTTTGTATGCTAAGTGGGTGAATTAAGAAGTAAATTGCCTAATTAGTGTTAAGCTAATTAGACCGGTTTAGGAAATTAGAATTTTTGGGCTGCACGATGGGCTTGATAATCTGATTTGGGTTGGAAAACATTGTTATTGGGCTGCAATATTGGATTTGGGCGCGTGAGGAGTGGGCCACGTGAGGTTAATGGGCTTAGGGGCTCAAATTTAAGCTAAAATAACCTAAAATGTGCTAATGGGTTCAAGTTGGATTAATGGGCCTCCACATGGACGAAATTCAGCTTATAATTGGGCCTAAAAATGTTCATTTAAGGTTGTAATTGGCGGGCTTGTGTGAGTAAAAGGTGGGCCAAATGATACTAATGGGCTAGGAGACTTTTATTTCTTATAATTGGGCTAAAATATGACAAATTGGGCCTAATTCAATTGGTGGGCCTCTAATGAACGAAAATGAAGTTTATTGGGCCTAAATAATGATCTTGAGCATTAAAATGTGAGGTCCAATGAGGTGTATGGGCTTGGGTTATCAAATTGGGCCTAAATGGATTAAAATGGACTTTCTAAACCTATCTTGTATAATGGGCTTGGGCCTTGTACGAATTTAAAATATTCTTGGGCCTATTTATATTGTAATCCCGGCCCATCCGAAGACTTATAAATATTCTATAATGGGCCGAAGAAGAGTAATGGACCGAAAGCATTCTAGGACATGGGTTAAGTTGATAAATTTTAAATGGGGCTTCGGCTCTGATTTGAATTCATCTAAGAATGGGCTTATCCTTGAAAACCTAATGGGCCACATGATTTGAGGGATGTGACTGAACTATCTGGGTCCTTGACTGCCTGGTTGTATCGTACGCACGTGGCATTTATCAATTGTCTAGTTTTCCTTGATTGGTGTACTGTGGCAAGGTTTCTGTACTGGTTGGTTTGTGCATTGAGCCGGTATCATTCGAGAGATGAATTTGAGAGTGCCAACCTGAGGCGTACCACACGCGGGTTGCAGTACTGGCCTGATGCGTTTGAGACGCGGGCAGATTTGATCTGAGATTTCCATGAGGCCGACTGACCGAGCATTTAATGTGGCATTCTGTTGTGACTATTGATTGTTGATTTCCTACTCCCTGTGTTTTATTCTATTATACCGCAAGTTTATAACTGCTATTGCTTGGTTTTTAGTCCTATGGTTCATTACCCTACGTGCACAAGAGTGAGACCCATGTGAGGTGACCAGAAACCCTAGACTCCCGGTTAGGACCGAATCCACTGAGTATGCTCTATCCTACGCTAGGATTAGTGGTGAGCTTGCTGAGTCTCCGACTCACTGGCGTGGTTTGCCAACATTTCAGACCCCAGACCCAAGTGATGGCTGCACCGCCCCCGACACTTTTTGGACTCCCAGTAGATGTTTTTGTGGAGGTTACCCACCATGTGGACGATGACGGCCGACTGTGGCACCGACACCTGACTACCATCACGGTGGACGTGGGCAGACCCCAGTTCGTTCCCTACCGATTTGAGGCATGGAGAGTCGAGGGAGATTTTGGCATGATGGGACCCGTCCTTGATTTCGACGTCCCGATTCCAGAGGATGACGACCCAGGACTCCTACGTCCAGTCACCTACCCGGGAGAGGTTGTAGACCCGGACCCGCTACAGGAGCTACCTTCACCAGGGCAGATAGTTGTAGATGCACATCAGGATGACGATCCCATGGCCCCCGACCCAGACGATGAGCTCTACCCTGAGGAGGAGTACGATCCAGAGGAGGACCCCGAGGAGCCTGAGGAGGATCCGGAGGAGCCAGAGGATCCCGAGGAGTGACTGAGACTGGAGCTTAGGGTTGGGATCTATGCGGGTTTAGGTGAGCGTAGAATTTTGGGGAAGACTTGTAGTCGCTTCTTTTGACAGTTGTATCTAACGCTCCGTGGGTATATGTATATATATGGTTTTGTTTGTTATTCGTGTTTTTCCTTCTGCTGTTCACTACCCCCACTGTATGTGCATGCATGATTGTAAAGTCGGAGGCCGCTTCCGCAGATCGAGTTTCGTGTTATTCACTGTCTGGTCGCGATGAGATTATCCTGGGACATCGTATCAGAGGACCAGGCGAGCGAGGGTTGAAGTACGAACGGGATGCCGCGTGCCCAAGGCGGATCCGGGGCGTGACAGATTGTCCTTGGATAATTGATAGTATAGTAGACTTTTGTTTAAGATGTAAGGCGGACTTGGATTATCGAAACTTTGTGGATAGAGATAATTGACCTACGTCTGCTTGGCTCGTTGATCATGAGATGTATGAGTTGGTCGATTGATGTGCTCTGTCTTGTACTTATGATTATTGGCATGCATGCTCTGTGTTGAATTATTGATGTGATCATCTGGGCCCTGCATACATTCAGAGCATTGCATGAATCACTGGGAATGTGACCTGAGATTGTGCCCTGATGGGAGATGGAGAGAAAAGGGAGGCCAGCGTAAGGCGTCCGAGACGCAGCGTGGCATGCCGTGTGGCACTGTTGGTAGAGCCCTGATGGGAATTGGAGTGATAGGCGGGCTGATCCTTGGGATCCGTGATGGCCGTTTGAGGCCTGTGGCATTTGCATAATGTTATTGCTGTTTGTTACTATCGCCCGTCTGTATTGCATGAATTGTTGTGACGAAACTCGTATTGTCTATATGAGGCATGATGATAGCTGGGGAGATCGAGAGCGTTGAACTTTGAATCCTGAACCCTAGTCTATTGGGTAGGACCGACCCCACTAGTATACGCTATCCTACGTTAGGATTAGTGGTGAGCTTGCTGAGTTTCGACTCATGGGCGATGGTTGCCCTTCTTTTTCAGATCCAGGTCACCCATGATGGCCGCACCGCCGATGCTTTTTGGTCTGCCAGTACAGATGGATACCGAGATCACCCTCCATTTTGATATGCACGCTACCCTGTGGCATAGGCATGTGACCACTGTATTAGTAGATCAGGGTGGGCCTTATCTTGTGCCCCATAGATTCGAGGCTTGGTTTAGAGAGGGCTTGCATGGTTTTGAGGGACCCCAGAGAGATTCCCCGATTCCCATGGAGGAGGACCCGTTTTGGCTCCAGCCTGCAGAATATGGAGGCCAGGTGATCGACCCCGACCCGAAGCAAGAGTTGCCGTCTCCAGGGCGCTCCGAGATAGATGGCCACGAGGAGGGCGATGCGATGGATACCGAGGAGGAGGATCCAGAGGAGGACCCTGTGGAGGATTCCGACGAGGAGGACTGAGTTATGGCAGAATCCCGATGTTTGGAGGATTAGTTGAGCGTAGGATGACCTACAGCTAGTGGTTTTCTTTTGGTAGTCTGTACCTAACGCTAATCGTATTTATGAAATGTTGTTTATGTTTATCTTGTCCATGCTACCCCCTTTGCTATGTATACTTGTGTGACATTCTGGATTTTCGACCCATTTTCGGAATTTATAAATTAAATGGATATACTTCATTAATACGCTCTAGTTAAGCCTCACTCGAGTCTGATCAACTTGAGGCGACCAACCGAAGGGGAATGGCTACCTAGGAAATTTTCCTAAACAGCCGCCCGTTGGTCTGAGGAATTCGACAGAGTCGTAATTTAATGGATTCGGCCACGAAATGAATTCTGATCTTGGACAATCGAATTTCTAAGATGGTCACAATGTAGAAATGGATACAGTTTCAGAAACATCGCCCGAAGGGCAGACAGCCGGTGCACGTCGAGAAGCAAGACGTGAATGGAAAATTACCGAAATGCCCCCGGTAAATGCTCAGTCCTTAGAATTATATAAATTAGGATTTTTGAGAGTAGATTCGGTAGATCCAAACCAAATCCAGTCCGAAGTTCGTTCGCGCTCGGGACCCGATCGGTGCATTTGGCACACAAATCGATGTAAGTCAAATCAAGCGTCAAATCAATTAATGTCCCATCAATCAATCCATCAAATCAAATCAATCAATCATGGCACAAGTTTCAAGACAAATCCATCAATCAAGTCAAAGTACAAAAGTACACATCAAGTCTCATTCAAATCTTATCAAAGTACATGTCAACCTCACATCCCCATTAATTACCCCACCTACCATTGTACTTTGACAAGAAGCCTAGTCTCATCCAATCTTTCCAAGATCACATCAAGTACACCTACTCCACTATTCATCTTTTGGCATTTTCCACATTATAATCTCCACTCTCTCTCTCTCTCTCCTCCCTCTTCCTCTCATTTTGGCCGAAAATTCCTCTCCTCCCTCTCTTCTTCTTCTTCTTCCTCTTGTTTTCCTCTTCGGCCGTCCGTGCCGCCGCCGTTCCGCCGGTGCTCCACCACCGTCGACCACCCATCTTCCTCCTCCCACTTTGGTAAGTCTTCTAAGCTTAATCCTTTTCATTTTCGTGACTTGGTGCCCCTCGAAGAAGCCCCGACCAGCCCGCTCTCTCTCTTGTGCTCTTCCTTCATCGTCGTTGTACCATGAAGACTCGGGCTGTCCAAGCCACTCCACACTCTCCCTCCACCTTTCTAACACCTAAATCCAACCTATTCATGTCTAGGGAGTCCCACGAAGGTGTTGAAACCGCTGCCCAAGCCGTCGTCCAACTCTTCTTGGCCGTGAGCCTACACGGCCGTTCTTGGCTCCATCGTCCGTTCTCGTCGTTCTCAACCCATTCAAGGTAAGCCACACTCCTAATCTTAGCCTAGGAATGGTTTATGCAAGTGTGGTTGATTAGTTTAGAGATCTATGTGTGGTCCCATGTTGATTAGTGAGTAATTATGTATAATGGGCTTTAGACTAATATGAGAAATGGACGTTGGGCCATGGGTAGTGGCTGGTCATATTTATTTGGGCTTCGAATAGGTTGATGTGGGCTGCAAATTGAGGGATTGAGCATGAGAAATGATGGGCCATGTGAGTTGTTGGGCTTAAGGGCTTAATTTTAAGCTAATTGGGCTAAATTGGAACTTGTGGGCTTAAAATAAAATAGTGGGCCTTATATGGACGAAAATGAGAATAAAATGGGCCTCAATTATAGTCTAGAATATAAAATTTTAGGGCCCAATAGAGTATGTGGGCTTAGGGTTTGAAATTTGGCCTAAATATGCTAAAATGGGCTTAATAAGCTTGCCTTAAAATATGGGCTTGGGCCTCACTCGAAATTAATAAAAATAATGGGCCTTAAAATATTTAATTACTTATAATTAAATCATGGGCTTGTGAATAGTAGGTGAGCTTAGACCCAATTGGGCCTAATTCAACTTAATGGGCTGAAACTAAAGAAAGAGCCATTGGGCCTTAGATATTGGGCTTAATTAAATATAATAAGATCAATTGGAATCCAAAAGGATTTTAAGATGTTAATTACGGGCCATCGATGGGCCGAGATCTAATGATAGAGACTACGCTTAGGCCGGATTATTGGGTCTGATAGGACCAAGTCCTGAAATAAACGGGTTCCAAATGGCGATGTTAACCACGACTGAGGTTCATTCGAGAGGATTGTTCAGGGGAAGTAAATGGCTTAATGTGGGACGTCTGATTGAACCTAAATGAGCGAGAATCCGCTTTTAGAGTACTAGGTACACATGTGGCCTGTTCTACTGAACGCGAGTAGCTCAGATGATTTCTAGAAATGCTTTGCTCCTGTACTCATGTACCTTCGTGAATGCATGCTCTGTGACTGATTCTCTGTTCGACATTGTTTGAGCACCATATTTCATGAGTATGGCATTAGTCACCGGGAGGTGTGACATGTTGGATGGGCCCTGATGCGTTGTTACGCGGGGAATAGGGAGTATAAGGATGTTGTGCGCCCGGACGTGCTCGGCACGGGGTAGCTGGAGAGATAAGGGTGCCTACCCGGGTCTTAGTTTTGACGCTATGCGGGTTGAAGCACTGGGAGGATATTGTGCACCTGGGTCTTTGCGCGCTGGAGGCGTATATGCGGGTGCATGGACAATGGGTGATGTGCATTGAGGCACAAGCAATGAGCATTTGAACATTTGAGCATTGGCATATGGCATGCATGAGTATGAGACCTGAGGCGTGACACGCTGGTCAAGACGAAACTCTGGCAGTGCAAAATGAACATTGAAAACTGAATAATGAATCTGAGGTCATGGCATAGATGATAATCATTCACGTTATGCGAGACTGCCTTATTAAATGCATGCTTGCCTGATTGGTTTGGCCTGTGTACGTTTACGTTTTATTGTGGAACCGCTGAGACCGTTTGGGTAGAGAGTGCTAGTTCGTCTTATTAATTGCCAGACATGACCCATCCAGTGAGCGTACCTCACCCTACGCGAGTCAGATGACCTGAAACCCTAGTTAATGGATAGGACCGATCCCACTAGTATACTCTATCCTACGCTAGGATTAGGGGTGAGCTTGCTGAGTCCTCGACTCACTGGCGGTGGTTGCCATATTTTCAGATCCCAGACGCCAGTGATGGCCGCACCCCCTGTGTTCTTTGGCCTGCCAGTGCAGATGGAGCCCGAGGTTACCCGCCATTACGATGAAAGTGCTACAATGTGGCTCAGACGACTGACTACTGTATGGGTGGATCAGGGAGGTCCCCAGTTTGTTCCCTATAAGTTCGAGGCCTGGTATAGAGAGGACGAGTTAGGTATGGAGGGACCCTTGAGAGATGCCCTGATACCCATGGGGGACGACCCTACTATTCTACGACCTGCTGTATATGGAGGTGAGGTGGTCGACCCCGACCCGATGTTGGAGCTGCCGTCCCCTGGACGCTCGGAGATAGACGGCCACGAGGAGGGCGACGCCATGGACACCGACCAGGAGGAGGATCCCGAGGAGCAGCTAGAGGACTGAGTTCTGCTGACGCTGGCCTAGTATTTGGGAGATAGTGTAAGCGTAGGTATCGAGACCATGGGTTGAAATTTTCTTTTGGGGGTCTGTACCGAACGCCTTGTTAACATGTATATATGGATGCCTTGTGTTTCTCCTTTGTGCACTACCCCGATTTTCATATGTATGCATGTATGGATAGGAGGCACGCTTCCGCAGGTTTCAAGTTCAGGTTGACAGGATCATATGATGGTTTTGATGGACGCGCCGTCTGGTCGCGACGAAGGTAATTCCCTGGGCCGTCGTGTATCCTAGACCAGGCGAGCGCTGAGAAGAGATTTGAATGTATGAGCGGGATGTCGCGGGCTCGAGAGGGGCTCGGGGCGTGACATCCCCGCTCGAGTGGTATCAGAGCAAGGTCAGCTCAATACGAGACCGTTCGAGGATTTGGAGTGATAAGGCTGTTGATTTTGGGGTAGTTAGATGGACAGACCCTAGACCTAAGGATTAGGCAGGGTAGAATGCATGAATTGATTGGCGCATGTGATTGCTTAGTTCAATTAGTTTCCTAGAATAGACTGAGGCAATAGCAATTATGAACTGAATTGCAGGTGCGTCAGGACCTGAGGTAAGGTTCTAAAGCATAGCCCCATGAGTAGGGTGCTGGGATGATGACTGCTGATTTGCTGGTTGCTTATTGTTGATTGTTGTTTGTGGTTGTACGCTTAGTCGGCTGTCGCGCGCTGCTTGACCATCATGCATTGCATGATTTCTGCATTGAAAACAAAATGGTTTCAATTGGAAACTGTTTAAAAAGGGAGATTTGGATTTGAAAAGCACATGCATCTCATGTTGTTGGATCGGGTAACCGTCAGCCTGGTATGGGACAAGTTTGACGGGACGTCTAAAAACTGTAATGAAGCGTGGTATGGGACACGTGGAACGGGATTCTCCTTGGATATGGGTAACTTAGGACAACTGTTCGCACCAAGAAATGATGAGGGCGGGGAGTGGTCGCCGGGGCAGAGACCCGTTCAAGGAGCGGCTCCCGGCAGGCTTCTAGTTGAGGTGGCGAACAGAGTGGCCTAGGGTGTGCATTGACGGGGTTGAGTCTAGATGTCTACCAGGTTCAATTGCATTTAAGCTGCAGCGAATTTTACATGCATATTCATGTCAGTAGACGCGATAGCAGGCGAAAGCTTGTATGGTAGTTTAGATTACTAATTCCTGAAAGAATTACATCGGGTCCAGGAGTGGATAAGATTAGAAAGGATGAGCAATAGGGGCATAAGATCTAGCGCAGCCGCGTAGAGTTCACGAGCTCCAGCACCAGAAGGAGACTCTAGGATCGAAAAGTTGATGAGAATCTTGATTGAAGTCAGTAAATTGATGGGTAGGTAGGCGGTAAGAAGAACTGCCATTGTAGCCCCAGCAGCTGATGCTGCTCTGGCTGCTGTGAATGGAGCGAATGGGATAAGGGTAATTGAAATGGAGGTCGTCAGATACATCATATGGTAGAGCAATTCTTGAAGCTGCAACTAATTGAGTTTGAGGGAGTGGAGGACCAGAAGTAAGTTTCTGCAGTCAAAGAACCAAGGATGGATGAGGTCTGGAAAATGTGGAAAGAAATAAGGGAATCCGATGGGCAGGCAGACTGAAGAAAGAGCTCCTATTGTTGCCCGAGCTGCAAAAGCTGTAGTGGCCACCGTGAATAGGGCCAATGAGATTAATAGGATCAACAGAAATATGAAATGGAGTCCGTTAAATGCATTAGTAAGTGGAATTATTTTTGAAGGTGAAGTTATCTGATCTTGATGGCAGTAGTTACCCTATGGACGGAAAAGTGAGAAAAAGGCGCTTGCTCTACTAAAGTGCTAAGATGAAGAGGGCGCTCGAGAGGAAAAAAAAAAGGATGGAAAAATTTCCTGAAGCTTCATCAAGAGTAAACATTTGTGGATGAGTATGAAAGCAAAATGTGAGGAAATTCAGAGGGTGTGCCAAGGAAAATAAAGATACTCTTATTGGATTGGGACGAGAATGTGCTTAAGCATGGCCAGTAAGACCTTTAAGATGTAAGGTTGTTCGTACAGGTGAATAACAAGACAGACATTGCCGTAACAAGGATGATAGTTGCAGGAATTAGTTTTTGGGATTTATATATGGTCGAAGGATGGTGTAATCCCTGGGATAAAGTATTTCGATCTCATTAATGGTTATAGTCGGTTGAAGAAAGAGGTTAAGTGCTGAATGGTTGGCGGGCAAATCACAGCCTCTGGATGACTTTGACGTAGGCCGCATTAGCACTTCTGTTGCAAGAGAGCCCGTCGATAGACCGATCTAGTGGAAACGGTATGATAATGAGATGATAGGCATTTGTGGACTACATAGATTGAGGCTCAGATATATGTTGGAGAATAAGCTTGAAATATAAAGGGTTAGGCTTGAATCATGAGAGCTTGATGGATAGTTGTTTGGCACAATTCTAAATGTGGAGTTATGACACTTTGATGGTTTTAGTTGCCAAATCTCATGAGTGGCCAGAGTGAAGGTACAATCGGGGTTCGCTGATAAATTGATGGACATTAGAAAAGCTCAGGTGCAAAGTCGGATTGAAGGGTATGCTCAAAGTTTAATGGCGTAATGTATAAAGGAAGGATTAGCCAAAGTATACGATCGTGATTAAGAACTATTGATACCCAAACTTGAGGACATATTGTAGTGATTTAGCAAGTTGGTGATGGTAAGCTTAGGAGATAAGCTTTTGAATCTGAATCGTGAGAGCTTAAGGGATGACCCGCTCAAGAACATGATGATTATGAGGATGTTTCGAGTTTATATGATGATCAGGATGTAAAGTGTATAGATTTGATATAAGTAAGTGATCTACGAGGCGTACCAATCATTGAAGGAGTTGAGAAAAACCTGAGTTGCCCTGGAATGGCATAAGAATGAGCGACTGGTGAAAAAAATGGTGACGATGATGTCCTGATAGGCTTGAATTTGGAAATTCTAATGGTTAGCCTTGGGAAATAGATCGGAGTTATGGAATTACGACGGCTCGATGTTGGAAGACTATAGGCTTGAATTGTGTCAGGCCTTGATGGTTTAGATGAGATCCTTACAAAAAGTTCTAGATGATTGGATAAAATTCACAATGAGGCAAATGGTAAACCTGGACCATGAGTCGATTGGATTGCACGAGTTTGGTTCGTAATGAGGGGCGACAGGAAAAGCGTTGCGTTAGTTGGGATTTAAATGATCGATTCTGGAGATGATCATCGCCTATGGCATTTAGACATTGATGTTACAAGGGCCCATGAAGTACGTGACTGATGAGTAGGCACACGATGATGGTAGAATGCTAAGGGTGGACTAAACTTGAGTTTGGAGATAAGGATGCTGACTCTAAATGTAGACCTTGATTGGGCGAGATGATTGAGATCTCGATGCGAGTAATGACCAAATAGAGTACTCCACATTGGTTCCAAGTGATTGGTTTTATATAAATTGGTCGTTTACAATGTTTGGAGGTTTAAGTGAAGACAGAAACTAAGGGTTTAAAAATTAAGTGGTATACGAGGCAAGTGGAAAAAAAAAATTTGAGGATATTCATGCATTACGACAGTCTGTGGCATCGAGGCGAAGACAAGAGAAAGGCGTATGTATGAGGTCGTTTTTAATTCTAGCAGTCAGGTTGCGATATGAACTTGACAAGAGGTAATTCAAGGAGTGATACCAAAGACTAGGAGCTTTGACATGTAAAATTGATATCACAAGTTCGCAAGATGAACTTGGTAAGTCCTTGGTGATAAGAGCTGGACTATTTAAGAAATGAGATGGATGCTCCACGCCTGAGTTACACCATATAGATCGACGATCATAGAGATTGAGTTAGGAGCCTCCTTGGTATTGTTAAGAGGGTGTAATTGAAAGTTGTGACCAAACGAATCCATGAGCTTCAAACTGTTGATGACCCGTGTTAAAGATTACTTTTGTAGGATGTGAAGACTCCAAAGGAGTAGATACCAGAGTAACATAGTGGAAAATGAGAAAGGGTGTAAAAGGAATCAAAGGAAGATATATGAAAGCTAGCTCGACAAACCTTAAAGGAGGATAGGAAAAGTGACTTCACCCAGCAGAGTACGCATGATGGTAAGTGCCAGCAAAAGATCAGGATGTTAGTAATGGAATCACTGGATGGTAGAGAGAGAAAAGGGAATTCTCTTGTGCTAGGATGAGATTGGTAAAAGAATTATAGTAGACTCAAAGTTATTCTAACAGTTGTTGGTGCAATCAAGCGATGTGAGAAAGATCAAGGGCTGTTCAAAGTCGCCAAGATTGTCAGATGGATAAGCGGCGCAAACCTTGGGATCTTAAATGAGAGCTTTATGTACCCTTAATCATGAGATCGATAGGCGAATGGTGAAATGGTACATGTGACGGAATTGATACGCATAGAAAGGGATAAGTCTGGAGAATACCATAAAGCGAAAATAGTCGTTTGAGAAAGGTAAAGAAATGATTAAAGCCCCACTGCTCTTTCAGGGTGTTCTGGTAAGATGTCTTTAGTGAGAAATGTCAAAGTGCCTTGGAAGTGTTGGTGAAAGTCAAGTGATTGAGATTTGCACCTCCGTAATAATTGGAGAGGACCACTATTGTGCGATCAGGGCGATTCATGATGAGACCCACACGAACTAGTTGGCTGGTGATCCGATAGTATCGTGATGGGGGTGAATGTGCTTGAATTGAAAGACCGTAACCAACAAAGTCCCAGGCATGGCATCTGGAAGTAGCATCGTGAAGAAGGGGCTGAGATGTATCATATCCTAGATATAAGGGATGCTCTATTTAGAGAGATGAGACGGACCCAATGGTTCTGAAGTAGGCCGTATGGGGGAGCAAGAGTAAGAATGGATTGGGCTTGTCCATATGAAAATGTTAAGAAACTATAGGTCGACGTTGATAATGGACCTACAAGTAATTCAGGCCGATGAGAGTTCTTTTGAATGGTACAGATTGCGGAATGTAGTGAAAAAAAAAAGAAGACGAGGGGATCAAAGTGCGCAGTGGAAGATTAATTGGGCCGTATAACCGAAGGAGGTAGCAAACGTGAGATGGTTACATTGATGGGAAAGGAAGTAAAAGGCAAGTTTCGAGGACGAAACTTTTTAAGGAGGGAAGAATTGTGACATTCTGGATTTTCGACCCATTTTCGGAATTTATAAATTGAATGGATATACTTCATTAATACGCTCTAGTTAAGCCTCACTCGAGTCTGATCAACTTGAGGCGACCAACCGAAGGGGAATGGCTACCTAGGAAATTTTCCTAAACAGCCGCCCGTTGGTCTGAATTCGACAGAGTCGTAATTTAATGGATTCGGCCACGAAATGAATTCCGATCTTGGACAATCGAATTTCTAAGATGGTCACAATGTAGAAATGGATACAGTTTCAGAAACATCGCCCGAAGGGCAGACAGCCGGTGCACGTCGAGAAGCAAGACGTGAATGGAAAATTACCGAAATGCCCCCGGTAAATGCTCAGTCCTTAGAATTATATAAATTAGGATTTTTGAGAGTAGATTCGGTAGATCCAAACCAAATCCAGTCCGAAGTTCGTTCGCGCTCGGGACCCGATTGGTGCATTTGGCACACAAATCGAGGTAAGTCAAATCAAGCGTCAAATCAATCAATGTCCCATCAATCAATCCATCAAATCAAATCAATCAATCATGGCACAAGTTTCAAGACAAATCCATCAATCAAGTCAAAGTACAAAAGTACACATCAAGTCTCATTCAAATCTTATCAAAGTACATGTCAACCTCACATCCCCATTAATTACCCCACCTACCATTGTACTTTGACAAGAAGCCTAGTCTCATCCAATCTTTCTAAGATCACATCAAGTACACCTACTCCACTATTCATCTTTTGGCATTTTCCACATTATAATCTCCACTCTCTCTCTCTCTCTCCTCCCTCTTCCTCTCATTTTGGCTGAAAATTCCTCTCCTCCCTCTCTTCTTCTTCTTCTTCCTCTTGTTTTCCTCTTCGGCCGCCCGTGAACGCCGTCCGTGCCGCCGCCGTTCCGCCGGTGCTCCACCACCGTCGACCACCCATCTTCCTCCTCCCACTTTGGTAAGTCTTCTAAGCTTAATCCTTTTCATTTTCGTGACTTGGTGCCCCTCGAAGAAGCCCCGACCAGCCCGCTCTCTCTCTTGTGCTCTTCCTTCATCGTCGTTGTACCATGAAGACTCGGGCTGTCCAAGCCACTCCATACTCTCCCTCCACCTTTCTAACACCTAAATCCAACCTATTCATGTCTAGGGAGTCCCACGAAGGTGTTGAAACCGCTGCCCAAGCCGTCGTCCAACTCTTCTTGGCCGTGAGCCTACACGGCCGTTCTTGGCTCCATCGTCCGTTCTCGTCGTTCTCAACCCATTCAAGGTAAGCCACACTCCTAATCTTAGCCTAGGAATGGTTTATGCAAGTGTGGTTGATTAGTTTAGAGATCTATGTGTGGTCCCATGTTGATTAGTGAGTAATTATGTATAATGGGCTTTAGACTAATATGAGAAATGGACGTTGGGCCATGGGTAGTGGCTGGTCATATTTATTTGGGCTTCGAATAGGTTGATGTGGGCTGCAAATTGAGGGATTGAGCATGAGAAATGATGGGCCATGTGAGTTGTTGGGCTTAAGGGCTTAATTTTAAGCTAATTGGGCTAAATTGGAACTTGTGGGCTTAAAATAAAATAGTGGGCCTTATATGGACGAAAATGAGAATAAAATGGGCCTCAATTATAGTCTAGAATATAAAATTTTAGGGCCCAATAGAGTATGTGGGCTTAGGGTTTGAAATTTGGCCTAAATATGCTAAAATGGGCTTAATAAGCTTGCCTTAAAATATGGGCTTGGGCCTCACTCGAAATTAATAAAAATAATGGGCCTTAAAATATTTAATTACTTATAATTAAATCATGGGCTTGTGAATAGTAGGTGAGCTTAGACCCAATTGGGCCTAATTCAACTTAATGGGCTGAAACTAAAGAAAGAGCCATTGGGCCTTAGATATTGGGCTTAATTAAATATAATAAGATCAATTGGAATCCAAAAGGATTTTAAGATGTTAATTACGGGCCATCGATGGGCCGAGGTCTAATGATAGAGACTACGCTTAGGCCGGATTATTGGGTCTGATAGGACCAAGTCCTGAAATAAACGGGTTCCAAATGGCGATGTTAACCACGACTGAGGTTCATTCGAGAGGATTGTTCAGGGGAAGTAAATGGCTTAATGTGGGACGTCTGATTGAACCTAAATGAGCGAGAATCCGCTTTTAGAGTACTAGGTACACATGTGGCCTGTTCTACTGAACGCGAGTAGCTCAGATGATTTCTAGAAATGCTTTGCTCCTGTACTCATGTACCTTCGTGAATGCATGCTCTGTGACTGATTCTCTGTTCGACATTGTTTGAGCACCATATTTCATGAGTATGGCATTAGTCACCGGGAGGTGTGACATGTTGGATGGGCCCTGATGCGTTGTTACGCGGGGAATAGGGAGTATAAGGATGTTGTGCGCCCGGACGTGCTCGGCACGGAGTAGCTGGAGAGATAAGGGTGCCTACCCGGGTCTTAGTTTTGACGCTATGCGGGTTGAAGCACTGGGAGGATATTGTGCACCTGGGTCTTTGCGCGCTGGAGGCGTATATGCGGGTGCATGGACAATGGGTGATGTGCATTGAGGCACAAGCAATGAGCATTTGAACATTTGAGCATTGGCATATGGCATGCATGAGTATGAGACCTGAGGCGTGACACGCTGGTCAAGACGAAACTCTGGCAGTGCAAAATGAACAGTGAAAACTGAATAATGAATCTGAGGTCATGGCATAGATGATAATCATTCACGTTATGCGAGACTGCCTTATTAAATGCATGCTTGCCTGATTGGTTTGGCCTGTGTACGTTTACGTTTTATTGTGGTACCGCTGAGACCGTTTGGGTAGAGAGTGCTAGTTCGTCTTATTAATTGCCAGACATGACCCATCCAGTGAGCGTACCTCACCCTACGCGAGTCAGATGACCTGAAACCCTAGTTAATGGATAGGACCGATCCCACTAGTATACTCTATCCTACGCTAGGATTAGGGGTGAGCTTGCTGAGTCCTCGACTCACTGGCGGTGGTTGCCATATTTTCAGATCCCAGACGCCAGTGATGGCCGCACCCCCTGTGTTCTTTGGCCTGCCAGTGCAGATGGAGCCCGAGGTTACCCGCCATTACGATGAAAGTGCTACAATGTGGCTCAGACGACTGACTACTGTATGGGTGGATCAGGGAGGTCCCCAGTTTGTTCCCTATAAGTTCGAGGCCTGGTATAGAGAGGACGAGTTAGGTATGGAGGGACCCTTGAGAGATGCCCTGATACCCATGGGGGACGACCCTACTATTCTACGACCTGCTGTATATGGAGGTGAGGTGGTCGACCCCGACCCGATGTTGGAGCTGCCGTCCCCTGGACGCTCGGAGATAGACGGCCACGAGGAGGGCGACGCCATGGACACCGACCAGGAGGAGGATCCCGAGGAGCAGCTAGAGGACTGAGTTCTGCTGACGCTGGCCTAGTATTTGGGAGATAGTGTAAGCGTAGGTATCGAGACCATGGGTTGAAATTTTCTTTTGGGGGTCTGTACCGAACGCCTTGTTAACATGTATATATGGATGCCTTGTGTTTCTCCTTTGTGCACTACCCCGATTTTCATATGTATGCATGTATGGATAGGAGGCACGCTTCCGCAGGTTTCAAGTTCAGGTTGACAGGATCATATGATGGTTTTGATGGACGCGCCGTCTGGTCGCGACGAAGGTAATTCCCTGGGCCGTCGTGTATCCTAGACCAAGCGAGCGCTGAGAAGAGATTTGAATGTATGAGCGGGATGTCGCGGGCTCGAGAGGGGCTCGGGGCGTGACAACTTGTGTGTATGGATAGGAGGCACGCTTCCGCAGGTATGAGAATTTGGCGCAAGTTGCGTCGTCGTCTGGTCGCGACGAAGAGAAAGTATCCCTGGGCCGTCGCTTATCGTGAACCAGGCGAGCGCGAGGTGTATCTTCCGCAGGAACGGGATGCCGCATGCCCGAGAAGGGATCCGGGGCGTGACATCACCGTTCGAGTGGTATCAGAGCAAGGTTAGCTCGATACGAGACCGTTCGAGGTTTGGAGTGATAAGGCTGATGATTTTGAGGTAGTTAGTTAGACAGACCCTAGACCTAAGGATTAGGAAGGGTAGAATGCATGATTTGATTGGCGCATGTGATTGCTTAGCGGAATTGATTGTCTAGAGTAACCTTGGGATAAGGTATTTCATGCTAAGCTGCAGGTGCGTCAGGACCTGAGGTAAGGTTCTATGGCAGAGCCCCATGAGTTGGGCGTTTGGATGCTGATTGCTGAATGTTTGTCTGTGAGGTATTGCATGTGGTTGTATGCCTAGTCGGCTGTCGTGCGCTGTCTGACCATCATGCATTCCATGACTTCTGCATTAAAGGCAAAATGGTTTACAAATGAAAGTTGTTAAAGAAGGGGATTTGGATTTTGAAAGAAATGCATGCATTCATGTTGTTGGATTTGGTGACCGTCAGCCTGGTATGGGACAGGATTGACGGGACGTCTAAAAACTGTGATGAAGCGTGGTATGGGACACGTGGAGTGGGATTCTCTTTGTCTATGAATTTCTTAGGACAACTGTTCGCACCAAGAAACGATGAGGGCGGGGAGTGGTCGCCGGGGCAAAGACCTGATCAAGGAAGCGGCTCCCGATAGGCTTCTAGTTGAGGTTGCGAACAGAGTGGCCTGGGTTATGCATTTGCAGGGTTGAGTCTAGATGTCGACCGGGTTCAACTGCATTTAAGCTGCAGCGATTATTGTAACAGTCTGAAAATTCGACCCAAATATCGGAATTTCTAAAGGAATGGAAACACTTCGTTAATACCCTCTGATCGACGCTCACTCAGGATTAGCTACCCTGAGATGACCAACCGAAGGGGAAAGGCTAACTGGGGAGAATTTTCCAAACAGCCGCCCGTTGGTCTGAGACAGAGACAGAGTCGTAAATTAATGAAATTGACCACGAAATGAAATCCGACTTCGGACAATCGAACTAGTAAGACAAACACAATTAAGAAATAAAGTCAGTTTCAGAAATGTCGCCAGAAGGGCAGACAGCCGGTGTACGTCGAGAAGCGAGACGTCAATGGAAAATTACCGAAATGCCCCCGGTAATTGCTCAGTCCTTAGGATTATTAGAATTAGGATTTTTGAGAGTAGATTCGACTAATCAAAATCAAATCCTGTCTAAAATTCGTTCGCGCTCGAGACCCGATCGGTGCATTTGGCACGCAAATCGAGGCAAGTCAAATCGGTTGTCAAATCAATCAAACGTCTTGTCAACCAATCAATCACATCCATCGGTCATTCATGGTTCAACTTCCAAAGCAATCTCTCAATCAAATCAAGGGGACATGTCAAAGTACAAACATCTTGTCCCCAACACTATTACCCCATTACCTAACCCCATTACCTCTTGATTTTGAATTTTCACCAAAGCTATATCATAGTCTCTCTCTCTCCTCACCTCATTTTTCGGCCGGCCACTCTTCCTCACCTCCCTCATTCTCTCATTCGGCTCTCTCTCTCATCTCTCACTCTCCCTCCCGAAGTCTCTCCCCCCCTCACGGTTTCTCCTTGGCCGAGCCGTCTCCACCGTCGCCGCCGTCGTTCGGCCAAAGCTAGCCGCCACCATCAGCCCTCATCCTCATCTTGGTAAGTCTTCTAAGCCCTCTCCTTCATATTTTCATGGCCTTGAAGACCCCTTGCCGCCCGACCAGCCCTTGCCGTCCCTCACCGTCGTCGTCGTCCGCCATCATCGGCTTGGCCGAGAGCCTTCGGGCCGCCCCAGGCTTGGTCCACTCTCTTCCACAACCTTTCTAATGTCTAGAACTAACACATTTAGGTCCGTGGAGCTCTTGAAGGTGGTCAAACCTTCCGCAAACAGCCCTTATTCCCCTTTGAGCCGTGAAATCCACAACCGGCCGGTTGAGCCTTCGTCGTCTTCGTCTTCATTTCGGCTCACCTAAGGTAAGCTTTACTCCTAATTCTAGTTTAGGTTAGTAGTATATGCATGTGGAAGGGTGTGCTAGAGATGGTTAGGCTTGTTATGTGGCTAAGATGGGTTGATGGACAAATTACCTTAAGCTATCTTGTGAGAATCATGTTTGGGCCAAAGGAGGGGGCTGTCCATGAGTTATTAAGGCTTGAAAGTATTCCATATGGGCTGTGAATGTTGCTTTAGGCGTGTGGTAAAGAGGCCGTGAGGTGCAATTGGGCTTGGAGGGCCTAAATCACACTAATTTGATCAAAAACGAACTATCGGGCCAAGATACAACTAGTAGGCTTGCTTATGGACGTGAATAGCAATCTAAGGGGGCCTTGAAAACATGACTAGTGGGCTGCAAATGTGGGCTTAGGCGTGTACTTAATGGGCCAAAGGGAACTAATGGGCTTGGAAGCTTTAAAATCAAGTAATTGGGCCAAAACTAATCAAAATGGGCAAAATCTAGTTAGTGGGCCACTAATGGACGAAAATCCACTTAAATTGGGCCTAAATTAAGTCCATGAAAATTTAAGAATGAAACCCAAAAATGTATATGGGCTTGGGCACTTGAATTGGGCCTAAAATAATGAATATGGGCTTGAATAGTAAACCTTTAGAAATGGGCTTGGGCCTTGCACGAAATTAATAAAATAATAGGCCCAACCCATATGAATTAAATTAATAATTAATTATTGGACCTCAACTATTGAAGTGGGCCATAGGCCCAGTCGAACTTAGCTTGATTAATTAGAGGTTCTTAATTAGATTAGACCTTGGTTTATATGGGTTTGATTAACGAGTTGCCCTTGAGTAAGTGATGACACTGACAGACTCCTGTATGAGATGTAAGGCGAATTTAGATGATCGAGACTTTGAAAGTAGAGGCCTACGATCCATGTCTGTTTGGTTGATGAACGTGAGGTTCACTGATCGATCGAGCGACGTGCTCTGCTCTTGCACTTATATTCATTTGCATGCATGCTTTGTGTTGAAATATTGACGTGATCATCTGGGCCCTGCATACATTCAGAGCATTGCATGAGTCACTGGAGATGTGACATGAGATTGTGCCCTAAGGGGAAGTGGAGAGAAAAGGGAGGCCAGCATAAGGCGTCCGAGACGCAGCGTGGCATGCCGTGTGGCACTGTTGGTAGAGCCCTGATGGGAATTGGAGTGATAGGCGGGCTGATCCATGGGATCTATGATGGCCGTTTGAGGCCTGTGGCATTTGCATAATGTTATTGCTGATTGTTGATATTGCCCGTCTGTATTGCATGAATTGTTGTGACGAAACTCGTATTGGCTATATGAGGCATGATGATAACTGGGGAGATCGAGAGCGTTGGACTCCGAGTACCAAACCCTAGTTACTGGTTAGGACCGACCCCACTTGTATATCCTACCCTACGCTAGGATTAGTGGTGAGCTTGCTGAGTCCTCGACTCACTGGCGTTGGTTGCCACCTTTTTCAGATCCAGGTCACCAGTGATGGATGTGCCACCGATGCTTTTTGGTCTACCGATCCAGATGGACACCCAGGTTACCCTCCATTTTGATATGCACGCTACTCTGTGGCATAGGCATGTGACGACTGTACTCGTAGATCAGGGAGGTCCTTATTTAGTGCCCCATAGATTCGAGACTTGGTTTAGAGAGGGCCTACATGGCTTTGAGGGACCCCAGAGAGATTCCCCGATTCCCATGGAGGAGGACCCGTTCTGGCTCCAGCCTGCAGAATATGGAGGCCAGGTGATCGACCCCGACCCGAAGCAGGAGTTGCCGTCTCCCGGGCGCTCCGAGATAGATGGCCACGAGGAGGGCGATGCGATGGATACCGAGGAGGAGGATCCAGAGGAGGACCCAGAGGAGGATTCCGACGAGGAGGACTGAGTTATGGCAGAATTTCGATGGTTCGAGGATTAGGTTGTTAGCGTAGGAAGATCTGTGTTTAGTGGTTTCTTTTTGGGAGTCTGTACCTAACGCTGATTATATTTATATAATGTGGTTCATGCTTATCTTGTTTACTCTACCCCTTTCGTTGTGTATGCTTGTGTGTATGGTTAGAAGGCACGCTTCCGCAGGTATGAGAATTTGGCGCAAGTTGCGTCGTCTGGTTGCGACGAAGAGAAAGTATCCCTGGGCCGTCGCTCATCGTGAACCAGGCGAGCGCGAGGTGTATCTTCCGCAGGAACGGGATGCCGCGCTCCCGAGTAGGGATCCGGGGCGTGACATCCCCGTTCGAGTGGTATTAGAGCAAGGTCATCTCGATACGAGACCGTTCGAGGTTTGGAGTGATAAGGCTGATGATTTTGGGGTAGATAGCTAGACAGACCCTAGACCTAAGAATTAGGAAGGGTAGAATGCATGATTTGATTGGCGCATGTGATTGCTTAGTGAAATCGATTGTCTAGAAGTAGCCTTTGGATAAGGTATTTCATGCTAAGTTGCAGGTGCGTCAGGACCTGAGGTAAGGTTCTATGGCAGAGCCCCATGAGTTGGGCGTTTGGATGCTGATTGCTGAATGCTAGTCTGTGAGGTATCGCATGTGGTTGTTTGCCTAGTCGGCTGTCGCGCGCTGCTTGACCATCATGCATTGCATGATTTCTGCACCGAAAGCAAAATGGTTTAGAAATGGAAAATCATTGTTGAAAAAGGAGATTTGGATTTTGAAAGAAATGCATGCATTCATGTTGTTGGATTTGGTGACCGTCAGCCTGGTATGGGACAGGATTGACGGGACGTCTAAAAACTGTGATGAAGCGTGGTATGGGACACGTGGAGTGGGATTCTCTTTGTCTATGAATTTCTTAGGACAACTGTTCGCACCAAGAAACGATGAGGGCGGGGAGTGGTCGCCGGGGCAAAGACCTGATCAAGGAAGCGGCTCCCGACAGGCTTCTAGTTGAGGTTGCGAACAGAGTGGCCTGGGTTATGCATTTGCAGGGTTGAGTCTAGATGTCGACCGGGTTCAACTGCATTTAAGCTGCAGCGATTATTTACATGCATATACATGTCAGTGGACGCGACAGTAGGCGAAAGCTTGGTTGCTAGATTTAGAATTTCGAATTCCTGAATGGGAATTTCGTTTGTTTTAGGTGTGAGTTTTAGCGAGGATGAGCAATAGGGGCAGAAGACCGACTGCTGGTGCATCGAGCTCGAGGGCTCCTGAGTCTGAAGGGGACCCTAGGATCGAAGAGATGATGAGAGTTCTGACTGAAGTGAGTAACTTGATGGCTAGGCAAGCTGCTGAGAGAGCTGCCACTGTTGCCCAAGCAGCTGAGGCCGCCTTGGCCGCTGCGAATGGTGCCAATGGAGGCAATGGGCATGGAAATGGAGGACGTCAGACTCATCATATGGTGGAGCAGTTTCTGAAGTTGCAGCCGTCGAAGTTTGATGGCAGTGGTGGTCCCGAGGTAGCTGCCTTGTGGATCGAGCAGTTGGAGAAGGCTTTCTCCGTGTTGGGTTGCGCAGACGAGGAAAAGGTTTCGTTGGCAACTTATCAGCTTCAGGGTACTGCAGACGATTGGTGGAAAGCCACCAGAGGACGAGTCTTCCCGGATGGCATGAGGCCGAACTGGGCTGCTTTCTGTGCAGCGTTCAATGGAAAGTATTTCTCTGAGGCAGCCCAGGAGAGGAAAATGGAAGAGTTCATCAGGCTCCGCCAAGGATCGCTGACTGTGGACCAATATGAGGGCGAATTTGCCAGGCTGTCCAAGTTTGCACGAAGGCTGATTGACGACCCATGGGACAAGGCCAGGAGATTCAGGGAAGGATTGAGGCCTGAGTTGAAAAGCATGATCATCGCCACTGGGCTGAGGGACTACAACGAGATCTATGAGCGAGCCCTGGCGATAGAACGGGATCTGCAAGAAAAGGCCGCCGCATCTGGATCGCGGTTTGTGCCAAGAGGGAACTTTAGAGACTTTGGCAAGAGGCCAATGAAGGACAACCGCAGGTTCGTTCCACCTGCGAGGAGAACCCTGGGAAAGCCATCATTCCCTGGGAATCAGGTCTGCCGTGACTGTGGCAGGAGGCATGGGAACAGCCCTTGCCCGAGGAAGACTGGAGGCTGCTTTGGATGTGGCCAAACGGGGCATATTCTGAGGAACTGCCCAAGGAAGGGTCAGAGACCCCCATTCCAGCAACAACAACAGCCACCGCAGTTGGTGAACGCTCCGCAAGGAAACCAGAACCGTCCGCCTGCTCAAGGACGAGTCTATGCAATGGCGCGCAAGGACGCTGAGAATGCGCCAGGGGTGATCACAGGTACCGTTTCTCTCTGTGGTCATACCGCATATGCCTTGTTTGATCCGGGAGCGTCGCACTCTTTCGTATCTGCACGTTTTGTTGAGTTGTCTGGGATGAATGTTGAGCCATTGGATGTGACCTTGCATGTAACCACCCCGCTGAAAGATAGAGTGATTGTTGCGTTAGGATGTAAGGAGTGTAAGTTAGCTCTGGGCGATAGGCAAGAAGAAATTGACTTAGCTGTTCTGCCCATGTATGATTTTGATGTGATTGTTGGCATGGATTGGCTAGTTAGGCATGGTGCAGTGATAGACTGTGGTGGGAGTATCATACAGCTAAACCCAGTAGGCCACCCTAGGTATGAATTTAAGGGAAATCGTGGAGGAACGTCGATTCCTTGGATCTCATCTTTAGAAGCGACCAAGTTAATGGATGAAGGTTGCCTGGGATTTTTGGCATCGGTGTTGGATTCGACTGCTCATGAAATGAAGTTAGAGGAAGTGCCTGTAGTGAGTGAGTATCCGGATGTATTTCCTCAAGAGTTGCCTGGATTGCCACCTGAGCATGAGGTAGAATTCGTGATTGAACTGGCACCTGGAACAGAGCTGATCTCGAAAGCACCGTATAGGATGTCGTTGTCGGAGTTGAAGGAGTTGAAGGTACAGATGCAAGAGCTTTTGGATAAGGGATTTATCCGCCCCAGTGCTTCACCATGGGGAGCTCCGGTGCTGTTTGTTAAGAAGAAAGATGGATCGCTAAGACTGTGCATCGACTACAGATAGCTGAACCAAGTGACGATCAAGAACAAGTACCCTCTGCCAAGGATTGATGACCTGTTCGACCAACTTCAAGGCGCTTGTGTGTTCTCCAAGATAGACCTAAGGACAGGCTATCACCAATTGAGGATTAAGAAAGAGGATGTGCCTAAGACTGCTTTTAGGACGAGGTATGGGCACTATGAGTTCACAGTTATGCCGTTTGGATTGACAAATGCTCCAGCCGCATTTATGGACATGATGAATCGAGTGTTCAAGGAGTTTTTGGATCAATTCGTGATAGTCTTCATTGATGACATCTTGGTATATTCGAAGAGTTCTGAGGACCACAAAGAACACTTAAGGATCGTTCTGCAGACGTTAAGGGAACATTCGATGTATGCGAAGTTTAGTAAGTGCGAGTTTTGGCTGAGCAGAGTGGCATTTCTTGGTCATATAGTATATGGAGAAGGGATATCAGTGGACCCATCTAAGATTGAAGCCGTAGAGAAATGGCCGAGGCCTACGACCGTGACGGAAGTGCGAAGTTTCCTTGGATTGGCTGGGTATTATAGACGCTTCGTGGAAAGATTCTCTGTGATAGCGTCTCCTCTGACGCGTTTGTTGAAGAAGGAAGCAAAGTTTCAATGGACTGGGAAATGCGAGGAAAGTTTTCAGGAGTTGAAGGATCGATTGACTTCCGCACCAGTCTTAACCATTCTGTCTGGACCAGGAGGATTTGAGATATACAGCGATGCGTCATTAAGAGGATTGGGGTGTGTCTTGATGCAGCATGGACGAGTGGTAGCTTATGCATCTCGACAGTTGAGGCCGCATGAGATGAATTACCCGACGCACGACTTGGAGTTAGCTGCAATTGTCTTTGCATTGAAGATTTGGAGGCATTATCTGGTGGGAGAGAAATTCCAGATTTTTACGGACCATCAGAGTTTGAAGTATCTGTTTTCGTAGAAGGAGCTGAATATGAGACAGCGTCGTTGGATGGAGTCGTTGAAGGACTACGACTGTGATATTCTATATCACCCAGGAAAGGCGAATAAGGTAGCGGATGCTCTGAGTAGGAAGTCGAGCGTTGCGCATATGATGGTCAAGGAGTGGACATTACTGGAGGAAATCAGAGATTCTGAGTTCAAGATCGAGGTAGGAAACCTCTCGAGTCTGATGGCTACGTTGCAGATCGAACCAGAGATTCAGCTAAGAATCAAGGAGATGCAATCTACGGACCCGGACATTCAGAAGATTGTGGCGATGAATGCAGACGAGAGGAAGGCCGAGTTCCAAGTGACTGATGACGGAATATTGAAGTTTAGAAGACGTCTGTGCGTACCTAATGACGAGGCGCTAAAAGAGAAGATTCTGTCCGAGGCACACAGAAGTAACTACAGTATTCATCCAGGGAGTACTAAGATGTATCAGAATTTGCGTCAGCACTATTGGTGGAATGGAATGAAGGTGGATGTGGCTAAGCATGTAGCTAAGTGTCTGATGTGTCAGCAGGTAAAGGCACAGCATTGCAAGCCTGGAGGATTATTGCAACCATTGGAGATCCCAGAATGGAAATGGGAGCATGTCACTATGGATTTTGTGACAGGATTGCCAAGAAGTCAGAGAGGCAATGATTCGATTTGGGTAATAGTGGACAGACTGACGAAATCAGCTCATTTCATTGCAGTACGAAAGGACTCTACCTTGGAAAAGTTGGCTGAATTGTACGTAAGGCAGATAGTGAGATTGCATGGGGTACCAGTAAGTATTGTATCAGACAGAGATCCTCGCTTCACCGCTACATTTTGGAAGAGTCTGCAGGGTGCGCTGGGAACAGAGCTGAGATTCAGTACAGCCTACCACCCTCAGACTGATGGTCAGTCGGAAAGGACGATACAGACCTTGGAGGACATGTTGAGAGCTTGTGTGATTGACTTCAAAGGAGGTTGGGAAGAACAGTTGCATTTGGTGGAATTTGCCTACAACAACAGTTACCAGCAGAGCATCAAAATGGCACCATTTGAGGCACTGTGTGGAAGGGCCTGTAGAACGCCAATCTGTTGGGACGAAGTTGGTGAGAAAAGCATAACAGGCCCAGAATTAGTGCAGCAGTCAGTTGAGGCAGTCAGAGTGATCAGAGGTAGGTTGAGGACTGCTCAGAGTAGGCAGAAGAGTTATGCAGACAAGAGACGTAAGCCATTGGAATTCCAAGTTGGAGATCATGTGTTTCTGAAGGTGTCGCCGATGCGAGGACTATCTCGGTTTGGCAAGAAAGGGAAGTTGAGTCCAAGATTTGTTGGGCCATTCGAAATCCTGGAGAAGAGCGGGACACTGGCTTATCGTCTAGCATTGCCGCCAAACTTATCGCAGATTCATAATGTGTTTCATGTTTCGATGCTTCGGAAGTACGAGCCGGACCCTGGACATATACTCGATCATGAAGTCATTGAAATGGATGACCGCGTCTCATACGTGGAAAGGCCAGTAAGAATTGAAGATCGCAAGGAGCAGGTCTTAAGGAATAAGACGATTCCGCTGGTCAAGGTTATCTGGGAACACCATGGAACTGAAGGTGCTACTTGGGAAAGCGAGGACAAAATGAAGAAGAAGTATCCGTATTTGTTTGGGTAACTCGATGTAATCTCCATTTTTGTTGTAAGGATTGGTGGATGTGAATTTCGAGGACGAAATTTTTATAAGAAGGGAAGAATTGTAACAGTCTGAAAATTCGATCCAATTATCGGGATTTCTGGATGAATGGAAACACTTCGTTAATACCCTCTGATCGACGCTCACTCAGGATTAGCTACCCTGAGATGACCAACCGAAGGGGAAAGGCTAACTGGGGAGAATTTTCCAAACAGCCGCTCGTTGGTCTGAGACAGAGATAGAGTCGTAAATTAATGAAATTGACCACGAAATGAAATCCGACTTCGGACAATCGAATTAGTAAGACAAACACGATTACGAAATAACGTTAGTTTCAGAAGTGTCGCCAGAAGGGCAGGCAGCCGGTGTACGTCGAGAAGCAAGACGTCAATGGAAAATTACCGAAATGCCCCCGGTAAATGCTCAGTCCTTAGGATTAATAGAATTAGGATTTTTGAGAGTAGATTCGACTAATCAAAATCAAATCCTGTCTAAAATTCGTTCGCGCTCGAGACCCGATCGGTGCATTTGGCACGCAAATCGAGACAGGTCAAATCGGTTGTCAAATCAATCAATGTCTTGTCAATCCATCGGTCACATCATGGCACAATTTCCAAGAATGTCAATCCATCAATCCATCAAGTAAATCAAGTGTCATTCAAGCATAGTAAATATCATATCCTTGTCACTATTCAACCTAACCCCATTATCTTATTTTGAATTTCACTATAACCCACATAAACCTCTCTCTCTCCTCCCTCATCATTTTCGGCCGCCCACTCTCTCTCCTCCCTCTCCCTCTCTCGAATTCCCTCTCTCCCTCACGGCTCCCTCTCGCTCGGTCGTCCGCCGTGCGCCACCGTCCGCCGTCGTTGAGGCCTCCATCCGCGACGAGCCGCCACCATTGTCACGGTAAGTCTTCCCTTGTCCTCGGTCTCTTCATTCCCGTAGCCTTGGATGACCCGGCCTCACTCTCTCCTTCTTCTTTCTCTCGGTCCAAGCTCGTCCGGCCGCCCGAACGTCGTCGTCGCCGTCGTCTTCTCGTCCGGCCGCCTCCACCAGCCTCGTTCGTGTATAGGTGAGCTTCCATGGTCCCTCACCTCTTAGTTTTCCCACGGCAAAAAGGCCATATGGACACCGGCCCGACCTGATCTCTCCCTTGCTCTCTCGGACGCGTGCAGCCGCCGTCGTTGCCGTCGGCCTCCGCCCGTTCCGACGTCATCCAGTCGCCACCGTCCACCCCACCGGTAAGCTTTAGTCACTAATCTCGACCTAGGCTAGTTGTATGCATGTGTGGTTGTGTGAATTAGTTGCTAATTAATGTGATTAGTGGATAATGTGGATGATTAAGCTAGTTGGGCTTTGGATTATGTTGTTAGATTAATGGGCCGGCCGTGTGGGCCATATGGAGAGAGAGATTGGGCCTTGAAATGTCATAGATGGGCTGAATGGGGTGAAGTTGGCGTGAGGCTTGATGGGCAAAAGGGAACTAATGGGCTTGGAAGCTTTAAAATCAAGTAATTGGGCCAAAACTAATCAAAATGGGCCAAATCTAGTTAGTGGGCCACTAATGGACGAAAATCCACTTAAATTGGGCCTAAATTAAGCCCACGAACGTTAAAGAATGAAACTCAAAAATGTATATGGGCTTGGGTATTCAAATTGGGCCTAAAATAATGAATATGGGCTTGAATAGTAAACCTTTAGAAATAGGCTTGGGCCTTGCACGAAATTAATAAAATAATAGGCCCAACCCCTATGAATTTAATTTAAGAATTAATTATTGAACCCCAACTATTGAAGTGGGCCTTAGGCCCAGTCGAACTTAGCTCGATTAATTAGGGGTTCTTAATCAGATTAGACCTTGGTTTATATGGGCTCGATTAGTGGATTGTCCTTGGATAATTGATAGTATAGTAGACTTTTGTTTAAGATGTAAGGCGGACTTGGATTATCGAAACTTTGTGGATAGAGATAATTGACCTACGTCTGCTTGGCTCGTTGATCATGAGATGTATGAGTTGGTCGATTGATGTGCTCTGTCTTGCACTTATGATCATTGGCATGCATGCTCTATGTTGAATTATTGATGTGATTATCTGGGCCCTGCATACATTCAGAGCATTGCATGAGTCACTGGGAATGTGACATGAGATTGTGCCCTGATGGGAGATGGAGAGAAAAGGGAGGCCAGCATAAGGCGTCCGAGACGCAGCGTGGCATGCCGTGTGGCACTGTTGGTAGAGCCCTGATGGGAATTGGAGTGATAGGCGGGCTGATCCTTGGGATCCGTGATGGACGTTTGAGGCCTGTGGCATTTGCACAATGTTATTGCTGTTTGTTACTATCGCCCGTCTGTATTGCATGAATTGTTGTGACGAAACTCGTATTGGCTATATGAGGCATGATAATAGCTGGGGAGATCGAGAGCGTTGAACTTTGAATCCTGAACCCTAGTCTATTGGGTAGGACCGACCCCACTAGTATACGCTATCCTACGTTAGGATTAGTGGTGAGCTTGCTGAGTTTCGACTCACGGGCGGTGGTTGCCCTTCTTTTTCAGATCCAGGTCACCCATGATGGCCGCACCGCCGATGCTTTTTGGACTGCCAGTACAGATGGATACCGAGATCACCCTCCATTTTGATATGCACGCCACTCTGTGGCATAGACATGTGACCACTGTATTAGTAGATCAGGGTGGACCTTATCTTGTACCCCATAGATTCGAGGCTTGGTTTAGAGAGGGCCTACATGGCTTTGAGGGACCCCAGAGAGATTCCCCGATTCCCATGGAGGAGGACCCGTTTTGGCTCCAGCCTGCAGAATATGGAGGCCAGGTGATCGACCCCGACCCGAAGCAAGAGTTGCCGTCTCCAGGAAAGGCGAATAAAGTGGCAGATGCTCTGAGTATCTGTTCTCGCAGAAGGAGCTGAATATGAGGCAGCGTCGTTGGATGGAGTTGTTGAAGGACTACGACTGTGATATCCTGTACCATCCAGGAAAGGCGAATAAAGTGGCAGATGCTATGAGTAGGAAGTCGAGCGTTGCGCATATGATGGTCAAAGAGTGGACACTGCTGGAAGAAATCAGAGATTCTGAGTTCAAGGTCGAGGTAGGAAACCTCTCGAATCTGATGGCCACGTTGCAGATCGAACCAGAGATTCAGCTAAGAATCAAGGAGTTGCAGTCTACGGACCCCGAGATACAGAAGATTGTGTTAATGAATGTAGAGGAGAGAAAGGCTGAGTTCCAAGTGACTGCAGATGGAGTATTAAGGTTTAAAGGACGTCTGTGCGTACCTAATGACGAGGCGCTGAAGGAAAAGATTTTGTCCGAGGCACACAGAAGTAACTACAGTATTCATCCAGGGAGTACTAAGATGTATCAGAATTTGCGTCAGCACTATTGGTGGAATGGAATGAAGGTGGATGTGGCTAAGCATGTAGCTAAGTGTCTGACGTGCCAACAGGTAAAGGCACAGCATTGTAAGCCTGGAGGATTATTACAACCATTGGAAATCCCAGAGTGGAAATGGGAGCATGTCACCATGGATTTCGTGACAGGACTACCGAGAAGTCAGAGAGGCAATGATTCGATTTGGATAATAGTGGACAGACTGACGAAATCAGCTCATTTCATTGCAGTACAAAAGGACTCTACCTTGGAAAAGTTGGCTGAATTGTACGTGAGGCAGATAGTGAGATTGCATGGGGTACCGGTAAGTATTATATCAGACAGAGATCCTCGCTTCACCGCTACATTTTGGAAGAGTCTGCAGGGTGCGCTGGGAACAGAGTTGAGATTCAGTACAGCCTACCATCCTCAGACAGACGGTCAGTCGGAAAGGACTATACAAACTCTGGAGGACATGTTGAGAGCGTGTGTAATTGATTTCAAAGGAGGTTGGGAAGAGCAGTTGCATTTGGTGGAATTTGCCTACAACAACAGTTACCAGCAGAGTATCAGGATGGCACCATTTGAGGCACTATATGGAAGGGCCTGCAGAACTCCAATCTGTTGGGATGAAGTTGGTGAGAAAAGCATAACAGGCCCAGAATTAGTGCAGCAGTCAGTTGAGGCAGTCAGAGTGATCAGAGACAGATTGAGGACTGCGCAGAGTAGGCAGAAGAGTTATGCAGACAAGAGACGTAAGCCATTGGAATTCCAAGTTGGAGATCATGTGTTTCTGAAGGTGTCGCCGATGCGAGGACTATCTCGGTTTGGCAAGAAAGGAAAGTTGAGTCCAAGATTTGTTGGGCCATTCGAGATCCTGGAGAAGATCGGGACACTGGCTTATCGTCTAGCATTGCCGCCGAACTTATCGCAGATTCATAATGTGTTTCATGTTTCGATGCTTCGAAAGTACGAGCCGGACCCTGGCCATATACTCGATCATGAAGTCATTGAAATGGATGACCGCGTCTCGTACGTGGAAAGGCCAGTAAGGATAGAAGATCGTAAGGAGCAAGTCTTGAGGAACAAGACAATACCGCTGGTCAAGGTTATCTGGGAGCACCATGGGACTGAAGGAGCGACTTAGGAAAGCGAGGACGAAATAAAGAAGAAGTACCCGTATCTGTTTGAGTAGATCGATGTAATCTCCTTTTTGTTGTAAGGATGGTGGATGTAAATTTCGAGGACGAAATTTTTATAAGAAGGGAAGAATTGTAACAGTCTGAAAATTCGACCCAATTATCGGATTTTCTAAAGGAATGGAAACACTTCGTTAATACCCTCTGATCGACGCTCACTCAGGATTAGCTACCCTGAGATGACCAACCGAAGGGGAAAGGCTACCTGGGAAGAATTTTCCAAACAGCCGCCCGTTGGTCTGAGACAGAGACAGAGTCGTAAATTAATGAAATTGACCACGAAATGAAATCCGACTTCGGACAATCGAATTAGTAAGACAAACACAATTAAGAAAGGAAGTCAGTTTCAGGAATGTCGCCAGAAGGGCAGACAGCCGGTGTACATCGAGAAGCAAGACGTCAATGGAAAATTACCGAAATGCCCCCGGTAAATGCTCAGTCCTTAGGATTAATAGAATTAGGATTTTTGAGAGTAGATTCGACTAATCGAAATCAAATCCTGTCTAAAATTCGTTCGCGCTCGAGACCCGATCGGTGCATTTGGCACGCAAATCGAGGCAAGTCAAATCAGTTGTCAAATCAATCAATGTCATGTCAAACCATCGGTCAATCATGGCACAAGTTCCAAGGCAATCCATCAAGTCAAATCTAAGTACATCAAGAGTACACATCAAATCCATGTCACTATTCCACCTAATTCCACCTACCATTATTTTGAATTTTTGGCATTCTCTCTCCTCCCTCACTCTAAAGTTTCGGCCGGCCCTCCCCTCTCTCTCCTCTCCTTCATTTCTCTTCTTTTTCCTCTCTCCCTCACCTTCTCTCTCGGCTCACTCTTCCTTCGCCGTCCACCGCCCACGTTGCCGTCGTCTCCTCATCGTGCCGCCACCGTCGGCTCCTCCACGTTGCCTCGTCGTCTTGGTAAGTCCCCTTGACTCACTCTTGTACTTTTTACACGGCTTGGACCCCCCTCAAGAAGCCGAAACAGCCGCCCCTTTCCATCGTCGTTTCTTCGTCGTTTCGCTTCCGTTTGAGCTCGAACTTGTTCCGCCTTGTTCCCTTCCATTCCTCATGACTTTGGCTTGGTATATGGTCACCTTAGGACCCTTGGAACTCCGTGGAACAGCCGTGAACAGCCACGGTCGCCGCCGTCCTCCTCCCTTGCCGAGAGACCATCCGGCCGCCCGTTGTTCCTTGCCGTCCCCGTCGTCGTCCTCAACTCCTATAGTAAGCTCTACTACTAATCTTAGCTTAGGTTAGTAGTATATGTATGTGGAAGGGGATATAGAGGGCTGTCCATGATGGTTTATAGAGGAAATTGCATGATTAAGGCTTAAGCTAGTTGTGTTAGTTTGAGCGATTAGCTTGTTGGGCTAAACCATAGGCTTAGCAACTTGAAGGGGGGCTGAAAATTATGCATGTTGGGCTGCAAGTGAGTGATGTGGGCGTGTGAAATGTGGGCCGGGCGAAATAAGTGGGCCTCGGGGTTTAATTTGGACCGTTTGGACCTAAAATAAGCTAACGGGCCTAAGATACCCTAATGGACTTGCTAATGGATATGATTAACAATCTGAATGGGCCTCGAAAACATGATTAGTGGGCTGATTTAGTGGGCTTAGGCGTATACTTAATGGGCCGAAGGGAACTAATGGGCTTGAAAGCTTTAAAATTAAGTAATTGGGCCAAAACTAATCAAAATGGGCCAAATCTAGCTAGTGGGCCACTAATGGACGAAAATCCTTTTAAATCGGGCCTAAATTAAGTCCATGAACATTAAAGAATGAAACCCAAAAATGTATATGGGCTTGGGTACTTGAATTGGGCCTAAAATAATGAATATGGGCCTGAATAGTAAACCTTTAGAAATGGGCTTGGGCATTGTGCGAAATTAATAAAATAATAGGCCCAACCCATATGAATTAATTTAATAATTAATTATTGGACCTCAACTATTGAAGTGGGCCTTGGGCCCAGCCGAGCTTAACTTGATTAACTAAGACCCTTAATTAGATTAGACTTTGGGTTATGGGCTCGAATTATGGATTGGCCTTGGGTAAGTAATAGCATGATGGAATCTTGTACAAGTTGTAAGGCAAGTTTAGACGAGCGATAGTTCGAGAGTAGAAGTACTTGATCTTCGTATGTACAGTAAGATGAATGTGAGATTTAGTGATGATGGAATGATGTGCTCTACTCTTGCGTTATATTCCTTGGCATGCATGCTCTGTGTTGAGTTATTGATGTGATCATCTGGGCCCTGCATACATTCAGAGCATTGCATGAGTCACTGGAGATGTGACATGAGATTGTGCCCTGAGGGGAAGTGGAGAGAAAAGGGAGACCAACGTAAGGCGTCAGAAACGCAGTGTGGTACGGGCCTATGTGGCACCGAGATTTATGCCGTGTGGCACTGTTGGTAGCGCCCTGATGGGAGATGGAGAGAAAAGGGAGGCCAGCATAAGGCGTCCGAGACGCAGCGTGGCATGCCGTGTGGCACTGTTGGTAGAGCCCTGATGGGAATTGGAGTGATAGGCGGGCTGATCCTTGGGATCTATGATGGCCGTTTGAGGCCTGTGGCATTGCATACCATGATTGCTGATTGTTGATATTGCCCGTCTTTATTGCATGAACCATTGTGATGAAACTCGTACCGACTATATGAGGTGTGATGAAAACTGGGGAGATCGAGAGCGTTGGACTCCGGGTACCAAACCCTAGTTACTGGTTAGGACCGACCCCACTTGTATATCCTACCCTACGCTAGGATTAGTGGTGAGCTTGCTGAGTCCTCGACTCACTGGCGTTGGTTGCCACCTTTTTCAGATCCAGGTCGCCAGTGATGGATGTGCCACCGATGCTTTTTGGTCTGCCGATCCAGATGGACACCCAGGTTACCCTCCATTTTGATATGCACGCTACCCTGTGGCATAGGCACGTGACGACTGTACTCGTAGATCAGGGAGGTCCTTACTTAGTGCCCCATAGATTCGAGGCTTGGTTAGAGAGGGCCTACATGGCTTTGAGGGACCCTAGAGAGATTCCCCGATTCCCATGGAGGAGGACCCGTTTTGGCTCCAGCCTGCAGAATATGGAGGCCAGGTGATCGACCCCGACCCGAAGCAGGAGTTGCCGTCTCCAGGGCGCTCCGAGATAGATGGCCACGAGGAGGGCGATGCGATGGATACCGAGGAGGAGGATCCAGAGGAGGACCCTGTGGAGGATTCCGACGAGGAGGACTGAGTTATGGCAGAATCCCGATGTTTTGAGGATTGGTAGAGCGTAGGATGATCTTCAGCTAGTGGTTTTCTTTTGGTAGTCTGTACCTAACGCTAATCGTATTTATGAAATGTTGTTTATGTTTATCTTGTCCATGCTACCCCCTTTGCTATGTATGCTTGTGTGTATGGATAGGAGGCACGCTTCCGCAGGTATGAGAAATTGGCGCAAGTTGCGTCGTCGTCTGGTCGCGACGAATGGAAAGTATCCCTGGGCCGTCGCTTATCGTGAACCAGGCGAGCGCGAGGTGTATCTTCCGCAGGAACGGGATGCCGCGTTCCCGAGGAGGGATCCGGGGCGTGACATCCCCGTTCGAGTGGTATCAGAGCCAGGTGAGCTCGATTAGTGACCGTTCGAGGTTTTGGAGTGATAAGGATGTTGATTTTGGGGTAGTTAGTTAGACAGACCCTAGACCTAAGGATTAGGAAGGGTAGAATGCATGATTTGATCGGCGCATGTGATTGCTTAGCGGAATTGATTGTTTAGAGTAGCCTTTGGATAAGGTGTTTTAATGCTAAGCTGCAGGTGCGTCAGGACCTGAGGTAAGGTTCTATGGCAGAGCCCCATGAGTTGGGCGTTTGGATGCTGATTGCTGAATGCTAGTCCGTGAGGTATTGCATGTGATTGTATGCCTAGTCGGCTGTCGCGCGCTGCTTGACCATCATGCATTGCATGTTTTCTGCACCGAAAGCAAAATGGTTTAGAAATGGAAAATTATTGTTGAAAAAGGAGATTTGGATTTTGAAAGAAATGCATGCATTCATGTTGTTGGATTTGGTGACCGTCAGCCTGGTATGGGACAGGATTGACGGGACGTCTAAAAACTGTGATGAAGCGTGGTATGGGACACGTGGAGTGGGATTCTCTTTGTCTATGAATTTCTTAGGACAACTGTTCGCACCAAGAAACGATGAGGGCGGGGAGTGGTCGCCGGGGCAGAGACCTGATCAAGGAAGCGGCTCCCGACAGGCTTCTAGTTGAGGTTGCGAACAGAGTGGCCTGGGTTATGCATTTGCAGGGTTGAGTCTAGATGTCGACCGGGTTCAACTGCATTTATTAAGCTGCAGCGATTATTTACATGCATAAACATGTCAGTGGACGCGACAGTAGACGAAAGCTTGGTTGTTAGATTTAGAGTTCCGGATTCCTGAATGGGAATTTCGTTTGTGCTAGGTGTGAGTTTTAGCGAGGATGAGCAATAGGGGCAGAAGACCGACTGCTGGTGCATCGAGCTCGAGGGCTCCTGAGTCAGAAGGGGACCCTAGGATCGAAGAGATGATGAGAGTCCTGACTGAAGTGAGTAACCTGATGGCTAGGCAAGCTGCTGAGAGAGCTGCCACTGTTGCCCAAGCAGCTGAGGCCGCCTTGGCCGCTGCGAATGGTGCCAATGGAGGCAATGGGCATGGAAATGGTGGACGTCAGACTCATCATATGGTGGAGCAATTTCTGAAGTTGCAGCCGTCGAAGTTTGATGGCAGTGGTGGTCCAGAGGTAGCTGCCTTGTGGATCGAGCAGCTGGAGAAGGCTTTCTCCGTGTTGGGTTGCGCAGACGAGGAAAAGGTTTCGCTGGCAACTTATCAGCTTCAAAGTACTGCAGATGACTGGTGGAAGGCCACCAGAGGACGAGTCTTCCCGAATGGCATGAGGCCGAACTGGGCTGCTTTCTGTGCAGCATTCAATGGAAAGTATTTCTCTGAGGCAGCCCAGGAAAGGAAAATGGAAGAGTTCATCAGGCTCCGCCAAGGATCGCTGACCGTGGACCAGTATGAGGGCGAATTTGCCAGGCTGTCCAAGTTTGCACGAAGGCTGATTGACGACCCATGGGACAAGGCCAGGAGATTCAGGGAAGGATTGAGGCCCGAATTGAAAAGTATGATCATCGCCACTGGGCTGAGGGACTACAACGAGATCTATAAGCGAGCCCTGGCGATAGAACGGGATCTGCAAGAAAAGGCCGCCGCATCTGGGTCGCGGTTTGTGCCAAGGGGGAACTTCAGAGACTTTGGCAAGAGGCCAATGAAGGACAACCGCAGGTTCGTTCCACCTGCGAGGAGAACCCTGGGAAAGCCATCATTCCCTGGGAATCAGGTCTGCCGTGACTGTGGCAGGAGGCATGGGAACAGCCCTTGCCCGAGGAAGACTGGAGGCTGCTTTGGATGTGGCCAGACGGGGCATATCCTGAGGAACTGCCCGAGGAAAGGTCAGAGACCCCCGTTCCAGCAACAGCAACAGCAACAGCCGCAGATGGTGAACACTCCGCAAGGAAATCAGAACCGTCCACCTGCTCAGGGACGAGTATATGCAGTGGCGCGCAAGAACGCTGAGAATGCGCCAGGGGTGATCACAGGTACTGTTTCTCTCTATGGTCATACCGCTTATGCCTTGTTTGATCCGGGAGCGTCGCACTCCTTCGTATCTGCACGTTTTGTTGAGTTGTCTGGGATGAATGTTAAGCCATTGGATGTGACCTTGCATGTAACCACCCCGCTGAAAGATAGAGTGATTGTTACGTTAGGATGTAAGGGGTGTAAGTTAGCTCTGGGCGATAGAGAGGAAGAGATTGACTTAGCTGTTCTGCCCATGTATGATTTTGATGTGATTGTTGGCATGGATTGGCTAGTTAGGCATGGTGCAGTGGTAGACTGTAGTAGGAGTATTATACAGCTAAACCCAGTAGGCCACCCTGGGTATGAATTTAAAGGAAATCGTGGAGGGACATCGATTCCTTGGATGTCATCTTTAGAGACGACCAAGTTAATGGATGAAGGTTGCCTGGGATTTCTGGCATCAGTGTTAGATTCGTCTGCCCTAGAAATGAAGTTAGAAGAAGTGCCTGTAGTAAGTGAGTATCCAGATGTATTTCCTCAAGAGTTGCCTGGATTGCCACCTGAGCGTGAAGTAGAATTTATGATCGAATTGGCACCGGGAACGGAGCCGATCTCGAAAGCACCGTATAGAATGTCGTTGTCTGAGCTAAAAGAGTTGAAGGTACAGATGCAAGAGCTATTGGATAAAGGATTTATCCGCCCCAGTGCTTCGCCATGGGGAGCTCCGGTGCTGTTTGTTAAGAAAAAGGATGGATCACTAAGGCTGTGCATCGATTACCGACAGCTGAACCAAGTGACGATCAAGAATAAGTATCCTCTACCAAGGATTGATGACCTGTTCGACCAACTTCAAGGTGCATGTGTGTTCTCCAAGATAGACCTAAGGACAGGCTATCACCAATTGAGGATTAAGAAGGAGGACATGCCCAAGACTGCCTTTCGGACGAGGTATGGGCACTACGAGTTCACAGTTATGCCATTTGGATTGACTAACGCCCCAGCAGCATTTATGGACATGATGAATCGAGTATTCAAGGAGTTTCTGGATCAGTTCGTGATAGTCTTCATTGATGACATTTTGGTGTATTCGAAGAGTTCTGAGGACCACGAGGAACACTTAAGGATTGTCTTGCTGACGTTAAGAGAGCACTCGCTGTATGCGAAGTTTAGTAAGTGCGAGTTTTGGTTAAGCAGAGTGGCGTTCCTTGGACATATAGTATCTGGAGAAGGAATATCAGTGGATCCAGCAAAGATAGAGGCTGTGGAGAAATGGCCGAGACCTACGACCGTGACGGAAGTACGAAGTTTCCTTGGATTGGCTGGGTACTATAGACGCTTTGTGGAAAGGTTCTCTGTGATAGCGTCTCCTCTGACGCGTTTGTTGAAGAAGGAAACAAAGTTTCAATGGACTGAGAAATGCGAGGAAAGTTTTCAGGAATTGAAGGATCGATTGACTTCCGCGCCAGTCTTAACCATTCCGTCTGGACCAGGAGGATTTGAAATATACAGCGATGCGTCATTAAGAGGATTGGGATGTGTCTTGATGCAGCATGGACGAGTGGTAGCTTATGCATCCCGACAGTTGAGGCCGCATGAGATGAATTACCCGACGCACGACTTGGAGTTAGCCGCGATTGTCTTTGCATTGAAGATTTGGAGGCATTATCTGGTGGGAGAGAAATTCCAGATTTTTACGGACCATCAGAGTTTGAAGTATCTGTTCTCGCAGAAGGAACTGAATATGAGGCAGCGTCGTTGGATGGAGTTGTTGAAGGACTACGATTGTGATATCCTGTACCATCCAGGAAAGGCGATTAAAGTGGCAGATGCTCTGAGTAGGAAGTCGAGCGTTGCGCATATGATGGTCAAAGAGTGGACACTGCTGGAAGAAATCAGAGATTCTGAGTTCAAGGTCGAGGTAGGAAACCTCTCGAATCTGATGGCCACGTTGCGGATTGAACCGGAGATTCAGCTAAGAATCAAGGAGTTGCAGTCTACGGACCCTGAGATACAGAAGATTGTGTTAATGAATGTAGAGGAGAGAAAGGCTGAGTTCCAAGTGACTGCAGATGGAGTATTAAGGTTCAAAGGACGTCTGTGCGTACCTAATGACGAGGCGCTGAAGGAAAAGATTTTGTCCGAGGCACACAGAAGTAACTACAGTATTCATCCAGGGAGTACTAAGATGTATCAGAATTTGCGTCAGCACTATTGGTGGAATGGAATGAAGGTGGATGTGGCTAAGCATGTAGCTAAGTGTCTGACGTGCCAACAGGTAAAGGCACAGCATTGTAAGCCTGGAGGATTATTACAACCATTGGAAATCCCAGAGTGGAAATGGGAGCATGTCACCATGGATTTCGTGACAGGACTACCGAGAAGTCAGAGGGGCAATGATTCGATTTGGATAATAGTGGACAGACTGACGAAATCAGCTCATTTCATTGCAGTACGAAAGGACTCTACCTTGGAAAAGTTGGCTGAATTGTACGTGAGGCAGATAGTGAGATTGCATGGGGTACCAGTAAGTATTGTATCAGACAGAGATCCTCGCTTCACCGCTACATTTTGGAAGAGTCTGCAGGGTGCGCTGGGAACAGAGTTGAGATTCAGTACAGCCTACCATCCTCAGACAGACGGTCAGTCGGAAAGGACTATACAAACTCTGGAGGACATGTTGAGAGCGTGTGTAATTGACTTCAAAGGAGGTTGGGAAGAGCAGTTGCATTTGGTGGAATTTGCCTACAACAACAGTTACCAGCAGAGTATCAGGATGGCACCATTTGAGGCACTTTATGGAAGGGCCTGCAGAACTCCAATCTGTTGGGATGAAGTTGGTGAGAAAAGCATAACAGGCCCAGAATTAGTGCAGCAGTCAGTTGAGGCAGTCAGAGTGATCAGAGACAGATTGAGGACTGCGCAGAGTAGGCAGAAGAGTTATGCAGACAAGAGACGTAAGCCATTGGAATTCCAAGTTGGAGATCATGTGTTTCTGAAGGTGTCGCCGATGCGAGGACTATCTCGGTTTGGCAAGAAAGGAAAGTTGAGTCCAAGATTTGTTGGGCCATTCGAAATCCTGGAGAAGATCGGGACACTGGCTTATCGTCTAGCATTGCCGCCGAACTTATCGCAGATTCATAATGTGTTTCATGTTTCGATGCTTCGAAAGTACGAGCCGGACCCTGGCCATATACTCGATCATGAAGTCATTGAAATGGATGACCGCGTCTCGTACGTGGAAAGGCCAGTAAGGATAGAAGATCGTAAGGAGCAAGTCTTGAGGAACAAGACGATTCCGCTGGTCAAGGTTATCTGGGAACACCATGGGACTGAAGGAGCGACTTGGGAAAGCGAGGACGAAATGAAGAAGAAGTACCCGTATCTGTTCGAGTAGATCGTTGTAATCTCCTTTTTGTTGTAAGGATTGGTGGATGTAAATTTCGAGGACGAAATTTTTATAAGAAGGGAAGAATTGTAACAGTCTGAAAATTCGACCCAATTATCGGATTTTCTAAAGGAATGGAAACACTTCGTTAATACCCTCTGATCGACGCTCACTCAGGATTAGCTACCCTGAGATGACCAACCGAAGGGGAAAGGCTACCTGGGAAGAATTTTCCAAACAGCCGCCCGTTGGTCTGAGACAGAGACAGAGTCGTAAATTAATGAAATTGACCACGAAATGAAATCCGACTTCGGACAATCGAATTAGTAAGACAAACACAATTAAGAAATGAAGTCAGTTTCAGAAATGTCGCCAGAAGGGCAGACAGCTGGTGTACGTCGAGAAGCAAGACGTCAATGGAAAATTACCGAAATGCCCCCGGTAAATGCTCAGTCCTTAGGATTAATAGAATTAGGATTTTTGAGAGTAGATTCGACTAATCGAAATCAAATCCTGTCTAAAATTCGTTCGCGCTCGCGACCCGATCGGTGCATTTGGCACGCAAATCGAGGCAAGTCAAATCAGTTGTCAAATCAATCAATGTCATGTCAAATCCATCGGTCAACCATGGCACAAGTTCCAAGGCAATCCATCAAGTCAAATCTAAGTACATCAAGAGTACACATCAAATCCATGTCACTATTCCACCTAATTCCACCTACCATTATTTTGAATTTTTGGCATTCTCTCTCCTCCCTCACTCTAAACCTTCGGCCGGCCCTCCTCTCTCTCTCCTCTCCTTCATTTCTCTTCTTTTTCCTCTCTCCCTCACCTTCTCTCTCGGCTCACTCTCCCTTCGCCGTCCACCGCCCACGTTGCCGTCGTCTCCTCATCGTGCCGCCACCGTCGGCTCCTCCACGTTGCCTCGTCGTCTTGGTAAGTCCCCTTGACTCACTCTTGTACATTTTACACGGCTTGGACCCCCCCTCAAGAGGCCGAAACAGCCGCCCCTTTCCATCGTCGTTTCTTCGTCGTTTCGCTTCCGTTTGGGCTCGAACTTGTTCCGCCTTGTTCCCTTCCATTCCTCATGATTTTGGCTTGGTAAATGGTCACCTTAGAACCCTTGGAACTCCGTGGAACAGCCGTGAACAGCCACGGTCGCCGCCGTCCTCCTCCCTTGCCGAGAGACCATCCGGCCGCCCGTTGTTCCTTGCCGTTCCCGTCGTCGTCCTCAACTCCTATAAGTAAGCTCTACTACTAATCTTAGCTTAGGTTAGTAGTATATGTATGTGGAAGGGGATATAGAGGGCTGTCCATGATGGTTTATAGAGGAAATTGCATGATTAAGGCTTAAGCTAATTGTGTTAGTTTGAGTGATTAGCTTGTTGGGCTAAACCATAGGCTTAGCAACTTGAAGGGGGGCTGAAAATTATGCATGTTGGGCTGCAAGTGAGTGATGTGGGCGTGTGAAATGTGGGCCGGGCGAAATAAGTGGGCCTCGGGGTTTAATTTGGACCGTTTGGACCTAAAATAAGCTAACGGGCCTAAGATACCCTAATGGACTTGCTAATGGACATGATTAACAATCTGAATGGGCCTCGAAAACATGATTAGTGGGCTGATTTAGTGGGCTTAGGCGTATACTTAATGGGCCGAAGAGAAATAATGGGCTTGAAAACTTTAAAATTAAGTAATTGGGCCAAAACTAATCAAAATGGGCCAAATCTAGCTAGTGGGCCACTAATGGACGAAAATTCTTTTAAATTGGGCCTAAATTAAGTCCATGAACATTAAAGAATGAAACCCAGAAATGCATATGGGCTTGGGTACTTGAATTGGGCCTAAAATAATGAATATGGGCTTGAATAGTAAACCTTTAGAAATGGGCTTGGGCCTTGTGCGAAATTGATAAAATAATAGGCCCAACCCATATGAATTAATTTAATAATTAATTATTGGACCTCAACTATTGAAGTGGGCCTTGGGCCCAGCCGAGCTTAACTTGATTAACTAAGACCCTTAATTAGATTAGACTCTGTGTTGAATTATTGATGTGATCATCTGGGCCCTGCATACATTCAGAGCATTGCATGAGTCACTGGGGATGTGACATGAGATTGTGCCCTGAGGGGAAGTGGAGAGAAAAGGGAGACCAACGTAAGGCGTCAGAAACGCAGTGTGGTACGGGCCTATGTGGCACCGAGAAATTTTGCCGTGTGGCACTGTTGGTAGCGCCCTGATGGGAGATGGAGAGAAAAGGGAGGCCAGCATAAGGCGTTCGAGACGCAGCGTGGCATGCCGTGTGGCACTGTTGGTAGAGCCCTGATGGGAATTGGAGTGATAGGCGGGCTGATCCTTGGGATCTATGATGGCCGTTTGAGGCCTGTGGCATTGCATACCATGATTGCTGATTGTTGATATTGCCCGTCTTTATTGCATGAACCATTGTGATGAAACTCGTACCAACTATATGAGGTGTGATGAAAACTGGGGAGATCGAGAGCGTTGGACTCCGGGTACCAAACCCTAGTTACTGGTTAGGACCGACCCCACTTGTATATCCTACCCTACGCTAGGATTAGTGGTGAGCTTGCTGAGTCCTCGACTCACTGGCGTTGGTTGCCACCTTTTTCAGATCCAGGTCGCCAGTGATGGATGTGCCACCGATGCTTTTTGGTCTGCCGATCCAGATGGACACCCAAGTTACCCTCCATTTTGATATGCACGCTACCCTGTGGCATAGGCACGTGACGACTGTACTCGTAGATCAGGGAGGTCCTTACTTAGTGCCCCATAGATTCGAGGCTTGGTTTAGGGAGGGCCTACATGGCTTTGAGGGACCCTAGAGAGATTCCCCGATTCCCATGGAGGAGGACCCGTTTTGGCTCCAGCCTGCAGAATATGGAGGCCAGGTGATCGACCCCGACCCGAAGCAGGAGTTGCCGTTTCCAGGGCGCTCCGAGATAGATGGCCACGAGGAGCGCGATGCGATGGATACCGAGGAGGAGGATCCAGAGGAGGACCCTGTGGAGGATTCCGACGAGGAGGACTGAGTTATGGCAGAATCCCGATGTTTTGAGGATTAGTAGAGCGTAGGATGACCTACAGCTAGTGGTTTTCTTTTGGTAGTCTGTACCTAACGCTAATCGTATTTATCTAATGTTGTTTATGTTTATCTTGTCCATGCTACCCCCCTTTGCTATGTATGCTTGTGTGTATGGATAGGAGGCACGCTTCCGCAGGTATGAGAAATTGGCGCAAGTTGCGTCGTCGTCTGGTCGCGACGAATGGAAAGTATCCCTGGGCCGTCGCTTATCGTGAACCAGGCGAGCGCGAGGTGTATCTTCCGTAGGAACGGGATGCCGCGTTCCCGAGGAGGGATCCGGAGCGTGACACATATTCTGAGGAACTGCCCGAGGAAAAGTCCGAGACCCCCGTTCCAGCAGCAACCGCCGCAGCCGCAGATGGTGAATGCTCCGCAAGGAAACCAGAACCGTCCGCCTGCTCAGGGACGAGTATATGCAATGGCGCGCAAGGACGCTGAGAATGCGCCAGGGGTGATCACAGGTACCGTTGAAGGATAGAGTAATTATTGCGTTAGGATGTAAAGGGTGTAAGTTAGCTCTGGGCGATAGGCAAGAAGAAATTGACTTAGCCGTTCTGCCCATGTACGATTTCGACGTGATTGTTGGCATGGATTGGCTAGTTAGGCATGGTGCAGTGGTAGATTGTAGTAGGAGTATCATACAGCTAAACCCAGTAGGCCACCCTGGGTATGAATTTAAGGGAAATCGTGGAGGAACGTCGATTCCTTGGATCTTATCTTTAGAAGCGACCAAGTTAATGGATGAAGGTTGCCTGGGATTTTTGGCATCAGTGTTGGATTCGACTGCTCAAGAAATGAAGTTAGAGGAAGTGCCTGTAGTGAGTGAGTATCCGGATGTATTTCCTCAAGAGTTGCCTGGATTGCCACCTGAGCGTGAGGTAGAATTCGTGATTGAACTGGCACCTGGAACAGAGCCGATCTCGAAAGCACCGTATAGGATGTCGTTATCGGAATTGAAAGAGTTGAAGGTACAGATGCAAGAGCTTTTGGATAAAGGATTTATCCGCCCCAGTGCTTCGCCGTGGGGAGCTCCGGTGCTGTTTGTTAAGAAGAAGGATGGATCGCTAAGACTATGCATCGATTACAGACAGCTGAACCAAGTGACGATCAAGAATAAGTATCCTCTACCAAGGATTGATGACCTGTTCGACCAACTTCAAGGCGCTTGCGTGTTCTCCAAGATAGACCTAAGGACAGGCTATCACCAGTTAAGGATTAAGAAAGAGGATGTGCCTAAGACTGCTTTTAGGACGAGGTATGGGCACTATGAGTTCACCGTTATGCCGTTTGGATTGACAAATGCTCCAGCCGCATTTATGGATATGATGAATCGAGTGTTCAAGGAGTTTTTGGATCAATTCGTGATAGTCTTTATTGATGACATCTTGGTATATTCGAAGAGTTCTGAGGACCACGAAGAACACTTAAGGATCGTTCTGCAGACGTTAAGGGAACATTCGCTATATGCGAAGTTCAGTAAGTGCGAGTTTTGGCTGAGCAGAGTGGCATTCCTTGGTCATATAGTATCTGGAGAAGGGATATCAGTGGACCCATCTAAGATTGAAGCAGTAGAGAAATGGCCGAGACCTCGACCGTGACGGAAGTGCGAAGTTTCCTTGGATTGGCTGGGTATTATAGACGCTTCGTGGAAAGATTCTCTCTGATAGCGTCTCCTCTGACGCGTTTGTTGAAGAAGGAAACAAAGTTTCAATGGACTGAGAAATGCGAGGAAAGTTTTCAGGAGTTGAAGGATCGATTGACTTCCGCACCAGTCTTAACCATTCCGTCTGGACCAGGAGGATTTGAGATATACAGCGATGCGTCATTAAGAGGATTGGGATGTGTCTTGATGCAGCATGGACGAGTGGTAGCGTATGCATCTCGACAGTTGAGGCCGCATGAGATGAATTACCCGACGCACGACTTGGAGTTAGCTGCGATTGTCTTCGCATTGAAGATTTGGAGGCATTATCTGGTGGGAGAGAAATTCCAGATTTTTACGGACCATCAGAGTTTGAAGTATCTGTTCTCGCAGAAGGAGCTGAATATGAGGCAGCGTCGTTGGATGGAGTCGTTGAAGGACTACGACTGTAATATTCTATACCATCCAGGAAAGGCGAATAAGGTAGCGGATGCTCTGAGTAGGAAGTCGAGCGTTGCGCATATGATGGTCAAGGAGTGGACATTACTGGAGGAAATCAGAGATTCTGAGTTCAAGGTCGAGGTAGGAAACCTCTCGAGTCTGATGGCTACGTTGCAGATCGAACCAGAGATTCAGCTAAGAATCAAGGAGATGCAATCTACGGACCCGGACATTCAGAAGATTGTGGCGATGAATGCAGACGAGAGGAAGGCCGAGTTCCAAGTGACTGCTGACGGAATATTGAAGTTTAGAAGACGTCTGTGCGTACCTAATGACGAGGCGCTAAAAGAGAAGATTTTGTCCGAGGCACACAGAAGTAACTACAGTATTCATCCAGGGAGTACTAAGATGTATCAGAATTTGCGTCAGCACTATTGGTGGAATGGAATGAAGGTGGATGTGGCTAAGCATGTAGCTAAGTGTCTGACGTGTCAGCAGGTAAAGGCACAGCATTGCAAGCCTGGAGGATTATTGCAACCATTGGAAATCCCAGAGTGGAAATGGGAGCATGTCACTATGGATTTTGTGACAGGATTGCCAAGGAGTCAGAGAGGCAATGATTCGATTTGGGTAATAGTGGACAGACTGACGAAATCAGCTCATTTCATTGCAGTACGAAAGGACTCTACCTTGGAGAAGTTGGCTGAATTGTACGTGAGGCAGATAGTGAGATTGCATGGGGTACCAGTAAGTATTGTATCAGACAGAGATCCTCGCTTCACCGCTACGTTTTGGAAAAGTCTACAGGGTGCTTTGGGAACAGAGCTGAGATTCAGTACAGCCTACCACCCTCAGACTGATGGTCAGTCGGAAAGGACGATACAGACCTTGGAGGACATGTTGAGAGCTTGTGTGATTGACTTCAAAGGAGGTTGGGAAGTGTCACGCCCCGGATCCCTACTCGGGAATGCGGCATCCCGTTCCTGCGGAAGATACACCTCGCGCTCGCCTGGTTCACGATATGCGACGGCCCAGGGATACTTCCCCTTCGTCGCAACCAGACGACGCAACTTGCGCCAAATTCTCATACCTGCGGAAGCGTGCCTCCTATCCATACACACAAGCATACATAGCAAAGGGGGTAGCATGGACAAGATAAACATAAACAACATTTCATAAATACGATTAGCGTTAGGTACAGACTACCAAAAGAAAACCACTAGCTGTAGATCATCCTACGCTTTACTAATCCTCAAAACATCGGGATTCTGCCATGACTCAGTCCTCCTCGTCGGAATCCTCCACAGGGTCCTCCTCTGGATCCTCCTCCTCGGTATCCATCGCATCGCCCTCCTCGTGGCCATCTATCTCGGAGCGCCCTGGAGACGGCAACTCCTGCTTCGGGTCGGGGTCGATCACCTGGCCTCCATATTCTGCAGGCTGGAGCCAAAATGGGTCCTCCTCCATGGGAATCGGGGGATCTCTCTGGGGTCCCTCAAAGCCATGTAGGCCCTCTCTAAACCAAGCCTCGAATCTATGGGGTACAAGATAAGGTCCACCCTGATCTACTAATACAGTGGTCACATGCCTATGCCACAGAGTGGCGTGGATATCAAAATGGAGGGTGATCTCGGTATCCATCTGTACTGGCAGTCCGAAAAGCATCGGCGGTGCGGCCATCATGGGTGACCTGGATCTGTAAAAGAAGGGCAATCACCGCCCGTGAGTCGAAACTCAGCAAGCTCACCACTAATCCTAACGTAGGATAGCGTATACTAGTGGGGTCGGTCCTACCCAATAGACTAGGGTTCAGGATTCAAAGTTCAACGCTCTCGATCTCCCCAGCTATCATCATGCCTCATATAGCCAATACGAGTTTCGTCACAACAATTCATGCAATACAGACGGGCAATATCGACAATCAGCAATAACATTATGCAAATGCCACAGGCCTTAAATGGCCATCACAGATCCCATGGATCAGCTCGCCTATCACCCCAATTCCCATCAGGGCTCTACCAACAGTGCCACACGGTATGCCACGCTGCGTCTCGGACGCCTTATGCTGGCCTCCCTTTTCTCTCCATCTCCCATCAAGGCGCTACCAACAGTGCCACACGGCAGTAATCTCGGTGCCACATAGGCCCGTACCACACTGCGTTTCTGACGCCTTACGTTGGTCTCCCTTTTCTCTCCATTTCCCCTCGGGGCACAATCTCATGTCACATTCCCAGTGACTCATGCAATGCTCTGAATGTATGCAGGGCCCAGATGATCACATCAATAATTCAACACAGAGCATGCATGCCAATAATCATTAGTGCAAGACAGAGCACATCAATCGACCAACTGATACATCTCATGATCAACGAGCCAAGCAGACGTAGATCAATTATCTCTATCCACAAAGTTTCGATAATCCAAGTCCGCCTTACATCTTAAACAAGAGTCTACTATACTATCAATTATCCAAGGGCAATCCACTAATCGAGCCCATATAAACCAAGGTCTAATCTAATTAAGAACCCCTAATTAATCGAGCTAAGTTCGACTGGGCCTAAGGCCCACTTCAATAGTTGAGGTCCAATAATTAATTATTAAAATTAATTCATATGGGTTGGGCCTATTATTTTATTAATTTCGTGCGAGGCCCAAGCCCATTTCTAAAGGTTTACTATTCAAGCCCATATTCATTATTTTAGGCCCAATTCAAGTACCCAAGCCCATATACATTTTTGGGTTTCATTCTTTAATGTTCATGGACTTAATTTAGGCCCAATTAAAAAGGATTTTCGTCCATTAGTGGCCCACTAACTAGATTTGGCCCATTTTGATTAGTTTTGGCCCAATTACTTGATTTTAAAGCTTCCAAGCCCATTAGTTCCCTTTGGCCCATCAAACCTCACGCCAACTTCACTCCATTCAGCCCATCTATGACATTTCAAGGCCCAATCTCTCTCTCTATGGCTCACACGGCCGGCCCATTAATCTAACAACATAATCCAAAGCCCAACTAGCTTAATCATCCACATTACCCACTAATCATTTTAATTAGCAACTAATTCACACAACCACACATGCATACAACTAGCCTAGGTTGAGATTAGTGACTAAAGCTTACCGGTGGGGTGGACGGTGGCGGCTGGATGACGTCGGAACGGGCGGAGGCCGACGGCAACGACGGCGGCTGCACGCGTCCGAGAGAGCAAGGGAGAGATCAGGTCGGGCCGGTGTCCATATGGCCTTTTTGCCGTGGGAAAACTAAGAGGTGAGGGACCATGGAAGCTCACCTATACACGAACGAGGCTGGTGGAGGCGGCCGGACGAGAAGACGACGGCGACGACGACGTTCGGGCGGCCGGACGAGCTTGGACCGAGAGAAAGAAGAAGGAGAGAGTGAGGCCGGGTCATCCAAGGCTACGGGAATGAAGAGACCGAGGACAAGGGAAGACTTACCGTGACAATGGTGGCGGCTCGTCGCGGATGGAGGCCTCAACGACGGCGGACGGTGGCGCACGGCGGACGACCGAGCGAGAGGGAGCCGTGAGGGAGAGAGGGAATTCGAGAGAGGGAGAGGGAGGAGAGAGAGTGGGCGGCCGAAAATGATGAGGGAGGAGAGAGAGAGGTTTATGTGGGTTATAGTGAAATTCAAAATAAGATAATGGGGTTAGGTTGAATAGTGACAAGGATATGATGTTTACTATGCTTGAATGACACTTGATTTACTTGATGGATTGATGGATTGACATTCTTGGAAATTGTGCCATGATGTGACCGATGGATTGACAAGACATTGATTGATTTGACAACTGATTTGACGTGCCTCGATTTGCGTGCCAAATGCACCGATCGGGTCTCGAGCGCGAACGAATTTTAGACAGGATTTGATTTTGATTAGTCGAATCTACTCTCAAAAATCCTAATTCTATTAATCCTAAGGACTGAGCATTTACCGGGGGCATTTCGGTAATTTTCCATTGACGTCTTGCTTCTCGACGTACACCGGCTGTCTGCCCTTCTGGCGACATTTCTGAAACTGACTTTATTTCTTAATTGTGTTTGTCTTACTAATTCGATTGTCCGAAGTCGGATTTCATTTCGTGGTCAATTTCATTAATTTACGACTCTGTCTCTGTCTCAGACCAACAGGCGGCTGTTTGGAAAATTCTCCCCAGTTAGCCTTTCCCCTTCGGTTGGTCATCTCAGGGTAGCTAATCCTGAGTGAGCGTCGATCAGAGGGTATTAACGAAGTGTTTCCATTCCTTTAGAAATTCCGATATTTGGGTCGAATTTTCAGACTGTTACAGGAAGAACAGTTGCATTTGGTGGAATTTGCCTACAACAACAGTTACCAGCAGAGCATCAGAATGGCACCATTTGAAAAAGGAGGCAACCAACGCCAGTGAGTCGAGGACTCAGCAAGCTCACCACTAATCCTAGCGTAGGGTAGGATATACGAGTGGGGTCGGTCCTAACCAGTAACTAGGGTTTGGTACCCGGAGTCCAACGTCCTCGATCTCCCCAGTTTTCATCACACCTCATATAGTCGGTACGAGTTTCATCACAATGGTTCATGCAATAAAGACGGGCAATGTCAACAATCAGCAATCATGGTATGCAATGCCACAGGCCTCAAACGGCCATCATAGATCCCAAGGATCAGCCCGCATATCACTCCAATTCCCATCAGGGCTCTACCAACAGTGCCACACGGCATAAATCTCGGTGCCACATAGGCCCGTACCACACTGCGTTTCTGACGCCTTACGTTGGTCTCCCTTTTCTCTCCACTTCCCCTCAGGGCACAATCTCATGTCACATCTCCAGTGACTCATGCAATGCTCTGAATGTATGCAGGGCCCAGATGATCACATCAATAACTCAACACAGAGCATGCATGCCAATAATCATAAGTGCGAGACAGAGCACATCAATCGACCAACTGATACATCTCATGATCAACGGGCCAAGCAGACATAGATCAATTATCTCTATTCACAAAGTTTCGACAATTCAAGTCCGCCTTGCATCTTAAACAAAAGTCTACTATACTATCGATTATCCAAGGACAATCCACTAATCGAGCCCATATAAACCAAGGTCTAATCTAATGAAGGGCCTCTAATAAATCAAGCTAAGTTCGACTGGGCCTAAGGCCCACTCCAATAGTTGAGGTCCAATAACTAATTCTTTAAATTAATTCACATGGGTTGGGCCTATTATTTTATTAGTTTCGTGCAAGGCCCAAGCCCATTTCTAAAAGTTTACTATTCAAGCCCATATTCATTAATTTAGGCCCAATTCAAGTACCCAAGCCCATATACATTTTTGGGATTCATTCTTAAATTTTCATGGACTTAATTTAGGCCCAACTTAAGTGGATTTTCATCCATTAGTGGCCCACTAGCTAGATTAGGCCCATTTTGATTAGTTTTGGCCCAATTACTTAATCTTAAAGCTTTCTAGCCCATTATTTCCCTTCGGCCCGCTAAGTACACGCCTAAGCCTACATTTGCAGCCCACTTTTCAAGTTTTTATGGCCCGTTCAAGTTGTTAGTTTCGTCCATTGGCGACTCCGTTGGAATGACTTCGGCCCGTTAGCTTGTTTCAAGCCCAACTTGCTATATTTGATTCCCTAAACCCACTTAGACATTTCGGCCACTCCATACACACCCGAATCACCCATTTGCAGCCCACTTTGCAAGACTTCCAGCCTACTCTAAGCCTCTAAGCCTTCGGCCAAGCCCATTTCACTAATCACCCAAACTACCCCGATTAGTCCAAGCCTTAATCATGCCATTTCCTCCAAGATTACCACATTCAACTCTTTAGTTCATATTTCACAAACATATATCACTAACCTAAACCAAGATTAGGGGTAGAGCTTACCGGAAAATGGGGCGGAAATGACGACGACGACGGGCGGAGCAAGAATGGCCGTGAGGGCTTTTCGGCCTACAAGGAGGATTGGGTTGGCTTGGTCGGCAAACGACTTTAAAGGGTCATGGAAATGAAGACAAAGGGGCTTGGAATACTTACCAAGGGGTGAGGATGGTGGACGGTGAGGAGCGGTGGCCGAACGACGATGATCGACGACGACGAAGGCGGCTACACAAGGGCCACCGAGAGAGAGATGGACGGTGAGGTTGAGGTGTGATTTAAAGGGCTCTCATGGCCACGGGACAACAAGGAGAAGGGAGGAGAGAGGCTTACCTCGAGGTGGAGACGACGGAGGAGAATGACGGACAACGGCGGCCCGCGGTGGAGGAGTGCTCGGGCGGCACGGCAATGGGAGGGAGAGAAGCCGAGAGAGGGTTGAGAGGGGAGGGAGAGTTTTCGAGGGAGAGAGTGAGGGCGAGAGAGTGCCGAATGAGAGAATGAGGGGTGAGGAGAGAGAGGGAAGAGAGTTTATTCAAGATAAAACAAAAATTCAAAATAATGGTAGGTGGAATTAGGTGGAATAGTGACATGGACTTGATGTGTACTCTTGATGTACTTAGATTTGACTTGATGGATTGCCTTGGAACTTGGGCCATGATTGACCGATGGTTTGACTTGACATTGATTGATTTGACAACTGATTTGACTTGTCTCGATTTGCGTGCCAAATTCACCGATCGGGTTTCGAGCGCGAACGAATTTTAGACAGGATTTGATTTTGATTAGTCGAATCTACTCTCAAAAATCCTAATTTTATTAATCCTAAGGACTGAGCATTTACCGGGGGCATTTCGGTAATTTTCCATTGACGTCTTGCTTCTCGACGTACACCGGCTGTCTGCCCTTCTGGCGACATTTCTGAAACTGACTTTATTTCGCAATTGTGTTTGTCTTACTAATTCGATTGTCCGAAGTCGGATTTCATTTCGTGGTCAATTTCATTAATTTACGACTCTGTCTCTGTCTCAGACCAACGGGCGGCTGTTTTGAAAATTCTCCCCAATTAGCCTTTCCCCTTCGGTTGGTCATCTCAGGGTAGCTAATCCTGAGTGAGCGTCGATCAGAGGGTATTAACGAAGTGTTTCCATTCCTTTAGAAATTCCGATATTTGGGTCGAATTTTCAGACTGTTACATTAACTCTCTCTCTCCTCCCTCATTTTCCCTCATTCGGCCGCCCCATCTTCCTCCTCTCCCTCACGACCTCATCTCCTTCTTCTTCCTCTTGCTTTCCTTCGTCCGCCGGCCACCACCTCGCATCACCGCCAACGCCACCATTCCATCTTCGTTTGGTAAGGCTCTCAACCTCCCCTCTTCCCATTTTCGTGGCCATTTGGCCTTGGGTAAAGCCGGATCAACCTCACCATCTCTCTCTCTCTCTCGTTCGCTCTAGTCCGCCCGTGCCGCCCGCGAGCTTCATCCGTCGTCCTCACCGTCGTCCGGCCACCTCCGGCCATCACCGACCACCCTCGATCTTTGGAAAGCTTCCTAGTTTCCCTTCCCTTCACTTCCGAGGCATTCGAAGCCCTCTTGGACCCCGACCAACCCGATTTCCCCATGTAGGCCGAGAGCCTCCCTTGGCCGCTGGTGTCCCTTGCCGCCCCCGACGTCGTCCTCAACCCATTTTGGTAAGCTCCACCTCTAACCTTGGCTTAGGTTAGTTGTATATGTGTGTGGTGTAGCGCAAAGATGGTTAGTTGTGATGATTAGAGGCTAATACAAGTGGTTAGGCATAATGTTCACTAAACTAATGTGATGGAAGGTTGCTTGGGCCGTATGAGTGGGCTGTGAGTGCTCAATTTGGGCGTGGAAATGGGTTGTGGGGGCTGCTAATGGGCTGATTTAGGCGTGGGATGATGGGCCAAAGGGTGCCAATGGGCTTAGGGGCTTAATTCTAAGCTAGTTGGGCCAAAATGATGCAAATCGGGCTTAAATTGTAATGGTGGGCTCAATGGACGAAAATTCACTTAAATTGGGCCTAATTTCTAATCTTGAATATTAAAATATGAAACCTAATGATGGGTATGGACTTGAGTTATCAAATTGGGCCTAAATAGGCCAAAATGGGCTTCCTAAGCCTACTTTAAATATTGGGCTTGGGCCTTGCACGAATTTAATAATAATAATGGGCCCAAACCATATATCTAATTTAAGAAATAAATCATGGGCCTCAAATCTGGAAGTGGGCCTTAGGCCTAGTCGAACCGAATTCAATTAATTAGACCCTTATTTGAGTTAAACCTTGGTTCATATGGGTTAAATTAGGGGATCGCCTATGGGGAGCAATAGTATGACCGGATCGCGAGTAAAAAGTTAATGCGAGCCTAGATGATCGAGAATCCGAATGTTTAGTACTAATCCTATGATCGTATGGCATGATGAACATGAGATTTATTAGAAGATCAATTGATGTACTCTGTTCTTGTACTTGTGTACTTTGGCATGCATGCTCTGTGTTTGAATTACTGATGCAATCGTTTGGGCCCCGCATACATTCAGAGCATTGCATGACTCACCGAAGATGTGACATGAGAATGTGCCCAAGATGGGGAAATGGAGAGAAAAGGGAGACCAACGTAAGGCGTCAGAAACGCAGTGTGGTACTTGCCGTGTGGCACTGAGATTGAGCCCTGATGGGAATTGGAGTGATAGGCGGGCTAATCTGTGGGATCCGTGATGGCTGCTTGAGGCCTACAGCATTGCATGACATGATTGCTGATTGTTTGATATTGCCCGTCCGTATTGTATAACTTGTATTATTATGTGGTTCGTGTTGATTACGATGGGTTATAGTATCTTGGGAGATCGAGAGTGGTTGGACCCTGAACCCTGAAACCTAGATACTGGTTAGGACCGACCCCACTTGTATATCCTACCCTACGCTAGGATTAGTGGTGAGCTTGCTGAGTCCTCGACTCACTGGTGGTGGTTACCTTCCTTTTTCAGATCCCGGACGCTAGTGATGGCTGCACCCCCGATGCTTTTTGGACTGCCGATTCAGATGGACACTCACATCACCCTCCATTTTGATATGCACGCTACCCTGTGGCATAGGCATGTGACGACTGTACTCGTAGATCAGGGAGGTCCTTACTTAGTGCCCCATAGGTTCGAGGCTTGGTTTAGAGAGGGCCTTCATGGCTTTGAGGGACCGCAGCGTGACTCCCCGATACCCATGGAGGAGGACCCATTCTGGCTACAGCCTGCCGAGTATGGAGGCCAGGTGATCGACCCCGACCCACTGCAGGAGTTGCCGTCCCCGGGATGATCTGAGATTGATGGCCACGAGGAGGGCGATGCCATGGATACAGATGAGGAGGATCCAGAAGAGGACCCCGTGGAGGATTCCGACGAGGAGCCTGAGGAGGACTGAGTTTCTGATGCTGGTCTGGTATTTTGATGTTAGTGAGAGCGTAGGTTAGGCAGCAGGTTGTGGTTTCTTTTTGGGGTCTGTACCTAACGCTTGATATGTATATAATGCTGTTTGTATTTACTCTGTCTATGCTACCCCTTGCTATACATGCTTGTGTGTGTTGGATAGGAGGCACGCTTCCGCAGGTTCGTAAATTTACTGAGGACGCGTCGTCTGGTTACGACGAAGAGATTCATCCTGGGCCGTCGAACTTTTGAAACCAGGCGAGCGCGAGGTGTATCTTTCGCAGGGACGGGATGCTGCGTTCCCGAATAGGGATCCGGGGCGTGACATCCCCGTTCGAGTGGTATCAGAGCAAGGTCAGCTCGATATGAGACCGTTCGAGGTTTTGGAGTGATAAGGATGTTGATTTTGGGGTAGTTAGATAGACAGACCCTAGGCCTAAGGATAGGAAAGGGGCACAATGCATGAATTGATTGGCGCATGTGAATGCTTAGTTCGATTGGTTGCCTAGAATAGACTAAGGCAGAGGTATGCTGAACTAAGTTGCAGGTGCGTCAGGACCTGAGGTAAGGTTCTAAGGCAGAGCCCCATGAGTAGGGCGCTTGATTGCTGATTGCTGAATGTTAGCCTGTGAGATATTGCTTGTGGTTGTACGCCTAGTCGGCTGTCGCGCGCTGTCTGACCATCATGCATTGCATGACTTCTGCATTAAAGGCGAAATGGTTTATAAATGAAAGTTGTTAAAAAGGGGATTTGGATTTGAAAAGTGCATGCATCTCATGTTGTTGGATTTGGTGACCGTCAGCCTGGTATGGGACAGGATTGACGGGACGTCTAAAAACTGTAATGAAGCGTGGTATGGGACACGTGGAATGGGATTCACTCTGTCTGTGGGTAACTTGGGACAACTGTTCGCACCAAGAAACGATGAGGGCGGGGAGTGGTCGCCGGGGTAGAGACCTGATCAAGGAAGCGGCTCCCGACAAGCTTCTAGTTGAGGTGGCGAATAGAGTGGCCTAGGTTGTGCATTTTCAGGTTGAGTCTAGATATCAACTGGGTCCAACTGCATTTAAGCTGCAGCGAATATTAACATGCATATACATATCAGTGGACGCGACAGTAGACGAAAGCTTGGTTGTTAGATTTAGAATTCCGAATTCGTGAATGGGAATTTCGTTGTTTTAGGTGTGAGTTTTAGCGAGGATGAGCAATAAGGGCAGAAGACCGGCTGCTGGTGCATCGAGCTCGAGGGCTCCTGAGTCTGAAGGGGACCCTAGGATCGAAGAGATGATGAGAGTTCTGACTGAAGTGAGTAACCTGATGGCTAGGCAAGCTGCTGAGAGAGCTGCCACTGTTGCCCAAGCAGCTGAGGCCGCCTTGGCCGCTGCGAATGGTGCCAATGGAGGCAATGGGCATGGAAATGGTGGACGTCAGACTCATCATATGGTGGAGCAATTTCTGAAGTTGCAGCCGTCGAAGTTTGATGGCAGTGGTGGTCCAGAGGTAGCTACCTTGTGGATCGAGCAGCTGGAGAAGGCTTTCTCCGTGTTGGGTTGCGCAGATGAGGAGAAAGTCTCGTTGGCAACTTATCAACTTCAGGGTACTGCAGATGATTGGTGGAAAGCCACCAGAGGACGAGTCTTTCCGGATGGCATGAGGCCGAACTGGACCGCCTTCTGTACAGCATTCAATGGCAAGTATTTCTCTGAGGCAGCCCAGGAAAGGAAAATGGAAGAATTCATCAGGCTCCGCCAAGGATCGTTGACCGTGGACCAGTATGAAGGAGAATTTGCCAGGCTGTCCAAGTTCGCACGAAGGCTGATTGACGACCCATGGGATAAGGCCAGGAGATTCAGGGAAGGATTGAGGCCTGAGTTGAAGAGTATGATCATCGCCACTGGGCTGAGGGACTACAATGAGATTTATGAGCGAGCACTGGCGATAGAGCGGGATCTGCAAGAAAAGGCCGCCGCACCTGGGTCGCGGTTTGTGCCAAGAGGGGACCTTAGAGACTTTGGCAAGAGGCCAATGAAGGACAACCGCAGGTTCGTTCCACCTGCAAGGAGAACCCTGGGAAAACCATCGTTCTCTAGGAATCGGGTCTGCCGTGACTGTGGCAGGAGGCACGGGAACAGCCCTTGCCCGAGGAAGACTGGAGGCTGCTTTGGATGTGGCCAAACGGGGCATATCCTGAGGAACTGCCCGAGGAAAGGCCAGAGACCCCCATTCCAGCAACAACAGCAGCAACCGCAGATGGTGAACGCTCCGCAAGGAAACCAGAACCGTCCGCCGGCTCAGGGACGAGTGTATGCAATGGCGCGCAAGGACGCTGAGAATGCGCCAGGGGTGATCACAGGTACCGTTTCTCTCTGTGGTCATACCGCTTATGCCTTGTTTGATCCGGGAGCGTCGCACTCTTTCGTATCTGCACGTTTTGTTGAGTTGTCTGGGATGAATGTTAAGCCGTTGGATGTGACTTTGCATGTAACCACCCCGTTGAAAGATAGAGTAGTTGTTGCGTTAGGGTGTAAGGGGTGTAAGTTAGCTCTGGGCGATAGGCAAGAAGAGATTGACTTAGCTGTCCTGCCCATGTATGATTTTGATGTGATTGTTGGCATGGATTGGCTAGTTAGGCATGGGGCAGTGATAGACTGTGGTAGGAGTATGATATAGCTAAACCCAGTAGGCCACCCTGGGTATGAATTTAAAGGAAATCGTGGAGGAACGTCGATTCCTTGGATCTCATCTTTAGAGGCGACCAAGTTAATGGATGAAGGTTGCTTAGGATTTTTGGCATCAGTATCAGATTCGACTGCTCAAGAAATGAAGTTAGAGGAAGTGCCTATAGTAAGTGAGTATCCGGATGTATTTCCTCAAGAGTTGCCTGGATTGCACCTGAGCGTGAAGTAGAATTTATGATTGAATTGGCACCTGGAACGGAGCCGATCTCGAAAGCACCGTATAGGATGTCGTTATCGGAATTGAAGGAATTGAAGGTGCAAATGCAAGAGCTGCTGGATAAAGGATTTATCCGCCCCAGTGCTTCGCCGTGGGGAGCTCCGGTGCTATTTGTTAAGAAGAAGGATGGATCACTAAGACTGTGCATCGATTACAGACAGCTGAACCAAGTGACGATCAAGAATAAGTATCCTCTACCAAGGATTGATGACCTGTTCGACCAACTTCAAGGTGCATGTGTGTTCTCCAAGATAGACCTAAGGACAGGCTATCACCAATTGAGGATTAAGAAGGAGGACGTGCCCAAGACTGCTTTTAGGACGAGGTATGGGCACTATGAGTTCACCGTTATGCCGTTTGGATTGACAAATGCTCCAGCCGCATTTATGGATATGATGAATCGAGTGTTCAAGGAGTTTTTGGATCAATTCGTGATAGTCTTCATTGATGACATCTTGGTATATTCGAAGAGTTCTGAGGACCACGAAGAACACTTAAGGATCGTCCTGCGAACGCTAAGGGAACATTCGCTGTATGCGAAGTTCAGTAAGTGTGAGTTCTGGCTGAGCATAGTGGTGTTTCTTGGTCATATAGTATCTGGAGAAGGAATATCAGTAGACCCATCTAAGATTGAAGCAGTAGAGAAATGGCCGAGACCTACGACCGTGACGGAAGTGCGAAGTTTCCTTGGATTGGCTGGGTATTATAGACGCTTCGTGGAAAGATTCTCTGTGATAGCGTCTCCTCTGACGCGTTTGTTGAAGAAGGAAACAAAGTTTCAATGGACTGAGAAATGCGAGGAGAGTTTTCAGGAGTTGAAGGATCGATTGACTTCCGCACCAGTCTTAACCATTCCGTCTGGACCAGGAGGATTTGAGATATACAGCGATGCGTCATTAAGAGGATTGGGGTGTGTCTTGATGCAACATGGACGAGTGGTAGCTTATGCATCTCGACAGCTGAGGCCGCATGAGGTGAATTACCCGACGCACGACTTGGAGTTAGCTGCGATTGTCTTTGCATTGAAGATTTGGAGGCATTATCTGGTGGGAGAGAAATTCCAGATTTTTACGGACCATCAGAGTTTGAAGTATCTGTTCTCGCAGAAGGAGCTGAATATGAGGCAGCGTCGTTGGATGGAGTTGTTGAAGGACTACGACTGCGATATTTTGTACCATCCAGGAAAGGCGAATAAAGTGGCAGATGCTCTAAGTAGGAAGTCGAGCATTGCGCATATGATGGTCAAGGAGTGGACATTACTGGAGGAAATCAGAGATTCTGAGTTCAAGGTCGAGGTAGGAAACCTCTCGAGTCTGATGGCTACGTTGCAGATCGAACCAGAGATTCAGCTAAGAATCAAGGAGATGCAATCTACGGACCCGGACATTCAAAAGATTGTAGCGATGAATGCAGACGAGAGGAAGGCCGAGTTCCAAGTGACTGCTGACGGAATATTGAAGTTTAGAGGACGTCTGTGCGTGCCTAATGACGAGGCGCTAAAGGAAAAGATTTTGTCCGAGGCACACAGAAGTAACTATAGTATTCATCCAGGGAGTACTAAGATGTATCAGAATTTGCGTCAGCACTATTGGTGGAATGGAATGAAGGTGGATGTGGCTAAGCATGTAGCTAAGTGTCTGACGTGTCAACAGGTAAAGGCACAGCATTGCAAGCCTGGAGGATTATTGCAACCATTGGAAATCCCAGAGTGGAAATGGGAGCATGTCACTATGGATTTTATGACAGGATTGCCAAGAAGTCAGAGAGGCAATGATTCGATTTGGGTAATAGTGGACAGACTGACGAAATCAGCTCATTTCATTGCAGTACGAAAGGACTCTACCTTGGAAAAGTTGGCTGAATTGTACGTGAGGCAGATAGTGAGATTGCATGGGGTACCAGTAAGTATTGTATCAGACAGAGATCCTCGCTTCACCGCTACATTTTGGAAGAGTCTCCAGGGTGCGCTGGGAACAGAGTTAAGATTCAATACAGCTTACCACCCTCAGACAGATGGTCAGTCGGAAAGGACGATACAGACTTTGGAAGACATGCTGAGAGCTTGTGTGATTGATTTCAAAGGAGGTTGGGAAGAGCAGTTGCATTTGGTGGAATTCGCCTACAACAACAGCTACCAGCAGAGTATCAAAATGGCACCATTTGAGGCACTGTATGGAAGGGCCTGTAGAACGCCAATCTGTTGGGACGAAGTTGGTGAGAAAAGCATAACAGGCCCAGAATTAGTGCAGCAGTCAGTTGAGGCAGTCAGCGTGATCAGAGACAGATTGAGGACTGCTCAGAGTAGGCAGAAGAGCTATGCAGACAAGAGGCGTAAGCCACTGGAATTCCAAGTTGGAGATCATGTGTTTCTGAAGGTGTCGCCGATGCGAGGACTATCTCGGTTTGGCAGGAAGGGAAAGCTGAGTCCAAGATTTGTTGGGCCATTCGAGATTCTGGAAAAGATCGGGACACTGGCTTATCGTCTGGCATTGCCGCCGAACTTATCGCAGATTCACAACGTGTTTCATGTATCGATGCTTCGGAAGTACGAGCCGGACCCTGGCCATATACTCGATCATGAAGTCATTGAAATGGATGACCGCGTCTCATACGTGGAAAGGCCAGTAAGGATTGAAGATCGTAAGGAGCAGGTCTTAAGGAATAAGACGATTCCGCTGGTCAAGGTTATCTGGGAGCACCATGGAACTGAAGGAGCCACATGGGAAGGCGAGGATGAGATGAAGAAGAAGTATCCGTACCTGTTTGAGTAAATCGATGTAATCTCCATTTTTGTTGTAAGGATTGGTGGATGCAAATTTCGAGGACGAAATTTTTATAAGAAGGGAAGAATTGTAACAGTCTGAAAATTCGACCCAAATATCGGAATTTCTAAATGAATGGAAACACTTCGTTAATACCCTCTGATCGACGCTTACTCAGGATTAGCTACCCTGAGATGACCAACCGAAGGGGAAAGGCTAACTGGGGAGAATTTTCCAAACAGCCGCCCGTTGGTCTGAGACAGAGACGGAGTCGTAAATTAATGAAATTGACCACGAAATGAAATCCGACTTCGGACAATCGAATTAGTAAGACAAACACAATTAAGAAATAAAGTCGGTTTCAAAAATGTCGCCAGAAGGGCAGACAGCCGGTGTACGTCGAGAAGCAAGACGTCAATGGAAAATTACCGAAATGCCCCCGGTAAATGCCCAGTCCTTAGGATTAATAGAATTAGGATTTTCGAGAGTAGATTCGACCGATCGAAATCTAATCCCGTCTAAAATTCGTTCGCGCTCGAGACCCGATCGGTGCATTTGGCACGCAAATCGAGACAAGTCAAATCAGTTATCAAATCAATCAAATGTCTTGTCAATCAATCAATCAAATCCATCGGTCAATCATGGCACAATTTCCAAGGCAATCCATCAAATCAATGTCAAGTACACATGTCTTGTAAAATTCAAATCAAGGTCACTATTCACTTACTATTCACCTCACCTAACACACTACCCCCTCTCACTTAAGTCTCTTCTCTCTCTCTCCTCCTTCATTCTCTCATTTTCGGCCACCCTCCTCTCTCCCCCTCTCCCGAAATCTCTCTCACTCTCTCCCTCCCGTGCTCGTCCCTCTCTCGGCTCTCTCTCCCTCCGCCACCGTCGCCGCCGCCGCCGAGCCCTCCGGCCACCGCCGATCCTCCTCAACTTTAGGTAAGTCTTCCTAGCTTATTCTTGATCATTTACCACGGCTTGGACCCCCACGAAAAGCCCGAAACAGCCCGCCTCCTCATCGTCGTTTTTTTCGTCGTTTCGCTTCCATTTGAACCCTAACTTGTTCCACCTTGTTTCCTTGCATCCCTCATGTCTTTGGCTTGGCAAATGGTCACCTTAGGACCCTTGGAACTCCGTGGAACCGCCGGAACAGTCACCGTTGCCGCCGCTTCCCTCCCTAAGCCGTGAGCTCCAACCGGCCGTCCCTTGCTCCGCCTCGCGTCGTCGTCATTTCCAACCCATATCCGGTAAGCTCTACCCCTAATCTTGGTTTAGGCTTGTAATATACGTTTGTGGAACGCCAATAGAGGTCGATTATGATGATTTTTAGTAGAGATTGCATAGTTCAAGCCTAGACAAGTAAGGTTGCGTTATGTACTTGGTGCAAGGGGTTAAACTAAGAGCTTGGAGGCTTGTAAGGGGGCTGGATTTCGGTTTACATGGCTGTGGGTATACGGTTTGAATGAGTATGGGGTGGATCTAAGTGTGTTAATGGGCTCCAACACTTAAACTACATGATTCGGGCTTAATATGAGCTACCGGGCTTGGATGCAACCAATGGACTTGCCAATAGACGAAACTAACAACTTGAACGGGCCATAAAAACGTAAAAAGTGGGCTGCAAATGTGGGCTTAGGCGTGTACTTAATGGGCCGAAGGGAAATAATGGGCTTGAAAGCTTTAAAATTTAGTAATTGGGCCAAAACTAATCAAAATGGGCCAAATCTAGCTAGTGGGCCACTAATGCACAAAAATTCTTTTAAATTGGGCCTAAATTAAGTTCATGAACATTAAAGAATGAAACCCAAATGTAACAGTCTGAAAATTCGACCCAAATATCGGAATTTCTAAAAGAATGGAGACACTTCGTTAATACCCTCTAATCAACGCTCACTCAGGATTAGCTACCCTGAGATGACCAACCGAAGGGGAAAGGCTAACTGGGGAAAATTTTCCAAACAGCCGCCCGTTGGTCTGAGACAGAGACAGAGTCGTAAATTAATGAAATTGACCACGAAATGAAATCCGACTTCGGACAATCGAATTAGTAAGACAAACACAATTAAGAAATAAAGTCAGATTCAGAAATGTCGCCAGAAGGGCGGACAGCCGGTGTACGTCGAGAAGCAAGACGTCAATGGAAAATTACCGAAATGCCCCGGTAAATGCTCAGTCCTTAGGATTAATAGAATTAGGATTTTTGAGAGTAGATTCGATCAATCGAAATCAAATCCCGTCTAAAATTCGTTCGCGCTCGAGACCCGATCGGTGCATTTGACACGCAAATCGAGGCACGTCAAATCAGTTGTCAAATCAATCGATGTCTTGTCAAATCCATCGGTCAATCATGGCACAAGTTCCCATGCAATCTATCAAGTCAAATCCAAGGTACAAGTCACACCCATCAAGAGTACACATCTAATCCATGTCACTATTTACCTCACCTAACCCCATTATCTCCTATTTTTGAATTTCACTAAAACCATTTCATCCTCTCTCTCCTCTCTCATTTTCTCTCATTCGGCTCTCTCTCTCCCTCACTCTCCCTCCCGAAAGCTCTCCCTCTCCCCTCAACTCTCTCTCGGTTCTCTCCCTCTCCGCCCGACACCGCCCGTCGTCGCCCCGTCGTCCGGCCAAAGCCAGCCGCCGCCGTCCACCCTCAACTCTTGGTAAGTCCTCTTAGCCTCCTCTTGTTCATTTTCCCACGGCTTGGACCCTCCACGAAATGCCGAAACAGCCCTCACTTTTCATCGTCATTTCCTTCGTCGTTTCGCTTCCATTTGAACCCGAACTTGCTCACCTTCGTTCCCTCGGTTCCTCACCTCCCTTGGCTTGTTGTATGGTTGGTTTAGAGTCCTTGGAGGCCACGGAACAGCCGAGATCAGCCCCGTTGCCGCCGCTCCTTTCCCGTCGACCGTGAGCCCCATTCATCCGCTCGGTGTCTCTTCGTCGTTCGTCGTCGTCCCGAGCTGATTTGTGTAAGCTTTACCACTAATTCTAGTTTAGGTTAGTAGTATATGCATGTGGGAGGGTGTGCTAGTGACAGTTAGGCTTGTTGTGAGGTTGAAAGGTGATTTAAGGTATGCTTACTATGAACTAACATGTGGAAAGCTTGATTTGGGTTTCGAATAAGGGCTGTTGGCATGCGAAATGGTCATTAAAAAGCTAAGTGTGGGCTGAAAATGTTGAGGTAGGCGTGCGTGGGAGAGGCCGTGAGGTATAGATGGGCTTAGGGGCCTTAAATTACACTAAATGAACCAAAAACAAGCTACCGGGCCTAAGTGAAGTTAATGGGCTTGATGATGGACGAAATTTGGCTTACGAATGGGCCTCGGGAATGTAGTTGGTGGACCGAAATGATGGGCTAGAACACGAGGTTTAATGGGCCAAAGTAAAGTATTGGGCTTAGGAACCTTTAATTCTAGTAATTGGGCCAAAACTAAACAAAATGGGCCTAATCTAATTATTGGGCTGCTAACGGACGAAAATTCACTTAAATTGGGCCTAAATTAAGTCCATGAAAATTTAAGAATGAAACCCAAAAATGTATATGAGCTTGGGTACTTGAATTGGGCCTAAAATGATGAATATGGGCTTGAATAGTAAACCTTTAGAAATGGGCTTGGGCCTTGCACGAAATTAATAAAATAAAGGGCCCAACCCATATGAATTAACTTAAGGATTAACTAACCGGACCTTAACTTTCGAAGTGGGCCTTAGGCCCAGTCGGACTTAGCCTGATTAATTGGAGACTCTTAATTAGATTAGACCTTGGTTTATATGGGTTGATTAACGAGTTGCCCTTGAGTAAGTGATGACAATGACAGACTCCTGTAGGAGATGTAAGGCGAATGTAGATGATCGAGGCTTTGAAAGTAGAGGCCTACGATCCATGTCTGTTTGGTTGATGAACGTGAGGTTCACTGGTCGATTGAATGATGTGCTCTACTCCTGCACTTGTATTTATTTGCATGCATGCTCTGTGTTAAGTTATTGATGTGATCATCTGGGCCCTGCATACATTCAGAGCATTGCATGATTCACTGGGAATGTGACATGAGATTCTGCCCTGAGGGGAAGTGGAGAGAAAAGGGAGACCAACGTAAGGCGTCAGAAACGCAGTGTGGTACGGGCCTATGTGGCACCGAGATTACTGCCGTGTGGCACTGTTGGTAGCGCCCTGATGGGAGATGGAGAGAAAAGGGAGGCCGCCAGCATAAGGCGTCCGAGACGCAGCGTGGCATGCCGTGTGGCACTGTTGGTAGAGCCCTGATGGGAATTGGAGTGATAGGCGGGCTGATCCTTGGGATCTATGATGGCCGTTTGAGACCTGTGGCATTTGCATGCTATGATTGCTAATTGTAGATATCGCCCGTCTGTATTGCATGAATTGTTGTGATGAAACTCGTATTGGCTACATGAGGGGTGATAATAACTGGGGAGATCGAGAGCGTTGAACTTTGAATCCTGAACCCTAGTTATTGGTTAGGACCGACCCCACTCGTATATCCTACCCTACGCTAGGATTAGTGGTGAGCTTGCTGAGTCCTCGACTCACTGGCGTTGGTTGCCACCTTTTCCAGATCCAGGTCGCCAGTGATGGATGCGCCACCGATGCTTTTTGGTCTGCCGATCCAGATGGACACCCAGGTTACCCTCCATTTTGATATGCACGCTACCATGTGGCATAGGCAGGTGACGACTGTGCTCGTAGATCAGGGAGGTCCTTATTTAGTGCCCCATAGATTCGAGGCTTGGTTTAGAGAGGGCCTACATGGCTTTGAGGGACCCCAGAGAGATTCCCCGATTCCCATGGAGGAGGACCCGTTTTGGCTCCAGCCTGCGGAATATGGAGGCCAGGTGATCGACCCCGACCCGAAGCAGGAGTTGCCGTCTCCAGGGCGCTCCGAGATAGATGGCCACGAGGAGGGCGATGCGATGGATACCGAGGAGGAGGATCCAGAGGAGGACCCTGTGGAGGATTCCGACGAGGAGGACTGAGTTCTGGCAGAATCCCGATGTTTTGAGGATTAGTAGAGCGTAGGATGATCTACAGCTAGTGGTTTTCTTTTGGTAGTTTGTACCTAACGCTAATCGTATTTATGAAATGTTGTTTATGTTTATCTTGTCCATGCTACCCCTTTGCTATGTATGCTTGTGTGTATGGATAGGAGGCACGCTTCCGCAGGCATGAGAATTTGGCGCAAGTTACGTCGTCTGGTCGCGACGAAGAGAAAGTATCCCTGGGCCGTCGCTTTTCGTGAACCAGGCAAGCGCGAGGTGTATCTTCAGCAGGAACGGGATGCCGCATTCCCGAGAAGGGATCCGGGGCGTGACATCCCCGTTCGAGTGGTATCAGAGCAAGGTCAGCTCGATACGAGACCGTTCGAGGTTTGGAGTGATAAGGCTGATGATTTTGGGGTAGTTAGTTAGACAGACCCTAGACCTAAAGATTAGGAAGGGTAGAATGCATGATTTGATTGGCGCATGTGATTGCTTAGCGGAATTGATTGTCTAGAGTAACCTTGGGATAAGGTATTTCATGCTAAGCTGCAGGTGCGTCAGGACCTGAGGTAAGGTTCTATGGCAGAGCCCCATGAGTTGGGCGTTTGGATGCTGATTGCTGAATGCTAGTCTGTAAGGTATTGCATGTGGTTGTATGCCTAGTCGGCTGTCGCGCGCTGTCTGACCATCATACATTGCATGACTTCTGCGTTAAAGGCAAAATGGCTTACAAGTGAAAGTTGTTAAAAAGGAGATTTGGATTTTGAAAGAAATGCATGCATTCATGTTGTTGGATTTGGTGACCGTCAGCCTGGTATGGGACTGGATTGACGGGACGTCTAAAAACTGTGATGAAGCGTGGTATGGGACACGTGGAGTGGGATTCTCTTTGTCTATGAATTTCTTAGGACAACTGTTCGCACCAAGAAACGATGAGGGCGGGGAGTGGTCGTCGGGGCAAAGACCTGATCAAGGAAGCGGCTCTCGACAGGCTTCTAGTTGAGGTTGCGAACAGAGTGGCCTGGGTTATGCATTTGCAGGGTTGAGTCTAGATGTCGGCCGGGTTCAACTGCATTTAAGCTGCAGCGATTATTTACATGCATATACATGTCGGTGGACGCGACAGTAGACGAAAGCTTGGTTGCTAGATTTAGAATTTCGAATTCCTGAATGGGAATTTCGTTTGTTTTAGGTGTGAGTTTTAGCGAGGATGAGCAATAGGGGCAGAAGACCGACTGCTGGTGCATCGAGCTCGAGGGCTCCTGAGTCTGAAGGGGACCATAGGATCGAAGAGATGATGAGAGTTCTGACTGAAGTGAGTAACTTGATGGCTAGGCAAGCTGCTGAGAGAGCTGCCACTGTTGCCCAAGCAGCTGAGGCCGCCTTGGCCGCTGCGAATGGTGCCAATGGAGGCAATGGGCATGGAAATGGAGGACGTCAGACTCATCACATTGTGGAACAGTTTCTGAAGTTGCAGCCGTCGAAGTTTGATGGCAGTGGTGGTCCCGAGGTAGCTGCCTTGTGGATTGAGCAGCTGGAGAAGGCTTTTACTGTGTTGGGTTGCGCAGATGAGGAAAAGGTCTCGTTGGCAACTTATTAACTTCAGGGTACTGCAGATGACTGGTGGAAAGCCACTAGAGGGCGAGTCTTTCCGGATGGTATGAGACCGAACTGGATCGCCTTCTGTACAGTATTCAATGGCAAGTATTTCTCTGAGGCAGCCCAGGAAAGGAAAATGGAAGAGTTCATCAGGCTCCGCCAAGGATCGCTGACCGTGGACCAGTATGAAGGCGAATTTGCCAGGCTGTCCAAGTTCGCACGAAGACTGATCGAGGATCTGTGGGATAAGGCCAGAAGGTTCAGGGAAGGTCTGAGGCCAGAGTTGAAGAGTTTGATCATCGCCACTGGGCTGAGGGACTACAACGAGATTTACGAGCGAGCTCTAGCGATAGAGCGAGATCTGCAAGAAAAGGCCGCCGCATCTGGATCGCGGTTGGTGCCAAGAGGGAACTTCAGAGACTTTGGCAAGAGGCCAATGAAGGACAACCGCAGGTTCGTTCCACCTGCGAGGAGAACCCTGGGAAAGCCGTCGTTCCCTGGGAATCAGGTCTGCCGTGACTGTGGCAGGAGGCATGGGAACAGCCCTTGCCCTAGGAAAACTGGAGGCTGCTTTGGATGTGGCCAGACGGGGCATATTCTGAGGAACTGCCCGAGGAAAGGTCCGAGACCCCCGTTCCAGCAGCAACCGCCGCCGCCGCAGATGGTGAACGCTCCGCAAGGAAACCAGAACCGTCCGCCTGCTCAGGGACGAGTATATGCAATGGCGCGCAAGGACGCTGAGAATGCGCCAGGGGTGATCACAGGTACCGTTTCTCTCTGTGGTCATACCGCTTATGCCTTGTTTGATCCGGGAGCATCGCACTCTTTCGTATCTGCACGTTTTGTTGAGTTGTCTGGGATGAATGTTAAGCCATTGGATGTGACCTTGCATGTAACCACCCCGTTGAAGGATAGAGTAATTATTGCGTTAGGATGTAAGGGATGTAAGTTAGCTCTGGGCGATAGGCAAGAAGAAATTGACTTAGCCGTTCTGCCCATGTATGATTTTGATGTGATTGTTGGCATGGATTGGCTAGTTAGGCATGGTGCAGTGGTAGACTGTAGTAGGAGTATCATACAGCTAAACCCAGTAGGCCACCCTGGGTATGAATTTAAGGGAAATCGTGGAGGAACGTCGATTCCTTGGATCTCATCTTTAGAGGCGACCAAGTTAATGAATGAAGGTTGCCTGGGATTTTTGGCATCAGTGTCAGATTCGACTGCTCAAGAGGTGAAGTTGGAGGAAGTGCCTATAGTAAGTGAGTATCCAGATGTATTTCCTCAAGAGTTGCCTGGATTGCCACCAGAGCGTGACGTAGAGTTTGTGATTGAATTGGCACCTGGAACGGAGCCGATCTCGAAAGCACCGTATAGGATGTCATTATCGGAATTGAAGGAATTGAAGGTGCAAATGCAAGAGCTGCTGGATAAAGGATTTATCCGCCCCAGTGCTTCACCATGGGGAGCTCCGGTGCTATTTGTTAAGAAGAAGGATGGATCACTAAGACTGTGCATCGATTACAGACAGCTGAACCAAGTGACGATCAAGAATAAGTATCCTCTACCAAGGATTGATGACCTGTTCGACCAACTTCAAGGCGCTTGCGTGTTCTCCAAGATAGACCTAAGGACAGGCTATCACCAATTAAGGATTAAGAAGGAGGACGTGCCCAAGACTGCCTTTCGGACGAGGTATGGGCACTATGAGTTCACCGTTATGCCGTTTGGATTGACAAATGCTCCAGCCGCATTTATGGATATGATGAATCGAGTGTTCAAGGAGTTTCTGGATCAGTTCGTGATAGTCTTCATTAATGACATCTTGGTATATTCGAAGAGTTCTGAGGACCACGAAGAACACTTAAGGATCGTTCTGCAGACGTTAAGGGAACATTCGCTGTATGCGAAGTTTAGTAAGTGCAAGTTCTGGCTGAGCAGAGTGGCATTCCTTGGACATATAGTATCTGGAGAAGGAATATCAGTGGATCCAGCAAAGATAGAGGCTGTGGAGAAATGGCCGAGACCTACGACCGTGACGGAAGTACGAAGTTTCCTTGGATTGGCTGGGTACTATAGACGCTTTGTGGAAAGGTTCTCTGTGATAGCGTCTCCTCTGACGCGTTTGTTGAAGAAGGAAACAAAGTTTCAATGGACTGAGAAATGCGAGGAAAGTTTTCAGGAATTGAAGGACCGATTGACTTCCGCACCAGTCTTAACCATCCCATCTGGACCTGGAGGGTTTGAGATATACAGCGATGCGTCATTAAGAGGATTGGGGTGTGTCTTGATGCAGCATGGACGAGTGGTAGCGTATGCATCTCGACAGTTGAGGCCGCATGAGATGAATTACCCGACGCACGACTTGGAGTTAGCTGCGATCGTCTTTGCATTGAAGATTTGGAGGCATTATCTGGTGGGAGAGAAATTCCAGGTTTTTACGGACCATCAGAGTTTGAAGTATCTGTTCTCGCAGAAGGAGCTGAATATGAGGCAGCGTCGTTGGATGGAGTTGTTGAAGGACTACGACTGCGATATTTTGTACCATCCAGGAAAGGCGAATAAGTTGGCAGATGCTCTGAGTAGGAAGTCGAGCATTGCGCATATGATGGTCAAGGAGTGGACATTACTGGAGGAAATTAGAGACTCTGAGTTTAAGATGGAGGTTGGAAGCCTCTCGAGTCTGCTGGCTACGTTGCAGATTGAACCAGAGATCCAACTAAGGATCAAAGAGTTGCAGTCTACGGATCCGGATGTTCAGAAGATTATGTCGATGAATGCAGATGAGAGGAAGGCTGAGTTCCAAGTAACTGCTGATGGAATATTGAAGTTTAGGGGACGTCTGTGCGTGCCAAACGATGAAGAGCTGAAGGAAAGGATTTTGGCTGAGGCGCACAGAAGTAACTACAGTATTCATCCAGGGAGTACTAAGATGTATCAGAATTTGTGTCAGCACTATTGGTGGAATGGAATGAAGGTGGATGTGGCTAAGCATGTAGCCAAGTGTCTGACGTGTCAACAGGTAAAGGCGCAGCATTGCAAGCCTGGAGGATTATTACAACCATTGGAAATCCCAGAGTGGAAATGGGAGCATGTCACTATGGATTTTGTGACAGGACTACCGAGAAGTCAGAGAGGCAATGATTCGATTTGGGTAATAGTGGACAGACTGACGAAATCAGCTCATTTCATTGCAGTACGAAAGGACTCTACCTTGGAAAAGTTGGCTGAATTGTACGTGAGGCAGATAGTGAGATTGCATGGGGTACCAGTAAGTATTGTATCAGACAGAGATCCTCGTTTCACAGCTACATTTTGGAAGAGTCTGCAGGGTGCGCTGGGAACAGAGTTAAGATTCAGTACAGCTTACCACCCTCAGACAGATGGTCAGTCGGAAAGGACGATACAGACTTTGGAAGACATGCTGAGAGCTTGTGTGATTGATTTCAAAAGAGGTTGGGAAGAGCAGTTGCATTTGGTGGAATTCGCCTACAACAACAGTTACCAGCAGAGTATCAGGATGGCACCATTTGAGGCACTGTATGGAAGGGCCTGTAGAACGCCCATCTGTTGGGACGAAGTTGGTGAGAAAAGCATAACCGGCCCAGAATTAGTGCAGCAGTCAGTCGAGGCAGTCAGAGTGATTAGAGACAGACTGAGGACCGCTCAGAGTAAGCAAAAGAGCTATGCAGACAGGAGACGTAAGCCGTTGGAATTTCAAGTTGGAGATCATGTATTTTTGAAGGTGTCGCCGATGCGAGGACTATCTCGGTTTGGCAAGAAAGGAAAGCTGAGTCCAAGATTTGTTGGGCCATTCGAGATTTTGGAGAAGATCGGGACATTAGCTTATCGTCTGGCACTACCGCCGAACTTATCGCAGATTCATAAAGTGTTTCATGTTTCGATGCTTCGAAAGTACGAGCCGGACCCTGGCCATATACTCGATCATGAAGTCATTGAAATGGATGACCGCATCTCGTACGTGGAAAGACCAGTAAGGATTGAAGATCGTAAAGAGCAGGTCTTGAGGAATAAGACAATACCGCTGGTTAAAGTTATCTGGGAGCACCATGGGACTGAAGGAGCCACTTGGGAAAGCGAGGACAAAATGAAGAAGAAGTATCCGTATTTGTTTGGGTAACTCGATGTAATCTCCAGTTTGTTGTAAGGATTGATGGATGTAAATTTCGAGGACGAAATTTTTATAAGAAGGGAAGAATTGTAACAGTCTGAAAATTCGACCCAAATATTGGAATTTCTAAAAGAATGGAGACACTTCGTTAATACCCTCTGATCGACGCTCACTCAGGATTAGCTACCCTGAGATGACCAACCGAAGGGGAAAGGCTAACTGGGGAAAATTTTCCAAACAGCCGCCCGTTGGTCTGAGACAGAGACAGAGTCGTAAATTAATGAAATTGACCACGAAATGAAATCCGACTTCGGACAATCGAATTAGTAAGACAAACACAATTAAGAAATAAAGTCAGATTCAGAAATGTCGCCAGAAGGGCGGACAGCCGGTGTACGTCGAGAAGCAAGACGTCAATGGAAAATTACCGAAATGCCCCGGTAAATGCTCAGTCCTTAGGATTAATAGAATTAGGATTTTTGAGAGTAGATTCGATCAATCGAAATCAAATCCCGTCTAAAATTCGTTCGCGCTCGAGACCCGATCGGTGCATTTGGCACGCAAATCGAGACACGTCAAATCAATTGTCAAATCAATCGATGTCTTGTCAATCCATCGGTCAATCATGGCACAAGTTCCCATGCAATCTACCAAGTCAAATCCAAGGTACAAGTCACACCCATCAAGAGTACACATCTAATCCATGTCACTATTTACCTCACCTAACCCCATTATCTCCTATTTTTGAATTTCACTAAAACCATTTCATCCTCTCTCTCCTCTCTCATTTTCTCTCATTCGGCTCTCTCTCTCCCTCACTCTCCCTCCCGAAAGCTCTCCCTCTCCTCTCAACTCTCTCTCGGTCCTCTCCCTCTCCGCCCGACACCGCCCGTCGTCGCACCGTCGTCCGGCCAAAGCCAGCCGCCGCCGTCCACCCTCAACTCTTGGTAAGTCCTCTTAGCCTCCTCTTGTTCATTTTCCCACGGCTTGGACCCTCCACGAAATGCCGAAACAGCCCTCACTTTTCATCGTCATTTCCTTCGTCGTTTCGCTTCCATTTGAACCCGAACTTGCTCACCTTCGTTCCCTCGGTTCCTCACCTCCCTTGGCTTGTTGTATGGTTGGTTTAGAGTCCTTGGAGGCCACGGAACAGCCGAGATCAGCCCCGTTGCCGCCGCTCCTTTCCCGTCGACCGTGAGCCCCATTCGTCCGCTCGGTGTCTCTTCGTCGTTCGTCGTCGTCCCGAGCTGATTTGTGTAAGCTTTACCACTAATTCTAGTTTAGGTTAGTAGTATATGCATGTGGGAGGGTGTGCTAGTGACGGTTAGGCTAGTTGTGAGGTTGAAAGGAGATTTAAAGTATGCTTACTATGAACTAACATGTGGAAAGCTTGATTTGGGTTTCGAATAAGGGCTGTTGGCATGCGAAATGGTCATTAAAAAGCTAAGTGTGGGCTGAAATGTTGAGGTAGACGTGCGTGGGAGAGGCCGTGAGGTATAGGTGGGCTTAGGGGCCTTAAAATTACACTAAGTGAACCAAAAACAAGCTACCGGGCCTAAGTGAAGTTAATGGGCTTGATGATGGACGAAATTTGGCTTACGAATGGGCCTCGGGAATGTAGTTGGTGGACCGAAATGATGGGCTAGAACACGTGGTTTAATGGGCCAAAGTAAAGTATTGGGCTTAGGAACCTTTAATTCTAGTAATTGGGCCAAAACTAAACAAAATGGGCCTAATCTAATTATTGGGCTGCTAACGGACGAAAATTCACTTAAATTGGGCCTAAATTAAGTCCATGAAAATTTAAGAATGAAACCCAAAAATGTATATGAGCTTGGGTACTTGAATTGGGCCTAAAATGATGAATATGGGCTTGAATAGTAAACCTTTAGAAATGGGCTTGGGCCTTGCACGAAATTAATAAAATAAAGGGCCCAACCCATATGAATTAACTTAAGGATTAACTAACCGGACCTTAACTTTCGAAGTGGGCCTTAGGCCCAGTCGGACTTAGCCTGATTAATTGGAGACTCTTAATTAGATTAGACCTTGGTTTATATGGGTTGATTAACGAGTTGCCCTTGAGTAAGTGATGACAATGACAGTCTCCTGTAGGAGATGTAAGGCGAATGTAGATGATCGAGGCTTTGAAAGTAGAGGCCTACGATCCATGTCTGTTTGGTTGATGAACGTGAGGTTCACTGGTCGATTGAATGATGTGCTCTACTCCTGCACTTGTATTTAATTGCATGCATGCTCTGTGTTAAGTTATTGATGTGATCATCTGGGCCCTGCATACATTCAGAGCATTGCTAGAGTCACTGGGAATGTGACATGAGATTGTGCCCTGAGGGGAAGTGGAGAGAAAAGGGAGACCAACGTAAGGCGTCAGAAACGCAGTGTGGTACGGGCCTATGTGGCACCGAGATTACTGCCGTGTGGCACTGTTGGTAGCGCCTTAATGGGAGATGGAGAGAAAAGGGAGGCCAGCGTAAGGCGTCCGAGACGCAGCGTGGCATGCCGTGTGGCACTGTTGGTAGAGCCCTGATGGGAATTGGAGTGATAGGCGGGTTGATCCTTGGGATCCGTGATGGCCGTTTGAGGTCTGTGGCATTTGCATGCTATGATTGCTAATTGTAGATATCGCCCGTCTGTATTGCATGAATTGTTGTGATGAAACTCGTATTGGCTACATGAGGGGTGATAATAACTGGGGAGATCGAGAGCGTTGAACTTTGAATCCTGAACCCTAGTTATTGGTTAGGACCGACCCCACTCGTATATCCTACCCTACGCTAGGATTAGTGGTGAGCTTGCTGAGTCCTCGACTCACTGGCGTTGGTTGCCACCTTTTCCAGATCCAGGTCGCCAGTGATGGATGCGCCACCGATGCTTTTTGGTCTGCCGATCCAGATGGACACCCAGGTTACCCTCCATTTTGATATGCACGCTACCCTGTGGCATAGGCATGTGACGACTGTGCTCGTAGATCAGGGAGGTCCTTATTTAGTGCCCCATAGATTCGAGGCTTGGTTTAGAGAGGGCCTACATGGCTTTGAGGGACCCCAGAGAGATTCCCCGATTCCCATGGAGGAGGACCCGTTTTGGCTCCAGCCTGCGGAATATGGAGGCCAGGTGATCGACCCCGACCCGAAGCAGGAGTTGCCGTCTCCAGGGCGCTCCGAGATAGATGGCCACGAGGAGGGCGATGCGATGGATACCGAGGAGGAGGATCCAGAGGAGGACCCTGTGGAGGATTCCGACGAGGAGGACTGAGTTCTGGCAGAATCCCGATGTTTTGAGGATTAGTAGAGCGTAGGATGATCTGCAGCTAGTGGTTTTCTTTTGGTAGTCTGTACCTAACGCTAATCGTATTTATGAAATGTTGTTTATGTTTATCTTGTCCATGCTACCCCTTTGCTATGTATGCTTGTGTGTATGAATAGGAGGCACGCTTCCGCAGGCATGAGAATTTGGCGCAAGTTGCGTCGTCTGGTCGCGACGAAGAGAAAGTATCCCTGGGCCGTCGCTTTTCGTGAACCAGGCAAGCGCGAGGTGTATCTTCAGCAAGAACGGGATGCCGCGTTCCCGAGAAGGGATCCGGGGCGTGACATACAGCTAGTGGTTTTCTTTTGGTAGTCTGTACCCAACGCTAATCGTATTTATGAAATGTTGTTTATGTTTATCTTGTCCATGCTACCCCTTTGCTATGTATGCTTGTGTGTATGGATAGGAGGCACGCTTCCGCAGGTATGAGAATTTGGCGCAAGTCTCGTCGTCTGGTCGCGACGAAGAGAAAGTATCCCTAGGCCGTCGCTTATCGTGAACCAGGCGAGCGCGAGGTGTATCTTCCGCAGGAACGGGATGCCGCGTTCCCGAGAAGGGATCCGGGGCGTGACAAGCTTCGTTCGTCGTCCTCACTGTCGTCCGGCCACCTCCGGCCATCACCGACCACCCTCGATCTTTGGTAAGCTTCCTAGTTTCCCTTCCCTTCACTTCCGAGGCATTCGAAGCCCTCTTGGACCCCGATCAACCCGATTTCCCCATGTAGGCCAAGAGCCTCCCTTGGCCGCCGGTGTCCCTTGCCGCCCCCGACGTCGCCCTCAACCCATTTTGGTAAGCTCCACCTCTAACCTTGGCTTAGGTTAGTTGTATATGTGTGTGGTGTAGCGCAAAGATGGTTAGTTGTGATGATTAAAGGCTAATACAAGTGGTTAGGCATAATGTTCACTAAACTAATGTGATGGAAGGTTGCTTGGGCCGTATGAGTGGGCTGTGAGTGCTCAATTTGGGCGTGGAAATGGGTTGTGGGGGCTGCTAATGGGCTGATTTAGGCGTAGGATGATGGGCCAAAGGGTGCCAATGGGCTTAGGGGCTTAATTCTAAGCTAGTGGGCTCCATGGACGAAAATTCACTTAAATTGGGCCTAATTTCTAATCTTGAATATTAAAATATGAAACCTAATGATGGGTATGGACTTGAGTTATCAAATTGGGCCTAAATGGGCCAAAATGGGCTTCCTAAGCCTACTTTAAATATTGGGCTTGGGCCTTGCACGAATTTAATAATAATAATGGGCCCAAACCATATATCTAATTTAAGAAATAAATCATGGGCCTCAAATCTGGAAGTGGGCCTTAGGCCCAGTCGAACCTAATTCAATTAATTAGACCCTTATTTGAGTTAAACCTTGGTTCATATGGTTTAAATTAGGGGATCGCCTCTGGGGAGCAATAGTATGACCGGATCGCGAGTAAAAAGTTAATGCGAGCCTAGATGATCGAGAATCCGAATGTTTAGTACTAATCCTATGATCGTATGGTGTCACGCCCCTGATCCCCACTCGGGAACGCGGCATCCCGTTCCTGCGGAAGATACACCTCGCACTCGCCTGGTTCACGGTATGCGACGGCCCAGGAGATTTTTCACTTCGTCGCAACCAGACGACGCGGCCTTCAACGAACTTTCATACCTGTGGAAGCGTGCCTCCTATCCATCCACACAAACATACAAAGCAAAGGGTAGCATAGACAGAGTAAATGTCACGCCCCGGATCCCTTCTCGGGAACGCGGCATCCCGTTCCTGCGGAAGATACTCCTCGCGCTCGCCTGGTTCACGATAAGCGACGGCCCAGGGATACTTTCTCTTCGTCGCAACCAGACGACGCAACTTGCGCCAAATTCTCATACCTGCGGAAGTGTGCCTCCTATCCATACACACAAGCATACATAGCAAAGGGGTAGCATGGACAAGATAAACATAAACAACATTTCATAAATACGATTAGCGTTAGGTACAGACTCCCAAAAAGAAACCACTAGTTGTAGATCATCCTACGCTCAACTAATCCTCAAAACATCGGGATTCTGCCATAACTCAGTCCTCCTCGTCGGAATCCTCCACAGGGTCCTCCTCTGGATCCTTCTCCTCGGTATCCATCGCATCGCCCTCCTCGTGGCCATCTATCTCGGAGCGCCCTGGAGACGGCAACTCCTGCTTCGGGTCGGGGTCGATCACCTGGCCTCCATATTCTGCAGGCTGGAGCCAAAACGGGTCCTCCTCCATGGGAATCAGGGAATCTCTCTGGGGTCCCTCAAAGCCATGTAGGCCCTCTCTAAACCAAGCCTCTAATCTATGGGGCACTAAGTAAGGACCTCCCTGATCTACGAGCACAGTCGTCACATGCCTATGCCACAGGGTAGCGTGCATATCAAAATGGAGGGTAACCTGGGTGTCCATCTGGATCGGCAGACCAAAAAGCATCGGTGGCACATCCATCACTGGCGACCTGGATCTGAAAAAGGTGGCAACCAACGCTAGTGAGTCGAGGACTCAGCAAGCTCACCACTAATCCTAGCGTAGGGTAGGATATACGAGTGGGGTCGGTCCTAATCAGTAACTAGGGTTTGGTACTCGGAGTCCAACGCTCTCGATCTCCCCAGTTTTCATCACACCTCATATAGCCAATACGAGTTTCATCATAACAATTCATGCAATACAGACGGGCAATATCAACGATCAGCAATAACATTATGCGAATGCCACAGGCCTCAAACGGCCATCACAGATCCCATGGATCAGCCCGCCTATCACTCCAATTCCCATCAGGGCTCAATCTCAGTGCCACACGGCAATGCCACGCTGCGTCTCGGGCGCCTTATGCTGGCCTCCCTTTTCTCTCCATTTCCCATCAGGACACTACCAACAGTGCCACACGGCATAAATCTCTGTACCACATAGGCCCGTACCACACTGCGTTTCTGACGCCTTACGTTGGTCTCCCTTTTCTCTCCACTTCCCCTCAGGGCACAATCTCACGTCACACCTCCAGTGACTCATGCAATGCTCTGAATGTATGCAGGGCCCAGATGATCACATCAATAACTCAACACAGAGCATACATGCAAATGAATATAAGCGCAAGAGCAGAGCACGTCATTCAATCAACCAATAAACCTCATGTCATCAAACCAAACAGACGTAGATCGTGTGCCTCTACTCTCGAAGTCTCGATCATCTAAGTTCGCCTTACATCTCATACAAGAGTCTACCATGCCATCACTTACCCCAGGGCAACTCGTTAATCAAACCCATATAGACCAAGGTCTAATCTAATTAAGAGTCTCTGATAAATCAAGCTAAGTTCGACTGGGCCTAAGGCCCACTTCAATAGTTGAGGTCCAATAATTAATTCTTAAATTTAATCATATGGGTTGGGCCTATTATTTTATTAATTTCGTGTGAGGCCCAAGCCCATTTTTAAATGTTTACTATTCAAGCCCATATTCATTATTTTAAGCCCAATTTGAATACCCAAGCCCATATACATTTTTGGGTTTCATTCTTTAATGTTCGTGGACTTAATTTAGGCCCAATTTAAGTGGATTTTCGTCCATTAGTGGCCCACTAGTTAGGTTAGGCCCATTTTGTTTAGTTTTGGCCCAATTGCTTGAAATAAAGGCTCCTAAGCCCAACACCATACTTTGGCCCTTTAAGCCACACGCCCAAGCCCATTCTTTTGGTCCATCAACCATGTTTTCGAGGCCCATTCGAGTTCCTAATCTCGTCCAATTGCAAGCCCATTAAGGTATTTTAGGCCCGTTTACTTATTTTAGGTCAAATTAGCCCAAACTAAGTCCCTTAGGCCCAACGACAAGTCACGGCCTCTCCATCACACGCCTACTCCAACGTCCACAGCCCATGTTGGATAATTTCCAGCCCCAATTCGCCCACGGACAGCCCCCTCCTACGGCCCAAACAACTTTCCATTGGATTAGCTTAGGGAACATCATGCTTAACCACATACATTAGCCTCTAATCATCGAAAATAACCATCTTTACACTACACCATACGCATATACATCTAACCTAAGCCAAGATTAGAGGTGGAACTTACCTTAGAGGAGCCGAGATGAACAACGATGGACAACGGAGCGAGGGACGGCCGAATGGGCTTTCGGCAAGGGAGGAGTAGGGCGGCGGTTCGCGGCTGTTCCGGCGGTTCCACGGAGTTCCAAGGGTCCTAAGGTGACCATTTACCAAGCCAAAGACATGAGGAATGCAAGGGAACAAGGTGGGACAAGTTCGGGCTCAAATGGAAGCGAAACGACGAAGGAAATGACGATGGAAGGAGTGGGTTGTTTCGGGCATTACATGGGCATTCAAGCCGTGGAATACAAGGGAGATGGGTTAGGGAGACTTACCAAGGTGAGGGGAGGGTTGGTGGTGCCGGCGGAAGCCAAACGGCGGCGACGACGGGAGGAGTTTGGGCGGCGGACGGGCGGTGATCCTCGGCGGCCGAAGGAGAGAACAAGGGAGAAGAATGAGAGGAAAAAGGAGAAGAAATGAGGGAGAAGGAAGAGAGAGAAGGGGCGGCCGAAAGTCTTAAGGGGGGGAATGAGAGAGAGAGATTATAGAAAAATAAGAAAATCAAGGGAAAATCAAGATGATGGGAGTGGGTGGCATGAATAGTGACATGGATTGATTTTGTACTTTGACATGTTGATTGACATTCTTGGGAATTGAACCATGATTGACTTGCCTTGGAAATTGTGCCATGATGTGATTGATTGATTGACAAGACATTTGATTGATTTGACAACTGATTTGACTTGCCTCGATTTGCGTGCCAAATGCACCGATCGGGTCTCGAGCGCGAACGAATTTTAGACAGGATTTGATTTCGATTGGTCGAATCTACTCTCAAAAATCCTAATTCTATTAATCCTAAGGACTGAGCATTTACCGGGGGCATTTCGGTAATTTTCCATTGACGTCTTGCTTCTCGACGTACACCGGCTGTCTGCCCTTCTGGCGACATTTCTGAAACTGACTTTATTTCTTAATTGTGTTTGTCTTACTAATTCGATTGTCCGAAGTCGGATTTCATTTCGTGGTCAATTTCATTAATTTACGACTCTGTCTCTGTCTCAGACCAACGGGCGGCTGTTTGGAAAATTCTCCCCAGTTAGCCTTTCCCCTTCGGTTGGTCATCTCAGGGTAGCTAATCCTGAGTGAGCGTCGATCAGAGGGTATTAACGAAGTGTTTCCATTCCTTTAGAAATTCTGATATTTGGGTCGAATTTTCAGACTGTTACAATTCTTCCCTTCTTATAAAAATTTCGTCCTCGAAATTTACATCCACCAATCCTTACAACAAAATGGAGATTACATTGATCTACTCAAACAGATGCGGGTACTTCTTCTCCATCTCGGTTTCACTTTCCCAAGTGGCTCCTTCAGTTCCATGGTGTTCCCAGATTACTTTGACCAGCGGTATTGTCTTATTCCTCAAGACCTGCTCCTTACGATCTTCAATCGTTACTGGTCTTTCCACGTACGAGACGCGGTCATCCATTTCAATGACTTCATGATCGAGTATATGGCCAGGGTCCGGCTCGTACTTCCGTAGCATTGAAACATGAAACACATTATGAATCTGCGATAAGTTCGGCGGTAGTGCTAGACGATAAGCTAATGTCCCGATCTTCTCCAAAATCTCGAATGGCCCAACAAATCTTGGACTCAGCTTTCCTTTCTTGCCAAACCGAGATAGTCCTCGCATCGGCGACACCTTCAGAAATACATGATCTCCAACTTGAAATTCCAATGGCTTACGTCTCTTGTCTGCATAGCTCTTCTGCCTACTCTGAGCGGTCCTCAGTCTGTCTCTAATCACCCTGACTGCCTCGACTGACTGCTGCACTAATTCTGGGCCTGTTATGCTTTTCTCACCAACCTCGTCCCAACAAATCGGAGTTCTGCAAGCTCTCCCATACAACGCCTCAAACGGTGCCATTCTGATACTCTGTTGATAACTGTTGTTATAGGCAAACTCCACCAAGTGTAACTGCTCTTCCCAGCCTCCCTTGAAATCAATTACACACGCTCTCAACATGTCCTCCAAAGTTTGTATAGTCCTTTCCGACTGACCGTCTGTCTGAGGATGATAGGCTGTACTGAATCTCAACTCGGTTCCCAAAGCACCCTGCAAACTCTTCCAAAATGTAGCTGTGAAACGAGGATCTCTGTCTGATACAATACTTACTGGTACCCCATGCAACCTCACGATCTGCCTCACGTACAATTCAGCCAGCTTTTCTAAGGTCGAGTCCTTTCGTACTGCAATGAAATGAGCTGATTTTGTCAGTCTGTCCACTATTACCCATATCGAATCATTGCCTCTCTGACTTCTTGGCAATCCTGTCACAAAATCCATAGTGACATGCTCCCATTTCCACTCTGGGATTTCCAATGGTTGCAATAATCCTCCAGGCTTGCAATGTTGTGCCTTTACCTGTTGACACGTCAGACACTTAGCTACATGCTTAGCCACATCCACCTTCATTCCATTCCACCAATAGTGCTGACGCAAATTCTGATACATCTTAGTACTCCCTGGATGAATACTGTAGTTACTTCTGTGTGCCTCGGACAAAATCTTTTCCTTTAGCGCCTCGTCATTAGGCACGCACAGACGTCCTCTAAACTTCAATATTCCGTCAGCAGTCACTTGGAACTCGGCCTTCTTCTCGTCTGCATTCATCGCCACAATCTTCTGAATGTCCGGGTCCGTAGATTGCATCTCCTTGATTCTTAGCTGAATCTCTGGTTCGATTTGCAAGGTAGCCAACAGACTTGAGAGGCTTCCAACCTCCATCTTAAACTCAGAGTCTCTAATTTCCTCCAGCAACGTCCATTCTTTGACCATCATATGCGCAATGCTCGACTTCCGACTCAGAGCATCCGCTACCTTATTCGCCTTTCCTGGGTGATATAGAATATCACAGTCGTAGTCCTTCAACAACTCCATCCAGCGACGCTGCCTCATATTCAGCTCCTTCTGCGAGAACAGATACTTCAAACTCTGATGGTCCGTAAAAATCTGGAATTTCTCTCCCACCAGATAATGCCTCCAAATCTTCAATGCAAAGACAATCGCAGCTAACTCTAAGTCGTGCGTCGGGTAATTCATCTCATGTGGCCTCAGCTGTCGAGATGCATAAGCTACTACTCGTCCATGCTGCATCAAGACGCATCCCAGTCCTCTTAATGACGCATCGCTGTATATCTCAAACCCTCCAGGTCCCGATGGGATGGTCAACACTGTTGCGGAAGTTAATCGATCCTTCAACTCCCGAAAACTTTCCTCGCACCTCTCGGTCCATTCAAACCTTGTTTCCTTCTTCAACAAATGGGTCAGAGGAGACGCTAACACCGAGAACCTTTCCACAAAGCGTCTGTAATACCCAGCCAATCCAAGAAAACTTCGTACTTCAGTCACAGATGTTGGCCTCGGCCACTTCTCTACAGCTTCAATCTTAGATGGATCCACCGATATTCCTTCTCCAGATACTATGTGTCCAAGGAACGCCACTCTGCTTAACCAAAACTCACACTTACTAAACTTCGCATACAGCGAGTGTTCCCTTAGCGTCTGCAGGACAATTCTTAGGTGTTCCTCGTGGTCCTCAGAGCTCTTCGAATACACCAAAATGTCATCAATGAAGACTATCACGAACTGATCCAGAAACTCCTTGAATACTCGATTCATCATGTCCATAAATGCTGCTGGGGCGTTCGTCAATCCAAATGGCATAACTGTGAACTCGTAGTGCCCATACCTCGTCCGAAAGGCAGTCTTGGGCACGTCCTCCTTCTTAATCCTCAATTGGTGATAGCCTATCCTTAGGTCTATCTTGGAGAACACACATGCGCCTTGAAGTTGGTCGAACAGGTCATCAATCCTTGGCAGAGGATATTTGTTCTTGATCGTCACCTGGTTCAGCTGTCTGTAGTCGATGCACAGTCTTAGCGATCCATCCTTTTTCTTGACAAACAGCACCGGAGCTCCCCATGGCGAAGCACTGGGGCGGATAAATCCTTTATCCAATAGCTCTTGCATTTGTACCTTCAATTCCTTCAACTCAGACAACGACATCCTGTACGGTGCTTTCGAGATCGGCTCTGTTCCAGGTGCCAACTCAATCACAAACTCTACGTCACGCTCTGGTGGCAAGCCAGGCAATTCTTGAGGAAACACGTCCGAGTACTCTCTCACTACAGGCACTTCCTCCAACTTCACCTCTTGAGCAGTCGAATCTGACACCGATGCTAAAAATCCCAGACAACCCTCGTCCATCAGTTTAGTCGCTTCTAACGACGAGATCCAAGGAATCGACGTTCCTCCTCGATTTCCTCTAAATTCATACCCAGGGTGGCCTACCGGGTTTAGCTGTATCATACTTCTACCACAGTCTATTACTGCCCCATGTCTAACCAACCAATCCATACCAACAATCACGTCAAAATCAAACATGGGCAAAACAGCTAAATCGATCTCTTCCTCTCTATCGCCCAGAACTAACTTACACCCCTTACATCCTAACGCAACAATCACTCTATCCTTTAACGGGGTGGTTACATGCATAGTCACATTCAACGGCTTAACGTTCATCCCAGATAACTCAGCAAAACGTGCAGATACGAAAGAGTGCGACGCTCCCGGATCAAACAAAGCATATGCAGTATGACAACAGAGAGAAACGGTACCTGTGATCACCCCCGGCGCATTCTCAGCGTCCTTGCGCGCCACTGCATATACTCGTCCCTGAGCAGGCGGACGGTTCAGGTTTCCTTGCGGAGTGTTCACCATCTGCGGTTGTTGCTGTTGTTGTTGGAACGGGGGTCTCTGACCTTTCCTCGGGCAGTTCCTCAGAATATGCCCTGTCTGGCCACATCCAAAGCAGCCTCCAGTCTTCCTTGGGCAAGGGCTGTTCCCATGCCTCCTGCCACAGTCACGGCAGACTTGATTCCCAGGGAACGATGGCTTTCCCAGGGTTCTCCTTGCAGGTGGGACAAACCTGCGGTTGTCCTTCATTGGCCTCTTGCCAAAATCTCTAAAGTTCCCTCTTGGCACGAACCGCGACCCAGGTGCGGCGGCCTTTTCTTGCAGATCCCGCTCTATCGCCAGGGCTCGCTCATAGATCTCATTGTAGTCCCTTAGCCCAGTGGCGATGATCATACTCTTCAACTCGGGCCTCAATCCTTCCCTGAATCTCCTGGCCTTGTCCCATGGGTCGTCAATCAGCCTTCGTGCGAACTTGGACAGCCTGGCAAATTCGCCCTCATATTGGTCCACAGTCAGCGATCCTTGGCGGAGCCTGATGAACTCTTCCATTTTCCTTTCCTGGGCTGCCTCAGAGAAATACTTGCCATTGAATGCTGTACAGAAGGCGGTCCAGTTCGGCCTCATGCCATCCGGAAAGACTCGTCCTCTGGTGGCCTTCCACCAGTCATCTGCTGTCCCCTGCAGCTGATACGTCGCCAACGAAACCTTTTCCTCGTCTGCGCAACCCAACACGGAGAAAGCCTTCTCCAGCTGCTCAATCCACAAGGCAGCTACCTCTGGACCACCACTACCATCAAACCTCGACGGCTGCAACTTCAGAAACTGCTCCACAATGTGATGAGTTTGACGCCCTCCATTTCCATGCCAATTGCCCCCATTGGCTCCATTCACAGCGGCCAAGGCGGCCTCAGCTGCTTGGGCTATAGTGGCAGCTCTCTCAGTAGCTTGCCTAGCCATCAAGTTACTCACTTCTGTCAGAACTCTCATCATCTCCTCGATTCTAGGATCTTCTTCAGACTCAAGAGCCCTCGAGCTCGATGCACCAGCAGTCGGTCTTCTGCCCCTATTGCTCATCCTCGCTAAAACTCACACCTAAAACAACGAAATTCCCATTCAGGAATTCGGAATTCTAAATCTAACAACCAAGCTTTCGTCTACTGTCGCGTCCACTGACATGTATATGCATGTAAATATTCGCTGCAGCTTAAATGCAGTTGGACCCAGTTGACATCTAGACTCAACCTGAAAATGCACGACCTAGGCCACTCTGTCACGCCCCGGATCCCTTCTCGGGAACGCGGCATCCCGTTCCTGCGGAAGATACTCCTCGCGCTCGCCTGGTTCACGATAAGCGACGGCCCAGGGATACTTTCTCTTCGTTGCGACCAGACGACGCAACTTGCGCCAAATTCTCATACCTGCGGAAGCGTGCCTCCTATCCATACACACAAGCATACATAGCAAAGGGGTAGCATGGACAAGATAAACATAAACAACATTTCATAAATACGATTAGCGTTAGGTACAGACTACCAAAAGAAAACCACTAGCTGTAGATCATCCTACGCTCTACTAATCCTCAAAACATCGGGATTCTGCCATAACTCAGTCCTCCTCGTCGGAATCCTCCACAGGGTCCTCCTCTGGATCCTCCTCCTCGGTATCCATCGCATCGCCCTCCTCGTGGCCATCTATCTCGGAGCGCCCTGGAGACGGCAACTCCTGCTTCGGGTCGGGGTCGATCACCTGGCCTCCATATTCTGCAGGCTGGAGCCAAAACGGGTCCTCCTCCATGGGAATCAGGGAATCTCTCTGGGGTCCCTCAAAGCCATGTAGGCCCTCTCTAAACCAAGCCTCGAATCTATGGGGCACTAAGTAAGGACCTCCCTGATCTACGAGCACAGTCGTCACATGCCTATGCCACAGGGTAGCGTGCATATCAAAATGGAGGGTAACCTGGGTGTCCATCTGGATCGGCAGACCAAAAAGCATCGGTGGCACATCCATCACTGGCGACCTGGATCTGAAAAAGGTGGCAACCAACGCTAGTGAGTCGAGGACGCAGCAAGCTCACCACTAATCCTAGCGTAGGGTAGGATATACTAGTGGGGTCGGTCCTAACGAGTAACTAGGGTTTGGTACTCGGAATCCAACGCTCTCGATCTCCCCAGTTATCATCATGCCTCATATAGCCAATACGAGTTTCGTCACAACAATTCATGCAATACAGACGGGCAATATCAACAATCAGCAATAACATTATGCAAATGCCACAGGCCTCAAACGGCCATCACAGATCCCATGGATCAGCCCGCCTATCACTCCAATTCCCATCAGGGCTCTACCAACAGTACCACACGGCATGCCACGCTGCGTCTCGAACGCCTTATGCTGGCCTCCCTTTTCTCTCCATCTCCCATCAGGGCGCTACCAACAGTGCCACACGGCATAATTCTCGGTGCCACATAGGCCCGTACCACACTGCGTTTCTGACGCCTTACGTTGGTCTCCCTTTTCTCTCCACTTCCCCTCAGGGCACAATCTCATGTCACATTCCCAGTGACTCATGCAATGCTCTGAATGTATGCAGGGCCCAGATGATCACCTCAATAATTCAACACAGAGCATGCATGCCAATAAATACAAGTGCAGGAGTAGAGCACATCATTCAATCGATCAGTGAACCTCACGTTCATCAACCAAACAGACATGGGTCGTAGGCCTCTACTTTCAAGGTCTCGATCATCTAAATTCGCCTTACATCTCATACAAGAGTCTGCCATTGTCATCACTTACTCAAGGGCAACTCGTTAATCAAACCCATATAAACCAAGGTCTAATCTAATTAAGAACCTCTAATTAATCAAGCTAAGTTCGACTGGGCCTAAGGCCCACTTCAATAGTTGAGGTCCAATAATTAAATTCTTAAATTAATTCATATGGGTTGGGCCTATTATTTTATTAATTTCGTGCAAGGCCCAAGCCCATTTCTAAAGGTTTACTATTGAAGCCCATATTCATTATTTTAGGCCCAATTTGAGTACCCAAGCCCATATACATTTTTGGGTTTCATTCTTTAATTTTCATGGACTTAATTTAGGCCCAATTTAAGTGGGTTTTCGTCCATTAGTGGCCCACTAGCTAGATTAGGCCCATGTTGATTAGTTCTGGCCCAATTACTTGATTTTAAAGCTTCCAAGCCCATTAGTCCCCTTTGGCCCATTAAATACACGCCTAAACCCAACAACACAGCACATTAATCATGTGTTCAAGCCCCTTTTTGATTGTTAATCTCGTCCATAAGCAAGCCCAATAGTTGTATCTTGGCCCGATAGCTTGTTTTTGATCAAATTAGTGCAATTTGAGCCCTCTAAGCCCATTAACACCCCACGGCCTCTCCATCACACACCTAAGCCATCCCTCACAGCCCACATTCACATTTTTCCAGCCCAATTCGCGAACTACCGGCCCCCCTCATACGGCCCAAACAAGATTCCCACAAGATAGCCTAAGGTAAGTTGCACATTAATCTCATCTTAGCCTCATATCAAGCCTAACCAACCCCTAATTTGTCCTCTTACATGCATATACGACTAACCTAAGCTAGAGTTAGTAGTGAAGCTTACCTTAGTTGGACCGAAATCTACAACGACGGACGACGGAGCGAGGAACGGCCGAATGTGGTTCACGGCCTACAAGGAAGTTTGGGGTTGGTTCGGTCAAATGGCAAGCTTTAAGGGGCGGTGGACAAGGGAGAGAGATGAGTTAGAAGGCTTACCAAAGTGCGTTCGTGGACGGTGGTGGCCGGCGGTGGCCGAACGAAGGTGATTGATGACGACGACGGTGGCGGCTACACGAAGATCACCGAGAGAGAGAGATAGACGGTGAGGTTGAGGGGCGGTCTCAAGAGGCTCTCATGGCCATGGGACAACAAGGTAAGGAGGAGAAGAGGCTTACCTTGAGGTGGTGACGACGGAGGAAGATGGCGGCTTGAGGCGGGCGACGGTGGCCGACGGGGGAGGGAGAGAACCGAGAGAGTTGAGAGAGATTTCGGGAGAGGGGGAGAGAGGAGGGTGGCCGAAAATGAGAGAATGAGGGAGGAGAGAGAGAGAAGAGACTTAAGTGAGAGGGGGTAGTGTGTTAGGTGAGGTGAATAGTAAGTGAATAGTGACCTTGATTTGAATTTTACAAGACATGTGTACTTGACATTGACTTGATGGATTGCCTTGGAAATTGTGCCATGATTGACCGATGGATTTGATTGATTGATTGACAAGACATCGATTGATTTGACAACTGATTTGACTCGCCTCGATTTGCGTGCCAAATGCACCGATCGGGTCTCGAGCGCGAACGAATTTCAGACAGGATTTGATTTCGATTAGTCGAACCTACTCTCAAAAATCTTAATTCTATTAATCCTAAGGACTGAGCATTTACCGGGGGCATTTCGGTAATTTTCCATTGACGTCTTGCTTCTCGACGTACACCGGCTGTCTGCCCTTCTGGCGACATTTCTGAAACTGACTTTATTTCGTAATTGTGTTTGTCTTACTAATTCGATTGTCCAAAGTCGGATTTCATTTTGTGGTCAATTTCATTAAATAACGACTCTGTCTCAGACCAATGGGCGGCTGTTTGGAAAATTCTCCCCAGTTAGCCTTTCCCCTTCGGTTGGTCATCTCAGGGTAGCTAATCCTGAGTGAGCGTCGATCAGAGGGTATTAACGAAGTGTTTCCATTCCTTTAGAAATTTCGATATTTGGGTCGAATTTTCAGACTGTTACACACTCTGTTCGCCACCTCAACTAGAAGCTTGTCGGGAGCCGCTTCCTTGATCAGGTCTCTGCCTCGGCGACCACTCCCCGCCCTCATCGTTTCTTGGTGCGAACAGTTGTCCTAAGTCACCCAAAAACAGAGAGAATCCCACTCCACGTGTCCCATACCACGCTTCATCACAGTTTTTAGACGTCCCGTCAATCCTGTCCCATACCAGGCTGACGGTCACCAAATCCAACAACATGAGATGCATGCACTTTTCAAATCCAAATCCCCTTTTTAACAACTTTCATTTATAAACCATTTCGCCTTTAATGCAGAAGTCATGCAATGCATGATGATCAGACAGTGCGCGACGGCCGACTAGGTGTACAAGCACAAGCAATATCTCACAGGCTAACATTCAGCAATCAGCAATCAAGCGCCCTACTCATGGGGCTCTGCCATAGAACCTTACCTCAGGTCCTGACGCACCTGCAACTTAGTTCAGAATACCTCTGCCTTAGTCTATTCTAGGCAACCAATCGAACTAAGCATTCACATGCGCCAATCAATTCATGCATTGTACCCCTTTCCTATCCTTAGGTCTAGGGTCTTTCTATCTAACTACCCAAAATCATCGGCCTTATCACTCCAAAACCTCGAACGGTCTCGTATCGAGCTGACCTTGCTCTGATACCACTCGAACGGGGATGTCACGCCCCGGATCCCTTCTCGGGAACGCGGCATCCCGTTCCTGCGGAAGATACACCTCGCGCTCGCCTGGTTCACGATAAGCGACGGCCCAGGGATACTTTCTCTTCGTCGCAACCAGACGACGCAACTTGCGCCAAATTCTCATACCTGCGGAAGCGTGCCTCCTATCCATACACACAAGCATACATAGCAAAGGGGTAGCATGGACAAGATAAACATAAACAACATTTCATAAATACGATTAGCGTTAGGTACAGACTACCAAAAGAAAACCACTAGCTGTAGATCATCCTACGCTCAACTAATCCTCAAAACATCGGGATTCTGCCATAACTCAGTCCTCCTCGTCGGAATCCTCCACAGGGTCCTCCTCTGGATCCTCCTCCTCGGTATCCATCGCATCGCCCTCCTCGTGGCCATCTATCTCGGAGCGCCCTGGAGACGGCAACTCCTGCTTCGGGTCGGGGTCGATCACCTGGCCTCCATATTCTGCAGGCTGGAGCCAAAACGGGTCCTCCTCCATGGGAATCGGGGAATCTCTCTGGGGTCCCTCAAAGCCATGTAGGCCCTCTCTAAACCAAGCCTCGAATCTATGGGGCACTAAGTAAGGACCTCCCTGATCTACGAGCACAGTCGTCACATGCCTATGCCACAGGGTAGCGTGCATATCAAAATGGAGGGTAACCTGGGTGTCCATCTGGATCGGCAGACCAAAAAGCATCGGTGGCACATCCATCACTGGCGACCTGGATCTGAAAAAGGTGGCAACCAACGCTAGTGAGTCGAGGTCTCAGCAAGCTCACCACTAATCCTAGCGTAGGGTAGGATATACGAGTGGGGTCGGTCCTAACCAGTAACTAGGGTTTGGTACTCGGAGTCCAACGCTCTCGATCTCCCCAGTTATCATCACACCTCATATAGCCAATACGAGTTTCATCATAACAATTCATGCAATACAGACGGGCAATATCAACGATCAGCAATAACATTATGCAAATGCCACAGGCCTCAAACGGCCATCACAGATCCTATGGATCAGCCCGCCTATCACTCCAATTCCCATCAGGGCTCAATCTCAGTGCCACACGGCAATGCCACGCTGCGTCTCGGGCGCCTTATGCTGGCCTCCCTTTTCTCTCCATTTCCCATCAGGGCACTACCAACAGTGCCACACGGCATAAATCTCGGTACCACATAGGCCCGTACCACACTGCGTTTCTGACGCCTTACGTTGGTCTCCCTTTTCTCTCCACTTCCCCTCAGGGCACAATCTCACGTCACACCTCCAGTGACTCATACAATGCTCTGAATGTATGCAGGGCCCAGATGATCACATCAATAACTCAACACAGAGCATGCATGCAAATGAATATAAGCGCAAGAGCAGAGCACGTCATTCAATCAACCAATAAACCTCATGTCATCAAACCAAACAGACGTAGATCGTGTGTCTCTACTCTCGAAGTCTCGATCATCTAAGTTCGCCTTACATCTCATACAAGAGTCTACCATGCCATCACTTACCCAAGGGCAACTCGTTAATCAAACCCATATAAACCAAGGTCTAATCTAATTAAGAGTCTCTAATAAATCAAGCTAAGTTCGACTGGGCCTAAGGCCCACTTCAATAGTTGAGGTCCAATAATTAATTCTTAAATTTAATCATATGGGTTGGGCCTATTATTTTATTAATTTCGTGTGAGGCCCAAGCCCATTTTTAAATGTTTACTATTCAAGCCCATATTCATTATTTTAAGCCCAATTTGAATACCCAAGCCCATATACATTTTTGGGTTTCATTCTTTAATGTTCATGGACTTAATTTAGGCCCAATTTAAGTGGATTTTCGTCCATTAGTGGCCCACTAGTTAGATTAGGCCCATTTTGTTTAGTTTTGGCCCAATTGCTTGAAATAAAGGCTCCTAAGCCCAACACCATACTTTAGCCCTTTAAGCCACACGCCCAAGCCCATTCTTTTGGTCCATCAACCATGTTTTCGAGGCCCATTCGAGTTCCTAATCTCGTCCAATTGCAAGCCCATTAAGGTATTTTAGGCCCGTTTACTTATTTTAGGTCAAATTAGCCCAAACTAAGTCCCTTAGGCCCAACGACAAGTCACGGCCTCTCCATCACACGCCTACACCAACGTCCACAGCCCATGTTGGATAATTTCCAGCCCCAATTCGCCCACGGACAGCCCTCTCCTACGGCCCAAACAACTTTCCATTGGATTAGCTTAGGGAACATCATGCTTAACCACATACATTAGCCTCTAATCATCGAAAATAACCATCTTTACACTACACCATACGCATATACATCTAACCTAAGCCAAGATTAGAGGTGGAGCTTACCTTAGAGGAGCCGAGATGAACAACGATGGACAACGGAGCGAGGGACGGCCGAATGGGCTTTCGGCAAGGGAGGAGTAGGGCGGCGGTTCGCGGCTGTTCCGGCGATTCCACGGAGTTCCAAGGGTCCTAAGGTGACCATTTACCAAGCCAAAGACATGAGGAATGCAAGGGAACAAGGTGGGACAAGTTCGGGTTCAAATGGAAGCGAAACGACGAAGGAAACGACGATGGAAGGAGTGGGTTGTTTCGGGCATTACATGGGCATTCAAGCCGTGAAATGCAAGGGAGATGGGTTAGGGAGACTTACCAAGGTGAGGGGAGGGTTGGTGGTGTCGGCGGAAGCCAAACGGCGGCGACGACGGGAGGAGTTTGGGCGGCGGACGGGCGGTGATCCTCGGCGGCCGAAGGAGAGAACAAGGGAGAAGAATGAGAGGAAAAAGGAGAAGAAATGAGGGAGAAGGGGCGGCCGAAAGTCTTAAGGGGGGGGGAGGAGAGAGAGAGAGATTATAGAAAAATAAGAAAATCAAGGGAAAAGATGATGGGAGTTGGTGGCATGAATAGTGACATGGATTGATTTTGTACTTTGACATGTTGATTGACATTCTTGGGAATTGAACCATGATTGACTTGCCTTGGAAATTGTGCCATGATGTGATTGATTGATTGACAAGACATTTGATTGATTTGACAACTGATTTGACTTGCCTCGATTTGCGTGCCAAATGCACCGATCGGGTCTCGAGCGCGAACGAATTTTAGACAGGATTTGATTTCGATTAGTCGAATCTACTCTCAAAAATCCTAATTCTACTAATCCTAAGGACTGAGCATTTACCGGGGGCATTTCGGTAATTTTCCATTGACGTCTTGCTTCTCGACGTACACCGGTTGTCTGCCCTTCTGGCGACATTTCTGAACTGACTTTATTTCTTAATTGTGTTTGTCTTACTAATTCGATTGTCCGAAGTCGGATTTCATTTCGTGGTCAATTTCATTAATTTACGACTCTGTCTCTGTCTCAGACCAACGGGCGGCTGTTTGGAAAATTCTCCCCAGTTAGCCTTTCCCCTTCGGTTGGTCATCTCAGGGTAGCTAATCCTGAGTGAGCGTCGATCAGAGGGTATTAACGAAGTGTTTCCATTCCTTTAGAAATTCCGATATTTGGGTCGAATTTTCAGACTGTTACAGTAAATACAAACAGCATTATATACATATCAAGCGTTACGTACAGACCCCAAAAAGAAACCACAATCTGCTGCCTAACCTACGCCCTCACTAACATCAAAATACTAGACCAGCATCAGAAACTCAGTCCTCCTCATGCTCCTCGTCGGAATCCTCCACGGGGTCCTCTTCTGGATCCTCCTCATCTGTATCCATGGCATCGCCCTCCTCGTGGCCATCAATCTCGGATCGTCCCGGGAACGGCAACTCCTGCAGTGGGTCGGGATCGATCACCTGGCCTCCATACTCGGTAGGCTGCAGCCAGAATGGGTCCTCCTCCATGGGTATCGGGAAATCTCTCTGGGGTCTCTCAAAGCCATGAAGGCCCTCTCTAAACCAAGCCTCGAACCTATGGGGTACAAGGTAGGGTCCACCCTGATCTACTAGTACAGTCGTCATATGCCTATGCCATAGAGTAGCGTGCATATCAAAATGGAGGGTAACTTGAGTGTCCATCTGAATCGGTAGTCCAAAAAGCATCGGGGGTGCAGCCACCAGTGAGTCGAGGACTCAGCAAGCTCACCACTAATCCTAGCGTAGGGTAGGATATACAAGTGGGGTCGGTCCTAACCAGTATCTAGGTTTCAGGGTTCAGGGTCCAACCACTCTCGATCTCCCAAGATACTATAACCCATCGTAATCAACACGAACCACATAATAATACAAGTTGTATAATACAGACGGGCAATATCAAACAATCAGCAGTCATGTCATGCAATGCTGCAGGCCTCAAGCGGCCATCACGGATCCCATGGATCAGCCCGCCTATCACTCCAATTCCCATCAGAGCTCAATCTCAATGCCACACGGCAATTACCACACTGCGTTTCTGACGCCTTACGTTGGTCTCCCTTTTCTCTCCATTTCCCCATCTTGGGCACATTCTCATGTCACATCTTCGGTGACTCATGCAATGCTCTGAATGTATACGGGGCCCAAACGATTGCATCGGTAATTCAAACACAGAGCATGCATGCCAAAGTACACAAGTACAAGAACAGAGTACATCAATCGATCGTCTAATAAAATCTCATGTTCATCATGCCATACGATTGTAAGATTAGTACTAGACATTCAGATTCTCGATCATCTAAGCTCGTATCAACATCTTACTCGCAATCCGGTCATACTATTGCTCACCATAGGCGATCCCCTAATTGAACCCATATAAACCAAGGTTTAACCAAAGTAAGGGTCTAATTAATTAAGTTAAGTTCGACTGGGCCTAAGGCCCACTTCAAGACTTGAGGCCCGATATTTAATTCTTAAATTAAATCATATGGGTTGGGCCTATTATTTTATTAATTTCGCGCAAGGCCCAAGCCCATTTTTAAAGATTTACTATTCAAACCCATATTCATTATTTTAGGCCCAATTTGAGTACCCAAGCCCATATACATTTTTGGGTTTCATTCTTTAATGTTCATGGACTTAATTTAGGCCCAATTTAAGTGGATTTTCGTCCATTAGTGGCCCATTAGTTAGGTTAGGCCCATTTTGTTTAATTTTGGCCCAATTACTTGAATTTAAAGCTTCCAAGCCCATTAGTTCCCTTTTGCCCTTTAAGTACACGCCTAAGCCCACACTTGCAGCCCACAATTTACGTTTTTAAGGCCCGTTCAAGTTGTTAGTTTCGTCCATGGGCGAGTCCTTTGGAATGTCTTCGGCCCGTTAGCTTATTTTAAGCCCAACTTGCCTTATTCAATTTCCCGAGCCCACTAATACACTTCGGCCACCCCATACACGCCCAAACCGAACTTCCACAGCCTTGTATACCAAATTTCCAGCCCCTCTACAAGCCTCTAAGCTCTCGGTTTAGCCTCATACACTAACCGCTTAACATAACCTTGCTTGCCTACGCTTGAATCATGCAATCTCTTCTAACAATCATCACAAACGGCCTCCATTGGCATTCCACAAATATATACTACTAACCTAAACCAAGATTAGGGGTAGAGCTTACCTTAGTTGGATCGAAATCAACAACGACGGACGAGGAGATTCGGGTTGGCTCGGTCATTGAGCAAGATCAAGGGGCGGTGGACAAGGGGGAGAGATGAGTTAGAAGGCTTACCAAAGTGCGTTCGTGGACGGTGGTGGCCGGCGGTGGCCGAACGAAGGTAATTGATGACGACGACGATGGCGGCTACACGAAGATCACCGAGAGAGAGATAGACGGTGAGGTTGAGGGGCGGCTTCGAGAGGCTCTCATGGCCGTGAGACAACAAGGGAAAGGGAGGAAAGGACTTACCGAAGTGGCGTGGTGGCTGGTCGGTGGCTCGACGGCCGGAGGATGGCGGACCGAGCGGCGGCTCTAGGCGGACGGAGGGAGAACACCGAGAGAGAGAGGTGAGAACGGGAGGGAGAGAGCTTCGGTGGAGAGAGAGAGCGGAGGATGGCCGAAAATGATGAGAATGACGGAGGAGAGAGAGAAGAGAGTTTAAGTGAGAGGGGTAAGTGGGTTAGGTAGCTTGAATAGTAATTGAATAGTGACTTTGATTTGAGTTTTACATGACATGTGTACTTGACTTTGATTGAAAGATTTGCATGGGAACTTGTGCCATGATTGATCGATGGATTTGATTGATTGATTGACAAGACATTGATTGATTTGACAACTGATTTGACTTGCCTCGATTTGCGTGCCAAATGCACCGATCGGGTCTCGAGCGCGAACGAATTTTAGACAGGATTTGATTTCGATCGACCAAATCTACTCTCAAAAATCCTAATACTATTAATCCTAAGGACTGAGCATTTACCGGGGGCATTTCGGTAATTTTCCTATCACGTCTTGCTTCTCGACGTACACCGGATGTCTGCCCTTCTTGCGACATTTCAGAAATCGACTTTATTTCCTTAATTGTGTTCGTCTTACTAATTCGATTGCCCGAAGTCGGATTTCATTTTGTGGTCAATTCCATTAAATTACGACTCTGTCTCCGCCTCAGACCAACGGGCGGCTGTTTGGAAAAATTCTTCCCAGGTAGCCTTTCCCCTTCGGTTGGTCATCTCAGGGTAGCTAATCCTGAGTGAGCGTTGATCAGCGGGTAGTAACGAAGTATTCCCATTCATTTAGAATTTCCGATAATCGGGTCGAATTTTCAGACTGTCACAATTCTTCCCTTCTTATAAAAATTTCGTCCTCGAAATTTACATCCATCAATCCTTACAACAAAACAGAAATTACACTGAGCTACCCAAACAAATACGGATACTTCTTCTTCATCTCGTTCTCACTTTCCCAAGTCGCTCCCTCGGTCCCATAGTGCTCCCAGATAACCTTGACCAGCGGTATTGTCTTGTTCCTTAAGACCTGCTCCTTACGATCTTCAATCCTTACTGGCCTTTCCACGTACGAGACGCGGTCATCCATTTCAATGACTTCATGATCGAGTATATGGCCAGGGTCCGGCTCGTACTTCCGAAGCATCGATACATGAAACACGTTGTGAATCTGCGACAAATTCGGCGGTAGTGCAAGACGATAAGCTAATGTCCCGATCTTCTCCAAAATCTCGAATGGCCCAACAAATCTTGGACTCAGCTTTCCTTTCTTGCCAAACCGAGATAGTCATCGCATCGGCGACACCTTTAGGAAGACAAGATCTCCAACTTGAAACTCCAACAGTTTACGTCTCTTGTCTGCATAGCTCTTCTGCCTGCTCTGAGCGGTCCTCAGTCTGTCTCTAATCACCCTGACTGCCTCGACTGACTGCTGCACTAATTCGGGGCCTATTATGCTTTTCTCGCCAACTTCATCCCAACAAATGGGAGTTCTGCATGCTCTCCCATACAATGCCTCAAACGGTGCCATTCTGATACTCTGCTGATAACTGTTGTTGTAGGCAAACTCCACCAAGTGTAACTGCTCTTCCCAGCCTCCCTTGAAATCAATTACACATGCTCTCAGCATGTCCTCCAAGGTCTGTATAGTCCTTTCCGACTGTCCGTCTATCTGAGGATGATAGGCTGTACTGAATCTCAACTCGGTTCCCAAAGCACCCTGCAAACTCTTCCAAAATGTAGCTGTGAAATGAGGATCTCTGTCTGATACAATACTTACTGGTACCCCATGCAACCTCACGATCTACCTCACGTACAATTCAGCCAGCTTTTCTAAGGTCGAGTCCTTTCGTACTGCAATGAAATGAGCTGATTTTGTCAGTCTGTCCACTATAACCCAAATCGAATCATTGCCTCTCTGACTTCTTGGCAATCCCGTCACGAAATCCATAGTGACATGCTCCCATTTCCACTCTGGGATTTCCAATGGTTGCAATAATCCTCCAGGCTTGCAATCCTGTGCCTTTACCTGTTGGCACGTCAGACACTTAGCTACATGCTTAGCCACATTTACCTTCATTCCATTCCACCAATAATGCTGACGCAAATTCTGATACATCTTCGTACTCCCTGGATGAATACTGTAGTTACTTCTGTGCGCCTCAGACAAAATCCTTTCCTTCAGCTCTTCATCGCTTGGCACGCACAAACGTCCTCTAAACTTCAATATTCCATCAGCAGTTACTTGGAACTCAGCCTTCCTCTCGTCTGTATTCATCATCACAATTTTCTGGATATCTGGATCCGTAGACTGCAACTCCTTGATCTTTAGCTGAATCTCTGGTTCAATCTGCAAGGTGGCCATCAGACTTGAGAGGTTTCCTACCTCAACCTTGAACTCAGAATCTCTGATTTCCTCCAGTAATGTCCATTCCTTGACCATCATATGCGCAATGCTCGACTTCCTACTCAGAGCATCCGCTACCTTGTTCGCCTTTCCTGGATGGTACAAAATATCACAGTCGTAGTCCTTCAATAGCTCCATCCAACGACGCTGTCTCATATTCAGCTCTTTCTGCGAAAACAGATACTTCAAACTCTGATGATCGGTATAGATCTGAAATTTCTCTCCCACCAGGTAATGCCTCCAAATCTTCAATGCGAACACTATGGCAGCTAATTCCAAGTCGTGCGTCGGGTAGTTCATTTCGTGCGGCCTCAGCTATCGAGATGCGTAAGCTACTACTCGTCCATGCTGCATCAAGACGCATCCCAATCCTCTTAATGACGCATCGCTGTATATCTCAAGCCCTCCAGGTCCAGACGGGATGGTTAACACTGGTGTGGAAGTTAGTCGATCCTTCAACTCCTGAAAACTTTCCTCGCACCTCTCGGTCCATTCAAACCTTGTTTCCTTCTTCAACAAATGGGTCAGAGGAGACGCTAACACCGAGAACCTTTCCACAAAGTATCTGTAATACCCAGCTAATCCAAGAAAACTTCGTACTTCAGTCACAGTTGTTGGCCTCGGCCACTTCTCCACAGCCTCTATCTTTGCTGGATCCACTGATATTCCTTCTCCAGATACTATATGTCCAAGAAACGCCACTCTGCTCAACCAGAACTCACACTTACTAAACTTCGCATACAGCGAGTGTTCTCTTAGCGTCTGCAGGACAATCTTTAAGTGTTCCTCGTGGTCCTCAGAACTCTTCGAATATACCAATATGTCATCAATGAAGACTATCACGAACTGATCCAGAGACTCCTTGAACACTCGATTCATCATATCCATAAATGCTGCTGGGGCGTTTGTCAATCCAAACGGCATATGTAACAGTCTGAAAATTCGACCCAAATATCGGAATTTCTAAAGGAATGGAAACACTTCGTTAATACCCTCTGATCGACGCTCACTCAGGATTAGCTACCCTCAGATGACCAACCGAAGGGGAAAGGCTAACTGGGGAGAATTTTCTAAACAGCCGCCCGTTGGTCTGAGACAGAGACAGAGTCGTAAATTAATGAAATTGACCACGAAATGAAATCCGACTTCGGACAATCAAATTAGTAAGACAAACACAATTAAGGAATAAAGTCAGTTTCAGAAATGTCGCCAGAATGGCAGACAGCCGGTGTACGTCGAGAAGCAAGACGTCAATGGAAAATTACCGAAATGCCCCCGGTAAATGCTCAGTCCTTAGGATTAATAGAATTAGGATTTTTGAGAGTAGATTCGGCTAATCAAAATCAAATCCTGTCTAAAATTCGTTCGCGCTCGAGACCCGATCGGTGCATTTGGCACGCAAATCGAGGCAAGTCAAATCAGTTGTCAAATCAATCAATGTCATGTCAAATCCATCGGTCAACCATGGTACAATTTCCAAGGCAATCCATCAAGTCAATGTCAAGTACACATGTCTTGTAAAATTCAAATCAAGGTCACTATTCACTTACTATTCACCTCACCTAACACACTACCCCCTCTCACTTAAGTCTCTTCTCTCTCTGTCCTCCTTCATTCTCTCATTTTCGGCCACCCTCCTTTCTCCCCCTCTCCCGAAATCTCTCTCACTCTCTCCCTCCCGTGCTCGTCTCTCTCTCGGCTCTCTCTCCCTCCGCTACCGTCGCCGCCGCCGCCGAGCCCTCCGGCCACCGCCGATCCACCTCAACTTTAGGTAAGTCTTCCTAGCTTACTCTTGATCATTTACCACGGCTTGGACCCCCACGAAAAGCCCGAAACAGCCCGCCTCCTCATCGTCGTTTTCTTCGTCGTTTCGCTTCCATTTGACCCCGAACTTGTTCCACCTTATTTCCTTGCATCCCTCATGTCTTTGGCTTGGCAAATGGTCACCTTAGGACCCTTGGAACTCCGTGGAACCGCCGGAACAGTCACCGTTGCCGCCGCTTCCCTCCCTAAGCCGTGAGCTCCAACCGGCCGTCCCTTGCTCCGCCTCGCGTCGTCGTCATTTCCAACCCATATCCGGTAAGCTCTACCCCTAATCTTGGTTTAGGTTAGTAATATACATTTGTGGAACGCCAATAGAGGTCGATTATGATGATTTTTAGTAGAGATTGCATGGTTCAAGCCTAGACAAGTAAGGTTGCGTTATGTACTTGGTGCAAGGGGTTAAACTAAGAGCTTGGAGGCTTGTAAGGGGGCTGGATTTCGGTTTACATGGCTGTGGGTATACGGTTTGAATGAGTATGGGGTGGATCTAAGTGTGTTAATGGGCTCCAACACTTAAACTACATGATTCGGGCTTAATATGAGCTACCGGGCTTGGATGCAACCAATGGACTTGCCAATAGACGAAACTAACAACTTGAACGGGCCATAAAAACGTGAAAAGTGGGCTGCAAATGTGGGCTTAGGCGTGTACTTAATGGGCCGAAGGGAAATAATGGGCTTGAAAGCTTGAAAATTTTGTAATTGGGCCAAAACTAATCAAAATGGGCCAAATCTAGCTAGTGGGCCACTAATGGACGAAAATTCTTTTAAATTGGGCCTAAATTAAGTCCATGAACATTAAAGAATGAAACCCAAAAATGTATATGGGCTTGGATATTCAAATTGGGCCTAAAATAATGAATATGGGCCTAAATAGTAAACCTTTAGAAATGGGCTTGGGCCTCACACGAATTTAATAAAATAATAGGCCCAACCCATATGAATTAATTTAAGAATTAATCATTGGACCTCAACTATTGAAGTGGGCCTTAGGCCCAGTCGAACTTAGCTTGAGTAATTAGAGGCCCTTCATTAGATTAGACCTTGGTTTATATGGGCTCGATTAGTGGATTGTCCTTGGATAATTGATAGTATAGTAGACTTTTGTTTAAGATGTAAGGCGGACTTGGATTATCGAAACTTTGTGGATAGAGATAATTGATCTACGTCTACTTGGCTCGTTGATCATGAGGTGTATCAGTTGGTCGATTGATGTGCTCTGTCTTGCACTTATGATTATTGGCTTGCATGCTCTGTGTTGAATTATTGATGTGATCATCTGGGCCCTGCATACCTTCAGAACATGGCATGAGTCACTGGGGATGTGACGTGAGATCGTGCCCTGAGGGGAAGTGGAGAGAAAAGGGAGACCAACGTAAGGCGTCAGAAACGCAGTGTGGTACGGGCCTATGTGGCACCGAGATTTCTGTCGTGTGGCACTGTTGGTAGCGCCCTGATGGGAAATGGAGAGAAAAGGGAGGCCAGCATAAGGCGTCCGAGACGCAGCGTGGCATGCCGTGTGGCACTGTTGGTAGAGCCCTGATGGGAATTGGAGTGATAGGCGGGCTGATCCTTGGGATCCGTGATGGCCGTTTGAGGCCTGTGGCATTTGCATAATGTTATTGCTGTTTGTTAATATCGCCCGTCTGTATTGCATAAATTGCTGTGATGAAACTCGTATTGGCTATATGAGGTGTGATGATAACTGGGGAGATCGAGAGCGTGGGACTCCGAGTACCAAACCCTAGTTACTGATTAGGACCGACCCCACTCGTATATCCTACCCTACGCTAGGATTAGTGGTGAGCTTGCTGAGTCCTCGACTCACTAGCGTTGGTTGCCACCTTTTTCAGATCCAGGTCGCCAGTGATGGATGTGCCACCGATGCTTTTTGGTCTGCCGATCCAAATGGACACCCATGTTACCCTCCATTTTGATATGCACGTTACCCTTGGCATAGGCATGTGACGACTGTGCTCGTAGATCAGGGAGGTCCTTACTTAGTGCCCCATAGATTCGAGGCTTGGTTTAGAGAGGGCCTACATGGCTTTGAGGGACCCCAGAGAGATTCTCCGATTCCCATGGAGGAGGACCCGTTTTGGCTCCAGCCTGCAGAATATGGAGGCCAGGTGATCGACCCCGACCCGAAGCAGGAGTTGCCGTCTCCAGGGCGCTCCGAGATAGATGGCCACGAGGAGGGCGATGCGATGGATACCGAGGAGGAGGATCCAGAGGAGGACCCTCTGGAGGATTCCGACGAGGAGGACTGAGTTATGGCAGAATCCCGATGTTTTGAGGATTAGTAGAGCGTAGGATGATCTACAGCTAGTGGTTTTCTTTTGGTAGTCTGTACCTAACGCTAATCGTATTTATGAAATGTTGTTTATGTTTATCTTGTCCATGCTACCCCTTTGTTATGTATACTCGTGTGTATGGATAGAAGGCACGCTTCCGCAGGTATGTGAATTTGGCGCAAGCCGCGTCGCCTGGTCGCGACGAAGAGAAAATATCCCTGGGCCGTCGCTTATCGCGAACCAGGCGAGCGCGAGGTGTATCTTCCGCAGGAACGGGATGCCGCGTTCCCGAGAAGAAGGGATCCGGGGCGTGACACATCTTACTCGCGATCCGGTCATACTATTGCTCACCATAGGCGATCCCCTAATTGAACCCATATAAACCAAGGTTTAACCTAGGTAAGGGTCTAATTAATTAAGTTAAGTTCGACTGGGCCTAAGGCCCACTTCAAGGTTTGAGGCCCATGATTTATTTCTTAAGTTAAATATATGATTTAGGCCCATTATTATTGTTAAATTCGTGTAGGGTCCAAGCCCATTTCTAAGAGTTAACCTATTAAGCCCAATATGGCTATTTTGGGCCCAATTTGTTACCCTAAGCCCATGTATATCATTGGGTCTCACATTTTAATGTTCAAAACACAAATTAGGCCCAATTAGATTATAATTTTTGTCCATTAAGGCCCACTAGTTTGTTCCAAGCCCAATTAGTTTAGTTTTGGCCCAATTAATTGAAATAAGGCTCCTAAGCCCAACACCTTACTTTGGCCCATTAAACCACACGCCTAAGCCCACTAAATCAGCCCACTAATCATGTTTTCGAGGCCCATTCAGATTGTTAATCATGTCCATTAGCAAGTCCATTAGGGTATCTTAGGCCCGTTAGCTTATTTTAAGCCCAACTTGCCTTATTCAATTTCCCGAGCCCACTAATACACTTCGGCCACCCCATACACGCCCAAACCGAACTCCCACAGCCTTGTATACCAAATTTCCAGCCCCTCTACAAGCCTCTAAGCTCTCGGTTTAGCCTCATACACAACCGCTTGACATAACCTTGCTTGCCTACGCTTGAATCATGCAATCTCTTCTAACAATCATCACAAACGGCCTCTATTGGCATTCCACAAATATATACTACTAACCTAAACCAAGATTAGGGGTAGAGCTTACTTATTGGAGCGGGACGGACGACGGCAACGAAAGAGGCCCACGGTGGCCGAGGGAGCTCACGGCAAGGGTGGATGGGAGCGGCTGCACCGGCGGTCCCACGGAACCCTCGAGGCCTAAAACCAACATTTTCAAGCGTTAGGATGGTCATGGAACCGGGTGAGAGGAGTTGGGTTGGCCGGTGTGCCCTCGGCATTTACAACGGGCGGAAGAACCAAGGGGAGAGGGGGCTGTTCCGGGGCTTAAACGGTGGCATTCCGCCATTGAAATGAGAGGAGGGTGAGATGGGAGGCTTACCGAGATGGAGGTGAGTCGGTGACGGAGGCTAGTGGTCGGACGGTGAGGAATGACGACGACGTGGGTGGCTGAACGGGCGGCGGACGGCTACGGCACAAGGAAGGAGAAGGAGAATGAGGTTCGGTCGGACCTTAAGGGCTCTTGAGGCCAAGAAGGTAACAAGGAGAGGGCATGAGGGACTCACCTAGGCGTGTTCGTGGCTGGTGGAGGCGGCTGATGGCGACGGGATCGAGCGGCGGACGGCGGCCAAGGAGAAACCGTGAGGGGGAGAGATCTCGGGAGGGAGAGAGAGGTGAGGGTGTTGCCGAAAATGAGAGAGTGAGGGAGGAGAGAGTGAGGGCAAGGCTTAAGTCAAATTCAAATGGGTTAGTGGGGTAGGTAATGGGGTAATAGTGTTAAGGATATGATGTTTACTATGCTTGAATGACACTTGATTTACTTGATGGATTGATGGGTTGACATTCTTGGAAATTGTGCCATGATGTGACCGATGGATTTGACTGATAGATTGACAAGACATCGATTGATTTGACGACTGATTTGACTTGTCTCGATTTGCGTGCCAAATGCACCGATCGTGTGACATTCTGGAATTTCGACCCATTTTCGAAATTCATAAATTGAATGGATATACTTCATTAATACGCTCTAGTTAAGTCTCACTTGAGTCTGATCAACTCGAGACGACCAACCGAAGGGGAATGGCTACCTAGGGAATTTTCCTAAACAGCCGCCCGTTGGTCTGAGGAATTCGACAGAGTTGTAATTTAATGAATTTGGCCACGAGATGAATTCCGGTATTGGACAATCGAATTTCTAAGATGGTCACCATGGAGAAATGGATACAGTTTCAGAAACATCGCCCGAAGGGCAGACAACCGGTGCACGTCGGGAAGCAAGACATGAATGGAAAATTACCGAAATGCCCCCCGGTAAATGCTCAGTCCTTAGAATTAGTTAAATTAGGATTTTTTGAGAGTAGATTCGGTAGATCGAAACCAAATCCAGTCTGAAATTCATTCGCGCTCGGGACCTGATCGGTGCATTTGGCACACAAATCGAGGTAAGTCAAATCAAGCGTCAAATCAATTAATGTCCCATCAATCAATCCATCAAATCAAATCAATCAATCATGGCACAAGTTTCAAGACAAATCCATCATTCAAGTCAAAGTACAAAAGTACACATCAAGTCTCATTCAAATCTTATCAAAGTACATGTCAACCTCACATCCCCATTAATTACCCCACCTACCATTGTACTTTGACAAGAAGCCTAGTCTCATCTAATCTTTCTAAGATCACATCAAGTACACCTACTCCACTATTCATCTTTTGGCATTTTCCACATTATAATCTCCACTCTCTCTCTCTCCTCCCTCTTCCTCTCATTTTGGCCGAAATTTCCCTCTCCTCCCTCTCCATTCTTTGGCTTCTTCATCTTCTTCTTCCTCTCCTTCGTTCGCTCGAGGAAGCTCGCCCAAGCCGCCGCCGTCCGCCGTCGTGGAGCACACCACCGCCACCGTCGGCCATCTCTCTCTCTACTCATCTTGGTAAGTCTTCCAAACTCTTTTCTTTTCATTCCCATGGCTTGGTTCTTCCATTAAAGCCGCCGACCAAACCCGCTTCATCCTTGTTCTTCCGTCGACGTAGGTTGAACCAAGAGCCTTCGGGTTGTCAGGTTGCTCCACCCTTTCCCCCAACCTCTCTAATGTCTAAAACTAACCTATTTAGGTCTTGAAAGTCTCAAGAGGGCGCCGGAACAGCCGCCTCAACCGTCGACCATCTTCCCTTGGCCGTGAACCCATTCGGCCATTCTTGGCCCCGACGTCCGTCATTGCTATTTTCGGTCCGTCTAAGATAAGCTAGCCTCTAATCCCCGCTTAGGAATGGTGTATGCATGATTTAGATACTGATTTGTATGGTGATCCAAGTGGACTAGATGATAAGAGAGTAATTTAGGCTAATCTAATTAGGGTTAGTTTGGTTGCTTTGTAAGATGGGTTAATCTTGGACTTGGACATCATAAATTGGGCTTCAAATTAGATGATATGGGCTGCAAGTTGATGGATTGAGTGTGAGAAGTGATGGGCCTTATGATGTAATTAGGCTTAGGGGTTAAAATTTGGACTAATTGGGCCAAAATAGAATCATTGGGCTTAAGTCTTGCTAGTGGGCCTTATATGGACGAAAATGAGAATAAAATGGGCCTCAATTATAGTCTAGAATATAAAATTTTAGGGCCCAATAGAGTATGTGGGCTTAGGGTTTGAAATTTGGCCTAAATATGCTAAAATGGGCTTAATAAGCTTGCCTTAAAATATGGGCTTGGGCCTCACTCGAAATTAATAAAAATAATGGGCCTTGAAATATTTAATTACTTATAATTAAATCATGGGCTTGTGAATAGTAGGTGAGCTTAGACCCAATTGGGCCTAATTCAACTTAATGGGCTGAAACTAAAGAAAGAGCCATTGGGCCTTAGATATTGGGCTTAATTAAATATAATAAGATCAATTGGAATCCAAAAGGATTTTAAGATGTTAATTACAGGCCATCGATGGGCCGAGGTCTAATGATAGAGACTACGCTTAGGCCGGATTATTAGGTCTGATAGGACCAAGTCCTGAAATAAACGGGTTCCAAATGTCGATGTTAACCACGACTGAGGTTCATTCGAGAGGATTGTTCAGGGGAAGTAAATGGCTTAATGTGGGACGTCTGATTGAACCTAAATGAGCGAGAATCCGCTTTTAGAGTACTAGGTACACATGTGGCCTGTTCTACTGAACGCGAGTAGCTCAGATGATTTCTAGAAATGCTTTGCTCCTGTACTCATGTACCTTCGTGAATGCATGCTCTGTGACTGATTCTCTGTTCGACATTGTTTGAGCACCATATTTCATGAGTATGGCATTAGTCACCGGGAGGTGTGACATGTTGGATGGGCCCTGATGCGTTGTTACGCGGGGAGTAGGGAGTATAAGGATGTTGTGCGCCCGGATGTGCTCGGCACGGGGTAGCTGGAGAGATAAGGGTGCCTACCCGGGTCTTAGCTTTGACGCTATGCGGGTTGAAGCACTGGGAGGATATTGTGCACCTGGGTCTTTGCGCGCTGGAGGCGTATATGCGGGTGCATGGACAATGGGTGATGTGCATTGAGGCACAAGCAATGAGCATTTGAACATTTGAGCATTGGCATATGGCATGCATGTGTATGAGACCTGAGGCGTGACACGCTGGTCAAGACGAAACTCTGGCAGTGCAAAATGAACATTGAAAACTGAATAATGAATCTGAAGTCATGGCATAGATGATAATTATTCATACTATGCGAGGCTGCCTTATTAAATGCATGCTTGCTTGATTGGTTTGGCCTGTGTACGTTTACGTTTTATTGTGGTACCGCTGAGACCGTTTGGGTAGAGAGTGCTAGTTCGCCTTATTAATTGCCGGACATGACCCATCCAGTGAGTGTACCTCACCCTACGCGAGTCAGATGACCTGAAACCCTAGTTAATGGGTAGGACCGATCCCACTAGTATACTCTATCCTACGCTAGGATTAGGGGTGAGCTTGCTGAGTCCTCGACTCACTGGCGGTGGTTGCCATATTTTCAGATCCCAGACGCTAGTGATGGCCGCACCCCGTGTTCTTTGGCCTGCCAATGCAGATGGAGCCCGAGGTTACCCACCATTACGATGAGAGTGCTACAATGTGGCTCAAACGACTGACTACTGTATAGGTGGATCAGGGAGGTCCCCAATTTGTTCCCTATAAGTTCGAGGCTTGGTATAGAGAGGACGAGTTAGGTATGGAGGGACCCTTGAGGGATGCCCTGATACCCATGGGAGACGACCCCACTATTCTACGACCTGCTGTATATGGAGATGAGGTGGTCGACCCCGACCCGATGTTGGAGCTGCTGTCCCCAGGACGCTCAGAGATAGACGGCCACGAGGAGGGCGACGCCATGGACACCGACCAGGAGGAGGATCCCGAGGAGCAGCTAGAGGACTGAGTTCTGCTGAGGCTGGCCTAGTTTTTGGGAGATAGTGTAAGCGTAGGTATTGAGACCATGGGTTGAAATTTTCTTTTGGGGGTCTGTACCCAGAGATAGACGGCCATGAGGAGGGCGACGCCATGGACACCGACCAGGAGGAGGATCCCGAGGAGCAGCTAGAGGACTGAGTTCTGCTGACGCTGGCCTAGTTTTTGGGAGATAGTGTAAGCGTAGGTATTGAGACCATGGGTTGAAATTTTCTTTTGGGGGTCTGTACCGAACGTCTTGTTAACATGTGTATATGGATGCTTTGTGTTTCTCCTTTATGTACTACCCCGATTTTCATATATATGCATGTATGGATAGGAGGCACGCTTCCGCAAGTTTCAAGTTCAGGTTGACAGGATTATATGATGGTTTTTGATGGACGCGCCGTTTGGTCGCGACGAAGGTATTTCCCTGGGCCGTCGTGTATCCTGGACCAGGCGAGCGCTGAGAAGAGATTTGAATGTATGAGCGGGATGTCGCGGGCTCGAGGGGGGCTCGGGGCGTGACATCCCCGTTCGAGTGGTATCAGAGCAAGGTCAGCTCAATACGAGACCGTTCGAGGATTTGGAGTGATAAGGCTGTTGATTTTGGGGTAGTTAAATAGACAGACCCTAGACCTAAGAATTAGGGAGGGTAGAATGCATGAATTGATTGGCGCATGTGATTGCTTAGTTCAATTAGTTTCCTAGAATAGACTGAGGCAATAGCAATTATAAACTGAATTGCAGGTGCGTCAGGACCTGAGGTAAGGTTCTAAAGCATAGCCCCATGAGTAGGGTGCTGGGATGATGACTGCTGATTTGCTGGTTGCTTATTGTTGACTGTTGTTTGTGGTTGTACGCTTAGTCGGCTGTCGCGCGCTGCTTGACCATCATGCATTGCATGATTTCTGCATTGAAAACAAAATGGTTTCAATTGGAAACTGTTTAAAAAGGGAGATTTGGATTTGAAAAGTACATGCATCTCATGTTGTGGGATCGGGTAACCGTCAGCCTGGTATGGGACAGGTCTGACGGGACGTCTAAAAACTATAATGAAGCGTGGTATGGGACACGTGGAACAGGATTCTCCTTGGATATGGGTAACTTAGGACAACTGTTCGCACTAAGAAATGATGAGGGCGGGGAGTGGTCGCCGGGGCAGAGACCCGTTCAACGAGCGGCTCCCGGCAGGCTTCTAGTTGAGGTGGCGAACAGAGTGGCCTAGGGTGTGCATTGACGGGGTTGAGTCTAGATGTCTACCAGGTTCAATTGCATTTAAGCTGCAGCGAATTTTACATGCATATTCATGTCAGTAGACGCGATAGCAGGCGAAAGCTTGTATGGTAGTTTAGATTACTAATTCCTGAAAGAATTACATCGGGTCCAGGAGTGGATAAGATTAGAAAGGATGAGCAATAGGGGCATAAGATCTAGCGCAGCCGCGTAGAGTTCACGAGCTCCAGCACCAGAAGGAGACTCTAGGATCGAAAAGTTGATGAGAATCTTGATTGAAGTCAGTAAATTGATGGGTAGGTAGGCGGTAAGAAGAACTGCCATTGTAGCCCCAGCAGCTGATGTAACAGTCTGAAAATTCGACCCAAATATCGGAATTTCTAAAGGAATGGAAACACTTCGTTAATACCCTCTGATCGACGCTCACTCAGGATTAGCTACCCTGAGATGACCAACCGAAGGGGAAAGGCTAACTGGGGAGAATTTTCCAAACAGCCGCCCGTTGGTCTGAGATACAGACAGAGTCGTAAATTAATGAAATTGACCACGAAATGAATTCCGACTTCGGACAATCGAATTAGTAAGACAAACACAATTAAGAAATAAAGTCAGTTTCAGAAATGTCGCTAGAAAGGCAGACAGCCGGTGTACGTCGAGAAGCAAGACGTCAATGGAAAATTACCGAAATGCCCCCGGTAAATGCTCAGTCCTTAGGATTAATAGAATTAGGATTTTTGAGAGTAGATTCGGCTAATCAAAATCAAATCCTGTCTAAAATTCGTTCGCGCTCGAGACCCGATCGGTGCATTTGGCACGCAAATCGAGGCAAGTCAAATCAGTTGTCAAATCAATCAAACGTCTTGTCAATCACATCAATCACATCATGGTTCAATTTCCAAGACAAGTCAATCTTGGTCCAATTCCCAATGCAAGTCAATCCATAAATCAATCAACATGTCAAGGTACTAATGTCACACCAAAGTACAAATCCATGTCACTATTCTACCTAATCCCACTTACCCATTATTTGAAATTTTGGCTATATACTTGGATGAAAACCTCACTCTCTCTCCTCTCTCATTTTTCTCCCATTCGGCCGAGCATTCCCTCTCTCCCTCTCTTCTTTATTTTCTTCTCCTTCTTCTTCTCCTTGCCGTCGCCGTCGTCCGCCCGAGCTCCTCCATCGTCGCCGCCGTTCGGCCCTCCCAGCCACCGCCATCCTCGTAGCTTCCCTTGGTAAGTCTTCCTAGCTCACTTCTAGTTGTATTCCATGGCTGGAACACCCCATGGAACACCCTAAATAGCCCCATTTTCCTTCATCGTTCGGCTCGTCGTTTCGCTTCATTTTGGACCCGGCCGAGTCACCTTGCCTTTCCATGGTTCCTCACTTCTTTTGGCATGTGCAACCATCATTCTAGGTCCTTGGAAAGCCTTGGAAGGCGCCGGATCAGCCCCCAAACGCCGACCATCCTCCTTTGGCCGAGGGCAATTTTGAGCCGCTCGGTGTCTTCCGTCGTCGTCTACTCCAACCCAACCCGTTTAGGTAAGCTCTACTACTAATTCTAGCCTAGGTTAGTAGTATATGCGTGTAAGATGGTATGTTAGAGGTTGATTAGGCTTGATGTGGGTTTGAAATGAGATTAAGATTAAGTTTACCTTAGGCTAACATGTTGAAATCTTGATTGGGCCAATTTAAGGGGCTGCTGGTGAGTGAACTTGGGCTTCAAAAAGGTATTTGTGGGCTGCGATGAGAAGAGTAGGCGTGTGAGGGATGGGCCGAACCAACTAATGGGCCTAGGGGACTTAATTTGGACCAATTTAACCCAAAATAAGCTAACGGGCCAGAGACATTCCAAAGGACTCGCCCATGGACGAAACTAATAACTTGAACGGGCCTTAAAAACGTAAATTGTGGGCTGCGAGTGTGGGCTTAGGCGTGTACTTAAAGGGCAAAAGGGAACTAATGGGCTTGAAAGCTTTAAAATTAAGTAATTGGGCCAAAACTAATCAAAATGGGCCAAATCTAGCTGGTGGGCCATTAATGGACGAAAATCCTCTTAAATTGGGCCTAAATTAAGTCCATGAACATTAAAGAATGAAACCCAAAAATGTATATGGGCTTGGGTATTCAAATTGGGCCTAAAATAATGAATATGGGCTTGAATAGTAAACCTTTAGAAATGGGCTTGGGCCTCACATGAATTTAATAAAATAATAGGCCCAACCCATATGAATTAATTTAAGAATTAATCATTGGACCTCAACTATTGAAGTGGGCCTTAGGCCCAGTCGAACTTAGCTTGAGTAATTAGAGGCCCTTCATCAGATTAGACCTTGGTTTATATGGGCTCGATTAGTGGATTGTCCTTGGATAATTGATAGTATAGTAGACTTTTGTTTAAGATGTAAGGCGTACTTGGATTATCGAAACTTTGTGGATAGAGATAATTGATCTACGTCTGCTTGGCTCATTGTGTAACAGTCTGAAAATTCGACCCAAATGTCGGAATTTCTAAAGGAATGGAAACACTTCGTTAATACCCTCTAATCGACGCTCACTCAGGATTAGCTACCCTGAGATGACCAACCGAAGGGGAAAGGCTAACTGGGGAGAATTTTCCAAACAGCCGCCCGTTGGTCTGAGACAGAGACAGAGTCGTAAATTAATGAAATTGACCACGAAATGAAATCCGACTTCGGACAATCGAATTAGTAAGACAAACACAATTAATAAATAAAGTCAGTTTCAGAAATGTCGCCAGAAGGGCAGACAGCCGGTGTACGTCGAGAAGCAAGACGTCAATGGAAAATTACCGAAATGCCCCCGGTAAATGCTCAGTCCTTAGGATTAATAAAATTAGGATTTTTGAGAGTAGATTCGATCAATCGAAATCGAATCCTGTCTAAAATTCGTTCGCGCTCGGGACCTGATCGGTGCATTTGGCACGCAAATCGAGGCAAGTCAAATCGGTTGTCAAATCAATCAAACGTCTTGTCAACCAATCAATCACATCCATCGGTCATTCATGGTTCAACTTCCAAGGCAATCTCTCAATCAAATCAAGGGGCATGTCAAAGTACAAACATCTTGTCCCTAACACTATTACCCCATTACCTAACCCCATTACCTCTTGATTTTGAATTTTCACCAAATCTATATCATAGTCTCTCTCTCTCCTCACCTCATTTTTCGGCCGGCCACTCTTCCTCACCTCCCTCACACTCTCGTGCTCTCATCTCTCTCTCAACTCTCTCGGTTCTCTCCCTCCCCGTCGGCCACCGTCGCCCGCCTCAAGCCGCCGTCTTCCTCCGTCGTCACCACCTCGAGGTAAGCATCTTCCCTTCCTTTCCTTGTTGTTCTATGGCCATGAGAACCGCTTGAAGCCGCCCCTCATCCTCACCGTCCCTCATCATCATCGTCGTCGTCGTCCGTCACGATCAACTTGGCCGTGAGCCTTCGGGCTGGCCAAGCTTGATCCGCCGCCCTCCTCCACTCCTCTAATGCCTAGAGCTATCATATTTAGGTCCTTGGAGCTTTTGGAAGTGACCGAACCAACCATGATCAGCCCCTCCTCTCCGTTCGGCCGTGAGCCTCGTCCGGCCGTCCGGTGTCCTTTGCCGTCCCGTCGTCGTTTCCGGTCCTAATAGGTAAGCTCTACTACTAATCTTAGCTTAGGTTAGTAATATATGTATGTGGAAGGTGATATAGAGGGCTGTCCATGAAGGTTTATAGAGGAAATTGCATGATTAAGGCTTAAGCTAGTTGTGTTAGTTTGAGTGATTAGCTTGTTGGGCTAAACCATAGGCTTAGCAACTTGAAGGGGGCTGAAAATTATGCATGTTGGGCTGCAAGTGAGTGATGTGGGCGTGTGAAATGTGGGCCGGGCGAAATAAGTGGGCCTCGGGGTTTAATTTGGACCGTTTGGACCTAAAATAAGCTAACGGGCCTAAGATACCCTAATGGACTTGCTAATGGACATGATTAACAATCTGAATGGGCCTCGAAAACATGATTAGTGGGCTGCAAATGTGGGCTTAGGCGTGTACATAACGGGCCAATGGGAACTAATGGGCTCGAAAGCTTTAAAAATCAAGTAATTGGGCCAAAACCAATCAAAATGGGCCAAATCTAGTTAGTGGGCCACTAATGGACGAAAATCCTTTTAAATTGGGCCTAAATTAAGTCCATGAACATTAAAGAACGAAAAACAAAAGTGTATATGGGCTTGGGTACTTGAATTGGGCCTAAAATAATGAATATGGGCTTAAATAGTAAACCTTTAGAAATGGGCTTGGGCATCGCACGAAATTAATAAAATAATAGGCCCAACCCATATGAATTAATTTAATAATTAATTATTGGACCTCAACTATTGAAGTGGGCCTTAGGCCCAGTCGAACTTAGCTTGATTATTTAGAGGTCCTTAATTAGATTAGACCTTGGTTTATATGGGTTTGATTAACGAGTTGCCCTTGAGTAAGTAATGACAATGACAGACTCTTGTATGAGATGTAAGGCGAACTTAGATGATCGAGACTTTGAAAGTAGAGGCCTACGATCCCTGTCTGTTTGGTTGATGAACGTGAGGTTCACTGATCGATTGAATGATGTGCTCTACTCCTGTACTTGTATTTATTTGCATGCATGCTCTGTGTTGAATTATTGATGTGATCATCTGGGCCCTGCATACATTCAGAGCATTGCATAAGTCACTGGGGATGTGACATGAGATTGTGCCCTGAGGGGAAGTGGAGAGAAAAGGGAGACCAACGTAAGGCGTCAGAAACGCAGTGTGGTACGGGCCTATGTGGCGCCGAGATTTATGCCGTGTGGCACTGTTGGTAGCGCCCTTATGGGAGATGGAGAGAAAAGGGAGGCCAGCATAAGGCGCCCGAGACGCAGCGTGGCATGCCGCGTGGCACTGTTGGTAGAGCCCTGATGGGAATTGGAGTGATAGGTGGGCTGATCCTTGGGATCTATGATGGCCGTTTGAGGCCTGTGGCATTTGCATACTCTGATTGCTAATTGTTGATATTGCCCGTCGGTATTGTATGAATTGTTATGATGAACCTCGTATTGACTACATGAGGGGTGATAATAACTGGGGAGATCGAGAGCGTTGAACTTTAAATCCTGAACCCTAGTTACTGGTTAGGACCGACCCCACTTGTATATCCTACCCTACGCTAGGATTAGTGGTGAGCTTGCTGAGTCCTCGACTCACTGGCGTTGATTGCCACCTTTTTCAGATCCAGGTCGCTAGTGATGGACGTACCACCGATGCTTTTTGGTCTGCCGATCCAGATGGACACCCAGGTTACCCTCCATTTTGATATGCACGCTACCCTGTGGCATAGGCATGTGACGACTGTACTCGTAGATCAGGGAGGTCCTTATTTAGTGCCCCATAGATTCGAGGCTTGGTTTAGAGAGGGCCTACATGGCTTTGAGGGACCCCAGAGAGATTCCCCTATTCCCATGGAGGAGGACCCGTTTTGGCTCCAGCCTGCAGAATATGGAGGCCAGGTGATCGACCCCGACCCGAAGCAGGAGTTGCCGTCTCCAGGGCGCTCCGAGATAGATGGCCACGAGGAGGGCGATGCGATGGATACCGAGGAGGAGGATCCAGAGGAGGACCCTGTGGAGGATTCCGACGAGGAGGACTGAGTTATGGCAGAATTCCGTTGGTTCGAGGATTAGGTTGTTAGCGTAGGAAGATCTGTGATTAGTAGTTTCTTTTTGGGAGTCTGTACCTAACGCTAATTATATTATGAAATGCTGATTTTGCTTATCTTGATTTTGCTACCCCTTTGCTATGTATGCTTGTGTGTATGGATAGGAGGCACGTTTCCGCAGGTATGAGAATTTGGCGCAAGTTGCGTCGTCGTCTGGTCGCGACGAAGAGAAAATATTCCCGGGCCGTCGCGTAGCGTAAACCAGATGAGCGCGAGGTGTATCTTCCGCAGGAACGGGATGCCGCATTCCCGAGTAGGGATCCGGGGCGTGACACATTGATCATGAGATGTATCAGTTGGTCGATTGATGTGCTCTGTCTTACACTTATGATTATTGGCATGCATGCTCTGTGTTGAATTATTGATGTGATCATCTGGGCCCTGCATACATTCAGAGCATTGCATGAGTCACTGGGAATGTGACATGAGATTGTGCCCTGAGGGGAAATGGAGAGAAAAGGGAGACCAACGTAAGGCGTCAGAAACGCAATGTGGTACGGGCCTATGTGGCACCGAGAATTATGCCGTGTGGCACCGAGAATTATGCGGTGTGGCACTGTTGGTAGCGCCCTGATGGGAGATGGAGAGAAAAGGGAGGCCAGCATAAGGCGTCCGAGACGCAGCGTGGCATGCCGTGTGGCACTATTGGTAGAGCCCTGATGGGAATTGGAGTGATAGGCGGGCTGATCCATGGGATCTGTGATGGCCGTTTGAGGCCTGTGACATTTGCATAATGTTATTGCTGATTGTCGATATTGCCCGTCTGTATTGCATGAATTGTTGTGACGAAACTCGTATTGGCTATATGAGGCGTGATGATAACTAGGGAGATCGAGAGCGTTGGACTCCGAGTACCAAACCCTAGTTACTAGTTAGGACCGACCCCACTCGTATATCCTACCCTACGCTAGGATTAGTGGTGAGCTTGCTGAGTCCTCGACTCACTGGCGTTGGTTGCCACCTTTTTCAGATCCAGGTCGCCAGTGATGGATACGCCACCGATGCTCTTTGGTCTGCCAATCCAGATGGACACCCAGGTTACCCTCCATTTTGATATGCACGCTACCCTGTGGCATAGGCATGTGACGACTGTGCTCGTAGATCAGGGAGGTCCTTATTTAGTGCCCCATAGATTCGAGGCTTGGTTTAGAGAGGGCCTACATGGCTTTGAGGGACCCCAGAGAGATTCCCCGATTCCCATGGAGGAGGACCCATTTTGGCCAGGTGATCGACCCCGACCCGAAGCAGGAGTTGCCGTCTCCAGGGCGCTCCGAGATAGATGGCCACGAGGAGGGCGACGCGATGGATACCGAGGAGGAGGATCCAGAGGAGGACCCTGTGGAGGATTCTGACGAGGAGGACTGAGTCATGGCAGAATCCCGATGTTTTGAGGATTAATAGAGCGTAGGATGATCTACAGCTAGTGGTTTTCTTTTGGTAGTCTGTACCTAACGCTAATCGTATTTATGAAATGTTGTTTATGTTTATCTTGTCCATGCTACCCCTTTGCTATGTATGCTTGTGTGTATGGATAGGAGGCACGCTTCCGCAGGTATGAGAATTTGGCGCAAGTTGCGTCGTCTGGTCGCGACGAAGAGAAAGTATCCCTGGGCCGTCGCTTATCGTGAACCAGGCGAGCGCGAGGTGTATCTTCCACAAGAACGGGATGCCGCATTCCCGAGAAGGGATCCGGGGCGTGACATCACCGTTCGAGTGGTATCAGAGCAAGGTTAGCTCGATACGAGACCGTTCGAGGTTTGGAGTGATAAGGCTGATGATTTTGAGGTAGTTAGTTAGACAGACCCTAGACCTAAGGATTAGGAAGGGTAGAATGCATGATTTGGTTGGCGCATGTGATTGCTTAGCGGAATTGATTGTCTAGAGTAACCTTGGGATAAGGTATTTCATGCTAAGCTGCAGGTGCGTCAGGACCTGAGGTAAGGTTCTATGGCAGAGCCCCATGAGTTGGGCGCTTGAATGCTGATTGCTGAATGTTAGTCCGTGAGGTATTGCATGTGGTTGTATGCCTAGTCGGCTGTCGCGCGCTGCTTGACCGTCATGCATTGCATAATTTCTGCACCGAAAGCAAAATGGTTTAGAAATGGAAAATCATTGTTGAAAAAGGAGATTTGGATTTTGAAAGAAATGCATGCATTCATGTTGTTGGATTTGGTGACCGTCAGCCTGGTATGGGACAGGATTGACGGGACGTCTAAAAACTGTGATGAAGCGTGGTATGGGACACGTGGAGTGGGATTCTCTTTGTCTATGAATTTCTTAGGACAACTGTTCGCACCAAGAAACGATGAGGGCGGGGAGTGGTCACCGGGGCAAAGACCTGATCAAGGAAGCGGCTCTCGACAGGCTTCTAGTTGAGGTTGCGAATAGAGTGGCCTGGGTTATGCATTTGCAGGGTTGAGTCTAGATGTCGACCGGGTTCAACTGCATTTAAGCTGCAGCGATTATTTACATGCATATACATGTCAGTGGACGCGACAGTAGACGAAAGCTTGGTTGCTAGATTTAGAATTTCGAATTCCTGAATGGGAATTTCGTTTGTTTTAGGTGTGAGTTTTAGCGAGGATGAGCAATAGGGGCAGAAGACTGACTGCTGGTGCATCGAGCTCGAGGGCTCCTGAGTCTGAAGGGGACCCCAGAATCGAAGAAATGATGAGAGTTCTGACTGAAGTGAGTAACTTGATGGCTAGGCAAGCTGCTGAGAGAGCTGCCACTGTTGCCCAAGCAGCTGAGGCCGCCTTGGCCGCTGCAAATGGAGCCAATGGAGGCAATGGGCATGGAAATGGTGGACGTCAGACTCATCATATGGTGGAGCAATTTCTGAAGTTGCAGCCGTCGAAGTTTGATGGCAGTGGTGGTCCAGAGGTAGCTGCCTTGTGGATCGAGCAGCTGGAGAAGGCTTTCTCCGTGTTGGGTTGCGCAGATGAGGAGAAAGTCTCGTTGGCAACTTATCAACTTCAGGGTACTGCAGATGATTGGTGGAAAGCCACTAGAGGGCGAGTTTTTCCGGATGGTATGAGGTCGAACTGGACCGCCTTCTGTACCGCATTCAATGGAAAGTATTTCTCTGAGGCAGCCCAGGAAAGGAAAATGGAAGAGTTCATCAGGCTCCGCCAAGGATCGCTGACTGTGGACCAATATGAGGGCGAATTTGCCAGGCTGTCCAAGTTCGCACGAAGGCTGATTGACGACCCATGGGATAAGGCCAGGAGATTCAGGGAAGGATTGAGGCCCGAGTTGAAGAGTATGATCATCGCCACTGGGCTAAGGGACTACAATGAGATCTATGAGCGAGCCCTGGCGATAGAGCGGGATCTGCAAGAAAAGGCCGCCGCATCTGGATCGCGGTTTGTGCCAAGGGGGAACTTCAGAGACTTTGGCAAGAGGCCAATGAAGGACAACCGCAGGTTCGTTCCACCTGCGAGGAGAACCCTGGGAAAGCCATCGTTCCCTGGGAATCAGGTCTGCCGTGACTGTGGCAGGAGGCACGGGAACAGCCCTTGCCCGAGGAAGACTGGAGGCTGCTTTGGATGTGGCCAAACGGGGCATATCCTGAGGAACTGCCCGAGGAAAGGCCAGAGACCCCCATTCCAGCAACAACAGCAGCAACCGCAGATGGTGAACGCTCCGCAAGGAAACCAGAACCGTCCGCCGGCTCAGGGACGAGTGTATGCAATGGCGCGCAAGGACGCTGAGAATGCGCCAGGGGTGATCAAAGGTACCGTTTCTCTCTATGGTCATACCGCTTATGCCTTGTTTGATCCGGGAGCGTCGCACTCTTTCGTATCTGCATGTTTTGTTGAGTTGTCTAGGATGAATATTAAGCCGTTGGATGTGACTTTGCATGTAACCACCCCGTTGAAGGATAGAGTAGTTGTTGCGTTAGGGTGTAAGGGGTGTAAGTTAGCTCTGGGCGATAGGCAAGAAGAGATTGACTTAGCTGTCCTGTCCATGTATGATTTTGATGTGATTGTTGGCATGGATTGGCTAGTTAGGCATGGGGCAGTGATAGACTGTGGTAGGAGTATGATACAGCTAAACCCAGTAGGCCACCCTGGGTATGAATTTAAAGGAAATCGTGGAGGATCGTCGATTCCTTGGATCTCATCTTTAGAGGCGACCAAGTTAATGGATGAAGGTTGCTTAGGATTTTTGGCATCAGTATCAGATTCGACTGCTCAAGAAATGAAGTTAGAGGAAGTGCCTATAGTAAGTGAGTATCCGGATGTATTTCCTCAAGAGTTGCCTGGATTGCCACCTGAGCGTGAAGTAGAATTTATGATTGAATTGGCACCTGGAACGGAGCCGATCTCGAAAGCACCGTATAGGATGCCGTTATCGGAATTGAAGGAATTGAAGGTGCAAATGCAAGAGCTGCTGGATAAAGGATTTATCCACCCCAGTGTTTCGCCGTGGGGAGCTCCGGTGCTATTTGTTAAGAAGAAGGATGGATCACTAAGACTGTGCATCGATTACAGACAGCTGAACCAAGTGACGATCAAGAATAAGTATCCTCTACCAAGGATTGATGACCTGTTCGACCAACTTCAAGGTGCATGTGTGTTCTCCAAGATAGACCTAAGGACAGGCTATCACCAATTGAGGATTAAGAAGGAGGACGTGCCCAAGACTGCTTTTAGGACGAGGTATGGGCACTATGAGTTCACCGTTATGCCGTTTGGAATGACAAATGCTCCAGCCGCATTTATGGATATGATGAATCGAGTGTTCAAGGAGTTTTTGGATCAATTCGTGATAGTCTTCATTGATGACATCTTGGTATATTGGAAGAGTTCTGAGGACCACGAAGAACACTTAAGGATCGTCTTGCGAACGCTAAGGGAACATTCGCTGTATGCGAAGTTCAGTAAGTGTGAGTTCTGGCTGAGCAGAGTGGCGTTTCTTGGTCATATAGTATCTGGAGAAGGAATATCAGTAGACCCATCTAAGATTGAAGCAGTAGAGAAATGGACGAGACCTACGACCGTGACGGAAGTGCGAAGTTTCCTTGGATTGGCTGGGTATTATAGACGCTTCGTGGAAAGATTCTCTGTGATAGTGTCTCCTCTGACGCGTTTGTTGAAGAAGGAAACAAAGTTTCAATGGACTGAGAAATGCGAGGAGAGTTTTCAGGAGTTGAAGGATCGATTGACTTCCGCACCAGTCTTAACCATTCCGTCTGGACCAGGAGGATTTGAGATATACAGCGATGCGTCATTAAGAGGATTGGGGTGTGTCTTGATGCAGCATGGACGAGTGGTAGCTTATGCATCTCGACAGTTGAGGCCGCATGAGATGAATTACCCGACGCACGACTTGGAGTTAGCTGCGATTGTGTTTGCATTGAAGATTTGGAGGCATTATCTGGTGGGAGAGAAATTCCAGATTTTTACGGACCATCAGAGTTTGAAGTATCTGTTCTCGCAGAAGGAGCTGAATATGAGGCAGCGTCGTTGGATGGAGTTGTTGAAGGACTACGACTGTGATATTCTATACCATCCAGGAAAGGCGAATAAGGTAGCGGATGCTCTGAGTAGGAAGTCGAGCGTTGCGCATATGATGGTCAAGGAGTGGACCTTACTGGAGGAGATCAGAGATTCTGAGTTTAAGGTTGAGGTAGGAACCCTCTCTAGTTTGATGGCTACGTTGCGGATCGAACCAGAGATTCAGCTAAGAATCAAGGAGATGCAATCTACGGACCCGGACATTCAGAAGATTGTGGCGATGAATGCAGACGAGAGGAAGGCCGAGTTCCAAGTGACTGCTGACGGAATACTGAAGTTTAGAGGACGTCTGTGCGTGCCTAATGACGAGGCGCTAAAAGAGAAGATTCTGTCCGAGGCGCACAGAAGTAACTACAGTATTCATCCAGGAAGTACTAAGATGTATCAGAATTTGCGTCAGCACTATTGGTGGAATGGAATGAAGGTGGACGTGGCTAAGCATGTAGCTAAGTGTCTGACGTGCCAACAGGTAAAGGCACAGCATTGCAAGCCTGGAGGATTATTGCAACCTTTGGAAATTCCAGAATGGAAATGGGAGCATGTCACTATGGATTTTGTGACAGGATTGCCGAGAAGTCAGAGAGGCAATGATTCAATTTGGGTAATAGTGGACAGACTGACGAAATCAGCACATTTCATCGCAGTGCGAAAGGACTCTACCTTGGAAAAGTTGGCTGAGTTGTACGTGAGGCAGATCGTGAGGTTGCATGGAGTACCAGTAAGTATTGTATCAGACAGAGATCCTCGCTTCACTGCTACATTTTGGAAGAGTTTGCAGGGTGCGCTGGGAACAGACTTAAGATTCAGTACAGCTTACCACCCTCAGACAGATGGTCAGTCGGAAAGGACGATACAGACTTTGGAAGACATGTTGAGAGCTTGTGTGATTGATTTCAAAGGAGGTTGGGAAGAGCAGTTGCATTTGGTGGAATTCGCCTACAACAACAGCTACCAGCAGAGTATCAAAATGGCACCATTTGAGGCACTGTATGGAAGGGCCTGTAGAACGCCAATCTGTTGGGACGAAGTTGGTGAGAAAAGCATAACAGGCCCAAAATTAGTGCAGCAGTCAGTTGAGGCAGTCAGAGTGATCAGAGACAGATTGAGGACTGCGCAGAGTAGGCAGAAGAGTTATGCAGACAAGAGACGTAAGCCATTGGAATTCCAAGTTGGAGATCATGTGTTTCTGAAGGTGTCGCCGATGCGAGGACTATCTCGGTTTGGCAAGAAAGGAAAGCTGAGTCCAAGATTTGTTCGGCCATTCGAGATCCTGGAAAAGATCGGAACACTGGCTTATCGTCTAGCATTGCCGCCGAACTTATCGCAGATTCATAATGTGTTTCATGTTTCAATGCTTCGAAAGTACGAGCCGGACCCTGGCCATATACTCGATCATGAAGTCATTGAAATGGATGACCGCGTCTCATACGTGGAAAGGCCAGTAAGGATTGAAGATCGTAAGGAGCAGGTCTTAAGGAATAAGACGATTCCGCTGGTCAAGGTTATCTGGGAACACCATGGAACTGAAGGAGCTACTTGGGAAAGCGAGGATGAAATGAAGAAGAAGTATCCGTACCTATTTGAGTAGATCGATGTAATCTCCATTTTTGTTGTAAGGATTGGTGGAAGTAAATTTCGAGGACGAAATTTTTTATAAGAAGGGAAGAGTTGTAACAGTCTGAAAATTCGACCCAAATATCGAAATTTCTAAAGGAATGGAAACACTTCGTTAATACCCTCTGATCGACGCTCACTCAGGATTAGCTACCCTGAGATGACCAACCGAAGGGGAAAGGCTAACTGGGGAGAATTTTCCAAACAGCCGCCCGTTGGTCTAAGACAGAGACAGAGTTGTAAATTAATGAAATTGACCACGAAATGAATTCCGACTTCGGACAATCGAATTAGTAAGACAAACTCAATTAAGAAATAAAGTCAGTTTCAGAAATGTCGCCAGAAGGGCAGACAGCCGGTGTACGTCGAGAAGCAAGACGTCAATGGAAAATTACCGAAATGCCCCCGGTAAATGCTCAGTCCTTAGGATTAATAGAATTAGGATTTTTGAGAGTAGATTTGGCTAATCAAAATCAAATCCTGTCTAAAATTCGTTCGCGCTCGAGACCCGATCGGTGCATTTGGCACGCAAATCGAGGCAAGTCAAATTAGTTGTCAAATCAATCAAACGTCTTGTCAATCACATCAATCACATCATGGTTCAATTTCCAAGACAAGTCAATCTTGGTCCAATTCCCAATGCAAGTCAATCCATAAATCAATCAACATGTCAAGGTACTAATGTCACACCAAAGTACAAATCCATGTCACTATTCTACCTAATCTCACTTACCCATTATTTGAAATTTTGGCTATATACTTGGATGAAAACCTCACTCTCTCTCCTCTCTCATTTTTCTCCCATTCGGCCGAGCATTCCCTCTCTCCCTCTCTTCTTTATTTTCTTCTCCTTCTTGTTCTCCTTGCCGTCGCCATCGTCCGCCCGAGCTCCTCCATCGTCGCCGCCGTTCGGCCCTCCCAGCCACCGCCATCCTCGTAGCTTCCCTTGGTAAGTCTTCCTAGCTCACTTCTAGTTGTATTCCATGGCTGGAACACCCTAAATAGCCCCGTTTTCCTTCGTCGTTCGGCTCGTCGTTTCGCTTCATTTTGGACCCGGCCGAGTCACCTTGCCTTTCCTTGGTTCCTCACTTCTTTTGGCATGTGCAACCATCATTCTAGGTCCTTGGAAAGCCTTGGAAGGCGCCGGATCAGCCCCCAAACGCCGACCATCCTCCGTTGGCCGAGGGCCATTTTGAGCCGCCCGGTGTCTTCCGTCGTCGTCTACTTCAACCCAACCTGTTTAGGTAAGCTCTACTACTAATTCTAGCCTAGGTTAGTAGTATATGCGTGTAAGATGGTATGTTAGAGGTTGATTAGGCTTGATGTGGGTTTGAAATGAGATTAAGATTAAGTTTACCTTAGGCTAACATGTTGAAATCTTGATTGGGCCAATTTAAGGGGCTGCTGGTGAGTGAACTTGGGCTTCAAAAAGGTATTTGTGGGCTGCGATGAGAAGAGTAGGCGTGTGAGGGATGGGCCGAACCAACTAATGGGCCTAGGGGACTTAATTTGGACCAATTTAACCCAAAATAAGCTAACGGGCCGGAGACATTCCAAAGGACTCGTGTCACGCCCCGGATCCCTTCTCGGGAACGCGGCATCCCGTTCCTGCGGAAGATACACCTCGCGCTCGCCTGGTTCACGATAAGCGACGGCCCAGGGATACTTTCTCTTCGTCGCGACCAGACGACGACACTTGCGCCAAATTCTCATACCTGCGGAAGCGTGCCTCCTATCCATACACACAAGCATACATAGCAAAGGGGTAGCATGGACAAGATAAACATAAACAACATTTCATAAATACGATTAGCGTTAGGTACAGACTACCAAAAGAAAACCACTAGCTGTAGATCATCCTACGCTCTACTAATCCTCAAAACATCGGGATTCTGCCATAACTCAGTCCTCCTCGTCGGAATCCTCCACAGGGTCCTCCTCTGGATCCTCCTCCTCGGTATCCATCGCATCGCCCTCCTCGTGGCCATCTATCTCGGAGCGCCCTGGAGACGGCAACTCCTGCTTCGGGTCGGGGTCGATCACCTGGCCTCCATATTCTGCAGGCTGGAGCCAAAACGGGTCCTCCTCCATGGGAATCGGGGAATCTCTCTGGGGTCCCTCAAAGCCATGTAGGCCCTCTCTAAACCAAGCCTCGAATCTATGGGGCACTAAGTAAGGACCTCCCTGATCTACGAGCACAGTCGTCACATGCCTATGCCACAGGGTAGCGTGCATATCAAAATGGAGGGTAACCTGGGTGTCCATCTGGATCGGCAGACCAAAAAGCATCGGTGGCACATCCATCACTAGCGACCTGGATCTGAAAAGGGTGGCAACCAACGCCAGTGAGTCGAGGACTCAGCAAGCTCACCACTAATCCTAGCGTAGGGTAGGATATACGAGTGGGGTTGGTCCTAACCAGTAACTAGGGTTTGGTACTCGGAGTCCAACGCTCTCGATCTCCCCAGTTATCATTACACCTCATATAGCCAATACGAGTTTCATCATAACAATTCATGCAATACAGACGGGCAATATCAACGATTAGCAATAACATTATGCAAATGCCACAGACCTCAAACGGCCATCACAGATCCCATGGGTCAGCCCGCCTATCACTCCATTCCCATCAGGGCTCTACCAACAGTGCCACACGGCATGCCACGCTGCGTCTCGGACGCCTTATGCTGGCCTCCCTTTTCTCTCCATCTCCCATCAGGGCGCTACCAACAGTGCCACACGGCATAATTCTCGGTGCCACATAGGCCCGTACCACACTGCGTTTCTGACGCCTTACGTTGGTCTCCCTTTTCTCTCCATTTCCCCTCAGGGCACAATCTCATGTCACATTCCCAGTGACTCATGCAATGCTCTGAATGTATGCAGGGCCCAGATGATCACATCAATAATTCAACACAGAGCATGCATGCCAATAATCATAAGTACAAGACAGAGCACATCAATCGGCCAACTGATACATCTCATGATCAATGAGCCAAGCAGACGTAGATCAATTATCTCTATCCACAAAGTTTCGATAATCCAAGTCCGCCTTACATCTTAAACAAAAGTCTACTATACTATCAATTATCCAAGGACAATCCACTAATCGAGCCCATATAAACCAAGGTCTAATCTGATGAAGGGCCTCTAATTACTCAAGCTAAGTTCGACTGGGCCTAAGGCCCACTTCAATAGTTGAGGTCCAATGATTAATTCTTAAATTAATTCATATGGGTTGGGCCTATTATTTTATTAAATTCGTGTGAGGCCCAAGCCCATTTCTAAAGGTTTACTATTCAAGCCCATATTCATTATTTTAGGCCCAATTCAAGTACCCAAACCCATATACATTTTTGGGTTTCATTCTTAAATTTTCATGGACTTAATTTAGTCCCAATTTAAAAGGATTTTCGTCCATTAGTGGCCCACTAGCTAGATTTGGCCCATTTTGATTAGTTTTGGCCCAATTACTTAATCTTAAAGCTTTCTAGCCCATTATTTCCCTTCGGCCCACTAAGTACACGCCTAAGCCCACATTTGCAGCCCACTTTTCAAGTTTTTATGGCCCGTTCAAGTTGTTAGTTTCGTCCATTGGCGACTCCGTTGGAATGACTTCGGCCCGTTAGCTTGTTTCAAGCCCAACTTGCTATATTTGATTTCCTAAACCCACTTACACATTTCGTGTCACGCCCCGGATCCCTACTCGGGAATGCGGCATCCCGTTCCTGCGGAAGATACACCTCGCGCTCGCCTGGTTCACGATATGCGACGGCCCAGGGATACTTCCCCTTCGTCGCAACCAGACGACGCAACTTGCGCCAAATTCTCATACCTGCGGAAGCGTGCCTCCTATCCATACACACAAGCATACATAGCAAAGGGGGTAGCATGGACAAGATAAACATAAACAACATTTCATAAATACGATTAGCGTTAGGTACAGACTACCAAAAGAAAACCACTAGCTGAAGATCATCCTACGCTTTACTAATCCTCAAAACATCGGGATTCTGCCATGACTCAGTCCTCCTCGTCGGAATCCTCCACAGGGTCCTCCTCTGGATCCTCCTCCTCGGTATCCATCGCATCGCCCTCCTCGTGGCCATCTATCTCGGAGCGCCCTGGAGACGGCAACTCCTGCTTCGGGTCGGGGTCGATCACCTGGCCTCCATATTCTGCAGGCTGGAGCCAAAATGGGTCCTCCTCCATGGGAATCGGGGGATTCTCTGGGGTCCCTCAAAGCCATGTAGGCCCTCTCTAAACCAAGCCTCGAATCTATGGGGTACAAGATAAGGTCCACCCTGATCTACTAATACAGTGGTCACATGTCTATGCCACAGAGTGGCGTGCATATCAAAATGGAGGGTGATCTCGGTATCCATCTGTACTGGCAGTCCAAAAAGCATCGGCGGTGCGGCCATCATGGGTGACCTGGATCTGTAAAAGAAGGGCAATCACCGCCCGTGAGTCGAAACTTAGCAAGCTCACCACTAATCCTAACGTAGGATAGCGTATACTAGTGGGGTCGGTCCTACCCAATAGACTAGGGTTCAGGATTCAAAGTTCAACGCTCTCGATCTCCGCAGCTATCATCATGCCTCATATAGCCAATACGAGTTTCGTCACAACAATTCATGCAATACAGACGGGCAATATCGACAATCAGCAATAACATTATGCAAATGCCACAGGCCTTAAATGGCCATCACAGATCCCATGGATCAGCTCGCCTATCACCCCAATTCCCATCAGGGCTCTACCAACAGTGCCACACGGTATGCCACGCTGCGTCTCGGACGCCTTATGCTGGCCTCCCTTTTCTCTCCATCTCCCATCAGGGCGCTACCAACAGTGCCACACGGCATAATTCTCGGTGCCACATAGGCCCGTACCACACTGCGTTTCTAACGCCTTACGTTGGTCTCCCTTTTCTCTCCATTTCCCCTCGAGGCACAATCTCATGTCACATTCCCAGTGACTCATGCAATGCTCTGAATGTATGCAGGGCCCAGATGATCACATCAATAATTCAACACAGAGCATGCATGCCAATAATCATTAGTGCAAGACAGAGCACATCAATCGACCAACTGATACATCTCATGATCAACGAGCCAAGCAGACGTAGATCAATTATCTCTATCCACAAAGTTTCGATAATCCAAGTCCGCCTTACATCTTAAACAAGAGTCTACTATACTATCAATTATCCAAGGGCAATCCACTAATCGAGCCCATATAAACCAAGGTCTAATCTGATTAAGAACCCCTAATTAATCGAGCTAAGTTCGACTGGGCCTAAGGCCCACTTCAATGGTTGAGGTCCAATGATTAATTCTTAAATTAATTCATATGCGTTGGGCCTATTATTTTATTAAATTCGTGTGAGGCCCAAGCCCATTTCTAAAGGTTTACTATTCAAGCCCATATTCATTATTTTAGGCCCAATTTGAATACCCAAGCCCATATACATTTTTGGGTTTCATTCTTTAATGTTCATGGACTTAATTTAGGCCCAATTTAAGGGGATTTTCGTCCATTAGTGGCCCACTAACTAGATTTGGCCCATTTTGATTAGTTTTGGCCCAATTACTTGATTTTAAAGCTTCCAAGCCCATTAGTTCCCTTTGGCCCATCAAACCTCACGCCAACTTCACTCCATTCAGCCCATCTATGACATTTCAAGGCCCAATCTCTCTCTCTCTATGGCCCACACGGCCGACCCATTAATCTAACAACATAATCCAAAGCCCAACTAGCTTAATCATCCACATTATCCACTAATCACATTAATTAGCAACTAATTCACACAACCACACATGCATACAACTAGCCTAGGTTGAGATTAGTGACTAAAGCTTACCGGTGGGGTGGACGGTGGCGGCTGGATGACGTCGGAACGGGCGGAGGCCGACGGCAACGACGGCGGCTGCACGCGTCCGAGAGAGCAAGGGAGAGATCAGGTCGGGCCGGTGTCCATATGGCCTTTTTGCCGTGGGAAAACTAAGAGGTGAGGGACCATGGAAGCTCACCTATACACGAACGAGGCTGGTGGAGGCGGCCGGACGAGAAGACGACGGCGACGACGACGTTCGGGCGGCCGGACGAGCTTGGACCGAGAGAAAGAAGAAGGAGAGAGTGAGGCCGGGTCATCCAAGGCTACGGGAATGAAGAGACCGTGGACAAGGGAAGACTTACCGTGACAATGGTGGCAGCTCGTCGCGGATGGAGGCCTCAACGACGGCGGACGGTGGCGCACGGCGGACGACCGAGCGAGAGGGAGCCGTGAGGGAGAGAGGGAATTCGAGAGAGGGAGAGGGAGGAGAGAGAGTGGGTGGCCGAAAATGATGAGGGAGGAAAGAGAGAGGTTTATGTGGGTTATAGTGAAATTCAAAATAAGATAATGGGGTTAGGTTGAATAGTGACAAGGATATGATGTTTACTATGCTTGAATGACACTTGATTTACTTGATGGATTGATGGATTGACATTCTTGGAAATTGTGCCATGATGTGACCGATGGATTGACAAGACATTGATTGATTTGACAACTGATTTGACGTGCCTCGATTTGCGTGCCAAATGCACCGATCGGGTCTCGAGCGCGAACGAATTTTAGACAGGATTTGATTTTGATTAGTCGAATCTACTCTCAAAAATCCTAATTCTATTAATCCTAAGGACTGAGCATTTACCGGGGGCATTTCGGTAATTTTCCATTGACGTCTTGCTTCTCGACGTACACCGGCTGTCTGCCCTTCTGGCGACACTTCTGAAACTGACTTTATTTCTTAATTGTGTTTGTCTTACTAATTCGATTGTCCGAAGTCGGATTTCATTTCGTGGTCAATTTCATTAATTTACGACTCTGTCTCTGTCTCAGACCAACAGGCGGCTGTTTGGAAAATTCTCCCCAGTTAGCCTTTCCCCTTCGGTTGGTCATCTCAGGGTAGCTAATCTTGAGTGAGCGTCGATCAGAGGGTATTAACGAAGTGTTTCCATTCCTTTAGAAATTCCGATATTTGGGTCGAATTTTCAGACTGTTACATTTCGGCCACTCCATACACGCCCGAATCACCCATTTGCAGCCCACTTTGCAAGACTTCCAGCCCACTCTAAGCCTCTAAGCCTTCGGCCAAGCCCATTCCACTAATCACCCAAACTACCCCGATTAGTCCAAGCCTTAATCATGCCATTTCCTCCAAGATTACCACATTCAACTCTCTAGTTCATATTTCACAAACATATACCACTAACCTAAACCAAGATTAGGGGTAGAGCTTACCGGAAAATGGGGCGGAAATGACGACGACGACGGGCGGAGCAAGAATGGCCGTGAGGGCTCTTCGGCCTACAAGGAGGATCGGGTTGGCTTGGTCGGCAAACGACTTTAAAGGGTCATGGAAAATGAAGACAAAGGAGCTTGGAATACTTACCAAGGAGTGAGGATGGTTGACGGTGAGGAGCGGTGGCCGAACGACGATGATCGATGACGATGAAGGGCTAGACGAGCATGGCACCGAGAGGAAGGGAGAGACGGTGAAGTGAGATCGAGGTTCACATGGCCATAGAACAACAAGGAAAGGAAGAGAAGAGGCTTACCGTGGCGGGGCAAGGCGACGGCAACGAGGAACGGTGGCGGTGGTGGCGATGGAAGGGCGGCCGGACGACGGTGGCTCACGGTGGAGGAGTGCTCGGGCGGCACGGCCACGGGAGGGAGAGAAGCCGAGAGAGTTGAGAAGGGAAGAGAGGTTTCGGGAGGGAGAGTGAGGGAGAGAGAGTGCCGAATGAGAGAATGAGGGGTGAGGAGAGAGAGAAGAGAGTTTATTCAAGATAAAACAAAAATTCAAATGGAGGAAGTGGGGTGGTTGAAATAGTGACTTGGATTAGATTATGTACTCTTGATGTACTTGGATTTGACTTGATGGATTGCCTTGGAAATTGTGCCATGATTGACCGGTGGATTTGATTGATTGATTGACAAGACATTTGATTGATTTGACAACTGATTTGACTTGCCTCGATTTGCGTGCCAAATGCACCGATCGGGTCTCGAGCGCGAACGAATTTTAGATAGGATTTGATTTTGATTAGTCGAATCTACTCTCAAAAATCCTAATTCTATTTATCCTAAGGACTGAGCATTTACCGGGGGCATTTCGGTAATTTTCCATTGACGTCTTGCTTCTCGACGTACACCGATTGTCTGCCCTTCTGGCGACATTTCTGAAACTGACTTTATTTCGTAATTGTGTTTGTCTTACTAATTCGATTGTCCGAAGTCGGATTTCATTTCGTGGTCAATTTCATTAATTTACGACTCTGTCTCTGCCTCAGACCAACGAGCGGCTGTTTGGAAAATTCTCCCCAGTTAGCCTTTCCCCTTCGGTTGGTCATCTCAGGGTAGCTAATCCTGAGTGAGCGTCGATCAGAGGGTATTAACGAAGTGTTTCCATTCCTTTAGAAATTCCGATATTTGGGTCGAATTTTCAGACTGTTACATTTCGGCCACTCCATACACGCCCGAATCACCCATTTGCAGCCCACTTTGCAAGACTTCCAGCCCACTCTAAGCCTCTAAGCCTTCGGCCAAGCCCATTCCACTAATCACCCAAACTACCCCGATTAGTCCAAGCCTTAATCATGCCATTTCCTCCAAGATTACCACATTCAACTCTCTAGTTCATATTTCACAAACATATACCACCAACCTAAACCAAGATTAGGGGTAGAGCTTACCGGAAAATGGGGCGGAAATGACGACGACGACGGGCGGAGCAAGAATGGCCGTGAGGGCTCTTCGGCCTACAAGGAGGATCGGGTTGGCTTGGTCGGCAAACGACTTTAAAGGGTCATGGAAAATGAAGACAAAGGAGCTTGGAATACTTACCAAGGAGTGAGGATGGTTGACGGTGAGGAGCGGTGGCCGAACGACGATGATCGATGACGACGAAGGGCTAGACGAGCATGGCACCGAGAGGAAGGGAGAGACGGTGAAGTGAGATCGAGGTTCACATGGCCATAGAACAACAAGGAAAGGAAGAGAAGAGGCTTACCGTGGCGGGGCAAGGCGACGGCAACGAGGAACGGTGGCGGTGGTGGCGATGGAAGGGCGGCCGGACGACGGTGGCTCACGGTGGAAGAGTGCTCGGGCGGCACGGCCACGGGAGGGAGAGAAGCCGAGAGAGTTGAGAAGGGAAGAGAGGTTTCGGGAGGGAGAGTGAGGGAGAGAGAGTGCCGAATGAGAGAATGAGGGGTGAGGAGAGAGAGAAGAGAGTTTATTCAAGATAAAACAAAAATTCAAATGGAGGAAGTGGGGTGGTTGAAATAGTGACTTGGATTAGATTATGTACTCTTGATGTACTTGGATTTGACTTGATGGATTGCCTTGGAAATTGTGCCATGATTGACCGGTGGATTTGATTGATTGATTGACAAGACATTTGATTGATTTGACAACTGATTTGACTTGCCTCGATTTGCGTGCCAAATGCACCGATCGGGTCTCGAGCGCGAACGAATTTTAGATAGGATTTGATTTTGATTAGTCGAATCTACTCTCAAAAATCCTAATTCTATTTATCCTAAGGACTGAGCATTTACCGGGGGCATTTCGGTAATTTTCCATTGACGTCTTGCTTCTCGACGTACACCGATTGTCTGCCCTTCTGGCGACATTTCTGAAACTGACTTTATTTCGTAATTGTGTTTGTCTTACTAATTCGATTGTCCGAAGTCGGATTTCATTTCGTGGTCAATTTCATTAATTTACGACTCTGTCTCTGCCTCAGACCAACGAGCGGCTGTTTGGAAAATTCTCCCCAGTTAGCCTTTCCCCTTCGGTTGGTCATCTCAGGGTAGCTAATCCTGAGTGAGCGTCGATCAGAGGGTATTAACGAAGTGTTTCCATTCCTTTAGAAATTCCGATATTTGGGTCGAATTTTCAGACTGTTACATTTCGGCCACTCCATACACGCCCGAATCACCCATTTGCAGCCCACTTTGCAAGACTTCCAGCCCACTCTAAGCCTCTAAGCCTTCGGCCAAGCCCATTCCACTAATCACCCAAACTACCCCGATTAGTCCAAGCCTTAATCATGCCATTTCCTCCAAGATTACCACATTCAACTCTCTAGTTCATATTTCACAAACATATACCACTAACCTAAACCAAGATTAGGGGTAGAGCTTACCGGAAAATGGGGCGGAAATGACGACGACGACGGGCGGAGCAAGAATGGCCGTGAGGGCTCTTCGGCCTACAAGGAGGATCGGGTTGGCTTGGTCGGCAAACGACTTTAAAGGGTCATGGAAAATGAAGACAAAGGAGCTTGGAATACTTACCAAGGAGTGAGGATGGTTGACGGTGAGGAGCGGTGGCCGAACGACGATGATCGATGACGACGAAGGGCTAGACGAGCATGGCACCGAGAGGAAGGGAGAGACGGTGAAGTGAGATCGAGGTTCACATGGCCATAGAACAACAAGGAAAGGAAGAGAAGAGGCTTACCGTGGCGGGGCAAGGCGACGGCAACGAGGAACGGTGGCGGTGGTGGCGATGGAAGGGCGGCCGGACGACGGTGGCTCACGGTGGAGGAGTGCTCGGGCGGCACGGCCACGGGAGGGAGAGAAGCCGAGAGAGTTGAGAAGGGAAGAGAGGTTTCGGGAGGGAGAGTGAGGGAGAGAGAGTGCCGAATGAGAGAATGAGGGGTGAGGAGAGAGAGAAGAGAGTTTATTCAAGATAAAACAAAAATTCAAATGGAGGAAGTGGGGTGGTTGAAATAGTGACTTGGATTAGATTATGTACTCTTGATGTACTTGGATTTGACTTGATGGATTGCCTTGGAAATTGTGCCATGATTGACCGGTGGATTTGATTGATTGATTGACAAGACATTTGATTGATTTGACAACTGATTTGACTTGCCTCGAGTTGCGTGCCAAATGCACCGATCGGGTCTCGAGCGCGAACGAATTTTAGATAGGATTTGATTTTGATTAGTCGAATCTACTCTCAAAAATCCTAATTCTATTTATCCTAAGGACTGAGCATTTACCGGGGGCATTTCGGTAATTTTCCATTGACGTCTTGCTTCTCGACGTACACCGGTTATCTGCCCTTCTGGCGACATTTCTGAAACTGACTTTATTTCGTAATTGTGTTTGTCTTACTAATTCGATTGTCCGAAGTCGGATTTCATTTCGTGGTCAATTTCATTAATTTACGACTCTGTCTCTGCCTCAGACCAACGAGCGGCTGTTTGGAAAATTCTCCCCAGTTAGCCTTTCCCCTTCGGTTGGTCATCTCAGGGTAGCTAATCCTGAGTGAGCGTCGATCAGAGGGTATTAACGAAGTGTTTCCATTCCTTTAGAAATTCCGATATTTGGGTCGAATTTTCAGACTGTTACAACTCGCCCATGGACGAAACTAATAACTTGAACGGGCCTTAAAAACGTAAATTGTGGGCTGCAAGTGTGGGCTTAGGCGTGTACTTAAAGGGCAAAAGGGAACTAATGGGCTTGAAAGCTTTAAAATTAAGTAATTGGGCCAAAATCAAAATGGGCCAAATCTAGCTGGTGGGCCACTAATGGACGAAAATCCTCTTAAATTGGGCCTAAATTAAGTCCATGAACATTAAAGAATGAAACCCAAAAATGTATATGGGCTTGGGTATTCAAATTGGGCCTAAAATAATGAATATGGGCTTGAATAGTAAACCTTTAGAAATGGGCTTGGGCCCCACACGAATTTAATAAAATAATAGGCCCAACCCATATGAATTAATTTAAGAATTAATCATTGGACCTCAACTATTGAAGTGGGCCTTAGGCCCAGTCGAACTTAGCTTGAGTAATTAGAGGCCCTTCATCAGATTAGACCTTGGTTTATATGGGCTCGATTAGTGGATTGTCCTTGGATAATTGATAGTATAGTAGACTTTTGTTTAAGATGTAAGGCGGACTTGGATTATCGAAACTTTGTGGATAGAGATAATTGATCTACGTCTGCTTGGCTCGTTGATCATGAGATGTATCAGTTGGTCGATTGATGTGCTCTGTCTTGCACTTATGATTATTGGCATGCATGCTCTGTGTTGAATTATTGATGTGATCATCTGGGCCCTGCATACATTCAGAGCATTGCATGAGTCACTGGGAATGTGACATGAGATTGTGCCCTGAGGGGAAATGGAGAGAAAAGGGAGACCAACGTAAGGCGTCAGAAACGCAGTGTGGTACGGGCCTATGTGGCACCGAGAATTATGCCGTGTGGCACTGTTGGTAGCGCCCTGATGGGAGATGGAGAGAAAAGGGAGGCCAGCATAAGGCGTCCGAGACGCAGCGTGGCATGCCGTGTGGCACTGTTGGTAGAGCCCTGATGGGAATTGGAGTGATAGGCGGGCTGATCCATGGGATCTGTGATGGCCGTTTGAGGCCTGTGGCATTTGCATAATGTTATTGCTGATTGTCGATATTGCCCGTCTGTATTGCATGAATTGTTGTGACGAAACTCGTATTGGCTATATGAGGCATGATGATAACTGGGGAGATCGAGAGCGTTGGACTCCGAGTACCAAACCCTAGTTACTAGTTAGGACCGACCCCACTCGTATATCCTACCCTACGCTAGGATTAGTGGTGAGCTTGCTGAGTCCTCGACTCACTGGCGTTGGTTGCCACCTTTTTCAGATCCAGGTCGCCAGTGATGGATGCGCCACCGATGCTTTTTGGTCTGCCGATCCAGATGGACACCCAGGTTACCCTCCATTTTGATATGCACGCTACCCTGTGGCATAGGCATGTGACGACTGTGCTCGTAGATCAGGGAGGTCCTTATTTAGTGCCCCATAGGTTTGAGGCTTGGTTTAGAGAGGGCCTACATGGCTTTGAGGGACCCCAGAGAGACTCCCCGATTCCCATGGAGGAGGACCCATTTTGGCTCCAGCCTGCAGAATATGGAGGCCAGGTGATCGACCCCGACCCGAAGCAGGAGTTGCCGTCTCTAGGGCGCTCCGAGATAGATGGCCACGAGGAGGGCGATGCGATGGATACCGAGGAGGAGGATCCAGAGGAGGACCCTGTGGAGGATTCCGACGAGGAGGACTGAGTCATGGCAGAATCCCGATGTTTTGAGGATTAATAGAGCGTAGGATGATCTACAGCTAGTGATTTTCTTTTGGTAGTCTGTACCTAACGCTAATCGTATTTATGAAATGTTGTTTATGTTTATCTTGTCCATGCTACCCCTTTGCTATGTATGCTTGTGTGTATGGATAGGAGGCACGCTTCCGAAGGTATGAGAATTTGGCGCAAGTTGCGTCGTCTGGTCGCGACGAAGAGAAAGTATCCCTGGGCCATCGCTTATCGTGAACCAGGCGAGCGCGAGGTGTATCTTCCGCAGGAACGGGATGCCGCATTCCCGAGAAGGGATCCGGGGCGTGATATCACCGTTCGAGTGGTATCAGAGCAAGGTCAGCTCGATACGAGACCGTTCGAGGTTTGGAGTGATAAGGCTGATGATTTTGGGGTAGTTAGTTAGACAGACCCTAGACCTAAGGATTAGGAAGGGTAGAATGCATGATTTGGTTGGCGCATGTGATTGCTTAGCGGAATTGATTGTCTAGAGTAACCTTGGGATAAGGTATTTCATGCTAAGCTGCAGGTGCGTCAGGACCTGAGGTAAGGTTCTATGGCAGAGCCCCATGAGTTGGGCGCTTGAATGATAATTGCTGAATGTTAGCCTGTGAGGTATTGCATGTGATTGTATGCCTAGTCGGCTGTCGTGCGCTGCTTGACCATCATGCATTGCATGATTTCTGCACCGAAAGCAAAATGGTTTAGAAATGGAAGATTATTGTTGAAAAAGGAGATTTGGATTTTGAAAGAAATGCATGCATTCATGTTGTTGGATTTGGTGACCGTCAGCCTGGTATGGGACACGACTGACGGGACGTCTAAAAACTGTGATGAAGCGTGGTATGGGACACGTGGAGTGGGATTCTCTTTGTCTATGAATTTCTTAGGACAACTATTCGCACCAAGAAACGATGAGGGCGGGGAGTGGTCGCCGGGGCAAAGACCTGATCAAGGAAGCGGCTCCCGACAGGCTTCTAGTTGAGGTTGCGAACAGAGTGGCCTGGGTTATGCATTTGCAGGGTTGAGTCTAGATGTCGACCGGGTTCAACTGCATTTAAGCTGCAGCGATTATTTACATGCATATACATGTCAGTGGACGCGACAGTAGGCGAAAGCTTGGTTGCTAGATTTAGAATTTCGAATTCCTGAATGGGAATTTCGTTTGTTTTAGGTGTGAGTTTTAGCGAGGATGAGCAATAGGGGCAGAAGACCGACTGCTGGTGCATCGAGCTCGAGGGCCCCTGAGTCTGAAGGGGACCCTAGGATCGAAGAGATGATGAGAGTTCTGACGGAAGTGAGTAACCTGATGGCTAGGCAAGCTGCTGAGAGAGCTGCCACTGTTGCCCAAGCAGCTGAGGCCGCCTTGGCCGCTGCAAATGGAGCCAATGGAGGCAATGGGCATGGAAATGGTGGACGTCAGACTCATCATATGGTGGAGCAATTTCTGAAGTTGCAGCCGTCGAAGTTTGATGGCAGTGGTGGTCCAGAGGTAGCTGCCTTGTGGATCGAGCAGCTGGAGAAGGCTTTCTCCGTGTTGGGTTGCGCAGGTGAGGAGAAAGTCTCGTTGGCAACTTATCAACTTCAGGGTACTGCAGATGATTGGTGGAAAGCCACTAGAGGGCGAGTCTTTCCGGATGGTATGAGGCCGAACTGGACCGCCTTCTGTACAGCATTTAATGGAAAGTATTTCTCTGAAGCAACACAAGAAAGGAAAATGGAAGAGTTTATCAGGCTCCGCCAAGGATCACTGACTGTGGACCAGTATGAAGGTGAATTTGCCAGACTGTCCAAGTTCGCACGAAGGCTGATTGACGACCCATGGGATAAGGCCAGGAGATTCAGGGAAGGATTGAGGCCCGAGTTGAAGAGTATGATCATCGCCACTGGGCTAAGGGCCTACAATGAGATCTATGAGCGAGCCCTGGCGATAGAGCGGGATCTGCAAGAAAAGGCCGCCGCATCTGGATCGCGGTTTGTGCCAAGGGGGAACTTCAGAGACTTTGGCAAGAGGCCAATGAAGGACAACCGCAGGTTCGTTCCACCTGCGAGGAGAACCCTGGGAAAGCCATCGTTCCCTGGGAATCAGGTCTGCCGTGACTGTGGCAGGAGGCACGGGAATAGCCCTTGCCCGAGGAAGACTGAAGGCTGCTTTGGATGTGGCCAAACGGGGCATATCCTGAGGAATTGCCCGAGGAAAGGCCAGAGACCCCCATTCCAGCAACAACAGCAGCAACCGCAGATGGTGAACGCTCCGCAAGGAAACCAGAACCGTCCGCCAGCTCAAGGACGAGTGTATGCAATGGCGCGCAAGGACACTGAGAATGCGCCGGGGGTGATCACAGGTACCGTTTCCCTTTGTGGTCATACCGCTTATGCCTTGTTTGATCCGGGAGCGTCGCACTCTTTCGTATCTGCACGTTTTGTTGAGTTGTCTGGGATAAATGTTAAGCCATTGGATGTGACCTTGCATGTAACCACCCCGTTGAAGGATAGAGTAATTATTGCGTTAGGATGTAAGGGGTGTAAGTTAGCTCTGGGCGATAGGCAAGAAGAAATTGACTTAGCTGTTCTACCCATGTATGATTTCGACGTGATTGTTGGCATGGATTGGCTAGTTAGGCATGGTGCAGTGGTAGACTGTAGTAGGAGTATCATACAGCTAAACCCAGTAGGCCACCCTGGGTATGAATTTAAGGGAAATCGTGGAGGAACGTCGATTCCTTGGATCTCATCTTTAGAGGCGACCAAGTTAATGGATGAAGGTTGCCTGGGATTTTTGGTATCAGTATTAGATTCGTCTGCCCTAGAAATGAAGTCAGAAGAAGTGCCTGTAGTAAGTGAGTATCCAGATGTATTTCCTCAAGAGTTGCCTGGATTGCCACCTGAGCGTGAAGTAGAATTTATGATTGAATTGGCACCTGGAACGGAGCCAATCTCGAAAGCACCGTATAGGATGTCGTTATCGGAATTGAAGGAATTGAAGGTGCAAATGCAAGAGCTGCTGGATAAAGGATTTATCCGCCCCAGTGCTTCGCCGTGGGGAGCTCCGGTGCTATTTGTTAAGAAGAAGGATGGATCACTAAGACTGTGCATCGATTACAGACAGCTGAACCAAGTGACGATCAAGAATAAGTATCCTCTACCAAGGATTGATGACCTGTTCGACCAACTTCAAGGTGCATGTGTGTTCTCCAAGATAGACCTAAGGACAGGCTATCACCAATTGAGGATTAAGAAGGAGGACGTGCCCAAGACTGCTTTTAGGACGAGGTATGGGCACTATGAGTTCACCGTTATGCCGTTTGGATTGACAAATGCTCCAGCCGCATTTATGGATATGATGAATCGAGTGTTCAAGGAGTTTTTGGATCAATTCGTGATAGTCTTCATTGATGACATCTTGGTATATTCGAAGAGTTCTGAGGACCACGAAGAACACTTAAGGATCGTCCTGCGAACGCTAAGGGAACATTCGCTGTATGCGAAGTTCAGTAAGTGTGAGTTCTGGCTGAGCAGAGTGGCGTTTCTTGGTCATATAGTATATGGAGAAGGAATATCAGTAGACCCATCTAAGATTGAAGCAGTAGAGAAATGGTCGAGACCTACGACCGTGACGGAAGTGCGAAGTTTCCTTGGATTGGCTGGGTATTATAGACGCTTCGTGGAAAGATTCTCTGTGATAGCGTCTCCTCTGACGCGTTTGTTGAAGAAGGAAACAAAGTTTCAATGGACTGAGAAATGCGAGGAGAGTTTTCAGGAGTTGAAGGATCGATTGACTTCCGCACCAGTCTTAACCATTCCGTCTGGACCAGGAGGATTTGAGATATACAGCGATGCGTCATTAAGAGGATTGGGGTGTGTCTTGATGCAGCATGGACGAGTGGTAGCTTATGCATCTCGACAGTTGAGGCCGCATGAGATGAATTACCCGACGCATGACTTGGAGTTAGCTGCGATTGTCTTTGCATTGAAGATTTGGAGGCATTATCTGGTGGGAGAGAAATTCCAGATTTTTACGGACCATCAGAGTTTGAAGTATCTGTTCTCGCAGAAGGAGCTGAATATGAGGCAGCGTCGTTGGATGGAGTTGTTGAAGGACTACGACTGTGATATTCTATACCATCCAGGAAAGGCAAATAAGGTAGCGGATGCTCTGAGTAGGAAGTTGAGCGTTGCGCATATGATGGTCAAAGAGTGGACCTTACTGGAGGAGATTAGAGATTCTGAGTTTAAGGTTGAGGTAGGAACCCTCTCCAGTTTGATGGCTACGTTGCGGATCGAACCAGAGATTCAGCTAAGAATCAAGGAGATGCAATCTACGGACCCAGACATTCAGAAGATTGTGGCGATGAATGCAGACGAGAGGAAGGCCGAGTTCCAAGTGACTGCTGACGGAATATTGAAGTTTAGAGGACGTCTGTGCGTGCCTAATGACGAGGCGCTAAAAGAGAAGATTTTGTCCGAGGCACACAGAAGTAACTACAGTATTCATCCAGGGAGTACTAAGATGTATCAAAATTTGCGTCAGCACTATTGGTGGAATGGAATGAAGGTGGATGTGGCTAAGCATGTAGCTAAGTGTCTGACGTGCCAACAGGTAAAGGCACAGCATTGCAAGCCTAGAGGATTATTGCAACCATTGGAAATCCCAGAGTGGAAATGGGAGCATGTCACTATGGATTTTGTGACAGGATTGCCAAGAAGTCAGAGAGGCAATGATTTGATTTGGGTAATCGTGGACAGACTAACGAAATCAGCTCATTTCATTGCAGTACGAAAGGACTCTACCTTGGAAAAGTTGGCTGAATTGTACGTGAGGCAGATAGTGTGATTGCATGGGGTACCAGTAAGTATTGTATCAGACAGAGATCCTCGCTTCACCGCTACATTTTGGAAGAGTCTGCAGGGTGCGCTGGGAACAGAGTTAAGATTCAGTACAGCTTACCACCCTCAGACAGATGGTCAGTCGGAAAGGACGATACAGACTTTGGAAGACATGCTGAGAGCTTGTGTGATTGATTTCAAAGGAGGTTGGGAAGAGCAGTTGCATTTGGTGGAATTCGCCTACAACAACAGCTATCAGCAGAGTATCAGAATGGCACCATTTGAGGCACTGTATGGAAGGGCCTGTAGAACGCCAATCTGTTGGGACGAAGTTGGTGAGAAAAGTATAACAGGCCCAGAATTAGTGCAGCAGTCAGTTGAGGCAGTCAGAGTGATCAGAGACAGATTGAGGACTGCGCAGAGTAGGCAGAAGAGTTATGCAGACAAGAGACGTAAGCCATTGGAATTCCAAGTTGGAGATCATGTGTTTCTGAAGGTGTCGCCGATGCGAGGACTATCTCGGTTTGGCAAGAAAGGAAAGCTGAGTCCAAGATTTGTTCGGCCATTCGAGATCCTGGAAAAGATCGGAACACTGGCTTATCGTCTAGCATTGCCGCCGAACTTATCGCAGATTCATAATGTGTTTCATGTTTCAATGCTTCGAAAGTACGAGCCGGACCCTGGCCATATACTCGATCATGAAGTCATTGAAATGGATGACCGCGTCTCATACGTGGAAAGGCCAGTAAGGATTGAAGATCGTAAGGAGCAGGTCTTAAGGAATAAGACGATTCCGCTGGTCAAGGTTATCTAGGAACACCATGGAACTGAAGGAGCTACTTGGGAAAGCGAGGATGAAATGAAGAAGAAGTATCCGTACCTATTTGAGTAGATCGATGTAATCTCCATTTTTGTTGTAAGGATTGGTGGATGTAAATTTCGAGGACGAAATTTTTTATAAGAAGGGAAGAGTTGTAACAGTCTGAAAATTCGACCCAAATATCGGAATTTCTAAAGGAATGGAAACACTTCGTTAATACCCTCTGATCGACGCTCACTCAGGATTAGCTACCCTAAGATGACCAACCGAAGGGGAAAGGCTAACTGGGGAGAATTTTCCAAACAGCCGCCCGTTGGTCTGAGACAGAGACAGAGTCGTAAATTAATGAAATTGACCACGAAATGAATTCCGACTTCAGACAATCGAATTAGTAAGACAAACACAATTCAGAAATAAAGTCAGTTTCAGAAATGTCGCCAGAAGGGCAGACAGCCGGTGTACGTCGAGAAGCAAGACGTCAATGGAAAATTACCGAAATGCCCCCGGTAAATGCTCAGTCCTTAGGATTAATAGAATTAGGATTTTTGAGAGTAGATTCGGCTAATCAAAATCAAATCCTGTCTAAAATTCGTTCGCGCTCGAGACCCGATCGGTGCATTTGGCACGCAAATCGAGACAAGTCAAATCAGTTGTCAAATCAATCAAACGTCTTGTCAATCACATCAATCACATCATGGTTCAATTTCCAAGACAAGTCAATCTTGGTCCAATTCCCAATGCAAGTCAATCCATAAATCAATCAACATGTCAAGGTACTAATGTCACACCAAAGTACAAATCCATGTCACTATTCTACCTAATCCCACTTACCCATTATTTGAAATTTTGGCTATATACTTGGATGAAAACCTCACTCTCTCTCCTCTCTCATTTTTCTCCCATTCGGCCGAGCATTCCCTCTCTCCCTCTCTTCTTTATTTTCTTCTCCTTCTCCTTCTCCTTGCCGTCGCCGTCGTCCGCCCGAGCTCCTCCATCGTCGCCGCCGTTCGGCCCTCCCAGCCACCGCCATCCTCGTAGCTTCCCTTGGTAAGTCTTCCTAGCTCACTTCTAGTTGTATTCCATGGCTGGAACACCCCATGGAACACCCTAAATAGCCCCGTTTTCCTTCGTCGTTTGGCTCGTCGTTTCGCTTCATTTTGGACCCGGCCGAGTCACCTTGCCTTTCCATGGTTCCTCACTTCTTTTGGCATGTGCAACCATCATTCTAGGTCCTTGGAAAGCCTTGGAAGGCGTCGGATCAGCCCCCAAACGCCGACCATCCTCCTTTGGCCGAGGGCCATTTTGAGCCGCTCGGTGTCTTCCGTCGTCGTCTACTCCAACCCAACCCGTTTAGGTAAGCTCTACTACTAATTCTAGCCTAGGTTAGTAGTATATGCGTGTAAGATGGTATGTTAGAGGTTGATTAGGCTTGATGTGGGTTTGAAATGAGATTAAGATTAAGTTTACCTTAGGCTAACATGTTGAAATCTTGATTGGGCCAATTTAAGGGGCTGCTGGTGAGTGAACTTGGGCTTCAAAAAGGTATTTGTGGGCTGCGATGAGAAGAGTAGGCGTGTGAGGGATGGGCCGAACCAACTAATGGGCCTAGGGGACTTAATTTGGACCAATTTAACCCAAAATAAGCTAACGGGCCGGAGACATTCCAAAGGACTCGCCCATGGACGAAACTAATAACTTGAACGGGCCTTAAAAACGTAAATTGTGGGCTGCAAGTGTGGGCTTAGGCGTGTACTTAAAGGGCAAAAGGGAACTAATGGGCTTGAAAGCTTTAAAATTAAGTAATTGGGCCAAAACTAATCAAAATGGGTCAAATCTAGCTGGTGGGCCACTAATGGACGAAAATCCTCTTAAATTGGGCCTAAATTAAGTCCATGAACATTAAAGAATGAAACCCAAAAATGTATATGGGCTTGGGTATTCAAATTGGGCCTAAAATAATGAATATGGGCTTGAATAGTAAACCTTTAGAAATGGGCTTGGGCCCCACACGAATTTAATAAAATAATAGGCCCAACCCATATGAATTAATTTAAGAATTAATCATTGGACCTCAACTATTGAAGTGGGCCTTAGGCCCAGTCGAACTTAGCTTGAGTAATTAGAGGCCCTTCATCAGATTAGACCTTGGTTTATATGGGCTCGATTAGTGGATTGTCCTTGGATAATTGATAGTATAGTAGACTTTTGTTTAAGATGTAAGGCGGACTTGGATTATCGAAACTTTGTGGATAGAGATAATTGATCTACGTCTGCTTGGCTCGTTGATCATGAGATGTATCAGTTGGTCGATTGATGTGCTCTGTCTTGCACTTATGATTATTGGCATGCATGCTCTGTGTTGAATTATTGATGTGATCATCTGGGCCCTGCATACATTCAGAGCATTGCATGAGTCACTGGGAATGTGACATGAGATTGTGCCCTGAGGGGAAATGGAGAGAAAAGGGAGACCAACGTAAGGCGTCAGAAACGCAGTGTGGTACGGGCCTATGTGGCACCGAGAATTATGCCGTGTGGCACTGTTGGTAGCGCCCTGATGGGAGATGGAGAGAAAAGGGAGGCCAGCATAAGGCGTCCGAGACGCAGCGTGGCATGCCGTGTGGCACTATTGGTAGAGCCCTGATGGGAATTGGAGTGATAGGCGGGCTGATCCATGGGATCTGTGATGGCCGTTTGAGGCCTGTGGCATTTGCATAATGTTATTGCTGATTGTCGATATTGCCCGTCTATATTGCATGAATTGTTGTGACGAAACTCGTATTGGCTATATGAGGCGTGATGATAACTGGGGAGATCGAGAGCGTTGGACTCCGAGTACCAAACCTTAGTTACTAGTTAGGACCGACCCCACTCGTATATCCTACCCTACGCTAGGATTAGTGGTGAGCTTGCTGAGTCCTCGACTCAATGGCGTTGGTTGCCACCTTTTTCAGATCCAGGTCGCCAGTGATGGATGCGCCACCGATGCTTTTTGGTCTGCCGATCCAGATGGACACCCAGGTTACCCTCCATTTTGATTTGCACGCTACCCTGTGGCATAGGCATGTGACGACTGTGCTCGTAGATCAGGGAGGTCCTTATTTAGTGCCCCATCGATTCGAGGCTTGGTTTAGAGAGGGCCTACATGGCTTTGAGGGACCCCAGAGAGATCCCCCGATTCCCATGGAGGAGGACCCATTTTGGCTCCAGCCTGCAGAATATGGAGGCTAGGTGATCGACCCCGACCCGAAGCAGGAGTTGCCGTCTCCAGGGCGCTCCGAGATAGATGGCCACGAGGAGGGCGATGCGATGGATACCGAGGAGGAGGATCCAGAGGAGGACCCTGTGGAGGATTCCGACGAGGAGGACTGAGTCATGGCAGAATCCCGATGTTTTGAGGATTAATAGAGCGTAGGATGATCTACAGCTAGTGGTTTTCTTTTGGTAGTCTGTACCTAACGCTAATCGTATTTATGAAATGTTGTTTATGTTTATCTTGTCCATGCTACCCCTTTGCTATGTATGCTTGTGTGTATGGATAGGAGGTACGCTTCCGCAGGTATGAGAATTTGGCACAAGTTGCGTCGTCTGGTCGCGACGAAGAGAAAGTATCCCTGGGCCGTCGCTTATCGTGAACCAGGCGAGCGCGAGGTGTATCTTCCGCAGGAACGGGATGCCGCATTCCCGAGAAGGGATCCGGGGCGTGACAGTATTTCCCTGTCGCGGGCTCGAGGGGGGCTCGGGGCGTGACAGATCGGGTCCCGAGCGCGAACGAATTTCAGACAGGATTTGATTTCGATTGATCGAATCTACTCTCAAAATCCTAATGCTACTAATCCTAAGGACTGAGCATTTACCGGGGCCATTTCGGTAATTTTCCAATCACGTCTTGCTTCACGACGTACACCGGCTGTCTGCCCTTCTGGCGACATTTCTGAAACTGAGCTCATTTCTTAACTGTGTTTGTCTTACTGATTCGATTGTCCAAAGTCGGATTTCATTTTGTGGTCAATTTCATTAAATAACGACTCTGTCTCTGTCTCAGACCAACGGGCGGCTGTTTGGAAAATTCTTCCCAGATAGCCCTTCCCCTTCGGTTAGTCATCTCAGGGTAGCTAATCCTGAGTGAGCGTCGATCAGAGTGTATTAACGAAGTATTTCCATTCATTTAGAATTTCCGATAATCGGGTCGAATTTTCAGACTGTCACACACACATTTCATATGCTAGACTTTTCATGTAATGTCTAGTATCATTTGTTGAAAATCATCTTGTTGCTAAAATTCAAAATCACAAGATTGTTAACCAAAAGAAAAAGAAAAACAAGTGTAGCCTAAAAAAAATGGGCCTACTTCCAAACAAAAGGGAGTCGGGAGTAAGAAAAGCAAAGCCTACTCCAAAGAATCTCGGGCAGAAAGAGCAAAGCCAATGCCCATATATCTGTAATTAACTTCTGACTTCGAACATACATTTTGAATTCCCGAAAAAGGGTCCCCAAAGAAGTCAATTTGCAAAGTGTAAAAGAACTATCACCTCTCAGCCAATGGTGGTATTCATTGAAGACAAATTCAGGAAGGTCAAAGATCGGTGACAAGACTGCAATGATCACCAACACCAAGCCCTTCTCATATATTTTTCTGAGCCAAAACGAGCCCTTCGTTTCTCAGACCCAAATCCCGACTTACGTTACGACCCTTGAAAGTCTCTTCTGATTAGAGCACTTGAATTAATGTAAGAGTTGAATGACTTTAAGCATCGCTCGAAGAAGTTCGAGCAAAATTATTTCTCTTTCATTTTGCAGTGTTCTTGACTTGTAAACCCGGAGCAGATGATGAAGACTTTTTTGTCAATGGCCTTGACTCGAAATGAGTCCCCTTTGATAAGCCTTTGACCCAGCCCACATTACGGTCCTAATCAAGACCTCTAGATCGGCTTGATCGTATCAATTGCGAGATTACTCAGACCCTCGCTGAATGCGATGATGGTAAGGTTGAGCGATTTCTTTTCAAATCCTGCAATTAGGGTAAACAAGCCTTTCTCGAGAGTGAGAGAAAGCCCTTTCAGACTGAAGTCCCCATTCAGGTTACATTCGAGGTATTCATGACATGATAACCTCTCTAGACAAAATTGAAAATGCAAACTCGACAGAATAGTCATGCATGATCCACATTATGAGCATATACAACATACGGTTTTAATCATTGTAAACTCAACTGAATGGTTTCGCATGAACCGATGAACTCATTGATAAAAATGCTTGCACATGTTACCTCTGACACTGTCTGACAAGTAGTGCATTCTTGATAGTCGAGTTACCCTCCGAGGTCTCGAAATTCATCTAGAGGCTATTGAATAAACAAGCCCTATTAGCTAATGCTTGCCAAGCATTTTCAGGTGAGTATATCTTTAGCCTGAACCTTTCAATTCTGATGATTGTCTGGGTGCTCAAATGCATTGCAGTACATAAGGTCATTCAGTGAGCAAGCAGACATGATACAATCAGTCTGTCTATGCCTCGATCATTAACTCAGAAGGTCCAGGTAAGTCTTTTGAACCCTTGCGACTCATGATCAACATGCTCTCATGAAGTCTTCATCAGCTCACGATTGATATAATCTCGTGTTCTCAAGCTTTATCAAATCATGATTGACCAACTCTCGTGTTCTTGATCTTTACCTCATCGGTTTATTGCTAAAGTGATGGGAGAACAGTTAAATTGGGTTTACGCTTCTGCAGGATTCCTGGTCTCCCTAAATCCTAGAATGACACCCTTCAAGGTAAGTTAAATCGGGTTTGAGCGTCTGCAGGATTCCTGATTTTCCCAGATCCCAGAATGACACCCTTCAAGGTAAGTTAAATCGAGTTAAATGCAGTTGAACCCGGTCGACATCTAGACTCAACCCTGCAAATGCATAACCCAGGCCACTCTGTTCGCAACCTCAACTAGAAGCCTGTCGGGAGCCGCTTCCTTGATCAGGTCTTTGCCCCGGCGACCACTCCCCGCCCTCATCGTTTCTTGGTGCGAACAGTTGTCCTAAGAAATTCATAGACAAAGAGAATCCCACTCCACGTGTCCCATACCACGCTTCATCACAGTTTTTAGACGTCCCGTCAATCCTGTCCCATACCAGGCTGACGGTCACAAAATCCAACAACATGAATGCATGCATTTCTTTCAAAATCCAAATCTCCTTTTTCAACAATGATTTTCCATTTCTAAACCATTTTGCTTTCGGTGCAGAAATCATGCAATGCATGATGGTCAAGCAGCGCGCGACAGCCGACTAGGCATACAACCACATGCAATACCTCACAGACTAACATTCAGCAATCAGCAATCAAGCGCCCAACTCATGGGGCTCTGCCTTAGAACCTTACCTCAGGTCCTGACGCACCTGCAGCTTAGCACAAAACACCTTATCCAAAGGCTACTCTAAACAATCGATTCTGCTAGGCAATCACATGCGCCAATCAAATCATGCATTCTACCCTTCCTAATCCTTAGGTCTAGGGTCTATCTATCTAACTACCCCAAAATCAACATCCTTATCACTCCAAAACCTCGAACTGTCTCGTATCGAGCTGACCTTGCTCTGATACCACTCGAACGGGGATGTCACGCCCCGGATCCCTACTCGGGAACGCGGCATCCCGTTCCTGCGGAAGGTACACCTCGCGCTCGCCTGGTTCACGATGAGCGACGGCCCAGGGATGCTTTCTCTTCGTCGCAACCAGACGACGCAACCTGCGCCAAATTCTCATACCTGCGGAAGCGTGCCTTCTATCCATACACACAAGCATACATGACAAAGGGGTAGCAAAAATCAAGATAAGCAAAATCAGCATTCCATAATATAATCAGCGTTAGGTACAGACTCCCAAAAAGAAACTACTAAACACAGATCTTCCTACGCTAACAACCAAATCCTCGAACCATCGAAATTCTGCCATAACTCAGTCCTCCTCGTCGGAATCCTCCACAGGGTCCTCCTCTGGATCCTCCTCCTCGGTATCCATCGCATCGCCCTCCTCGTGGCCATCTATCTCGGAGCGCCCTGGAGACGGCAACTCCTGCTTCGGGTCGGGGTCGATCACCTGGCCTCCATATTCTGCAGGCTGGAGCCAAAACGGGTCCTCCTCCATGGGAATCGGGGAATCTCTCTGGGGTCCCTCAAAGCCATGCAGGCCCTCTCTAAACCAGGCCTCGAATCTATGGGGCACTAAATAAGGACCTCCCTGATCTACGAGTACAGTCGTCACGTGCCTATGCCATAGGGTAGCGTGCATATCAAAATGGAGGGTAACCTGGGTGTCCATCTGGATCGGCAGACCAAAAAGCATCGGTGGCACATCCATCACTGGTGACCTGGATCTGAAAAAAAGTGGCAACCAACGCCAGTGAGTCGAGGACTCAGCAAGCTCACCACTAATCCTAGCGTAGGGTAGGATATACAAGTGGGGTCGGTCCTAACCAGTAACTAGGGTTTGGTACCCGGAGTCCAACGCTCTCGATCTCCCCAGTTTTCATCACACCTCATATAGTCGGTACGAGTTTCATCACAATGGTTCATGCAATAAAGACGGGCAATATCAACAATCAGCAATCATGGTATGCAATGCCACAGGCCTCAAACGGCCATCATAGATCCCAAGGATCAGCCCGCCTATCACTCCAATTCCCATCAGGGCTCTACCAACAGTGCCACACGGCATGCCACGCTGCGTCTCGGACGCCTTATGCTGGCCTCCCTTTTCTCTCCATCTCCCATCAGGGCGCTACCAACAGTGCCACACGGCATAAATCTCGGTGCCACATAGGCCCGTACCACACTGCGTTTCTGACGCCTTACGTTGGTCTCCCTTTTCTCTCCACTTCCCCTCAGGGCACAATCTCACGTCACATCTCCAGTGACTCATGCAATGCTCTGAATGTATGCAGGGCCCAGATGATCACATCAATAACTCAACACAGAGCATGCATGCAGATGAATGTAAGTGCAAGAGCAGAGCACGTCATTCAATCAACCAATAAACCCCATGTTCATCAAGCCAAACAGACATATATCGTATGCCTCTACTCTGGAAGTCTCGATCATCTAGTTCGCCTTACATCTCATACAAGAATCTACCATGCCATCACTTACCCAAGGGCAAATCCACTAATCGAGCCCATATAAACCAAGGTCTAATCTAATTAAGAACCCTTAATTAGTCGAGCTAAGTTCGACTGGGCCTAAGGCCCACTTCAATAGTTGAGGTCCAATGATTAATTATTAATTTAACTCACATGGGTTGGGCCTATTATTTTATTAATTTCGTGCGAGGCCCAAGCCCATTTCTAAAGGTTTACTATTCAAGCCCATATTCATTATTTTAGGCCCAATTCAAGTACCCAAGCCCATATACATTTTTGGGTTTCATTCTTTAATGTTCATGGACTCAATTTAGGCCCAATTAAATAATATTTTCGTCCATTAGTGGCCCACTAACTAGATGTGGCCCATTTTGATTAGTTTTGGCCCAATTACTTGATTTTTAAAGCTTTCAAGCCCATTAGTTCCCTTTGGCCCATTATGTACACGCCTAAGTCCACATTTGCAGCCCACTAATCATGTTTTCAAGGCCCATTCAAGTTGTTAGTTTCGTCCGTTGGCAAGCCCATTAGGATATCTTAGGCCCGTTAACTTGTTTTTGATCAAATTAGTGCAAGTTAAGCCCCCTAAGCCCAATAACACCTCACGGCCTCTCCACCACACACTTACCTCATCATTTGCAGCCCACACTTAGCATTTTAAGGCCCATTTCACACGCTAACAGCCCCTCTCTTGGCCCAAATCCGCATACTAGTCCATTAGCCTCAACTAATCCAACCTTAATCACACGCTAACCTTCTTAATCACAATCACTAGCCCATAATACCACCCCACATACACATATACAACTAGCCTAGTCCAAGATTAGTGGTAGAGCTTACCAGGAATGGTTGGAAACGACGACGACGAAGGGCGGAGCGAGGAACGGCCGAATGAGCTTTCGGCCAAGAGTGGGTGACCGGCGGTTGGGGGCTGTTGGTGGCGGCTCCAAGGCTCCTCTAGGCCTTAGAGGCATCATGAAACATGACAAGCAAGTGAGGAACCGAGGGAAGGCAAGTGGGTTTGATCGGGTCCAAGTTCGAGGCCGAAACGACGAATGGAACGTCGGTGAGGAGGGGGCTGTTTCGGGCATTTCGTGGGGGTCCAATCCGAGGGAAATGAACAAGAGCAAGTTAAGAGAACTTACCAAGAGGTGAGGAGGGTTGGTGGCGGCCGGAGGGAGCTCGGCAGTGGCGGTCGGCCGGACGACGGGGCGGTGAGAGAGAGACCGAGAGAGAGTTGAGAGGAGAGGGAGAGGTTTCGGGAGGGAGAGTGAGGGAGAGAGAGAGCCGAATGAGAGAAATGAGAGAGGAGAGAGAGAGTGAAGGCTTAAGTCTAATATTTGGAAATTTCAAATTATGGTAGTGGGTTAGGTGGAATAGTGTATGTGATGAGACTTGTACTCTTGATGGGTGTGACTTTGTACCTTGGATTTGACTTGATAGATTGCATGGGAACTTGTGCCATGATTGACCGATGGATTTGACAAGACATCGATTGATTTGACAATTGATTTGACTTGCCTCGATTTGCGTGCCAAATGCACCGATCGGGTCTCGAGCGCGAACGAATTTTAGACAGGATTTGATTTTGATTAGTCGAATCTACTCTCAAAAATCCTAATTCTAATAATCCTAAGGACTGAGCATTTACCGGGGGCATTTCGGTAATTTTCCATTGACGTCTTGCTTCTCGACGTACACCGGCTGTCTGCCCTTCTGGCGACATTTCTGAAACTGACTTCATTTCTTAATTGTGTTTGTCTTACTAATTCGATTGTCCGAAGTCGGATTTCATTTCGTGGTCAATTTCATTAATTTACGACTCTGTCTCTGTCTCAGACCAACGGGCGGCTGTTTGGAAAATTCTCCCCAGTTAGCCTTTCCCCTTCGGTTGGTCATCTCAGGGTAGCTAATCCTGAGTGAGCGTCGATCAGAGGGTATTAACGAAGTGTTTCCATTCATTTAGAAATTCCGATATTTGGGTCGAATTTTCAGACTGTTACAATTCTTCCCTTCTTATAAAAATTTCGTCCTCGAAATTTACATCCACCAATCCTTACAACAAAACGGAGGTTACAACGACTTACTCAAACAAATACGGGTACTTCTTCTTCATCTCATCCTCGCTTTCCCATGTGGCTCCTTCAGTTCCATGGTGCTCCCAGATAACCTTGACCAGCGGAATCGTCTTATTCCTTAAGACCTGCTCCTTACGATCTTCAATCCTTACTGGCCTTTCCACGTATGAGACGCGGTCATCCATTTCAATGACTTCATGATCGAGTATATGGCCAGGGTCCGGCTCGTACTTTCGAAGCATTGAAACATGAAACACATTATGAATCTGCGATAAGTTCGGCGGCAATGCTAGACGATAAGCCAGTGTCCCGATCTTCTCCAGGATCTCGAATGGCCCAACAAATCTTGGACTCAACTTTCCTTTCTTGCCAAACCGAGATAGTCCTCGCATCGGCGACACCTTCAGAAACACATGATCTCCAACTTGGAATTCCAATGGCTTACGTCTCTTGTCTGCATAACTCTTCTGCCTACTCTGCGCAGTCCTCAATCTGTCTCTGATCACTCTGACTGCCTCAACTGACTGCTGCACTAATTCTGGGCCTGTTATGCTTTTCTCACCAACTTCGTCCCAACAGATTGGCGTTCTACAGGCCCTTCCATACAGTGCCTCAAATGGTGCCATTTTGATACTCTGCTGGTAGCTGTTGTTGTAAGCGAATTCCACCAAATGCAACTGCTCTTCCCAACCTCCTTTGAAATCAATCACACAAGCTCTCAATGTGTCTTCCAAAGTCTGTATCGTCCTTTCCGACTGACCATCTGTCTGAGGGTGGTAAGCTGTACTGAATCTTAACTCTGTTCCCAGCGCACCCTGCAGATTCTTCCAAAATGTAGCGGTGAAGCGAGGATCTCTGTCTGATACAATACTTACTGGTACCCCATGCAATCTCACTATCTGCCTCACATACAATTCAGCCAACTTTTCCAAGGTAGAGTCCTTTCGTACTGCAATGAAATGAGCTGATTTCGTCAGTCTGTCCACGATTACCCAAATCGAATCATTGCCTCTCTGACTTCTTGGCAATCCTGTCACAAAATCCATAGTGACATGCTCCCATTTCCACTCTGGGATTTCCAATGGTTGCAATAATCCTCCAGGCTTGCAATGCTGTGCCTTTACCTATTGACACGTCAGACACTTAGCTACATGCTTAGCCACATCCACCTTCATTCCATTCCACCAATAGTGCTGACGCAAATTTTGATACATCTTAGTACTCCCTAGATGAATACTATAGTTACTTCTGTGTGCCTCGGACAAAATCTTTTCCTTCAGCGCCTCGTCATTAGGCACGCACAGACGTCCTCTAAACTTCAATACTCCATCTGCAGTCACTTGGAACTCGGCCTTTCTCTCGTCTGCATTCATCGCCACAATCTTCTGAATGTCCGGGTCCGTAGATTGCAACTCCTTGATTCTTAGCTGAATCTCCGGTCCAATCCGCAACGTGGCCATCAGACTCGAGAGGTTTCCTACCTCGACCTTGAACTCAGAATCTCTGATTTCCTCCAGTAATGTCCACTCCTTGACCATCATATGCGCAATGCTCGACTTCCTACTCAGAGCGTCTGCCACTTTATTCGCCTTTCCTGGATGGTACAGGATATCACAGTCGTAGTCCTTCAACAACTCCATCCAACGACGCTGCCTCATATTCAGCTCCTTCTGCGAGAACAGATACTTCAAACTCTGATGGTCCGTAAAAATCTGGAATTTCTCTCCCACCAGATAATGCCTCCAAATCTTTAATGCAAAGACAATCGCAGCTAACTCCAAGTCGTGCGTCGGGTAATTCATCTCATGCGGCCTCAACTGTCGAGACGCATACGCTACCACTCGTCCATGCTGCATCAAGACACACCCCAATCCTCTTAATGACGCATCGCTGTATATCTCAAATCCTCCTGGTCCAGACGGAATGGTTAAGACTGGTGCGGAAGTCAATCGATCCTTCAACTCCTGAAAACTTTCCTCGCACTTCTCAGTCCATTGAAACTTTGTTTCCTTCTTCAACAAACGCGTCAGAGGAGACGCTATCACAGAGAACCTTTCCACAAAGCGTCTATAGTACCCAGCCAATCCAAGGAAACTTCGTACTTCCGTCACGGTCGTAGGTCTCGGCCATTTCTCCACAGCCTCTATCTTTGCTGGATCCACTGATATTCCTTCTCCAGATACTATATGTCCAAGGAACGCCACTCTGCTTAACCAAAACTCACACTTACTAAACTTCGCATACAGCGAGTGTTCTCTTAACGTCAGCAGGACAATCCTTAAGTGTTTCTCGTGGTCCTCAGAACTCTTCGAATACACCAATATGTCATCAATGAAGACTATCACAAACTGATCCAGAAACTCCTTGAATACTCGATTCATCATGTCCATAAATGCGGCCGGAGCATTTGTCAATCCAAACGGCATAACGGTGAACTCATAGTGCCCATACCTCGTCCTAAAAGCAGTCTTAGGCACATCCTCTTTCTTAATCCTTAACTGGTGATAGCCTGTCCTTAGGTCTATCTTGGAGAACACGCAAGCGCCTTGAAGTTGGTCAAACAGGTCATCAATCCTTGGTAGAGGATACTTATTCTTGATCGTCACTTGGTTCAGCTGTCGGTAATCGATGCACAGTCTTAGTGATCCATCCTTCTTCTTAACAAATAGCACCGGAGCTCCCCATGGTGAAGCACTGGGGCGGATAAATCCTTTATCCAGCAGCTCTTGCATTTGCACCTTCAATTCCTTCAATTCCGATAACGACATCCTATACGGTGCTTTCGAGATCGGCTCCGTTCCAGGTGCCAATTCGATCACAAACTCTACGTCACGCTCTGGTGGTAATCCAGGCAACTCTTGAGGAAATACATCTGGATACTCACTTACTATAGGCACTTCCTCCAACTTCACCTCTTGAGCAGTCGAATCTGACACTGATGCCAGAATTCCCAGGCAACCTTCATCCATTAACTTGGTCGCCTCTAAAGATGAGATCCAAGGAACCGACGTTCCTCCACGATTTCCCTTAAATTCATACCCAGGATGGCCTACTGGGTTTAGCTGTATGATACTCCTACTACAGTCTACCACTGCACCATGCCTAACTAGCCAATCCATGCCAACAATCACATCGAAATCAAACATGGGCAGAACAGCTAAGTCAATCTCTTCCTCTCTATCGCCCAGAGCTAACTTACACCCCTTACATCCTAGCGTAACAATCACTCTATCTTTCAGCGGGGTGGTTACATGCAAGGTCATATCCAACGGCTTAACATTCATCCCAGACAACTCAACAAAACGTGCAGATACGAAAGAGTGCGACGCTCCCGGATCAAACAAGGCATAAGCGGTATGACTACAGAGAGAAACGGTACCTGTGATCACCCCTGGCGTGTTCTCAGCGTCCTTTCGCGCCACTGCATAAACTCGTCCTTGAGCAGGTGGACGGTTCTGATTTCCCTGAGGAGCATTCACCATCGGCGGCTGCTGCTGCGGCTGGAACGGGGGTCTCGGACCTTTTCTCGGGCAGTTCCTCAGAATATGCCCCGTCTGGCCACATCCAAAGCAGCCTCCAGTCTTCCTCGGGCAAGGGCTGTTCCCATGCCTCCTGCCACAGTCACGGCAGACTTGGTTCCCAGGGAACGATGGTTTTCCCAGGGTTCTCCTTGCAGGTGGGACAAACCTGCGGTTGTCCTTCATCGACCTCTTGCCAAAGTCTCTAAAGTTCCCTCTTGGCACAAACCGCGACCCAGATGCGGCGGCCTTTTCTTGCAGATCCCGTTCTATCGCCAGGGCTCGCTCATAGATCTCGTTGTAGTCCCTCAGCCCAGTGGCGATGATCATACTTTTCAACTCAGGCCTCAATCCTTCCCTGAATCTCCTGGCCTTATCCCATGGGTCGTCAATCAGCCTTCGTGCGAACTTGGACAGCCTGGCAAATTCGCCCTCATATTGGTCCACAGTCAGCGATCCTTGGCGGAGCCTGATGAACTCTTCCATTTTCCTCTCCTGGGCTGCCTCAGAAAAATACTTTCCATTGAATGCTGCACAGAAAGCAGCCCAGTTCGGCCTCATGCCATCCGGGAAGACTCGTCCTCTGGTGGCTTTCCACCAATCATCTGCAGTACCCTGAAGCTGATAAGTTGCCAACGAAACCTTTTCCTCGTCTGCGCAACCCAACACGGAGAAAGCCTTCTCCAGTTGCTCGATCCACAAGGCAGCTACCTCAGGACCACCACTGCCATCAAACTTCGACGGCTGCAACTTCAGAAATTGCTCCACCATATGATGAGTCTGACGTCCACCATTTCCATGCCCATTGCCTCCATTGGCACCATTCGCAGCGGCCAAGGCGGCCTCAGCTGCTTGAGCAACAGTGGCAGCTCTCTCAGCAGCTTGCCTAGCCATCAAGTTACTCACTTCAGTCAGAACTCTCATCATCTCTTCGATCCTAGGGTCCCCTTCAGATTCAGGAGCCCTCGAGCTCGATGCACCGGCGGTCGGTCTTCTGCCCCTATTGCTCATCCTCGCTAAAACTCACACCTGAAACAAACGAAATTCCCATTCAGGAATCCGGAACTCTAAGTCTAGCAACCAAGCTTTCGTCTACTGTCGCGTCCACTGACATGTATATGCATGTAAATAATCGCTGCAGCTTAAATGCAGTTGAACCCGGTCGACATCTAGACTCAACCCTGCAAATGCATAACCCAGGCCACTCTGTTCGCAACCTCAACTAGAAGCCTGTCGGGAGCCGCTTCCTTGATCAGGTCTTTGCCCCGGCGACCACTCCCCGCCCTCATCGTTTCTTGGTGCGAACAGTTGTCCTAAGAAATTCATAGACAAAGAGAATCCCACTCCACGTGTCCCATACCACGCTTCATCACAGTTTTTAGACGTCCCGTCAATCCTGTCCCATACCAGGCTGACGGTCACAAAATCCAACAACATGAATGCATGCATTTCTTTCAAAATCCAAATCTCCTTTTTCAACAATGATTTTCCATTTCTAAACCATTTTGCTTTCGGTGCAGAAATCATGCAATGCATGATGGTCAAGCAGCGCGCGACAGCCGACTAGGCATACAACCACATGCAATACCTCACAGACTAACATTTAGCAATCAGCAATCAAGCGCCCAACTCATGGGGCTCTGCCTTAGAACCTTACCTCAGGTCCTGACGCACCTGCAGCTTAGCACAAAACACCTTATCCAAAGGCTACTCTAAACAATCGATTCTGCTAGGCAATCACATGCGCCAATCAAATCATGCATTCTACCCTTCCTAATCCTTAGGTCTAGGGTCTATCTATCTAACTACCCCAAAATCAACATCCTTATCACTCCAAAACCTCGAACTGTCTCGTATCGAGCTGACCTTGCTCTGATACCACTCGAACGGGGATGTCACGCCCCGGATCCCTACTCGGGAGCGCGGCATCCCGTTCCTGCGGAAGATACACCTCGCGCTCGCCTGGTTCACGATGAGCGACGGCCCAGGGATGCTTTCTCTTCGTCGCAACCAGACGACGCAACCTGCGCCAAATTCTCATACCTGCGGAAGCGTGCCTTCTATCCATACACACAAGCATACATGACAAAGGGGTAGCAAAAATCAAGATAAGCAAAATCAGCATTCCATAATATAATCAGCGTTAGGTACAGACTCCCAAAAAGAAACTACTAAACACAGATCTTCCTACGCTAACAACCAAATCCTCGAACCATCGAAATTCTGCCATAACTCAGTCCTCCTCGTCGGAATCCTCCACAGGGTCCTCCTCTGGATCCTCCTCCTCGGTATCCATCGCATCGCCCTCCTCGTGGCCATCTATCTCGGAGCGCCCTGGAGACGGCAACTCCTGCTTCGGGTCGGGGTCGATCACCTGGCCTCCATATTCTGCAGGCTGGAGCCAAAACGGGTCCTCCTCCATGGGAATCGGGGAATCTCTATGGGGTCCCTCAAAGCCATGCAGGCCCTCTCTAAACCAGGCCTCGAATCTATGGGGCACTAAATAAGGACCTCCCTGATCTACGAGTACAGTCGTCACGTGCCTATGCCACAGGGTAGCGTGCATATCAAAATGGAGGGTAACCTGGGTGTCCATCTGGATCGGCAGACCAAAAAGCATCGGTGGCACATCCATCACTGGTGACCTGGATCTGAAAAAAAGTGGCAACCAACGCCAGTGAGTCGAGGACTCAGCAAGCTCACCACTAATCCTAGCGTAGGGTAGGATATACAAGTGGGGTCGGTCCTAACCAGTAACTAGGGTTTGGTACCCGGAGTCCAACGCTCTCGATCTCCCCAGTTTTCATCACACCTCATATAGTCGGTACGAGTTTCATCACAATGGTTCATGCAATAAAGACGGGCAATATCAACAATCAGCAATCATGGTATGCAATGCCACAGGCCTCAAACGGCCATCATAGATCCCAAGGATCAGCCCGCCTATCACTCCAATTCCCATCAGGGCTCTACCAACAGTGCCACACGGCATGCCACGCTGCGTCTCGGACGCCTTATGCTGGCCTCCCTTTTCTCTCCATCTCCCATCAGGGCGCTACCAACAGTGCCACACGGCATAAATCTCGGTGCCACATAGGCCCGTACCACACTGCGTTTCTGACGCCTTACGTTGGTCTCCCTTTTCTCTCCACTTCCCCTCAGGGCACAATCTCACGTCACATCTCCAGTGACTCATGCAATGCTCTGAATGTATGCAGGGCCCAGATGATCACATCAATAACTCAACACAGAGCATGCATGCAGATGAATGTAAGTGCAAGAGCAGAGCACGTCATTCAATCAACCAATAAACCCCATGTTCATCAAGCCAAACAGACATATATCGTATGCCTCTACTCTGGAAGTCTCGATCATCTAGTTCGCCTTACATCTCATACAAGAATCTACCATGCCATCACTTACCCAAGGGCAAATCCACTAATCGAGCCCATATAAACCAAGGTCTAATCTAATTAAGAACCCTTAATTAGTCGAGCTAAGTTCGACTGGGCCTAAGGCCCACTTCAATAGTTGAGGTCCAATGATTAATTATTAATTTAACTCACATGGGTTGGGCCTATTATTTTATTAATTTCGTGCGAGGCCCAAGCCCATTTCTAAAGGTTTACTATTCAAGCCCATATTCATTATTTTAGGCCCAATTCAAGTACCCAAGCCCATATACATTTTTGGGTTTCATTCTTTAATGTTCATGGACTTAATTTAGGCCCAATTAAATAAGATTTTCGTCCATTAGTGGCCCACTAACTAGATGTGGCCCATTTTGATTAGTTTTGGCCCAATTACTTGATTTTTAAAGCTTTCAAGCCCATTAGTTCCCTTTGGCCCATTATGTACACGCCTAAGTCCACATTTGCAGCCCACTAATCATGTTTTCAAGGCCCATTCAAGTTGTTAGTTTCGTCCGTTGGCAAGCCCATTAGGATATCTTAGGCCCGTTAACTTGTTTTTGATCAAATTAGTGCAAGTTAAGCCCCCTAAGCCCAATAACACCTCACGGCCTCTCCACCACACACTTACCTCATCATTTGCAGCCCACACTTAGCATTTTAAGGCCCATTTCACACGCTAACAGCCCCTCTCTTGGCCCAAATCCGCATACTAGTCCATTAGCCTCAACTAATCCAACCTTAATCACACGCTAACCTTCTTAATCACAATCACTAGCCCATAATACCACCCCACATACACATATACAACTAGCCTAGTCCAAGATTAGTGGTAGAGCTTACCAGGAATGGTTGGAAACGACGACGACGAAGGGCGGAGCGAGGAACGGCCGAATGAGCTTTCGGCCAAGAGTGGGTGACCGGCGGTTGGGGGCTGTTGGTGGCGGCTCCAAGGCTCCTCTAGGCCCTAGAGGCATCATGAAACATGACAAGCAAGTGAGGAACCGAGGGAAGGCAAGTGGGTTTGATCGGGTCCAAGTTCGAGGCCGAAACGACGAATGGAACGTCGGTGAGGAGGGGGCTGTTTCGGGCATTTCGTGGGGGTCCAAGCCGAGGGAAATGAACAAGAGCAAGTTAAGAGAACTTACCAAGAGGTGAGGAGGGTTGGTGGCGGCCGGAGGGAGCTCGGCGGTGGCGGTCGGCCGGACGACGGGGCGGTGAGAGAGAGACCGAGAGAGAGTTGAGAGGAGAGGGAGAGGTTTCGGGAGGGAGAGTGAGGGAGAGAGAGAGCCGAATGAGAGAAATGAGAGAGGAGAGAGAGAGTGAAGGCTTAAGTCTAATATTTGGAAATTTCAAATTATGGTAGTGGGTTAGGTGGAATAGTGTATGTGATGAGACTTGTACTCTTGATGGGTGTGACTTTGTACCTTGGATTTGACTTGATAGATTGCATGGGAACTTGTGCCATGATTGACCGATGGATTTGACAAGACATCGATTGATTTGACAACTGATTTGACTTGCCTCGATTTGCGTGCCAAATGCACCGATCGGGTCTCGAGCGCGAACGAATTTTAGACAGGATTTGATTTTGATTAGTCGAATCTACTCTCAAAAATCCTAATTCTAATAATCCTAAGGACTGAGCATTTACCGGGGGCATTTCGGTAATTTTCCATTGACGTCTTGCTTCTCGACGTACACCGGCTGTCTGCCCTTCTGGCGACATTTCTGAAACTGACTTCATTTCTTAATTGTGTTTGTCTTACTAATTCGATTGTCCGAAGTCGGATTTCATTTCGTGGTCAATTTCATTAATTTACGACTCTGTCTCTGTCCCAGACCAACGGGCGGCTGTTTGGAAAATTCTCCCCAGTTAGCCTTTCCCCTTCGGTTGGTCATCTCAGGGTAGCTAATCCTGAGTGAGCGTCGATCAGAGGGTATTAACGAAGTGTCTCCATTCTTTTAGAAATTCCGATATTTTGGTCGAATTTTCAGACTGTTACATGACATCTAGGGTATATTACCTCCGGAGCCCTTCTATTCGAAACCCCAATACAGAACGGTCCATTCACAAAAGTCCTTCTTACAGGCACCAAGTCCTTCCTATAGGCAACATAAAAGTCCTTCCTACAGGCATCAAAGTCCTTCTTAGAGGCACACCAAGTCCTTCTTACAGGCAAACCAAGTCCTTCTTACAAGCACACCAAGTCCTTCTTACAGGCAAACCAAGTCCTTCTTACAGGCAAACCAAGTCCTTTCTACAGACACCAAGCCCTTTCTACAGGCGTTGAAGTCCTTCTTACAAGCACACCAAAGTTGTCACGCCCCGAACCCCAATCGGGTACGCGGCATCTCATTCCTGCGGAAGATTCTCATCTCGCTCGTCTGGTTTACGATACGCGACGGCCTAGGAAAAACCTATCGTCGCAACCAGACGACGCATCCTTCAACGAACTGACGTACCTGCGGAAACGTGCCTCCTAACCATACATACATGCATACAAAACAGAGGGGTAATGCGAACGGAATAAACACAAACAACAATATATATACATATCATAACATCAGCGTTAGGTACAGACCCCCAAAAAGAAACCACAACCTACAGTCAAAACCTACGCTCACACTAACATCAAAAGCCACACCAGCACCAACGGAACTTAGTCCTCCTCAGGCTCCTCCTCATCGGGGTCCTCCTCAGGGTCCTCCTCATCGGTGTCCATGGCATCACCCTCCTCGTGTTCGCCAATCTCAGAACGTCCAGGAGACGGCAACTCTTGCAGCGAGTCGGGGTTGAAGACCTGGCCTCCATACTCGGCAGGCTGCAGCCAGAATGGGTCCTCCTCCATGGCTATCTGAGAGTCTCGTTGCGGTCCCTCAAAACTATGAAGCCCTCTCTAAACCACGCCTCGAACCTATGGGGAACAAGGTAGGGTCTACCCTGATCTACTAGTATAGTCGTCACGTGTCTATGCCACAGCGCAACATGCATATTAAAATGGAGGGTGATCTGGGTATCCATCTGAACTGGTAATCCAAAAAGCATCGGGGGTGCTGCCATTACGGGCGTCCTGGATCTGAAAGGAAGGTAACCACCGCCAGTGAGTCGAGGACTCAGCAAGCTCACCACTAATCCTAGCGTAGGGTAGAGTATACGAGTGGGGTCGGTCCTAACCAATACACTAGGGTTCACGGTCCAAGGTTCAGGCACTCTCAGCTCACCTCGGTACTAGGTCCCAGCGTAAAAATAGACGCGCTATGCATAGCAATGCAGTTCGTACAACGCAAACGGGCAATAACAAACAATCAACCATAATGCCATATGTAATGATGCAGGCCTCAAACGGCCATATCGGATCCCACGGATCATGCTCAGGCCTCAACCGGCCATAACGGATCCCAACGGATCGAGCCCGCCTATCACTCCAAATCCCATCAGGGCGCATCCAACAGTGCCATCCGGCAAATGCCACAACTGCGTTCTCTGACGCCTTACGTTGGCTACTCCCTTTTCCCTCCATTTCCCCGCGAAACAACGCCTCTGGGGCTCATTCTCATGTCACATCTCTGGTGACTCATGCAATGCTCTCAATGTATGCGGGGCCCTAATGATTGCAGACAGCAACTCAGTCACAGAGCATGCATGCAATGGTACACAAGTACAAGAACAGAGCACATCAAGAAATCAGCAAAGTAATCATGTGTCACGCCCCTGATCCCTTCTCGGGAACGCGGCATCCCGTTCCTGCGGAAGATACACCTCGCGCTCGCCTGGTTCACGATAAGCGACGGCTCAGGGATACTTTCTCTTCGTCGCGACCAGACGACGAGACTTGCGCCAAATTCTCATACCTACGGAAGCGTGCCTCCTATCCATACACACAAGCATACATAGCAAAGGGGTAGCATGGACAAGATAAACATAAACAACATTTCATAAATACGATTAGCGTTGGGTACAGACTACCAAAAGAAAACCACTAGCTGTAGATCATCCTACGCTCTACTAATCCTCAAAACATCGGGATTCTGCCATAACTCAGTCCTCCTCGTCGGAATCCTCCACAGGGTTCTCCTCTGGATCCTCCTCCTCGGTGTCCATCGCATCGCCCTCCTCGTGGCCATCTATCTCGGAGCGCCCTGGAGACGACAACTCCTGCTTCGGGTCGGGGTCGATCACCTGGCCTCCATATTCTGCAGGCTGGAGCCAAAACGGGTCCTCCTCCATGGGAATCGGAGAATCTCTCTGGGGTCCCTCAAAGCCATGTAGGCCCTCTCTAAACCAAGCCTCGAATCTATGGGGCACTAAGTAAGGACCTCCCTGATCTACGAGTACAGTCGTCACATGCCTATGCCACAGGGTAGCGTGCATATCAAAATGGAGGGTAATCTGGGTGTCCATCTGGATCGGCAGACCAAAAAGCATCGGTGGCACATCCATCACTGGCGACCTGGATCTGAAAAAGGTGGCAACCAACGCCAGTGAGTCGAGGACTCAGCAAGCTCACCACTAATCCTAGCGTAGGATAGGATATACGAGTGGGGTTGGTCCTAACCAGTAACTAGGGTTTGGTACTCGGAGTCCCACGCTCTCGATCTCCCCAGTTATCATCACACCTCATATAGCCAATACGAGTTTCGTCACAGCAATTTATTCAATACAGACGGGCGATATTAACAAACAGCAATAACATTATGCAAATGCCACAGGCCTCAAACGGCCATCACGGATCCCAAGGATCAGCCCGCCTATCACTCCAATTCCCATCAGGGCTCTACCAACAGTGCCACACGGCATGCCACGCTGCGTCTCGGACGCCTTATGCTGGCCTCCCTTTTCTCTCCATTTCCCATCAGGGCGTTACCAACAGTGTCACACGGCAAAAATCTCGGTGCCACATAGGCCCGTACCACACTGCGTTTCTGACGCCTTACGTTGGTCTCCCTTTTCTCTCCACTTCCCCTCAGGGCACAATCTCACGTCACATCCCCAGTGACTCATGCCATGCTCTGAAGGTATGCAGGGCCCAGATGATCACATCAATAATTCAACACAGAGCATGCAAGCCAATAATCATAAGTGCAAGACAGAGCACATCAATCGACCAACTGATACACCTCATGATCAACGAGCCAAGCAGACGTAGATCAATTATCTCTATCCACAAAGTTTCGATAATCCAAGTCCGCCTTACATCTTAAACAAAAGTCTACTATACTATCAATTATCCAAGGACAATCCACTAATCGAGCCCATATAAACCAAGGTCTAATCTAATGAAGGGCCTCTAATTACTCAAGCTAAGTTCGACTGGGCCTAAGGCCCACTTCAATAGTTGAGGTCCAATGATTAATTCTTAAATTAATTCATATGGGTTGGGCCTATTATTTTATTAAATTCGTGTGAGGCCCAAGCCCATTTCTAAAGGTTTACTATTCAGGCCCATATTCATTATTTTAGGCCCAATTTGAATATCCAAGCCCATATACATTTTTGGGTTTCATTCTTTAATGTTCATGGACTTAATTTAGGCCCAATTTAAAAGAATTTTCGTCCATTAGTGGCCCACTAGCTAGATTTGGCCCATTTTGATTAGTTTTGGCCCAATTACTAAATTTTAAAGCTTTCAAGCCCATTATTTCCCTTCGGCCCATTAAGTACACGCCTAAGCCCACATTTGCAGCCCACTTTTCACGTTTTTATGGCCCGTTCAAGTTGTTAGTTTCGTCTATTGGCAAGTCCATTGGTTGCATCCAAGCCCGGTAGCTCATATTAAGCCCGAATCATGTAGTTTAAGTGTTGGAGCCCATTAACACACTTAGATCCACCCCATACTCATTCAAACCGTATACCCACAGCCATGTAAACCGAAATCCAGCCCCCTTACAAGCCTCCAAGCTCTTAGTTTAACCCCTTGCACCAAGTACATAACGCAACCTTACTTGTCTAGGCTTGAACCATGCAATCTCTACTAAAAATCATCATAATCGACCTCTATTGGCGTTCCACAAACGTATATTACTAACCTAAACCAAGATTAGGGGTAGAGCTTACCGGATATGGGTTGGAAATGACGACGACGCGAGGCGGAGCAAGGGACGGCCGGTTGGAGCTCACGGCTTAGGGAGGGAAGCGGCGGCAACGGTGACTGTTCCGGCGGTTCCACGGAGTTCCAAGGGTCCTAAGGTGACCATTTGCCAAGCCAAAGACATGAGGGATGCAAGGAAACAAGGTGGAACAAGTTAGGGTTCAAATGGAAGCGAAACGACGAAGAAAACGACGATGAGGAGGCGGGCTGTTTCGGGCTTTTCGTGGGGGTCCAAGCCGTGGTAAATGATCAAGAGTAAGCTAGGAAGACTTACCTAAAGTTGAGGAGGATCGGTGGTGGCCGGAGGGCTCGGCGGCGGCGGCGGCGGCGACGGTGGCGGAGGGAGAGAGAGCCGAGAGAGGGACGAGCACGGGAGGGAGAGAGTGAGAGAGATTTCGGGAGAGGGGGAGAGAGGAGGGTGGCCGAAAATGAGAGAATGAAGGAGGAGAGAGAGAGAAGAGACTTAAGTGAGAGGGGGTAGTGTGTTAGGTGAGGTGAATAGTAAGTGAATAGTGACCTTGATTTGAATTTTACAAGACATGTGTACTTGACATTGACTTGATGGATTGCCTTGGAAATTGTGCCATGATTGACCGATGGATTTGATTGATTGATTGACAAGACATTTGATTGATTTGACAACTGATTTGACTTGCCTCGATTTGCGTGCCAAATGCACCGATCGGGTCTCGAGCGCGAACGAATTTTAGACAGGATTTGATTTTGATTAGTCGAATCTACTCTCAAAAATCCTAATTCTATTAATCCTAAGGACTGAGCATTTACCGGGGGCATTTCGGTAATTTTCCATTGACGTCTTGCTTCTCGACGTACACCGGCTGTCTGCCCTTCTGGCGACATTTCTGAAACTGACTTTATTTCTTAATTGTGTTTGTCTTACTAATTTGATTGTCCGAAATCGGATTTCATTTCGTGGTCAATTTCATTAATTTACGACTCTGTCTCTGTCTCAGACCAATGGGCGGCTGTTTGGAAAATTCTCCCCAGTTAGCCTTTCCCCTTCGGTTGGTCATCTCAGGGTAGCTAATCCTGAGTGAGCGTCGATCAGAGGGTATTAACGAAGTGTTTCCATTCCTTTAGAAATTCCGATATTTGGGTCGAATTTTCAGACTGTTACATCATGTGCTCGACAAGCCAGACTATAATAGATCTAGTACCTCACACACGGTTCCTCGACTTACCAAGTCCAATTAGGTATCTCATACGAATTCCCACCATGCTATCGCTCTCCATAGACGATTTCCTGATTGAACCCATATAAATCACAATTTAACTTAGCGGACTCGGTGACTCGATCTAAGCCCAATAATCCATGTTAGTTCCCAGGGAGTTAGTAACCCGCGATTAATGTCTTAGTCATCTTGGTTTTCATTAAATTTGGAGTTAACTTGGGTTAAGGCTCGGGTAATTGGTTTGGGTTCAATTGGGCCAAGGCCCATCTCAGGATTCAAGGCCCACAATTATTTCTTAATTTGGGATATATAAATTGTCACGCCCCGAACCCCAATCGGGCACGCGGCATCCCGTTCATGCAAACGAATCTCATCACGCTCGTTCGGTTTACGATACGCGACGGCCCAGGAAGTCTCTTCGTCGCAACCAGACGACGCGTCCTTCATTAGTCTTACGAACCTGCGGAAGCGTGCCTCCTAACCACACATACATGCATACGATACAAAGGGGTAGTACGACAATGGAATAACAACAACATCAATATATACCTTACAAAGGTGTTCGATACAGACCCCCAAAAGGAAATACATGACACGGTCCAAAATCCTACACTCGGTCATACGCCCATAGTCTAAACTTGGCGTCTGGCAAATCACTCTTCCGGTCCTTCCTCATGTCCGTCATTCTCCCCGCGACCTAGATACGGCAGCTGCACCATCGGGTCTGGATCAACTACCTCACCTCCACAGTATAAGCAGTCCAAAATAACACGGGAGGTGCGGCCATCACAGCGGTCTGGGATCTGAAAAGAAGGCAACCACCGCCAGTGAGTCGAGGACTCAGCAAGCTCACCACTAATCCTAGCGTAGGATAGGGTATACTCGTGGGGTCGGTCCTATCCGGTAACTAGGGTGTAGGGTCCAAGGTTCAGACACTCTTAATTTTCCCTCGGTACCAGACCCCCAACGTATAAGCAAATGCCCTAAAGCATAACAATGCAGATCATATAACACAGACGGGCAATAACAGACAGTCAACCATGAATGCCACATACAAACTGATGCAGGCCTCAACCGACCATAACGGATCCCAGTGGATCATGCCCGCCTATCACTCCAATTCCCATCAGGGCTCATTCTCAGTGCCACACAGCAAACGCCACACTGCGTCTCAAACGCCTTACGCTGGCCTCCCTTTTCTCTCCATTTCCCATCAGGGCACATTCTCAGCCACTCGGCAAATACCACACTGCGTCTCGGACGCCTTACGTTGGCCTCCCTTTTCTCTCCATTTCCCCGCGTAACAACGCCTCTAGGGCTCTATCTCATGTCACATCTCTGGTGACTCATGCAATGCTCTCAATGTATGCAGGGCCCAAATCATTGCAAACAGCAATTCAGTCACAGAGCATGCATGCAATGGTACATAAATACAAGTACAGAGCACATCAAGAAATCATCAAAGTAATCACGTGCTCGTCATGCCAGCCTATAATAGGTCTAGTGCCCCACACGCAGTTTCTCGACCAACCAGGTCCAATTAGATATCTCATACGAATTCCCATCGTACTATCATTTACCATAGGCGATTCCCTGATTGAACCCATACAAATTAAGTTCCACCTTAGCGGACTCGGTCACTCAGTCTAAGCCCAATAACCCATGTTAGTTCCCTGGGAGTTAGTAACCCACGATCAATGAATTAGTCGTCTTGATATATATATCCTTGGGTTTCAACGAATTAGACTTAGCTTAGGTTTGGGCCTAATTAATTAGTTTGGGTTCAACTGGGCCTAAGGCCCATTCCAAGGTTTAAGGCCCATGATTTATTTCTTAAATCAAAATATATGATTTAGGCCCATTATTATATTAATTTCGTGCAAAGCCTAAGCCCATTCTTAAGGATTAGTCTACTAAGCCCAATTAGGACATTTTAGGCCTAATTTGATATCCTAAGCCCATGTACATTATTGGGCCTCACATTTTAATATTCAAAACACAAATTAGGCCCAATTAGATTATAATTTTCGTCCATTAAGGCCCACCATTGCAATTAAGGTCCAATTAGATTTGTTTGGGCCCAATTAGTCCAAAATTAAGTCCCGAAGCCCAATAGAACCCTTCGGCCCATTAGGTCATGTAACAGTCTGAAAATTCGACCCAAATATCGGAATTTCTAAAGGAATGGAAACACTTCGTTAATACCCTCTGATCAACGCTCACTCAGGATTAGCTACCCTGAGATGACCAACCGAAGGGGAAAGGCTAACTGGGGAGAATTTTCCAAACAGCCGCCCGTTGGTCTGAGACAGAGACAGAGTCGTAAATTAATGAAATTGACCACGAAATGAATTCCGACTTCGGACAATCGAATTAGTAAGACAAACACAATTAAGAAATAAAGTCAGTTTCAGAAATGTCGCCAGAAGGGCAGACAGCCGGTGTACGTCGAGAAGCAAGACGTCAATGGAAAATTACCGAAATGCCCCCGGTAAATGCTCAGTCCTTAGGATTAATAGAATTAGGATTTTTGAGAGTAGATTCGGCTAATCAAAATCAAATCCTGTCTAAAATTCGTTCGCGCTCGAGACTCGATCGGTGCATTTGGCACGCAAATCGAGGCAAGTCAAATCAGTTGTCAAATCAATCAAACGTCTTGTCAATCACATCAATCACATCATGGTTCAATTTCCAAGACAAGTCAATCTTGGTCCAATTCCCAATGCAAGTCAATCCATAAATCAATCAACATGTCAAGGTACTAATGTCACACCAAAGTACAAATCCATGTCACTATTCTACCTAATCCCACTTACCCATTATTTGAAATTTTGGCTATATACTTGGATGAAAACCTCACTCTCTCTCCTCTCTCATTTTTCTCCCATTCGGCCGAGCATTCCCTCTCTCCCTCTCTTCTTTATTTTCTTCTCCTTCTTCTTCTCCTTGCCGTCGCCGTCGTCCGCCCGAGCTCCTCCATCGTCGCCGCCGTTCGGCCCTCCCAGCCACCGCCATCCTCGTAGCTTCCCTTGGTAAGTCTTCCTAGCTCACTTCTAGTTGTATTCCATGGCTGGAACACCCCATGGAACACCATAAATAGCCCCGTTTTCCTTCGTCGTTCGGCTCGTCGTTTCGCTTCATTTTGGACCCGGCCGAGTCACCTTGCCTTTCCATGGTTCCTCACTTCTTTTGGCATGTGCAACCATCATTCTAGGTCCTTGGAAAGCCTTGGAAGGCGCCGGATCAGCCCCCAAACGCCGACCATCCTCCTTTGGCCGAGGGCCATTTTGAGCCGCTCGGTGTCTTCCGTCGTCGTCTACTCCAACCCAACCCATTTAGGTAAGCTCTACTACTAATTCTAGCCTAGGTTAGTAGTATATGCGTGTAAGATGGTATGTTAGAGGTTGATTAGGCTTGATGTGGGTTTGAAATGAGATTAAGATTAAGTTTACCTTAGGCTAACATGTTGAAATCTTGATTGGGCCAATTTAAGGGGCTGCTGGTGAGTGAACTTGGGCTTCAAAAAGGTATTTGTGGGCTGCGATGAGAAGAGTAGGCGTGTGAGGGATGGGCCGAACCAACTAATGGGCCTAGGGGACTTAATTTGGACCAATTTAACCCAAAATAAGCTAACGGGCCGGAGACATTCCAAAGGACTCGCCCATGGACGAAACTAATAACTTGAACGGGCCTTAAAAACGTAAATTGTGGGCTGCGAGTGTGGGCTTAGGCGTGTACTTAAAGGGCAAAAGGGAACTAATGGGCTTGAAAGCTTTAAAATTAAGTAATTGGGCCAAAACTAATCAAAATGGGCCAAATCTAGCTGGTGGGCCACTAATGGACGAAAATCCTCTTAAATTGGGCCTAAATTAAGTCCATGAACATTAAAGAATGAAACCCAAAAATGTATATGGGCTTGGGTATTCAAATTGGGCCTAAAATAATGAATATGGGCTTGAATAGTAAACCTTTAGAAATGGGCTTGGGCCTCACACGAATTTAATAAAATAATAGGCCCAACCCATATGAATTAATTTAAGAATTAATCATTGGACCTCAACTATTGATGTCACGCCCCGGATCCCTTCTCGGGAACGCGGCATCCCGTTCCTGCGGAAGATACACCTCGCGCTCGCCTGGTTCACGATAAGCGACGGCCCAGGGATACTTTCTCTTCGTCGCGACCAGACGACGCAACTTGCGCCAAATTCTCATACCTGCGGAAGCGTGCCTCCTATCCATACACACAAGCATACATAGCAAAGGGGTAGCATGGACAAGATAAACATAAACAACATTTCATAAATACGATTAGTGTTAGGTACAGACTACCAAAAGAAAACCACTAGCTGTAGATCATCCTACGCTCTACTAATCCTCAAAACATCGGGATTCTGCCATAACTCAGTCCTCCTCGTCGGAATCCTCCACAGGGTCCTCCTCTGGATCCTCCTCCTCGGTATCCATCGCATCGCCCTCCTCGTGGCCATCTATCTCGGAGCGCCCTGGAGACGGCAACTCCTGCTTCGGGTCGGGGTCGATCACCTGGCCTCCATATTCTGCAGGCTGGAGCCAAAACGGGTCCTCCTCCATGGGAATCGGGGAATCTCTCTGGGGTCCCTCAAAGTCATGTAGGCCCTCTCTAAACCAAGTCTCGAATCTATGGGGCACTAAGTAAGGACCTCCCTGATCTACGAGCACAGTCGTCACATGCCTATGCCACAGGGTAGCGTGCATATCAAAATGAAGGGTAGGATATACGAGTGGGGTCGGTCCTAACGAGTAACTAGGGTTTGGTACTCGGAGCCCAACGCTCTCGATCTCCCCAGTTATCATCATTCCTCATATAGCCAATACGAGTTTCGTCACAACAATTCATGCAATACAGACGGGCAATATCAACAATCAGCAATAACATTATGCAAATGCCACAGGCCTCAAACGGCCATCACAGATCCCATGGATCAGCCCGCCTATCACTCCAATTCCCATCAGGGCTCTACCAACAGTGCCACACGGCATGCCACGCTGCGTCTCGGACGCCTTATGCTGGCCTCCCTTTTCTCTCCATCTCCCATCAGGGCGCTACCAACAGTGCCACACGGCATAATTCTCGGTGCCACATAGGCCCGTACCACACTGCGTTTCTGACGCCTTACGTTGGTCTCCCTTTTCTCTCCACTTCCCCTCAGGGCACAATCTCACGTCACATCTCCAGTGACTCATGCAATGCTCTGAATGTATGCAGGGCCCAGATGATCACATCAATAACTCAACACAGAGCATGCATGCAAATGAATATAAGCGCAAGAGCAGAGCACGTCATTCAAACCAAACAGTCGTAGATCGTGTGCCTCTACTCTCGAAGTCTCGATCATCTAAGTTCGCCTTACATCTCATACAAGAGTCTACCATGCCATCACTTACCCAAGGGCAACTCGTTAATCAAACCCATATAAACCAAGGTTTAACCTAAGTAAGGGTCTAATTAATTAAGTTAAGTTCGACTGGGCCTAAGGCCCACTTCAAGGTTTGAGGCCCATAATTTATTTCTTAAATTAAATATATGGTTTGGGCCCATTATTATTATTAAAATCGTGCAAGGCCCAAGCCCAATATTTAAAGTAGGCTTAGGAAGCCCATTTTGGCCCATTTAGGCCCAATTTGATAACTCAAGTCCATACCCATCATTAGGTTTCATATTTTAATATTCAAGATTAGAAATTAGGCCCAATTTAAGTGAATTTTCGTCCATTTAGGCCCACCATTACAAATTAAGCCCAATTTGCATCATTTTGGCTCAACTAGCTTAGAATTAAGCCCCTAAGCCCATCGGCACCCTTTGGCCCATCATCCCACGCCCAAATCAGCCCACTTGCAGCCCCCACAACCCATTTCCACGCCCAAATTGTGCACTCACAGCCCACTCATACGGCCCAAGCAACCTTCCATCACATTAGTATAGTGAACATTACGCCTAACCACTTGTATTAGCCTCTAATCATCACAACTAACCATCTTTGCGCTACACCACACACACATATACAACTAACCTAAGCCAAGGTTAGAGGTGGAGCTTACCAAAATGGGTTGAGGACGACGTCGGGGGCGGCAAGGGACACTGGCGGCCAAGGGAGGCTCTCGGCCTGCATGGGGAAATCGGGTTGGTCGGGGTCCAAGAGGGCTTCGAATGCCTCGAAAGTGAAGGGAAGGGAAACTAGGATGTGACATTCTGGATTTTCGACCCATTTTCGGAATTTATAAATTGAATGGATATACTTCATTAATACGCTCTAGTTAAGCCTCACTCGAGTCTGATCAACTTGAGGCGACCAACCGAAGGGGAATGGCTACCTAGGAAATTTTCCCAAACGAATCCATGAGCTTCAAACTATCGATGACCCGTGTTAAAGATTACTTTTGTAGGATGTGAAGACTCCAAAGGAGTAGATACCAGAGTAACACAGTGGAAAATGAGAAAGGGTGTAAAAGGAATCAAAGGAAGATATATGAAAGCTAGCTCGACAAACCTTAAAGGAGGATAGGAAAAGTGACTTCACCCAATAGAGTACGCATGATGGTAAGTGCCAACAAAAGATCAGGATGTTAGTAATGGAATCACTGGATGGTAGAGAGAGAAAAGGGAATTCTCTTGTGCTAGGATGAGATTGGTAAAAGAATTATAGTAGACTCAAAGTTATTCTAACAGTTGTTGGTGCAATCAAGTGATATGAGAAAGATCAAGGGCTGTTCAAAGTTGCCAAGATTGTCAGATGGATAAGCGGCGCAAACCTTGGGATCTTAAATGAGAGCTTTGTGTACCCTTAATCATGAGATCGATAGGCGAATGGTGAAATGGTACATGTGACGGAATTGATACGCATGTAATATAGAAAGGGATAAGTCTGGAGAATACCATAAAGCGAAAATAGTCGTTTGAGAAAGGTAAAGAAATGATTAAAGCCCCACTGCTCTTTCAGGGTGTTCTGGTGAGATGTCTCTAGTGAGAAATGTCAAAGTGCCTTGGAAGTGTTGGTGAAAATCAAGTGATTGAGATTTGCACCTCCGTAATAATTGGAGAGGACCACTATTGTGCGATCAGGGCGATTCATGATGAGACCCACACGAACTAGTTGGCTGGTGATCCGATAGTATCGTGATGGGGGTGAATGTGCTTGAATTGAAAGACCGTAACCAACAAAGTCCCAGGCATGGCATCTGGAAGTAGCATCGTGAAGAAGGGGCTGAGATGTATCATATCCTAGATATAAGGGATGCTCTATTTAGAGAGATGAGACGGACCCAATGGTTCTGAAGTAGGCCGTATGGGGGAGCAAGAGTAAGAATGGATTGGGCTTGTCCATATGAAAATGTTAAGAAACTATAGGTCGACGTTGATAATGGACCTACAAGCAATTCAGGCCGATGAGAGTTCTTTTGAATGGTACAGATTGCGGAATGTAGTGAAAAAAGAAGACGAGGGGATCAAAGTACGCAGCGGAAGATTAATTGGGCCACAAAACCGAAGGAGGTAGCAAACGTGAGATGGTTACATTGATGGGAAAGGAAGTAAAAGGCAAGTTTCGAGGACGAAACTTTTTAAGGAGGGAAGAATTGTGACATTCTGGATTTTCGACCCATTTTCGGAATTTATAAATTGAATGGATATACTTCATTAATACGCTCTAGTTAAGCCTCACTCGAGTCTGATCAACTTGAGGCGACCAACCGATGGGGAATGGCTACCTAGGAAATTTTCCTAAACAGCCGCCCGTTGGTCTGAGGAATTCGACAGAGTCGTAATTTAATGGATTCGGCTACGAAATGAATTCCGATCTTGGACAATCGAATTTCTAAGATGGTCACAATGTAGAAATGGATACAGTTTCAGAAACATCGCCCGAAGGGCAGACAGCCGGTGCACGTCGAGAAGTAAGACGTGAATGGAAAATTACCGAAATGCCCCCGGTAAATGCTCAGTCCTTAGAATTATATAAATTAGGATTTTTGAGAATAAATACGATAGATCGAAACCAATTCTAGTCCGAAATTCATTCGCGATCGGGACCCGATCGGTGCACTTGGCACGCAAATCGAGGCAGGGTCAAATCAAGTGTCACATCAATCGATGTCCCACCCATCAAATCAATCAATCAAGTGGCACAACTCCCAATGCAAGTCAATCAATCACATCTAGTCATTTCAAGTACACATCAAGTCACATAAACTTTACCTACCCCACTAACTCTTGTTTTTCTTTGATTTTTCACCAAAAACCTTATAATCTCTCTCTCTCCTCCTCCCCCTCTCATTTTGGCCGAAAATTCCTCTCCTCCCTCTCTTCTTCTTCTTCTTCCTCTTGTTTCCTCTTCGGCCGCCCGTGAACGCCGTCCGTGCCGCCGCCGTTCCGCCGGTGCTCCACCACCGTCGACCACCCATCTTCCTCCTCCCACTTTGGTAAGTCTTCTAAGCTTAATCCTTTTCATTTTCGTGACTTGGTGCCCCTCGAAGAAGCCCCGACCAGCCCGCTCTCTCTCTTGTGCTCTTCCTTCATCGTCGTTGTACCATGAAGACTCGGGCTGTCCAAGCCACTCCACACTCTCTCTCCACCTTTCTAACACCTAAATCCAACCTATTCATGTCTAGGGAGTCCCACGAAGGTGTTGAAACCGCTGCCCAAGCCGTCGTCCAACTCTTCTTGGCCGTGAGCCTACACGGCCGTTCTTGGCTCCATCGTCCGTTCTCGTCGTTCTCAACCCATTCAAGGTAAGCCACACTCCTAATCTTAGCCTAGGAATGGTTTATGCAAGTGTGGTTGATTAGTTTAGAGATCTATGTGTGGTCCTATGTTGATTAGTGAGTAATTATGTATAATGGGCTTTAGACTAATATGAGAAATGGACGTTGGGCCATGGGTAGTGGCTGGTCATATTTATTTGGGCTTCGAATAGGTTGATGTGGGCTGCAAATTGAGGGATTGAGCATGAGAAATGATGGGCCATGTGAGTTGTTGGGCTTAAGGGCATAATTTTAAGCTAATTGGGCTAAATTGGAACTTGTGGGCTTAAAATAAAATAATGGGCCTTATATGGACGAAAATGAGAATAAAATGGGCCTCAATTATAGTCTAGAATATAAAATTTTAGGGCCCAATAGAGTATGTGGGCTTAGGGTTTGAAATTTGGCCTAAATATGCTAAAATGGGCTCAATAAGCTTGCCTTAAAATATGGGCTTGGGCCTCACTCGAAATTAATAAAAATAATGGGCCTTAAAATATTTAATTACTTATAATTAAATCATGGGCTTGTGAATAGTAGGTGAGCTTAGACCCAATTGGGCCTAATTCAACTTAATGGGCTGAAACTAAAGAAAGAGCCATTGGGCCTTAGATATTGGGCTTAATTAAATATAATAAGATCAATTGGAATCCAAAAGGATTTTAAGATGTTAATTACGGGCCATCGATGGGCCGAGGTCTAATGATAGAGACTACGCTTAGGCCGGATTATTGGGTCTGATAGGACCAAGTCCTGAAATAAACGGGTTCCAAATGGCGATGTTAACCACGACTGAGGTTCATTCGAGAGGATTGTTCAGGGGAAGTAAATGGCTTAATGTGGGACGTCTGATTGAACCTAAATGAGCGAGAATCCGCTTTTAGAGTACTAGGTACACATGTGGCCTGTTCTACTGAACGCGAGTAGCTCAGATGATTTCTAGAAATGCTTTGCTCCTATACTCATGTACCTTCGTGAATGCATGCTCTGTGACTGATTCTCTGTTCGACATTGTTTGAGCACCATATTTCATGAGTATGGCATTAGTCACCGGGAGGTGTGACATGTTGGATGGGCCCTGATGCGTTGTTACGCGGGGAATAGAGAGTATAAGGATGTTGTGCGCCCGGACGTGCTCGGCACGGGGTAGCTGGAGAGATAAGGGTGCCTACCCGGGTCTTAGTTTTGACGCTATGCGGGTTGAAGCACTGGGAGGATATTGTGCACCTGGGTCTTTACGCGCTGGAGGCGTATATGCGGGTGCATGGACAATGGGTGATGTGCATTGAGGCACAAGCAATGAGCATTTGAACATTTGAGCATTGGCATATGGCATGCATGAGTATGAGACCTGAGGCGTGACACGCTGGTCAAGACGAAACTCTGGCAGTGCAAAATGAACATTGAAAACTGAATAATGAATCTGAGGTCATGGCATAGATGATAATCATTCACGTTATGCGAGACTGCCTTATTAAATGCATGCTTGCCTGATTGGTTTGGCCTGTGTACGTTTACGTTTTATTGTGGTACCGCTGAGACCGTTTGGGTAGAGAGTGCTAGTTCGTCTTATTAATTGCCGGACATGACCCATCCAGTGAGCGTACCTCACCCTACGCGAGTCAGATGACCTGAAACCCTAGTCAATGGATAGGACCGATCCCACTAGTATACTCTATCCTACGCTAGGATTAGGGGTGAGCTTGCTGAGTCCTCGACTCACTGGCGGTGGTTGCCATATTTTCAGATCCCAGACGCCAGTGATGGCCGCAGCCCCTGTGTTCTTTGGCCTGCCAGTGCAGATGGAGCCCGAGGTTACCCGCCATTACGATGAAAGTGCTACAATGTGGCTCAGACGACTGACTACTGTATGGGTGGATCAGGGAAGTCCCCAGTTTGTTCCCTATAAGTTTGAGGCCTGGTATAGAGAGGACGAGTTAGGTATGGAGGGACCCTTGAGAGATGCCCTGATACCCATGGGGGACGACCCTACTATTCTACGACCTGCTGTATATGGAGGTGAGGTGGTCGACCCCGACCCGATGTTGGAGCTGCCGTCCCCAGGACGCTCGGAGATAGACGGCCACGAGGAGGGCGACGCCATGGACACCGACCAGGAGGAGGATCCCGAGGAGCAGCTAGAGGACTGAGTTCTGCTGATGCTGGCCTAGTTTTTGGGAGATAGTGTAAGCGTAGGTATCGAGACCATGGGTTGAAATTTTCTTTTGGGGGTCTGTACCGAACGCCTTGTTAACATGTATATATGGATGCTTTGTGTTTCTCCTTTGTGTACTACCCCGATTTTCATATGTATGCATGTATGGATAGGAGGCACGCTTCCGCAGGTTTCAAGTTCAGGTTGACAGGATCATATTATGGTTTTGATGGACGCGCCGTCTAGTCGCGACGAAGGTAATTCCCTGGGCCGTCGTGTATCCTAGACCAGGCGAGCGCTGAGAAGAGATTTGAATGTATGAGCGGGATGTCGCGGGCTCGAGAGGGGCTCGGGGCGTGACATCCCCGCTCGAGTGGTATCAGAGCAAGGTCAGCTCAATACGAGACCGTTCGAGGATTTGGAGTGATAAGGCTGTTGATTTTGGGGTAGTTAGATGGACAGACCCTAGACCTAAGGATTAGGCAGGGTAGAATGCATGAATTGATTGGCGCATGTGATTGCTTAGTTCAATTCGTTTCCTAGAATAGACTGAGGCAATAGCAACTATGAACTGAATTGCAGGTGCGTCAGGACCTGAGGTAAGGTTCTAAAGCATATCCCCATGAGTAGGGTTCTGGGATGAAGACTGCTGATTTGCTGGTTGCTGATTGTTGTTGTTTGTTGTTGATTGTTGACTGTTGTTTGTGGTTGTACGCTTAGTCGGCTATCGCACACTGCTTGACCATCATGCATTGCATGATTTATGCATTGAAAACAAAATGGTTTTAATTGGAAACTGTTTAAAAAGGGAGATTTGGATTTGAAAAGCACATGCATCTCATGTTGTTGGATCGGGTAACCGTCAGCCTGGTATGGGACAGGTCTGACGGGACGTCTAAAAACTGTAATGAAGCGTGGTATGGGACACGTGGAACGGGATTCTCCTTGGATATGGGTAACTTAGGACAACTGTTCGCACCAAGAAATGATGAGGGCGGGGAGTGGTCGCCGGGGCAGAGACCCGTTCAACGAGCGGCTCCCGGCAGGCTTCTAGTTGAGGTGGCGAACAGAGTGGCCTAGGGTGTGCATTGACGGGGTTGAGTCTAGATGTCTACCAGGTTCAATTGCATTTAAGCTGCAGCGAATTTTACATGCATATTCATGTCAGTAGACGCGATAGCAGGCGAAAGCTTGTATGGTAGTTTAGATTACTAATTCCTGAAAGAATTACATCGGGTCCAGGAGTGGATAAGATTAGGAAGGATGAGCAATAGGGGCATAAGATCTAGCGCAGCCGCGTAGAGTTCGCGAGCTCTAGCACCAGAATGAGACCTTAGGATCGAAAAGATGATGAGGATCCTGATTGAAGTCAATAAATTGATGGGTAGGCCGGCGGCAAGAAGAACTGCCATTGTAGCCCCAGCAGTTGATGCCGCTCTGGCTGCTGTGAATGGAGCGAATGGGATAAGGGTAATTGAAATGGAGGTCGTCAGATACATCATGTGGTAGAGCAATTCCTGATGCTGCAACTAATTGAGTTTGAGGGAGTGGAGGACCAGAAGTAAGTTTCTGCAGTTGAAGAACCAAGGATGGATGAGGTCTGGAAAATGTGGAAAGAAATAAGGGAATCCGATGGGCAGGTAGACTGAAGAAAGAGCTGCTATTGTTGCCCGAGCTGCAAAAGCTGTAGTGGCCACCGTGAACAAGGCCAATGAGATTGATAGGATCAACAGAAATATGAAATGGAGTCCATTAAATGCATTAGTAAGTGGAATTATTTTTGAAGGTGAAGTTATCTGATCTTGATGGAAGTAGTTACCCTATGGACGGAAAAGTGAGAAAAAGGCGTTTGCTCTACTAAAGTGCTAAGATGAAGAGGGCGCTCGAGAGGAAAAAAAAAGGATGGAAAAATTTCCTGAAGCTTCATCAAGAGTAAACATTTGTGGATGAGTATGAAAGCAAAATGTGAGGAAATTCAGAGGGTGTGTCAAGGAAAATAAAGATACTCTTATTGGATTGGGACGAGAATGTGCTTAAGCATGGCCAGTAAGACCTTTAAGATGTAAGGTTGTTCGTACAGGTGAATAACAAGACAGACATTGCAGTAACAAGGATGATAGTTGCAGGAATTAGTTCTTGGGATTTAGGTATGGTCGAAGGATGGTGTAATCCCTGCGATAAAGTATTTCGATCTCGTTAATGGTCATAGTCGGTTCAAGAAAGAGTGGCATGAACTAAATGGTTAACTGGTAAATTACAGCCTCTGGACAACTTAGATGTAGGTTGCATTAGCGTTTGTATTGCAAGAGTGCCTGTCTATGGACTCGCCTGGTGGAAATAATATAGTAATGAGATGGTAGGCATTTGTGGACTATATGCATTGAAGCTCAGATACATGTTGAAGGATAAGCTTGAAAAATAAAGGTTTAGGCTTGAATCTTGGGAGTTTGATGAATACTTGTTTGGGACACCTATCAATGTGAAGGTGTAGTGCCTTGATAATTTTAGTTGTTGAATCTCATGAGTGGCCAGAGTGAAGGTACAATCGGGGTTCGCTGATAAATTGATGAACATTAGAAAAGCTCAGGTGCAAAGTCGGATTGAAGGGTATGCTCAAAGTTTAATGGCGTAATGTATAAAGGAAGGACTAGCCAAAGTATACGATCGTGATTAAGAACTATTGATACCCAAACTTGAGGACATATTGTAGTGATTTAGCAAGTTGGTGATGGTAAGCTTAGGAGATAAGCTTTTGAATCCGAATCGTGAGAGCTTAAGGGATGACCCGCTCAAGAACATGATGATTATGAGGATGTTTCGAGTTTATATGATGATCAGGATGTAAAGTGTATAGATTTGATATAAGTAAGTGATCTACGAGGCGTACCAATCATTGAAGGAGTTGAGAAAAACCTGAGTTGCCCTGGAATGGCATAAGAATGAGCGACTGGTGAAAAAATGGTGACGATTATATCCTGATAGGCTTAAATTTGGAAGTTCTAATGGTTAGCCTTGGGAAATAGATCGGAGTTATGGAATTGCGAAGGCTCGATGTTGGAAGACTATAGGCTTGAATTGTGTCGGACCTTGATGGTTTAGATGGGATCCTTACAAAAAGTTCTAGATGATTGGATAAAATTCACAATGAGGCAAATGGTAAACCTAGACCATGAGTCGATTGGATTGCACGAGTTTGGTTCGTAATGAGGGGCGACAGGAAAAGCGTTGCGTTAGTTGGGATTTAAATGATCGATTCTGGAGATGATCATCGCCTATGGCATTTAGACATTGATGTTACAAGGGCCCATGAAGTACGTGACTGATGAGTAGGCACACGATGATGGTAGAATGCTAAGGGTGGACTAAACTTGAGTTTGGAGATAAGGATGCTGACTCTAAATGTAGACCTCGATCGGGCGAGATGATTGAGATCTCGATGCGAGTAATGACCAAATAGAGTACTCCACATTGGTTCCAAGTGGCTGGTTTTATATAAATTCGTCGTTTACAATGTTTGGAGGTTTAAGTGAAGACAGAAACTAAGGGTTTAAAAAATAAGTGGTATACGAGGCAAGTGGAAAAAAAAAATTGAGGATATTCATGCATTACGACAGTCTGTGGCATCGAGGCGAAGACAAGAGAAAGGCGTATGTATGACGTCGTTTTTAATTCTAGCAGTCAGGTTGCGATATGAGCTTGACAAGAGGTAATTCAAGGAGTGATACCAAAGACTAGGAGCCTTGACATGTAAAATTGATATCACAAGTTCGCAAGATGAACTTGGTAAGTCCTTGGTGATAAGAGCTGGACTATTTAAGAAATGAGATGGATGCTCCACGCCGGAGTTACACCATATAGATCGACGATCATAGAGATTGAGTTAGGAGCCTCCTTGGTATTGTTAAGAGGGTGTAATTGAAAGTTGTGACCAAACGAATCCATGAGCTTCAAACTGTCGATGACCCGTGTTAAAGATTACTTTTGTAGGATGTGAAGACTCCAAAGGAGTAGATACCAGAGTAACACAGTGGAAAATGAGAAAGGGTGTAAAAGGAATCAAAGGAAGATATATGAAAGCTAGCTCGACAAACCTTAAAGGAGGATAGGAAAAGTGACTTCACCCAGTAGAGTACGCATGATGGTAAGTGCCAACAAAAGATCAGGATGTTAGTAATGGAATCACTCGATGGTAGAGAGAGAAAAGGGAATTCTCTTGTGCTAGGATGAGATTGGTAAAAGAATTATAGTAGACTCAAAGTTATTCTAACAGTTGTTGGTGCAATCAAGTGATATGAGAAAGATCAAGGGCTGTTCAAAGTTGCCAAGATTGTCAGATGGATAAGCGGCGCAAACCTTGGGATCTTAAATGAGAGCTTTGTGTACCCTTAATCATGAGATCGATAGGCGAATGGTGAAATGGTACATGTGACGGAATTGATACGCATGTAATATAGAAAGGGATAAGTCTGGAGAATACCATAAAGCGAAAATAGTCGTTTGAGAAAGGTAAAGAAATGATTAAAGCCCCACTGCTCTTTCAGGGTGTTCTGGTGAGATGTCTCTAGTGAGAAATGTCAAAGTGCCTTGGAAGTGTTGGTGAAAATCAAGTGATTGAGATTTGCACCTCCGTAATAATTGGAGAGGACCACTATTGTGCGATCAGGGCGATTCATGATGAGACCCACACGAACTAGTTGGCTGGTGATCCGATAGTATCGTGATGGGGGTGAATGTGCTTGAATTGAAAGACCGTAACCAACAAAGTCCCAGGCATGGCATCTGGAAGTAGCATCGTGAAGAAGGGGCTGAGATGTATCATATCCTAGATATAAGGGATGCTCTATTTAGAGAGATGAGACGGACCCAATGGTTCTGAAGTAGGCCGTATGGGGGAGCAAGAGTAAGAATGGATTGGGCTTGTCCATATGAAAATGTTAAGAAACTATAGGTCGACGTTGATAATGGACCTACAAGCAATTCAGGCCGATGAGAGTTCTATTGAATGGTACAGATTGCGGAATGTAGTGAAAAAAGAAGACGAGGGGATCAAAGTACGCAGCGGAAGATTAATTGGGCCACAAAACCGAAGGAGGTAGCAAACATGAGATGGTTACATTGATGGGAAAGGAAGTAAAAGGCAAGTTTCGAGGACGAAACTTTTTAAGGAGGGAAGAATTGTGACATTCTGGATTTTCGACCCATTTTCGGAATTTATAAATTGAATGGATATACTTCATTAATACGCTCTAGTTAAGCCTCACTCGAGTCTGATCAACTTGAGGCGACCAACCGATGGGGAATGGCTACCTAGGAAATTTTCCTAAACAGCCGCCCGTTGGTCTGAGGAATTCGACAGAGTCGTAATTTAATGGATTCGGCTACGAAATGAATTCCGATCTTGGACAATCGAATTTCTAAGATGGTCACAATGTAGAAATGGATACAGTTTCAGAAACATCGCCCGAAGGGCAGACAGCCGGTGCACGTCGAGAAGTAAGACGTGAATGGAAAATTACCGAAATGCCCCCGGTAAATGCTCAGTCCTTAGAATTATATAAATTAGGATTTTTGAGAATAAATACGATAGATCGAAACCAATTCTAGTCCGAAATTCATTCGCGATCGGGACCCGATCGGTGCACTTGGCACGCAAATCGAGGCAGGGTCAAATCAAGTGTCACATCAATCGATGTCCCACCCATCAAATCAATCAATCAAGTGGCACAACTCCCAATGCAAGTCAATCAATCACATCTAGTCATTTCAAGTACACATCAAGTCACATAAACTTTACCTACCCCACTAACTCTTGTTTTTCTTTGATTTTTCACCAAAAACCTTATAATCTCTCTCTCTCCTCCTCCCCCTCTCATTTTGGCCGAAAATTCCTCTCCTCCCTCTCTTCTTCTTCTTCTTCCTCTTGTTTCCTCTTCGGCCGCCCGTGAACGCCGTCCGTGCCGCCGCCGTTCCGCCGGTGCTCCACCACCGTCGACCACCCATCTTCCTCCTCCCACTTTGGTAAGTCTTCTAAGCTTAATCCTTTTCATTTTCGTGACTTGGTGCCCCTCGAAGAAGCCCCGACCAGCCCGCTCTCTCTCTTGTGCTCTTCCTTCATCGTCGTTGTACCATGAAGACTCGGGCTGTCCAAGCCACTCCACACTCTCCCTCCACCTTTCTAACACCTAAATCCAACCTATTCATGTCTAGGGAGTCCCACGAAGGTGTTGAAACCGCTGCCCAAGCCGTCGTCCAACTCTTCTTGGCCGTGAGCCTACACGGCCGTTCTTGGCTCCATCGTCCGTTCTCGTCGTTCTCAACCCATTCAAGGTAAGCCACACTCCTAATCTTAGCCTAGGAATGGTTTATGCAAGTGTGGTTGATTAGTTTAGAGATCTATGTGTGGTCCTATGTTGATTAGTGAGTAATTATGTATAATGGGCTTTAGACTAATATGAGAAATGGACGTTGGGCCATGGGTAGTGGCTGGTCATATTTATTTAGGCTTCGAATAGGTTGATGTGGGCTGCAAATTGAGGGATTGAGCATGAGAAATGATGGGCCATGTGAGTTGTTGGGCTTAAGGGCATAATTTTAAGCTAATTGGGCTAAATTGGAACTTGTGGGCTTAAAATAAAATAATGGGCCTTATATGGACGAAAATGAGAATAAAATGGGCCTCAATTATAGTCTAGAATATAAAATTTTAGGGCCCAATAGAGTATGTGGGCTTAGGGTTTGAAATTTGGCCTAAATATGCTAAAATGGGCTCAATAAGCTTGCCTTAAAATATGGGCTTGGGCCTCACTCGAAATTAATAAAAATAATGGGCCTTAAAATATTTAATTACTTATAATTAAATCATGGGCTTGTGAATAGTAGGTGAGCTTAGACCCAATTGGGCCTAATTCAACTTAATGGGCTGAAACTAAAGAAAGAGCCATTGGGCCTTAGATATTGGGCTTAATTAAATATAATAAGATCAATTGGAATCCAAAAGGATTTTAAGATGTTAATTACGGGCCATCGATGGGCCGAGGTCTAATGATAGAGACTACGCTTAGGCCGGATTATTGGGTCTGATAGGACCAAGTCCTGAAATAAACGGGTTCCAAATGGCGATGTTAACCACGACTGAGGTTCATTCGAGAGGATTGTTCAGGGGAAGTAAATGGCTTAATGTGGGACGTCTGATTGAACCTAAATGAGCGAGAATCCGCTTTTAGAGTACTAGGTACACATGTGGCCTGTTCTACTGAACGCGAGTAGCTCAGATGATTTCTAGAAATGCTTTGCTCCTATACTCATGTACCTTCGTGAATGCATGCTCTGTGACTGATTCTCTGTTCGACATTGTTTGAGCACCATATTTCATGAGTATGGCATTAGTCACCGGGAGGTGTGACATGTTGGATGGGCCCTGATGCGTTGTTACGCGGGGAATAGAGAGTATAAGGATGTTGTGCGCCCGGACGTGCTCGGCACGGGGTAGCTGGAGAGATAAGGGTGCCTACCCGGGTCTTAGTTTTGACGCTATGCGGGTTGAAGCACTGGGAGGATATTGTGCACCTGGGTCTTTACGCGCTGGAGGCGTATATGCGGGTGCATGGACAATGGGTGATGTGCATTGAGGCACAAGCAATGAGCATTTGAACATTTGAGCATTGGCATATGGCATGCATGAGTATGAGACCTGAGGCGTGACACGCTGGTCAAGACGAAACTCTGGCAGTGCAAAATGAACATTGAAAACTGAATAATGAATCTGAGGTCATGGCATAGATGATAATCATTCACGTTATGCGAGACTGCCTTATTAAATGCATGCTTGCCTGATTGGTTTGGCCTGTGTACGTTTACGTTTTATTGTGGTACCGCTGAGACCGTTTGGGTAGAGAGTGCTAGTTCGTCTTATTAATTGCCGGACATGACCCATCCAGTGAGCGTACCTCACCCTACGCGAGTCAGATGACCTGAAACCCTAGTCAATGGATAGGACCGATCCCACTAGTATACTCTATCCTACGCTAGGATTAGGGGTGAGCTTGCTGAGTCCTCGACTCACTGGCGGTGGTTGCCATATTTTCAGATCCCAGACGCCAGTGATGGCCGCAGCCCCTGTGTTCTTTGGCCTGCCAGTGCAGATGGAGCCCGAGGTTACCCGCCATTACGATGAAAGTGCTACAATGTGGCTCAGACGACTGACTACTGTATGGGTGGATCAGGGAAGTCCCCAGTTTGTTCCCTATAAGTTTGAGGCCTGGTATAGAGAGGACGAGTTAGGTATGGAGGGACCCTTGAGAGATGCCCTGATACCCATGGGGGACGACCCTACTATTCTACGACCTTCTGTATATGGAGGTGAGGTGGTCGACCCCGACCCGATGTTGGAGCTGCCGTCCCCAGGACGCTCGGAGATAGACGGCCACGAGGAGGGCGACGCCATGGACACCGACCAGGAGGAGGATCCCGAGGAGCAGCTAGAGGACTGAGTTCTGCTGATGCTGGCCTAGTTTTTGGGAGATAGTGTAAGCGTAGGTATCGAGACCATGGGTTGAAATTTTCTTTTGGGGGTCTGTACCGAACGCCTTGTTAACATGTATATATGGATGCTTTGTGTTTCTCCTTTGTGTACTACCCCCATTTTCATATGTATGCATGTATGGATAGGAGGCACGCTTCCGCAGGTTTCAAGTTCAGGTTGACAGGATCATATTATGGTTTTGATGGACGCGCCGTCTAGTCGCGACGAAGGTAATTCCCTGGGCCGTCGTGTATCCTAGACCAGGCGAGCGCTGAGAAGAGATTTGAATGTATGATCGGGATGTCGCGGGCTCGAGAGGGGCTCGGGGCGTGACATCCCCGCTCGAGTGGTATCAGAGCAAGGTCAGCTCAATACGAGACCGTTCGAGGATTTGGAGTGATAAGGCTGTTGATTTTGGGGTAGTTAGATGGACAGACCCTAGACCTAAGGATTAGGCAGGGTAGAATGCATGAATTGATTGGCGCATGTGATTGCTTAGTTCAATTCGTTTCCTAGAATAGACTGAGGCAATAGCAACTATGAACTGAATTGCAGGTGCGTCAGGACCTGAGGTAAGGTTCTAAAGCATATCCCCATGAGTAGGGTTCTGGGATGATGACTGCTGATTTGCTGGTTGCTGATTGTTGTTGTTTGTTGTTGATTGTTGACTGTTGTTTGTGGTTGTACGCTTAGTCGGCTATCGCACACTGCTTGACCATCATGCATTGCATGATTTATGCATTGAAAACAAAATGGTTTTAATTGGAAACTGTTTAAAAAGGGAGATTTGGATTTGAAAAGCACATGCATCTCATGTTGTTGGATCGGGTAACCGTCAGCCTGGTATGGGACAGGTCTGACGGGACGTCTAAAAACTGTAATGAAGCGTGGTATGGGACACGTGGAACGGGATTCTCCTTGGATATGGGTAACTTAGGACAACTGTTCGCACCAAGAAATGATGAGGGCGGGGAGTGGTCGCCGGGGCAGAGACCCGTTCAACGAGCGGCTCCCGGCAGGCTTCTAGTTGAGGTGGCGAACAGAGTGGCCTAGGGTGTGCATTGACGGGGTTGAGTCTAGATGTCTACCAGGTTCAATTGCATTTAAGCTGCAGCGAATTTTACATGCATATTCATGTCAGTAGACGCGATAGCAGGCGAAAGCTTGTATGGTAGTTTAGATTACTAATTCCTGAAAGAATTACATCGGGTCCAGGAGTGGATAAGATTAGGAAGGATGAGCAATAGGGGCATAAGATCTAGCGCAGCCGCGTAGAGTTCGCGAGCTCTAGCACCAGAATGAGACCTTAGGATCGAAAAGATGATGAGGATCCTGATTGAAGTCAATAAATTGATGGGTAGGCAGGCGGCAAGAAGAACTGCCATTGTAGCCCCAGCAGTTGATGCCGCTCTGGCTGCTGTGAATGGAGCGAATGGGATAAGGGTAATTGAAATGGAGGTCGTCAGATACATCATGTGGTAGAGCAATTCCTGATGCTGCAACTAATTGAGTTTGAGGGAGTGGAGGACCAGAAGTAAGTTTCTGCAGTTGAAGAACCAAGGATGGATGAGGTCTGGAAAATGTGGAAAGAAATAAGGGAATCCGATGGGCAGGTAGACTGAAGAAAGAGCTGCTATTGTTGCCCGAGCTGCAAAAGCTGTAGTGGCCACCGTGAACAAGGCCAATGAGATTGATAGGATCAACAGAAATATGAAATGGAGTCCATTAAATGCATTAGTAAGTGGAATTATTTTTGAAGGTGAAGTTATCTGATCTTGATGGAAGTAGTTACCCTATGGACGGAAAAGTGAGAAAAAGGCGTTTGCTCTACTAAAGTGCTAAGATGAAGAGGGCGCTCGAGAGGAAAAAAAAAGGATGGAAAAATTTCCTGAAGCTTCATCAAGAGTAAACATTTGTGGATGAGTATGAAAGCAAAATGTGAGGAAATTCAGAGGGTGTGTCAAGGAAAATAAAGATACTCTTATTGGATTGGGACGAGAATGTGCTTAAGCATGGCCAGTAAGACCTTTAAGATGTAAGGTTGTTCGTACAGGTGAATAACAAGACAGACATTGCAGTAACAAGGATGATAGTTGCAGGAATTAGTTCTTGGGATTTAGGTATGGTCGAAGGATGGTGTAATCCCTGCGATAAAGTATTTCGATCTCGTTAATGGTCATAGTCGGTTCAAGAAAGAGTGGCATGAACTAAATGGTTAACTGGTAAATTACAGCCTCTGGACAACTTAGATGTAGGTTGCATTAGCGTTTGTATTGCAAGAGTGCCTGTCTATGGACTCGCCTGGTGGAAATAATATAGTAATGAGATGGTAGGCATTTGTGGACTATATGCATTGAAGCTCAGATACATGTTGGAGGATAAGCTTGAAAAATAAAGGTTTAGGCTTGAATCTTGGGAGTTTGATGAATACTTGTTTGGGACACCTATCAATGTGAAGGTGTAGTGCCTTGATAATTTTAGTTGTTGAATCTCATGAGTGGCCAGAGTGAAGGTACAATCGGGGTTCGCTGATAAATTGATGAACATTAGAAAAGCTCAGGTGCAAAGTCGGATTGAAGGGTATGCTCAAAGTTTAATGGCGTAATGTATAAAGGAAGGACTAGCCAAAGTATACGATCGTGATTAAGAACTATTGATACCCAAACTTGAGGACATATTGTAGTGATTTAGCAAGTTGGTGATGGTAAGCTTAGGAGATAAGCTTTTGAATCCGAATCGTGAGAGCTTAAGGGATGACCCGCTCAAGAACATGATGATTATGAGGATGTTTCGAGTTTATATGATGATCAGGATGTAAAGTGTATAGATTTGATATAAGTAAGTGATCTACGAGGCGTACCAATCATTGAAGGAGTTGAGAAAAACCTGAGTTGCCCTGGAATGGCATAAGAATGAGCGACTGGTGAAAAAATGGTGACGATTATATCCTGATAGGCTTAAATTTGGAAGTTCTAATGGTTAGCCTTGGGAAATAGATCGGAGTTATGGAATTGCGAAGGCTCGATGTTGGAAGACTATAGGCTTGAATTGTGTCGGACCTTGATGGTTTAGATGGGATCCTTACAAAAAGTTCTAGATGATTGGATAAAATTCACAATGAGGCAAATGGTAAACCTAGACCATGAGTCGATTGGATTGCACGAGTTTGGTTCGTAATGAGGGGCGACAGGAAAAGCGTTGCGTTAGTTGGGATTTAAATGATCGATTCTGGAGATGATCATCGCCTATGGCATTTAGACATTGATGTTACAAGGGCCCATGAAGTACGTGACTGATGAGTAGGCACACGATGATGGTAGAATGCTAAGGGTGGACTAAACTTGAGTTTGGAGATAAGGATGCTGACTCTAAATGTAGACCTCGATCGGGCGAGATGATTGAGATCTCGATGCGAGTAATGACCAAATAGAGTACTCCACATTGGTTCCAAGTGATTGGTTTTATATAAATTGGTCGTTTACAATGTTTGGAGGTTTAAGTGAAGACAGAAACTAAGGGTTTAAAAAAAAATAAGTGGTATACGAGGCAAGTGGAAAAAAAAAATTGAGGATATTCATGCATTACGACAGTCTGTGGCATCGAGGCGAAGACAAGAGAAAGGCGTATGTATGAGGTCGTTTTTAATTCTAGCAGTCAGGTTGCGATATGAGCTTGACAAGAGGTAATTCAAGGAGTGATACCAAGGACTAGGAGCCTTGACATGTAAAATTGATATCACAAGTTCGCAAGATGAACTTGGTAAGTCCTTGGTGATAAGAGCTGGACTATTTAAGAAATGAGATGGATGCTCCACGCCGGAGTTACACCATATAGATCGACGATCATAGAGATTGAGTTAGGAGCCTCCTTGGTATTGTTAAGAGGGTGTAATTGAAAGTTGTGACCAAACGAATCCATGAGCTTCAAACTGTCGATGACCCGTGTTAAAGATTACTTTTGTAGGATGTGAAGACTCCAAAGGAGTAGATACCAGAGTAACACAGTGGAAAATGAGAAAGGGTGTAAAAGGAATCAAAGGAAGATATATGAAAGCTAGCTCGACAAACCTTAAAGGAGGATAGGAAAAGTGACTTCACCCAGTAGAGTACGCATGATGGTAAGTGCCAACAAAAGATCAGGATGTTAGTAATGGAATCACTGGATGGTAGAGAGAGAAAAGGGAATTCTCTTGTGCTAGGATGAGATTGGTAAAAGAATTATAGTAGACTCAAAGTTATTCTAACAGTTGTTGGTGCAATCAAGTGATATGAGAAAGATCAAGGGCTGTTCAAAGTTGCCAAGATTGTCAGATGGATAAGCGGCGCAAACCTTGGGATCTTAAATGAGAGCTTTGTGTACCCTTAATCATGAGATCGATAGGCGAATGGTGAAATGGTACATGTGACGGAATTGATACGCATGTAATATAGAAAGGGATAAGTCTGGAGAATACCATAAAGCGAAAATAGTCGTTTGAGAAAGGTAAAGAAATGATTAAAGCCCCACTGCTCTTTCAGGGTGTTCTGGTGAGATGTCTCTAGTGAGAAATGTCAAAGTGCCTTGGAAGTGTTGGTGAAAATCAAGTGATTGAGATTTGCACCTCCGTAATAATTGGAGAGGACCACTATTGTGCGATCAGGGCGATTCATGATGAGACCCACACGAACTAGTTGGCTGGTGATCCGATAGTATCGTGATGGGGGTGAATGTGCTTGAATTGAAAGACCGTAACCAACAAAGTCCCAGGCATGGCATCTGGAAGTAGCATCGTGAAGAAGGGGCTGAGATGTATCATATCCTAGATATAAGGGATGCTCTATTTAGAGAGATGAGACGGACCCAATGGTTCTGAAGTAGGCCGTATGGGGGAGCAAGAGTAAGAATGGATTGGGCTTGTCCATATGAAAATGTTAAGAAACTATAGGTCGACGTTGATAATGGACCTACAAGCAATTCAGGCCGATGAGAGTTCTATTGAATGGTACAGATTGCGGAATGTAGTGAAAAAAGAAGACGAGGGGATCAAAGTACGCAGCGGAAGATTAATTGGGCCACAAAACCGAAGGAGGTAGCAAACATGAGATGGTTACATTGATGGGAAAGGAAGTAAAAGGCAAGTTTCGAGGACGAAACTTTTTAAGGAGGGAAGAATTGTGACATTCTGGATTTTCGACCCATTTTCGGAATTTATAAATTGAATGGATATACTTCATTAATACGCTCTAGTTAAGCCTCACTCGAGTCTGATCAACTTGAGGCGACCAACCGATGGGGAATGGCTACCTAGGAAATTTTCCTAAACAGCCGCCCGTTGGTCTGAGGAATTCGACAGAGTCGTAATTTAATGGATTCGGCTACGAAATGAATTCCGATCTTGGACAATCGAATTTCTAAGATGGTCACAATGTAGAAATGGATACAGTTTCAGAAACATCGCCCGAAGGGCAGACAGCCGGTGCACGTCGAGAAGTAAGACGTGAATGGAAAATTACCGAAATGCCCCCGGTAAATGCTCAGTCCTTAGAATTATATAAATTAGGATTTTTGAGAATAAATACGATAGATCGAAACCAATTCTAGTCCGAAATTCATTCGCGATCGGGACCCGATCGGTGCACTTGGCACGCGAATCGAGGCAGGGTCAAATCAAGTGTCACATCAATCGATGTCCCACCCATCAAATCAATCAATCAAGTGGCACAACTCCCAATGCAAGTCAATCAATCACATCTAGTCATTTCAAGTACACATCAAGTCACATAAACTTTACCTACCCCACTAACTCTTGTTTTTCTTTGATTTTTCACCAAAAACCTTATAATCTCTCTCTCTCCTCCTCCCCCTCTCATTTTGGCCGAAAATTCCTCTCCTCCCTCTCTTCTTCTTCTTCTTCTTCTTCCTCTTGTTTCCCCTTCGGCCGCCCGTGCGGCCGCCGTTCCGCCGGTGCTCCACCACCGTCGACCACCCATCTTCCTCCTCCCACTTTGGTAAGTCTTCTAAGCTTAATCCTTTTCATTTTCGTGACTTGGTGCCCCTCGAAGAAGCCCCGACCAGCCCGCTCTCTCTCTTGTGCTCTTCCTTCATCGTCGTTGTACCATGAAGACTCGGGCTGTCCAAGCCACTCCACACTCTCCCTCCACCTTTCTAACACCTAAATCCAACCTATTCATGTCTAGGGAGTCCCACGAAGGTGTTGAAACCGCTGCCCAAGCCGTCGTCCAACTCTTCTTGGCCGTGAGCCTACACGGCCGTTCTTGGCTCCATCGTCCGTTCTCGTCGTTCTCAACCCATTCAAGGTAAGCCACACTCCTAATCTTAGCCTAGGAATGGTTTATGCAAGTGTGGTTGATTAGTTTAGAGATCTATGTGTGGTCCTATGTTGATTAGTGAGTAATTATGTATAATGGGCTTTAGACTAATATGAGAAATGGACGTTGGGCCATGGGTAGTGGCTGGTCATATTTATTTGGGCTTCGAATAGGTTGATGTGGGCTGCAAATTGAGGGATTGAGCATGAGAAATGATGGGCCATGTGAGTTGTTAGGCTTAAGGGCATAATTTTAAGCTAATTGGGCTAAATTGGAACTTGTGGGCTTAAAAAAAAATAATGGGCCTTATATGGACGAAAATGAGAATAAAATGGGCCTCAATTATAGTCTAGAATATAAAATTTTAGGGCCCAATAGAGTATGTGGGCTTAGGGTTTGAAATTTGGCCTAAATATGCTAAAATGGGCTCAATAAGCTTGCCTTAAAATATGGGCTTGGGCCTCACTCGAAATTAATAAAAATAATGGGCCTTAAAATATTTAATTACTTATAATTAAATCATGGGCTTGTGAATAGTAGGTGAGCTTAGACCCAATTGGGCCTAATTCAACTTAATGGGCTGAAACTAAAGAAAGAGCCATTGGGCCTTAGATATTGGGCTTAATTAAATATAATAAGATCAATTGGAATCCAAAAGGATTTTAAGATGTTAATTACGGGCCATCGATGGGCTGAGGTCTAATGATAGAGACTACGCTTAGGCCGGATTATTGGGTCTGATAGGACCAAGTCCTGAAATAAACGGGTTCCAAATGGCGATGTTAACCACGACTGAGGTTCATTCGAGAGGATTGTTCAGGGGAAGTAAATGGCTTAATGTGGGACGTCTGATTGAACCTAAATGAGCGAGAATCCGCTTTTAGAGTACTAGGTACACATGTGGCCTGTTCTACTGAACGCGAGTAGCTCAGATGATTTCTAGAAATGCTTTGCTCCTATACTCATGTACCTTCGTGAATGCATGCTCTGTGACTGATTCTCTGTTCGACATTGTTTGAGCACCATATTTCATGAGTATGGCATTAGTCACCGGGAGGTGTGACATGTTGGATGGGCCCTGATGCGTTGTTACGCGGGGAATAGAGAGTATAAGGATGTTGTGCGCCCGGACGTGCTCGGCACGGGGTAGCTGGAGAGATAAGGGTGCCTACCCGGGTCTTAGTTTTGACGCTATGCGGGTTGAAGCACTGGGAGGATATTGTGCACCTGGGTCTTTACGCGCTGGAGGCGTATATGCGGGTGCATGGACAATGGGTGATGTGCATTGAGGCACAAGCAATGAGCATTTGAACATTTGAGCATTGGCATATGGCATGCATGAGTATGAGACCTGAGGCGTGACACGCTGGTCAAGACGAAACTCTGGCAGTGCAAAATGAACATTGAAAACTGAATAATGAATCTGAGGTCATGGCATAGATGATAATCATTCACGTTATGCGAGACTGCCTTATTAAATGCATGCTTGCCTGATTGGTTTGGCCTGTGTACGTTTACGTTTTATTGTGGTACCGCTGAGACCGTTTGGGTAGAGAGTGCTAGTTCGTCTTATTAATTGCCGGACATGACCCATCCAGTGAGCGTACCTCACCCTACGCGAGTCAGATGACCTGAAACCCTAGTCAATGGATAGGACCGATCCCACTAGTATACTCTATCCTACGCTAGGATTAGGGGTGAGCTTGCTGAGTCCTCGACTCACTGGCGGTGGTTGCCATATTTTCAGATCCCAGACGCCAGTGATGGCCGCACCCCCTGTGTTCTTTGGCCTGCCAGTGCAGATGGAGCCCGAGGTTACCCGCCATTACGATGAAAGTGCTACAATGTGGCTCAGACGACTGACTACTGTATGGGTGGATCAGGGAAGTCCCCAGTTTGTTCCCTATAAGTTTGAGGCCTGGTATAGAGAGGACGAGTTAGGTATGGAGGGACCCTTGAGAGATGCCCTGATACCCATGGGGGACGACCCTACTATTCTACGACCTGCTGTATATGGAGGTGAGGTGGTCGACCCCGACCCGATGTTGGAGCTGCCGTCCCCAGGACGCTCGGAGATAGACGGCCACGAGGAGGGCGACGCCATGGACACCGACCAGGAGGAGGATCCCGAGGAGCAGCTAGAGGACTGAGTTCTGCTGATGCTGGCCTAGTTTTTGGGAGATAGTGTAAGCGTAGGTATCGAGACCATGGGTTGAAATTTTCTTTTGGGGGTCTGTACCGAACGCCTTGTTAACATGTATATATGGATGCTTTGTGTTTCTCCTTTGTGTACTACCCCGATTTTCATATGTATGCATGTATGGATAGGAGGCACGCTTCCGCAGGTTTCAAGTTCAGGTTGACAGGATCATATGATGGTTTTGATGGACGCGCCGTCTGGTCGCGACGAAGGTAATTCCCTGGGCCGTCGTGTATCCTAGACCAGGCGAGCGCTGAGAAGAGATTTGAATGTATGAGCGGGATGTCGCGGGCTCGAGAGGGGCTCGGGGCGTGACATAGGAAGCTTACCAAAGATCGAGGGTGGTCAGTGAAGGTCGGAGGTGGCCGGACGACGGTGAGGACGACGGACGAAGCTCACGGGCGGCACGGGCGGACTAGAGCGAACGAGAGAGAGAGAGAGATGGTGAGGTTGATCCGACTTTACCCAAGGCCAAATGGCCACGAAAATGGGAAGAGGGGAGGTTGAGAGCCTTACTAAACGAAGATGGAATGGTGGCGTTGGCGAGGGAGCTCGGACGGCGGCGGTGATGCGAGGTGGTGGCCGGCGGACGAAGGAAAGCAAGAGGAAGAAGAAGAAGAAGATGGTTTCGGGTGGAGAGGAGGAGAGGGGGAGAGAGTGACCGAATGAAGGGAGAGAGAGAGAGAGGATGAGGGTTTAACCAAGTTGGATAAAATTCAAAAATTTGATAGTGGGTTAGGTAATGGGGTAATAGTTGTTTAGGTGTACTTTGATGTAAGCTTGAATGACACTTGATTGACTTGATGGATTGCATTGGAAATTGTGCCATGATGTGATTGATTGATTGACAAGACTTTTGATTGATTTGACAACTGATTTGACTTGCCTCGATTTGCGTGCCAAATGTACCGATCGGGTCTCGAGCGCGAACGAATTCTAGACAGGATTTGATTTCGATTGATCGAATCTACTCTCAAAAATCCTAATTCTATTAATCCTAAGGACTGAGCATTTACCGGGGGCATTTCGGTAATTTTCCAATCACGTCTTGCTTCTCGACGTACACCGGCTGTCTGCCCTTCTGGCGACATTTCTGAAACTGAGTTCATTTCTTAATTGTGTTTATCTTACTGATTCGATTGTCCAAAGTCGGATTTCATTTTGTGGTCAATTTCATTAAATAACGACTCTGTCTCTGTCTCAGACCAACGGGCGGCTGTTTGGAAAATTCTTCCCAGGTAGCCTTTCCCCTGCGGTTGGTCAACTCAGGGTAGCTAATCCTGAGTGAGCGTCGATCAGAGTGTATTAATGAAGTATTTCCATTCATTCAGAAATTCCGATAATTTGGTCGAATTTTCAGACTGTCACAATTCTTCCCTTCTTATAAAAATTTCGTCCTCGAAATTTACATCCACCAATCCTTACAACAAAAATGGAGATTACATCGATCTACTCAAACAGGTACGGATACTTCTTCTTCATTTCATCCTCGCTTTCCCAAGTAGCTCCTTCAGTTCCATGGTGTTCCCAGATAACCTTGATCAGCGAAATCGTCTTATTCCTTAAGACCTGCTCCTTGCGATCTTCAATTCTTACTGGCCTTTCCACGTATGAGACGCGGTCATCCATTTCAATGACTTCATGATCGAGTATATGGCCAGGGTCCGGCTCGTACTTTCGAAGCATTGAAACATGAAACACATTATGAATCTGCGATAAGTTCGGCAGCAATGCTAGACGATAAGCCAGTGTCCCGATCTTCTCCAGGATCTCGAATGGCCCAACAAATCTTGGACTCAACTTTCGTTTCTTGCCAAACCGAGATAGTCCTCGCATCGGCGACACCTTCAGAAACACATGATCTCCAACTTGGAATTCCAATGGCTTACGTCTCTTGTCTGCATAACTCTTCTGCCTACTCTGCGCAGTCCTCAATCTGTCTCTGATCACTCTGACTGCCTCAACTGACTGCTGCACTAATTCTGGGCCTGTTATGCTTTTCTCACCAACTTCGTCCCAACAGATTGGCGTTCTACAGGCCCTTCCGTACAGTGCCTCGAACGGTGCCATTCTGATACTCTGCTGGTAACTGTTGTTGTAGGCGAATTCCACCAAATGCAACTGCTCTTCCCAGCCTCCTTTGAAATCAATCACACAAGCTCTCAGCATGTCTTCCAAAGTCTGTATCGTCCTTTCCGACTGACCATCGGTCTGAGGGTGGTAAGCTGTACTGAATCTTAACTCTGTTCCCAGCGCACCCTGTAGACTCTTCCAAAATGTAGCGGTGAAGCGAGGATCTCTGTCTGATACAATACTTACTGGTACCCCATGCAATCTCACTATCTGCCTCACGTACAATTCAGCCAACTTTTCCAAGGTAGAGTCCTTTCGTACTGCAATGAAATGAGCTGATTTCGTCAGTCTGTCCACTATTACCCAAATCGAATCATTGCCTCTCTGACTTCTTGGCAATCCTGTCACAAAATCCATAGTGACATGCTCCCATTTCCACTCTGGGATTTCCAATGGTTGCAATAATCCTCCAGGCTTGCAATGCTGTGCCTTTACCTGTTGACACGTCAGACACTTAGCTACATGCTTAGCCACATCCACCTTCATTCCATTCCACCAATAGTGCTGACGCAAATTCTGATACATCTTAGTACTCCCTGGATGAATACTGTAGTTACTTCTGTGTGCCTCGGACAAAATCTTTTCCTTTAGCGCCTCGTCATTAGGCACGCACAGACGTCCTCTAAACTTCAATATTCCGTCAGCAGTCACTTGGAACTCGGCCTTCCTCTCGTCTGCATTCATCGCCACAATCTTCTGAATGTCCGGGTCCGTAGATTGCATCTCCTTGATTCTTAGCTGAATCTCTGGTTCGATCTGCAACGTAGCCATCAGACTCGAGAGGTTTCCTACCTCGACCTTGAACTCAGAATCTCTGATTTCCTCCAGTAATGTCCACTCCTTGACCATCATATGCGCAATGCTCGACTTCCTACTCAGAGCATCTGCCACTTTATTCGCCTTTCCTGGATGGTACAAAATATCGCAGTCGTAGTCCTTCAACAACTCCATCCAACGACGCTGCCTCATATTCAGCTCCTTCTGCGAGAACAGATACTTCAAACTCTGATGGTCCGTAAAAATCTGGAATTTCTCTCCCACCAGATAATGCCTCCAAATCTTCAATGCAAAGACAATCGCAGCTAACTCCAAGTCGTGCGTCGGGTAATGTCACGCCCCGGATCCCTTCTCGGGAATGCGGCATCCCGTTCCTGCGGAAGATACACCTCGCGCTCGTCTGGTTCACGATAAGCGACGGCCCAGGGATACTTTCTCTTCGTCGCAACCAGACGACGCAACTTGCGCCAAATTCTCATACCTGCGGAAGCGTGCCTCCTATCCATACACACAAGTATACATAGCAAAGAGGGTAGCATGGACAAGATAAACATAAACAACATTTCATAAATACGATTAGCGTTAGGTACAGACTACCAAAAGAAAACCACTAGCTGTAGGTCATCCTACGCTCAACTAATCCTCCAAGCATCGGGATTCTGCCATAACTCAATCCTCCTCGTCGGAATCCTCCACAGGGTCCTCTTCTAGATCCTCCTCCTTGGTATCCATCGCATCGCCCTCCTCGTGGCCATCTATCTCGGAGCGCCCTGGAGACGGCAACTCCTGCTTCGGGTCGGGGTCGATCACCTGGCCTCCATATTCTGCAGGCTGGAGCCAAAACGGGTCCTCCTCCATGGGAATCGGGGAATCTCTCTAGGGTCCCTCAAAGCCATGTAGGCCCTCTCTAAACCAAGCCTCGAATCTATGGGGTACAAGATAAGGTCCACCCTGATCTACTAATACAGTGGTCACATGTCTATGCCACAGAGTGGCGTGCATATCAAAATGGAGGGTGATCTCGGTATCCATCTGTACTGGCAGTCCAAAAAGCATCGGCGGTGCGGCCATCATGGGTGACCTGGATCTGTAAAAGAAGGGCAACCACCGCCCGTGAGTCGAAACTCAGCAAGCTCACCACTAATCCTAACGTAGGATAGCGTATACTAGTGGGGTCGATCCTACCCAATAGACTAGGGTTCAGGATTCAAAGTTCAACGCTCTCGATCTCCCCAGCTATCATCATGCCTCATATAGCCAATACGAGTTTTGTCACAACAATTCATGCAATACAGACGGGCGATAGTAACAAACAGTAATAACATTATGCAAATGCCACAGGCCTCAAACGGCCATCACGGATCCCAAGGATCAGCCCGCCTATCACTCCAATTCCCATCAGGGCTCTACCAACAGTGCCACACGGCATGCCACGCTGCGTCTCGGACGCCTTACGCTGGCCTCCCTTTTCTCTCCATCTCCCATCAGGGCACAATCTCATGTCACATTCCCAGTGACTCATGCATTGCTCTGAATGTATGCAGGGCCCAGATAATCACATCAATAATTCAACACAGAGCATGCATGCCAATAATCATAAGTGCAAGACAGAGCACATCAATCGACCAACTCATACATCTCATGATCAACGAGCCAAGCAGACGTAGGTCAATTATCTCTATCCACAAAGTTTCGATAATCCAAGTCCGCCTTACATCTTAAACAAAAGTCTACTATACTATCAATTATCCAAGGACAATCCACTAATCGAGCCCATATAAACCAAGGTCTAATCTGATTAAGAACCCCTAATTAATCGAGCTAAGTTCGACTGGGCCTAAGGCCCACTTCAACAGTTGGGGTTCAATAATTAATTCTTAAATTAAATTCATAGGGGTTGGGCCTATTATTTTATTAATTTCGTGCAAGGCCCAAGCCTATTTCTAAAGGTTTACTATTCAAGCCCATATTCATTATTTTAGGCCCAATTTGAATACCCAAGCCCATATACATTTTTGAGTTTCATTCTTTAACGTTCGTGGGCTTAATTTAGGCCCAATTTAAGTGGATTTTCGTCCATTAGTGGCCCACTAACTAGATTTGGCCCATTTTGATTAGTTTTGGCCCAATTACTTGATTTTAAAGCTTCCCAGCCCATTAGTTCCCTTTTGCCCATCAAACCTCACGCCAACTTCACCCCATTCAGCCCATCTATGACATTTCAAGGCCCAATCTCTCTCTCTCTATGGCCCACACGGCCGACCCATTAATCTAACAACATAATCCAAAGCCCAACTAGCTTAATCATCCACATTATCCACTAATCACTTTAATTAGCAACTAATTCACACAACCACACATGCATACAACTAGCCTAGGTTGAGATTAGTGACTAAAGCTTACCGGTGGGGTGGACGGTGGCGGCTGGATGACGTCGGAACGGGCGGAGGCCGACGGCAACGACGGCGGCTGCACGCGTCCGAGAGAGCAAGGGAGAGATCAGGTCGGGCCGGTGTCCAAATGGCCTTTTTGCCGTGGGAAAACTAAGAGGTGAGGGACCATGGAAGCTCACCTATACACGAACGAGGCTGGTGGAGGCGGCCGGACGAGAAGACGACGGTGACGACGACGTTCGGGCGGCCGGACGAGCTTGGACCGAGAGGAAGAAGAAGGAGAGAGTGAGGCCGGGTCATCCAAGGCTACGGGAATGAAGAGACCGAGGACAAGGGAAGACTTACCGTGACAATGGTGGCGGCTCGTCGCGGATGGAGGCCTCAACGACGGCGGACGGTGGCGCACGGCGGACGACCGAGCGAGAGGGAGCCGTGAGGGAGAGAGGGAATTCGAGAGAGGGAGAGGGAGGAGAGAGAGTGGGCGGCCGAAAATGATGAGGGAGGAGAGAGAGAGGTTTATGTGGGTTATAGTGAAATTCAAAATAAGATAATGGGGTTAGGTTGAATAGTGACAAGGATATGATGTTTACTATGCTTGAATGACACTTGATTTACTTGATGGATTGATGGATTGACATTCTTGGAAATTGTGCCATGATATGACCGATGGATTGACAAGACATTGATTGATTTGACAACCGATTTGACCTGCCTCGATTTGCGTGCCAAATGCACCGATCGGGTCTCGAGCGCGAACGAATTTTAGACAGGATTTGATTTTGATTAGTCGAATCTACTCTCAAAAATCCTAATTCTATTAATCCTAAGGACTGAGCATTTACCGGGGGCATTTCGGTAATTTTCCATTGACGTCTTGCTTCTCGACGTACACTGGGTGTCTGCCCTTCTGGCGACATTTCTGAAACTGACTTTATTTCGTAATTGTGTTTGTCTTACTAATTCGATTGTCCGAAGTCGGATTTCATTTCGTGGTCAATTTCATTAATTTACGACTCTGTCTCTGTCTCAGACCAACGAGCGGCTGTTTGGAAAATTCTCCCCAGTTAGCCTTTCCCCTTCGGTTGGTCATCTCAGGGTAGCTAATCCTGAGTGAGCGTCGATCAGAGGGTATTAACGAAGTGTTTCCATTCATCCAGAAATCCCGATAATTGGATCGAATTTTCAGACTGTTACAATTCTTCCCTTCTTATAAAAATTTCGTCCTCGAAATTCACATCCACCAATCCTTACAACAAAAATGGAGATTACATCGATCTACTCAAATAGGTACGGATACTTCTTCTTCATTTCATCCTCGCTTTCCCAAGTAGCACCTTCAGTTCCATGGTGTTCCCAGATAACCTTGACCAGCGGAATCGTCTTATTCCTTAAGACCTGCTCCTTGCGATCTTCAATTCTTACTGGCCTTTCCACGTATGAGACGCGGTCATCCATTTCAATGATTTCATGATCGAGTATATGTCCAGGGTCCGGCTCGTACTTCCGAAGCATCGAAACATGAAACACATTATGAATCTGCGATAAGTTTGGCGGCAATGCTAGACGATAAGCCAGTGTCCCGATCTTCTCCAGGATTTCGAATGGCCCAACAAATCTTGGACTCAACTTCCCTTTCTTGCCAAACCGAGATAGTCCTCGCATCGGCGACACCTTCAGAAACACATGATCTCCAACTTGGAATTCCAATGGCTTACGTCTCTTGTCTGCATAACTCTTCTGCCTACTCTGAGCAGTCCTCAACCTACCTCTGATCACTCTGACTGCCTCAACTGACTGCTGCACTAATTCTGGGCCTGTTATGCTTTTCTCACCAACTTCGTCCCAATAGATTGGCGTTCTACAGGCCCTTCCATACAGTGCCTCAAATGGTGCCATTCTGATGCTCTGCTGGTAACTGTTGTTGTAGGCAAATTCCACCAAATGCAACTGTTCTTCCCAACCTCCTTTGAAGTCAATCACACAAGCTCTCAACATGTCCTCCAAGGTCTGTATCGTCCTTTCCGACTGACCATCAGTCTGAGGGTGGTAGGCTGTACTGAATCTCAGCTCTGTTCCCAGCGCACCCTGCAGACTCTTCCAAAATGTAGCGGTGAAGCGAGGATCTCTGTCTGATACAATACTTACTGGTACCCCATTCAATCTCACTATCTGCCTTACGTACAATTCAGCCAACTTTTCCAAGGTAGAGTCCTTTCGTACTGCAATGAAATGAGCTGATTTCGTCAGTCTGTCCACTATTACCCAAATCGAATCATTGCCTCTCTGACTTCTTGGCAATCCTGTCACAAAATCCATAGTGACATGCTCCCATTTCCATTCTGGGATTTCCAATGGTTGCAATAATCCTCCAGGCTTGCAATGCTGTGCCTTTACCTGCTGACACGTCAGACACTTAGCTACATGCTTAGCCACATCCACCTTCATTCCATTCCACCAATAGTGCTGACGCAAATTCTGATACATCTTAGTACTCCCTGGATGAATACTGTAGTTACTTCTGTGTGCCTCGGACAGAATCTTCTCTTTTAGCGCCTCGTCATTAGGTACGCACAGACGTCTTCTAAACTTCAATATTCCGTCAGCAGTCACTTGGAACTCGGCCTTCCTCTCGTCTGCATTCATCGCCACAATCTTCTGAATGTCCGGGTCCGTAGATTGCATCTCCTTGATTCTTAGCTGAATCTCTGGTTCGATCTGCAACGTAGCCATCAGACTCGAGAGGTTTCCTACCTCGACCTTGAACTCAGAATCGCTGATTTCCTCCAGTAATGTCCACTCCTTGACCATCATATGCGCAACGCTCGACTTCCTACTCAGAGCATCCGCTACCTTATTCGCCTTTCCTGGATGGTATAGAATATTACAGTCGTAGTCCTTCAACGACTCCATCCAACGACGCTGCCTCATATTCAGCTCCTTCTGCGAGAACAGATACTTCAAACTCTGATGGTCCGTAAAAATCTGGAATTTCTCTCCCACCAGATAATGCCTCCAAATCTTCAATGCAAAGACAATTGCAGCTAACTCGAAGTCGTGCGTCGGGTAATTCATCTCATGCGGCCTCAACTGTCGAGATGCATACGCTACCACTCGTCCATGCTGCATCAAGACACACCCCAATCCTCTTAATGACGCATCGCTGTATATCTCAAATCCTCCTGGTCCAGACGGAATGGTTAAGACTGGTGCGGAAGTCAATCGATCCTTCAACTCCTGAAAACTTTCCTCGCATTTCCCAGTCCATTGAAACTTTGCTTCCTTCTTCAACAAACGCGTCAGAGGAGACGCTATCACAGAGAATCTTTCCACGAAGCGTCTATAATACCCAGCCAATCCAAGGAAACTTCGCACTTCCGTCATGGTCGTAGGCCTCGGCCATTTCTCTACGGCTTCAATCTTAGATGGGTTCACTGATATCCCTTCTCCAGATACTATATGACCAAGAAATGCCACTCTGCTCAGCCAAAACTCGCACTTACTAAACTTCGCATACAGCGAATGTTCCCTTAACGTCTGCAGAACGATCCTTAAGTGTTCTTCGTGGTCCTCAGAACTCTTCGAATATACCAAGATGTCATCCATGAAGACTATCACGAATTGATCCAAAAACTCCTTGAACACTCGATTCATCATGTCCATAAATGCGGCTGGAGCATTTGTCAATCCAAACGGCATAACTGTGAACTCATAGTGCCCATACCTCGTCCTAAAAGCAGTCTTAGGCACATCCTCTTTCTTAATCCTCAATTGGTGATAGCCTGTCCTTAGGTCTATCTTGGAGAACACACAAGCGCCTTGAAGTTAGTCGAACAGGTCATCAATCCTTGGCAGAGGGTAATTGTTCTTGATCGTCACTTGGTTCAGCTGTCTGTAGTCGATGCACAGTCTTAGCGATCCATCTTTCTTCTTAACAAACAGCACCGGAGCTCCCCATGGTGAAGCACTGGGGCGGATAAATCCCTTATCCAAAAGCTCTTGCATCTGTACCTTCAACTCCTTCAACTCCGACAACGACATCCTATACGGTGCTTTCGAGATCGGCTCTGTTCCAGGTGCCAGTTCAATCACGAATTCTACCTCACGCTCAGGTGGCAATCCAGGCAACTCTTGAGGAAATACATCCGGATACTCACTCACTACAGGCACTTCCTCTAACTTCATTTCGTGAGCAGTCGAATCCAACACTGATGCCAAAAATCCCAGGCAACCTTCATCCATTAACTTGGTCGCTTCTAAAGATGAGATCCAAGGAATCGACGTTCCTCCACGATTTCCCTTAAATTCATACCCAGGGTGGCCTACTGGGTTTAGCTGTATGATACTCCTACTACAGTCTACCACTGCACCATGCCTAACTAGCCAATCCATGCCAACAATCACGTCGAAATCGTACATGGGTAGAACGGCTAAGTCAATTTCTTCTTGCCTATCGCCCAGAGCTAACTTACACCCCTTACATCCTAACGCAATAATCACTCTATCCTTTAACGGGGTGGTTACATGCAAAGTCACATCCAATGGCTTAACATTCATCCCCGACAACTCAACAAAACGTACAGATACAAAAGAGTGCGACGCTCCCGGATCAAACAAGGCATAAGCGGTATGACCACAGAGAGAAACGGTACCTGTGATCACCCCTGGCGCATTCTCAACGTCCTTGCGCGCCATTGCATATACTCGTCCCTGAGCAGGCGGACGGTTCTGGTTTCCTTGCGGAGCATTCACCATCTGCGGCTGCGGCGGTTGCTGCTGGAATGGGGGTCTCGGACTTTTCCTCGGGCAGTTCCTCAGAATATGCCCCGTCTGGCCACATCCAAAGCAGCCTCCAGTTTTCCTAGGGCAAGGGCTGTTCCCATGCCTCCTGCCACAGTCACGGCAGACCTGATTCCCAGGGAACGACGGCTTTCCCAGGGTTCTCCTCGCAGGTGGAACGAACCGGCGGGTGTCCTTCATTGGCCTCTTGCCAAAGTCCCTGAAGTTCCCTCTTGGCACAAACCGCGATCCAGATGCGGCGGCCTTCTCCTGCAGATCTCGCTCAATCGCTAGAGCTCGCTCGTAAATCTCGTTGTAGTCCCTTAGCCCAGTGGCGATGATCAAACTCTTCAACTCGGGCCTCAATCCTTCCCTGAATCTCCTGGCCTTATCCCATGGGTTGTCAATCAGCCTTCGTGCGAACTTGGACAGCCTGGCAAATTCGCCCTCATACTGGTCCACGGTCAGCGATCCTTGGCGGAGCCTGATGAACTCTTCCATTTTCCTTTCCTGGGCTGCCTCAGAGAAATACTTGCCATTGAATGCTGTACCGAAAGCGGTCCAGTTCGGCCTCATACCATCCGGAAAGACTCGCCCTCTAGTGGCTTTCCACCAGTCATCTGCAGTACCCTGAAGTTGATAAGTTGCCAACGAGACTTTCTCCTCATCTGCGCAACCCAACACGGAGAAAGCCTTCTCCAGCTGCTCGATCCACAAGGCAGCTACCTCTGGACCACCACTGCCATCAAACTTCGACGGCTGCAACTTCAGAAACTGCTCCACCATATGATGAGTCTGACGTCCTCCATTTCCATGCCCATTGCCTCCATTGGCTCCATTCGCAGCGGCCAAGGCGGCCTCAGCTGCTTGGGCAACAGTGGCAGCTCTCTCAGCAGCTTGCCTAGCCATCAAGTTACTCACTTCAGTCAGAACTCTCATCATTTCTTCGATCCTAGGGTCCCCTTCAGACTCAGGAGCCCTCGAGCTCGATGCACCAGCAGTCGGTCTTCTGCCCCTATTGCTCATCCTTGCTAAAACTCACACCTAAAACAAACGAAATTCCCATTCAGGAATTCGAAATTCTAAATCTAACAACCAAGCTTTCGTCTACTGTCGCGTCCACTGACATGTTTATGCATGTAAATAATCGCTGCAGCTTAAATGCAGTTGAACCCGGTCGACATCTAGACTCAACCCTGCAAATGCATAACCCAGGCCACTCTGTTCGCAACCTCAACTAGAAGCCTGTCGGGAGCCGCTTCCTTGATCAGGTCTTTGCCCCGGCGACCACTCCCCGCCCTCATCGTTTCTTGGTGCGAATAGTTGTCCTAAGAAATTCATAGACAAAGAGAATCCCACTCCACGTGTCCCATACCACGCTTCATCACAGTTTTTAGACGTCCCGTCAATCCTGTCCCATACCAGGCTGATGGTCACCAAATCCAACAACATGAATGCATGCATTTCTTTCAAAATCCAAATCCCCTTCTTTAACAACTTTCATTTGTAAACCATTTTGCCTTTAATGCAGAAGTCATGCAATGCATGATGGTCAGACAGCGCACGACAGCCGACTAGGCATACAACCACATGCAATACCTCACAGACTAGCATTCAGCAATCAGCATCCAAACGCCCAACTCATGGGGCTCTGCCATAGAACCTTACCTCAGGTCCTGACGCACCTGCAGCTTAGCATGAAATACCTTATCCCAAGGTTACTCTAGACAATCAATTCCGCTAAGCAATCACATGCGCCAATCAAATCATGTATTCTACCCTTCCTAATCCTTAGGTCTAGGGTCTGTCTAACTAACTACCCCAAAATCATCAGCCTTATCACTCCAAGCCTCGAACGGTCTCGTATCGAGCTGACCTTGCTCTGATACCACTCGAACGGTGATGTCACGCCCCGGATCCCTTCTCGGGCATGCGGCATCCCGTTCCTGCGGAAGATACACCTCGCGCTCGCCTGGTTCACGATAAGCGACGGCCTAGGGATACTTTCTCTTCGTCGCGACCAGACGACGACGCAACTTGCGCCAAATTCTCATACCTGCGGAAGCGTGCCTCCTATCCATACACACAAGTATACATAGCAAAGGGGGTAGCATGGACAAGATAAACATAAACAACATTTCATAAATACGATTAGCGTTAGGTACAGACTACCAAAAGAAAACCACTAGCTGTAGGTCATCCTACGCTCAACTAATCCTCCAAGCATCGGGATTCTGCCATAACTCAGTCCTCCTCGTCGGAATCCTCCACAGAGTCCTCCTCTGGATCCTCCTCCTCGGTATCCATCGCATCGCCCTCCTCGTGGCCATCTATCTCGGAGCGCCCTGGAGACGGCAACTCCTGCTTCGGGTCGGGGTCGATCACCTGGCCTCCATATTCTGCAGGCTGGAGCCAAAACGGGTCCTCCTCCATGGGAATCGGGGAATCTCTCTGGGGTCCCTCAAAGCCATGTAGGCCCTCTCTAAACCAAGCCTCGAATCTATGGGGTACAAGATAAGGTCCACCCTGATCTACTAATACAGTGGTCACATGTCTATGCCACAGAGTGGCGTGCATATCAAAATGGAGGGTGATCTCGGTATCCATCTGTACTGGCAGTCCAAAAAGCATCGGCGGTGCGGCCATCATGGGTGACCTGGATCTGTAAAAGAAGGGCAACCACCGCCCGTGAGTCGAAACTCAGCAAGCTCACCACTAATCCTAACGTAGGATAGCGTATACTAGTGGGGTCGGTCCTACCCAATAGACTAGGGTTCAGGATTCAAAGTTCAACGCTCTCGATCTCCCCAGTTATTATCATGCCTCATATAGCCAATACGAGTTTCGTCACAACAATTCATGCAATACAGACGGGCGATAGTAACAAACAGCAATAACATTATGCAAATGCCACAGGCCTCAAACGGCCATCACGGATCCCAAGGATCAGCCCGCCTATCACTCCAATTCCCATCAGGGCTCTATCAACAGTGCCACACGGCATGCCACGCTGCGTCTCGGACGCCTTACGCTGGCCTCCCTTTTCTCTCCATCTCCCATCAGGGCACAATCTCAGGTCACATTCCCAGTGATTCATGCAATGCTCTGAATGTATGCAGGGCCCAGATGATCACATCAATAATTCAACACAGAGCATGCATGCCAATAATCATAAGTACAAGACAGAGCACATCAATCGACCAACTCATACATCTCATGATCAACGAGCCAAGCAGACGTAGGTCAATTATCTCTATCCACAAAGTTTCGATAATCCAAGTCCGCCTTACATCTTAAACAAAAGTCTACTATACTATCAATTATCCAAGGACAATCCACTAATCGAGCCCATATAAACCAAGGTCTAATCTGATTAAGAACCCCTAATTAATCGAGCTAAGTTCGACTGGGCCTAAGGCCCACTTCAATAGTTGGGGTTCAATAATTAATTCTTAAATTAAATTCATAGGGGTTGGGCCTATTATTTTATTAATTTCGTGCAAGGCCCAAGCCTATTTCTAAAGGTTTACTATTCAGGCCCATATTCATTATTTTAGGCCCAATTTGAATACCCAAGCCCATATACATTTTTGGGTTTCATTCTTTAACGTTCGTGGGCTTAATTTAGGCCCAATTTAAGTGGATTTTCGTCCATTAGTGGCCCACTAACTAGATTTGGCCCATTTTGATTAGTTTTGGCCCAATTACTTGATTTTAAAGCTTCCAAGCCCATTAGTTCCCTTTGGCCCATCAAACCTCACGCCAACTTCACCCCATTCAGCCCATCTATGACATTTCAAGGCCCAATCTCTCTCTCTCTATGGCCCACACGGCCGGCCCATTAATCTAACAACATAATCCAAAGCCCAACTAGCTTAATCATCCACATTATCCACTAATCACATTAATTAGCAACTAATTCACACAACCACACATGCATACAACTAGCCTAGGTTGAGATTAGTGACTAAAGCTTACCGGTGGGGTGGACGGTGGCGGCTGGATGACGTCGGAACGGGCGGAGGCCGACGGCAACGACGGCGGCTGCACGCGTCCGAGAGAGCAAGGGAGAGATCAGGTCGGGCCGGTGTCCAAATGGCCTTTTTGCCGTGGGAAAACTAAGAGGTGAGGGACCATGGAAGCTCACCTATACACGAACGAGGCTGGTGGAGGCGGCCGGACGAGAAGACGACGGCGACGACGACGTTCGGGCGGCCGGACGAGCTTGGACCGAGAGAAAGAAGAAGGAGAGAGTGAGGCCGGGTCATCCAAGGCTACGGGAATGAAGAGACCGAGGACAAGGGAAGACTTACCGTGACAATGGTGGCGGCTCGTCGCGGATGGAGGCCTCAACGACGGCGGACGGTGGCGCACGGCGGACGACCGAGCGAGAGGGAGCCGTGAGGGAGAGAGGGAATTCGAGAGAGGGAGAGGGAGGAGAGAGAGTGGGCGGCCGAAAATGATGAGGGAGGAGAGAGAGAGGTTTATGTGGGTTATAGTGAAATTCAAAATAAGATAATGGGGTTAGGTTGAATAGTGACAAGGATATGATGTTTACTATGCTTGAATGACACTTGATTTACTTGATGGATTGATGGATTGACATTCTTGGAAATTGTGCCATGATGTGACCGATGGATTGACAAGACATTGATTGATTTGACAACCGATTTGACCTGCCTCGATTTGCGTGCCAAATGCACCGATCGGGTCTCGAGCGCGAACGAATTTTAGACAGGATTTGATTTTGATTAGTCGAATCTACTCTCAAAAATCCTAATTCTATTAATCCTAAGGACTGAGCATTTACCGGGGGCATTTCGGTAATTTTCCATTGACGTCTTGCTTCTCGACGTACACCGGCTGTCTGCCCTTCTGGCGACACTTCTGAAACTGACTTCAGTTCTTAATTGTTTTTATCTTACTGATTCGATTGTCCAATGTCGGATTTCATTTCGTGGTTAATTTCATTAATTTATGACTCTGTCTCTGTCTCAGACCAACGGGCGGCTGTTTGGAAAATTCTCCCCAGTTAGCCTTTCCCCTTCGGTTGGTCATCTCAGGGTAGCTAGTCCTGAGTGAGCGTCGATCAGAGGGTATTAACGAAGTGTTTCCATTCATCCAGAAATTCCGATAATTGGATCGAATTTTCAGACTGTTACAATTCTTCCCTTCTTATAAAAATTTCGTCCCCGAAATTTACATCCACCAATCCTTACAACAAAAATGGAGATTACATCGATCTACTCAAACAGGTACGGATACTTCTTCTTCATTTCATCCTCGCTTTCCCAAGTAGCACCTTCAGTTCCATGGTGTTCCCAGATAACCTTGACCAGCGGAATCGTCTTATTCCTTAAGACCTGCTCCTTGCGATCTTCAATTCTTACTGGCCTTTCCACGTATGAGACGCGGTCATCCATTTCAATGACTTCATGATCGAGTATATGTCCAGGGTCCGGCTCGTACTTCCGAAGCATCGAAACATGAAACACATTATGAATCTGCGATAAGTTTGGCGGCAATGCTAGACGATAAGCCAGTGTCCCGATCTTCTCCAGGATTTCGAATGGCCCAACAAATCTTGGACTCAACTTCCCTTTCTTGCCAAACCGAGATAGTCCTCGCATCGGCGACACCTTCAGAAACACATGATCTCCAACTTGGAATTCCAATGGCTTACGTCTCTTGTCTGCATAACTCTTCTGCCTACTCTGAGCAGTCCTCAACCTACCTCTGATCACTCTGACTGCCTCAACTGACTGCTGCACTAATTCTGGGCCTGTTATGCTTTTCTCACCAACTTCGTCCCCACAGATTGGCGTTCTACAGGCCCTTCCATACAGTGCCTCAAATGGTGCCATTCTGATGCTCTGCTGGTAACTGTTGTTGTAGGCAAATTCCACCAAATGCAACTGTTCTTCCCAACCTCCTTTGAAGTCAATCACACAAGCTCTCAACATGTCCTCCAAGGTCTGTATCGTCCTTTCCGACTGACCATCAGTCTGAGGGTGGTAGGCTGTACTGAATCTCAGCTCTGTTCCCAGCGCACCCTGCAGACTCTTCCAAAATGTAGCGGTGAAGCGAGGATCTCTGTCTGATACAATACTTACTGGTACCCCATGCAATCTCACTATCTGCCTTACGTACATTCAGCCAACTTTTCCAAGGTAGAGTCCTTTCGTACTGCAATGAAATGAGCTGATTTCGTCAGTCTGTCCACTATTACCCAAATCGAATCATTGTCTCTCTGACTTCTTGGCAATCCTGTCACAAAATCCATAGTGACATGCTCCCATTTCCACTCTGGGATTTCCAATGGTTGCAATAATCCTCCAGGCTTGCAATGCTGTGCCTTTACCTGCTGACACGTCAGACACTTAGCTACATGCTTAGCCACATCCACCTTCATTCCATTCCACCAATAGTGCTGACGCAAATTCTGATACATCTTAGTACTCCCTGGATGAATACTGTAGTTACTTCTGTGTGCCTCGGACAAAATCTTCTCTTTTAGCGCCTCGTCATTAGGCACGCACAGACGTCCTCTAAACTTCAATATTCCGTCAGCAGTCACTTGGAACTCGGCCTTCCTCTCGTCTGCATTCATCGCCACAATGTTCTGAATGTCCAGGTCCGTAGATTGCATCTCCTTGATTCTTAGCTGAATCTCTGGTTCGATCTGCAACGTAGCCATCAGACTCGAGAGGTTTCCTACCTCGACCTTGAACTCAGAATCTCTGATTTCCTCCAGTAATGTCCACTCCTTGACCATCATATGCGCAACGCTCGACTTCCTACTCAGAGCATCCGCTACCTTATTCGCCTTTCCTGGATGGTATAGAATATTACAGTCGTAGTCCTTCAACGACTCCATCCAACGACGCTGCCTCATATTCAGCTCTGTAACAGTCTGAAAATTCGACCCAAATATCGGAATTTCTAAAGGAATGGAAATACTTCGTTAATACCCTCTGATCGACGCTCACTCAGGATTAGCTACCCTGAGATGACCAACCGAAGGGGAAAGGCTAACTGGGGAGAATTTTCCAAACAGCCGCCCGTTGGTCTGAGACAGAGACAGAGTCATAAATTAATGAAATTGACCACGAAATGAAATCCGACTTCGGACAATCGAATTAGTAAGACAAACACAATTAAGAAATAAAGTCAGTTTCAGAAATGTCGCCAGAAGGGCAGACAGCCGGTGTACGTCGAGAAGCAAGACGTCAATGGAAAATTACCGAAATGCCCCCGGTAAATGCTCAGTCCTTAGGATTAATAGAATTAGGATTTTTGAGAGTAGATTCGATCAATCGAAATCGAATCCTGTCTAAAATTCGTTCGCGCTCGGGACCCGATCGGTGCATTTGGCACGCAAATCGAGGCAAGTCAAATCGGTTGTCAAATCAATCAAACGTCTTGTCAACCAATCAATCACATCCATCGGTCATTCATGGTTCAACTTCCAAGGCAATCTCTCAATCAAATCAAGGGGCATGTCAAAGTACAAACATCTTGTCCCTAACACTATTACCCCATTACCTAACCCCATTACCTCTTGATTTTGAATTTTCACCAAAGCTATATCATAGTCTCTCTCTCTCCTCACCTCATTTTTCGGCCGGCCACTCTTCCTCACCTCCCTCACACTCTCGTGCTCTCATCTCTCTCTCAACTCTCTCGGTTCTCTCCCTCCCCGTCGGCCACCGTCGCCCGCCTCAAGCCGCCGTCTTCCTCCGTCGTCACCACCTCGAGGTAAGCATCTTCCCTTCCTTTCCTTGTTGTTCTATGGCCATGAGAACCGCTTGAAGCCGCCCCTCATCCTCACCGTCCCTCATCATCATCGTCGTCGTCGTCCGTCACGATCAACTTGGCCGTGAGCCTTCGGGCTGGCCAAGCTTGATCCGCCGCCCTCCTCCACTCCTCTAATGCCTAGAGCTATCATATTTAGGTCCTTGGAGCTTTTGGAAGTGACCGAACCAGCCGCGATCAGCCCCTCCTCTCCGTTCGGCCGTGAGCCTCGTCCGGCCGTCCGGTGTCCTTTGCCGTCCCGTCGTCGTTTCCGGTCCTAATAGGTAAGCTCTACTACTAATCTTAGCTTAGGTTAGTAATATATGTATGTGGAAGGTGATATAGAGGGCTGTCCATGAAGGTTTATAGAGGAAATTGCATGATTAAGGCTTAAGCTAGTTGTGTTAGTTTGAGTGATTAGCTTGTTGGGCTAAACCATAGGCTTAGCAACTTGAAGGGGGCTGAAAATTATGCATGTTGGGCTGCAAGTGAGTGATGTGGGCGTGTGAAATGTGGGCCGGGCGAAATAAGTGGGCCTCGGGGTTTAATTTGGACCGTTTGGACCTAAAATAAGCTAACGGGCCTAAGATACCCTAATGGACTTGCTAATGGACATGATTAACAATCTGAATGGGCCTCGAAAACATGATTAGTGGGCTGCAAATGTGGGCTTAGGCGTGTACATAACGGGCCAAAGGGAACTAATGGGCTCGAAAGCTTTAAAAATCAAGTAATTGGGCCAAAACCAATCAAAATGGGCCAAATCTAGTTAGTGGGCCACTAATGGACGAAAATCCTTTTAAATTGGGCCTAAATTAAGTCCATGAACATTAAAGAACGAAAAACAAAAGTGTATATGGGCTTGGGTACTTGAATTGGGCCTAAAATAATGAATATGGGCTTAAATAGTAAACCTTTAGAAATGGGCTTGGGCATCGCACGAAATTAATAAAATAATAGGCCCAACCCATATGAATTAATTTAATAATTAATTATTGGACCTCAACTATTGAAGTGGGTCTTAGGCCCAGTCGAACTTAGCTTGATTATTTAGAGGTCCTTAATTAGATTAGACCTTGGTTTATATGGGTTTGATTAACGAGTTGCCCTTGAGTAAGTAATGACAATGACAGACTCTTGTATGAGATGTAAGGCGAACTTAGATGATCGAGACTTTGAAAGTAGAGGCCTACGATCCCTGTCTATTTGGTTGATGAACGTGAGGTTCACTGATCGATTGAATGATGTGCTCTACTCCTGTACTTGTATTTATTTGCATGCATGCTCTGTGTTGAGTTATTGATGTGATCATCTGGGCCCTGCATACATTCAGAGCATTGCATAAGTCACTGGGGATGTGACATGAGATTGTGCCCTGAGGGGAAGTGGAGAGAAAAGGGAGACCAACGTATGGCGTCAGAAACGCAGTGTGGTACGGGCCTATGTGGCGCCGAGATTTATGCCGTGTGGCACTGTTGGTAGCGCCCTTATGGGAGATGGAGAGAAAAGGGAGGCCAGCATAAGGCGTCCGAGACGTAGCGTGGCATGCCGTGTGGCACTGTTGGTAGAGCCCTGATGGGAATTGGAGTGATAGGCGGGCTGATCCTTGGGATCTATGATGGCCGTTTGAAGCCTGTGGCATTTGCATACTCTGATTGCTAATTGTTGATATTGCCCGTCGGTATTGTATGAATTGTTATGATGAACCTCGTATTGACTACATGAGGGGTGATAATAACTGGGGAGATCGAGAGCGTTGAACTTTAAATCCTGAACCCTAGTTACTGGTTAGGACCGACCCCACTTGTATATCCTACCCTACGCTAGGATTAGTGGTGAGCTTGCTGAGTCCTCGACTCACTGGCGTTGATTGCCACCTTTTTCAGATCCAGGTCGCTAGTGATGGACGTACCACCGATGCTTTTTGGTCTGCCGATCCAGATGGACACCCAGGTTACCCTCCATTTTGATATGCACGCTACCCTGTGGCATAGGCATGTGACGACTGTACTCGTAGATCAGGGAGGTCCTTATTTAGTGCCCCATAGATTCGAGGCTTGGTTCAGAGAGGGCCTACATGGCTTTGAGGGACCCCAGAGAGATTCCCCTATTCCCATGGAGGAGGACCCGTTTTGGCTCCAGCCTGCAGAATATGGAGGCCAGGTGATCGACCCCGACCCGAAGCAGGAGTTGCCGTCTCCAGAGCGCTCCGAGATAGATGGCCACGAGGAGGGCGATGCGATGGATACCGAGGAGGAGGATCCAGAGGAGGACCCTGTGGAGGATTCCGACGAGGAGGACTGAGTTATGGCAGAATTCCGTTGGTTCGAGGATTAGGTTGTTAGCGTAGGAAGATCTGTGATTAGTAGTTTCTTTTTGGGAGTCTGTACCTAACGCTAATTATATTATGAAATGCTGATTTTGCTTATCTTGATTTTGCTACCCCTTGCTATGTATGCTTGTGTATGGATAGGAGGCACGTTTCCGCAGGTATGAGAATTTGGCGCAAGTTGCGTCGTCGTCTGGTCGCGACGAAGAGAAAATATTCCTGGGCTGTCGCGTAGCGTAAACCAGATGAGCGCGAGGTGTATCTTCCGCAGGAACGGGATGCCGCATTCCCGAGTAGGGATCCGGGGCGTGACATCCCCATTCGAGTGGTATCAGAGCAAGGTCAGCTCGATACGAGACAATTCGAGGTTTTGGAGTGATAAGGATGTTGATTTTGGGGTAGTTAGATAGATAGACCCTAGACCTAAGGATTAGGAAGGGTAGAATGCATGATTTGATTGGCGCATGTGATTGCCTAGCCGAATCGATTGTTTAGAGTAGCCTTTGGGTAAGGTGTTTTGTGCTAAGCTGCAGGTGCGTCAGGACCTGAGGTAAGGTTCTATGGCAGAGCCCCATGAGTTGGGCGCTTGAATGCTGATTGCTGAATGTTAGTCCGTGAGGTATTGCATGTGATTGTATGCCTAGTCGGCTGTCGTGCGCTGCTTGACCATCATGCATTGCATGATTTCTGCACCGAAAGCAAAATGGTTTAGAAATGGAAAATCATTGTTGAAAAAGGAGATTTGGATTTTGAAAGAAATGCATGCATTCATGTTGTTGGATTTGGTGACCGTCAGCCTGGTATGGGACAGGATTGACGGGACGTCTAAAAACTGCGATGAAGCATGGTATAGGACACGTGGAGTGGGATTCTCTTTGTCTATGAATTTCTTAGGACAACTGTTCGCACCAAGAAACGATGAGGGCGGGGAGTGGTCGCCGGGGCAGAGACCTGATCAAGGAAGCGGCTGCCGACAGGCTTCTAGTTGAGGTTGCGAACAGAGTGGCCTGGGTTATGCATTTGCAGGGTTGAGTCTAGATGTCGACCGGGTTCAACTGCATTTAAGCTGCAGCGATTATTTACATGCATATACATGTCAGTGGACGCGACAGTAGACGAAAGCTTGGTTGCTAGACTTAGAGTTCCGGATTCCTGAATGGGAATTTCGTTTGTTTTAGGTGTGAGTGTTAGCAAGGATGAGCAATAGGGGCAGAAGACCGACTGCTGGTGCATCGAGCTCGAGGGCTCCTGAGTCAGAAGGGGACCCTAGGATCGAAGAGATGATGAGAGTTCTGACTGAAGTGAGTAACTTGATGGCTAGACAAGCTGCTGAGAGAGCTGCCACTGTTGCCCAAGCAGCTGAGGCCGCTTTGGCCGCTGCGAATGGAGCCAATGGAGGCAATGGGCATGGGAATGGTGGACGTCAGACTCACCATATGGTGGAGCAGTTTCTGAAGTTGCAGCCGTCGAAGTTTGATGGCAGTGGTGGTCCAGAGGTAGCTGCCTTGTGGATCGAGCAACTGGAGAAGGCTTTCTCCGTGTTGGGTTGCGCAGACGAGGAAAAGGTTTCGTTGGCAACTTATCAACTTCAAGGGACTGCAGATGATTGGTGGAAGGCCACCAGAGGACGAGTCTTCCCGGATGGCATGAGGCCGAACTGGGCTGCCTTCTGTGCAGCGTTCAATGGAAAGTATTTTTCTGAGGCAGCCCAGGAGAGGAAAATGGAAGAGTTTATCAGGCTCCGCCAAGGATCACTGACTGTGGACCAGTACGAAGGTGAATTTGCCAGGCTGTCCAAGTTTGCACGAAGGCTGATTGACGACCCATGGGACAAGGCCAGGAGATTCAGGGAAGGATTGAGGCCTGAATTGAAAAGTATGATCATCGCCACTGGGCTAAGGGACTACAACGAGATCTATGAGCGAGCCCTGGCGATAGAGCGGGATCTGCAAGAAAAAGCCGCCGCATCTGGATCGCGGTTTGTGCCAAGGGGGAACTTCAGAGACTTTGGCAAGAGGCCAATGAAGGACAACCGCAGGTTCGTTCCACCTGCAAGGAGAACCCTGGGAAAGCCATCGTTCCCTGGGAACCAAGTCTGCCGTGACTGTGGCAGGAGGCATGGGAACAGCCCTTGCCCGAGGAAGACTGGAGGCTGCTTTGGATGTGGCCAGACGGGGCATATTCTGAGGAACTGCCCGAGAAAAGGTCCGAGACCCCCGTTCCAGCCGCAGCAGCAGCCGCCGATGGTGAATGCTCCTCAGGGAAATCAGAACCGTCCGCCTGCTCAAGGACGAGTCTATGCAGTGGCGCGCAAGGACGCTGAGAATGCGCCAGGGGTGATCACAGGTACCGTTTCTCTCTGTGGTCATACCGCTTATGCCTTGTTTGATCCGGGAGCGTCGCACTCTTTCGTATCTGCACGTTTTGTTGAGTTGTCTGGGATGAATGTTAAGCCATTGGATGTGACCTTGCATGTAACCACCCCGTTGAAGGATAGAGTAATTATTGCGTTAGGATGTAAGGGGTGTAAGTTAGCTCTGGGCGATAGGCAAGAAGAAATTGACTTAGCTGTTCTGCCCATGTATGATTTTGACGTGATTGTTGGCATGGACTGGTTGGTTAGGCATGGTGCAGTGGTAGACTGTAGTAGGAGTATCATACAGCTAAACCCAGCAGGCCACCCTGGGTATGAATTTAAGGGAAATCGTGGAGGAACGTCGATTGCTTGGATCTCATCTTTAGAGGCGACCAAGTTAATGGATGAAGGTTGCCTGGGAATTCTGGCATCAGTGTTAGATTCGTCTGCCCTAGAAATGAAGTTAGAAGAAGTGCCTATAGTAAGTGAGTATCCGGATGTATTTCCTCAAGAGTTGCCTGGATTGCCACCAGAGCGTGACGTAGAGTTTGTGATTGAATTGGCACCTGGAACGGAGCCGATCTCGAAAGCACCGTATAGGATGTCGTTATCGGAATTGAAGGAATTGAAGGTGCAAATGCAAGAGCTGCTGGATAAAGGATTTATCCGCCCCAGTGCTTCACCATGGGGAGCTCCGGTGCTATTTGTTAAGAAGAAGGATGGATCACTAAGGCTGTGCATCGATTACCGACAGCTGAACCAAGTGACGATCAAGAATAAGTATCCTCTACCAAGGATTGACGACCTGTTCGACCAACTTCAAGGTGCATGTGTGTTCTCCAAGATAGACCTAAGGACAGGCTATCACCAATTGAGGATTAAGAAGGAGGACGTGCCCAAGACGGCCTTTCGGACGAGGTATGGGCACTATGAGTTCACCGTTATGCCGTTTGGATTGACAAATGCTCCAGCCGCATTTATGGATATGATGAATCGAGTGTTCAAGGAGTTTTTGGATCAATTCGTGATAGTCTTCATTGATGACATATTAGTGTATTCGAAGAGTTCTGAGGACCACGAAGAACACTTAAGGATTGTCCTGCGGACGTTAAGAGAACACTCGCTGTATGCGAAGTTTAGTAAGTGTGAGTTTTGGTTAAGCAGAGTGGCGTTCCTTGGACATATAGTATCTGGAGAAGGAATATCAGTGGACCCATCTAAGATTGAAGCAGTAGAGAAATGGCCGAGACCTACGACCGTGACGGAAGTACGAAGTTTCCTTGGATTGGCTGGGTACTATAGACGCTTTGTGGAAAGGTTCTCTGTGATAGCGTCTCCTCTGACGCGTTTGTTGAAAAAGGAAACAAAGTTTCAATGGACTGAGAAGTGCGAGGAGAGTTTTCAGGAGTTGAAGGATCGATTGACTTCCGCACCAGTCCTAACTATTCCGTCTGGACCAGGAGGATTTGAGATATACAGCGATGCGTCATTAAGAGGATTGGGGTGTGTCTTGATGCAGCGTGGACGAGTGGTAGCTTATGCATCTCGACCGTTGAGGCCGCATGAGATGAATTACCCGACGCACGACTTGGAGTTAGCTGCGATTGTTTTTGCATTGAAGATTTGGAGGCATTATCTAGTGGGAGAGAAATTCCAGATTTTTACGGACCATCAGAGTTTGAAGTATCTGTTCTCGCAGAAGGAGCTGAATATGAGGCAGCGTCGTTGGATGGAGTTGCTGAAGGACTACGACTGCGATATTTTGTACCATCCAGGAAAGGCGAATAAAGTGGCAGATGCTCTGAGTAGGAAGTCGAGCATTGCGCATATGATGGTCAAGGAGTGGACGTTACTGGAGGAAATTAGAGACTCTGAGTTTAAGATGGAGGTTGGAAGCCTCTCGAGTCTATTGGCTACGTTGCAGATCAAACCAGAGATTCAGCTAAGAATCAAGGAGATGCAATCTACGGACCCGGACATTCAGAAGATTGTGATGATGAATGTAGAGGAGAGAAAGGCCGAGTTCCAAGTGACTACAGATGGAGTGTTAAGGTTTAAAGGACGTCTGTGCGTACCTAATGACGAGGCGCTGAAGGAAAAGATTTTGTCCGAGGCACACAGAAGTAACTACAGTATTCATCCAGGGAGTACTAAGATGTATCAGAATTTGCGTCAGCACTATTGGTGGAATGGAATGAAGGTGGATGTGGCTAAGCATGTAGCTAAGTGTCTGACGTGCCAACAGGTAAAGGCACAGCATTGCAAGCCTGGAGGATTATTGCAACCATTGGAGATCCCAGAGTGGAAATGGGAGCATGTCACTATGGATTTCGAGACGGGTTTGCCAAGAAGTCAGAGGGGCAATGATTCGATTTGGGTAATAGTGGACAGACTGACGAAATCAGCTCATTTCATTGCAGTACGAAAGGACTCTACCTTGGAAAAGTTGGCTGAATTGTACGTGAGGCAGATAGTGAGGCTGCATGGGGTACCGGTAAGTATTGTATCAGACAGAGATCCTCGCTTCACCGCTACATTTTGGAAGAGTCTGCAGGGTGCGCTGGGAACAGAGTTAAGATTCAGTACAGCTTACCACCCTCAGACAGATGGTCAATCGGAAAGGACGATACAGACTTTGGAAGACATGCTGAGAGCTTGTGTGATTGATTTCAAAGGAGGTTGGGAAGAGCAGTTGCATTTGGTGGAATTCGCCTACAACAACAGTTATCAGCAGAGTATCAAAATGGCACCATTTGAGGCACTGTATGGAAGGGCCTGTAGAACACCAATCTGTTGGGACGAAGTTGGAGAGAAAAGCATAACAGGCCCAGAATTAGTGCAGCAGTCAGTTGAGGCAGTCAGAGTGATCAAAGACAGATTAAGGACTGCGCAGAGTAGGCAGAAGAGTTATGCAGACAAGAGACGTAAGCCATTGGAATTCCAAGTTGGAGATCATGTGTTTCTGAAGGTGTCGCCGATGCGAGGACTATCTCGGTTTGGCAAGAAAGGAAAGCTTAGTCCAAGATTCGTTGGGCCATTCGAGATTTTTGGAGAAGATCGGGACATTAGCTTATCGTCTGGCACTACCGCCGAACTTATCGCAGATTCATAATGTGTTTCATGTTTCGATGCTTCGAAAGTACGAGCCGGACCCTGGCCATATACTCGATCATGAAGTCATTGAAATGGATGACCGCGTCTCATACGTGGAAAGACCAGTAAGGATCGAAGATCGTAAAGAGCAGGTCTTGAGGAACAAGACGATTCCGCTGGTCAACGTTATCTGGGAGCACCATGGAACTGAAGGAGCGACTTGGGAAAGCGAGGATGAAATGAAGAAGAAGTATCCGTATTTGTATGAGTAGATCAATGTAATCCCTGTTTGTTGTAAGGATTGGTGGATGTAAATTTCGAGGACGAAATTTTTATAAGAAGGGAAGAATTGTAACAGTCTGAAAATTCGACCCAAATATCGGAATTTCTAAAGGAATGGAAACACTTCGTTAATACCCTCTGATCGACGCTCACTCAGGATTAGCTACCCTGAGATGACCAACCGAAGGGGAAAGGCTAACTGGGGAGAATTTTTCCAAACAGCCGCCCGTTGGTCTGAGACAGAGACAGAGTCGTAAATTAATGAAATTGACCACGAAATGAAATCCGACTTCGGGCAATCGAATTAGTAAGACAAACACAATTGAGAAATAAAGTCAGTTTCAGAAATGTCGCCAGAAGGGCAGACAGCCGGTGTATGTCGAGAAGCATGACGTCAAATGGAAAATTACCGAAATGCCCCCGGTAAATGCTCAGTCCTTAGGATTAATAGAATTAGGATTTTTGAGAGTAGATTCGACTAATCGAAATCAAATCCTGTCTAAAATTCGTTCGCGCTCGAGACCCGATCGGTGCATTTGGCACGCAAATCGAGGCAAGTCAAATCAGTTGTCAAATCAATCAAACGTCTTGTCAATCAATCAATCACATCCATCGCTCATTCATGGTTCAACTTCCAAGGCAATCTCTCAATCAAATCAAGGGGCATGTCAAAGTACAAACATCTTGTCCCTAACACTATTACCCCATTACCTAACCCCATTACCTCTTGATTTTGAATTTTCACCAAAGCTATATCATAGTCTCTCTCTCTCCTCACCTCATTTTTCGGCCGGCCACTCTTCCTCACCTCCCTCACACTCTCGTGCTCTCATCTCTCTCTCAACTCTCTCGGTTCTCTCCCTCCCCGTCGGCCACCGTCGCCCGCCTCAAGCCGCCGTCTTCCTCCGTCGTCACCACCTCGAGGTAAGCATCTTCCCTTCCTTTCCTTGTTGTTCTATGGCCATGAGAACCGCTTGAAGCCGCCCCTCATCCTCACCGTCCCTCATCATCATCGTCGTCGTCGTCCGTCACGATCAACTTGGCCGTGAGCCTTCGGGCTGGCCAAGCTTGATCCGCCGCCCTCCTCCACTCCTCTAATGCCTAGAGCTATCATATTTAGGTCCTTGGAGCTTTTGGAAGTGACCGAACCAGCCGCGATCAGCCCCTCCTCTCCGTTCGGCCGTGAGCCTCGTCCGGCCGTCCGGTGTCCTTTGCCGTCCCGTCGTCGTTTCCGGTCCTAATAGGTAAGCTCTACTACTAATCTTAGCTTAGGTTAGTAATATATGTATGTGGAAGGTGATATAGAGGGCTGTCTATGAAGGTTTATAGAGGAAATTGCATGATTAAGGCTTAAGCTAGTTGTGTTAGTTTGAGTGATTAGCTTGTTGGGCTAAACCATAGGCTTAGCAACTTGAAGGGGGCTGAAAATTATGCATGTTGGGCTGCAAGTGAGTGATGTGGGCGTGTGAAATGTGGGCCGGGCGAAATAAGTGGGCCTCGGGGTTTAATTTGGACCGTTTGGACCTAAAATAAGCTAACGGGCCTAAGATACCCTAATGGACTTGCTAATGGACATGATTAACAATCTGATTGGGCCTCGAAAACATGATTAGTGGGCTGCAAATGTGGGCTTAGGCGTGTACATAACGGGCCAATGGGAACTAATGGGCTCGAAAGCTTTAAAAATCAAGTAATTGGGCCAAAACCAATCAAAATGGGCCAAATCTAGTTAGTGGGCCACTAATGGACGAAAATCCTTTTAAATTGGGCCTAAATTAAGTCCATGAACATTAAAGAACGAAAAACAAAAGTGTATATGGGCTTGGGTACTTGAATTGGGCCTAAAATAATGAATATGGGCTTAAATAGTAAACCTTTAGAAATGGGCTTGGGCATCGCACGAAATTAATAAAATAATAGGCCCAACCCATATGAATTAATTTAATAATTAATTATTGGACCTCAACTATTGAAGTGGGCCTGAGGCCCAGTCGAACTTAGCTTGATTATTTAGAGGTCCTTAATTAGATTAGACCTTGGTTTATATGGGTTTGATTAACGAGTTGCCCTTGAGTAAGTAATGACAATGACAGACTCTTGTATGAGATGTAAGGCGAACTTAGATGATCGAGACTTTGAAAGTAGAGGCCTACGATCCCTGTCTGTTTGGTTGATGAACGTGAGGTTCACTGATCGATTGAATGATGTGCTCTACTCCTGTACTTGTATTTATTTGCATGCATGCTCTGTGTTGAGTTATTGATGTGATCATCTGGGCCCTGCATACATTCAGAGCATTGCATAAGTCACTGGGGATGTGACATGAGATTGTGCCCTGAGGGGAAGTGGAGAGAAAAGGGAGACCAACGTAAGGCGTCAGAAACGCAGTGTGGTACGGGCCTATGTGGCGCCGAGATTTATGCCGTGTGGCACTGTTGGTAGCGCCCTTATGGGAGATGGAGAGAAAAGGGAGGCCAGCATAAGGTGTCCGAGACGCAGCGTGGCATGCCGTGTGGCACTGTTGGTAGAGCCCTGATGGGAATTGGAGTGATAGGCGGGCTGATCCTTGGGATCTATGATGGCCGTTTGAGGCCTGTGGCATTTGCATACTCTGATTGCTAATTGTTGATATTGCCCGTCGATATTGTATGAATTGTTATGATGAACCTCGTATTGACTACATGAGGGGTGATAATAACTGGGGAGATCGAGAGCGTTGAACTTTAAATCCTGAACCCTAGTTACTGGTTAGGACCGACCCCACTTGTATATCCTACCCTACGCTAGGATTAGTGGTGAGCTTGCTGAGTCCTCGACTCACTGGCGTTGATTGCCACCTTTTTCAGATCCAGGTCGCTAGTGATGGACGTACCACCGATGCTTTTTGGTCTGCCGATCCAGATGGACACCCAGGTTACCCTCCATTTTGATATGCACGCTACCCTGTGGCATAGGCATGTGACGACTGTACTCGTAGATCAGGGAGGTCCTTATTTAGTGCCCCATAGATTCGAGGCTTGGTTTAGAGAGGGCCTACATGGCTTTGAGGGACCCCAGAGAGATTCCCCTATTCCCATGGAGGAGGACCCGTTTTGGCTCCAGCCTGCAGAATATGGAGGCCAGGTGATCGACCCCGACCCGAAGCAGGAGTTGCCGTCTCCAGGGCGCTCCGAGATAGATGGCCACGAGGAGGGCGATGCGATGGATACCGAGGAGGAGGATCCAGAGGAGGACCCTGTGGAGGATTCCGACGAGGAGGACTGAGTTATGGCAGAATTCCGTTGGTTCGAGGATTAGGTTGTTAGCGTAGGAAGATCTGTGATTAGTAGTTTCTTTTTGGGAGTCTGTACCTAACGCTAATTATATTATGAAATGCTGATTTTGCTTATCTTGATTTTGCTACCCCTTTGCTATGTATGCTTGTGTGTATGGATAGGAGGCACGTTTCCGCAGGTATGAGAATTTGGCGCAAGTTGCGTCGTCGTTTGGTCGCGACGAAGAGAAAATATTCCTGGGCCGTCGCGTAGCGTAAACCAGATGAGCGCGAGGTGTATCTTCCGCAGGAACGGGATGCCGCATTCCCGAGTAGGGATCCGGGGCGTGACAAGCTCCTTCTGCGAGAACAGATACTTCAAACTCTGATGGTCCGTAAAAATCTGGAATTTCTCTCCCACTAGCTAATGCCTCCAAATCTTCAATGCAAAGACAATCGCAGCTAACTCCAAGTCGTGCGTCGGGTAATTCATCTCATGCGGCCTCAACTGTCGAGATGCATACGCTACCACTCGTCCATGCTGCATCAAGACACACCCCAATCCTCTTAATGACGCATCGCTGTATATCTCAAATCCTCCTGGTCTAGACGGAATGGTTAAGACTGGTGCGGAAGTCAATCGATCCTTCAACTCCTGAAAACTTTCCTCGCATTTCCCAGTCCATTGAAACTTTGCTTCCTTCTTCAACAAACGCGTCAGAGGAGACGCTATCACAGAGAATCTTTCCACGAAGCGTCTATAATACCCAGCCAATCTAAGGAAACTTCGCACTTCCGTCACGGTCGTAGGCCTCGGCCATTTCTCTACGGCTTCAATCTTAGATGGGTCCACTGATATCCCTTCTCCAGATACTATATGACCAAGAAATGCCACTCTGCTCAGCCAAAACTCGCACTTACTAAACTTCGCATACAGCGAATGTTCCCTTAACGTCTGCAGAACGATCCTTAAGTGTTCTTCGTGGTCCTCAGAACTCTTCGAATATACCAAGATGTCATCAATGAAGACTATCACGAATTGATCCAAAAACTCCTTGAACACTCGATTCATCATGTCCATAAATGCGGCTGGAGCATTCGTCAATCCAAACGGCATAACGGTGAACTCATAGTGCCCATACCTCGTCCTAAAAGCAGTCTTAGGCACATCCTCTTTCTTAATCCTTAACTGGTGATAGCCTGTCCTTAGGTCTATCTTGGAGAACACGCAAGCGCCTTGAAGTTGGTCGAACAGGTCATCAATCCTTGGTAGAGGATACTTATTCTTGATCGTCACTTGGTTCAGCTGTCTGTAATCGATGCACAGCCTTAGTGATCCATCCTTTTTCTTAACAAACAGCACCGGAGCTCCCCATGGCGAAGCACTGGGGCGGATAAATCCTTTATCCAATAGCTCTTGCATCTGTACCTTCAACTCCTTCAACTCCGACAACGACATCCTATACGGTGCTTTCGAGATCGGCTCTGTTCCAGGTGCCAGTTCAATCACAAATTCTACGTCACGCTCAGGTGGCAATCCAGGCAACTCTTGAGGAAATACATCCGGATACTCACTCACTACAGGCACTTCCTCTAACTTCATTTCTTGAGCAGTCGAATCCAACACTGATGCCAAAAACCCCAGGCAACCTTCATCCATTAACTTGGTCGCCTCTAAAGATGAGATCCAAGGAATCGACGTTCCTCCACGATTTCCCTTAAATTCATACCCAGGGTGGCCTACTGGGTTTAGCTGTATGATACTCCTACTACAGTCTACCACTGCACCATGCCTAACTAGCCAATCCATGCCAACAATCACGTCGAAATCGTACATGGGTAGAACGGCTAAGTCAATTTCTTCTTGCCTATCGCCCAGAGCTAACTTACACCCCTTTACATCCTAACGCAATAATTACTCTATCCTTCAACGGGGTGGTTACATGCAAAGTCACATCCAATGGCTTAACATTCATCCCCGACAACTCAACAAAACGTGCAGATACAAAAGAGTGCGACGCTCCCGGATCAAACAAGGCATAAGCGGTATGACCACAGAGAGAAACGGTACCTGTGATCACCCCTGGCGCATTCTCAGCGTCCTTGCGCGCCATTGCATATACTCGTCCCTGAGCAGGCGGACGGTTCTGGTTTCCTTGCGGAGCATTCACCATCTGCGGCTGCGGCGGTTGCTGCTGGAACGGGGGTCTCGGACTTTTCCTTGGGCAGTTCCTCAGAATATGCCCCGTCTGGCCACATCCAAAGCAGCCTCCAGTTTTCCTAGGGCAAGGGCTGTTCCCATGCCTCCTGCCACAGTCACGGCAGACCTGATTCCCAGGGAACGACGGCTTTCCCAGGGTTCTCCTCGCAGGTGGAACGAACCGGCGGGTGTCCTTCATTGGCCTCTTGCCAAACTCCCTGAAGTTCCCTCTTGGCACGAACCGCGATCCAGATGCGGCGGCCTTCTCCTGCAGATCTCGCTCAATCGCTAGAGCTCGCTCGTAAATCTCGTTGTAGTCCCTCAGCCCAGTGGCGATGATCAAACTCTTCAACTCTGGCCTCAGACCTTCTCTGAACCTTCTGGCCTTATCCCACGGATCCTCGATCAGCCTTCGTGCGAACTTGGACAGCCTGGCAAATTCGCCTTCATACTGGTCCACGGTCAGCGATCCTTGGCGGAGCCTGATGAACTCTTCCATTTTCCTTTCCTGGGCTGCCTCAAAGAAATACTTGCCATTGAATGCTGTAACAGTCTGAAAATTCGACCCAAATATCGGAATTTCTAAAAGAATGGAGACACTTCGTTAATACCCTCTGATCGACGCTCACTCAGGATTAGCTACCCTGAGATGACCAACCGAAGGGGAAAGGCTAACTGGGGAGAATTTTCCAAACAGCCGCCCGTTGGTCTAGGACAGAGACAGAGTCGTAAATTAATGAAATTGACCACGAAATGAAATCCGACTTCGGACAATCGAATTAGTAAGACAAACACAATTAAGAAATGAAGTCAGTTTCAGAAATGTCGCCAGAAGGGCAGACAGCCGGTGTACGTCGAGAAGCAAGACGTCAATGGAAAATTACCGAAATGCCCCCGGTAAATGCTCAGTCCTTAGGATTATTAGAATTAGGATTTTTGAGAGTAGATTCGACTAATCAAAATCAAATCCTGTCTAAAATTCGTTCGCGCTCGAGACCCGATCGGTGCATTTGGCACGCAAATCGAGGCAAGTCAAATCAGTTGTCAAATCAATCGATGTCTTGTCAAATCCATCGGTCAATCATGGCACAAGTTCCCATGCAATCTATCAAGTCAAATCCAAGGTACAAAGTCACACCCATCAAGAGTACAAGTCTCATCACATACACTATTCCACCTAACCCACTACCATAATTTGAAATTTCCAAATATTAGACTTAAGCCTTCACTCTCTCTCTCCTCTCTCATTTCTCTCATTCGGCTCTCTCTCTCCCTCACTCTCCCTCCCGAAACCTCTCCCTCTCCTCTCAACTCTCTCTCGGTCTCTCTCTCACCGCCCCGTCGTCCGGCCGACCGCCACCGCCGAGCTCCCTCCGGCCGCCACCAACCCTCCTCACCTCTTGGTAAGTTCTCTTAACTTGCTCTTGTTCATTTCCCTCGGCTTGGACCCCCACGAAATGCCCGAAACAGCCCCCTCCTCACCGACGTTCCATTCGTCGTTTCGGCCTCGAACTTGGACCCGATCAAACCCACTTGCCTTCCCTCGGTTCCTCACTTGCTTGTCATGTTTCATGATGCCTCTAGGGCCTAGAGGAGCCTTGGAGCCGCCACCAACAGCCCCCAACCGCCGGTCACCCACTCTTGGCCGAAAGCTCATTCGGCCGTTCCTCGCTCCGCCCTTCGTCGTCGTCGTTTCCAACCATTCCTGGTAAGCTCTACCACTAATCTTGGACTAGGCTAGTTGTATATGTGTATGTGGGGTGGTATTATGGGCTAGTGATTGTGATTAAGAAGGTTAGTGTGTGATTAAGGTTGGATTAGTTGAGGCTAATGGACTAGTATGCGGATTTGGGCCAAGAGAGGGGCTGTTAGCGTGTGAAATGGGCCTTAAAATGCTAAGTGTGGGCTGCAAATGATGAGGTAAGTGTGTGGTGGAGAGGCCGTGAGGTGTTATTGGGCTTAGGGGGCTTAACTTGCACTAATTTGATCAAAAACAAGTTAACGGGCCTAAGATATCCTAATGGGCTTGCCAACGGACGAAACTAACAACTTGAATGGGCCTTGAAAACATGATTAGTGGGCTGCAAATGTGGACTTAGGCGTGTACATAATGGGCCAAAGGGAACTAATGGGCTTGAAAGCTTTAAAAATCAAGTAATTGGGCCAAAACTAATCAAAATGGGCCACATCTAGTTAGTGGGCCACTAATGGACGAAAATCTTATTTAATTGGGCCTAAATTAAGTCCATGAACATTAAAGAATGAAACCCAAAAATGTATATGGGCTTGGGTACTTGAATTGGGCCTAAAATAATGAATATGGGCTTGAATAGTAAACCTTTAGAAATGGGCTTGGGCCTCGCACGAAATTAATAAAATAATAGGCCCAACCCATGTGAGTTAAATTAATAATTAATCATTGGACCTCAACTATTGAAGTGGGCCTTAGGCCCAGTCGAACTTAGCTCGACTAATTAAGGGTTCTTAATTAGATTAGACCTTGGTTTATATGGGCTCGATTAGTGGATTGCCCTTGGGTAAGTGATGGCATGGTAGATTCTTGTATGAGATGTAAGGCGAACTAGATGATCGAGACTTCCAGAGTAGAGGCATACGATATATGTCTGTTTGGCTTGATGAACATGGGGTTTATTGGTTGATTGAATGACGTGCTCTGCTCTTGCACTTACATTCATTTGCATGCATGCTCTGTGTTGAGTTATTGATGTGATCATCTGGGCCCTGCATACATTCAGAGCATTGCATGAGTCACTGGAGATGTGACGTGAGATTGTGCCCTGAGGGGAAGTGGAGAGAAAAGGGAGACCAACGTAAGGCGTCAGAAACGCAGTGTGGTACGGGCCTATGTGGCACCGAGAATTATGCCGTGTGGCACTGTTGGTAGCGCCCTGATGGGAGATGGAGAGAAAAGGGAGGCCAGCATAAGGCGTCCGAGACGCAGCGTAGCATGCCGTGTGGCACTGTTGGTAGAGCCCTGATGGGAATTGGAGTGATAGGCGGGCTGATCCTTGGGATCTATGATGGCCGTTTGAGGCTTGTGGCATTGCATACCATGATTGCTGATTGTTGATATTGCCCGTCTTTATTGCATGAACCATTGTGATGAAACTCGTACCGACTATATGAGGTGTGATGAAAACTGGGGAGATCGAGAGCGTTGGACTCCGGGTACCAAACCCTAGTTACTGGTTAGGACCGACCCCACTTGTATATCCTACCCTACGCTAGGATTAGTGGTGAGCTTGCTGAGTCCTCGACTCACTGGCATTGGTTGCCACTTTTTTTCAGATCCAGGTCACCAGTGATGGATGTGCCACCGATGCTTTTTGGTCTGCCGATCCAGATGGACACCCAGGTTACCCTCCATTTTGATATGCACGCTACCCTGTGGCATAGGCACGTGACGACTGTACTCGTAGATCAGGGAGGTCCTTATTTAGTGCCCCATAGATTCGAGGCCTGGTTTAGAGAGGGCCTGCATGGCTTTGAGGGACCCCAGAGAGATTCCTCGATTCCCATGGAGGAGGACCCGTTTTGGCTCCAGCCTGCAGAATATGGAGGCCAGGTGATCGACCCCGACCCGAAGCAGGAGTTGCCGTCTCCAGGGCGCTCCGAGATAGATGGCCACGAGGAGGGCGATGCGATGGATACCGAGGAGGAGGATCCAGAGGAGGACCCTGTGGAGGATTCCGACGAGGAGGACTGAGTTATGGCAGAATTTCGATGGTTTGAGGATTTGGTTGTTAGCGTAGGAAGATTTGTGTTTAGTAGTTTCTTTTTGGGAGTCTGTACCTAACGCTGATTATATTATGGAATGCTGATTTTGCTTATCTTGATTTTTGCTACCCCTTTGTCATGTATGCTTGTGTGTATGGATAGAAGGCACGCTTCCGCAGGTATGAGAATTTGGCGCAGGTTGCGTCGTCTGGTTGCGACGAAGAGAAAGCATCCCTGGGCCGTCACTCATCGTGAACCAGGCGAGCGCGAGGTGTATCTTCCGCAGGAACGGGATGCCGCGCTCCCGAGTAGGGATCCGGGGCGTGACAAATGCTGTACAGAAGGCGGTCCAGTTCGGCCTCATGCCATCCGGAAAGACTCGTCCTCTGGTGGCTTTCCACCAATCATCTGCAGTACCCTGAAGTTGATAAGTTGCCAACGAGACTTTCTCCTCATCTGCGCAACCCAACACGGAGAAAGCCTTCTCCAGCTGCTCGATCCACAAGGCAGCTACCTCTGGACCACCACTGCCATCAAACCTCGACGGCTGCAACTTCAGAAACTGCTCCACCATATGATGAGTCTGACGTCCACCATTTCCATGCCCATTGCCTCCATTGGCTCCATTCGCAGCGGCCAAGGCGGCCTCAGCTGCTTGGGCTACAGTGGCAGCTCTCTCAGCAGCTTGCCTAGCCATCAAGTTACTCACTTCAGTCAGAACTCTCATCATTTCTTCGATTCTGGGGTCCCCTTCAGACTCAGGAGCCCTCGAGCTCGATGCACCAGCAGTCGGTCTTCTGCCCCTATTGCTCATCCTCGCTAAAACTCACACCTAAAACAAACGAAATTCCCATTCAGGAATTCGAAATTCTAAATCTAACAACCAAGCTTTCGTCTACTGTCGCGTCCACTGACATGTATATGCATGTAAATAATCGCTGCAGCTTAAATGTAGCTGAACCCGATCGACATCTAGACTCAACCCTGCAAATGCATAACCCAGGCCACTCTGTTCGCAACCTCAACTAGAAGCCTGTCGGGAGCCGCTTCCTTGATCAGGACTCTGCCCCGGCGACCACTCCCCGCCCTCATCGTTTCTTGGTGCGAACAGTTGTCCTAAGTCATTCATAGACAAAGAGAATCCCACTCCACGTGTCCCATACCACGCTTCATCATAGTTTTTAGACGTCCCGTCAATCCTGTCCCATACCAGGCTGACGGTCACCAAATCCAACAACATGAATGCATGCATTTCTTTCGAAATCCAAATCTCCTTTTTCAACAATGATTTTCCATTTCTAAACCATTTTGCTTTCGGTGTAGAAATCATGCAATGCATGATGGTCAAGCAGCGCGCGACAGCCGACTAGGCATACAACCACATGCAATACCTCACAGACTAGCATTCAGCAATCAGCATCCAAACGCCCAACTCATGGGGCTCTGCCATAGAACCTTACCTCAGGTCCTGACGCACCTGCAGCTTAGCATAAAACACCTTATCCAAAGGCTACTCTAGACAATCGATTCTACTAAGCAATCACATGCGCCAATCAAATCATGCATTCTACCCTTCCTAATCCTTAGGTCTAGGGTCTATCTAGCTAACTACCCCAAAATCGTCAGCCTTATCACTCCAAACCTCGAACGGTCTCGTATCGAGCTGACCTTGCTCTGATACCACTCGAGCGGTGATGTCACGCCCCGGATCCCTTCTCGGGAATGCGGCATCCCGTTCCTGCGGAAGATACACCTCGCGCTCGTCTGGTTCACGATAAGCGACGGCCCAGGGATACTTTCTCTTCGTCGCGACCAGATGACGACGCAACTTGCGCCAAATTCTCATACCTGCGGAAGCGTGCCTCCTATCCCTACACACAAGCATACATAGCAAAGGGGGTAGCATGGACAAGATATACATAAACAACATTTCATAAATACGATTAGCGTTAGGTACAGACTACCAAAAGAAAACCACTAGCTGTAGGTCATCATACGCTCAACTAATCCTCCAAGCATCGGGATTCTGCCATAACTCAGTCCTCCTCGTCGGAATCCTCCACAGGGTCCTCCTCTGGATCCTCCTCCTCGGTATCCATCGCATCGCCCTCCTCGTGGCCATCTATCTCGGAGCGCCCTGGAGACGGCAACTCCTGCTTCGGGTCGGGGTCGATCACCTGGCCTCCATATTCTGCAGGCTGGAGCCAAAATGGGTCCTCCTCCATGGGAATCGGGGGATCTCTCTGGGGTCCCTCAAAGCCATGTAGGCCCTCTCTAAACCAAGCCTCGAATCTATGGGGTACAAGATAAGGTCCACCCTGATCTACTAATACAGTGGTCACATGCCTATGCCACAGAGTGGCGTGCATATCAAAATGGAGGGTGATCTCGGTATCCATCTGTACTGGCAGTCCAAAAAGCATCGGCGGTGCGGCCATCATGGGTGACCTGGATCTGTAAAAGAAGGGCAACCACCGCCCATGAGTCGAAACTCAGCAAGCTCACCACTAATCCTAACGTAGGATAGCGTATACTAGTGGGGTCGGTCCTACCCAATAGACTAGGGTTCAGGATTCAAAGTTCAACGCTCTCGATCTCCCCAGCTATCATCATGCCTCATATAGCCAATACGAGTTTCGTCACAACAATTCATGCAATACAGACGGGCGATAGTAACAAACAGCAATAACATTATGCAAATGCCACAGGCCTCAAACGGCCATCACGGATCCCAAGGATCAGCCCGCCTATCACTCCAATTCCCATCAGGGCTCTACCAACAGTGCCACACGGCATGCCACGCTGCGTCTCGGACGCCTTATGCTGGCCTCCCTTTTCTCTCCATCTCCCATCAGGGCACAATCTCAGGTCACATTCCCAGTGATTCATGCAATGCTCTGAATGTATGCAGGGCCCAGATGATCACATCAATAATTCAACACAGAGCATGCATGCCAATAATCATAAGTACAAGACAGAGCACATCAATCGACCAACTCATACATCTCATGATCAACGAGACAAGCAGACGTAGGTCAATTATCTCTATCCACAAAGTTTCGATAATCCAAGTCCGCCTTACATCTTAAACAAAAGTCTACTATACTATCAATTATCCAAGGACAATCCACTAATCGAGCCCATATAAACCAAGGTCTAATCTGATTAAGAACCCCTAATTAATCGAGCTAAGTTCGACTGGGCCTAAGGCCCACTTCAATAGTTGGGGTTCAATAATTAATTCTTAAATTAAATTCATAGGGGTTGGGCCTATTATTTTATTAATTTCGTGCAAGGCCCAAGCCTATTTCTAAAGGTTTACTATTCAAGCCCATATTCATTATTTTAGGCCCAATTTGAATACCCAAGCCCATATACATTTTTGAGTTTCATTCTTTAACGTTCGTGGGCTTAATTTAGGCCCAATTTAAGTGGATTTTCGTCCATTAGTGGCCCACTAACTAGATTTGGCCCATTTTGATTAGTTTTGGCCCAATTACTTGATTTTTAAGCTTCCAAGCCCATTAGTTCCCTTTTGCCCATCAAACCTCACGCCAACTTCACTCCATTCAGCCCATCTATGACATTTCAAGGCCCAATCTCTCTCTCCATATGGCCCACACGGCCGGCCCATTAATCTAACAACATAATCCAAAGCCCAACTAGCTTAATCATCCACATTATCCACTAATCACTTTAATTAGCAACTAATTCACACAACCACACATGCATACAACTAGCCTAGGTTGAGATTAGTGACTAAAGCTTACCGGTGGGGTGGACGGTGGCGGCTGGATGACGTCGGAACGGGCGGAGGCCGACGGCAACGACGGCGGCTGCACGCGTCCGAGAGAGCAAGGGAGAGATCAGGTCGGGCCGGTGTCCAAATGGCCTTTTTGCCGTGGGAAAACTAAGAGGTGAGGGACCATGGAAGCTCACCTATACACGAACGAGGCTGGTGGAGGCGGCCGGACGAGAAGACGACGGTGACGACGACGTTCGGGCGGCCGGACGAGCTTGGACCGAGAGAAAGAAGAAGGAGAGAGTGAGGCCGGGTCATCCAAGGCTACGGGAATGAAGAGACCGAGGACAAGGGAAGACTTACCGTGACAATGGTGGCGGCTCGTCGCGGATGGAGGCCTTAACGACGGCGGACGGTGGCGCACGGCGGACGACCGAGCGAGAGGGAGCCGTGAGGGAGAGAGGGAATTCGAGAGAGGGAGAGGGAGGAGAGAGAGTGGGCGGCCGAAAATGATGAGGGAGGAGAGAGAGAGGTTTATGTGGGTTATAGTGAAATTCAAAATAAGATAATGGGGTTAGGTTGAATAGTGACAAGTATATGATGTTTACTATGCTTGAATGACACTTGATTTACTTGATGGATTGATGGATTGACATTCTTGGAAATTGTGCCATGATGTGACCGATGGATTGACAAAACATTGATTGATTTGACAATCGATTTGACCTGCCTCGATTTGCGTGCCAAATGCACCGATCGGGTCTCGAGCGCGAACGAATTTTAGACAGGATTTGATTTTGATTAGTCGAATCTACTCTCAAAAATCCTAATTCTATTAATCCTAAGGACTGAGCATTTACTGGGGGCATTTCGGTAATTTTCCATTGACGTCTTGCTTCTCGACGTACACCGGCTGTCTGCCCTTCTGGCGACATTTCTGAAACTGACTTCAGTTCTTAATTGTTTTTATCTTACTGATTCGATTGTCCAATGTCGGATTTCATTTCGTGGTTAATTTCATTAATTTACGACTCTGTCTCTGTCTCAGACCAACGGGCGGCTGTTTGGAAAATTCTCCCCAGTTAGCCTTTCCCCTTCGGTTGGTCATCTCAGGGTAGCTAGTCCTGAGTGAGCGTCGATCAGAGGGTATTAACGAAGTGTTTCCATTCATCTAGAAATTCCGATAATTTGATCGAATTTTCAGACTGTTACATCTCAGGAACTAACTCCCACGATCGCCCTTCTTGCTACGACGGTATCCGTCCTTTTATCCACCTAGGGCTCCATGGTTAAAGCTCCTGTTGCCCCTTTTTGTGACAGTCTGAAAATTCGACCCGATTATCGGAAATTCTAAATGAATGGAAATACTTCGTTAATACACTCTGATCGACGCTCACTCAGGATTAGCTACCCTGAGATGACTAACCGAAGGGGAAGGGCTATCTGGGAAGAATTTTCCAAACAGCCGCCCGTTGGTCTGAGACAGAGACAGAGTCGTTATTTAATGAAATTGACCACAAAATGAAATCCGACTTTGGACAATCGAATCAGTAAGACAAACACAGTTAAGAAATGAGCTCAGTTTCAGAAATGTCGCCAGAAGGGCAGACAGCCGGTGTACGTCGTGAAGCAAGACGTGATTGGAAAATTACCGAAATGGCCCCGGTAAATGCTCAGTCCTTAGGATTAGTAGCATTAGGATTTTGAGAGTAGATTCGATCAATCGAAATCAAATCCTGTCTGAAATTCGTTCGCGCTCGGGACCCGATCGGTGCATTTGGCACGCAAATCGAGACAAGTCAAATCAGTCGTCAAATCAATCGATGTCTTGTCAATCCATCAGTCAAATCCATCGGTCACATCATGGCACAATTTCCAAGAATGTCAACCCATCAATCCATCAAGTAAATCAAGTGTCATTCAAGCATAGTAAACATCATATCCTTAACACTATTACCCCATTACCTACCCCACTAACCCATTTGAATTTGACTTAAGCCTTGCCCTCTCTCTCTCCTCCCTCACTCTCTCATTTTCGGCAACACCCTCACCTCTCTCTCCCTCCCGAGATCTCTCCCCCTCACGGTTTCTCCTTGGCCGCCGTCCGCCACTCGGTCCCGTCGCCATCAGCCACCTCCACCAGCCACGAACACGCCTAGGTGAGTCCCTCATGCCCTCTCCTTGTTACCTTCTTGGCCTCAAGAGCCCTTAAGGTCCGACCGAACCTCATTCTCCTTCTCCTTCCTTGTGCCGTAGCCGTCCGCCGCCCGTTCAGCCACCCACGTCGTCGTCATTCCTCACCGTCCGACCACTAGCCTCCGTCACCGACTCACCTCCATCTCGGTAAGCCTCCCATCTCACCCTCCTCTCATTTCAATGGCGGAATGCCACCGTTTAAGCCCCGGAACAGCCCCCTCTCCCCTTGGTTCTTCCGCCCGTTGTAAATGCCGAGGGCACACCGGCCAACCCAACTCCTCTCACCCGGTTCCATGACCATCCTAACGCTTGAAAATGTTGGTTTTAGGCCTCGAGGGTTCCGTGGGACCGCCGGTGCAGTCGCTCCCATCCACCCTTGCCGTGAGCTCCCTCGGCCACCGTGGGCCTCTTTCGTTGCCGTCGTCCGTCCCGCTCCAATAAGTAAGCTCTACCCCTAATCTTGGTTTAGGTTAGTAGTATATATTTGTGGAATGCCAATAGAGGCCGTTTGTGATGATTGTTAGAAGAGATTGCATGATTCAAGCGTAGGCAAGCAAGGTTATGTCAAGCAGTTGTGTATGAGGCTAAACCGAGGCTTAGAGGCTTGTAGAGGGGCTGGAAATTTGGTATACAAGGCTGTGGGAGTTCGGTTTGGGCGTGTATGGGGTGGCCGAAGTGTATTAGTGGGCTCGGGAAATTGAATAAGGCAAGTTGGGCTTAAAATAGGCTAACGGGCCTAAGATACCCTAATTGACTTGCTAATGGACATGATTAACAATCTGAATGGGCCTGGAAAACATGATTAGTGGGCTGATTTAGTGGGCTTAGGCGTGTGGTTTAATGGGCCAAAGTAAGGTGTTGGGCTTAGGAGCCTTTATTTCAATTAATTGGGCCAAAACTAAACTAATTGGGCTTGGAACAAACTAGTGGGCCTTAATGGACGAAAATTATAATCTAATTGGGCCTAATTTGTGTTTTGAACATTAAAATGTGAGACCCAATGATATACATGGGCTTAGGGTAACAAATTGGGCCTAAAATAGCCATATTGGGCTTAATAGGTTAACTCTTAGAAATGGGCTTGGACCCTACACGAATTTAACAATAATAATGGGCCTAAACCATATATTTAACTTAAGAAATAAATCATGGGCCTCAAACCTTGAAGTGGGCCTTAGGCCCAGTCGAACTTAACTTAATTAATTAGACCCTTACCTAGGTTAAACCTTGGTTTATATGGGTTCAATTAGGGGATCGCCTATGGTGAGCAATAGTATGACCGGATCGCGAGTAAGATGTTAATACGAGCCTAGATGATCGAGAATCTGAATGTCTAGTACTAATCTTACGATCGTATGGTATGATGAACATGAGATTTTATTAGACGATCGATTGATGTACTCTGTTCTTGTACTTGTGTACTTTGGCATGCATGCTCTGTGTTTGAATTACTGATGCAATCGTTTGGGCCCCGCATACATTCAGAGCATTGCATGAGTCACCGAAGATGTGACATGAGAATGTGCCCAAGATGGGGAAATGGAGAGAAAAGGGAGACCAACGTAAGGCGTCAGAAACGCAGTGTGGTACTTGCCGTGTGGCACTGAGATTGAGCCCTGATGGGAATTAGAGTGATAGGCGGGCTGATCCATGGGATCCGTGATGGCCGCTTGAGGCCTGCAGCATTGCATGACATGACTGCTGATTGTTTGATATTGCCCGTATGTATTGTACAACTTGTATTATTATGTGGTTCGTGTTGATTACGATGGGTTATAGTATCTTGGGAGATCGAGAGTGGTTGGACCCTGAACCCTGAAACCTAGATACTGGTTAGGACCGACCCCACTTGTATATCCTACCCTACGCTAGGATTAGTGGTGAGCTTGCTGAGTCCTCGACTCACTGACGTTAGTTGCCTCCTTTTACAGATCCAGGTCACCAGTGATGGCCGCTCCGCCGATGCTTTTTGGACTGCCGATTCAGATGGACACTCACATCACCCTCCATTTTGATATGCACGCTACCCTGTGGCATAGGCATGTGACGACTGTACTAGTAGATCAGGGTGGACCCTACCTTGTACCCCATAGGTTCGAGGCTTGGTTTAGAGAGGGCCTTCATGGCTTTGAGGGACCCCAGAGAGATTCCCCGATACCCATGGAGGAGGACCCATTCTGGCTGCAGCCTGCCGAGTATGGAGGCCAGGTGATCGATCCCGACCCACTGCAGGAGTTGCCGTCCCCGGGACGATCTGAGATTGATGGCCACGAGGAGGGCGATGCCATGGATACAGACGAGGAGGATCCAGAAGAGGACCCCGTGGAGGATTCCGAAGAGGAGCCTGAGGAGGACTGAGTCCCTGGCAGTGGTTTAGCGTTTTGATGTTAGGATTGAGCGTAGGTAGGTTTGTAGTTGGTGGTTTCTTTTGGGGTCTGTACCTAACGCTTGATATGTATATAATGCTGTTTGTATTTACTCTGTCTATGCTACCCTTTGCTTTGTATGCTTGTGTGGATGGATAGGAGGCACGCTTCCGCAGGTATGAAAGTTCGTTGAAGGCCGTGTCGTCTGGTTGCGACGAAGTGAAAAATTTCCTGGGCCGTCGCATATCGTGAACCAGGCGAGTGCGAGGTGTATCTTCCGCAGGAACGGGATGCCGCGTTCCCGAGTGGGGATCAGGGGCGTGACATCCCCGTTCGAGTGGTATCAGAGCAAGGTCAGCTCGATATGAGACCGTTCGAGGTTCTGGAGTGATAAGGATGTTGATTTTGGGGTAGTTAGATAGACAAACCCTAGACCTAGGAATAGAAAAGGATACAATGCATGAATTGATTGGCGCATGTGAATGCTTAGTTCGATTGGTTGCCTAGAGTAGACTGAGGCAGAGGTATTCTGAACTAAGTCGCAGGTGCGTCAGGACCTGAGGTAAGTTCTAAGGCAGAGCTCCATGAGTAGGGCGCTTGATTACTGATTGCTGAATGTTAGCCTGTGAGATATTGCTTGTGGTTGTACGCCTAGTCGGCTGTCGCGCGCTGTCTGACCATCATGCATTGCATGACTTCTGCATTAAAGGCAAAATGGTTTATAAATTAAAGTTGTTAAAAAGGGGATTTGGATTTGAAAAGTGCATGCATCTCATGTTGTTGGATTTAGTGACCGTCAGCCTGGTATGGGACAGGATTGACGGGACGTCTAAAAACTGTGATGAAGCGTGGTATGGGACACGTGGAGTGGGATTCTCTTTGTCTTTGGGTGACTTAGGACAACTGTTCGCACCAAGAAACGATGAGGGCAGGGAGTGGTCGCCGGGGCAGAGACCTGATCAAGGAAGCGGCTCCCGACAGGCTTCTAGTTGAGGTGGCGAACAGAGTGACCTAGGTTGTGCATTTTCAGGCTGAGTCTAGATGTCAACTGGGTCCAACTGCATTTAAGCTGCAGCGAATATTTACATGCATATACATGTCAGTGGACGCGACAGTAGACGAAAGCTTGGTTGCTAGATTTAGAGTTCCGAATTCCTGAATGGGAATTTCGTTGTTTTAGGTGTGAGTTTTTGCGAGGATGAGCAATAGGGGCAGAAGACCGACTGTTGGAGCATCGAGCTCGAGGGCTCCTGAGTCTGAAGGGGACCCTAGGATCGAAGAGATGATGAGAGTTCTAACCAAAGTGAGCAACTTGATGGCTAGGCAAGCTGCTGAGAGAGCTGCCACTGTTGCCCAAGCAGCTGAGGCCGCCTTGGCCGCTGCGAACGGAGCCAATGGAGGCAATGGGCATGGAAATGGAGGACGTCAGACTCATCACATTGTGGAACAGTTTCTGAAGTTGCAGCCGTCGAGGTTTGATGGTAGTGGTGGTCCAGAAGTAGCTGCCTTGTGGATCGAATAGCTTGAGAAGGCTTTTACTGTTCTGAGTTGCACCGATGAGGAGAAGGTGTCGTTGGCAACTTATCAGCTTCAAGGGACTGCAGATGACTGGTGGAAGGCCACTAGAGGACGAGTCTTTCCTGATGGCATGAGGCCAAACTGGGCTGCTTTCTGTGCAGCGTTCAATGGAAAGTATTTCTCTGAAGCAGCACAAGAAAGGAAAATGGAAGAGTTTATAAGGCTCAGGCAAGGACAGATGACCGTGGATCAGTACGAGGGTGAGTTTGCCAGATTGTCCAAGTTCGCACGAAGGCTGATTGAGGATCCGTGGGACAAAGCCAGAAGGTTCCGAGAAGGTTTGAGACCAGAGCTGAAGAGCATGATCATCGCCACTGGGCTAAGGGACTACAATGAGATTTATGAGCGAGCCCTGGCGATAGAGCGAGATCTGTAGGAGAAGACCGCCGCATCTGGATCGCGGTTTGTGCCAAGAGGGAACTTCAGAGACTTCGGCAAGAGGCCAATGAAGGACACCCGCAGGTTCGTTCCACCTGCAGGAAGGACTCTGGGAAAACCGTCGTTCCCCGGGAATCAGAACTGCCGTGACTGTGGCAGGAGGCATGGGAACTACCCTTGCCCAAGGAAGACTGGAGGCTGCTTTGGATGTGGCCAAACAGGGCATATTCTGAGGAACTGCCCGAGAAGAGGTCCGAGACCCCCGTTCCAGCCGCAGCAGCAGCCGCCAATGGCGAATGCTCCTCAGGGAAATCAGAACCGTCCACCTGTTCAGGGGCGAGTCTATGCAGTAGCGCGAAAGGATGCTGAGAACGCGCCAGGGGTGATCACAGGTACCGTTTCTCTCTGTGGTCATACTGCTTATGCTTTGTTTGATCCGGGAGCGTCGCACTCTTTCGTATCTGCACGTTTTGCTGAGCTATCTGGGATGAACGTTAAGCCGTTGAATGTGACCTTGCATGTAACCACCCTGTTAAAAGATAGAGTGATTGTTGCGTTAGGATGTAAGGGGTGTAAGTTAGTTCTGGGCGATAGAGAGGAAGAGATCGATTTAGCTGTTTTACCTATGTATGATTTCGACATTATTGTTGGCATGGATTGATTGGTTAGACATGGGGCAGTGATAGAGTGTGGTAGGAGTATGGTACAGCTAAACCCAGTAGGTCACCCTGGGTATGAATTTAGGGGAAATCGAGGAGGAACGTCGATTCCTTGGATCTCGTCGTTAGAAGCGACTAAACTAATGGACGAGGGTTGTCTGGGATTTTTAGCATCAGTGTTAGATTCGACTGCTCAAGAGGTGAAGTTGGAGGAAGTGCCTGTAGTGAGAGAGTACCCGGACGTGTTTCCTCAAGAGTTGCCTGGGTTGCCACCAGAGCGTGAGGTTGAGTTTGTGATTGAGTTAGCACCTGGAACCGAGCCGATCTCAAAGGCACCGTATAGGATGTCACTGTCTGAGTTGAAGGAGTTGAAAGTGCAGATGCAAGAGCTACTGGATAAAGGATTTATCCGCCCCAGTGCTTCGCCATGGGGAGCTCCGGTGCTGTTCGTTAAAAAGAAGGATGGATCGCGAAGACTATGTATCGACTATAGACAGCTGAATCAAGTGACGATCAAGAACAAGTATCCTCTACCAAGGATTGATGACCTGTTTGACCAGCTTCAAGGTGCATGTGTGTTCTCCAAGATAGACCTAAGGACAGGCTATCACCAATTGAGGATTAAGAAGGAAGACGTGCCCAAGACTGCCTTTAGGACGAGGTATGGGCACTACGAGTTCACAGTTATGCCGTTTGGATTGACAAACGCCCCAGCAGCATTTATGGACATGATGAATCGAGTGTTTAAGGAGTTTCTGGATCAGTTCGTGATAGTCTTCATTGATGACATATTGGTGTATTCGCAGAGTTCTGAGGACCACGAGGAACACTTGAGGATCGTCCTGCAGACATTAAGGGAACATTCGCTGTACGCGAAGTTTAGTAAGTGTGAGTTCTGGCTGAGCAGAGTGGCGTTTCTTGGTCATATAGTATTTGGAGAAGGAATATCGGTGGATCCATCTAAGATTGAAGCCGTGGAGAAGTGGCCGAGGCCAACATCTGTGACTGAAGTACGAAGTTTTCTTGGATTGGCTGGGTATTACAGACGCTTTGTGGAAAGGTTCTCGGTGTTAGCGTCTCCTCTGACCCATTTGTTGAAGAAGGAAACAAGGTTTGAATGGACTGAGAAGTGCGAGGAAAGTTTCCAAGAGTTGAAGGATCGATTTACTTCCGCACCAGTGTTGACCATCCCATCTGGACCTGGAGGGTTTGAGATATACAGCGATGCGTCATTAAGAGGATTGGGATGCGTCTTGATGCAGCATGGACGAGTGGTAGCTTATGCATCTCGACAGCTGAGGCCACATGAGATGAATTACCCGACGCACGACTTGGAGTTAGCTGCCATAGTATTTGCATTGAAGATTTGGAGGCATTACTTGGTGGGAGAAAAATTTCAGATCTACACCGATCATCAGAGTTTGAAGTATCTGTTTTCGCAGAAAGAGCTGAATATGAGACAGCGTCGTTGGATGGAGCTGTTGAAGAACTACGACTGCGATATTCTGTACCATCCAGGAAAGGCGAATAAAGTGGCGGATGCTCTGAGTAGGAAGTCGAGCATTGCGCATATGATGGACAAGGAATGGACTGTAACAGTCTGAAAATTCGACCCAAATATCGGAATTTCTAAAGGAATGGAAACACTTCGTTAATACCCTCTGATCGACGCTCACTCAGGATTAGCTACCCTGAGATGACCAACCGAAGGGGAAAGGCTAACTGGGGAGAATTTTTCCAAACAGCCGCCCGTTGGTCTGAGACAGAGACAGAGTCGTTATTTAATGAAATTGACCACAAAACGAAATCCGACTTCGGACAATCGAATTAGTAAGACAAACACAATTAAGAAATAAAGTCAGTTTCAAAAATGTCGCCAGAAGGGCAGACAGCCGGTGTACGTCGAGAAGCAAGACGTCAATGGAAAATTACCGAAATGCCCCCGGTAAATGCTCAGTCCTTAGGATTATTAGAATTTGGATTTTTGAGAGTAGATTCGACTAATCAAAATCAAATCGTGTCTAAAATTCGTTCGCGCTCGAGACCCGATTGGTGCATTTGGCACGCAAATCGAGGCAAGTCAAATCAGTTGTCAAATCAATCGATGTCTTGTCAAATCCATCGGTCAATCATGGCACAAGTTCCCATGCAATCTATCAAGTCAAATCCAAGGTACAAAGTCACACCCATCAAGAGTACAAGTCTCATCACATACACTATTCCACCTAACCCACTACCATAATTTGAAATTTCCAAATATTAGACTTAAGCCTTCACTCTCTCTCTCCTCTCTCATTTCTCTCATTCGGCTCTCTCTCTCCCTCACTCTCCCTCCCGAAACCTCTCCCTCTCCTCTCAACTCTCTCTCGGTCTCTCTCTCACCGCCCCGTCGTCCGGCCGACCGCCACCGCCGAGCTCCCTCCGGCCGCCACCAACCCTCCTCACCTCTTGGTAAGTTCTCTTAACTTGCTCTTGTTCATTTCCCTCGGCTTGGACCCCCACGAAATGCCCGAAACAGCCCCCTCCTCACCGACGTTCCATTCGTCGTTTCGGCCTCGAACTTGGACCCGATCAAACCCACTTGCCTTCCCTCGGTTCCTCACTTGCTTGTCATGTTTCATGATGCCTCTAGGGCCTAGAGGAGCCTTGGAGCCGCCACCAACAGCCCCCAACCGCCGGTCACCCACTCTTGGCCGAAAGCTCATTCGGCCGTTCCTCGCTCCGCCCTTCGTCGTCGTCGTTTCCAACCATTCCTGGTAAGCTCTACCACTAATCTTGGACTAGGCTAGTTGTATATGTGTATGTGGGGTGGTATTATGGGCTAGTGATTGTGATTAAGAAGGTTAGTGTGTGATTAAGGTTGGATTAGTTGAGGCTAATGGACTAGTATGCGGATTTGGGCCAAGAGAGGGGCTGTTAGCGTGTGAAATGGGCCTTAAAATGCTAAGTGTGGGCTGCAAATGATGAGGTAAGTGTGTGGTGGAGAGGCCGTGAGGTGTTATTGGGCTTAGGGGGCTTAACTTGCACTAATTTGATCAAAAACAAGTTAACGGGCCTAAGATATCCTAATGGGCTTGCCAACGGACGAAACTAACAACTTGAATGGGCCTTGAAAACATGATTAGTGGGCTGCAAATGTGGACTTAGGCGTGTACATAATGGGCCAAAGGGAACTAATGGGCTTGAAAGCTTTAAAAATCAAGTAATTGGGCCAAAATTAATCAAAATGGGCCACATCTAGTTAGTGGGCCACTAATGGACGAAAATCTTATTTAATTGGGCCTAAATTGAGTCCATGAACCATTGTGATGAAACTCGTACCGACTATATGAGGTGTGATGAAAACTGGGGAGATCGAGAGCGTTGGACTCCGGGTACCAAACCCTAGTTACTGGTTAGGACCGACCCCACTTGTATATCCTACCCTACGCTAGGATTAGTGGTGAGCTTGCTGAGTCCTCGACTCACTGGCGTTGGTTGCCACTTTTTTTCAGATCCAGGTCATCAGTGATGGATGTGCCACCGATGCTTTTTGGTCTGCCGATCCAGATGGACACCCAGGTTACCCTCTATTTTGATATGCACGCTACCCTGTGGCATAGGCACGTGACGACTGTACTCGTAGATCAGGGAGGTCCTTATTTAGTGCCCCATAGATTCGAAGCCTGGTTTAGAGAGGGCCTGCATGGCTTTGAGGGACCCCAGAGAGATTCCCCGATTCCCATGGAGGAGGACCCGTTTTGGCTCCAGCCTGCAGAATATGGAGGCCAGGTAATCGACCCCGACCCGAAGCAGGAGTTGCCGTCTCCAGGGCGCTCCGAGATAGATGGCCACGAGGAGGGCGATGCGATGGATACCGAGGAGGAGGATCCAGAGGAGGACCCTGTGGAGGATTCCGACGAGGAGGACTGAGTTATGGCAGAATTTCGATGGTTCGAGGATTTGGTTGTTAGCGTAGGAAGATCTGTGTTTAGTAGTTTCTTTTTGGGAGTCTGTACCTAACGCTGATTATATTATGGAATGCTGATTTTGCTTATCTTGATTTTTGCTACCCCTTTGTCATGTATGCTTGTGTGTATGGATAGAAGGCACGCTTCCGCAGGTATGAGAATTTGGCGCAGGTTGCGTCGTCTGGTTGCGACGAAGAGAAAGCATCCCTGGGCCGTCGCTCATCGTGAACCAGGCGAGCGCGAGGTGTATCTTCCGCAGGAACGGGATGCCGCGCTCCCGAGTAGGGATCCGGGGCGTGACATCCCCGTTCGAGTGGTATCAGAGCAAGGTCAGCTCGATACGAGACCGTTCGAGGTTTGGAGTGATAAGGCTGATGATTTTGGGGTAGTTAGTTAGACAGACCCTAGACCTAAGGATTAGGAAGGGTAGAATGCATGATTTGGTTGGCGCATGTGATTGCTTAGAGTAACCTTGGGATAAGGTATTTCATGCTAAGCTGCAGGTGCGTCAGGACCTGAGGTAAGGTTCTATGGCAGAGCCCCATGAGTTGGGCGCTTGAATGCTGATTGCTGAATGTTAGTCCGTGAGGTATTGCATGTGATTGTATGCCTAGTCGGCTGTCGCGCGCTGCTTGACCATCATGCATTGCATGATTTCTGCACCGAAAGCAAAATGGTTTAGAAATGGAAAATCATTGTTGAAAAAGGAGATTTGGATTTTGAAAGAAATGCATGCATTCATGTTGTTGGATTTGGTGACCGTCAGCCTGGTATGGGACAGGATTGACGGGACGTCTAAAAACTGTGATGAAGCGTGGTATGGGACACGTGGAGTGGGATTCTCTGTGTCTATGAATTTCTTAGGACAACTGATCGCACCAAGAAACGATGAGGGCGGGGAGTGGTCGCCGGGGCAAAGACCTGATCAAGGAAGCGGCTCCCGACAGGCTTCTAGTTGAGGTTGCGAACAGAGTGGCCTGGGTTATGCATTTGCAGGGTTGAGTCTAGATGTCGACCGGGTTCAACTGCATTTAAGCTGCAGCGATTATTTACATGCATATACATGTCAGTGGACGCGACAGTAGACGAAAGCTTGGTTGCTAGACTTAGAGTTCCGGATTCCTGAATGGGAATTTCGTTTGTTTTAGGTGTGAGTTTTAGCAAGGATGAGCAATAGGGGCAGAAGACCGACTGCTGGTGCATCGAGCTCGAGGGCTCCTAAGTCTGAAGGGGACCCCAGAATCGAAGAAATGATGAGAGTTCTGACTGAAGTGAGTAACTTGATGGCTAGGCAAGCTGCTGAGAGAGCTGCCACTGTTGCCCAAGCAGCTGAGGCCGCCTTGGCCGCTGCAAATGGAGCCAATGGAGGCAATGGGCATGGAAATGGTGGACGTCAGACTCATCATATGGTGGAGCAATTTCTGAAGTTGCAGCCGTCGAAGTTTGATGGCAGTGGTGGTCCAGAGGTAGCTGCCTTGTGGATCGAGCAGCTGGAGAAGGCTTTCTCCGTGTTGGGTTGCGCAGATGAGGAGAAAGTCTCGTTGGCAACTTATCAACTTCAGGGTACTGCAGATGATTGGTGGAAAGCCACTAGAGGGCGAGTCTTTCCGGATGGTATGAGGCCGAACTGGACCGCCTTCTATACAGCATTCAATGGCAAGTATTTCTCTGAGGCAGCCCAGGAAAGGAAAATGGCAGAGTTCATCAGGCTCCGCCAAGGATCGCTGACTATGGACCAATATGAGGGCGAATTTGCCAGGCTGTCCAAGTTCGCACGAAGGCTGATTGACGACCCATGGGATAAGGCCAGGAGATTCAGGGAAGGATTGAGGCCCGAGTTGAAGAGTATGATCATCGCCACTGGGCTAAGGGACTACAATGAGATCTATGAGCGAGCCCTGGCGATAGAGCGGGATCTGCAAGAAAAGGCCGCCGCATCTGGATCGCGGTTTGTGCCAAGGGGGAACTTCAGAGACTTTGGCAAGAGGCCAATGAAGGACAACCGCAAGTTCGTTCCACCTGCGAGGAGAACCCTGGGAAAGCCATCGTTCCCTGGGAATCAGGTCTACCGTGACTGTGGCAGGAGGCACGGGAACAGCCCTTGCCCGAGGAAGACTGGAGGCTGCTTTGGATGTGGCCAAACGGGGCATATCCTGAGGAACTGCCCGAGGAAAGGCCAGAGACCCCCATTCCAGCAACAACAGCAGCAACCGCAGATGGTGAACGCTCCGCAAGGAAACCAGAACCGTCCGCCGGCTCAGGGACGAGTGTATGCAATGGCGCGCAAGGACGCTGAGAATGCGCCAGGGGTGATCACAGGTACCGTTTCTCTCTGTGGTCATACCGCTTATGCCTTGTTTGATCCGGGAGCGTCGCACTCTTTCGTATCTGCACGTTTTGTTGAGTTGTCTGGGATGAATGTTAAGCCGTTGGATGTGACTTTGCATGTAACCACCCCGTTGAAGGATAGAGTAGTTGTTACGCTAGGATGTAAGGGGTGTAAGTTAGCTCTGGGCGATAGAGAGGAAGAGATTGACTTAGCTGTTCTGCCCATGTTTGATTTCGATGTGATTGTTGGCATGGATTGGCTAGTTAGGCATGGTGCAGTGGTAGACTGTAGTAGGAGTATCATACAGCTAAACCCAGTAGGCCACCCTGGGTATGAATTTAAGGGAAATCGTGGAGGAACGTCGGTTCCTTGGATCTCATATTTAGAGGCGACCAAGTTAATGGATGAAGGTTGCCTGGGAATTCTGGCATCAGTGTCAGATTCGACTGCTCAAGAGGTGAAGTTGGAGGAAGTGCCTATAGTAAGTGAGTATCCAGATGTATTTCCTCAAGAGTTGCCTGGATTGCCACCAGAGCGTGACGTAGAGTTTGTGATCGAATTGGCACCTGGAACGGAGCCGATCTCGAAAGCACCGTATAGGATGTCGTTATCGGAATTGAAGGAATTGAAGGTGCAAATGCAAGAGCTGCTGGATAAAGGATTTATCCGCCCCAGTGCTTCACCATGGGGAGCTCCGGTGCTATTTGTTAAGAAGAAGGATGGATCACTAAGACTGTGCATCGATTACCGACAGCTGAACCAAGTGACGATCAAAAATAAGTATCCTCTACCAAGGATTGATGACCTGTTTGACCAACTTCAAGGCGCTTGCGTGTTCTCCAAGATAGACCTAAGGACAGGCTATCACCAGTTAAGAATTAAGAAAGAGGATGTGCCTAAGACTGCTTTTAGGACGAGGTATGGGCACTATGAGTTCACCGTTATGCCGTTTGGATTGACAAATGCTCCGGCCGCATTTATGGACATGATGAATCGAGTATTCAAGGAGTTTCTGGATCAGTTTGTGATAGTCTTCATTGATGACATATTGGTGTATTCGAAGAGTTCTGAGGACCACGAGGAACACTTAAGGATTGTCCTGCTGACGTTAAGAGAACACTCGCTGTATGCGAAGTTTAGTAAGTGCGAGTTTTGGTTAAGCAGAGTGGCGTTCCTTGGACATATAGTATCTGGAGAAGGAATATCAGTGGATCCAGCAAAGATAGAGGCTGTGGAGAAATGGCCGAGACCTACGACCGTAACGGAAGTACGAAGTTTCCTTGGATTGGCTGGGTACTATAGACGCTTTGTGGAAAGGTTCTCTGTGATAGCGTCTCCTCTGACGCGTTTGTTGAAGAAGGAAACAAAGTTTCAATGGACTGAGAAGTGCGAGGAAAGTTTTCAGGAGTTGAAGGATCGATTGACTTCCGCACCAGTCTTAACCATTCCGTCTGGACCAGGAGGATTTGAGATATACAGCGATGCGTCATTAAGAGGATTGGGGTGTGTCTTGATGCAGCATGGACGAGTGGTAGCGTATGCGTCTCGACAGTTGAGGCCGCATGAGATGAATTACCCGACGCACGACTTGGAGTTAGCTGCGATTGTCTTTGCATTGAAGATTTGGAGGCATTATCTAGTGGGAGAGAAATTCCAGATTTTTACGGACCATCAGAGTTTGAAATATCTGTTCTCGCAGAAGGAGCTGAATATGAGGCAGCGTCGTTGGATGGAGTTGTTGAAGGACTACGACTGTGATATCCTGTACCATCCAGGAAAGGCGAATAAAGTGGCAGACGCTCTGAGTAGGAAGTCGAGCATTGCGCATATGATGGTCAAGGAGTGGACATTACTGGAGGAAATCAGAGATTCTGAGTTCAAGGTCGAGGTAGGAAACCTCTCGAGTCTGATGGCCACGTTGCGGATTGGACCGGAGATTCAGCTAAGAATCAAGGAGTTGCAATCTACGGACCCGGACATTCAGAAGATTGTGGCGATGAATGCAGACGAGAGAAAGGCCGAGTTCCAAGTGACTGCAGATGGAGTATTGAAGTTTAGAGGACGTCTGTGCGTGCCTAATGACGAGGCGCTGAAGGAAAAGATTTTGTCCGAGGCACACAGAAGTAACTATAGTATTCATCTAGGGAGTACTAAGATGTATCAAAATTTGCGTCAGCACTATTGGTGGAATGGAATGAAGGTGGATGTGGCTAAGCATGTAGCTAAGTGTCTGACGTGTCAATAGGTAAAGGCACAGCATTGCAAGCCTGGAGGATTATTGCAACCATTGGAAATCCCAGAGTGGAAATGGGAGCATGTCACTATGGATTTTGTGACAGGATTGCCAAGAAGTCAGAGAGGCAATGATTCGATTTGGGTAATCGTGGACAGACTGACGAAATCAGCTCATTTCATTGCAGTACGAAAGGACTCTACCTTGGAAAAGTTGGCTGAGTTGTATGTGAGGCAGATAGTGAGATTGCATGGGGTACCAGTAAGTATTGTATCAGACAGAGATCCTCGCTTCACCGCTACATTTTGGAAGAGTCTGCAGGGTGCGCTGGGAACAGAGTTAAGATTCAGTACAGCTTACCACCCTCAGACAGATGGTCAGTCGGAAAGGACGATACAGACTTTGGAAGACACATTGAGAGCTTGTGTGATTGATTTCAAAGGAGGTTGGGAAGAGCAGTTGCATTTGGTGGAATTCGCTTACAACAACAGCTACCAGCAGAGTATCAAAATGGCACCATTTGAGGCACTGTATGGAAGGGCCTGTAGAACGCCAATCTGTTGGGACGAAGTTGGTGAGAAAAGCATAACAGGCCCAGAATTAGTGCAGCAGTCAGTTGAGGCAGTCAGAGTGATCAGAGACAGATTGAGGACTGCGCAGAGTAGGCAGAAGAGTTATGCAGACAAGAGACGTAAGCCATTGGAATTCCAAGTTGGAGATCATGTGTTTCTGAAGGTGTCGCCGATGCGAGGACTATCTCGGTTTGGCAAGAAAGGAAAGCTGAGTCCAAGATTTGTTGGGCCATTCGAGATCCTGGAGAAGATCGGGACACTGGCTTATCGTCTAGCATTGCCGCCGAACTTATCGCAGATTCATAATGTGTTTCATGTTTCAATGCTTCGAAAGTACGAGCCGGACCCTGGCCATATACTCGATCATGAAGTCATTGAAATGGATGACCGCGTCTCATACGTGGAAAGGCCAGTAAGGATTGAAGATCGTAAGGAGCAGGTCTTAAGGAATAAGACGATTCCGCTGGTCAAGGTTATTTGGGAGCACCATGGAACTGAAGGAGCCACATGGGAAAGCGAGGATGAGATGAAGAAGAAGTACCCGTATTTGTTTGAGTAAGTCGTTGTAACCTCCGTTTTGTTGTAAGGATTGGTGGATGTAAATTTCGAGGACGAAATTTTTATAAGAAGGGAAGAATTGTAACAGTCTGAAAATTCGACCCAAATATCGGAATTTCTAAATGAATGGAAACACTTCGTTAATACCCTCTGATCGACGCTCACTCAGGATTAGCTACCCTGAGATGACCAACCGAAGGGGAAAGGCTAACTGGGGAGAATTTTCCAAACAGCCGCCCGTTGGTCTGGGACAGAGACAGAGTCGTAAATTAATGAAATTGACCACGAAATGAAATCCGACTTCGGACAATCGAATTAGTAAGACAAACACAATTAAGAAATGAAGTCAGTTTCAGAAATGTCGCCAGAAGGGCAGACAGCCGGTGTACGTCGAGAAGCAAGACGTCAATGGAAAATTACCGAAATGCCCCCGGTAAATGCTCAGTCCTTAGGATTATTAGAATTAGGATTTTTGAGAGTAGATTCGACTAATCAAAATCAAATCCTGTCTAAAATTCGTTCGCGCTCGAGACCCGATCGGTGCATTTGGCACGCAAATCGAGGCAAGTCAAATCAGTTGTCAAATCAATCGATGTCTTGTCAAATCCATCGGTCAATCATGGCACAAGTTCCCATGCAATCTATCAAGTCAAATCCAAGGTACAAAGTCACACCCATCAAGAGTACAAGTCTCATCACATACACTATTCCACCTAACCCACTACCATAATTTGAAATTTCCAAATATTAGACTTAAGCCTTCACTCTCTCTCTCCTCTCTCATTTCTCTCATTCGGCTCTCTCTCTCCCTCACTCTCCCTCCCGAAACCTCTCCCTCTCCTCTCAACTCTCTCTCGGTCTCTCTCTCACCGCCCCGTCGTCCGGCCGACCGCCACTGCCGAGCTCCCTCCGGCCGCCACCAACCCTCCTCACCTCTTGGTAAGTTCTCTTAACTTGCTCTTGTTCATTTCCCTCGTCTTGGACCCCCACGAAATGCCCGAAACAGCCCCCTCCTCACCGACATTCCATTCGTCGTTTCGGCCTCGAACTTGGACCCGATCAAACCCACTTGCCTTCCCTCGGTTCCTCACTTGCTTGTCATGTTTCATGATGCCTCTAGGGCCTAGAGGAGCCTTGGAGCCGCCACCAACAGCCCCCAACCGCCGGTCACCCACTCTTGGCCGAAAGCTCATTCGGCCGTTCCTCGCTCCGCCCTTCGTCGTCGTCGTTTCCAACCATTCCTGGTAAGCTCTACCACTAATCTTGGACTAGGCTAGTTGTATATGTGTATGTGGGGTGGTATTATGGGCTAGTGATTGTGATTAAGAAGGTTAGTGTGTGATTAAGGTTGGATTAGTTGAGGCTAATGGACTAGTATGCGGATTTGGGCCAAGAGAGGGGCTGTTAGCGTGTGAAATGGGCCTTAAAATGCTAAGTGTGGGCTGCAAATGATGAGGTAAGTGTGTGGTGGAGAGGCCGTGAGGTGTTATTGGGCTTAGGGGGCTTAACTTGCACTAATTTGATCAAAAACAAGTTAACGGGCCTAAGATATCCTAATGGGCTTGCCAACGGACGAAACTAACAACTTGAATGGGCCTTGAAAACATGATTAGTGGGCTGCAAATGTGGACTTAGGCGTGTACATAATGGGCCAAAGGGAACTAATGGGCTTGAAAGCTTTAAAAATCAAGTAATTGGGCCAAAACTAATCAAAATGGGCCACATCTAGTTAGTGGGCCACTAATGGACGAAAATCTTATTTAATTGGGCCTAAATTGAGTCCATGAACCATTGTGATGAAACTCGTACCGACTATATGAGGTGTGATGAAAACTGGGGAGATCGAGAGCGTTGGACTCCGGGTACCAAACCCTAGTTACTGGTTAGGACCGACCCCACTAGTATATCCTACCCTACGCTAGGATTAGTGGTGAGCTTGCTGAGTCCTCGACTCACTGGCGTTGGTTGCCACTTTTTCAGATCCAGGTCACCAGTGATGGATGTGCCACCGATGCTTTTTGGTCTGCCGATCCAGATGGACACCCAGATTACCCTCTATTTTGATATGCACGCTACCCTGTGGCATAGGCATGTGACGACTGTGCTCGTAGATCAGGGAGGTCCTTATTTAGTGCCCCATAGATTCGAGGCTTGGTTTAGAGAGGGCTTGCATGGCTTTGAGGGATCCCAGAGAGATTCCCCGATTCCCATGGAGGAGGACCCGTTTTGGCTCCAGCCTGCAGAATATGGAGGCCAGGTGATCGACCCCGACCCGCAGCAGGAGTTGCCGTCTCCAGGGCGCTCCGAGATAGATGGCCACGAGGAGGGCGATGCGATGGATACCGAGGAGGAGGATCCAGAGGAGGACCCTGTGGAGGATTCCGACGAGGAGGACTGAGTTATGGCAGAATTTCGATGGTTCGAGGATTTGGTTGTTAGCGTAGGAAGATCTGTGTTTAGTAGTTTCTTTTTGGGAGTCTGTACCTAACGCTGATTATATTATGGAATGCTGATTTTGCTTATCTTGATTTTTGCTACCCCTTTGTCATGTATGCTTGTGTGTATGGTTAGAAGGCACGCTTCCGCAGGTATGAGAATTTGGCGCAAGTTGCGTCGTCTGGTTGCGACGAAGAGAAAGCATCCCTGGGCCGTCGCTCATCGTGAACCAGGCGAGCGCGAGGTGTATCTTCCGCAGGAACGGGATGCCGCGCTCCCGAGTAGGGATCCGGGGCGTGACAACATTACTGGAGGAAATCAGAGATTCTGAGTTCAAGGTCGAGGTAGGAAACCTCTCGAGTCTGATGGCTACGTTGCAGATCGAACCAGAGATTCAGCTAAGGATCAAGGAGTTACAGCCTACGGACCCAGACATTCAGGAGATTGTGGCGATGAATGCAGATGAGAGGAAGGCTGAGTTCCAAGTAACTGCTGATGGAATATTGAAGTTTAGAGGACGTTTGTGCGTGCCAAGCGATGAAGAGCTGAAGGAAAGGATTTTGTCTGAGGCGCACAGAAGTAACTACAGTATTCATCCAGGGAGTACAAAGATGTATCAGAATTTGCGTCAGCATTATTGGTGGAATGGAATGAAGGTGGATGTGGCTAAGCATGTAGCTAAGTGTTTGACGTGTCAACAGGTAAAGGCACAGCATTGCAAGCCTGGAGGATTATTGCAACCATTGGAAATGGGAGCATGTCACTATGGATTTTGTGACGGGATTGCCAAGAAGTCAGAGAGGCAATGATTCGATTTGGGTAATAGTGGACAGACTGACGAAATCAGCTCATTTCATTGCAGTACGAAAGGACTCTACCTTAGAGAAGTTGGCTGAATTGTACGTGAGGCAGATCGTGAGATTGCATGGGGTGCCAGTAAGTATTGTATCGGACAGAGATCCTCGTTTCACAGCTACGTTTTGGAAGAGTTTGCAGGGTGCTTTGGGAACCGAGTTGAGATTCAGTACAGCCTATCATCCTCAGACAGACGGTCAGTCGGAAAGGACTATACAGACTCTGGAGGACATGCTGAGAGCGTGTGTAATCGATTTCAAAGGAGGCTGGGAAGAACAGTTACACTTGGTGGAATTTGCCTACAACAACAGCTATCAGCAGAGTATCAGAATGGCACCGTTTGAGGCATTGTATGGGAGAGCTTGCAGAACTCCGATTTGCTGGGACGATGTCACGCCCCTGATCCATACTAGACTACGCGGCATCCCGTTCCTGTGGAAGATGCACCTCGCGCTCGCCTGGTTCACGATATGCGACGGCCCAAGGATATTTTCTCTTCGTCGCGACCAGACGACGCAACTTGCGCCAATCTCTCATACCTGCGGAAGCGTGCCTTCTATCCATACACATAAGCATACATAGCAAAGGGGTAGCATAAACAAGATGGTCATAAACAGCATTACATAAATATAATTAGCGTTAAGTACAGACTCCCAAAAAGAAACCACTAGCTGTAGATCATCCTACGCTCAACTAATCCTCAAAACATCGGGATTCTGCCATAACTCAGTCCTCCTCGTCGGAATCGTTCACAGGGTCCTCCTCTGGATCCTCCTCCTCGATATCCATCGCATCGCCCTCCTCGTGGCCATCTATCTCGAAGCGCCCTGGAGACGACAACTCCTGCTTCGGGTCGGGGTCGATCACCTGGCCTCCATATTTTGTAGGCTGGAGCCAAAACGAGTCCTCCTCCATGGGAATCGGGGAATTTCTCTAAGGTCCCTCAAAGCCATGTCCCTCAAAGCCATGTAGGCCCTCTCTAAACCAAGCCTCGAATCTATGGGGCACTAAATAAGGACCTCCCTGATCTACGAGTACAGTCGTCACATGCCTATGCCACAGGGTAGCGTGCATATCAAAATGGAGGGTAACATGGGTGTCCATCTGGATCGGCAGACCAAAAAGCATCGGTGGAACATCCATCACTGGCGACCTGGATCAGAAAAAGGTGGCAACCAACGCCAGTGAGTCGAGGACTCAGCAAGCTCACCACTAATCCTAGCGTAGGGTAGGATATACAAGTGGGGTCGGTCCTAACCAGTAACTAGGGTTTGGTATTCAGGGTCCAACGCTCTCGATCTCCCCAGTTATCATCACACCTCATATAGCCAATACGATTCTCATCATAACGATTCATACAATACTGACAGGCAATATCATCAAGTAGCAAACATATTATGCAAATGCCACAGGCCTCAAACGGCCATCACAGATCCCATGGATCAGCCCGCCTATCACTCCAATTCCTATCAGGGCTCAATCTCAGTGCCACACGGCAATGCCACGCTGCGTCTCGAACGCCTTATGCTGGCCTCCCTTTTCTCTCCATTTCCCATCGGGGCACTATCTCACGTCACATCTCCAGTGACTCATGCAATGCTCTGAATGTATGTAGGGCCCAAATGACCACATCAATAACTCAACACAGAGCATGCATGCAAATGAATATAAGTGCAAGAGTAGAGCACGTCATTCAATCAACCAATAAACCTCACGTTCATCAAACCAAACAGACATAGATCGTGTGCCTCTACTCTCGAAGTGTCAATCATCTAAATTCGCCTTACATCTCATACAAGAGTCTACCATGCCATCACTTACTCAAGGGCAACTCGTTAATCAAACCCATATAAACCAAGGTCTAATCTAGTTAAGAGTCTCTAATTAATCAGGCTAAGTCCGACTGGGCCTAAGGCCCACTTCAATAGTTAAGGTCTAATAGTTAATTATTAAATTAATTCATATGGGTTGGGCCCCTTATTTTATTAATTTCGTGTGAGGCCCAAGCCCGTTTTTAAAGGTTTACTATTTAGGCCCATTTCCATTATTTTAAGCCCAATTTGAGTACCCAAGCCCATATACATTTTTGGGTTTCATTCTTTAATGTTCATGGACTTAATTTGGGCCCAACTTAAGTGGGTTTTCGTCCATTAGTGGCCCACTAGCTAGATTAGGCCCATGTTGATTAGTTTTGGCCCAATTACTTGATTTTAAAGCTTCCAAGCCCATTAGTTCCCTTTGGCCCATTAAATACACGCCTAAACCCAACAACACAACCCATTAATCATGTGTTCAAGCCCCTTTTTGATTTCTTAAGCTCATCCATAAGCAAGTCCAATAGTTGTATCTTGGCCCGATAGCTTGTTTTTTTATCAAATTAGTGCAATTTGAGCCCTCTAAGCCCATTAACACCCCACGGCCTCTCCATCACACGCCTAAGCCATCCCTCACAGCCCACATTCACATTTTTCCAGCCCAATTCGTGAACTACCAGCCCCCTCATACGGCCCAAACAAGATTCCCACAAGATAGCCTAAGGTAAGTTGCACATTAATCTCATCTTAGCCTCATATCAAGCCTAACCAACCCCTAATTTGTCCTCTTACATGCATATACGACTAACCTAAGCTAGAGTTAGTAGTGAAGCTTACCTTAGTTGGACCGAAATCAACAACGACGGACGACGGAGCGAGGAACGGCCGAATGTGGTTCACGGCCTACAAGGAAGTTTGGGGTTGGTTCGGTCAAATGGCAAGTTTCAAGGGGCGGTGGACAAGGGAGAGAGATGAGTTAGAATGTGACAGTCTGAAAATTCGACCCGATTATCGAAAATTCTAAATGAATGGAAATACTTCGTTAATGCACTCTGATCGACGCTCACTCAGGATTAGCTACCCTGAGTTGACCAACCGAAGGGGAAAGGCTACCTGGGAAGAATTTTTCGAAACAGCCACCCGTTGGTCTGAGACAGAGACAGTCGTTATTTAATGAAATTGACCACGAAATGAAATCCGACTTCGGACAATCGAATTAGTAAGACAAACACAATTAAGAAATAAAGTCAGTTTCAGAAATGTCGCCAGAAGGGCAGACAGCCGGTGTACGTCGAGAAGCAAGACGTCAATGGAAAATTACCGAAATGCCCCCGGTAAATGCTCAGTCCTTAGGATTAATAGAATTAGGATTTTTTGAGAGTAGGTTCGACTAATCGAAATCAAATCCTGTCTAAAATTCGTTCGCGCTCGAGACCCAATCGGTGTATTTGGCACGCAAATCGAGACAAGTCAAATCAGTCGTCAAATCAATCAAACATCTTGTCAATCCATCAATCACATCATGGCACAATTTCCAAGGCAAGTCAATCATGGTTCAATTCCCAAGAATGTCAATCAACATGTCAAAGTACAAAATCAATCCTAGTCACTATTCTACACTATTTGCACTATTCACCTCACCTAACACACTTACCCCCTCTCTCTTAAGTCTCTTCTCTCTCTCTCCTCCCTCACTTTTCATTTTCGGCACTCCCCTCTCTCTCTCCCTCTCCCGAAAACTCTCCCTCCCCTCTCAACTCTCTTGGTTCTCTCCCTCCCCCGTCGGCCACCGTCGCCCGCCTCAAGCCGCCATCTTCCTCCGTCGTCACCACCTCGAGGTAAGCCTCTTCTCCTCCTTACCTTGTTGTCCCATGGCCATGAGAGCCTCTTGAGACTGCCCCTCATGTGACATTCTGGATTTTCGACGCATTTTCGAAATTCATAAATTGAATGGATATACTTCATTAATACGCTCTAGTTAAGTCTCACTCGAGTCTGATCAACTCGAGACGACCAACCGAAGGGGAATGGCTACCTAGGGAATTTTCCTAAATAGCCGCCCGTTGGTCTGAGGAATTCGACAGAGTCGTAATTTAATGAATTTGGCCACGAGATGAATTCCGGTATTGGACAATCGAATTTCTAAGATGGTCACCATGGAGAAATGGATACAGTTTCAGAAACATCGCCCGAAGGGCAGACAACCGGTGCACGTCGGGAAGCAAGACATGAATGGAAAATTACCGAAATGCCCCCCGGTAAATGCTCAGTCCTTAGAATTAGTTAAATTAGGATTTTTGAGAGTAGATTCGGTAGATCGAAACCAAATCCAGTCCGAAGTTCGTTCGCGCTCGGGACCCGATCGGTGCATTTGGCACACAAATCGAGGTAAGTCAAATCAAGCGTCAAATCAATTAATGTCCCATCAATCAATCCATCAAATCAAATCAATCAATCATGGCACAAGTTTCAAGACAAATCCATCAATCAAGTCAAAGTACAAAAGTACACATCAAGTCTCATTCAAATCTTATCAAAGTACATGTCAACCTCACATCCCCATTAATTACCCTACCTACCATTGTACTTTGACAAGAAGCCTAGTCTTATCTAATCTTTCCAAGATTACATCAAGTACACCTACTCCACTATTCATCTTTTGGCATTTTCCACATTATAATCTCCACTCTCTCTCTCTCCTCCCTCTTCCTCTCATTTTGGCCGAAATTTCCCTCTCCTCCCTCTCCATTCTTTGGCTTCTTCATCTTCTTCTTCCTCTCCTTCGTTCGCTCGAGGAAGCTCGCCCAAGCCGCCGTCGTCCGCCGTCGTGGAGCACGCCACCGCCACCGCCACCGTCGGCCATCTCTCTCTCTACTCATCTTGGTAAGTCTTCCAAACTCTTTTCTTTTCATTCCCATGGCTTGGTTCTTCCATTAAAGCCGCCGACCAAACCCGCTTCATCCTTGTTCTTCCGTCGACGTAGGTTGAACCAAGAGCCTTCGGGTTGTCCAGGTTGCTCCACCCTTTCCCCCAACCTCTCTAATGTCTAAAACTAACCTATTTAGGTCTTGAAAGTCTCAAGAGGGCGCCAAAACAGCCGCCTCAACCGCCGACCATCTTCCCTTGGCCATGAACCCATTCGGCCATTCTTGGCCCTGACGTCCGTCATTGCTATTTTCGGTCCGTCTAAGGTAAGCTAGCCTCTAATCCCCGCTTAGGAATGGTGTATGCATGATTTAGATACTGATTTGTATGGTGATCCAAGTGGACTAGATGATAAGCGAGTAATTTAGGCTAATCTAATTAGGGTTAGTTTGGTTGCTTTGTAAGATGGGTTAATCTGGGGCTTGGACATCATAAATTGGGCTTCAAATTAGATGATATGGGCTGCAAGTTGATGGATTAAGTGTGAGAAATGATGGGCCATGTGAGTTGTTGGGCTTAAGGGCTTAATTTTAAGCTAATTGGGCTAAATTGGAACTTGTGGGCTTAAAATAAAATAGTGGGCCTTATATGGACGAAAATGAGAATAAAATGGGCCTCAATTATAGTCTAGAATATAAAATTTTAGGGCCCAATAGAGTATGTGGGCTTAGGGTTTGAAATTTGGCCTAAATATGCTAAAATGGGCTTAATAAGCTTGCCTTAAAATATGGGCTTGGGCCTCACTCGAAATTAATAAAAATAATGGGCCTTAAAATATTTAATTACTTATAATTAAATCATGGGCTTGTGAATAGTAGGTGAGCTTAGACCCAATTGGGCCTAATTCAACTTAATGGGCTGAAACTAAAGAAAGAGCCATTGGGCCTTAGATATTGGGCTTAATTAAATATAATAAGATCAATTGGAATCCAAAAGGATTTTAAGATGTTAATTACGGGCCATCGATGGGCCGAGGTCTAATGATAGAGACTACGCTTAGGCCGGATTATTGGGCCTGATAGGACCAAGTCCTGAAATAAACGGGTTCCAAATGGCGATGTTAACCACGACTGAGGTTCATTCGAGAGGATTGTTCAGGGGAAGTAAATGGCTTAATGTGGGACGTCTGATTGAACCTAAATGAGCGAGAATCCGCTTTTAGAGTACTAGGTACACATGTGGCCTGTTCTACTGAACGCGAGTAGCTCAGATGATTTCTAGAAATGCTTTGCTCCTGTACTCATGTACCTTCGTGAATGCATGCTCTGTGACTGATTCTCTGTTCGACATTGTTTGAGCACCATATTTCATGAGTATGGCATTAGTCACCGGGAGGTGTGACATGTTGGATGGGCCCTGATGCGTTGTTACGCGGGGAATAGGGAGTATAAGGATGTTGTGCGCCCGGACGTGCTCGGCACGGGGTAGCTGGAGAGATAAGGGTGCCTACCCGGGTCTTAGCTTTGACGCTATGCGGGTTGAAGCACTGGGAGGATATTGTGCACCTGGGTCTTTGCGCGCTGGAGGCGTATATGCGGGTGCATGGACAATGGGTGATGTGTATTGAGGTACAAGCAATGAGCATTTGAACATTTGAGCATTGGCATATGGCATGCATGTGTATGAGACTTGAGGCGTGACACGCTGGTCAAGACGAAACTCTGGCAGTGCAAAATGAACATTGAAAACTGAATAATGAATCTGAGGTCATGGCATAGATGATAATCATTCACGTTATGCGAGACTGCCTTATTAAATGCATGCTTGCCTGATTGGTTTGGCCTGTGTACGTTTACGTTTTATTGTGGTACCGCTGAGACCGTTTGGGTAGAGAGTGCTAGTTCGTCTTATTAATTGCCGGACATGACCCATCCAGTGAGCGTACCTCACCCTACGCGAGTCAGATGACCTGAAACCCTAGTTAATGGATAGGACCGATCCCACTAGTATACTCTATCCTACGCTAGGATTAGGGGTGAGCTTGTTGAGTCCTCGACTCACTGGCGGTGGTTGCCATATTTTCAGATCCCAGACGCCAGTGATGGCCGCACCCCCTGTGTTCTTTGGCCTGCCAGTGCAGATGGAGCCCGAGGTTACCCGCCATTACGATGAAAGTGCTACAATGTGGCTCAGACGACTGACTACTGTATGGGTGGATCAGGGAGGTCCCCAGTTTGTTCCCTATAAGTTTGAGGCCTGGTATAGAGAGGACGAGTTAGGTATGGAGGGACCCTTGAGAGATGCCCTGATACCCATGGGGGACGACCCTACTATTCTACGACCTGCTGTATATGGAGGTGAGGTGGTCGACCCCGACCCGATGTTGGAGCTGCCGTCCCCAGGACGCTCAGAGATAGACGGCCACGAGGAGGGCGACGCCATGGACACCGACCAGGAGGAGGATCCCGAGGAGCAGCTAGAGGACTGAGTTCTGCTGACGCTGGCCTAGTTTTTGGGAGATAGTGTAAGCGTAGGTATCGAGACCATGGGTTGAAATTTTCTTTTGGGGGTCTGTACCGAACGCCTTGTTAACATGTATATATGGATGCTTTGTGTTTCTCCTTTGTGTACTACCCCGATTTTCATATGTATGCATGTATGGATAGGAGGCACGCTTCCGCAGGTTTCAAGTTCAGGTTGACAGGATCATATGATGGTTTTGATGGACGCGCCGTCTGGTCGCGACGAAGGTAATTCCCTGGGCCGTCGTGTATCCTAGACCAGGCGAGCGCTGAGAAGAGATTTGAATGTATGAGCGGGATGTCGCGGGCTCGAGAGGGGCTCGGGGCGTGACACCTCAACCTCACCGTCTATCTCTCTCTCTCAGTGATCTTCGTGTAGCCGCCACCGTCGTCGTCATCAATCACCTTCGTTCGGCCACCGCCGGCCACCACCGTCCACGAACGCACTTTGGTAAGCCTTCTAACTCATCTCTCTCCCTTGTCCACCGCCCCTTAAAGCTTGCCATTTGACCAAACCAACCCCAAACTTCCTTGTAGGCCGTGAACCACATTCGGCCGTTCCTCGCTCCGTCGTCCGTCGTTGTAGATTTCGGTCCAACTAAGGTAAGCTTCACTACTAACTCTAGCTTAGGTTAGTCGTATATGCATGTAAGAGGACAAATTAGGGGTTGGTTAGGCTTGATATGAGGCTAAGATGAGATTAATGTGCAACTTACCTTAGGCTATCTTGTGGGAATCTTGTTTGGGCCGTATGAGGGGGCCGGTAGTTCGCGAATTGGGCTGGAAAAATGTGAATGTGGGCTGTGAGGGATGGCTTAGGTGTGTGATGGAGAGGCCGTGGGGTGTTAATGGGCTTAGAGGGCTCAAATTGCACTAATTTGATCAAAAACAAGCTATCGGGCCAAGATACAACTATTGGGCTTGCTTATGGACGAGATTAACAATCAAAAAGGGGCTTGAACACATGATTAATGTGCTGTGTTGTTGGGTTTAGGCGTGTATTTAATGGGCCAAAGGGGACTAATGGGCTTGGAAGCTTTAAAATCAAGTAATTGGGCCAGAACTAATCAACATGGGCCTAATCTAGCTAGTGGGCCACTAATGGACGAAAACCCACTTAAATTGGGCCTAAATTAAGTCCATGAAAATTAAAGAATGAAACCCAAAAATGTATATGGGCTTGGGTACTCAAATTAGGCCTAAAATAATGAATATGGGCTTGAATAGTAAACCTTTAGAAATGGGCTTGGGCCTTGCACGAAATTAATAAAATAATAGGCCCAACCCATATGAATTAATTTAAGAATTAATTATTGGACCTCAACTATTGAAGTGGGCCTTAGGCCCAGTCGAACTTAGCTTGATTAATTAGAGGTTCTTAATTAGATTAGATCTTGGTTTATATGGGTTTGATTAACGAGTTGCCCTTGAGTAAGTGATGACAATGGCAGACTCTTGTATGAGATGTAAGGCGAATTTAGATGATCGAGACTTTGAAAGTAGAGGCCTACGACCCATGTCTATTTGGTTGATGAACGTGAGGTTCACTGATCGATTGAATGATGTGCTCTACTCCTGCACTTGTATTTATTTGCATGCATGCTCTGTGTTGAGTTATTGATGTGATTATATGGGCCCTGCATACATTCAGAGCATTGCATGTCACGCCCCTGATCCCCGTTTTCGGGAACGCGGCATCCCGTTCCTACGGAAGATACACCTCGCGCTCGCCTGGTTCACGATAAGCGACGGCCCAGGGATACTTTCATCCGTCGAGACCAGACGACGCAACTTGCGCCACATTCTCATACCTGCGGAAGCGTGCCTCCTATCCATACACACAAGCATACATGGCAAAAAGGGGGTAGAATGGACAAGATAAACATACACAACATTTCATAAATACGATTAGCGTTAGGTACAGACTACCAAAAGAAAAACCACTAGCTGTAGATCATCCTACGCTCTATTAATCCTCCAAACATCGGGATTCTGCCATGACTCAGTCCTCCTCGTCGGAATCCTCCACAGGGTCCTCCTCTGGATCCTCCTCCTCGGTATCCATCGCATCGCCCCCCCCGTGGCCATCTATCTCGGAGCGCCATGGAGACGGTGTCACGCCCCGGATCCCTTCTCGGGAACGCGGCATCCCGTTCCTGCGGAAGATACACCTCGCGCTCGCCTGGTTCACGATAAGCGACGGCCCAGGGATACTTTCTCTTCGTCGCGACCAGACGACGACACTTGCGCCAAATTCTCATACCTGCGGAAGCGTGCCTCCTATCCATACACACAAGCATACATAGCAAAGGGGTAGCATGGACAAGATAAACATAAACAACATTTCATAAATACGATTAGCGTTAGGTACAGACTACCAAAAGAAAACCACTAGCTGTAGATCATCCTACGCTCTACTAATCCTCAAAACATCGGGATTCTGCCATAACTCAGTCCTCCTCGTCGGAATCCTCCACAGGGTCCTCCTCTGGATCCTCCTCCTCGGTATCCATCGCATCGCCCTCCTCGTGGCCATCTATCTCGGAGCGCCCTGGAGACGGCAACTCCTGCTTCGGGTCGGGGTCGATCACCTGGCCTCCATATTCTGTAGGCTGGAGCCAAAACGGGTCCTCCTCCATGGGAATCGGGGAATCTCTCTGGGGTCCCTCAAAGCCATGTAGGCCCTCTCTAAACCAAGCCTCGAATCTATGGGGCACTAAGTAAGGACCTCCCTGATCTACGAGCACAGTCGTCACATGCCTATGCCACAGGGTAGCGTGCATATCAAAATGGAGGGTAACCTGGGTGTCCATCTGGATCGGCAGACCAAAAAGCATCGGTGGCACATCCATCACTAGCGACCTGGATCTGAAAAAGGTGGCAACCAACGCCAGTGAGTCGAGGACTCAGCAAGCTCACCACTAATCCTAGCGTAGGGTAGGATATACGAGTGGGGTTGGTCCTAACCAGTAACTAGGGTTTGGTACTCGGAGTCCAACGCTCTCGATCTCCCCAGTTATCATTACACCTCATATAGCCAATACGAGTTTCATCATAACAATTCATGCAATACAGACGGGCAATATCAACGATTAGCAATAACATTATGCAAATGCCACAGACCTCAAACGGCCATCACAGATCCCATGGGTCAGCCCGCCTATCACTCTAATTCCCATCAGGGCTCTACCAACAGTGCCACACGGCATGCCACGCTGCGTCTCGGACGCCTTATGCTGGCCTCCCTTTTCTCTCCATCTCCCATCAGGGCGCTACCAACAGTGCCACACGGCATAATTCTCGGTGCCACATAGGCCCGTACCACACTGCGTTTCTGACGCCTTACGTTGGTCTCCCTTTTCTCTCCATTTCCCCTCAGGGCACAATCTCATGTCACATTCCCAGTGACTCATGCAATGCTCTGAATGTATGCAGGGCCCAGATGATCACATCAATAATTCAACACAGAGCATGCATGCCAATAATCATAAGTACAAGACAGAGCACATCAATCGGCCAACTGATACATCTCATGATCAATGAGCCAAGCAGACGTAGATCAATTATCTCTATCCACAAAGTTTCGATAATCCAAGTCCGCCTTACATCTTAAACAAAAGTCTACTATACTATCAATTATCCAAGGACAATCCACTAATCGAGCCCATATAAACCAAGGTCTAATCTGATGAAGGGCCTCTAATTACTCAAGCTAAGTTCGACTGGGCCTAAGGCCCACTTCAATAGTTGAGGTCCAATGATTAATTCTTAAATTAATTCATATGGGTTGGGCCTATTATTTTATTAAATTCGTGTGAGGCCCAAGCCCATTTCTAAAGGTTTACTATTCAAGCCCATATTCATTATTTTAGGCCCAATTCAAGTACCCAAGCCCATATACATTTTTGGGTTTCATTCTTAAATTTTCATGGACTTAATTTAGGCCCAATTTAAAAGGATTTTCGTCCATTAGTGGCCCACTAGCTAGATTTGGCCCATTTTGATTAGTTTTGGCCCAATTACTTAATCTTAAAGCTTTCTAGCCCATTATTTCCCTTCGGCCCACTAAGTACACGCCTAAGCCCACATTTGCAGCCCACTTTTCAAGTTTTTATGGCCCGTTCAAGTTGTTAGTTTCGTCCATTGGCGACTCCGTTGGAATGACTTCGGCCCGTTAGCTTGTTTCAAGCCCAACTTGCTATATTTGATTTCCTAAACCCACTTACACATTTCGGCCACTCCATACACGCCCGAATCACCCATTTGCAGCCCACTTTGCAAGACTTCCAGCCCACTCTAAGCCTCTAAGCCTTCGGCCAAGCCCATTCCACTAATCACCCAAACTACCCCGATTAGTCCAAGCCTTAATCATGCCATTTCCTCCAAGATTACCACATTCAACTCTCTAGTTCATATTTCACAAACATATACCACTAACCTAAACCAAGATTAGGGGTAGAGCTTACCGGAAAATAGGGCGGAAATGACGACGACGACGGGCGGAGCAAGAATGGCCGTGAGGGCTCTTCAGCCTACAAGGAGGATCGGGTTGGCTTGGTCGGCAAACGACTTTAAAGGGTCATGGAAAATGAAGACAAAGGAGCTTGGAATACTTACCAAGGAGTGAGGATGGTTGACGGTGAGGAGCGGTGGCCGAACGACGATGATCGATGACGACGAAGGGCTAGACGAGCATGGCACCGAGAGGAAGGGAGAGACGGTGAAGTGAGATCGAGGTTCACATGGCCATAGAACAACAAGGAAAGGAAGAGAAGAGGCTTACCGTGGCGGGGCAAGGCGACGGCAACGAGGAACGGTGGCGGTGGTGGCGATGGAAGGGCGGCCGGACGACGGTGGCTCACGGTGGAGGAGTGCTCGGGCGGCACAGCCACGGGAGGGAGAGAAGCCGAGAGAGTTGAGAAGGGAAGAGAGGTTTCGGGAGGGAGAGTGAGGGAGAGAGAGTGCCGAATGAGAGAATGAGGGGTGAGGAGAGAGAGAAGAGAGTTTATTCAAGATAAAACAAAAATTCAAATGGAGGAAGTGGGGTGGTTGAAATAGTGTCTTGGATTAGATTATGTACTCTTGATGTACTTGGATTTGACTTGATGGATTGCCTTGGAAATTGTGCCATGATTGACCGGTGGATTTGATTGATTGATTGACAAGACATTTGATTGATTTGACAACTGATTTGACTTGCCTCGATTTGCGTGCCAAATGCACCGATCGGGTCTCGAGCGCGAACGAATTTTAGATAGGATTTGATTTTGATTAGTCGAATCTACTCTCAAAAATCCTAATTCTATTTATCCTAAGGACTGAGCATTTACCGGGGGCATTTCGGTAATTTTCCATTGACGTCTTGCTTCTCGACGTACACTGGTTGTCTGCCCTTCTGGCGACATTTCTGAAACTGACTTTATTTCGTAATTGTGTTTGTCTTACTAATTCGATTGTCCGAAGTCGGATTTCATTTCGTGGTCAATTTCATTAATTTACGACTCTGTCTCTGCCTCAGACCAACGGGCGGCTGTTTGGAAAATTCTCCCCAGTTAGCCTTTCCCCTTCGGTTGGTCATCTCAGGGTAGCTAATCCTGAGTGAGCGTCGATCAGAGGGTATTAACGAAGTGTTTCCATTCCTTTAGAAATTCCGATATTTGGGTCGAATTTTCAGACTGTTACAATTCTTCCCTTCTTATAAAAATTTCGTCCTCGAAATTTACATCCATCAGCCCTTACAACAAAATAGAAATTACACTGAGCTACCCAAACAAATACGGGTACTTCTTCTTCATTTCGTCCTCGCTTTCCCAAGTCGCTCCTTCAGTCCCATGGTGTTCCCAGATAACCTTGACCAGCGGAATCGTCTTATTCCTTAAGACCTGTTCCTTACGATCTTCAATCCTTACTGGCCTTTCCACGTATGAGACGCGGTCATCCATTTCAATGACTTCATGATCGAGTATATGGCCAGGGTCCGGCTCGTACTTTCGAAGCATTAAAACATGAAACACATTATGAATCTGCGATAAGTTCGGCGGCAATGCTAGACGATAAGCCAGTGTCCCGATCTTCTCCAGGATCTCGAATGGCCCAACAAATCTTGGACTCAACTTTCCTTTCTTGCCAAACCGAGATAGTCCTCGCATCGGCGACACCTTCAGAAACACATGATCTCCAACTTGAAACTCCAATGGCTTACGTCTCCTGTCGGCATAACTTTTCTGCCTGCTCTGAGCGATCCTCAGTCTGTCTCTGATCACCCTGACTGCCTCAATTGACTGCTGCACTAACTCTGGGCCTGTTATGCTTTTCTCACCAACCTCGTCCCAACAAATCGGAGTTCTGCAAGCTCTCCCATACAGCGCCTCAAATGGTGCCATTCTGATACTCTGCTGGTAACTGTTGTTGTAGGCGAATTCCACCAAATGTAACTGCTCCTCCCAACCTCCCTTGAAATCGATTACACAAGCTCTCAGCATGTCTTCCAAGGTCTGTATCGTCCTTTCCGACTGACCATCTGTCTGAGGATGGTAGGCTGTACTGAATCTCAATTCGGTTCCCAAAGCACCCTGCAAACTCTTCCAAAATGTAGCTGTGAAACGAGGATCTCTGTCTGATACAATACTTACTGGTACCCCATGCAATCTCACGATCTGCCTCACATACAACTCAGCCAACCTTTCCAGCGTAGAGTCCTTTCGCACTGCGATGAAGTGCGCTGATTTCGTCAGTCTGTCCACGATTACCCAGATCGAATCATTGCCTCTCTGACTTCTCGGCAGCCCTGTCACGAAATCCATAGTGACATGCTCCCATTTCCATTCTGGAATCTCCAAAGGTTGTAGTAGTCCTCCAGGCTTACAATGCTGTGCCTTTACTTGCTGACAGGTCAAGCACTTGGCTACATGCTTAGCCACGTCCACTTTCATACCATTCCACCAATAGTGCTGACGCAAATTCTGATACATCTTTGTACTTCCTGGATGAATACTGTAGTTACTCCTGTGCGCCTCGGACAAAATCTTTTCCTTCAGCGCCTCGTCATTAGGTACGCACAGACGTCCTTTAAACCTTAATACTCCATCTGCAGTCACTTGGAACTCAGCCTTTCTCTCTTCTGCATTCATTAACACAATCTTCTGTACCTCGGGGTCCGTAGACTGCAACTCCTTGATCCTTAGCTGAATCTCTGGCTCGATCTGCAAGGTAGCCAACAGACTCGAGAGGCTTCCAACCTCCATCTTAAACTCAGAGTCTCTAATTTCCTCCAGTAATGTCCACTCCTTGACCATCATATGCGCAATGCTCGACTTCCTACTCAGAGCATCTGCCACCTTATTCGCCTTTCCTGGATGGTACAAAATATCGCAGTCGTAGTCCTTCAACAACTCCATCCAACGACGCTGCCTCATATTCAGCTCCTTCTGCGAGAACAGATACTTCAAACTCTGATGGTCCGTAAAAATCTGGAATTTCTCTCCCACCAGATAATGCCTCCAAATCTTCAATGCAAAGACAATCGCAGCTAACTCCAAGTCGTGCGTCGGGTAATTCATCTCATGCGGCCTCAACTGACGAGATGCATAAGCTACCACTCGTCCATGCTGCATCAAGACACACCCCAATCCTCTTAATGACGCATCGCTGTATATCTCAAATCCTCCTGGTCCAGACGGAATGGTTAAGACTGGTGCGGACGTCAATCGATCCTTCAACTCCTGAAAACTCTCCTCGCATTTCTCAGTCCATTGAAACTTTGTTTCCTTCTTCAACAAACGCGTCAGAGGAGACGCTATCACAGAGAATCTTTCCACGAAGCGTCTATAATACCCAGCCAATCCAAGGAAACTTCGCACTTCCGTCACGGTCGTAGGTCTCGGCCATTTCTCTACGGCTTCAATCTTAGATGGGTCCACTGATATCCCTTCTCCAGATACTATATGACCAAGAAACGCCACTCTGCTCAGCCAGAACTCACACTTACTAAACTTCGCGTACAGCGAGTGTTCCCTTAGCGTTCGCAGGACGATCCTTAAGTGTTCTTCGTGGTCCTCAGAACTCTTCGAATATACCAAGATGTCATCAATGAAGACTATCACGAATTGATCCAAAAACTCCTTGAACACTCGATTCATCATATCCATAAATGCGGCTGGAGCATTTGTCAATCCAAACGGCATAACGGTGAACTCATAGTGCCCATACCTCGTCCTAAAAGCAGTCTTAGGCACATCCTCCTTCTTAATCCTTAACTGGTGATAGCCTGTCCTTAGGTCTATCTTAGAGAACACGCAAGCGCCTTGAAGTTGGTCGAACAGGTCATCAATCCTTGGTAGAGGATACTTATTCTTGATCGTCACTTGGTTCAGCTGTCTGTAATCGATGCACAGCCTTAGTGATCCATCCTTTTTCTTAACAAACAGCACCGGAGCTCCCCATGGAGAAGCACTGGGGCGGATAAATCCTTTATCCAGCAGCTCTTGCATTTGCACCTTCAATTCCTTCAATTCCGATAACGACATCCTATACGGTGCTTTCGAGATTGGCTCCGTTCCGGGTGCCAATTCAATCATAAATTCTACTTCACGCTCAGGTGGCAATCCAGGCAATTCTTGAGGAAATACATCCGGATACTCACTTACTATAGGCACTTCCTCTAACTTCATTTCTTGAGCAGTCGAATCTGATACTGATGCCAAAAATCCTAAGCAACCTTCATCCATTAACTTGGTCGCCTCTAAAGATGAGATCCAAGGAATCGACGTTCCTCCACGATTTCCTTTAAATTCATACCCAGGGTGGCCTACTGGGTTTAGCTGTATCATACTCCTACTACAGTCTACCACTGCACCATGCCTAACTAGCCAATCCATGCCAACAATCACATCAAAATCATACATGGGCAGAACAGCTAAGTCAATCTCTTCCTGCCTATCGCCCAGAGCTAACTTACACCCCTTACACCCTAACGCAACAACTACTCTATCCTTCAACGGGGTGGTTACATGCAAAGTCACATCCAACGGCTTAACATTCATCCCAGACAACTCAACAAAACGTGCAGATACGAAAGAGTGCGACGCTGCCGGATCAAACAAGGCATAAGCGGTATGACCACAGAGAGAAACGGTACCTGTGATCACCCGTGGCGCATTCTCAGCGTCCTTGCGCGCCATTGCATACACTCGTCCCTGAGTCGGCGGACGGTTCTGGTTTCCTTGCGGAGCGTTCACCATCTGCGGTTGCTGCTGGAATGGGGGTCTCTGACCTTTCCTCGGGCAGTTCCTCAGAATATGCCCCGTTTGGCCACATCCAAAGCAGCCTCCAGTTTTCCTTGGGCAAGGGCTGTTCCCATGCCTCCTGCCACAGTCACGGCAGACCTGATTCCCAGAGAACGATGGTTTTCCCAGGGTTCTCCTTGCAGGTGGAACGAACCTGCGGTTGTCCTTCATTGGCCTCTTGCCAAAGTCTCTAAAGTTCCCTCTTGGCACAAACCGCGACCCAGGTGCGGCGGCCTTTTCTTGCAGATCCCGCTCTATCGCCAGGGCTCGCTCATAGATCTCATTGTAGTCCCTTAGCCCAGTGGCGATGATCATACTCTTCAACTCGGGCCTCAATCCTTCCCTGAATCTCCTGGCCTTATCCCATGGGTCGTCAATCAGCCTTCGTGCGAACTTGGACAGCCTGGCAAATTCGCCCTCATATTGGTCCACAGTCAGCGATCCTTGGCGGAGCCTGATGAACTCTTCCATTTTCCTTTCCTGGGCTGCCTCAGAGAAATACTTTCCATTAAAGGCTGCACAGAAAACAGCCCAGTTTGGCCTCATGCCATCCGGAAAGACTCGCCCTCTAGTGGCCTTCCACCAGTCATCTGCAGTACCCTGAAGTTGATAAGTTGCCAACGAGACTTTCTCCTCATCTGCGCAACCCAACACGGAGAAAGCCTTCTCCAGCTGCTCGATCCACAAGGCAGCTACCTCAGGACCACCACTGCCATCAAACTTCGACGGTTGCAACTTCAGAAATTGCTCCACCATATGATGAGTCTGACGTCCACCATTTCCATGCCCATTGCCTCCATTGGCTCCATTCGCAGCGGCCAAGGCGACCTCAGCTGCTTGGGCTACAGTGGCAGCTCTCTCAGCAGCTTGCCTAGCCATCAGGTTACTCACTTCAGTCAGAACCCTCATCATTTCTTCGATTCTGGGGTCCCCTTCAGACTCAGGAGCCCTCGAGCTCGATGCACCAGCAGTCGGTCTTCTGCCCCTATTGCTCATCCTTGCTAAAACTCACACCTAAAACAAACGAAATTCCCATTCAGGAATCCGGAACTCTAAATCTAACAACCAAGCTTTCGTCTACTGTCGCGTCCACTGACATGTATATGCATGTAAATAATCGCTGTAGCTTAAATGCAGTTGAACTCGGTCGACATCTAGACTCAACCCTGCAAATGCATAACCCAGGCCACTCTGTTCGCAACCTCAACTAGAAGCCTGTCGGGAGCCGCTTCCTTGATCAGGTCTTTGCCCCGGCGACCACTCCCCGCCCTCATCGTTTCTTGGTGCGAACAGTTGTCCTAAGAAATTCATAGACAAAGAGAATCCCACTCCACGTGTCCCATACCACGCTTCATCACAGTTTTTAGACGTCCCGTCAATCCTGTCCCATACCAGACTGACGGTCACCAAATCCAATAACATGAATGCATGCATTTCTTTCAAAATCCAAATCTCCTTTTTCAACAATGATTTTCCATTTCTAAACCATTTTGCTTTCGGTGCAGAAATCATGCAATGCATGATGGTCAAGCAGCGCGCGACAGCCGACTAGGCATATAATCACATGCAATACCTCACGGACTAACATTCAGCAATCAGCATTCAAGCGCCCAACCCATGGGGCTCTGCCATAGAACCTTACCTCAGGTCCTGACGCACCTGCAGCTTAGCATGAAATACCTTATCCCAAGGTTACTCTAGACAATCAATTCCGCTAAGCAATCACATGCGCCAACCAAATCATGCATTATACCCTTCCTAATCCTTAGGTCTAGGGTCTGTCTAACTAACTACCCCAAAATCATCAGCCTTATCACTCCAAACCTCGAACGGTCTCGTATCGAGCTGACCTTGCTCTGATACCACTCGAACGGTGATGTCACGCCCCGGATCCCTTCTCGGGAACGCGGCATCCCGTTCCTGCGGAAGATACCTCGCGCTCGCCTGGTTCACGATAAGCGACGGCCAGGGATACTTTCTCTTCGTCGCGACCAGACGACGACACTTGCACCAAATTCTCATACCTGCGGAAGCGTGCCTCCTATCCATACACACAAGCATACATAGCAAAGGGGTAGCATGGACAAGATAAACATAGACAACATTTCATAAATACGATTAGCGTTAGGTACAGACTACCAAAAGAAAACCACTAGCTGTAGATCATCCTACGCTCTACTAATCCTCAAAACATCGGGATTCTGCCATAACTCAGTCCTCCTCGTCGGAATCCTCCACAGGGTCCTCCTCTGGATCCTCCTCCTCGGTATCCATCGCATCGCCCTCCTCGTGGCCATCTATCTCGGAGCGCCCTGAAGACGGCAACTCTTGCTTCGGGTCGGGGTCGATCACCTGGCCTCCATATTCTACAGGCTGGAGCCAAAACGGGTCCTCCTCCATGGGAATCGGGGAATCTCTCTGGGGTCCCTCAAAGCCATGTAGGCCCTCTCTAAACCAAGCCTCGAATCTATGGGGCACTAAGTAAGGACCTCCCTGATCTACGAGCACAGTCGTCACATGCCTATGCCACAGGGTAGCGTGCATATCAAAATGGAGGGTAACCTGGGTGTCCATCTGGATCGGCAGACCAAAAAGCATCGGTGGCACATCCATCACTTGTAACAGTCTGAAAATTCGACCCAAATACCGGAATTTCTAAAGGAATGGAAACACTTCGTTAATACCCTCTGATCGACGCTCACTCAGGATTAGCTACCCTGAGATGACCAACCGAAGGGGAAAGGCTAACTGGGGAGAATTTTCAAAACAGCCGCCCGTTGGTCTGAGACAGAGACAGAGTCGTAAATTAATAAAATTGACCACGAAATGAAATCCGACTTCGGACAATCGAATTAGTAAGACAAACACAATTGCGAAATAAAGTCAGTTTCAGAAATGTCGCCAGAAGGGCAGACAGCCGGTGTACGTCGAGAAGCAAGACGTCAATGGAAAATTACCGAAATGCCCCCGGTAAATGCTCAGTCCTTAGGATTAATAAAATTAGGATTCTTGAGAGTAGATTCGACTAATCAAAATCAAATCCTGTCTAAAATTCGTTCGCGCTCGAAACCCGATCGGTGAATTTGGCACGCAAATCGAGACAAGTCAAATCAGTTGTCAAATCAATCAATGTCAAGTCAAACCATCGGTCAATCATGGCACAAGTTCCAAGGCAATCCATCAAGTCAAATCTAAGTACATCAAGAGTACACATCAAGTCCATGTCACTATTCCACCTAATTCCACCTACCATTATTTTGAATTTTTGTTTTATCTTGAATAAACTCTCTTCCCTCTCTCTCCTCACCCCTCATTCTCTCATTCGGCACTCTCTCTCCCTCACTCTCTCCCCCGAAAACTCTCCCTCCCCTCTCAACCCTCTCTCGGCTTCTCTCCCTCCCGTTGCCGTGCCGCCCGAGCACTCCTCCACCGCGGGCCGCCGTTGTCCGTCATTCTCCTCCGTCGTCGCCACCTCGAGGTAAGCCTCTCTCCTCCCTTCTCCTTGTTGTCCCGTGGCCATGAGAGCCCTTTAAATCACACCTCAACCTCACCGTCCATCTCTCTCTCGGTGGCCCTTGTGTAGCCGCCTTCGTCGTCGTCGATCATCGTCGTTCGGCCACCGCTCCTCACCGTCCACCATCCTCACCCCTTGGTAAGTATTCCAAGCTCCTTTGTCTTCATTTCCATGACCCTTTAAAGTCGTTTGCCGACCAAGCCAACCCAATCCTCCTTGTAGGCCGAAAAGCCCTCACGGCCATTCTTGCTCCGCCCGTCGTCGTCGTCATTTCCGCCCCATTTTCCGGTAAGCTCTACCCCTAATCTTGGTTTAGGTTAGTGATATATGTTTGTGAAATATGAACTAAAGAGTTGAATGTGGTAATCTTGGAGGAAATGGCATGATTAAGGCTTGGACTAATCGGGGTAGTTTGGGTGATTAGTGAAATGGGCTTGGCCGAAGGCTTAGAGGCTTAGAGTAGGCTGGAAGTCTTGCAAAGTGGGCTGCAAATGGGTGATTCGGGTGTGTATGGAGTGGCCGAAATGTGTAAGTGGGTTTAGGGAATCAAATATAGCAAGTTGGGCTTGAAACAAGCTAACGGGCCGAAGTCATTCCAACGGAGTCGCCAATGGACGAAACTAACAACTTGAACGGGCCATAAAAACTTGAAAAGTGGGCTGCAAATGTAGGCTTAGGCGTGTACTTAGCGGGCCGAAGGGAAATAATGGGCTAGAAAGCTTTAAGATTAAGTAATTGGGCCAAAACTAATCAAAATGGGCCTAATCTAGCTAGTGGGCCACTAATGGACGAAAATCCACTTAAGTTGGGCCTAAATTAAGTCCATGAAAATTTAAGAATGAATCCCAAAAATGTATATGGGCTTGGGTACTTGAATTGGGCCTAAATTAATGAATATGGGCTTGAATAGTAAACTTTTAGAAATGGGCTTGGGCCTTGCACGAAACTAATAAAATAATAGGCCCAACCCATGTGAATTAATTTAAAGAATTAGTTATTGGACCTCAACTATTGGAGTGGGCCTTAGGCCCAGTCGAACTTAGCTTGATTTATTAGAGGCCCTTCATTAGATTAGACCTTGGTTTATATGGGCTCGATTAGTGGATTGTCCTTGGATAATCGATAGTATAGTAGACTTTTGTTTAAGATGCAAGGCGGACTTGAATTGTCGAAACTTTGTGAATAGAGATAATTGATCTATGTCTGCTTGGCCCGTTGATCATGAGATGTATCAGTTGGTCGATTGATGTGCTCTGTCTCGCACTTATGATTATTGGCATGCATGCTCGGTGTTGAGTTATTGATGTGATCATCTGGGCCCTGCATACATTCAGAGCATTGCATGAGTCACTGGAGATGTGACAAGAGATTGTGCCCTGAGGGGAAGTGGAGAGAAAAGGGAGACCAACGTAAGGCGTCAGAAACGCAGTGTGGTACGGGCCTATGTGGCACCGAGATTTATGCCGTGTGGCACTGTTAGTAGGGCCCTGATGGGAATTGGAGTGATAGGCGGGCTGGTCCTTGGGATCTATGATGGCCGTTTGAGGCCTGTGGCATTGCATACCATGATTGCTGATTGTTGATATTGCCCGTCTTTATTGCATGAACCATTGTGATGAAACTCGTACCGACTATATGAGGTGTAATGATAACTGGGGAGATCGAGAGCGTTGGACTCCGGGTACCAAACCCTAGTTACTGGTTAGGACCGACCCCACTCGTATATCCTACCCTACGCTAGGATTAGTGGTGAGCTTGCTGAGTCCTCGACTCACTGGCGTTGGTTGCCACCTTTTTCAGATCCAGGTCGCCAGTGATGGACGCACCACCGATGCTTTTTGGACTGCCAGTACAGATGGATACCGAGATCACCCTCCATTTTGATATGCACGCCACTCTGTGGCATAGACATGTGACCACTGTATTAGTAGATCAGGGTGGACCTTATCTTGTACCCCATAGATTCGAGGCTTGGTTTAGAGAGGGCCTACATGGCTTTGAGGGACCCCAGAGAGATTCCCCGATTCCCATGGAGGAAGACCCGTTTTGGCTCCAGCCTGCAGAATATGGAGGCCAGGTGATCGACCCCGACCCGAAGCAGGAGTTGCCGTCTCCAGGGCGCTCCGAGATAGATGGCGACGAGGAGGGCGATGCGATGGATACCGAGGAGGAGGATCCAGAGGAGGACCCTGTGGAGGATTCCGACGAGGAGGACTGAGTCATGGCAGAATCCCGATGCTTGGAGGATTAGTTGAGCGTAGGATGACCTACAGCTAGTGGTTTTCTTTTGGTAGTCTGTACCTAACGCTAATCGTATTTATGAAATGTTGTTTATGTTTTTCTTGTCCATGCTACCCCCTTTGCTATGTATACTTGTGTGTATGGATAAGAGGCACGCTTCCGCAGGTATGAGAATTTGGCGCAAGTTGCGTCGTCTGGTCGCGACGAAGAGAAAGTATCCCTGGGCCGTCGCTTATCGTGAACCAGGCGAGCGCGAGGTGTATCTTCCGCAGGAACGGGATGCCGCGTTCCCGAGAAGGGATCCGGGGCGTGACATCCCCGTTCGAGTGGTATCAGAGCAAGGTCAGCTCGATACGAGACCGTTCGAGGCTTGGAGTGATAAGGCTGATGATTTTGGGGTAGTTAGTTAGACAGACCCTAGACCTAAGGATTAGGAAGGGTAGAATGCATGATTTGATTGGCGCATGTGATTGCTTAGCGGAATTGATTGTCTAGAGTAGCCTTTGGATAAGGTATTTCATGCTAAGCTGCAGGTGCGTCAGGACCTGAGGTAAGGTTCTAAGGCAGAGCCCCATGAGTTGGGCGCTTGAATGCTGATTGCTGAATGCTAGTCTGTGAGGTATTGCATGTGGTTGTATGCCTAGTCGGCTGTCGTGCGCTGTCTGACCATCATGCATTGCATGACTTCTGCATTAAAGGCAAAATGGTTTACAAATGAAAGTTGTTAAAGAAGGGGATTTGGATTTTGAAAGAAATGCATGCATTCATGTTGTTGGATTTGGTGACTGTCAGCCTGGTATGGGACAGGATTGACGGGACGTCTAAAAACTGTGATGAAGCGTGGTATGGGACACGTGGAGTGGGATTCTCTTTGCCTATGAATTTCTTAGGACAACTGTTCGCACCAAGAAACGATGAGGGCGGGGAGTGGTCGCCGGGGCAAAGACCTGATCAAGGAAGCGGCTCCCGACAGGCTTCTAGTTGAGGTTGCGAACAGAGTGGCCTGGGTTATGCATTTGCAGGGTTGAGTCTAGATGTCGACCGGGTTCAATTGCATTTAAGCTGCAGCGAATATTTACATGCATATACATGTCAGTGGACGCGACAGTGGACGAAAGCTTGGTTGTTAGATTTAGAATTCCGAATTCCTGAATGGGAATTTCGTTTGTTTTAGGTGTGAGTGTTAGCAAGGATGAGCAATAGGGGCAGAAGACCGGCTGCTGGTGCATCGAGCTCGAGGGCTCCTGAGTCTGAAGGGGACCCTAGGATCGAAGAGATGATGAGAGTGCTGACGGAAGTGAGCAACTTGATGGCTAGGCAAGCTGCTGAGAGAGCTGCCACTGTTGCCCAAGCAGCTGAAGCCGCCTTGGCCGCTGCGAATGGAGCCAATGGAGGCAATGGGCATGGAAATGGAGGACGTCAGACTCATCACATTTTGGAGCAGTTTCTGAAGTTGCAGCCGTCGAGGTTTGATGGCAGTGGTGGTCCAGAAGTAGCTGCCTTGTGGATCGAGCAGCTGGAGAAGGCTTTCTCCGTGTTGGGTTGCGCAGATGAGGAGAAAGTCTCGTTGGCAACTTATCAACTTCAGGGTACTGCAGATGACTGGTGGAAAGCCACTAGAGGGCGAGTCTTTCCGGATGGTATGAGGCCGAACTGGACCGCCTTCTGTACAGCATTCAATGGCAAGTATTTCTCTGAGGCAGCCCAGGAAAGGAAAATGGAAGAGTTCATCAGGCTCCGCCAAGGATCGCTGACCGTGGACCAGTATGAAGGCGAATTTGCCAGGCTGTCCAAGTTCGCACGAAGGTTGATCGAGGATCCGTGGGATAAGGCCAGAAGGTTCAGAGAAGGTCTGAGGCCAGAGTTGAAGAGTTTGATCATCGCCACTGGGCTGAGGGACTACAACGAGATTTACGAGCGAGCTCTAGCGATTGAGCGAGATCTGCAGGAGAAGGTCGCCGCATCTGGATCGCGGTTCGTGCCAAGAGGGAACTTCAGGGACTTTGGCAAGAGGCCAATGAAGGACACCCGCCGATTCGTTCCACCTGCGAGGAGAACCCTGGGAAAGCCGTCGTTCCCTAGGAATCAGGTCTGCCGTGACTGTGGCAGGAGGCACGGGAACAGCCCTTGCCCTAGGAAAACTGGAGGCTGCTTTGGATGTGGCCAGACAGGGCATATTCTGAGGAACTGCCCGAGGAAAAGTCCGAGACCCCCGTTCCCGCAGCAACCGCCGCAACCGCAGATGGTGAATGCTCCGCAAGGAAACCAGAACCGTCCGCCTGCTCAGGGACGAGTATATGCAATGGCGCGCAAGGACGCTGAGAATGCGCCAGGGGTGATCACAGGTACCGTTTCTCTCTGTGGTCATACCGCTTATGCCTTGTTTGATCCGGGAGCGTCGCACTCTTTCGTATCTACACGTTTTGTTGAGTTGTCTGGGATGAATGTTAAGCCATTGGAGGTGACCTTGCATGTAACCACCCCGTTGAAGGATAGAGTAATTATTGCGTTAGGATGTAAGGGGTGTAAGTTAGCTCTGGGCGATAGGCAAGAAGAAATTGACTTAGCCGTTCTGCCCATGTACGATTTCGACGTGGTTGTTGGCATGGATTGGCTAGTTAGGCATGGTGTAGTGGTAGATTGTAGTAGGAGTATCATACAGCTAAACCCAGTAGGCCACCCTGGGTATGAATTTAAGGGAAATCGTGGAGGAACGTCGATTCCTTGGATCTCATCTTTAGAAGCGACCAAGTTAATGGATGAAGGTTGCCTGGGATTTTTGGCATCAGTGTTGGATTCGACTGCTCAAGAAATGAAGTTAGAGGAAGTGCCTGTAGTGAGTGAGTATCCGGATGTATTTCCTCAAGAGTTGCCTGGATTGCCACCTGAGCGTGAGGTAGAATTCGTGATTGAACTGGCACCTGGAACAGAGCCGATCTCGAAAGCACCGTATAGGATGTCGTTGTCGGAGTTGAAGGAGTTGAAGGTACAGATGCAAGAGCTTTTGGATAAAGGATTTATGTAACAGTCTGAAAATTCGACCCAAATATCGGAATTTCTAAAAGAATGGAGACACTTCGTTAATACCCTCTGATCGACGCTCACTCAGGATTAGCCACCCTGAGATGACCAACCGAAGGGGAAAGGCTAACTGGGGAAAATTTTCCAAACAGCCGCCCGTTGGTCTGAGACAGAGACAGAGTCGTAAATTAATGAAATTGACCACGAAATGAAATCCGACTTCGGACAATCGAATTAGTAAGACAAACACAATTAAGAAATAAAGTCAGATTCAGAAATGTCGCCAGAAGGGCGGACAGCCGGTGTACGTCGAGAAGCAAGACGTCAATGGAAAATTACCGAAATGCCCCGGTAAATGCTCAGTCCTTAGGATTAATAGAATTAGGATTTTTGAGAGTAGATTCGATCAATCGAAATCAAATCCCGTCTAAAATTCGTTCGCGCTCGAGACCCGATCGGTGCATTTGGCACGCAAATCGAGACAAGTCAAATCAGTTGTCAAATCAATCGATGTCTTGTCAACCATCGGTCAATCATGGCACAAGTTCCCATGCAATCTATCAAGTCAAATCCAAGGTACAAGTCATACCCATCAAGAGTACACATCTAATCCATGTCACTATTTACCTCACCTAACCCCATTATCTCCTATTTTTGAATTTCACTAAAACCATTTCATCCTCTCTCTCCTCTCTCATTTTCTCTCATTCGGCTCTCTCTCTCCCTCACTCTCCCTCCCGAAAGCTCTCCCTCTCCCCTCAACTCTCTCTCGGTTCTCTCCCTCTCCGCCCGACACCGCCCGTCGTCGCCCCGTCGTCCGGCCAAAGCCAGCCGCCGCCGTCCACCCTCAACTCTTGGTAAGTCCTCTTAGCCTCCTCTTGTTCATTTTCCCACGGCTTGGACCCTCCACGAAATGCCGAAACAGCCCTCACTTTTCATCGTCATTTCCTTCGTCGTTTCGCTTCCATTTGAACCCGAACTTGCTCACCTTCGTTCCCTCGGTTCCTCACCTCCCTTGGCTTGTTGTATGGTTGGTTTAGAGTCCTTGGAGGCCACGGAACAGCCGAGATCAGCCCCGTTGCCGCCGCTCCTTTCCCGTCGACCGTGAGCCCCATTCGTCCGCTCGGTGTCTCTTCGTCGTTCGTCGTCGTCCCGAGCTGATTTGTGTAAGCTTTACCACTAATTCTAGTTTAGGTTAGTAGTATATGCATGTGGGAGGGTGTAACAGTCTGAAAATTCGACCCAAATATCGGAATTTCTAAAAGAATGGAGACACTTCGTTAATACCCTCTGATCGACGCTCACTCAGGATTAGCTACCCTGAGATGACCAACCGAAGGGGAAAGGCTAACTGGGGAGAATTTTCCAAACAGCCGCCCGTTGGTCTAGGACAGAGACAGAGTCGTAAATTAATGAAATTGACCACGAAATGAAATCCGACTTCGGACAATCGAATTAGTAAGACAAACACAATTAAGAAATGAAGTCAGTTTCAGAAATGTCGCCAGAAGGGCAGACAGCCGGTGTACGTCGAGAAGCAAGACGTCAATGGAAAATTACCGAAATGCCCCCGGTAAATGCTCAGTCCTTAGGATTATTAGAATTAGGATTTTTGAGAGTAGATTCGACTAATCAAAATCAAATCCTGTCTAAAATTCGTTCGCGCTCGAGACCCGATCGGTGCATTTGGCACGCAAATCGAGGCAAGTCAAATCAGTTGTCAAATCAATCGATGTCTTGTCAAATCCATCGGTCAATCATGGCACAAGTTCCCATGCAATCTATCAAGTCAAATCCAAGGTACAAAGTCACACCCATCAAGAGTACAAGTCTCATCACATACACTATTCCACCTAACCCACTACCATAATTTGAAATTTCCAAATATTAGACTTAAGCCTTCACTCTCTCTCTCCTCTCTCATTTCTCTCATTCGGCTCCCTCTCTCCCTCACTCTCCCTCCCGAAACCTCTCCCTCTCCTCTCAACTCTCTCTCGGTCTCTCTCTCACCGCCCCGTCGTCCGGCCGACCGCCACCGCCGAGCTCCCTCCGGCCGCCACCAACCCTCCTCACCTCTTGGTAAGTTCTCTTAACTTGCTCTTGTTCATTTCCCTCGGCTTGGACCCCCACGAAATGCCCGAAACAGCCCCCTCCTCACCGACGTTCCATTCGTCCTTTCGGCCTCGAACTTGGACCCGATCAAACCCACTTGCCTTCCCTCGGTTCCTCACTTGCTTGTCATGTTTCATGATGCCTCTAGGGCCTAGAGGAGCCTTGGAGCCGCCACCAACAGCCCCCAACCGCCGGTCACCCACTCTTGGCCGAAAGCTCATTCGGCCGTTCCTCGCTCCGCCCTTCGTCGTCGTCGTTTCCAACCATTCCTGGTAAGCTCTACCACTAATCTTGGACTAGGCTAGTTGTATATGTGTATGTGGGGTGGTATTATGGGCTAGTGATTGTGATTAAGAAGGTTAGTGTGTGATTAAGGTTGGATTAGTTGAGGCTAATGGACTAGTATGCGGATTTGGGCCAAGAGAGGGGCTGTTAGCGTGTGAAATGGGCCTTAAAATGCTAAGTGTGGGCTGCAAATGATGAGGTAAGTGTGTGGTGGAGAGGCCGTGAGGTGTTATTGGGCTTAGGGAGCTTAACTTGCACTAATTTGATCAAAAACAAATTAACGGGCCTAAGATATCCTAATGGGCTTGCCAACGGACGAAACTAACAACTTGAATGGGCCTTGAAAACATGATTAGTGGGCTGCAAATGTAGACTTAGGCGTGTACATAATGGGCCAAAGGGAACTAATGGGCTTGAAAGCTTTAAAAATCAAGTAATTGGGCCAAAACTAATCAAAATGGGCCACATCTAGTTAGTGGGCCACTAATGGACGAAAATCTTATTTAATTGGGCCTAAATTGAGTCCATGAACATTAAAGAATGAAACCCAAAAATGTATATGGGCTTGGGTACTTGAATTGGGCCTAAAATAATGAATATGGGCTTGAATAGTAAACCTTTAGAAATGGGCTTGGGCCTCGCACGAAATTAATAAAATAATAGGCCCAACCCATGTGAGTTAAATTAATAATTAATCATTTGACCTCAACTATTGAAGTGGGCCTTAGGCCCAGTCGAACTTAGCTCGACTAATTAAGGGTTCTTAATTAGATTAGACCTTGGTTTATATGGGCTCGATTAGTGGATTTGCCCTTGGGTAAGTGATGGCATGGTAGATTCTTGTATGAGATGTAAGGCGAACTAGATGATCGAGACTTCCAGAGTAGAGGCATACGATATATGTCTGTTTGGCTTGATGAACATGGGGTTTATTGGTTGATTGAATGACGTGCTCTGCTCTTGCACTTACATTCATCTGCATGCATGCTCTGTGTTGAGTTATTGATGTGATCATCTGGGCCCTGCATACATTCAGAGCATTGCATGAGTCACTGGAGATGTGACGTGAGATTGTGCCCTGAGGGGAAGTGGAGAGAAAAGGGAGACCAACGTAAGGCGTCAGAAACGCAGTGTGGTACG